>CM060922.1:918046869-920929369 GCA_030737875.1 Allium sativum
TTCTTTGGAACTTGTTTAGCTCTTGTTAACATTACCAGATTTCTGTTAAACATTATAACGTGATTGACCAAACATTGTTTACACCAATTCACAACCATTAGGCATTAGCTGATTTCCTCTTGTCGATTTTCTTCTTTTAATCTATGAAAATAAGCACACGAATCAAGTACTCGTTCTTTATCTTTATATGCATAACACATTATTGAACACATGCATCTTCATTACTGTGTTCTCCTTGTTTGTTTATACAAACCTTCAAATTTCCTGTAGTTTTCAACTTCTCTTGAGTTTGCTGGAAAAAAATAATAATTCAACATGGAATGATTTTATATATTTATATGCCCCCCACCCCCCTTTTTTTTTTTTTTTTTTTTTTTTTTTTTTTTTTTTTTTTGGGGCATGGCCGATAATAAGCCCTTTATTGAATGGGTTGTTTCCTTTTCTTACAAAATTAAGTTCAACAATCTTGCGGTAATTTTATTCATCCTTGAGACTCATCATTCTCTTTTCCTTATTAAGTGGACTACTAAGTATCAAGCTCATATATCTTCTTTCAATTTCGGGTTATTCAATGTAACCATGAGCATCTTCCAACATTTAGATGAACTCATCAACACTAAACTTGCTTCTCATCATCCAGTTTGTAGTTGACAATCACAGACTGATTTACAATGGTTGAAAATCACGAGAATGTTCACCATTTAATCTTTCTTAAACTTCATATCTTCAACTTTCCCATGAGCCTTTGCCTTTGCATTTAATTGTTTCTGTAATTGCCTTGCAGTTTACTTCATATTAATGTGTCAATGTTTTTATTGGTAATAATATGAAATTTAAACGCTCTAAGAAAATTATGAATAATCACAGTAGCTTATGTATTCATTTTAGTCTGTTTTTATCTGTAATGCCACTAGGTTCTCTCCCTTCTCCAACGATTTGTGAACACTATTAAGATGCAAATAATATATCTGTGTTTCCTTCGAAAATTTCCAGTTTCTCTTGAATTTTTCCATACTTATTTTATCAATATCTAGTTTCTTTTAGTAAAAAAATTTGTACGGGAGAGAATCTGATACGGAATGTTACGTATTTTAGTTTTCAATAGCAAAAAGAAAATTGTTTTCTCCCTCTTTCTTTATTAAATTCAGTAGAAATCAATTACAACATAATTCAGTCACAGAACCTAACCATAGTTTTCATATGGGGACCTTTGTTCATAAATCTCCATCTTTCTTTCCGTAAAAGCCCCAATTCTTGTTTTACTGGCGAGATCTAGAACTTATCCTAGATTACGTAAACTACTTCCTCCCATCTAGAATATTTGTTCTCTATTTTATTCTGATTTTAGTAGATTGCTTTGATTATTTTAAAAGAATGAAAAATCGTTATGTTGATATATATATATATATATATATATATATATATATATATATATATATATATATGTCAACATATATATAGAGGCAGGTTCAATGACACCCCAAATAGTGAGCACCCCTTTAGCCTCCCACTTTTCACCACTCATTTCCCACTAACTCTCCTTATCTCCCCTTCCACTAACTTTCTCACTTCTCGCTCTTTTTCTTTAATATAAATGAGAGGTGAAAATCAAGGGGCTTTTGGGTGCCACGGAATGCTTGCCATATATATATATATATATATATATATATATATATATATATATATATATGAGCGTTCCAGGGCACTCCTGTTTTGCAGCATCCCTTTAGCATCCCAACCTTATCGTGAGCTACACCAATCCAAATTCAACATGAAATTGTAGATGTTCAATCCACATTATATTATTATCTATCCAAAATTTGAGCTCGTTCCGACATTTGTAGAATAATATATTTGATGTTTGAATTTAACGGTTCGAATAAATGTCTGTACGGTGAATAATTGAGCTAAGATTTTGAAAATGTTACGAATGTCGGAACGAACTCAAATTTTGGATAGATGATTATATATGTGGATTGAACATCTACAGAATCTTATTGGATTTGAACTGGCGTAACTCATGGTAGGATATGTGTGCTAAAGGAGTGCTGCATAACTAGGGTGCCCCGGAACGCTCATATATATATATATATATATATATATATATATATATATATATATATATATATATATATATAAGGGAGGGTTTCGCTACACCTCTTATATTGCACGTGAACTCTCCACCACCCATTGCTCCTCTCATTCTCTCTCTTTCCACTAAGAAATGGGCTCTTCCCACTAAGAAATGGGCGTTGGCCTTTGTTAGTTTGATAAGATGATCAACATGCACTTTTGTGTGTGTATTGAAAAAGGAGGAAGGGGGGGAGGGGGGGGGGGGGGGGTTGGTTTGTATGTTTATTTTGATTTCTGTTGCTGTTAATTTGTGTATGAGAAACTAAATAGAGTTTTCTTACTTTATGGTGCTACATCCACAGTTTAGTAACTTGCATACTAAATCTTGCATTATTTAGAATTTTTTGAACATAAGTGATGTACATTATTAAACGCTCAAAGTTATATGCCATTTACTCCAATTTTGATGGTTTCCGTGCATTGCACTTCAATGCAGACTATATGAATTATTGCTTTGGTTTATTTTAAAAAAGTATCTCGTATCATTTAATTAAATGAAATTACATATCATCATAACAGGCATAAACTGCAATATATTCATAGTAGCATTTCTCTGCATCTTTGACTGCAGTCAACCGTGCCTTGCATTTCTACAATTCTAGCTTAACGTTGACAGTGGTTTTGACGTCTGTTTAATTACTTTCATGAATGTTGTTAATATTTTGGATTAATTTATTTTTGCTAAAATAACCTGCACTATATTATAAAAATGATATGTTTTATATAGATATAAAGGCTTAGTGATCAGTATATTATTCTGCATTTTTCTTTGCTTCATTGTTTAATGTATTTTAAACATTGCAAGCAAGTTGGTATGATGTAATTGTTGCACTTGACTTGAAAATTTGTATTTTGGATTTATGACGTAGGTTACAAACTTTTTGTTGTGATGAGTTGTGATCTTTTTGTTTGGTAGTTTTAGGGACAGTTTACAAATATGAAAAAAAAAAAAAAAAAAAAGTTCACTTTTCTCTTATTGAAAGAAAAGCAACAAAAAAATCAAAGATATTTCAATAATTACCATAGCAAATTGGGCAGTAAAACAGAAAGCCCCTTCTGGCATTCCTTCTTCCCATACAATTACAGGAATTATTAGAAAGTACAATATTACTACGAATTTACTAAAATATATGCATGAATAAATTTCAATTTTTTATATTCTATTTGTACGTCGTGCTAATCATAACCGTGCACATGTATTCCTCAAAAAAGCCATGGATAAACCAACATTGCATGTATGCATTTCCACGGTTAAGTATATCAAATAAAGTAACTTATGTTGAACATGAATTTTAAGCCGATGCCAGCAACTTTTCCACGGTTAAGTATATCAAATTTTAAACGTTTTATTCTACAAATGAAAAACATGTATGTTTTGAACATGAACAATTACGCACATCACAAATCATATAAGTTTATATATTTGTATGCATTTCTAACATTAAACTCATTATATCATCATTATTTTATTTACAATAACAGGCACCGAGGAAGTTGAAGAAAACGAAGGTTTCAGTTGTATGCTATCAATCTGATGTACAGTACACCGACGTTACCACCGTGTGTTACAATCCTCGTTCACCATATCAAGTAATGCCTGTCAATAGATCTTGTAGTGAAATGGATTTGGACAAAAACGACTTTCAGGTGGCTGCGGACAACGAAGACAGATCAAAAGGACACGATGAACTTGTAGAAAAGGTACAACAGCTTAACTTCAATGCAACCGTTTCTGCCGCTGAATGCAACACACTTCAATCCTCTACATCACTCAGTGGAACAAACAATTGCCGAAAGAACTTCAACTCAAACGCCAACTCCTCTTTACATTTAATGAGCACTGGAAGAACCTGCATCTCCTCTTATTTTGGGTTATCAGGACCTAATATTGAAGAGTGCATTGAAAAGTTGAAGAGCTTACATGGGCTTTGTCCTGGAAGTGAGCTAGAAGAACAGGGAAGTATTCATGGAATTGGGAGATGACATGGTTCGTTACACTTGGCTGGAGGTTAAGCGCCACAGATATGGACATTTCAAGTCTTGGAATTTTGGTACTTGACGTAGTTATGGATAATCTCAAATATTTGGATAAATATTTTATTATAAGCTGCTATATGTGCTTTGTGGTTCGCAACTGCAGACTGACTTACAATGCTTGAACACCATAAAAGTGTTCGTCTATTAATCTTTCGTCAACTTCTTATCACCAACTTTTTCGTAAGCATTGGCTTTGTCGTTTGATTCTTTGTGTAATTGCCTTCAGTTTGTTCAAATATTTTATTAGCAATAATATAAAATTCAGACGCTTCAAAAATGTATAACGAATAGCTGTAGAAGTCTGTTCTCGTTATTGTTCATTTTTCTTTCGTTGTGCCACAGGTTTTCCCTCCTTTCTCCATGATTTGTGTAGAGGGATGTCAGTGGATACTCCATAATTCCGATATCCATCCATATCCATATCCGAAAATATGAAATATATCCGTTATTCGAGATGCATATACGTATATCCGAAAATCCGTCTGGATACAAATATGGTAATAAAGGTATTCGTATTCAGAAATATCCATTCGATTTTAATGTGTGTGCGCGCGTGTGTGTAAGCGTTACGGGGCATCCTTGTTTTGCAGTACCCCTTTAGCGTTCCCACCCTACGTGAGCTACCATAATTCAAATTCAACATGATTTTGCACGTGTTCAATTCACATATATATTATCATCTATTTAAAATTTGAGCTCATCCCGATATTCTTAGAATAATATATTTGATGTTTAAATTTGTGAAAATAAGTCATACGTCCCTAAAATGTTTGGTAATGTAAACGGTCTCCTCCTGTAACTTTCTATTCAAAGCGGGTCCCTATTTCTGAGACTTATATGTTTTTTTAAAAAAAAAGAAAAAAAACACATCTATTTTTTTTTTTTTTTTAAAAAAACTTTATAAAAACTGCAAATACTCGCAGAAGCATGTTGAAAAAAACATAAAAAAGTTAGGCAAAGTATGCAGTTGTAAGCAATAACTGTATACATGTATGCAGTTATTTATCCTGAGTTAACATTAAAAATCTAGATGTTCTTGCTGATATGTATGCATATAAAGTTGAATAATTTTGTATGGCTTGCGAATAACTGCTGAAATGTATGCAGTTATGCCGTATAACTATTGAAATGTATGCAGAAATGTTAAAACGGATGAAGGCTTATGAATATGGCTAACATATTTGCATTTTTTGCTTATAAATGCTGAAATGTAAGCAACAATGCTTAAAAATGGTGTATTACTGCAAACATTTCTGCAGTAATACTACAGATTGATCCATAACTGCAATTGTTGCTAAAATGTATGCAACTATTGCATATAATTGCATCGTTTGATGCAGTATACTGGTGATTCGCTGTTTCTTTTGTTTTTTGATGCCTTTTTTTGGTATTTTTAATATCTGAATTTGATGACGATTAGTTGTTGTATTTAATTATGAATTTACGTGATTTTTTTTTAATGATTTTACGAAAAATAAGGACCTAATTTATATCAAAATTAGGGAGGGATGTGACGTGAATTTCGAAACTTATAAGGGACCTGAGACAAACTGTTCGAATAAATGTCTAAACGGTGAATAATTGAGCTAAAATTTTGATATGTTTCGAATGTTGGAACAAGCTCAAATTTTGGATAGATGATAATATATCTGTGGATTGAACATCTGCAATATTATTGTTGGATTTGGATTAGTGTAGCTCACGGTATAATATTTTCGAAATTTTAGCTCAATTGTTCACCGTTTAAACATTTATTCGAACCGCTAAATTTAAACATCAAACATATTATTCTTCGAATTTCGGAACAAACTCAAATTTTGGATAGATGATGATATATATGTGGATTGAACATATACAAAATCTTGTTGGATTTAGATTAGGATTAGTGTAGCTCACGGTGGGGTAAGAGTGTTCCAGAACGCTCCTCTATACTAACTTTCTTAAGGAACAATTAACGACAAGGACAAAACTAAGGGCTTTTTTATTCATAAGGACAGCCCATTAAAAATTTAACCAAAATGACAATATACTAATTATATTTTAATTTCCTAAATCACGTGCCCTGTTTCTTCTTCGTCGCTCCTATCTCACATGATTTTTTTCTCATTCAATTTTTCTCCAGCGCAGTTTTTTTCTCCATGATTTGATCTTCAAACATCTCTCTCATTCAATCATCTTCAGAATCATTCGAGCTCCTCAATTTATTCGATTTGCCTAATTTTATCATTTCAATCGGTTTCGTCGATTCATGAAGGTGTCATGGATTTTGATTCGGTAGGCAGTAAAGATGATTTCGTGATTTTTGATTTTGTGAATTCGTCGTAGAAAATCGAAAGAGAGTGATGAATGATAGAGTTGAGCGACGGAAAATATTTTTTGTGATTGTTAATTTAGCAACAGCTTTTAGGTATCAGTTTACTATTTTTTAAAGTATCAGTTTTCCTGAATTAATAGTGTTATGCTTTTATCTTTATAATTTTGGTGCTATATCAGTTTTGTACTTGTACTGTTGCATTAGATTTGCAACTCAATCGAAATTATGTCATTTTAATCAATCAAAGTGGGATGTAAACATTTTTTGTATTAGTTTTTCTTTAAAATATCATAGCAGTTTTTAGGTATCAGTTCTATATTTGTTAGGTATCAGTTTTATATTTTCTAGTTGAATTTAAATCATATAAGTTTTTAAGTATCAGTTTTATATTTTTTTAGGTATCAGTTTTATATTTTCTAGTTGAATTTACATCATAGAAGTTTTTAGGTATCAGTTTTATATTTTTGAGTTGAATTTACATCATAGCAGTTTCTAGGTATTAGTTTTTTTTTTAAGGTATCAGTTTTATATTTTCTAGTTGAATTTACATCATAGCAGTTTTTAGGCATCGGTTTTATATTTTTTTAGGTATCAGTTTTATATTTTCTAGTTGAATTTACAGTATTATATTGGTATAAGTTTTGATTGTGTATGAAATACTTGCAGATACTGCATGCAACTGGAATTTACTTGAATTCAAGACTGAATTGAGTACAAGTAAACGTAAATGCATGAATGCATGCTTGGAATGGGGAACAATGTTCTATGTAATTATGTGGGAAAACAATGTATCCTACTAAATCAGTTATGTATCATTGTAGGTATCATATGATACAAGTGGGTATTATTGTGTATTACTGAGAATAATCTCATTTTTGTGATAATTGAATTGAATTGATTGCTATTTTTTTTTAATCAGTAGGTATTATTGAGAATAAATATTATCTTTGTGAGATTTGAATTGAGTAGGTGGGTGTTTTTTTTTATCAGTTAGAATTAATGTTGTGTATCAAAAAAAGTCAATTACCAAAGCAAACAACACAAATTTACCTACTTGCCACAGTTCTCATACACTAAGCCATAAAACTTATACCTTAAAAAATATAAAACTGATACCTAAAAACTGCTATAATATTTAATGACAAAAGTAATACAGAAAATGATTGAATTACAATTTGTTTGTTTAAAATGAAATAAATTCGTTTGAGTAGCAAAAATAATGCAGCAGTACAAGAACAAAAGTAAAATAGCACCAAAACTATAAACAAAACAGCATAACACTATTAATACAAGAAAACTGATACATAAAAAAATAGCAAACTGATACCAAAAAACTGCTGAACTATTTTAAAACTAAAACTAATGCAAAAAATGTTACATCACAGTTTGGTTGATTATAATGGAATAAGTTCGACTGTAATACATAGATAATGCAACAATACAACTAAAAAATAAATACAACATTAAAAACCCAATAAACAAATATAAAACAGTATTAAATAAACAAAAATGATACCTAAACAAAATATAAAACTGATACCCAACTGCTGAATAACCGATCATTAAAATTGGAGAACATAAAAAACCATGAATCACCTTGCGAAATAAAAAAGCCTAATCAGCAGAAATGAACATTAAATTATAATGATTATAGCAACAATTTTTTTCAGTCGAAGTTGATTTTTGAGATCGATTTCGTGCTGAATTTTGCTGTTTCGATTGTAGGAGACGTCGTGGATTTGTTTTCATTCGATTTCCTGTTGAGATGATTTCGTTAATTTTGATTTGCTGATTTCGTTATACGAAATCGAAAGAGAGGAATGAGCGATGAATTTTTTTAGGGTTATGTCCTTTTGGATAAATTTTTAAGTGCGTGTCCTTGTGGATAAATTATTAAGGCCGATTGTCCTTGTCATTAGTTTCCTGCTTTCTTAAATAACTAAATTAACCTTAATCGTTTACATATACCTGTTATTTTTCTTCACTTTTTTTTCCATTTGCGTTCACTCCCCCTTGGCTTATGTTTCCCCTTACACCGTTCATTCCTAAAAATAGAAAAAGAGTTAAACGAAACAATAGCCTCCTAACCCTAACTCTAAATATTCTAGTCGCCTACCACAAAATATCTCTATGCACCGACGCACACTTCCTTATTTCAAATCTCTCCACTCGCCTGCACCGGCTTCCAAGCTGCCCCTTCCACGCACATCGGCGCCGCCTAGTTCGAAGTTTGTAGTCAAAGTTATTTACAGTCGCCGCTTCCGTCACTCTGATACAGACTTAGGTTTGTATTTTTCTTTAATCCTAACATTCATTTATTATTTACCGTTATTGATTATTTCAAACTGTTTATGTTTCCTGACTTTACAATTTGGTGCTTATTTGGTGTTGTTGAGATGAATATTTGGTGATTTGGTAACAGGTTGAACTGTTTATCTTTGCTAACTATTTCAGTGTCTCAGCCTTTCTTTATATTATGAGATGTTTTTGTTTAGGCTTACAATTTGGAGCTTATTAGGTTATTTGGCAAAGGCTTTTAAAATAATTATTTGTATAGACAACAAAACTAACTTTTGTTGTATAAACATCACTTTGGCGCAGACTCTTTGCAATTAAAGCGCTTAACGGATCCAATGCGGTGGAGATGCAAAAAGTTGTAGCGAAGATAAAGCGAGGAAATAGCGGGATATAGCGAATGAGTCTAAAATAGTATATAGAACTGCTATTTTATGCATTTACAAATATATAAATGATAAATTAACATTTAATTTAATTATTATTAGTACATTTTTAATTTTATATAAAAATATGTGCAAATATATGTATATAAATGGAAAATTTTATTTAGCTTGACCAATTTTAATAAGATATTATACTATGTTCTATTTTGAACTTATCCTTTAAAAAACTAAATTTATACAGTATAATATAGCAAAGTCATTTTTAAATTCATTTCTTTTATGGAAGATATAACGGAATATAGCTGAAATAATGGAATATATCGGAAATATCAGAATAACACTACAAGATGCACTTCGAATAGCGATGAGGCATTGCAATGACTAAAAAAAGCGGCTGTTGCAAGCCATCGCACAGTCTGTTGATACAAATAGCAGTCGTAACTTCTTCTTCCCTATTCCAAATATTCCCAAATCAATTTCAAAAATCCCAACCCGTGTCTGCAGCTTTAAGCCTCCAAACACGCCTTCAAGCATCTAATTTTGTGTCGATATGTCTTCTAACCTTGTTCTATGTTTAGTTAGGGTTAATTCTAGGGTTTAGTTGCATATTTATGGATTTGAAAATTGGTTGTTTATGGATTTGAAATTGATTGTCATGTGGGATACGTATGATGATGATTGTGTTGCAAGTTGATTTGGGAGTAAATGTAGTTTATTGGGAGGTTGAAAATGATGATTATCGCATAGTCGTTGTCATGATAATGTTATGTTAGTTGATGTAAAATTATTAATTCATTGTATGATTTGATTTGATTTTTTTTTTTTGAATTTGTTCGGAGGGAAACCGGTCGGAGTCGTAAAACCCTCCCCTGTGCACCTAGCCTAGTCCGCGAGCACCACATAAGTGGCTGATTTTAGCGTGTGCATACGGTAAGCTCTTAGCACGCCATTCCGGGTTTCGAACCCACGCCACTGTTTGTTAAGCAAAAATTTGTATATTATATTAAAATTGCTAGCGTGTGTTACTTGTATGTATTAGCATAAGTTAAAACAATTATATTTTAATTTATTAAAAGTGCTAGGTTTTGAATTTTTTATTAAAAAAAATCCGTAGTTTAAAACTTGACATGGTTGTCTAAATTTTAAATTACGTGTTACTATTTCAATTTTATTAAGTAAAATGTATAAATAGTTGAATGAATTATAAAATTTTGAAATGAGCATAACAACAATATAATATTAGAGGAATATATTATAGTTGAATGGAAGTTATAGTACGTTTTGAAATTGAAACTATAGTTAACAAATATTTATTGAACGTATACAATAAAAAATATTATGTAAAAATTAAAGTACAAATTATAAAATGTGTTTTACTTATATGAATCCCTTAGAGATTTTCGGCCCAATCTGACAAGTGTTGTATATGATCGTTATATGGATATTAACTTTTACACAGAACAAAAATGTATATTCATCTGATACAATATTTTTTGGATTTGTCCCAGTATTGGACTAGTTACAAATACAATAATGTAAGCATATTTTATAAATTATTTCAGTTTAAATGGTTAACGAAATTTTGTTGGCACTTCCTTTTTGTTTCCTGTGCATTTGTGTACGATACAGGGACTAAAGGGAAGTACTACCGAAATTTTGTTGAATTTTTTAACCTGAAATGATTTATAAAATGCGCTTACGTTATTGTATTTGTAATAGGAAGTAGGATAACCGGCTATCAAAGTAAAAAAGCAATAAACTAATAAACCGAAAAAATTGAAGTAGGTATAAATGAAATTTTACATGACTTTAATTAATATAAAGGTTTGATTGAATTTTCTAACATATTCTTTGCAAATCAGGAAAATACTCAATTATTTTCTCGATCGTAGTATGTGTGAATCTCAAATTGATATGAAAAGATCAATAAAGGAACATTTTGTAACGGCGTCCAAGAATTTATTAGATTTGCTAAATCTAATAATTTAAATAACGTAGACATTCGTTGTCCATGTAGTAAGTACAAACATCTGAAGCATTGAGAACCAGATATAGTAGAAGCACATCTGTATAAACTTGGTTATGTGCCGAATTATTACTTATGGGATCGTCATGGAGAACTTGTTCAACCCACATCTAATCCTGTAGTGGTAGAGGAGATAATACAATGACGAACCCGATAGAAAATAGGGTGCAAGATGCAGCACGATCAATGTTTCCTACCATTGATCAAGGCAACGATGAGATCGAAAATGTTGAAAAACCAACGACGGAAGCTAAAAAACATTATGATTTATTGGATTATGCTAAGAGGTCATTGTGGGATGGGCATACAAGCGGGACTGAATTTTCTGTAACCACCGAATACATCACTATGAAATCAATATTCAATCTTACAAAAGTTTCTTTTGCAGCAGTTGCACAAACTGCAAAACGACACATATCGCCCAATAATTTGATGTGTGATAGTCATTATTAAGTGAAAATACTTATGTCTTCTTATAGACTGCCATATCAGAAGATAAATGTAACGATCCATATTTTAAGTCAACTTAAAATATAAGTTTTAATTGATTTTAGTGAATTTTAAGGGGGTCAAATATTGAATTTGATCTTGATTAATGATCGGAAAATGAATTCAAGCTTGGTTTTATATTAAATTGGGATTAAAACAAGGTCAGTAAACTTTTAAAATCAATTTAAAAGTGAAAATTTTGAAAATCAGTAATTTAATGTTAGTGAAAATTAGGCACACATCCCTAAAACGAAACTTAATTAGGCTCACATCCGGTCTAACTTTTCACGTAAATTAGGCCCCTATTTTTCAAAAACATATAATAAATATAAAAAAAATCACGAAAATTCATTATTAAATAAAACGTGTTCACGTCAAAAAAATCAGGTGGAAAAACAATCGATAAACAAGTCAAAATAGAAAAATACACAAAACAGCGGAATATGCAGTAAAATGCATGAAAACATGCACATATTTCAAATATTTGCATACATGTATGCACATATTGCCATGCCCTCTGTCTTTCAACACATTACTGCATAAATGTATGCAGCTATTCTGAATAGCGGCATATTTGTATGCAAATATTCAGCAGGTTTACGGTTTTTTTTTTTGCATGTGTATTTAAATAGTTGCATATATGTATGAACTTTTTTTTTATTTGCATGGACTGAGGGGAATATTTCTAGATTTTAAATTTTTTTTAATGCAAGAGCGCATTGTTTTTGTTAAAAAATGGAAAAGGCGAAGTGGAAGGGACAAAAATTATTAGGCGGCAGCTCAAAAGAGGGGGCGGAAACGAATGAGAAACTTTGTCCCTTTTTTTATTCCGCCTTTTCTTTATATTAAAAAAAAAAAAACGCTACAATGTAAAAAAAAAAAAAAAAAAAATTCTAAAATCTAGAAATATTAACAGAAGTTCACGGAAATTAAAAAAAAAACTTGCATACATGAATGCAACTATTTGAAGTACTTGCACACATGTATGCAAGTATTGCATGTAAAAATATGAAGCGAAAATTCTGCCTGAAGATTGTTGCACACTTGTATGCAAGAATCTGTTTACCTTGCATACATGTATGCAAAAAAACAAACGCAAATTCAACATTTGAAATACTTGCACAGATGAATGCAAATATGTGCATGATTTGATGCAAATTATTGCATTTTTCGCTGTTTTATTGTATTTTATGATTTTGATGCATTTTTTGATTTTTTTACGAGCTGTTTTTTTGGGTGAGTACATGTTTGATTTAAATACGAATTTTTGTGATTTTTTTTTTGTTTTTAGTGTATTTTTGAAAAATAGGGACTAAATTTATATGAAAAATTGGACCGTATGTGAGCCTAAACTTAATAGGGACCTGTGCCAAACGGACCCTTAATGTTATATTGATGACCTGAAAATAAACCATTTTTGAAACAGTCTCAGAATCCGACGAAACCACTTTTATTAGATCCGTAATGTTAAAATATGGTAAGGTTTAAAATTTCAAGTCAATCGGAGTTAACATGTAACGTAATATAAAATGTGTATTGAAAAACTAGTTAAAATTCAGCAAAAGCTAGAAATAAGTTCATTTTTCAATTGGTCTCCAAATTAGACGAGACCAATTTTATTGGAACCGTATTAGTGAAATATAGTTGGGTTTCAAATTTCATATTGGTTGGACTTACGGTTCGGTCATACGAACTGAAAACGTATAAGGAATCGTTATATTTGATTTTGACTTGAAAATAAGCAGTTTTGGGTAATACCGAACAGTTGAAAAATACTTATAAAATGGTAAAAGAAAACTTAACTGATACATTAACGTGAACTAATGGTTTCATAAGAGTTCAAAACAATTTAAATATAGATAACAAACCGCCTAAGATAAACCCTAAACTAAATTAACCCTTTTTAAATTCATCCTTATCTTCTTTCTACACAAATTCCCACTTCCTCCTTACATTAGACAAATCATTGTCCTTCCCATACACTTGTCACACTCTTCCATTCAGCCCACACCCCCATAGTACCATAGCATGTGCCTTTTCATTTTAGTTTTCATTCTCTTTTTCCATGTCTTCCTCCGTTAAGCTCCTTTACTCCATTAACCATCTTCCTCCTCCATCCTAAGGCCACGCCACTGCTTCCACCACCACCAGCTTCCACACCTCCCCTACCCCCTGTGCACCTCCTCCTACATCCCCTCCTCCACCATGTAGGACCCAAGCTTCCAAAATCCTTTTTTTACACCTTTAAACCCATAAAAATCACCTTTTTACACCTTAAATCAAGATTCCACCACTTTAGCTTCCTCCTCTTGCACCCACAACCTCACGCCTATCCCCACCCACCCACCTCCGATCCCACTCCATCCCCACCAGTGTGTGGACCCTACTTACCTTAGCCTTTGACGCATCAACCCTTTTTAGTCCTTAAACCCTTTAAAATTTACACCTTTTCCTTTTTATTTGCAATTATATATTTTGTAAGTGCTGAAATTGGTGGTGAAAGTTGTAAGCTTGACTTTGAAAAGGCTAGGAAATCCTACCTATGAAGTGTCACGGTGTTTGGATGACTTGGGTGAGAGCGCTTCACTTATTAGTTAACTATTTCGGGTTAAACTAGTTAATAGGTGAATTAGTGATGTTTTACTATGTGATTGATTTGGTGATGATGAGCGATGTGGTTTAGATGTTTGAAATGGCTAATTATTAAGTTAACAAAATGTTAAAATGATAATGGTAGTTGTTGTAGAGTTAATCACTCATTAACAAGTTAAAACGATTCACTAATGATCACGTGTTTAAGTCAAGAAAAATTGGTGAACCTATAGTTTGAAATGAGTTTGTGATATTGGTTGATATTGATTGTGAATGATCATTGGAATTTGATGTATGTTGATGTGAAATGGTTTTGTTAAATACAACCATGATTTTGTCAATAAGGTTTAATATCTTATTTAACAATGGTCTGATTTGGGGTTAAGTGTTAATGAACCTTAACACTTAGGTCAATGATGCTCATATGTGATTATTAGGTTTTAATAGTTATTAACAACTATTATTGGATGCTTATGATTTGCGAAATCCATATAAATGGAATTATATGGTAATTGGTTGAATCTCATTCCAATTCGGAATTAATTTGAATGTTTTATTAATAAAATATTCAGTGAAAAATAAAAGTTTGAATTTTATGTCCGATTTTGGATGGACACAAAGTTTAAAAAATTATGATGAATATCCATAACTGAAATGAATTGATTTGAATCTATTTTTATAAGGTTATGGCTTGTTCAAGTTTTATTTTTGAAATGAATAGTAACGGGTGAAAGTGAAGTTCAGTTAGGTTATCTAGGGTGAGAGTTAAACGAATTTCCTTTACTAAAGTATCTGTAACAACCCTGAATTTTGGAACCAATTTAAAATTCATTATTAATTTATTTTGCTAGATTTTAAATATTTAAAATGATTTGTTTTGAGAATTATTGTAACAACACGGATTTTTAGAACCAATTTAAATTTTTTATTTTAGCAATTTTAATAGATTTTGAATATTTAAAATGAATTATTTTAAATAATAACGACTAAATATTTATTTTAAATGAAGTTAGAACGTATAAATTTATTTTAATTATTGAACGAGCCTGAAATGGCGCGGTAGTTTGAAAATTCAATTTTAAATTTCAACTGAATGTACAGGATTCAAAATAAATCAGATTTCAGTAAAACCACAAATATTTGAATCTGTTTAATTATATCTTTCTAACGAATGTGAAAAATTCAGATTTCATAACGAGAATTGAAAGTTATGTCCAGTTTAAAATTTAAAATAGTCGCTATGGAAATTAATATAATATATAGCCCTTAAAAATAGCCATTTTGCAAACGACCTCCGTTTTCGACGAAACCAATTTTGTTGGATCTAGAATGTCAAATTATTGCTAGATTCCAAATTTCATAATTTTTGGAACTAATATGTGAGCGTCGTGAATTTAAACGTGTTTGGTCAATTTAGTTTGAATTTAATCGACTGGAAATTGACCATTTTTCAAACGGTCTCCAAATTCAATGAAATTGGTTTTGTTAGGACCGTATCGTCAAAATAAAGCTAGATTTATTTTTCGGGAATTTTTGGAGTCAGTATGTGGTCCCTGTAAATTAAAATGTACGTTGAAATCAATTTTGAACGTTATATTAATTTATATTTTAATTTTGATGAAACCTGATCGAAACTGTCAAATTGGCTTATGAAACATATCCCATTGTGTTCGAAATGGGGGTATTTGGTTAGGGGTGACAGTCGTTGGGTTTGATTTGGAGTTCGTGAAAATGTTGAGTTTTAAAACGAATTAAAATATTATAAAATTTATTATATATATGGCCTTGAAATCTCAAAACCCTAATTCCCATCTGAGCAACCGCCGCTACTTTTCAAAGGCGGAAAACATTCAGATCTTTGATCCACAACCATTCCCAATCCAATTACAATTATCACAGACTTATATTACGAAAATCAAAGCTCATTTCGAGATCTTTTAAATGGTATAGGATTGATGAAATTTAATTGAGTAAATCCGCCAAAATCATAGCTCAAAGTCATCGACTTTGCTGGCCATTTTCAGGGCGAAGGGAGGTTTGAACGCTAAGCTGCTGAGGGAGGAGGAGGGTGTTGCTGAGGCGCGTAAGGGAGAGGATTGCGATGGAGGTCTGGCGCTTTGATTGGTGCGCATCGAGGAGAGAGAGGAAGAGAACGGTGGGTTCATTTATTCGATAATGCCTGGATGATGAAGAGGGGGTTTAACTCCCTAAGCAATGTAATTAACTTGTTTAATTTAAATTAAAAATATTATTAAGTTATGTAATTTTAAATCATCATAATTTTGTCAAATAGAAACGGAATTACACGAAACTGAAAGCATTGGAATCGTGGAATCGAAATCTTCGCAATGGTACTGACTGGAACAAATTTGGAGGAAGTGACAGTTCTTGGTTAAATTAAACACCTTGTTTAATTTAATCGGAATTATCATTTAATAAAGATTTCTATCCGACCAAGGCGAGAACTCCTTCTCACTCTAATTATTTTACAGTTAAAATTGTTCTAGGTTGCAGACGGGGCTTAGAAGCCCCCGACACTATTTATTGTACAAACCATAGATGTTTGTTTGGATTGAAATGTGGTAAAATTGACTATATTGTGTTTATTGATTGAATGAAGTATACAAAATATACATGTGTTGAATAAAATATTTATACAATAAAAATATCATTTTTATTGATTGAATGAACTATATAAAATATACATGTGTTGAATAAAATATTTATACAATAAAAATATCATTTTTATTGAATGTATGAGCTATATAAAATAGCAAAATGTTGAAGTAAATATTTTATCGTTAAAAATATAATTTTTAACGTACATATGAACGGCATAAAATTCTCCTGAAATGAAAATAAATATTCATTTACAAATCGGACGATTTGTTTATATACACCCATTTAACTGATATTGATTGGGACGATAAATTTTACGCATCGCCCAACTGCATAAGTAATGTTCAGTATGTGTTGTTTGAAAACCCCACACAGTTATTGGGATGATATTTGATATGCACTAATCCCAATATTTAGTTGTATGTCAATTAATGGGTTGATAGGCTGTGATGAGCGTTATTTATTTATTTTTATGCTTATACAATTGTAAAATACACTCTGGATGATGTTTGAATGTTGAATGATCATTTATCATTATTGTTGAATACATGCGATGTATGAAATCCATATAACTAAAATTATATGGTAATTGATTGGGTCTGATTCCAATTCAGAAATAATAAAGATTTTAAAATAATATTTAGTAAAGATTTTAAAATAATATTTAGTAAATATTTTGAGACGACCCGATTTCCCGTTCTCACGGAAACAAGGTTATCTTTGGAATATAACACAGAAACAGATAATAGCAGAACAGAATTAAATAAATACACCAGAATGAACAACAAAATATACTGGATAAAAGTAATCATCAGAGTTACACAGTACAGGATCTTACTTAGTACAAATACAGTTCAGCTATACATAAATGTCTACAGCGGAAATAAACAAAATATGTACAGTAGGAGCTGAACAGCATAAAAAGAAATAAATGATAGAATCCATCTTCAGCTCCAGCTATCCAGAAAGAACCAGCTAAACCTGAATACAAGGCTGCCCGTGTGGAAAAAGGGGCACCCGAGTTTGAGAGTGAAACAAACTACGAGTCAGTCATGGGACTGGTATGAGAAATCCACTCAACACATATATATAATTGGCTAATCACAGGACCACGCCACTTTCGTGGAACGGGTTTACTCCATTGGATTGCCAGTGCTTTAAAACAAATCTCTCTTTTAAACATCGCTATGCTTTTTATAAAAATGAAGCCATTATAAGACTCAGTTCCCATCACACAATGCAACGCAAACCGGAGGATAGAGTTTTACCTTATAATGGCCAAAATATGATTGATACGAATAAAACAAAGGCATTTGATATTATTGCTAGTGTTTATATGTTTTGAAACAATTTCAAATCATAACTATCAATCATAGACGGCATGGGTACCATATATCATGTCGCCATATATATATACAATCAAAACCGCACGATCACGTATTTGGAAATTGGATTTCCGTCATGAACCAAGGCAAAAGATAGTCCTTACCGAATTCGTGACTCTCTAGCCCGAGCCACAGGATCAGAACGCATCAACCCTTTAGATCGTCATGGCCGGTCCACCGATGTGGATTATTATGCCTGAACACTACGTCTCCCCGCCCTTTGGGGTGTAAACGAGCCAACGAATGACTCCATCGGACCCGGATCGTCCGATCAAACCGAGGCGCCTCGCAACAGCAACAACCACATAGGTGAAAAGTATATAAATGTCAGGGCTGGTAAGTCACTGACACCACCCTAGCTAGAAAGAAACGCAGGCCATCCCTGATGTCCTCTCCCGTTTTAGGTTCATACCGGGGTGTGAGGCTCGCGAATTCACGTTATACACAAAGCTACGCCACACAGGCGGTGCTTTGATCATCACCACAAGACTTTGCTTTTCAACAGAAGCCCTGATCACTGCATCTTAGCATGCCACACAGGCAATTCATGCCATGCGACTGATGTCCATCGATATACAACCTCTGAGCTCGTGCGTCTCAAAGAAGGGCGTTAAGCAAAAGAATAAATTCTTCGCCGCCAAACAGATGTATATTTAACGGAGATCAATCAACATAGAATAAAATCCAATGTCAGACACACGGTCCATTTACAAGTCCGTTCTGGGTCTGAACGAAACCGGAGGCACTAAATACCTCGCAAACCCTTCGATCACCACGTACGTCTGGACGATCACCACTCATTATCCATATTTCGGGATGCCTCCCAATCAGGACCTCGGTTACCATCCAAACGAGGTGAAGATCTCCGGTCTTCGACCACCGTCTTTATCTTCGACTTTCAATCGTCGGTCAATTATTTGAAATGAGAATTAACTCGGCCTTCTCAAATAATTCACGTATATTTAGAATTTCGATTCAATTTATTTCAATGGTTAAATTATTCTACAACACCAATTTTGTTCTTTAATGTAATTTTCACACCAAACACATTCAACCATCAAACATCACATAAATCAAGCAAATTCAGTTTATTTCCATTCCATATCGCTTATGATATTTTATAACTATTTATCGCTATTTTTATTTATTTTAAAATAGACATTTTATTCAAAACGACGCTTCGGGCCATAAGGCGGCCGTTGCGCTGTTTTTCTTCAGATTTGATTTACACATATCTGAAAATCTAACCGTTGGATCTTCACAAAATTTACATCATTAGAAAGGTCTTTTCAAAACGAATTCAACGGTTCCAGTTTCGGGAAAATCCGACGGTCGGATCTCCCGGTACAATCGTTTGAAATTTCGATTTCAAAATACGAACTGCAGCGTCGTTATTCGATTAAATATATAATTATATTTATATATATATAAATATAATTGCTTCTGGCGCTGTTTTTCATCAAATTTGATTTAAACATTCCAGACAATCCAACCGTTGGATTTTTACAAAGTTGGTGCCGTTGGAAAGATCATTCCAAGGCGAACCCGACGGTTGAGGTTTCGGGAAAATCCAATGGTCGGATTTCCCGTACTAGTTGTTTGAAAACACGAACTGCACGGCTTCGTTTCGTTTTAATTTTATTTATATTTATATATTTATATAAATATAGTTCATTCAATGATTTCCATATCGTTTTCACTTCAAATATTTTTCTAACACCTTAAATTTTGGAAATTTTTTGCCATAACCTCCCCTGCACCGGGAGCATCGGGAAATCGCAAATAGCGTTCCCGGTCCTTCTAATCTCAAAAAGAAAAAGAAAAAGCCAAGCGGCTAGCCAACAGGCTCAAAATCATCACCCAAACAAATCAGTAAATGTGTACCTATTTGTCGGGCACAGAATTTTATTCCTCTTCTCTAGCCCCTTTGCTATAACCTGTTCAATGAATATTGCATGTACATATATATACAGTTCTTATCATTTATCAATTTCTATTCGACTTCATATTTGATTTCCATTTGGTTTAAAAACTCCATTCATTCTAATGTTACATAAATAGGTGCAAATCATTTCATTAGCTAATTAATGAATATTTCATCTCATATATGTTTATTTTGAACAAATGGCTATTTTTAACACTTCACATTTCAACGATTTATGCATACAATAAAAATGCGATTTTTATTGTAAAACGATTCATTTCAAAACACTATTTTTCTATATAGTTCATATAGTCGATAAAAGGTGATTTTTATTATCAAACAATTTATTTCAAAATATGAATACCATTCAACACATGAATTTCTAAACAACGAATGAATATCAATTCAACACATGAATGTTTTCTATAGTTTCTATATATATATATAAAAATGTGATTTTTATTATCGAACAATTTATTTCAAAATATGAATACCATTCAACACATGAATTTCTAAACAACGAATGAATATCAATTCAACACATGAATGTTTTCTATACAATGAATAAATATAGTTTAAGCATATGAAAATAATTCAAACACACAAATATTATTCAAAATTTCGGCAGTATAACGGCAGGGTAGTTACACCGGGACCGTCCCTAGTACGGCTCCTAGCTCTACCTTAAAACCTCGCGGTTTTTGACAATGGTGATCATGCATCTAGTTCGCACGCAGGCGGCATGTATATATTTATTTCATTTCCACAAACTAATCCTATGTGGTTTCAACCAAATATTTCACAACCACAAATGGGTATTTTTCAACCACAATCAACCAATATCAATCACAAACAATCCCAAACAATCATTCAATTTTCACAACAATTTCAACCAATAAATATCGTCCATGGTTTGTGGACGAGGGGCGTATATATATATATATATATATATATTTACATATAGCAATTCACTTTTATTTTCACACATATATATATAATTTTTAAATCAGAAATCTCACCAATAGCTATCCAACTGCACGACACTTCACTTAGAGAAATCTTCGCCTATCTCGCCTTTTTTTTGTCGCTTTCGCCCGTATTCTCTACATATGTAAAAATCGAATCTTTTACTATGTTATTCAATATATAAAAATCGAATTTTTACTACGCTATTCAATATATAAAAATATGATTTTTACTTCGACATTCAATATATAAAAATATGATTTTTACTTCGACTTTCAATATATAAAAATATGATTTTTACTTCGACTTTCAATATATAAAAATATGATTTTTACTTCGACTTTCAATATATAAAAATATGATTTTTACTTCGACTTTCAACATATAAAAATATGATTTTTCTTTCGACTTTCAACATATAAAAATATGATTTTTCCTTTAAAACAAAATCAGTTTTTTTTTATAGCTTTTTTTAAAATCAGTTTTAACTTCTTTTAAAAAAAATCCGTTTCTATTTCCTTTTAAAATTCAGTTTTTATTTCCTTTAACAAAATCAGTTTTTATTTCTAAAACAAAAATCAGTTTTTTTTTTATAGCTTTTTTTAAAATCAGTTTTAACTTCTTTTAAAAAAAATCCGTTTCTATTTCCTTTTAAAATTCAGTTTTTATTTCCTTTAACAAAATCAGTTTTTTTTTCTTAAAAAAATCAGTTTTCATTTCTAAAACAAAAATCAGTTTTTATACTTTAAAAATCAGTTTTCATTTCTAAAACAAAATCAGTTTTTATACTTTAAAAATCAGTTTTCATTTCTAAAACAAAATCAGTTTTTTTTTCTTAAAAAAAATCAGTTTTCAAATCATTATAAAATCAGCTCTGAATTCTTTTAAAAAAAAAAAAAACCAGTTTTTAAATTATTAAAATAAAATTACAAAATACTTACAGAGGGGGGGGGTTTGGAGACGTCGGCGGCAGCTTCGAGGTGGCGGCGCTCGGGGTTCGAACGGGGTGGCGATGGCTTCGGGTTCGAACGGGGTGGCGATGGCTTCGGTAGTCTCGATCGGGGAAAAGGCGGTGGGGTTTCGAACAGAGGAGGCGGTGGGCGGCGTCGCTACTGCTCCGATCTTCTTCTTTTTTTTTATTTTTTTTTTATTTCTGAAGAATGAAATCGGGGGGGGGGGCAGGAAGAAGAATAAAGGGAGGGAGGGAAAATATATAATATATATATATTTTATTATTTAATTTATTTAATTGCATAAAGTTGACTTTTACCCACGACCTCGAAACGAGGCCCACCGCCTGTCGTCCATAGCGTTTCACCCCCATTCCGAACACAATGGGATATGCATCGCAAGCTGATTTGATCGTTACAATCAGTTTCCTTTTGAATTTTCATTTAAATCACTATATTGAATCTTAAACGCACATTTCAAATTACCGGGGTCACATACTAACTAGAAAAATTCCAGAAAAATATTTTCTAGCTTCGTATTGTCGATACGGTCCTAACAAAACTAGTTTCGTCGAATTCTGAGACCGTTTGAAAAATGGCCAATTTCCAGTCGATTAAAATCAACTGAAACTGGTCAAACGCGTTTTCCTTTGCCACGCTCACATATTGATTCGAAAAATTATGAAATTTGAAACCTAGCAATAACTTGACACTGCGGATCCAACAAAAGTGGTTTCGTCGAAATCCGAGGTCATTTGCAAAATGTCCATTTTTAAGGGCCTGAATTCCACAGCGACTATCCAGAATTTTCAACTGGACATATCTTTTGATTCCCGCTATCAAATTTCGATTGGACGGATTCGCTAGAAAGATATTATCAATTAGATTCCATTATTTTTGGTTTCACTAAAATCCGGATTGTTTTGCATCCGGTATATTCAATTGAAGTTTGAAATCGAATTATCGAACTACCGCGCCATTTTCAATTCTATATATAATTATAATTAATTATATTGGTTTTCAAATGTCGATTTCAACTCAGTTTTCATCGCCATTATTTAAAATATTTATTTTAAATATTTAAAATCCATTATTTTAGCCAATTAAAAAATTTTAAATTGGTTCAGATTTTCTGGGTCGTTACAATCTCCCCCACTTAAAACTTTTCGTCCCCGAAAAGGAATAAAGTCGAGAAGTGGTTTGATAAATCTACAATCACACAACACAACAACCAATTTGTTTCTAACCTTCCAAAAATATACTAATTAATCTCTATACACTTTTCAAAATCATTCAGAGTATAGAATAAATAGTGCACATCCATAGGAAGAAAATTTCAATAGAATAGAGAATTAAATGGTAATGCAAAGTAGGGTAAATGTACCTTGCACCAGAGTCAATCAGAGATATCTACTCGGCATCTAGGATAAGCTTTCTGAATGCTCTCCTCAGTTTCCCAAGTACAATCTCGCGGATCTCCACTCCATTGCACTTTGACTAAGTGAACCTTCTTGTTTCTCAGCTCTTTGGTTTCTTTGCCGATAATCTTTAGCGGCTCTCGCCTCACAGCTAATTCTGGAGTAATTTCAATGTCCTGTTGAGCTGCTTCTTCCACGATCAAGTCTGGATCATGAATGTGCTTTCGAAGTTGAGATATATGAAATACATCATGCACTCCAGGCAACCAGTCAGGCAGTTTGACCCTATAAGCGAGAGTTCCGATCCGTTCCAGAATAGGAAACGGACCAATAAATTTGGGCGCTAACTTTCCAGTTTTACCGAACCGGATAACTCCCCTCATCGGCGATACTTTCAAATATACATAGTCGCCAACTTCAAAGGATATATCTCTTCTTCTTCTATCGGCATAGCTCTTTTGTCGGCTTTGAGCGGCGAGTAATCGCTTTTTGATAAAATCGACTTTGTCGGCAGCTTCTCGAATCATATCGGGACCCAACACAAGTCTATTTCCAGGCTCGACCCAACAAGCAGGAGATCGGCACGGTCTACCATACAATGCTTCGAATGGCGACATTGTCAGACTCGCCTGGTAGCTGTTGTTATAAGAGAATTCAGCCAAATGTAGATGGTCTTCCCATGATCCACCGAAATCTATAACACAAGCCCGCAATAGATCTTCTAAAATGCGATTCACCCTCTCAGTCTGACCGTCTGTCTGAGGATGATAAGCGGTGCTCAAGTTTAACTTCGTTCCCAGCTCGTCTTGAAATGCCTCCCAGAATTTACTAGTAAATATTGTATCTCTATCACTGACTATACTGAGCGGCACTCCATGTAGTCTAACTATTTCCCTGACGTATATCTGCGCCAGACTCTGAGCAGTTCTATTTGATCTGACCGGTATAAAATGGGCGGTCTTTGTGAAGCGGTCTACGATCACCCAAATACTGTCATTTCCTTTTCTGGTCCTGGGCAGACCATCGATGAAATCCATAGAAATATGTTCCCACTTCCAGCCCGGAACTTCTAGTGGTTGTAACAATCCAGCCAATTTCTGCTGGTCGCTTTTGTCTAGCTGACAAGTAGGGCATCGGCTAACATATAAGGAAATGTCCCTTTTCATCGACTTCCACCAGAAAGTGCGTTTGATGTCATTATACATTTTGCTTACTCCCGGATGGATACTGAGTTTTGACTTGGGGCATTCATCCAGTACTTCCTTTCGAAGTTCAGGAATGTTAGGGACACAGATTCGACCTTTGAGCCTTAAAATCCCATCATTATCAACTTGAAAACTCGAGGGTTCGCCTTGTTGAATTATCCCTCTGATCTTCTGAATGAAGTGATCATCCTCCTGAAGAGCAGATATCTTATCTAGCAATGAAGTCGTGATAATAAAACTGGCGATCATTACATTCTTTCTGCTTAATGCATCAGCCACGACATTGGCTTTTCCTGGAGTATATATAATTTCGAAGTCATATACCGCAAGAAACTCCAGCCAACGTTGCTGTCTCAGATTTAAGTCCTTCTGAGTGAACAGATATTTCAACGACTGGTGATCTGTAAACAGTTCAAATCTCTCGCCCAGAAGATAGTGTCTCCAGATTTTCAAAGAGAATATGATAGCCAATAACTCAAGATCATGAGTTACATAGTTTTTCTCGTGTGGTTTCAGTTGACGGCTAGCATAAGCAATTACTTGGCCTCTTTGCATTAACACTGCGCCAAGGCCCTCTCTAGAAGCATCAGTCCAGACTTTTAAATCCTGGTTGCCATCGATGATGGTTAACACTGGAGCTGTCGTTAATCTTAACTTTAGCTCTTCGAAAGCCTCCTCACTTTCTTGAGTCCATTTGAACTTAGAATGCTTCTTTGTAAGCTTCGTTAAGTGGCCATATATCTTAGAAAAGTCTTTAACGAACTTCCGATAATAGCTAGCCAATCCGAGAAAGCTGCGGACTTCAGTGGGAGTACCGGGCTGTTTCCAATTCTGAATAGCTGTGATTTTGCTTGGATCCACAGCGATTCCATCTTTCGATACGACATGGCCCAGAAATTTCACTTCATCTTGCCAGAATATACATTTGGAAAACTTTGCTTTTAATACATTCCGTCTGAGGATTTCTAATACTTGTTCCAAATGTTTTTCATGCTCGGCCTTTGATTTAGAGAAGATTAGAATATCATCAATAAAAACCAGAACAAATTTATTCAATACTCCTCTGAATACCCTGTTCATTAGATCGACGAAGTAAGCAGGGGCGTTACATAAGCCGAACGACATTACTAACCACTCGTAGAATAAGTCGGGGCCTCTGAACGCTGTCATTGGAACACACTCTTCGGCAATTCGAAGTTGATGGAATCCTGTAGCTAGGTCCATTCGTGAAAATACTTGTGCGCCATTTAATCGATCCAACAGATCATCAATCCGCGGCAATGGATATTTGTTCTGCTATTATCTGTTTCTGTGTTATATTCCAAAGATAACCTTGTTTCCGTGAGAACGGGAATTCGGGTCGTCTCAACCGAAGAGGAGCAAAGTGAGAAAGTTCGTTGAATTTCTTATGGTATTCCGGAATGGTCATGTCACCTTGTATTAGATAAGAAAATTCTTCACACAATCTCTCGGTTGCTTCGGGAGGAGTAAACCTTTCTAGGAAAATCACTTTAAATCTGTCCCAGGTGATATCACCTTCTGGATTATCTTTGATGATTGTTTCCCACCAGATTAAAGCTTCCTCTTTGAGCGCCCAAGATGCTACTAACCGTTTCTGGTCATCTCTCAGCTGGATATGCTCAAAGATTTTTTCGACAGAACTCATCCAAGCTTGAGTTTGAATAATAGATTCATTGCCCGAGAATTTTTCTCCTCCCAGATTTCGATATCTCTTGAATAGAGCCTCTAGATCGGGTTCTGTATTCCTTCTGTTTCTGACACTCATTTTTCTAGTACTTCTGCAAATGGCAGATCAAGTGTCAGGTCACAGAAAAGGTAATTTAAAATATAGAAACACATACTTCAATGTAAATGTGTCTATCGAGGTGTAATTTCATTCTGCTTTACTCATACTAGGATATTGCTGATCCTATCTGTATTGAGTTACCCGTCCTAGAACACTACTGGTTCTATTTCTGACGAGTTCGCTCAAATGTTATATTCCAGAACTAAGCTTAACCAAAGCTCCGATACCACGATGAGACGACCCGATTTCCCGTTCTCACGGAAACAAGGTTATCTTTGGAATATAACACAGAAACAGATAATAGCAGAACAGAATTAAATAAATACACCAGAATGAACAACAAAATATACTGGATAAAAGTAATCATCAGAGTTACACAGTACAGGATCTTACTTAGTACAAATACAGTTCAGCTATACATAAATGTCTACAGCAGAAATAAACAAAATATGTACAGTAGGAGCTGAACAGCATAAAAAGAAATAAATGATAGAATCCATCTTCAGCTCCAGCTATCCAGAAAGAACCAGCTAAACCTGAATACAAGGCTGCCCGT
Source organism: Allium sativum (assembly GCA_030737875.1). Classification (NCBI taxonomy): domain Eukaryota; kingdom Viridiplantae; phylum Streptophyta; class Magnoliopsida; order Asparagales; family Amaryllidaceae; genus Allium; species Allium sativum. Next base: position 918,073,972 of record CM060922.1, read on the forward strand.
GTGGAAAAAGGGGCACCCGAGTTTGAGAGTGAAACAAACTACGAGTCAGTCATGAGACTGGTATGAGAAATCCACTCAACACATATATATAATTGGCTAATCACAGGACCACGCCACTTTCGTGGAACGGGTTTACTCCATTGGATTGCCAGTGCTTTAAAACAAATCTCTCTTTTAAACATCGCTATGCTTTTTATAAAAATGAAGCCATTATAAGACTCAGTTCCCATCACACAATGCAACGCAAACCGGAGGATAGAGTTTTACCTTATAATGGCCAAAATATGATTGATACGAATAAAACAAAGGCATTTGATATTATTGCTAGTGTTTATATGTTTTGAAACAATTTCAAATCATAACTATCAATCATAGACGGCATGGGTACCATATATCATGTCGCCATATATATATACAATCAAAACCGCACGATCACGTATTTGGAAATTGGATTTCCGTCATGAACCAAGGCAAAAGATAGTCCTTACCGAATTCGTGACTCTCTAGCCCGAGCCACAGGATCAGAACGCATCAACCCTTTAGATCGTCAGGGCCGGTCCACCGATGTGGATTATTATGCCTGAACACTACGTCTCCCCGCCCTTTGGGGTGTAAACGAGCCAACGAATGACTCCATCGGACCCGGATCGTCCGATCAAACCGAGGCGCCTCGCAACAGCAACAACCACATAGGTGAAAAGTATATAAATGTCAGGGCTGGTAGGTCACTGACACCACCCTAGCTAGAAAGAAACGCAGGCCCTCCCTGATGTCCTCTCCCGTTTTAGGTTCATACCGGGGTGTGAGGCTCGCGAATTCACGTTATACACAAAGCTACGCCACACAGGCGGTGCTTTGATCATCACCACAAGACTTTGCTTTTCAACAGAAGCCCTGATCACTGCATCTTAGCATGCCACACAGGCAATTCATGCCATGCGATTGATGTCCATCGATATACAACCTCTGAGCTCGTGCGTCTCAAAGAAGGGCGTTAAGCAAAAGAATAAATTCTTCGCCGCCAAACAGATGTATATTTAACGGAGATCAATCAACATAGAATAAAATCCAATGTCAGACACACAGTCCATTTACAAGTCCGTTCTGGGTCTGAACGAAACCGGAGGCACTAAATACCTCGCAAACCCTTCGATCACCACGTACGTCTGGACGATCACCACTCATTATCCATATTTCGGGATGCCTCCCAATCAGGACCTCGGTTACCATCCAAACGAGGTGAAGATCTCCGGTCTTCGACCACCGTCTTTATCTTCGACTTTCAATCGTCGGTCAATTATTTGAAATGAGAATTAACTCGGCCTTCTCAAATAATTCACGTATATTTAGAATTTCGATTCAATTTATTTCAATGGTTAAATTATTCTACAACACCAATTTTGTTCTTTAATGTAATTTTCACACCAAACACATTCAACCATCAAACATCACATAAATCAAGCAAATTCAGTTTATTTCCATTCCATATCGCTTATGATATTTTATAACTATTTATCGCTATTTTTATTTATTTTAAAATAGCCATTTTATTCAAAACGACGCTTCGGGCCATAAGGCGGCCGTGGCGCTGTTTTTCTTCAGATTTGATTTACACATATCTGAAAATCTAACCGTTGGATCTTCACAAAATTTACATTATTAGAAAGGTCTTTTCAAAACGAATCCAACGGTTCCAGTTTCGGGAAAATCCGACGGTCGGATCTCCCGGTACAATCGTTTGAAATTTCGATTTCAAAATACGAACTGCAGCGTCGTTATTCGATTAAATATATAATTATATTTATATATATATATATATAAATATAATCGCTTCTGGCGCTGTTTTTCATCAAATTTGATTTAAACATTCCAGACAATCCAACCGTTGGATTTTTACAAAGTTGGTGCCGTTGGAAAGATCATTCCAAGGCGAACCCGACGGTTGAGGTTTCGGGAAAATCCAATGGTCGGATTTCCCGTACTAGTTGTTTGAAAACACGGTTTCAAAACACGAACTGCACGGCTTCGTTTCGTTTTAATTTTATTTATATTTATATATTTATATAAATATAGTTCATTCAATGATTTCCATATCGTTTTCACTTCAAATATTTTTCTAACACCTTAAATTTTGGAAAAATTTCGCCATAACCTCCCCTGCACCGGTAGCATCGGGAAATCGCAAATAGCGTTCCCGGTCCTTCTAATCTCAAAAAGAAAAAGAAAAAGCCAAGCGGCTAGCCAACAGGCTCAAAATCATCACCCAAACAAATCAGTAAATGTGTACCTATTTGTCGGGCACAGAATTTTATTCCTCTTCTCTAGCCCCTTTGCTATAACCTGTTCAATGAATATTGCATGTACATATATATACAGTTCTTATCATTTATCAATTTCTATTCGACTTCATATTTGATTTCCATTTGGTTTAAAAACTCCATTCATTCTAATGTTACATAAATAGGTGCAAATCATTTCATTAGCTAATTAATGAATATTTCATCTCATATATGTTTATTTTGAACAAATGGCTATTTTTAACACTTCGCATTTCAACGATTTATGCATACAATAAAAATGCGATTTTTATTGTAAAACGATTCATTTCAAAACACTATTTTTCTATATAGTTCATATAGTCGATAAAAGGTGATTTTTATTATCAAACAATTTATTTCAAAATATGAATACCATTCAACACATGAATTTCTAAACAACGAATGAATATCAATTCAACACATGAATGTTTTCTATAGTTTCTATATATATATAAATGTGATTTTTATTATCGAACAATTTGTTTCAAAATATGAATACCATTCAACACATGAATTTCTAAACAACGAATGAATATCAATTCAACACATGAATGTTTTCTATACAATGAATAAATATAGTTTAAGCATATGAAAATAATTCAAACACACAAATATTATTCAAAATTTCGGCAGCATAACGGCAGGGTAGTTACACCGGGACCGTCCCTAGTACGGCTCCTCGCTCTACCTTAAAACCTCGCGGTTTTTGACAATGGTGATCATGCATCTAGTTCGCACGCAGGCGGCATGTATATATTTATTTCATTTCCACAAACTAATCCTATGTGGTTTCAACCAAATATTTCACAACCACAAATGGGTATTTTTCAACCACAATTAACCAATATCAATCACAAACAATCCCAAACAATCATTCAATTTTCACAACAATTTCAACCAATAAATATCGTCCATGGTTTGTGGACGAGGGGCGTATATATATATATATATATATATATATATATTTACATATAGCAATTCACTTTTATTTTCACACATATATATATAATTTTTAAATCAGAAATCTCACCAATAGCTATCCAACTGCACGACACTTCACTTAGAGAAATCTTCGCCTATCTCGCCTTTTTTTTGTCGCTTTCGCCCGTATTCTCTACATATGTAAAAATCGAATCTTTTACTATGTTATTCAATATATAAAAATCGAATTTTTACTACGCTATTCAATATATAAAAATATGATTTTTACTTCGACTTTCAATATATAAAAATATGATTTTTACTTCGACTTTCAATATATAAAAATATGCTTTTTACTTCGACTTTCAATATATAAAAATATGATTTTTACTTCGACTTTCAACATATAAAAATATGATTTTTCTTTCGACTTTCAACATATAAAAATATGATTTTTCCTTTAAAACAAAATCAGTTTTTTTTTTTTTATATAGCTTTTTTTAAAATCAGTTTTAACTTCTTTTAAAAAAAATCCGTTTCTATTTCCTTTTAAAATTCAGTTTTTATTTCCTTTAACAAAATCAGTTTTTTTCTCTTAAAAAAATCAGTTTTCATTTCTAAAACAAAAATCAGTTTTTTTTTATAGCTTTTTTTAAAATCAGTTTTAACTTCTTTTAAAAAAAATCCGTTTCTATTTCCTTTTAAAATTCAGTTTTTATTTCCTTTAACAAAATCAGTTTTTTTTTCTTAAAAAAATCAGTTTTCATTTCTAAAACAAAAATCAGTTTTTATACTTTAAAAATCAGTTTTCATTTCTAAAACAAAATCAGTTTATATACTTTAAAAATCAGTTTTCATTTCTAAAACAAAATCAGTTTTTTTTTCTTAAAAAAAATCAGTTTTCAAATCATTATAAAATCAGCTCTGAATTCTTTAAAAAAAAAAAAACCAGTTTTTAAATTATTAAAATAAAATTACAAAATACTTACAGAGGGGGGGGGGGGGGGTTTGGAGACGTCGGCGGCAGCTTCGAGGTGGCGGCGCTCGGGGTTCGAACGGGGTGGCGATGGCTTCGGGTTCGAACGGGGGTGGCGATGGCTTCGGTAGTCTCGATCGGGGAAAAGGCGGTGGGGTTTCGAACAGAGGAGGCGGTGGGCGGCGTCGCTACTGCTCCGATCTTCTTTTTTTTTTTTTTTTTTTTCTGAAGATTGAAATCGGGGGGGGGGGGGGGCAGGAAGAAGAATAAAGGGAGGGAGGGAAAATATATAATATATATATATTTTTTTATTATTTAATTGCATAAAGTTGACTTTTACCCACGACCTCGAAACGAGGCCCACCGCCTGTCGTCCATAGCGTTTCACCCCCATTCCGAACACAATAGGATATGCATCGCAAGCTGATTTGATCGTTACAATCAGTTTCCTTTTGAATTTCATTTAAATCACTATATTGAATCTTAAACGCACATTTCAAATTACCGGGGTCACATACTAACTAGAAAAATTCCAGAAAAATATTTTCTAGCTTCGTATTGTCGATACGGTCCTAACAAAACTAGTTTCGTCGAATTCTGAGACCGTTTGAAAAATGGCCAATTTCCAGTCGATTAAAATCAACTGAAACTGGTCAAACGCGTTTTCGTTTGCCACGCTCACATATTGATTCAAAAAATTATGAAATTTGAAACCTAGCAATAACTTGACACTGCGGATCCAACAAAAGTGGTTTCGTCGAAATCCGAGGTCATTTGCAAAATGTCCATTTTTAAGGGCCTGAATTCCACAGCGACTATCCAGAATTTTCAACTGGACATATCTTTTGATTCCCGCTATCAAATTTCGATGGGACGGATTCGCTAGAAAGATATTATCAATTAGATTCCATTATTTTTGGTTTCACTAAAATCCGGATTGTTTTGCATCCGGTATATTCAATTGAAGTTTGAAATCGAATTATCGAACTACCGCGCCATTTTCAATTCTATATATAATTATAATTAATTATATTGGTTTTCAAATGTCGATTTCAACTCAGTTTTCATCGCCATTATTTAAAATATTTATTTTAAATATTTAAAATCCATTATTTTAGCCAATTTAAAAATTTTAAATTGGTTCAGATTTTCTGGGTCGTTACATATTTTAAAATAATATTCAGTAAAGATTTTAAAATAATAGGTAGTAAAGATTTTAAAATTATATTTAGTAAAGATTTTAAAGTAATATTTAGTAAAGATTTTAAAATAAATTTTAGTAAAGATTTTAAAATATTATTTAGTAAAGATTTTAAAATATTTTTTAGTAAAGATTTTAAAATATTATTTAGTAAAGATTTTAAAATAATAATTAGTAAAGAATTAAATTATGATTTTGATGTCTGGTTTGGGATGGACACGAAAATATTGAAATATATGAAGCCATGTTGTTTAGATTTGCGCCATTTTGACGCGAACGATATTTATATCGATTTTATTCATTTTTATAGTGAATATCAAAAAGGAAATGATTTCAAAATCAGATATTTTGAAAATAATATCACTTATATATTATAATGATATGGAATATTCAATTTTGATTTAAAATTGAAAATGAAGTTAGAATCGTTTTAAAACAAATTTATAAACGATTTATAAAATATGTATTAAATGGAAATCGATGAAAAATATATATATATATATATATATATATATATATTATTAATGGACTGTATAGAACGCGCCGCGACCGTTTGCGAATTTCGACCATTGACTTCGAATTGGCATTACAGGAGATCCGACCGTCGGATTCTCCTAAAACCGAAACCGTTGGGTTCGTATCGGAAAGAGCTTTCCAAGAATATAAGAGATTTGAAATCTAAGGGTTGTATTTGGAATTATGTCCAAATCAAATTTGGAAAAGGTCGTTGTAAGTGCAGTTCGATGACCGTTTATGGAAATCGACTGAAAGGGCCTTAATAAAATTATTAAAAATATTAATAATTTGTGTAAAATCATAATAAATGATTTGGAAAGAATTGGGATGAAAATTTCCACTTTTGTAAAGATAAAAATATAATTTTATCAAAATGAACTAGTTATTTACTAGAATAATAATCCAATATTTTTAAAGAAATAAATTGGATTTGAAATGGTTTAACCAGAATATTTCAATGAATAAACTAGAGTGGATTGGAATGGAAATAATCTTCGGAATATTTTGATATTGGATTCCGTGGTTATGTGGATATTGTTATGGGAATTTGGAAGATACATATATCGTTATTCCCAATACGATATCCGTTATTTTCAGAATTTGATATTGAATATAAGCCGATATAATTTCTATTCAGAGCCTTGTATTTAATTTTGAACTGGATTTTGGGTTTGTTGTGAATGGTGTCTTAAATAACACTGTTCTTAAACCCAGTTGAGAAAAAAATAAATCTTTTAATTAAGATTTAGTGAAGTTTTCCAATTAATTAATATTTAATTGGAATTGAATAAAAGAATTGGATTTTGGGTTTGTCGTGAATGGTGTCTTCAATAACACTGTTCTTAAACCCCATGTGAAAAGAATAAATATTTTAATTAAGATTATTTGATTTTCCATTTATATTTAGTAATTGGAATAAAATGGAATGTGAATTGGGTTTATCGTGAACTGTGTTTTTAACGACATTCGTTCTTTAACCCAATTAACAGTGAAATGTGATTTGGAATTTATAAATATTCTTATTAAGATTTAATGGAAATTTTCCAAAGTAAAGATTCCAATTTAATAAAATAAATTGGAATGGAATTCGATTTGGTAATAATCAAAAAGAACTTCTGTGGAGGAAGATTGTTACTGTATATGGAATTTAAAAGGCTTTGCCATTATTCCATTTATATTATTGGTTGGATATGGAAGTTTATATTGATTATATATTTTGATATGTTTTCCGTGAAGATTCCATAACTAATGGAATGTGATTTTGGGTTTATCGTGAACTGTGTTTTAAATGACATTGGTTCTTTAACCCAGCTTAAGACAGGATTTAATTCCTAAATTGAATAATCATTATATAACGATTTTTAGGGATTAAAACTAAGTGGAGTTTTAATGAATCTTTAATTAGATTGAATTGTGAATGTGATAATTTTAAATTATCAAATTTGGGAAAAGATTGAGAATGGAGTATCACCAGTTTTACTCCAAGCGATAGTTTAATCTTTAATTAGGTTTGAACGTGATATGGTAATTAATTTTACCGATAACACAGTTGTGTTAGATATGGAGTATTACCAATTTTTCTCCATGTGATGAATAGGTTGGGACTGAGAAATATAATAAAGGATTACTTCGGTAAAGTTCGCTAATCCCGACTAGTTTGGAAAACCTTAATTTGGTTTAAATTGTGAAAAGAATATTTGAATAGAAGAATATTCCGGATTGGAATGAGGCGTATGTTATGTTTTTATATCACTTGTTTATAAAATACATGAATTATTCAGAAAGACCGGGTTTATACCTATTCTGAATAATTGATTCGACGATAAGTCGACGATGAAGACGGTGGTTGAAGACTGGAGGTCTTCACATCGTTTGGAAGATTACTGATGTCTTGATTGGGCTGTACCCCCAAGACAAGGTAATAAGTGGTGATCGTCCAAACGTACTTGGAGATCGACCGGATATGCGAGGACCTCTCTCCTGTATTGGACATATGGGACGAGGAATAAGGTGCCTTCGGTTTTGTTCAGACCCATAATGAACTAGTAATGGATGTGTGTCTGACATTGGATTTTATTCTGTGTTGATTGATCTCTATTAAATATATTTTTATATATATATATCTGTTTGGTGGCGGGGAATTTATTCTCTTACTTAACATCCTTCTCTGAGATGTACGAGCTCAGAGGTTATATATCGATAGACATCAGTCGCATGACGTGAATTGTTAGTGTGGCATGTTGTGATGCAAATGATCAAGGCTTCTGTTGAAAAGAAGAGTCTTGTGGTTGATGATCAAAGCACGGCTTTAAATAACATAGCTTTGTGTAGCGTTAATTCGTGAGTCTCACACGCCGGTATGAATCAGAAACGGGAGAGGACGGCAGGGAAGACAATGCGTTTCTTTCTAGCTGGGAGTGGTGTCATGGTATGGAGCCCAGACATTTTACTCATGTGGATGTTGCATATTATTTGACGGATAGCAAGGCGCCTCAGATATATCGGTCACTATGGGGCCGATGGATGATATGGTCGACATACTGACTAGATTTGCTCCCTATAGGGTGGGGAAACGTGTGTTCAGGAATAGCTAATCCACTAACATATGTGTGGACCGGCCCTGCATTTTCCTAACGGCTCACCTGAGTCTGGGTCCTGAGGCATAGGCTAGAGTGTCTCGAATTCGGTAAGGACGATCCGTTGCCTTGGTTCATAGATGGAATCCAATTTCCAATACGTGACATTTGGATTTTAATTACAGAACTAGTATGGCGACATAGTAGCATGGGATACTATGCCGTCTATGATTGATACATTTATTATTGAAGTGATTTTGACACTATACACTTATAGGAATATCAAAATGATTTGTTTCAAACGTATCAACCATATTTGGCTATTATAAGGTAAAACTCTATCCTCCGGCTTGCGTTGCATTGTGTGACAGGACCTGAGTCTTATAATAGCTTCATTTTTCCAAAAAACATTGCGCTGTTTATAAACTATTTTATGCACTGGTATTCTTGGGAGAAAACTCGTTCCGTGTTATATGGCGTGGTCCCTTGATTTACTTTATTTCTAAAGTAAAGTTTTAAATAACTGTTTTAGTTCTCACACCAGTCCCATGACTGACCTGGAGTTTATTGTTGTAACCTAAACTCTGGGTGCCCATATTTTCCACATGGGCAGCTAGTAGTTTGGTTTTGCAGATATTATATTCACAGGATCCTGGTTTACAGCTGGAGCTATATTCGGAAAGCTCTGTATTCATGTATCTCTTTCAGTTGTATTATGTATTATTTTTCCGCTGCTATGTAATGCATTTTAAATCTCTGATATTTTTTTGATGTATATTATTTAATCATACTCTGTTATACTCTGGTACTCTGATGTAGTTGTTGTAATAAGCAATGAAATGTTTTTCTGCTTGCGTTCTGATTTGTCGTGTTCTCAGCTCAATCCGGGCTTTCCCGTAAGGCGAGTTTGGGTCGTTTCAATTAATGATTTAAAATTTATTTAAATTAAAGTTTGAGTATATAAATTTAAAATTTAATTAAAATGAACTCGAAATGTTGCGATAGTTTGAAAATCTGGTTTTGGGCTTTAAATGAATGTACAAAATGCAATATTAATCGGATTTCAGTAAAACTAGAAACATTAGAACTTATTTAATAATATCTTTCTAATAAATGTGAAAATTTTAGATTTCGTATTATAAATTGTAAGTTATGACCAAATTAAAATTTAAAATAGTTGTTATGAAATTTATTAATATTTTAATATTATATAGGCCCTTAAAAATTGTCATTTTGCAAACAATCTCCATTTTAGACGAAACTAATTTTGTTGGATCTGGTACATCAAATTATTGTCAGGTTTAAAATTTCAAGTCGTTTGGAATTAATATATGAGCACGGTAAATTTAGTTGCATGTTTAATTTTAGATGTAAATTAAATAAGCTAGTTAAAAGGCCATTTTTCAAACAGTCTCCAAATTCGACGAAATTAATTTTGTTACGACCATGTCTGTCAAACATAGCTAGATTTCAAATTTCGTAATTTTTGGAGTCAGTATGTGGCCGTGGCAAATAAAAATGTATGTTGGAATTTAATATTGAATGTTATATAATTTATATTTTAATTTTGATAAAAACTGATCAAAAAAATCGAATTGGCTTACGAAATATATTCCATTGTGTCAGAAATAAGGGAATTTGGTTAGGCGAAAGTCATTGGGGTTCGTTTGGAGTTCGGACAAAATGGAACCAAATTTGTGAATTAAATAATATTATATATATATATAAACAAAAACTCCAATACCCTAATTCATTTTCGAAGCCACCAACCTTTCAATCAAGGGAAGAAATTGCTCAAAACTTTTTCCATTAATCTCTCTCAAATGACAATGAAATTGAAGATGATTTCAAAACGTAAAACATAGAGATTCGTGAGATCTTTATTTTGATAAGGATATGATCAAATCTAATTGCGTGAGCTGTCCGAATTCGCTGCTCAAAGGGCTGGCGTCCGCACCCTTTATCTGGCGTTTGAGGGGCATCGAATTCGAGGTAAGAAGGGGAGCGGGTGGAGGGGATAAAGCTCAACGTCATGGCTGGAGTAGATCGTGATTCGGTTGAGCACGACTGTGATGGAGGGAACCCTAGCTTTGAAGGCGTGGTTCAATTTTTCTTCCTAGAGCGTGAATAATACGAAGAGAAAGGGAAAAAATTAAGGTGGTTAATTAAAGTGATTAACTTAATTAATTGTCATTAGTTAAATTTATTGTGCAATTTATATTTAAACCATCATAACTTTCCCGAACAAACACAGAATCGAACGAAATCAGAATCGTTTGAATCATGACAGCGAACACTACATTGTAGAGATGACTGGAAGGAATTTGGGGCTAGTTCAGATTTTTGGTCAAATCAAACTTCTTGTTTAATTTGCTTAAAACAATCGTAAATAACAATTTTGAACCAATCAAAGTGAGAACTCTCTCACTTCAAATATTTTTACAGTTATTATATCTGTGACTGAATATATATCGATTGCGTGTGATTGCAATATTTTTTTGGTGATTGATGGATGTTTACAGTTTTAATGTTATCATTATTAAACTGTGATTATAAGTGTTGATAAATAAAACATTTATATTATGAATTATTCTGGGATGACAATTTACCCACCCATCTCCCAAATATGTAGATATGTTCACATGGACTATGATGTAAACCCCACACGGGTATTGTAACGATAATTTTACACATCGCCTAAGTGTATAAGTAATAATTGGTTAATTATTGATTGAAAACCCCACATTGGTATTGGGATGATATTTGACTTACACTAATCCCAAGTGTTTAGATTTGATGTTAATCGATTGATTGACAAATCTTTATAAGCGTTATTTAATTATTTAATGCTTATACAGTTGTAGCTACACTCTGGATGTGAATTGAATGGTTAATAGTTGTTTATAGCTATTGTTGAATACATGCGATGTATGAAATCCATATAAATAAAATTATATGGTAATTGATTGAGTCACATTCTAATTCGGAAATAACGAATATTATAATATAATATTCAATGAAGTATCAAAATATGATTTTAATGTCCGATTTTGGATGGACACGAAAATATTGAAATATATGAACCCGAGTTAAGTAGATGTATGCCATTTTAACTCGAACGGATTTTTCTGTCGATTTTATTCATTTTATAATGAATATTGAACAGGTTTGATGTTAAAATCTGATATGTTGAAAATAATATTATTTTGATATTATAGAAATATAGATTGTTTAATTTTGATTTAAAATTGAAATGGAAGTTGAAATCATTTTAAAATGAATTTATAAATGATTTATAACATACATTTTGAATGGAAATCGATGAAATATATTATATATATTTAAATGGTTTGAATAGAACGTGTCGCGCATCGACCATTCGCGAATTTCGACCATTGACTTTGAATTGACGTAACGGGAGATTCGACAGTTGGATTCTCCTAAAATCAGAACTGTTGGGTTTGTATTGGTAAAATCTTCCAAATGAATATATTAGATTTAAAATATAACGGTAGATTTTGTGAAATGTGTAATTCAAATTTGAATAAAAACAGCGCTAGTGCAGCTAAATGACATGAAACGTCGTTTAACTGAAAGGGCCAATTTTTAAATGATTGAAAATAGAGAAAATTATGTTAAATCATAATAAATGATTTGGAAAAAAAATTGGAAGATAAAAGATATTTTTACCAAAATAAGTTGTTTAATAACTTAAGTAAAGAACTGAAATGAATTAAAATGGTTTTGATATAACTTGAATTTTCTATATATAAATTGGAATGGACTTGAATGGAAATAATCTTCAAAATATTTTGATATTGGATTCCATGATTATATGGATATCGTTTAGGAATTTTGAAGAAATAGATATCATTATTCCCAATGCGATATCTGTTGGTTTCAGAATTTGATATTGAATAAAAGTGGATATAATTTCTATTCAGAGCCTTGTATTTGATATCAAATTGGATTTTGGGTTTGTCGTGAATGGTGTACTCAATAACACTGTTCTTAAACCCAGTTGAGAATAGAACAAATCTTTTAATTAAGATTTAGAGAAGTTTACCAATTAATTAATTTAATTGGAATTGAAATGAAAGTTGATTTTGGGTTTATCGTGAGCAATGTTTTAAATAAAATTTGTTCTTTAACCCAATTAACAGTGAAGATATGATTTGGAATTTATATATCTTTTTATTAAGATTAATGGAATTTTCCAAAGTAAAGTTTTCCAATTTAATAAATTAAATTGGAATAGAATGGAATTCGATTTAGTGATAATCGACATGAGCTTCCATAAAGAAAGACCGTTACTATTTATGGAATTTAAATGGCTTTCCCATTATTCCATTTATATCATTAGTCTGATACAGAAATTTATATCGATTATGACTGATCTGATTTCCGTGAAGTTTCATTTTTTTAATGGAAGATGATTGTGGGTTTATCGTGAACTGTGTTTTAAAATGACATTGGTTCTTTAACCCAGTTAAAGATAGGATTAATATTCCTAAGTTTGAATAATCATTAAATAATGATTTTTGAAGATTAAAACTAAGTAGAGTTTTAATGAATATTTAATTAGATTGAAATGTGAATAAGGTAATTAAATTTACCGAATTCAATAAATGATCGAGAATGGAGTACCGTCAATTGTACTCCATGCGATAGCTAAATATTTAATTAGATTTGAAACGTGAAATGATAATTAAATTTTACCAATAACATAATGGATGTTAGAAATGGAGTACTATTAGTTTTGATCCATGGGATAAATAGGTTGGGATTGGAATAATAAAATGAATGGTTACTTCGGTAAGGCTCGTAAATCCCGACTAGTTTGATAAACCTTAATCTGGTTTAAGTTGAGAAAAGATATTATGAAATAATTTGCAATGATTTCCATGGAATGAATTAAACAATGAGTTTAAATGAGATAATCTTTGGTAAGATTAATGGGAACCTTCCCCAAAGTAAAGAATATTTGATTAAAAGAATATTCTGGATTGGAATGAGGCGTATGATGTGTTTTTATATCACGTGATTATAAGATATGCGAGTTATTCAGAAAGACCGGGCTTAACCCATTCTGAATAACTGATACAACGATTAAAAGTCAAAGATAATGAATACGGTGCGAGACCGACAATCTTCACATCAAACAGATTACTACTGATGCGTTGGATTTGGGTAGCTCCCATAAAGGGGTTATAGTAGTGGTTGTCCGGACGTACTTGTTGATTGTTCGGATATGCGAGGACCACTCTCCTATATCAAACATATGGGACGAGGAATAAGGCGCCTCCGGTTTCGTTCAGACCCAGAACGGACTTGCAAACGGATTGTATGTTTGACATTGTATTTTGTATTGTATTCGTTGATCTCTGCTAAATATATATCTATTTGGTGAGGGAGAATTTATTCTCTTGCTCAACACCTTTTTCTAATACGTACGAGCTTAGAGGTTATATATTGGCGGAAATAAAAAATGGTATGGTATGGATTGACAATGTGGCATGCTGAGATGCAGTGATCCAAGCTTTTGTTGAAAAGCAGATCTTGGTGGATGACGATCAAAGCATAGCTTTAATATAGCACAACTTTGTGTAGATTTAATTCACGATCCTCTCACATCGGTATGATGGCGAACTGATGGTTAAATGAGTATGCTTTTGAGATTAGGATAGATAACCTTCGGGTTGGGGACAACTTTTAGGGTTGTCATGGATTTGGTCGACCGAGATGAGCTGGGTGTGGTTGCTCCACACGTAGAAGGGATAGGGCTTATACCTGATTCTCGAATGGATAGAGCAAGTTGTGTTTTCCAAAGCCCTGGATGTAAGCCACAATGATACTTGATATCCTGGATATAGTGTAAACGTGTATTACGGTGTTTTCCAAAGCCCTGGATGTAAGACGTGGAATATACACTACGTGATCGACCTTTCGGATCCGTAGCCATCATGATGGAAATCCAACTTTCAAATACAAGCTTTACGGTTTTAGTTGTATACCTATATGGCGATATAATAGGATGGGGTATCATGCCGTCTAGGATTGATACATTTATATTCGAAATTGACTTCTACACTATGCATTTACAATAATAAAAGATAAATTTCGCGTATCAAGCATATTTGGCTATTATAAGGTAAAACTTTGTCCTCCGGCTTGCGTTGCATTTTCTGATGGGACCTGAGTCTTATAATAGCTTCATTTTATTTTCTTTAGCACTGTGAGTTTTTTTTTATGGTATTCAGGGGAGGAAACCTGTTTCATGTCATACGGCATGGTCTCGTTTTTTTTTACCTAACTTTGAAATAAATTTTAATAACTGTTTTTAAGTTCTCACACCAGTCCCATGACTGACTCAGAGTTTATCATTTCCACCTAAACTCTGGGTGCCCATATTTTCCAGACGGGCAGGTAGTAGTTGTGGTTCTGTAGATAGTTCTTTTCACATGATCCTTGATTATGGTTGGAGCTATATTTTGGAATTCTTTGTATCCGGGTATTCCCTTCAGCTGTGGTAGTTGATGTGTTCCGCTGCACATTATATACATGTATTATATTTCCGCTGTTATGCAATTTAAATCTATAATATTTTTCCACTGTATATTATTTATTTTTACTCTAATTCTTGTACTCTGATGTAAATTGTTGTAATAACAATGAAATGTTCTCTTGTTTGTGTTCTGATGAGTCGTGTTCTCAAAGCAATCCGCCTTCTTTTTCGGTTTAGGCCGGCCAGGAAGTTCGGGTTGCTGTAGTATCTTATTTATTTTGATAACGAATGTCAGTAAAATTTGGGCTTCAGATACTAAGTTTTGAAAAATAGTATTATTTTAATGAAAGTCTACTTAGACCCAACATGTTGACACAACTGATCTCAACCATTGGATCGCCCCTGAAATTCCACCTCCTCATGTAAATACAGAAGGATCCAACAGTCAAGACTTTGTGTCTCTCAATTTGTGTCTAAATAGTCATCCCCTTTAATATTGCAATGATTTAAATTTAGAATATCTGATTTTAAAGGGAAATAATTGACATATGGTTTCCCAAAATAATTATATATGTTTTATATAATTAATAAATTATTTTAGAAATGTTCCTCTTCGATTTTAATTATAAATCGAGTTTGGTCTGAATTAAATTTGTTGCGCAGCGGTAGTTCGCGAACTTCGACCATTAACTTAAATGGACGTACCGAGAGATTCGTCCATTGGATTCTTCAGAAACAAAAGAATATTAGGTTCGAAATGAAAATAGATTTCGAATGGAATAAGAAGTTTAAAAATCCAATGGTTAAATTTTGAAATAAATTCAATTTGAATTTGAATAAAAGAAGCGCTATTGATGTTTAGGACCCGAAATGGGACCTAACTGAAATGACCTATTTTTAAATTATTAAAAATAGGAATAAATTATGATAAATCATAATAAATGGTTTGGGATTGAATATTCCAAGTTTTGGAAAGATAAAAGACATTTTATGCAAAAGAGTTTTTTAACAACTAAAGTAAAGAACCAAAAGAAATATGCGTTGATTCCTAAGAGTACAATATAGTACCACCTGGGAGATCTAATTAAAAGTTTTTCCGTTAGGCGAGTGGTGGAAAAAACCGAAAGGAAATTAGATATTTGACTAAGAACAGATGAAGTTTTCTGTAGATTAAAGGATCCAGTGTTTAAAATAACATATTGGAATGAAAGTGGTTTAAACATAATCAAGGTTTTCCAATTTATGAATTTAATAAGATTTGAATGGAAATAATCTTCAGATATTTCAATATTGGATTCTGTGGTTATACAGATATTGTTTGAGGATTTTGGAAGATATTGATATCGTTATTCCCTATACAGTATCGGTTAATTTTAGAATTTGATATTGAATATAAGTTGATACGATTTCTATTAAAGCCTTGTATTTGATATCAAATTGGATTTTGGGTTTGTCATAAATGATGTTTTGAATAACATCTATTCTTTAACCCAATTAATGACATAACTTATTTCCAATGTTAAGCAATCATTATAATGATTTTTTGAGATTAAAACTATGTTAGAGTTTTAATAAATCTTTCAACAAAGATTTGAAATGTAAGAAGGTAATTTAACTTACCAAACCGAGGGGCGTTAGATATGGAGTACCTTCAGTTTTGCTCCATGAGAATGGTATAACATTATGAGTGATTACTTTTATAAGTCTCGATAATCCCAATTAGGCTTATAAACCTTAAATTGAGTTAAGTTTGTGAACAGAAATTATATAATCTTTTGAATTGATTTCCAAGGAAAGATTTAAATAAGAAGTTTAAATAAAGTAAATCTTTGATGAGATTTATGGGATTAATTCCCAATGTAAAGAATGATTTGATAGTCTGAAAAGGAATGAGACTTATGATATGTTCATATATCACTTGATTTTGGTGACGCACTAGTTACTCGGAAAGACCGGGTTTCAACCCATTCTAAATTACTGTACGGTGAGTGTTGAAGATACTGAAGACGGTGGTTAAAGACCGGAGACCTTTACATCATATGGATTATTGTTGATATCTCACTTGGGCCTCTCTCCCTTATGGGACGAGGAATAAGGTGCCTTTTGGTTTCGTTTAGACCCAAAATGAACTTGTTGATGGATGTGTCTCAGACATTGTATTTCATAACATAACCGATTAGTTGTTATTGATGATATATGTGTGGTGATGAAGAATTTATTCTCTTATCTTAACACCCTTCTTTGAGACTTATGAACTTAAAGGTTATATTATCAATAGAAACTGATTATATGTGTGAATTGACAATGTGGAATGCTAAGTTATTGATTGATCAAAGCTTTTGTTGAAAAGTAGAGCGTTTTTTATGATGATCAAAGCATGGCTGATATAGCATAGCTTTGTGTTGAAATGTGACTTCGACAAGCCTCACAACTCATGAATGGCTTAAAATAGGATGAAAGACAGCAGAGCATGGACATATGTTTCCTTCTAGCTAAAAGTGGTGCCATGGTATGGAGCCCATACAATTTACTTATGTGGATGTTGGAATTGAGGCGCTTCAGATGATGGTCAAATACGATCAGGACGACGGTCAAATACGACTGGGGAACATATTGTTTAGGAGTGACCCTAATCCACCGGGAATAGGTCAGGTGGCTCTACCGATCATGGGACACATGCATGTGATTCCTGGACATCTTGCTAGAGATGGTTCCGAATCAGATAAAGAAGATCCTTTGCCTTGGTCATTGATGGAAGTCCAACTTCCAATATAAGCCTTGCATTTTCAGTTGTAAACCTATATGGTGACATAAGAGCATGGGGTATTATGTCATCTAAGATTAATACAATTATATTTTAAATTGATTTCCACATTATGCACTAGTGATAATAAAAGAGAAATTTCGCGTATCAAGCATGTTTGGCTATTATAAGGTAAAACTCTATCCTCCGATTTGTGCTTACATTACGTGATGGAACTTGAGTCTTATAATAGCTTCATTTTTTCATGAAGCATTGTGAGTTTTATGATTGGTATTCATGTAGGGTAAACACGTTCCGTGTTATACGGAGTGGTCTCATGATTTACCGAACTTTAAAATAAAGTAAATAACTACTTTTGGTTCTCACACTAGTCCCATGACCAACTCAGAGTTTATTGTTTCCCCTGGGTGCCCTTATTTCCACATGGGCAGCTAGTAGTTTTTGTTTTGCACATATTTTTAAAGCAGAATCCTGGATTATGGCTAGAGCTATACTAAGGATTACTTTGTGGTCTTTTTTTGAATGTATTTACATTTCCACTGTGTTGTAATTTATGATTCTCTGATATTTTTCCGTTGTGAATCAATTATCTGTACTTCGATATTCTTGTATTCTGGTGTAAGTTGTTGCAATAACAAATGTTCTTTTGTATTTTGTTCTAATGTGTATGTACCCATAACAATCCTCCTTTGAGAACATTTCGAGTGGGCTAACTACTGGCTCGAAGCGGGCCCAAAAGCAGGTCGTTACAGTTAGCATTAGAGCTTAGGTTTACAAAGTTTTGAGGATATGATGCATTAGAACAAGATGGAAAGAATCGTCAGAGGTAGGATTAGTAACATCCTATAAAAATAACTCATTTGAGATAGGATCAGTAGTATCCTAGAATTAGTGACTTGTTAGAGATAGGGTTAGTAGTGTCTTATAATGAGTTTGAAGAGTATTAAGTATAGGAAGGAACGAAGTTGTGTATATATAAAAATGAATTTGACTATGGAAAATTATATCTTATAATAAGAATTTTAGTATTTTATTTGATGTTGAGTTTGGACTATCGAGTGTAAGAAGACTTTGAATATAGACATATATTCATGGTATCAAATATACTAGATAGATATAAAATCACACTCTAGTCACTCCAGGATGATTCTGGTGATTGTTGCAACATCATTAGTGTTTATTTTCGAGTTCCGAAAGTGGGATTTATATATAATTCCAACTAACTGGTGTGAGGACCAAGAACTTAGTTAGAGTTTAATGTTTGTAATTTGATTTTGAAAATATACTTTAAGTATATAAAAGATATATGTTTTTGATAACATAAGAATTTGAAAAGTTAATTAACCAAATGATTGCTGGTTGTGATGTGTGATAATCAGTTTAACTAAAAAAAAATTGGAACGATAAAACCAATATAAAAATGGAAGGTAAATTGACCCAAGTCAAATTCAATGTTGTACTGATTTAAAAATTAGTTGAGATTGGACATGTAAATATGTTGAACAAATTAGTGTATGGAAGTTGAAAAGAGGAATAAAATTGCATGCCCAACACAAAGTTACATATTTATTGTATTAATTTGGTTTGATGATTTATTGTATGTATATATATTAATAAAAAGGAACATAACACATATTTGCAGCATATACGAATCACAACATCCATCTGGCAATCTCATTAAAGAATTTGATGAATGGTTTTCAAACTATGTTCATGATCTCAAAAACTGTGTTGTTGACGAAGGATTATGACATCTTTCTATCGGACCAAAAAGAAATGTCAAAATTTATCCAATATACTTCGTCAATGCATTTAAATTCAACACCAATAATTACAGAGCAAAAAAATTAAATATAACAACGGTGTTTTTGTCAAAGGTAGTGATCATCCAGAGGAGCATATAATAGATTTTTGTGGTGTCTTAATGCAAGTTTTAGAGTTGACATATTATGTACAACTTGCAGGGAAGCTTATTTTATTCAATTGCAACTGGTTTAGCAATGTTCCTGGTTTTGAAATTAACGTGCACAACAATTAATAAGGCATACATCACATTACTATAAGTATGATTCTTTTGTATTAGCTAAGCAACCATTACAAATCTATTTAACTCTGTATCCATCCTTAAAAAAAGATAAAGCGGACATGTGGGTTGTTTTTAAAATAAAGGCAAGATTTACATTTGACGTAAATAATATTCCAGACGAAGCAGCGTATCAAGCAGATCTTGAGCCAAATACTGAAATAATAATAGCCGATGATATTGATGTAGGGTCACTGAATGATGAAGCAAATGCTTTAATAGATGCATTTGCAAGTACTGAAGAAAACAATAGAGAGTATGAGACTGACTCTAAATCAGAAGATGATGAAGACTGATCATAGATGATGACTACTCTTAGCTATGGATTTACTTATGTTATGTACTATTCTGAGCTATGTAATAATAAAAAGGCGATGACTACTCTTAGCCATGAATTTACTTATGTTATGTTCTATTCTGAGCTATGTAATAATAATGACGATGACTGTCTTGGCTATGAATTTACTTATGTTCTTTACTATTCTATTTTACGTAATAATAACGATGACTATATATGTTATGCATTATTAAGAGTTATGCATTGTTCTTTTCATGTACGATTATGTGTTGATTATGTGTAGGGTATGATTGTGTGCAGGGCATGATTGTGTGACGATTAATGATTATGTGATGCTTATGTGCTCATTATAATTTTGTATGCATCATATGATTGTGACAGATATGTTTGATAGACGATCCAAGAGTACATCTCAGCCATCTCGTTCACAGTCTCCTGCAGTTGGAGTAGGTCCTCGCAGCTCGAGCCACATCTATACGTAGTTGCGGAGATTGTTACAAAGAGTGCCGAGTCAATATCAAATTTATTTCAATTTAGATTATTTGAAATATATTAAATATCTACATCAATATTGATACAGAGGGTTTCGAGGTGGAGCCATCATCCTTTATTTTATAAGTATCGAAGGAAATATATGAGTAGGATGTCTAGATGTTGGTCGCATTGGGACAGTATCCCACCTCATATCATGAATACTATTTTGGTTGATTTAATGGTAGGTATAATTTTATATTATTATTGAAAATCAATATATTATACATAATTAAAAATAAAATTAATATGCAGGTTGTAGTATGTGTGCATCTGCAGGATATGGAACTTTTATGACTAACTAGAACATGAAAATGCAAAAAAATTATAAAGAGGCAATTTTAAGGGCCAAGAAAGGTGGTAAAAAGCCAAATAGGCTGAGCGATGATGTTTGGGATGCATTTCTTAGATATAGGGATACCTAAGCAGCTAAAGTAAGCTATAATGGAAATATTTACATTTATGTTGATTGCATTATTTTAATTAATCGTGTATCAAATTAAATAGGACGTAGCAACAAGGAATGCAGCAAAATAGGAATAAGAATCCAACTTTACACCGCAGTGGCTCCAAATCTTTCCAACAACAAAGGAGAGAACTAGTATAAATTTTTAGTATATTTAGCATATGTTCATGTATATCCTTATGTATATAATTCATTCTTATTTTCAGTAATTTTATTAGTGTACATCTTTAGTTTGCAACGTATGAAATGGAACCTATGATGGCAGGGTTTTTAGACTTACACAAGCGGTGGAGCATACCGATGAAAAGGAGAATGTTTCATACGATTGGACAGACCAAAAAGTTGCGGATGTAATGGTAAACATGCTTATCCATAATCAAATTGTTTCATAATTATTTGTATCATATTATATAAGTAAATTATATAGCAATTATGTCAAAATTATATTGGTATTGTAGAAGAGATATGACAAAGAACAGGCAAGAGTGAAACAGGCTAGTGGACGAGAGGAGATTAGGCTCAAAGAGTCTAATCGTATATGGGATTCTATTAGTGGTCCGCTAACTCGAAATAGGCGATATGACTTCGATAATCAAGAGGTAAACCATTTTAAGAATTTTATGATAACATCACGAATATTAATTCAAACTATTTCACAGGCTCTTAATTTCCAAAGAGCTTATAGGATATCTATTAAGGAGGAGGATATAGCTCGAATGAAGCGGCAATTAAATGAGATGAATGATTAGCAAAAGTGCTACCTGGCTCAGCAAATAGACGAGCGCATTGCAGCATACTATCAGGAGCGTGGGTCAATTCCTGGGGAGGGAGATGTATCTGCTGGTGATGACGACGACGGTGCTGCATACTTTGATTGTTCTTATGAGTATGTACATATTTTTACTAGCAATGATACTTGGTATATGGTTAATGCTCGATGGTGATACTTACTGTTTGGCTAATGCATTTGGTAGTTTTTTGGATTTTTTGGCCTTAAACGACTAGTAGTCGTTATATGTATATTATGAAGGTACTTAGTGTTTGGTTAATGGATTTGCTAGTTTTTATTTTTGGGTGAATTTTGGTATTTTTGGTGTATGTTTTGATGGAATGATATTGATGGGATATGGTATTGTGTGGATATTGGTGAACCGATAATATTTGTAATAAGTAATAGTATGTGTAGTTTGAGGGAAGGAATTGTTGCATGGTGCAGCCAAAAAAACCCTATATAGAGACAGCGAGAGACGACTTATTGGTCTAATATAGTGATGGCTTGCAATGACTTATTGCTCCATATTTGCAACGGCTATTAATGGCTCCCCGAGAAACAAACTAACTATCACGTGGACAAATAGTTGTTGCAAGCCGTTGCTAATCTAGCGATGGAGCCGTCGCTTCCCCTGTTGGCGACAACTAAATTTGCAACGGCTAGCGAGGGCCGCCGACGCCATATAGCCGTTGCAAATTGACTTGTTCTTGGTAATAATAGCGGGGATTAAAGCGGAAAGGCTATTTATAGGCAATTTGGAAATAGCACAGCAGTAGAAATCCACTTAGGATATAGTGGGTTAATAGCGAGGCATTAATTGCATAGCGCAGGCTTAAACACTTTTCTCTCAATAACCAAAAGCAGGAATTATGTAACGACCTAGGGGTTTTCGGCTTCGAAAATCGACATAAATACTTGTACTGTATCTCATGCCGACCTTTCAAACACCGAGAACACCGGATTGTGAATAAAAGAAATTAGAGGGTGAGATAAGAAAGAAAGAAATATAAGAATAGAAGAAAAAGAAGAACGCAACACAGTATCTTACATCGCAGTGGAACAAAATATAATATATAAATAAATCTTTATTGAGAGCTTTAAATAAAACTTACAAATCATCAGAGTACATGAACACATCTGGACAGTTATAATAATCTGCCCTTATACAACACAGCGGAATAATATCATACGTCTGAACTCTTCCAGCCCGCCTCTTCACAGCTTTCGAACCTAAACCTGTACACCCCGGGCTAACCCGAGCATTTACAAAACACCGGGTCAGTCTGGTGAACCAGAGTGAGATAACTCGCACAGTTTTAAGGGTAAATCATCCAATCATGATTGTAAAGTTCGAAATCTTTCAAAAGAAAAGGATAATCGTAAGACCAAGTCCACACATAAACACGGACGGTTTTTACCTTACGATAACCCAAATCAGTTTTGAAACCAATATCTTTTCTGATATTATAATAATGTCTAAATACAAATAAATAACAAAATAGTAGAATGCTTGCATCTCACGCTCTACATACATAGTATACAATCAAAACCGCGGGCGCTTATTGGAGAGTGGATTCCGACTTTGACAAGGTATGGGACCACCTTTCGATGATGTATCTCTAGAGGCGAATACACCTGGGTTCAACAAGAACGTCTTGCAACCCGGCCCTCACATAACCGACCACTCATTTCGCTTGAGTGTATCGAATGTATATCACCAACGGTTGGACTCAAACCACCGTTCCCGAATGGGCAGAATCGATAGAGTAAGACACAAAAGGAATTTCTCTAGATAGGTGATTATACACCCTAATGGGAGCGACCCACATAGCCATGCTCCCTGCCCGATTTTTGTCATCTCCCGGTTGATGAGGCTTGAGGTCAGAACACATCTTGATCATCATACACTTTGAATGCCACATCGTCAGATCCTCTGGATATTACTAATTGACGTCCACAAAAATACTCTAGTCATTTGGCTAGAGAAAACCATTTCTCCGCCATCAACCATGGTACGTTTGGAGAAATCAACGTACGTAATCTCCTTTGGGAATACTCTGTCAGACACTCGTCCATACAAGTCATCCAGGAATAGGATGAACCGAAGGCACCCTCCTATTGCATCCCAGGAATCACCCTACAGATCGGTAGCGAGAAGTCCTTGCAATCTGTAGATTTCAAATCACGACAGAATCACTGTTGAAATATCTTCGGCCGCTAAACCAGAGAAATCCAATCAGTAGTCCTTCCGCTTATGAAGATCAATGGTCTTCCATTGCTCCATCTTTGATAATCTTCTTTCACGTATTCGCTGGTCGGAATGGTTTTCGAATATATATTCGATCCCGGTCTTTCCGGACCAACAACGTTGGGCCATATTTTGATAGTCGGTTATTTAACTATCAAAATAAACCAACAAAAGGAATCCATTGTCAAAACATACAGTGCCACTTGGCCTTTATATAAATCAATTTGAAATACCAAAATAATATATCGATTTTACTATACTAGAAATCTCAAATCATTTCTATTCCTATAGAAAAATTCCTTGAATTATATTCAATATACCATTAACCTCTATTTCAAAATATTTGTTTTAATCATCACTTATTATCTATTTTCGAGCAATCTATCCTACTCATAGACATATTACAAAACCTCCCTTTGTTTTCGTTATTCGATTGCCATAAGCGTCACTTCCCTTTTCAAAATATATCCCATTTCAAATCTCATGTTTGTACTTTGAAATTATAGTCATGTTTCCGCAAATTCCCTTTTTATTTCCTTTATTTTTTGGGGATATCACTTCATATCCTCAATCCCCTCTATAATTCCTCTTTACATGGAATCCCATCATATATTTCGATTTCTTCGAACAACGTTACATATTTACTTCACGAAATTTATTATCTTAACATCCTACTATTACAACTAATGTCATCCTTCGATAATTCTGAAGTCATTCAAGTTGGGGTATTTGATTACCTCTCATACCTAGACCAACAACATTATTATCTGAGGATAAGTATCAGGTGTAATACAACTCGATATTCATTTCTAGTATCAAAACAAATCCCCTTTACAGTAACCTCATTTTCTTTGATGTAACATCATCTCTTATTTAAATTCATATCGACCCTTTATATGACAACCCACTTATCCATTTCATTCGAACTCGAATTTCAGTTTGATTTTATTTCAAATCTTCATTTGTTCCAACTCATAATTTAGTAAAATAATTTCCTACATATCAACCCAAAGGTCGAAATCAACACAAACTCAATATTCTAAAATTCACTTAACCAAACTCCAGTTATATCCAAATTCCTAAATCTTATATCTAGGTTTCCATTTTCACTTTAAGTTCATTTCTAATAACTGGCTTTGATAATATTTTTTGATTACTCTTGGGTTTATGCCCTCATCAACATCTTGGATTTAAAAATCCATCAATAAGAATTCAACTTAACATTCAGTTCACTTGAATACTCATTTCATTTTAACAGTACTTTAAAACCCTTTTTAAACCTTCATAGATGCATTTCAAATTCCAATAATAACACTTCGATTATAATCACGTTTGTAAATCCCATCAACTATCTCCATTAAAATTTAACAAACCAATTAAATAATTGAATCAAGTTAGTGCAGTTGGTTTGTTCAATTCATACCTAATCACTCCAGTTTGCCTTTCCATTTGCACTTAAATAAATCCAACCACTTTGATTTATATTATAATTGAATATAAACTTTTATAAAAATACCTATTTAACCATTAGTTATTTATAACTGATTTAATAAATCCATGGCTTCTAACCATGATTAACTCGTTAATCAAATCTCAATCCATCTTCCTATTCGGATTAATTACTAATTTAAATAACCCCTAAAAATCAAAAATATAATCTAATTTTGATTGTGTATTCGCTAATCGATTCCACTTAGCACTTTCCATATAATAAAATTAATCAATTAATTATTTCCAAATAATCTCCTTCGACCCATATTAAATGAATAATAATTAAATAAATTCAATGAAATCTCATTTGTTCAACCATTTAATTCTATTGAACTGATGATCCTGGCATCAGTAAATGACAACCCCTGATTAACCAATTAACACAGCAGTAAAAATCAGTTCAAACAATTCAAACAATGCCATGCGTTTATTTCATAAACGAGACCAGCGAGGTAAGTTACCTCTACTGGGTCAAATCGTTAAACAACGATTTGATATTTTATTGTAGTTTGACGACGGTTAAATTTTATCGATCCAATCAACAACCGCAAGCATATAAACCAGCAAACAGTCGATTATTAATAATCGAAGCACAAAATAAATCAAACCCAATTTATATAAAATATAAAAGGGGTACTGAGTGAGGTTAACACACCTTGAATTTGATTTGTCGATAAATCGGCTTGTTTTTAGTTGAATTAAACGACGTTTCATTTTTCTGAAAAATCCAGCTGCTGCCTGCCTTGCTCAATCCTTATCCATCGCGTAGTGCTCGTCTTCAGGGTCCCGACGTTTTTTGTTTCGTCGAATTCTGACTACAAACGTCTTCGAAAAAAATATTTGAAATTTTATAAAGAATTTAAACTAATTTAAACTTTAAACAAAAAGGAATGGGCCTTACTTAGATTACCCGTCCAGCCCATCTTCGTTAAAACCAAACCCGCCCTCCCTTTTATTCCTCAAACCCTAAACATATCGGTCCCCTTAATCATTTTGTACCCGCCACCAACATTTGGGAAAAGAAAAACCCTAGGCCTCCTTCTCCTTCAATTATTCGAGGTCCGCAATCAACCGCCCGCCCCACAGCATGTCGACGAACCTCTGAGCCTTCCTTCAGTTGCTCCGCCGTCCCCTAGCCCGAAACCTCCATCCCCAAAAGCTAAGTCTTTTTTCCCATTTAATTTCTGTTTTGGGTTTTGTTGTTTTTCTGCTTTGATTTCGGTTGTGTTCTGAACTGCGATGTGTAACCTCTATTTATACTTGCGGTTTGCTTTGATAAGATTGCTGTCCATCTTGAATGGTAATATCATGGGTTAGGTTTTACAGTGCTTAGGTTCTAGGTGTTGTTTCCCTTTTCATTTCAGTCATGGCCGAACTGTTCTGTGATTTACTTGGTTTGTGTGATTTGCGTGATGTCCAACAGTAAGGACTACGGATTTGTGATGGTTTTTTCTGTGTTGTCTATGTTTAGAAACACACATGGATGAGCTGTTCCTATAGTTGACTATAACCATATATGTATTGTTTTTTCATACTGTAATTTTCCTGTTCGAGTTGTCCATTCAGCTTTGTCCAGTTTTTCTTGAGTTGTTTTAGATCACAGTGATAGGTTTTGTACCAAGTGTAGACAGTGATATCTCGTTTCGGGTTTTCTTTAGGATGAAGAGAAATAAAGAATGGGGTAGGTAGTACACGTCCTATAGGTAGCTCGTGACTTTTTTGAGCATACAGGACATTGCAAAAGTATTTATATTTGGTAAGATAGGATTTGCGTACATGCTTAGATCCCTTAGCATGTGTTGTCTTTGTTACAGTGACAATGTGATGGTGAAAATGTGATGACCTTATGTTGGTTTTCATATACTTGTTTGCTTAGGTCTATGTATAGAAATTGAACTGTTTATTCATAGAATTTAGACTTCCTATGCTTAGATCCTAGGTGTTATTCGTGATGTTTGGCTGAGCAGTGTGAATTGTGATGGATTTCCTGTACCAAAACTGCTCAGATATATATAGAAAAATCGAACTGTTTGCCTATAGGTGCTATGAAGCTATTGTATTGTCTTTTCATCTCGTCCATTGTCTGTTTTGTCTAATTTGATGCATATGATTTTTCTTATTCGAAATCTTTCAACTCTATCTATATTTACACCTATATTCTAGCTACTCATAGCTGTACATTTCTCTTCTTTTCAGGTTTATCAGGTGGTGATAAAGACTGATGCTGTGGGGTGATTTTATTTTAGATTTAGACTGTGAATTAGATTTGTTTACTTTATCACATTGAGGATTTTGAATTGGAAATGTATCTTATATATCAAACATGAGATTTCCGACTATATAAGATATTTGACTGTTACTTGTCTATGCAAACATCTGGTGCTCTGTTTATGTTTTGTATATTCTTGTTGGAGATCTTCAGCTCCTATGTGTTGCCTTTAATCGTTTGCGTTTGAATAGTTTTGCTGTTGATGACTTAAGTGATTTCAGTACGTTGGTATCTTTTTATTTGTCATATTAAAAGTTTAAATACCCTGTTGCGCACGCACCAATCAAATATTACATTATTTGGTTCTCCATATTGAAATGCCGAAACAAATTCTACTTGAACTGAGTGTTTATAAATTGATGATATTTGATTCTAGTTGTATCTTAATGCATACTCAAATGATGTGCACTGTTATTTGTTCACCGAGTGTCGTCAGTTGTTGGCACATTTATTTAGTGTCAAAACTTGAGGTTTGCATTTGAGACCGGTTCTCTGTCTTTATGATCTGAGACTCAAATTCAGTTTTTAAAAATTTTTCCTTTCTCTTTTCTTTCCTTTTCTTTTCCTCTGGACTTGGCTTATAGTAATCGACATTGTTTGTCTTTAACCAGTTTCTAAATGTCATTTAAAAACTGAAATGTTCAAGTTGAAACAGGTATTTGTAAATATTTAATTTAGTTTATCTTGGTAGTGGTCATCCTCACGATTCGGGCTCCTTCACCTAATCATTATCCATCTCTTCCCGCTTGTTAACTCTTAGTTACAGTAAAATAAATAAAATAAGTAAAAATTTTATTGTCGAATATATCCAAATGAAATAATATTTTACTTCAAATCCAAATCAATATAGAACTATAACTCATTGTATAAACGATATATAAAAGTCCATTTCAAACCGACTAAATAAACGTTATCGTTTATTACCGAATTCCATAGCGACTATTCAAAGATTTGAACTGGACGTAACTAACAAATTATAACACGAAATCTCGATTTTTCTCTTTTATATGAAAAATATAATCAAATCGATTCCGACGTTTCTCGCTTTACAGAATTTCGACTTAAAACGAGTTCTGTATACTCAGTTGAAGTTCAGAACGAAATTTACGAACTACCGCGCCATTTCTAGTTCGTTTTTAATATAATATAAATTTAACGTTCTAACATCGTTTTAAATAACGAATATATTTATATAATTCAATATAAACCATATTTAAATCACTTTAAATCGCTCGTTCACATTATACAGTAAATTCAACGTTTTCCCAATATCCTAGAAATAAAATATTATTATATTATTAATATAATTTAAATATTCAATCTAAAATGGTTAAATCCCATTATATAAATGAAAATCACTATTTTAATTAAATAAAATATTTCAAATAAATGGTCAGAAAATACGGGACATTACATTCTTCCCCCCTTAAAATAATTTCGTCCTCGAAATTGCTAAGGTAAGAAAAAAAATGTTGTAAATCCCAAAAATTTTCTTCAGTTTATTTAATTCTTGTCAATCCATGGGTGAGCTATATTCAACCAATTTAACAAGCAAACAACAATCAATCAACAATCAAGGCATAACAACCCAATCAAATCGACTAAATTCACATTCAATATTATTATATAATTTAATTCAACATATTTGAATATCAACCCATTTATATTCAATTTAATTATATTATTCATTAAATTTCCAAATTCAAATCAACTTTATTTAATTACCACATTATTTCTTAATCTAATTCCAATATCATTATTAATTATTAATTCGATTTCACTTAACCCAGTTAAGTTTTAATTCAAAATTTTAACCAAATTTCGAATTCCATTCAAATATTTGAATTTCATTCAAATCGTTCAACACACAATAATTTCATAAAATTATTTCCTTTCTATATAAAAATAAATTTCGGGTAAAATTATTTCATCTACCCCCTTTACAAAACAATATTGTGTTCCTTTACCAGTTCAACGCTTTTCAACACTTGAACCGATCAAACAACACAATACAAAACATTTGTATATAAAATTTACAAATACGCTCTCATATATATATATATGTACACTCAACTCAATCTAGGGTATTACTACCCCATCTCTATTGAGTTACGCCACAGAGCCAAGGTTATCACTAAACCAATAGCTCTGATACCAACTGTAACGACCCAGGGGTTTTCGGCTTCAAAAATCGACATAAATACTTGTACTGTATCTCATGCCGACCTTTCAAACACCGAGAACACCGGATTGTAAATAAAAGAAATTAGAGGGTGAGATAAGAAAGAAAGAAATATAAGAATAGAAGAAGAAGAAGAACGCAACACAGTATCTTACATCGCAGTGGAACAAAATATAATATATAAATAAATCTTTATTGAAAGCTTTAAATAAAACTTACAAATCATCAGAGTACATGAACACATCTGGACAGTTATAATAATCTGCCCTTATACAACACAGCGGAATAATATCATACGTCTGAACTCTTCCAGCCCGTCTCTTCACAGCTTTCGAACCTGAACCTGTACACCCCGCGCTAACCCGAGCATTTACAAAACACCGAGTCAGTCTGGTGAACCAGAGTGAGATAAACTCGCACAGTTTTAAGGGTAAATCATCCAATCATGATTGTAAAGTTCGAAATCTTTCAAAAGAAAAGGATAATCGTAAGACCAAGTCCACACATAAACACGGACGGTTTTTACCTTACGATAACCCAAAACAGTTTTGAAACCAATATCTTTTCTGATATTATAATAATGTCTAAATACAAATAAATAACAAAATAGTAGAACGCTTGCATCTCACGCTCTACATACATAGTATACAATCAAAACCGCGGGCGCTTATTGGAGAGTGGATTCCGACTTTGACAAGGTATGGGACCACCTTTCGATGATGTATCTCTAGAGGCGAATACACCTGGGTTCAACAAGAACGTCTTGCAACCCGGCCCTCACATGACCGACCACTCATTTCGCTTGAGTGTATCGAATGTATATCACCAACGGTTGGACTCAAACCACCGTTCCCGAATGGGCAGAATCGATAGAGTAAGAAACAAAAGGAATTTCTCTAGATAGGTGATTATACACCCTAATGGGAGCGACCCACATAGCCATGCTGCCTGCCCGATTTTTGTCATCTCCCGGTTGATGAGGCTTGAGGTCAGAACACATCTTGATCATCATACACTTTGAATGCCACATCGTCAGATCCTATGGATATTACTAATTGACGTCCACAAAAATACTCTAGTCATTTGGCTAGAGAAAACCATTTCTCCGCCATCAACAATGGTACGTTTGGAGAAATCAACGTACGTAATCTCCTTTGGAAATACTCTGTCAGACACTCGTCCATACAAGTCATCCAGGAACAGGATGAACTGAAGGCACCCTCCTACTGCATCCCAAGAATCACCCTGCATATCAGTAGCGAGAAGTCCTTGCAATCCGTAGATTTCAAATCATGACAGAATCACTGTTGAAATATCTTCGGCCGCTAAACCAGAGAAATCCAATCAGTAGTCCTTCCGCTTATGAAGATCAACGGTCTTCCATTGCTCCATCTTTGATAATCTTCTTTCACGTATTCGCTGGTTAGAATGGTTTTCGAATATATATTCGATCCCGATCTTTCCGTACCAACAACGTTGGGCCATATTTTGATAGTCGGTTATTTAACTATCAGAATAAAACAACAAAAGGAATCCATTGTCATAACATACAGTGCCACTTGGCCTTTATATAAATCAATTTGAAATACCAAAATAATATATCGATTTTACTATACTAGAAATCTCAAATCATTTCTATTCCTATATAAAAATTCGTTGAATTATATTCAATATACCATTAGCCTCTATTTCAAAATATTTGTTTTAATCATCACTTATTATCTATTTTCGAGCAATCTATCCTACTCATAGACATATTACAAAACCTCCCTTTGTTTTCGTTATTCGATTGCCATAAGCGTCACTTCCCTTTTCAAAATATATCCCATTTCAAATCTCATGTTCGTACTTTGAAAATATAGTCATGTTTCCGCAAATTCCCTTTTTATTTCCTTTATTTTTTGGGGATATCACTTCATATCCTCAAGCCCCTCTTTAATTCCTCTTTACATGGAATCCCAACATATATTTTGATTTCTTCGAACAACGTTACATCTTTACTTCACGAAATTTATTATCTTAACATCCTATTATTACAACTAATGTCATCCTTCGATAATTCTAAAGTCATTCAAGTTGGGGTATTTGATTACCTCTCATACCTAGACCAACAACATTATTATCTGAGGATAAGTATCAGGTGTAATACAACTCGATATTCATTTCTAGTATCAAAACAAATCCCCTTACAGTAACCTCATTTTCTTTGATGTAACATCATCTCTTATTTAAATTCATATCGACCCTTTATATGACAACCCACTTAACCATTTCATTCAAACTCGAATTTCAGTTTGATTTTATTTCAAATCTTCATTTGTTCCAACTCATAATTTAGTAAAATAATTTCCTACATATCAACCCAAAGGTCGAAATCAACACAAACTCAATATTCTGAAATTCACTTAACCAAACTCCAGTTATATCCAAATTGCTAAATCTTATATCTAGGTTTCCATTTTCACTTTAAGTTCATTTCTAATAACTGGCTTTGATAATCTTTTTTGATTACTCTTGGGTTTATGCCCTCATCAACATCTTGGATTTAAAAATCCATCAATAAGAATTCAACTTAACATTCAGTTCGCTTGAATACTCATTTCATTTTAACAGTACTTTAAAACCCTTTTTAAACCTTCATAGATGCATTTCAAATTCCAATAATAACACTTCGATTATAATCACGTTTGTAAATCCCATCAACTATCTCCATTAAAATTTAACAAACCAAATACATAATTGAATCAAGTTAGCGCAGTTGGTTTGTTCAATTCATACCTAATCACTCCTGTTTGCCTTTCCATTTGCACTTAAATAAATCCAACCACTTTGATTTATATTATAATTGAATATAAACTTTTATAAAAATACCTATTTAACCATTAGTTATTTATAACTGGTTTAATAAATCCATGACTTCAAACCATGATTAACCCGTTAATCAAATCTCAATCCATCTTCCTATTTAGATTAATTACTAATTTAAATAACCCCTAAAAATCAAAAATATAATCTAATTTTGATTGTGTATTCGTTAATCGATTCCACTTAGCACTTTCCATATAATAAAATTAATCAATTAATTATTTCCAAATAATCTCCTTCGACCCATATTAAATGAATAATAATTAAATAAATTCAATGAAATCTCATTTGTTCAACCACTTAATTCTATTGAACTGATAATCCTGGCATCAGTAAATGACAAACCCTGATTAACCAATTAACACAGCAATAAAAATCAGTTCAAACAATTCAAACAATGCCATGCGTTTATTTCATAAACGAGACCAGCGAGGTAAGTTACCTCTACTGGGTCAAATCATTAAACAACGATTTGATATTTTATTGCAGTTTGACGACGGTTAAATTTTATCGATCCAATCAACAACCGCAAGCATATAAACTAGCAAATAGTCGATTATTAATAATCGAAGCACAAAATAAATCAAACCAAATTTATATAAAATATAAAAGGGGTACCGAGTGAGGTTAACTCACCTTGAATTTGATTTGTTGATAAATCGGCTTGTTTTTAGTTGAATTAAACGACGTTTCATTTTTTTGAAAAATCCAGCTGCTGCCTGCCTTGCTCAATCCTTATCCATCGCGTAGTGCTCGTCTTCAGGGTCCCGACGTTTTTTGTTTCGTCGAATTCTGACTACAAACGTGTTCGAAATAAATATTTGAAATTTTATAAAGAATTTAAACTAATTTAAACTTTAAACAAAAAGGAATGGGCCTTACTTAGATTACCCGTCCAACCCATCTTCGTTAAAACCAAACCCGCCCTCCCTTTTATTCCTCAAACCCTAAACATATCGGTCCCCTTAATCATTTTGTAGCCGCCACCAACATTTGGGAAAAGAAAAACCCTAGGCCTCCTTCTCCTTCAATGATTCGAGGTCCGCAATCAACCGCCCGCCCCACAGCATGTCGACGAACCTCTGAGCCTTCCTTCAGTTGCTCCGCCGTCCCCTAGCCCGAAACCTCCATCCCCAAAAGCTATGTCTTTTTTCCCATTTAATTTCTGTTTTGGGTTTTGTTGTTTTTCTGCTTTGATTTCGGTTGTGTTCTGAACTGCGATGTGTAACCTCTATTTATACTTGCGTTTTGCTTTGATAAGATTGCTGTCCATCTTGAATGGTAACATCATGGGTTAGGTTTTACAGTGCTTAGGTTTTAGGTGTTGTTTCCCTTTTCATTTCAGTCATGGCCGAACTGTTCTGTGATTTACTTGGTTTGTGTGATTTGCGTGATGTCCAACAGTAAGGACTACGGATTTGTGATGGTTTTTTCTGTGTTGTCTATGTTTAGAAACGCACATGGATGAGCTGTTCCTATAGTTGACTATAACCCTATATGTATTGTTTGTTCATACTGTAATTTTCCTGTTCGAGTTGTCCATTCAGCTTTGTCCAGTTTTTCTTGAGTTGTTTTAGATCACAGTGATAGGTTTTGTACCAAGTGTAGATAGTGATATCTCGTTTCGGATTTTCTTTGGGATGAAGAGAAATAAAGAATGGGGTAGGTAGTACACGTTCTATAGGTAGCTCGTGACTTTTTTGAGCATACAGGACATTGCAAAAGTATTTATATTTGGTAAGATAGGATTTGCGTACATGCTTAGATCTCTTAGCATGTGTTGTCTTTGTTACAGTGACAGTGTGATGGTGAAAATGTGATGACCTTATGTTGGTTTTCATATACTTGTTTGCTTAGGTCTATGTACAGAAATTGAACTGTTTATTCATAGAATTTAGACTTCCTGTGCTTAGATCCTAGGTGTTATTCATGATGTTTGGCTGAGCAGTGTGAATTGTGATGGATTTCCTGTACCAAAACTGCTCAGATATATATAGAAAAATTGAACTGTTTGCCTATAGATGCTATGAAGCTATTGTATTGTCTTTTCATCTCGTCCATTGTCTGTTTTGTCTAATTTGATGCATATGATTTTTCTTATTCGAAATCTTTCAACTCTATCTATATTTACACCTATATTCTAGCTACTCATAGCTGTACATTTCTCTTCTTTTCAGGTTTATCAGGTGGTGATAAAGACTGATGCTGTGGGGAGATTTTATTTTAGATTTAGACTGTGAATTAGATTTGTTTACTTTATCACATTGAGGATTTTGAATTGGAAATGTATCTTATATATCAAACATGAGATTTCCGACTGTATAAGATATTTGACTGTTACTTGTCTATGCAAACATCTGGTGCTCTGTTTATGTTTTGTATATTCTTGTTGGAGATCTTTAGCTCCTATGTGTTGCCCTTAATCTTTTGCGTTTGAATGGTTTTGCTGTTGATGTCTTATGTGATTTCAGTACGTTGGTATCTTTTTAATTGGCATATTAAAAGTTTAAATACCCTGTTGCTCACGCACCAATCAAATATTACATTATTTGGTTCTCCATATTGAAATGCCGAAACAAATTCTACTTGAACTGAGTGTTTATAAATTGATGATATTTGATTCTAGTTGTATCTTAATGCATACTCAAATGATGTGTACTGTTATTTGTTCACCGAGTGTCGTCAGTTGTTGGCACATTTATTTAGTTTCAAAACTTGAGGTTTGCATTTGAGACCGGTTCTCTGTCTTTATGATCTGAGACTCAAATTCAGTTTTCAAAATTTTTTCCTTTCTTTTTTTTTCTTTCCTTTTCTTTTCCTCTGGACTTGGCTTATAGTAATCGACATTGTTTGTCTTTAACCAGTTTCTAAATGTCATTTAAAAACTGAAATGTTCAAGTTGAAACAGGTATTTGTAAATCTTTAATTTAGTTTATCTTGGTAGTGGTCATCCTCATGATTCGGGCTCCTTCACCTAATCATTATCCATCTCTTCCCGCTTGTTAACTCTTAGTTACAGTAAAATAAATAAAATAAGTAAAAATTTTATTGTCGAATATATCCAAATGAAATAATATTTTACTTCAAATCCAAATCAATATAGAACTATAACTCATTGTATAAACGATATATAAAAGTCCATTTCAAACTGACTAAATAAACGTTATCGTTTATTACCGAATTCCATAGCGACTATTCAAAGATTTGAACTGGACGTAACTAACAAATTATAACACGAAATTTTGATTTTTCTCTTTTATATGAAAAATATAATCAAATCGATTCCGACGTTTCTCGCTTTACAGAATTTCGACTTAAAACGAGTTATGTATACTCAGTTGAAGTTCAGATCGAAATTTACGAACTACCGCGCCATTTCTAGTTTGTTTTTAATATAATATAAATTTAACGTTCTAACATCATTTTAAATAACGAATATATTTATATAATTCAATATAAACCATATTTAAATCACTTTAAATCGCTCGTTCACATTATACAGTAAATTCAACGTTTTCCCAATATCCTGGAAATAAAATATTATTATATTATTAATATAATTTAAATATTCAATATAAAATGTTTAAATCCCATTATATAAATGAAAATCACTATTTTAATTAAATAAAATATTTCAAATAAATGGTCAGAAAATACGGGACATTACATTCTTCCCCCCTTAAAATAATTTCGTCCTCGAAATTGCTAAGGTAAGAAAAAAAATGTTGTAAATCCCAAAAATTTTCTTCAGTTTATTTAATTCTTGTCAATCCATGGGTGAGCTATATTCAACCAATTTAACAAGCAAACAACAATCAATCAACAATCAAGGTATAACAACCCAATCAAATCGACTAAATTCACATTCAATATTATTATATAATTTAATTCAACATATTTTAATATCAACCCATTTATATTCAATTTAATTATATTATTCATTAAATTTCCAAATTCAAATCAACTTTATTTAATTACCACATTATTTCTTAATCTAATTCCAATATCATTATTAATTATTAATTCGATTTCACTTAACCCAGTTAAGTTTTAATTCAAAATTTTAACCAAATTTCGAATTCCAATCAAATATTTGAATTTCATTCAAATCATTCAACACACAATAATTTCATAAAATTATTTCCTTTCTATATAAAAATAAATTTCGGGTAAAATTATTTCATCTACCCCCTTTACAAAACAATATTGTGTTCCTTTACCAGTTCAACGCTTTTCAACACTTGAACCGATCAAACAACACAATACAAAACATTTGTATATAAAATTTACAAATACACTCTCATATATATGTACACTCAACTCAATCTAGGGTATTACTACCACATCTCTATTGAGTTACGCCACAGAGCCAAGGTTATCACTAAACCAATAGCTCTGATACCATTTGTAACGACCCAGGGGTTTTCGGCTTCGAAAATCGACATAAATACTTGTACTGTATCTCATGCCGACCTTTCAAACACCGAGAACACCGGATTGTAAATAAAAGAAATTAGAGGGTGAGATAAGAAAGAAAGAAATATAAGAATAGAAGAAGAAGAAGAACGCAACACAGTATCTTACATCGCAGTGGAACAAAATATAATATATAAATAAATCTTTATTGAGAGCTTTAAATAAAACTTACAAATCATCAGAGTACATGAACACATCTGGACAGTTATAATAATCTGCCCTTATACAACACAGCGGAATAATATCATACGTCTAAACTCTTCCAGCCCGTCTCTTCACAGCTTTCGAACCTGAACCTGTACACCCCGGGCTAACCCGAGCATTTACAAAACACCGGGTCAGTCTGGTGAACCAGAGTGAGATAAACTCGCACAGTTTTAAGGGTAAATCATCCAATCATGATTGTAAAGTTCGAAATCTTTCAAAAGAAAAGGATAATCATAAGACCAAGTCCACACATAAACACGGACGGTTTTTACCTTACGATAACCCAAAACAGTTTTGAAACCAATATCTTTTCTGATATTATAATAATGTTTAAATACAAATAAATAACAAAATAGTAGAACGCTTGCATCTCACGCTCTACATACATAGTATACAATCAAAACCGCGGGCGCTTATTGGAGAGTGGATTCCGACTTTGACAAGGTATGGGACCACCTTTCGATGATGTATCTCTAGATGCGAATACACCTGGGTTCAACAAGAACGTCTTGCAACCCGGCCCTCACATGACCGACCACTCACTTCGCTTGAGTGTATCGAATGTATATCACCAACGGTTGGACTCAAACCACCGTTCCCGAATGGGCAGAATCGATAGAGTAAGAAACAAAAGGAATTTCTCTAGATAGGTGATTATACACCCTAATGGGAGCGACCCACATAGCCATGCTACCTGCCCGATTTTTGTCATCTCCCGGTTGATGAGGCTTGAGGTCAGAACACATCTTGATCATCATACACTTTGAATGCCACATCGTCAGATCCTCTGGATATTACTAATTGACGTCCACAAAAATACTCTAGTCATTTGGCTAGAGAAAACCATTTCTCCGCCATCAACCATGGTACGTTTGGAGAAATCAACGTACGTAATCTCCTTTGGAAATACTCTGTCAAACACTCGTCCATACAAGTCATCCAGGAACAGGATGAACCGAAGGCACCCTCCTACTGCATCCCAAGAATCATCCTTCATATCAGTAGCTAGAAGTCCTTGCAATCCATAGATTTCAAATCACGACAGAATCACTGTTGAAATATCTTCGGCCGCTAAACCAGAGAAATCCAATCAGTAGTCCTTCCGCTTATGAAGATCAACGGTCTTCCATTGCTCCATCTTTGATAATCTTCTTTCACGTATTCGCTGGTCGAAATGGTTTTCGAATATATATTCGATCCCGGTCTTTCCGTACCAACAACGTTGGGCCATATTTTGATAGTCGGTTATTTAACTATCAGAATAAAACAACAAAAGGAATCCATTGTCATAACATACAATGCCACTTGGCCTTTATATAAATCAATTTGAAATACCAAAATAACATATCGATTTTACTATACTAGAAATCTCAAATCATTTCTATTCCTATAGAAAAATTCCTTGAATTATATTCAATATACCATTAGCCTCTATTTCAAAATATTTGTTTTAATCATCACTTATTATCTATTTTCGAGCAATCTATCCTACTCATAGACATATTACAAAACCTCCCTTTGTTTTCGTTATTCGATTGCCATAAGCGTCACTTCCCTTTTCAAAATATATCCCATTTGAAATCTCATGTTCGTACTTTGAAAATATAGTCATGTTTCCGCAAATTCCCTTTTTATTTCCTTTATTTTTTGGGGATATCACTTCATATCCTCAAGCCCCTCTTTAATTCCTCTTTACATGGAATCCCATCATATATTTTGATTTCTTCGAACAACGTTACATCTTTACTTCACGAAATTTATTATCTTAACATCCTACTATTACAACTAATGTCATCCTTCGATAATTCTAAAGTCATTCAAGTTGGGGTATTTGATTACCTCTCATACCTAGACCAACAACATTATTATCTGAGGATAAGTATCAGGTGTAATACAACTCGATATTCATTTCTAGTTGTAACAACCCGTAAAATGCGAGCCAGTTTGAAATTTTTATTTTGGCCATTTTAGCGAATTTTGATTATTTAAAATGAATTATTTTAAATAATATCGACGAGGAAATTTATTTTGAATAGAATTCGACGTATATATTATATACGTCGTCGTTAGAATATATAATAATTATATATAATTATAAAAGGAATAGAAAATGGCGCGGTAGTTCGAAAATTCGATTTCTAATTTCAAATGAATATACAGAATTCAATATAAGTCAGAATTGAACGAAACAAGAAATATTTGAATCTGTATAACTATATCTTTGTAACGAAGTTAGCAAACTGAGATTTCATCTTAGAATAAGATACGTCCAGTTGAAAATTCAAAATAGTCGCTATGGAATTTATATATATTTTATATAATATATAGCCCTTAAAAATAGCCGTTTTGCAAACGACCTCGGATTTCGACGAAACCAGTTTTGTTGGGTCCGTGATGTTAAGTTATTGATAGATTTCAAATTTCATAATTTTTCGATTCAATATGTGAGCGTGGCAAAGGAAAACGCGTTAGACCAGTTTCAGTTGATTTTAATCGACTGGAAATTGGCCATTTTTCAAACGGTCTCAGAATTCGACGAAACTAGTTTTGTTAGAACCGTATCGTCAATACGAAGCTAGAAAATATTTTTCTGAGATTTATAGAGTTAGTATGTGACCCCGGTAATTTGAAATGTACGTTTAAAATTCAATATAGTGATTTAAATGTAAATTTAATGGAAACTGATTGTAACAATCAAATCAGCTTGCGATACATATCCCATTGTGTTCGGAATGGGGGTAAATAGCTAGGGGCGACAATCGTTGGGTTTCGTTTGGTGTGCGAATGAAAAGGATATATATGGGAAAATATTATTAAAATAAATAATATATAAACCTTTTATTTCACCAACCCTAAGTCAACCTGTTCATAGCGGTCAACTAAAAGAAAAATCGCCCCTCCTCTTTCACAACAGACGGCCGAACTCTCTCAGGGGTTCTCCCCCTTCGATTTCAAAATCCACGCAACAAAATTGGAAATTTCCAATGCAAATCTCTTCCTCTACTCGAGTTCTTCATTTTGAACGGATTTGATGAGTTTTTACATCGTATTTCGCTGGATTCTCCACCTCGAAGCAATCCCGTTCGAGGCGTCATCCGTGGCCGGCGGCGGAATCGAATAGCGCTGCACCTCCAGCGAGGCAAGAGGAGGCTCCGACCCTCTTCAGCGTGGGCCCTGATCAACCTCACGGTGAACACAGAAGTGGAAAATTCTAACCCTAGAGTTTGAGCGGGTTCCAGGCTTGGGGATGACGTTGAATGTAGTGGTAAGGTAATTAATTAATTTAAATTATAGTTAGTCATTTTATGTTAATTTTTAAACTGATTTAAAAAGATTTTAAAAACAGATTTTATAAAAGATTTTAAAAACTGTTTTTTTTTAAAAAAAGGAAACTGAAGACTGCATTTTTTAAAAGATAAAAACTGCATTTTTGAAAAAGATAAAAAAAACTGCATTTTTGAAAAAGAAAAAAACTGCATTTTTAAAGAATTAAAAACTAATTGTTTTAGGGTTTTAAAACTGTTTTTTTTAGGTTTTAAAAACTGTTTTTTTTAATATATAAACTGTAATTTTTAAAGAAAGAAAAACTGATTTTTCTAAAAGGCAAAAACTGTTTTGATGGAAACTAGAAACAGTTTTAAAAGAATTATAAAAGCAGTTTTAAAAGAATAATAAAAACTGTTTTAAAAGGAATTATAAAACTGATTTTATTTTGAACTTTAAAATAGGAAAAAGGTTTAAATTTTTAAAAGAAAAAGGTTTAATCTTTTAATAGAAAAAGATTTGAACTTGCAAAAATAAAGATCATATTTTTAAAAATAGAAAAGATGGAATTTTTGTTAAGTAGAAGAAGTAAGGTATGATTCTTATATTTTTAAAGCATTAAAAATATAATTGTTACATCATAAGAATAATAAAAATATAATCTTTATATTTAATAGCGAAGTCAAAATGCAATCTTTATATATTGAATAACATAGTAAAAATTCGATTTTTACCTATGTAGAGAATACAGTCAACGAAAGCAACAAGAAGGCGAAGTTGGCGAAGTTTCTATTAAGGAAGAATCGTGTTAGTGGATAGCTATTGGTGAGAATTTCTCACCTTTCAATTTAATTTTTCTAGTTATATATATATACTAGGATGCAGACGGTGCTTAGTAGCACCCGACACAAATCGTCCACAGACCATGGACTTGTTTGTTTGACTGTTTGGTGATTGATTGCGATATTGGTTTGAATGTGGTTTGTAGTGTGAAAAATCGAATCGATAAATTGGTTAGGATTAGACGTGCGCCGTTATAAGGCGAAGGAGTAAGGCTAGGTTAGACTCTTACTCCAAATTTTGTGGTTTGCAAAATGAAATTGATTTGATTGATGTGTGAATGGCGTGGGCCTTCACTAGACCGGGGATAAGGCTAGGCCTTGTCCCGTTTCTAGTATCGTGCCGTTATGCCGTCGAAATTTTCTAATATATGTTAGAAAAATAAAAATATCATTTTATTGAATAAATGAATTGAATAGAAATTCATAGGTTGAAATAAAATGTTTTATCGTTAAAAATATAATTTTTAACGTGAATATGAAAATAGTGAAGTGAATAAATAAATATTCATTTACAAACCAGATGGTTTGTTTATGTACACTTATTTGAATGACATTGATTGAGACGATAAATTTTACACATCGCCCAACTGCACAACTAAAATCTGTGTTTGATTGTTTGAAACCCCACACGGGTGTTGGGATGAAATATGAATTTCACTCATCCTGATTGATTAAATATGTCGATCGATTGATTGACAGGCTGTTATGAGCGTTGAATATCTATATTTGATGCTTATACAGTGTAGTGCACTTTGGTTGATGGTTGATTATTTTCAATGTTATTATATACATGTGTTGTATGAAAATCCATATAATTAATTTTATATGGTAATTGATTGGGCCTCATTCCAATCGTGAAAATAAAGAATATTTTGATAATAACAAATATTTTGATAATAGGAAATATTTGAAATAGAATAT
The DNA here is from genome assembly GCA_030737875.1 of Allium sativum. Taxonomy (NCBI): domain Eukaryota; kingdom Viridiplantae; phylum Streptophyta; class Magnoliopsida; order Asparagales; family Amaryllidaceae; genus Allium; species Allium sativum. The sequence goes on from CM060922.1 coordinate 918,116,664, forward strand.
TTGAAAATAGAAATTTATGAAGCCGTGTTGATTAGATTGACGCCATTTTGACGTAAACGATATTTATATCGATTTTATTCATTTTAAAATGAATATTGAAAAGTAATCTCGAAATCGAATATTTCGAAATGAATTGAATTGAACGATTTCGAAATGAATTGAATTGAAAACGATTTCTAAATGAATTGAATTGAAAACGATTTCGAAATGAATTGAATTGAAAACGATTTCGAAATGAATTGAATTGAAAACGATTTCGAAATGAATTGAATTGAAAACGATTTCGAAATGAATTGAATTGAAAACGATTTCGAAATGAATTGAATTGAAAACGATTTCGAAATGAATTGAATTGAAAACGATTTCGAAATGAATTGAATTGAAAACGATTTCGACATGAATTGAATTGAATATGAATTCAAATTGAATTGAAATTTGAATTGAATAGAAAAGAATTTTAAAACGAATTTATAAAGAAGAATTCAATTTTAAATTGAATTGAAATGGAAGTTGAAATTGCTTTTGAAACGAATTTTAAAACTATTCATATAAATCGTTTTAAATAGAAATCGACGAAATATATATTATATATATTATATATATAATATAATGGCCTGAATAGAACGCGCCGCGCCGCGGCAGTTCGTGAATTTCGACCATTTATTTCAAACGGACATTACGGGAGATCCGACCATCGGATTCTCCTAAAACCGGAACCGTTGGGTTCGTATCGAAAAGAGCTTTCTAACGAATATTAGAAATTAGAAATCTAACGGTTGGATTTGGAGATACGTCCAAATCAAATTCGAAAAAGGTCGCTGTAAGTGCAGTTCGATGGCCATTGTTGGAAATCGACTGTACGGGCCTTGATAAAATTATTAAAAATAGTAATAATTTATGTAAAATCATAAGAAATGATTTAGAAAGAATTGGGATGAAAAACTCCATATTTGAAAAGATAAAAATAGATTTTTATCGAAATGAACTAGTTTTGAACTAGAATTATAATTCTATTTATTTTTAAATAAATAAATTGAATTCGAAAAGGGTTTTAAAAATAACCAGAATATCCAATGATTGCATTGGAGTGGATTTGAATCGGAATTGTCTTCGGAATATTTCGATGTTGGATTTCGTGATTATACAAATGTTGTTATGGAAATTTGAAAGATATATATATATATATATATCGTTATTTCCAATGCGATATTTGTTAGTCGTAGAATTTGATATTGAATATAGGCCGGTATATTTTCTATTCAGAGCCTTGTATTGAATATCAAATGTGATTTGGGTTTGTCGTGAATGGTGTCTTCACTAACACTGTTCTTGAACCCAGTTGAGAAAAGATTAAATCTTTTTGTTTGGATTTAACGAAGTGTACCGATTAAATAATATTTAATTGGAATTGAATTGATATTGATTTTTGGGTTTATCGTGAACAGTGTTTTAAATAACACTCGTTCTTTAACCCGATAATTAATGAATGTGATTTTGGGTTTATCGTGAACCGTGTTTTAAATGACACTGATTCTTTAACCCAGTCGAAGATTAAAACTAAGTGGAGTTTTAATGAATCTTTAATTAGATTGTAAGATCGAAAATGGAGTATCACCAGTTTTGCTCCAGGCGATAGTTAAATCTTTAATTAGATTTGAACGTGAAATGGTAATTGAATTTACCGATAACACTGTGGTGTTAGATATGAAGTATTACCAGTTTTACTTCATGGGATGAATAGGTTGGGATTGGGAAATTAAAACAAATGATTACTTCGGTAAGGTTCGCTAATCCCGACTAGTTTGAATTGATATTCAAAAGTGGATTAAAGAATAAATTCAAGGAATTTATCTTTGATAAAATATATGGGAATCTTTCCCTATGAATGTGAAATTTAGAAACTAACTGTCGGTTAGCCAAGCAGAATGGTTTTCTGGATATTGATCTGATGTTGGTTTCGGCCTTCGGGGTTAATATTTGGGAAATTATTCTCTTGATTAATTTACGGTTAGTGACTAATGAATTGGAATGAGGCGTATGTTGTGTTTGTGTAACACTTATTTAAAATATACGCGAGTTATTCGGAAAGACCGGGTTTATCCCATTCTGAATAACTGATACGACGATAAGTCGAAGATGAAGACGATGGTCGAAAACCGGAGGTCTTCACGTCGTTTGGGTGATAACTGATGATCTTGATTGGGCTGTACACCCAAGAAGATGGAAACAGTTAGTGATCGTCCAAACGTACTTGGAGATCGATGGATATGCGGGGTAATAGGTGCCTCCGGTTTCGTTCAGACCCAGAACGGACTTGTAAATGGACTGTGTGTCTGACATTGGATTTTAGTCCGTGTGATTGATCTCTATTAAATATATATCTGTTTGGCGGCGGAGAATTTATTCTCTTGCTTAACGCCCTTCTCTGAGACGTACGAGCTCAGGGGTTATATATTGATGGATATCAAACGCATGGAGTGAATTGCCTGTGTGGCATGCCTAAGTGGCAATTGATCGAGGCTTCTGTTGAAAAGCAAAGTCTTGTGGTTGATGATCGAAGCACGGCCTTTGTGGCGTAGCTTCGTGTAACATTTGATTCGCGAGTTTCACACTCGGTATGAATCAAAAACGGGAGACGGACCTCAGGGAGGGCATGCGTTTCTTTCTAGTTAGAAGTGGCGTCAGTGGTTTTACACGCCCTGACGAGTTTGACTTATGTGGTTGTTGCTGTTGCGAGGCGCCTCGGATTGATCGGTCGTTCTCGAACCGATGGAGTCATTTAGTTGGCTCGTTTACGCCCCATAGGGCGGGGAAGCGCATGTTCAGGGTTTAAGTTTAATCCACATCGGTGGACTGGCCCTGAGGATCCAAGGGTCACTCGAGCTCTGATCCTGAGGGGCGGGCTAGAGCGTCTCGAATCGGTTGAGGACTATCTTTTGCCTCGGTTCATAGACGGAAATCCAATTTCCAAATACGTGACTTTGCGGTTTTATTTGTAAACCTATATATGGCGACATAGTGGCATGGGACGCTCATGTCGCCTATGATTGATACTTATGATTCGAAGTTGTTTTATACACTATGCACTTATTATAGTATCAAATGATTTGTTTTAAGCGTATCAAGCATTCTTTGGCTGTTATAAGGGAAAACCCTATCCCCCGGCTTGCGTTGCATTGTGTGATAGGACCTGGGTCTTATAACAGCTTCATTTTTCTTTATTTAGCATTGCGCTGTTGTTTTATGCACTGGTATTCTTGGGAGGAAACCCGTTCCGTGTTATACGGCGTGGTCCCTTGATTTACCTAATGATTTAAAATAAAGAGTAATAACTGTTTTAGTTCTCACACCAGTCACATGACTGACCTGGAGTTTATTGTTTTAACCTAAACTCTGGGTGCCCTTATTTTCGACACGGGCAGCTAGTAGTTTTGGTTTTGCAGATTTATATCACAGGATCCTGGTTTACAGCTGGAACGGTATCCGGAAAGCTTTGTATCCGTATATCTCTTCTGGTTGTGTATTGTATTATTTTCCGCTGCGATGTATTTAAATGTAATTTAAATCTCTGATATTTCTGTGTAATATTCATTTATACTCTGTATATTCTTGTAATCTGATGCACTGTTGTAATATATAGTGAAATGTTCTTCTGTATGCGTTCTGATTTGTCGTGTTCTCGAACTATCCGACGCTTTCCTTTACGGGGAAGTTGCGGGTCTTTACACGTGGTATCAGAGCTTTGGTTTACAAAGCTCAGAGAACAAGACACATTAGAACCCTACGAAAGAATTCATCAGATATTGGATTAGTAATATCCAATGAGGATGACTCGTTAGAGATGGGATCAGTAGTGTCCTAGAACGAGTCGAAAGAGTGTTGTTTTTGAAAATAAAAGTGAAAACCCACTTTGTTTTGGAAATTCAAATCTTAAGTATTCGTATTTGAATAGTCTATTTAAATTGAATTTGGGCAATCAAGTATATAAAGATTTTGCATACACGCTTAGCGGCTTGTATTCGAAGTTTTAATATACTGGATAGATATAGGATCACACTTTAGTTGCCGGAGATGATTCTGATGATGAGGCATCGTCATCTGTGTTGTGTTCGACTGGCGAGAGTGGGTTATCTATATATTTCCTATTGACTGGTGTGAGAACCAAAATTAGATAGGGCCTATTGTTGTGATTTGGCATCAAAAATCTGATTTTTGTATATATATCAAATTACGAATTTGAGACTCTAATTCACTAATTGATTGATGTTTGTGTTGTTTGTTTAATTGTTTGGTAATTTTGAACCATTATGCCTAATTTGATCAAATATTGAACTGTATTGAAAATTGGTCGCGTTTGCTTGCATATACATATATATCATTGAATAGGTCATAGCAAGGAGGCTAGAGCCGAGAATAAAATTTGTTTGCCCGACAAGTAGGTACATGTTTACTACATAATTTCCTGTTTTGTTTGGGTGATGATGATTTTGTGAGCCTATTGGCTAGCCGCTTGGCTTTTTCTTTTTCTTTTTGAGATCCAAAGGACCGGGGAAGCTATTTGAAATTCCCCGATGCTCCCGGTGCAGGGGAGGTTATGGCGAAATTTTTCAAAAATTTAGGGTGTTAGCCAAATTTTTGAAATTTTGAAAATTCTCAGAAACTGAAAGGTTGGAGGATGGAAGCCAGATCGAACGTAGAGCTGAATAATCAAACCACTTTCGACTTTGTTCCTTTTCGGGGACGAAAAGTTTTAAGTGAGGGAGATTGTAACAACCCGTAAAATGCGAGCCAGTTTGAAATTTTTATTTTGGCCATTTTAGCGAATTTTGATTATTTAAAATGAATTATTTTAAATAATATCGACGAGGAAATTTATTTTGAATAGAATTCGACGTATATATTATATACGTCGTCGTTAGAATATATAATAATTATATATAATTATAAAAGGAATAGAAAATGGCGCGGTAGTTCGAAAATTCGATTTCTAATTTCAAATGAATATACAGAATTCAATATAAGTCAGAATTGAACGAAACAAGAAATATTTGAATCTGTATAACTATATCTTTGTAACGAAGTTAGCAAACTGAGATTTCATCTTAGAAATGATAAGATACGTCCAGTTGAAAATTCAAAATAGTCGCTATGGAATTTATATATATTTTATATAATATATAGCCCTTAAAAATAGCCGTTTTGCAAACGACCTCGGATTTCGACGAAACCAGTTTTGTTGGGTCCGTGATGTTAAGTTATTGCTAGATTTCAAATTTCATAATTTTTCGATTCAATATGTGAGCGTGGCAAAGGAAAACGCGTTAGACCAGTTTCAGTTGATTTTAATCGACTGGAAATTGGCCATTTTTCAAACGGTCTCAGAATTCGACGAAACTAGTTTTGTTAGGACCGTATCGTCAATACGAAGCTAGAAAATATTTTTCTGAGATTTATAGAGTTAGTATGTGACCCCGGTAATTTGAAATGTACGTTTAAAATTCAATATAGTGATTTAAATGTAAATTTAACGGAAACTGATTGTAACAATCAAATCAGCTTGCGATACATATGCCATTGTGTTCGGAATGGGGGTAAATAGCTAGGGGCGACAATCGTTGGGTTTCGTTTGGTGTGCGAATGAAAAGGATATATATGGGAAAATATTATTAAAATAAATAATATATAAACCTTTTATTTCACCAACCCTAAGTCAACCTGTTCATAGCGGTCAACTAAAAGAAAAATCGCCCCTCCTCTTTCACAACAGACGGCCGAACTCTCTCAGGGGTTCTCCCCCTTCGATTTCAAAATCCACGCAACAAAATTGGAAATTTCCAATGCAAATCTCTTCCTCTACTCGAGTTCTTCATTTTGAACGGATTTGATGAGTTTTTACATCGTATTTCGCTGGATTCTCCACCTCGAAGCAATCCCGTTCGAGGCGTCATCCGTGGCCGGCGGCGGAATCGAATAGCGCTGCACCTCCAGCGAGGCAAGAGGAGGCTCCGACCCTCTTCAGCGTGGGCCCTGATCAACCTCACGGTGAACACAGAAGTGGAAAATTCTAACCCTAGAGTTTGAGAGGGTTCCAGGCTTGGGGATGACGTTGAATGTAGTGGTAAGGTAATTAATTAATTTAAATTATAGTTAGTCATTTTATGTTAATTTTTAAACTGATTTAAAAAGATTTTAAAAACAGATTTTATAAAAGATTTTAAAAACTGTTTTTTTTTAAAAAAAAAGGAAACTGAAGACTGCATTTTTTAAAAGATAAAAACTGCATTTTTGAAAAAGATAAAAAAAACTGCATTTTTGAAAAAGAAAAAAACTGCATTTTTAAAGAATTAAAAACTGATTGTTTTAGGGTTTTAAAACTGTTTTTTTTAGGTTTTAAAAACTGTTTTTTTTTTTTAATATATAAACTGTAATTTTTAAAGAAAGAAAAACTGATTTTTCTAAAAGGCAAAAACTGTTTTGATGGAAACTAGAAACAGTTTTAAAAGAATTATAAAAGCAGTTTTAAAAGAATAATAAAAACTGTTTTAAAAGGAATTATAAAACTGATTTTATTTTGAACTTTAAAATAGGAAAAAGGTTTAAATTTTTAAAAGAAAAAGGTTTAATCTTTTAATAGAAAAAGATTTGAACTTGCAAAAATAAAGATCATATTTTTAAAAATAGAAAAGATGGAATTTTTGTTAAGTAGAAGAAGTAAGGTATGATTCTTATATTTTTAAAGCAATAAAAATATAATTGTTACATCATAAGAATAATAAAAATATAATCTTTATATTTAATAGCGAAGTCAAAATGCAATCTTTATATATTGAATAACATAGTAAAAATTCGATTTTTACCTATGTAGAGAATACAGTCAACGAAAGCAACAAGAAGGCGAAGTTGGTGAAGTTTCTATTAAGGAAGAATCGTGTTAGTGGATAGCTATTGGTGAGAATTTCTCACCTTTCAATTTAATTTTTCTAGTTATATATATATACTAGGATGCAGACGGTGCTTAGTAGCACCCGACACAAATCGTCCACAGACCATGGACTTGTTTGTTTGACTGTTTGGTGATTGATTGCGATATTGGTTTGAATGTGGTTTGTAGTGTGAAAAATCGAATCGATAAATTGGTTAGGATTAGACGTGCGCCGTTATAAGGCGAAGGAGTAAGGCTAGGTTAGACTCTTACTCCAAATTTTGTGGTTTGCAAAATGAAATTGATTTGATTGATGTGTGAATGGCGTGGGCCTTCACTAGACCGGGGATAAGGCTAGGCCTTGTCCCGTTTCTAGTATCGTGCCGTTATGCCGTCGATATATGTTAGAAAAATAAAAATATCATTTTATTGAATAAATGAATTGAATAGAAATTCATAGGTTGAAATAAAATGTTTTATCGTTAAAAATATAATTTTTAACGTGAATATGAAAATAGTGAAGTGAATAAATAAATATTCATTTACAAACCAGATGGTTTGTTTATGTACACTTATTTGAATGACATTGATTGGGACGATAAATTTTACACATCGCCCAACTGCACAACTAAAATCTGTGTTTGATTGTTTGAAACCCCACACGGGTGTTGGGATGAAATATGAATTTCACTCATCCTGATTGATTAAATATGTCGATCGATTGATTGACAGGCTGTTATGAGCGTTGAATATCTATATTTGATGCTTATACAGTGTAGTGCACTTTGGTTGATGGTTGATTATTTTCAATGTTATTATATACATGTGTTGTATGAAAATCCATATAATTAATTTTATATGGTAATTGATTGGGCCTCATTCCAATCGTGAAAATAAAGAATATTTTGATAATAACAAATATTTTGATAATAGGAAATATTTGAAATAGAATATTTGAAAATAGAAATTTATGAAGCCGTGTTGATTAGATTGACGCCATTTTGACGTAAACGATATTTATATCGATTTTATTCATTTTAAAATGAATATTGAAAAGTAATCTCGAAATCGAATATTTCGAAATGAATTGAATTGAACGATTTCGAAATGAATTGAATTGAAAACGATTTCTAAATGAATTGAATTGAAAACGATTTCGAAATGAATTGAATTGAAAACGATTTCGAAATGAATTGAATTGAAAACGATTTCGAAATGAATTGAATTGAAAACGATTTCGAAATGAATTGAATTGAAAACGATTTCGAAATGAATTGAATTGAAAACGATTTCGAAATGAATTGAATTGAAAACGATTTCGAAATGAATTGAATTGAAAACGATTTCGAAATGAATTGAATTGAAAACGATTTCGACATGAATTGAATTGAATATGAATTCAAATTGAATTGAAATTTGAATTGAATAGAAAAGAATTTTAAAACGAATTTATAAAGAAGAATTCAATTTTAAATTGAATTGAAATGGAAGTTGAAATTGCTTTTGAAACGAATTTTAAAATAGTTCATATAAATCGTTTTAAATAGAAATCGACGAAATATATATTATATATATTATATATATAATATAATGGCCTGAATAGAACGCGCCGCGCCGCGGCAGTTCGTGAATTTCGACCATTTATTTCAAACGGACATTACGGGAGATCCGACCGTCGGATTCTCCTAAAACCAGAACCGTTGGGTTCGTATCGAAAAGAGCTTTCTAACGAATATTAGAAATTAGAAATCTAACGGTTGGATTTGGAGATACGTCCAAATCAAATTCGAAAAAGGTCGCTGTAAGTGCAGTTCGATGGCCATTGTTGGAAATCGACTGTACGGGCCTTGATAAAATTATTAAAAATAGTAATAATTTATGTAAAATCATAAGAAATGATTTAGAAAGAATTGGGATGAAAAACTCCATATTTGAAAAGATAAAAATAGATTTTTATCGAAATGAACTAGTTTTGAACTAGAATTATAATTCTATTTATTTTTAAATAAATAAATTGAATTCGAAAAGGGTTTTAAAAATAACCAGAATATCCAATGATTGCATTGGAGTGGATTTGAATCGGAATTGTCTTCGGAATATTTCGATGTTGGATTTCGTGATTATACAAATGTTGTTATGGAAATTTGAAAGATATATATATATCGTTATTTCCAATGCGATATTTGTTAGTTGTAGAATTTGATATTGAATATAGGCCGGTATATTTTCTATTCAGAGCCTTGTATTGAATATCAAATGTGATTTGGGTTTGTCGTGAATGGTGTCTTCACTAACACTGTTCTTGAACCCAGTTGAGAAAAGATTAAATCTTTTTGTTTGGATTTAACGAAGTGTACCAATTAAATAATATTTAATTGGAATTGAATTGATATTGATTTTTGGGTTTATCGTGAACAGTGTTTTAAATAACACTCGTTCTTTAACCCGATAATTAATGAATGTGATTTTGGGTTTATCGTGAACCGTGTTTTAAATGACACTGATTCTTTAACCCAGTCGAAGATTAAAACTAAGTGGAGTTTTAATGAATCTTTAATTAGATTGTAAGATCGAAAATGGAGTATCACCAGTTTTGCTCCAGGCGATAGTTAAATCTTTAATTAGATTTGAACGTGAAATGGTAATTGAATTTACCGATAACACTGTGGTGTTAGATATGAAGTATTACCAGTTTTACTTCATGGGATGAATAGGTTGGGATTGGGAAATTAAAACAAATGATTACTTCGGTAAGGTTCGCTAATCCCGACTAGTTTGAATTGATATTCAAAAGTGGATTAAAGAATAAATTCAAGGAATTTATCTTTGATAAAATATATGGGAATCTTTCCCTATGAATGTGAAATTTAGAAACTAACTGTCGGTTAGCCAAGCAGAATGGTTTTCTGGATATTGATCTGATGTTGGTTTCGGCCTTCGGGGTTAATATTTGGGAAATTATTCTCTTGATTAATTTACGGTTAGTGACTAATGAATTGGAATGAGGCGTATGTTGTGTTTGTGTAACACTTATTTAAAATATACGCGAGTTATTCGGAAAGACCGGGTTTATCCCATTCTGAATAACTGATACGACGATAAGTCGAAGATGAAGACGATGGTCGAAGACCGGAGGTCTTCACGTCGTTTGGGTGATAACTGATGATCTTGATTGGGCTGTACACCCAAGAAGATGGAAACAGTTAGTGATCGTCCAGACGTACTTGGAGATCGATGGATATGCGGGGTACTAGGTGCCTCCGGTTTCGTTCAGACCCAGAACGGACTTGTAAATGGACTGTGTGTCTGACATTGGATTTTAGTCCGTGTGATTGATCTCTATTAAATATATATCTGTTTGGCGGCGGAGAATTTATTCTCTTGCTTAACGCCCTTCTCTGAGACGTACGAGCTCAGGGGTTATATATTGATGGATATCAAACGCATGGAGTGAATTGCCTGTGTGGCATGCTTAAGTGGAAATTGATCGAGGCTTCTGTTGAAAAGCAAAGTCTTGTGGTTGATGATCGAAGCACGACCTTTGTGGCGTAGCTTCGTGTAACGTTTGATTCGCGAGTTTCACACCCGGTATGAATCAAAAACGGGAGACGGACCTCAGGGAGGGCATGCGTTTCTTTCTAGTTAGAAGTGGCGTCAGTGGTTTTACACGCCCTGACGAGTTTGACTTATGTGGTTGTTGCTGTTGCGAGGCGCCTCTGATTGATCGGTCGTTCTCGAACCGATGGAGTCATTTAGTTGGCTCGTTTACGCCCCATAGGGCGGGGAAGCGCATGTTCAGGGTTTAAGTTTAATCCACATCGGTGGACTGGCCCTGAGGATCCAAGGGTCACTCGAGCTCTGATCCTGAGGGGCGGGCTAGAGCGTCTCGAATCGGTTGAGGACTATCTTTTGCCTCGGTTCATAGACGGAAATCCAATTTCCAAATACGTGACTTTGCGGTTTTATTTGTAAACCTATATATGGCGACATAGTGGCATGGGACGCTCATGTCGCCTATGATTGATACTTATGATTCGAAGTTGTTTTATACACTATGCACTTATTATAGTATCAAATGATTTGTTTTAAGCGTATCAAGCATTCTTTGGCTGTTATAAGGGAAAACCCTATCCCCCGGCTTGCGTTGCATTGTGTGATAGGACCTGGGTCTTATAACAGCTTCATTTTTCTTTATTTAGCATTGCGCTGTTGTTTTATGCACTGGTATTCTTGGGAGGAAACCCGTTCCGTGTTATACGGCGTGGTCCCTTGATTTACCTAATGATTTAAAATAAAGAGTAATAACTGTTTTAGTTCTCACACCAGTCACATGACTGACCTGGAGTTTATTGTTTTAACCTAAACTCTGGGTGCCCTTATTTTCGACACGGGCAGCTAGTAGTTTTGGTTTTGCAGATTTATATCACAGGATCCTGGTTTACAGCTGGAACGGTATCCGGAAAGCTTTGTATCCGTATATCTCTTCTGGTTGTGTATTGTATTATTTTCCGCTGCGATGTATTTAAATGTAATTTAAATCTCTGATATTTCTGTGTAATATTCATTTATACTCTGTATATTCTTGTAATCTGATGCACTGTTGTAATATATAGTGAAATGTTCTTCTGTATGCGTTCTGATTTGTCGTGTTCTCGAACTATCCGACGCTTTCCTTTACGGGGAAGTTGCGGGTCTTTACACTAGTATCAAAACAAATCCCCTTTACAGTAACCTCATTTTCTTTGATGTAAAATCATCTCTTATTTAAATTCATATCGACCCTTTATATGACAACCCACTTAACCATTTCATTCAAACTCGAATTTCGGTTTGATTTTATTTCAAATCTTCATTTGTTCCAACTCATAATTTAGTAAAATAATTTCCTACATATCAACCCAAAGGTCGAAATCAACACAAACTCAATATTCTGAAATTCACTTAACCAAACTCCAGTTATATCCAAATTCCTAAATCTTATATCTAGGTTTCCATTTTCACTTTAAGTTCATTTCTAATAACTGGCTTTGATAATCTTTTTTGATTACTCTTGGGTTTATGCCCGCATCAACATCTTGGATTTAAAAATCCATCAATAAGAATTCACTTTAACATTCAGTTCGCTTGAATACTCATTTCATTTTAACAGTACTTTAAAACCCTTTTTAAACCTTCATAGATGCATTTCAAATTCCAATAATAACACTTCGATTATAATCACATTTGTAAATCCCATCAACTATCTCCATTAAAATTTAACAAACCAATTAAATAATTGAATCAAGTTAGCGCAGTTGGTTTGTTCAATTCATACCTAATCACTCCAGTTTGCCTTTCCATTTGCACTTAAATAAATCCAACCACTTTGATTTATATTATAATTGAATATAAACTTTTATAAAAATACCTATTTAACCATTAGTTATTTATAACTGATTTAATAAATCCATGGCTTCTAACCATGATTAACCCGTTAATCAAATCTCGATCCATCTTCCTATTTAGATAAATTGCTAATTTAAATAACCCCTAAAAATCAAAAATATAATCTAATTTTGATTGTGTATTCATTAATCGATTCCACTTAGCACTTTCCATATAATAAAATTAATCAATTAATTATTTCCAAATAATCTCCTTCGACCCATATTAAATGAATAATAATTAAATAAATTCAATGAAATCTCATTTGTTCAACCATTTAATTCTATTGAACTGATGATCCTGGCATCAGTAAATGACAACCCCTGATTAACCAATTAACACAGCAGTAAAAATCAGTTTAAACAATTCAAACAATGCCATGCGTTTATTTCATAAACGAGACCAGCGAGGTAAGTTACCTCTACTGGGTCAAATCATTAAACAACGATTTGATATTTTATTGCAGTTTGACGACGGTTAAATTTTATCGAACCAATCAACAACCGCAAGCATATAAACTAGCAAACAGTCGATTATTAATAATCGAAGCACAAAATAAATCAAACCCAATTTATATAATATATAAAAGGGGTACTGAGTGAGGTTAACTCACCTTGAATTTGATTTGTCGATAAATCGGCTTGTTTTTAGTTGAATTAAACGACATTTCATTTTTCTGAAAAATCCAGCTGCTGCCTGCCTTGCTCAATCCTTATCCATCGCGTAGTGCTCGTCTTCAGGGTCCCGACATTTTTTGTTTCGTCGAATTCTGACTACAAACGTGTTCGAAATAAATATTTGAAATTTTATAAAGAATTTAAACTAATTTAAACTTTAAACAAAAAGGAATGGGCCTTACTTAGATTACCCGTCCAGCCCATCTTCGTTAAAACCAAACCTGCCCTCCCTTTTATTCCTCAAACCCTAAACATATCGGTCCCCTTAATCATTTTGTAGCCGCCACCAACATTTGGGAAAAGAAAAACCCTAGGCCTCCTTCTCCTTCAATTATTCGAGGTCCGCAATCAACCGCCCGCCCCACAGCATGTCGACGAACCTCTGAGCCTTCCTTCAGTTGCTCCGCCATCCCCTAGCCCGAAACCTCCATCCCCAGAAGCTAAGTCTTTTTTCCCATTTAATTTCTGTTTTGGGTTTTGTTGTTTTTCTGCTTTGATTTCGGTTGTGTTCTGAACTGCGATGTGTAACCTCTATTTATACTTGCGTTTTGCTTTGATAAGATTGATGTCCATCTTGAATGGTAATATCATGGGTTAGGTTTTACAGTGCTTAGGTTTTAGGTGTTGTTTCCCTTTTCATTTCAGTCATGGCCGAACTGCTCTGTGATTTACTTGGTTTGTGTGATTTGCGTGATGTCCAACAGTAAGGACTACAGATTTGTGATGGTTTTTTCTGTGTTGTCTATGTTTAGAAACGCACATGGATGAGTTGTTCCTATAGTTGACTATAACCCTATATGTATTGTTTGTTCATACTGTAATTTTCCTGTTCGAGTTGTCCATTCAGCTTTGTCCAGTTTTTCTTGAGTTGTTTTAGATCACAGTGATTGGTTTTGTACCAAGTGTAGACAGTGATATCTCGTTTCAGATTTTCTTTGGGATGAAGAGAAATAAAGAATGGGGTAGGTAGTACACGTCCTATAGGTAGCTCGTGACTTTTTTGAGCATACAGGACATTGCAAAAGTATTTATATTTGGTAAGATAGGATTTGCGTACATGCTTAGATCCCTTAGCATGTGTTGTCTTTGTTACAGTGACAGTGTGATGGTGAAAATGTGATGACCTTATGTTGGTTTTCATATACTTGTTTGCTTAGGTCTATGTACAGAAATTGAACTGTTTATTCATAGAATTTAGACTTCCTGTGCTTAGATCCTAGGTGTTATTCGTGATGTTTGGCTGAGCAGTGTGAATTGTGATGGATTTCCTATACCAAAACTGCTCAGATATATATAGAAAAATCGAACTGTTTGCCTATAGGTGCTATGAAGCTATTGTATTGTCTTTTCATCTCGTCCATTGTCTGTTTTGTCTAATTTGATGCATATGATTTTTCTTATTCGAAATCTTTCAACTCTATCTATATTTACATCTATATTCTAGCTACTCATAGCTGTACATTTCTCTTCTTTTCAGGTTTATCAGGTGGTGATAAAGACTGATGCTGTGGGGAGATTTTATTTTAGATTTAGACTGTGAATTAGATTTGTTTACTTTATCACATTGAGGATTTTGAATTGGAAATGTATCTTATATATCAAACATGAGATTTCCGACTGTATAGGATATTTGACTGTTACTTGTCTATGCAAACATCTGGTGCTCTGTTTATGTTTTGTATATTCTTGTTGGAGATCTTCAGCTCCTATGTGTTGCCTTTAATCGTTTGCGTTTGAATGGTTTTGTTGTTGATGACTTAAGTGATTTCAGTACGTTGGTATCTTTTTATTTGTCATATTAAAAGTTTAGATACCCTGTTGCTCACGCACCAATCAAATATTACATTATTTGGTTCTCCATATTGAAATGCCGAAACAAATTCTACTTGAACTGAGTGTTTATAAATTGATGATATTTGATTCTAGTTGTATCTTAATGCATACTCAAATGATGTGCACTGTTATTTGTTCACCGAGTGTCGTCAGTTGTTGGCACATTTATTTAGTGTCAAAACTTGAGGTTTGCATTTGAGACCGGTTCTCTGTCTTTATGATCTGAGACTCAAATTCAGTTTTCAAAATTTTTTCCTTTCTTTTTTCTTTTCTTTCCTTTTCTTTTCCTCTGGACTTGGATTATAGTAATCGACATTGTTTGTCTTTAACCAGTTTCTAAATGTCATTTAAAAACTGAAATGTTCAAGTTGAAACAGGTATTTGTAAATCATTAATTTAGTTTATCTTGGTAGTGGTCATCCTTACGATTCGGGCTCCTTCACCTAATCATTATCCATCTCTTCCCGCTTGTTAACTCTTAGTTACAGTAAAATAAATAAAATAAGTAAAAAAATTATTGTCGAATATATCCAAATGAAATAATATTTTACTTCAAATCCAAATCAATATAGAACTATAACTCATCATATAAACAATATATAAAAGTCCATTTCAAACCGACTAAATAAACGTTATCGTTTATTACCGAATTCCATAGCGACTATTCAAAGATTTGAACTTGACGTAACTAACAAATTATAACACGAAATCTCGATTTTTCTCTTTTATATGAAAAATATAATCAAATCGATTCCGATGTTTCTCGCTTTACAGAATTTCGACTTAAAACGAGTTCTGTATACTCAATTGAAGTTCAGAACGAAATTTACGAACTACCGCGCCATTTCTAGTTCGTTTTTAATATAATATAATATAAATTTAACGTTCTAACATCGTTTTAAATAACAAATATATTTATATAATTCAATATAAACCATATTTAAATCACTTTAAATCGCTCGTTCACATTATACAGTAAATTCAACGTTTTCCCAATATCCTGGAAATAAAATATTATTATATTATTAATATAATTTAAATATTCAATCTAAAATGGTTAAATCCCATTATATAAATGAAAATCACTATTTTAATTAAATAAAATATTTCAAATAAATGGTCAGAAAATACGGGACATTACAAATTACAGTAAAGTGTAGTTTCATGAAAGAAAAAGAATTTAAGCTTTAAACGATATTAATATCAGAGTTATAAGATTATAATTTTAGAAAGATTTCTAATTGAGGACTTGAATTTAAACATTTGAGCTTGCCGGCCTTTGTTTAAGGATAAATTTGTCCATCTTTTAGTTATACGATGGTATGTAAATCTGATGTAGAAGAGGTTTTTCTTTTTGCGAAATAGAGAAATAATCTATTTTTTCGCTAATCATTTTTACGCATCAGCTAGATGAAATGCATCATTCAAAGATTTAACATAAAAAGGGATAATCACAAGTTCACTGCTAGAAACATAACTACTAGCGCGATAATTTTTAGTTATATGTTCTAGGCAATTAGTAATTAGATGCAGTTGAACTTTTTGAAAAACACAGTCATGTTGTAATTAGTCCAATTAGATTTGTGAGTAACTATAAGAAAGAATAACAAGATAAGCATTTGATAATGATCTGGCTACAAATTATCTACTTTTTAGGCAATTGTTTGAAAATCATATGTGTTTAGATTTACTTTCTTGATTGTCAAAAAATGTTTATATTAAATTGTGATGTTTTGATACTTTTTAATCTCCGTTACCCAAAACTACTTGTTTAACCCATCATAAATTACTGATTTTGACTAATCTTCAGTTATAGTTGGCACTTTTACTCGAACTCATATGCTTAATCGACCGTCTACTAACTATTTGCAGAACTTTAAAGGAAGTACTGCTTACGTCAATGGTTTTAGAAATCAGACCATTTTTATTCCTTTAGTTCAACCATTGCTTACTTCGATTATTGATCAATTATTTTAATTCTCATATTAACATACAAAAATTATGAAATATATCTCATTTATGAGTTTGTTACTGTTTTCTTTAAATGCTTTATCAACATGATACAAATTGGGAACTGATTTTAATGGAAAGTTGTTTACAATTTATTTCTATGTTTTTTTTAGTAGGACGGGTGTGTAGCGCGAGACCACACAACCGATTAAGCATTAAATTAATATATAAAAACCAGTTGACAAGCCCAACTGGTGGCTAATAGTTCGAGAAAGAGATAATAAAACACAAACACCCAAATACCCAGCGTTTAAAGATACTACAACACAACATCATAGAGTCATAAAGCAATATCATATACATATACAAGCCAAAATGAGAAACCATTTAAGACATTACTAAACCATGCAGACATGACCAAGTTAATGCAGATCGGGACTCGAGTCTCCATGTTTTGAACCCACAGATTTAGCTGGACTATTATTCACTGGTAGAGCGAGCATAAATCTAGCTGAGGAAGATTGACCTATCCATGATTGAAAGTAGTAAATAATAAGTCTGCATAATCCTTCAAAATTCTTCACTAGTTTGTTAAATACAACTGTATTTCTCTCCTTCCATATGCACCAACAATAAATTGGTAAAAAGGAGTCTAATGCAACATTAACAACACAATTTTGCCAGCAACCGAACACAAATGATATGCTAGGAATAAAACCTAGCAGATGAATGCTAGTGGCAGCTAGAATTGGGAATGAGAAATCACATTCAGAGAACAAATGATGAATTGATTCCTCATGACTTGAACAAAAAACACAGAAAGGATCAACAATCAGATTGAGCCTATGCAACTTTGCTCTAGTGTTAACCTTTCCATGAATAGGCACCAATTAAAGAAGAGAATTTGTGGAGGCAGACGAATTTTCCATAATCTTGAAAAGGAGAAAGATCTTCCAGAGAAGTTGAGATAATGATACATAGAGGCAACTGAAAAAACCCTTTCTTGGTGATAAAGCCCAAACATAGATATCAGGAACTTGAGAAATCTGGGTTTGAAAAATCAGATTGGAGACATCAAGGAGATTATCAAGAACATGAGCATCAAATATAGATGAAGGACAAAGACTTGAAGGGCCATTATGAACCAAATTCACCACAGAAGAACTCACATTAGAGATCAAAGGAAAGAGAGAAGGGAATACACGAGAAAGAGGAAGCTGACCATGCTAAATATCATACCAGAATAAGCAAGATTCACCATTACCCGGACTTACATGAAACAAATTTTTAATACGAGGAAGAAATGAAATTACACCAGACCAGAATGGAAAAGTCTTGACAGAGGGAAGAAAGTGTAAAACAAGATGAGAATTGCAGGAATAATATAGAGAAAGAATCCAGACTTTCCATATATATGAATGAGCCTGGAGTTACAATGCGCCATACCCATTTTGATAGTAGTGCTAGATTAAATTAAAGAGATTAATTATACCCAAACCTCCCTGATCAGTATGTAAACACACGGTGTGCCAATTAACCAATTTTTTGACATTGTTCCCATTCCATAAGAAAGCACTTCTAATTCAATCTATTTTCGAAATCACCCATTTAGGGAGTTTATGAAAAGACATCCAATATGTTGGCAAAGCGGTTAATACAGCTTTAACCAACACTAAACGACCAGCTGAGGAAAGGGAATTAGCCTTCCATTAGGATAACCACTTTTCAATCTTATGAATGAGTGGCAACCAATCCGATCTATGAAGCTTAGTAGGCCTAAGAGGAATTCCCAAGTAGATTATCGGAAAATTATGAATGGAACAGTTATGGATAAAAGAGATAGATGGTCCCCAAATGATCAGCTTTACCTAACATTATTATTGAGCTCTTAAAAAAATTAATAGAAAGACCTGATATAAACTCAAAGACATAAATCACAACTTTAAGGCAGTGAATATGATTAAGATCAAGAGAAGAAAAGATGATGGTATCATCAACAAATTGGAGGTCAGAAATTGCAAGAGATGAATTTGGAAGATGAATACCATCAAAATAGTTATTTGCAATCACTCTCTTTACCATTTGATTGAATACATCTGCAATTAACACAAAAATAAGAGGAGAAGTGGATTTCCCTGCCTAAGCCCTCTATTGGATTTGATTAAACCCCCAATGTTTCCATTGATAGAAATGGATGAGTGGCTTGTCTTAAGAATACAATCAATCCAATTGCACCAACGCTGAGAGAATCCCCTATGTCTAAACATCTGCAAAATAAATTCCCAATTGACATAGTCAAAAGCTTTAGAGAAATCTAATTTGAGGAGGACACCAGGTATAGCAGTATTGTGACAATAAGAAATTACCTCCTGAGTAGATTCAATACAATCGAGAATGCAACGTCCATGAATGAAAGCTGATTGCTCAGCACCAATAAGATCAGAAATCATAGATTGAAGACGAATAGCAAGAGTTTTGGTGATAATTTTAAAAGTGGTGTTCAGCAAACTAATCGGACGAAAAGCGGAGAGAGAATTAGCACCAGGGAATTTGGGAAGAACAATATTAGCATAATATAGATGAGAGATAAGGCTAGGGTTATCATAAAATTCATTACATATGGCCATGATTATATTTTTCATAGCGGCCCAAAAAGATTTGAAGAATGAAGGCCCAAAACCATCTGGGCTTGGGGCTTTATCATCGTGCATTTCGTTTAAAGCAGCCCAAATATCATTTTCTGAAAATGGTTGGTTAATGGAAATGGCAACAGGATAAGGGTAAAGCAAATTCCAATCAATAACTGGAATAGCAGTGGACGAACAACCAAAAAAGGAGCAATAAAAATTAGAAAAGAGATGAAGAATGTCATCTTGATTTGAATACAAATGACCTTCATGAGAGATTTTTGGAATGCAAGTTGCTTGTCTCCTACCATTTGAAATTCTATGAAAGTAAGCTATATTTTTGTCCCCTTCATCAATCCATTTAGATTTTGATCTTTGTTTCCAACCAATTTCTTCTTGCTTGAACAGTCTATCTAATTTAGATTCAAGGTTCTTTAATGTGCTACATTCCTCATCATTTAAAGGACGAGATTCCTCTATGATGTTGAGATTCAAGATAACATTCTGGATATTAGAAATACGGGAGTGAATTGATCCCCAAATAGATTTGGCCCAGGGTTTAATCAGTTTTCTCAAGGATCTTAATTTTAGAACGATTTTATGGGTGGTTGATTAGGATTGAACATGATGCTTCCAAACTGTTTTGACAAATTCCTTAAAGGATGGTTCAAGTAACTACAAACGCTCAAATCTAAATGGATGTTTAAATTAGAGAGGGAACCCGAATCAAGAATAATTAGGCAATGATCAAAAATAATAGAGGCAAGCCAGAAACAAAAGACAGAGGGTGAAGCTCCTCCCAAGCTGAATTAAATAGAAATCGGTCAAGCTTAGCTAAAGAAGGAATAGATCTGTAACTTGACCAAGTGAAAGAACGATTACAAATATGGGGGTCAATGAGGAAACAATCAAAAATGAATGAATTGAAAGCATCAGTGTCTGCTGAAATGATGCCAGTTTTCTCTCATAAACATTTCTAATGGTATTAAAATACCCCCTATTACCCATGGTCGATGAAAATAGTTAGCCAATTGTTTACAATGATCCCAAAGATTTATTCTTTCATGAGCATCATGAGTACCATAAATATTTGAAAAGAAATAGATGGTGTTGGAGCCAATGTGATTAAGAGCAACATGCAAAGCAAACTGATTGGAAAAGGTTTGATGCAAAGACCACACAGATTCGTTCCAAGCAGTAAAAAGGCTAACTATAGTTTCAACTGCATTGACATAAGCCTACCCAGACAATAGGGAACCACCAATCAATCTAAAGTAATAATTTAATAGATCAGAGAGTTTAGTTTCTTGGAGAAAAAGGACATCTAGATTAAGTGGGGACAAAACTAGATTAATAGCATGACATTTTGAATGGTCGCCCAAACCCCGTACATTCCATGTGACTACTTTCATTGATGTATATTAATACACTCTTGTTCTAAAGCCTAAATGGCTTTATAGTGTGAATCACGTAAACTCACACCTGTGCAACCTGATATTCTTTTGTTCAAACGTTTTTTAGTAGAAGAAAAAACAACAGGGGTTAAAAAACTACCAGTGACTTCAGGGTTGTTGCGTCTACCACTTCGACGAACAAAGATAGGAGAGAGATACTAAGGCCAGTCTTGATCATCTGACCATGGCTGACAAGGAGGGGATTGCGATGGAGGGATTGAGCTAATATCAAATGGAATAGTCTGAATAGGGATCATAGAGAAATCATTAGGGCAAGGAATTACTTGGTTGAAAGTAGGATTCAGATCAACATGCATTTCCTGATTCGCTTCATCCTGCTCTGGTTGTTCCATCTCTTGATTTTCGAAGATTGGAGAGTTAAAATTCATGTTCACTTCCCGATAAATGGATGGTATTGGTGGTAACATCGCTGGTTCTTCAATCATAGCATCAAACCGATCCTCCGAGCTAAAATCTTGAAAATTATGTATACAAGGCACCACTTGCTCCTCTTCATTACCAATAAAAAGAAGTTCTGGTCTTATACCAGGATGTTCATGCTTACTGCGTTGCACTTTAATAATATGAACTTTGTTGTTAAAACGTGCAGCAAATTCACATTTTGAGCCTATTCCTTCATAAAACTACAATTTCACCAGAAAATCTCTATGATCAAAGTGACACCAGTCGCAATCATCAACTGCGAGAACCCTACACATTGGTTTTAAAATTTCTTTCACTACTTCACCGTTATATTTAAGGAATTCAGGGAAACCCTCTACCTTAGCTTATGATTCAGTTTCCAACGAGGGTTCAGGCTCTCTCTTGTCCTCATCCCATGCTTCTAAACTTATTGCTGCTCCTGGTTTGGTCAATATTTTCAGAAGTAAAGCATGATCTCTTTTACCATAAGTGGGACAATGTGCTAAAAGGGGTTGTTTATGTTGATCGATATAGGCCAACTGTCATGTTCAAGGTTAACTTCTAGAGCTTGGTGCAGTGTTTTAACACTCCACTTTCCAGTCAGAGGCTTAGCAATGATACATTTCGAGGATTCCGCCATGTTGAAATGTTTTGGAGATTGAAAGTGTGGAGACAGTGAAGGAGAGTGATGAAAATTAGGTTCGGTAAAATGCTTAATATTTGAATTTACGTGGTAATTATCTCAACGGGTGGTTATACGAAGCGATGGCTGATGTGAAATTTTTGCAGAGTAATTGTTTTGCTTAGGAACCCAACGTACTTGGTGATTATTACTTTTACTGACGGCTTTGTGTGCAGAAGCAAAAGCACTCACAACTTATTAGTTTTCTTTGAGCATCGAGACACTAAGTGACCAAATGAACCACATTTAAAAAAAAACTTTTGGATCCCTACATGCACTTGCCACGTGACCTTTGCATGCACACTATAGACATCTTTTCTCTTTTTTCAAATATGAAATGATTTGAAAAATGGAGACGAAGTTTGGCAGTGGTGATCTGAACTTCGTTTTGGGAGGAGGTTTTGGCGGAGAGGAGGGTGGAGAAGCCGCTACCTGAGCATAAGACTTAAGTGTCAAATCGGTTTGATGATTAGAAAGAACAGAAAAATGGTTGAAAGAGGATAAGAAAGATGAACGAGAGGGATTAGGAGCTGACTCAGATATTGGTTGAGAGAATTTTGTATGAAATGGATCACGATTAGAATGAGAGTAGGCACGACGAGAGGCCAAAAGATTAGATGAGGCACGATAAGATGAAGGAAGGACGCGATTTGAAACAGGAAGAGAGTTGGAAGGATGGCCAGAAGAAGGGCAAGGATAACATGAGGAAGATGCGATACTGGACGAGGACGAGAAGGAGAAAATGAAGAAGATAAAGATGAACGAGGGAGGAGAAAAGGTTTGTATTTTGATGGATAATTCGAAAGGAAAGGAGGGGAAGAAGGAAGAGCGAATGCCATTAACGAAGATTGCAAGCTACTCGAAAACTTTAATTTGTTTCTACGTTGTATAAGGTTTCATTATTTATTACCTTCATATGATTATGATGGATTAATTTATTCTTTAATGTGTATTTCAGCATTAGAAATCAAAAGCTATGAGAAATGTAGACAACCTCTAATATTTATTGATGTTTATAGCGACCTTTTACTCAAATATTTATTTAATATTTATCTCCATAGAGGTCCTTGCATGTATCTTAATTTTGACTGTGTATGCAAAGTTAACTTAAATGAATTTTTATTGTTTTTTGGTATGTTTTTAAATAATTAAATATTTAGTTAGCTTAAATATTTAAAAAAATTAAATGTAAAAATTATTTGTATGTTTTATATTTTATATTGTAGACTTTTAAAATGCCAAATATATGATCAAGTTGTAGTAGCAAGTCTATTCCATGTACATCAACGACTATTGCTAATGTCAGTGTATGATAATGCATATGGTTGTCCAAAAAACTCAAAAATTGGATGGTAGTTTGCAATGAAGTCAAGAGCCTTCGACAAATTTGGATAAAAATGCATCTGTAAAATAGAAAGCATTAAAATCTAAAGTATGAAAAGATTTTGATAGACGAGTAGTAAAAAAAGATGGTATCACCCGTATTAAGGCAACATGCACATTATACAAGGATATTTAATGGAGTGGCCACTATGGGAATGTTACAATCCAAAATTTTGAGTGGTAAATATTTGAATATCGAGATTATTCAAATATTCAAATCTTGGATTTAAGGTTATAAAAATGGTTTTATAACCTTGTTAAATCCTATATGTAATAAATAATGAGGAGAAAATATTTTGTTGAATTTTTGTTTTCAAATATAAGTAGTTCGAAGAAATATCGATAATGTGACCGAAAACCATTTTGTCGATAAATGGCATTTAACTTGTTGAACGTTGTTAGACTGTCATGTGCATGTCATTACAATAGAAGAATACATATATGTATATACATATCTTATAAACAAAGAAAATGGTATATATATCTTAAAATATGATAAGTAGCATGAAATGATAAGGATATGTGTCATCAAATGAACGGTACACATGTCTTGAGATTAAAGGAAATAAAGACACATAACCCTGTTAGGTGTCCATGTGTAGAAACATCTTAAGAAACCTAAGGGAGAATGTCTCTACATCCTAAAGATTTCATGAAGATAAGGTGGACAAGTGTCCAAAACCAGATTACCAAACTAGCCTTAAAGAATGCTATAAATAAAGTAGAAATGTTCATTTGTTTTCATATATTCCCAAAACAAAACGAAGGTAAGATAAAGAGGAGAAGTTTAAGAGGAGTCAAGAGAATAAATACAAGTTGAAGGAACAATTCGAAGGTGAGAAAAACTATTTGAGTACATGTATTCATTTCATACTTTGAAGAAAAGTTGTGGAAATTGAGAATGAATGACAGGACTCGAATCTATGAAAATAACGTTTGATATTTTGACCATAACTTCTTCATTTCTTAATGAATTTTAATTCTTTAATGTTTTGTAAAGCTAATTCAAAGACCTACAACTTTCATGTTAGTCGCCTTTTCTAATTCGATCATACCTGAAAATTGTGTGCAAAATCAGGTAAAAATCTGCCCGAGATGGACATATTGAAAGTGCCTCGTATTATTGAATTCTATATATTAAATTGATAAATGATTTTGAGGGTTTCTTTTCATGGTAATTAAGTAGACTAAGAAAGCTTCTTACTATGGAAAATTTGGAGTTAAAAACTATATTTATCATAGAGAAATAGAATCAAACATTTTTCCGAAAACTGGTCAAGAATATGAATTTCATAGAATTTCTGAAACATTGTATTTTCTCTGTATTATTTATAAAGGCCCAGAAATTTTCAGTGAACCAGAAATGCTGTAACAACTGTTTTGAGTCTAAAACCATTATAAACAACCCAGAACTATTCACAGCTCAACAGAAACGTTGTAATAGCTGTTTTGAGTCTAAAACAATTTTAAACTACCCAGAACTTCACAGCGCAACAGAAATGTTGTAATAGTTGTTTTAAGTCTAAAACCATCTTTTCATATTGCTTTATAAATTCTGCATTTTTTATTTCAACATACACGACTGATGATTGAGGACACTAATGACATAGTATAACTAAAACTTTCTATAGCATTTTCTAAAATGCTATATTTTTAGTTTGAAAGATTTAACAGTGTATAAATAACGTATAAATTAACTATTTTCCTTCAATCTTCGAAGATCTTTCCAAATATATATTATAGAGATATAAAACTAGTCTGAGATTGTTTATAAAGGAGTTTTTGCATAAAGAAGTTGATTAATATTTAAAATAGAAGATGTTTATATTTTGAAAGGAAGTGCTATGAGAGATATATAGATGTCTGTCAAAATGAGTATTTACAAAGTGTTTTACCCCTACTTGATATAAAGAGTATTCTGAAATAAATATTGATTTTAAATATTTTATGTAAAGAAGAACTATGCTGGCTTGATCCTATATCTAATTGCTTACGCAATTAGATAAAGGTATATAGGTAGTCATAAGGGGTAATGATGCAGCTGCTTTATTAATAAATATTTTTTATTACTTGTTATTACATCTTGTGTTGGTTCATAATTCATGTTTATCATTTAAGCCATACTAATGTATTTATTGAGTGTGTAGGAATAGATATAGGACATCTCGTCAAAATTGCATAATGGTATATTATGGTGTTTGTATTTAAATGGCATTCAAGCATACGTGGTGAATTAGATGAAAATTATAATAAGTGGTATTTATTAAAATTATATCCAATGCATTTAGTGAGGTTGTACATATTTACCAAATATGATGGTAGCCGTTATTGTTTGTTTTGAACAGAAAGATTTTTGACAATTTTGATAGGTTCAGAATTTTCAGGGCATTACAGGTTGGTATCGTAGCTTAGGCTAGGTGCATAAATAAAATTTCACATAAAGTTAGAAAATCATCCAAGAAATATGGAAATTGTAACGACCCGTATTCTACACATCATAGGATTGTAGAATATTTATTTCTTTCATGTATAAAGTTGTATGGTCATGTAACTTTGGGAAACATCCATTAGAGTCATTTCCCATGTTCATGATTTTTGTCGATTTTTAAATGACCATTTTGCCCCTAGTTGGTACTGTTTTGACCATAACTTTTGATTGGAAAGGAATTTTGACCTGAAACCACTTCCATTTGATTCGTTTGATGGTTTACCTTTCCGTAGAGTGGTCATAATAGTCAAACGGAGTTACCGTTTGGGAGATATGGCTGAAACAAGGTTTGGAGGGTGAAAAACTGCTTAACCGGGCCAAATCGGGTGATTAGTGAGTAGGCCCATAACCCATTTCGGGATTAGGGTTATGGGAGGGCTGAAATGAGATGGAGAATCATTCCATTTCAGTTTTCTAGCCTCCACTTATCACTAAGGAACCCTAAAAATGGCCTCCAACCTCTAAATCACTTCCAAATCACCATTTTGCCAAGGATTTAGCTTAGCAACCCCTAATCAAGGAAGATCTTCACCAAAGAAACTAAGGAGCTGCTGTTTGGCATTAAGATTCACATCAAATCAGAAAATTATTTCAGATCTTAGTTTATTTTGTGGCTAAGGTGAGTGATTTGCATAGTTTTGCACTAATTATGGCTAATTATGGGTGATTAGTGTTAATTAGCGAATTTAAACATGATAAAATTCTGGAAAAATGTTTATAAAATTCGGAATGATGTTTTAGACCTCTGATATGAATTTGGGTTAATTTGGTTAAGTTTTGTTAATCCTATCATTAGTTTCACCTAAACATGCTTAAGGGGAAAATATGGGATTTTGGGTATGTTTGATCCATTTCTACTTATCATATTGACGTTTTGATGTTTGTGGTTGATTATGTATGTTGCTATGACTGTATGGTATGCTTTGTGATTGATTAGAATAGTTAGAATGATCGAAAACGACGTCGAATGGCGTAAATAGCTCGCTGGACAAGGTGCAGGGATTCGGATCGCATAGGGGACTGAGGGACGATCGGATCGCCCTATGGGATCGTGGGACATCCCCACGAGTCGAGTCATCCCCTCCGAACCGAACCATCTGCGCAAGGCCCACGAGCAACAATCGTGAACTGCTACCCGATCCGATCCACTCGTGCTTCATATCACGATCCGAACAAGAGGAAAGCAGCATCCACGATCTGATGCACAGCGAGACGACGATCCGAACCAGGAGAGAACCACGAGCTGGAGGGGCGCGATCCGATCCGTATGGGATATCACGATCCGAACCAAGGAGGGGAGCACGATCCGAGGCAAATAGAAAGGGGACCGCAATGACGATCCGATCACCTGGAGGATCAAGACCCGATCTGATGCATGAGGTGCGACCCGATCCGAATGCCTAAGGCCGATCCGATCCGATGAAGAATGGTAAGGCTGATCCGATCCGATTCGATGGTGATGACCAATAACCCGAGATGCAAAGGTAGTCCAAATGGGAGTTAGAGCTCAGGATCCAGTTGGGAACCAATGAGTTCACTTCATGGTTGGACTTTGCTGCGGGACGTGTGCTAAGGAGTTGTCGACGTTCATAATCTCGATTCACCACTAAGAATGAATGATGGGCTACTTATCAGTGCAGTAGGGTTATTATGACCTGAGGGGCAAAGTGATGGTAGCAAGACTACGTTATCAATGCAGTAGGGTCATTATGACCTGAGGGGCAAGGTGATGCGTAGTAAGACTATGAGCCAGTGCAGTGGGGTTCTTGTGACTCCATGGGGCAAGGTGGACATAGTAAGGATTAGTAAGGCTATGAGCCAGTGCTGTAACGACCCGGGAAAAAGCGACCTTGGTTATCCGATATATAACACCTATCGAACAATCAAAAGTCGAAATTACCGGATAGTCCAAGAAAGAAATTAGAGGGTGAGGATAGATAAGATAGAAAATTAGAACAGAAGAAGAAGAAGAACACAACAACATCAGAGTAACACGAATCTCACAGCGGAACGAATAAAATATAATAGACAACATATCTTGAAATCAAAGTAGTATATGTATATCATACCATTATCAGAGTACAACACTTTCATCACAGCGAAATAATCAATAGCTAGAAAAATCTTGAAGCCTCCTGCTCCAAGCTCTTCAAGCATACCTGTAAATCCTGACTACTTGACTGCCCGTACAAATTTGGGCACCCAAGAGTTTAGGGAAAACAAAACAAAATAAAACTTTGGGTCAGTCATGGGACTGGTGTGAGTAAACTCCAATCATTTGGTTTAACTTTTCGAAATCCTTTTCAAAAGAAAAGATAATCGTAAGACCAATCCACACATAAATACGGATGGCTTTTACCTTACGATAACCCAAAACACTTTGGAAATCATATATTATCTGATATTATAATAATGTCCAATCACAAGTAATTAAAATCTAGTAGAACGCTTGCATCTCACGCTCTACATATATAGTATACAAATCAAACTCGCGGGCACTTATTGGAGATTGGATTCCGACTTTGACAAGGTATGGGACCACCTGCTGATAGTGTATCTCTAGAGGCGAATACACTGGGTTCAACAAGAACATCTTGCAACTCGGCCCTCACATGACCGACCACTCATTTCGCTTGAGTGTATCGAATGTATATCACCAACGGTTGGGATCAGCAACCGTCTCCCGATAAGGGACAGCATCGATAGATTTAAGAACAAAAGGAATTTCTCTAGATAGGTGATCATACATCCTAATGGGTGCGACCCACATAGCCATGCTGCCTGCCCGATTTTTGTCATTTCCCGGTGGATGAGGCTTGAGGTCATAACGTATCTTTTGACAGATCCCACCTCCATTACTTTGAATGCCACATCGTCATACCCGCCAAATCACAAATTGATTTCACCAAAAATACCACGGGTATACAGCTAAGAGAAACGAATTCCTCCGCCACCAAACGTAAGTACGTTTGAAGAGATCAACTTACGCGATCCTTTGAATATACTCTGTCAGACATTCGTCCATTCACGTTTGTCCTGAGACTGGACAAACCGAAGGCACTATTCTGTAAATAGGATAGCCCTTGCATAACTCCGTCTTCAATATATTCAGCATACTTGATTCGCAACGCTTATGCCAATACGGAGTGGTTCTCTGGATAATAATCCGACCGGTCTCTCCATATTAATAACGTTAAAATGGTCAAAACTTTGATAGTCGGTGATTTAACTATCAATTAAAAACATGTCGGTGTGCAAACAACGATATTATTTCCAGATGGAAATTCTATCGATCAATCATCATTCATCATCAAATTATCATAAATTTACCCTTTTCCTTATTCTTGTTTTCCTATATTTCTTATTTACTATATTTAGAAAATATACGTTATTAACAATGGAAAACAATTCCATTTCTCATTTTCTATATTCAGAAAACATTTCTGATTTTTCATTTGGAAGACATTTCCAAATCTCCTTCATTGGGTTTAAACTGATGTTTGAATAAACATCGCTATGCCAACACCAACCATTTCGCTCATTAACTAAATTCACTTAACCCCTTTCACTCTCGAACCTTATCCACTTCTTAGTTAAAACGAAGTCAATCAAGTTGGGGTATAATTACCTCTCAGACCTTAACTGAACAACATTTCTAACTTCGAAATAGACAAAGTTCAAACATTACTCTTTAAGAAACTTCCTTGCGAACTCTCGGATTCTATTTATGAATCCACTTCCTTTACTGAATCATTTGATTATAACTATAAATGTTATAATTCCATGCTTTCAAAATATGTTAACTTAAATATATTTCCATATCTTAATTTGGATAAATAAACAACCAACTACTTTATTAACAGATAATTAAAACTTGATTTGAAATGGAAAGTAAACATTACTTCCCTTGATTCGATATAATCGAATTTCCATGTATGATTCACTCTCGAATAATCACTATCCGATAATTCTCTTTCGAATAAACTATATTCGATTCCCCTGTTCGAATAACTAATATTCGATAATCCTTTCCTTCGAATAACTAATATTCGAAAAATCTCACTTCGAATAAACCATATTCGATAATTCTCTCCTTCGAATAACTATATTCGATTTAACACACTTCGAACGAACTATATTCGATTACTCTTCTCGAATAAACTATATTCGATAACTCTACTTCGAATAGGTGATATTCGATTAATTCCCTTTTTGACTAACCCTACTTAATTTACTAATACTCGACTAACTCGACTTAATTAACTTTTATTGATTAATTACTATTTGATTTAACACCATTTGCTTGACTCTAGATCGCAGCGATCACAATGGTTACGCCTGATTCCCTCAGGAAACATCCGACCGCCGTAGGCTATCTACAGCCCTGCGAATTACGCTAGCAGTCGTGCTAAATGGAAATTCATCCTTAAATAACTTTGTCTATTTTTAACTCTATCTCGAATAATTAGATTCGATCAATTCTAATTGAATAACTAATATTCAATTAACCCTTATTCGATTACTATATTTGAATAACTCTAGTTCGATTTGACTCAAAACGATTAACTCTAACTGATTAACTCTAACTGGTTAATTCTAACTGAATAACTCTAACTGGATAACTCTAACTGAATAACTCTAACTGGTTAACTCTAACTAACTAACTCTAACTATTTAACTTTACGGTTTAACTCTGACAGTTTAACTTCAACGGTTTAACTCTAACAGTTTAACTCCAACTGTTTAACTCTAACAGTTTAACTCCAACTGTTTAACTCTAACAGTTTAACTCCAATGGTTTAACTCTAGTTGATTAACTCTTTTGAATTAATCCCTTTGACTTTTCTCTTTTGAATAATTCCTTTGGAATAATTCCTTTGAATTACCTCCCTTGAATAGATTCTTTTTCTATTCGTTTACTCAACAAATAACTATTCTCTTTTCGCTTCTATGTATTTAACAAATAAATATTTCCTTTAACTTTTCTATTTATTCAACAAATAAATATTTCTTTTAACTTTTCTATTTATTTAACAAATAAGTACTTCTTTCAACTTTTCTTTATTCCCTACATGAATATTCCCTTTTCAATTCCATTTGTAAATACTTTTACGAATGTTTCCCTTTTTATTTCTATTTGTAATCGTTTCACAAATATTTTCCTTCTATTTGATTTCACCAATATTTTCCCTTCTATTTGATTTCACCAATATTTTCCCTTCTATTTGATTTCACCAATATTTGTTTTTTTAACAAATGCTTTGATTCTATAATCATTTTCTCTCATGAAATTCTCTTCCTTTTATATATAAAATCTATTGATTTTATATAAATAATTTATTTTCAAAATAAACTTTGAAAATCCCTTTTCACTTTCTAGTATCACTTATGGTATAAAAATACCAAATCAAAAGGTTCAATCATCATCCAAACACACAGGTTCAACAACAGATGATATAACACATCATATATCAGAATATATGAAAAACGGTAAATAGAGTTGAGGAATCCAGTTGGATTCCTCCGACCTGTTTCCCTGCATCCACAGATGTCAGTCAACATAAATAACATGGAGGTAAAATATTCTGATAAACAGAATCAATATTTCGATAAGATTTATATATATCGTTATCGATATTTTCAATCAACTGACTAGCAGTTCAACCAAACAGCCAATACACAGCAAATCAGCCAATATTTATCAATTCTAAAAATACTTTAGAGAAATATAAAGTGTTCAGAGTTAGTGAGATTTACTCACATTGGATGGTTTATCGTTGAATAACGATAATCGGTCATTGATTTGGTTCAGGCGTTTAATTTTGCCATAAATCCAAATGAGCTCCAATCCACTTGCGGTCAGTTCCATTGCGTAGTGCTTGTCCATACGATCCCAACGGATCCTGTTTCGTTAAATTTCGTTAATGTATGCAAAAGTTATGCTATGTACAATATTTACCTAATTTAAATGAATATATATTTAATTAAATTAATAAAATTATTTTTATCTTAATTAATTTCTAATTGCGTTATTAGCCAAATTACCTTCCCTGCCCTTCTAAAAAATCCTACTTTCCCATCTCTAGCCATATCCAATTTTTCTTTAAAATTGAAAAACCATTTTAATATTAATTAAATTTAATTTTCAAATAAAATATTTAAAAATATTCATTTAATTATAACTTAAAATTTTTAACCCGGATCAAAAATCTGCTTCCACTCATTTTAAAGTATTTTTCGATAAGAATCCAACGGTCCTTGTTTCGTGGAAATCCGACTTGTTTTGAAAAGGTTATAAGCTTTTAAAGTTTATGGTTAAAAATTACGAAAATGCCCCTAATCTGTTTTAAATTCAAATTAAATTTAAAATTTAAAATTTAAATTAATCATCCCATTCGTCGGATCAGTTAGGGATAGCCAGGGAGAGCAGGAAACTATATTTTCCAAACTCAAGCCTTAGACACTATCCTCTCTGTCACCCTTAGAATGTTCCGATATTTATTTTTACAAATTCTATTTTAATTATTATATATATATATTACAAAAATAAATAAACAAATAAATATTATTTAAAAACTTACCCCGTGAAGCCCAAGCCTCTGCCTAAGAGTCCCTAGCTCCCCGTCTTGCCCTCCTTTCTCCCTTCCTTTCCTTTTCCCTATTTCCTAATATTTTATTATTATTTCTGCCATTGCCAAAGCTTGAAAGAGTAGGAGGAGGAGTGAGTTTAAAATGAAAGGGGGGGGGGGGCTATTTATAGCCGAAGGAGTCACTTGGATTGCTGAGGTGGCGCGAATCTAACGGTCGAAAATGGATGGCTAGGATTAATCCTTAAATTAATTAAATTATAAATAAATTTAATAATTTATGAATAGTAAAGTGTGTTTTCTCAACCCTCTTCGGATGTTAATTTGACTTACTTATTGATACCTTATCCAAAATCATTTTCAACCATGTTGTTCAATTTTTCTTGCTCTTCAATAATATATAAAAATATTTAAATTTTGAATTCGTTTGAACTTTCAAATAATTTAAATTCAAATTCAAAATAGTGTTTTGTGTTAGTTTCAACACCTTCCGGTCTCATGTTGGAGTATCAAACGATAACGGTTTTCAGAAATTCTTCCACCATCGGGTCCGGTTTTTAACGTACTTCAATCCTATGTATTCAAATCAAAAATCGGAGTTTGTTTAGATTTTCAAATAATTTTTTTAAATTTTATTTCCTTAATAACTTTCTATATCCGTTATAGGATTTTCCCAGATTTCATATATATCTAATATCCTATGTTTAGAATTTTCCTGGATAGGTCTCAGGTTCTAGTTTTGCTGTTAGCATTAGCAAATTCCAATTATCGTCAAAATTTAGTTCAAATTTTGGCCTTTTATGTTTCCTTTTCCACATACGGATGCCATTTCTGACGTAACTTGGTTGGTTACCTAATTTCATCATTTCGGATTTAATGAAACTGATTTCATCAAAATCCGAGTTCGTTAGCTACTACTTCCTTTGTAAACGTACTATTTTTAATTAAAAATTTATCCTTTTATACTGCCAGTTCACATTATATTGTAGATCCACTAAATTTCTACCATTTCGGAATAACATAAAATATTCAAAATTATTGAAATTAAACCATTTAAACTTCCAAAACAATAAAAAAACATTTTTAAATAATAACTAAATGGTCAAAAAATCCGGCCGTTACAAGTGCAGTGGGGTTCTTGTGACTCCATGGGGCAAAGTGGACATAGCGAAGGAATTGTGGCTACGTTATCAGTGCAGTGAAGCCATTTATGACTTCATGGGGGCAAAGTGATCGTAGCAAGGTATGTTTGGTGATTGAAGTGGTGAATATCGTATGCTTTACGCACTGAGTGAGAGATGTGAGGATGGATGCTATGCTTGATTGTTTGCCATCATTATGACATGCACACCTCCCCCACCTCCGTATCTTTACACTGTTTGATATGATACCTTAGAGGGTTGTACAGTATGTAGTGCTAACTCTTTGGTTGCAGGTCCAGGTTCAGGTATGTTTTAGTCTACCTGTTATTGTTCACTTTAGATGCTTATCGCTCATACCAGGCTTTATGTCTGACCCAGAGTTTTATGTCTCCTCTTATTACTCTGGGTGCTCACACGAGCAGACTAGAGACAGGTTAGCTGGTGGTGCGCGAGTAGCTGATTCGGAGGCGGGCAGGAGGCTTCCACGTACTATATATATATATATATATACACATTCTCCCTGTGTCGTTGGTGGTCGCTACTTGGGCATTAATAGTGTACCTCATTTATCTTGCTTTTGCTTTGAGACAGTTTGAAAGTTGTTATAAGCTGTATTTTTGGATTTCCGCTGCTATGATGTTTAGTTCTGATTTTCAGCTTATGCACTGTCTCTCCTGTTTTATGTCAAGTATGTTATTATTATATTTTGTCCTATGCGCTGTGAGACATTCTACAGGTTCTTTGTATGTTCATTTCCTTCTTCCTTTTCCTTCTCACGACCCGTTCCGTGCTAACTGGACATGTGTACAGCGCACTTTTGGAGTAAATGTCGGTTGGTGTGGGGCGGGCCGTCACAGAAATGAAGCTACCTTTATTTGATAAATAAATCTGGATCACGTAAGGCACCGTTCCTTTGACTAGGGTTATGAGTAGTATTTATTTTGTGTGATTAAATTTTTTTTAGTGTTTATACTAATTAGAATAACGTGTCGATACATTATCAAGAACCACATAGAAAGATTTGACGAAGTTGTAAGTGCATATGATTAGTTATAAAGTAATGAAGGAATGAATGAAGTGGATTATAAAGGGAGGTATGCAGTAGCTTGAAATGGATGAATGGAGTAGCTTAAAAGGAAAGTGGAATAATAGCTCGTCGAGGAAGGAATTAAATGAGCTTGGGTAAATGAACTTGAGGAAGATCAAGATGAGTAAATTGAGCCTTACATTTAGGCAAAACTAAGGTGAGAAAATCTCTTCAAATATTTATGTTATTATATAATGTAATATTTTAATTGTTTAGCATTGATGATGTTAGCTTAAAGATGCTAAATGATCTCTCAAATATTTAGTCATAACTTTTGATTCCTTAATTGGGTTTAGTCAAACTTAATCTTATTGGGAAGCTAGATTAATTATCTGGAATACTTACATCATACACATTTTAATTTTTGATAGATTGCTATCTTAAAACATTTTTGCAAACTAAACTATGTGTTTGACAAAAAAAAGGTGGACGTCTTTCAATTCGAATGTCGTAACTAGTGACACATATAAGATTATGAGATACATCAAGTAAGTTGAAAGGACTGACATGGGTGTTCACTAAACGGATATTCTATTAAATTAGAAAACCGTTAACACGAAATATCGTGATAATACAGCAAGTGCACGACGTACAATTGTTAGTACGTGGCGAATACGAGTCGATCCACAGGGAAAGAAGGAATTTCAATCTTATTCAGTCAAATTAAACCAAAATTTGGATTGTTATTAAGTACTAGAAAATAAAGTAAACTAAAATGTAGATTAAAACTATGAGATTAAAACCAATTTAGGGGCAACTTCACTTTTCTCTCTTTCAACATTATTCAACATAAAATAGCACAAAGATCTCACAAATAACTTAAGTAAGAATAATTATGTAATTATCATAAGCATAACTTATTTGCTTTAATAATTAACACAAAATACGCCATCAAACTATAATACACAATTAATCTAACTTTTTAACTATTATGAAACAGGCCATCGAAATGAAACTAAAATCTAATTTAAGTATGATCTATTTACTATTGGTTAGTAATATAGATCATCAAATTTCAATTCAAAAATAATTTCATTGCCATAATCACAATTTTAGATTAAAAGACAATTTGTTGTACATGTCATAAACATAGCCTCAATGTTATGAAATGAACAAAAGAGGCTATTAAATTCAATATGAAACACAACTACACCAAAAACATCCATTGCCATTAAACCCAAAGAGATCACTCATACAAATTCATGTTGAATCTACATTAATTGAGAGGAAAGCTTCATCACCCCTAAATTGTAGGGGTTTAGCTCCTCATTTGTGTGATTAATTCAACACAATTAGATTTCAACATTGAAGAATAACAAAAATAAACAGCAAAAAATGAAGAAAAGAAATTAACTACTGATTAATTGCATAAAATAAAATTACACTACTTGCAGAAAAGAAAATCTAAACTACTAAAATAAAGTAGAGCCTAGAAATTAAAAGAAACACGAGAGAGACATAGAAGAAATAGGCTTGGAAGCCATTTTTGTTTATTTCATCAATTACACTTTTATTTTCTAAAAAGGAGATCCTCCAATACATGGAACAAAGGGGTTTATATACATGATCAGAAAAACCTAAAACCTTAATCACTTTCCTTGGGAAATCCCCAAAATGCCCATTCATGTAGCTTTTAATTTCCATTAGCCACTAATGAGTCATGTAGAATGCATGAAGCCTTTTGTCTCAGTCTTTAATATGAAGCTTAAGAGAAAATGGGCTAATTGAAAGGTGTGGGCCTCCACTATCCATAAAATGTATTAATTCTTTGCCTCCTTTTGTGATAATGCATGCTTTCCCTCATCTCTTCATGTGTATATATCCTTTTAGCTCCAAAATTCCAACAAGAGATAAACACAAGGAATAAGTAAAATATTTCACAAATTAAAACAGGCACAAATGAGCACTTTTTTCCAAAATAAGTGATGATTTTGAAAATATTTAAAACATAGTTTGATCATATAAAATACTCGAAAATGTTCATTTATTCAACTAAACAAGAATAAATATGTGAATATAAATGTGCATTTTTACGTGCACATCAAATACCCCCACACTTATCTTTTTATTTGTCCTCGAATAAAGAAATAAAAAAAACTAAGATAAATCCATTTTCGTAGGGAGCACGATTGCATTGAGCGTATGCAACAAGCCGTTAAACCTTTGGGTGTCCCTAGTAGGACGAGTGTTGTCTCATGAGGGTTTTCAGCGGATACTACCCACAAAATCAGAATATTTAATGCAAAAATATTTACAAAATGCTAGATTAGAAATTATTTACAAGACGAATGCAAGCTTTTAAAGGAATATTTTCAAATGGATAATTTTCTTTTAAATATTACATGAATGAGTTAACACAAATTTGGGTCGTCACTATGAAATTTGAGTCCGTTACTAATTAAAACTTCAAACGAAAGTCATGTTATCGTCACGAACTCCTCCAGCTTGGCCAGTTGTTTTGGTAGAAACATAGTGCAAATATAAAATGAATTCTATAATCGATATCAACAATCATATAACGGTATCTCAACTTCCTTTTTGTTAACAAGTTAGGTCGAATAAATGAAGAGTTTGCACACCAACGTGAGATATACTAGCAGTGTTGGATACCCTTGGATTATTATTATATTTATACATTCTTTTTTTTCTTTTTTTTTGCATAAGAGAGAGAGTTAAGCGAGGATATCTTAGCACAACTTCACTTAAAAGATCTAAAATATCATCGCAAGTAGTCTAAATCAACCATTCATTTAATCGGATTACAATTCCGAAAACATTTCATACTCATCTCCTACGAATTTCCCAATATACCAGTTACACCAAATTTGCTCATAATTTAAACTTTCCTTTCATTCTCCGCTAAGAGAAGTAAATCTCCAAAAAATTTAATCAAACGACCAGAATTGCATGCTAACTCCATCATGTCTTATTTAAAAGTAAATAGAAATGCAATTATTTTTTAATAAAAAAAAGAAAATTCTATGCAAAAACAAAATAAATATGAAACTCCCCCCCCCTACCCACATTTGATTTCAACTGTGTCCCCACAGTCAACGCATGACACAATGAGTTGAATGAAAAAGAAATATTTACATATTTACAAAGAAGGGTTAAACTTAACTTTCTTACTTCACGTAGCATGGCTCATGAAGAATCATGAGCTCCTCCTCTTGATCAGTGGGCAATTCCAAGAATGGTTTTAGATGTTGACCATTGACTTTGAATATGGATCCATCCCTCGGGTTTTCAATTTCAATAGCACCATGTGGAAAAACAGTTCGAACAACATATGGTCCGGTCCATCTCGATTTTAACTTCCTAGGGAATAAATGAAGTCGTGAGTAATACAGGAGAACTTTTTGGTCTGGCAAAAATGTTTTTCTTAGGATTGACTTATCATGAAAAAATTTGGTTTTTTCCTTGTAAATTTTCGCGTTTTCGTATGCGCCATTCCTACTTTCTTCTAACTCGTTGAGTTGCAATTTTCGGTTTTCGCCAGCTTGTTCAAGATCAAAGTTTAAGTTCTTTATTGCCCAAAGCGCTTTATGTTCAAGTTCAACAGGTAAATGATAGGCTTTATCATAAACCAATCGAAATGGGGACATTCCAATACTATTTTTAAAAGAAGTACGGTAAGCCCAAAGCGTGTCGGTCAATTTTTGTGACTAATATTTTCGGTTTTTATTTACCGTTTTCTCCAAAATCTGTTTTATTTGACGATTTGATACTTCGACTTGACCACAAGTTTGCGGATGATAAGGAGTGGATAATTTGTGGGTTATTGAGTATTTCTTCATTAAGGATTCAAAAGTTCGATTACAGAAATGTGTTCCATTGTCGCTTATTATTGTGCGAGGTGTGCCGAACCTCGAAAATATGTTCTCTTTTAGAAATTTCACAACAATTTTATGATCATTTGTTTTGCATGGAACGGCTTTGAACCATTTCGAAACGTAATCAATAGCGAGAAGAATATACAAGTTTCCAAAGTAGTTTGGGAAAGGTCCCATAAAGTCAATACCTCATATATCAAAGAGCTCGATTGTAAGGATGGGGTTCAAAGGCATCATATTCTATCGAGAAATCTTTCCTAGCATTTGGCAACGATTGCAAGTTTTACATAATTCGAACGAGTCTTTAAAGAGGGTAGGCCAATAAAAACCACATTGAAGCACTTTTTCAGTGGTTTTCCTAGGACCAAAATGTCCACCGCACGCATGATCATGGCAGAATGAGAGAACACTCCTAATTTCGCTATCAGGAACGCATCGACGAATGATTTGGTCCAGACAATACTTAAACAAGTATGGGTCGTCCCAATAGAAGTATTTCACTTGGGAAAGAAATTTGTATTTATCTTATTTGGACCAAAATGAGGGGGTTTCCTTAGTGACTAGATAGTTCACTATGTCAGCGAACCAAGGATTGATTGAAATAGAAAGAAGTTGTTCATCAGGAAAGTTTTCATTGATTGGCAATGAATATTGCGCGTTAGGAAGACGAGATAAGTGATTGGCTATGACGTTATCGGATCCTTTTTTGTCTTTGATTGTAAGATCAAATTCTTGAAGCAAATGGATCCAACGAATTAAGCGTGACTTAGCATCCTTTTTAGCAAAAAGGTGTCGAACAGCAGAATGGTTAGCGTAGACCGTGACATGAGAACCGATCAAGTAAGATCGAAACTTCTTGAGCGCAAAAACGACAGCCAAAAGTTCCTTTTCGGTGGTCATATAATTGAGTTGAGCGTCGTTCAAGGTCATGTTTGCATAGAAAATGATGTGAAGGATTTTTTTGATGCGTTGTCCTAAGACAGCACCAACCGCAAAGTTAGAAGCATCACACATGATTTCAAAAGGAAGTTCCCAATTGGGTGAGCATATTATCGGGGCTGAAATGAGTACTTTTTTGAGACGTTCAAAAGAAGCGACACATTCAGATTTAAGTTCGAATGGAATGTCTTTTCCTAGAAGAGTAGTCAAAGGACGAGCAATTTTGCTAAAATCTTTCACAAAGCGTCGATAGAAACCAGCATGCCCAAGAAATGAACAAATGTCCTTAACGCATTTTGGAATGGGTAGTTTTGAAATCACATCAACTTTCTCTTTAACCACCTCAATGCCATTATTTGAAATTACATGAGCAAGGACAATGCCTTGTTTGACCATAAAGTGGCATTTTTCCCAATTCAATGTTAAGTGTTTTTCTTTACATCGATTTAAAACAAGTTCAATATGATGTAAGCAAGAAGAAAAAGAATCGCCAAAGATCGAAAAATCATCCATAAAGACTTCAAGAAAGCATTCGACCATATCAGAAAAAAATTCCAACCATACATCGTTGGAAAGTTGCAGAAGCATTGCAAAGAACGAAAGGCATACGTCGGTAAGCAAAGGTACCGAATGGACACGTGAAAATCGTTTTATCTTGATCTTCGGGAGCGATTGGAATTTGGTTATAACCGGAATAACCATCAAGAAAGCAGTAGAATTCGTGACCAACTAAACGTTCGAGCATTTGATCGATGAAGGGAAGAGGAAAGTGGTCTTTACACGTTGCAGCATTCAATTTTTGATAATCGATGCAAACACACCAACCCGTTTGAGTATGAGTTGGAAGAAGTTCGTTTTGGTCATTTGCGACAACGGTGAGTTTCGACTTTTTAGGAACAACGTGAATGGGGCTAACCCATAAGCTATCAGAAATGGGGTAAAAGATACCTTTGTCAAGAAGTTTAAGAATTTCTTCGCGAACTACCTCTTTCATCTTAGGGTTAAGCCTACGTTGCGCTTCACGAGTGGGTTTGGCTTCATCGGTTAAGTGAATACGATGTTGAACGATTGCAGGGCTAATTCCCTTAATGTCAGAAATGGACCAACCGATTGCATCTTTATTTTTAGAATGTGTCGAGAGAAGAGAAATTTCTTGATCACGAGTTAAACTTGAAGAAATTATGACAGGACAAGTTTCATTATCACCTAAGTAAACATACTTAAGGTGATCGGGAAGAGGTTTAAGATCTAACTTTGTTGATTTCTCGATCAAAGAACATGGTTGAGATTTGGACTCAACTGAAAACAATTCAAACAGAAGCGTGTGTTCGACTTAGTTAGGACCGTCTTGGAACAATTTTTCGTACTCAGCCTCACGCTAGTCATTAAGGTCAATTGATTCTTTTTCGGAGTTTTCGTGGATGGCAGTAACTTCCAAGGTTTGGTTACATGATTCATTCGAATGACTTTCAAGATTGAAAATGTTAAGATCTAGTGTCATGTTTCCAAAAGAGATTTTCATTGAACCATTGCGATAATTTGTCAAAGCATTTGAAGTAGCCAAAAAGGGTCGACCTAGAATCAATGGAATTTGTCTCATTGGATTATTGACAGGTTGTGTTTCTAAAACAACGAAATCAACAGGGAAGATGAATTGTCCAACTTTGATGAGTACGTCCTCAATTTCTCTAACGGGTTTCTCAACTGAACGATCAGCAAATTAAAGAGTTATTTTCGTTGGTTTAAGTTCACCCAAACCAAGTTGTTGGTAAACAAAACATGGAATTAAATTGACACTCGCACCCAAATCAACTAGGCATTTGTTAATTGTTTTATCTCCTGTCGTGCACGAGATTGTAGGGCATCCAGGATCTTTGTATTTGATCGGGATCGATTGGGTCAAGACTTCTCTAAGTCCGACAGCTAAGAAGACTTTCTTGGGTACATGAGTGTGTCGTTTTTGGGTACACAAGTCTTTGAGAAACTTAGCATAGGTGGGGACTTGCTGAATGATGTCAAGAAGAGGGATGTTAACTTTTACTTGTTTAAAAATTCCCAACATCTTTTCCATTTGGTCAGAATGTTTCTTTGGTCGAAGACGATGAGGAAATGGAATGCGAAACTCAATAGGTCAGTCTATTTGAGTTAGAGCAGAACTAGACTCAGAATTTGGATCGGGAAAATTCGTGGTTTTAGAAGAATCGAGAGAAACACTCGGTAAGTTATTTGGATTTTCAACTTGATTATCGATTTTCTTACCGGAACGTAAAGTTGTGATAGCATTCAACTGAGTTTGATTGCTATCCTGGATGACATGAGCTTGGTTTGGATTAGGATTTCGACTCCTAGGATTCGGAATGGGTTGACTTGGGAAAGTGCCTCTTTCCCGTTCACTTACGGAAGTGGCTAACTGACTCATTTGCGTTTCAAGTTTAGCGATCGATTGACTCGTGGTTTGCATGTAAGAAGTCAATAAATTTTGCAGATTGTTATTTGATTGAATACTTCTAGTTGTTTCCTTAGTCAACATTTCGAGACTTTTCTCAAGTGACGTCAATCGTTTATCGTCTTGGGGAACAAAAGATTGTTGCGCTTGGTTTTGAGAAGGCCGCGCAAGATTTTGGAATTGAGTTTGTTGAAAGGGAGGATTCGAAGGATTATTCGAAAATGGTTGAAAAGGAGATCAAACCAAATTCTAATTTGCATTGTTTTGGGTCCAAGAGAAGTTAGGATGGTTTCTCCAACCTGGATTGTATGTTGGGGAGAATGGGTTGTTTCTAGCTTTATTAAATGCGTTGAGTTGTTCTAACGAATGTGGGCATTGATCAGCAATGTGGTTAGGATCATTACATTTGTAACATGAGGGCTGAGACGCTTGAGCTTGGTTTATTTGGTTTGATGAAAGGACATTATCAAATTTGGTTAACATCGCATCTATTTTCGCTTCTAAAGCCATTGAGGATCCTGCAGAATGAGCATTTGATCGAGAATAAATCGATTTCTCGTTAGATCATTCCCATTGAGATAATTTTTCGGCCAAATTTTCAAGAAATTGCCAAGCGGTATTGTGATGTTAGGCTAGAAAGTTTTCTTAGTACATCGATTCGAGCATGGTTTGAGAGTTATTTTCGAGTCCATCATATAAAATTTGACAAAGAGTCCATTTTTCGAAATTGTGATAAGGACATTTGACTAGAAGTTCTTTAAATCTTTCGAAATATTTCGCAAAGGATTCACCCCCAAATTGATGAAAATTAACAATTTCGGTTGGAATTTTGGATGTTTTTTCCAAGGGGTAAAATTTCTTTAAGAAAACATTCACAAATTCATTCCAAGTTCCAATCGTATTTGAAGGCAAGCTATACAACCATTTTTCGACATAATCGGTAAGTGCAAATGGAATTAACCTAAGTTTGATTCCATCGTCACTTAGTTGTTGAAATTTCATGGTTGCACAAACTTGTTCAAATTTGGTTAAGAAAATATAAGGATCATCACGTTCAAGATTGCCAAATTTTGGAAGAGTATTTCTGTGATTCGAATGAATTTCAAAATGGTTACCCGTTGGGGTAGGAAATATGATGCAGGAAGGAATAGAAGCTCGCTTGGGGAAGTATCTATCCATAAGAGTTCGAGGGGGATTTTCTTCGGCCATGGTTGAAAGAATGTTTGTTCGGACTAAACGATTAGTTGAAGGATCACGAGTCCGACTGCGCATGCTCTAGCGCAAAGAATAAGAAAAGAAGAGAAAGAACAAATTTTAAGAAGAGAGTAAAAGCGATTTTTTTTATATGATTTTTTTTTTGTATGTATGAACCTAATGCAAATAAATGAATGCAAGGATTAATTACAATTTTCTGCCCTTTGTGGCTCCTAACTGAAAATTATATAACGACACGTTTGATTACTTAAAACAAAAGATTTCTTGTCCAGTTAACAGACAGGAGTAATCGGTGCGCCAAGAGTCACCCTAGCAATGCAACCGAAGATTTAAGTACCTTCAGAGTAACAACCGATATAATATTTACGAATCACCGTAATATTTATAGCTGGTTATTTCTCTGTCGTAGTCTAGACACCAAGAAATAATTCGTTCCAAAGAAATCAACTATCAAAATACAATTAAGCCCTATATGAGCCCGCGACTCCTTTAAGTCCAACTTATAACCGTTATTATTATTCAAATTCTACAATGAAATGAATTTTGTGGGCTAAGGAAAGGGTGATGAAATCCCTCACCTT
This sequence comes from Allium sativum, assembly GCA_030737875.1. Classification (NCBI taxonomy): domain Eukaryota; kingdom Viridiplantae; phylum Streptophyta; class Magnoliopsida; order Asparagales; family Amaryllidaceae; genus Allium; species Allium sativum. Next base: position 918,160,357 of record CM060922.1, read on the forward strand.
ATGTGAATTGGGGTATTGCCCTTAAGAAAAGAAAATAAGACGAGATGAATGCAAAATAGAAATTAAACGTGATATTAACAATGCAACTACAAATTTTTTTTTTTTGGATTTTTTTTAATGCAAATGCAAGTAAACAACAATCCAATTAAATAAAAACAGGGGGGAAGAGAACAATACCATATGGTCTGAATTTATATGCAAATATTTTTTATTTTTAGCGGCAAATTTTTAGCAAACAAGCAAAGCGCTTTGTAGTGAGCAAAGCAAAGAAGCGTTGAAGCAAAGCAATTATCTTCCGCTAACACCTGCAACCTGAAAAGAGATTTGTACAAGGATAAAGCAAAACTGAAAATTGATTTTTTTTTTTGGGAAGGAGAAAAGAAAGGTATTCAAAAGAACTAAAAATAAAACTTAACACACTTCAAGAACAAAACAAGAGACCAAGGAAAAGGATAGAAAATATAAATACAAGTGGCAGGCTACACACGAAAAACCCACACGCCCACTATGCCACAAGGATTAAAAAAAACTATCAGCAAACAAGCCCACACACCAGCTTAAATATAGAATGTTTATACACACTTCCATTGGACAGTTAAGCCTACAAACCGAAAATAATAAAAGTAAAGAACCGTCCCTGAACACCCGGCCTAAGAGCAAAAGCCAGAATCTTCCCGTAAAATAAATTCCCTCACAAATTAGAAGCGAACAAAATTATTAGTACACAGACCTTTAAAAATAATATTATTCGTGATGTCGATCTCAAGCTTCAAAGAAGAGTTCGAATTCGAGGGTTCAATTGGTCAGCGATTTGGGTTTTTGCTTGGGATCAAATTGCGTTTGGTGATTCGGTTTGAGGAGTCTGATTGCTTGGGAACCTTCGGTGATTGAATTGCCATAGGTGATAAGAATGAAGGAGGGGAAGAGGATGTGATTTGCGATGTATGCGACTGTAGTAATGGGAAGGCAAAAACTTGTTTGGTGGATTTCAGAACTGTTGACTTCGGTGTTGCGTTTGAAAGATGACAATAAGGCAAAAAGGGCAGAATTTAGGTGTGCTGGAGCTTTGTCAGTGGAATTGTAGTGAAGTTTTTTGAAGTGGGGACTGTGTTTCGGGTAGCAGAAGCGACTGGGTGATAAAGGGGGTGTTTGTCTTAGATGTTTGGACTGTCTAGCTGTTGTGGTATAGAGTAAGAGAAGGGTTTCTGTGTAGTTAAACGTTAATGAAACTGAACGTGGATTGCGGTGGCTGGTGTTGGCGGTTTGGTGATGGAAGTGTGATGAGGCGATTGGATTGTTTCGGATCTTGGTTGAGAGGGGTTTTGCGCAGGAAGCTTGACTTGACGGTGTGGTGTTGTCTCTCTTGAGGAAGATGGGTGACTTCGTGAGTTCAGACGTGGAGTTATGGTGAGATTTGGTTTTGTTTGTGAAGAAGGACAAGAATTTTGTGGTGGTACAGTGGTTTCAGGAGGAGTAATTGTGATGGAAGAACAGTAGTGAACTTTGATGTGAAAGTTGGACAGAGGGTCGGATCAAGGAAAGATGGCAAGTTGAGGATTGTTGAAGAAATTAGCGGATTATTGTGATGGATGGTAAGAGGAAATATGGAGAAGTGGGGTTGGTTTATAAAGGATTGTGAACAAAAGACAATCATGAAATATAGAGGGAGGACAAGAAAAAGGAAAGAAATAAATGAGAGAAGGAAAAAAAGGGAAAGAATTAAAATAGAAAAAAAATGGAAAGATATAATTTCAATTAATTACCGTAAAGAAAAAGAAGGAAGATAGTAAAGAAATAAACGATAGAAGGGGAAGGAAATTAAAAAGGGAGTAAAAGGAAAGCAATGATTTTTTTTATTTTATTAAATTTGTAAGAATTGTACAAAGGAAAGGGATAAATATGTACTGAAAATAAGGAGGAAAAGGAATTTTTTTAATTTGTAAAAATAAGAAAGGAATTAAATGTATTGAATTCAGGGGAGTAAAGAATTGAAAGAAATAGTTGAGAAAAGGGGAATAAAATGAGGAAAATTTGGCAAGATTTTTTTTTTATTGGAAATAAATTATAGACACATGGAAGGAAAGAGAGATATTGTAGAAATAATTAGGAAAAGGAATAAATGGAAGGAAGGGAAAACAAGAAACAAAAAGGCAAGTTTTTTTTTTCTTTTTAAGAAACAACAAACAAACAAAAAGGGACAATAAAATTTGACAAAACACACACAAATGCACAAGAAGCAAGATCAAACAAGCAATTTTTTTTCATAACACTAAAAATGAAAACAAAGAAACACAAATGCACACAAAATCAAAAGCGAACAAAAAAAAACACATAACCTTCTTTTTTTTAGAAGAACAGGAAAACTAATTCGAAGAATAAAATCAAAATTAAAACTTTCCCGGCAACTGTGCCAAAAACTTGTTCGCTAAACGGATATTCTATTAAATTAGAAAATCGTTAACACGAAATATTATGATAATATCACAAGCGCAAGACGTACAATTGTTAGTACGTGGCGAATACGAGTCGATCCACAGGGAAAAAAGTTATTTCAATCTTATTCAGTCAAATTAAACCAAAATTTGGATTCTGATTAAGTACTAGAAAAAAAAGTAAACTAAAATGTAGATTAAAACCAATTTAGGGGCAACTTCACTTTTCTCTCTTTCAACATTGTTCAACATAAAATAGCACAAAGATCTCTCAAATAACTTAAGTAAGATTAATTATGTAATTATCATAAGCATAACTTATTTACGTTAATAATTAACACAAAATACGCCATTAAACTATAATACGCAATTAATCTAACTTTTTAACTATTATGAAACAGGCCATGGAAATGAAACTAAAATCTAATTTAAGTATGATCTATTTACTATCGGTTAGTAATATAGATCATCAAATTTCAATTCAAAAATCATTTCATTGCCATAATCACAATTTTATATGAAAAGGCAATTTGTTGTATATGTCATAAATATAGCCTCAATGTTATGAAATGAACAAAAGAGGCTATTAAATTCAATATGAAACACAAATACACCAAAAACATCCATTTCCATTAAACCCAAATAGATCACTCATACAAATTCATGTTGAATCTACATTAATTGAAAGGAGAAGCTTCATCACCCCTAAATTGTAGGGGTTTAGCTCCTCATTTGTGTGATTAACTCAACACAATTAGATTTCAACATTGAAGAATAACAAAAATAAAGAGCAAAAAATGAAGAAAAGAAATTAACTACTGACTAATTGCATAAAATAAAATTACACTACTTGCAGAAAAGAAAATCTAAACTAATAATGTAGAGCATAGAAATTAAAAGAAACATGAGAGAGACATAGAAGAAATAGGCTTGGAAGCCATTTTTGTTTATTTCATCAATTACACGTTTATTTTCTAAAAAGGAGATCCTCCAATACATGAAACAAAGGGGTTTATATACATGATCAAAAAAACCTAAAACCCTAATCACTTTTCTTGGAAAATCCCCAAAATGCCCATTCATGTAGTTTTTAATTGCCATTATCCACTAATGAGTCATGTAGAATGCATGAGGCCTTTTGTCTCAGTCTTTAATATGAAGCTTAAGAGAAAATGGGCTAATTGAAAGGTCTTGTCCTCCACTATCCAGAAAATGAATTAATTATTTGCCTCCTTTTGTGAAAATGCATGCTTTCCCTCATCTCTTCATGCGTGTATATCCTTTTAGCTCCAAAATTCCTACAAGAGATAAACACAAGGAACAAGTAAAAGATTTCACAAATTAAAACATGCATAAGTGTCCACTTTTTTTCCAAAATAAGTGATGATTTTGAAAATATTTAAAACATGGTTTGATCATATAAAATACCCAAAAATGTTCATTTATTCAACTAAACAAGAATAAATATGTGAATATAAATGTGCATTTTTACATGCACATCAGTGGGATAAAAGAAAAGGTTCATACTTAATACCTTATAGAAGATTTTCAAAGTTGAGAGTGTTGATTAGTTTTTAAAAAGAAAATGGTTATCTATGTTGGAGTATTGATTTCAAAGTATAAAGTTACTTTGAGAGAATACTTTGTTTATACTTATAAAAGATTTTTTATGGATTATTTCATCAATGATGGATAACTTTGGATGACAATGTGCGGTATGTGACAATATATCTTGGATAATGCACTATTACTCCAGTTGTATTGATCCAGTAGAGTACATCCCAACTTAGTGAGGGAATGTCGGTCGCAATATGATGGTTATCTTCGAATGATGATAATGTGCGGTATATGAGAATTGATCTTGGATAGTGCAATTGTTATTCTATGTGGTATTGAGCCAGTAGAGTTCGTTCTTACTTAATGAGGGGATGATGAGCGCAATACGATAAAATATCCTAGATTGAATGTGTGGCTTGGATCCACTTTTATGAATATAATCATGTTTTTAACAATATATATATATATATATATATATATATGAGATGTCTATCTTGAAAATATTGCTCTCTGATACATTTTAATGGGTATCGCAACAAGGAGAGTACATGATAACTTGATGAGTTGACATTGGTCGAAATAAGATAAAATGTCTAAGATTGGGTGCGTAGCTTTGATCCAATTTGATGAATATTGTAAATGCCCCACCTCCGTTAAGGTCGCTCACAAAGGGAATGCATTAACTTTGGTGAAGCATTTTAGGTAAAAGACACAGATAATTTACAAGACAGACATATAAACAGCGGAAAACTGAAATTATTTATTAAATAGCGTGGTTCAGTCAAAACATTACAAGCATTGTCTCAAAACCCAACTTCTAAATTATTACAACAAAACATCTGTCTTGTTTTAATTCTCCAAGTACATAAAGAAGCATAAAACAAAAGTAAAGCAGCATAAATCCCCAATAAAAGTGTAACCACAGTCATAGCCCAAGAAAAGAGAATCCAAGCAATACATCTACTCTCTTTAAGCTTGAAAAGGTCTGCACCAAGATGAAGTATTCCCTCCCTCCGGACCGGGGGGGGGGGGGGGAGACGGAAGAAAAGAAGGCGAAAGAAAACGGGTCAGACATAAGTCTGGTAAGTCCAGTGATTATTTAGCATATAAACAGGTAAAATGATCATGACATGGGTAAACTGAACCTAGGACAATACCCTAGAAATAAGATAACACTAAATAAGGCAAGATAAATTGAATATACTATCGCACTCATTTCTATTTCTCTACACCTACTAACAAGTGTTTCAACTAGCACCATGTGTTCATGATGAAATGTTCCCTTTTATCGATTGACTTCTACTCGCATGCATTTATGGCTTGTGTCATTCGGCCCCGCTTGATTGTAGATACCTGTGCTGGTCCCACCATGGGGTGTATCAATTCCTATGGTGGCAACCCGGCACAAATTCAAGATGCACAGTGTATACAGCTGATGCCCAGTGCCTGATTTGTCCATGCCGGAGTACGTGCACGTCCATACTCCATCGGAACCTACACTGCTGCACCACCCGCCGTTATTTTGACCGCTTATAATTAGCCTAGTAATCGTGCCCCACCCTGCCTAGGTCAGGGTACCATGATACATTTATGTGGGTTACTGCTGAAATGGGTCCCCGTTACTAGGGTTTCCTAATCAACATGTTAAAACGGTTAAGTGTTCTCTAATTAACCTAACCCCACCCATCAGTTTAGTTAACATGTTGTATTAGTTAAGTGTTGCCTTAATTAACTTAACCCTACCATTCTTAGCCTGCCTTAGCTTTAATTCATTCATTAAAGCACCAACCACTCATATTAGATATGTATTGTTGCGGTCGCTCGATGTGCCGGAGGTTCCGGGCAGTCTTACATCGCAACTAAATCTAACCTTGGGTTTTTCGGGCTTAATAAGCTAACCTCTCACATTAGATCTATATTGTTACGGTCGCTGGATGTGACGGACGGTTCCGGGCAGTCTTACACCACAACTCAATCTAACCTCGGGTTTTTTGGGCTTAATGCGCTAACCTATCACATTAGATCTATATTGTTACGGTTACTGGATGTGCCGGGCGGTTCCAAGCAACCTTACACCGTAACTCAATCTAACCTCGGGTTAGGCATAATCATCTTTTAATTAATTTACATATTTACTATTTATGTTTATATGTAAATTATCCACCAATGTTGTCAACTCAAGTCATGTCCCATTTTCCCACTAAATTATGTATATAATTCTTAAGTATACAAATTATACCATTTTATGTCATTAATCATTTACATGATTATGAGCTAATCTATGCCAATAGCATGTAATTTGGTATTTTTCCCAACGTATCCCCCGTTATTCGTTCGCATAAATTACATAAAACGTTAGGCTCGCAATTTAGCCTAACTCATAAACAAAAGGGAAAAGCAAAAGGACATGTAACATTCCAACGACATAAAACAATATAGATCAACTAAGAATTTGTGATATAAATTTGGTATAGTACTACACACATTTAATAAAGCATGTAAATGTGAACTTGCATTTGAGTTGGACCAAATTAACATAGATCTAAACATCTAAGCATGTAGATCTAGACATATAAGCCTATATGAACATGACTTAGCTTATGAACTTGCATATAACATATCGTAAAAGAATCACCAAATATATATGCAACATGATAGGTTCATCACCAAATTAATATACAACATGATAGGTGCATCATCAAACCAATATACAACATGATAGGTTCATCACCAAATTAACATACAACATGATAGGTTCATCACCATATTAACATACAACGTGATAAATTGTATCAATCACAATAGCCTCGTAGGCATAGGTAATTTCAGAATTGTTACAGGGATAAACATGAATTAGAATACGATTATCTTACAACTAGGCACAGTTCTAGTTTCTCTTCATTACAAGTCATGACTTTTATCTGTTCAAATCTAAAGAATAACTGAACTTACAAACAAAAGAACAAATCTTGTTTTCTGGGATCTGGTTTCTAAAACTGAAAAGCTATCCTTTGATGTAGACTACTGATTCTCTAGTTTTGATTTGATTTGGGACTTCCTAACTTGCTTTCTAGTTTAGAGAAAAACGAAGGCTACACTAGTTTGGCCATGGACAACATGACGGCTTCAGAGAGCAATTTTATGTGGATTCAGGGTTGAGGGTTGGGGTTTTTTATATATAAGTTTAGATTAATGAGAGCCGTTAGATTATCCTAGGAGAAGTCAGAGCCATCCAGACCAAATAGAGCCAACCATAAGTCGCCACATATGCCCTAGTGACTCAGAAAACGTCACTGGACAAAACAGTCCAGATCTGGCCGAGGGGGTCAACCCCTACAGGGGGGCGACACCCCAGTCGACACCCCTCTTGGGGGTTCGACATCTATGTTGACCCCCCTGGGGGGAGTCGACCCCTATGGGCGGGAATTTTCCTGCCCATCCGCTTTTCTCGGAATTTTTAAATTTGAACTGCTTTTTAATTTAATTATTATTTATATTTAATTTCCGTTTAAACTTGAAATCTTCTGAACTCCATAACTTCTTCATACGGAGTCCGATTCACGCAAACTCAGACTCTATCTCAAGCAGAATTCCGAGACGAACGCAATGGCGAAATTCGTTTCCCCTAATTTCGAATTTTAAAATTAAGTATTCTTTAATTCGTTTCTTTAATGTTCACAGAAAATACGGGGTGTTACATTCTCCCCTCCTTAAAGGATTTCGTCCCCCAAATCTTCAAGTCAAGAAGAATGTATATTCTACCATCCAACATCCATCTACTCAACCATTCAATCACAGGCATCCATTGTCCTTAAAAGGTATCTAATGTTTTTCATGAACATATGCATAGTGTGTGTATATGTCCTTATCTAATGCAAAATCAGGCGGTCTACTGATTCAGTTGACCTCCTTAATGAAAATCATGATAGTGCCATGAATCCATTATGTATGCAATTATTCCTAATCATACTTTATAACTTCTACATGAGTGCACAATCATTCATACAAGTGAAACATCCATATGACAACACATCAAGTTTCAATCCATATACAAATACATATATGCATATGCAATATGAAAGTGACTGAGCCGATCTAGTACCTAATGTGTGTATATGTGCATCCACTTGCAACCACTTGCAACCATCAATCATAACATGTTTCAAATGCATGTTTACATTCATTGGTTTTCTACCTAAAGATCAAGGATATGACCGAGGAGATATAATTAAGAGATAGATACAAGTATGCATAAACTTATGGAAAAAAGAGATCAAGGACGTACCCTCAAAAAGAAAAGGGTAGGTTGCACGTATCTTTTCCTCAGTCTCCCAAGTCGCGTCTTCCTCGGCGTCACTCCATTGAATTTTAACAAGCTTGACTTCATGGTTGCATAGCTTTTTGACTTCTGTCCCTAAGATACGAGTTGGAACTCTCCTCACCGTCGCTTCTCGTTCCACTTTTACTTCTTCTAGTATGCTTGGCTGCAAAACTTCCACAGACTCATGTAAGCACTTTCGTAGATGAGAGACATGGTAAACATTATGAACTCCAGCCAATCTTTCGGGCAGCTCTACTATATAAGCCATCTTTCCAACCCTCTCAATGATAGGAAATGGCCCTACAAACTTTCCTGTAGACCCAAAGCGAACGACATTCCTCAGAGGAGATACCTTAAGGAAAACCCTGTCTCCTACCTCAAACTCAAGGTCGGTCCTTCTTTTATCAGCGTAGGACTTATGTCTATCTTGTGCAGTCTTCATTCGTCTTCGTATCAAGTCTACCTTCTCTGAAGTTTCTCTAATCATGTCCAGTCCAAGTACAAGCTTGTCTGTAGACTCACACCAACAAGTTGGTGATCGACATGGTCTTCCATATAAAGCCTCGAAGGGTGCCATGCTTATGGTGGCTTGATAGCTATTGTCGTAGGCGAATTCCACCAAAGGAAGATGATCCTCCCATGTTCCTCCGAAATCAAGAATGCACAATCTCAAAAGATCTTCTAATACTCTGTTCATCCTTTCCGTCTGACCATCGGTTTGAGGGTGATAGGCCGTGCTTAAGCATAGCTGTGTGCCCACAGCCTCTTGCAAACTCTTCCAAAACTCGCTTGTAAAGATAGGATCTCGATCACTTACTATGCTAGAGGATATTCCATGCAGTCGAACCACCTCTTTAAGATAAATGGATGCTAACGATGAGGCAGTCCTCCCACTCTTAACAGGTGTAAAGTGAGCGCTTTTTGTGAGCCTGTCCACTATTACCCAAATACTGGTATTGCCCCTTCTTGACCTAGGCAACCCATCAATAAAGTCCATTGAAATGCTATCCCATTTCCACTATGGGACTTCTAGAGGATGAAGCAGACCACCGGGCTTCTTCTGCTCCGCTTTGACTTGCTGGCATATCAAGCATTTAGAGACAAACTCAGCTACATCCTTCTTCATGCCATTCCAGAAGGAAACCCTTTTTATGTCTTTATACATCTTGTCCCCACCTGGGTGTATGGTCAATTTAGAATGGTGTGCTTCTTCGAGAACAGTTTTCACCAAATCTCTTGCTTGTGGAATGCATAGTCTTCCATCCTGTCTCAACCGACCCTTATCATCGATGGAGTATCTATTGAGGTGACTAGAAGTCTCACCTCTCATTAGCTTATCCATCACATCAATTAGCTGAGGGTCTTCACGTTGCGCGGTTCCTATTGAGTCCAAAAGCGTAGGCCTCACCTCTAGTGTTGATAACAAGCCAGGTACAAACTCGAAGAAAGGTCTAAAGTCAAATTTGCTATGTACTTCAAGCTTTGCCCTTCTACAATGAGAGGACTTAGGGTCAGATTTTTCCTACTCAAGGCATCTGCTACCACATTTCCCTTGCTAGGGGTATAAGCAATCTCAAAATCGTATGAGGCAAGAAACTCCATCCACCTTTGTTGTCTTAAGTTAAGATCCTTCTGTGAGAAAAGGTACTTTAACGATTTACGGTCGGTAAACAATTCAAACCTTTCTCCTAGTAGGTAATGACGCCATGACTTAAGAGCGAAAACAATGGCAGCTAGTTCTAAATCATGAGTTGGGTAGTTTTCTCATGTATCTTCAGCTGACTTCCTCCATAACAAATTACTTTTCCCTCTTGCATCAAGACAGCGCCCAATCATGTCCTGCATGCGTCTGTATATACAGTAAACATCTTACTCCTATTAGGCAATGTCAGAACTGGGTCGTTGTTAGAGCTCTTTTAAGTCGTTGGAAAGTAACATCGCAATCCAAATCCCAAGCAAAAGTTAGGTTCTTCTTTGTCAAACTAGTAAGTGGTGCTGAGATCTTCGCAAAGTCTTTAATGAACTTTCGATAAAAGCCCGCTAGTCTGACAAAGCTTCGAACTTCGGTTACATTCCGTGGAATCTTCCAATCTTGCACCGCAACTACTTTTGCGGGATCCACATCTATCCCCTCTTTGGACACCACATGTCCAAGAAACCTTAATTCTTCTCTCCAAAAATGGCATTTGGAGAATTTTGCGTTCAGCTGATGTGTACGAAGAGTATCCATGACTTCCCTTAAATGCAAAGCATGCTCTTCCTCATTTTTTGAGAAGATCAAAATGTCATCCACGAAGACCACTACAAATTTATTAAGGAACTCCCTAAACACCCGACTCATCAAGTCAACGAAATAGGCAGGTGCGTTTGTCAAGCCGAAAGGCTTGATAAGCCATTCAAAGAAACCATCCGGGGTTCTGAATGTGGTCTTATCAATGCTGTCCTCAGCCACTCTTAGCTGATGAAACTCGGTAGCCAGATCTAGTTGGGAGAAAACCGATACACCTACAAGATGATCGAACAAGTCGTCTATTCTTGAAAGTGGGTGCCTATTCTTCTTAGTAAGCTTGTTTAGCTCCCTATAGTCAATGCATAGACGAAGTGAACCATCCGCTTTGGTTGCAAACACTATTGGAACACCCCATTCAGAAATACTCCGCTTTATAAACCCCTTTTCAAGAAACTCTTTAACTTGCTTGCTGAGCTCTTTCCTTTCCCTTGGAGCCATGTGTCTAACGGGTAGAGCAACGAGTTTTGCATTATCAACAAGGTATATGCGGAAGTCTATCTCTCGCTTCGGAGGTAAACCCTTCACCTTTTCAAAGACATCCGAATATTCACAGACTACTCTAATAGATTTCAGGTTTTCAACAGACGCATCAAGAGATTCTAGGTAGCTAAGCATAACAGAGTTCATGGGATTACAAGAGATTTCGAGAGTGTTACCAAGGTGAGTCATAAGTCTAACCGCTCTCTTTTCACAGTCGAGGACGACAACATTACTGGATAGCCAATCCATGCCTAGAATCAACCCATAGCCCGTGAAGCCTAAAACATAGGCATTACATTTAAACCCAATGCTTAGTACAGAAATTTCCAAATCCAAAAAAATCATCGATAAATAAGCCGAACCCCAATTGGATTTGAAACAACCAAGGGATCCTTTACTATACTGGTGTCTAGGTGCAGAGATTCAACTAAAGCAGTAGATATAAAAGAGTGCGATGCGCCAGAATCAAAGAGAGTACGAACAGGATGATCAAAAAGATAAACTAAACTCTCAACAAAAATATTTCTACCTCATTCTTGCAGAGGTGCTATGAGAGCGTGAACCTACCCTCCAGCAGTAGATCCAGTCCTCTGTCGTTGCCCTTGCTTTCTTGGGTAGTTCTTAGCCATGTGCCATGTCTCGCCGCACTGAAAACAACCACCCATCTTCCTCTTCTTATTTCTACAGTCCTTAATCAGATGTCCAGGTATGCCACAAAAATTACACTTCCTCTTGTCACGGGGTTTGTTATTCTTCCCGCCTTTCTGGGAATCCGTCTTCTTGTTCTGTGACCCCTCCACATTCTTGCCTTGAGGTACTTCCACCTTTGTCTCTTTCTTGCCATCCTTATCTTCCTCCTATAACAGTGCCATTTCCACTAGTCTCTCATAAGTCGCACCCATAGGTATATGGGTCATAGCTAGACTATGCAGTGGCTCGTTCAACCCTTTAACGAAATGGAGAGCATTCTTATATGGAGTGTTCACTAACTCCAATCCGAACCTAGCCAGATGGTTGAATTGGTTGATGTATTCCTTAACCGATAGGTTTTCCTGTTTGAGAGCTAAGAACTTTTCCATCTGTAGGCTTCGTTCAGCTTGCGAGAGGAACTTCATTTCAAACATCGTTCTGAAATCCTCCCAGGTTTCAACTGGTCTCTCAGCATTAGTAACTTCCCACCAATAAGAGGCTTCGTCCTTAAGTAACCACACAGCCAATTGTATCTTCTACCTATCGTCCACGTCAAAGATAACAAACAAATCTTCTGTTTCCTTGAGCCAGTTTCTTGCTTCCACAAATGACTCAGTCCCATTAAAGTTCTTTCCACCCATGGCTCGAAAGTCTCTACATATCTTCAAGAAAGCATTTTGCACGAGGAGGAGGAGGAGGAACAACTACAATTGGGCGAGGAGGAACGTCTGCTAGGCCTGCGCCATTAGCCCTAGCTTCCAGGTACCTTCTGAACCAACCAGGTACCGACATGCCCTCAGGAAGATTAAGATCCCCAGACATGCTGAAACGAAAAGAAAAAGTTCAAAACAAAGGATAGAAAGATACTGCATATGGATTTTGGGGATTATGCTCTATAAAATAAAACAACATTTTTCTCAAAAATGCTTCTTTAAACTTCTTTTTGAAAAATAGTTTTCAAAAACTTTTATCTGATCTGGTAAACCTTTGCTCTGATACCAAGTGCAAATACCCCACCTCCGTTAAGGTCACTCACAAAGGGAATGCATTAACTTTGGTGAAGCATTTTAGGTAAAAGACACAGATAATTTACAAGACATACATATAAACAGCGGAAAACTGAAATTATTTATTAAATAGCATGGTTCAGTCAAAACATTACAAGCATTGTCTCAAAACCCAACTTCTAAATTATTACAACAAAACATCTGTCTTGATTTAATTCTCCAAGTACATAAAGAAGCATAAAACAGAATTAAAGTAGCATAAATCCCCAATAAAAGTGTAACCACAGCCATAGCCCAAGAAAAGAGCATCCAAGCAATACATCTACTCTCTTCAAGCTTGAAAAGGTCTGCACTAAGCTGAAGTATTCCCTCCCTGCGGACCTGGGGGGAAGACGGAAGAAAAGAAGGCGAAAGAAAACGGGTCAGGCATAAGTCTGGTAAGTCCACTGATTATTTAGCATATAAACAGGTAAAAGGATCATGACATGAGTAAACCGAACCTACGAAAATACCCTAGAAATAAGATAACACTAAATAAGGCAAGATAAACTAAATATACTATCGCACTCATTTCTATTTCTCTGCACCTACTAACAAGTGTTTCAACTAGCACCATGTGTTCATGATAAAATGATCCCCTTTATCGATCAGCTTCTACTCGCATGCATTTATGGCTTGTGTCATTCGGCCCCGCTTGATTGTAGATACCTGTGCTGGTCCCACCATGGGGTGTATCAATTCCTATGGTGGAAACCCGACACAAATTCAAGATGCACAGTGTATACTACTGATGCCCAGTGCCTGATTTGTCCATGCCAGAGTATGTGCATGCCCATACTCCGTCGGAACCTACACTGCTGCACCACCCGTCGTTATTTTGACCGCTTATAATCAGCCCAGTAATCGTGTCCCACCCTGCCTAGTTCAGGTACCACGATACAACTATGTGGGTTACTGCTGAAATGAGTCCTTGTTACTAGGGTTCCCTAATCAACATGTTAAAATGGTTAAGTGTTCTCAAATTAACCTAACCCCACCCATTAGTTTAGTTAACATGTTGTATTGGTTAAGCGTTGCCTTAATTAACTTAACCCTACTATTCTTAGCATGCCTTAGCTTTAATTCATTCATTAAAGCACCAACCACTCACATTAGATATGTATTGTTGCGATCACTTGATGTGACGGACGGTTCCGGGCAGTCTTACACCACAACTCAATCTAACCTCGGGTTTTTTGGGCTTAATGCGCTAACCTCTCACATTAGATCTATATTGTTACGGTTGCTGGATGTGCCGGGCGGTTCCAAGCATTCTTACACCGTAACTCAATCTAACCTCGGGTTAGGCATAATCATCTTTTAATTAATTTACATATTTACTGTTTATGTTTATATGTAAATTATCCACCAATGTTGTCAACTCAAGTCATGTCCCATTTTCCCACTAAATTATGTCTATAATTCTTAAGTATACAAATTATACCATTTTATGCCATTAATCATTTACATGATTATGAGCTAATCTATGCCAATAACATGTAATTTGGTAATTTTTCCCAACGTATCCCCCGTTATTCGTTCGCATAAATTACATAAAACGTTAGGCTCGCAATTTAGCCTAACTCATAAACAAAAGGGAAAAGCTAAGGGACATGTAACATTCCAACGACATAAAACAGTATAGATCAACTAAAAATTTGTGATATAAATTTGATATAGTACTACACACATTTAATAAAGCATGTAAATGTGAACTTGCATTTGAGTTGGACCAAATTAACATAGATCTAAACATCTAAGCATGTAGATCTAGACATATAAGCCTGTATGAACATGACTTAGCTTATGAACTTGCATATAACATATCATAAAAGAATCACCAAATATACATGCAACATGATAGGTTCATCACCAAATTAATATACAACATGATAGGTTCATCATCAAATCAATATACAACATGATAGGTTCATCACCAAATTAACATACAACATGATAGGTTCATCACCATATTAACATACAACATGATAAATTGTATCAATCACAATAGCCTCGTAGGCATAGGTAATTTCAGAATTGTTACAGGGATAAACATGAATCAGAATACGATTATCTTACAACTAGGCACAGTTCTAGTTTCTCTTCATTACAAGTAATGACTTTTATTTGTTATTTGTTCAAATCTAAAGAATAACTGAACTTACAAACAAAAGAACAAATCTTGTTTTCTGGGATCTGATTTCTAAAACTGAAAAGCTATCCTTTGATGTAGACTACTGATTCTCTAGTTTTGATTTGATTTGGGACTTCCTAACTTGCTTTCTAGTTTAGAGAAAAATGGAGGCTACGCTAGTTTGGCCATGGACAGCATGACGGCTTCAGAGAGCAATTTTATGTGGCTTTAGGGTTGAGGGTTGGGGTTGTTTATATAGAAGTTTAGATTAATGAGAGCCATTAGATCATCCTAGGAGAAATCAGAGCCATCCAGACCAAATAGAGCCAACCGGAAGTCGCCACATATGCCATAATGACTCAGAAAATGTCACTGGACAAAACAGTCCAGATCTGGCCGAGGGGGTCGACCCCTCAGGGGGGTCGACACCCCGGTCGACACCCCTCTTAGGGGGTCGACATCTATGTCAACCCCCCTTGGGGGAGTCGACCCCTATAGGCGAGAATTTTCCGGACCAGCCGCTTCTCTCAGAATTTTTGAATTTGAACTCCTTTTTAATTTAATTATTATTTATATTTAATTTCCGTTTAAACTTGAAATCTTCTGAACTCCATAACTTCTTCATACGGAGTTCGATTCACGCAAACTCGGACTCTATCTCAAGCAGAATTCTGAGACGAACGCAATGGCGAAACACTTTTCCCTTAATTTCTACTTTTAAAATTAAGTATTCTTTAATTCGTTACTTTAATGTTTACAGAAAATACAGGGTATTACAAATATGATCCCAGTTTTGACCAAAAAAAATTCTTATTAAATTTGTTTGACTTATTTGAATATATTATTTGAAAGTCTACTTGAAATTTTTGTAATAAGAGTGTCATGATTACTCTTTGGTACATTTCGATGGGTACCGCAGCATGGAAAATACATCCTTACTTGATGATGGTGAGTCGAAAAAGCTAGAATAAGATGAACCTTTAGTACATTTCGATGGGTACCTCACAAGAAGTGTATGTCTTTACTGGATGATTTGGCATTGGCTGCAATTATAAAAAAAGAGGGTCTAGAGTTTACTCCAAATTGAGTGTATATTCATAAGGAGACTGGGTATTGATTCAAATTGCAATGAACATGATCCTTAATTTGGGCATAAAAAAAACTATAGCGTGCCAAATCTAGTAATAGATTGCAGGATTGATAAAATGATCACAAATTGAGAAGTTTGAATCATATAATATCCAGGTATGGCTTAAACTCCCTGATTCGATTTATGATTTTTTTTTTGAAAGTATACTATCAAGAAAAATGCCCTGGATACATAGAGTTTCTTTAGTGGAACATTTGACTTTCTTTTGATTAAATATTGCATACAATTTTGAGGGCGAAATTCCTTTTAAGGAGAAAAGAATGTAGCAACCCAAAATTTTGAGAATTAAATATTTGAATATCGAGAATATTCAAATATTCAAATCATGGATTTAATGTTATAAAAATGGTTTTATAACCTTGTTAAATCCTATAAATAATAAATAATAGGGAGAAAATATGTTGTTGATTTTTTTTTACAAAGATAAGTAGTTCGAAGAAATATCGATAATGTGATTGAAAATCGTTTTGTCATAAATGATGTTTAACTTGTTGATAGTTGTTAGACCATCATGTGTATGTCATTACAACAGAAGAACACATATATGTATATACATATCTTATAAACTAAGAAAATGGTATATGTATATTTTTAAAATATGATAAGTAATCTGAAATGATAATGACACGTGTCATCAAATGAACGGTACACGTGTCTTGAGATTAAAGGAAATAAAGACGCATAACCCTATTAGGTGTCCATGTGTAGAAACATCTTAAAACACCTAAGAGTGCACGTGTCTACATTCTAAAGCTTTCATGAAGATAAAGTGGACAAGTGTTCAAAACCAAATTACCAAACTAGCTTTTAAGAATGCTATAAATAAGGTAGAAATGTTCATTTGTTTTTATATATTTCCTAAAAAAAAGGTAAGATAAAGAGGAAAAGTGGAGGAGAAGCCAAGAGAATAAATACAAGTTCAAGCTACAATTTTAAGGTGAGAAAAACTGTTTGAGTACATGTATTCATTTCATACTTTGAAGAAAAGTTTTGAAAATTGAGAATGAATGATAGGGCTCGAACCTATGAAAATGACGTTCGGTATTTTGACCATAACTTCTTCATTCCTTAATAAAATTTTGATTCCTTTAATGTTTTGAAAATCTAATTCAAAGGCATACAACTTTCATGTCTGCCATTTTTTCTAATTCGATCATTTATGTACCTGAAAATTGTATGCAAAGTTAGGTAAAAATCTTCCCTAAACGGACATGTTGAAAGTGCCTCGTATTGTTGAATTTTATATATTAAATTGATAAATGATTTTAAAGGTTTCTTTTCATGGTAATTAAGTACACTAAGAAAGTTTCTTATTGTAGAAAATTTGGAGTCAAGAACTATATTTATCATAGCGAAATAGAATCAAACATTTTGCCGAAAAACTGGTCAAAAATCTGAATTTCGTAGCATTTGTGAAACACCGTTTTTTTCTGTATTATTTATAAAGGCCCAGAACTTTTCATGGTGCACAAGAAACACTGTAATAGCTGTTTTGAGTCTAAAACCATTGTAAACTACCCAGAACTTTCACCACTCAACAGAAACGCTATAATAGCTGTTTTAAGTCTGTAACCATCTATTCATAATGCTTTATAAATGCTGCAGTTTTTATTTTAACATATACAACTGATGATTGAGGACACTAATGACATAGTATAACTAAAACTTACTATAGCATATTCTAAAATGCTATATTTTTAGTTTGAAAATTTTAACGTGGTATAAATGACGTTTAAATTAACTATTTTCCTTCAATCTTTGAAGATCTTTCCAAACATATATTAAAGAGATATAAAGCTGGTTTGAGATTGTTTATAAAGGAGTTTCTACATAAGAAAGTTGATTAGTATTTAAAATAGAAGATGTTTATCTTTTGAAAGGAAGTGCTACAAGAGATATAAAGATGTCTTTCAAAATGAGTATTTACAAAGTGTTTACCTCTACATGATATAAAGAGTATTCTGGAAATAAATATTGATTTCAAATGTTTTATGTAAAAAAGAACTACGTTTGCTTGATCCTATATCCAATTGCTTACCTAATTAGATAAAGGTACGTAGGCAGTCACATGGGATAGTGATGCAGCTGCTTTATTAATAATATTTTTTTGTTTATTAGTTGTTATTACGTCTTGTGTCGGTGCATATTTCATGTTTATCATTTAAGCCATACTAATGTATTTATTGAGCGTGCATAAATGGATATCGATGTCCATCTCGTCAAAATTGCATAATGGTTAATTATGGTGTTTGTATTTAATAGGTAATCAAGCAGACCTGGAGAATTAGATGAAAAACTCTGATAAAAGGTATTTATTAAAACTCTATCTAATGCATTTAGTGAGGTTGTACATATTTACCATATATGATGGTAGCTGTCATTGTTTGTTTTGAAAGGAAGGATTTTTGACAATTTTGACTAGTTCATAATTTCCAGGGAGTTACGGGAAACGACTCATTTGAAAAACCATGTGAGAACTTGTATAAAAAACAACACTAGCCAGAGGCTATCAGGGTAACAAATCATTGATTAGCATTAGTCAGAAATTACAAAAAAAAAAAAATTATGGCATAACCACTCATTGCTTATCGAGGCATAACATGTCATTATTTTGACGATGATTGGAAATTACAAAAAAAAAAAAAATCATTGCTTATCATGAGTTGCCTCATCCTTACACTGTATTAGCACTTAGTGCGACTATGAAGTTTAAAGTGCTACACTGAAATATTGATAAAAAACTATTTGCACTTACCGCTGATAATGCTTCAAATAACGATGTTATGGTTAGAGATCTTAAGGAATGGTTAGTTGGTAAAAATATTTTGCTTTTAAATAGTGTATAATCCATATGCATTATTGCACACATATATTAAATTCAATTCCAAGATGGTCTAAAGATTGTGCGTGGACTTATTGAGAAGATAAGAGAAAATGTCAATTTCGCGAAGTCATCAGAAAGTAGAAAACAAAGTTGGGAAAATGCATTAGCAAAATCTCGATTAAGTGGAAAAGGAGTTTCTTATGATGTTCCAACAAGTTGCAATTCTACATAACTTATGCTTGAAAGTGCACTACAAGTGCATTCTACATTTGAAAGATTATTATATTTGACCAATGATTTCAAATCATTGCCCTCAAATGAAGAATGAGAGGTTGGGAAAGAAATTAGTGAATGTTGAAAATTTTCTATGAAGTTACACTTAAGTTTTCCAGTGTAAGTATCCCACTGCTAATTTATTTTTATAAAGCGTATGTGATGTTTATGAAAAAAAATCTTAACTTGGGAATTAAATGAACATGAGAATATTCAATCCATGGCGCAAAAAATGAGAATTAATTTTGATAAATATTGGAGCACTTGTAGTCTAATGATGAGTCTTAATATGATTTTATATCCCTGCTATAGAATGACTTACATAGACTTTATTTGATCTTTGATCTATGGTGAAAGTTCAAGTATTCATGTTGGAAAAATAAGTGAATCTTTGAAGTCTTTTTTTTTTGGCAAAACCGACCGGTTTTTATAGTGATCCGCAACACTCTTTTATTTATTAAAAAAATAAAAAGTTACATTTGCTTACAGGTGATATGCGATTCACATTTCACACCAGTGGTTTTGAAGTGGACCGTCCACTGACTCTAAACAAATGGTACAATAGGCAAGCATAACTTACAAACTGCAACCGCATTGCAGTTTACATGTTTACTACATATTAAATGACCTTGTGCCTAATTGATTGCACAAAGACAACTTATGTCTCAACCATTATCAAACTGTGCATTCTCCATTGCTCTCTTCTTGATTTGAATTACCAGTGACATTCCAGTGTTGCTCACAGATAACATGGCAGAATTTGCAGTACCACAACAACTGGAGGAGCCTTGTAACCAGGTAGTGGTGGAATATTTGCATATGGATTGATGAATACCGGTTGTTTACCTTTATCCACGTTGTATTTCTTGATCACATTCTCCATCACTAGATTTTTAATTTCACAAACCTCATTTCCAAGCTTACCTCTCTCGATTAGAGATGGAAATTTAATCTGTGGGGATGGGTACCCATGGAGACCCGCGCCTAATCGGGTGGGGATTCCCCGACTTAGTGGGTGATAGGGCGGGGACGGAGGATGATTTCAATATCCAAAGCAGGTACGGGGCGGGTACGGAGGTAATACTATTCGCCCCATATCCGACCCAATATATATTTCCTGTTAAAGAACATGTACGTTAGGCATATATACATTAAGTAGAAACATAGATTGTTGTGCACTTGTGCTGTGTCTATTCAGTTTAACAAATTGTATCCTTTCACATGCGGATGTGCTTATTAAATGTTGTTTAATAATAACGCTTATTCATATCATTCATGTTGTTTGTTGTGCCTGTGTCCATTCATAACAGGGATAAACATACATGCATGCATGGCATAAATATACATTTTTTTACCATTTTTTCTAAGTTGTTGACATGACAGTGACATTGTTTAGACCATTTCTTTAACATTTAGTGTACTGTTATACACTTGAGTTAATGATTATTGGTTACCCGATGGGTCCTCCATAACCGGTGGGTATTCCCCTACCCGAATCCGTTGGGTATTAAACGGGGATGTGGTGGGTACGGAGGACATGAATGGGTAGTGGGGATGGAGGCGGAGGATGTATTCCCCGCATATCATCCGCCCTATTTCCATCACTACTCTCAATTTCCTCTCTCAGACTTTCTATAGTTTCTAAGACATTCTTGTCTCTATGCATTGTCTTTGTTTTCAACTTATCTGGTGGCTCCTTTCTTTTAGAAAATTCTAGTGCATCAAGATTAAAATTTTGTTTCAAAAAGCTATCCAAATTCTCAACAACACGTTGTAAGCTAGATGAAAGTGGCATTGCAGTACACAATGCACTGTCTTTCTCATTCACTTATCTGTTCTCCATGCCAATGAGCTTTACATTAGTGCTTGCTGAAGGAACAGAACTGCTACCTGAGTTCACCTGATTTCCAAAGCTTCTAACATCATTAATTAGGTCCTGCACTGAATTCTGGGTTTCACTTACATTACGTTGCTTGGTGGGAGGACTCATGGGATTAAGTAACCCATATCTGAAATTGCACTCAGTATTCAATTGCCTAGTGGGTATTATATGTGGGACATCGATGTCAAAACCACTAGTATTCACGGTATTAATAAATTCAATTTCTTCAGTATTCATGTCTTGCAACTCATCATCCTTGGAGCCGTCTACTTCTTTACCCTCCGTTTGCTTGCCATTTTTCATATAGTCCATCCTTGTTCACAACTTTTTTGGACATACTGGGGCTACCAATAATGTTGTGCAAAATGCATCCATCACCGTTGTTTCCCATTTGTCGTATCTTAGATGTTTCACATATCTCTCCTTCCTTATGCTCTTGCGAATTTGGATGTGATTTATTAACTTCACACAAGTTGATCAAGGTCTCAAAACTATTTCCAGTTTGTACAACAGCTACACCAGAATTATTCATACCAACATATTTAACTTTTTTAGCATAAGCACCATCTACCTCTTCCATTCCTTCTGATTAATAGTAGAGGGAGCCTTAGGCTTGATAGTATTTCTAGTGGGTATCACTTTGTGTTTCCTATTGAAGGTGGCATTGAGACCATCAGCACGACCAGCTACTTGTGATCTCACATATTCAGTGCCTTTGTTACCCATTTCCTTATCACTTTTACCATCACTCTTCATTGTGGAGTCTTCAAAACTGCAGGGATAGTTTAACTCAGAATGTCCAAAACTTTTGCAAGTGTGGCAAATATCTGGTTTCCAGATGTAGATGACAAAGACAAAGGGCTTTGTGCCGTCACTGAGTATTACAGAGATCATGTTCGGTAGTTCAAAATCTGGAGAAATTTCCACCAACACTTTAGCCTAGCTATGCCATTCAAGACTCTTGGTTGCTCTATCCATGCATAAAAACTTGCTAATATGTGAAGCCAACCAGCAAATTCCAATCTTAGACCATGCTACCATGGGAAGGTTGGACATATTCAACCACGTTGGCTCTTTTTTAACTCCCTTACCCGAATTCCCTATATTAGCATCCCACTTCTTTAAATTAAAAAAACTTATTTTTAATCACTGCTGGATCAGCTTCCAAGATCCTCTTCCTGTCTTCAGAATCGGAAAGAAGGAAGAAAAACATATGGCCATTAGATTTTACCTTGATCGAGCCACGTGGTTTCCGGAGCCTTTTCAAGTGTGTTACCACTGCAGTATAAGAAAGAGGGGAATCAAGAAAAAAAATCCGTGATGTACTCATTCCATACTTCAAAGCTCGCCTGAATGATGTCTTCTATTGGTATTAAGTGTTTTCCTGCATACTTTAACGTGATCGTTGGAGGCGAGTAGTCACAAATGCTAAATGGTTTAGATGCAAAAAGGGAAGACCATCTAACTTGTGGCAGAGGCTAGTTCGGTAGAGAAGGAGACTTAGGAAGGAGATAGGAGGTGGATCTGGAGGAGGAGGAATTGGAGCAGGAGGTGGATCAAAATTGGGAAGGGATCTAGGAGGCAACGGGAAATGGAGACTTGTTTGGCTTGAGACGAAAGGCAGAGAGGTCGCCATTTTTGAGCAATTTTTTTTATTATGTACTATTTTCTTTTGCTTTGAAGTCTCTTTTCTCTATATGTATGAGAAGGAATTTACTTCGCGTCTAAGTGCATCTACAACCACTGAAACGACCCAAACTTCCCCGTAAAGAAAAGCCGGATTGCTTTGAGAACAACACACATCAAAACACAAAACAGAAGAACATTTTATTGCTGTTACAACAATTACATCAGAGTACAAGAATTTTCCAGAGTATGAATAATAATATACATTGGAAATACAATAATATCAGAGTTTAAATTACATTTAAATAGCAGCGGAAAAATAATACAAAACACAACTGAAAGAAATACACGGATACAGAGCCTTCTGAATATCGCTCCAGCTGTAGACCAGGATCCTGTGAATATAATATCTGCAAACCAAAACTACTAGCTGCCCGTGTGGAAAATATGGGCACCCAGAGTTTAGGTTAAAACAATAAACTCCAGGTCAGTCATGGGACTGGTGTGAGAACTCAAAAACATTTATTAACTCTAATTTTAGTTAGGTAAATCAAGGGACCACGCCGCTATCGCGGAACGGGTTTCCTCCTAAGAATACCAGTGCATAAAAACAACGCAATGCTTTTTAGAAAAATGAAACCATTATAAGACTCAAGTCCCTTGCAACGAACGCCGAAGGATAGAGTTTACCTTATAATGGTCAAAAATGCTTAATACGCGAATTTCATCTTTTATACTATAAGTGCACAGTGTAGAAATCAAATTTGAATATAAATATATCAGTCTAGGTGGCATAATATGTTATGTAAGCGGCATAATATGTTATGTCACCATATAAGTATACAACTAAAAACCGTAAGATCGTATTGGAAAATTGGATTCCATCATGATGGCTACTGATTCGAAAGATCAATCGCGAATGTATCTCCACGGCTTACGTCTCGGCAAGAGAAAACACCGAAATACATATACTACGCACTTTGGATGAGCAGTAATCTGATCTATCTTCATGAGATTCGGCTGAAATGACCTATCCCACTTCTAGGGTGGAGCGACCACCCTAGCCCATCGGCCGACCCCAAATCCGTATAAAGTATATTGGTCAAACCGAACATTATCAAACAAATCGTTCACCATCATACCGTGGTGTGTGAGGCCCGCGAAGTCACGTTGTATCCAAAGCGGCGCTATATAAAAGCTATGCTTTGGTCTTCATCCACAAGGCTCTGCTTTTCAATAAAAGCCTTGATCATATTCATCTTAGCATGCCACATTATCAGACCATACCATATCATTGATTCATCTATCGATATATAACAGGGTGTTAAGAAAAAGAATAAATTCTCCGCCACCAAACAACTATATATTAAATAGAGATCAACGAATACAATATAAAGGAATACAATGTCAGACACACAATCCATTTATCAGTCCGTTCTGGGTCTGAACGAAACTATATCCGGTAGATCTCCAAATACGTCTGAATGATCACCAATTTTTCCCTCATTTTGGGTGTACGGTCCAATCAAGATATCAATAATCATCCATTCGATATGGAAATTTCCCGGTCTTCAATAACCGTCTTCATCATCGATCTTCAATCGTCGTATGAATTATTCAGAATGGGTTAAACCCGGTCTTTCTGAATAATTTGCATAATTTAAAATCATGTGCTTTAAAACACAACCAACGCCTCATTCCAATCAAGAGTATTCTTTGATTTTAATTTAAACCAAATTAAGGTTTATTCAACTAGTCGGGATTAACGCCTTACCGAAGTAATCATTAATTAATATCCTATTCCCAACCTACACAACCCATGGAGTAAACTGGTGGTACTCCATATCTAACACCCAATGTGTTACGGTAAACTTAATTACCGTTTTATCGATCAAATCTAATTAAAGATTTAACTACCGCTTGGAGTAAAACTAGTGGTACTCCATTATCGTTCATTTCTTGAATTAAGTAAATTTAATTACTTTTATCCTCATTCAATCCAATTAAAGATTTATTAAAACTATATTTAGTTTTAATCTTCAAGAATCATTATTTAATGATTATTTAACTTTCAAGAAACAATCTTTCCTTTAACTGGGTTAAAGAACAAATGTTGCCTAAAACATCGTTCACAATAAACCCAAAATCGTATTTCAATTCAATATGTTAAATTGAAACTTCTCTTTAGAATATTTCACTAAATCTTAGTTAAAATATTTATGAATTACCAATCTAAATTTCACTGTCAATCGGGTTTAAAGAACTAATGTCATTTAAAAACATTGTTCGCAATTAACCCAAAAGTCGGTTTCACTTAATTTCAATTATGTTTAATAATTGGAAATCTTATTTAAATCTTAATTAAAAGATTTATTCTTTCCCAAATGAGTTTAAGAACAGTGTTATCTAAGACACTATTCACGACAAACCCAAATTTTAATCTGATATTAAATATCATGCTTTGAATAGAAATTATATCGATTTATGTTCAATATCAAATTCTGAAAATTAACGTATATCAAATTGGGAATAACGATATTAATATCTTCCAAATTCCCACAATAATATCCGTATAATCACAAAATCCAATACTGAAATAATCCGAAGATTATTTCCATTCAAATCCATTCCAATATATGCACTGGAAAATATTGGTTTTATTAAAACCACTTTAATCCTTTTATTTATTTTAATTAATTTATTAAAATAAACAAATCACTCATTCTTTTACATTGAAACGTATATTTACATTAAAATGAATCTTTTTCATTCTTTTGAAACAAATTAGCTAAAAAAAAAGTATTCCTTCTAATGTAATCAATCTTAAATAAAAATGAAATCTTTTTAGTTCAACCTTTATTACATTGAAAAATGTAATGTTTTCATTTCAACTTTATTACATTGAAAAATGTAATGTTTTCATTTCAATCTTTATTACATTGGAAAATGTAATGTTTTCATTTCAACTTTATTACATTGAAAAATGTAATACTTTCATTTCAACTTTATTTTCAATTCAGTCTTTATTACATTGAAAAATGTAATATTTTCATTTCAACTTTATTACATTGAAAAATGTAATATTTTCCTTTCAACTTTATTACATTGAAAAATGTAATATTTTCCTTTCAAACTTCATTCTAAAATGTTTATAAATTCGTTTATAAAACGATTCCAACTTTTATTTCAATTTTAAATCCAAATTGAATATTCTATCTATTATCATATTAAAATAATATTATTTCCAAAATATTTATTTTGGAATTAGCTCTTTAAAACATGCATTATAAAATGTATAAAATAAATCGATAAACATGTTCGGGTTAAAATGGTGTTGCTATTTAAAACAGATTAAATAGCTCAATCCATTATCTTATTCATTTATATTTTACACTAGGCCAGACCTCCCACATTAAGCCTACGACTTGTGGATGCTGGATATGTCGGTTGGTTCCGGGCAGACTTATCCCACAAGTTGGGCTTAACCTCGTGTCATGGCCCAATTCGTATTTGCGCACTTGGACCTCTCACATTAGGCCCAACATTTGTGGCTGCTGGATAAGCCGGTTGGTTCCGGGCAGACTTCCACCACAAATGTGACCTAACCTCGTGCCCAAGTACAATTATAATTTTATAATAATAATTAACTTTTCTAAAACGCACTCTTTGAAAATATCCTTTCCATTAAAGAATCTAAAATTTAAATATTCTTTAATTCTAAAATGACGTGATTTCAAATGTCTTAACTTACCTTTCAAATCTTTATAAATGTCTGAACTTTCCATATTATTATAACAATTAATAATAATCTTCCCAAAATGTCTTATTTTGAAATCAAATATATTTATTGCCACATAATGACGAATAAATGTAATCTTTCCAAAACGTTCAAATTTCAAAATCAAACTTTCTTATCTTAACATGTGGATGGTAAATATGTAATCTTTATAATTAAATCTCCTTTATTATAACTTTTAAACAATAAAGATATAATCTATTTAAATCAACGCCAATTAATTCCATTAATTGAGTATAAATTAAAATATTCATTAACTCAAAATTGATAACAATAATATTAATCTTTTCAAAATGTTCAGTTTTGCAACAAATCTTCTTAATTTAACATGTTGACAATTTAAAAGGGTATCTTTTTAATTCTAATCTCTTATTGTAAATTTTTTACTAATAAAAATGTTATCTTTCCAATTCACTCTTTTTATTGTAACTTTGACAATACGTACCTTCCCATTTGAAAACATGGAAACCATCCTTTGGTTCTTTTAATTGAATACTGGATTATAATATTCTTTAACTCAAAATTGGAATGAGACTCACACAATTTCCATGTAATTTAATTACACGGATTTCAAACATTGCACTTATTCTATAATAATGTCAACCATTCACATAACAGCCAAAGTGCAATTTACACTAAACACAAGGGTGATGTGTAGTCAAATATCAACCCAAGACCCGTGTGGGGTTTCAGCCAACACATAATTTTGTGCACTTGGGCGAGGTGTAAAATAATCGTCCCAATCAACATCAACAAGTCAAGTAACTTGTCAATGGCAGTGTAACATCATTTTAAATTATCATAAATAATAAATCATTAGTTTAACCTGTTGAATATTTTCAATTTCAAACATGACATGACATCCAAATCCACAATCCGTTCAACAAACAATTACTTCCATCACCAATAATTTATTTACATTTAATTATAAAAATAAATAACTATTCGAAAATTGAGTGAGCAAAAGAGTTCTCACCTTTGCCGGCTTTAAATGACGGTTCGGGCCCAATTTTAGTCCAAAATTCAACATGCTCCAAATTTGATGAAATTAGTGTCTACGCGTAGCTCTCGACTCACTGATCGCAGCAAATCCTGTTTCGTGCGATTTCGAGTTCGTATCAAAAAGATATGAATTTTCGAAGTTTGTAATAATTAAATAATTAATTTAAAGTGAATATTAGGCACACATCCCTAAAACGAAACTTAATTAGGCTCACATCCGGTCCCAAACTTATTGTAAATTAGGTCCCTATTTTTCAAAAACATATAAATAAATATTAAAAAAATATAAAAAAATCACGTAAATTCATAATTAAATAAAACATGTTCACGCCAAAAAAATCAGGTGGAAAATCAATCAACAAACACGTCAAAATCAAAAAATACACAAAACAGCGAAAAATGCAGTAAAATGCATAAAAACATACACATATTTCAAATAGTTGCATACATGTATGCATCTATTTCAATTCCGCATCATACATCAGCATATATGCATACATGTATGCAGATTTTCCGAAATACATGCATGATTTCATGCATCTATTCGATTTCTGCATGGAAAACACGCATGCTTGCATATGTGCATACGAGTATGCAGTTATGCAGAAAATATGCATTCAAGTATGCATATATTGTCACGCCTTCGGCTTTCAACACATTACTGCATACAAGTATGCAGCTATTTTGAATAACAGCATACTTGTATGCAATTATTCAGCAGGCTTGCGGATCTTTTTTGCATGTGTATTTAAAAAGTTGCATACATGTATGCAACTATCAGTAATAGTTGCATACATGTATGCAACTTTTTTTTTTCAGTTTGCGTGGGCTCCTGGGATTATTTCCAGAATTTAGATTTTTTTTTTATGCATTAGCGCATTTTTTTTTGGCCAGAAATTGAAAAAGGCGAAGGGGACATGAGGAGCAGGCGAATGGACCAAAATTTTTGGGCGGCATGTGATTTTAGGGACCGGAAACGTATGGAAAAGTATGGGTGGACGTAGCTTTAATTTAAAACTTAAATAAGGACGTGAGACAAAAGTACCCTAATTTAAATTATGAAAATTACCCAAATTTTCAACTTGCTCCAAATTGGACAAAATTACTGCTCGCTCGAAGCTCTTGACATAACGATCTCAACGGATTCAGTTTCATGCAATTTCGATAACATGACAAAAAGTTATGCGCTTGCGAAGTTAACAAATCGATTAAAATAATATTTAAATTTGTAAAAATTACCCAAAATTTCAATTTTCTCCAAATTGGACAAATTTGGTGTCCACGCGAAGCTCTCATCGCCACGATCACAGCAGACCTAAAATCGTCAAATTTCGATCTCGTATGTAAAAGATATTGCATTACTAACATAGAACATAAATGTTTCGCGTTTAAGCCCCAAACTTTTTTTTTCAAACAGCACCCTGAACTTAAAATGCTCGCCACGGCCAAACCGTAATTCGGAATTGCACGAAACCAGCTCTCTCCGGCTTCTCCCCCCCTTTCCACGGCTGGTGGTCCCCCCTCCAATTCGCCACGTGGGGCCCACGATCTGCAGATGAACGGAAAAGTACAGTTTCCGTTCATCTTGGTGCTGCGGCCGCCTCGGTGCTCTAAATGCCCCCAAATTTTTACAGTAGCTTGGCCTCGACCTCCCGAACAACTTCTCTGTTTGTTACTTCGCCTGAAAATGCACGGATTGGCGGGAAATTGCTCATCTTTGCGACTGTCCTGTTTTCAGCACCCCTCCAATAAAATTGACATTCCGGCCAACTCCGACCACCTGAGACCATGATACCACCGCCAAAAGAACCGTATGGTTCCCCTCTACCTCTGCCTGAAGTCGCTCGACCTAACTCTCTTCGTGGGGCCCGCAATAGCCAAAAAACGAAAATATGGATGCTGCCTTTGGATTGAGATTCCGGCGAATCCGTGCGACGATAGGTCTTGAATTTTTCGTGGTAGATAGAGGATAAGAAGATGAACAAAACCCAGAAAGGGTTTGGTCTGATTTGGTTTGGATTGAGAGTTATAAATTGTTTTGTTTTCAGGGGCTTATTTGCAAAGAATTATTTAGAGTGGAGGCCATGAAAATGAAGAAGGAGAAGGTGGCTGGTAGGTTTAGGGTTATGATTCAGCTAATGGCTAAGGAAAAGATATTTTATATGGGGTTAAGAATGTTACTAGGCCCAATTACCCTTTTATGTATTTATTTATACAATTTGCACCCATTTTCATATTCTAAAAATTCGTGTTAACACCTACGAATTCCAATTTTTATGAAAATTGAAACATAAATATTTCTTGACATTACGGATTCAAAGAAACTGGTTTCGTTAAATTCCGAGTCCGTATGAATAAATTATGAATTTTTAAAGTCTGAAAATTGACCGTTTTTCACTGTAAAATTAATAACGACCACATACTGACTCCAAAAATTACGAATTTTGGAATCTAGTAATAATTTAATATTCCGGATCCAACAAAAGTGGTCTCGTAAAAAACGAAGGTCGTCTGCAAAATTTCCATTTTTAAGGCGTATATATTTAATATTAAAAATACATTTTTAAATCAATAATTTCCGAAACTCGAAATATATAAGTGTTTATACTTTTTCAATGCAGAAACATCATTTTGAACTCAATGGAAGTGGTTTCAAGTCTAAATTCATTCGTATGTAAAAATTAGCATTTTGGGCCATATATATTATATATAAATCCATAGCATTTTCCTGAAAATTTAATTTTGTCATAACTTACAAATTATAAACTGGAATCTTGATTTCTAAAATTCTTTAGAAAGATATTGTCAATACGGTCCTAGCATTTCTTGTTTCGTCCAATTTCGATTTATAATTAATTTTATATAATTTCTCAAAGTTTAAAATCGAATTCTGAAATTACCGCGCCATTTCAGGCTCGAAATATAATTAATATAATTTTTAACTTTAATAAAATAAATTTTTAATCATTATTATTTAAAATAAATTATTTTAAATATCCAAAATCCATTAAATTAACCAAAAATAATATTTTATTTCTGTTCCAAAATTCCGGGTTGTTACAATCTCCCCCACTTAAAATCTTTTCGTCCTCGAAAAGGAATTGAGAAAAACGTTGTTCAACTAATCAACTCAACTTTCAATCTTAATAAATTTTCAATTCTGTTCAATATTAAATTCCGATTTAACTAAGTTTATCATTCTTTAATATATTGGTCTTATTAATTATCATTCCAATAGTTTTATTAGTTAAACTAATTACCAAACATCACAACCAGCAATCAATTAGGTGATTAACTTTTCAAATAAATATAGCTTTTATATATAGTCAAAAATCATATTTCAGTGCAATTTACAGCAATAAACCCTAACTAAATTTTTGGTTCTCACACTAGTCAATTGGAAATATATAGATATCCCACTTTCAAAAACTCGAACATAAACACTGATGACGCTAGCAATCATCAGAATCATCTCCGGGCGACTAGAGTGTGATTTTATATCCATCCCGTATATCTGAGACTTCAAATACACGTTGATCAGACGTATATTAAAATCTCTATATGCTGGATAGTCCAAATCAAAATAATATAGTATACAAATACGTATAATAAGGTTTAAATTTTTCAAAACAAAGTTTATTTTCTTTTTTTAAATTAATACTCTTCACACTCGTTCTAGGGTACTACTGATCCCATCTCTAACGAGTCATTCTTATTGGATATTACTAATCCAATCTCTGATGAATTCTTTTGTTCGGTTCTAATGTGTTTTGTTCTCGAGCTCTGTAAACCAAAGCTCTGATACCAAATGAAACGACCCAAACTTCCCCGTAAAGAAAAGCCAGATTGCTTTGAGAACAACACACATCAGAACACAAAACAGAAGAACATTTTATTGTTGTTACAACAATTATATCAGAGTACAAGAATTTTCCAGAGTATGAATAATAATATACATTGGAAATACAATAATATCAGAGTTTAAATTACATTTAAATAGCAGCGGAAAAATAATACAAAACACAACTGAAAGAAATACACGGATACAGAGCCTTCCGAATATCGCTCCAGCTGTAGACCAGGATCCTGTGAATATAATATCTGCAAATCAAAACTACTAGCTGCCCGTGTGGAAAATATGGGCACCCAGAGTTTAGGTTAAAACAATAAACTCCAGGTCAGTCATGGGACTGGTGTGAGAACTCAAAAACAGTTATTAACTCTAATTTTTAGTTAGGTAAATCAAGGGACCACGCCGCTATCGCGGAACGGGTTTCCTCCTAAGAATACCAGTGCATAAAAACAACGCAATGCTTTTTAGAAAAATGAAACCATTATAAGACTCAAGTCCCTTGCAACGAACGCCGAAGGATAAAGTTTACCTTATAATGGTCAAAAATGCTTAATATGCGAATTTCATCTTTTATACTATAAGTGCACAGTGTAGAAATCAAATTTGAATATAAATATATCAATCTAGGTGGCATAATATGTTATGTAAGCGGCATAATATGTTATGTCACCATATAAGTATACAACTAAAAACCGTAAGATCGTATTGGAGAATTGGATTCCATCATGATGGCTACTGATTCGAAAGATCACCGAAATACATATACTACGCACTTTGGATGAGCAGTAATCTGATCTATCCTCATGAGATTCGGCTGAAATGACATATCCCACTTCTAGGGTGGAGCGACCACCCTAGCCCATCGGCCGACCCCAAATCCGTATAAAGTATATTGGTCAAACCGAACATTATCAAACAAATCGTTCACCATCATACCGTGGTGTGTGAGGCCTGCGAAGTCACGTTGTATCCAAAGCGGCGCTATATAAAAGCTATGCTTTAGTCTTCATCCACACGGCTCTGCTTTTCCATAAAAGCCTTGATCATATGCATCTTAGCATGCCACATTATCAGACCATACCATATCATAGATTCATCTATCGATATATAACAGGGTGTTAAGCAAAAGAATAAATTCTCCGCCACCAAACAACTATATATTAAATAGAGATCAACGAATACAATATAAAGGAATACAATGTCAGACACACAATCCATTTATCAGCCCGTTCTGGGTCTGAACGAAACCATATCCGGTAGATCTCCAAATACGTCTGAATGATCACCAATTTTTCCCTCATTTTGGGTGTACGGTCCAATCAAGATATCAATAATCATCAATTCGATATGGAAATTTCTCAGTCTTTAATAACCGTCTTCATCATCGATCTTCAATCGTCGTATGAATTATTCAGAATGGGTTAAACCCGGTCTTTCTGAATAATTTGCATAATTTAAAATCATGTGCTTTAAAACACAACCAACGCCTCATTCCAATCAAGAGTATTCTTTGATTTTAATTTAAACCAAATTAAGGTTTATTCAACTAGTCGGGATTAACGCCTTACCGAAGTAATCATTAATTAATATCCTATTCCCAACCTACACAACCCATGGAGTAAACTGGTGGTACTCCATATCTAACACCCAATGTGTTACGGTAAACTTAATTACCGTTTTATCGATCAAATCTAATTAAAGATTTAACTACCGCTTGGAGTAAAACTAGTGGTACTCCATTATCGTTCATTTCTTGAATTAAGTAAATTTAATTACTTTTATCCTCATTCAATCCAATTAAAGATTTATTAAAACTATATTTAGTTTTAATCTTCAAGAATCATTATTTAATGATTATTTAACTTTCAAGAAACAATCTTGCCTTTAACTGGGTTAAAGAACAAATGTTGCCTAAAACATCGTTCACAATAAACCCAAAATCGTATTTCAATTTAATATGTTAAATTGAAACTTCTCTTTAGAATATTTCACTAAATCTTAGTTAAAATATTTATGAATTACCAATCTAAATTTCACTGTCAATCGGGTTTAAAGAACTAATGTCATTTAAAAACATTGTTCGCAATTAACCCAAAAGTCAGTTTCACTTAATTTCAATTATGTTTAATAATTGGAAATCTTATTTAAATCTTAATTAAAAGATTTATTCTTTCCCAAATGAGTTTAAGAACAGTGTTATCTAAGACACTATTCACGACAAACCCAAATTTTAATCTGATATTAAATATCATGCTTTGAATAGAAATTATATCGATTTATGTTCAATATCAAATTCTGAAAATTAACGTATATCAAATTGGGAATAACGATATTAATATCTTCCAAATTCCCACAATAATATCCGTATAATCACAAAATCCAATACTGAAATAATCCGAAGATTATTTCCATTCAAATCCATTCCAATATATGTATTGGAAAATATTGGTTTTATTAAAACCACTTTAATCCTTTTATTTATTTTAATTAATTTATTAAAATAAACAAATCACTCATTCTTTTACATTGAAACGTATATTTACATTAAAATGAATCTTTTTCATTCTTTTGAAACAAATTAGCTAAAAAAAAGTATTCTTTCTAATGTAATCAATCTTAAATAAAAATGAAATCTTTTTAGTTCAACCTTTATTACATTGAAAAATGTAATGTTTTCATTTCAACTTTATTACATTGAAAAATGTAATGTTTTCATTTCAATCTTTATTACATTGGAAAATGTAATGTTTTCATTTCAACTTTATTACATTGAAAAATGTAATACTTTCATTTCAACTTTATTTTCAATTCAGTCTTTATTACATTGAAAAATGTAATATTTTCATTTCAACTTTATTATATTGAAAAATGTAATATTTTCCTTTTAACTTTATTACATTGAAAAATGTAATATTTTCCTTTCAAACTTTATTCTAAAATGTTTATAAATTCGTTTATAAAACGATTCCAACTTTTATTTCAATTTTAAATCCAAATTGAATATTCTATCTATTATCATATTAAAATAATATTATTTCCAAAATATTTATTTTGGAATTAGCTCTTTAAAACATGCATTATAAAATGTATAAAATAAATCGATAAACACGTTCGGGTTAAAATGGTGTTGCTATTTAAAACATATTAAATAGCTCAATCCATTATCTTATTCATTTATATTTTACACTGGGCCAGACCTCCCACATTAAGCCTACGACTTGTGGATGCTGGATATGCCGGTTGGTTCCGGGCAGACTTGTCCCACAAGTTGGGCTTAACCTCGTGTCATGGTCCAATTCGTATTTGCACACTTGGACCTCTCACATTAGGCCCAACATTTGTGGCTGCTGGATAAGCCGGTTGGTTCCTGGCAGACTTCCACCACAAATGTGACCTAACCTCGTGCCCAAGTACAATTATAATTTTATAATAATAATTAACTTTTCTAAAACGCACTCTTTGAAAAAATCCTTTCCATTAAAGAATCTAAAATTTAAATATTCTTTAATTCTAAAATGACGTGATTTCAAATGTCTTAACTTACCTTTCAAATCTTTATAAATGTCTGAACTTTCCATATTATTATAACAATTAATAATAATCTTCCCAAAATGTCTTATTTTGAAATCAAATATATTTATTGCCACATAATGACGAATAAATGTAATCTTTCCAAAACGTTCAAATTACGAAATCAAACTTTCTTATCTTAACATGTGGACAGTAAATATGTAATCTTTATAATTAAATCTCCTTTATTATAACTTTTAAACAATAAAGATATAATCTATTTAAATTAACGCCAATTAATTCCATTAATTGAGTATAAATTAAAATATTCATTAATTCAAAATTGATAACAATAATATTAATCTTTTCAAAATGTTCAGTTTTGCAACAAATCTTCTTAATTTAACATGTTGACAATTTAAAAGGGTATCTTTTTAATTCTAATCTCTTATTGTAAATTTTTTACTAATAAAAATGTTATCTTTCCAATTCACTCTTTTTATTGTAACTTTGACAATACGTACCTTCCCATTTGAAAACATGGAAACCATCCTTTGGTTCTTTTAATTGAATACTGGATTATAATATTCTTTAACTCAAAATTGGAATGAGACTCACACAATTTCCATGTAATTTAATTACACGGATTTCAAACATTGCACTTATTCTATAATAATGTCAACCATTCACATAACAGCCAAAGTGCAATTTACACTAAACACAAGGGTGATGTGTAGTCAAATATCAACCCAAGACCCGTGTGGGGTTTCAGCCAACACATAATTTTGTGCACTTGGGCGAGGTGTAAAATAATCGTCCCAATCAACATCAACAAGTCAAGTAACTTGTCAATGGCAGTGTAACATCATTTTAAATTATCATAAATAATAAATCATTAGTTTAACCTGTTGAATATTTTCAATTTCAAACATAACATGACATGACATCTGTAACGACCCAGATTTTCTGGTCGATTTATTTTGAATATTTAATATCGTTTTAAATATTGAGCTGATAATATAATCAATTTTTATATTGAATTATTGACATAACTATCGTAATATGAGGATCTTAAGTAATTAAATTTTAAATGGAGTCAAATTGATTTATATGAAGTTTTATTTGAATTTAAACGATAACAAATAATAATTTATTATCGAAGAATTCATTGGTTTACATTTAAATTATATTATATTGATTTAAAATGGTTATTTTATATTACATTCAAATTAAATTGTATAATCTGTTTCGTTGAATTCAAAATGGTGAATAATGTTGGGAACATCAATTGTTTTGTTGAAATAGTGGTTCGTGGTTTCAAATTAAAGGACCGCAAGATATTTTATCTATTTAAAATAAAAATTAAAAATAAAAATAAAATAAAAACAGAGCCGACCTATATGTCGTACCCAAAGCCACCCTAAACCTGATAAATTCGTAGCTGTTCTTTCTCGAGCAGAAAATGCTGTCTTCTACTTTGGATATCTAGGAAAAACATCCATTTAATGTCAGTACGAATTGTCTTCTGTTTGCATCTATAAAATTCAAGCCGCGTTCATTATTTTCCCCATTTCCAAATCACTTGAAAATCTTCAGTCCCTTCCTCTCATTCTTTTGTTCAAATCGGAAATCACGAGCTCGTCCGAGGCATGGTGGCAAAGTCGCTCGCGTGTGTGAAGGGAATCGGGATTTGATAAATTGAACGCGAGTTCGACAGAAGAATGGGTGGACGCTCACGATTCAAGCACTGAATTACTTGGAGGGAGGCAAGCGCGACAGAGTCTGAGGGTTTTCGTTTAGGTCGGCGCCCTCGGTCCCGATTTTTTTAACCTGGATGTGATGATGTGAGGGGTGCGATTTATCGTTTTGGGAGTTCAACCATGATTTTGGGAGAGATGCGATCAAGTTGGGTATCGCAGATCGGTAGGTGGAGGCTTGGATGGGGAGTTCGATGGGTTTGGATACGTCGAACAGTAAAAACAAGGGGAAGTGGAAAGGAAGGATTGAGGAGGAGGCTTGGGTTCAAGTAATATTTGGAGTGATGAGAGTTTGAATTAAAAGAAAGAAGGGAGAAGTTTTGATTGCAGTTCAGGTGTTCGACGAAATGTTTTAGTGGAGCTGTGTGTATTTTGTTCGAATTTGGATGAAATAATCCGATTAAGTTTTGATGCCGAGTGTAATTAAAGTGGTGGCTAGGGTGGATAAAGCTGCAAATGGTTAAGGTAATTTATTTAAATAAATTCTTGCTTAAATTCATTTAAATAAAATTTGTATATACATATATAAGATCTTGGTAACTAATTTATGTTATATTGAATATATACATAGATTAATTTAATTACTTGTTAAGCTAAAATTTAATTTAGCAACCGAAGGAAAATATATAGGAAAGTAATTCATTCGTTTGAATAATTATTTAATAAAATAATGCTTAATCAGAAAATTTAAATAAAATTTTCGTAGGTACGAATTCATTCGAGAAGATTCGTAGTCAATGATCTGAAATTAAACAGGATATTCAGCAATGGAAATTCCGGTGAGTAAATCTCACTCACCTTTAGAATTATTTTTATTTCATTAAAAATAATTGTATGTTGCTTGTGTGAATGCTTTATGGTTGATTTATATATATTAGTTATTTAGGCTATTATATATATATATATATATATATTGGGTTGATTGATTGGTTGGATTCCCGCAGTCTCATTAGCGGATGCCCGCAGTTTCATAGCGGATGATTACCCTATACGCCCCACGCTATGATTAGTGGATGACCTTCTATACCGCGATATTCTGCCACGAAGCAGAATGGGTATTATTTATGTGCTAACGTCTGTGGATGCAGGAAAACAGGTTGGAGGAATCCAACTGGATTCCTCAAAAATATATTATCTGTTTGTTTATTTGATTCCATATATATTATCGTATATGATGTGTTTGAA
Organism: Allium sativum; assembly: GCA_030737875.1. Lineage (NCBI taxonomy): Eukaryota > Viridiplantae > Streptophyta > Magnoliopsida > Asparagales > Amaryllidaceae > Allium > Allium sativum. The sequence continues at coordinate 918,198,165 of CM060922.1, forward strand.
ACCTGTCACTTATAATTGGTTGTTTTGAGTATTGAAATATCACTGGGCCCAAATATTAATATTTAAAAATATCGTGAAAGGATATTTTGAGAATTTAAAAGGAAAATCTATTTTTCTAAAAATGGAATTCGAATTTCGAATGGACTAGAAATATTAACTTGTTTTGAATAAATAAAACAGGTAATAAATTTATAAACGTTGTTTATAAATTAATTAATACAGGAAATTTAAGTGATGAATTTATAAACGTGTTTATAAATAAATAATGCAGAGAAGTGAAATCAGCTCATAAACGGTGTTTATAAATAAAGGGGAAAAATTATCATTTTTATAATTTGAATATTTAAATTCAAATATGAATTTAAAAATAAAAATGTGGAATCATTTTAAAGGAGTAAGCGATGAAATTTTATTCTGATAATCAGAATGAAAATTGAACTGAAAATAAATCCGTATGGATTTATGGATTGAATTCGATTAGTTCGAATTCTTTTAAATAAATATTTCTAGAATAGATGTTAGGATTATATCAAATAGAAGTTAAATTAAAATATGAAAACACATTCTATATTTATATAGATAGATTAAAATAAATAGGAATTTCCAAAATGAGATTTGGTTTTGAATAAATTTTGAAATGGACTTGTTTGAATTTTAAACAAGTAGATTTATAAACAAATGTTTATAAAGTTAGTGAATCAATTATCAGGAGATATTCTGTGATTTTTAATTCAGGTATGAATGAAAATATAATTTGAAATCATTTCGTGAAAAAGGAATGATGGATTTTATTCTGGAATTCAGAATATAAAGGGATTAAATTTCAAATGGGTTTTTGAAATGGAAAGCTTGTTTTGATATATAAAACAAGGAAGTGGATTTATAAATAGAGTTTATAAATCGAGTAAAATAAATTATCATTTGATAGTTTAGAAGTTGATATTTCAAGTATGAATTGAAAAGTGAATTGGAAACGAGTTGGGATAGAACAATTGATGTGATTCAGAATAGAAACAGAATTGAGAAAATCCAAAGGAGTTAAAATTTGGAATTCGACGATATCGATTTTTGTAATAAGTTATAAAGAAATTGGAATTTAGAATAGAAATCTAGTTATAAATAAATTTATAACTGAGTAATGGAAATCGACGATTTGAGATAAATCGGAAATGTCAAGTTGAATTTGAAAAACTAGACTTGAATATATTTATATATATTCGAACGAGGTTGAAATATAAATTATAAACGACGTTTAAAACGTTTATATTTATATATATAATTAAAACGAACTCGCCGCAGCGCTGCAGTTCGTAAATTGGCGATTCGAACTTCAATCGAGTATACAGGACTCAATTGAAGTCGAAATTCTTTGAAACAAGAAACGTCAGGACCGGTTTGATAATAATTTTCAAATGAAAGAGAAAAATCTGAATTTCGTCGTATAGATTTTGAGTTATGTCAAAAATCAAATTTTTAGAAAAGCAGCACCATAAACCATTATAAACCATAATGAATTTTATATATAAATGTTGGGATTTTTAAGCAAATAAAAATCCGGATCGCCATTTAAAAATCTAGACTTGAGTTAGAAAATAAATGTGAACTCAAGTGAAGTAAAGAAGATGATTTTTGAAACAATAATCCTATTTTTGATTTATTGAATAGAATTAACTAAAATGAAATTAGTTAATGAGATTTCAAATGGATATTGGGGTTTGAATGAGTAAATTCGATTTGAAATTTATATTCAAATGGAAAAGGGAAAACTAGAATTGAAATTGAAATTGAAATTCAATTTGGTTATGAACAAGTTAAACATTTTGTTTGAACATGTTATGTTCAATAAAGAAGTGAAATAGGCAAAAGGGCTAATTAAAGAATAATTGAGCGAAACTGAATTCAAACGATTCAAAATTTAATTCAAACGAATGGATTGAGTGGAATTGGATTGGAAACAGGTGAACAGGTGTTAGACAGGTATGGGATGAGGTATATGGAGTTTATAAACGTAATGCTCGACAAAAAGGTACATGTTTAATTCATATATGAGGTTTTATGCGCCGTATCGGCTAGCCGCTTGGCTTCTTCTTTTTCTTTTTGAGATTAGAAGATACCGGGATGTTATTTGAAATTTCCCGATGCTTCCGATACAGGGGAGGTTATGGCGAATTTTTCCGGGAATTTAAGGAGTTAGAATATTTTTAAGAAATTTGACAATTAGAAATCTATATATCGATATATAGAATTCGACAAGGAAACGAAATCAAAAATAGCGAAAAGGGCCAATATGATATTTGGTTAACAAATATTGATAAGGAAATGGAAAAGAGATTTAATTAATGAATATTAATTAAAGGGCCCAGTGATTTGTTGATATGTTGATTGAACACTTGTTTTTATTCGATAGTTAAATCACAGACCATCGAAGTTTTGACCATCGTTGTCAATATGGAGAGACCGGTTGGATTATTATCCGAAGAACCACTCCGTATCGGCATTAGCGTTGCGAACCAAGTATGCTGAATATATTGAAGACGGAGTAAAGTGCAAGGGCTTTTCTATTTATAGAAATAGTGCCTTCGGTGTCGTTCAATCCCAGAACGAACGTAATTGGACGAATGTCTGACAGAGTATTTCCAATGATCAAATGGGTTGGTCTGTATGAATATATATGGTTGCAACGGATTTATCCCTTAGCATAATATCCAGAATATTTGTGCAAACTCAACTAGTGATTAATGGATCTGACGATGTGGCATTCAAAGTGATTGTGTTATCGATGAATGGTAAGTATGCGTAGCCTCAGGCCTCAACAACCGGGAAAGGACAAAAATCGGGCAGGCAGCATGGCTATGTGGGTCGCACCCATTAGGGTGTATAATCACCTATCTAGAGAAATTCCTTTTGTTTCTAAATCTATCGATTCTGCCCATTCGGGAAACGGTGGTTTGAGTCCAACCGTTGGTGATATACATTCGATACACTCAAGCGAAATGAGTGGTCGGTCATGTGTGGGCCGGGTTGCAAGATGTTCTTGTTGAACCCAGGTGTATTCGCCTCTAGAGATGCACTGTCGGAAGGTGGTCCCATACCTTGTCATGTTGGAAATCCAATCTCCAATAAGCACCATGCGGTTTGTGATTTTATACTATTTATGTGGAACGTGAGATGCAAGCGTTCTGCTATTTGGTTATTTATTTGATGTAGACATTATTATAATATCACTGGATTTTCGTATCAAAGTGTTTTGGGTTATAGTAAGGTAAAAACCGTCCATGTTTATGTGTGGGCTGGTCTTACTATTATCTTTGCGTTTGAAAGGATTTTTGAAAGTTAAATAAGTGGTTGGAGTTTACTCACACCAGTCCCATGACTGACCCAGAGTTTATTTTGTTTTGTTTTCCCTAAACTCTTGGGTGCCCAAATTTGTACGGGCAGTCAAGTGTTTTAGGCTTTTACAGATACACTTGGAGGAGCTTGAAGCAGGAGGCTTCAACGTTAGTTATTTCGAGTTACTTCGGCTGAATCAAAAGTTATGTGTACTCTGATGATGGTATGTGTATATGTGCAAAACAGATTTGTATTTCAAAGCTTATGTTATAGAATATATTTTATTCGTTCCGCTGTGAGTTGTGATCTTCGTTTTTCTTCTATTCTAATATTTCTTTCTTTCTATTTCTCATCCTCTAACTTCTTTCTAATAATGAGTCGTATTTCTGTGTTATTTGGGTTGGACGTATGTTGTATTTAGTCAACTCCGATAGCACGGATTTGCGGGTCGTTTCAACATCCAAATCCACAATCCGTTCAACAAACAATTACTTCCATCACCAATAATTTATTTACATTTAATTATAAAAATAAATAACTATTCGAAAATTGAGTGAGCAAAAGAGTTCTCACCTTTGCCGGCTTTAAATGACGGTTCAGGCCCAATTTTAGTCCAAAATTCAACATGCTCCAAATTTGATGAAATTAGTGTCTACGCGTAGCTCTCGACTCACTGATCGCAGCAAATCCTGTTTCGTGCGATTTCGAGTTCGTATCAAAAAGATATGAATTTTCGAAGTTTGTAATAATTAAATAATTAATTTAAAGTGAATATTAGGCACACATCCCTAAAACGAAACTTAATTAGGCTCACATCCGGTCCTAAACTTATTGTAAATTAGGTCCCTGTTTTTCAAAAACATATAAAAAAATATAAAAAAATCACGTAAATTCATAATTAAATAAAACATGTTCACGCCAAAAAAATCAGGTGGAAAATCAATCAACAAACACATCAAAATCAAAAAATACACAAAACAGCGAAAAATGCAGTAAAATGCATAAAAACATACACATATTTCAAATAGTTGCATACATGTATGCATCTATTTCAATTCCGTATCATACATCAGCATATATGCATACATGTATGCAGATTTTCCGAAATACATGCATGATTTCATGCATCTATTCGATTTCTGCAGGGAAACACGCATGCTTGCATATGTGCATACGAGTATGCAGTTATGCAGAAAATATGCATTCAAGTATGCATATATTGTCACGCCTTCGGCTTTCAACACATTACTGCATACAAGTATGCAGCTATTTTGAATAACAGCATACTTGTATGCAATTATTCAGCAGGCTTGCGGATCTTTTTTGCATGTGTATTTAAAAAGTTGCATACATGTATGCAACTATCAGTAATAGTTGCATACATGTATGCAACTTTTTTTTTTCAGTTTGCGTGGGCTCCTGGGATTATTTCCAGAATTTAGATTTTTTTTTTTTATGCATTAGCGCATTTTTTTTGGCCAGAAATTGAAAAAGGCGAAGGGGACATGAGGAGCAGGCGAATGGACCAAAATTTTTGGGCGGCATGTGATTTTAGGGACCGGAAACGTATGGAAAAGTATGGGTGGACGTAGCTTTAATTTAAAACTTAAATAAGGACGTGAGACAAAAGTACCCTAATTTAAATTATGAAAATTACCCAAATTTTCAACTTGCTCCAAATTGGACGAAATTACTGCTCGCTCGAAGCTCTTGACATAACGATCTCAACGAATTCAGTTTCATGCAATTTCGATAACGTGACAAAAAGTTATGTGCTTGCGAAGTTAACAAATCGATTAAAATAATATTTAAATTTGTAAAAATTACCCAAAATTTCAATTTTCTCCAAATTGGACAAATTTGGTGTCCACGCGAAGCTCTCATCGCCACGATCACAGCAGACCTGAAATCGTCAAATTTCGATCTCGTATGTAAAAGATATTGCATTACGAACATAGAACATAAATGTTTCGCGTTTAAGCCCCTAACTTTTTTTTTTCAAACAGCACCCTGAACTTAAAATGCTCGCCACGGCCAAACCGTAATTAGGAATTGCACGAAACCAGCGCCATTCTCTCCGGCTTCTCCCCCTCTTTCCACGGCTGGTGGTCCCCCCTCCAATTCGCCACGTGGGGCCCACGATCTGCAGGTGAACGGAAAAGTACAGTTTCCGTTCATCTTGGTGCTGCGGCTGCCTCGGTGCTCTAAATGCCCCCAAATTTTTACAGTAGCTTGGCCTCGACCTCCCGAACAACTTCTCTGTTTGTCACTTCGCCTGAAAATGCACGGATTGGCGGGAAATTGCTCATCTTTGCGACTGTCCTGTTTTCAGCACCCTTCCAATAAAATTGACATTCCGGCCAACTCCGACCACCTGAGACCATGCCGCCACCGCCAAAAGAACCGTATGGTTCCCCTCTACCTCTGCCTGAAGTCGCTCGACCTAGCTCTCTTCGTGAGGCCCGCAATAGCCAAAAAACGAAAATATGGCTACTGCCTTTGGATTGAGATTCCGACGAATCCGTGCGACGATAGGTCTTGAATTTTTCGTGGTAGATAGAGGATAAGAAGATGAACAAAACCCAGAAAGGGTTTGGTCTGATTTGGTTTGGATTGAGAGTTATAAATTGTTTTGTTTTCAGGGGCTTATTTGCAAAGAATTATTTAGAGTGGAGGCCATGAAAATGAAGAAGGAGAAGGTGGCTGGTAGGTTTAGGGTTTTGATTCAGCTAATGGCTGAGGAAAAGATATTTTATATGGGGTTAAGAATGTTACTAGGCCCAATTACCCTTTTATGTATTTATTTATACAATTTGCACCCATTTTCATATTCTAAAAATTCTTGTTAACACCTACGAATTCCAATTTTTATGAAAATTGAAACATAAATATTTCTTGACATTACGGATTCAAAGAAACTAGTTTCGTTAAATTCCGAGTCCGTATGAATAAATTATGAATTTTTAAAGTCTGAAAATTGACCGTTTTTCACTGTAAAATTAATAACGACCACATACTGACTCCAAAAATTACGAATTTTGGAATCTAGTAATAATTTAATATTCCGGATCCAACAAAAGTGGTCTCGTCAAAAAAGGAGGTCGTCTGCAAAATTTCCATTTTTAAGGCGTATATATTTAATATTAAAAATACATTTTTAAATCAATAATTTCCGAAACTCGAAATATATAAGTGTTTATACTTTTTCAATGCAGAAACATCATTTTGAACTCAATGGAAGTGGTTTCAAGTCTAAATTCATTCGTATGTAAAAATTAGCGTTTTGGGCCATATATATTATATATAAATCCATAGCGTTTTCCTGAAAATTTAATTTTGTCATAACTTACAAATTATAAACTGGAATCTTGATTTCTAAAATTCATTAGAAAGATATTGTCAATACGGTCCTAGCATTTCTTGTTTCGTCCAATTTCGATTTATAATTAATTTTATATAATTTCTCAAAGTTTAAAATCGAATTTTGAAATTACCGCGCCATTTCAGGCTCGAAATATAATTAATATAATTTTTAACTTTAATAAAATAAATTTTTAATCATTATTATTTAAAATAAATTATTTTAAATATCCAAAATCCATTAAATTAACCAAAAATAATATTTTATTTCTGTTCCAAAATTCCGGGTTGTTATAACCACTTCTTGTGATAATATGGATTCACTTAGTAGTGTTCCTGAAAAGAGAACCAAACTTGATTTAAAGTGGAGAAATTATGTTGACCAAAAAGTTGGAAGCTCACAAATTTTGAAAACGTAACTAGATAATTATTTGAAAGATGAATTGTTACCAATCGGTGAGGATGAAGATAACTTTGACATTTCAATGTGGTGGAAAACCAATAGCCTCACTTGTCTAGTTCTTGTAAGGAATTCTCATGATATCTTAGCCATTCTAGTATCAACCATTGCGTCCGATTCGACTTTCAATAGTGGTGGTAGATTGATTACCGAAGGTAGATCTTCATTGTCCTCGAATGTAGTAGAAGCATTAACTTGTATGAAAGGTTAGCTACCATCTTATATTGGTTAGTTTTTTTTATTTGGTTAATTGCATCATTCTTTATATAATTATTTAATTTTTGTTTAATTTTTATAGGTAATACTGTTGAGCTTGTAGACTATACACCAACTCTTTAATCTATAGGTACTCTTCACGCATGGTATGATTCGTAAAAATTGCCATTGTGCATGCACAATCACTTGCTTTAAGTTCCCATACATATTTTGCATGGCATGTTGTATTTAGTATGAATACACTTAATTGTTTTGAGCTTAAATTTTCATTTTATTTGCTGGAAAATAGTAATGTGTAAGCATCAGATGATGGTAGGAAAAGAGTACATAATCTTTTAGTAATGGGTAAGCATCTGTCTTCAGAATATCTCTTTATTGAGATATTTGTTTGGCTTCTTGGGGAAGCTTTTCCACCTCATATCTCACTAATAATTTTACATTTGAAATTCAAAAATCTTCTGGAGAAACAAAGGCATGTTTTATTCATAAAAAAAAACTAAATAAATAAATAAAGAATAAAAAAATAGAACATAAAACATTTACTGTCCAAACTTTCCATGTATTATGCATATGTTTTAAGTTTCAATGTCCACTTTTGAATGTGCATGCATTCTTATAACCTGAAATCCACTCATCCATAACTTTCGTTTTTCAAGGGTTGTACCACTTCCATGCATGCATATATATTTCCTTAAAAAACGTAAGCTATAAAAAAAATTAAATGAAAGAAACATATTTGGTCACAAATTATCATCTTCTTCTTGCCACCTTTCACTTTTCATTTCCTAGGCCTCTTTCTCTTTATTATTTCATTTCCATGCACCTTCGCATTGTCTCCCTCCTGGCTCTTTCCTCTTCTCCTTCTAGAATCTGTAGCACATATATATTAAAAAAAGTAGTCTTTTCTTCCTTCCCTGTAATTTCTCACAGCATCCAGAAGTTTTTCCTAACCGCTGCCATGTCTTGTCTGAGTCACTTGCATTGTCGTACGCTGCAGCTATAAGGTGGATTCATCTCACGATTTCTTTGATTTCAAATATTTCAACCTTATTGCAAAACTAAATATAATAGCTGAACCCCTATGTTGTTTCATATAATTGATTTACTTGTGACATTGTTTGATTCATGCTATATCACCTACAACTTGCTCCCTATGTTACTGCATTATTGGCCTTGCTAAATGTCATATTTAGTTGCTGTCAACACCTTTTTTGCGTCTCACCTATCACGAAATAGGCAAGATATATATACTGAACTGTTATGATTTTGTTGTCCTTGCTGTTGTGATGATTTGTTGTGCTTACTGTGTGCACATATATATAGTTGTTAAAGGGATCATTGCGTTGATAAATATATATATACACAAGTTCAAACTGTCTAGGAATGAGTTTTAGACATTTCATGTCAGTAGATGATTGAATAAGAAGTCACACCCCTTGCTCATTTTTTGGATATGCAATTTGTGCTAAACTTGGTCCCTAATATAACTAAAAATGCACAAATGTTGAATGTATATATGCTGGCCTAAGTTAAACACCTTGGTTTATATGTTCTACCTTATTTCTGGAATAAATAAGCACTAGGCCTTGACTTGCCATCATGTTGTCACTGTCTTGCATATGAATTTGATTAACATGGTTACTCTGTTTGCAAACCTGGTACATGATTTTTGATTGGCACGCACATAATTAGTTCATCACACACTTAAACTTGGAAACACATTAATGTATACCCCTGTCTTATTTTGTTGTGGACCTATATGTATAGGTTTCCACTGTATTTGATTTTTCATACTGTCGAATGTTATCACTCCTATTCAATTGCCTGCAATGTTCAGTTGATATATGTATCCATTTCCCTGGCCCATAAATTTAAATTTGGATGATAGTAATTATTTGTATGTTGGACTCACATTCGAATATTTAAACTGTTAGGATTAACTATTATATTTTAGTGTTCATTTGAAACAGATTTACTTGAATAAAGTTAATCCTGACTCGAGTGTTTTGCATTTTACATGGAATGCTCGGGTCAGACACGAGTGTTGCAGATCTATAGATTTCAGCTATCGAAGTTAGAGACACGTGAAGACGCGCACGCTTTGGATCAAAAATCTCGAAATTTTATTTATCAAAATTCATGTATATTACCGCTGTGTTAATTTTCTTGTACAACTCTGATATTTGGTGCAAAATGCTTCCACTGTGAGATATTATAGTTTATATATTCTGTGATTTCTATGTTTGATTTTGTTGAAACCTCATAATTAAATAACAATATGTCATTTTGAATGGTTCGAGTTGGTTTAATTACGGACTTGAAGCGATCAAAAAGGCAGGCCATTACTGGCTATGTCGCTATGAAATTTTTGATAAAATGGGTACCCTATAACCTTTTAGCACATGTGATTTTTATAATTTTTTGCTATATAGACATAATAGGTCCATCAAGCTTTTTTGGAATGGCAAGCTAAGCTTGCTATTCTAAGCTTTGCTAGTGCAAGCTTTGCACCAGCAAGCCAAGCATAGTTTGGTGGCTTTGTAACGACCCGTATTTTCTGCTTATTTATTAAGGTTATTTTAATTATTTAAAATATTGGTTTGAATTTAAATAATTGAATTTAACGATTATATTGTGAATATATTATTTAAATTAAATAATAAAATAATATTTTAATTTCCAGAATAATTGGAAAATGTGGAATTGGCAATATAATTTGACCGGGCAATTTAAAATGGTCAAATAGTGGTTATATTGGAAAATAGCGACGATTTTGACTCGAAACGACATTTGAATATATATATGATTTATAATTTAATTAAATAACGAGCTGCAGCGGCGCGGTAGTTCGCGTTTTGACGTTTTGAACTTCAACTGGTCATACCGGGTTCAAAATAAGTCGAATTTCCTCGAAACAAGAAACGTTGGGACCGGCTTGACGATATCTTTCCAATGGCAGAGAAAAATCCAGTTTTCATCGTGTAGATTTTGTTTTATGTCCAAATCAAATTCTCTGAAAAACAGCGCTAGAATTCCCTTTATATATATAGCGCTGCGTATATATATAATATCGGTTTTTAAATATTTTGAGTATCGATTTGGAGTGAAATTCAACCTGTGATATTTTTCCTTGGTAATACATCAAATTCTGGTCGTGTATGACCAATCGCGGTATTTTATTTATATTATATTGAAGTATTTTAAAATTGGGTTATTTTATTCCAAATTGGCCAGTTCAAAAGGGACATTTTTCAAACGACCTCTGTTTTCGACGAAACAAATTTTGTTGGGACCGTAACAGTAAATTATTGCTAGATTTTCAGACGGCGCATCAATCGGGGTTATTCTGTGAGCATGGCAAAATTAAGTGTAAAATAAATCGATCTATTTGGACGTGCACAAACGCTGTTTGAGCATACAGACTCGGAATTCGACGAAACAAGTTTCGTTAGGACCGTATCATCAAAACATACTATGCCGTCCATTCGCGTCTCGAATGGGGTTTGTATACGAGCGCAGCAGCAAATAAACGATGTTTGAAATTGCGATAAGCATGAAATAAAAATCGTTAGTCAACGTCGCTCGTCAAATCAACATAAATTATATTATTTTTACACTATATATATTCCCCATTTCAGAACCCTAATCCCCAAACCAGAAATTCTCCATACATTTTGCAGAAAATCCCTCCTTCATAAAATCAATTATATCTCCCAATTCGTGATGAATTTGTGGGGGCGACCTGAAGCAAAGTTGCAGATCGGGTCGAGGAGAAGTTGCTGACAAAAATTGGTGGGGTTTCGACAAGTGTGGTGGCCGGAGTCGAGGTAAAATTGAAGAAAACTGCTTTTGTGTTTCTCTGAAATTCGACCAATTTATCCAATTTTAAATGCCGAGACCTTAGGGGAATCGAGAGATGATCGGAGTTGCAAATTTCTGGGTTGATTTTCGAAGTGGCGTTGGGGTTTATTGGGATTCCGACGTCGTCGACCATAGTGGGTGGCGGAGGTCTGGTGGGGTGGATGCTGGGTGGCGTGCTCTGTCGAGTGGAGGTGGTCCCGTGACCTGGAAGTGGCGGTAGTGGCGGAATTTGGGGTATGAACTGATTTGGGGGAGATCCGAAATTCCGGCGATCGGAGAAGGGTTGGGTGTTGTCGTTGGTGGCGATGGACCCTAGCGGAGCGGCGGTTCGGTTGAGATGGACGGTGGGCTCCCAGGTCGGCTAGAATGGTGGCGGAGGTCATCGATGAATTGGGTGTTTAGTTTGATCATGGCAAAGAAGAGAGAACGATGGATAAAGGGAGCCATCGGGTTTTGCAAAGGGGAGGGATGGAAAACGCGTTTTCCCTTCTTCCTAGGATGACGTGGCAAACGGTCAACGTTATTAAGGTAAGTTTTAATTTAAATTTTAATTAGTTTAATTTAATAAATCGTATATTATATCCAAACTATAAATTAACGTAACTTCTTCATACGTTAACGAAATCTGACGAAACTGGATCCGTTGGGATCGCAGGGCCAAGACCTATCTGATGGCACTGACCAGGAGTCAATCTGACGCAGTTGAAAATTCAGCTAATTTTGGATGGCCGTCCCAAATTAAATGTAACAAACGCGTCAACCAGAACAAACTATGGTGAGTAAATTCTCACACCTTCTGGAATCCTGTGATGTGGTACATTTACAGTAAATTATATTTTACAGTTAACAGGTTAAAATGGTTGATTGGATGCGATGGATGCATATTGGTTTTCTGATTGATAGCAATTGATTATTGTTTTAACTCGTATATTGTTATTAATTGACATCTGTGATGCAGAGAAGGACAGGTTGGAGGGATCCGACCGGATTCCTCAAATAAACTGTGATTTTGTTTGTTGTGCATATATATGGATGGTTCACATCGTTTGACACTAAAACTATTTTAAATGTTGATAGTTGAATATACAACCATCGTTGTTGGGGATAAAATCAACTGTTTGTGTTGACTGAGTAAATGGGCAGTAATGGCCTAGTCGTAGGGTTTTGACGTTGTTATACCTTCAGGGAAATTGACAGGGTTTCAAAGTTATAATTTATTTATAACAGAATTAAAGTTATTCAATTATTTATACGAGTATTTAAATTGGGAATTTAAATTAAATAAATTAAATCGAGTTATTAAGAAAATTTAGTTAATTGGTTTAGATCAGTTGAGAAGCAGAAATAAAGAATTTTCCATGGATTGGTAAAAGGGAAATAATTGTTTTCAAACAATTAAAAGGTGATTTTAATTAATTAAGTTAATTAATTAATTTAAGAAAAGGGAAATGACAATTGGAATTCAGTTAATAGTTAACTGATGTGTATGGATGGTAAATCCACCGTTTCGAGTAGAATGGACAAAGGAAATAAATATTGGTTCAAATATCCATTAAAGTTTAACGAATAATGTTGGATATTAGTTAATCTACGATTAACTATATCTAAAGGGATAATTGAATTGGTTATTGTTAATAACCTTGATTATTATCGAGTAAGCGTATAAAAATGATAATAATGCTATTTTGGGGTTAGGATTAAAAGTCAACTATATTTTAATATAGTAGATGTTAAAGCAAGCTATTCTTTAATTTAAATGATTTAAAGTAGTGAATTTAAATTTAATGCCAAGTAAGAATTTATTAAAGGGATTTGTAAATCCCAGTTTCAACAAGATTTGATAAATGGGAATTTAATCAACAAGTGATCGACTGACGATGAGGTTTAGCCAAAGAGGCGATAAAGGTTTATTATAGAATGTCCAAATAAAGGGAATCAGATCATTGGTCGAGGGATTTATATTATAAATCCAAGGGTTATAAGGGAAAGGGTACTTGGAGTTAAAGTGGTGTTTTAAGAGATGTTTACTTAAATAAAGAATTAAGTAAAAAGATCTTGAACGAAGTTTTCAAATATAAGGAATGGTTTTAAAAACCCAGATTTGAAACCCAAAGGGGAAATGGTATTTGAGGTTAGTTGTTAAACCGATATTGTTCTGAGGTAAGAACGGGTCGATCAAGGTCTGAGAGGTAACTAAAATACCCCAACTTGGTTGGCTTACTATTATCGAGGAATGATATTAGTTTGGAGTGAGTGGAGTTGTTGAAATTTGTTTTACCCTATACGAGGTATATCAAACTCTAATGCAGGGGTTTGGAAAATTAAATAATATTGCAATAATGGTTCCAAAGGAAATAAGAATAAGTGATTTCAAATTGTATTAAACATTTGTTATTCAATTAGAGTTGATCAAAGATCGTATTTAAGTTAGGGTTAGTCAATCGAATTTATTCAGGAAAGTTTCCATTGCGTGCGACTGCTAGCGTAATTCGCAGGGCTGCAGATAGACTACGGCGGTCGGATGTTTCTTGAGGGAATCAGGCGTAACCATTGTGATCGCCGCGATCTAGAGTCGAGCGAATGGAGTTAAGTCGATTCTTAATTAATCGATAAGAATAATCAAGTTAAGTTAGTCGAGTTAAATAGGTCGAGTTAGTCGAGTTAGAGTTAATCAATCAAAGTAAATCAATCAGAGTTAATTGGAGAGAATTTGGTTTATATTGTTAAGTATATTTTAAAAAGAGGTCGAGTTGTGTTAAGTGTTGAATCAACAAACTGATTTTACTCACATCATTGTTATTCGATAGTTAAATCACCGACTATCGAAGCTGACCAATACGATTGTTGGTATGGAAAGTCCGGGATCGAATTATATTCGAATACCACTCCAGCCAACAAATACGTGAAGTTATCAGCAGATGATCGTGATGGGGCATTGAAGACTGTAGATATTCTTAAACGGAAGGACCACTAATGTTCTTTGGTGAGCTCCCAGAGATAAGCTGTGGTTCTGTCGTGATTGGAATCTACGGGTTGCAAGGACTTCTCGCTACTGATCCATGGGGTGATTCCTATATGAGATGCAGTAGGAGAGTACCTTCGGTTCATCCTGTTCCTGGATGACTTGTATGGACGGATGTCTGACAGAGTATTTCCAAAAGGAATTACACGCGTTGATTTCTCAAAACGTACCATAGTTGATGGTGGAGAAATGGTTATTCTCTAGCCAAATAAACTAGAGTATTTTTGTGGACGTCGATCAAGTGTGATCTGGCGGATCTGACGACGTGGCATCCAAAGTGTATGATGATCAGATGTGTTCTAGCCTCAAGCCTCATCAACCGGGAAATGACAAAAATCGGGCAGGCAGCATGGCTATGTGGGTCGCTCCAATTAGGATGTATGATCACCTATCTAGAGAAATTCCTTTTGCTTCTTAAATCTATCGATGCTGTCCCTTTTCGGGCAGGTGGTTGCTGATCCCAACCGTCGGTGATATACATTTGATACAATCAAGCGAAATGAGTGGTCGGTCATGTGAGGGCCGGGTTGCAAGACGTTCTTGTTGAATCCAGTGTATTCGCCTTTAGAGATACACGTGCGGAAGGTGGTCCCATACCTTGTCATGGTTGGAATCCAATATCCAATAAGCGCCCGCGGTTTTCGGTTGTATACTATATATGGGGAGCGTGAGATGCAAGCGTTCCTCTAGATTGATATTTATTTGTATTTAGACATTATGATAATATCAGAGCAAGCTATGATTTCAAAAACCGTTTTGGGTTATAGTAAGGTAAAAACCGTCCGTGTTTATGTGTGGCTGGTCTTACTATTATCCTTTGATTTCATAAAGGATTTTCCCAAGTTAAACAAGTGTGTGTGCTGTGATTTTATCACTGATAGTATTCCAGACTGTCCCAGTGTATTTTGTTTTAAATCAAATGTGCTCGGGTCAGACCGAGTGTATTTACAAGCTATATTTGCTTGGAGTTTCAGGAGTTGGAAGCAGGCGGCTTCACCGCTAGTTATATAAAGTATTGTTCCGCTGTGTCTGATGTATGTGGTACTCTGATGAATGGTATGTATATACAGTTCTTTTGTATAAAGAGATTTGATATTATATTTTATTCGTTCCGCTGTGAGATTCTGATGTGTACTTCTTCTTTCTTCTATTCTAATATTTCTTTCTTTCTATTCTCACCCTCTAATTTCTTTCTCATGACAATCCAGTGTTTTCGATGCTTGATTAGTCGACATGGTGGTTTTATGTCGATTTTCGGGGTCGAAAATTCGCCGGGTCGTTACAGTGGTATCAGAGCTATTGGTTTAGAGATAACCTTGGCTCTGTGGTGTGACTCAGTAGAGATGGGGTTAGCAGTACCCTAGATTGAGTTTGAGTGTACATAGGAGAGCGTGTATTTGTATTTTGATATAAAACTATTTTTGAAATTATTTTTGGCCCAATTTATTTTATAATAAAAGAAAAAGGTATTATAGTATGGGCAAATTATTGAACTGGTTAATGTTGATTTAAATAATCTGTTTGTAGTGTATGGTTGATTGCTTGATTATATACCTGAGAATGGATAAAATTGGCTGAAACAAATTTAAAATAAACAAGTTGGATAAATAATCCAAGTTAATGACTTTGAATGGGTAATTAAAGAAAAATTGGATTTGTTAAAACTTGATCAGAAGTAATAATAATTATAATCTCATATGGATTAAACTGTGTGTATAATTAGATGATATGGCTGATATGGATGGGTTGAACATAACTGGCATTTGTTGTGATAACTAATGAAATTGGTTTGAGTTGAGCACAGGTGTAGACAAGCTAGTTCAGCTTTAAATCGGTGCAAGAGAGAAATTCTGGAATTAATTGAATCCAGTTGAATAGAGCTGCACAATAAGTAAGCAGGCTCGAGAATAAATTATAATTTATCGTATAATAACGCTCGCCAAAAGGTACGCTTACGCAAATATGAAAATTTTGGTTTTTGTTTGGATTTTGGGATTTGGATTTTGATTTTTCCGACCATGAGAGTCGATGTATATTTATTTCTTGAACCTGCAATATTGCAGATGGTCCTCCGTACAGGGGAGACTCTGCCGAAATTTTTCCAGAATTTAAGGAGTTAGAATTTTTTTGAAAACTGTTGGATAATTCTTTTCTTTGAAAAGAATTGTTTTGAAATTAAATTCGAGTTTTAAAATAAATCATTTTTGAAAAGATAATAGTTGACGGCATTTCTTCTACCTTAGCAATTTCGAGGACGAAATTATTTTAAGGGGGAAGGAATGTAACGACCCGTATTTTCTGCTTATTTATTAAGGTTATTTTAATTATTTAAAATATTGGTTTGAATTTAAATAATCGAATTTAACGATTATATTGTGAATATATTATTTAAATTAAACAATAAAATAATATTTTAATTTCCAGAATAATTGGAAAATGTGGAATTGGCAATATAATTTGACCGGGCAATTTAAAATGGTCAAATAGTGGTTATATTGGAAAATAGCGACGATTTCGACTCGAAACGACATTTGAATATATATGATTTATAATTTAATTAAATAACGAGCTGCAGCGGCGCGGCAGTTCGCGTTTTGACGTTTTGAACTTCAACTGGTCGTACCGGGTTCAAAATAAGTCGAATTTCCTCGAAACAAGAAACGTTGGGACCGGCTTGACGATATCTTTCCAATGGCAGAGAAAAATCCAGTTTTCGTCGTGTATATTTTGTTTTATGTCCAAATCAAATTCTCTGAAAAACAGCGCTAGAATTCCCTTTATATATATAGCGCTGCGTATATATATAATATCGGTTTTTAAATATTTTGAGTATCGATTTGGAGTGAAATTCAACCTGTGATATTTTTCCTTGGTAAATACATCAAATTCTGGTCGTGTATGACCAATCGCGGTATTTTATTTATATTATATTGAAGTATTTTAAAATTGGGTTATTTTATTCAAAATTGGCCAGTTCAAAAGGGACATTTTTCAAACGACCTCTGTTTTCGACGAAACAAATTTTGTTGGGACCATAATAGTAAATTATTGCTAGATTTTCAGACGGCGCGTCAATCGGGGTTATTCTGTGAGCGTGGCAAAATAAAGTGTAAAATAAATCGATCTATTTGGACGTGTACAAACGCTGTTTGAGCATACGGACTCGGAATTCGACGAAACAAGTTTCGTTAGGACTGTATCATCAAAACATACTATGCCGTCCATTCGCGTCTCGAACGGGGTTTGTATATGAGCGCAGCAGCAAATAAACGATGTTTGAAATTGCGATAAGCACGAAATAAAAATTGTTAGTTAACGTCGCTCGTCAAATCAACATAAATTATATTATTTTTACACTATATATATTCCCCATTTCAGAACCCTAATCCCCAAACCAGAAATTCTCCATACATTTTGCAGAAAAGCCCTCCTCCACAAAATCAATTATATCTCCCAATCCATGATGAATTTGTGGGGGCGACCTGAAGCAAAGTTGTAGATCGGGTCGAGGAGAAGTCGCTGACAAAAATTGGTGGGGTATCGACAAGTGTGGTGGCCGGAGTAGAGGTAAAACTGAAGAAAACTGCTTTTGTGTTTCTCTGAAATTCGACCAATTTATCCAATTTTAAATGCCGAGACCTTGGGGGAATCGAAGAAGGGAGAAAGGGCTTTCAGATGATGGTGGTCTCGAGGTTTACGGCGGTCTGCAGTGAGAGAAATCGAGAGATGATCGGAGTTGCAAATTTCTAGGTTGATTTTCGAAGTGGCGTTGGGGTTTAGTGGGATTCCGACGTCGTCGACCATAGTCGGTGGCGGAGGTCTGGTGGGGTGGATGCTGGGTGGCGTGCTCTGTCGAGTGGAGGTGGTCTCGTGACCTGGAAGTGGCGGTAGTGGCGGAATTTGGGATATGAACTGATTTGGGGGAGATCCGAAATTCCGGTGATCGGAGAAGGGTTGGGTGCTGGCGTTGGTGGCGATGGACCCTGGCGGAGCGGCGGTTCGGTTGAGATGGACGGTGGGGTCCCAGGTCTGCCAGAATGGTGGCGGAGGTCATCGATGAATTGGGTATTTAGTTTTATCATGGCAAAGAAGAGAGAACGATGGATAAAGGGAGCCATCGGGTTTTGCAAAGGGGAGGGATGGAAAACACGTTTTTCCTTCTTCCTAGGATGACGTGGCAAACGGTCAACATTACTAAGGTAAGTTTTAATTTAAATTTTAATTAGTTTAATTTAATAAATCGTATATTATATCCAAACTATAAATTAACGTAACTTCTTCATACATTAACGAAATCTGACGAAACTGGATCCGTTGGGATCGCAGGGCCAAGACCTATCTGATGGCACTGGCCAGGAGTCAATCTGACGCAGTTGAAAATTCAGCTAATTTTGGACGGTCGTCCCAAATTAAATGTAACAAACGCGTCAAACAGAACAAACTATGGTGAGTAAATTCTCACACCTTCTGGAATCCTGTGATGTGGTACATTTACAGTAAATTATATATTACTGTTAACAACTTAAAATGGTTGACTGGATGCGATGGATGCAAATTGGTTATTATTTTCTGATTGATAGCAATTGATTATTGTTTTAACTCGTATATTGTTATCAACTAACATCTGTGATACAGAGAAGGACAGGTTGGAGGGATCCGACCGGATTCCTCAAATAAACTGTGATTTTGTTTGTTGTGCATATATATGGATGGTTCACATCGTCTGACACTAAAACTGTTTTAAATGTTGATAATTGAATATACAACCATCGTTGTTGGGGATAAAATCAACTGTTTGTGTTGAATGAGTAAATGGGCAGTAATGGCCTAGTCGTAGGGTTTTGACGTTGTTATACCATCAGGGAAATTGACAGGGTTTCAAAGTTATAATTTATTTATAACAGAATTAAAGTTATTCAATTATTTATACGAGTATTTAAATTGGGAATTTAAATTAAATATATTAAATCGAGTTATTAAGAAAATTTAGTTAATTGGTTTAAATTAATTGAGAAGCAGAAATTAAGAACTTTCCATGGATTGGTAAAAGGGAAATAATCGTTTTCAAACAATTAAAAGGTGACTTTAATTAATTAAGTTAATTAATTAATTTAAGAAAAGGGAAATGACAATTGGAATTCAGTTAATTGTTAACTGTTGTGTATGGATGGTAAATCCACCGTTTCGAGTAGAATGGACAACGGAAATAAATATTGGTTCAAATATCCATTAAAGTTTAACGAATAATGTTGGATATTAGTTAATCTTCGATTAACTATATCTAAAGGGATAATTGAATTGGTTATTGTTAATAACCTTGATTATTATCGAGTAAGCGTATAAAAATGATAATAATGCTATTTTGGGGTTAGGATTAAAAGTCAACTATATTTTAATATAGTAGATGTTAAAGCAAGCTATTCTTTAATTTAAATGATTTAAAGTAGTGAATTTAAATTTAATGCTAAGTAAGAATTTATTAAAGGGATTTGTAAATCCCAGTTTCAACAAGATTTGATAAATGGGAATTTAATCAACAAGTGATCGACTGACAATGAGGTTTAGCCAAAGAGGCGATAAAGGTTTATTATAGAATGTCCAAATAAAGGGAATCAAATCATTGGTCGAGGGATTTATATTATAAATCCAAGGGTTATAAGGGAAAGGGTACTTGGAGTTAAAGTGGTGTTTTAGGAGATGTTTACTTAAATAAAGAATTAAGTAAAAAGATCTTGAACGAAGTTTTCAAATATAAGGAATGGTTTTAAAAACCTAGATTTGAAACCCAAAGGGGAAATGGTATTTGAGGTTAGTGGTTAAACCGATATTGTTCTGAGTTAAGAACGGGTCGATCAAGGTCTGAGAGGTAACTAAAATATCCCAACTTGGTTGGCTTACTATTATCGAGGAATGATATTAGTTTGGAGTGAGCGGAGTTGTTGAAATTTGTTTTACCCTATACGAGGTATATCAAACTCTAATGCAGGGGTTTGGAAAATTAAATAATATTGCAATAATGGTTCCAAAGGAAATAAGAATAAGTGATTTCAAATTGTATTAAACATTTGTTATTCAATTAGAGTTGATCAAAGATCGTATTTAAGTTAGGGTTAGTCAATCGAATTTATTCAGGAAAGTTTCCATTGCGTGCGACTGCTAGCGTAATTCGCAGGGCTGCAGATAGACTACGGTGGTCGGATGTTTCCTGAGGGAATCAGGCGTAACCATTGTGATCGCTGCGATCTAGAGTCGAGCGAATGGAGTTAAGTCGAGTCTTAATTAATCGATAAGAATAATCAAGTTAAGTTAGTCGAGTTAAATAGGTCGAGTTAGTCGAGTTAGAGTTAATCAATCAAAGTAAATCAATCAGAGTTAATCGGAGAGAATTTGGTTTATATTGTTAAGTATATTTTAAAAAGAGGTCGAGTTGTGTTAAGTGCTGAATCAGCAAACTGATTTTACTCACATCATTGTTATTCGATAGTTAAATCACCGACTATCGAAGCTGACCAATACGATTGTTGGTATGGAAAGTCCGGGATCGAATTATATTCGAATACCATTCCAGCCAACAAATACGTGAAGATATCAGCAGATGATCGTGATGGAGCATTGAAGACTGTAGATATTCTTAAACGGAAGGACCACTAATGTTCTTTGGTGAGCTCCCAGAGATAAGCTGTGGTTCCGTCGTGATTGGAATCTACGGGTTGCAAGGACTTCTCGCTACTGATCCATGGGGTGATTCCTATATGAGATGCAGTAGGAGAGTACCTTCGGTTCATCCTGTTCCTGGATGACTTGTATGGACGAATGTCTGACAGAGTATTTCCAAAAGGAATTACACGCGTTGATTTCTCAAAACGTACCATAGTTGATGGTGGAGAAATGGTTATTCTCTAGCCAAATAAACTAGAGTATTTTTGTGGACGTCGATCAAATGTGATATGGCGGATCTGACGACGTGGCATCCAAAGTGTATGATGATCAGATGTGTTCTAGCCTCAATCCTCATCAACCGGGAAATGACAAAAATCGGGCAGGCAGCATGGCTATGTGGGTCGCTCCCATAAGGATGTATGATCACCTATCTAGAGAAATTCCTTTTGCTTCTTAAATCTATCGATGCTGTCCCTTTTCGGGCAGGCGGTTGTTGATCCCAACCGTCGGTGATATACATTCGATACACTCAGGCGAAATGAGTGGTCGGTCATGTGAGGGCCGGGTTGCAAGACATTCTTGTTGAACCCAGTGTATTCG
Organism: Allium sativum; assembly: GCA_030737875.1. NCBI lineage: Eukaryota > Viridiplantae > Streptophyta > Magnoliopsida > Asparagales > Amaryllidaceae > Allium > Allium sativum. The sequence goes on from CM060922.1 coordinate 918,219,674, forward strand.
CCTCTAGAGATACACGTGCGGAAGGTGGTCCCATACCTTGTCATGGTTGGAATCCAATATCCAATAAGCGCCCGCGGTTTTCGGTTGTATACTATATATGGGGAGCGTGAGAAGCAAGTGTTCCTCTAGATTGATATTTATTTGTATTTAGAAATTATGATAATATCAGAGCAAACTATGATTTCAAAAACCGTTTTGGGTTATAGTAAGGTAAAAACCGTCCGTGTTTATGTGTGGCTGGTCTTACTATTATCCTTTGATTTCATAAAGGATTTTCCTAAGTTAAACAAGTGTGTGTGTGCTGTGAATTTATCACTGATAGTATTCCAGACTGACCCGGTGTATTTTGTTTTAAATCAAATATGCTCGGGTCAGACCGAGTGTATTTACAGGCTATATTCGCTTGGAGTTTCAGGAGCTGGAAGCAGGCGGCTTCACCGCTAGTTATATAAAGTATTGTTCCACTGTGTCTGATGTATGTGGTACTCTGATGAATGGTATGTATATACAGTTCTTTTGTATAAAGAGATTTGATATTATATTTTATTCGTTCCGCTGTGAGATTCTGATGTGTACTTCTTCTTTCTTCTATTCTAATATTTCTTTCTTTCTATTCTCACCCTCTAATTTCTTTCTCATGACAATCCAGTGTTTTCGATGCTTGATTAGTCGACATGGTGGTTTTATGTCGATTTTCGGGGTCGAAAATTCGCTGGGTCGTTACAGGCTTGCTGGTGCAAAGCTTGCACCAGCTTTTAGTAATGTTTGGAACAGCAAGCTGCACAGTGTGGCTTGCTAGTGCAAACCTTGCACCAGCAAGCTACAGTTTGCACCGTGTCCGCGTGATTCACTTCGTATCGGTTAATGTGTTGTTTTCAAGTTTTTATTACATGTACAACTATCTAATATCAAGTTATCAATAAGATTTTTGCTTGTTTTAGGTTAAAGCAAAAGGTTGAAGAACATTTCAAGTTGAAGCAGTCTTAACTCTATGTTTTAATCCCTATGCAAAAAATGTTATATTTATGTTCGTATTAGGTATTATTAAGTCACATGATTATTATATTTTGTAGTATGGTTATAATTCCAGATTATGATGTATATATTTTATGATTTATGTTTTGTTTTATTTTAGTCTTAAATTTGTGCGTTTAGTATTTGGAACATTTTGAAAGTATTTGTACAGTGGAAGTTTTGTGGTTGATGTATTACTAGTAATTTTTAATTACAATTATCAAATTTGCATGTAAATGAGTGTATATATAAATTTTTGTTATTTAATTTTTGGATATTTGCGGATGTCGCATTCGATATGCATTATTAAGTTTCAGATACAAATATTTTCGGATGTCCGAAAATATCTGTATCCGCTAAGGCAGACACAAATATTTCTAGATATTTAAAAATATCTGTGGATACGAATACATATATTTTTAAATCAGCATCCACGAATGTCTGATACGGATTTGGATTTATTTTTCAGGTATGGATACAGATACATCACTATCCATATCCGACTGCATCCGTTTACAGGCCTATTAGTGTATGTCATTGAGATACAACAAAAATTAATGTTTCTTCCAATTATTCCTTTGAATTTTTCCATAATTGTCTTCACGTTATCTGGTCAGTCTTTAAAAAAAAGTTGTTTTAGAGAATCCAGCATCACTTGTTATGAACTTTATTATTCAGTTGCAAAAAGTAGAATAAAACGTGACATAATGTTCTCACATTTCCTATACCAAATTCAACAGAAATCTGTTATAGCAACAATTAAGTTAGAATACCTAACCCTAACTATTAAGTCTCTTGCTTGATATATTCTCACATGTGGATATTATTTTTGCATCTCCAATATATATTGTTAATCAAAAATCACCATCTTCCTTTTCATAATAAAAAAGGTTTATATTTGTGTTTCTATTGGCACTCTTTATAGCTTTTTTTTCTAGTTCAAGCATGAACGGAGCCAGGAATTGTTATTGCACCGGGCTAGGATTGTAGTTTTGTAAAACGACATTGAATGTACATATATCAAAAGATATAATTCGTAAATGACTTCATGTGTATATGAAAGTGTAAGCAGATGTATTTCATGCATATTGCAGAAACATAAACTGTAATATTTGATAATGGATAACTTTGATTTTCTTAATTCTTCTTTGGATTTTTCTCACTTATCACTATGTTTCTAATATTTTTATTAAATGTAATAGAGACTAGATGATTTAAATATAAATCCAATGATGGACATAATATAAGAACAAAAGAGAGACTTGTTTTCTTTGTCAAAATGAATACCAAAATTATAATTAAGCCAAGATTATTACATGAGATATCAATTTTTATAATGCAAGTTTACAAATCCTACGTGGGTTATAGCCCAATGGCTCTCTCACATAGCTTCTCCCATGAGGTCATGTAAACTACTTAACTTACTATCTACAAATATTTCTTCTTTTTCATAATTTTATTACTTCTTTCTCTTGAGTTATAGATTGTTTTGAATGTTTTAATATTATAAAATCATCTTGTTGATTTCTATGAGTTTCTTAAGTATTTATTTTTATAATATTTATTACTAATAATCATATTGAAGATGAATGTATCGTTGATTCTTGTAAGATGCTCGACGTGAAATTGTGAGATGTATATAGTGCAACAGAAATGTTTTATAAATAACACTAAAGAGTTTGTTTTTTGAATAAAATTAGCTTTTAAGTTTTCCAAATGCATTTTTCTCCCTTCTTATTCTGAAGTATATTTGTATGATTAATTTTATTACCTATTATTTTTATGTGAAAAAATAAGTAGAACTTTTTTACTTTATGGAATGCAGGTTGCATACACAATTTAGTAACTTACATTCTAGACGGTTGTAAACTATAATAACCTTACATTATTTAGAATTTTAACTATTTAAAAGTTTTGACTTTATTTAAATTTTAAGGAAAACGGTGTATATTATTAATTATTCAAATTATGCCATTTTCTCCAATTTTGACATTTTCTATGTACATTGCACTTTTAACTAATATGGAAATGTTGCATTGATTCATTCTGTTAAAATATCATGTATTATGTAACTAAATGAAATTATGTATAACAATAGATGATATGAACTACTAAATGTTCATGGTAATATTTTCTATGACACTTTAATTGCTTTTGTTATACCTTATATGTGATGACCCCAAACTTCCGTAGTACGAAAGCAAGGATAATCATTGGAATATAACATAATTATTACAACAGCAGATATCAGAAATATAGAATTTTAGCAGATAATGTACATTAGAGTTACACTGGAAATAATATATCATCAGAGTTACACAGCATAACAGGATCATACATAGTACAAAATACAGTTCTCAGCTTAATATAAAATGTCTGCAGTGGAATCAAACATAATATACTAAATGAAGTCTGAACAGCATAATAGAAATGATAGGATCCATCGTCAGCTCCAAAGCTATCCAGAATGAGTCTGCTGAAACCTTAATACAAGGTTGCCCATGTGGAAAAGAGGGCACCCGAGTTTTCAAAGTGAAACAAACTACGAGTCAGCCATGGGACTGGTATGAGAAATCTTTCCTAACTTATCTAACAATATAGCTAATCACAGGACCACGCCGCTAACGCGGAACGGGTTTACTCCATTGAATTGCCAGTGCATAAATAAAGTAAATCGTTAAACAACGCAATGCTTTTTGGAAAAATGAAACCATTATAAGACTCAAGTCCCATCACACAATGCAATGCAAACCTGTAATAACCCGGAAATCTGGGCCAGTTTAAAATTTTTATTTTGGCAATTTTAGCGAATTTTGATTATTTAAAATGAATTATTTTAAATAATATCGACGAGGAAATCTATTTTGAATCGATGATAGAATATAAATATTTATTTATATTTATAAAAGGAATTGAAAATGGCGCTGTAGTTCGATAATTCGATTTTAAATTTCAATTGAACATACCGGGTGCAAAATAAACCGGATTTTAGTGAAACCAAAAATAATGGAACCTAATAGAGAATATCTTTCCAACGAATCCGAAAAATCAAAATTTCATAGCGGGAATCAAAAGATATGTCCAGTTGAAATTTCTGAATAGTCGCTATGGAATTCAGGCCCTTAAAAATGGGAATTTTGCAAACGACCTCGGATTTCGACGAAACCACTTTTGTTGGGTCCGTGATGTAAAGCTATTGATAGGTTTCAAATTTCATAATTTTTCGAATCAATATGTGAGCGTGGCAAAGGAAAACGCGTTTGACCAGTTTCAGTTGATTTTAATCGACTGGAAAATGGCCATTTTTCAAACGGTCTCAGAATTCGATGAAATTAGTTTTGTTAGGACCGTATCGTCAATACGAAGCTAGAAAATATTTTTCTAGAATTTTTCGAGTTAGTATGTGACCCCATTAAATTGAAATGCACGTTCAAATTCAATATATAGAGTTATATGTTGATTTTGACGGAAACTGATCGAAACGATCGAATCAGCTTACGATACATATCCCATTGTGTTCGGAATGGGGGTGAAACGCTATGGACGACAGGTGGTGGGCCTTGTTTCGAGGTCGAAATAAAAAGTCAACTTAGGAGAGAGAAAATAAATAAAAATAAAATATATAAATTCCTTTCACTTAACCCCTCCCTTCCCTATTCCCTTCCCCGTTCATTCTCAGTTTTCAAAAAAAAAAAGAGGGAGGACCACGCCTTCCCTAGCGCGCCGCCATCAATGGCGACCTCCCCATCGTCGGAGCTCCACCAAGGCCATCCCCCTCTTCTCGCCGTCCCTCTCCCCCTACAGCCCCTCCGTTACCCCAAAATGCAAGCCCCCCTCGACTTCATCGGCCGTCGCCACCGCCCCAGCCGGAGGTCTGCCACCCCTCCTAATCGTTGCGCCCCCTCCCTCCTCCGCCCCTCTCCAGCTCAAAACCCACAGACCCTGAACCTAAACCCAAAACCGCCCACACGTGAAGCTCTAGGCCGCTGCCACCACTCCACAATCCTGCCCCCCCCCCCCCCCCCCCCCCGGCTAGCACTAGCGAGCCTCCTCCGCCCTATCAGCGCTGATGGTGGGCCCTCCAGCATAAAGACTTGGTTTTTACACGAAAGAGTGAGTTTTTAAGTTAAAATAATTTAATTTAAATACATTGTTCAAGCAGTTTTTAATTTATATAGACAAGTTTCGATTTTTAAAAGGAGGAAAGATGCGATTTTGCTTACACAAGAGACATGATTCTATATATTGAAAGTTAAGATTCAAAGGGATAAAGAATATGATTTTTCATGTTGTAAGAATATGATTTTTGATGTGGAAATATAATTTGCAAGTTGGAAAAAAAATGTGATTTTTATCCATATAGCAAAGTAAAAATTCGATTTTTATATATTGAATAGCAAAGTAAAAATTCGATTTTTATATATTGAATAGCAAAGTAAAAATTCGATTTTTATATATTGAATAGCAAAGTAAAAATTCGATTTTTATATATTGAATAGCAAAGTAAAAATTCGATTTTTATATATTGAATAGCAAAGTAAAAATTCGATTTTTATATATTGAATAGCAAAGTAAAAAATTCGATTTTTATATATTGAATAGCAAAGTAAAAATTCGATTTTTATATATTGAATAGCAAAGTAAAAATTCGATTTTTATATATCGAATAGCGAAGTAAAAATGTGATTTTTACATATGTAGAGAATACGGGCAACGAAAGTGACAAGAGACAAGAACGGCGAAGATTTCTACATAGGAAGAGTCGTGGGATTGGATTAGCAAATCTGTGAGAACTTCTCACCTTTTAATTTTGTTTTCTAGTTAAAATATATACTAGGATGCAGACGGTGTTTAGTAGCACCCGACACCCGTCGTCCACAGACCATGGACGGCTTGTATTCTTGTTTGTTTGATTTTGATGTGTAGTTGATTGTGTGATGTGATGTGAAATGAAATAAAATATTTATATAGTTAAAAATATTTTATAGTTAAAAATAGAATTTTTAACGTGTATATAAAATAAATAAATATAAACAGATCGGACGATTTGTTTATATACACTGATTTGAATGATATTGATTGGGACAATAAATTTTACACATCGCCCAACTGCACAAATAAAATCTGTGTTTGATTGTTTGAAACCTCACACGGGTATTGGGATGATATTTGATGTACACTAATCCCGATTGTTTAGTTGTATGTCGATCGATTGATTGACAGACTGTTATAAGCGTTGAATATTTATATTTGATGCTTATACAGTGTAGAATGCACTTTGGATGGTGGTTGATTATTCCTCGTTGTCATTGTATACATGTGTTGTAGAAAATCCATATAATTAACATTATATGGTAATTGATTGGGCTTCATTCCAGTTTTGAATAGAAATATTTGAAATCGAATATTTGGAAATAGAAATATATGAAGCCGTGTTGATTTGATTGACGCCATTTTGACGTGAACGATATTTATATTGATTTTATTCATTTTATAATGAATATCGAAAGTGATTTCAAAATCTGATATTTTGAAAAGAATTGAAATTCGAACTGAAATTGAATAGAAATGAATTCGAAATGAAATTGAATATAAATGAATTCGAATTGAAATTGAATTGAAATCGATTCGAAATGAATTTAAAACGAATTTAGATTGGAATATTCAATTTTGATTTGAAATTGAATATGAAGTTGAAACCGTTTCGAAAATGAATTTAAAATGATTTATAAAGCACGTTTTGAATTGAACTCGACGAAGTATATATTATATATATAATGGCCTGAATAGAACGCGCCGCACCGCGACAGTTCGCGAATTTCGACCATTGACTTCAAACGGATATTACGGGAGATCCGACCGTCGGATTCTCCTAAAACCGGAACCGTTGGGTTCATATCGAAAAGAGCTTTATAACGAATGTGAGAAATTTGAAATCTAACGGTTGGATTTGGAATTATGTCCAAATAAAATTTGAAAAAGGTCGTTGTAAGTGCAGTTCGATGGCCGTTGATGGAAATCGACTGTACGGGCCTTGATAAAATTATTAAAAATAGTAATAATTTGAGTAAAATCATAAGAAATGATTTGTGAAGAATTGGGATGGAAAACTCCATATTTGAAAAGATAAAAATAGTTTTTTATCGAAATGAACTAGTTTTGAACTAGAATAGTAATTTATTTATTTTTAAAATAAATAAAGTGAGTTTGAAATGGTTTTGAAATATAACCAGAATTTCCAATAATTGAATTGGAACGGATTTGAATCGAAATTGTTTTTGGAATATTTCGATGGTGGATTTCGTGATTATACAAATGTGGTTATGGAAACTTGGAAGATATAGATATATATATCGTTATTTCCAATACGATATCTGTTGGTCGTAGAATTTGATATTGAATATAAGCCGATATATTTTCTATTCAGAGCCTTGTATTTAATATCAAATGTGATTTGGGTTTGTCGTGAATGGTGTCTTGACTAACACTGTTCTTGAACCCAGTTGAGAAAAGATTAAATCTTTTTATTTTGATTTAATGAAGTGTACCAATTAAATAATATTTAATTGGAATTGAATTGATATTGATTTTTGGGTTTATCGTGAACAGTGTTTTAAATAACACTTGTTCTTTAACCTCGTAATTAATGGCATATGATTTTGGGTTTATCGTGAACCGTGTTTTAAATGACACTAATTCTTTAACCCAGTTAAAGATTAAAACTAAGTGGAGTTTTAATGAATCTTTAATTAGATCGAAAAGATCGAGAGTGGAGTATCACCAGTTTTGCTCCAGGCGATAGTTAAATCTTTAATTAGATTTGAACGTGAAATGGTAATTGAATTTACCGATAACACTGTGGTGTTAGATATGAAGTATGACCAGTTTTACTTCATGGGATGAGTAGGTTGGGATTGGGAAAATAAAATAAATGATTACTCCGGTGTGGTTCGCTAATCCCGACTAGTTTGAATTGATATTCAAAGGAGATTAAAGAATAAATTTAAATAATTTATCTTTGATAAAATTAATGGGAACCTTTCCCAAAATATAAGAATATTTGAATAAAAGAATATTCTGAATTGGAATGAGGCGTATGTTGTGTTTGTGTAACACGTGTTTATTATATATATACGCGAGTTGTTCAGAAAGACCGGGTTTATCCCATTCTGAATAACTGATTCGACGTGGTGTCGAAGATGAGGACGGTGGTTGAAGACCGGAGGTCTTCACGTCGTTTGGGTGATTACTGATGATCTTGATTGGGCTGTACACCCATGAAGATGGAAACAGTTGGTGATCGTCCAGACGTACTTGGAGATCGAGGGATATGCGGGGTACTAGGTGCCTCCGGTTTCGTTTAGACCCAGAACGGACTTGTAAATGGACTGTGTGTCTGACATTGGATTTTAGTCTGTGTGATTGATTTCTATTAAATATATATCTGTTTGGCGGCGGAGAATTTATTCTCTTGCTTAACGCCCTTCTCTGAGACGTACGAGCTCAGGGGTTATATACTGATGGATATCAAACGCATAGAGTGAATTGCCTGTGTGGCATGCTTAAGTGGCAAATGATCAAGGCTTCTGTTGAAAAGCAAAGTCTTGTGGTGATGATCAAAGCACAACCTGTGTGGCACAGCTTTGTGTAACGTGAATTCGCGAGCCTCACACCCCGGTGGTGAACCAAAAACGGGAGACGGACCTCAGGGGGGACATGCGTTTTCTTTCTAGCTAGGGTGGTGTCAGTGAACTACCAGCCCTGACATTTATATTATTTTCACCTGTGTGGTTGTTGCTGTTGCGAGGCGCCTCGGTTTGATCGGACGATCCGGGTCCGATGGAGTCATTCGTTGGCTCACTTATGCCCCATAGGGCGGAGAAACGTAGTGTTCAGGCATTATAATCCACATTGGTGGACCGGCCCTGACGATCCAAGGGGCAGTTGCGGTTGTTCCTGAGGGGCGGGCTAGAGCGTCTCGAATCGGCTGAGGACTATCTTTTGCCTTGGTTCATAGACGGAAATCTAATTTCCAAATACGTGACATTTGCGGTTTTATTTGTAGAGCCTGGTATGGTGACATAGTGGGATGGGGCGCTTATGCCGTCTATGATTGATACTTATGATTTGAAGTTGTTTTATGCACTATACACTTATTATAGTATCAAAAGATTTGTTTTAAACGTATCAAGCATTCTTGGCTATTATAAGGTAAAAACCCTATCCTCCGGCTTGCGTTGCATTGTGTGATGGGAACTGGGTCTTATAATAGCTTCATTTTTCTTTATTTAGCATTGCGCTATTTGTTTTATGCCCTGGTATTCTTGGGAGGAAACCCGTTCCGTGTTATACGGCGTGATCCCTTGATTTACCTAACTTTAAAATAAAGATTAATAACTGTTTTAGTTCTCACACCAGTCACATGACTGACCTGGAGTTTATTGTTTTAACCTAAACTCTAGGTGCCCTTATTTTGACACGGGCAGCTAGTAGTTTTGGTTTTGCAGATTTATATTCACAGGATCCTGGTTTACAGCTGGAATGATATCCGGAAAGCTTTGTATCCGTATATCTCTTCTAGTTGTGTATTGTATTATTTTCCGCTGCTATGTATTTAAATGTAATTTAAATCTCTGATATTCCTGTGTAATATTTATTCATTTATACTTTGTATATTCTTGTAATCTGATGGAATTGTTGTAATATACAATGAAATGTTCTTTCGTCTGCGTCCTTTTGTGGCTTGTTCTCGAACTATCCACGCTTTCCTCACCGGGGAAGTTACGGGTCTTTACATAACCGGAGGATAGAGTTTTTCCTTATAATGGTAAAAAATGCTTGATACGATAAAACGGATTTGATATTATTATTAGTGTATATATGATTCAAAAACAATTTCAATCATAATATATCAATCATAGACTGCATGATACCCCATCCTACTATGTCGCCATATATAGGTTTACAATCAAAACCGCATGGTGTCGTATTGGAGTTTGGATTTCCATCATGAACCAAGGCAAGGGATCGTCCTTACCGAATTCGAGACTCTATAGCCCGAGCCTCAGGCAAGTACTCAGTCAAGCCTTAGGAGCCACAGGGCCGATCCACACATATATTAGTGGACTATATATAATTCCTGAACAATACATCTCCCCGCCCTATGGGGCGTAAAATAGAGCCACTAGGGACTCAAACCCGCGGTACCACTCTTTCCATCGTCCACATAAGTAAAAATATTCGGGCTTGCAAAACCCTGACACCACTTCTAGCTAGAAAGAAACGCATGTTCTCCCTGGATCCTTCTCCCGTTTCTGGTTCATACCGGGGTGTGAGGCTCGCGAAGTAATGCTATACACAAAGTTATGCCGAAAAAAGCTATGTTTTGATCATCAACCACAAGGCTCTTCTTTTCAACAAAAATCTTGATCATTTGCATTTTGGCATGCCACATTGACAGTCCATGCGATCGATGACTACCATATATAACCTCTGAGCTCGTGCGTCTAAGAGAAGGGTGTTAAGCAAGAGAATAAATTCTCCGCCACCAAACAGATATATATTGAATATAAACCAATTCACATAGAATGAAATTCAACGTCAGACGCACATCCATTTACAAGTCTGTTCTGGGTCTGAACGAAACCGGAGACACCTTATTCCTCGTCCCATATGTCTAATACGGAAGAGAGGTGCTCACTTATCTGAATAATCAACAAGTACGTCCGGACAACTACCACTTTAACCCTTTCCTAGGAGCGACCCAGTGCGGGAATCAGTAGCCATCCATTCGATGTGAAGATCGCCGGTCTACAATCACCGTTTTCAATATCTTCGATTTAATCGTCGTACAATTATTTGAAATGAGATTGAACTCGGTCTTTTCAAATAATTCTCGCATACATATATATATATATATATATATTAAACCATTTTATATCATTAATATTATTTTATAATGATTTATCGCTATTTTTATTTATATAAAAACAGCTAAATCAATTTAGCAACGCTCCGGGTCACCCTGGCGCTGTTTTAATGAAATTTGATTTTCATATATCTCGAAATCTAACCGTTGGATCTTAACAAGATTTATATCATTGGAAAGATCTTCCCAAAGCGGTCCTGATGATTTCAGTTTTGGGAAAATCCGACGGCCGGATCTTTCGGTATAATCGTTCAAAGCTACGATTCTGAAATGCGAACTAACACGCGCGATTCGTTAATTTTAATTTTAATTTATATATATAATTATATATAAATATAAATCATTCGATGATTCCACTAGCGTATTTAACACGCCAAATAAAAGAATGTTTCATTGGCATATCATATCTAAATGTTCAGAATGTCAAATAAAATATATTTTATTTACATGACAATTAAGCTAATGACAAATAAAAAGCTAAATTTTATTTGTATTTCTATTTTTAACTTTAACAAATAAAAAGGAATATTAATTTGTAAATAGTTTCAATGCATGTTTTGACAATAAAAATAATTCATACAAATTCTAATATATGCATTGTTAATAAAATGATATTTTAACTTTGCATATAAATTCTAATATGTGCATTTCAATAAAACGATATTTTAACTTTGCATATAAATTCTTTTTTTTCCCAATTTCTTACATTACATTAAAAATGTGAATTTTTAATGTAGACATGTTTTTATTTTAAAACATGAACATTTCTCTATTTTCTTACATTACATTAAAAAAGTGAATTTTTTTTATGTGGATATGTTTTTATTTTAAAACATGAACATTTCTCTATTTTCTTATATTACATTAAAAATATGAATTTTTAATGTAGACATGTTTTTATTTTAAAACATGAACATTTCTCAATTTTCTTATATTACATTAAAAATGTGAATTTTTAATGTAGGCATGTTTTTATTTTAAAACATGAACATTTTTCTAGTTTCTTATATTACATTAAAAATGTGAATTTTTAATGTAGACATGTTTTTATTTTAAAACATGAACATTTCTTTATTTTCTTATATTACATTAAAAATGTGAATTTTTAATGTAGACATGTTTTTATTTTAAAACATAAACATTTCTCTATTTTATTACATTACATTAAAAATGTGATTTTTTAATGTAGACATGTTTTTGTTTTAAAACATGAACATTTCTCTAATTTCTTTTCTGATTCAACAAAATGATAAAAATAGTTCTTTTCATTTTTGTTGAAAATTTAATTCAACAAAATGACAAAAATGGTTCTTTCATTTTTGTTGAAAATTCTAATTCAACAAAAATGATAAAAAAATGGTTCTTTCATTTTTATTGAAAATTCTAATTCAACAAAATCATTAAAAAAATGGTTCTTTCATTTTTGTTGAAAATTCTAATTCAACAAAATGATAAAAAAATGGTTCTTTCATTTTTGTTGAAAATTCTAATTCAACAAAATGATAAAAAATGGTTCTTTCATTTTTGATGAAAATTCTAATTCAAAAAAATGATTAAAAAATGGTTCTTTCGTTTTTGTTGAAAATTCTAATTAAAAAAAATGATAAAAAAATGGTTCTTTCATTTTTGTTGAAAATTCTAATTCAACAAAATGATAAAAAAATGGTTTTTCATTTTTGTTTCAACTAAACCATTAAACAAAAGTGATAATTTTGGTTTCAACTAATCTATTAAACAAAAGTGACAATTTTGGTTTCAACTAATTTATTAAACAAAAGTGACAATTTTGGTTTCAACTAATCTATTAAACAAAAGTGACAATTTTGGTTTCAACTAATCTATTAAACAAAAGTGACAATTTTGGTTTCAATTAATGTATTAAACAAAAGTGACAATTTTGGTTTCAACTAATCTATTAAAGAAAAGCGAAAATTTTGTCTAACTCGATTCAAATTACCAAAAATGTTAATTATTGTTTTCAACAAATCTAATAAACAAAATGATAGATTTTGGTTAACTATTTTCTAATTAACCCAAATGTTAATTTTTGAATCAATAAATCTAATAAACATAAAAGGATAATTTTGTTTAACTATTTTCTAATTAACACAATTGTTAATTTTAACAGATCTACATAACATACCAATCACAAATCAAATCATGTATGACAATCAACAGAATATTACAGCGTATGAGTAATACCTCATTTATGATTAAATTTTTTAATTATATAATAAAAAGAATAGAATTTCTCGCTGTTAGTTTTAATTCTGAATAATTCAGAATCTAATTTTTGTCCAAAATCTGATCTGCTCTAAATTCGTTCTAATCGGTCTTGAAATGTAGATCTCGGACTCACGATCGCAGTGGTTCTGAAATCATTCAATTCCTAGTTCGTATGCATTAGTTATGGATTAATTTAGGTGGATAACATTTTAAAATTAATTAATTAAATAATTTAAAATGGAATTTACCCTTTCTTCCCCAATCAGACACAAGGCCGACGTTTTCGTTTATTGTTCAATTCTAGGTTTCCACTTTTCGTCGAATCCATGAGGCTAGAAGGCAATCGGGGTATACCACGTCAGAGAGGGAGAAGCGGCGCGTAGAGCGGACCCCACGGTGACGAGCTCGGTCAGCTCCCGGAGGCGGGGCGGTGGTCGCGATGTCGGGTTTTTGGGGGTGTTGGTTCTCTTTGGATATTCAACGAAAAAATGCAAACTTGGTATGGATGTAAAGATTGAAAGGAGCTCTACAATTTTGTCAACAGGAGTGTAGGATGTTACTGAATGGATGGAGAGTTATTGGAGAAGAAAGTTTCGAAGATTTCTGGCCATGGGTTGAAGGGTGGCGGCTACAGTATACGCGTACTAGGGTTTAAATTTTGTCTAAGGTACTTATAATAAAATAATATAAAAACCCTTAATTATTGGGTTTAAGCCCGTTAATCCCTTTCAGCTCCAATTCAGCCCAACGAAAGTCGTTCCAACCCAATTGCCCCCGTTTCGGACACAATTGGCTAGGTCCTGTCAGCCTAATCGATCGTATTTAGTCTGTTTTCTTTAATTTAAAAATTAAATCATTTATTTATTTAATTCGATCGTACATTTAAATTCACCGGGGCCACATACGGACTCCAAAAATTCCCGAAAAATAAACCTAGCTATGTTTTGACAATACGGTCCTAACAAAATTAATTTCATTGAATTTGGAGACCGTTTAAAAAATGACCCTTTTAACGGTCGATTAATTTTAATAGAATTTATCGAATGCAGTTTAATTTACCATGCTCACGAATTAATTCCAAAAATTATGGAAAATTAAACTTAGCAATAATTTGACACTCCGGTTCCAATAAAAGTGGTTTCGTCAAAAACGGAGGTCGTTCGTAAAATGACTATTTTTAATAGCTTTAATATTATTTAAAAATGGAATTTTTAAAATTTGGCACATTTTCCAACAAAATTTCTTAAAATAAAATTTTAAATTGGTTCTGATTTTCTAGGTTGTTACATTATACTTCTTCAATGATAGCTTAATGTCGACTATAATATTTATTACTGTTTGATTACCAACATAATTATAATGCAGGTCAGTAAAAAAAGATATTTAAAGTATTATTTGTTTCTTCATTTTTGTTTGCTTCTTTTATGTAATGCAAGAAAGTTGATATGACGTGATCATGGCTGTTGCAGTTAATTTGAATATTTGTATTTTGGAATTATGACTTAGGCTACAAACTTTGGTTGTGATGAAGCGGTATTGTGATTTTATTATTTGATCATCTTAACGCACAACTATTAAAAAGTATATTCTATTTTTCTCTCATATGGGATATCTTAATGACCCACCCTGAATTCAAGGAGTTAAATCCAAATATCCAATGTATGTATCAACTAGTGTGAACCCGTGCTATGCACATGAGATTCATCATATAATTTATTTAATTATGTATTTTTGGATTTGATGTTACATAAGGTGTGAAAACATATGTTTACGGTTTTTATAGATTACCTTTTTATTAAATGCTACTAAATTTTAGTTGTTGATAAATTTACTTAAATAATGAAATGTAGGAATTATAAGTAATATTTTTAGATAATAATGACTGTAGAAAATGAATATTAACACAAACTTTATATTATACTTAACTTGGTAGGCATTACATCACTATGCATTTTTATCATTTTTCAAGTCTAAGCTGCATAAGTTCAATATAGGTTTATTATGTGGTTAACAAAGAAATTTCAATATATAATAATTTGCTACAATAATAGCATTCTGGATCTAAAGTGGAGAAATTATGCCCAAGTGAAATAATGTTCCAAATTTGATTGAAAGAAGCAAAATTGCAGCATCTGCATTATTGCACATTTGACATACACAATATTAAAATATTAAGATAGTTTGGAATTGCAAAATTTTCTTTCTCACATAACGTAATATGACACATGAATAATACTAAAAGTTCACTAAAGATAGTAATTAAATCAAATGGTGTGGATAAACACAATAATGAAACACAGCCCGTCGATACAAAATTCCGATGAATTGTGGCTATTTGATTCGGTTTCCAATGGCTTGCGTCGGCCATCGGAAACCATTACATACAGAAGTGCAAATAAGCTGTCGTTAGCCGTCGAAAACCGTAGAAAAACCTGCATATTTTTTTGTATTTTTGCTGCTATTTAGCCTTCCAACTACATTTCTCACAAAAACCATTAGCTCTGCAACAATATATAAATCTGCATACCATATATCAAGCAAATACCAATATAAAACAAATTCTAACTCAATAAATCAGCAAAAACACAAAAACAACATAAATTTCAGCACAAACTTAAACCACTAATTATACAATACATAAATTTTTTGCATTCCACATAGTCTACCATCAAAATGACATTAAATACATTAATTCTACCATCATAATATGTACAAAATATCAACCACGATCATGTCAATCACAAGTCATATGAACAGTGCCCCAAAAAAAACCTACCTCGCACTCCATCACTGATCATCCTCTTTGGAACCTACAGAGCCAGCTGAAGACACAAAGCGGCCATATTGCTGCATGAACTCGGTCATACTCTTTTCCATAAGCTGTGTCACTGTAACAAACCGGAATTTCTGAACCAACTTAAAAATTTTATTTTAGCTATTTTAATGGATTTTGAATATTTAAAATGATTTATTTTAAATAACAGCGATTTAAAATTTATTTAAATCGAAGTTAAAACATATAAATATTTAATTTAATTAAAACGAACTCGAAATGGCATGGTAGTTTGAAAATTCGATTTTAAACTTTAAATGAATGTACAGAATGAAATACAAATCGGATTTCAGTAAAACCAGAAATATTTGAATCTGATTAATTATATCTTTCTAATAAATGTGAAAAATTCAGATTTCATAATATATATTGAAAGTTATGTCTAGTTTAAAATTTAAAATAGTCGCTATGGAATTTGTGTGTATATATATTAAATAATATATAGCCCTTAAAAATTGTCATTTTGCAAACGACCTCCATTTTCGACGAAACCACTTTTATTGGATCCGGAATGTCAAATTATTATTAGTTTTCAAATTTCATAATTTTTGGAATTAATATGTAAGCACAGTAAATTTAAACGCGTTTGGTTATTTCAGTTTGAATTTAATCGACTGGAAAATAACCATTTTTCAAATAGCCTCCAAATTCAACGAAATTAGTTTTTTTTAGGACCGTATCGTCAAAACATAGCTAGATTTATTTTTTTGTAATTTTTGGTGTTAGTATGTGGCCCCGATAAATTAAAATGTACGTTTGAAATTCAATATATTGACTTATATTTTAATTTAAAGAAAAACTGACTGAAACAGTCGTATTGGGTTACGAAACATATCCCATTGTGTTTGTAATGGAGGTATTTAGCTAGAAACGACAGTCGTTGGGTTCGATTTGGAGTTCGGATTGATAAACATGTATATTGGAATTAAATTAATATTAAATAAATATTATATATACCCTCTCTCATAGCAAACCCTAGCCAAAACGAAAACCGCGGTTAACCCCCTTTTCTTGCCGCTCCAAACCGAATGAATGGCCATATTCGTTTGAATTTGAATCTTCAATAATTTCCAATCCAGATCGAATTAGCTAGTGATTCTTAAGCAAATATTGTAGAGATTTCTCTCAGCTACAAATTGATACTGGTGTGATTGGATTTAATTGAGTGAACTGTTCGATTGGGGCCTGAAAGCCGCTGATTTTCGAGGTGATTCCTGGCGCTATGGTGGGTGCGAGTTGGACGCCGGTGGTGACTATGGAAGAGGGCACGGAGGGGGTCAGGGTGGCACTTTCAGATCGTCGATTAGGGGAGTGGGTGAGCGTGCATTTCAAGGAGGATGGGGCGAAAAAAATTTCCGCAACCTAGAAGTGGTATACGGGGAAGAAGGATTTGGGGGAGATTAAAAATGTAATTAGTGTAAATTATTTTATTAATTATTTAATTTTGTAATGAAATGTATAAATCACCATATCTATTTCATACAGGTCCAAATCCGACGATTTCAGTCGCGTTGGGATCGTGGGATCAAACACTATGCGATGGAACTGACTAGAACGGAAACAGAGCAAATTGGATTTTCAGCTAAATTAAACATGCGTTTAATTTAGTTGAAAAATACAATTTTCAAATAAAGATTGACGGAGTGGAAACGAATGTGAGAATTCTCTCACTAAAATATTTGTCCAGTTATTTATTTATTTTATAACTATAAATATATAGAAATTGTCAGTGTTGATTTTTATCAGTTGTATGTGACATTACTTGAGTTCAACACATGAACTATTCACGACTCATCTGCACAAGAAGTGTTGTTTGAATATACGACACTCATATTTCAAACAATGTGGATACACTTTGTGGTTGTTGAAATGTGATATAAATATCCATTTATAATTTGAACAGTGAAATTTTGTTAAGTAGAAAAATAATTCAAACTGAATTAGAATTGGTAAGGCTGTGGTTGTTTGAAAGCCACACACGGGTATTGGGATGATGTTTGACATACACTAATCTCAATATTTAGTTATATATCAATTGATGGGTTGACAGACTGTGTTGAGCGTTATTTATTTATTTCAATGCTTATACAGTTGTAGAATGCACTCTAGATGACGTTTGAATGTTGAATGATTATTTATCATTATTGTTGAACACATGCGATGTATGAAATCCATATAACTAAAATTATATGGTGATTGATTGAGCCTGATTCCAAATCAGAAATAACAAATTTACCAAAACAACGAATATTTTAAAATAATAAACAGTGAAGAATCAAAATATGATTTTGACGTCCAGTTTTGGATGGACACGAAAATATTGAAATATATGAAGCCGAGTTAAGTAGTAATCTGCCATTTTAACTTGAGCGGGTTTTTAAATCGATTTTATTCATTTTATAACGAATACGAAAAATAATTGATTTCAAAATCTAATATTTTGAAAATATTATCATTTTAATATTATAATGATACAGAATATTCAATTTTGATTTAAATTTGAAAGTGAAGTTGAAATCATTTTAAAATGAATTTATAAACGTTTTATAAAATATGTTTTAAACGGAAATTAAAGATAAATATATTATATATTTAATGGCTTGAGTAGAACGCGCCGCACAGTGACCGCTCGCGAATTTCAACCATCAACTTCAAATTGACGTACCGGGAGATCCGACCGTCGGATTCTCCTAAAACCAGAACCATTGGGTTCGTATCGAAAATATCTTTCCAATGAATACAAGAGATTTAAATTTAAACGGCTGGATTTCAAAATATGTCCAAATCAATTTCAGAAAAGGTCGTTATGGATGCAGTTTGGTGGCCGTTATTGGAAACCGACTGAAACGGCGATAATAAAATTATTAAAAATATAGGAAAATTGTGTAAATTAATAATAAATGATTTGAAAAGATTTTGGATGAAAAATTCCACATTTTAAAGGATAAAAGATATTTTTATCTACATGAACTAGTTATTAACTAGAATAATAATCCAATGTTTTTAAATAAATAAATTGGATTGAAAATGGTTTTAATATAACCAGAATTTTTCCAATGTGTGAATTGGAATGGATTTGAATGGAAATAATCTTCAGAATATTTCGACATGGGATTCCATGATTATACAGATATTATTGAGGAATTTTGAAGATATATGTGTGTGTGTATATATATATATATTTATTCCCAATACGATATTTGTTGATTTCAGAATTTGATATTGAATATAAGCTGATATAATTTCTATTCAGAGCCTTGTGTTTAATATCAATTTGGATTTTGGGTTTGTCGTGAGTGATGTCTTTATTAACACTGTTCTTAAACCCAGTTGAGGAAAGAATAAATCTTTTAAATAAGATTTAGTGAAGTTTTCCAATTAATAAATATAATTGGAATTAAATGGAAGTTGATTTCGGGTTTATCATGAATAATGTTTTAAATAACATTTATTCTTTAACCCGATTAATAGTGAAGTTAAGATTTGGAATTTATAAATCTTTATTCTAAGATTTAATGGAAAATTTCCAAAGTAAAGTTTTCCAATTTAATATGTTAAATTGGAATTGAATGGAATTCGATTTGGTAACAATCGAGATGAGCTTCTGTAAAGGAAGACCGTTACTATATATGGAATTTAAAAGCTTTGCCATTATTCCATTTATAGTATTGATTCGATACGGAAATTTATATCGATTATATATTGATTTGTTTTCCGTGAAAATTCCATAGTTAATGGAAGATGATTTAGGTTTATCGTGAACTGTATTTTAAATGACATTGGTTCTTTAACCCAGTTAAAGGCAAGATTAATTTCTTAAAGTTGAATAATCATAAAGTAGTGATCTTTGAGATTAAAACCAAGATTGGAGTTTTTAATAAATCATTAATTAGATTGGAATGTAAATGTGGCAATTAAATTTACTAAATTCAATAAATGTTTCGAGATGGAGTGCCACCAGTTTTACTCCAAGCGATAGTTAAATCTTTAACTAGATTTGAACGGGAAATGGTAATCAAATTTATCGATAAAACGATGGGCGTTAGATATGGAGTACTACTAGTTTTTCTCCATGGGACGAATAGATTGGGATTGGAAATAATAAAATGATAAATGATTACTTCGGTAAGGCTCGATAATCCCAACTAGTTTTATAAACCTTAATCTGGGTTGGGAATTGTTAAAGAATAAAATAAAATCTTTTGCAACGGTTTTTAAAGGAAGATTAAACAATAAGTTTAAAAGAATTTCTCTTTGATAAAATTAACGAGAACCTTTCCCAAAGGGTATGAATATATTCATAAAAGAATATTGTGGATTGGAACGAGGCGTGTGATGTGTTTATATATCACTTGATTATAAGATACGCGAGTTATTTGAAAAGGCCGGGTTTAACCCGTTCTGAATAACTGTTACGACGATTAAAAGTCGAAGATACTGAAGATGGTGCAAGACCGACAATCTTCACATCGAATGGATTTCTACTGATGCCTTTGATTGGAATTGCTACCATGAGAGGGTTACGGTGGTAGTTGTCCTGATGTACTTGTTGATTGTTCAGATATGCGAGGACCTCTCCCCTGTATTGGATAGATGGGACGAGGAATAAGGTGCCTCCGGTTTCGTTTAGATCTAGAATGGACTTGTAAATGGATTGTATGCCTGACATGTTTTGTTTGTTGTATTCGTTGATCTCAACTAAATATATATCTGTTTGGTGATGGAGAATTTATTCTCCTTATTAACACCCTTCTCTGAGACGTACGAGCTTAGAGGTTATATATTGGCAGAAATCAATGGTATGGTATGGATTAACAATGTGGCATGTTAAGATGCAAATGATCAAGGATTATTGTTGAAAACCAGGGCCTTGTGGATGATGATCAAAGCACGGCTTTAAATAGCACAGCTTTGTGTATAGCGTTAATTCGCGAGCCTCACACCCGGTATTAACCAGAAACAGGATGAGGGATTATAGGGAGGACGTGCGTTTCTTTCTAGCTAGGAGTGACGTCATGGTATAGATCCCAGACATTTTACTTATGTGGATATTGGATAGCGAGGCGCCTCGGATTTGAGTCCCTAGTGGCTCTTGATTTGGTGTACATATTGACTATTATTCCCCATAGGGTAGGGAAATGTATTGTTCAGGAATAACCAATCCACTAAAGTAAGTGTGGACTGGCCCTGAAGATCCCAGGTGCAGTTGCAGTTGAATCATGAGACATGGTAGGCTAGATTGTCTCGAATTGGAAGGAGAGGTCCCTTGCCTTGGTTCGTGATGGAAAGCCAATTTCCAATACGCGACTTTTCAGTTTTAGTTGTAAACCTATATGGCGGCATAGTGGCATGGGACGCTCATGTCGTCTATGATTGATACATTTATATTTGAAGTTGTTTGATACACTATGCAATTATAGTAATATCAAAATGATTTGTTTTTTTTAAACGTACCAAGCATGTTTGGTTATTATAAGGTAAAACTCTATCCTCTGGCTTACTTTGCATTGTGTGATGGGACCCGAGTCTTATAATAGCTTAATTTTTCCAAAAAACATTGCGTTGTTTATTAAATCGTTTATTTCAAGCTTTGATATTCACATGGAGTAAACCCGTACCGTGACATGCGGCTTGGTCCCGTGATTTACCTATTTTAAACTTTAAAGTAAAGTTAACAACTGTTTTAGTTCTCACACCAGTCCCGTGACTCACCTGGAGTTTATTATTTTCGCCTAAACTTTGGGTGCCCATATTTTCTACACGGGTAGTCAGTAGTTTTGGTTTTGCAGATTTCTATTTAACATCATCCTGGTTTACAGCTGGAGCTATATTCGGAAAGCTTTGTATCCGTGTATTTCTTTCAGTTGTGGTAGTTAATGTATTTCCAATGTGCATTGTATTTATATATTTTTATTTCCGCTGCTTTGTAAAAAAATTAATCTTTGATATTATTTATCCGCTGTGTAATATTTATTCGTACTTTGGTATTCTTGTACTCTGATGTAATTTTTGTAATAGCAATGAAATGTTCTCGTATTTGTGTTCTAGTGAGTCATGTTCTCAAGGCAGTCCGTTGTTTTCCGTCTCCTCGGAGACCGGGGGATTTCAAAATGTTAAAGTCGTCTCAATGGCCTGGCGGCGACTCTGGTCCTCAAGCTGCACCATCCTAGACCTCAACTCCTCAATCTCTGCTAACTCTATATCGGCTCTAGTCTACCTGCTCCGTCTCCGACTGCTACCGTATAACAATTATTTAAGAATATTTTAATCATGTGCTATTATATTGATTATGTATAACTCGTAAACGTTATTTTATTTCTAAGCTAAAAAATAAATTAAGGAAAAAATCGATTACCACTTGATTTCCAATGCCATAACGCCTGTTCCACATCTTTGGATCCATCACTGACTGGAATATAACGTCCTCCTCCTCAGTCCTGGGTCGCTCTCGTCTCAGATAGAAGCTACTGACGCTGCTTCATAAACTTGGCCTACAAACCCAAATTTGAATGTAGATAAAATTAATATCATGATATCTTGTTTTATTATAATTTAACAATTAGTACAAATACTAGTACATAAAATGAAATCGTATCTGGCTCTTCCTAGATTTGTCATCGTGCCATGTATATGAGACGGTCCCATCTGGATTGACATGCTTGATGGCATGAGTACGAGTGAACAAGTTCATATATAAGACTGGACTCAGTCCCTTAGCCTCCTGAATTTGATTATTGCATACAATTATTATACATTCAAAATTATATAGCATACTAACTTTTTATAATTCGCATTTATAAAATTTACGAACTCCTGTCAATACTGTTGAAATGACTTAGATCCTCCTCGATGAGTGACTGGATTTACATTCCTATTTGCAGAGTTTCTGTCCGACTCTGCCTGTACATTTAAAATTTGATACATTATTTATCAGTCAATTATTTTTTATATTTTAAAAAAAATAGTACACTTACCTTTGCCTCAGCAGTATCCCAATATCTGACAAATCCTTCCTACATAGCTTCCCCTATCTAGGTAGACTTTTTCATGCTTTTCTTTATTGTTGATATGTTATCCTTATAATTCTTTCTCATTTTTTGCATCTAGTAGGTTTAGGTCAGTTGTAAGTCCTGAGTCTGTATAAGTCCTGAGTCTGTATATCCACCTCGGCCTATATTTCACGAAAAATAAACATTAAGCAGTAAAATATATACAGTATATCAGCGATAAAATAAACTAAAATGGAAAAATATACTTACATGGACATCCTCCAAATGAACTCTATGATGTGAGGTGAGATGGTATCCCATTTCGGCCAACATGCGAACATCCTAGCCCTATACGCTTCTTTCGACACATCCACAACAACCTTTGAAGGTTGTAGGTTGAAACTCCTGTGTTAAATATGATATACATAAGTGTATAGTAGGTAAAAAAATTAACATGGTAAATAAAGTTTGTTTTTTACCCCTCGGCTCTAGGCACTAAGGAAACGACGGGATGTTGTGATTACTGCGATGGACCAAAACCATCGTCTGAAGAATGAGAAGTACTCCTCCCTCTCGATGACATATGTATATACCTATCACATACAAATCATTTTAAAAGTGAACAATAACATAATACTGAAACATATTTTACAGTTAACTGACATAGGCAATATAAGTCGCTAAATAAATGACGTAAAAGGAAATGAAATTGTATATACCTGTACTAGATTAGGTCTCATATTCTAAGGAGAAACATATTACATTGTAGTTTTAACATAAATTAATAGGAAAAACTGCATATGACATAAAAGATGTAAATAATGATAAGCTCATAATATTCAAGAATTTAACAGAGTTACATGAATTGTAAAATATACGTCATATAATGCATAATTACATTATAAATCGGAAGATAATACTCGTCATCTACATCAATCATCATCGTTTTCTTATTCAGAATCAGTCTCGTATTCTACGATGTTTTACTCCGTACTCTTGAATGCCTACAAAGACATTTGATTCATCGATCAGAGGTCCAAAATCTGCATGATCGTCTTCAATTATTATTTTATTGTTTTGCTCTAGATCTGCATGATAAGATTCTTCATCTGAAATATTCTTCCCATCGAACGTAAATTTGACATTTATTTTAAAAACTGCCAACCAATCTACTTTATCTCCTTTAAGAGATGGATAAGGAGCGTAATAAACTTGAAATGCTTGTTTGGCTAGTACAAAAGGAAAATACTTGTGATAGTTCGATGTATGCTTTATTTCAATCAGGTTATAATCCTTGTGCGCATTAGTCCCATAACCTGGAACACTGCTAAACCAATTGCATCTAAATAGAAACATCTCCTCCGCGGGACATGATAAATATGTCAGTTCCAATTTTTTTGTTAAACGCCATAAAAATCATTTATGTGATTTTCTGGATCATCACTGCCTTTAATGAATACACACACCTGTATTATTCATTAATTTCTCAACATCGTATACTTTGGTGTCAAATTGCAATATGGACATACTAGACGACCGACAGTACTCCATCCTGAAAGCATTGCATAGGCAGGAAAATCACTTATAGTCCACAACAAAGAAGCAAACATGTGAAAAAAAATTCTTCTTTGAAACATGGTACATTTGTACTCCTTCGTTCCGTAATGTTTTTAATTCTTCAATCAACGGTTGTAAATAAACATCAATTCCTTGTGTCGGATCATCAGGGCCAAAAACAACAATAGTAAGAAACATATATTGTGTTTTCATACATATCCATGAAGGTAAATTATAAGGTGTGATGATGATGGGCCATAATGAATATTTAGCACCAAGCTGAGAAAAATTGTTAATAACTATCTGTACATAATCCTAGCCTGACATTACGACTCTCCGCTGCAAAATTTGGATAAGTTTTATCAAAATTCTTTCATGCTTCTTTATCGGACGGATGGGTCAGCATACCTTCTTCCTTCAATCTCACATTATGTCATTTCATATGAGATGCAGTTATAGAAGATGCATATAATTTTTGAAGCCTTGAAGTAATGGGTAAGTAATGCATACATTTATACAGAACTTCCTTTCCCTTCTTCTTTCTTGGTTTATATCTTTCATGATTACATATTTTACAATTTCTAAGGTTTACATCATCTTTCCGAAACAACATGTATCCATTTAACATGTACCTATTTTCTGATAAGGTAAACCAAATGCCGACATAAGTTTTTTGACTTTGTAGTGATTTTCACATATTAAATTATCAGGCGACATTTGCCTTTTTGCATCTTATACAATAGCCGTAAACCCTACTTTAGTGATGTTGTATTTTGATTTCATCGCAATGTATTCTGCGATTACCGACAGCTGAGTGCCTCTTTTACAACCATCCAAATAGATTTCTTAGCAACATCTAGTAGAACATAAATCTTTTTGGCTTCAATATTCGGTTCTTCAGCATTTCCATCATCGTCGTCAACTTCAACCATATGAAACATTGATCGTGCTCCATCTTCAACCATATTTTCAATAATGGTCGTATTATCATTTTCATTAATAGTACTTTCTACCTCAGACTCTACAGAAGTATTTGCTACAACTTCTCCATGACGATCCAAAAACAATACTCTGGTACGAGTCTGTTTTTGCATAAATAGACTTTCACAATATCGAGTAATAAATACTTCAAATGTCTACACTTGCTACACGGACAAAGAATTTCTGTATCATCTCCTTGTTAGTTAAAGCTAATTCAACAAAGACATTTATACCATTATAATATCTTCTTTTACTGAACCTCTCAGTCCTTTTTTGGTACATCCATCTCCTCCGATTAACAAATAATCAATTATTTCTCTATTTGACAAATTAACTCACAAGTTCAAAAATTAATATTTATTTTCAAGAATACAACTTCAAAAAAGCCTAATTTCATGGTCGTACAATGCATGTATATATAATAGTTGAAAATAAATAACAATTTCATAAATTTAAAAATACTTTCAAATATGACACGTTTTTTAATGTAAGTTTTTTACATGGTCAGACATCCTACTTTCCATTATAAACACAGTAAGCATTTACATTTTGTATATTACTTCATCTCAAACGATTCAAAAAAAATTCGACAACATTTCCCTTTTATTTCTTATGTACCTTTTATTTCCTACATTATACACAAATGCATGTACGCAGGAAACAAAAAGTAAAGTTAAACCGAAATTTTGTGAATCATTTGAAACGAAGCAGTATACAAAATGTAAATACTTACTGTGTTTATAACTTGTCCAATTAATACAAGGACAAATCCAATAAACATTGTACCGGATGAATATAAATGGTCATTTTTTGATAAAAGCGACTATTTATATAACGATCATGTACAACACTCGTCAAACGGGACCGAAAATACTCTACGGGATATTAGCTAATTAGTTACCCAAAAAATACAGTTTTACTACAAGACAAGAATATTTTAATTTATCACATTTGTTCGACGTATCACGTCAACTAAAAGTTCATTTTCCGTTATTGTCATTCCGATAGACTCAATTAGATTTTAGACTCATGGTTTTTGTACATAAGTCAAAATGTGCACAATATACTATTCCAGCTTGTGCATTCAGTTTATCCTATTTGAACTAACACAATACAATGATCACCCATATACAACGATGCACATATACAAAAATAACCATAATTATACGATGGCCAAAAACACGCTAAGGGGGAATATACACAAAAAACCAAACATTGCGCATAAAATTTTCAATTTCACTATATCGTATGAAATATGCACATAATAGGATGTTATATTCCACTACAATATTATTTTAACCAATTACAATCAATAGATAACCCTAATTTTCCAATTTAAGCATATATAGGTTTTGGTAAAAACTTGGTTTCTATGCAAAAAAAGAGATTACACCTAAAATTACTCGCTTTAGACGTGTAAACTGAAGCTGGGGAGGTTCCTACGCGAAGAAACGGACGTTTAGAGGCAAAAAGGTCGAAATTTGGGGTGTATGGGTTTTAAACTCGTGAGCTGTAAGCAAAATGGGAATAGAGATTTGGGGAAGAAAAAGTTCAGGTGTAGCAGTATATTTTGGTAGTTTCCGACGTCTTCCGACGGCAGCCTACGGCCCATCGAAAGTCATTGAAAATTAGCCGTCGCGAACAGTCGCCCCCTCCCCCATTCGGAATAAGAAGAGTTTCTAGTTGTGTAACGATAAAATGCAAGTAATAGACAAAGTAAACTAGTTTTGTTACGAAATAGCTATACAAAACTATGATTACTTAAAGATAAGTTATGTCTTCATAAAAATTATAGATGAAACTTGCATTCATGTTATATGTATGTGCATTAAACACATTCATTATTTTCCTTAAAATTATTTATAGTAATTTGCTTAATAAAACACCTAACATATCTCCCATCATTCTCAAACCGATAGAGCTGATCAAAAGGAAATGATTGATTAAAAAATAAATCCCTTAACCTATTATCGTTGAATTTTTTTTTTCTTCCAATAAATTAAATTTCAACTAAAGATAATTGATTCCCTTAGTTCAAATATACATGTAAACATATTAACTGATCTCTTTTAACATAATCCAAGGGAAAATAATGTATCGCCATAAAATCCTCTTGTAAATACATATAAAAATATATTTCTAAGGAATTAATTATGGAAATAATTGTAAGAAATGAAATTATTATGGTTTATTTATGTAACATCCCGTAAATTTCGACAACTTAAGTTATTGAATTAAATTATTGAATTTAAAGAGGATTTAAAATAAAATTAATGATATTTTTAGTGAATGATTTCAAATTTATTTCTAATAAACAACAATTTATAATAAGATGAATGGTGATTTATAACAATTAAAATTGTTAGCAAATTCTATGTGTACTTGGAATAATTAACTTTGAACTATTGCCAATAAAAGAACAAATCCGAGTTTTGAAACGATATTTGACAGTTGTGAAATAACAGTCGAAGCGATGAAAAAATGGTTTTGACATAAAATTCAAACTTTAGCTTTAGATTTGATGTTTTATTGTGTTTGTTTGTTTGATTAAAATAAATTAAATCGATCATTTACTATGGAAATATAATTCACTTTAATTTGTTACTGAAAAATCATTTAATAACAAACGATAAACATATTTATTCTCAAATTATAATTACTTTACAAGTAATGATTCTTGAAAATTTAAAATTAAAACGTCAACGTTTGTTTTATAGAATTTTGATTTAGCTACCTTCGTTTCAATAGTTTTATATAAATAATTAATGGATGACGACGATCATAACGTCAATAGTGAAATGTCATGCAAACAATAAATATTAAGTTTTCAATGTGTTATTATGATCGTATTGACACAACAAACACAACGATATTTATTTTGTAGATGTAGACTTTCAGTACGGACGATGAAACAGATTGAAATTTAATTTAGAGTACATAGTTATTAGACTCATGATAAAGGAAATTCAAATCTTAAAATCTATGTAAAGTTTTATTTGATCAAAGCAATGTTACATGGAGGGTAGGGGGTGCATGTTAAATATTTTTGGAAATCTCGATTTGAATGGTCATTTCATTTTTAAAGGGGATTGTTAAAGTGACTCCATATTTAGTTAAGAGGGGATAATTTTAAGGAGACTCCAACGTAAATTTTTTTTGCTAAAGGGGGTCTAGTTATTTTAAAAGAAAAGGAAAAAGAGACATAAATGCCCCTGGCTCGTCATTTATGTTAATAGCAAACGTATTAAATTCAACACAAAATACAAAAGCGTTCTTCCAAAATTAAAAAAACAATTGTAAAAAAAATTCATTGACAAAATAAACAATATTATAAAATACGTAGCATGTTAGATCAAAATTTTCGTTTCTGCATTTAATTTAAATTGAACATATCAATTCCAATATGAAATTACAGTTAATTATCTGATTCAATGCCTTCCAATCTCCCATGAAATTTTATCGTGTCTTCATTACATTAATTATATCCAATTTTAATTTTTATGTGCAGTGTTAATTTGTAAGTATTAATTAAGATTTAGGTTTTATGATTTTTTTAATAAGGATTATAGGAGTTAATATTGGAATTTTAATTAATATGTTTAAGGGGAGGCTTATTTACTTTGTACCCCCATAACAATTATACACTAAATTAAAATTGATCTCCTTTAACCAAATGTGGAGTCCTTTTAACAATCCTCTTTTTAAACGTAGCCTCATCCCATCATTTCATATAAATGATATACTATAAAAATAATCTTCTTCTTGGATCCTGTAGCATTCGTACGTACATATAAAAAAAAGAAACGAAACTGCTCCTTTTATCTTCTTCTCGTTCCAACATCGACGTTCATCTCTTCCTTCCTAGTCCTTCACCTGTCATCGCCAGAGCCACGTCAGCGTAATCTCCGACCCACCATCCGCTGCTCCACCCTGACCTCTGACCTCCCTCGGCAACTCCTAGCCCGTGCTTCGAAACCCACATCCACTTGCCTCTTCCACATGCGCCACCTTACCATGGTATGAACCAGCAACCACCTTCGCCACTACCCCACCACTCAGCCCACAACATTCACAACCCGAATCTCTAACCCTCATGTTCCCACAGGTCAACCGAGTACCGCCCTAACACTACAGTAACCTCCGGTCCAACCTTCTCCTCCACGCTTCGGCTGTCTAGGTTTAGGTTCGATCAAGAGGAGAAATATGTCTAATGGTGAGTAGTGATTCAGTTTTTAGGATGATATCTGAGTTTAAGATTTAATTGATTTGTTTTTTTTTTTTTTGAAGCAAAAGGTAGTGAATCAACTGATTCACGCCTTCATATAATATATATCATCATACTAACTAGTACATCATACATACATCATACATACATCGTGCATACATCGTGTATTTACATCATACATACATGACAGCCAACAAAATAAACACTACAGCCATATTACACCCCAAAAAGATAATATAGGATAAAGGCTTTATCATACAGCCATACAACATTACAACATGAACATAAAAAGCAGCTACATAAGAGATCCAGCCATATCGAGTATGATTCACCAGCCTCCAATGCGTCTCCTGCATGCACGCTCATGGACACGTGCAGCTATGGTATCCACAAAGCGAATTTCTCTGATATCTCCTGTCCATGTAAAAACATATTTAAGAATGGTGAATATAGTTTTATTTGGCGACCTCATCTTGCATTTGAATTTTCTAGAGTTACGCTCATGCCACAAAAGCCAGGTAAAAGCAAAATTTAACAAAGCAAAAATATGTCGAGGGGGTGTGTTATCGAGCATAGGAAAAATATTCTGCCAGAAGTGTAGTTGATCAATGATGAAGTCTCGCCAACCCAGATCCAACTCCAAAAAAACCAAGCATTTCGTCCATACATAAAAAGCAAAGTCGCAGTTACAAAAAAGATGCACATAATCTTCCTCCCTTTCTTCACAGAAGACACAGCCTTCAGCCACATCGACACCTTTCCTGCGCAAGCTACATGCAGTATTTAATCGTCCATGCATTAAGATCCACATATGTAGTTTAACTTTCAGCGGTACTTTCTTGAAACTCCACATAGTTTCAAAACCAAGCCACCTTCTGCCAGCGAAATTTATCATATTGTATACTCCTCGGACACGAAAAACGTTTTTTTCTCCTTTCAGTCTCCACACGAATTCGTCGTCACCTTCGCCTAAGTGAACATTATCTAAAAGTTTAAATAGGTGGCATAGCTGAACAAGAGCATTTCCTGTAACAAATCGGTAGAAAGATAAATTCCATTTAAAATCAGGGGCATTCGCATCATACAGGTCTCCAACAGTAGCAAGTTTATTTCTTGAAAATTCAAAGAGACTGAAGTACTCATCTTTTAGAGGAATAGGAAGGATCCAGCGATCATACCAAAACGATACTCTGAAACCATTCTTCACTTTCACCGTCGAACCCAATTTGATTTGTTTAATTGACAAAATGAGACTTGATGAAATTAATAAATCTAAAGATTTAATATTACTAATTTGAACTTTAATGGTTGAATTGATTAATTGAAATTTGAATTTGAAACTTGAATGGATATTAAGCCAGATTTAGAAATGTTTGATTTTAGATCGAATGAATGGGATTGGATTGGATTATAGAAATGACTGAATTACTATTATTTTAAATTAATTATTTAATCTTATAATTACTTTAGTTTAAATTATTTATATTACATTTATCTATTTTAATTAAGTTATTTTACATATAACTATTTATTTATAGTTAAAATATTTATATTAAATTTGTTATCTTATTTATAATTATTTTATATTTACAATGTACTAACTATTTTATTTAAACTATTCTGTGTGTATGTATATATATATATATATTAAATTTTACTATTTTAGCCATATAATTAGTTGATTTAAGTCTGTTTCCAATCCGAGCAACCGAGACCAAATTATTTGAATACAAAGACTTTAAATGAGATAAGTGCGATATGAAATCTAAATCGAATTGAAGTTTAAGAAATTGAACCTTCTTGACATATGGAAATTGGAAATTGAAGTTTACTCCAATAAATGAAGTTGAATTGGTACCTGAAGTCTGAATTTTGAATATTGAATTGACTTTGGAAAATGATAATGAATTGACAGTTGAAATAAACCAATTAATAAGATGAAATATGATGCCTGGATCTTGTGAATATTTCCATCCTACCTGTATATGTCACGTAACATTTCAATTAATAATTTATTTGCTTAAGAATATTAATTCTGACTCTATTGTTTAGTTTTACTTTACACTTGGGTTAGACCATGTATTTCAGTTATTGAAGAATTTCATTCCTGGAGACAAAGATGGAGTCGAAAACCTTATTTAGTACTATAGTAGTATTACTTATTCTATCTGGTAATTTGTATAATTTTGTGTATTGTGTATATATGAAATCAAATGTAAACGACTTCATGAACCGTTTTATGTACTTATGATATTTGTTTATTACCTTTTAATCCTTCCGCCGCGAAATTCTTTATTCGTTCTTCTGAATTATATTTCCTTTAGAAAAAATCCATTGACAATCTATCTTTTCGAAAGATTTTAATCAGACATGTGTGGTTTATTGTTGATTTATAACCATCCGAAAAGGTGGTTGTTACATCTAGTATCATAGCTTTGGTTTAGCGATAAACCTTAGCATGTGCGATAAACTCGTTGGTGATAGGGTTGGTAGTTCCCTAGAACGAGTTAAGTGTATTGAGAGAGCATACTTGTATTTTTATAAATATATATTTTGAAATTTTGATTAATTACTATAATTTGAAGATTTGAATTAAACTAAAGTAATTATATAATAAATTGAGTAATATAAGTTTGTATTTTCGTAATTTAACGCTAATGAAATTGTTGCCAATTTAATCTTATTAAAATAATGAACGTATGGATTTGGAAATCATATTTAGTCTTAAATATTAAATTTGTGTTAGTCATTATTGATTATTTCCATTTATTGTTTATTCTTATCCCATTTTGTATATGTGCATATATAGGCATATATGTCTACACACAATTTCAAACTTTTGAGGAATAACAGCTGTAAGAGATGAAAAAATGGTTTTGACATAAAATTTATACATTAACTTTGGATTTGATGTTGTATTGCGTCTTATGTTTTTTATTTAAGTAAATTAAATAGATCGATAACCATGAAAATATAATTCGGTTTAATTTATTACAGAAAAATCAATTAATAATAAATGGTAAAGATATTTGTTTTCAAATTATAATTACTTTACATGAAATGGTTCTTGTAAATTTAAAATTAAAACGTAAACTTTTGTTTTATAAAATTTTGATTTCGCTACCTTCATTCAAACAGTTTTTTTTATACAATAAAAGGACGTTAACAATCATAACGTAAATAGTGAAATGTCATACGAACAATAAATATTAAGTTTTCAATGTGTTATCATGATCGTATTGACATAACGAACACAATGGTATTTATTTTGTAGGTGAGGCATTTGTATGAATGATGAAGAGGATTGAAATTTAATTTGTAGTACATAGTTATTAAACTCACGATAAAGGAAATTCAAATTCTAAAATTGTAACAAACCGGATTTTTCAACTATTTGAATTTGAATATTTAAATATATTTTAAATATTGTATTTGAATTATTTTTGGATTTTAATATTGAATTCATTAAATAAACGATGATAGAACGTTTATATTTATATTGAATATAAAACGAGTTCGAAATGTCACGGCAGTTCAAAATATTGGGTTTTGAACTTCAATTGATTATATAGAATCCGTTTTAAGCCGGAATTCTATGAAACAAGAAACGTTGGAATCTTATTGTTTAAAATTTTCTAATAAAAGAGAAAAATTGGAATTTTATCGTATATATTGTAAGTTATGTCCAAATCAAAATTTGAAATAGCCACTATGGAAATAATTTAAAAAAATTATAACGTTATTTAATTTATTAAAAGGAAATTTCTATATAATTTGAATATCGTTTAATTCGGAAATATTAATGTTGGGTTATAATTTCATATTGGTTCAATTTGAAAATAATAATTATTTAGATATATTTAATAATAATTTATTTTTATTTAATTTAATTGTTTGAATTTATTTTATAATTTATATCGACGTGAATATTAATGTTCAATGGAAATAATGGCAAAGTATTTAGCAGTATAAAAATAAATGATCAAATAAAACTAAATAAATAAATTTATTAATTTCCATTCTTTCCTATTGAAGGAAGCAAAAGAAAAGCCTAGCTAAAACTTCACTTCAGCAGATCTACATGTACAACAACTGGGAGAATCAAATGTATAGGCACACGTCCCCTTCCCTTTCGGATCACAATCGCATGCCAATCAAAAGAAAAATAAATGAAAAGGATACGGTCTTAGTTGAACACACGAATTGATAGAACAATGCAAACCTATTCTGTCTAAACATGCGCAGTTTATATATATACACACGCGACCCTAACATATCTTTTCAAATCTACTTTGGCACATGCTTTATGGAAAAATAGGGGGCAGCGTATCTAGGTACACACATACCGCTAACATCTGCAAACAGCTACCCATGCAAACAAGTACAAACATTCCATCACTTGCGAAAGAGGGAACAGCTATTCTACCTACCAATTCATTTAAGAATATACAACTAACCTATTATTATTACTGCAAACCTATACACTCTAAAATTCCTTGCTGCCTACGGTACCTCTTCCTAGAGTCCGAGTTTGTTCACACTACATAAGGTAGTGTGAACAAAACACCGGATTTAATTGGTGAAAATCAGAGGGGTCCGTGTAGGTTCCTCTGATTTCAATCAATTAAAAGTAGTGTTTTGTTCACACTACCTTAAAGTAGCGTGAACAAACTACTACACCCTCTTCCTGTAAATATACATCATTGCTGCTCCATTATTTCCCTTTCTAAAAATGAATGAAACCGCCTCTTTCTTCAATAGAAATAAAATTCAAAACGAAGACTTTCGCTTACTAAAATTCCTAATCCTTATTTCGTTAAACTCAGTTCAACCTTCTCTTCACGGTCCTATATATATAGTAGAGCTCGACGCTCTTTTTATCCAACTGGGAAAAACTCACGGTAGCTAGGGCCACTGCTAACCGACGAGGGGAAGAGTGACAAAGGCGAGATCGTCATCATCGGGTTTAGCATGTCTAGCAGCACTTATACATGATTTTTGAGACGTTTTGGCATCATATTTTGTTGATGATTCATCTGTGCAATTCGAAGGTCGATGGGAAGGTTTACTGGATGACGGGTTTTGATAAGCGAAAGCGCAGGTGAGGTGGGAGGCTGGTGAACAGTTGGTGAGGCACCGCAACATGACAGTGGAGATGTTGTGGAGGAGTACGCCGCAGGGCGTGTGAGGGCGTCAGTGATGGAGTGGTCACGGTTCGGTGGTCTTGGGCGTATGAACAAGGAAGTAGAAGGAAACGGAACAAAGCTGCATGTGTTGATGGAGTGTGTTCTCAAGTGAAGTGCCTACGAGTGGAGATGTAGTGGTATTGGTGCGGTGATGGACAAATGTGGGACGGTGATGAAGTGTTCATAAAGAAAAACTTAGCAAGTGAAGATGGAGCGAGGTGAGGACGACAGAGCGAAGTAAGGACGAAGGTGGAGCTCGATGACCAGGCGGGTCGGAGTTTAGAGCTTGACCGGCGGCGGTCACTGTAGGAGGGGGCGACGAGAGTCTCATGGCCCTAAGAGGGGCGGTGGCGATCGTTTTTTTGGAGCAGTGTTCTTTGTTTACTTGTTTTGCTTTCTGAATGAATCGGGTCCATTCATATTAGATTGGAGAAGATGAAGCTTTAACTTTCAGTCTGGGTTAATTGCTAGGCGCATGCTGATGAAAGGAAGGTTCCAGGTGCTTGTGTTTTACATTTTGGGGTTAGCTGGAACACAGGCGAACAGACGGTGGAATGAAGTCTCGTGGGTGGTTTTTGTAAATGGAAGTAATGGTTCATGAAGCAAACCGTTGTGTAAGAGGAAAAAAAGGCAAGAAAAAAAGGGAAATGGCGGATAGAAAATGATGTTGGGGAAGGTATGTTACAAGAACAGTAAGTTATGAAAGAAAACATGGGGAAGGCTGTTCATGAATGAAAAGAAGAACGAGCAGTAAAGTGCCACGTTAATGCATGGAAGTAAATGTACGTCGATCCCATTTTGTGTGAGCAGAAAGGAAGTTTGGGCTCTTAATATTTAAAGATAAGTAAAAAAAACAAAGAAAGAAACGAAAACCGGAAGGGTGGAGCAACGTTTGCTAGGAAGGAGCTCTTAATTCTTATAGCTCGCGATGAAACATGGTAGCAGGCATGCCGAATAGTTTGGGATGGTATGGACACATTTGTTATAAAATTTAGTTTACTTTTAATATAGATATATAGCGTCGGAACCATGTATACAGTGCCTAAATCCTATTTTATAATGCCAAAACTGTTAGTATTTTGCTTAATCATACATATGTTACAGGGCTTAATTATATATATTAGATCGCCTAAATTCTAAAACATGCTTAATGAAGGCTTAAATTAACGTAAGCATGTGATTAAATAATAATAATACATTATTTATAATATTAATTTTAAATAGTGAATACCGTATTAAACGTATAATTTGGTCGGACAGTTACAGAATCGGAAGGAACAGGTAGGGCTGTAAATTTTGTCCGAATGTCCGACGTTCGTTCGTGTCCATGACCGAAATACGTCCGTCCGAGTCCGTCAGATTTTCATCTAGGACACGAGTTAGGACAGCAAAATTCGTACGAGAAAAAACCATGTCCGGTCCGGGCTCGTTCGAATTCGTCCGAATTACTCGTAATTCGGTGTATAGTTGGGCGAAAATCTAGTAAAATGTACAAAATGTGATATAAATAGCCATGTCCGACCGTGTCCGATCGTGTCCGAAAAGTATATGTCCGTGTCCGACCGATTTTATTTAGGACACGAGTTAGGACAACGAAATTTGTCCGAGAAAAAATTTGGTCCGGTCCGTGTTAGGTCCGATTTTTTTTAGGACAGAAACCGAACAGACCTTCGTCCGGTCCGGTCCGACCGATTTACACCCCTAGGAACAGGTGACGTAAGGTCCGTACAGACGCAACATTTTGGAACTGGTTCGGACGAAGTTGAACGCTGCTAGAAGTTTGTAGAACGGATCGTTTTGTTAACAAATGGAAATCAAGGTGAGTTTAACTCACTCAGTTATCCCATTTATATTTTATATAAATTGGGTTTAAATATTTTTGTGCTATGTTTGATATTAATTGACTGTTGGATGATTGTTTGGTTGTTTACTGAATATTTTCATATATTGTTTAAATTAAACGTTTGTTTAATTTAAATGAAATGAAATCGTTATTTTTAATGAATAATTCCAGTAGAGGTAACTTACCTTATTGGTTAATTTTATAATAATATAAACGTTTAAAATTGAATTGGATGCTTGAATTGTATTAGTAACTGTTACAAGTTGAATTAATTATTCTTGCTTATTATAAATCATCGTATTGAATGCAGAGAAGAACAGGTTGGAGGGATCAAACCAGATTCCTCAAAATTTATTGTTTATTTTCATGTTATATCACATGTACTGTTTAACCAACCTGATTGGATGATGGATTGATTATTTATTGTTGAACCCTTAATATTAACCAATGTGAAATATCAGTTGAGGACTGGGTAGTAGATGGACTAAATTATACATCGTTTTTATAAAGAATGGTTTAGCGTAAGTTGAATCAATAGAAAAGAAATTATGAAATTTATTTTATAACTGTAAAATACATTTCGAAATATATTATTTAAAATGAAGTTATGAAAAGGAAATAAACCAACCACATATGTATTGATTGTTTCAACCACCAATCATCATTTTTGATTATAAAAATCTGCTGTGTGCGACACACACGCCTCACTTAATTATTAAATGAATTATCAAAATCTGTCGTGTGCGACGCACACACCTCATCTTAATTGTTAAATGAATTACCAAAATCTGTCGTGTGCGACGCACGTGCCTCATCTTAACTATGGAATGATAGATAAAGCTAATTGTTATATTACTAGAATCATTAAATAAGTGGGCAAGGATTTATGTAATAATTAATAACTGAGATTAATTATTTTTAAGTAATCGAAGCAGTAATGAATATAATTGGATTTTAAAGTGAGTTTATCAACGGGTTTACCTTTAAAACCGAGTGTGGTAAATTAAGTTATAATCGGATTTTAAGCGAATGAGATAAGCTTAAATTAAAGATTACTCAATATTCTTTAACAAAACATCCGAATGTTTGTTAGATTGCGGTATAATTTTTGTTAGAATTGCCATTGGATGTATGGTATAATTTTAGATTGCGGTTTATAGTGGCGGAGCTAGGACCAGAATTTGGCGAGGGAACTATCTAAATAGTCGGGGTTTCAAGGGAGGTAGCCTAAAAAAAATGGTATTATGTAGGCAGTCTGCAAATCTGGATATAGACTTAATGTTGGGAAATATTCGGTATATGTTCTGATACAACATCTCGATGCAAAATACATACTAGCAAAAATCAATATTTTTATGGTGATCTATGCATCATCTATATTCTTTAACAAAAGAATGCACTCATTTATAACCCTGTTATCTAATGTTAATTTAACAGGTTTGTTGAAAAATTTGGTCGATGGATTATTACTAGACTTTCTGGTTAATATTTTAATAGGCGATCCACCAGGTGGATGCATTTTAGCTCATGTGTAGGGTCGGGTATCCACGCTTATTAGCTTTATCCAAATGTCGGATGCTGCTACACTTAACCTTACTAAAAAGCTGCTTTCACTAGCAACTTTTCCCTTACTTTGTAGCAGAGACTTTAGTGTAAGTAATCTTGCACTACACAGTCTGCTCCAAAGAAACTGAAAGTTGTAAGTGAAAGCAGCTTTTTCCAAAGGTTAAGTGAACCGGCATTCGACATTTGAATAAAGCTAATAAGCATGGATTACTGACCCTGCGCGTAAGCTAAAATGCATCCACCTGGTGGATCGCCCAGTAAATTCTTAATCAGAAAAAGTCGAGTATGTGTGTCATCCTACGATGATGATTCGATATCTTTAGACGTTGGAGCAGGTATATATTATTTTACACTTATCTCTACGTAGTATCTTACATAAGAATTGAATGGACATATACTTGTGTGCACATCTTGAATATTCTTTTCGTTTATTTGTTCCTTTTTGTGTGTATAGGAGGATGTTCTGTATGCTAGGGTACGAACTACCAGTGTTGCACATGAACTACACTTCAGGTGATTCTTCTTTTGGCTTTGCATTTTTAATGACTATCAATTTTCCACTCCTATGTAGTATATACAGTTAATTTCGTTTAAACGATATGGTCACATAGCAAAACCAGTTTACAATGTGTATTCATTAATTTTTGAGACATATATTGATCGACTACACAAACACATGGACGACGCTCGACTAGTCGCGACTAGTCGTCGACTAGTCTACTAATCTAGATCAAACCATCGACATGAAGTATGGACTTGCTTTTTGTATGAATTTAGGCCGTATGGGTAGAAATTAGTCGACTAGTCGATTCGACTAGAGTGTTATTGGGCCAGTGAAGTATTTGTACACAAACACACTGATCGACTACCGTTAAATTACACAAACACACTGATCGACTACCGTCAACTATACATCCAACTCCGATTCCCTCAACTATATACCCTACGACATTGGTTTTTTGTTACCATTATTGTTATCACTTTTTCTACCAGAATTATCATTCGATGGCGCATTCTGAACGTACTCTGCTGAATACAGATCTTGTAAAGAAGAGTCCTTGTAAAGAAGAGTTCTTGTATTTCATATTTTGGACTGATTCTACAGCAGGATAAATCTTTGGAAAACAAAACTCAATTAGTTTCATTTTATATCTGTATTAACATACAATACTTAGCTCTTTATTCATGTTTGCATCTTAGTCACAGTGAGTTACAATGTCGATCTACTGTCCAGCTGTGAAGTATTTGTAACTTGTTTCTTGTATTTTATAGGCAGTCCTATTGGAGAGTATGGCGCTTTTGTGTTGCTGGAACTCAGGCTGCAGGCTATATATCACGATTTAGTTTTGCTGCCAAAGGAAACTTGAACTCCAGGCCGCTGACTATCGCGCTAAATCTTCCCGGCCGCGACTGGAGTTTTATCAGGCTGTTATCTTTTTACCTCATTTTTGTTACTACGTAATGTGATGAAAATCTTTGACAGTTTCCTTTTATTGTATATGTTTGTATGTACATCGTGTTATATGACAAATCTTGTAAAGCTTTAAATATATATATATATATATATATAAATTATGTTATTCCTGTGTATACTTTGTGGTATGTATGCTTTGTGTTATGAAACATATGCGATACAGTTTATGATTTATATATATACACATATATGATATATATATATATACATGGGTATACATATATATATTTGCACACACACATATAATTAGACACGGTCAAAGACTTTGTCTTATTAGACTTTAGATACGGCTAAAAGCCTTATGATAATATATTAAGATACGGTTGGTAGCCGTATCTAATAATTAGATGCCCCACTTTTTGATACGGCTTTTTACCGTGCCCAACGGCTTTAGATACGGCTAAAAACATAGCCTAATCAGCATATATGGTGTAGTGATGGACTAATGTGGAACGGTGATGAAGTGTTCGGAAACAAAAACTTAGCAAGTGAAGATGGAGCGAGGTGAGGACGACAGAACGAAGGTGGAGCTCGATGACCAGGTGGGTCGGAGGTTGGAGCTTGACTGGCGGCGGTCACTGTAGGAGGGGCGACGAGAGTCTTACAGCCCTGAGAGGGGTGGTGGCGATCGTTTTTATGGAGCAGTGTTTGTTGTTTACTTGTTTTGCTTTCTGAATGAATCGGGTCCATTCATATTAGATTGGAGAAGATGAAGCTTTAACTTTCAGTCTGGGTTAATTGTTGGGCGCATGCTGATGAAAGGAAGGTTTCAGGTGCTTGTGTTTACATTTTGGGGTTAACTGGAACACAGGCGGACAGACGGTGGAATGAAGTCTCGTGGGTGGTTGTAAATGGAAGTAACAGTTCATGAAGCAAACTATTGTGTAAGAGGAAAAAATGCAAGAAAATAAATAAAAATAAAAATGGAAATAGAGGATAGAAAATGATGTTGGGGAAGGTATGTTACAAGAACAGTAAGTTATGAAAGAAAACATGGGGATGGCTGTTCATGAATGAAAAGAAGAACGAGCAGTAAAGTGCCACGTTAATGCATGGAAGTAAAAGTACGTTGGTCCCATTTTGTGTGAGCAAAAAGGAAGTTTGGGCTCTTAATATTTAAAGGTAAGAAAAAAAATAAAAACAAAAAATAAAATAAGAAAAAGAAAGAAAGAAACTGAAACTGGAAGGGTGGAGCAATGTTTGCTAGGAAGGAGCCCCTGTAGCTCGCGATGAAACATGGTAGGAGGCAGGCCGAATAGTTTGGGATGGTAAGGACCCATTTGTTATAAAATTTAGTTTACTTTTAATATAGATATATAGCGTTGGAACCATGTATACATACAGTGCCTAAATCCTGTTTTATAATGCCAAAACTGTTAGTATTTTGCTTAATCATACATATGTTATAGGGCTTAATTATATATATTAAATCGCCTAAATTCTAAAACATGCTTAATGAAGGCTTGAATTAACGTAAGCATGTGAGTAAATAATAATAATATATTCTTTACAATATTAATTTTAAATCGTGATTACCGTATTAAACGTATAATTTTGTCGGACAGTTACAGAATCGGAAGGAACAAGTGACGTCAGGTCCGTACAGACGCAACATTTTGGAACTGGTTCGGACGAAGTTGAACGCAACCGGGAGTTTGTAGAACGGACCATTTTGTTAACAAATAGAAACCAAGGTGAGTTTAACTCACTCAGTTATCCCATTTATATTTTATATAAATTGGGTTTAAATATTTGTGTGCTATGTTTGCTATTAATTGACTATTGGATGATTGTTTGGTTGTTTACTGAATATTTTCATATATTGTTTAAATTAAACGTTTGTTTAATTTAAATGAAATGAAATCGTTATTTTTAACGATTAATTCCAGTAGAGGTAACTTACCTTATTGGTTACTTTTATAATAATATAAACGTTTAAAATTGAATTGGATGCTTGAATTGTGTTAGTAACTGTTATCAGTTGAATTAATTATTCATGATTATTATAAATCATTGTATTGAATGCAGAGAAGAATAGGTTGGAGGAATCAAACCAGATTCCTCAAAATTTATTGTTTATTTTCATGTTATATCACATGTACTGTTTAACCAACCTGATTGGATGATGGATTGATTATTTATTGTTGAACCCTTGATATTAACCAATGTGAAATATCGGTTGAGGACTAGGCAGTATATGGCCTAAATTATACATCGTTTTTATAAAGAATGGTTTAGCGTAAGGTGAATCACAGAAATGAAATTATGAAATTTATTTTATAACTGGAAAATACATTTTGTAATATATTATTTAAAATGAAGTTATGAAAAGGAAATAAACCAACCATATATGTATTGATTGTTTTAACCACCAATCACCATTTTTGATTATCAAAATCTGTTGTGTGCGATGCACATGCCTTATTTTAATTATTAAATGAATTATCAAAATCTGCCGTGTGCAACGCACACGCCTCATCTTAGTTGTTAAATGAATTACCAAAATCTGTCGTGTGCGACGCACGTGCCTCATCTTAACTATGGAATTATCAAAATCTGCCGTGTGCAATGCACACGCCTCATCTTAGTTGTTAAATGAATTACCAAAATCTGTCGTGTGCAACGCACGTGCCTCATCTTAACTATGGAATGATTGATAAAGCTAATTGTTATATTACTAGAATCATTAAACGAGTGGGCAAGGATTTATGTAATAATTAATAACTGAGATTAATTATTTTTAAGTAATTGACGCAATAATGAATATAATTGGATTTTAAAGTGAGTTTATCAACGGTTTACCTTTAAAACCGAGTGTGGTAAATTAAGTTATAAGCGGATTTTAAGTGAATGAGATAAGCTTAAATTAAAGATTACTCAATATCGAATTAAGTAAAGGAAATCAAGATGAAAAAGAGTTTCGTATTAAACCAATTTTGTATAAACGAGTTAATAAAAGTGATGGGAATTTAAAGTGTTAATTTTAAATTAACGTTACTTAATAATGGTAATAAGTGGAATTGATGAGATTTAAAATACAATTTCCGAGAATGAATGATGGAAAGGTTAGAAAAAGGATTCCTATAATGGAATTGGGTAAAGGATCGAGTAATAGGATTTGAAATAAAAATCCAGATAATGGAGCAAGTAGTTTAAAGAAGTTAAAGTTTAAAAGTTGACGTTTTATTTATCATTTACTCAATCAATAAATTTAGTAATTATAGTATAATTTAAAAAGGAGATTTCAAAAATAAGAAGGGTTTTATAAAACCATATTTTAAATAAATAGTGAAGGTGTATTTGTTGGCATTAGAATGAATAATGGTTTTACAATTCATATTTATCTTAAGATAAGAACATTGTTGATCAAGGTCTGAGAGGTAATTAAAATACCCCAACTTGAACGACTTCAGGATTATCAGAGGATGATATGAGTTGTAATGATAAAGATGTTAGAAGTGATTTATAATGAGAAATAATAATGCGACATTTTTTAGGATGGATATGATGAGATTTCATTATAAAGGAAATAAAAGGATTTGAGGAAATATAGGTATTTATATTTCCAAAGTAACAGAAATAAAATGGCTAGAGAATATGAAATGATATTTTTCATAATCAAGGTAATAAAAGGAGTTATGAAAATATAACGATATTTTCAAAGTAAAAGGATGAGTTTAGAGTTAGTTATTTTAAAAGGATAAGCAACGATGATTGTTTTCAAAATAACGAAACAATAAGAGATTTCGTAACGATTGTTTATGAACGATACGTTGGATCGATTTTCCAATCATAAATAATAGGAAATGTTGCAGCAAATGATTTAAACGATAATTGGATATCATTATAAGATATTTTTCGAAATATTAAATATAAATGGTTTGAGAAGATTTGTATATTAAAGTAAGAAGTGAATATTGTGTTGAAAGGTTTAGAAGTTTTAATTAACCATTCATTAGTTATTTCTAACTAAAAAGGGCCAAGTGACACGTGTACTCAACCAGTAGATCCATTTATTTTGTTTATTTGATAGTTAAATAACTGACTATCAAAATCTTGTCCATACGATTGTTGGTACAAAAAGACCGGGATCAAATTTATTTTCGAAAACCATTCCGACCAATAAATACGAATACGGGTAAGATGCTATTCAAAATGGAGCAATTGAAGACCGTGGATCTTCATAAAATGGTAGAATTACTTACAATCTCTGGCTGATACCTAGAGATATACTATGATTCTGTCGTGGTTGAAATCTACGGATTGCAAGGACTTCTCGCTACTGATCTATAGGGTGATTCCTAGGATGTGGTAGGAGGGTGCCTTCGTTTCATCCTGTTCCAGGATGACTTGTATGGACGAATGTCTGACGGAGTATTTCTTAAAAATCACGTACATTGATTTTTACAACGTACTTCTATTAGCTGTAGAGTACTTTTGTAGTCATCAATTACTGATTTGATGGATCTATCGATGTGGCATTCAAAGTGGATGGAGATTGCTGTTCTG
Organism: Allium sativum; assembly: GCA_030737875.1. Classification (NCBI taxonomy): domain Eukaryota; kingdom Viridiplantae; phylum Streptophyta; class Magnoliopsida; order Asparagales; family Amaryllidaceae; genus Allium; species Allium sativum. Next base: position 918,264,005 of record CM060922.1, read on the forward strand.
AAGGATAAGCTTAATCTCTAGCCTCATTAACCGGGGATGGCATAAAATCGGGTAGGTCGCATGGCTATGTGGGTCGCACCCATTAAAAGGGTATATTATTACCTGATCTGGTGAAATCAACTGCCTTCGGTTGTCCCTTTTTATTTATGTATGTATGCTATCGGTTCGGTTGGCTGGCCCCCAACCGTGATGAAGATATATTCGGCACTCTCAAGCGAAGTGAGGGGCCGGTCATGTTTAGCCTGGGTTGCAAGACGTTCTTGTTGAACCCCAATGTATTCATCTCCGGAGGTACATTGTTGGGAAGGTGGTCCTATACCTTGCCAGGAAATCCATTCTCCAATAAGCGCCCGCGATTTTGATAGTATACTATATATGTGGAGGGTGAGATGCAAGTGTTCTGCTAGATTGATATTTACTTGTATTTAGACACTATCATAATATCAGAATAATATTGTTTTCAAAAGATGTTTTGGGTTATCGTAAGGTAAAAACCGCCCATCTTTATGTGTGGATTCGGTCTTACGATTATCCTTTTATTTCGAAAAGATTTTGAAGATAAAATCAAGTTGTGTGATTCCTATAAACTTAGTGTGTTTTTCTCACTCTGGTTCACCAGACTGACCCCGTGTTTGTAATGCTCGGGTTAGACCGAAATGTACAGGTTTAGGTTATCGGTTGTTATGAAGAGACGAGACAGAGGAGTTCATACGTATGATATCTACTATTTATTCGGTTGTGTGATTGTATATGAGGACAGATTATTATAACTGTCCAGAGGTGTGATGTACTCTGATGATTGTAAGTATATTTTTTAAGCTCTCAACAAAGATTTATTTCTATATTATATTTTATTTCGCTGCGATGTGAGACTCTGATTCTAATGTGTTTCTTATTCTTCTATTCTATATTTATTTCTTTCTTATCTCACCCTCTAATTTCTTTCTAATAACTATCTGTGTTATCGATACTTGGGTTCTGAAAAGGGATTCAGGATCTGTGTTATTGTCAGAATTCGGGCTCGAATTCTCGCAAGTAGTTACAAAAATCTTTGTAAAGTTGCATTTGGTAAAACCGATGTTACGTAGTGAGTAGGGGTGAATGTTAAATATTTTTGGGAATCTTGATTTGAACATTCATTTTATCTTGAAATCATAGCCTCATCCCATTGTTTCATGTAAATGCCAATATAATAATAATCTCCTTCTTGAATCATGTAGTATTCGTACACACACACACACACACACACACACACACACACACACACACACACACATATATATATATATATATATATATATATATATATATGTGTGTGTGTGTGTGTGTGTGTGTGTGTGAGTGTGTGTGTGTGTAAAAGAAATGAAACAACTTTGTTCATCATCTTTTCGTTCCAACACTAACGTTCATCTATTCCTCCCGATTCCTTCACCAGAGCCACACCGTAGTCTCCGACCACTATCCGCTGCTCCGCCCTCCCTCGGTACCACCTAGCCCAGGCTCCTGAACCTACAAACACTCACCTCTGCCACGTGCACCACCTCACCAAGTTTCAAACTGACCTCCACTACTGAACCGGCCACTGCCCTTGCCACTGTCTCACCACTCAGCCCACAACATCCACAACCTAAATCTCTGGCTCTCACGTTCCAGCAGGCCAAGCAAGCACTGCCTTAACACCATAGTAACCTCCAATCCAACCTTACCCTCCACGCTTTCGCTCTCTAGGTCTAGGTTTGATCATGAGGAGACATATATCTAATGGTAAATATTGGTTAAAATTTGGCATGAAGAATTAAAGTTGAGTGAATGAAAAATTAAAGCTACATAGTTTATCTAAGAAGGAAATGTAGGAACTATATGCTTCTTCCTTTTGGAATGAATGTTGTAGCTGCATATACTCGTCATACATGTGTGTGTCGATGTGTATCCGTGCTAGTGGATGTGTCTTTTTTTGATTGCGTATTCGCACAAGTTTTCCATTCGCCTGCAAAGGTGAGAACCTCTCATGAAATGAGGATAATATTAGATTTATTTTGCATTTGTTTAGTTGATAAATGCTTTGAATTGTTAATTTAAAATTGTTTGATTAGTTAATTGTTAATTTCATGATTTTTAATTGTTAAATTGTTAGTCGTAATTTGATAAATTGTTAGTTGATAATGTTTTGAATTATTAGTTGATAATTTCTTGAATTATTGATTTAAATCATATGAAATGACTGTTAAGAGTTTATATGAAATACTTATTGATAATTGCATGTAATAATAGTGTTTGGTTTATGTGTAGTAATTGTTGTGATCGTTGTATGTTTATCACCCCTATTATGAATGATTTTATCACTCCTGTTATGACATCTGCAAGTTCCCGACATCATAAACTATATGCGAAATATTTATGGAATTTGGATATGGATTGAAATGATATATATACCCGGATTCTTAATAAAATGAATCGATTTGGAAATTTAAATGAAAATTTTATATTTTAAGTTTAAATTTTAGAAATTTAAGCTTGAATTTATGATTTATTAAAAGAAATTATTTAGCAAAAAATTGAAATTAATTTTAGACATAATGATCTAATTTAAGATTTAATGTAAAATTCAATCAGCTGACTTAAAGATTTGAATTAATTTGATTAATAAAATCAAATTGAACAGGAAGATTTAAATTAAAGCAATGAAGTTGTTAATTATTTATTAATTAAATGGAAGTATTTAGAATATAGTCGGATTTGATTTAAATGTATTTAACAAGAAGATTTAATATTGAGATTAAATCAAAAACTTTTAATTTATTTGATTTAATGAAAGTTTAAGTTCAATTTTTTTTATTTAGTAAAAATTTGATTTGAGTTAATGAAATATATGATCTGATTTTTAGGATGATAATTTAGTTTGAGATTTAATTGGTTTGTTTAATTAACAAAATATGACTTAATGAAATTAATAAATCTAAAGATTTAATATTAATAATTTGAAATTTAGTTGTTTAATAGATTATTTGATTAATTGAATTTTAAATTTGAAATTTGCAACTTGAATGAATATTAAGTCGGATTTGGAAATGTTTGATACTGGATCGAATTGAATTAGATTGGTCAGATTATAGAAATGCTTGAATTACTACTATTTTACATTAACTATTTAATCTTATAATTAATTTAATTTAAATTATTTTTATTATATTTTTTTGTAATTATTTTAATCAAATTATTTTACATTTAACTGTTTATTTGTAATTATTTTAATTAAAATAATTTATATTAAAAATTTTATCTTATTCATAATTATTTTATATTTACAATTTATTGAATATTTTATATAAACTATGGTATGTGTATATATTAAATTTTATTATTTTAGCTGTATGATTAGTTGATTTAAGTCTTTTCAATTCAAGTAACTGAAACCAAATTATTCGATTATAAAAAAATAAAATGAGATAAGTGCAATATGAAATCTAAATCGAATTGAAGTTTTAGAAATTGAATCTTCTTGAAATTCGGAAATTGGAAATTGAAGTCTAATCTAATAAATGAAGTTGAATTGAGATCTGAAGTATGAATTTTGAATATTGAATTGATTTTGGAAAACGATAAAAAAGTCGAAAGTTGAAATAAATCAATATGATGTCAGGATCTTGTTAATATTCCCATGTTACTTGTATATGTTAACTAACATTTCATTTGAGTTTATTTACTTGCATAAGAATATTAATCCTGACTCGAATGTTTTATTTTACTTTACGCTCGGCTCAAACCAAGTATTTAAGTTTCCGAAGAAAATCATTCCTAGAGATAAAGATGGAGTCGAAGACCTTATTTAGTACTATAATAGATAGTGTTACTTATTCTATTTACTAATCTGTATAATTTTATGTATCATGTATAAATGAAATCAAATGTAAATAACTTTAAGAACTGTTTTATGTGCATATGGTATTTGTTCATTATATTTTAATCCTTCCGCTGCGAGACTCTGTATTTGTTCTTTTGAATTCTATTTCTTTAGAACAAACCCTCTGATATTCTATATTTTAGAATGATTTGAATCATACATGTGTTGTTTATCGTCGACTTATAACCATTTGAAAAGGTGGGTTGTTATCATTAGCATTAATGAGAATAACATGTAACTAATTTTCCCATCTTATTGAACTACAAATAAAATAATAATTGATTCTTTAATCACTTTGAATTCAATTTGGTTAAATTAAAAGCTGTTAATTTGTTTAACAATAATGTAATAATAATATTTAAAAATCCTACTTGATTAAAATAATTTAACGATAAACATTATAAATAATTACATCTTCAATGTATAATTATGAATGAACATTTCCATTGTCTTTAAAATTAAAAACATTGTAACAAGAAAATAAACTTGATAAAAATCAGAGATATTTTCCTCATAGTTATATCATTAAGAATAAGAGATAAACAATGAATGCGAGCTTTTTATGAACATTTCATGGTCTATTAAACAACACAGTAAAAATAAAGTTGATTGGTTAAAAATGATATACCCATATTTACAAAAGATAAAATCAAATCACTATGACTACAAAAGGTGTACTAAATAACTAAGTTTATAATATATATGTAGCTTAAATTAAGGGCGTTGTTTATTGGCACTCCAAATATTGTTAAGAGATGGCCAATTTTTTATTTTTTTCAGAAATTGTTAAGGGGAGTACCAATAAGCAAAGTAGCCCCTTAACAAATAAAGGTAATTTTACCTTATTACCGATTTAGCCTCTTAACAAATAAAGGTAATTTCACCTTAACAAATATTGCAAGGGCCATAGTATTTTTTTTTCAATTCGCATATATCGATTTTTTTAAACCCTAAAGGATAAGTGTTTTCGGAGGAATAGGATCGAACTATTTTTCTGTTGACATAAATACGCTAAATTTTATAATTACGAAGGCAATGCACTGAAATGATTATAATTTTCAACATATCACTATCGAATACATACATAATTTATTACGTGCTGCATTCGATGCAGTGATGACGAACTGCTTATTTTAATTCGATTTCCCTTGTCGAATAAGTTTTTTTTAATCTAATTTGAAGGGGCAATCCGAGAATATTGAGTAGTGTCAACTAATATGTTTGTGTAACTCCTTAATAATTTTTCAAATGATGGAGTGTTTTTAAGAAATGACTCCCCTTAACAATAGTTGGAGTGCCAATAACAACACCCTAAATTAAACTTTGTACAAATTTCAAAGTGGCATGCTGAAAGAATACAATAGATTTCTTATGGATTTTTGTTTTCCTAATAGGTATTTTGTGAGAAACTATACATATATATATATATATTTATATTTATATTTATCTGTAGGTATTACATTTCTTTTGTTACTTCTTTTCTGATGTGCTTGAGTCTAAGCATAAGAAAAAACAATATTTACTTTAATTTAAATATATAGAGAAACTTAAGGATTATTAATATCTATATGTCTTAATAAACACAAAAATTCTCCATGAAATAAATAAATGAAATAACTAAGGAAGAAGAAAGTGAAGATTTAAAATAATGAAGGAAATAACATATTTTTTCCATTAATAATGTGGAGCAGGGAAAGAAAATAATGGTTTGATCATTTAAGAATAATGAATGTAAACAATGAAGAAGATACTATGTATTTAGTCCTAATAAACAATAATTAATTTTACAGAGGGGATTAATTTATCTTGACCCTTGAACTGACGAGTGTGGAGTATTCTGAATGGGAATGAATGAGAGATTAGCAGAGGAGTTAACAACCATTAATTATATTTACTAATATGAACTTTAATTTTGAAAGTGAAAATGTAAAATAGGCTAAATGCAAATGTAAACCTCAAATTGTCAAGTGAGCTTCATTAGTGTGAAAATAATTGTAAAAAGAGAAGTAAAAATGTCCAATATTTAATTTGATAAATGAACAAATAGAATTGACTGCGAATTTGAATAAGCGACTTTCCCGCCATATTTAAAAACCATAAAGATATGAAATTGGGTGGGACTTTTGAACACACCACTTTCACGAAACCCGCCATATTTAACGACTGTTAATTTTGTTCATCAATATGAACTTAAATTTTGAAAGTGAAATTACAAACATGTTCAAGTAAAAAATTATACCTTAAATTATTGACGAAGCTTCATTTGGTGTAAGAATAATTATAGAGAGAGGAGTTAGAAATTCCAGTATTGAACTTCATATGTCATGGAAAAATTGATATAAAGAAGAAATTCTTAGAGTTAAAAGAAATACATTTTATTCTATTGAATTTTGTATATAAAATCAAATTATTTAACAATAATAAGCATAAGTGCAAATGGCAATAGTTTTAGTAAATATGTGAAAACAATTTAGAGATGATGACTTTTTAATAATGAGTTAGGAATTTATATTTGAATGGCTACTGTTGAGAAGGAAAAGAAATATGCAATCAAAATATAAGAAAAAACACTTGAATTAAGGAGCGATGAATATTTACATATTGAATTAAGGAGTAATGAATAACAAAACTACACATATTGAATACAACTAAGAAGAATGATAAAGAAATACAGTTTTTTAACTAATAAAATAATTCCAAGGTCTCGATTTTTTTGCAAAATAAGAGATATATATATACACTTTTAGGCACAAGGACAAAAATTAGAGAAAAAATTAGGCACAATGACAAAAGCCAAAAAATTAGCCATAAGGACACTATTTAGTGTAAATTGAGGAATTCAGGGGCCTACCATCATTTTGTATTTTACACTAAAAAGTGTCCTTATGGCTAAATTTTGACCTCTTGTCCTTATATCTAAATTTTTCTCTAATTTTGTCCTTCACACCATTTTCCTGTAAAATAAATATATCCATTAATAATTTGAATAGGCTAATAAGAAAATATTAAAATGTAACTGAACATTAATCGTTGAATTTATAGTGGACTGAGGTAGTATTCTTTTTTTGGTAGGGCCCACCAGTTTTTATAGCGGTCCATCCACTTTTCATTACAATAAGTAATAAAACTTTAAAGTGCAGGAGTCAAGAAAAAGTCAAACTACTAGAAGACCAAAAAATATTGTATGTATCCTCCGATAGTATATACTCTTGTCCTCAACAGGATTGTAACCACGGTCATAGCCCGAAATATAGGAGCTTGGTTAGGGGTACATCTTGCCGAACCTCTATTGTTGACATATTTCCTATTCCAAGTATCATCAAAGATAACTCTCTTATTCGCTTTTCCCGCAGGACCCTCAGTAGCCAAAGGAAGACCGTCACCATCAATAAGATAGAATAAATGTCTGCCTTCGTCGTCATCCTTAGAAACAAATGCATAATAGATCCCCCTCTCAGGGGAAGCTCTCATGTCTGATAGCTCAGGACACCAAGAGTGAGTTATAATTTGAGAATTTCTTCCTATCACGAGCGATCTGATGCCTTTAATGAAAGTATCACGTTTCTTCATAGATGTTATAAGGAGTTATGAGAGAGGCAATAATGCTTACTACAACAACATCATCAGGGATGGTGGATTATTCTAACAGGTTATCTATTTTGGGGGTGCTGAAACATTGAAGGGACACAGAGCAAGAGTGGATTAGAATTTCAGAGGATTTGTTCACCATTAAGGAGTTATCAAGAACTGATCAAGATAAAGGAAAATAAGATATTTTGAAAAGGCTATCTCCTGCGCTTCACCACAAGAGCAGTGAGAGGGAAAACCAGCCTAAGAACTTGCCTCCTTTAAGGGGACTTTAATAACCCGGAAATCTGAGTCAATTTAAAATTTTTATTTTGGCAATTTTAGTGAATTTTGAATATTTAAAATGAATTATTTACCTATAGCTTCAATTTCATATTAAAAATCGGATTTTTATAAATATGAATTAACGATATAAAAATATAATTTTTATATAGAAAGTAGTGAAATAAAAATAGGATTTCATTTATACAGTAGCCGTATAAAAATCACATTTTTATATGAATAGTACTGAAATAAAAATGTGATCTTTGCAATATAAACATCATATTAAAAATGTGATTTTTAATATGAACAGCGCAGAAAAGACTACGTTGGAATTTCTGGAAAATCCAAACCGTTCAGAAGGAATTGAAAATGGCACCGTAGTTTGAAATTTCGATTTCAAAGTTCAAATGAATGTACAGGATTCAAAATAAACCGTATTTTGGCGAAACCAAAATAATAGAATCTATGTGTTGAATAAAAATATATATTCATGTGTTGAATAGAAAGAAAATTCATGTGTTGAATATAAAAGAAAATTCATGTGTTGAATATAAAAGAAAATTCATGTGTTGAATGAAAAGAAAATTCATGTGTTGAATAAAATAAATATTCATGTGTTGAATAAAAATATATATTCATGTGTTGAAGAAAATATTCATCCGTTGAATAGAATAACGAAGTTATTGAAATATATAAAGCCGTGTTGGTTAGATATGCGCCATTTTGATGCGAACGATATTTATATCAATTATATTCGTTTTTAAAATGATTATAGAAAAGGAAGTGATTTAAAAAAAAATAACGTTTTGAAAATATTGTCATTTATAGATTAATGATATGGAATATTCAATTTTGATTTAAATTTGAACATGAAGTTGAAATCGTTTTTAAAACGAATTTAAAACGAAAAATACGCTTTGAAAGGATATCGACGAAATATATATAATATATAATATATATATATATATTATATAATGGCCTGAATAGAACGTGCCGCGCTGCGGCAGTTCGCGAATTTCGACCATTGACTTCGAATGGACATTACGGGAGATCCGACCGTTGGATTCTTATAAAACCGGAACCGTTGGGTTCGTATCGAAAAGAGCTTTCTAACGAATGTTAGAGATTTGAAATCTAACGGCTGTATTTGGAATTATGTCCAAATCAAATTTGGAAAAGGTCGTTGTAAGTGCAGTTCGATGGCCGTTGATAGAAATCGACTGTACGAGCCTTGATAAAATTATTAAAAATAGTAATAATTTGTGTAAAATCATAAGAAATGATTTGTGAAGAATTGGGATGAAAAATTCCAAATTTGAAAAGATAAAAATAGATTTTTATCGAAATGAACTAGAATTATAATCCATTTATTTTTGAAATAAATAAATTGGATTTGAAAGGGTTTTAAAAGTAACCCGAATTTCCAATAATTGAATTGGAATGGATTTAAATCGAAATTGTCTTTGGAATATTTCGATGTTGGATTTCGTGACTATACAGATATTGTTATGGAAATTTGAAAGATATATTTATATCGTTATTTCCAATACGATATTTGTTGGTCGTAGAATTTGATATTGAATATAAGCCGATATATTTTCTATTCAGAGCCTTGTATTTAATGTCAAATAGGAATTGGGTTTATCGTGAACTGTGTTTTAACGACATTTGTTCTTTAACCCGATTTAAAGTGAAATGTGATTTGGAATTTATAAATCCTTTATTAAGATTTAAAGGAGGTTTTCCAAAGTAAAGTTTTCCAATTTAATAAAATAAATTGGAATGGAATGGAATGTGATTTCGGGTTTATCGTGAACTGTGTTTTAAATGGCATTGGTTCTTTAACCCAGTTAAAGACCGGATATGATTTCCCAAGTTAAACAATCATTAATATTGATTTTTGGGAAGATTAAAACCAAGTGGAGTTTTAATGAATCTTTAATTAGATTGAAATGATCGAGAATGGAGTATCACCAGTTCTTGTTGCAGTCATGATCGGGGGTTCTCGCTTCGTGGTTTGGTGGCGAACGGGAGACTCTTACCCCCACATGTCCCTTGCGGGGGTTGGTTACGCAGTGGCCGGCAGGCTCGAGAGGGTCGCCGTAAAACAAGTGTATTGGGGGACCACTATATGCCACGGTGGGTTTTACCTGCTGCTTTGGGGGATGAAGGGATGGTTGCAAAGCCTACCGGATTTCGTTGGGCTGTTTCAGGGACGCAATTGGCTCTGATACAACTTTAGATTGGAGAGCCCCACATATCAATACCTTTAAGGAGTAATGACCATCACCTAGCAAGTAACCGATCCCATCAACATTAATTTTTATGTAATCATTGACTACTTCATTGCCCTAATCGCCAGGTCATGCAACTTCATCTTGAGTATTGAAATTAGATAAATGCGGTGGTCAAGCATCTCTATAGAGAATATAAACATATATTTGAATCTTTAAATTTTACTTTCTTTTTAGTCAAAATAGCAAAAAATGGATAAAATACTTTTGATGATCGTTAGTGCTAGACTCAACCTCAAAACATGAATTATTCATATTAGTTTTTTTTATACTTTTTTCAGTCCTGATTATGGTGGAGAAACAGCGGCTGCTCTTGCTGCTGCTTCCATAGTGTTCAAAAATGACAATGAGTGCTTTTGCAAGCTAATACAAGGTGCATGTTTGGCATTCAAATTTGCATGATATAGCCATATCACATATTTTAACAATGTCTTTGATGGTATGCAAATTTACAATTCTAGTGGATATTGGGATGAATATAAATGGTGTGGTGCATGGATGTACTACGCCATAGGAGATAAAAATCTTATTGAATTTGGAACAAATGCCAGATTGTTAAAGGATGTAAAAACATATTAAGGAGATCCAGCCATTTTTGCTTTTAGCTGGGATAAAAAGTTCTATGTAACATCTCTTATTTGGGCAAGATTTAAATGTTAGTATGTCCAAGATATCTTCGCGAAGAATTGCTTAAAATATACCATGATACAGTTAGGTTAGATATGTGTTCAGACATAAAACAATGTCATGTTTTCGACTAGACAAAATATATATGTATATATACATAATCATTCATTTCATATAAACAATGATATTTCTGGAAGTAATATATTTTTCTTTAATCTTTGTATGTAGGGAGACAAATACAATTAAATCATGACCATGTACAGTAAGAAATAACAAATAAATATCTTGCCGAATATATCCAAATGACTTGCCACATATCAAGATGATTTCTTTCCCCATATCAGGATGATTTCTTTCCCGTTATTTCACATTCGTATTTTCCCTCACATTCCTATTTTCCTTTGTCCTCTATCTGGTATTATAAATACAAGGCCATACCTATGTATTATGTTTTCTATAATGCATTCAAAGATCTGAATAAGGCACAATGCCGAAATAATAAAAACATTATCATCTTCATTTTCTTTTGCATCACTGCAAGTTTTCAAACTTGGTATCTGAGCTGTTGTGCTTCGCAACATCCCATCAGGTGGTCTGAACTCTTTGCCTTTCGGGTTTTTTCCTTTCTCTCAGACCTTGTTTTCCCACTCATTTTTATCAAGATGGGTGATGAATCCCTTTCTCCAAACTCTGCATCAAGGATCTCTCACACTTTACAAGAATCAACCCTTGATCTGAACAAAGCCATCATCAAACCTCAGATCAACTTGATTTTTGTGCAACTGGATGATTCAAATTACCTGCTATGGAAATTACAAATTGAAACCGATGTTAGAGAACACATCTTAGAAGATTACGTGCTTGGAACAAAGCAAAGTTCATTAAGGACAACAATGAGAACTTGGTATTAAATCAAGATTACACCATCCATCAACGACGACAACGTGATTTGCTCATGGCTAATGTCATCGATCGATCCTGCCTTGCTTCCACAGATTATTAGATGTAAGACGGCTCACGATGTTTGGGAAACTATGGAGAGAAAATTCACATCGCAGTCTTCCGCAAGAATTCTTCACTTTAGAAGTCAATTACAAAGCATGAGAAAAGATAACATGTCAATGAATGAGTATCTACTCAAGATTAAAGGTATTTGTGATCAACTTGCATCTACTGGACACAAAGTAAGTAAGTCAAAACAAGTTATTTCAATTATCAACGGCCTTGATGATAGCTATGAAGCTGTGGTAACAATTATTTCATCTATCGAGCCTACCCTAACCCTCCAGTATGTATATTACACACTCATGCCACATGAAGGAAGAATCAAACAAAAACGCGCTATCAACCCAGAACTCACTGTCAACTGCACCACTAATTTCAAACGCAAGCAACAGGAAAGAAATTATGTGCCAAGGCAGCAGTTTTACAACAACCAAAGAGGTGGTCAAAGCAACAGGTCAAGAGGAAGGGGAGGCAGATTCAACAATAACAACCAAATACATTGTCAGATATGTGAAAAGTATGGACACAATGCCAATAAGTGCTACTTTAGCTTTAATGCCAACTATGTGCCAAATCAAAATAATACAGGCACAAACATCAACAATGTCAGCATTCAAAAGGATAATCAAGGACAAACAGAGGCACAAAATACTACTACATTAAAGCTTGAAGATGAAGAAGATGAGTGTTGGTTTCCTGACTAAGGGGCAACAAATCATGTGAAAAACAACTTGAGCAACTTGAATCTTAGGAACAAAGAGTATAAAGGTATGCAAAACTTACTTGTTGGTAATGGTAAAAACGTTCATGTCACACATACTGGAAATGCAAGCATAAATGGGACTAAACAGTTATATCTTAAAAACCTACTAAGGGTACCAGCTATTAAGAGAAATCTAGTAAGTGTTTCTCAATTTGCCAAAGATAGTAATGTATTTTTTGAGTTCTACCCAAATGTATGCTTAATCAAAGATATACTAACTCAAGATGTCATTTTTTAGGGTAAAGAATGTAATAGGCTATACAATTTCACTTTGCAAAAGCTAGACAACCTGAGTTTAATAAAAGAAATTGTATTTCGAACATTGATAGTATTTCTGGTAGCAGTAAAAAAAAAATCTTTGGCATAATAGACTGGGACATCCTAGTGTGAAAATTGTTAAAACTGTTTGTAATGACAACAATATTTCTACTGGTAACTTCCCAACTAAATATGTGTGAATTTTGTCAAATGGCAGAAAGCCATAAACTTGCATTTCCATATTCTGAAACTACTTACAACTCACCACTTGAATTCATTTCCATTGATGTTTAGGGTCCAACACCCAAAACTTCATATCATGGGTATAGATATTGTATCTCATTTGTTGATGTATATTCTAGGTTCATTTGGATATATTTTCTGAAATCACAGCAGATGTTAGTAATGTCACAATACAATTCATTGTAAATGCTGAAAATCAAATAGGCAGTCAGGTAAAAAAGATCCATACAGATGGTGGATCTGAACTTTTTTTCCTTTAAAACAATTTTTTTCTAAGAAGGGAATTGAATAAAGAATAACGTGTCCATATACCTCAGAAAAAAATGGTTTTATCAAACATAACACAGACACATCGTTGAGACTAGTCTAGCCCTTCTTACTAAGGCCTTTAACATAATCATTTAATTTTGGCCAGAGGCATTAATACTGCTTTACACTTAATTAACATAATGCCAACGAAGGTGCTTAATTTAAAGTGTCCACAGGAAGTGCTAAAAAGGGTTAGACCAGACTATAATCATTTGAAGGTATTTTGGTGTTAGTGTTTTCCTTGGATAAAACCATACAACACACAAACTTGATTACAGGTCTACTTCGTGTACATTTTTGGGGTATCTTAATAATCAAAAGGGATACAAGTGCACAGACAGCAAATGAAGAATCTATGTTTACAAGCATGTAGTATTCAATGAATATGTTTTCCCATATAGTACATCAAAAATTAAGACAACAAAAAAGGTGTAGAATGCAAGACAATACAAAACTGGTATGCAAGGCGTTGAAGTAATAATTCAGCCAGTACAACGTGAACCATGTTGCAATAGTAATATCACTCAACACAGTACCACAAGGGAAGGCACAAGTCAAGGAGAGGCTCTTCAAACTATTCACAATTGTGAAGAAAATGACAACATAGAAGAATAAGAAATTCAAAGCCAAAATCATACATCTGAGACTCAACCAGTAAATGATGCATACACTGGGCAGGTGCTATCACACAAAAGCAATGCAAATCAACATCTAGTGATGACAAGGACCAAGCATGGCATATATAAACTCAATGTGATCAACACAGTTATGAATTCAGCCGAGCCTATGTAATATCAGGTAGCATCTCAAAATGTAAAATGGAAGGCAGCAATGCAAGAGGAGTTAAATGCCCTCACCAGAAATAACACTTGGACTTTGGTTGAAATACCCAATGATAAAAATATCATAAGGAGCAAATGGGTCTATAAGCTAAAAGAAAAAATATAGATGGTTCAATATCTAAATATATGGATAGGCTTGTACCGAAGGGGTATTCACAACAGTGTGGATTTGATTTTACAGAAACTTTTTCACCTGTTGTGAAACCAACCTCAATTCGAATAATTTTAACCATAGCCTTATATAAGAATTAGACCATCAGACAATTAGATGTTAATAATGCTTTTTTAAATGGTGTTTTGCAGGAGGAAGTTTTTATGGAACAACCATAGGGGATTGTTAGCAAAGGATAAGAGACATTGGTTTGCAAACTCAACAAATCAACTTATAGATTAAAGCAGGCACCCAGAGTCTGGTTTGATAAATTCCACTCTTATAAAGCATGGCTATCAGACAACTCTATATTCACAAAACTCTCTAATAATACCTTCACATATATTTTAATATATGTTGATGATTTCATTATAATTGGCAGTAGTGAAGCAGAAATCAAAGAAATTACTCAACTTTTGAACACTGAGTTCTCTATAAAGGATCTTGGAGAGTTGAATTACTTTCTAGGCATTGAAGTAAAAAGGGAAAATGAAACTGAAATACAACTCAACCAAAGAAAGTAAATTCATGATATATTATCAAAAGAAAAAATGGAAAAAGCTAATTCTCTTCCAACACCTATGGTAACCAATGCATAGCTGTCTAAACACAAAGGGCAAGCTTTCAAAACCAAGACATTATAGAAGCGTAGTGGGAGCCCTGCAATATGTTACAATTTCAAGACCAAAAATATCTTACAGTGTTAATAAAATGAGTAAATATATGCAGTGTCCTACAGATGATCACTGGAAAACAGAAAAATGATACTTCAATATCTAAGAGGAACTATCAATCAAGGACTGATAACTAAGACACGCAACTCACTAAATATTAATGCATATGCTGATACTGACTGGGGAACCGACCATGATGACCGAAAGTCAACATCAGGATATTGTATTTTACTGGGAAAAAATCCAGTATCGTGGTGTGCAAAGAAACAAAATACAGTGTCTCTTTCGAGCACAGAAGCTGAGTTTAGGAGTGTAGCAATTTGTGTAGCTGAAATTTTGTGGGTGCAATCACATTAAATGAACAACAAATCAAAACCGAAAAGAAAGCTAGCATATAGTGTGACAATGTAAGTACGATTGCCCTCACAACCAATCCAATTCTATGCTTCGAAACTAAACATATCGAGCTTGATTTGTACTTCCTCAGAGAACAAGTCATCAAAGAAAAAAATGAGAATCTGACGCATACCATCTACACACCAAAAGGCGGATATACTCACTAAGCAGCTTTCAAAATCAAGCTTTACCAAGCTCAGACATTAGTTGAACGTGGATAAGGAGGAATTGAACTTGAGATCCTCCGCTCTTGCCATCCTCCAAAATAGAAGCTCTGTTTCCTCTCTCTCTCACCTAAAGTTTGTTGTTAGCTTGGTGTCTTGAGCTCAAATCTGGTGGAAATCACTTTCATTCGACGATCATTGATGGTGTCGGATGCAACCTTAATTTTGGTAATTAGGTTTGAGGGGGGAGTAAGAAATAACAGATAAATATCTTACCGAATATATCCAAATGACTTTCCGCATATCAGGATGATTTCTTTCCCCATATCAGGATGATTTCTTTCCCGTTATTTCATATATTCTTAGTTTTCCTTACATTCCTATTTTCCTTTGTTCTCTACCTGATATTATAAATACAAGTCCATACCTATGTATTCAGCAATTTATTCAAAGATCTGAATAAGGCACAATGCCGAATTAATAAAAACATTATCATCTTCATTTTCTGTTGCATCACTACAAGTTTTCAAACTTTTTACAAATACTGCAGTATGTGGCTAATGCTATTTTTCTTGCAAAATTGTATTTTGATTATAAGGAAGGTATCGATGCTTGATTTCTACTACGATGGTGATTTCTTCAGTTTTGTCATTCTTCATTTGCTCCATCGTAGGTAAAAATAGTTCAAAAATACAGTTAATATCAACAAAATGAAATAAATACTAATTTTTCTTTGCTCATTGTTTATAGTTTGAATATATAAAGAAGAAAAACCCAGGAAACAAGAGTTACACGGTTAGATAAGGAAGGAAACTTCCCCAACAGCTACACTACTATGGTGCTTCGATTCCATGAGATAGAAAAGAATATTCTTATCGTCAACGAATACCATGTTTAAAACCAAAACTCTAATCTAAATACCGTAGTTAGCACCACAGTGACCTGATAGTAATGACGAATTCATTGATATTTGAGTACATTTGCTGGGAATGTCGGTTTAGTTGCAACACGGTATTAATGAGCAACATTGGTGATGAAGACATCAATTAGAATACCTTATATGAAGAAATTGCAATTTTTGAAACCTTACCTCCATCATAATCATGGCCAAGATTAAAGGTATGTCTTCTATTAGTTTTCTGCATAACCTTATATAATCAACAATCTTTTTGTACCGAGTTATTTAACAATGAAAATTTTGAGTATTTCTATATTTATATTGGAATGATTTAAAAGACAAACCCTGGATAACATTAAATGGTATAACTGAAACATTCTCCATAGGAAAATTTTGGTTCATGAGGCATCTTCTTGAAATAAAATATTATAGATGACAGTAAAAATCCAATATTCATATTAGTCTTGCTATATCTACCATCACCAGGCTCGGCCCAGGGGACAACTTACCAAGCCCTTAGGGTAGGGTAGCCCACTGGGCCAGGGTAACAAATTAATAATTTTGATTTTAATTTGTTAATATAAACACTGTAAAGTGTGAAGTACATAAAAGAATATATAGTTCAATTGCAAAGGGACTTGGAACCTAGGAGATGGTACAGGTTCAATGATAGTAGCCAAATTTTTTAGTATTGATTTCAATCAATACTTGCTACATGGGCTAAATTTTTAGTATTTATTTCTTCAATACACGGTAGGTGGGCTTGGGCAGCAGATCTTCTGGGTCGACACTGACCATCACCATACTTTTTCTAATCATTAGGCATTAAAAATTTGGATTTCATAAATAGTGCAAAATATCTAAGGTTATTTTAAAATGTATAGTTATACATCTAATATTCTTATGTGAATGTTAGCTCAAACTTCTTGATGCCATGATGAAGCGTTTACTTTTGTACACATCATTGAGCTAACCTGCAGAAAAAAATTCATTTACCGCCATTTACTTCTAACAAAAATTTCCATTTTGCTCACTTTAAGGTGCAAGGATCATTGAAATGTACATATTCATCTCGCATTCTTCAAGTACATTCTCATCAAAATTAGAACTTCCTCATCTAGAGGTTGGATCCTGCAAAAGATCTAAATTATTTATGTTTCTATTTGAAATAAGTGTATTAATTTAAACTTCATCAAATGGGTTGTTGTTTATTCTTTGCATTATTCCCTATGATGATTCCGAGAAACTAACAGCAGTAGTTGTACTCAGATTAGTGTAATATATATCGAAAAATGGATACAGATGACAGATGCTATAGAAATGTTTTGCTTATTGCCTCATTATTTTGATGATCAGTTTGACCTGAAAACAATGGTCGTTTCACAATTACAGTTGTTTCTTCATATATTGTTTTATTTGTTTTGTCACATATATAATTTCTTGGTCAAACCTTAAATAACCTGGTTTTGTATAATATAATTGTTATTAAACTTTGCTTCATGCAGAATTTACAAGAGCTGGAAAAGTGGAACGAGCTTATTTTAGTAAAATTTCTAAATTAAAGGTGGGATACTTAGTTTCTTTTTTTCTCCCAAAAAGGAAAAAGAAAATAGTCTATTATAATTATATGAAGTTAACATGGTATGTTGCAGTGTTGAAGTTCTGTGTTTCTAACTTCAAGCCTTCAATTCATAGATAATGAAAACTAACAAGCCAAGGCAATCCAAACCAATTGTAATTCTCGACATTGCCATATTGTTATATTGATTCATTAATAAATCAAAAAATTAGATACTTTTGTTTTAAGATTCAACGAAGTCTTATAAGCTGAGTTCATAAATTACTAACTTTCATAAGACCTAACTAGGTTTAAAAAAATAAAAACTGATGAAATAAAAACTAAACTAGCATTTTTTGGAAAAAAATTAAATTTACAAATTGTAACTAATTTTATAAAAGTTAACTAACTTTTAAATAACACTACAACAAAAATACATTTTCGCAATTGCCAAAAACAGTTTAGATTAGCTACAACTGACACTCATCAGTCATTATAGCTACAGTTGTAATAGAGTCGAAACTTTTCATAATAGTTTTTAACAGTTGTAAAAATTTCATTTTACAACTGCTTTTAATAGTTGTAAAACATGTTTTACAACTGCTTCTGATTGTTGTATTTTTCTAACAACTGGTTTATCTATTGTAATAAAGGCTACTACAATTGTTTTGGTTGGTTGTCAAAAAAATACAAATTTAAAAAAAAAACCTTTTGAACTGAAATGAATAACAGATAAGCATAAACAATGCACTGAAAATTAAATACATAGTGAGCAAATCAAACACTGTGTTATTCTCTACAAGAAAAAAAATTCTGCAGAATTACATACTGACCATTACAAAGCAACTTAATCCAAGCACAATATATTCTATAAGTTTGAAAGTAGTGAAACATTACAGTAAGGCTATTACTCTCGACCCTTGCATCGACTATAGGATGAACTGCAATTCGATTATAAGAATCTAGACTCAAGAAGTCATCCAACAATCCCCTATGCATTGCTGAAATCTTTCATTTATGCAGCCAGTTATCTAAATATGGTTGGCTCCCGCTTGTTTCTTTGTCAAAGAAAATTCTAGTCAAAAAGCAATCAGGCTAATGGGTGGTAGAGGTAACAAAAAGCAGAATAACGGCACTGGCGAAGATGACACACCATTCTCCAACAATTTCCTGTATATAATTCATGCATATGTGTGTGTGTGTGTGTATACATATATTCTATACAAAAGTATTAGTATATATTTTATAATCAATGATAATTGAAATAAGGTTGTTGTCATCAAAACTCCATTCTCCAACAATCTCTCCCTTTTTGATGATGACAACCTTAGTTTATAAAACATCTTGCCTGTATATACCTATTGATGATGATCCTTCTAATACTCGCCCGTCTGTAAGAATCCTATAAACTATGTCTATATTTTGTTATTTCTCTCCCTTTGGCATTATCAAAAAGAAATTCTAAAGGTACTCCCCCTAAAATGTTTAACTTTATGAGTAGAACTTAAGCAACTAACCCAATAATGATACTCCCCTTAATCTATTAACTAATACTAAGTAGAATACTCCCCTTAATCTATTCAAACTTATAATAGTAATACCCAGTAAAATGATGATTAAATACAAACCAATCCTAGTATTATAATTACATATGTCTGTTTGATACAAACTAAACCAAATCAAATCACACCATATGTCTTAATATATACAAGTTTCAAACTAATAGAATTCAAATCAAATCACACCACACTATATATCTTAATATATTTAAACAAATCAATCAAATCATACCGAATAATTAAACATTTCTTGGAACTTCAACCTATTCATCTTGTCCAGTAATTGGGTTTTTTTGATGTCCTTCCACTATTCGTAAGTGTTATACGATTTTTGGTTGTTTTCATTTCTGAAATGAGAAGAGATATCCCAACGAATCACATCAAAATGTTTTTCTAGATATTCAATCGTTCTCATTTGAATTAACTCGAGTTTGCGCTGATTATGTAGTACTATGTAGAGAGTATTTTTGAAAGAATTCAAGGTTTCTTGTAGATTTTCACTAAGATTATGGATAGGATTTTCCATTGATTTAATGAGAAATGAATAACGAAGGAGTAATAGAATAATGAATTTTTCTGGAAGAAATAGACTTAAATATGATCTGGAATTCGTTGGATTTAGAATGAACACGAATAGTTATTTTAATTTTAAAATTTGAAACAATTTGAAAATCTGTCAGTTATATGTCGACATACCCTTTTTCCTATGTCGACATACTATAGTGAAATTTTCGGAAATTTTGAATTCTTTTGAATTCTTAATATATTATAATTAGTTTTATAATTTTTCAGAAACATAAAGATGATTTTACCAAAAATAAAACTCCATTCATTATTTGATAGGAAGCAAATACATCCAACTAATCAAGACACACTTTAAATACGAGATTCGAAAGCAAATACAAGGAAATATAGTTGAACACATAAAGATAGACTAAACTAAATGGCCTAGTTTTCATATGATGATGAGGAAGATGAAATTCCAAGCTTTCTTCCTACCTTGACGATGAATTTGGATATCTTGGAAAGTCTCTTATTAAGCTTCTTTTGATTGTTGACGATTTTCATTTGATTTTGAACAATCGTCTCTTTGTAAATACACTTAGAGGTTGGATACTCAATATTTTCCATAGAAGCTTCTTCTTCGACTTCCATTAGCTCTTGTTCTTGGTGCATTCGAGCTTGTTTGGCCTTGAATGTCACGTATGGTTTGAAAGTGAGAGGAATTTGTATGAGATGAATGTTTGATGCATCAAACACTTTTCTAGGCACAAATTCTTCTCTATGAAGATCAACATTAAAGTATTTGAAAATGCGAGTGAGATAAACACAATATTAGAGAGTGTTTTCTCTTATAGATAAATCTATGGGTTTAATTTCATTTAGATTCATTTTGGCCCAATTGATGATATATCCACCCATAATAGCAAAGAGAGCCTTTTGGACTTTGATAATTGGATTGTTGAAATTTCCGGAACGGGGAGTGATGGTATGTTGGAGGAGAAGGTTGACAATTCTTGTTTTTTAGGCGAAAGAAGCGATTTTTGAATTCCATTGGAGCACCATCTTCAAAAATTTCGTGATAGGTTTCCAAATCGGTTTCATCGATAGCAAAATTTGAAAAATCCAAGCCCACGCTTCTTTAATTTAGAATAGTGTCTATGATTTTGGCATAAAGAACAATTTGTGTGCCTTTGACACTACAAAATTGATTTTCGTTGCCATCGTAAAATCCGCGATTGAGATTTTCATAGAACATCTATCACGAGGGTCAATTAGACTCAACACTTCATTGTATTCGAAAAGAGAGACGAGATCTTAAGAGGGAAGTCACTAAAGACGGCGAAAGCACCCGTGTTAACTTTAGCATTTTGTAACGACCCGGATTTTTCGAACAGTTATTTTAAATATTTAATATTGTTTAAATATTGAATTAATAATATAAAATAATTTTTATATTGAATTATCGATATATGATTTATTTCGAATACATATAATTATCGAAATACGAGAACTGAAGTAATTCAATTCGAAAATTTATAACTAAGTCAGAATGATTCAAATGATTTAGAGAAGTAGTATTTGAATATAAACGATAATAATGAATAATTTATTATCGGAGAATTTATGGTTTTTGAACTTAAATTAAATTATATTATATTAATTTAATATGGTATATACGTTCAAATTAAATTTCAGAATATATACCGTTCAATTCAGTATAACGCTATAACATTGGAACGACGGCCAATACGCTAAAATAGCGGTTCATGATTTTTAATTGTGAACCCCGAGATATTTATAATGGATAAGATCGAAATCGAATCGAAAATCAAATCGATATCTATTTAAAAATAATAAAAGTTCTCTTTATATCGAATCAAAATCAAATCAAATTAATTAGAAAATCTTTTTAAAATAAATACAAATATTTGTTGGGTACTTCTGGTCCCCTCTCCACTTCTTTATAAACGCGATTGCCTCATCTCCTTTCTACAATCCCTCGTTCATTCTCTTCAGTTCAGAAAATGACCGAAGCCTTCATTCATTTTTCCTATTTCCTAAAAACCACCAAGTCAGTTATCTTCCTTTTAAAAACTGTTGTCTTCACTCAATGAATGACATCAAAAATTAAATTCCCCCTTTTCTTTCAGAATATCGCGAGTTTGGGAGCGACGCGAGGATGACTTTGAAGCTAGGGCTAGAGATTCATAGGGGTGTGATGGTTTATCTGAGTCTCGAACAGTCGATTTAGGGTTGAGGGGCCAGACGCGATGATGAAAACTTTGATTCAGCTTTTTTTTAGGGGATCACGATGCTCTGTGGTGGTCGGTTTTTGGTGCAGGCGAGATTGTTGGAGTATGCGATGGGGTGCGGTTTCAGTCAACTGCAGTCGCAATGGTTCTGGCAACGACGAAGTTCGGATTCAAGGCAGTGTCGATGTGGGTTTGGTAGTTCGATGACTGATCTGAAGTGATTTGGTGTGACAGTTGAACAATGGAAGGACCGATGCTTGTATTGGGATGAAACTAGAGTACTACGATGTAGAGGATGAAGTAGGGTTGTTTGAGTTTGGGATAAGGGATATAGCAATTGTACTTTGTCGGTGCTGTGTCCGGAGCAAAAATGAAATGATGTTGAACTAAGGTACTGGTGATTGTTTCGGCAGGGTTGATTTGGGAGTGTAATCATTCGGAGAAGATAAGATAAATAGCGAATTAAGGTAAATTACATATTTTATTTAGTTAGTAAAAACAAGTAATTTAATAACTAGTTAATTTAATTGCTACCCACGTTTAATCTGTTTATACGTAGAATAATTTATTTAGATTATTTTAGTAGTAAATTAACAACTATTTAATCGATAAATTAAAACAATTTATCATAGGTGCTATATGCGGTTCAGGTAGATGCGTAGACGCAACGATATGGGAATTAAACGGGATATTCGGAAAAATAAAATCACGGTGAGTAAATCTCACTCAAATTTTATTTAGAATTATTTTTATCAATTAAAAATAATTGTTTGTTGATTGTTTGGGTGCTTTAAATATTATTTGTTGCTGTTAAAAATATATTAGTTATTTAGGCTTGGTGGTTGGATTTCCCGCAGTATCATTAGCGGTTGACCCTATGCGCCCCACGCTATGATAGTGGATGACCTTCTATATCGTGGTATCCTGCCACGAAGCAGGATGGGTATTATTTATGTTGACTAACGTCTGTGGATGCAGGAAAACAGGTTGAAGGGATCCAACTGGATTCCTCAAAAATATTATTATTTGTTTGTTCCGTATTCCTTATCATATATGATGTGTTAGAACCCGTGGTTGATAATTGGGTGTTTATGAATGATTAAATACCATTGGGCCCTAGATGTTAATTTATAAAATATTGTGAAAATGAATTTTGTAACTTAAAAGGAAAATTCTATTTTTCAAAAATAGAATTTGATATTCGAATGGACAAGAAATGGTAACTTGTTTTGAATAAATAAAACAAGTATTGACTTTATAAACGTTGTTTATAAATTAATAATGCAGAGAATTGAAATGAATTTATAAACAGTGTTTATAAATAAAGTGGAAAAATTATCATTGGATAATTTGAATATTTAAATTCAAATGTGAATTTAAAGATAGAAATGGGGAAAATCATTTTAAAGAAATAAACGATGGAATTTATTCTGATGTTCAGAATATAAATTGAACTAAATTAAATCCGTAAGGATTTATGATTTGAATTCGATTAATTCGAATTTATTTAAATAGAAGTTAAATTGAATATGAAAATAAATTGGGGGTTATAAGTTATTATAAAGAGAATTTAAAATAGAATTTGAATATAGAAAATTCAAATGGAATTTGAATATAGGAAATTCAAAGAGAATTGAAAATAGAATTTGAATATAGAAAATTCAAATGGAATTTGAATATAGGAAATTCAAAGAGAATTGAAAATAGAATTTGAATATAGAAAATTCAAATGGAATTTGAATATAGGAAATTCAAAGAGAATAGAAAATAGAATTTGAATATAAAAAATTCAAATGGAATTTGAATATAGGAAATTCAAAGAGAATTGAAAATAGAATTTGAATATAGAAAATTCAAATGGAATTTGAATATAGGAAATTCAAAGTGAACTGAAAATAGAATTTGAAAATAGAAAGTTGAAATCATTTTGAAATGGGAACGACGAAATATATTTCAGAATGCGGATTTTTTTAAACATAATAGAAATAAATCCAAAGGATTTATAATTTTTCAAAGGAATTGGAATTTAATAAAGAAGATCGAAGTATAAATAAATATATTACCATGTAAGGAAAAATTGACAATTATAGAAAATCAAAAATATTATGTTGAATTGGGAAAATTGATTTGATATATATATATTGAAATATATCAGAATAGGGTTGAATTTATTATAAATGAAGTTCGAACGTTTAGATATATAAATATAATTAAAACGAACTCGCCGCAGCGTGACAGTTTGTAAATTGACATTCTGAACTTCAATTGAGTATACAAAACTCAACTGAAGTTGGAATTCTTTGAACAAGAAACGTCAGGACCGATTTGATAATAGTTTTCTAACGGAGGAGAAAAATCTGGATTTCGTCGAATAGATTTTGGGTTATGTCAAAATCAAATTTTCAGAAAAACAGCGCCAAAACCATTATAAAACCATAACAGTTTATTTAAATAAATAAAATGATTTTGAGCAAATAAAATCCGAATTTCATTTAGGAAAAATCCAGATTTGAGTTATAAATAATATCTGAACTCGAGTGAAGTAATGAAATGATTTTTGAAACAAAATCCAACCAGATGTTTAATTGTTGAGTAGAATTAACTAATGTAAGGAAAAATTAGTTAATGGAATTTTAAATCGAAATTGGACTTCAGATCAGAAAAAAGGGTTTGTAAATTCATATTCGAAATCGAATATGAAACTTGAATTAGAAATGGCATTCGATTTTTTTGAAAATAAATTAATTTATATTTGAACGTGATATGTTCAAATAACAAGTGAAAAAGGCTAAGAAGCTAATTAAAGAATAAATGGGCGAAACTGAATACAAACGATTGGATTGAGTTGAATTGAATTGAAAACAGGTGAACATGTGTTAGACAGGTATGGAATGAAGTGTAACAACCCACATTCTACGCATCGAAGGAACGTAGAATATTTATTTCTTTCACATACGAAGTCGTATGTCATGTAACTTTGGGAGACGACTATTGGGGTCATTTCCCATGTTCATGATTTTTACCAATTTTTAAATGACCGTTTTGCCCCTAGCTGATCTTGTTTCGGCCATAACTTTTGATTGGAAAGGAGTTTTGCCCTGAAACTACTTCCACTAGATTCGGATGATGGTTTACCTTTCCGTAGGGTGGTCACATTAGTCAAACGGACTCACCATTTGGGAGATATGGCTGAAACAAGTTTCAGGTGGTGAAAT
Organism: Allium sativum; assembly: GCA_030737875.1. Taxonomy (NCBI): domain Eukaryota; kingdom Viridiplantae; phylum Streptophyta; class Magnoliopsida; order Asparagales; family Amaryllidaceae; genus Allium; species Allium sativum. The sequence continues at coordinate 918,289,470 of CM060922.1, forward strand.
ACAGCTTAATTGGGCTTAACCGGGTGATTAACAGCTAGGCCCAAAGGGGAATTTTGGGATTAAGAGTATAAGAGGGCTGCTAGGGTTTAGAAAACGAATTTTAATTCATTTTCCAGCCGCCTAAGACATTCCTCTCAACCTAGCAATGGCCTCCAACATCTAAAACACCCTAAATCACCTCCCAGTCGCTAATTAAGCCAAATCTACATCAAATCAAAGAGGATTAGCACAAGAATCGAGGTAGAGCCGCTGCATTGCCTTAGTATTCGCGCCCAAACAGAGAATCATTTCATATCTAAAGATTATTTGTGGCAAAGGTGGGTGATTTGCAAGGATTCTCACTAATTATGGTTAATTGAGGGTAATTAGTGTTGATTAGTGAATTTATACACTAATAAATTCTGGAAAAATATTTATAAAATTCGAAATGATGTTTTAGGCCTCTGTTAGAAAATTTGGATAATTTGGTTAAGTTTTAATAATCCTATCATTAGTTTTGCTTAAACATGCTTAAGGGAAAATATGGGATTTTGGCTATGTTTGATCCGTTTTAACCTATCAAATTATTGTTTTGGTGTTTGTGGTCACTTCTATTTGTTGCTATGACTGTATGGTATGCTTTGTGATTGTCTAAAATAGTTAGAGTGGTCAAAAATGCCATCGAGTGGCGTATAAACAGTCGCTGGAAGTTGCAGGAAAAGTGTAGGAAAATACCCGAACCGGATCAGATCGAATGAGAGCAAGGACCGACCCGAGGTGCAACTTCTGAACCGGACCGAGCCTCCGAGCCGATCCGCCAGAAGACCTCCTACCCGAACCACTTATGCATCTCTGACCCGACCCGGAGTAGAGAGGAAGACTCGAGCTACTTGCACCACGAACGAAGAACACGATCCGATGGGTGGACCAAGACCGATCTGAACCGCCACGAGATGAAGCCCACGGAACGAACCGAAGAGCTTGGACTTGAAGCATGGATCATGAATCGAATTGGGAGTACAATCTAAAGCAAAGAATAAGGGGAAGTCGAACCGATCCGAGGAGGAAGAGACCAAAAACCCGAGATGCAAAGGTAGTCCAAGTAGGAAGTTTGTACTGAGGATCCAGTTGGGAACCAACGAGTTAACTTCATGATTGGGCTTTGCTGCGGGACGTGTGCAAAGGGGTTGTCGATGTCTATGACTTTGGATTACTATGTGTAGGGGGTACGTGAACGGATTCAGGACCACAGTGGTCTAGGTACGACTAATGGGATATATACCAATGAAGCGGGGTCATTTGTAAAGACTTAGTCATGACTCCGTGGAGTAAGCTTGGTGGTAGTAGTAGTTTTATAAGTCGAACTCCATCACTACGTCGATAGGTCTAGTGGTTGAGAGTGGTGGACATCGTATGCTTTACGCACTGAGTAAGAGACGTGAGGATGGTTGCCATGCTTGATTTGCTTGCCATCACTATGACATGCACACCCCCACCCCGTATTCTTTACACCATATGTTAGTGGCACCTTAAAGTATTGTACAGTATGTAGTGCTAACTCTTTGGTTGCAGGTCCAGGTTCAGGTATGGTTTAGTATATCTGTTATTGTTCTGTTTTGCTGCTTATCGCTCATACCAGACTTTTGTCTAACCCAGAGTTTTATGTCTCTTCTTATTACTCTGGGTGCTCTCACGAGTAGACTAGGGACAGGTTAGCTGGTGAAGCACGAGTAGCTGTACCATAGACGAGCACGAGGCTTCTACGTATGATTTATATATATATATATAGATATTCTCCCTGTGTCGCTGCTGGTCACTACTTTGGGCATTAGTAGTGTACCTTTCCTTTCTTTTGTTTTAGAGACAGTTTTAAAGTTGTAATAATGTTGATGTGGAACATAAGCTGTATTTGGATTTTCCGCTGAAATGATGTTTAGTTTCAGCTTATGCACTGTCTCACATATTTTATGTCAAGTATGTTATTATTATATTTTATTTCTTGCACTATGAGACATTCTACATGTTCTTTGTTAGTTCAGCAGTAAGTCCTTTTCTTTGGCGACCGTCCCGTGCCGGTTGGACATCGGCACAACGCATTTTCATGGGAAATGTCGGCTGGTGCGGGCGGGCCGTCACACTTTGTATCAGAGCTCTAGGTTGCGTAGTTAACCTAGGAAAAGACACCAGGGAGAGATAGTACGTATATGAGAGCGCGTATTTGTGATTATTTTGGTTTTCAAAAGCTATATATATAATATTAGTATATCTAAGGATGAAGTCGCACTGCACTGGCACCACTATGGAGATGGTTAATCGTTTTCTCTTTACAGATTGAACGATGAGCCGATATGCAAGGAGTGTCGGTAGAGGAGCCAATAATGGGAATGCTGTTGATATGAGGACGATGTTTACTGACCTCATGAGGGAGATGCTTAGAGATGTTCAGAGGGCGGCTCCTAATGCTGCTAATGGTGGTGGTGCAGCGGTGCAGGCGCCTAGGGCCGATTTTCCAAGCTTTGCAAGTATTACACTAGTCTTGGTGGAAAGACGTTCCATGGAACGGAATCGGCTACGGATGTTCAGGAATGGTTGGATAGCTGTGAGCGTATCTTCGAAGACTTAGGTATCAAGGCGATGAAGAGAAAGCTAGCGTTCCGTCAGCTGCAAGGACAGGCGATGAATTGGTGGAATGCTATTAAGATAACTACTCTTGAGGACCAAGTTACATAGGATCAGTTTAAGGCCCGATTCGGTGAAAAATTTATCCCAGCTGCCCAGAAGTCAGAATTGTTTAGGAAATTCCTGGAGCTTAAGCAGAATGGTAGGGCAGTCTCGGAGTACATTGCAGAATTCGATACTTTATCGAAGTATGGATTATCCCTCATTGAAACTCCCAAGAAGAAGAATGAGAAGTTTATAACAGGTTTGGATCAGTACTTGGGGGAAAGGATTATTAACCACATGGATGAGACGTTTGAATCGATCATGGGGAAAGCATTGAGGTCAGGGAGTCTTTACCCTAAGTCGAAGATTGAGGTCGCATCTGCAGAGGAGCCAAAACCGCAAGCAAGCGGTGGAGGCAAGAGTGGTTCTCAGAATAAGAGGAAGCAGAACCAGAATAAGGATGGCCAGAAGAAGAAAGATGTTGAGTGCTTTAGCTGTGGCAAGAAGGGCCACTATGCTAGTAATTGTCGAGCAAAGCCAGCAGACAGGAAGTGCTTCAACTGTGGCCAAGTGGGACATCACAAGGACAAGTGTCCGCAACCCCCTAAACAAAAGCAGATGATGAAAGCATATGCCCTTAATGTTATTCCTTCTTCATCGAATGCCCCAGCTGCAACGGAGAAAGGAAAGAATGTCGTCATTCAAGGTATGCTTTCTTTTTATAATGTTCCTGTTAGAGTTTTGTTTGATACCGAAGCTTCCAGTTCTTTCATATCTAGTGACCTGGTAGATAGGTTGGGATTGGAGCCCGAGATTGTAGATAGACCTTTAATAGTGACGAACCCGATTAGTGGTTCGACTAGCCTTAGCATGATTTGTCGTAATGTGGTCTTATCGAGCCATGAAAGCATGTTTGTTTGTGATTGCTTTGTTTTGGGCTTTACTGGGTTTGGCATTCTTTTGGGAGTCGATTGGCTCCAAAGACACAGGGTGGTGGTAGACTGTGAGGGCTTTTTGGTGACAGCTAGAGCGAATGATGGGCGTAGGGTAGTGTTTGGTGGTCTACCTAGTGATGGAGTAATGGCTAGTTTTCTAAATTCCCTCGACATCCCGCATGATGAGTTGTCAGGTTTGCCCGTGGTTGGCCACTATCCGGGCGTCTTCGAGGAAGTAACCGGGCTTCCACCACACCGAGAGATTGAGTTCCGTATTGATTTGGTGAAAGATGCAAGACCTATAGCCACTTCGTCGTATGGCACCAAGGGAGGAGCGAGAGCTCGGGGTGCAAGTAAGCGATCTTTTGAAGAAGGGATTTATCAGTTGAAGTGTTTCTGAGTGGGGAGCACCAGTTGTGTTTGCTACCAAGGCAGATGGTTCCCTTCGATTGTGTGTGGACTACCGCGAGCTGAATAAGGTGACGAGGAAGAATAAGTATCCTCTACCACGGATAGATGATTTGTTTGGTCAGTTGAGTGGTGCGAGAGTGTTCTCTTAGTTGGATCTCGCGACAGGTTTTCATCAGCTTAGAGGGGAAGCTGAAAGTATAGCTAAAATGGCATTTCGGACGCCGTTTGGACTTTACGAGTGGTTGGTCATGCCATTTGGGTTGACCAATGCGCTAGCATATTTTGTGGATCTTATGAATAGGGTATTCAGAGATCAGTTGAATAAGTTTGTTCTTGTGTTCGTGGACGATATACTTGTTTATTCGAGGACGGAGGAAGAACACAAGGAACATTTGAGGATAGTGATGGAGGTGTTGAGAAAACACCAGTTGAAAGCAAAGTTCTCTAAGTGTCACTTCTGGAGGAGGGAAGTGAGATTCTTGGGCCATGTTGTTTCAGAGAATGGTATTGCCGTGGATCCTACGAAGGTGGCTACGGTACAGGATTGGTCAACGCCCAAGAATGCAACAGACATAAGAAGTTTCTTGGGATTAGCTGGATATTATCGTAAGTTTATCCAAGACTTCTCGAAGACAGCAGCACCGTTGACTCAGTTGACCAAGAAGAATCAAGCTTTAGTCTAGGACGAAAAGTGTGAGAATGCATTCAAGAGTCTAAAGGACAAGTTGACATGTGCACCAGTGTTAGTCATTCCTAAGGGGAATGAAGAGATGACAGTATACACGGATGCATGTGGTACCGGACTGGGTGCTGTATTGATGCAAGGAGGTAGGGTTGTAGCTTATGCAAGTCGGCAACTGAAACCGCCTGAGAAAAGATATCCTACCCATGATTTGGAATTGGCAGCGATCGTGTTCGCATTGAAGATGTGGAGACATTATCTCTTGGGAGAAAGATTCGAGTTGTTTACTGATCATAAATCGTTAAAGTATCTCTTCTCTCAGAAGGATCTAAATCTCCAACAACAAAGATGGTTAGAATTCTTAGCTTCCTATGATTTCGACATCGCATATACACCAGGAAAGGGCAATGTGGTGGCTGATGCATTGAGTAGAAGACAATCCAGTTTAGGGGCTATGTTTCTAGAATGGAAGCAACTGGAGTACATCGCAGGGTATGATTTCAGACCAAAGTGCGAATTGGATCCAGAAATGTTAGCAAGTTTGACGATCAGACCCACTTTGATTGAGCGGATTGGTTCCAATCAGAGGAACGATCCTAACCTATTGGAAATCATCTCAAAGTTAGAGATGGGAATCGACGAAGAAATGAGCAAGTATGGGCTTGATCGAGATGGATGACTTAGGAAGAATGGAAGACTAGTTGTACCCAATGTCAATGGATTGAGAGATGAAGTGCTTAGAGAATGTCATCACTTAAAACTGACTATACACCCCGGTGGTAACAAGATGTATCGAGACATGAAGCAGACCTACTACTGGGAAGGGATGAAAAGAGACATTGGGAAGTTTACATCCAAATGCATGAATTGCCAGCTAGTTCAAGCTGAGCAAAAAAAGCCTAGTGGTTTGTTACAACCATTAGAGATTCTAAATGGAAATGGGAACAAGTTTCAATGGATTTCATTGATGGGTTACCAAGGACTAGATCGGGTCATGATAGCATTTGGGTGATTGTGGACCGATTGACCAAGAGTGCAAGATTTATACCCGTCAAGTCGAATAGAACGGCAGCTAAGTTAGCTGAATTATATGTAAAGTGGGTTGTGAGATTTCATGGAATACCCAAAGGCATTGTGAGTGACCGAGATCCGTTGTTCACTAGTGGATTTTGGAAGAGCTAACAAGAGGTGTTAGGATCAGAATTACATCTCAATACCGCGTATCATCCTCAAACCGACGGACAGACAGAGAGGGTGAATCGAGTATTAGATGATCTCTTAAGAGCTTGCATATTAGACTTTGGTGGATCATGGGATGACCATTTGCATCTAGTAGAGTTTGCTTATAATAATAGTTATCAATCCAGTATTGGTATGGCCCCATTTGAAGCTTTGTACTGGAGACCGTGCAACTCACCGTCGTGTTGGTTAGAAACTGATGAGAAGTTTGTGCTTGGACCAGATGTGATAAGAGAAACTTCAGCTAAGATTAAGGTTATCCAACAACGAATGAAGGCTGCCCAAGATAGGCAGAAGAGTTACGCTAATAAGAGGAGAATAGAATTAAAGTTCTCCATTGGCGACTTGGTGTTTGTCAAGATTTCTCCGTTGAAGAGCGTGATATGATTTGGCAGGAGAGGCAAGTTAACACCAAGATTTGTCATTCCATTCCCAGTTCTTGAGCAAATTGGGAATTTGGCATATAAAGTTGAATTACTAGAGAAGATGGCAGGAGTTCACAATGTATTTCATGTTTCCCAGTTAAGGAAATTCGTACACGACCCAGATGTGACTATTTCACCTGATCAGTTGGATGATATCGAAGTTGAACCCGAGGCGGTTGGGAACCGCAAGCCAATGCGTATTGTTGGGAACGATATGAAGCAACTTCGAAGGAAGGCGGTGATATTAGTCAAAGTTCAGTGGGGCGAGAATGAGAATGACTGTACTTGGGAGACAGAGGAGAGCATTAGGAAGACGTATCCAAAACTCTTCACCTGGTAAGATTTCAGTTTCGATTTAGTCTTTCCGCATGCTAGGATAGGCTCGTTTTGTTTGTTTTGCATGTTTGATTGTTGTATGTGGCTAGTAGGCATGCGGGATCCATTGTATGTTTTGCGTTAAGGAATTCCGGGAACGAAATTTCTTAAGGGGGGAGAGTGTAACGACCCGCATTCTACGCATCGAAGGATCGTAGAATATTTATTTATTTCACATATGAAGTCGTATGGTCATGTAACTTTGGGAGAAGACTATTGGGGTCATTTCCCACGTTCATGATTTTTACCAATTTTTAAATGACCGTTTTGCCCCTAGCTGATCTTGTTTCGGCCATAACTTTTGATTGGAAAAGAGTTTTGACCTGAAACCACTTTCATTAGATCCAAATGATGGTTTACCTTTCCGTAGAGTGGTCACATTAGGCAAACGAACTCACCGTTTTGGAGATATGGCTGAAACAAGTTTCAAGTAGTAAAAAACAGCTTAATTGGGCTTAACCGGGTGATTAACAGCTAGTCCCAAAGGGGAATTTCGGGATTAAGAGTAGAAGAGGGCTGCTAGGGTTTAGAAAATGAATTTTACTTCATTTTCCAGCTACCTAAGACATTCCTCTCAACCAAGCAATGGCCTCCAACATCTAAAACACCCCCAAATCACCTCCTAATCGCTAATTAAGCCAAATCTACATCAAATCAAAGAGGATTATCACAAGAATCTAGGTAGAGCAGCTATATTGCCTTAGTATTCGCGCCTAAACAGAGAATCATTTCAGATCTAAAGCTTATTTGTGGCAAAGGTGAGTGATTTGCAAGGTTTCTCACTAATTATGGTTAATTGAGGGTAATTAGTGTTGATTAGTGAATTTATACACTAATAAATTCTAGAAAAATATTTATAAAATTCGAAATGATGTTTTAGGCCTTTGGTAGAAAATTCGGATAATTTGGTTAAGTTTTACTAATCCTATCATTAGTTTTGCTTAAACATGCTTAAGGGAAAATATGAGATTTTGGCTATGTTTGATCCGTTTTAACCTATCAAATTATTGTTTTGGTGTTTGTGGCCACTTCTATTTGTTGCTATGACTGTATGGTATGCTTTGTGATTATCTAAAATAGTTAGAGTGGTCGAAAATGTCGTCAAGTGGCGTATAAACAGTCGCTGGAAGTTGCAGGAAAAGTGTAGGAAAATACCCGTACCGGATCGGATCGGATGGAAGCAAGGACCGACCCGAGGTGCAACTTCCGAACCGAACCGTGCCTCTAAGCCGATCCGCCAGAAGACCTCCGACCCGAACCACTTATGCGTCTCCGACTCGACCAGGAGTAGAGAGGAAGACTCGAGCTGCTTGCACCACGAACGGAGACCACGATCCGATGGGAGGACCAAGACCGATCCGAACCGCCACGAGATGAAAGCCACGAACCGAACCGAAGAGCTTGGACTTGAGTCATGGATCACGTATAGAACTGGGAGTACAATCTGAAGCGAAGAATAAGGGGAAGCTGAACCGATCCGGGGAGGAAGAGACCAAAAACCTGAGATGCAAAGGTAGTCCAAGTAGGAAGTTTGTACTCAGGATTTAGTTGGGAACCAACGAGTTAACTTCATGATTGGGCTTTGCTGCGGGACGTGTGCAAAGGGGTTTTCGATGTCTGTGACTTTGGATCACTATGTGTAGGGGGTACATGAACGGATTCAAGACCACAGTGGTATAGGTACGACTAATGGGATATAGACCAATGAAGCGGGGTCATTTGTAAAGACTTAGTCATGACTCTGTGGGGGTAAGCTCGGTGGTAGCAGTAGTTGTACAAGTCGAACTCTGTCACTGCTTCAATGGGTCCAGTGGTTGAGAGTGGTGGACATCGTATGCATTACGCACTGAGTAAGAGACGTGAGGATGGTTGCCATGCTTGATTTGCTTGCCATCACTATGACATGCACACCCCTACCCCGTATTCTTTACACCATATGTTAGTGGCACCCTAGAGTATTGTACAATATGTAGTGCTAACTCTTTGGTTGTAGGTCCAGGTTCAGGTATGGTTTAGTATACTAGTTATTGTTCTATTTTGCTGCTTATCGCTCATACCAGACTTTTGTCTGACCCAGAGTTTTATGTCTCTTCTTATTACTCTGGGTGCTCTCACGAGCAGACTAGGGACACGTTAGCTGGTGAAGCACGAGTAGCTGTATCGGAGACGAGCAGGAGGCTTCTATGTATGATATATATAGATATTCTCCCTGTGTTTCTGCTGGTCACTTCTTTGGGCATTAGTAGTGTACCTTTCCTTTCTTTTGCTTTAGAGACAGTTTTAAAGTTGTAATAATGATGATGTGGAACATAAGTTGAATTTGGATTTTCCGCTGCTATGATGTTTATTTTCAGCTTATGCACTGTCTCACATGTTTTATGTCAAGTATGTTATTATTATATTTTATTCCTTGCGCTGTGAGACATTCTACAGGTTCTCTGTTAGTTCACCAGTAAGTCCTTTTCTTTTCCCTTTCTTTGGCGACCGTCCCGTGCCAGTTGGACATCGGCACAGCGCATTTTCATGGGAAATGTCGGCTGGTGCGGGCGGGCCGTCACATGAAGTATATGAAGTATGAAGTTTATAGATTTAGTGCCCGACAAAAAGGTACACGTTTAATTCCATATGAGATTTTATGCGCCGTATCGACTAGCTGCTTGGCTTTTTATTTTTATTTTTGATTGAAGAGGGCCTGTGTGGCGGTTTGGGGATTTTCCCGATGCTCCCGATACAAAGGAGGTTATGGCGAATTTTTCTGGAAATTTAAGGAGTTAGAATATTTTAAGAAAGTTTGATAGTTAGAAATCAATATATCAATATATATGGAAAACAGAGAAGGAAACGAATTTAAAATAGAATATTATAAACAAAAAGGAAATCGATAGTCTGGTAATAGAAAGAGAAAAGTATATACGTTTTAAAAATGAATTATTGGCTTTATATGATGTGGATTATTCGAGGTAAGCGGTTTTGTCTGTTTTGAAGTTAATGATGTTTGTAGTCAAGGTCTGAGAGGTAATAATATCCCAACTTGATTGATTTCATTTTTAACTGATAAATAGCAAGATCCAGTCTCGAAGAGAAATGTTTGAATAAGAGTTAGTTGAATGCAGTGTTTTGGCTTGTTGTAACGATGTTTTACACAACATTCGTTTTAACCCAAGTAAGTGGAAATTTGGAAATATAATAATAAATATTTCCTGAGTATAGAAATAAATGAATGGTCGTGGAAGAGATAAGTAATTGGAATGTTTTTTTCAATTATAAATAGAATATATTTTCTAAGTATAGAAAATAAAAGAAGGCGGTATATGGAAATGTTTTCCAAATAGCGTAAGAGGTCCAGATGATTATCGGAAATATCGTGTTAACGAATATTGATAAGGAAATGGAGTAGTGATTTAATTAATGAATGAAATATCAATTAAAAGGCCTAGTGATATTTTGATGCTTTGAATGGATGTTTGTTTTTTCTTCGATAGTTAAATAACTGACTATCGAAGTATTTGCCAATATCGTTGTCAATATGGAGAGTCCGGTTGGATTATTATACGTGAACCACTCCTTATCTGCAGTAACGCTGCGAATCAGATTATATGAAGATAATCGAAGACGAAGTAAAGTGCAAAGACTTTTTCTATTAATAGAAATTATACCTTCGGTTTCGTTCAGTCCCAGAACGAAGTGTATGGACGAATGTCTGACAAAGTATTTCCAATGATCGCATATGTTGGTCTATATAAACATATATGGTGGTGGAGGATTTATTCTCCTAGCATAATATCCAGAATATATTTTTGCAAATCAATTAGTGATTAACGGATCTGACAATGTGGCATTCAAAGTGATTGTGCTATCAATGAATGATAAGAAATCGTAGCCTCAGGCCTCAACAACTGGGAAATGACAAAAATCAGGCAGGCAGCATGGCTATGTGGGTCGCTCCCATTAGGATGTATAATCACCTTTCTAGAGAAATTCCTTTTACTTCTTTAATCTATCTATGCTGTCCCTTTTTGGGAAATGGTTGCTGATCCCAACCGTTGGTGATATACATTCGATACACTCAAGCGAAATGAGTGGTTGGTTGTAATGACCCGCATTAGCAGAGGTATTATAATTAATTTATTTAATTATATAAATAGTGATATAGTGAATTTAATGGTCGTGGAATTAAATAATGATGAATATTTAATTAAAATAATAAATTAAATAATATATTTAATTCTGAAATAATCAGAATTGGCCGAAATGACGATATGATGTGAACCGGATCAACTGTGATATTTAATTCAGCTTGGAATTTAATTTGAATAACAAATATATTATTTGAACGGTAGTTTGAACGTATGATTTTATTATAATTATAATCGAGCTCGAAATGGCGCTGCAGTTCGCGATTTGGCGATTTGAACTTCAACTGAATGTACAGGATTCGTTTTAAGCTGGATTTCTGTGAAACAAGAAACGTGTGGAGCTAGTGGAGTATGTCTTTCTAGTGGAAGAGAAAATTCTGGATTTCGTCGTGTAGATTTTGATTTACGTCCAAATCAAATTTCAGAAAAGTCGCGGTGGATTTCCTTTATAATTTGCGACGCTTTATTTATGTTATAAAAAGATATTCAATATAAATTGAATATTGGGACAATCTGAAATTCTGGAATATCGGGATATGAGTCTGATATGATAATCTGAAGCTGTATGATATCGTATACGAATATATACAACAATATTAATTTATTAATATTATATTTAAATATATTTATATATTTAAATGGGTCATCCAAAGCTTTAAAAATAGCCACTTTTGCAAACGAAGTCGGAATTCGACGAAACTAATTTTGTTGGATCCACAATGTCAAATAGTTGTTAGATTTCCAGTATCGTGATTTTTAGAGTCACTGTGTGGCCGTATGGATTTTTAGACTGAATAACAGTCAGTATTTTGATGGTTAAAAATACGTTGTGTGAGCATAGGAAGTCGAAATTCGACGAAACTAGTTTCGTTGGGTCCGTAATGTCAAACTCTCGTCACATGTCAATTTCCATGATTTTTGGATATTGTATGTGATCATATAGATTTTTAAAGAACAAATACAAGCAATGATACAATAGAAATAAATGTAATAACCTTTATAAAAATAATATCCTCCCTTATAAATAGGCACCATCCTTTTCTAAACCTAGAAAAAAATCCATTCCACAGTCAATACATTCTCCGCCACCACTTATGATAAAACCGTGAAAAATCAAATCAAAGAAAAATCGAATCCAAGTTGAATTCTCCATAGAAAAATATGGAATTTGTATATTTTGATTTCTCATGAGATCCTCTACAATCCGCTATACAATATGATGGGTTTTGAAACATTTTTGATCGCTGTTATTCACAAGCAGCGTTGGTGAAGCGACCTAGGGCTGAGTTTTTCTAATCGATGGGTGATCAATTTGCAAAACTGGGTTGGTCTTTGTATTCGGGGTAGGATTTAGGTCGAGTAGTGATGATTTGGTGGGTTTTGGTTCGAACCTTTGTCGCTGTGTTTCTTCAGGCGACAGGAAGTGGAGACCGACGCGATTTAGGGGGAGATTTCAGAATGTATGTAATGGTGATGAGACCAGAGAGGAGGTGAAGGGGAGGAACATGGTGGTTGCGGCTTTGAGGATGGTAGAGGAATAAGGGAAGACGAGGAGGAGCTTTGATCGGCAATGGAGGAGTCAGCATACTGAGGTGCAGATTTTCATTTTTGGGGGAGAAGAGATGTAAGCGGGCCGAGAAATGAGTTGGGCCTGGGTTGATTGTTTAAGGTCCAAATTTAATTAAACACCAAGTTTATTTAATTTAAATTAGTATATAGATTTGTTAATGCTATATTGTGCACATACATTGTCAGAATTTCGCGCGGTTGGTTCCATTCAAAATCGTATGGAAGAGGGTTACCTTCTGAAACTAGTTCGAAATGATTCGGAGCTTGTCTTGATTTAAGGGAAAATGAAAGGTCAATCCGAACTATCGACAGTTATCGTATTTTAACGACGAACTGCCAAAGTGAGTAAATCTCACTAACTCTGAACAGTTTATAATTTCATGTTGTATTTTTAGAACTGTTAAATATTGGCTGATTGACTGTGTGTCGACTGTTTGATTGAGCTGCTACTCAGTTAGTGAATTTCTATATTGATTCTATTTAACAGAATATATCATATGGAACTGAAAGTGATGTTGATTTTATTGTGTAACATCTGTGGATGCAGGGAAACAGGTTGGAGGAATCTGACTGGATTCCTCAACAGTTATTTTATTGTTTTTCATATATTTTGATATATGATGTGAATTATAATCTGTGGTTGATTTTATGTGTTTGGACGATATTGGACACCGTGATTTGATAGGTTGAATACCATAACATACCGAAATGTTGATAAGGGAATATTTTCAAAGTGATATTTGAAAATAAAATATTTATAAGTGGAATATTTATAAATAAGAAATATTTATAAATTGGAATATTTATAAATAGGAGATATTTAGAAAAAGTGAAAACGTTATAAAAAGGAAACTGTTAAAAGAAGGAAATCATTTTAAAGTGGAGATCCGTTACTAAAAGTAAAACTTTAAAAATGAATAAACGTTGTTAAAAAGGAAATCTTTATAAATTGAATATGGTATTCGAAAGGAGTTAAATCGAATATGGTATTCGAATGGAGTTAAATCGAATATGGTATTCGAAAGGAGTTAAATCGAATATGGTATTCGAAAGTTAGTAAATCGAATTAGTTATTCGAAAGGGGTTAGTCGAGTCAAGTTAGTTGAATAGAGTTAATCGAATATTAGTTATTCGAATAAGAGTTAACCAGTTAGAGTAAAAACATTTGAGTAAATCAGTTAGAGTTAAACCAGTTAGAGTAAAACCATTAGGGTAAACCAGTTAGAGTTAAACAGTTAGTGTCAATCAGTTAAAGTAAATCGATAGAGTTAAATCGAACTAGAGTTATTGAATAGAGTTAAATCGAACTAGAATTATTCAAATAGGAGTAAATCGAATATAGTTTATTCGAATAGAGTTAAAGGGGTTATCGAATATAGTTTATTCAAATAGAGTTAAAGGAGTTATAAAATATAGTTTATTCGAATAGAGTTAAAGGAGTTATAAAATACAGTTTATTCGAATAGAATTAAATGGGTAAATCGAATATGGTTTATTCGAGTAGAGTTAAAGGGGTTTTCGAATATATTTTATTCGAAAGGAGTTTAGTGAAAAGAGCTAATTGATTAGAGTAAATCAAATAGAGTTAATCAAACAGAGTTAATCAAACAGAGTTTATCGATAGAGTTAAATCGAATAGGAGTAAATAAATTAGTTGTCGTTATATTATTCGAGTTAGGAAATAAAAGTCATATTAAGGATAATGTATTTCAGATGCAGGAGTTTATAACACCATTGTTATAATCACGTAAACTTGTAAAAGAAGGGGTTCGTAAATAGAATCCGAGGGTTCGTAGGAAGTTTGTTAAAGAAATATAAAGTGAACTTTGCCTATTTCAAAGTTAGAAATGTTGTTCAGTTAAGGTCTGAGAGGTAGTTCTACCCCAACTTGATTGGCTTCGTTTTTAACTAAGGAATGGTTAAGGTTCGGCAGTAAAGGATGGTTAGATGAATTTAGTAATTAAAGGAAATGGTTTGAGTTGGCATAGCGATTTTTTATCTTAAACATCTGTTCAATCCAAACGTAGGAGTTTTGGAAATGTTTTCCCAAACCAGAACCAGAAATGTTTTTTGATAGAGAAAACAAGAAATGGAAATGTTCCCAATGTAAATAACGTATATTTTCTAAATTTAGAAAATGGCAAATGTTGAATATAGGGAAACAGGAGATTAAAAATGAACTTAAGTGATAAAATGTTAAATGATGTTTGATTGATAGTATTTCCATTTGAAAATAATATCGTTGTTTGCACACGTGTTTTCATTTGATAGTTAACTCACCGACTATCAAAGTTTTGACCATTTTAACGTTGTTAATATGGAGAGACCGGTTGGATTATTATCCAAAGAACCACTCTGTATTGGCATAAACGTTGCGAATAATATATGCCAAAGATAATTGAAGACGGAGTAAAGTGCAAGGGCTATTGTATAAGTCTTAGATAACAGTGCCTAAGATGGATGTACTGAATAGTACCTTCGGTTCATCCTGTTCCTGGATGACTTGTATGGATGAATGTCTGACAGAGTATTTCCAGAAAGGTCACGTACATTGATTTCTTCAACCGTACCAAGAGTGGAAGCAGAGAAGGAAACTTCTTTTAGCTGACACGTAATGTATGGTTGTAGACGTCAATCGGTGATTTGATGGACTTGACGATGTGGCACTCGAAGTGAATCTGGTGTGATGATAAAGCGTAGCTTCTAGCCTCACATCCGGTAAATGACAGAAATCAGGCAGGCAACATGGCTAAGTCGGTCGCCCCGAAGTAGGGTGTATAATCACCTGATCTAGAGTTTCATTTATTTCCAAAAATCTATTGTTGATGCTGTCCCATTCGGGAAACGGTTGCTAATCCCAACCGTTGGTGATATATATTCGATACACTCAAGCAAAATGAGTGGTCAGTCATGTGTGGCCGGGTTGCAAGATGTTCTTGTTGAACCCAGTGTATTCCTTCCTAGAGGTACACTAGCGACAGGTGGTTCCATACCTTGTCATAGTTGGAAATCCATTACCCAATACGTGCTTGCGGTTTTGATTGTATACTATATATGTAGAACGTGAGATGAAAGCGTTTCTGCTAGATGATTATTATAATGTGGTTGATAGACATTATTATAATATCAAAAGGTTTTTGATATAAAGATAATTTGGATTCTCATAAGAGAAAAACCCGTTCCGTTACACGGCGTGGTCTTATGAGACATCAATTACCTGCTTGAACTGTTTTAAACTGTTTTACTCATACCAGTCCCATGACTGACCCGGAGTTTATTTTGTTTTGTTTTCCCTAAACTCTTGGGTGCCCAATTTTGTATGGGCAGTCAAGTAGTCGGGATTTACAGATACATGAAGAGCTGGAGCAGGAGGATTCAGGATCATATAGCTATTGTTTATTTCCGCTGTGTTATAAGTGATGTACTTGGTAATGATATGTATATTCAAGTAAAACCTTTATTTCAAGGATATGTTATCTATTATATGTTATTCGTTTCGCTGTGAGGTTCAAGTTACTCTGATGTTGTGTTCTTCTTCTTCTTCTATTCTAAGTTTCTATCTTATCTATCCTCACCCTCTGTTTTCTTTCTATTAGTGTTTTGATTTTCCAGTGTAATTGAGGTTGGACTTGTGTTTTTGGTCAGCTCAAATTGGACCGGATTTTCGGGTCACTACAATAGGTATCAGAGCGTAAGTTTAAGTGAATTACCTTGTCTCTGTGGCGTGACTCGGTAGACATGGGGTTAGTAATACCCTAGATTGAGTTTAGTGTATATATACGAGTGAACGTATTTGTTATTGATATAAAAATTGTTTTATATTGTGGAGATTTATTGGTTGAGTTGTTTATGTGTTCTGGTCGATCAGTTTGATCCACTGTATTGGTAGGGATTTTGTAAATACTCGAATACGATGAACCGTCATGGTATGTTTTGAAAGAGGGTAAATGAAAAAAATTTACCCAAATTATATTTTGATATAAAGGATTTATATTGGAATAATTATAATATAGTGGATATATTGGTTGTTATTATAATCGAATAAGATTATAAATTAAATGGTTATGTAAATAACCAATCAGAATTCATATAAGTGAAATACGTGAAATCAGATGAGTTGAATCTGAAATTTTAAACCAGAAATTGAGTTAAAACTCTGGAGAATTGGATAAGTGTTTGTAAATGAATTTGGATTAAAAATAAGGAAAATTTAAGATCCTGGGAGATTTTAAATTGTTTTACAAGCAGTGTGAATTATATTTTGAATTGAATTTCAAAGTGGAAATGTTTAGAAATGGTTTATAGTATTGAACTCACTTCGATCGCTGGAAAATAGATTCTGATGATGACAGCTGCATCATCAGTATTCATTTTTGAGTTGTAAGTGACGAATTACTACCAGAGATACCGTTTTAAATTTGTTTTGGGAAAGACAAGTTGTGTTAAATTTAAAAATGGGATTTATATAAAGAATTTGAATAGAATTTGATATATAGAATTTGAATAGAATTTGATATATAGAATTTGAATAATAGAATTTGATATATAGATTTGAATAATAGAAGTGATATAAAATTTGAATAGAAATTGAATAGAATTAACTAAGTCGAAGAGGAATTAGTTAATCGAGTTTTGAATTTGAAGTTGAACTTTGAAAGGTGAATTGGATTTGTAAATGGATATTCGAAATCTAATATATAACTTAAATTTGAAATTTGGATTCAAATTAGTTAATAAGCAAGTTAAAATATATTTGAACATGCCATGTTCAAATATAAAAGTGAAATAGACTAAAGAGTTAATTAACAAATTAATTAACGAATTGAGTTAAAACGATCAGGTATAGTTAAAATATATTGGGCAGGTATAAATATACATGAGATAGGTATGGATAAGGTATGAAGGTATATAAATAGAATGCTCGACGAAAAGGTATGTATTTAATTCATATATGAGATTTTATGCGCCGTATCGGCTAGCCGCTTGGCTTTTTCTTTTTCTTTTGGATTGGTGAGGGCCATGGGAGGCTATTTGAAATATCCCGATGCTCCTGGTACAAAGGAGGTTATGGCGAATTTTTTCGGGAATTTAAGGAGTTAGAATATTTTTAAGATAATTTGATAGTTAGAAATCAACGTATCGATATATATATATAGAAGTCGATAAGGAAACGAACTTAGAAATAGAATAATAAAATCAAAAAGGAAGACTAAGAATAAAATCTAGTAAGAATAGAAAGAGGAAGCGTATATGTTTTTAAAGGTGAATAAGTAGTTGTATGGTATTGGTTATTCGAGTAAGTAGTCATATTTGTTTTGACGTTATAAATGTTATTCAGTCAAGGTCTGAGAGGTAGTTATACCCCAACTTGATTGATTTCATTATTAACAAATAAATAGTAAGATTTCAAGCTCGAAGATCAATGTTGAATAAGAGTTAGTTGAATATAGTATTTGGGTTGTCATAACGATGTTTTACACAACATCCGTTTTAACCCAAATAAGTGTAAGCTCGTAAATATAATAAAGAATATTTCCTAAGTATAGAAATAAACGAGATCGGAAAAGAGATAAGTAATTGGAAAATTTTCCAATTATAAATGGCATATATTTTCTAAAGTTTAGAAAATAAAGGAAGGCGATATTCGGAAATGTTTTCCAAATAACATAAAAGGCCAATATGGTTATTGAAAATATTTGGTTAACAAATATTGATAAAGAAATAGAGAAGTGATTTAACTAATGGAATATTAACTAAGGGCTCAGTGACATGTTCAAAAGGAAATTTTGATTTTTGAAAAGGGTAAACTGTTTAAAAACTCCCAGGGAAAGACTGTTTGAATTAAAAACAAATTTAACAGAAATTTGTGAAAGCAAAATTGAATTAAAGTAAAGCCAATAAAGTGGTAACTGATATTGAATTAGAATGATATCAAGACAAATTGGATGGTGAGATTCAAATTTGAAGTGTAATGTGATAATCAAGTTAAGAGTTGGGAATCGAGAAGAAACTCAAGTTGAAATGATACTTGGCTCGGATATAAGCGAATGGTTGTGTTGTGGATAAAAGCAGATTGGAATTTGATTGGGATAACATTGGTATATGCTAAGTTGGTAGCATATGGAAGTGATAGATTTGATATGCCAGCAAAAGGTACAAGTTTATATTTCTATTGGATATAAGATTTATGAGCCGAATTGGCAAGCCGCTTGGCTGTTTGATTTCCTTTTGGGTTGGAGATGGCCCAGAGAGGCAAGTTGGAGTTTGAGCTATTAACCAGTACAAAGGAGGTGCTGGCGAAAATTTTCAAAAATGTTAAGGTGTTAGAAAATTTTCAGGATTTTTGAAAATTTTCGTTGATAAGAATTAATTAATAATTTAATTGAAATTAAATTGGTTCAGTTGAAACTGAAGTTAAGAAGTGAACAAATATGTTCTAACCAGTCGATAGGGTCGTTCTCTACCTTAGCAATTTCGAGGATGAAATTATTTTTAAGTGGGGAAGATTGTAATGACCCGCATTGGCAGAGGTATTATAATTAATTTATTTAATTATATAAATAGTGATATAGTGAATTTAATGGTCGTGGAATTAAATAATGATGAATATTTAATTTAAATAATAAATTAAATAATATATTTAATTCTGAAATAATCAGAATTGGCTGAAATGACGATATGATGTGAACTGGATCATCTGTGATATTTAATTCAGCTTGTAATTTAATTTGAATAACGAATATATTATTTGAATGGAAGTTTGAACGTATAATTTTATTATAATTATAATCCAGTTCGAAATGGCGTTGCAGTTCGCGATTTGGCGATTCGAACTTCAACTAAATGTACAGGATTCGTTTTAAGCTGGATTTCTGTGAAACAAGAAACGTGTGGAGCTAGTGGAGTATATCTTTCTAGTGGAAGAGAAAATTCTAGATTTCGTCGGGTAGATTTTGATTTACGTCCAAATCAAATTTCAGAAAAGTCGCTGTGGATTTCCTTTATAATTTGCGACGCTTTATTTAAGTTATAAATAGATATTCAATATAAATTGAATATTGGGGCATCTGAAATTTTGGAATATCGGGATATGAGTCTGATATGATAATCTGAAGCTGTATGATATCGTATACGAATATATACGATAATATTAATTTATTAATATTATATTTAATTATATTTAAATATATTTATATATTTAAATGGGTCATCCAGAGCTTTAAAAATAGTCACTTTTGCAAATGAAGTCGGAATTCGACGAAACTAATTTTGTTGGATCCGCAATGTCAAATAGTTACTAGATTTCCAGTTTCGTGATTTTTAGAGTCACTGTGTGGCCGTATGGATTTTTAGAGTGAATAACAGTCAGTATTTTGATGGTTAAAAATACGCTGTGTGAGCATACGAAGTCGAAATTCGACGAAACCAGTTCCGTCGTGTCCGTAATGTCAAACTCTAGTCGCATGTCAATTTCCATGATTTTTGGATATTGTATGTGATCATACAGATTTTTAAAGAACGAATACAAGCAATGACACAATAGAAATAAATATAATAACCTTTATAAAAATAATATCCTCCCTTATAAATAGGCACCATCCTTTTCTAAACCTAGAAAAAAATCCATTCCACAGTCAATACTTTCTCCGCCGCCACTTATGATAAAACCGTGAAAAACGAAATCAAAGAAAAATCAAAACCAAGTTGAATTCTCCATAGAAAAATATGGAATTTGTATATTTTGATTTCTCATGAGATCCTCTACAATCCGCTATACAATATGATGGGTTTTGAAACATTTTTTATCGCTGTTATTCACAAGCAGTGTTGGTGAAGCGACCTAGGGCTGAGTTTTTCTAATCGATGGGTGATCAATTTGCAAAACTGGGTTGGTCTTTGTATTCGGGGTAGGATTTAGGTCGAGTAGTGATGATTTGGTGGGTTTCGATTCGAACCTTTGTCGCTGTGTTTCTTCAGGCGACAGGAAGTGGAGACCGACGCGATTTAGGGGGAGATTTCAAAATGTATGTGATGGTGATGAGACCAGAGAGGAGGTGAAGGGGAGGAACATGGTGGTTGCGGCTTTGAGGATGGTAGAGGAATAAGGGAAGACGGGGAGGAGCTTTGACCGACAATGGAGGAGTCAGCATGCTGAGGTGCGGATTTTCATTTTTGGGGGAGAAGAGATGAAAGCGGGCCGAGAAATGAGTTGGGCCTGGGTTGATTGTTTAAGGTCCAAATTTAATTAAACACCAAGTTTATTTAATTTAAATTAGTATATAGATTTGTTAATGCTATATTGTGCACATACATTGTCAGAATTTCGCGCGGTCGGTTTCGTTCAAAATCGTATGGAAGAGTGCTACCTTCTGAAACTAGTTCGAAATGATTCGGAGCTCGTCTTGATTTATGGGAAAATGAAACGTCAATCCGAACCGTCGACAGTTATCGTATTTTAACGATGAACTGCCAAAGTGAGTAAATCTCACTAACTCTGAACAGTTTATAATTTCATGTTGTATTTTTAGAACTGTTAAATATTGGCTGATTGACTGTGTGTCGACTGTTTGATTGAACTGCTACTCAGTTAGTGAATTTCTATATTGATTCTATTTAACAGAATATATCATATGGAACTGAAAGTGATGTTGATTTTATTGTGTAACATCTGTGGATGCAGGGAAACAGGTTGGAGGAATCCGACTGGATTCCTCAACAGTTATTTTATTGTTTTTCATATATTTTGATATATGATGTGAATTATAATCTATGGTTGATTTTATGTGTTTGGACGATATTGGACATCATGATTTGATATGTTGAATACCATAACATACCGAAATGTTGATAAGGGAATATTTTCAAAGTGATATTTGAAAATAAAATATTTATAAATGGAATATTTATAAATAAGAAATATTTATAAATTGGAATATTTACAAATAGGAGATATTTAGAAAAAGGGAAAAACGTTATAAAAAGGAAACTGTTATAAGAAGGAAATCATTTTAAAGTGGAGAACCATTACTAAAAGTAAATCTTTAAAAATGAATAAACGTTGTTAAAAAGGAAATCTTTATAAATCGAATATGGTATTCGAAAGGAGTTAAATCGAATATGGTATTCGAAAGGAGTTAAATCGAATATGGTATTCGAAAGGAGTTAAATCGAATATGGTATTCGAAAGGAGTTAAATCGAATATGGTATTCGAAAGTTAGTAAATCGAATTAGTTATTCGAAAGGGGTTAGTCGAGTCGAGTTAGTTGAATAGAGTTAATCGAATATTAGTTATTCGAATAAGAGTTAACCAGTTAGAGTAAAACCATTTGAGTAAATTAGTTAGAGTTAAACCAGTTAGAGTAAAACCATTAGGGCAAACCAGTTAGAGTTAAATAGTTAGTGTTAATCAGTTAAAGTAAATCGATAGAGTTAAATCGAACTAGAGTTATTGAATAGAGTTAAATCAAACTAGAATTATTCAAATAGGAGTAAATCGAGTATAGTTTATTCAAATAGAGTTAAAGGGGTTATCGAGTATAGTTTATTCGAATAGAGTTAAAGGAGTTATCAAATATAGTTTATTCGAATAGAGTTAAAGGAGTTATCAAATATAGTTTATTCGAATAGAATTAAAGGGGTAAATCGAATATGGTTTATTCGAGTAGAGTTAAGGGGGTTATCGAATATAGTTTATTCGAAAGGAGTTAAGTGAAAAGAACTAATCGATTAGAGTAAATCAAACAGAGTTAATCAAACAGAGTTAATCGAACAGAGTTAATCTATAGAGTTAAATCGAATAGGAGTAAATAAATTAGTTGTCGTTATATTATTCGAGTTAGGAAATAAAACTCATATTAAAGATAATGTATTTCGGATGCAGGAGATTATAACACCATTGTTATAATCACGTAAACTTGTAAAAGAAGGGGGTTCGTAAATAGAATCCGAGGGTTCGTAGGAAGTTTGTTAAAGAAATATAAAGTGAACTTTGCCTATTTTAAAGTTAGAAATGTTGTTCAGTTAAGGTCTGAGAGGTAGTTCTACCCCAACTTGATTGGCTTCGTTTTTAACTAAGGAATGGTTAAGGTTCGGCAGTAAAGGATGGTTAGGTGAATTTAGTAATTAAAGGAAATGGTTTGAGTTGGCATAGCGATGTTTTATCTTAAATATCTGTTTAATCCAAACGTAGGAGTTTTGGAAATGTTTTCCCAAACAAGAACCAGAAATGTTTTCTGATATAGAAAACAAGAAATGGAAATGTTCCCAATGTAAATAACGTATATTTTCTAAATTTAGAAAATGGCAAATGTTGAATATAGGGAAACAGGAGATGAAAAATGAACTTAAGAGATAAAATGTTAAATGATGTTTGATTGATAGTATTTCCATTTGAAAATAATATCGTTGTTTGCACACGTGTTTTCATTTGATAGTTAACTCACCGACTATCAAAGTTTTGACAATTTTAACGTTGTTAATATGGAGAGGCCGGTTGGATTATTATCCAAAGAACCACTCTGTATTGGCATAAGCGTTGCGAATCATATATGCCAAAGATAATTGAAGACGGAGTAAAGTGCAAGGGATATTGTATAAGTCTTAGATAGCAGTGCCTAAGATGGATGTACTGAATAGTGCCTTCGGTTCATCCTGTACCTGGATGACTTGTATGGATGAATGTCTGATAGAGTATTTCCAGAAAGGTCACGTACATTGATTTCTTCAACCGTACCAAGAGTGGAAGAGGAGAAGGAAACTTCTTTTAGCTGACACGTAATGTATGGTTGTAGACGTCAATCGGTGATTTGATGGACTTGACGATGTGGCATTCGAAGTGAATCTGGTGTGATGATAAAGCGTAGCTTCTAGCCTCACATCCGGTAAATGATAGAAATCGGGCAGGCAGCATGGCTAAGTCGGTCTCTCTGAAGTAGGGTGTATAATCATCTGATCTAGAGTTTCATTTATTTCCAAAAATCTATTGTTGATGCTGTCCCATTCGGGAAATGGTTGCTGATCCCAACCGTTGGTGATATACATTCGATACACTCAAGCGAAATGAGTGGTCAGTCATGTGTGGCCGGGTTGCAAGATGTTCTTGTTGAACCCAGTGTATTCCTTCCTAGAGG
This sequence comes from Allium sativum, assembly GCA_030737875.1. NCBI lineage: Eukaryota > Viridiplantae > Streptophyta > Magnoliopsida > Asparagales > Amaryllidaceae > Allium > Allium sativum. The sequence goes on from CM060922.1 coordinate 918,313,015, forward strand.
TACACTAGCGAAAGGTGGTTCCATACCTTGTCATAGTTGGAAATCCATTACCCAATACGTGCTTGCGGTTTTGATTGTATACTATATATGTAGAACGTGAGATGAAAGCGTTTCTGCTAGATGATTATTATATTTTGGTTGATAGACATTATTATAATATCAAAAGGTTTTTGATATAAAGATAATTTGGATTCCCATAAGAGAAAAACCCGTTCCGTTACACGGCGTGATCTTATGAGATATCATTTACTTGCTTGAACTGTTTTACTCATACCAGTCCCATGACTGACCCGGAGTTTATTTTGTTTTGTTTTCCCGAAACTCTTGGGTGCCCAATTTTGTACGGGCAGTCAAGTAGTCAGGATTTACAGATACATGAAGAGCTGGAGCAGGAGGCTTCAGGATCATATAGTTATTGTTTATTTCCACTGTGTTGTAAATGATGTACTTGATAATGATATGTATATTCAAGTAAAACCTTTATTTCAAGGATATGTTATTCGTTCCGCTAGGAGGTTCGTGTTACTCTAATGTTGTGTTCTTCTTCTTCTTCTATTATAAGTTTCTATCTTATCTATCCTCACCCTCTGTTTTCTTTCTATTAGTGTTCTGATTTTCCAGTGTAATTGGGGTTGGACTTGTGTTTTTGGTCAGCTCAAATTGGACCGGATTTTCGGGTCATTACATCAGTCATGGGTGGGACGGGTTGCAAGACATTCTTGTTGAACCCAGTGTATTCCACTCTAGAGATACACTATCGGCAGGTGGTCTCATACCTTGTCATAGTTAGAACCCAATCTCCAATAAGCACCCTGCGGTTTTTGATTTTATATTATATATGGAGCGTGAGATGCAAGAGTTCCGCTAGATTGTTATTTATTTGATTTAGACACTATTATAATATCACTGGATTTTCGTATCAAAGTGTTTTGGGTTATCGTAAGGTAAAAACCATCCGTGTTTGTGTGTGGATCGGTCTTACGATTATCATTTCTTTCGAAAGGATTTTTAAAGTTAAACAAATTATTGGAGTTTACTCACACCAGTCCCATGACTGACCCAGAGTTTATTTTGTTTTTGTTTTCCCTAAACTCTTGGTTGCCTAAATTTGTACGGGTAGTCAAGTAGTCGAGATTTTTCAGATTCACTTGGAAGAGCTGGAAACAGGAGGCTTCACCAGTTAGCTATAGACTATCATATTTCCGTTGTGTACTATGTTGTATCTAGAAACAGGTGTTTATAACTGTTCCAGAAATAGTTGTTGTGCTCTGATGACGGTATGTATATAAAGTTACCGAATTGTATTTCAAAGTTATGTTATATAATATATTTTATTCGTTCCGCTGTGAGATTTGCGTTTTTCGTTTTTCTTCTATTCTAACTTTTCTTTCTTTCTTTCTATTTCTCATCCTCTAACTTCTTTCTAATATTGATTCGTATTTCTGTGCAATTTGGGTTGGACGTGTGGTGTTATTAGTCAACTCAGATAGTACGGATTTGCAGGACATTACACATTTGCTAAATAGTTACCATAGGATTTGATGGCCTCTTTGTCATTACGAAGATAACCTTTGATGGTTTTGGTTATCTTCAATTTTTGAGATGAACTTGAGAAGGCCATTGAATTGATAATTTTGAAGAGAATAGTTATGAAGAATATAGTTTTGAGTTGTGAATGAAAGGTAGAAAGGATATATGTATGTATAGAAATTGAATGGATATGAATTAAATAGGCATAACTTTTCAGATTGAACTGACACCATTTCAGACCTTGAGAGTTGGTTAAAAGATTGGAGGGAAGTTTGAAAGTTTAAACTTTTGAAATTCGAAATTCGAATTTCAAAACTGGTCAGATATGTCGACATAGACATTTCCTTATGTCGACAAACTTGTCTAATTTCAAAGGAAATTGGATTTTTGTGTTTTGAAATTTATATTATCGATTTATATTTCAGGTTTAACAATTTCCTGAAATAATTTTAATCCTAATAAACAGACAAACAATTTATTTTATTAATTTATTGGTTTATTAATATTATATTATTATTTTGAATTTCAAAATTCAAAATTCAAAGTTGAATTTCAAAAAATTGTTTTTAAAGATTTAAATTCAAACCAAAGAAAACAAACAAAGCAACCATTCAATCAAAAAAATTTAAAAATTAATTAATGCGTATCTGATTTTTAGATCCGTTTCTTCATGATTTTCTGAACTCTGAATTGCCATAAAGCATATATTCGCATTTCCAGTTTCTGGTTCTTCATCACATGATGATGAATCTAAATCATCTAACGTTGTTGTGTATGCTTTCATTCTTTTCCATGACGACTTCCTGTTGTCCGTTTGTTGATTCTATTTGTTTGGATATGGACACATTTTCTTTATATGGTTTGGTTTGTTGCAGTTAAAACATCGACCATCATTAATTTTTGAACTTCCTTGATTATAACTCTTCATTCTATATCTTAGAAATCTTCTAAAATGATTTGTCATAAGCGTTGTTTCTTCATCATCTTCACTGCTCGAGTCAGAATCATTTGTTGTTGCTCTAAGTGCAATAGATTTCTTTTTAGTTGATCTGTTTTCTTTTCTATAATTGGACTTCATAAGACATCAAATTTCCGATTAACTCCTCAATCTTCATTTCATTGACATCATTGGCTTCTTCAATAGCCAAAATTTTCTGATCCCATTTTAGAGTTAGTGAATTCAATATTTTTTTGACTCGATCGGCTTCAGAATAAGTTTTTCCAAGTGTTGTTAATTAATGCACTATCTCTTGAAACCTGCAATACATATCTGAAATAGACTCATTCTCGTTCATTTTAAATAACTCAAACTGATTAACTAGCACTACTATTTTAGTTTGTTTAACTTTACTAGTTCCTTCATGAGTAACTTGTAAAGTTCGCCAGATGTAACAACCCAAAATTCTCCTTACGGAAAATCTCAGATTGTTTTGAGAACAATACACATCAGAACACAGAAGAGAAGAACATTTCAATTGCTTTTACAACGATTACATCAGAGTACAAGAATAAGGGTACATAAATAAATACTTTACAATGTGAAACTACAAAATCAGAGTTTACAAATTTACAAAGCAGCGGAAATAATAATAATATGCTTAGCGGAAGGCTTCTATTTTCTGGACACAGCTTTAAGCTTCAACCCAGAAATCCTGCTAAAGATAAGAATCTGCAAAGAACCAAAACTCCGAACTGCCCGTGCAGAAAATGGTGGGCACCCAGAGTTTAGGTGAAGAACAATAAACTCCAGGTCAGTCGTGGGACTGGTGTGAGAACTAAAAATAGTTTAACTTGAATTTAGAGTGTGCTTAAACAGGTAAGTTATAAAGAATAATGCAATGCTTCAGAAAGTGAAACCATTATAAGACTCATCCTTTGCAACGTACGCCGAAGAATAGAGTTTCTCTTATAAAGGTTAAAACATGATTTATATGCAAAAGTTATTTTTATGTGATAAGTGCATGGTGTAGAAACACAGGTTTGAATATAAATATAAATCTAGATGGCATAATATGTTATGTAAGCGGCATAATACATTATGTCACCTTAATAATATAAAATCAAAAATCGTAAGCTCGTATTGGAAAGTGGGAATTTTCAGTACGATGGCTCCTGATTCGAAAGATCTATCGCGTCGTGTATCTCCACGGCATACGTCCCAGCAAGAGAAAACACCGAAATACACGTCCGCACTATCGTGGATATATAAGTATACCGCGGCATACGTCCCAGCAAGAGAAAACACCGCTATACTCTATCCTTTGGGAGTAGGGGGGTCTGTCCTATCCCATCATCTCGGTCGACCGAATCATCCTCATCTCTAAAGTAAACTGACCTGACCATCAGTTCACCATCATACTGTTGTGTGTGAGGATCGCGAGGTTACGTTTTAAAAACACACAGCTATGCTAATTAAAGCTGCGTTTTGTTCGTCATTCACAAGGCTCAGCTTTCCAACAAAAGCCTTGATCGTAGCATTTTTAGCATGCACATCGTCAATCCGTCATTGATCATCTACCAATATATAACCGGGTGTTAAGTGAAGGATAAATTCTCCACCACCAGACAGTTATACGTAAAACAGAGATCAACAAGTACAATATAAAGGAATACCATGTCAGACACGCAATCCATCTATAATTCCGTTCTGGGTCTGAACGAAATCGTATCCGTTCAATCTCCAAGTACGTTTGGATGATCACTAATTTTCCATCATCTTGAGTGTACGGCCCAATCAAGATCTCTATAACCATCCATACGCATATGAAAATTTCACGGTCTTCAACCACCGTCTTCGTCGCCGACTTTAAATCGTCGTATGAATTATTCAAAATGGGTTGAACCCGGTCTTTCCGAATAACCCGCGTATTTTATAAACAAACGTTATAAAAGTCATCCAACGCCTCATTCCATTAAGAATATTTGTTCTTTTCTTTGGAAACTCTCTTCTTAAACCTAATAAAAGATTTATTAAAACTCTAATTGGTTTTTAATCTTCCAAAATCATTGTTAAATGATTTCTCAATTTTAAGAAATAAATCTTAATTTTAAGTGGGATGTGGCTCAAACATTGCTCACGACAAACCCAAAATCATACTTCATTTTCTCATTTCAAATAAAAAGATTAATTCTTTTTATGTTTACCGTATTTCATGTTACTAAAATAAAAGAAAACTTTTATTTATAAAACATCGTTTATCTTTCTACCTTAAATAAAAGAAAGCTTTTTATTTACATATTCATATCTTGAATAAAAGAATCACTTTTATCATCAATATATATTCAGCGTTTTTAATCTTAATAAAAGAATTAACTTTTATTATCAAAGCTTATTTGACGTTGTTAACTTGGTAGAAGAATAAACTTTTATTATTAAACATTTTCAATGTTCTTAACGTTAATAAAAGAATAAACTTTTATTGTTAATCTTCTTCCAACGTTCTTATTCTTAATAAAAGGGTAACTTTTATTTTCAAGCATTTTTCATGTTTCCAATTCAAATAAAAAAAAGAAGAGTTATTTTTTTTTATTAGCAACATACCTTAGCGTTATTTACTTTCATTTACAAGCATTATGTAGCGTTATTTATTTAATAAAAAGATAAACTTTTATATGAATCATAAATTCTTATTTTAAATAAAAGAAAAGATTTACTTTTTTTTTTCAAGACATAACTCTTATTTTAATTTCATGAATAAGCTTCTTTTTATTCATATTTCACATGTTATAATAATGCTAACTTTTTATTCGTATTTAACGTTTTATAATAACGCTAATTTTTCATTCTTATTTACATTTTATATTGACGTTAACCTTTTATTCATGATTCACATTTCACATTGACGTTAACCTTTTATTCATGATTCACATTTCACATTGACGTTAACCTTTTATTTCTATTTACAAATGTGAATATATTCACCGTTCAATATTGCTACCCTTATTTTCAAAAAAATATCATCCTTATACTATCGTCAAAGCATCTATTTTTTTTATTTTGTGATACGTCAACGCTTATCAAATTTCTCTTTTAATTTCATTTTGTAAACATAAACAAAATTTATCTTTTTGTTTTGATTCGTACGCATACATCAGAGCTTTAATTTTTATTTTGATTCTTAAACGCTAATTAAAAATCCCAACTTCCTAATTGGGTTTTAAACGCTAATCAAAATTCTACTTTTTAATTGATTTCCAAATGCTAATCAAAGTTCCAACTTTTTAATTGGTTTTCGAATGATAACCAAAATTCCAACTTTTTAAATTTTGTTTTTGAATGTTATCTAGACCTTCATATTGTTATGAATAAATAATAATATCATTTCCAAAACAATAAATTTTGAAAATTAAACTTCTCATATTCAATAATTAAATAAATAAATTAAATGGAAATATCCTTTCGAGTGAAAATCTGCGCACGACTACTTACACGGCTTAATTCACTATAAATAAAAATCAAAATCCCATTTTGATAATTTTCACAAATTCTGAATTGGAATGAGACTCAAACCAAATACCATTTAATAATGGGTTTCAAACAATGTACTGGCAACATAATGAACAACATTTAAGTGACAATCCAACACAACATCCAATAACATTCAAATCACACAATAACAATCATACAACGTCAAAATCACATTCACGTAACATTCAAAGAACAATATATTAAACGTGCACTTGAGCGATGTGTGAAAATATCAGCTCAATCAACACCTATGAATCAGGTAATCCATATGCGGTAGTGTAACAAATTTTCAATTATTATAAACAATAATAAATTAACATTTACTAGACAGTTACAGCATTCAAATTCAAACATCACAAGAAAACAACAAATCAGCATTTCACATCCATAATTCATGGACAAATATGAAAATACATTTAATAATTAAAAATATATAATACGGTAAAAGAATAGAGTGAGAAAAACAAAAGTTCTCACCTTGCTTTCACGTTCTGTACGGTTCAGATCTGAATTTCGACAAAAATTTAACTTGCTCAGAATTTGCTCTAGTCAGTCTAGAAACATAGATCTCGGACTCACGATTCCAACGGATCTGAAATTATAATTTTTCGAGTTCGTAAGGTCAAGTTATGATTTAATTTGTAAAATTATGCTTTTGGATTTAATTAATTAAATAAAATAAAGAAAATACCCTCTCTTTCTTCAATCAATTTTCGGCCGTGGGTTTCTCCTAACCCTTCAAATCTTTGACCGAACTTTGCCGGCGATAGGAGGAACGATAGGAGGAGCAGGTAGGGGGGTTTCGTCGGGGCTCGGGAGGGGCACGTGCGCCTGCTGCGCTGGGGGGTCCGATCGTCTATGCTGGCGACGGCGAAGCTTTGAAGTCGGCTGTTTTGGGTGGCTGGAGCGGGCGAACGGGGTCACGGCTGGAGGTGAAACGGGTCGGAATCGGTAGAGAAGAGGGCCGGCGTCGGAAAGTCCCACGGTGGGGTGGTCGGAAGATGAGCGGTGGAGGAGTAATCGGCCAGGGAAAGTTCGACAGTTTTCCACGTATGGCGGCTGAGGGTTTTCTGGAGTTGGGAACGAATACGATGGCGTATAGGAACCGTATCTCGTACCGTATATATATTATTTTATAATTAATTTAGCCCATTTAAGCCCGTTTCCCAACTTTCTCCAATTTAGGCCCAACCAGTGTCGTGCATACTAAATAACCCCTATTCCAAACACATCTAGACATGTCCCGTAGGCCCATTCGATCGTTTCAGCCACCGATTTTCAGTTTTAAAATTTAATCATTTATTTAAAATTCAAACGTACTTTAAAACTCACCGGGGTCACAAAATAACTCTAAAAATTCCCGTAAAAATATTTTTAGCTATGTTTTAACATTTCGAATCCAGAAAAATTAATTTCGTTGAATTCTGAGTCTGTTTGCAAAAAGTCAATTTTCTCAGTCAAACGTATTTACTGAAATTTACCGATCGAGTTTTATTTTACTGTGCCTAAAAATTAAATCTAAAAATTTTGGAAATAGTTTTTTTTTTTTTTTTGATTTGACATTCCGGATCCATAGGCAGTGGTTTCGCTGAATTTGGACATCGTTTGAAAAATGGCTATTTTCAAGGCATACGTATTTAATATTAAAATACCAATTTTAATGAAATTTTTTCGAAACTCAGGAATACAAGTGCTTATAGTCTTTTTCGTATGTAAACATCGATCCGGACTCAATGGAAGTGGTTTCGAGTCCGAATTCCTTAATATACAAAAAGTAGCATTTCGGGGTCATTCTATAATATATGGAATCCTATAGCGTTTTTCTGAAAAACTGAATTTGTCGTACCTAACAAATTATTAATTAAAATCTGAAATAATTAAATTCTTTAAATAGATATTTTAAATACGAACCTAGCGTTTCTCTTTTCGTCCAATTTCGATTTAAAACCAATTTTATAAAAAAATTCAAAGTTAAAAATTAAAATTTGAAATTACCGCACTATTTGAAGTTCAGAATAGAATTAATATTATAACTTAATATTTCAGCCATTTCAATTTAAATAAATTATTTAAAAATAAAATTTTTAAATTCTTTCTCAATTTCTAAACAAATTTCTTTAAAACAAAATTTTAAATTTGCCCCAAATTTCTGGGTTGTTACAATATCCCCCCCTTAAAAACTTTTCGTCCCCGAAAAGGTACGTAGTAAAAAAAAATTTGTTTTATTATTTTATAACAATATCTTAATTTCAAAAATTAGTTCAACATTTTCAATTCTAGAAAAATTTCGCCATAACCTCCTTTGTACTGAGAGTAACGTAAAAACAAAATTTGCCACAAAGGGCTTGATAAAACAAAAGAACTGAACAAAAGACTCATCAGAGGTTGGATTAGTAATATCCAATAAGAATACTCATTAGAGATAGGATCAGCAATATCCTAGAATGAGAAAACTCATTAGAGATGGGGTTAGTAATGCCCTAGAATGAGTTCAGAGTGATAAGCTTATAATTAACGTATTTTGATTATATATATAATCCTATTTCAGAAAATATGTTTTAAATATATAAAAGTATATATATTTGATAAGTTAGCCAACAAATAAAATTAATAAAAGAAAATTAAAATTTAGTTAGTTAATTAAACAACTTTTAGCTTAGTTCCTTTTCGAGGACGAAAAGATTTTAAGTGGGGGAGACTGTAACAACCCGGAAAATCAGGGCCAATTTAAAATTTTTATTTTAAAGAATTTTGTTGGAAAATGTGCCAGAATTTAAAATTTTCAATTTTAAATAATATTAAAGCCACTGAAAATAGTCAATTTTCAAACGACCTCTGTTTTCGACGAAACCACTTTTGTTGGAACCGGAATGTCAAATTATTGCAAGGTTTCAATTTTTAGAATTTTCCGAATTCATATGTGAGCGTGGCAAAAGAAACTGTGTTTTGTCAGTTTCGGTCAAATTTAATCGACTTAAAAATAGCCATTTTTCAAACAGTCTCAGAATTCAACGAAATTAGTCTCGTTAGAACCGTATCATCAAAACATAGCCAAATATAATTTTTCTGTAATTTTTAGAGGCAGTATGTGGGCCCGGTAAATTTAATTGTGCGTCAGAATTAAATAATTAAAAGATCTATATTTTAAATTAAATAAAAATATATCGTAACAGCCGAATTAGGTTACGAGGCCTATTCCATTGCGTCCGGGATGGGGGTATTTGCCTAGGAACATTTTTCGTTGGATTTAATTTGGTGTTCCGGATGATATACAGGTTTAATTGAATTAAAAGAATTAAATAAATAGAAAAATACGCGTATAAATACGCCGGGCTATACGAAACCCTAATCCACAAACTACAGCCGCCGTATTCAACTTCTTCAATGGCCAGAATTCATCGATCTTCTTCTCCTAAATTCTTTTGATCCATTCACCGAATCACACCCCTCCTTTTGACATTAGTGAAGAGGCCTTCCTCCTCTTCGATTTGATACGGCCTGATCTTGCCCTGGAGCCACGACCGTCGAGTGCCAGGCTCGGAAACCAACGTCATTCGTCGGAGAACGCCCACCACAGGAGGCGTGCGAGTTGGACGGGGAGGGGAGGTTCGGGGGCGCCTTCCAGAGGCCGTCACCGTGGTAGCATCAGATCGGCACCTCGTGCCTCGACTGGAGCGCAAATTCGAACCCTAATATCGAGCTTTATACGTTGAACCATCGGCCTTCGTTTCTGAGAGGAAGAAGAGAAGTTATTTTTCCAATTAACTTATTAATTAATTTATATAAATATCATTAATCTTGTTTAGACTATAACTAACACATACGTCAACAAAATTTAACGATTTCAGAAGCTATGTGATCGTGTGACTGTGATCTACGCATCTAAACTGACTGGAGCTGATTCTGGACTGTTGGAAATTTTGACTAAAATCACGCACGACTGTGAGATTTCTATTTTCTTTTAAAATTTAAAATTTATTTATTTTAATGTTTAATTTATATATTCGTTCAGTATGAGATTCATGATTGTATGTATATATTTATTTCCCTTGTTGATTGTTCTGTGATTATGATGTATGTTTGATTGTGTTTGTTGAAATTGTGTGTATCATGTTTGTGGTAAAATTTTGAAATATCATTTTTGTTTAAATGTCACTTTTGATTAGAATAAAAAAAAAAGTATATAGAATTAAAATGTCACTTTTGATTAGAAAAGTTATGTTAGGATAAAGATGTCAATTTTGTTAAACATGTTTGATTAGGAATAAAAAGTCAATTTTGTTAAAATTGTTTATTTAGAATAAACATGTAAATTGTGTTAAACATGTTGAAATAGAAAAAAAAAAGTTGAAATAAAGGGACATATTTTCATTGCTATTTTGTCACAATTAAAGACCATATTTTTATCGTCACTTTGTTTCATTAAATTAGAATAGGAAGATATCATTTTTAGTCATATGAAATGTTAACATAGAAAAATATCATTTTTGGTCATATGAAATCTTAGCGATGTCTATTTAGAATGAAAATATCATTTTATTGGCAATGTTTACTTACAACAAAATCTCATTTTTGTTAGTAACGTAACATTAGAATGAAAACACCGTTTTGTTAGGAAATGTTGATTTAGAATAAAACATCACTTTTGTCAAATTTAGACATTTCATATAAAAGTGTCACTTTTGTCAAATCTAGAATTGACATATAAATTTGTCGCTTTGTCAAATTCAAAATCAACATATTTTGTTAATGAAGTTATAAAAGGACAAAATCAACATATTTTGTTAATAAAGTTATATAGGACAGAATCAACATATCTTGTTAGTGAGGTTATAAAGAACAAAATTCATATTTTGTCAAAAAGAAAAGATTAACAAAACTTTCATATTTTGTTAATGTTATAAAGATTATGCAAAAACTCATATTTTGTTACTTAAGAATAGTTGGCAAAACTCATATTTTGTTACTTAAGAATGGTTAATAAAACAAAATTTCGCAAGCAGTTTTACATACTAATACTCTATTAAACTCATTCCTATCTAATGAACAAAATAACATATTTATGGATTTAGAATTGCTCTGTGCCGCAGCCTTTTGTTCATTTGTCCATTGTGCAAATACAGTTGTGGGTTTAACATACTCATTTTGTGTATTATTCCATATGTCTAGACCTACTGATTGTAAATAAATTTTCATTTTACATGCCCAATATGAATAATTACTTTCATTAAACAATGGTGGTCTAACAGTGGATTGGCCCTATATAAAAGAACTATTATTGCAACCAATGTTGGTTTCCATTATCACTATTTTCAAAAATCAGATTATGAACTTTTTGAAAGATCTTGCTCTGATACCAATTTTAGGGATTGCGGAATGGATTGTTAAGGAAAAACAAACACTAGAAGGGATTGAATAGTGTTTGTGAGAATCTAAACAAAATCTAAAACTTATGTGAATTACAGAATGAATCAAACACCACAAACACAATCACAGACACAGATTCAAACACAGATGCAAAATAAATAGAAATAAAAATGCAGAAAAGGAAAGAACACACCGGATTTTATACTGATTCGGATTGCTCCTACGTCCAATCCCGCACAACGCTGGATTGTGCAGAGTTTTATTACTATATCAATAGTCAATTACAACCTCCTTGATTTCACAGCTACAAGGGATACCACCGATTCCATCCTTGATTTCATGGCTACAAGGGATAACGCCAATACCGTCCTTGATTTCACGGCTACAAGGGAATCCACTGATTCAACTCAAATACAACACAAACAATTACAAACAGCCCTATAACTCTTCAATAGCACTTGATTCAGAGAGAGATGAGAAGAGAGTGTAGAGAGAAGAAGTTTGATCAAAACGGAATTGAATTTGGTAGAGTATTAAGTGTAGAAATCATAAAAATGATTAAGAATAATTATATAATGAAAAAGAGTGAAAGTGGAAAAGAAGAGCTGATTAAAAATTCGAATTCAAGCCCTTTTTATAGTGTGTGAAAGGTTGCAACGTTTTTGAAACATTTCAAATGGTGAAAAGACACTTCCTTTCAAATTTAAATTTCTGATAGTTATATGTCGACGTAGCGTTTTCTATATGTCGACATACTCTAGTGCAAATTTGAATTTTAAAAAAATTTCAAGTGTTTTGATATAAATATAATTCTTGAATAAAAATATAATGTTGTAAATTAAAATTATAAAGTAGAAAAACATATGAAAACATAAATTTAAACTATATAAACATATTTATAAAATTATAAGGTTTTAAACTATATATAAATATAAAGTATATAATTATAAATAAAAATTAAGTTTGAAAAGATAAAATAGAAAATATAAAAAAATAAAATAGAGAGAATTGAGGATAGAATTTGAAAATCAGAATTTGAATTTGAACCTGGAGTGCTATTTAGAGTCTTACAAAATCTAGACTCGATAACTACATTAATCTTGAACTCTTGAAATCTTGAATACTCATGAGTCTTGGTATTTCTCTAAATTCTGAATCTTTATCATCTTTAAACTGTACAGTCTTCAGTAACAATTCCTGTATATAATTCCTGCATGTGTGTGTGTGTGTATTCTATACAAAAGTGTTAGTATATATTTTATAATCAATGATAATTGTAATAAGGTTGTCGTCATCAAAACTCCATTCTCCAACAGGTTTTCCATATAAGAATCCCAAACTTGCTCTTACTTTTCATTTACCTTCATATTCCAATTAGGTATGTTCTAGGCCTTTCCTTGAAAATTTAATCTTCTCTCATTTTATTACTGGTTTGCCGAGGAACTTATGAGACGACCCGAACTTCCCCGGTAAGGAAAGCACGGATAGAATTGAGTACAAGACGAATCAGAACGCAAACAGAAGAACATTTCATTGTTATTACAACAATTCCATCAGATACAAGAATATACAGAGTATAATTGAATAAATTACATTCGATAATTATCAGAGATTACAATAAATTACATAACAGCGGAAAAATATACAAAACACAACTGAAAGTGATACGCGGATACAGAGCTTTCCGAGCATCGTTCCAGCTGTAAATCAGGACCCTGTGGATATAAATCTGCAAAACCAAAACTACTAGCTGCTCGTGTCGAAAATAGGGGCACCCAGAGTTTAAGTTAAAACAATAAACTCCAGGTCAGTCATAGGACTGGTGTGAGAATTAAAACAATTATTAATATTGGTTTTAAAGTTCGGTAAATCAAGGGACCACGCCGTATAACACGGAACGGGTTTCCTCCCAAGAATACCAGTGCATAAAACAAACAACACAATGCTAAATAAAGAAAAATGAAGCTGTTATAAGACCCAGGTCCCATCACACAATGCAACGCAAGCCGGAGAATAGGGTTTTTACCTTATAACAGCCAAAGCATGCTTGATACGTTAAAAACACATTATTTGATACTATTATAAGTGTATAGTGTCAAAACAATTTCAATCATAAATATCAATCATAGGTGGCATGAGTGCCCCATCCCACTATGTCGCCATACTAGGCTCTACAAATAAACCCGAAATACACGTATTGGAAATTGGATTTCCGTCATGAGTCGAGGCAAGGGGCAAGCTCCTCTCCGATTCGAGACACTCTAGCAAATGTCCCAGGACCCCACTATGATCCTTGGATCTTCAGGGCCGGTCCTCTCTTACTTTTGAGGATTAATTATTCCTGAACACACGTTTCCCGGTCCTTACAGACCTATATCCGAGGCGCCTCGTATCCAAAAACCACACAGGTGAAAAGTATATAAATGTCAGGGCTGGTAGGTCACTGACACCACCCTAGCTAGAAAGAAACGTCATGCTCTCCCTGCAGTCACTATCTCGTTTTTGACTCATACCGAGGTGTGAGTCTCGCGAATTCACGCTATACACAAAGCTACGCCACACAGGCCGTGCTTTGATCATCAACCACAAGACTTTGCTTTTCAACAGAAGCCTTGATCAATTGCCACTTACGCGTGCCACACTGGCAATTCACTCCATGCGACTGATGTCCATCGATATACAACCTCTGAGCTCGTACGTCTCAGAGAAGGGCGTTAAGCAAGAGAATAAATTCTCCGCTGCCAAACAGATGTATATTTAATAGAGATCAATCAACACAGAATAAAATCCAATGTCAGACACACAATCCATTTACAAGTTCGTTCTGGGTCTGAACGAAACTGGAGGCACTTTCCTCGCATATCCATCCATCTCCAAGTACGTCTGGACGATCACCAACTGTTTCCCTCATCTTGGGTGTACAGCCCAATCGAGATCATCAATAACCACCCAAACGATGTGAAGACTTCCGGTCTTCAACCACCGTCTTCATCTTTGACATCTCGTCGAATCGGTTATTCAGAATGGGTATAAACCCAGCCTTTCTGAATTACCCACGTATATGATAAACAAATGTTACACAAACACAACAAACGCCTCATTCCAATTCAGTATATTCTTTTATTCACAAAATCACATTCTTAGGGAAAGGTTACCATTAATTTTATCAAAGATAAATTCTTCTAAATTTATTCTTTAATCTTCCTTTGGATATCATTTCAAACTAGTCGGGATTAGCGAACCACACCGAAGTAATTATTTGTTTTATTTCCCAATCCCAACCTATTCATCCCCTGGAGCAAAACTGGTAATACTCCCTATCCAACACCACGGTACTATCGGTAAAATTAATTACCATTTCACGTTCAAATCTAATTAAAGATTTAACTATCGCTTTGGAGCAAAACTGGTGATAGTCCATTCTGGATCTCTTTCCTAATTTGATAATTTAAATTATCAATTCACATTTCAATCTAATTAAAGATTCATTAAAACTCCACTTAGTTTTAATCTTTTCAAAAATCAACATCCTGCCTTTAACTGGGTTAAAGAACGAATGTCATCTAAAACACGATTCACGATAAACCCAATAACATTTGATATTAAATACTAGGCTCTGAATAGAAAATATACCGGCTTATATTCAATATCAAATTCTGAAACCAACAATTATAGTATTGGAAATAACGATATAAAATATATCTTTCAAATTCCCATAACAATATCTGTATAGTCACGAAATCCGACATCGAAATATTCCGAAGATAATTTCGAATCAACTCCAGTCCAATTCACATATTGGGAATATCTATTATTTTTAAAATCACTTTCAAATTCAATTTATTTATTTCAAAAATAAATTGATTTTAATTCTAGTTTAAAACTAGTTCATTTCTACAAAAATATATTTTTATCATTTCAAATGTGGAGTTTTTCATCCCAGTTCTTTCCAATTCACATATTATGATTTTACACAAATTATTAATAATTTTAATAATTTTATCAAGGCCCGTACAGTCGATTTCCAACAACGGCCATCGAACTGCACTTACAACGACCTTTTCTGAATTTGATTTGGACATAATTCCGAATCCAACCATTAGATTTCAAATTTCAAATATTCATTGGAAAGCTATTTTCGATACGAACCCAATGGTTCCGGTTTTAGGAGAATCCGACGGTCGGATCTGCCGCAACGTCAATTCGAAGTCAATGGTCAAAATTCACGAACTGTCGCGGCGCGGTGCGTTCTATTCAGGTCATTATATATATATATATATATTATATATATTATATATTTCGTCGATTTCCTTTGAAAACATATTTTATAAATCATTTTAAATTCGTTTTCAAAACCATTTCAACTCCATATTCAATTTCAAATCAAAATTGAATATTTCGTATCATTACTATATAAATGATAATATTTTCAAAACGTTATATTTCGAAATCACTACCTTTTCTATATTTATTATAAAAACGAATATAATCGATATACATATCGTTCACGTCAAAATAGCGCGACTCTAATCAACACGGCTTTATATATTTCAATAAATCCGTTATTCTATTCAACAAATGAATATTTATTCCATTCAACACATGAATATTTTTTTTTCAACACACGACTAATCTCAACACATGAGTACTATCAACACATGACTATTTTTGTTATGTAAAATATTTTATAAAATTATGGTATCTATCGTTTGATTTTCAATCAGACTCCACCGTGAAGCAATTCTAATTTTAAATATGATAAAGATGTAAATTTTATTATTAAAATATTTTACTCAACACACGACAATTTTCAACACATGATTATTGTCAACACATGACTATTTTTATATTCAACACATGAATTTTCTTTTATAATATTCATTATTTTCCCGATTGGAATGAGGCCCAATCAATCACCATATAATGTTAATTATATGGATTCCATACAACACATGTATATAATAGCAACGATAAACAATCAACCATCATCCAAAGTGCACCACACAACTGCATAAGCATCAAATATAAATAATTAACGCTTACACAGCCTGTCGACCAATCGATCGACATACAATGAAATAATTGGGATTAGTGTACTCGAATATCATCCCAACACCCGTGTGGGGTTTCAAATCAACAAACGCAGATTTTTATTTGTGCAGTTGGGCGATGTGTAAAATTTATCGTCGCAATCAATATCAGTCAAATCAGTGCATATAAACAAATCGGCCGATTTGTTTATAAATATTTATTTACTCACATTCACTATATTCATATTCACGTTAAAAATTATATTTTTAACGATAATTAATTTATTTCAACCATCTACAATTTATTATCGATTTCACATCAACATCACAAACAATTTTCACAACACATCAATTAAACAAACAAGCCATCCATGGTCTGTGGATGACGGGTGTCGGGTGCTGCTAAGCACCGTCTGCATCCTAGTATATATATATAACTAGAAAAAGAAATTTAGAGTGAGAAGTTCTCACCAATAGCTAATCCAAACGCCTCGACTCTTCTTATGTAGAAGTCATCGCGGTTCTCGCCT
The DNA here is from genome assembly GCA_030737875.1 of Allium sativum. Lineage (NCBI taxonomy): Eukaryota > Viridiplantae > Streptophyta > Magnoliopsida > Asparagales > Amaryllidaceae > Allium > Allium sativum. The sequence goes on from CM060922.1 coordinate 918,329,940, forward strand.
TTTGTCACTTTCGTTGCCCATAGCCACTACATATATAAAAATCACATTTTTATATTGTTGATATGTATATAAGAATCATATTTTTACACCGCTACTATATAGATAAAAATTCTATTTTTACATCACTACTATATAGATAAAAATTCTATTTTTACATCGATGTTCCTATAATAAAGATTATATTTTTATATTCTCTATTATATAGAAATTATATTTTCAATACACTACTTATATAAAAATAGTATTTTTATATCTTCTACTATATAAAGGTCATATTTTTATTCGCTGCATATATAAAAATCACATTTTTATATTTACTTTGTTATAAAAATTATATTTTTATACTTCTACAATATAAAAGATTATATTTTTATACTTCTACAATATAAAAGATTATATTTTTATACTTCTACAATATAAAAATCATATCTTTCCTTATTTCAAAATCTCACCTTTTCTAATTTAACAATCAAATCTTTTTGCCATGAAAAATATGTTCTTTTTACTAGGAAAAATCATTTCTTTTCTCGCTATTCTAATCAAGTAAAAATCATATTTTGAACAACGCTAAATATAAATATAAAAACTGATTTTATAAATACACTTTAACATATAAGAAAAATCGGTTTTTAAAAATAAAAACGAAGCAAAAACTCACTGTTAATTTTCGAGAGGGGGAGAGTGGAGTTGTTCGCTGCTGGTGGTTCCAGAGGGGGAAGGCGGCACCTCACAGTGTCGGTGGTCGGGCAGTGGTCCCTAGGGTGCGACGGCTCAGGGAAGAAAAAGGGGGGGCGGTTTTGGTGGTGGTCGGCGGCTTTGAGAAGAGGGGAAGGGAGGAGAAGACCGGGATGAGAAGAAGAGGGGGGTTTGGTGGTGGTCGGCGGCGCTCCGCCGATGGGGCAGCGACGGTGGTGGATCGCGGTTTTCCGCGAAGGAGTTTTTTTTCTCTGTTACGGGAGAGAGAATGTGAAGGGGAGGGGGGGTTAAAGGAAAGTATATATATTTTTATTTATTTAATTTTAAAAAGTAACTTTTTCTTTCGACCTCGAAACGAAACTCACCGCCTGTCATCCATAGCGTTTCACCCCCATTCCGAACACAATGGGATATGTACCATAAGCTGATTCGACCGTTTCGATCAGTTTCCGTTAAAATCAACATATAACTCTATATATTGAATTTGAACGCGCATTTCAATTTACCGGGCTCACATACGAACTCTAAAAATTCCCGAAAAATATTTTCTAGCTTCGTATTGACGATACGGTCCTAACAAAACTAGTTTCATCGAATTCTGAGGCCATTAGAAAAATGGCCAATTTCCAGTCGATTAAAATCAACTGAAACTGGTCAAACGCATTTTCCTTTGCCACGCTCACATATTGATTCGAAAAATTATGAAATTTGAAAACTAGCAATAATTTGACATCACGGACCCAAAAAAAGTGGTTTCGTCGAAATCCGAGGTCGTTTGCAAAATTTCCATTTTTAAGGGCTTGAATTCCATAGCGACTATTCAGAATTTTCAACTGGACATATCTTTTGATTCCCGCTATGAAATCTCAATTTTTCGGATTAGTTGGAAAGATATTCTCAATTAGATTCAAATATTTTTGGTTTCACTAAAATCCAGTTTGTTTTGCACCCGGTATGTTCAATTGAAGTTTGAAATCGAATTATCGAACTACCGCGCCATTTTCAATTCTATTTATAATTATATATAATTATTTATATTCTAATGACGACGTATATAATATATACGTTCTAATTCTATTCAAAATAAATTTCTCGTCGTTATTATTTAAAATAATCTATTTTAAATATAGAAAATTCGCTAAAATTGCCAAAATAAAAATTTTAAACTGGCTCAGATTTTCCGGGTTGTTACATTCTCCCCCACTTAAAACTTTTCGTCCCCGAAAAGGAACGAAGCTGGAAGTTGTTTTAAAAACCAACTCAACTTTCATTATTTTGACTACGGCTTAAGTTCTTCAACTTTTCCGTTTCTAAGAACTTTTCAAAAATTTGGCTAACACCCTAAATTTTCAAAAAAATTCGCCATAACCTCCCTTGCACCGGGAGCAACGGGAAAATCCCGAAATGGCCATACAGGCCCTCTGATCTCAAAAAGAAAAAGAAAAAGTCAATCGGCTCATAAAATCATCATCACCTAAACAAAACAGTAAATTATGGTAAACATGTACCTATTTGTCGGGCAAACAATTTTTATTCTTCTGCTCTAGCCTCCTTGCTATGACCTGTTCAATGATGTACATGTATATGCATGCAAATTTCAAGCAATTTTAAATATAGTTCAATATTCGGTTCAATTAGGCTAAATGGTTCCAAATTATCAAACAAATAAACAAACAACACAAACATCAATCAATTAGTGAATTAGAGTTTCAAATTCATTATTTTGATACATATACAAAAATCATGTTTTCGATGCCAATTCACAACAATAAATCTATCTAAATAAGTTTTGGTTCTCACACCAGTCTAATGGAAATATATAGAAATCACACCTTCGAAACACGAACACAAATACTGATAATGCGACCGCATTACCAGAATTATCTCCGGGCGACTAGAGTGTGATTCTATATCTATCCAGTATATTAAAACTTCGAATATACGTTCATGACGCGTATACGCGAAATCTTTATACATTGGATTGTCCAAATTCAAAATAAATAAATAATCAAATACGTATAAAATGGTTTAAATTTTGAAACAAAATTGTTTTCATCTGAAAAATATACTCTTCATACTCGTTCTAGGATACTACTGATCCTATCTCTAACGAGTAATTCTAATTGGATATTACTAATCCAATATCTGATGAATTCTTTCGTATGGTTCTAATGTGTCTTGTTCTCGAGCTCTGTAAACCAAAGCTCTGATACCAAACTGAGACCACCCGAACTTCCCCGATAAGGAAAGCACGGATAGAATTGAGTACAAGACGAATCAGAACGCAAACAGAAGAACATTTCATTGTTATTACAACAATTCCATCAGATACAAGAACATACAGAGTATAATTGAATAAATTGCATTCGATAATTATCAGAGATTACAAAAATTACATAGCAACGGAAAAATATACAAAACAAAACTGAAAGTGATACGCGGATACAGAGCTTTCCGAGCATCGTTCCAGCTGTAAATCAGGACCCTGTGGATATAAATCTGCAAAACCAAAACTACTAGCTGCTCACGTCGAAAATAGGGGCACCCAGAGTTTAGGTTAAAACAATAAACTCCAGGTCAGTCATGGGACTGGTGTGAGAACTAAAATAGTTATTAATATTGGTTTTAAAGTTCGTTAAATCAAGGGACCACACCGTATAATACGGAACGGGTTTCCTCCCAAGAATACCAGTGCATAAAACAAACAGCGCAATGCTAAATAAAGAAAAATGAAGCTGTTATAAGACCTAGGTCCCATCACACAATGCAACGCAAGCCGGAGGATAAGGTTTTACCTTATAACAGCCAAAGCATGCTTGATACGTTAAAAACACATTATTTGATACTATTATAAGTGTATAGTGTCAAAAAAATTTCAATCATAAATATCAATCATAAGTGGCATGAGTGCCCCATCCCACTATGTCGCCATACTAGGCTCTACAAATAAAACCGAAATACACGTATTGGAAATTGGATTTCCATCATGAGTCGAGGCAAGGGGCAAGCTCCTCTCCGATTCGAGACACTCTAGCAAATGTCCCAGGACCCCACTATGATCCTTGGATCTTCAGGGCCGGTCCTCTCTTACTTTTGAGGATTAATTATTCCTGAACAAACGTTTCCCGGTCCTTACAGACCTATATCCGAGGCGCCTCGTATCCAACAACCACACATGTGCAGGTCACTGACACCACACTAGCTAGAAAGAAACGCCGTGCTCTCCCTGCAGTCACTATCTCGTTTTTGACTCATACCGAGGTGTGAGGCTCGCGAATTCACGCTATACACAAAGTGTGACGATCCCAAAACCCCGTGACACGATGTTAAGGAAAATCATTGGAATATAACACATTAATCATCATTAGCAGATCACAGATAATAGCATAAACAGAAAATAGAATAATTTACACACATATGACAGCGGAATCATATAGATATCATCACATCAGAGAAGCACAGTACAGGATACAACTTAGTGCATAATGATACATAATCAGTCACCATCGCCTGAGGCGGAATCATACATAAGGAGTACACAAAAGGAATATCAGTCTACATCGCCAATGGCGGAATCATAATATAGATACAATAATGGCGGAGAAAATCCAAGTCAGCACGGTGTAGTCAAGCCTCGCCATGAGCCAAAAGGTGCGTCAGAAACCTGTAACTAGGCTGCCCGTGTGAAAATGAGGGCACCCGAGTTTGCAAGGTGAAACAAACTACGAGTCAGTCATGGGACTGGTATGAGAAATCTACTCAACTTATTAACAACAATAATAAGGCAAATCAAAGGACCACGCCACTTTCGCGGAACGGGTTTACTCCAATGAGTGCTAGTGCATGAAATAAAGTAAATGATTAAATCATCGCAATGCTTTTTATAAAATGAAGCCATTATAAGACTCAGGTCCCATCACACAATGCAACGCAAGCCGGAGGATAGAGTTTTTACCTTATAATGGCCAAAAATGCTTCATACGAACAAAACAAAAGTGTTTGATATTATTACTGGTGCATATATGTTTCAAAAGTGATTCCAATCATAAATATCAATCCTAGGCGGCATAGCTACCATCTACTATGTCGCCATACTAGTGATACAATCACGTCCGCATATTTCGTATTGGAAATTGGGTTCCTTCATGAGTCGAGGCAAGGGGCAAGCTCCTCTCCGATTCGAGACACTCTAGCAAATGTCCCAGGACCCCACTATGATCCTTGGATCTTTAGGGCCGGTCCTCTCTTACTTTTGAGGATTATTTATTCCTGAACACACGTTTCCCGGTCCTTACAGACCTATATCGAGGCGCCTCACATTCCAACAACCACACAGGTGAAAAGTATATTTAATGTCAGGGCTGGTAGGTCACTGACACCACCTTAGCTAGAAAGAAACGTCGTGCTCTCCCTGCAGTCACTCTCCCGTTTTTGACTCATACCGAGGTGTGAGGCTCGCGAATTCACGTTATACACAAAGCTACGTCACACAGACCATGCTTTGATCATCAACCACAAGACTTTGCTTTGCAACAGAAGCCTTGATCATATGCTACTTAGGCGTGCCACACAGGTAATCCACTCCGTGCGACTGATTTCTGTCAATTCATAACCTCTGAGCTCGTACGTCTCAGAGAAGGGCGTTAAGCAGGAGAATAAATTCTCCGCCGCCAAACAGATATATATTTAACAGAGATCAATCAACACAGAACAAAATCCAATGTCAGACACACAGTCCATTTACAAGTCCGTTCTGGGTCTGAACGAAACCGGAGGCACCAATTCCTCGCATATCCGTACCATCAACAGTATGTTTGGACGGCTACTACTTCAGTTCCTTCATGGTAGCCACTCCAATCACGAGCATCAGTAGTGCCCATCCATCCAATGTGGAGATCGTCAGTCTTCAGCCGTCTTTGACTCTTCGACTTCTCAACGTCGATCGATTATTTGAAATGAGATAAACTCGGCCTTTTCAAATAACCCACGTATATTTAGATTTTCAAATCAATTAATCACATGGTTGGACTATTCAACATTCACTTTTCAGTTATTTAGTTATAATTTTCATGTCAAGTACATTCAACCATCACATATCTAGCAAACACAACAAAATTGGTTTATTTCCACTCTATATCGTCTATAGCATTTTCTAACGATATATCGCCATTTTTATTTAATTTAAAACGGCCATATTTAATTAAACGACGTTTCAGGTCGTGTCGATGCACTGGCGCTGCTTTTCACTAATTTTGTTTTACACATATCTGAAAATCTAACCGTTGGATCTTCACAAATTTGGTGCCGTTGGAAAGATATTTCCAAGGCGAACCCAACGGTTTCAGTTTTGGGAAAATCCGACGGTCGGATTTTCCACACTAGCCATTTGAAGTTACGATTTCAATTTACGAACTGCAGCGTCGTTATTCGATTTAATTTTAATTATATTTATATACATATATAAATATAATCGTTTCTGGCGCTGTTTTTCTTCAGATTTGAATTAAACATTCCAGACAATCCAACCGTCGAATCTTCACAAAGTTGGTGCCATTGGAAAGATATTTCCAAGGTGAACCCAATGGTTGCGGTTTCGGGAAAATCCAATGGTCGGATTTCCCGCACTAGTCGTTTGAAATCACGGTTTCAAAACACGAACTGCACGGCCATGTTTCGTTTTAATTTTACTTATATTTATATATTTATATAAATATAGTTCATTCAAAAATTCCTATATCGTTTCCAATTCAATTATTTCACTAACGCCTTTAAATTTCGGAAACTTTCGCCATAACCTCCTTTGTACGGGAGGGTCTGGGAAAATTCCCAAATAGCCACACGGGCGTCTTATATCAAAAAGAAAAAGAAAAGGCCAAGCGGCTAGCCAACAGGCTCATAAAATCATCACCTAAACAAAGCAGTAAATGTGTACCTATTTGTCGGGCACAAAATTTTATTCCTCTTCTCTAGCCCCTTTTGCTATAACCTGTTCAAAAGATATGCATGTACATATATACAATTTCTATCACTTTCCATTTTCCATTCAATTTCATATTTGATTTACTTTGGTTTAAAAACACCATTCATTCTAATGTTGCATGCATAGGCTAAATCATATCATTAGCTAATTAACGCATATTTCAACTCATGCACGTTTATTTGAACAAGTGGCTATTTTTAACACTTCACATTTTCAAAGATGATAATTTTGGCGAACTAAAATGGATTTCAACACATGACTATTTTATTTAGTTCCTATGCATGTTAAAAATAATATTTCTTTCACAAATATTTATTTCAACGTCCGCATATCTTTAACATATCACAAATATGATAAAAATGATATTTTTATCGTTCAAAATATTTATTCGACAAATGGATGTTTTCAACACTTCATAGTTTCAATAAAAATGTAATTTTTATTGTTCGATCTTTTTATTCAACACATGAACTTTTCCACTACATACACTTCTCAACAAATGAGCATATCCACACATGGACATTTTATTTATGTTGTTCATATTAGAAAGATGGGATTTTTATTGTTGAAACTATTTATATAAGGCGAATATTTTTCATACTTCATATATATATAAAAATGTGATTTTTATTGTTTAAACACTTCATTCATTCACAAATGAATTTAATTTTCACACAACACTTTTCAACACACAAACTTTTCCACACATGGATATAGTTTCAATATATGGCTTTAATTTCAACGCATGAAAATAATTTCAACATATGGAAATAATTCTAACACACAAAGATTATTCAAAATTTCGGCAGCATAACGGCAGGGTAGTTAAAACCGGCACCGTCCCTAGTACGACTCCTCGGTCTACCTTAAAACCTCGCGGTTTTTGACAATGGGGATTCATGCATCTAATTCGCACGCAGGCGGCATGTTTATTTTTATTTCCACAAATATTTCCAATTCATTTCAATCACCAATGTGTATTTTTCAACCACGACCAAACAATGTCAACCACAAACAATGATTCAACCATTCGTATTTTTCATCCAATGTTTCACACCAATTCACAACAATAAATATCGTCCATGGTTTGTGGACGAGGGGAGTATATATGTATATATATAATTGCTATATTTCACTTGCATTTCAACACATATATCAATTATTGTATGCATGTAAAATTCATACTTTGCTTATATAGCTTACACTATGCATGTACATGAGGTATACGACACACATGTAATTTATATTTCGCTAATATAAATTATACACGACATTTTCCATTCAATTTCACGTTAATTTAGATTTCTCACATTGGTTTTCGGAGTGCTAAAAATCGATACGATGTCAGAAAAATCCGCGGCTTCTTCTATTGGGTAGAGAGCTTCCTTGCGGTCCCGATGTTTCCTGTTTCATCGAATTTCGTCAACACGCCAAAAAGATATGATTTTTCAAAGTGTAAAGATCAAAAAGAACTCACCTTTCATGAAGCTTCAAAGCTAGATTTACGGTTTTCGCGAAATCAGTGGCACGTGGGGACGATCGGGGGTGCTGACGTGGAAGAGGACGACGAGGGCTTCACGGCGCTGGTGGTTTGAGGGGGTGCGGTGGCAGATCGGAGCGGCGGCGGCGCTGGGAAGTCGATGACTTCCTGGCTTCGATTCAGGCGGCACAGGCAACGAGGGTGGCGATGCTGGGGTCGGATCTAACGAGGAGGCGGAGGCACTTCGAATGGTGGCGGTGGCGAAGCCTGTAGGTGGCGGTAGCGGCGGTGACGGAGGAGAGAAGGTCTCGAACGGGTTTCGCCGTTGATTTTGGGGATTTTTTTTAAAATTATGAATAGAGAATTCTGATTGGCCAAGGACTATATTAAATTTTTAAATAGTGTTTTCTCAAACGAACTCCTTTTTAAACCCAACGGCTGTCACCTCTAGCTAAATACCCCCATTCCGAACACAATGGGATATGTTTCGTAGGCCAATTCAACTGTTACAGTCAGTTATTTTTCAAATTAAAGTATAAAACATTTAATTTTTAAGTCCGAACGTACATTTCAATTTTCCAGGGCCACGAACTGATTCGAAAAATTCTAGAAAAATAAATCTAGCTATGTTTTAACGCTACGGTCCCAACAAAACTAGTTTCGTCGAATTCCGAGGTTGTTTGAAAAATGGCCATTTTCTGGTCGATCCAATTTAACAGAAATTGATTAAACACATTTTCTTTTGCCACGCTCACATACTAGCTTCAAAAATTATGAAATTTGAAACCTAGAAATAGTTTGACATCCCGGACCCAACAAAAGTGGTTTCGTCGGATTCCGAGATCGTTTGCAAAATATCAAATTTTCCAGGGCTATATATTCTATATAGCGGCCTATCTGAAAATTCATTCGGCCATAACTTTTGATTCCCGTTATGAAACTTCGATTTTTCAGATTCGTTAGAAAGGTATTGATAAACAGATTTAAATATTTTTGGTTTCGCTAAAATCCGTTTTATTTTCCACCCTGCACAATTAATCAAAGTTTGAATTCAAATTTTCAAACTGACTCACTATTTCTAATTCCATATTTTATTGAAATATTCTATTTCAATTATTCAAATTCCTTTGAAATCACCAATTTAAAAATTTTAAATTGGCTCGTATTTTCCGGGTTATTACAATCTCCCCCACTTAAAACTTTTCGTCCTCGAAAAGGAAACAACATTAAAGTAGGAAATAAAATGTAAATGCAAAGTATTGGAAAGGTACCTTGCACCGGAGTTAGTCGGAGATATCCACTCTGCATTTGGGGTAAGCTTGCTTAATGCTTTCCTCAGTTTTCCAAGTACAGTCTCTAGGATCACTGCTCCACTGCACTTTAACTAAATGAACCTTTTTGCTTCTTAGTTCTCTAGTTTCTTTGCCAACAATCTTTAATGGCTCTCTTCTGAGTGATAATTCTGGAGTTATCTCCACATCCTGTTGCGCTGCTTCTTCTACGACAAGATCCGGATCATGCACATGTCTTCTAAGTTGAGATACGTGAAATACATTGTGCACTCTAGGCAACCAATCTGGCAATTGAACCCTATAAGCAAGAGTTCCAATTCGTTCAAGTATAGGAAAGGGACCAATAAATCTCAGTGCCAACTTCCCGGTCTTGCCAAATCTGATTACTCCTCTCATCGGAGAAACCTTCAAATAAACATGATCGCCAACAGCAAATGTCAAATCTCTCCTTCTACAGTCTGCATAACTTTTCTGTCGGCTTTGGGCGGTTTTCAATCGCTTCTTGATGAAGTCGACTTTATCAGATGCTTCTCTAATCATATCGGGTCCTAACACAAGTCTATTGCCAGGTTCCACCCAACATGCTGGAGATCTGCAGGGTCTGCCATATAATGCTTCAAATGGCGACATTCCCAAACTTGCTTGATAGCTATTGTTATATGATAATTCTGCCAAATGTAAGTGATCTTCCCACGACCCACCAAAATCCATTATTCAAGCCCGCAATAAATCTTCTAGAATTCTATTCACCCGCTCAGTTTGGCCATCTGTTTGAGGGTGATAAGCGGTGCTCATATTCAGTTTTGTTCCTAATTCTGTCTGGAAAGCCTCCCAGAATTTGCTAGTAAATAGGGGATCTCTATCACTGACTATGCTGATGGGAATTCCATGCAGCTTAACAATTTCTTTGAAGTATATCTGCGCTAGACTTTGAGCAGTTCTATTGGATCTGACAGGTATAAAATGGGCAGTCTTCGTGAAGCGATCTACGATTACCCAAATGCTGTCATTACCTTTCTTGGTTCGCGACAAACCATCTATGAAATCCATGGAAATCTGTTCCCATTTCCAGCCTGGGACTTCCAACGGTTGCAACAGTCCAGCTAGCTTATGTTGGTCACTCTTGACCAATTGAAAAGTAGGGCATCTGCTAACATACAAAGAAATATCCCTTTTCATTGACTTCCACCAGAAAGTGCGTTTGATATCGTTGTACATTTTACTTACCCCAGGATGGATGCAAAATTTGGATTTATGGCATTCATCCAGCACTTCTCTTCGAAGGCCTGGAATATTTGGGATGCAAATCCTATTATTTAACCTGAGAACCCCCTTATCGTCAGTACGAAAACTCGTGGTTTCACCCTCTTTGACCCTCTGACTGATTCTCTAAATGAATTCATCGTCTTTTTGAAGGGCTAAAATCCTATCAATCAATCCAGGTGTAATTATAAGATTAGCAATGATTGCGGTTTTCCTACTAAGCGCATCTGCTACTACGTTAGCTTTCCCCGGCGTATACAGGATATCAAGATCATACGCTGCAAGAAATTCTAGCCAACGCTGCTGTCTCAGATTTAGATCCTTCTGGGTATATAAATACTTCAACGATTGATGATCTGTGTACAGTATAAATTTCTCGCCCAATAAATAATGCCTTCAGATTTTCAAGGCAAAAACGATGGCTAGCAACTCAAGATCATGAGTCACGTAATTCTTCTCATGCGGTTTCAGTTGGCGGCTTGCATAAGCGACTACTTGGCCTCTCTGCATTAACACTGCACCGAGACCTCTAATAGAAGCATCTGTCCAAACCGTTAAATCCTGATTGCCATCAATAATGGTTAACACTGGAGCAGTGGTCAGTTTCGACTTCAATTCCTGAAAAGCTTCTTCACAGTCGGAAGTCCACTTAAACTTTTCATGTTTCTTTGTGAGCTTCGTTAACAGACCGGATATCTTCGGAAAATCCTTAACGAACTTTCGATAATAACTAGCCAACCCCATAAAACTTCTAACTTCTGTGGGGGTCGTGGGTTGTTTCCAGTCTTGAATCGCTGTTATTTTGCTTGGGTCAACAGAAATTCCTTTCTCTGACACGACATGGCCAAGAAATTTGACTTCTTCTTGCCAGAAGACACATTTAGAGAATTTGGCTTTGAAGACGTTCTTCCTTAGAATCTCCAATACTTGTTCTAAGTGTTTTTCATGCTCGGGTTTTGATTTGGAGTAGATTAAAATATCATCGATGAAGACGAGGACAAATTTATTCAGAACTCCCCTGAACACTCTATTCATTAGATCGACAAAGTATGCTGGAGCGTTGCATAGGCCAAACGGCATTACTAACCATTCATAAAATATGTCTGAACCTCTGAAAGCTGTCAAAGGAACACACTCTTCTGCTATTCTCAATTGATGAAAACCTGTAGCTAGGTCCATTCGGGAAAATACCTTCGCCCCATTCAATTGGTCTAGCAAATCATCAATGCGGGGTAATGGATATTTATTTTTAAGCGTCTGTTTGTTGAGGTCTTGGTAATCAACACATAATCTAAGAGTACCGTCTGACTTTGGGACAAACACAACAGCTGCACCCCAATTAGAAAATTAGGTCTGATTAGACCCTTCCACAACAGTTGACGAGTTTGATCGCCTAATTTTCTTTTTCTTTCGGAGTCATTCTGCGAATTGGATGTACCACTGGTCTGGCATTGGGAATTAGATCGATTCGGAATTCTATTTCTCTTTGCGGAGGTAAGTTTTCAACTTCTTCAAACACATCCGCATAGTTTCTAACAATCGGAATCTTTTCTATGGAAGTGGGGATAAGTTCCAATGCTGACCAAAATTCTTCTCTATTCGGATTCGAACCATGACAGGGAACCGTAATATATCCAAGATTCGTTCGAATTTTAACGATTCTTTCCGCACACTTTACCTCAGCTTCGTATTTCGTTAACCAATATAGCCCGAGAATGATATAGAGTTCGGGAAAATCCATAATGATTAAATTGAAAGGAAACTTGTAGGAAGAATAAGAGACTGACACTCTACAATATGAACCGAGAGTAATAGGACCCCCTATCGGGTTATGAACTTCCACTGATTCTTTAAGCTTCCTCTGTTTTAACTTTAATTTGTGCACTGTGTTCTTAGCAATAAAACTACGCGATGCACCTGTGTCAAATAATACAGAAACAGGAATATTTTTAATGGTAAGGGTACCTCCCAAAACATCAGGTTTACCTGCTCCATCGGAAGCAGCTGGCGGGCTCGACCCATCATAGACGTGAGCTACTGTAGCTTTCTTCAGCAAGGGACAGTCTTTGACCAGATGATCGGTCTTGCGGCAATTGAAGCACGAGCGAGGGTTCTGAGAGCCTTGGCTCGAGCCTTGAGGATTTGTTTTCTGCCTCTTCGGAGCTGTGCAGACGTTTGAGTAGTGCCCCGGCTTACCACAGTTAAAGCAATTCCCTCTTGGCGGCTTGCCATTCTGAGGTTATGAAGATGCTGCTTGGCTTGACTCGCCTTGATTTACAGCAGGCTTGCGCTTGTTTCCGGCTTGGCTTCTAGCGCGATCCTGATCCAGATGCCTTTGATCAAGGTCTTCATAGTTGCATGTCATTTCCACCAGCTCGTTGAATTCCAGCTTGACATGGGCCATGGCTCTATCATGATATTGTCGTCTTAGCCCAAGGATAAACCTCTTATTTTTGGATTTCGCAGTGGCGACGAGCTCCGGAGCATAGGGCGACAACAGTGTAAATTTATTCAGATAATCTTGCACGGAAAGATCCCCCTGCTGGAGATTGGCGAAGTCATCGTGCATTCTTTCTAGAGCTTGTTCGGGGACATATTTCTCCTTGAAGAGTTCTTTGAATCCATCCCATGTTCTTCTAGCTTCTCTATTCCCGGCGGTAAGACATTCCCACCATAATTCAGCTTGTTCCTGCATAAGCCAGGCGCCCATAATAGCTTTGTCTTCGTCTCCAAGCCTTAGGCCTTCAAGAATTTTCTCGCATGTTTTGAGCCATGCAAGGGCCTCTATTACTGTGCCAGTACCCGAGAAGGTCTTGCCTCCTAAGTTCTTATATCTCTTAGCTACATGGTCTAGCTCGAAGTATTGAGCTGCCGGAGGTTGTATCAAAGGTCCTTCTGGAGCTGGGACTTCTCCTCTTCCTCGGCCTCGGCCGGCACGGCCTCCTCTAGCGGCGACTGCTCTGGTAGCCATTTTCAAATTCTGTATAAGCAACGAAAAAGTCAACTAACAGAAATGATAGTCTATTGCATAGTTAAGCCGAAAATTTTACGGAAAGATAACGATGGACTGATCAATTGTTTTTGCTATTCTGCTCGGCTCATTCTAGGACTTTACTAGTCCTATCTCTAATGAGCGACTCGCCTTAGAATACTACGGATTCTATTTTGATGAAGTGTTTAATGTGTTAGACTCCAGAACTAAGGTTAACCAAAGCTCTAATACCAGCTGTGACGATCCCAAAACCCCGTGACACGGTGTTAAGGATAATCATTGGAATATAACACATTAATCATCATTAGCAGATCACATATAATAGCATAAACAGAAAATAGAATAATTTACACACATATGACAGCGGAATCATATAGATATCATCACATCAGAGAAGCACAGTACAGGATACAACTTAGTGCATAATGATACATAATCAGTCACCATCGCCTGAGGCGGAATCATACATAAGGAGTACACAAAAGGAATATCAGTCTACATCGCCAATGGCGGAATCATAATATAGATACAATAATGGCGGAGAAAATCCAAGTCAGCACGGTGTAGTCAAGCCTCGCCATGAGCCAAAAGGTGCGTCAGAAACCTGTAACTAGGCTGCCCGTGCGAAAATGAGGGCATCCGAGTTTGCAAGGTGAAACAAACTACGAGTCAGTCATGGGACTGGTATGAGAAATCTACTCAACTTATTAACAACAATAATAAGGCAAATCAAAGGACCACGCCACTTTCGCGGAACGGGTTTACTCCAATGAGTGCTAGTGCATGAAATAATGTAAATGATTAAATCATCGCAATGCTTTTTATAAAATGAAGCCATTATAAGACTCAGGTCCCATCACACAATGCAACGCAAGCCGGAGGATAGAGTTTTTACCTTATAATGGCCGAAAATGCTTCATACGAACAAAACAAAAGTGTTTGATATTATTACTAGTGCATATATGTTTCAAAAGTGATTCCAATCATAAATATCAATCCTAGGCGGCATAGCTACCATCTACTATGTCGCCATACTAGTGATACAATCACGTCTTCATATTTCGTATTGGAAATTGGGTTCCTTCATGAGTCGAGGCAAGGGGCAAGCTCCTCTCCAATTCGAGACACTCTAGCAAATGTCCCAGGACCCCACTATGATCCTTGGATCTTCAGGGTCGTTTCTCTCTTACTTTTGAGGATTAGTTATTCCTAAACACACGTTTCCCAGTCCTTACAGACCTATATCGAGGCGCCTCGCATTCCAACAACCACACAGGTGAAAAGTATATATAATGTCAGGGCTGGTAGGTCACTGACACCACCTTAGCTAGAAAGAAACGTCGTGCTCTCCCTGCAGTCACTCTCCCGTTTTTGACTCATACCGAGGTGTGAGGCTCGCGAATTCACGTTATACACAAAGCTATGCCACACAGACCATGCTTTGATCATCAACCACAAGACTTTGCTTTGCAACAGAAGCCTTGATCATATGCTACTTAGGCGTGCCACACAGGCAATCCACTCCATGCGACTGATTTCTGTCAATACATAACCTCTGAGCTCGTACGTTTCAGAGAAGGGCGTTAAGCAAGAGAATAAATTCTCCGCCGCCAAACAGATATATATTTAACAGAGATCAATCAACACAGAACAAAATCCAATGTCAGACACACAGTCCATTTACAAGTCCGTTCTGGGTCTGAACGAAACCGGAGGCACCAATTCCTCGCATATCCGTACCATCAACAGTATGTTTGGACGGCTACTACTTCAGTTCCTTCATGGTAGCTACTCCAATCACGAGCATCAGTAGTGCCCATCCATCCAATGTGGAGATCGTCGGTCTTCTGCCGTCTTCGACTCTTCGACCTCTCAACGTCGATCGATTATTTGAAATGAGATAAACTCGGCCTTTTCAAATAACCCACGTACATTTAGATTTTCAAATCAATTAATCACATGGTTGGACTATTCAACATTCACTTTTCAGTTATTTAGTTATAATTTTCATGTCAAGTACATTCAACCATCACATATCTAGCAAAAACAACAAAATTGGTTTATTTCCACTCTATATCATCTATAGCATTTTCTAACGATATATCGCCATTTTTATTTAATTTAAAACGGCCATATTTAATTAAACGACGTTTCAGGTCGTGTCGATGCACTGGCGCTGCTTTTCCCTAATTTTGTTTTACACATATCTGAAAATCTAACCGTTGGATCTTCACAAATTTGGTGCCGTTGGAAAGATATTTCCAAGGCGAACCCAACGGTTTCAGTTTTGGGAAAATCCGACGGTCGGATTTTCCACACTAGCCATTTGAAGTTACGATTTCAATTTACAAACTGCAGCGTCGTTATTCGATTTAATTTTAATTATATTTATATACATATATAAATATAATCGTTTCTGGCGCTGTTTTTCTTCAGATTTGAATTAAACATTCCAGACAATCCAACCGTCGGATCTTCACAAAGTTGGTGCCATTGGAAAGATATTTCCAAGGCGAACCCAACGGTTGCGGTTTCGGGAAAATCCAATGGTCGGATTTCCCGCACTAGTCGTTTGAAATCACGGTTTCAAAACACGAACTGCACGGCCACGTTTCGTTTTAATTTTATTTATATTTATATATTTATATAAATATAGTTCATTCAAAAATTCCTATATCATTTCTACTTCAATTATTTCACCAACGCCTTTAAATTTCGGAAAATTTCGCCATTACCTCCTTTGTACGGGAGGGTCTGGGAAAATTCCCAAATAGCCACACGGGCGTCTTATATCAAAAAGAAAAAGAAAAAGCCAAGCGGCTACCCAACAGGCTCATAAAATCATCACCCAAACAAAGCAGTAATTGTGTACCTATTTGTCGAGCACAAAATTTTATTCCTCTTCTCTAGCCCCTTTTGCTATAACCTGTTCAATAAATATGCATGTACATATATACAATTTCTATCACATACCGTTTTCCATTCAATTTCATATTTGATTTACTTTGGCTTAAAAACACCATTCATTTTAATGTTGCATGCATAGGCTAAATCATATCATTAGCTAATTAACGCATATTTCAACTCATGCATGTTTATTTGAACAAGTGGCTATTTTTAACACTTCACATTTTCAAAGATGATAATTTTGGCGAACTAAAATGGATTTCAACACATGACTATTTTATTTAGTTCCTATGCATGTTAAAAATAATATTTCTTTCACAAATATTTATTTCAACGTCCGCATATCTTTAACATATCACAAATATGATAAAAATGATATTTTTATCGTTCAAAATATTTATTCGACAAATGGATGTTTCCAACACTTCATAGTTTCAATAAAAATATAATTTTTATTGTTCGATCTTTTTATTCAACACATGAACTTTTCCACTACATACACTTCTCAACAAATGAGCATATCCACACATGGACATTTTATTTATGTTGTTCATATTAGAAAGATGGGATTTTTATTGTTGAAACTATTTATATAAGGCGAATATTTTTCATACTTCATATATATATAAAAATGTGATTTTTATTGTTTAAACACTTCATTCATTCACAAATGAATTTAATTTTCACACAACACTTTTCAACACACAAACTTTTCCACACATGGATATAGTTTCAATATATGGCTTTAATTTCAACGCATGAAAATAATTTCAACATATGGAGATAATTCTAACACACAAAGATTATTCAAAATTTCGGCAGCATAACGGCAGGGTAGTTAAAACCGGCACCGTCCCTAGTACGGCTCCTCGCTCTACCTTAAAACCTCGCGGTTTTTGACAATGGGGATTCATGCATCTAATTCGCACGGAGGCGGCATGTTTATTTTTATTTCCACAAATATTTCCAATTCATTTCAATCACCAATGGGTATTTTTCAACCACGACCAAACAATGTCAACCACAAACAATGATTCAACCATTCGTATTTTTCATCCAATGTTTCACACCAATTCACAACAATAAATATCGTCCATGGTTTGTGGACGAGGGGAGTGTATATATATATATATATATATATAATTGCTATATTTCACTTGCATTTCAACACATATATCAATTATTCTATGCATGTAAAATTCATACTTTGCTTATATAGCTTACACTACGCATGTACATGAGGTATACGACACGCATGTAATTTATATTTCGCTAATATAAATTATACACGACATTTTCCATTCAATTTCACGTTAATTTAGATTTCTCACATTAGTTTTCGGAGTGCTAAAAATCGATACGATGTCAGAAAAATCCGCGGCTTCTTCTATTGGGTAGAGAGCTTCCTTGCGGTCCCGATGTTTCCTGTTTCATCGAATTTCGTCAACATACCAAAAAGATATGATTTTTCAAAGTGTAAAGATAAAAAAGAACTCACCTTTCACGAAGCTTCAAAGCTAGGTTTACGGTTTTCGCGAAATCAGTGGCACGTGGGGACGATCGGGGGTGCTGACGTGGAAGAGGACGGCGAGGGCTTCACGGCGCTGGTGGTTTGAGGGGGTGCGGTGGCAGATCGGAGCGGCGGCGGCGCTGGGAAGTCGATGACTTCCTGGCTTCGATTCAGGTGGCATAGGCGATGAGGGTGGCGATGCTGGGGTCGGATCTGACGAGGAGGCGGAGGCGCTTCGAATGGTGGCGGTGGCTGTAGGTGGCGGTAGCGGCGGCGACGGAGGAGAGAAGGTCTCGAATGGGTTTCGCCGTTGATTTCGGGGATTTTCTTTTTTTTAAAAAAAAATTATGAATGGAGAATTCTGATTGGCTGAGGACTATATTAAATTTTTAAATAGTGTTTTCTCAAACGAACTCCTTTTTAAACCCAACGACTGTCGCCCTTAGCTAAATACCCCAATTCCGGACACAATGGGATATGTTTTGTAGGCCAATTCGACTGTTACAGTCAGTTAATTTTCAAATTATAGTATAAAACATTTAATTTTTAACTCCGAACGTACATTTCAATTTGCCAGGGCCACGAACTGATTCGAAAAATTCTAGAAAAATAAATCTAGCTATGTTTTGACGCTACGGTCCCAACAAAACTAGTTTCGTCGAATTCCGAGATTGTTTGAAAAATGGCCATTTTCTGGTCGATCCAATTTTACAGAAATTGATTAAACACTTTTTCTTTTGCCACGCTCACATACTAGCTTCAAAAATTATGAAATTTTTCCCGGACCCAACAAAAGTGGTTTCGTCGGATTCCGAGGTCGTTTGCAAAATATCAATTTTTCAGGGCTATATATTCTATATAGCGACCTATCTGAAAATTCATTTGGCCATAACCTTTGATTCCCGTTATTAAACTTCGATTTTTCAGATTCGTTAGAAAGGTATTGATAAACAGATTTAAATATTTTTGGTTTCGCTAAAATCCGTTATATTTTCCACCCTGCACAGTCAGTCAAAGTTTGAATTCAAATTTTCAAACTGACTCACTATTTCTAATTCCATATTTTATTGAAATATTCTATTTCAATTATTCAAATTCCTTTGAAATCACCAATTTAAAATTTTTAAATTGGCTCGTATTTTCCGGGTTATTACACAAAGCTACGCCACACAGGCCGTGCTTTGATGATCAACCACAAGACTTTGCTTTTCAACAGAAGCTTTGATCAATTGCCACTTACGCGTGCCACACTGGCAATTCACTCCATGCGACTGATGTCCATCGATATACAACCTCTGAGCTCATACGTCTCAAAGAAGGGCATTAAGCAAGAGAATAAATTCTCCGCCGCCAAACAGATGTATATTAAATAGAGATCAATCAACACAGAGTAAAATCCAATGTCAGACACACAATCCATTTACAAGTTCGTTCTGGGTCTGAACGAAACCGGAGGCACTTTCCTCGCATATCCATCCATCTCTAAGTACGTCTGGACGATCACCAACTCTTTCCCTCATCTTGGGTGTACAGCCCAATCGAGATCAACAATAATCACCCAAACGATGTGAAGACTTCCGGTCTTCAACCACCGTCTTCATCTTCGACATCTCGTCGAATCGGTTATTCAGAATGGGTATAAACCCAGCCTTTCTGAATTACCCACGTATATGATAAACAAATGTTACACAAATACAACAAACGCCTCATTCCAATTCAGTATATTCTTTTATTCACAAAATCACATTCTTAGGGAAAGGTTCCCATTAATTTTATCAAAGATAAATTCTTCTAAATTTATTCTTTAATCTTCCTTTGGATATCATTTCAAACTAGTCGGGATTAGCGAACCAAACCGAAGTAATTATTTGTTTTATTTCCCAATCCCAACCTATCCATCCCTTGGAGTAAAACTGGTAATACTCCCTATCCAACACCACAGTGCTATCGGTAAAATTAATTACCATTTCATGTTCAAATCTAATTAAAGATTTAACTATCGCTTTGGAGCAAAATGGGTGATACTCCATTCTCGATCACTTTCCAAATTTGATAATTTAAATTATCAATTCACATTTCAATCTAATTAAAGATTCATTAAAACTCCACTTAGTTTTAATCTTTTCAAAAATCAACATCCTGCCTTTAACTGGGTTAAAGAACCAATGTCATCTAAAACACGATTCACGATAAACCCAATCACATTTGATATTAAATACAAGGCTCTGAATAGAAAATATACTGGCTTATATTCAATATCAAATTCTGAAACCAACAAATATAGTATTGGAAATAACGATATAAAATATATCTTTCAAATTCCCATAACAATATCTGTATAGTCACGAAATCCAACATCGAAATATTCCGAAGATAATTTCGAATCCACTCCAGTCCAATTCACATATTGGGAATATTGATTATTTTTAAAATCACTTTCAAATTCAATTTATTTATTTCAAAAATAAATTGATTTTAATTCTAGTTTAAAACTAGTTCATTTCTACAAAAATATATTTTTATCATTTCAAATGTGGAGTTTTTCATCCCAGTTCTTTCCAATTCACATATTATGATTTTACACAAATTATTAATATTTTTAATAATTTTATCAAGGCCCGTACAGTCGATTTCCAACAACGGCCATCGAACTGCACTTACAACGACCTTTTCTGAATTTTATTTGGACATAATTCTGAATCCAACCGTTAGATTTCAAATTTCAAATATTCATTGGAAAGCTATTTTCGATACGAACCCAACGGTTCCGGTTTCAGGAGAATCCGACGGTCGGATCTCCCGCAACGTCAATTCGAAGTCAATGGTCGAAATTCACAAACTGCCGTGGCGCGTTCTATACAGGCCATTATATATATATATATATATATATATATATATATATATATATATTTCGTCGATTTCCTTTTAAAACGTATTTTATAAATCATTTTAAATTCGTTTTCAAAACCATTTCAACTCTATATTCAATTTCAAATCAAAATTGAATATTTCGTATCATTACTATATAAATGATAATATTTTCAAAACGTTATATTTCGAAATCACTACCTTTTCTATATTTATTATAAAAACAAATATAATCGATATACATATCGTTCACATCAAAATAGCGAGACTCTAATCAACACGGCTTTATATATTTCAATAAATCAGTTATTCTATTCAACAAATGAATATTTATTCCATTCAACACATGAATATTTTTTTTTTCAACACACGACTAATCTCAACACATGAGTACTGTCAACACACGACTGTTTTTGTTATGTAAAATATTTTATAAAATTATGGTATCTATCGTTTGATTTTCAATCAGACTCCACCGTGAAGCAGTTCTAATTTTAAATACGATAAAGATGTAAATTTTATTATTAAAATATTTTACTCAACACACGACAATTTTCAACACATGATTATTGTCAATACATGACTATTTTTATATTCAACACATGAATTTTCTTTTATAATATTCATTATTTTCCCGATTGTAATGAGGCCCAATCAATCACCATATAATGTTAATTATATGGATTCCATATACACATGTATATAATAGCAACGATAAACAATCAACCATCATCGAAAGTGCACCACACAACTGCATAAGCATCAAATATAAATAATTAACGTTTACACAGCCTGTCGAACAATCGATCGACATACAATGAAATAATTGGGATTGGTGTACTCAAATATCATCCCAACACCCGTGTGGGGTTTCAAATCAATAAACGCAGATTTTTATTTGTGCAGTTGGGCGATGTGTAAAATTTATCGTACCAATCAACATCAGTCAAATCAGTGCATATAAACAAATCGGACGATTTGTTTATAAATATTTATTTACTCACATTCACTATATTCATATTCCCTTAAAAATTATATTTTTAACGATAATTAATTTATTTCAACCATCTACAATTTATTATCGATTTCACATAAGCATCACAAACAATTTTCACAACACATCAATCAAACAAACAAGCCATCCATGGTCTGTGGATGACGGGTGTCGGGTGCTGCTAAGCACCGTCTGCATCCTAGTATATATATATATATAACTAGAAAAAGAAATTTAGAGTGAGAAGTTCTCACCAATAGCTAATCCAAACGCCTCGACTCTTCTTATGTAGAAGTCATCGCTGTTCTCGCCTTTTGTCACTTTCGTTGCCCGTAGCCACTACATATATAAAAATCACATTTTTATATTGTTGCTATGTATATAAGAATCATATTTTTACACCGCTACTATATAGATAAAAATTCTATTTTTACATTACTACTATATAGATAAAAATTCTATTTTTACATCGACGTCCTATAATAAAGATTATATTTTTATATTCTCTATTATATAGAAATTATATTTTTAATACACTACTTATATAAAAATAGTATTTTTATATCTTCTACTATATAAAGGTCATATTTTTATTCGCTGCATATATAAAAATCACATTTTTATATTTACTTTGTTATAAGAATTATATTTTTATACTTCTACAATATAAAAGATTATATTTTTATACTTCTACAATATAAAAGATTATATTTTTATACTTCTACAATATAAAAATCATATCTTTCCTTATTTCAAAATCTCACCTTTTCTAATTTAACAATCAAATCTTTTTGCCATGAAAAATCTGTTCTTTTTACTAGGAAAAATCATTTCTTTTCTCGCTATTCTAATCAAGTAAAAATCATATTTTGAACAATGCTAAATATAAATATAAAAACTGATTTTATAAATACACTTTAACATATAAGAAAAATCGGTTTTTAAAAATAAAAACAAAGCAAAAACTCACTGTTAATTTTCAAGAGGGGGAGAGTGGAGTTGTTCGCTGCTGGTGGTTCCAGAGGGGGAAGGCGGCACCTCACAGTGTCGGTGGTTGGGCAGTGGGCCATAGGGCGCGGCGACTCAGGGAAGAAAAAAAGGGGGCGGTTTTGGTGATGGTCGGCGGCTTTGAGAAGAGGGGAAGGGAAGAGAAGACCGGGACGAGAAGAAGAGGGGGGGTTTGGTGGTGGTCGGCGGCGCTCCGCCGATGGGGAAGCGACGGTGGTGGATCGCGGTTCTCCGCGATGGAGTTTTTTTTTCTCTGTTACGGGAGAGAGAATGTGAAGGGGAGGGGGGGTTAAAGGAAAGTGTATATATATATATTTACTTTTAAAAAGTAACTTTTTCTTTCGACCTCGAAACGAAACCCACCGCCTGTCGTCCATAGCGTTTCACCCCCATTTCGAACACAATGGGATATGTACCATAAGCTGATTCGACCGTTTCGATCAGTTTTCGTTAAAATCAACATATAACTCTATATATTGAATTTGAACGCGCATTTCAATTTAACGGGGTCACATACGAACTCTAAAAATTCCCGAAAAATATTTTCTAGCTTCGTATTGACGATACAGTCCTAACAAAACTAGTTTCATCGAATTCTGAGGCGATTAGAAAAATGGCCAATTTCCAGTCGATTAAAATCAACTAAAACTGGTCAAACGCGTTTTCCTTTGCCACGCTCACATATTGATTCGTAAAATTATGAAATTTGAAACCTAGCAATAATTTGACATCACGGACCCAACAAAAGTTGTTTCGTCGAAATCCGAGGTCGTTTGCAAAATTTCCATTTTTAAGGGCCTGAATTCCATAGCGACTATTCAGAATTTTCAACTGGACATATCTTTTGATTCCCGCTATGAAATCTCAATTTTTCGGATTCGTTGGAAAGATATTCTCGATTAGATTCAAATATTTTTGGTTTCACTAAAATTCCTATCTCCCAATGCAATTGTATTTGATATCATTCTAATCTAATTCGGTTTCATTTACCACTTAACTAATTTCAATTCAATTCCAGCTCGGTTTCACAAATTTCCATTTAAATTTGTTTTTAATTCGAACAATCTCTTCCTGGGAGTTTTAAACAACTTACCTTTTCCGAAACAAAAATCAAATATTCGCTTTCGAAATCAAAACAACTTGTTTTCTCAAAACAATTCAAAAACAAAAACTTTGGTAGTAATCCGTCACTTACAACTCAAAAATGAACTCCGATGATGTCATGATCATCACTGGAATCTATTTCCAACTATCGAAGTGAGTTCATACTATATCACTTTCAAAACCATATCTAAACACTTCCATTTTGAAATTCATTTAAAAATTTCTTTTTCAATGCATGTAACAAATTTAAAATCTCCCAGAATTTTTAAAATTCTCATATATTTAATCCAAATTCATTTGTAAATACCATCCCATGATTGCAGGGTTTAATTCCAATTCTGATTTAAATTTAGATTCAATTCAATTCATAACAATCATACGAATTCTACTTGGTTAGATATATGACCATTTAATTTATAATCTTACTAGATTATAATAACAACCAATATATCCAATTTATTATAATCATTCTAATATAAATCCTTTATATCAAAATATAATTTGGGGTAAATTATTTCATTTACCCTCTTTTCAAAACATACAGTGCCGGTTCATCGTATTCAAGTGTATATAAACCCCTACCGATACAGTGGATCAAACTAATCGACCAGAACCCATAAACAACTCAACCAATAAATCTCCACAATATAAAACCATTTTTATATCAAATAACAAATACACGCTCATATATATACACTCAAACTCAATCTAGGGTGTTAATAACCCCATCTCTACTGAGTCACACCACAGAGCCAAGGTAATCACTTAACCTTATGCTCTGATACCAACTGTAGTGTCCCGAAATTCCAGTACAATTTGAGCTGACCAAATAACACAAGTCCAACCCAAATTACACTAGAAACCAGAAAACTAATAGAAAGAAAACAGAGGGTGAGAATAGATAAGATAGAAACTTAGAAAAGAAGAAGAAGAAGAACATACAACATCAGAGAAACACGAATCTCACAACGGAACGAACAATATATAACAGATACATAACTTTGAAATAAAATCAATATATGTATACAGTAACATTATCAGAGTATAAGACTTACATCACAGCGGAAATAAACAATAGCTATATATATTCCTGAAGCCTCCTGCTCCAAGCTCTCCAAGTATATTTGAAAAATCCTGACTACTTGACTGCTCGTACAAATTTGAGCACCAAAGAGTTTAGGGAAAACAAAACAAAAAACTCTGGGTCAGTCATGGGACTGGTATGAGTAAACAATTTAAAACAGTTTGGGAAAATAATGATATCTCATAAGACTATGCCGTATAACGGAACGGGTTTTTCCCTTATGAGAATCCAAATCAATCTGATTTAACTTTCAATCCATTTTGAAAGAAAACATTGATCTTTTATATCAAAATTCTTTTGATATTATAATAGTGTCTATCAACCACAATATAATAATCATCTTGTAGAATGCTTTCATCTCACGTTCCACATATATAGTATATAATCAAAACCGCGAGCACTTATTAGGTAATGGATTTCCAACTATGACAAGGTACGGAACCACCTTCCGATAGTGTACCTCTAGAGAGGAATATATTGGGTTCAACAAGAACATCTTGCAACCCGGCCACACATGACCGACCACTCATTTCGCTTGAGTGTATCGAATGTATATCACCAACGGTCGGGATCAGCAACCGTTTCCCAAATAGGACAGCATCGAATAGATTAAAGAATGAAATGAATATCTCTAGATAGGTGATAATACACCCTACTTGGCAGCCAACCACTTAGCTATGCTGCCTGCCAGATTTTTGTCATTTCCTGGTTGTGAGGCTAGAGGCCATGCTTATCTCTGACAGATCACACAATTTTCCACTTTGAATGTCACATCGTCATACCCACCAAATCACAAATTGATTTCCCCAAAAATATAACGGGTATACAGCTAAGAGAAACGAATTCCTCCGCCACCAAACGTAAATACGTTTGAAGAGATCAACTTACGCGATCCATTAAATATACTATGTCAGACATTCTTCCATACAGGTTGTCCTGAGACTGGACAAACCGAAGGCACTATTCTGTAAATCTATCTTAGGCAATTTCTACCTAGAATTTGACAGAACGACCCTTGCATAACTCCGTCTTCAATTATCTCCATCATATTTGATTCGCAACGCTAATGCCCATACAGAGTGGTTTTCAGATAATGAATCTGATTCCGGTCTCTCCATATTGATAACGGAAAAATAGTTAAAAACTTCAATAGTCGGTGAGTTAACTATCAAAGAAAAACACGTGTGCAAACAACGGTCGTATTTCCAAATGGAAATCTTACCGATCTATCATCAGTCAACCTTTTCTCTTTTTAAATCAATTTATCATTAATTTATTCAGTTACCCATTTCCATATCTCCATAAATTCTTATTTTCTAAATTTAGAAAATATACGTATTGAATATTGGAAAACAGTTCCATTTCCGTATTTCATGTATCACTGTCATTCCAGTATTCTTTAACATCCAACATTTCATTTTCTATGATTAGAAAATATCTCTGATTATATTTGGAAAAATGTTTCCAAAACTCATTCATTAGATTTAAACAGATGTTTAAATAAAACATCACTACGCCAATTCAAATCGTTTTCTTCATTAACTAAATTCACTTAACCAACCTTCATTATCAAACCTTAACCATTCCTTAGTTAAAAATGGAGTCAATCAAGTTGGGGTATAACTACCTCTCAGACCTTAACTGAATAACATTTCTAATTTCGAAAATAGACAAAGTTCACCTTCTAAATCTTTAACAAGCTTCCTTACGTAACTCTCAGATTCTATTTACGAATCCACTTTCTTTACAGAAATCATTGATTATAACTATAGCATTATAATCCCTACTTCTGAAATATCTAACTTCAAAACATAACTTTTATTCCTTAATTTAATTAAATAACTAAATAGACAATTTATAAATAAATCATTAAATATTGATTAAAAAGGGAAAGTGTACTTTCCTGAATTTGATATAATCGAATTTCAACGTATAACTTTCATTCGAATATCTCTATTCGATAACTCCTTTTCGAATCTATATTCGATTACTCCTTCCGAATAAACCATATTCGATAACTCCTTTCGAATAAACTATATTCGATAATCTCTTTCGAATAAACTATATTCGATAATCTCTTTCGAATAAACTATATTTGATAACACCTTTCGAATAAACTATATTCGATTTACTCCTTCCGAATAAACCATATTTGATTACTCCTTTCGAATAAACTATACTCGATTTACTCCTTTAACTCTATTCGAATAAACTATATTCGATTAACTCCTTTAACTCTATTCGAATAAACTATATTCGATAACTCTTTCCAAATAACTAATATTTGATAACTCCTTTCGAATAACTAATATTCGATAACTCCTTTCGAATAACTAATATTCGATAACTCCTTTCGAATAACTAATATTCGTAATCCTTCTTCGAATAATTAATATTTGATAACTCCTTTCGAATAACTAAATCTCTCTTCGAATAACTAATATTCGATAACCTCTTTTCGAATAAACTATATTCGAACAACTCTAATCCGACTAACTCTAATTCAATTAACTCTATTCGAATAACTAATATTCGATTAACTCTAATTCGATTAACTCTAATCGATTAACTCTAACTCCACTCGATTTACCCCTTTCAATTAACTCTAACTCGATTAACTCTAATCGATTAACTCTGATTCGATTAATCCTAATCGATTAACTCAAACTCAATTAACTCTAATCGATTAATTCTAATTCGATTAACTCTAACTCGATTAACTCAAATCGATTAACTCCATTAAGTTTGACTTTGTATTTCAAAATAGTATCCCATTTCCAAATTCTATATATACTTCTATTTATAGAATTATTCATACGAAATCTCCTTTTTATTTCTAACACTTAAATCTCATTTAAAATTTCCTTTTATAACTCTATTTATTTCATAAATAAATATTTCCTTTTATAACTCTATTTATTTTCTAAATAAATATTTCGTTTTATAACTCTATTTAATTTTCTAAATAAATATTTCCTTTTCAATTCTATTTGTTTTCTAACTATCTCCTTTCCTATTTGTTTGACAAATATTTTCCTTTTATATTTGTTTCACAAATATTTTTCTTTTATATTTGTTTTCACAAATATTTTCCTTTTATATTTGTTCTTTGATTTTATAAAAATATTTTCTTCTATAAAATCCTTTTCCTTTTATATATAAAATCCATTGATTTTATATAAATGCTTTATTTTCAAAATACACTTTGAAAATCCCCTTTTCTACATTCAAGTATTTCTTACGGTATTTAAAATACCCAAATAACAATGATCGATATCATTCAACACACGTAATCAACACAGATTACATATCACATCATATATTAAAATTAATGAAAAACAGTAAAATAAATGTTGAGGAATCTAGTTGGATTCCTCCGACCTCTTTCCATGCATCCAAAGATGTTAAAAAATATAATTAACATCATTTTTATTTCACTATGAAATATTCTACTAAACAGAATCAATTTATATATATATAACCAGATCTATAGTTTCAACCAATTACTTAGCAGTTCAACCAAACAGTCAACACACAGATATCAATCATCATTTATCAGTTCTAAAAATACGTTATAAAAATATGAACTGGTAGAGTTGGTGAGTTTTACGCATATTGGACAGTTATAGTTAAATAACGATAATTGTCGTTGAATCAGATCAGACAATTTATTTCGCTATAAATTGGAACTGTAACGACCCGAAAATCCGTACTAATTTGAGCTGATCAATACCCTACACATTCAGCTCAAAGTGCACGAACATTCAGATCATTAATAGAAAGAAATAAGAGGATGAGAAAGATAAGATAGAACTAATAGAATAGAAGAAGAAGAAGAAGAACAAAACTGAGCAAAATCAGAGTAAAACATGAATCTCACAGAGGAACGAATAAAATATATTATATAGCATAACTTTGAAATACAAAACTGTATTGTACATATATATACCATTATCAGAGTACAACTCATCATATCACAGCGGAAATAATCTCTAAACACTAACGGTGAAGCCTTCTGCTTTTAGCTCCTCCCAGTGTATCTGTAAAATCCTGAAACACTTGACTGCCCGTACAAATTTGGGCACCCAAGAGTTTAGGGAAAAATAAACAAAATAAACTCTAGGTCAGTCATGGGACTGGTGTGAGTAAACTCCAACCATATATTTTAACTTTGAAAATCCTTTTGAAACCAAAAGGATAATAGTAAGACCAACCCACACATAAAGATGGATGGTTTTTACCTTACTATAACCCAAAACACTTTGATATCAAAATCCAGTGATATTACAATAATGTCTAATCAAATAAATAACCAAATAGTAGAACGCTTGCATCTCACGCTCTACATACATAGTATAAAATCAAAAACCGCAGGGCGCTTATTGGAGATTGGATTCCAATTATGACAAGGTATGGGACAACCTGCCGATAGTGTATCTCTAGAGGCGAATACACTGGGTTCAACAAGAACGTCTTGCAACCCGGCCCACACATGACCGACCACTCATTTCGCTTGAGTGTATCGAATGTATATCACCAACGGTTGGACTCAAACCACCGTTTCCCGAAAAGGGACAGCATCGAAATAGATTTAAGAAGTAAAAGGAATTTCTCTAGATAGGTGATTATACACCCTAATGGGAGCGACCCACATAGCCATGCTGCCTGCCATATTTTTGTCATTTCCTGGTTGTGAAACTTGAGGCTACGTCTATCTTTTAGAATATCTGGCCACCATACACTTTGAATGCCACATCGTCAAACCCATCAAATCACTAGTTGATCTTCCCAAAAATATTACGGGTATAAAAGCTAAGAGAAATGAATTTCTCCGCCACTAGATGTAATATCTTGAAAAGATCGTCTTATGTGACCATTAGGAATACTTTGTCAGACATTCGTCCATACAAGTTGTCCTGGGACTGGACAAACAGAAAACACCATTGTGGAACAAGACGACCCTTGCATTTCACTCCGTCTTCAATTCTCTTCAGCAGAATCTAATTTGCAGTGCTTATGCCTAGACGGAGTGGTTTTCGGATAATAGATCCTACCGGTCTCTCCGTATTGACAACGATGGTCAAAACACTTCGATAGTCGGTTATTTAACTATCGAAGTAAAAACAAACATTCATTCAAATGTACAACTAAACATCACACAACCACGGGCACTTTTATTTAATATTCGTTTTATTATTCGGATTCTTACATCTTATCAGATATTTCTCAAACCCCGTTTTAGCACTTTCACACTTCTTGTAAAATATTCTCAGTTATTATAAACTATTATTCTTATATTTCTTTGAACAACATCGTTACTTATTACTTTAGAATAAGTGGATTTCAAATCAAATGGTGTTCATTCCCTAGGGAGTAGTGCTATATATAAAAATCATGTTTAAGCTTGGTTAACAGCGCTAATTTATCGTTATAGTTCAAAACTTGTCATACGCTGTAATATTCTCCTTTATAATTAATCTCAACATCTCTTTCCGTTACAAAAATCTTGGCATCTCTTTCCGTTACAAAAATCTTGACATCTTGACATCTCTTTCCATTACAAAAATCTTGACATCTCTTTCCGTTACAAAAATCTTGACATCTCTAATTCAATAATATTTTAAATTAGGTCCACTTAAGAACAGTTATTTAATTAAAAATAATTAACTAGTATTTTACTTTATAAAATGAACTATAAAGTACCAGTTTATAATAGAATTTCTATTACAGTTTAAAGCTTCGCTTTAATTATAAAAATCTATTTTTTTATAATTGACTTCGTTGATTTGCCTGACGGCCAATCAACTTCTTACAAAACGATGTGTTTATGGTCGACTATTGTCACTTTCTCAATCGAAATCATTTATTTATTAAATCAACGTAACGTTGAATTTCCATTCAACATGGTTCAAACAGTGCACAAACCGTACATATAAGTATTTAGGAATCCGGTTGAATTCCTCCAACCGGTTTCCACATCCACGGATGTTAGTCAAACAATTATTATTGATTCCATACTAGGGAATATTATAATCAATGTAAATCAGTATCCAATCGGTGATGTGTACATATATAACGATATAAAATATTCACCCAATTTAATTGCAATCTACCAAATCGACCATCACACAGCATTCAAACGACATTAAAATATAATTATAATATTTTAAAATAGATCAGAGTTAGTGAATTTACTCATCTTTGCGCGTTAACCGTTAAATAACGATTTGCGTCAACCGATTATACCCGGCGCTTTAATTGCCTAAAATGTAACGTGCTCCAAATCTGCTCCTTGACGCTCTGTTCGTTGATGTGATCCCAACGCATTTTGGTTAGTCAGATCCGGACCAATTAAATCAATCCGCCCAAGCCAGTTGCACAGTGTTTCAATGTTATCACCATCCTAAACATCTTCGCTGACCCGTCATCATCAACACCACACATACACTTCACGTCTCGCACGTTCATTGAACAACAGCCTCTCCCATTTAACGCTGCTTATACTGACTTCGACACCACGGATTCACGCTATTGTACATCACACAACGCTTATGCAAAACTCCACTCATGTTTGTCCCTTTTTCCTCTGTTAAAACGCAGTGAAACCGCTTTAAACAATCATCACCTTCCTCAGAAATATACTCCGATCCAGTACTTATTTCGAACCATCCAACTCCATTATCACATTACAACGTCAGCCCAGCTTCACCACTTATGTTTTTACGAGTTTGCCAAACTCCTCACAACAGCTCACGCTGCTTGTCTAGACAGCGACAAATATGTGCTGAGTCCCTCAAAAATCCAAACTTAAAAGACCACGCCACCTTTTCTTACTTCTTCTCCAATTACAACGACAGTAGGCCACTTCTCTCCATCATTGAACTACGAATACAAATCCTGTATCATTGTTTAAACCGCACCAGGTCCTCCATTAAACCCATTTCCGTGCACAGTCTCTCTCCCTTCTCAATACCATTAACGCTCAAATTTAACAGTGCCTTCTCCCCCTTTTTCCACGTAGTGCAATGTTATTGCCTCCACTATTCATGAAAATAAATAAAACACTAATGTTACCATTAAGCTCTCCTCCCATCACGTGTTGCACTCCTTTTCTCCACCAAAAATAGCACGCCCTTCCCATGCAGATAATCACCGAACTCCTCCACATCATCATGAGCACAACCACCCCACTAACAACTGAATAAGCCCACAGATGCCAAACTAACCTACAAATCGAAAACCAACGTTCACATCAGGAGTTAACGCCTCAAGTTCACGAGATACCTAACTTCTCGACCATGTTGCAAACTTCAAGCCGAACACATAAAGATTCATACGAGCTCGTAGAGTTTCAAAGCAGCATTTCAACGGTATTTATTTCAGATTTCTTTTTTTCTTTTTTATAGAGTAGTATTTAGGTTGGAATAAATTTTTGAAGTAGCGATTACCATTGCTGTGCATTTTCCTGAACTAGAAGAACAGAGGTATGGGTTTGTTTATATATGGTGATGAAACTTGGGAGTCAAGGAGTAGGATAGATATTTGGCGAGTAGGTTACTGTACATTACTTAGTCTTCAAGGTTTAGCTTTGCAGGTGTGTGATGGATGGGCATGTGCTTCCGCTCGTAAATTGTATAGGATCTGCATATGTATTGTCTTTCATAGCTGGTGGATATTTATATGTACCTTATATAATATATTTTTTGATTTTCCTTCACAGTAGATTTTCATTTCGTACATCCAGCCTGGATATTTCCTTCAGAAACATTGAGACTACTCAAGCGACAGATTTTATAAGATTTGCCAGATTTGTATTTTCATATAGCGATGACTTCTAAATTGGTTGAGTGAACTTGAACTCATATGAGCAACTTGATGATGAAAACCAATATCTGGTAGGAGATCGAATCAATCCACAATACCTACATGTGTACCTCTGGGAGGAATTTTCATTTAAGGAGATAATATAATGTTATTATGGTTGGGTTCAATCTATTTTTGATCAAGTTGATCCACGGACTGTTGAGTTTGTTGACTATGGTCTGGCATTCATAAATCAGACAAGTGAGATGAGAGGGTATATTGCCATAACTATTCCAGATTCAAATAGTGGCCATTCAAGACATACATCACAGTAGTATTGAATGCTCGATGAATTTTATGTCATGCCTTTCTCTAACATATTGTGATTTGAGAACATTTCGATTTGTAAACGAATCCATGCAAACACCACAGGCATATCCTTGGAATAGCCATCGAGCTTCCTTCTTATTTATATCTCTCCAGTGCACCAAGTGCTTGGTCATCGGCAAGTTGGGCTGCACATAATTTGCACTTTATAGTTGTTCCAATGTAATCAAATTTTTGCTTCATGCGTCTCTAATATGGGTAATCCACTGATGACTTTATCTGTATAGATGTAACTTTCCTTTGAGAAAAGCTAACAGAGTTGTACGTTCAATTTCTAGGTTTGCAGAATTTCTTCTTTTAAAAGTTTCGATTTGCCAAGACTTTGCAGAGAACAGAATAGGCTGCGTTTTAGACTCTTGGGTAGGGGAAAAGATAGCTGCTTTGTACATTTTGATTTGGCTTGTAGAAAGAAAAGATAGAACGAAAGTGATTTTGAAAGTACATATTGTTGTGTAAAGTTTGATGGTAAACAGCAGTACATTTTAGGCAAGATCAGCTCAGATCTTAGATTAGGTAGGCAACATAAGAAGACCCATAGCCCTACGTTGGAAGAGACGTAGCACCATCCTTGAGAGCCAAGGCAAATTACTTGTATGTTAAAAAGGAGAAGCGTAAACCTACGTACCATCTAAATGTCATTTTATTGTTTATTTTATTATATTAAAATTTATTTTTATAATTATAACTGGCATGATACCTCTTCTATTTGGTTTTGTTCGTTTTTATACGTGACAAGTTTTAAAAGCTTGAGAAGGAATATAGTGCGTATACAGTGCACCAAATGGGAGTCGTTATTTATATATAAACAGATCTTTAAGTATAACAAAATTGAGTCTACCCTGTTACACACTACTACATTTATATATACGGATGACCAACGACAAAAATAAAAATACCCATTTGACGAGCAATGTGCCCCGATCCCAAAAATATAATAATATCGGTAGGTTGACTCATATTTTGAAAACCCAAAATATTGATATAGGGTGCAAAATACTCCAAATAAAAAGTTGCGTATTTATTCAATTAAAAATTACAGTAAAATTCTAAAAATTAAATTATCACTACGCCCCAAAAGAACCTTGTATAAATTCGAAATCAATATCTAGTTATATCGAATAAATCGTTACGGTCGATAAACGATTCTACAGCGATTATTTGAATATTTGATTTGGACATAACTCACAATCTATAACACGAAATCTTGGATTTTCACTTCCATTGGAAAGATACCGTTCAACAGATTCCAACGCTTCTTGTTTCGAAGAAATCCGACTAATAACGGGTCATGTACAATCAATTGAAGTTCAGAATGTTAAATTATGAACTGCCGCGATACTACGGGCTCGATTATATTTAATATATATTTTTATACATTCAACTTTGTTTTAATTTATATATAAATCCATTTCATTACGAATTCAATATTTAAACTGATTTAAATATTTAAATCCAAACCGATAAAAATGCGGGACGTTACAGGAACGAGCTCTAATTCACTCCCAGTCTGTTCCATTGCGTAGCCGCCATCCATACGGTCCCAACTGATCTTGTTTTGCTGAATTCTGATCCCGTATCACAAAGATATACCATTTATAAGTTAGTGTACTAATTAATTTAGATTAAACTTAAATTATAAAATCATTTGGGCCCTTATCTTTTTCTCTTCTGATGTTGGCCCACCCAAATGTTTTCTACCCGACTCGTTAGCCTTTCTTCTCCAAAAACATAAGCCGCATCCAGTATTGAAACCAATGGCCATTTCTTCACCAATAACTCCCTTTCTACTTCATTAATCCACACACAAGATGTACCATTCAACTCCTCTTCCAAAACACTCCGTCCCCATCATCTCCTCACACAACCCGATGCAATTACCTGAAACCGTCGACACGCTCACTCCTCGCTGCCAAAGCAAAGGCACAACCAAAATGTGAGTCGCAACCCATCATACTTTCTCCAGAGGTTCGCTTCCCTTCCGTAAACACCAATTCAAACTCACATCGAACTAACTCCTCCCCATCGTTGAAAAACCCCAACCCTGGCTATCGCATGCTACAGTGGAACCCCAAAAATGTACATCGCACCCAATTCCGAGACCACCTACTTGAAGCTCTCATTATCGGGATTTCAAAAATATAAGTTTAGTGATTTATTAGATTTGATTTCTTTTGATTTTTGAAGTGAGATCTTCTTCACGTTTCAGTATACTGGTAGCGGTGTGATGTCTGTTGATTTTGGAAGATAGAAATTAGGTTAGAAGGTGTTAAGGGGTTTTTATAGGAAAATTTAGATATTTTTTTCGAATATTATATTAAATTATAATCAACTTCTGTTTATATTTGTCCTTTAAAATTCCTGTAATCACACATGACATCCAAAAATCACGAAAATGGGCGTACAACTAGAGTTTGACATTACGGACCCAACGAAACTTGTTTTGTTGAATTCTGACTCCGTTTGCTCACACAGCGTATTTTTAACCGTCAAAATACTGACTGTTTTCACATTAAAAATCCGTACGGCCACACACTGACTCCAAAAATCACGAAAAGTGAAATCTAGCAATAATTTAATGTTACGGATCCAACAAAATTGGTTTCGTCGAAAACGGAGGTCATTTGCAAAAATGGCTATTTTTAAAGCTCTAAATAACCCTATTTTAAATATAAATATATTTAAAAATAATTAAATTAAATATTTATAAATAAATATTACCATATATATTCACACTAGAATATCATATAGCTCCAGAATATTCCTATATGAATTTCTAACTCGATATTTCAAATCCCGATTAAATCCATATTCGATTTGTAATGAAATTCCTTTTATATATCGTTATAAAATATATATGAATTCCATAGCGACTTTTCTGAAATTTGATTTGGACATAAATCAAAATCTACATGACGAAATCTCAATTTTTCTCTTCCATTATAAAAATATACTTCACCAGCTCCGAACGTTTCTTGTTTCATGGAAATCCGATTCAAAAAGGACCCTATATATTTAGTTGAAATTCGAATCGCCAAATTGCGAACTGCCACCCCATTTCGAGCTCGATTATAATTATAATATAATTATACGTTCAAACTTCATTTATATAATATATTTGTGAATATAATTCAACTCTAAACTGAATATATATATTTTAAATAATCCAAATTAACAATATTGTGAATTCCACTATTTTTGATTATTTCTGAAATTAAATATATTATTCTATTATTTAATTTAATTAAATATTCACTATTATTTAATTCTACAACCATTCAAATCTCTAAATCACTATTTATATAATTAAATAAATTAATTATTATATCGCTAAAATACGGGTTGTTACACAAAATCTGAAACTAGGAAGAACCAAAACTATGGAAACTTAGTAAACTCGTTTACCATTCAAATCAATTAATAGTTTCTATATATTTAGTGTTTTACGTAGGCTTGTGTTCAACTGCATCTGGAATAGATAAACAACTTAGATGGAAATCTAAAACAAATTATACACAAAAGCTGTAAGTATGTAAAACATGCCTTGTTCCTTGAAAAAACAAATGTCTGGGAAGAAACAAAAATCCATAACATCAATTTTTGTTCATTTGAGGATAGGACTTCAACACTGAAGTGGTTTAGGATTAAGTATAGTTTATAAAAAAAATAGCTGACCTCGAATTATACACTTATACACATATATATGGAAAAAACAGTAAAGAGGCATTTTTAAAATCAAAAGTTTAGTCATTGTAAAAATTAAATTCAGTTATATAGTTGAAATTGAAATCCAAAATCATGATTTTTAAATGTATAACTATAATTTTTAACGAGCTATACAGTGAATTAGGTTATATTATCGATTTTGGGAGGAATAAATTAATTCTTGAAATTGGGTCAGTTATATCCTAATTTGTTATAGTGGGAGATACGTGGGAGGTACATGAGGGCACGGGCGGAGTTTTATATTTTTTGGTGGTCGTGGTTGATTAGGGGAGGACATTTTAGGTTTGGGTCATTGATTTGGATGAGGGTTTTAATTTGATTTTGTGTGAGACATGGGTGGATCGAGTGGGACATGGATTCGTCGTAAAGGAGCTCGTGACGTCAGGGGATGGATCGGAGGTGGTGGTGGCTATGGTCAACATGGATGGAGGCGACGGGGAGAGGTAAGTTTTTGGGGCGACCTGTAGTAATTATTTCAAGTTGATGGACTTGAGAAGGGCTTTTGAGGAACAAGAATTTTGGGGGCACGATGACTGGTCGTAGGTGACCTTGGTCGGTGAAGTGATTTGTGGGCACGGTTGCAGTGGACCTACGGTGGCTGAAGTCGTCGGGCATATATACGGTGCACGGTGAACAAGTGGCTGAAGTGGCCAGAGTAAATAAAAGAAAGGAATAGAAAAGGGATAATGTGAAAGGTTTTGGTGCAAGCGGTTTTGTACGTGGATTTTGAGAGTGGGCCTTGGGCTTGAACCATGTTTTTATATAAATAATTAGAAGAAATGTTTAATTTAAAATTTAAGGGGAAATAAAATAAATATATACTGATGAATATATAAATTTGATCAACAAGATATAATCAAGTTGCTTGACTCATGTTGGTATAGTTGAGTCAACTGATTGTGTTTGAACAACTCAACATTTTTGGCGAGTTTAAATAATTAAATATAAAGTAGATTGGCTTATTAAATAATTGAAAGTAGTTTTATTACTTAATATCATTTAAAATAAATCGAACGTAAATTTAGTTGCCGAAATAAATTAATGTGTAAATTGTTGATCAGTAATGATCATAATTCAGTAAATTATGAATCGGTTGTTAACGTAATCGATTTATTAATTCATTTGTATTTAATTACGTTGATCATAATCAAATATTTTATTAACATACGTTAGTGGAAATAAACACCGTTCCAGTATATTTTTGATTTACTAAATTGTTGAACACCCTGTTAGCAGAAATAAACACCATTATGCTATTATATCAGTTTGACATATTTTATCTGTTAATATATGATGTTGAGATATTATACTATCAGTCGATAATATTGAATTGTATTCATATGTGTGTTTGTGCAAATTGGGTTAACGACTCGAATGTCGTATGAACTGTTATATACCATTGGAGTTGCTAAGCCGTTTTCTGTAAAGTAACTCAGGAGTTTATTCGAGTCTTGATAATTGGATTCAAATTATGTTAAGAAACAATTAAATAGATTATTTTAAATTAATTATATTATTAATTTAAAAAGGAAAGATAAATTGTAATCATTTTAAAACTTTCTGTTTTTTTAGATAAATGGTGAGGAGTTAATCAGTTTTAATTTATAGATTTTGGCAAGATAATGGTGCAATTAAATAGTAGTTTAAATTTGGATAAATTATCTCAGAAGGATATTTAAAAAAAACTTAATTAATCTCTTAATTAAGTAAGTAAAGAAAATAATTTAGTTTTAAAAGAAAGGAAAACAAGTCGATCATTTGGATTAAATTCCCCGATTTAATATTCAGGTAAATTTAGGCAACTTGGTCAATAGTTCAAAACAACAACGTTGTCAAAAGGGTTTAAGATATGGAAAATCAATTGGATTTCCAAATTCTGGTGTGTAGAATATTTTGGACATCGAACTTCTACGAATCTTGGCGATGAAAATGATTCTAACTCAAGGTCCGAGAGGTAATTAAAATACCTCAACTTGATCGATTTCACCATTATCCGATAATTCGTATTAATTTGTGTTCAAAATGAGTGTTAGAGT
The DNA here is from genome assembly GCA_030737875.1 of Allium sativum. NCBI lineage: Eukaryota > Viridiplantae > Streptophyta > Magnoliopsida > Asparagales > Amaryllidaceae > Allium > Allium sativum. The sequence continues at coordinate 918,369,067 of CM060922.1, forward strand.
TGAATATCATTTTCAGCTATGAAAACGGATATTCAAAGTGAGAATATCACGTAAGTTTGATAATTAAATTTCTTAAATTATTTAATACTTATGTATTCAAATAAATATATACAATTTTAATATCCGAATATAAATGATTAAAGATAATTTAAATAAGGCTTAGCAGATCCAATGGAACAAATCCGTTTAATTTATTTTACATTTGATAGTTAAATCACCGACTATCAAATTTGGACCATTTCATTATTGTTTTGAAGAGACCGGAATCTAAATTCCACTTCGATTTGATATATTCGTTTCGAGTCAGAGACTATTGAAAACCATTGAAGACGGTGTTATGCAAGGGCTATTTCGTCAATCCTAGGTAAAAAATGCCTAAGATGGATTTACAGAATAGTGCCTTCGGTTTGTCCGGTCCCTGGAGAACTTGTATGGACGAGTGTCTGACAGAGTATGCCTACTAAATTGCGTAAGTTATCTCTTCAAATGTATTTACGTTTGGTGGCGGAGGAATTCGTTTCTCTTAGCTTTATACTTGGGATATTTTTGGGGAAATCAATTTGTGATTTGGCGGGTTTGTCGATGTGGCATTCAAAGTGAATGAAGACGTGTTATATCCAAGGGTAAGTTCAACCTCAAGCCTCACAACTAGGAAATGACAAAAATCGGGCAGGCAGTATGGCTATGTGGGTTGCTCCCAACCGTTGGTGACAATATATTCGATATACTCAAGAGAAATGAGTGGTCAGTCATGTGTGGACCGGGTTGCAAGACGTTCTTCTTGGACCCAGTGTATTCCCTTCTAGAGATACACTATTGGTAGGTGGTTCCATACCTTGTCATAGTCGGAATCCAATCTCCAATAAGCGCTCATGGTTTTGATTGTGTACTATATATGTAGAGTGTGAGATGTAACCATTCTGCTAGATTGCTATTTATTTGTATTTAGACACTATCATAATATCAGAATAATATTTTTTTCAAAAATGTTTTGGGTTATCATAAGAAAAAACCATTCATGTTTATGTGTGGATCGGTCTTACGATTATCTTTCTTTCAAAACGTCTTTGAAAAGTTAAACCAATTGTTCTGTATTTTCATAAGGGAAAAACCCGTTCTGTTTTTACGGTGTGGTCCCATGACTGACCCAGAGTTTATTTTTCTATGTTTTCCCTAGACTCTTGGGTGCCCAAATTTGTACGGGCAGTCCAATAGTCCAGGATTTTACAGATTTTCGGAAGGAGCTTGGAGCATGTGGCTTCAGCGTTAGATATATATATATAGAAAGAGAGAGAGAGAGAGTTTATTCCGCTTTGTTGTATGTGATCTACTCTGACAATGTATGTAAGTGAAAATACAGTTTGTATTTCAAATTGATCATTTATATATTATATTTTATTCCGCTGCGATTGTGAGACTCTTTGTTGTTATTTAGTTTGATCTTCTATCTATTTTCTTCTATTCTAATTTTCTATCTTTCTATTCTCATCCTCTAACTTCTTTATATTAATGATTCGTATTTTCGTGCAATTTGGGTTGGACGTGTGTTGTATTCAGTCGACTCAAATGGAACGGATTTGCGGGTCGTTACACTTATTAACATAGTTCCCTTAACAAAGGTTTATTAATAAGTTCTCTTTTCATCATTAATTATAATCTATATTATAATTTCACTTGTCCCTAGGATAAGTCTACCTATTGCATTTCATTCTCATTAATATCATTAAATATAATAGGTTATATTCCTCGTTCATCACAATTTCTCTCGGTTCCTTGTTATTTGAGCGAACCTTTACAGTTGTAACCTTTCTTTATTTACCGTCTTGTACATTTTTATTATTACAAGAAATTTTTCATACATGTCATTGATTTGGTTGGTGGAAATGTACAAAAAATTATTTCCATAATATACATCAATTAAGATCCGTAGTTGCAAGCTATTTCTCTTTATTACATCATATATGCATATATGTATATACATATCTGATTAGTGTGCAATACGGCAAAAACCCTATTTCACACTAATCCCTATTACCTTTCTTTTTCTTACAACTACGTTCTTTGTAATTTACCTTAATGGTAACTACGGATATGTATCCCTTTTCTACCCCCAACTAACTCAGTCCACTAGTAATTCCTTTTTTCTTGAGTTATATATTATTTCCTGCTTTCTTACCGATTTCCCCATTCCAATTTAATTACGGTAAATTTCTATACAAAATTAGGCTTACAAATTCTTATTCCACAATTTACTGTAATCATTCTCAACCCAACATTTTAATTATATTTTTAACATTATATTTTGGAAATGTACACATAATCATCGTCGAATTTATAATCATATTATTACAGTAATTTCTTAAGCCCCAACACAAAGATATAAGAATGAATTTATAGAACAATAATATTCTTAACACTTTTAGGAAATTAACCACATCATAATTACCACAATTTTAATTAAAAATTACGAGGAACATGTTGTTATCTATAGCTGCGACAGGAAACATGTTGATATTGGCATTCGAAGGCATTTTGGCTTATAAGCTGCTACAATAGTTCTTAGCTTCTATTTTTCTGATTTTGAAGTCTCTTTTGGCTCAGAAGTTCTTTTGGTTTGGATTAATTTAATTATTGAGATTCATATTAAGATGCTGAAGGAATGCCCGAAGTGTTTGTGTTTTGCGGCATTGAGTTTTTTTTTGGGTTTCTATTGTTTTTCTGTAAAAAAATTCTTCTCAATATTGTATAGTCGAGTGATAAGAGGGTGTTGTATAGATAATGTACAGGTTGTGTTGATATCTTGTAAGTTTTTGTAATTGTTTCTAGTGTGAATAAAAGTTTACTTGCCTTTCAAAAAAATTACAGGGAACTAAACGATAAATATATCGTTGCCAAAAGGCATTTTTTAAATCCACTCACCTGTTAGCTTTCATATTCCAGAATCTGATTCAGAATTATTACCCACGGTTTCTCCCTAATTTGATTCAATACTGTAAAAACCACAAATTTACAATTCAGAACCCAAAAGAATTGAATTGGAATCAGATCCACGGAACTTACCTCATACAGAAAGGAATTTTGAGTACCTACAATCCTAGACTATGAGTTTCATTTATTTCTGAAGGTCTAAACTAATTTTATTTGATTAAAAGGGTTGGAGAAGAAATGAAACGGTAAGGCTTCCTTGTTTGCTTAGAAAATAATGAGTTTAATGGATAGCACTAGACGTTTATTTATAGTCGCTCAAAAGAGCCTGGTCCGTTAGATTTGTGGAAAGCAAATCAGAACCATCATTCAAAAGAAAATCACCTATTCACTTCCTTAGATAAATATACACATTTGGAAAAAAAACGTGTATAGGCCTTTAAATGCAGTGATTAATTCTTCCCTATTCTCATCCTTAATGTTATAATTTTAATGTTCTAATTTAATTCTTTCACCATTCTTTAGCCTTATCCATTCAAATTTCAAATGCGAAATTAATACGCGCATATAATTTCTTCAATTCTAACTTTCTGCATGTTTATTCCCTTTTTAATTCAATGAACGTTATATTTAACATTTATTTCCATTATGTTACATGTCATTTTTAACGTGCATTAATTCCATTTAAACTACACACAATTAATATATTAACATGCGCAAATCTATTCTAATTTGAAATGTTACTTAATTAACGTTATTTCAGACTTTATTTTATTGCATTATTTTGTACCATTTATAACATGCGTTTAGTTTGCATGCTTGTTTTGAAATTAGTATCTAAATATATTATTCTTTGTTAATGTCGATTATGACATGTATTATCAATTGATAGGAACGTTATAATTTTAATGTCAATTACTTACCTTTTTTCGACTATCCATTTAATTCAATTTCAAATGACCATTTTTCTACGAATTTATGTATATATATAATTTGAAAATATAAATTATATTTGCACCCACCTCCATACAAATATTTTCCAACGTCAAACTTTGTACATTCATAAATTTGCGTACGAACTCCGTTTGGAATATATTATATGTAGATTTATCAGAAAAATGAACGAAAGCAATAGTACATGTTCCGAAGCCCAATTCTAGCAATTTAAAAAATGTTTGTTTTTCATTTATCGTTTTTTGTAATTGTTTAATTGAATTAATATTATAAAAAATGAGGGTTGTTACAAAGTTTCTCCACACTCTACTGTACTATAGAAACACTAATATATTTGTGCAACAAGTTTCATACTCGTTCAATTTTATAATTATAATTCATGTCTTAAATTACATGGTTACTTAGAAATATCATAATAATGGAATTCTTACATACCCGTTTCAAATCGCTTTTAAAATGTTCCACTGCTGCAAGTTTTGATATGGTGTTGCACCTCCAATCTTCTAAATAGTTACAATTTTTATCCTGTATAGAGTTTAACATTAGTTAATTTATATAAGAATCAAGATCAATTTCCTTCTATCAGGAAGAAATAATATATTGGTTTTTAGACTTTCAATGGATAAACTGGTTACAAGAACATCGTAAATTGAGTATCATAGCAAAACATTATTAATGTTCTTGACTGAAAATGCCACCAATGGTGACATCAACATACTTATTGCATTTGCAGCAAACCACTTCACAAAACTTGAATATATGTTCAAATGAAAGTCAAATGATAGGTTGATTTATAATATTATACATAGCACCCACATGTGTGCACTATAGTTGAATGCCGTTTAAAGTCAATGTGTGAGTTTAAGACATTAATAATAGTAGGACAAGCAACTGCACATACTCTGTAAGTATTTAGATTCAATTTTTTAGTCTATAGAGATTGTAACTTGCTTTTCTTTCTCACACGTAAATGGGATAAGGAAATGGAATCATGACATAGGCGATATTCGTAACTTATGTGGTGCACCTCTTGAAAGAAAACATCTCCTTTTCAGCTGCATATATACTTCTCAATTTTAGGACAGACTAAAATATATCATTTGCTAATTTGGTCGGTTCTGGTTTTGAAGGCCCAAGAGACAAGACACTTTCGTATAGACCATAAAAACTAATAGAGTATTTGAAACCTTAGATATATTTACACTATATAACTGCACAAACAAAAATAAAGGAGAAGACACTTTACCTGATTCAAGAAATGATGAAAAATGAGTAAATAAAAGAACACATGATTGTCCAATTGTCATTGCCAGGCATTAGCACAAACATTTGTAAACATAATAAAGACGCAAGTACTCCATTGAACATCTTAAATAAGTTAAATTACCAAGAAAATCTAACCAAAACGAAGACCTGAGGATGATTAAAAATAAAGATGAAGCTAAATAAAAGCTTGTTTCTACCTTGAAGCTGCAGGAATCAAAGGATTTCAACAGCGTTCCGTTGCACCCCAAAAGCCCCTTGATTTCCATTTCTCATTTATATTAAAGAAAGTGAGTGGGAAGTGAGAGAGTTAGTGGAAGGAGAGAGAAGGGGAGTTAGTGGGAAATGAGTGGTGGAAAAGTGGTAAGCTAAAGGGGTGCTCACTAATTGGGATGCCATTGAACCTGCCTTATATATATATATATATATATATATATATATATATATCTGTATGTGTGCGTGTGTGTTTGTGTGTATGTGTGCACTCATGCTTATGCACACATACACAATTGTTTTGGTGATTAGACACTTTCGATCCCATATTTTTCTTGAAATATGTTGTATTTAGACCTAAATGTAAATTTGAAATCATGTAACAAATATCCACTAGTGATTTATCAATAAACATAGAGTAATATCATAATGTAATGACAAGTGTTAAGTGATCATAAAAATTCATCGTTTTCTCTTTTTCTTTATTATCATGCTTTGTCATCCACCACTTTTCTTAATTTTCAACTTTTTCTGCTAAAAAGCCTCATTTTGGAGTAACTTGCACCGACAAACCTACACTATCTCTCCATATTAACCATCATCACCTAAAACTTCTTTCCTACAAACCTATATTAGTATAGAACTCACAGCTTTATCAATCATGGGCATAAAACGGTCTCAAAAGCTGCAGTAATTACTATTATTTGGCATATTTTTGGAGTGGAAGATATGATCTCGTATCTATTGAACTGCAAATTCCTATTGTATCAGGTGGATACTATTATTTAAAGATCGTTATTATCTAATTTAAATATTAATTGATATAATAAAAATGTCAAAGAAGGGGAATAAATCTTATCTAGCTTCCTGTGTGCTAACTAAATTCATGAATACTGGATGTCTGATGGGTTTTAACTTGTAGCTCCACCTGATTTTTCTAGTTAACGCCTTCAACAACTTTGATATTCTTAACTCCTGGATGTCTGATGTATTAGTATGCTAAATGTTCGATGTAATTGCATGTTGGACGATTGCAAGATCAATGTTGGCTACATCAGATTTAATTCGAACGCTGGCTCCAATACTGTGTGAACTTTAATGAATTTGCAGCTCTACCAGATTCAATATGCTAAATGAATGTTGGGTGTTTGATTTACTTGTATGGGAAGAACTACAGCTAATGACATGATATTTCAGAAGTGCATGGGTTTTGAAAAGGCAAAATTATAATTTAATATTCTAGATATTCGTTATAGATTAAATAAAGCTTGACAAAACAACAGCTTTTCTCAAGATCTTTCAAGTTACTGTGGAACATTTTGTATAAGGACTCTCCAAAACAAGTTTTAGAGTAAAGAAAATTTGTTGTTTCTATAAAAAGATCTTCTGTCAATAAAAACAGAACAAAGAACCATAGCTACATGTTAAATAGACCCATGTAATATGAAATTTTGCATTTGACTTTGACTCATTAAACACATTTAACTATCGGTAAATGTAACAACCCGTAAAATGCGAGCCAGTTTGAAATTTTTATTTTGGCAATTTTAGCGAATTTTGATTATTTAAAATGAATTATTTTAAATAATATCGACGAAAACTTATTTTGAATATAATTCGAACGTATATATTATACGCGTCGTCGTTAGAATATAAATATTTATATATAAATATAAATAGAATTGAAAATGGCGCGGTAGTTCGATAATTCGATTTCAAACTTCAATTGAATGTACCGGGTGCAAAACAATCCGGATTTTAGTGAAACCAAAATTAATGGGATCTAATTGTGAATATCTTTCTAACGAATCCGAAGAATCGAAATTTCCTAACGGGAATCAAAAGATATGTCCAGTTGAAAATTCTGAATAGTCGCTATGGAATTCAGGCCCTTAAAAATGGACATTTTGCAAATGACCTCGGATTTCGACGAAACCAGTTTTGTTGGGTCCGTGGTGTTAAGTTATTGCTAGATTCCAAATTTCATAATTTTTCGAATCAATATGTGAGCGTGGCAAAGGAAAACGCGTTTGACCAGTTTCAGTTGATTTTAATCGACTGGAAATTGGCCATTTTTCAAACGGTCTCAGAATTCGACGAAACTAGTTTTGTTAGGACCGTATCGTCAATACGAAGCTAGAAAATATTTTTCGAGAATTTTTAGAGTTAGTATGTGGCCCCAGTAATTGGAAATGTACGTTTAAAATTCAATATAAAGATTTATATTTTAAAATTTCACGGAAACTGACTGTAACAGTCGAAATGGCTTACGAAACCTATTCCATTGTGTCCGGGATGGGGGTAGTTAGCTAGGGGCGACACTGGTTCGGTTTGATTTGGAGTTTAAATGAAAATTCCCTTTTTAAAAGAAAAATAGAATTAAATATTAATTAAAATAATTATATTTATATATACTCCCCCCCTCGTTTCTTAAAAATCAAAAATCGATTCAGATGAAAAAGGAAAAAAAAAAACTGTAGCCCTAATCGTCGACGCCGCGCCGTCGGGGGGGGGTGACCCATCGCCGCCGCCCTTTCTTCCACCAGCCCCCTCCTCTTCTCGAGCTCCTCCGCCTCCGTCCATCCACCTCCGTTCGAAGCCATCCCCAAAGAAAAACCGCGACGCCCCTTTTTGCTAACCACCGCTTGAAGCCTCCTCCACCACTGACGAACGCGAGACCCCCCCCCCATCCTCGCTGTTGCAGCCTACGATCAGCCCCCCCCCCCGTAAGTCCCCTGATGTCCTTTATTTTATTTTTTAACTGTTTTTTTTTTTAAATTTACTTTAACTGTTTTTTTATTTTACTTAAACTGTTTTTTTATTTTATTTTACTTGAAACCTGTTTTTATTTATTTATTTTGAAAACTGTTTTTTTATTTGATTTTTAAAACTGAATTTTTTTAAATGATTTTAAAACTGATTTTACTTAAATAAGTAAGTTCTGTTTTTTTTTTTAAAAAAATGTCAAAACTGATTTTATAAGAATTTTAAACCGATTTTTTTTTATTAGATTTAAAAACTGATTTAAAAGGAATATTAAAACTGATTTTTATTTTAAAGGTTTAAAATGGAAAAAGGGTTTAAACTTTAAAATAGAAAAGGCGGAATTTTTATTGGGTAAAAGAAGTAAAAATGTAGTTTTTATGTTTTGAACTTCAAAAGAAAAATATAGTTTTTATGTTTTGAACTTCGAAAGAAAAATATAGTTTTTATGTTTTGAACTTCGAAAGAAAAATAGGATTTTTAAATATTGAACTTCGAAAGAAAATTTTGATTTTTAAATATTGAACTTCGAAAGAAAAATAGGATTTTTAAATATTGAACTTCGAAAGAAAAATATGATTTTTATCTATTGAACTTTGAAGTAAAAATTCGATTTTTATAAATTGAATAGCGAAATAAAAATTCGATTTTTATATATATAGTGGCTACGGGCGACGAAGCTGACGAAGATGCGAAAACGGCGAAGACTTCTGCAAATGAAGTGCCGTGGAGCTTGGATAGCTTTCGGTGAGAATTTCTCACCTTTCAATTTATTTTTCTAGTTATATATATATACTAGGATGCAGACGGTGCTTAGTAGCACCCGACACAATCGTCCACAGACCATGGACTTTTTGTTTGGCTGTGTTGTCAGTTAGATTGTTTGGGTTGATTTGAATAGTTTGGTGAAATGAAATTGATATGATGATGTGTGAATGGCGTGGGCCTTCACTAGACCGGGGATAAGGCTAGGCCTTGTCCCGTTTCTAGTATCGTGCCGTTATGCCGCCGAAATTTTCTAAAATATGTTAGAAAAATAAAAATATCATTTTATTGAATAAATGAATTGAATAGAAATTCATAGGTTGAAATAAAATGTTTTATCGTTAAAAATATAATTTTTAACGTGAATATGAAAATAGTGAAGTGAATAAATAAATATTCATTTACAAACCAGATGGTTTGTTTATGTACACTTATTTGAATGACATTGATTGGGACGATAAATTTTACACATCGCCCAACTGCACAACTAAAATCTGTGTTTGATTGTTTGAAACCCCACACGGGTGTTGGGATGAAATATGAATTTCACTCATCCTGATTGATTAAATATGTCGATCGATTGATTGACAGGCTGTTATGAGCGTTGAATATCTATATTTGATGCTTATACAGTGTAGTGCACTTTGGTTGATGGTTGATTATTTTCAATGTTATTATATACATGTGTTGTATGAAAATCCATATAATTAATTTTATATGGTAATTGATTGGGCCTCATTCCAATCGTGAAAATAAAGAATATTTTGATAATAACAAATATTTTGATAATACGAAATATTTGAAATAGAATATTTGAAAATAGAAATTTATGAAGCCGTGTTGATTAGATTGACGCCATTTTGACGTAAACGATATTTATATCGATTTTATTCATTTTAAAATGAATATTGAAAAGTAATCTCGAAATCGAATATTTCGAAATGAATTGAACTGAACGATTTCGAAATGAATTGAATTGAAAACGATTTCTAAATGAATTGAATTGAAAATGATTTCGAAATGAATTGAATTGAAAACGATTTCGAAATGAATTGAATTGAAAACGATTTCGAAATGAATTGAATTGAAAACGATTTCGAAATGAATTGAATTGAAAACGATTTCGAAATGAATTGAATTGAAAATGATTTCGAAATGAATTGAATTGAAAACGATTTCGACATGAATTGAATTGAATATGAATTCAAATTGAATTGAAATTTGAATTGAATAGAGATGAATTTTAAAACGAATTTATAAAGAAGAATTCAATTTTAAATTGAATTGAAATGGAAGTTGAAATTGCTTTTGAAACGAATTTTAAAACTATTCATATAAATCGTTTTAAATAGAAATCGACGAAATATATATTATATATATTATATATATAATATAATGGCCTGAATAGAACGCGCCGCGCCGCGGCAGTTCGTGAATTTCGACCATTTATTTCAAACGGACATTACGGGAGATCCGACCGTCGGATTCTCCTAAAACCGGAACCGTTGGGTTCGTATCGAAAAGAGCTTTCTAACGAATATTAGAAATTAGAAATCTAACGGTTGGATTTGGAGATACGTCCAAATCAAATTCGAAAAAGGTCGCTGTAAGTGCAGTTCGATGGCCATTATTGGAAATCGACTGTACGGGCCTTGATAAAATTATTAAAAATAGTAATAATTTATGTAAAATCATAAGAAATGATTTAGAAAGAATTGGGATGAAAAACTCCATATTTGAAAAGATAAAAATAGATTTTTATCGAAATGAACTAGTTTTGAACTAGAATTATAATTCTATTTATTTTTAAATAAATAAATTGAATTCGAAAAGGGTTTTAAAAATAACCAGAATATCCAATGATTGCATTGGAGTGGATTTGAATCGAAATTGTCTTCGGAATATTTCGATGTTGGATTTCGTGATTATACAAATGTTGTTATGGAAATTTGAAAGATATATATATATATCGTTATTTCCAATGCGATATTTGTTAGTCGTAGAATTTGATATTGAATATAGGCCGGTATATTTTCTATTCAGAGCCTTGTATTGAATATCAAATGTGATTTGGGTTTGTCGTGAATGGTGTCTTCACTAACACTGTTCTTGAACCCAGTTGAGAAAAGATTAAATCTTTTTGTTTGGATTTAACGAAGTGTACCAATTAAATAATATTTAATTGGAATTAAATTGATATTGATTTTTGGGTTTATCGTGAACAGTGTTTTAAATAACACTCGTTCTTTAACCCGATAATTAATGAATGTGATTTTGGGTTTATCGTGAACCGTGTTTTAAATGACACTTATTCTTTAACCCAGTCGAAGATTAAAACTAAGTGGAGTTTTAATGAATCTTTAATTAGATTGTAAGATCGAAAATGGAGTATCACCAGTTTTGCTCCAGGCGATAGTTAAATCTTTAATTAGATTTGAACGTGAAATGGTAATTGAATTTACCGATAACACTGTGGTGTTAGATATGAAGTATTACCAGTTTTACTTCATGGGATGAATAGGTTGGGATTGGGAAATTAAAACAAATGATTACTTCGGTAAGGTTCGCTAATCCCGACTAGTTTGAATTGATATTCAAAAATGGATTAAAGAATAAATTCAAGGAATTTATCTTTGATAAAATATATGGGAATCTTTCCCTATGAATGTGAAATTTAGAAACTAACTGTCGGTTAGCCAAGCAGAATGGTTTTCTGGATATTGATCTGATGTTGGTTTCGGCCTTCGGGGTTAATATTTGGGAAATTATTCTCTTGATTAATTTACGGTTAGTGACTAATGAATTGGAATGAGGCGTATGTTGTGTTTGTGTAACACTTATTTAAAATATACGCGAGTTATTCGGAAAGACCGGGTTTATCCCATTCTGAATAACTGATACGACGATAAGTCGAAGATGAAGACGATGGTCGAAGAACGGAGGTCTTCACGTCGTTTGGGTGATAACTGATGATCTTGATTGGGCTGTACACCCAAGAAGATGGAAACAGTTAGTGATCGTCCAGACGTACTTGGAGATCGATGGATATGCGGGGTACTAGGTGCCTCCGGTTTCGTTTAGACCCAGAACGGACTTGTAAATGGACTGTGTGTCTGACATTGGATTTTAGTCCGTGTGATTGATCTCTATTAAATATATATCTGTTTGGCGGCGGAGAATTTATTCTCTTGCTTAACGCCCTTCTCTGAGACGTACGAGCTCAGGGGTTATATATTGATGGATATCAAACGCATGGAGTGAATTGCCTGTGTGGCATGCCTAAGTGGCAATTGATCGAGGCTTCTGTTGAAAAGCAAAGTCTTGTGGTTGATGATCGAAGCACGGCCTTTGTGGCGTAGCTTCGTGTAACGTTTGATTCGCGAGTTTCACACCCGGTATGAATCAAAAACGGGAGACGGACCTCAGGGAGGGCATGCGTTTCTTTCTAGTTAGAAGTGGCGTCAGTGGTTTTACACGCCCTGACGAGTTTGACTTATGTGGTTGTTGCTGTTGCGAGGCGCCTCGGATTGATCGGTCATTCTCGAACCGATGGAGTCATTTAGTTGGCTCGTTTACGCCCCATAGGGCGGGGGAACGCATGTTCAGGGTTTAAGTTTAATCCACATCGGTGGACCGGCCCTGTCGCTCCAAGGTCACTCGAGCTCTGACCTGTGGCTCGGGCTAGAGAGTCACGAATCGGTTGAGGACTATCTTTTGCCTCGGTTCATAGACGGAAATCCAATTTCCAAATACGACATTGCGGTTTTGATTGTAAACCTATATGTGGCGACATAGTGGCATGGGACGCTCATGTCGCCTATGATTGATACTTATGATTTGAAGTTGTTTTATACACTATGCACTTATAATAGTATCAAATGATTTGTGTTAAACGTATCAAGCATTCTTTGGCTGTTATAAGGGAAAACCCTATCCCCCGGCTTGCGTTGCATTGTGTGATAGGACCTGGGTCTTATAACAGCTTCATTTTTCTTTATTTAGCATTGCGCTGTTCGTTTTATGCACTGGTATTCTTGGGAGGAAACCCGTTCCGTGTTATACGGCGTGGTCCCTTGATTTCCCTAGCTTTAAAATAAAGATTAATAACTGTTTTAGTTCTCACACCAGTCACATGACTGACCTGGAGTTTATTGTTTTAACCTAAACTCTGGGTGCCCTTATTTTGACACGGGCAGCTAGTAGTTTTGGTTTTTGCAGATTTATATTCACAGGATCCTGGTTTACAGCTGGAACGATATCCGGAAAGCTTTGTATCCGTATATCTCTTCTAGTTGTGTATTGTATTATTTTCCGCTGCTATGTATTTAAATGTAATTTAAATCTCTGATATTTCTGTGTTATATTCATTTATACTCTGTATATTCTTGTAATCTGATGCATTGTTGTAATATACAATGAAATGTTCTTCTGTATGAGTTATGTTGTGGCTTGTTCTCGAACTATCCGACACTTTCCTTTACGGGGAAGTTACGGGTCTTCACATTTGGTATCAGAGCTTTGGTTTACAAAGCAGAGAACAAGACACATTAGAACCTTACGAAAGAATTCATCAGATATTGGATTAGTAATATCCAATTAGAATGACTCGTTAGAGATAGGATCAGTAGTATCCTAGAACGAGTGTGAAGAGTATATTTTTTTAAAATGAAAACAAAGTTTTGTTTTGAAAATTTAAATCAATTATTCGTATTTGATTATCTATTTATATTGATGTGGACAATCCAGTATATATAGATTTTGCGTATACGTCTGATCCGCGTGTATTCGAAATTTTAATATACTGGATAGATATAGAATCACACTCTAGTCGCCCGGAGATGATTCAGATGATGAGGCATCATCATCAGTGTTTATATTCGAGCGACGAAAGTGAGATTTCTATATATTTCCTATTGACTGGTGTGAGAACCAAAAATTGGATAGGGCCTATTGTGTGATTTGGCATCAAAAACATGATTTTCTGTATATGTATCAAAGATAATGAATTTGAAACTCTAATTCACTAATTGATTGATGTTTGTGTTGTTCGTTTATTTGTTTGCTAATTTTGAACCATTTAGCCTAATTGGAACAATATTGAATTGTATTGAAAATTGGTCGCATTTGCTTGCATGTACATATATATCATTGAACAGGTCATAGCAAGGAGGCTAGAGCAGAGAATAAAATTTGTTTGCCCGACAAATAGGTACATGTTTACTACATAATTTACTGTTTTGTTTGGGTGATGATGATTTTATGAGCCTATTGGCTAGCCGCTTGGCTTTTTCTTTTTCTTTTTGAGATCTGAAGGACCGGGGAAGCTATTTGAAATTCCCCGATGCTCCCGGTGCAGAGGAGGTTATGGCGAAATTTTTCGAAAATTTAGGGTGTTAGCCAAATTTTTGAAATTTTGAAAATTCTTAGAAACTAAAGAGTTGGAGAATGAAAGCCAGATCGAACGTAGAGCTGAATTATCAAACCACTTTCGACTTTGTTCCTTTTCGGGGACGAAAAGTTTTAAGTGGGGGAGATTGTAACAACCCGTAAAATGCGAGCCAGTTTGAAATTTTTATTTTGGCAATTTTAGCGAATTTTGATTATTTAAAATGAATTATTTTAAATAATATCGACGAAAACTTATTTTGAATATAATTCGAACGTATATATTATACGCGTCGTCGTTAGAATATAAATATTTATATATAAATATAAATAGAATTGAAAATGGCGCGGTAGTTCGATAATTCGATTTCAAACTTCAATTGAATGTACCGGGTGCAAAACAATCCGAATTTTAGTGAAACCAAAATTAATGGGATCTAATTGTGAATATCTTTCTAACGAATCCGAAGAATCGAAATTTCCTAACGGGAATCAAAAGATATGTCTAGTTGAAAATTCTGAATAGTCGCTATGGAATTCAGGCCCTTAAAAATGGACATTTTGCAAATGACCTCGGATTTCGACGAAACCAGTTTTGTTGGGTCCGTGGTGTTAAGTTATTGCTAGATTCCAAATTTCATAATTTTTCGAATCAATATGTGAGCGTGGCAAAGGAAAACGCGTTTGACCAGTTTTAGTAGATTTTAATCGACTGGAAATTGGCCATTTTTCAAACGGTCTCAGAATTCGACGAAACTAGTTTTGTTAGGACCGTATCATCAATACGAAGCTAGAAAATATTTTTCGAGAATTTTTAGAGTTAGTATGTGGCCTCAGTAATTGGAAATGTACGTTTAAAATTCAATATAAAGATTTATATTTTAAAATTTCACGGAAACTGACTGTAACAGTCGAAATGGCTTACGAAACCTATTCCATTGTGTCCGGGATGGGGGTAGTTAGCTAGGGGCGACACTGGTTCGGTTTGATTTGGAGTTTAAATGAAAATTCCCTTTTTAAAAGAAAAATAGAATTAAATATTAATTAAAATAATTATATTTATATATACTCCCCCCTCGTTTCTTAAAAATCAAAAATCGATTCAGATGAAAAAGGAAAAAAAAAACAAACAAAAAAACCTGTAGCCCTAATCGTCGACGCCGCGCCGCCGGGGGGGGGGGGGGGTGACCCATCGCTGCCGCCCTTTCTTCCACCAGCCCCCTCCTCTTCTCGAGCTCCTCCGCCTCCGTCCATCCACCTCCGTTCGAAGCCATCCCCAAAGAAAAACCGCGACGCCCCTTTTTGCTAACCACCGCTTGAAGCCTCCTCCACCACTGACGAACGCGAGACCCCCCCCTTCCTCGCTGTTGCAGCCTACGATCAGCCCCCCCCCCCCCCTAAGTCCCCTGATGTCCTTTATTTTATTTTTTAACTGTTTTTTTTTTTTAATTTACTTTAACTGTTTTTTTATTTTACTTAAACTGTTTTTTTATTTTATTTTACTTGAAACCTGTTTTTATTTATTTATTTTGAAAACTGTTTTTTTATTTGATTTTTAAAACTGAATTTTTTTAAATGATTTTAAAACTGATTTTACTTAAATAAGTAAGTTCTGTTTTTTTTTAAAAAAAAATGTCAAAACTGATTTTATAAGAATTTTAAACCGATTTTTTTTATTAGATTTAAAAACTGATTTAAAAGGAATATTAAAACTGATTTTTATTTTAAAGGTTTAAAATGGAAAAAGGGTTTAAACTTTAAAATAGAAAAGGCGGAATTTTTATTGGGTAAAAGAAGTAAAAATGTAGTTTTTATGTTTTGAACTTCAAAAGAAAAATATAGTTTTTATGTTTTGAACTTCGAAAGAAAAATATAGTTTTTATGTTTTGAACTTCGAAAGAAAAATAGGATTTTTAAATATTGAACTTCGAAAGAAAAATTTGATTTTTAAATATTGAACTTCGAAAGAAAAATAGGATTTTTAAATATTGAACTTCGAAAGAAAAATATGATTTTTATCTATTGAACTTTGAAGTAAAAATTCGATTTTTATAAATTGAATAGCGAAATAAAAATTCGATTTTTATATATATAGTGGCTACGGGCGACGAAGCTGACGAAGATGCGAAAACGGCGAAGACTTCTGCAAATGAAGTGCCGTGGAGCTTGGATAGCTTTCGGTGAGAATTTCTCACCTTTCAATTTATTTTTCTAGTTATATATATATACTAGGATGCAGACGGTGCTTAGTAGCACCCGACACAATCGTCCACAGACCATGGACTTGTTTGTTTGGCTGTGTTGTCAGTTAGATTGTTTGGGTTGATTTGAATAGTTTGGTGAAATGAAATTGATATGATGATGTGTGAATGGCGTGGGCCTTCACTAGACCGGGGATAAGGCTAGGCCTTATCCCGTTTCTAGTATCGTGCCGTTATGCCGCCGAAATTTTCTAAAATATGTTAGAAAAATAAAAATATCATTTTATTGAATAAATGAATTGAATAGAAATTCATAGGTTGAAATAAAATGTTTTATCGTTAAAAATATAATTTTTAACGTGAATATGAAAATAGTGAAGTGAATAAATAAATATTCATTTACAAACCAGATGGTTTGTTTATGTACACTTATTTGAATGACATTGATTGGGACGATAAATTTTACACATCGCCCAACTGCACAACTAAAATCTGTGTTTGATTGTTTGAAACCACACACGGGTGTTGGGATGAAATATGAATTTCACTCATCCTGATTGATTAAATATGTCGATCGATTGATTGACAGGCTGTTATGAGCGTTGAATATCTATATTTGATGCTTATACAGTGTAGTGCACTTTGGTTGATGGTTGATTATTTTCAATGTTATTATATACATGTGTTGTATGAAAATCCATATAATTAATTTTATATGGTAATTGATTGGGCCTCATTCCAATCGTGAAAATAAAGAATATTTTGATAATAACAAATATTTTGATAATACGAAATATTTGAAATAGAATATTTGAAAATAGAAATTTATGAAGCCGTGTTGATTAGATTGACGCCATTTTGACGTAAACGATATTTATATCGATTTTATTCATTTTAAAATGAATATTGAAAAGTAATCTCGAAATCGAATATTTCGAAATGAATTGAATTGAACGATTTCGAAATGAATTGAATTGAAAACGATTTCTAAATGAATTGAATTGAAAATGATTTCGAAATGAATTGAATTGAAAACGATTTCGAAATGAATTGAATTGAAAACGATTTCGAAATGAATTGAATTGAAAACGATTTCGAAATGAATTGAATTGAAAACGATTTCGAAATGAATTGAATTGAAAACGATTTCGAAATGAATTGAATTGAAAACGATTTCGAAATGAATTGAATTGAAAACGATTTCGACATGAATTGAATTGAATATGAATTCAAATTGAATTGAAATTTGAATTGAATAGAAATGAATTTTAAAACGAATTTATAAAGAAGAATTCAATTTTAAATTGAATTGAAATGGAAGTTGAAATTGCTTTTGAAACGAATTTTAAAACTATTCATATAAATCGTTTTAAATAGAAATCGACGAAATATATATTATATATATTATATATATAATATAATGGCCTGAATAGAACGCGCCGCGCCGCGGCAGTTCGTGAATTTCGACCATTTATTTCAAACGGACATTACGGGAGATCCGACCGTCGGATTCTCCTAAAACCGGAACCGTTGGGTTCGTATCGAAAAGAGCTTTCTAACGAATATTAGAAATTAGAAATCTAACGGTTGGATTTGGAGATACGTCCAAATCAAATTCGAAAAAGGTCGCTGTAAGTGCAGTTCGATGGCCATTGTTGGAAATCGACTGTACGGGCCTTGATAAAATTATTAAAAATAGTAATAATTTATGTAAAATCATAAGAAATGATTTAGAAAGAATTGGGATGAAAAACTCCATATTTGAAAAGATAAAAATAGATTTTTATCGAAATGAACTAGTTTTGAACTAGAATTATAATTCTATTTATTTTTAAATAAATAAATTGAATTCGAAAAGGGTTTTAAAAATAACCAGAATATCCAATGATTGCATTGGAGTGGATTTGAATCGAAATTGTCTTCGGAATATTTCGATGTTGGATTTCGTGATTATACAAATGTTGTTATGGAAATTTGAAAGATATATATATATATATCGTTATTTCCAATGCGATATTTGTTAGTCGTAGAATTTGATATTGAATATAGGCCGGTATATTTTCTATTCAGAGCCTTGTATTGAATATCAAATGTGATTTGGGTTTGTCGTGAATGGTGTCTTCACTAACACTGTTCTTGAACCCAGTTGAGAAAAGATTAAATCTTTTTGTTTGGATTTAACGAAGTGTACCAATTAAATAATATTTAATTGGAATTAAATTGATATTGATTTTTGGGTTTATCGTGAACAGTGTTTTAAATAACACTCGTTCTTTAACCCGATAATTAATGAATGTGACTTTGGGTTTATCGTGAACCGTGTTTTAAATGACACTGATTCTTTAACCCAGTCGAAGATTAAAACTAAGTGGAGTTTTAATGAATCTTTAATTAGATTGTAAGATCGAAAATGGAGTATCACCAGTTTTGCTCCAGGCGATAGTTAAATCTTTAATTAGATTTGAACGTGAAATGGTAATTGAATTTACCGATAACACTGTGGTGTTAGATATGAAGTATTACCAGTTTTACTTCATGGGATGAATAGGTTGGGATTGGGAAATTAAAACAAATGATTACTTCGGTAAGGTTCGCTAATCCCGACTAGTTTGAATTGATATTCAAAAATGGATTAAAGAATAAATTCAAGGAATTTATCTTTGATAAAATATATGGGAATCTTTCCCTATGAATGTGAAATTTAGAAACTAACTATCGGTTAGCCAAGCAGAATGGTTTTCTGGATATTGATCTGATGTTGGTTTCGGCCTTCGGGGTTAATATTTGGGAAATTATTCTCTTGATTAATTTACGGTTAGTGACTAATGAATTGGAATGAGGCGTATGTTGTGTTTGTGTAACACTTATTTAAAATATACGCGAGTTATTCGGAAAGACCGGGTTTATCCCATTCTGAATAACTGATACGACGATAAGTCGAAGATGAAGACGATGGTCGAAGACCGGAGGTCTTCACGTCGTTTGGGTGATAACTGATGATCTTGATTGGGCTGTACACCCAAGAAGATGGAAACAGTTAGTGATCGTCCAGACGTACTTGGAGATCGATGGATATGCGGGGTACTAGGTGCCTCCGGTTTCGTTCAGACCCAGAACGGACTTGTAAATGGACTGTGTGTCTGACATTGGATTTTAGTCCGTGTGATTGATCTCTATTAAATATATATCTGTTTGGCGGCGGAGAATTTATTCTCTTGCTTAACGCCCTTCTCTGAGACGTACGAGCTCAGGGGTTATATATTGATGGATATCAAACGCATGGAGTGAATTGCCTGTGTGGCATGCCTAAGTGGCAATTGATCGAGGCTTCTGTTGAAAAGCAAAGTCTTGTGGTTGATGATCGAAGCACGGCCTTTGTGGCGTAGCTTCGTGTAACGTTTGATTCGCGAGTTTCACACCCGGTATGAATCAAAAACGGGAGACGGACCTCAGGGAGGGCATGCGTTTCTTTCTAGTTAGAAGTGGCGTCAGTGGTTTTACACGCCCTGACGAGTTTGACTTATGTGGTTGTTGCTGTTGCGAGGCGCCTCGGATTGATCGGTCATTCTCGAACCGATGGAGTCATTTAGTTGGCTCGTTTACGCCCCATAGGGCGGGGGAACGCATGTTCAGGGTTTAAGTTTAATCCACATCGGTGGACCGGCCCTGTCGCTCCAAGGTCACTCGAGCTCTGACCTGTGGCTCGGGCTAGAGAGTCACGAATCGGTTGAGGACTATCTTTTGCCTCGGTTCATAGACGGAAATCCAATTTCCAAATACGACATTGCGGTTTTGATTGTAAACCTATATGTGGCGACATAGTGGCATGGGACGCTCATGTCGCCTATGATTGATACTTATGATTTGAAGTTGTTTTATACACTATGCACTTATAATAGTATCAAATGATTAGTGTTAAACGTATCAAGCATTCTTTGGCTGTTATAAGGGAAAACCCTATCCCCCGGCTTGCGTTGCATTGTGTGATAGGACCTGGGTCTTATAACAGCTTCATTTTTCTTTATTTAGCATTGCGATGTTCGTTTTATGCACTGGTATTCTTGGGAGGAAACCCGTTCCGTGTTATACGGCGTGGTCCCTTGATTTCCCTAGCTTTAAAATAAAGATTAATAACTGTTTTAGTTCTCACACCAGTCACATGACTGACCTGGAGTTTATTGTTTTAACCTAAACTCTGGGTGCCCTTATTTTGACACGGGCAGCTAGTAGTTTTGATTTTTGCAGATTTATATTCACAGGATCCTGGTTTACAGCTGGAACGATATCCGGAAAGCTTTGTATCCGTATATCTCTTCTAGTTGTGTATTGTATTATTTTCCGCTGCTATGTATTTAAATGTAATTTAAATCTCTGATATTTCTGTGTTATATTCATTTATACTCTGTATATTCTTGTAATCTGATGCATTGTTGTAATATACAATGAAATGTTCTTCTGTATGAGTTATGTTGTGGCTTGTTCTCGAACTATCCGACACTTTCCTTTACGGGGAAGTCACAGTAAATAAAGATATCAATATCAAACAAACAATCTTTGATTTCGAAATCCAGAATCAAAACAACAAAAATAATTGAATGCGATGATTTATTTACATAATACATAATAATTATAGTGTCCAATCTTGTTGAACTTACTGGTTATTAGTTCAGTTGTATGCGCGAAAATGTGGATATTATATCTATATAACCGAATTGCAAATTTTGTCAAATATAAATATTTATCAAATTATTCCGGAAAATAATCATAATGAACTAGCCTGGAAGCAATAGGAACATTGTACTTGATATATTCAGGAGACACATATAGATGAATTCATTGAATGGTACGTTAGATGTGAACTTGGACAACAATGTCACTGGAGACTACAGTCATTAGACACATACGGATGAATACGTTGATTGGGGACGTTAGCATAGCCCATGACCTCGCCTTCCCTCATCGAAGTCGGATTGGAGCATTGAGCACTTCTCACCTGCTGCATCTAATGGGTTTCCATCAGTCCAAGGTTAACGGCGTCGCGGAATCTAGAGCTATCGCATTTGAAATTTCACATCACCGCTGATTTATGGTTTCCTTTTTTTTCCTAATTTGCATTGCTCAGAAGAGTGCCCTAGTTTTTGAGTTGCATGGGTTTTAACTTTGGAAGCGGGAGACCATATTAGTCTACCAATTTAGGATTTAATTTTTCACAATTCGGCTTAAATCCGAAGTCTTTCCCATGACTTCTCTTATTGGTGGGTTGGGGTTAAATATTTGTGTGGCGTATCTATAACTCTTCGCATTTTAAATTAAATAATAAAAAAATTCATAAAAAAAGAATTGATGTTGGTCACGAAACTAGCGTCATCGCGTCCTTGGTGATTTTCTGAACAATTTAGACCTATAGTTTAAAGAAAATGGACTTAAAACAAAGAAGATATTATTAAATAAAGTTTCAGAACAAACATGAAAAAAGAAACACACATAAAACTAAGAGTATCCAATGTTCTAATTTTAGGAACAAAAACTCAGTGTGGTTCAGTGTTTGAGCACTTACCTCCCCAGTTGTAACATGCGAGTTTGAATCCCACCAACGTCGTGTTTTTAAATTTTAAGAAGGCCAACCAAAAAGATGCATGTTCTAAGAGAAAAGCATATGTGTCTGTGCATATAAGGAAAGATTATATATAGATGAGTGTGTATATATATGTATATGCGTATATGTGTGTCGGTATGTGTGTGTGTATATATATATATACACATATATATATGTATATATATATATGCATATATATATATATACTTGAATTCAAAAGTAACACGTAATTAATCAAAACAAGTAATAAATAAATTTCAGGATAGCGTTGTTTGAATTTTGAAATAGATGAAGTTGTACGTAGATATATACGCACAGATCTAAAATTTGAAATTTTAAAGTGTGTTATAAAATGGAAGATAATAATATAATAAATGAAAATAGGAAAGAAGATAACGTTAGGAAGTGTTTTAATGGCGACATCAATCACGTAGAAATCATATATATGGGTTGTCCCATGTTTGGGCCAGGCAGCGTGATCTATTTTATGTAAACGGTTCAGATTTTTTATGTTTTAATCAAACGATTAGCGTTCTTCTAGACAATTAAAAATAAACCACTAGGGCCCAACCTCAAATTCATATTTTCCAAGAGTGCGTCAGAGCTCTGTCATTTCCTTTCTCCTCCAAATTCTTCAGATATATATATATATATATACACACACACACACATATTAGTTTTAGGATTTGTGATTCAAGATTTGGAGGTGAAGATTGTAGATTTAAGCTATAGATGCCTAAATCCTCAGCCAAAACATATCTATAAATCCGAATTGAAAATAAAGAAACGCATATTTAAATCAGATCCAAAATATTAGAGCACAAATATTAGTGAGTGGATTTAAATTTTATTTTCCAATAATGGTATATTGTATTGTTTGATTCCTGTTGGAATTTACAATATGTTCTTCTTCTTTTTCCCTCTTCTGCATAAGAATATACAGTTTATGTTAAATTTTATTTATGTGCAAAATAAATAAAATTTTAGTTGTGCACAAAATAAATAAAATTGTGGTTATATGCAAAATGAATAAAATTTTGGTTATGCACAAAATGAATAAAATTATGGTTATGCGCAAAATAAATAAAATTGTGGTTATGCGCAAAATAATTAAATTGTGATTAGGTGTAAATTTATTTGAATTTTGGTTACGTGCAATGTAACGACCCAGATTTTTGAATAATTTATTTTAAATATTTAATATTGTTTTAAATATTTAGTTGATAATATAAATGATATTTTATATTGAATTATCAATATAATATGGTTATTTTAATTATACGTTCGGATTAAATTTTAGATTTTTATTCAGTTCAGTTCATAATAATATTACAGTGTTGAAAAGTCAGTGGATACGTTAAAATAGCGGTTCAGATTTACGGGTTAAAGACCACAAGATATTTTGATTTAAAATTCAAATTATAATATTGTTTTATCAGCCGACCTATTAACATAGGCTACCATACAGTATACATCACGCAAATTATTTTCTTCTTCTCGAGCAGTAAGATTTGTCTCCTTGCTTCGTTATCAAGCAGACATGATTTTAATGAGGTATGGTACGAGTGTTTCCCCTTCCTTCACTTATAAATACCGCAATTTCCTTTCTTCCTTTCTGCTCAAACCAAAGACTGAAGCCTCACTATCCTCTCGTTCGAAATAAGAAAATACCCAAGGCCGATTTCTTCTTCGTTTCTAAATACAATACTAAATCGGCTGAATTGATTTTGGGTTCCTTTCACTCGTCTAAGGTTGTACTATCGATTGGTAGCCCCAAATTTGTGTGCGGTAAGGTTTCTCTGAGGCGCGTTCTAGGGAAGCGGATTTTCGATATGACGGTGGTTTGTGGTGACTCGAGAGGTGTAATTCGAAGGGGATTTCAGCAGGAGGGTTAGGCGAGTTGTAGATGGGGTTTCGATCATCGGGAGGAACTCGCGTTAGCTAAGTTCGCGCATGTTGCTGGAGTTGAGGTAGCGAGAAAAGGTGAGGTTTTCGATGAACTTGAGAAGATGAAGGAGGTCGTGTTTGTCACCGGTGATTAATGGTTGGGAGGCCTGTTCGAAGTCGCGTTCATGGTTAGCAGTGGGTGATGGTTGCAGTTCCTCACTTGAAGATCGATTCTGAATAAAAGAGGCGAGTCTGGCATAGTTCGATCCAAGCTGAGGGGTGATGTTGTTGACTGAAGTGTGTAACAAGGCAGAAATAGCGATGGGAAGGTTTGATGATAAGTAAATGGATGTGGCAGTAAATGGTAGAAGCTCAGAGAAGTGGGAATTATTGGCGAGGGTATGGTGTTCGATGATATGCCGTAATGAATGAAACAACATTTTGGGGTCGTATGCGGTGATAGTGGATCGATGAATAATTGAGTTTACTTCATTGTTGATCGAGGCAATAAGGTACATACTATTTAGAAGTTTATATTACATTAAATAAATCATTTATGTTAGTAGCTAACTTAAATTAAATTAGTGTTTAATCGAAGAAAATAAATAAATCGTAGGTAGTGATTTTTTTTTTCGAGATTCGTCAAGTAGATTTGAAGCTGCAACATTGGCATTTAAAACAGGATATCCAACAAAGAAGAAAAATCCGGTGAGTAAATCTCACTCACCTTTAGAATTATTTTTATTTCGTTAAAAATAATTGTTGTTGCTTGTTTGAATGTTTCTGCTTGTTTTATATATATTAGTTATTTAGGCTATATATATATATATATATATATTGGGTTGATTGGTTGGTTGGATTCCCGCAGTCTCATTAGCGGATGCCCGCAATTTCATAGCGGATGATTACCCTATACGCCCCACGCTATGATTAGTGGATGACCTTCTATACCGCGATATTCTGCCACGAAGCAGAATGGGTATTATTTATGTGCTAACGTCTGTGGATGCAGGGAAACAGGTTGGAGGAATCCAACTGGATTCCTCAAAAAAAAAATATTATCTGTTTGTTTATTTGTTTGCATATATATATTGTTATATATGACGTGTTAGAAAAATAAATAATTCGTTGCTTTGTGTGTTTAAATATCACTGGGCCAATTAAAAGGACATTTGAGATTTTAAAAAGGGAAAATTCTATTTTTAAATAGAATTTGAATTTTTAAATGGAAATAAAATATAAACTTGTTTTGAAAAATAAAACAAGTAGTTCCTTTATAAACGAACTTTATAAACAGTCTTTTATAACGAAGTTATAAATGAAGTAAAAAGAATTATCATTTGATAATTCAGAAATAGAAAATACAAGTGTGAAATAGGATTTTGAAATGAAATTTCAAAATAGAACTTGAAATAGAATTTTTAAATAGAACTTGAAATAGAAATTTTGAGTGGAAATTCAAATAGAATTTGAATGTTAAAATGAAGTTTGAATATTTGGAATTCTAAAGAAAATTCCAAAAAGGATTTGAAATGGAATTTTAATTATATATATATATTTCAAATAAAGTGTGAGTATAGCATTTGAATATAATATTTGAATAAGGAAATTTAAAAATAGAAAATTCAATATGGAAATTCAAATGGCATTTGAATATAGTAATTTAAAAGGAAATTCCAATAGAGTTTGAATACAAGAAATTTAAATAGTATTTAAATAATGGAAATTCGAATATAGAATTTGAATAATAGGAATTCAAATAATAAAATTTGAATGCAAAGAAATTCAATGGATTTGAATAAAGAAAATATTCAAATGGGATTTAAATAGAGAGTTTAAGTATAAGAATTTAAATGAAATTCAAATGGTGTTAAAATGAATTTGAATATTAGGATTCAAATGAAAAGGGAAAATGAAATTTGAATATAAGAAATTCAAATTGAGTTCAAATAAGGATTTAATCTAGGAGATTTGAATATAGAAATTCAAATGAAGTTTTGAAAATAGATTTGAATATAGAAATTCAAATGAAGTTTTGAAAATAGATTTGAATATAGAAATTTAAATGGAGTTTTGAAACTAGATTTGAAATAGAATTCAAATAAGAGGATTTGAATGATAGAATTAAAAAGGGGTGGAATATTTGAAATTCCAAAATAGAATTAAATCGGAGATTGGATATTTGAAATTCAAATAGAATAAATATAGAATTTGAATTCGAAGAGAATAGGGAATTTGAATGTAGAATTCAAAAAGGGATTTAAATGGGATTTAAATTATAGAATTTGAATATAGCATTCAAATGAAATCTTAAACTATGAGATTTAGCTATATAATTCAAATGGAATTTGAAATATGGAATTTGAATATAGGATTCAATAGAAGTGAAATTTGAATTTGAATATAGAGTTCAAATAAAAGTGAAAGTGAAGTTTGAATGGAGTTGAATTTATATAAACGAAGTTTAAAAAGTTTATATATATAAATATAATTAAAACGAACTCGCCGCAGCGCTGCAGTTCGAAAAATAGCGATTCGAACTTCAATTGAATATACAGAACCCAATTGAAGTCGGATTTCTTTGAAACAAGAAACGTCAGGACCGGTTTGATAATAGTTTTCTAATGAAGGAGAAAAATCTGAATTTCGTCGTATAGATTTTGAGTTATGTCAAAATCAAATTTTTAGAAAAGCAGCGCCATAAACCATTATAAACCATAATAGATTTTATATATAAATATTGGGATTTTAAGCAAATAAAATCCGAATTTCTATTTAGAAAATTTCAGATTTTGAGTTATAAAATATATGTGAACTCAGGTGGAGTAAGGAAATTGATTTTTGAAACAAAAATCAGATTTTGACTTTGAATAGAATTTACTAATTCGAATAGTAATTCGTAAAGGAGATGTCGAACTGACATTGGGCTTTAAATAAGAAAATTCAATTTGAAATTTTTATTCGAAATGGAAAAGGGAAACTAGAATTGAAATTGAAATTCAATTTGGTTATGAACGAGTTGAATATTTTGTTTGAACATGTTATGTTCAACAAAGGAGTAAAATAGGCAAAATGGCCGATTTAAAGAATAAATGGACGGAACTAAATTCAACGATTAGATAGTGTTGAATTGAATTGGAAACAGGTGAATATGTGTTAAGCAGGTTTGGAATGAAGTATATGAAGATTTAAATTTATGTGCTCGACTAAAAGGTACATGTTTAATTCATATATGGGTTTTATGCGCCGTATCGGCAAGCCGCTTGGCTTTCTCTTTTTCTTTTTGAGATTGGAAGATACCGGGATGCTATTTGAAATTTCCCGATGCTCCCGATACAGGGGAGGTTATGGCGAATTTTTCCGGGAATTTAAGGAGTTAGAATATTTTTAAGAAATTTGACAATTAGAAATATATGTATTGATATATATAGAATTCGACAAGGAAACGAAATCAAAAATGGCATAAGGGCCAAGATTGATTATTGAAAATATTTGGTTAACAAATATTGATAGAGAAAATGGAGAAATGATTTAATTAATGAAATATTAATTAAAGAGCCCAGTGATTTGTGTGATATGTTGAATGAACACTTGTTTTTATTCGATAGTTAAATCACAGACTATCGAAGTTTTTGACCATCGTTGTCAATATGGAGAGACCGGTTGGATTATTATCCGTGAACCACTCCGTATCGGCATAAGCGTTGCGAACCAAGTATGCTGAATATATTGAAGACGGAGTAAAGTGCAAGGGCTTTTCTAGTAATAGAAATAGTGCCTTCGGTTTCGTTCAGTCCCAGAACGAACGTAAATGGACGAATGTCTGACAGAGTATTTCCAATGATCAAATGGGTTGGTCTGTATGAATGTATATGGTTGCAACGGATTTATCCCTTAGCATAATATCCAGAATATTTGTGCAAACTCAACTAATGATTAACGGATCTGACAATGTGGCATTCAAAGTGATTGTGTTATCAATGAATGGTAAGTATGCGTAGCCTCAGGCCTCAACAACCGGGAAAGGACAAAAATCGGGCAGGCAGCATGGCTATGTGGGTCGCTCCCATTAGGGTGTATAATCACCTATCTAGAGAAATTCCTTTTGTTCTAAACCTATCGATTCTGCCCATTCGGGAAACGGTGGTTTGAGTCCAACCGTTGGTGATATACATTCGATACACTCAAGCGAAATGAGTGGTCGGTCATGTGTGGGCCGGGTTGCAAGACGTTCTTGTTGAACCCAGGTGTATTCGCCTCTAGAGATACATCATCGAAAGGTGGTTCCATACCTTGTCATGTTGGAAATCCAATCTCCAATAAGCGCCATGCGGGTTTTGATTTTATACTATATATGTGGAGCGTGAGATGCAAGCGTTCTACTATTTGGTTATTTACTTGATGTAGACATTATTATAATATCACTGGATTTTTGTATCAAAGTGTTTTGGGTTATAGTAAGGTAAAAGCCGTCCATGTTTATGTGTGGGCTGGTCTTACTATTATCTTTTCCTTCGAAAAGGGTTTTGAAGTTAAACAAGTGGTTGGAGTTTACTCACACCAGTCCCATGACTGACCCAGAGTTTATTTCGTTTTGTTTTTCCTAAACTCTTGGGTGCCCAAAATTTGTACGGGCAGTCAAGTGTTTCAGGCTTTTACAGATACACTTGGAGGAGCTTGAAGCAGGAGGCTTCAACGTTAGTTATTTCGAGTTACTTCCGCTGAATCAAAAGTTATGTGTACTCTGATGATGGTATGTGTATATGTACAAAACAGATTTGTATTTCAAAGCTTATGTTATATAATATATTTTATTCGTTCCGCTGTGAGTTGTGATCTTCGTTTTTCTTCTATTCTAATATTTCTTTCTTTCTATTTCTCATCCTCTAATTTCTTTCTATTAATGGTTCGTATTTCTGTGTTATTTGGGTTGGACGTGTGTTGTATTTAGTCAACTCCGATAGCACGGATTTGCGGGTCGTTTCAGTTGGTATCAGAGCTTAGGTTGAGCGAACACCTAGGCTTGTGTGGCATGTGCTCATTAGAGATAGGGTCAGTAGTGCCCTAGAATGAGTTGAGTGTATATATACGAGAGAGCGTATTTGTTAGTTGATATAAAAATTGTTTTATATTGTGTTGGCTTGTCTGTTGAGTAGTTTATGAATTCTGGTCGAATCGTGGGACGCCACGACGTCGATAGGAGTTTCTAAATACTTGAACAGAAGATTGAACACAGTATTGTTTTAAAAAGGGTAAATGAAATAATTTTACCCAAAATTTCTATTTTGATATAGAAAGAATAATTTTCTAGAATTATTATTATATGGATGTGTTGGATGTTGATTTTATAATCAAATGAGATTATAAACTTAGAATGGTTATTTATAACCAAACTGAATTTGTATAGAAAATTAAATGTACAAATGAGATGAATCGAAATTGAAATTCAAACCAGAATTAAGAATTCAAAATCCTGGGAAGTTGAAAATATTTTTCAAAGTATATTAAATAATATAGGTTTGTTTGTAAAGAATTTAAATAAATACCATCTTTGAATGGATTTTAGAAGTGATAAAGCATTGAACTCACTTCAGTGGCTGGGAAATTATTCTGATGATGATTGCAACACCATCAGTGTTCATTTCCAAGTTTCTAAGTGATGAATTGCTACCTTAGAAAAAGTTTTGATGAGAATTTGTTTGAAAGAAAACAAGTGGTTTGAAAATTCAAATGTTTTGAATTTGAAATAAAAATAAATATATATATATATTTATGGGATTTCAAAAGAATTTCAAAAGAAAAACCCAGGGATTTGAATGCTGGAATTTAAATTTAACTTAAGCAAGTTAAATGGTTCGAGGTGAATAAATTGACTAGAATCAATTTGAAATAAATTGAAATGAATATGAATTAGAATGCATATGAATGGAAACCAAAAGTTTTGGTTGAAATTAAAGTCATAGAAATATGAGGACTTGAGTTTCAACATAAGTGAGATTGTGAAAAGTAATGAGTTTGTACCATTTTTCCTATCTTAGCAATTTCGAGGACGAAATTATTTTAAGGGGGGAAGAATGTAACGACCCAGATTTTTGAATAATTTATTTTAAATATTTAATATTGTTTTAAATATTTAGTTGATAATATAAATGATATTTTATATTGAATTATCAATATAATATGGTTATTTTAATTATACGTTCGGATTAAATTTTAGATTTTTATTCAGTTCAGTTCATAATAATATTACAGTGTTGAAAAGTCAGTGGATACGTTAAAATAGCGGTTCAGATTTACGGGTTAAAGACCACAAGATATTTTGATTTAAAATTCAAATTATAATATTGTTTTATCAGCCGACCTATTAACATAGGCTACCATACAGTATACATCACGCAAATTATTTTCTTCTTCTCGAGCAGTAAGATTTGTCTCCTTGCTTCGTTATCAAGCAGACATGATTTTAATGAGGTATGGTACGAGTGTTTCCCCTTCCTTCACTTATAAATACCGCAATTTCCTTTCTTCCTTTCTGCTCAAACCAAAGACTGAAGCCTCACTATCCTCTCGTTCGAAATAAGAAAATACCCAAGGCCGATTTCTTCTTCGTTTCTAAATACAATACTAAATCGGCTGAATTGATTTTGGGTTCCTTTCACTCGTCTAAGGTTGTACTATCGATTGGTAGCCCCAAATTTGTGTGCGGTAAGGTTTCTCTGAGGCGCGTTCTAGGGAAGCGGATTTTCGATATGACGGTGGTTTGTGGTGACTCGAGAGGTGTAATTCGAAGGGGATTTCAGCAGGAGGGTTAGGCGAGTTGTAGATGGGGTTTCGATCATCGGGAGGAACTCGCGTTAGCTAAGTTCGCGCATGTTGCTGGAGTTGAGGTAGCGAGAAAAGGTGAGGTTTTCGATGAACTTGAGAAGATGAAGGAGGTCGTGTTTGTCACCGGTGATTAATGGTTGGGAGGCCTGTTCGAAGTCGCGTTCATGGTTAGCAGTGGGTGATGGTTGCAGTTCCTCACTTGAAGATCGATTCTGAATAAAAGAGGCGAGTCTGGCATAGTTCGATCCAAGCTGAGGGGTGATGTTGTTGACTGAAGTGTGTAACAAGGCAGAAATAGCGATGGGAAGGTTTGATGATAAGTAAATGGATGTGGCAGTAAATGGTAGAAGCTCAGAGAAGTGGGAATTATTGGCGAGGGTATGGTGTTCGATGATATGCCGTAATGAATGAAACAACATTTTGGGGTCGTATGCGGTGATAGTGGATCGATGAATAATTGAGTTTACTTCATTGTTGATCGAGGCAATAAGGTACATACTATTTAGAAGTTTATATTACATTAAATAAATCATTTATGTTAGTAGCTAACTTAAATTAAATTAGTGTTTAATCGAAGAAAATAAATAAATCGTAGGTAGTGATTTTTTTTTTCGAGATTCGTCAAGTAGATTTGAAGCTGCAACATTGGCATTTAAAACAGGATATCCAACAAAGAAGAAAAATCCGGTGAGTAAATCTCACTCACCTTTAGAATTATTTTTATTTCGTTAAAAATAATTGTTGTTGCTTGTTTGAATGTTTCTGCTTGTTTTATATATATTAGTTATTTAGGCTATATATATATATATATTGGGTTGATTGGTTGGTTGGATTCCCGCAGTCTCATTAGCGGATGCCCGCAATTTCATAGCGGATGATTACCCTATACGCCCCACGCTATGATTAGTGGATGACCTTCTATACCGCGATATTCTGCCACGAAGCAGAATGGGTATTATTTATGTGCTAACGTCTGTGGATGCAGGGAAACAGGTTGGAGGAATCCAACTGGATTCCTCAAAAAAATATATTATCTGTTTGTTTATTTGTTTGCATATATATATTGTTATATATGACGTGTTAGAAAAATAAATAATTCGTTGCTTTGTGTGTTTAAATATCACTGGGCCAATTAAAAGGACATTTGAGATTTTAAAAAGGGAAAATTCTATTTTTAAATAGAATTTGAATTTTTAAATGGAAATAAAATATAAACTTGTTTTGAAAAATAAAACAAGTAGTTCCTTTATAAACGAACTTTACAAACAGTCTTTTATAACGAAGTTATAAATGAAGTAAAAAGAATTATCATTTGATAATTCAGAAATAGAAAATACAAGTGTGAAATAGGATTTTGAAATGAAATTTCAAAATAGAACTTGAAATAGAATTTTTAAATAGAACTTGAAATAGAAATTTTGAGTGGAAATTCAAATAGAATTTGAATGTTAAAATGAAGTTTGAATATTTGGAATTCTAAAGAAAATTCCAAAAAGGATTTGAAATGGAATTTTAATTATATATATATATTTCAAATAAAGTGTGAGTATAGCATTTGAATATAATATTTGAATAAGGAAATTTAAAAATAGAAAATTCAATATGGAAATTCAAATGGCATTTGAATATAGTAATTTAAAAGGAAATTCCAATAGAGTTTGAATACAAGAAATTTAAATAGTATTTAAATAATGGAAATTCGAATATAGAATTTGAATAATAGGAATTCAAATAATAAAATTTGAATGCAAAGAAATTCAATGGATTTGAATAAAGAAAATATTCAAATGGGATTTAAATAGAGAGTTTAAGTATAAGAATTTAAATGAAATTCAAATGGTGTTAAAATGAATTTGAATATTAGGATTCAAATGAAAAGGGAAAATGAAATTTGAATATAAGAAATTCAAATTGAGTTCAAATAAGGATTTAATCTAGGAGATTTGAATATAGAAATTCAAATGAAGTTTTGAAAATAGATTTGAATATAGAAATTCAAATGAAGTTTTGAAAATAGATTTGAATATAGAAATTTAAATGGAGTTTTGAAACTAGATTTGAAATAGAATTCAAATAAGAGGATTTGAATGATAGAATTAAAAAGGGGTGGAATATTTGAAATTCCAAAATAGAATTAAATCGGAGATTGGATATTTGAAATTCAAATAGAATAAATATAGAATTTGAATTCGAAGAGAATAGGGAATTTGAATGTAGAATTCAAAAAGGGATTTAAATGGGATTTAAATTATAGAATTTGAATATAGCATTCAAATGAAATCTTAAACTATGAGATTTAGCTATATAATTCAAATGGAATTTGAAATATGGAATTTGAATATAGGATTCAATAGAAGTGAAATTTGAATTTGAATATAGAGTTCAAATAAAAGTGAAAGTGAAGTTTGAATGGAGTTGAATTTATATAAACGAAGTTTAAAAAGTTTATATATATAAATATAATTAAAACGAACTCGCCGCAGCGCTGCAGTTCGAAAAATAGCGATTCGAACTTCAATTGAATATACAGAACCCAATTGAAGTCGGATTTCTTTGAAACAAGAAACGTCAGGACCGGTTTGATAATAGTTTTCTAATGAAGGAGAAAAATCTGAATTTCGTCGTATAGATTTTGAGTTATGTCAAAATCAAATTTTTAGAAAAGCAGCGCCATAAACCATTATAAACCATAATAGATTTTATATATAAATATTGGGATTTTAAGCAAATAAAATCCGAATTTCTATTTAGAAAATTTCAGATTTTGAGTTATAAAATATATGTGAACTCAGGTGGAGTAAGGAAATTGATTTTTGAAACAAAAATCAGATTTTGACTTTGAATAGAATTTACTAATTCGAATAGTAATTCGTAAAGGAGATGTCGAACTGACATTGGGCTTTAAATAAGAAAATTCAATTTGAAATTTTTATTCGAAATGGAAAAGGGAAACTAGAATTGAAATTGAAATTCAATTTGGTTATGAACGAGTTGAATATTTTGTTTGAACATGTTATGTTCAACAAAGGAGTAAAATAGGCAAAATGGCCGATTTAAAGAATAAATGGACGGAACTAAATTCAACGATTAGATAGTGTTGAATTGAATTGGAAACAGGTGAATATGTGTTAAGCAGGTTTGGAATGAAGTATATGAAGATTTAAATTTATGTGCTCGACTAAAAGGTACATGTTTAATTCATATATGGGTTTTATGCGCCGTATCGGCAAGCCGCTTGGCTTTCTCTTTTTCTTTTTGAGATTGGAAGATACCGGGATGCTATTTGAAATTTCCCGATGCTCCCGATACAGGGGAGGTTATGGCGAATTTTTCCGGGAATTTAAGGAGTTAGAATATTTTTAAGAAATTTGACAATTAGAAATATATGTATTGATATATATAGAATTCGACAAGGAAACGAAATCAAAAATGGCATAAGGGCCAAGATTGATTATTGAAAATATTTGGTTAACAAATATTGATAGAGAAAATGGAGAAATGATTTAATTAATGAAATATTAATTAAAGAGCCCAGTGATTTGTGTGATATGTTGAATGAACACTTGTTTTTATTCGATAGTTAAATCACAGACTATCGAAGTTTTTGACCATCGTTGTCAATATGGAGAGACCGGTTGGATTATTATCCGTGAACCACTCCGTATCGGCATAAGCGTTGCGAACCAAGTATGCTGAATATATTGAAGACGGAGTAAAGTGCAAGGGCTTTTCTAGTAATAGAAATAGTGCCTTCGGTTTCGTTCAGTCCCAGAACGAACGTAAATGGACGAATGTCTGACAGAGTATTTCCAATGATCAAATGGGTTGGTCTGTATGAATGTATATGGTTGCAACGGATTTATCCCTTAGCATAATATCCAGAATATTTGTGCAAACTCAACTAATGATTAACGGATCTGACAATGTGGCATTCAAAGTGATTGTGTTATCAATGAATGGTAAGTATGCGTAGCCTCAGGCCTCAACAACCGGGAAAGGACAAAAATCGGGCAGGCAGCATGGCTATGTGGGTCGCTCCCATTAGGGTGTATAATCACCTATCTAGAGAAATTCCTTTTGTTCTAAACCTATCGATTCTGCCCATTCGGGAAACGGTGGTTTGAGTCCAACCGTTGGTGATATACATTCGATACACTCAAGCGAAATGAGTGGTCGGTCATGTGTGGGCCGGGTTGCAAGACGTTCTTGTTGAACCCAGGTGTATTCGCCTCTAGAGATACATCATCGAAAGGTGGTTCCATACCTTGTCATGTTGGAAATCCAATCTCCAATAAGCGCCATGCGGGTTTTGATTTTATACTATATATGTGGAGCGTGAGATGCAAGCGTTCTACTATTTGGTTATTTACTTGATGTAGACATTATTATAATATCACTGGATTTTTGTATCAAAGTGTTTTGGGTTATAGTAAGGTAAAAGCCGTCCATGTTTATGTGTGGGCTGGTCTTACTATTATCTTTTCCTTCGAAAAGGGTTTTGAAGTTAAACAAGTGGTTGGAGTTTACTCACACCAGTCCCATGACTGACCCAGAGTTTATTTCGTTTTGTTTTTCCTAAACTCTTGGGTGCCCAAAATTTGTACGGGCAGTCAAGTGTTTCAGGCTTTTACAGATACACTTGGAGGAGCTTGAAGCAGGAGGCTTCAACGTTAGTTATTTCGAGTTACTTCCGCTGAATCAAAAGTTATGTGTACTCTGATGATGGTATGTGTATATGTACAAAACAGATTTGTATTTCAAAGCTTATGTTATATAATATATTTTATTCGTTCCGCTGTGAGTTGTGATCTTCGTTTTTCTTCTATTCTAATATTTCTTTCTTTCTATTTCTCATCCTCTAATTTCTTTCTATTAATGGTTCGTATTTCTGTGTTATTTGGGTTGGACGTGTGTTGTATTTAGTCAACTCCGATAGCACGGATTTGCGGGTCGTTTCAGTTGGTATCAGAGCTTAGGTTGAGCGAACACCTAGGCTTGTGTGGCATGTGCTCATTAGAGATAGGGTCAGTAGTGCCCTAGAATGAGTTGAGTGTATATATACGAGAGAGCGTATTTGTTAGTTGATATAAAAATTGTTTTATATTGTGTTGGCTTGTCTGTTGAGTAGTTTATGAATTCTGGTCGAATCGTGGGACGCCACGACGTCGATAGGAGTTTCTAAATACTTGAACAGAAGATTGAACACAGTATTGTTTTAAAAAGGGTAAATGAAATAATTTTACCCAAAATTTCTATTTTGATATAGAAAGAATAATTTTCTAGAATTATTATTATATGGATGTGTTGGATGTTGATTTTATAATCAAATGAGATTATAAACTTAGAATGGTTATTTATAACCAAACTGAATTTGTATAGAAAATTAAATGTACAAATGAGATGAATCGAAATTGAAATTCAAACCAGAATTAAGAATTCAAAATCCTGGGAAGTTGAAAATATTTTTCAAAGTATATTAAATAATATAGGTTTGTTTGTAAAGAATTTAAATAAATACCATCTTTGAATGGATTTTAGAAGTGATAAAGCATTGAACTCACTTCAGTGGCTGGGAAATTATTCTGATGATGATTGCAACACCATCAGTGTTCATTTCCAAGTTTCTAAGTGATGAATTGCTACCTTAGAAAAAGTTTTGATGAGAATTTGTTTGAAAGAAAACAAGTGGTTTGAAAATTCAAATGTTTTGAATTTGAAATAAAAATAAATATATATATATTTATGGGATTTCAAAAGAATTTCAAAAGAAAAACCCAGGGATTTGAATGCTGGAATTTAAATTTAACTTAAGCAAGTTAAATGGTTCGAGGTGAATAAATTGACTAGAATCAATTTGAAATAAATTGAAATGAATATGAATTAGAATGCATATGAATGGAAACCAAAAGTTTTGGTTGAAATTAAAGTCATAGAAATATGAGGACTTGAGTTTCAACATAAGTGAGATTGTGAAAAGTAATGAGTTTGTACCATTTTTCCTATCTTAGCAATTTCGAGGACGAAATTATTTTAAGGGGGGAAGAATGTAACGACCCAGATTTTTGAATAATTTATTTTAAATATTTAATATTGTTTTAAATATTTAGTTGATAATATAAATGATATTTTATATTGAATTATCAATATAATATGGTTATTTTAATTATACGTTCGGATTAAATTTTAGATTTTTATTCAGTTCAGTTCATAATAATATTACAGTGTTGAAAAGTCAGTGGATACATTAAAATAGCGGTTCAGATTTACGGGTTAAAGACCACAAGATATTTTGATTTAAAATTCAAATTATAATATTGTTTTATCAGCCGACCTATTAACATAGGCTACCATACAGTATACATCACGCAAATTATTTTCTTCTTCTCGAGCAGTAAGATTTGTCTCCTTGCTTCGTTATCAAGCAGACATGATTTTAATGAGGTATGGTACGAGTGTTTCCCCTTCCTTCACTTATAAATACCGCAATTTCCTTTCTTCCTTTCTGCTCAAACCAAAGACTGAAGCCTCACTATCCTCTCGTTCGAAATAAGAAAATACCCAAGGCCGATTTCTTCTTCGTTTCTAAATACAATACTAAATCGGCTGAATTGATTTTGGGTTCCTTTCACTCGTCTAAGGTTGTACTATCGATTGGTAGCCCCAAATTTGTGTGCGGTAAGGTTTCTCTGAGGCGCGTTCTAGGGAAGCGGATTTTCGATATGACGGTGGTTTGTGGTGACTCGAGAGGTGTAATTCGAAGGGGATTTCAGCAGGAGGGTTAGGCGAGTTGTAGATGGGGTTTCGATCATCGGGAGGAACTCGCGTTAGCTAAGTTCGCGCATGTTGCTGGAGTTGAGGTAGCGAGAAAAGGTGAGGTTTTCGATGAACTTGAGAAGATGAAGGAGGTCGTGTTTGTCACCGGTGATTAATGGTTGGGAGGCCTGTTCGAAGTCGCGTTCATGGTTAGCAGTGGGTGATGGTTGCAGTTCCTCACTTGAAGATCGATTCTGAATAAAAGAGGCGAGTCTGGCATAGTTCGATCCAAGCTGAGGGGTGATGTTGTTGACTGAAGTGTGTAACAAGGCAGAAATAGCGATGGGAAGGTTTGATGATAAGTAAATGGATGTGGCAGTAAATGGTAGAAGCTCAGAGAAGTGGGAATTATTGGCGAGGGTATGGTGTTCGATGATATGCCGTAATGAATGAAACAACATTTTGGGGTCGTATGCGGTGATAGTGGATCGATGAATAATTGAGTTTACTTCATTGTTGATCGAGGCAATAAGGTACATACTATTTAGAAGTTTATATTACATTAAATAAATCATTTATGTTAGTAGCTAACTTAAATTAAATTAGTGTTTAATCGAAGAAAATAAATAAATCGTAGGTAGTGATTTTTTTTTTCGAGATTCGTCAAGTAGATTTGAAGCTGCAACATTGGCATTTAAAACAGGATATCCAACAAAGAAGAAAAATCCGGTGAGTAAATCTCACTCACCTTTAGAATTATTTTTATTTCGTTAAAAATAATTGTTG
Organism: Allium sativum; assembly: GCA_030737875.1. NCBI lineage: Eukaryota > Viridiplantae > Streptophyta > Magnoliopsida > Asparagales > Amaryllidaceae > Allium > Allium sativum. Next base: position 918,407,383 of record CM060922.1, read on the forward strand.
TTGCTTGTTTGAATGTTTCTGCTTGTTTTATATATATTAGTTATTTAGGCTATATATATATATATTGGGTTGATTGGTTGGTTGGATTCCCGCAGTCTCATTAGCGGATGCCCGCAATTTCATAGCGGATGATTACCCTATACGCCCCACGCTATGATTAGTGGATGACCTTCTATACCGCGATATTCTGCCACGAAGCAGAATGGGTATTATTTATGTGCTAACGTCTGTGGATGCAGGGAAACAGGTTGGAGGAATCCAACTGGATTCCTCAAAAAAATATATTATCTGTTTGTTTATTTGTTTGCATATATATATTGTTATATATGACGTGTTAGAAAAATAAATAATTCGTTGCTTTGTGTGTTTAAATATCACTGGGCCAATTAAAAGGACATTTGAGATTTTAAAAAGGGAAAATTCTATTTTTAAATAGAATTTGAATTTTTAAATGGAAATAAAATATAAACTTGTTTTGAAAAATAAAACAAGTAGTTCCTTTATAAACGAACTTTATAAACAGTCTTTTATAGCGAAGTTATAAATGAAGTAAAAAGAATTATCATTTGATAATTCAGAAATAGAAAATACAAGTGTGAAATAGGATTTTGAAATGAAATTTCAAAATAGAACTTGAAATAGAATTTTTAAATAGAACTTGAAATAGAAATTTTGAGTGGAAATTCAAATAGAATTTGAATGTTAAAATGAAGTTTGAATATTTGGAATTCTAAAGAAAATTCCAAAAAGGATTTGAAATGGAATTTTAATTATATATATATTTCAAATAAAGTGTGAGTATAGCATTTGAATATAATATTTGAATAAGGAAATTTAAAAATAGAAAATTCAATATGGAAATTCAAATGGCATTTGAATATAGTAATTTAAAAGGAAATTCCAATAGAGTTTGAATACAAGAAATTTAAATAGTATTTAAATAATGGAAATTCGAATATAGAATTTGAATAATAGGAATTCAAATAATAAAATTTGAATGCAAAGAAATTCAATGGATTTGAATAAAGAAAATATTCAAATGGGATTTAAATAGAGAGTTTAAGTATAAGAATTTAAATGAAATTCAAATGGTGTTAAAATGAATTTGAATATTAGGATTCAAATGAAAAGGGAAAATGAAATTTGAATATAAGAAATTCAAATTGAGTTCAAATAAGGATTTAATCTAGGAGATTTGAATATAGAAATTCAAATGAAGTTTTGAAAATAGATTTGAATATAGAAATTCAAATGAAGTTTTGAAAATAGATTTGAATATAGAAATTTAAATGGAGTTTTGAAACTAGATTTGAAATAGAATTCAAATAAGAGGATTTGAATGATAGAATTAAAAAGGGGTGGAATATTTGAAATTCCAAAATAGAATTAAATCGGAGATTGGATATTTGAAATTCAAATAGAATAAATATAGAATTTGAATTCGAAGAGAATAGGGAATTTGAATGTAGAATTCAAAAAGGGATTTAAATGGGATTTAAATTATAGAATTTGAATATAGCATTCAAATGAAATCTTAAACTATGAGATTTAGCTATATAATTCAAATGGAATTTGAAATATGGAATTTGAATATAGGATTCAATAGAAGTGAAATTTGAATTTGAATATAGAGTTCAAATAAAAGTGAAAGTGAAGTTTGAATGGAGTTGAATTTATATAAACGAAGTTTAAAAAGTTTATATATATAAATATAATTAAAACGAACTCGCCGCAGCGCTGCAGTTCGAAAAATAGCGATTCGAACTTCAATTGAATATACAGAACCCAATTGAAGTCGGATTTCTTTGAAACAAGAAACGTCAGGACCGGTTTGATAATAGTTTTCTAATGAAGGAGAAAAATCTGAATTTCGTCGTATAGATTTTGAGTTATGTCAAAATCAAATTTTTAGAAAAGCAGCGCCATAAACCATTATAAACCATAATAGATTTTATATATAAATATTGGGATTTTAAGCAAATAAAATCCGAATTTCTATTTAGAAAATTTCAGATTTTGAGTTATAAAATATATGTGAACTCAGGTGGAGTAAGGAAATTGATTTTTGAAACAAAAATCAGATTTTGACTTTGAATAGAATTTACTAATTCGAATAGTAATTCGTAAAGGAGATGTCGAACTGACATTGGGCTTTAAATAAGAAAATTCAATTTGAAATTTTTATTCGAAATGGAAAAGGGAAACTAGAATTGAAATTGAAATTCAATTTGGTTATGAACGAGTTGAATATTTTGTTTGAACATGTTATGTTCAACAAAGGAGTAAAATAGGCAAAATGGCCGATTTAAAGAATAAATGGACGGAACTAAATTCAACGATTAGATAGTGTTGAATTGAATTGGAAACAGGTGAATATGTGTTAAGCAGGTTTGGAATGAAGTATATGAAGATTTAAATTTATGTGCTCGACTAAAAGGTACATGTTTAATTCATATATGGGTTTTATGCGCCGTATCGGCAAGCCGCTTGGCTTTCTCTTTTTCTTTTTGAGATTGGAAGATACCGGGATGCTATTTGAAATTTCCCGATGCTCCCGATACAGGGGAGGTTATGGCGAATTTTTCCGGGAATTTAAGGAGTTAGAATATTTTTAAGAAATTTGACAATTAGAAATATATGTATTGATATATATAGAATTCGACAAGGAAACGAAATCAAAAATGGCATAAGGGCCAAGATTGATTATTGAAAATATTTGGTTAACAAATATTGATAGAGAAAATGGAGAAATGATTTAATTAATGAAATATTAATTAAAGAGCCCAGTGATTTGTGTGATATGTTGAATGAACACTTGTTTTTATTCGATAGTTAAATCACAGACTATCGAAGTTTTTGACCATCGTTGTCAATATGGAGAGACCGGTTGGATTATTATCCGTGAACCACTCCGTATCGGCATAAGCGTTGCGAACCAAGTATGCTGAATATATTGAAGACGGAGTAAAGTGCAAGGGCTTTTCTAGTAATAGAAATAGTGCCTTCGGTTTCGTTCAGTCCCAGAACGAACGTAAATGGACGAATGTCTGACAGAGTATTTCCAATGATCAAATGGGTTGGTCTGTATGAATGTATATGGTTGCAACGGATTTATCCCTTAGCATAATATCCAGAATATTTGTGCAAACTCAACTAATGATTAACGGATCTGACAATGTGGCATTCAAAGTGATTGTGTTATCAATGAATGGTAAGTATGCGTAGCCTCAGGCCTCAACAACCGGGAAAGGACAAAAATCGGGCAGGCAGCATGGCTATGTGGGTCGCTCCCATTAGGGTGTATAATCACCTATCTAGAGAAATTCCTTTTGTTCTAAACCTATCGATTCTGCCCATTCGGGAAACGGTGGTTTGAGTCCAACCGTTGGTGATATACATTCGATACACTCAAGCGAAATGAGTGGTCGGTCATGTGTGGGCCGGGTTGCAAGACGTTCTTGTTGAACCCAGGTGTATTCGCCTCTAGAGATACATCATCGAAAGGTGGTTCCATACCTTGTCATGTTGGAAATCCAATCTCCAATAAGCGCCATGCGGGTTTTGATTTTATACTATATATGTGGAGCGTGAGATGCAAGCGTTCTACTATTTGGTTATTTACTTGATGTAGACATTATTATAATATCACTGGATTTTTGTATCAAAGTGTTTTGGGTTATAGTAAGGTAAAAGCCGTCCATGTTTATGTGTGGGCTGGTCTTACTATTATCTTTTCCTTCGAAAAGGGTTTTGAAGTTAAACAAGTGGTTGGAGTTTACTCACACCAGTCCCATGACTGACCCAGAGTTTATTTCGTTTTGTTTTTCCTAAACTCTTGGGTGCCCAAAATTTGTACGGGCAGTCAAGTGTTTCAGGCTTTTACAGATACACTTGGAGGAGCTTGAAGCAGGAGGCTTCAACGTTAGTTATTTCGAGTTACTTCCGCTGAATCAAAAGTTATGTGTACTCTGATGATGGTATGTGTATATGTACAAAACAGATTTGTATTTCAAAGCTTATGTTATATAATATATTTTATTCGTTCCGCTGTGAGTTGTGATCTTCGTTTTTCTTCTATTCTAATATTTCTTTCTTTCTATTTCTCATCCTCTAATTTCTTTCTATTAATGGTTCGTATTTCTGTGTTATTTGGGTTGGACGTGTGTTGTATTTAGTCAACTCCGATAGCACGGATTTGCGGGTCGTTTCATGCAAAGTAATTGAATTGTGGTTAGGTGGAAATTAAGTTAATTGTGGTTCTGCGCAAATTAATGGGAATTCTAATAAAAAAGGAAAAACTTGATGATTTGGAGCTAAATGAACGTATTATGCCAAAAGTGTAATAAAAGGAAAATTTGGCATCAGGAAAACATGGTAAGGCTTACTAAATTAATCTGACAAAGATTTATATTGCATGAACAAGGTTATATACAGTAAATTTGTAACAAGAAGGATAAGTTTGATAATTTTCATGTTATTTGTAAGAAATCACTTTTCATATTTAAAATGGAAATAATGCAGAAATTGTAGGGAAAGACAAAGGGGTATAAATCCAATTATGCCTAGTTTTACTGTAGTTACACAAAATAAAGGGGGAAATAAGTTAGAGACATGAATTAATGTATATAAATTAAAATTAGAAAGTTAGTAGTAACATAAATTAATTGGTTACGAAAAGGGAATATATTTCCATAGTTTGGTTTTTAAAAGAAGTGGAAAACATAATTGCAAGTTTATAAATAAATAAAGATGTGTATTAGTGTGAACTAAGGATTTTTCCATATTGCGCTCTGTTCAATAGCCTAAAAATAATTGAAATAAATATCTTGTAATTATAGGTTTCCATTGCATTAATTACCTTAAGCTATGGAATTAGATTTTGTACAGTTTTAATAAACAATCAATTAGGAATAAATATAATTTTCTAAAGAACAAATTGTGAAGACAGAAATAAATAGGGTAACATTAGTGAAAGGTATTATGTAAAGAAAAAGGAATAAGAAATCGGTGAAATATGTAATGAGCCGGGAATGTAACCTATTGCAATAAATCATATAAGACGAAAATGTAATATAATAGGTAGGCATGTCTTAGGAACAAAAAGGATTATAACATACATCTGAAATAGAAAATAAGAGGCTTATTATAAATGAACCTAAATTATGGGAATTATGTTTAATAAGCAAACTCACAACTCTAGTTGTGGTATATTATAACAAAAGGTTATAATTAGATAGAAATGAGTATAGTAGGCTTATTATCAATAAACTTATAATTGAGGAATTAAGTTTGATGAATATAATAATAAGTAGTGGTCAATTCCGGCAGCGAGAGTTGATTAAGGAAAATAAGCGGCCAACGAAAGCTAATAAACAAATAACTTGAATTCAAAATAAACAAGTGAATGTTTAAGTTAACTAGCAATCTGGTAAGTAAAACAAGCGTGTAGTTGATGATTAGACATAGGGTCTAATGACGTAATAATGAGATGCACTTGGACCAGTCTGTTTAGATGAAGGGCCCAACAGGGTAGATCATCGTATGTGTATGGAGACACGAGGATGGCACGTCTAGCTTACTATTCGATGGGTGTAGAAGAAAGTGCAGGACTTCTACGGGACATGAGGATACTCTAGGATGGCCCTCTGTGGTAGTCCTAATGAAGTTGTACACAAAGAGGCATGGTCTCTATGATTCCATCAAATGAGTATGCCTTTGTTGCATCTTTGATGGTGGGTATCCTAAAGACTGATGGGGATAATCTAAGGATGATTCAGTGGCTGCTTCAAGGGGGATGCTTTGTGGTCAGGACCCTACAAAGGGTAGTAGGTTGTCAGATACCTGTCATTGTCAATTAGAGCGTGTGCAGGAAAGGCTGGAGCTAAGTCTAGAGGTCAATGATCTTTTACTATTGGGTCATTGGATGAGGGACCACATGTTTATTTAAATAGATGATAGGGAGGTTATTTAGCTCTTTGAACAGTCTTTCATTAGTAGGGGTAAGCTGGGTGGGGACTTGGAGAGCCACTGAAAGAGGCAGACCTATCTTTGGACATCTGTATTGTAGTCCAAACAAGGTTATCCCTTATAGATATGTTGAATGCCTCGACTGAGTTCCGTGGATGAATTCAAGGATTAGGGCATCCTTGTGGCGTAGCAGCAGAGGCTTGTTCGCTTTCACATTATAGCATATTACGCTTTCGCAGTATAGAGATAGAGGTCCAAAACATTTTCATAGTATGGCTATGAGGACCACTTGTAACACCCTGTATTTTCTGTGAATATTAAAATTAACAATCCTAAGAATACTTAATTATTAAAGTAAGAATTAAGGGAAACGGGTTACACCATTGCGTTCGTCTCGAAATTCTGCTTGAAATAGAGTCCAAGTTTTCGTAAATCGGACTTTGTATGAGGAAGTTATAGCCTTCGGAAGTTTCAGTAATTTTATATAAATTAAAACAGTTCAGAATAAGATAAATTCGAAATTCAAATTCAAACAGGGTAGCAGGCTGGGCGGGAATTCTCCCGCCCAAGGGCCAGGTCGACCAGGGAGTCGACCTACCCATACAGGTCGACCATGTGGTCGACCTGAGGGTCAACCTACACCCCCCCCCCGGTGGGGCAGATCTGAAATGTGACAATTTCTGAGTCTGTGCTGAGTCATTAGGGCAGATGTGGCTGTTCTAGATAGCTCTATCTAGTCATGGATGGCTGGGATTGCTCCTATGATAATCCAACGGCTTAGGTTGATTCAAACTTCTATAAAAGAGTGTCTAGACTCAAACCCTAAACCTAAACAAAATTTGTCTATTGGCCACCATGCTGCTGCTAGGATAGTTCTCCTTCCTAAAGCATAGGATTTAACAAGTCAGAATTCCAATTCAAAAGACGAACAAATCATTCACTTCTCTAACCTATCTTTGTGAGTACTGTTTCTTTCACAATATAATTAATAAATTAATTATGATGGGTTGTAATTGGATTATGAGAACATGTCTGTTGAATCACGTGATGTTGTTTAACTTTGTTATCTTATGTTGGTAGATCTATTTCATATTTAACTTGATTCATTTTATGCAAGTTTGGGATGTTAAATCATATGTTAACTCATATGTGAATTTTATGCAAGTTTGGGATGTTAAATCATATGTTAATTCATTTGTGAACTTTATGCAAGTTTGGGATGTTAAATCATATGTTAATTTATATGTGAATTTTATGCAAGTTTGGATGTTAAATCATACGCTAATTCGTATGTGAATTTTATGCAAGTTTGGGATGTTAAATTGTATGTTGGTTTGAATATGAATCTTATGCAAGTCTATATGTGAAGTGTACACAAGTTTATATGTGAATCAAGTATATACATATGCTAGTTTATATGCAAAAACATGTGATAAATTCATATGCAAGTTGTAGAAATTCATATGCAAGTTTAGGTGAAAAACTATATTCACATTTTTAGGTGAAAATTATATCCACATATGCAAGTTAGGTGGGACCCATAATTTATATATGCAAGTTCACAATTTCATGGTTAGATCTGTATTTAGATCCATGGTAGTTTATCCAAATATATGATTCTATATGACCATGTCTATGCAAATTATTGGCTATGCAATTTTATGTTATAATTCCTATTTGCAAGTTAGATCTATTTTTATGTGTTATGCAAGCTGTGATGTTTTTTTTTATAAGTTAGACCATGTGCGAGTCTAACATATTTCATATTTGGACGTACGAATAGTGTGGGGACAATGGGGAAATATTAATTATGTAATTGGCATAAAATGGCTTTAAAAGCATATAATTAAATTGAGACATTAATTGGTATAATTTTTATACCTAAAAAGTATGGACATAATTTAGGTGACAATTATGGACATAATTAATTTGGAAATTATTGGAAGTTTGAATAGGGATAATTAATTCATATTGGGGTGAAATAATTTGTAATAATAAACGCCTAAGACACGAGGTTAGACTCGTTTGTGGTGTAAGACTGCCCGGACCCGCCTGGCAAATCCAGCAACCACAAACGATAGTCTAATGTGAGAGGTCAAAGGCATAAATTAAATGTGTAACAGTTGTAAAGACATGAGGTTAGACTCGTTTGTGGTGTAAGACTGCCTGGACACGCCCGACAAATCCAGCAACCGCAAACAGTAGTCTAATGTGAGAGGTCTTACAAGGTTACGGTTATAATGAATTAAGTAACACTTAACCAAGTTAAACATGTGGTGGGACATGGGGGTTAAGTGGGTGACATGGGTGACATGTGAAATACGATTAGAAACACTTAACCAAATTTAAACATGTATGAAGACATGAATGAGAAGGGGTTAAGTAGAAAATTCTAGTGGGGACCAAACATAGGTGGAAAGCTTGTGTCAAGCATGGGGGACCCATTTCAAACCAGTAACCCATTAAGTATCTTTGTGAGATCGAGTTAGATCGAGGACGGGACACGCTTACCGGGTTAGATTGTAAGAGGTCAAAACGGGTTAACGGTAGCAACGCAAGTCCAACGGGGTTTGTTAAGAGGTTTGAGAAAATTTTGAAAAGATGTTTCAAGTGGTTATTGTTTAATAGAAAAAAATGTAAATTTAAAACTTGCATGGTTTAGGGGAAGAGGATAAAGAGGAAATAAATAGGAAAAAGCAAGTTGAAATTTTTATAAGTAAATTTATGACATGATTAGTAATTAATATAAATCCTTTTTAGTACCCCTTGAGAAAATAGGAAAGTTTTCTTTTCGTATAGATTTGCATTCTTGTGTAGTTTTCTATATTAGAAAAATAGAATAGTTTAGTGGGATATTTTCTTTCTAGGTGTTTGTGGTGATCGCTAGGTAAGAACAAAAACATAGGATATTGTGAATAAAATGAAGTTAAAAGATGAACAACTAAAAGAAAAACAAACAAAGACGACAACTGCAAAAATTAAGGACAATAAGAGAAAATGAATTCTTCTAAGTAAGCTCGGAAAACTAAAAAGAAATTTTTGTTATGTAAACTTTGCTTGGAATAGGAAATAGGAATTTTTGTAAGATTAGATAATTTCCAAATATTGGAAAAAAGGTGCGTAAAAGTGGATGGAAAATATGAAAATTTCCATTTTCGACCTCTTTTTAACATAAGAAATCGAATTTAGAAAATTATACTTTTCTGCAATTAGCAAATCTAAAGTTGGTTGGTATGCTTTGGATGGAAAAACTGGATGAACTACACTCTTACTCTATAAGAGTGTAGGAAAATTTTGATGAAATAGTTTTTTTTAAATATTGCATTCATATAGAATTGCCAGTATATTTAGGATGTGTGTATCATATTTTCAAAAGGTTTTCTAGAGAATTTGCCTTCATATAGTAGGTACCGCTTAGCCATTTATTGCATTCATGTATTTATATATTGTGTTACACTTTGCACAAGTGCACAAATGATTACAAAAATTAGATGTACATATGATGGTTGTAAATTATGCAAGGAATTACATAATTCTACCTTTATCAAATTTCAGAAATGAAATTTCCTAAAGGTGGGTGAATGTAACACCCTGCATTTTAAATCAAATAATAAAATAAGATTCATAAAATTTTCTGAATTTGGTTGCGGAACTAACATCATTGCGTCTGTAGCAATTTTTTGATCAATTTAAACCTATACTTTGCAGAAAACGGGCTTAAAACAAAGGAGATATCATTAAATGGAGTTCCAGATAAAACACCAAAAAAAAGGAACACGCATAAAGCTAAGAGTTTCTAATGTTCTAATTTTATAAACAAAAACGTAGCGTGGTTCAGTGGTTGAGCACTTGCTTCCCAAGTTATAGCACGCGAGTTTGAATCCCACTAATGTCACATTTTTAAATTGTAAGAAGACCAACCAAAAAGATGCATGTTCTAAGAGAAAATGCAGTGTCCCAAAAAATTCGATGTTCTAATTCGACACCAATACATCTCGTGTCCAGACTCAAGTATCGAAAACTCGGAAAGCTAAAAGAAAAAGTTAAAGGGTGAGATAAGAAAGAATGAAACTTTAGAATAGAATAATAAGAAGAAGAACCAACATAACACAAAGTCTCACATCGCAGTGGAACAAAATATAATATAGAAATAAATCTTTATTGAAAGCTTGAAATAAAACTTACAATCATCAGAGTATATCAATACATCTGGACAGTTATAATAACCTGTCCCCATATACAACACACAAAGTCAAAATAACTATGTAATATCATACATCTGAACACCTCCAACTCATTTCTGGGCTTTACAACATCCGATAACCTAAACCTATAAAACTTAGTATGACCCGAGCATTTCAAACGCCAGGATCAATCTGGTGAACCAGCATAAGAAAACTCACTAAGTTTATAGGTATCATCCAACTTGATTTTAAAGTTCAAATCTTTTCGAAAGAAAAAGATAATCATAAGACCAAATCCACACATAAATACATATGGTTTTTACTTTACAATAACCTAAAACATTTTGAAATCATATCTTTTCTGATATTATTATAATGTCTAATACAAATAAATAACCATCTAGCAGAACTCTTGCATCTCATGCTTTACATACATAGTATACAATTAAAACCGTGGGCTCTTATTGGAGATTGGATTTCCAACTATGGAAAGGTATGGGACCACCTTCCAACAGTGTACCTCTAGAAAAAATACACTAGGATTCAACAAGAACATCTTGCAACACTTGCTAAACATGACTGGTCATTCACTTCGCTTGAATGTTCCGAATATATTGTCACCTTACGGTTGCTAACAACATAACCATTCCCAGTAGATACAGAAGCGAAAAATGAACAAATAGAAATTTCTCTAGATGGTGCCAATACACCCTGATTGGGAGTGACCCACTTAACCATGCGACCTACCCATTTTTATACCATTTCCCGGTTGGTGAGGCTTAAGGTTATAATCTTTTGGAACATCTGTCCACCATTCACTCTAAATGACACATCGTCGGATCTGCCAGAAAATCACTAATTGATATCCACAAAAATATTCTAGTTGTTAAGCTGAGAGATGTGCCCTTCTCCATCACCAACTATGTATGTTTGAAGAAATCAACGTACGTGATTCCTTTGGAAATACTCTGTCATACATCCGTCCTTAAAAGTTGTCCTGGGACTGGACAAACCGAAGGCACCCTCCTATAACATCCTAGGAATCACCCTATGGATCAGTAGTGAGTAGTGCTTGCAATCCGTAGATTCCAATCATGACAGAATCACTATCAAAATATCTCTAGGGATCAGCTAGAGAAATTCAACGATAGTTCCCTACTCATGAAGATTTATGGTCTTCAATTGCTCCATCCCGATCAGCATCAGATATCTTATTCGTTTACATATTCGTTGGTTCAGAATGGTTTTTGAATATAAATTCGATTCTGGACTTTCTGTACTAACAATGAATTAGGCATGAATTAGATAGTCGGCTATTTAACTATCAAAATAAACAACCATAAAAATAAAATAGATCCATGGCTTATTACACAACGTCACTTGCCCTTTTTAAACTTTTCCATTCGTTAATCAAATCTTTATTAATCTTCCAATATTTGAGACATAGCTTTTACTTCTTATTTTGAAAATAAGATTCAAATGCTTCTATTCATCTTATAAACTTTTTGAATTATATTTTATAATACAATACTCTCTCTTTGAATACCTTATTTAATTCTTAACCACATTTACTTTATTTAAGTATTAAGTAAATTATTATTCAAAACATTTTCTATTAACTTTAATAATTTCAAATACATTATATACACGCCTTCATTCTATTACAAATAGAACCCTTTATAATCTTCTGATAAGTTTATTCCAAACTCATTTCAGTTATATCTCGATAAAACCTCATCTCTCATTTAGTATAGCGAATTTAGATCGCCTCTTTATAACTTAACTCGCCTAACCACTTTAATTCAACTTCGGTTTCTGTATTGATTTCCCTTTTCATACCTTCATCAGTTCCTAACCGTAAATCAGTAAGAAAATAATTCCCTAAATATCAACCCCAAAGACCGGAACAAACATCAGATCAATACCCAGAAAATCATTTAACTCAACCGATCTCCAATTAGGTTCCAATTCTTCAATTTCATATCTTGGTTTTTATTCCATTCATAAGCCATTTCAAGTAACTCGTCCCATTAATAAAACTTTGGCTTTATAACTTCGTCAAATCTTGAATTTTAAAAAATCCAATTAAATATAATCCAAATAAGAATTTCAATTTAAACTTTAATTTAAACTTAACTTATTTTATTATTAATATCAATTACGTAAAAATTCATTAAACTACAAACATGGCTTTTAGACTTCATAAACTTGCATTAATAAACTTTAAACTCCAAGATTTCCCACTTTGATTATTATTAAATAAATAATAATCAACCTGAACATTTATTGAAAATAAAGTGGGTTTACTTCACCCATTATTATTTCCATTAAATTAATAACCCAATTTAATAATCAATTTCAGTTAACGCAACTGACTTAGTCAACTCTAAATATGATTAACAAGTTAATCAATTCTAGTTCATCTTTTCATTTAAATTAATTAATTTAAATAGTTCCATTTACTTTGATTATAAATAAATAATAATCGATTTCACTATAATCCCCATTTTAATTATTTTTTAAAAACAATAAATCTCGGTTATTAATCCTTACGTTAATTTCTGTTCACTTGTTTGTCAATCTTATTAATATAAGTATTAACTTTATAAAATCATTTAATAATTACATATAAACTTAAATAATAAATATTTATTTCCTTTTCATAAACTTGCATTCGAAATAATAGATTTAAAAATCTATCTTCAGTTACAAAATAACCTTATAACTTCATTTTTATCGATTTACCTGATGGTAAATCAATCCTTATAAAATAGTGTATAATTAGGCCATCTTCTATAAATTTCCCAACCAATACTACCCGTTGGTTAATATCTAAACAAATGTTGAATTTGAATTCAACAAATCAATAATCAATAATCCAATCAGATTGGTTTAATAATTCATATAATGATCATATGAAAATAAACAATAAATTATAGAAAACCAGTTGGATCCCTCCAACCTGATTTTCCTTGCATTCAAATAGGCTACATCAAATAAAACAATCCATTCAATATGATAGTTTATAATAAACATGAACAATTAATTCAACGGATAACGGTCAACTAATAATAACGTTTCAAGCATACGATTTTATCTAATACTTTTATATTATTATAAACGTAACCAATAAGGTAAGTTACCTCGTTTGGAAATAATCGTTAAAAATAATGATTGGTTTCGATTAAATTAAAAGAACTGTAATAACCCGGAAAATCCGAACCAATTTAAAATTTTTATTTAGGCAATTTTGATGAATTTTGAATATTTAAAATGAATTATTTTAAATAATAGCGACGAGAAATTTGTTCTGAATAGAATTATAACGTATATATTTATTTGAATCGACGTTAGAATATAAATATTTATTTTTAATTATAAAAGGAATTGAAAATGGCGCGGTAGTTTGAAAATTCGATTTCAAAATTCAAATGAATGTACAGGATTCAAAATAAACCAGATTTTAGCGAAACCAAAAATATTTGAAACTATTTGAATATATCTTTCCAACGAATCCGAAAAATCCAAATTTCATAGCGAGAATAAAAGGTTATGCCCAGTTGAAAATTCAGAATAGTCGCTATGGAATTTTAGCCCTTAAAAATGGAAATTTTGCAAACGACCTCTGTTTTCGATGAAACCAATTTTGTTGGATCCGGGATGTCGAATTATTGCTGGATTCCAAAATTCATGATTTTTTGAATCAATATGTGAGCGTGACACAGGAAAACATGTTTTGACAATTTTAGTCAATTTCGATCGACCAGAAAATGGACATTTTTCAAACGGTCTCAGAATTTTACGAAATTAGTTTTTTTAGGACCGTATCGTCAAAAGATAGCCAGATTTAATTTTCTAGAATTTTTAGAGTCCGTATGTGGCCCCAGTAAATTGAAATGTGTGTTCAAATTCAATATACCGATTTATATTTTGATTTTTATGGAAACTGATTGAAACAGTTGAATTAGGTTACGAAACATATCCCATTGTGTTCGGGGTGGGGGTAATTAGCTAGGGCGACATTCGGTGGGTTCGATTTCGAGTTAGAAATAAATAGTTGCTTTTTGAAATTTAAACATAAATAAATTAAAATAAACACCCCTCTCCTTTTCTTTTCAAAGTCACCCCCCCTCGGTCCATTTCAGATCTGCGAAATTGAAAAAAAAAAAGGAAAAAAAGGGAACCGGCTCCTTTACCAGTCTCCCCCTATCCAGTAGCGAACGCCACCATCGACGAACGCCGCTCCGCCTCAGACGCCCCCTGATTTCGTTGATCCTCCGTTTCCCCTTACCTCTCTCCTTCTGAAACCCCAATCGCACCCATCTCCAGACCCCGCGCCGAGCGCCACCGCCACCGAAAAGGACACTGGCCGCCAGCGAACCCCTGCCACTTCCCCTTCCGCCATGAGCCGCCATCCCCTATGCCAAACCCGCCGGTAAGCTTTTTATTTTTATTCAAATACTGTAATTGGTTTTAAAACGTTAAAAAAATCAGTGTTAAGTTTTATTTTTATTTATTATGTAATTAGAAAATAGAGTATGAAAAAGATTTAATTTTTAATAGGTAAAAGCTTATATTTTTATTAAGAAAAGCTTAGATTTTTATTTTCCGATGCGATTTTTGTTTATATGAGCATCGTATAAGAATGAGATTTTTATTTATATGAATAGCATATAAAAATGAGATTTTTATATACGAAGTAGCGGTATAAAGAAGTGATTTTTTTATATGAATGTCATGCATTGAAAAGATTAGATTTTTAATTTACATAAAGCTTGGATTTTTAATCATATAAAAATTTGATGTTTATAAACAGAAAGGTTAGATTTTGATTAAGAAAGATTGAATTTTTACATACGGTTTGTGAATAAAAATATGGTTTTTATATTATATAGATAATAAAAATATGATTTTTATAATATCAATAACGATATGAAAATATTATTTTTAGTTAGACAAAAATATAAATTTTATCGTATGTATGTAATAATATAAAGAATTAATTTTTATATATGCAGAATGGCGATAAAAATAATAATTTTATTTTGTAGGAAGAATTATAAAAATGTGATTTTTATAGATAAGAATACGATTTTTATAATGTAACCATTATAGGAACCAACCGTCTATTTAGAATGGATCTAAGTTCAGAAGGGCATTTTCTAAGTTTGAATTTAGACCCATTTTGATAGGGTTGTTGCATTATGATAAAGATACGATCTTTATAATGGTATCATTAAGATAAAAATTCGTAAAAATTCGTTTTTTTATTATATATGAAGCGAAATAAAAATTCGATCTTTATATAAGAAGTAGAAATATAAAAATATAATTTTTGTAGACAAAGAAGCATTGTAAAAATATATAAAGTAGAAATAAAAATATGATTTTTATTTATTGGAATGAAGCGATAAAAATATGATTTTTACTGTGAACAACGTGAAAACGGATTGAGATGAAACGGACGAGAAACCGAATCCAAACCGTTCAAATAGGGAATGGAGGAGTGGATCCCAAAGGTGAGAACTTCTCACTTTTATTTTAATTTCTAGTAAAAAAAACTAGGATACAGACGGTGCTTAGCAGCACCCGACACCCGTCGTCCACAGACCATGGATGACTTGTTTGTTTGATTGATGTGTTGTGAAAATTGATTGCGTGATGTGGAATGGAATAAATATTTTATAGTTAAAAATATAATTTTTAACGTGTATATGAATAAAATAAATATTTATAAACAAATCAAACGATTTGTTTATGTACACACATTTGACTGATATTGATTGGGACGATAAATTTTACACATCGCCCTACTGCACAAATAAAATTCATTATTTATTGATTGAAACCCCACACGGGTATTGGGATGATATTAGACATACACTAATCCCAATAATTAGTTGTATGTCGATCGATTGATTGATAAGCTGTTGTAAGCGTTGAATATTTATATTTGATGCTTATGCTGTGTAGAATGCACTTTGGATGATGGTTGACTGTGTTTGATTGTTGTTGTGTACATGTGTGTATGAAATCCATATAAATCACATTATATGGTGATTGACTGTGTCTGATTCCAGTTCAGAAAGAATGAATATTTTAAAATAACGATTATTTTAAAATAAGGAATATTTTCAAATAATATTCGGTAAAAGATCAAAATCTGATTTTGATGTCCGATTCGGGATGGACATGAAAATATTTAAATATATAAAGCCGTGTTGATTAGATTAATGACATTTTGACGTGAACGATATTTATATTGATTTTATTCATTTTTATAATGAATATCGAAAAGGAATGGACTTCAAAATCTAATGTTTTGACAATACTATCATTTTTATATTGATGATATGGAATATTCAATTTTGATTAGAAATTAAATACGAAGTTGAAATCGTTTTGAAAACGAATTTAAAACAATTTATAAAATACGTTTTAGATGGAAATCGACGAAATATATATAATATATATTATATATATAATGGCCTGAATAGAACGCGCTGTGGCAGTTCGTGAATTTCGACCATTGACTTCGAATGGACATTACAGGAGACCCGACCGTCGGATTCTCCTAAAACTAGAACCGTTGGGTTCGTATCGAAAAGAGATTTCTAACTAATGTTATAGATTTGAAATCTAATGGTTGAATTTAGAATTATGTCCAAATCAAATTTGGAAAAGGTCGCTATAAGTGCAGTTCGATGGCCGTTTATGGAAATCGACTGTACGGGCCTTGATAAAATTATTAAAAATATCAATAATTTGTGTAAAATCATAATAAATGATTTGGAAATAATTGGGATGAAAAATTCCATATTTGAAAAGATAAAAATATATTTTTACTGAAATAAACTAGTTTTGAAATAGAATAATAAATCCAATATTTGTTCAAATAAATAAATTGGGTTTGAAATGGTTTTAAAAATAACCAGAATTTCCAATATATGAATTGGAATGGATTTGAATCGAAATTATCCTCGGAATATTTCGATGTTGGATTTTGTGATTATACGGATATTATGGAGGAATTTGGAAGATATATATATCGTTATTCCAATACGATATTTGTTGGTTTCAGAATTTGATATTGAATATAAGCCGATATGTTTTCTATTCAGAGCCTTGTATTTAATATCAAATTGGATTTTGAGTTGTCGTGAATGGTATCTTTAACAATACTGTTCTTAAACCTAATAGAGTTAAGAAAATTAGAAACTAATTGGAGATTAGTTAAGTTGAATGGTTTCTTGGGTATTGATCTGATGTTGGTTTCGGCCTTTGGGGTTAATACTTAGGGAATTGTTCTCTTACTAATTTATGGTTAGAGACTGATGGAATGTGAATTGGGTTTATTGTAAACTGTGCTTTTTTAACGACATTCGTTCTTTAACCCGATTTACAGTGAAATGTGATTTGGAATTTCTAAATCTTTTTTATTAAGATTTAGCAGGAATTTTCCAAAGTAACGTTTCCTAATTTAACATATTAAATTGGAATTGAATGGAATTCGATTGATAATAATCGAAATGAAATTCTATGGAGGAAGACTGTTAATACATATGCAATTTAAAAGGCATTGTCGTTATTCCATTTATATTATTAGTCGGATATGGAGATTGATATTGATTATATATCAATTTTTTTCCATGAAGATTCTAGTGTTAATGGAATGTGATTTTGGGTTGTCGTGAATGGTATCTTTAATAATACTGGTCTTAGACCCAATGGAGTTAAAAAAAATCAGAAATTAACTTGAGATTAGTTAAGTCGAATGGTTTCCTGGGTATTGATCTGATGTTGGTTTCGGCCTTCGGTGTTAATACTTAGGGATTGTTCACTTGCTAATTTATGGTTAAAAGCTGATGGAATGGAATGTGATTTTGGGTTTATCGTAAACCGTGTTTTAAATGACATTGGTTCTTTAACCTAATTAAAGACAGAATATGATTTCCCAAGTTAAACAATCGTTAATATTGATTTTTGGGAAGATTAAAACCAAGTGGAGTTTTAATGCATCTTTAATTAGATTGAAATAATATCCAAAGGAAGATTAAAGAATAAATTTAAAGAATTTATCTTTGATAAAATTAATGGGAACCTTTCCCAAAGTATAAGAATATTTGAATAAAGGAATATTCTGGATTGGAATGAGGCGTATGTTGTGTTTTTATAGCACTTTTTTATTATATACGCGAGTTGTTCAGAAAGACCGGGTTTATCCCATTCTGAATAACTGATTCGACGATATGCCGAGGATGAAGACGGTGGTTGAAGACCAAAGGTCTTCACATAGTTTGGATGATTACTGATGTCTTGATTTGGGCCATACGCCCAAGACAAGGTAATAAGTGGTGATCGTCCAGACGTACTTGGAGATCGATGGATATGCGAGGGCCTCTCCCCTATATTGGACATATGGGGGAGGAATAAGGTTCCTCCGGTTTCGTTCAAACCCAGAACGAACTTGTAAATGGATGTGTGTCTAACATTGGATTTTATTCTATGTGATTGATTTCGATTAAATATATATCTGTTTGGCGGCGGAAAATTTATTCTCTTGCTTAACGCCCTTCTCTGGGACGTACGAGCTCAGAGGTTATATATCGATAGACATCAGTCGCATGGCGTGAATTGCATGTGTGGCATGCTGAGATGCAAATGATCAAGGCTTCTGTTGAAAAGCAAAGTCTTGTGGTTGATAATTAAAGCACGACTTTAATATAGCATAGCTTTGTGTAGTGTTAATTCGCGAGCCTCACACCCTAGTATGAACCAAAAACGGAAGAGGACGACAGGGAGGGCATTGTGTTTCCTTCTAGATAGGAGTGATGTCAGCGGTTTACCAGCCCTGACATTTTACTCATGTAGATGTTTCATATGTTGCTTATTACTTGATGGATAGTGAGGCGCCTCGGTTATATCGGTCGATCCGGGGCCGATGGAGCCATTTGGCTCATTTACGCCCCATAGGGCGGGGAAACTCATGCTCAGGAATTATATATTCACCATTGCACTTAGTGTGGACCATCCCTGCATGGTGCTTAGGTACAGTTGCGGCTGAGTCCTAAGACATGGGCTAGATTGTCTCGAAACGGTAGGATTGCGCCTTGCCTTGGTTCATGATGGAAATCCAACTTCCAATATGTGACATTTGCGGTTTTGATTGTAGAGCCTAGTATTGGCGACATGATATATGGTACCTATGCCGCCTAGGATTGATACATTTATTTTTGAAGTTGTTTTATACACTATGCACTTATAATAGTATCAAATGATTTGTTTTAACGTACCAAGCATGTTTGTCTATTATAAGGGAAAATCCTATCCCCCGGCTTGCGTTGCATTGTGTGATAGGACCTGGGTCTTATAGTAGCCTTCATTTTTCCAAAAAGCATTGCGCTGTTTTGTTATACGCACTGGTATTCTTGGGAGGAAACCCGTTTCGTGTTATACGGCGTGGTCCCTTGATATATCTGATTTTGAAGTAAAGTTTTAAATAACTATTTTAGTTCTCACACCAGTCACATGACTGACCTAGAGTTTTTTGTTTTAACCTAAACTCTGGATGCCCCTACTTTCCACGGGCAGCTAGTAGTTTTGGTTTTGCAGATTTATGTTCACATGATCTTGATTTACAGCTGGAGCGATATCCAGAAAGCTCCGTATCCGTATATTCTTTTCAGTTGTGTTTTGTAATTTTTCCGCTGCTATGTAATGTAATTTAAATCTCTGATATTTTTCTGATGTATAATATTTATCCATATTCTTGTATTCTAATGGAATTATTGTAATAAGCAATGAAATATTATTCTTTTTGTGTTCTGATTCGTCTTGTTCTCAATTCAATCCGTTCTTTCCTTCACGGGGAAGTTCGGATCGTTACATTTTGGTATCAGAGCTTGGGTTTACAGAGCTCGGAGAACAAGTCACATTAGAACCGAACGAAAGAATTCATCAGGGATTGGATTAGTAATATCCAATGAGAATGTCTCATTAGAGATAGGATCAGTAGTATCCTAGAACGAGTGTGAAGAGTGATATTTTTAAAATAAAATTGAAAAAAAAAAAATTGGTTTGAAAATTTAAAATTTATTATTTGTATTTGAATATTATTTTTATATTGATTTGGACAATCAAGTATATAAAGATTTTGCATATACGTCTGATCCACGGGTATACAAAGTTTTAATATACTGGATAGATATAGAATCACACTCTAGTCGCCCGGGGATGATACTAGTAATTGTGATCACATTACAAGTATTTATGCTCGAGTTTCGAAAGTGGGATATCTATACGATTCCTATTGACTGGTGTGAGTACCAAAACTACTAGGGTTACTTGTTGTGAATTGGCATCAAAAACTTGATTTTCTGTATATGTATCGAAATTATGAATTTGAAACGTTAATTCACTAATTGATTGATGGTTGTGTTGTATGATTATTTGTTATGTAATAAAACCATTATGTGAATGAACGGTAAATATAGCCAAATTGAACCAAATATTGAACTGTATTGAAAATTGATTGAAATGGCATACATGTACATGCATATATATTGAACAAGTCATAGCAGGGAAGCTAAGCAGAGGAATAAAATTGTTTGCCCGACAAATAGTTACATGTTTATTGTATTTCTTGGGGTTTTTGAGGATTTTATGAGCCGATTGGATAGCCGGTTGGTTTTTTATTTTTCTTTTTGAGATGAGAGGGCCTGTGTAGCGGTTTGGGGATTTTCCGGGTGCTCCCGAATAGGATAGGTTATGGGGAAATTTTTCGAAAATTTAGGGTGTTAGCCAAATTTTTGAAAAATTTGAAAAGTTCTTAGAAACTGAAAAGTTGAAGAACTAAAGCCATAATGAAAATAATGAAAGTTGAGTTGGTTAGTTAAACAACTTTCAGCTTCGTTCCTTTTCGAGGACGAAAAGATTTTAAGTGGGGGTGATTGTAATAACCCGGAAAATCCGAACCAATTTAAATTTTTTATTTTGGCAATTTTGATGAATTTTGAATATTCAAAATGAATTATTTTAAATAATAACAATGAGAAATTTATTTTGAATATAATTAGAACGTATATATTTATTTGAATCGACATTAGAATATAAATATTTATTTTTAATTATAAAAGGATTGAAAATGGCGCGGTAGCTTGAAAATTCTATTTCAAAATTCAAATGAATGTACAGGATAGGATTTTAGAGAAACCAAAAATATTTGAATCTATTTGAAAATATCTTTCCAATGAATCTGAAAAATCCAAATTTCATAGCGAGAATAAAAAGTTATGCCCAGTTGAAAATTCAGAATAGTCGCTATCGAATTTTGGCCCTTAAAAATGGAAATTTTGCAAATGACCTACGTTTTCGACGAAACCACTTTTGTTGGATCCGGGATGTTGAATTATTGCTAGATTCCCAAATTCATGATTTTTCGAATCAATATGTGAGCGTGACACAGGAAAACGTGTTTTGACAATTTCAGCCAATTTTGATCGACCATAAAATGGTCATTTTTCAAACGGTCTCAGAATTGAAGAAATTAGTTTTGTTAGGACCGTATCATCAAAACATAGCCAGATTTATTTTTCTGGAATTTTTAGAGTCCGTATGTGGCCCCGGTAAATTGAAATGTGCGTTCAAATTCAATATACTGATTTATATTTTGATTTTGACGGAAACTGATTGAAACAGTCGAATTGGGTTACGAAACATATCCCATTATGTTCAGGATGGCGGTAATTAGCTAGGGGCGACAGTCGGTGGGTTCGATTTCGAGTTAAAAATAAATAGTTGCTTTTTTAAATTTAAGTATAATTAAATATATAAAATAAAATAAACACCCCTCTCCTTTTCTTTTCAAAGTCAACCCCCCTCCCCTCGGTCCATTTCAGATCTGCGAAATTGA
Source organism: Allium sativum (assembly GCA_030737875.1). Lineage (NCBI taxonomy): Eukaryota > Viridiplantae > Streptophyta > Magnoliopsida > Asparagales > Amaryllidaceae > Allium > Allium sativum. The sequence goes on from CM060922.1 coordinate 918,429,445, forward strand.
AAAAAAAAAAAAGGGAACCCGCTCCTTTACCCGTCGCCCCCTCTCCAGTAGCGAACGCCACCATCAACGAACGTCGCTCCGCCTCAGACCCCCCCGATTCCGTTGATCCTTCGTTTCCCCTTCCCTCTCTCCTTCTGAAACCCCAACTGCACCCATCTCCAGACCGAGCGCCACCGCCACCGAAAAGGATGTCGACCGCCAGAGAACCCCTACCACTTCCCCTTCCGCCGTGAGCTGCCATCCCCTATGCCAAACCCGCCGGTAAGCTTTTTATTTTTATTCAAATATTGTAATTGGTTTTAAAACGTTAAAAAATGTAATGACCCAGGGGATTTTCGTACCTGAAAATCGACATAAATACCTTTACCGTAACTCATGCCGACCTTCCAAAACCGAAAACACTGGACGTTATTAGAAAGAAATTAGAGGGTGAGATAAGAAAGAAAGAAATATAAGAATAGAAGAAGGAGAACCAACACAACACGGGACCAGAGTCTCACATCGCAGTGGAACAAAATATAATATAGAAATAAATCTTTACTGAGAGCTTTTAAAAATACTTACAATTATCAGAGTACATCACACATCTGGACAGTTCTGATAATCTGTCCCATATACAACACACAGCGGAATAGATACTAGGTACAAATACGTCAGAACACCTTCAGCTCGTCTCTTCACAACATTCGATAACCTGAACCTGTACACCCCGGGCTAACCCGAGCATTTACAAAACACCGGGTCAGTCTGGTGAACCAGAGTGAGAAAAACTCGCATAGTTTAAGGGTATCACACAACCTGATTTTAAAGTTAAAATCTTTCAAAGAAATGGATAATCGTAAGACCAAATCCACACATAAACACGGACGGTTTTTACCTTACGATAACCCAAAATCTTTTTGAAACCAATATCTTGTCTGATATTATAATAATGTCTAAATACAAGTAAATAGAATCTAGTAGAACGCTTGCATCTCACGCTCTACATATGTAGTATACAAACAAAACCACGGGTGCTTATTGGAGATTGGATTCCAACTATGACAAGGTATGGGACCACCTGCCGATCGTGTATCTCTAGAGGCGAATACACCGGATTCAACAAGAACATCTTGGAACCCTGCCCACATATGACTGACCACTCATTTCGCTTGAGTGTATCGAATGTATATCACCAACGGTTGGGAGCTACCCACCGTCTTCCCGAAAAGGGACAGCATCGATAGATTAAAGAAGCAAAAGGAATTTCTCTAGATAGGTGATCATACACCCTAATGGGAGCGACCCACATAGTCATGCTGCCTGCCCGATTTCTGTCATTTCCCGGTTGATGAGGCTTGAGGTTTGAATTTCCTTTTACAACACCTGACCACCATTCACTTTGAATGCCACATCGTCAGATCCTCCAGATATCACTAATTGACGTCTACAAACATACTCTATTTGGGAGCTACCCAGGTACGTTTGAAGAAATCAACGTATGCGATCCCTTTGGAAATACTCTGTCAGGCATCCGTCCATACAAGTCATCCAGGAACAGGATGAACCGATGGTGCTCTCCTACTGCATCTCATATAGGAATTACCCCATGGATCAGTAGCGAGAAGTCCCTGCAACCCGTAGATTCCAATCACGACAGAACCACAGTACATCTCTGGTTGCAGACCAGAGATTATTAGCAGTTCTTCCGCTTGTGAAGATCCACGGTCTTCAATGCTCCATCTCGATCATCTCTAATATCTCCACGTATTTGTTGGTCGGAATGGTTTTCGAATATAAATTCGATCCCGGACTTCGCGTACCAACAATCGTATTGGTCAGATTTGATAGTCGGTGATTTAACTATCAAAATAAACAGTGTTTCAACCATGACAACCCAATGAGTTCACTGGTTCAGTATTCAGCATCCCTTGGCCTTTTTAATTTAAAACAAATGAAAATTCAACTCTTAAATCTTTTGATATTTTAAATATCGTTTTCTCGCTTTCTTATTTAACATAAGATCTTTCTATAGACAAATTCACCTTTAATACTTAGGAAAATCTTATATCGTACTCAATTTCTATTTTCACTTGGAAATCAATTCACTTATTACTTGAAACAACGTTACGGAATACCTTTCAGTTCAATACTTGAGAACAATAACCAACGCTTATTTATAAAATAAATCTATTTCAATACCCAGCTTTACATTTCCTTTTAACCTCGTTAATATCATTATAATTTAACGCAATCTCCTTTATTCCCCTTTTACTTTGAAATCATTATTTAATATATATTTTTACCAAAAATATTTTGTTATCATATCACTAATGGAATAATAAAGTTTATTAACCACATTTACCATTACAACTCATATCATTCTAAGATAATCCCGAAATCGTTCAAGTTGGTGTATTTTAGTTACCTCTCAGACCTTGATCAACAACATTCATACCTTAAAATAAATATAAGTGGTAATCCAAAACCAATATTTCATTTTAATCCCAATACAAATACCATTGAACTAATTCAATGATCAACTCCAGTTAAGACGGTTGATTTAGTCAACTCAAAAACGCGGTTATTTTGTTAACCGATCCCAATTTGTCCTCCCTTTAAATTAATTAATCTAATTAATTTAAATAAACAATTCCATTAAATTGTTTCTTAATAAAACAATGATTCAAATTTACCATTAGGTTAATTTCCTTAACCCCATATTTACAAATCTGATTAACATCAGATAAAATCAAGTTACACTTAATTATAAAAATGCATATTCATTTCCTTTTAAATAAGTTTTATTCAAAATATACATTTCAAAATCTATCTCTAGTTATAAAATAAATTTTATAACTTTATCTCTATCGACTCACCTGACGGTGAATCAATATTAACAGAACGATTTACTTTTAGGCCATTTACTGCCGATTACTCAACCAATATAACCAATTGGTTAAAAATCAACACATGTTGATCTTTCAGTCAATGATCACTATTAAATCAATAACCCAATCATGACTTTTCATGTAATAATATGAAAATAAATAATATATTTGAGGAATCCGGTTGGATCCCTCCAACCTGTTCTTCTCTGTATACAAACGGTTATCTCCACACAATTCAAAACAATTCAACAGATCAAACAAATCAACCAATCCAAACCATTAAACACGTTTATTGATAAACGTGACCAATAAGGTAAGTTACCTTTATTGGAACCAATCATTAAAATAACGATTTGGTATTTCAAACCAACGGTTTAATTTTGTTAGTTAAATCAACCAATAAATATATAACTAGCAAACAGTCAACTATCAGTAAACAAAGCACACAAAATAAAAACCCAATTTATATAATATATAAATGGGAAAAACTGAGTGAGTTTAACTCACCTTGATTTTCTTTATCGTTAAAGCGGTTCGGTTCTAGTAGCTTTCACCACCGTCCAACTGTCTTTAGACCGTAGTGTTCATGACCATGATTCCAATGCAATTTATTTGGTTCCATTCTGTTAACCTCATTATTCAAAATTATTTCCAAACTGTTTTCTTCATTCCAGTCTACACAAAACTTCCCACTCGTTCCGTACCTAGCAATAAATTATAATTAATATAAGTATATGTGATTTAAATTAATAATTAACTTTTTTTTATTGTACACTGAACCATTTTGTTTGCTCCCTACGTATTTCACCATTCCACTGTACTTCAGCACCCACTCCTTGACTTCGACTTATGTTCAAAATGGATACCAGAACCTCTTTTTTATTCAAACATATTAACTCCTTTGATTATAACATATTTTAAAATTTTACTTACTGTTAATATGGATTCAGGCCGATTGCTTTCTCCTTTCTACCTACATTATTCACGTTCGTTTGCTTCATCTAATTCCAGTACCTATATATTATTATGTTATAATTAAATTTCTAAATTAAAGACTTTATAACGTTAATTACATAATAAGGGTTAACCAATTACTTTTGTTTAGAGAGAGGCCAATCCTTCACGTTTCTTCCAGCTTCTGTTCTTCTCCTCACCTTATCACTCCAGCCTTCCCCCATAATGATTTCTTCATCCACGTCCTAGCAAGCCTTCCCCATTTGTTCTTCTTTCCACGTCACTCTCCCACACCATCCCCTCTATATTTCACCTGCTATATGAAATGAACCCGCCACCACTTCATATTTCCTGAAAATGAAACCGCCCCTCTCTTCTATACTGCCACTTCACATGTCCCTTTACCCCAAACCACACGCGTACCCCCATCAGGATGACCCGCTTTCATACTACTGTACCCATCACCACGCCATTAACTTATCCCCTCTTTAGCCTGCAGGGCGTATGGGAAATTATGGCCACCCAATCTTGCTTCCAGCAGTACTCACTGTAGCTTCCCGCTTTATTTCAATGTTCCCACGTTTTCTTCTTGCCTCTTAAGTCATGCTGCTACTGATCCCCGACGAATGGAACATCAGACAACGTCGAAGTATGTACCCTGACCCCCTCTCTCTTCGATCTAAGTTATTTTCCATTAGTTACTATGAAGACGACGTGGGGTTCTTGATGTATATGGGAGGGAGAGATTTCGCTTATATTTAGATGGAAGTGTCTCTCTCGTTTGGTTATAATTTGCCCAAGGGAAAAGAAAAGAAGTCTGATTATATTTATAGGGAAAGGTGGTTTGGGCGTCACGAAATTTAGTTTTGGCTTGCACGGCAAGGGTTCGATAGCTTGGCCCTTACACAAGTGTCCAGTCGTCACATGTCTTGTTATCAATCTGCTGCATGATGGACAATGCATGTACGTAGGGCTGAGGCTTCAGAAGCTATGGTAGCTGCACCTTGCTGCGTTTGAAAAGAGGCTTCATAGTGGATGCTAGGGTGTAAAGGCTGATTGTAGTATGTATACTATCACATGGTTCATGCAATTTCTTTCCAGTGAAGTCTAACCCTAGTAGGTCTGTGCGTGAGCTTTCATTTCCATTAGGGTAGGATGATTTTATATTAAATTATTATTAAACGAAACTTCACCGTGAAGTAACACGCAGAAACCACCACAAACGATTTCTGTTTACTGAAAAAAAAACTAATCTTGGTATAAAAAGGTATTCCGGACCCAATGGGACAAGTTTCGTCGAAATCCGAGGTCGTACGGAAAAATTTCCTTTATAAACCAGAAATAAACACGCGTTTAATTTTTTCACGATCACTAGATAAATCAAATCAACTCGAAACCTTGATATCCTAAAATAATTCTTCAATACGAACCCAACGGCACCAGTTTCGTCGCATTCTGAGACTGTTTCCCCGGTAGGCTGTTTTTACGGGCACCGCAATGCCATTTCGGACACCAAATTACACGGTTTCCAAAAATAACAAACCATATACCTATCCTGACTCTAATCGACGATATGAACTCAACGGAACTGGTTTCATGGCCTAATTCGATCGTCTGTTCAAGTTACACTCAAATATCCTTTTATAAAATTAATTACACGTTATAGAAATTGAACGGGCGTTTATGACTACCGTGGTCACATACGACATCGGTTTGCCATGCCATTCAACACCATACAATAATTTAACGATACGGTTCCAATGAAACTAGTTTCTTCGAAATCCGAGTCCGTTTGTAAAACGGCTATTTTAACGGCTTATATTTTAATAACGATTTTCACAGCGACTATTTCAAAATTTGATTTAGCCATAACTTACAATTTTCAGTACGAAATCTGGATTTTTCTCTTTCATATGAAAATTATCATCAACACGGTTCCAACGTTTCTCGTTTCACAGAAATCCGACTTATATCGGATCCTGTACATTCAATTAAAGTTCAAAATTAAATATTACGAACTGTCGCGCCATTTCGAGCTCGATTTAAATAAAATATAAATTTAACGTTCAAATATCGTTTTTAAATAACGAATTAAATATTAAAAATCCATTAATATTCCAATTATAATATTTTAAAAAATAAAATAAATTAAATATTTGATCGCCAAAAATACGGGTCGTTACAAAAAATCAGTGTTTAGTTTTATTTTTATTTATTATGTCATTAGAAAATAAAGTATGAAAATGATTTAATTTTTAATAGGTAAAAGCTTATATTTTTATTAAGAAAAGCTTAGATTTTTATTTTCCGATGCGATTTTTGTTTATATGAACATCGTATAAGAATGAGATTTTTAGTTGTATGAATAGCATATAAAAATGAGATTTTTATATACGAAGTAGCGGTATAAAGAAGTGATTTTTTTTAAATGAATGCCATGCATTGAAAAGATTATATTTTTAATTTACATAAAGCTTGGGTTTTTAATCATATAAAAATTTAATGTTTATAAACAAAAAGGTTATATTTTGATAAAGAAAGATTGAATTTTTATATACGGTTTGTGAATAAAAATATGATTTTTATATTATATAGGTAATAAAAATATGATTTTTATAATATGTGTAACGATCCGGAAAATCTGAACCAATTTAAAAATTTTAAATTGGCTATTTTAGTGGATTTTAAATATTTAAAATAAATATTTTAAATAATAACGATGAAAAGTAAGTTTGAATCGACATTGAAAATAAATATAATTACTTTGAATTATAAACAAGGCCTGAAATGGCGCGGTAGTTTCAAATTTCCATTTCAAACTTTGACTGACTGTACCGGGTGCAAAACAAAACGGATTTGAGTGAAACCAAAAATATTTAAATCTGTTAGTGAATATCTTTCTAACAAATCTGAAAAATCGAAGTTTCATGGCGGAAAGCAAAAGTTATGGCCAAATGAATTTTCAGAAAGGTCGCTATAGAAATTATATCGCCCTTGAAAATAGCCATTTTGCATACGACCTCAGAATTCGACGAAACCACTTTTGTTGGATCCGAGATGATAAATTATTGCTAGGTTTCAAATTTCATAATTTTTGAAGCTAGTATGTGAGCGTGGCAAATAAAAATGTGTTTGGTCAATTACAATTAAATCGGGTCGACCAGAAAAGGGCCATTTTACAAACGGTCTCAGAATTCAACGAAATCATTTTTGTTGGGACCGTATCATCAAAACATAGCCAGATTTATTTTTCTGGAATTTTTCGAATCAGTTTGTGGCCCTGACAAATTGAAATGTACGTTCAAATTGAATATTAAATGTTTTATACTTTAATTTGAAAAATAACTGACTGTAACAGTTGAATTGGCCAATAAAACATATCCCATTATGTCCGGGATGGGGGTATTTAGCTGGGGGCGACAGTCGTTGGGTTTGAATTGATGCTCGTTTGGTCAAGAAGATATTTTTGAATTTAAAATAAATTAAAAATAAAATATAAAGGGGCCAATCACTATCTTTCTCTCTCATTTCCCTTTGACTGGTCAACCCGCCTCCCTCCACTCTCGTTCACGACGGAAATAGCTTCTGTTCTTCTTCCCCATTTTCCGGTGAAACCTCTCATCAAAACCCACCACTCCTTTGCAACTTTTTATAGCTCATCTCCTCCTCTTCAAATCAAGTCAAACCCCATCTCCTATCGTGCATCCTATCGCGAGAATTCCCTCTCCAAAGTTCACCAGTTTCGCACCGATTTCCGGCCGAGGTTGGAGTTCGAGCTCCACCATCTTCCCGGCGCAGGGGCGCCTCTCGAGGCCCGTCAACGTGGTGCAGTTGGATTTCGACGAAGTGCAACGGATTTGGTTTAAATTCGAACCCTAGTTTTGAAGAATCGAAGAAGGTAAATGGCTTGATTTTTCTGAATTGAAGATAACACTTTTAAGTGTTGCAAAACTTTGAACAATCATATCTTTTTCTTGTATTGACGAAATTCGATGAAATAGGAAACATCGTAACCGCAAGGAGGCTCTCTACATTCTAGAAGAGACCGCATATTTTTCTGAGCTTTCTGCTATTTTTGGTGGAGTGGAACCCAATGTGAGATTTCTAAATTATAAACGATATGGAAAACGACGATGTATAAATTATATAGTCGATGTATGAGTTATATCAGCGTTGTACACCTCTTGTATAAGCGTTGTATAAGTTGTACGTTCGATATATAAGTTATATATGCGTTGTAAAAATTATATATGTGTTGAAATAGAAGTGAAATGCTTATATATATATATATATATATATATATATACACGCCCCTCGTCCACAAACCATGGACGATATTTATTGGTTGTGATTGGTGTGAAAATTGGTTGATTACGAATGGTTAATTAGAATTGTTTGTGGTTGAAATTGATTGATTGTGGCTGAAAAATACCCGTTTGTGGTTGAGAAATATTTGGTTGAAACCACATAGGATTAGTTTGGGGAAATGAAAAAAAATATACATGCCGCCTGCGTGTGAACTAGATGCATGAAATCCTCATTGTCAAAAGCTGCGAGGCTTTAAGGTAGAGCAAGGAGCCGTACTAGGGACGGCCCCGGTTTTAACTACCCTGCCGTTATGCTGCCGAAATTTTTTGAAATATTCATGGGTTAGAATTATTTTCATTTGTTGAAATTATTTTCATATGTTGAAACCGTTCATGTGTTGAATAGATTCATTCGTTGAATAGAAATTCATGTGTTGAATGGTATTCGTGTTTGAAATAAATTGCCTTACAATAAAAATCCTATTTTTATCATCTATATGAACTGTATAAAATAGTAGTGTTTTGAAATAAATTGTTTTGCAATAAAAATCAAATTTTTACAATATATATACAAACTATAGAAAACCGTTCATGTGTTGAATAGAAATTCATTCGTTGAATAGAAATTCATGTGTTGAATGGTATTCGTGTTTTAAAATAAATTGTTTTGCAATAAAAATCACCTTTTTATCTATATATATAAACTATAGAAAACCTTCATGTGTTGAATAGAAATTCATTCGTTGAATGGAAATTCATGTGTTGAATGGTATTCGTGTTTTAAATATAAAAAGTACATTTTTATCTATATATAAAAACTATAGAAAACCTGCATGTGTTGAATAGAAATTCATTCGTTGAATGGAAATTCATGTGTTGAATGGTATTCGAGTTTTGAAATAAATTATTTTATAATAAAAATCATATTTTTATCATCTATATGAACTATATAAAATAGTCGTGTTTTGAAATAAATTGTTTAACAATAAAAATCATATTTTTATTATATACATGAATTGTTAAAAATAGTGAAGTGTTGTAATGGAAGTTAGTTTGATAAAAATATCATTTTTATCAAAGGTATGAAATGAATATGGTTTTGAAATCGAAGAATCGATTATATATATATATATATAATTAAAATAAATCGAATAACGAAGCTGCAGTTCGTGTTTTGAAACCGATATTTCAAACGATTAGTGCGGGAGATCCGACCATCGGATTTTCCCAAAACCAAAACGGTTGGGTTCGCTTTGGAAATATCTGTCCAATGACACCAACTTTGTAAAGATCCAACGGTTGGATTGTCTGGAATGTTTAATTCAAATCTGAAGAAAAACAGCGCCAGAATCGGTTATATATATAATTAAATTAAATCGAATAACGACGCTGCAGTTCGTATTTTGAAATCGAAACTTCAAACGATTGTACCGGGAGATCCAACCGTCGGATTTTCCCAAAACTGGAACCATTGGATTCGTTTTGAAAAGATCTTTCTAATGATGTAAATTTTGTGAAGATCCAATGGTTAGATTTTCAGATATGTGTAAATCAAATCTGAAGAAAAACAGCGCCACGGCCGCGTTATGGCCCGAAGCGTCGTTTGAATAAATTGGCTATTTTAAAATAAATAAAAATAGCAATAAATCATTATAAAATATTATAAACGATATGGATGTGAAATTTAGAAACTAACTGAAGGTTGGCTAAGTCGAATGGTTTCCTGGGTTTTGATCTGATGTTGGTTTCGGCCTTCAGGGTTAATATTTGGGAAACTGTTCTCTTACTGATTTACGGTTAGTGACTAATGAATTGGAATATGGTGTATGTGTGTTTGTGTTGCACTTGTTCATTATATACACGAGTTTCTCAGAAAGACCGAGTTTATCCCATTCTGAATAACTGAATCGACGATAAGAAATCAAAGATGAAGACGGTGGTCGAAGATAGGAGATCTTCACCTTGTTTGGATGGTAACTGATGTCCTGATTGGGAGGCATCCCGAAATATGGATAATGAGTGGTGATCGTCCAGACGTATGTGGAGATCGATGGGTTTGCGTGGTATATAATGCCTCCGGTTCCGTTCAGACCCAGAATGGACTTGTAAATGGACTGTGTGTCTGACATTGGAATTCATTCTGTGTGATTGATAGCCATCAGTTGCACGGTGTGAATTGCCCGTGTGGCATGCTAAGATGCAGTGATCAGGGCTTCTGTTGAAAATCAAAGTCTTGTGATTGATGATCAAAGCACCTGTAACAACCCGGAAAATTCGAGCCAATTTAAAAATTTTATTTTTAATGAATTGGTTAGGAAATGTGCCCAAGTTTAAAAATTCTATTTTGAAATAATATTAAAGCCAGTGAAAATAGTCAATTTTCGAACGACCTCTGTTTTCGACGAAACCACTTTCGTTGGAACCAGAATGTCAAATTATTGTTAGGTTTCAATTTTTAGAATTTTCCGATTTAATATGTGAGCGTGGCAAAATAAACTGTGTTTGGTCAAATATAGTCAAAATTGAACGACTGGAAAATAGCCATTTTTCAAACAGTCTCAGAATTCGACGAAAAAAGTTTTGTTGGATTCGTATCGTCAAGACATAGCCAAAAATATTTTTTGGGATTTTTGGGGGTTCGTATGTGGCTCCGGTGGATTTTTGAATATGTCAGAATTTAATAATAAAAAGAATTAATTTTAAATTTGATAAAGGGGGCTGAGATGACCTCATGGGCCTGCGAGACATGGTTAGATGGATCCGGGATAGGGGTTATTGGGTAGGGTAGCTTCTTGTTGGACTGAATTCTGAATAACTTAAGAGATTTGGGTTTTTTGTAAAAATAACATTTAAATATTATAAAAGATATTGCAAAACCCTAAATTACAAACACTGTTCACTATCTTCTTACAGCCGTCGCCCTCCCCCCCCCCCCTCCTTGGCCGAGAATTCCCTCATCAATCTCTCCCTGTCCTCAGCGAATTAAAGTCCAATCTATATACCACTTCGAAGAGATTCTTTTTCTCTTCATTTTCATACGGTCAGATCTTCTCTGGTGCCACCATCTCCTTGAACCACGCACCCATAGCCACCGCCTACCACCCACGTTGCACCCCCTAGACCCAACCGAGCTCCACCATTCCGGGTCCCATGCGTTCGCCTCTCCGTCCTCTTCGCTGCAGCATCTTCTGATCGAACACTGGTGGATTGAATTAGAAGTTAGAGGCAACCCTAGTTTTGAACAAAAGAAAAAGGTGTCGGCCGTGAAACTGTAAGGAGGAAGAAGGATTAGGATAATTATTTTAACTTAATTTAATGATTAAATTAATCTCTAATCTTGTTTTACCCATAACTTTGTCAAATAAACTCAGAATTACACAATTTCTGAAGCGTTGGACTCGTATGATCCTGAACTACAATCCTAGACTGAAACGGGGAATTTCTAAGCTGTTGGAATTTTGGTCAAAATCACAAACGATTGTGAGATATCTCTTGTTTAAATAAATAAATTAATTAATTAATTTATAGTTATTCATTTTCAGATCTGATTGTGTAAATGTTGTATGATGTTTGTCTGTTGGATATGTTGGATTATTGTATTGGTTGTCATGTGTTATTCAAATATTTTTCTTCTTATCGCCTATTCTATTTTATTGAATTGAGTTAGATAATCTAATCAATATTTATTCATATTGAATAATCGTAGATCTACATGTGGGAAAAATATTAATATTTATGATATAATATTTTTGATTTGACTTAGATCATCGATTCAATCATACGATGTACTTCTTCAAGGGTTTGGTCTAATTTATCAATCCAATATAGAGAAAATAAAATTGCCTTATCATTTGAATTGATTTGTTTGGACAAAATAGAATTTGCCTTTTTGTTGAATTGATTTAGTTTATCAATTCAACCTATAGAAAATAAATATTGCCTATTTACTTGAATTGATCTAGTTAATCAATTCAATATAGAGAAAATAAAATTGCCTTATCATTTGAATTGATTTGTTTGGACAAAATAGAATTTGCCTTTTTTGTTGAATTGATTTAGTTTATCAATTCAACCTATAGAAAATAAATATTGCCTTTTTACTTGAATTGATCTAGTTAATCAATTCAATAAAGAGAAAATAAAATTACCTTATCATTTGATATGATTTGTTTGGACAAAATAGAACTTGCCTTTTTGTTGAATTGATGTAGTTTATCAATTCAACTTAGAAAATAAATTTGTCACTTTGGATAAATTAGCAATTCATTAAACTATATTTATCATTATTATTGGATGGAAATAGAATTGTCAATCCAATATAGAACATAGAATGGTCAATCTAAAACGTACCTTGTCGTCTCATAGGGTTGAAATAAGTTATTCTTTTTATTTGTGTTTCAGCACAAATATATATATATAGAAAGATAAGTTATTCATTTTATTTGCGACTACAAACAAAATATACCCATCGTAAATTGAATGCATTTTAGTTGTGTCCATAAACACAAATATTACTTAGAACATTAAAATGCATTTTATTTGTGTCCATAAACACCAATATTACATAGAACGTTGAATTGCATTTTATTTGTGTCCATAAACACAAATATTACATAGAACGTTTAATTGCATTTTAGTTGTGTCCATAAACACAAATATTTCATAGAAAAATTGAATGACTTTTTAGGGTGTTCTCAAATACCATTAAAATATTGACAATAAAAGAATATATTTTTATTTGTGTTCTCCAACGCAAATAAAATATGTTTCAAAAGTAGTACATTTTTATTTACCCTTTTCAGTGTAAATTATCATTTTTGTTGCATTCACTAATGCAAACAAATTATAGAAAATAAATTATCATTTTTGTTGCATTCCCTAATGCAAACAAATTATAGTAAAATAAATTATCATTTTTGTTGCATTCCCTAATGCAAACAAAATATAGAAAGATAAAATAAATTATCATTTTTGTTGCATTCCCTAATGCAAACAAAATATAGAAAGATAAAATAAATTATCATTTTTGTTGCATTCCCTATTGCAAACAAAATATAGAAAGATAAAATAAATTATCATTTTTGTTGCATTCCCTAATGCAAACAAAATATAGAAAGATAAAATAAAATATCATTTTTGTTGCATTCCCTAATGCAAACAAAATATAGAAAAATAAAATATCATTTTTGTTGCATTCCCTAATGCAAACAAAATATAGAAAATAAATTATCATTTTTGTTGCATTCCCTAATGCAAACAAATTATAGTAAAATAAATTATCATTTTTGTTGCACTCCCTAATGCAAACAAAATGTAGAAATTAAATAATCATTTTTATTGCATTCCAAAATGCAAACCATGCTTATAAAATAAAAAGATACTTTTTTTTTATTTGCAATTTTAGATGCAAACAAACTATAGAATAAAAGATACTTTTTTTTTTGCAATTTTAGATGCAAACAAATTATAGAATAAAAGATACTTTTTTTGTTTGCAATTTTAGATGCAAACAAATTATAAAATAAAAAGATACATTTTTGTTTGCAATTTTAGATGCAAACAAATTATAGAATAAAAGATAATTTTTTGTTTGCAATTTTAAATGCAAACAAATTATAAAATAAAAAGATACATTTTTGTTTGCAATTTTAGATGGAAACAAATTATAGAATAAAAGATACATTTTTGTTTGCAATTCTAGATGCGAACAAATTATAAAATAAAAAGATACATTTTGTTTGCAATTTTAGATGCAAACAAATTATAAAATAAAAAGATACATTTTTCTTTAAAATTTTAGATGCAAACAAATTAGTAGAAGAAATCTAGATGCGAGCAAAATATTAAAAGAAAGATTGCATTTTTCTTTTATTTATTTACATCCATTTGTGTAAAGAAACATGAAATAAAGAGTTGTTCTTTATTTACATTCCTTGTTGTAAATAAAATTACAAATTTAAAGATACATTTTTATTTGCGTTCCTCAACGCAAATAAATCATGAATAGGACAATATACATTTTTATTTGCAGTCCCGAATGCAAATGAAATATGAGAATTAAAGGTTGCATTTTTAATGTAATTTTTAAAAGGGAAGAGAATAAGAATCATATTTCATTTAGGAATATGTTTTCTTTTAAATACAATTTTAATGTAAGGTTAGAAGCATAGGAACAAATTCACATTTTGTTCATAAAATGGATTGAACAAAAATATTCATTTTTGTTCATTGGATGGAAATCAACAATTTCACTCCTTAAAATAAGAAGAACTAAAATATGCAATTTGTTTATTTAAAAAGAAATTTACACTTGGTATAGGTACGGAAGTTAACCCGTAGCGTCGTTTGATTCTATTGAGCTATTTTCAAATAAATAGAAATAGCGGTGAATCGTTATAATTAAATATTAACGATATGAAATGATTTAAATAATAATTATTCGATAATTATTTGAAAAGTCCGAGTCCTACTCATTTCAAATAATTATACGTCGATGAAGAAATGAAGACGGTGTTGAAGACCGGCGATCTTCACATCGAACGGATGTATTGCTACTGAGGTCCTCGATAGGAGTAGCTACCCTGAAGGGATTTCGGCGGTGGTCGTTGTAATGACCCGCATTTTCCAGGGGTGTAATTAATTTATTTAATTATTTAAAAGGTGATTAAAAGGATTTAATCGTCGTTAATTAAATAATATGGAATATTTTATTAAATTAAATAATATTTTAATTCAGAAATAATCAAAAATGTTGGAGATCACAATATAAGGTGAACAGGGACTGATAGTTGGAAATCCATTATCCAATACGTGCTTGCGATTTTGATTGTATACTATATATGTAGAACGTGAGATGAAAGCGTTTCTGCTAGTTGATATCTATTTGTACATAGACATTATTATAATATCAAAAGGTTTTTGTAAAGGCCCGCAAATCCGTGCTATCTGAGTTGACTAAAACACCACACGTCCAACTCAAATCGCACAGAAATACGACTCATTATTAGAAAGAAGTTAGAGGATGAGAAATAGAAAGAAAGAAATATTAGAATAGAAGAAAACAAAGATCACAAACTCACAGCGGAATGAATAAAATATATTATATAACATAAGCTTTGAAATACAAATCTGTTTTGTACATATATACATACCATCATCAGAGTACACATAACATTTGATCCAGCGGAAGTAACTCTAAATAACTAACATTGAAGCCTCCTGCTTCAAGCTCCTCCAAGTGTATCTGTAAAAGCCTGAAACACTTGACTGCCCGTACAAATTTGGGCACCCAAGAGTTTAGGGAAAAACAAAACAAAATAAACTCTGGGTCAGTCATGGGACTGGTGTGAGTAAACTCCAACCACTTGTTTAACTTTTAAAAATCCTTTTCGAAAGAAAGGATAATAGTAAGACCAGCCCACACGTAAACACGGACGGTTTTCACCTTACTATAACCCAAAACACTTTGATATCAAATCCAATGATATTATAATAATGTCTACATCAAGTAAATAACCAAATAGCAGAACGCTTGCATCTCACGCTCCACATACATATTATAAACTCAAAACCCGCATGGCGCTTATTGGAGATTGGATTTCCAACATGACAAGGTATGGGACCACCTTCCGATGATGTATCTCTAGAGGCGAATACACCTGGGTTCAACAAGAACGTCTTGCAACCCGGCCCACACATGACCGACCACTCATTTCGCTTGAGTGTATCGAATGTATATCACCAACGGTTGGACTCAAACCACCGTTTCCCGAATGGGCAGAATCGATAGATTTAGAAACAAAAGGAATTTCTCTAGATAGGTGATTATACACCCTAATGGGTGCGACCCACATAGCCATGCTGCCTGCCCGATTTTTGTCCTTTCCCGGTTGTTGAGGCCTGAGGCTACGAATACTTACCATTCATTGATAGCACAATCACTTTGAATGCCACATTGTCAGATCCGTTAATCACTAGTTGAGTTTGCACAAATATTCTGGATATTATGCTAAGGGATAAATCCGTTGCAACCATATATACTCATACAGACCAACCCATTTGATCATTGGAAATACTCTGTCAGACATTCGTCCATTTACGTTCGTTCTGGGACTGAACGAAACCGAAGGCACTATTTCTATTACTAGAAAAAGCCCTTGCACTTCACTCCGTCTTCAATATATTCAGCATACTTGGTTCGCAAACGCTTATGCCGATACGGAGTGGTTCTTCGGATAATAATCCAACCGGTCTCTCCATATTGACAACGATGGTCAAAAACTTCGATAGTCTGTGTTTTAACTATCGAATAAAAACAAGTGTTCAATCAACATATCAAACAAATCACTGGGCTTTTTAATTAATATTTCATTAATTAAATCTCTTCTATATTCTCTTATCAATATTTGTTAACCAAATATTTCAATAATCATCTCGGCCTCTTATGTCATTTGGAAAACGTTTCCAAACATTAACTTCTTTTATTTTCTATATATTAGAAAATATCTCTATTTGCAATTGAAAACAATTTCAATTACTTATCTCTATCCCTTTTTGTTTACAACATTTGATTTTTATATTCACTTTACTATCGAATTTAATACGTCGATACAATGATTTCAAATTATCAAAATATCTTAAAAATATTCTAACTCCTTAAATTCCCGGAAAATTTCGCCATAACCTCCCCTGTATCGGGAGCATCGGGAAATTTCAAATAGCTTCCCGGTATCTTCCTCAATCAAAAAGGAAAAGGAAAAGCCAAGCGGCTTGCCGATACGGCGCATAAAACCCATATATGAATTTAAACATGTACCTTTTTGTCGAGCACATAAATAAAAATCTTCATATACTCCATCCCATATCTGTTTAACACCTGTTCACCTGTTTTCAATCCAATTCAACTCAATCCATTCGTTTGAATTCAATTTTGAATCGTTTGAATTCAGTTTCGCTCAATTATTCTTTAATTAGCCCTTTTGTCTATTTCACTTCTTTGTTGAACATAACATGTTCAAACAAAATATTTAACTCGTTCATAACCAAATTGAATTTCAATTTTAATTCTAGTTCTCTTTTCCATTTTGAATATAAATTTCAAATCGAATTTACTAATTCAAAGCTCAATATTCATTCGAAATCTCCTTAACTAATTTCTATTCAATTTAGTTAATTCTATTCAATAAATCAAAATCTGGTTTCTGTTTCAAAATCATATTCATTTACACAACTTGAATTCGCATATATTTTACAACTCAACTCTGAAATTTTCTAAATAGAAACTTCGGACTTTATTTGCTTAAAAATCCTTTTATAAAATTAAATAAACCATTATGGTTTTAAAACGATTCTGGCGCTGCTTTTCTGAAAATTTGATTTTGACATAACTCAAAATCTATACAACGAAATTTATATTTTTCTCTTTCATTAGAAAACTATTATCAAACCGGTCCTGACGTTTCTGGTTTCAAAGAATTCCGACTTCAATTGCGTCCTGTATATTCAATTGAAGTTCAAATCGCCAATTTACGAACTGCAGCGCTGCGGCGAGTTCGTTTTAATTATATTTATAAATATAAACTTTTTAAACTTCTCTAAAATGAATTCAACCCCGTTTAACTCTATTTGAATTTCTTGATTCAAATTCCAATCTCACTTTATTTTGAATTCTATATTCAAATTTCAATCTCTTTTCTATTTAAATTCAATACTTGAATTTCTATTTGAATTCCATATTCAAAATCCAATACTTGAGTTTCCATTTCAAATCCCTATTCATTTTTCATATTTGAATTCCATTTGAAATCTCTATTCATTTCCTAGTTCAATTCCCTTTAAATAATATATTCAACTCTATTTCGAATATATTTGAAGTTTATATCCAATTCCATTTCGATTATATTTGAAGTTTATATCCAATTCTTCTTTACAATTCTATATTCAAATTCATTTATTCAAATTCTGCTTGAATTGCTATATTCAAATCCCATATTTAAATTCTATTTGAAATTCAACTATTCAAACTCCAGTTAAATTCTTATTTGAAATTCTAAATGCTTCAAATTCCATTTACTCTTCTTTGAAATTCTCAATATTTCAAATTACACTTCTTTTATTTGAAATTCCATTTTTGAATTTCCTTTATCCCAATCTCATTTGAATTCCTTTGAATTCAAATCCTATTTCAATTTCCTTGAATTCAAATCCCATATTTACATTACTTTGAATTCAAGTTCTATTATTTGAACTCCCTTTGAATTTCTATAGTCAAATACTCTTTCAATTATATTTGAATTCAAATTTCATTTCAATACTATTTTTGAAATTTTATTTCAAAGTCTATTTCAAATTCTCTTTTGAAAATTCTATTTGGAAAATCTATTTCAAATTCTATTTGGAAATGCTATTTCAACTTCTCTATATTCCAATTCTATGTTTCCTTCTAATTTCGTCTATTCAAATTCTGTTTGAACTTCTATTTGAATTTCTAATATTAAATCTCCTTTTTCCCTTTTATTTAAAATTCAAATATTTAACCTTCTTTTCTAATTCTACTATTCAAGTGTTATACTCAAATTTCATTCGAGTTATATATTTAAAAATTTCCTTTCACGTCCTATTTTGAAATTTCATTTCAAACTCCAATTTCGCACTTGTATTTCTATTTCTGAATTATCAAATGATAATTCTTTTCACTTCATTTATAACTTCGTTATAAAAGAACTATTTATAAACTTCGTTTATAAAGAAACTACTTGTTTTATTTTTCAAAAACAAGTTTATATTTTTATTCCCATTTAAAATTCAAATTCTATTTTAAAAATAGAATTTTCCCTTTTTAAATCTCAAATATCCTTTCACGATATTTTTAAATATCATTACTTAAGCCCAGTGATATTTAAACACACAAAGCAACGAATTATTTATTTTTCTAACACATCATATATAACAATATATATGCAAACAAATAAACAAACAGATAATATATTTTTGAGGAATCCAGTTGGATTCCTCCAACCTGTTTCCCTGCATTCACAGATGTTAGCACATAAATAATACCAATTCTGCTTCGTGGCAGAATATCGCGGTATAGAAGGTCATCCACTAATCATAGCATGGGACGTATAGGGTAATCATCCGCTATGGTACCGCGGGCATCCGCTAATGAGACTGCGGGAATCCAACAAATCAATCAACCCAATATATATATATATATATATAATAGCCTAAATAACTAATATATATAAAACAATCAGAAAACATTCACACAAGCAACAAACAATTATTTTTAATGAAATAAAAATAATTAAAATAAAAGGTGAGTGAGATTTACTCACCAGGGTTTTGCAGTTGTCGAATATCCTGTTTATTTCCAAATCATCGACTATGAATCTTCTCGAATGAATTCGCACCTACGATAATTTGATTTAAATTTTCTGATTAATATTTATTTAAATTAACTATTTAAATAGATAAATTACTTCCCTATATTTTTCTTCTTCTTTTAGAGGTTATTAATTGAAACCTTACTTAACAAATAAAATTAAACTAACCTACGTATCTTTAAACACATATATATATATATATATATATGTTAGGTTTTTCTCGAACAAATAAATAACACATTTTAATTGTTATTTTCTTCCATTTTTATTTATGATCTTTGACATAAATCAAACTAATTTCATAAAAGAAACATAACTAAACTAATATCTAAATAAATTCACTTTAAATAGATTACAAATTGTATAAATTAATTTCCTATATTATTTAAAATGAAAAATAAAAAATTACCTTAATTCTTTTCTGAAATTTCAAAAATAGGAGAAAAAGAACAAGCCCCTTCTCCCTTGCTGATTTCGGGTTCGACATCCCCAAAAACTAGTTCGAGTCCAGTACCCTGACCTCCATCGCTCGCATCACTACGTCGATCTTCTGAGGCTGCCATGCCCTTTCATCCAGCTAACCGAACAAGACCTCAAACACTCCCTCATCAACACTCACACACCAGTTGTGCATCGGGGTCGCTCATCAGTACCCCATCCAGTCAGCGTCACCCAAAATCAGAACGCCCCCCTTTTTCTCGAACCCAAAACTCCTCATCGCAACTTCCCGATCAACAGACTTTTATTCGGATCCTCCTCCAGTCGCTACAACTCAACATCGACTTCACAATGTCGATCCCTCAATTTAACCCAATTCGAGCTCCTATCGCACCTTCTGAACAACGACAGACCTCATCGAAGCAACCACCAACACGAGCGTTTCCAATTTTTGAGTTGAGCTTTAGAGAAACCCTAGTTTCCTATAGCGAATTGATTCCGCCATTTAAAAAAAAAAAATTGGAGAAACCGATTTTTTTCCAGAAGGAAGATTGAAGGATGAATGGAACGTCTTCGTTTGGTTATTGGGAAAAGAAATATGGTGGCTTGGGTTATTATATAGGCACGAATTGGAGAACAAACGGTACAAGCCATTAATTCTTTGTTTCGTTGATATAGAAAATGGAAGACAGGAATTTGGCTCGAGGAGAAATATAGGCTGCGGAATTAATTACTTAGGTCTGCGTTGGTCGGCTTATGATTTTTTTTTTTGATTTTATTTTAATTAAATAATTAAAATATCTCGCGGTCTTAACTAGTAATCCCGAACCACTATTCAACCGTGACGACCGACGATACCAGATTATAACGCTCTTCTGAACTCAACGGAACTGATATTGAAATTTAAATTCGAATGTAAATATAAACGGCCATATTAAATTGATAATTCAATATAAAATATCATTTATATTATCAACTAAATATTTAAAATAATATTAAATATTTAAAATAAATTATTCAAAAATCTGGGTCGTTACAGTTTTTGATATAAAGATATTTTGGATTCTCATAAGGGAAAAACCCGTTCCGTTCTGCGGCGTGGTCTTATGAGATATCGTTTACTTGTTTATATACCTGTTTTAAACTGTTTTACTCACACCAGTCCCATGACTGACCCGGAGTTTACTTTGTTGTTTTCCCTAAACTCTTGGGTGCCTAAATTTGTACGGGCAGTCAAGTAGTCGGGATTTACAGATATACTTGAAGAGCTGGAGCAGGAGGCTTCTGGATCATATAGCTATAGTTTATTTCCGCTGTGTTGTAAGTGATGTACTCTGATAAGTGATATTGTATACATAACTGTTATATTTCAAAGTTATGTTATCTTTTATATGTTATTCGTTCCGCTGTGAGGTTCGTGTTACTCTGATGTTGTGTTCTTCTTCTTCTTCTATTCTAAGTTTCTATCTTATCTATTCTCACCTTCTAATTTCTTTGATTAATTACCGGGTTTTTTCGATGTTTTGGTTATCGACATCGTGCTTATGTCGATAACCAAAGTCGCTCAAAATCCGGGTCGTTACAGTTGGTATCAGAGCTTAAGTTAAGAATTACCTTGGCTCTGTGGCGTGACTCGGTAGAGATAGGGTTAGTAATACCCTAGATTGAGTTGAGTGTATATATACGAGTGCGTATTTGTATTTGATATAAAAATGGTTTTATATTGTGGAGATTCATTGGCTGGGTTGTTTATGAGTTCTGGTCGATCAGTTTGATCCACTGTATCGGTAGGAGTAAATAAACACTTGAATACGATGGACCAACACAGTATGGATATGTGATATATTATCATATATAGGATGTGTTGGTAGTGATTTTAATCAGATAAGATTATAACATGTGAAATGGTTATATATAACCAATCAGAATTCATATAAGTGAAATAAGATGAATTAAATATGAATTAAAATCAGAATTGGAATTAAAATAAGAAAATTTTAAGTTCCTGGGAGATTTTGAAATGTTTTCAAAATGGAAGTATTCAGTAATGGTTTTGAAAATGATACAGTATTGAAATCACTTGGTTGCTGGAAAATAATTCCGATGATGACTGCGCAGTATCATTGGTGTGATTTTCGAGTTCTAAGTGGTGGATTACTACCAAAGATTTTGGTTAGAATTGTTTTGAGAAAACAAGTTGTTTAGAAAATTCAAAGGTTTTGAATTGGCAGTATGATTTCAAATTGATTTGAAATTTACCCAGGAATTTAAGTTCTGGAATTTAAATTTAACTTATGAAGTTAAATAAAATGAGATGGTAAAAATAAATTGAAATTTAACTTGAACTAAGTTAAATAGAATTGAATGGATAAGTCAAGAATTTGAAATTTAGCTGGACTTAGAATTTGGAAATCAAGAATGAAACTTGAGATTGAAAATGGAATTCGGCTTGAATAAGCGAATGGTTGTGTTAAGAATAACTTGGTTGGAGTTGATTGGGATGGCATTTGTGTATGCCGAGTTGATAATAGATGGTAGGGATATAATGATATGCCCAACAAAAAGGTACAAGTTTATATTTTATATGAGTTTGGAATTTATGAGCCGAATTGGCAAGCCGTTTGGCGTTTTGATTTTCTTTTGGGTTGAAGAAGGCGCAGAGAGGCGAGTTGGAGTTTGAGCTATTGACCAGTACAAAGGAGGTGCTGGTGAAATTTTCCGAAATTTTAAAGTGTTATAAAATTTTCAGAATTTTTGAAAATTTTAGTTAGTCGGAATGAATAAATATTTTAGTCGATATTAATTGGTTCAGTTAAAACCAGAAATAAGGGGTAAACAAATCTTAGGAATTCCAATAGATAGGGTCGTCCTCTAACTTAGCAATTTCGAGGACGAAATTATTTTAAGCGGGGAAGAATGTAATGACCCGCATTTTCCAGGGGTATAATTAATTTATTTAATTATTTAAAAGGTGATTAAAAGGATTTAATCGTCGTTAATTAAATAATATGGAATATTTAATTAAATTAAATAATATATTTAATTCATAAATAATCAAAAATATTGGAAATCACAATATAAGGTGAACAGGGACTGATAGTTGGAAATCCATTATCCAATACGTGCTTGCGATTTTGATTGTATACTATATATGTAGAACGTGAGATGAAAGCGTTTCTGCTAGTTGATATATATTTGTACATAGACGTTATTATAATATCAAAAGGTTTTTGATATAAAGATATTTTGGATTCTCATAAGGGAAAAACCCGTTCCGTTCTGCGGCGTGGTCTTATGAGATATCGTTTACTTGTTTATATACCTGTTTTAAACTGTTTTACTCACACTAGTCCCATGACTGACCCGGAGTTTACTTTGTTGTTTTCCCTAAAATCTTGGGTGCCTAAATTTGTACGGGCAGTCAAGTAGTCGGGATTTACAGATATACTTGAAGAGCTGGAGCAGGAGGCTTCTGGATCATATAGCTATAGTTTATTTCCGCTGTGTTGTAAGTGATGTACTCTGATAAGTGCTATTGTATACATAACTGTTATATTTCAAAGTTATGTTATCTTTTATATGTTATTCGTTCCGCTGTGAGGTTCGTGTTACTCTGATGTTGTGTTCTTCTTCTTCTTCTATTCTAAGTTTCTATCTTATCTATTCTCACCTTCTAATTTCTTTGATTAATTACCGGGATTTTTCAATGTTTTGGTTATCGACATCGTGCTTATGTCGATAACCAAAGTCGCTCAAAATCCGGGTCGTTACAATCGTCCGGACGTATGTGATGATTGTCCGGATATACGAGAGCCTCTCAGGTGTCTCCGGTTCCGTTCAGACCCAGAACGGACTTGTAAATGGATGCATGACTGACGTTGAACTTCGTACCATGTAAACTGATTTCTGTTTAATATGCAGCCGTTGGTGGCAAAAGGATTTATTCTTTCGCTTAACACCCTCAGAGGTTGTGTATTGATAGTTGTTGATTTCATGGCATGGATTGTCAATGGGGCATGCCAAGATGCAAACGATCAAGGTTTTGTTGAAAAGCAGGCCTTGTAATTGATGATCAAAGCATAGCCTATTTAGGCATAACTTTGTGTATATCGTGACTTCGCGAGCCTCACACACCGGTTGAGTCTAAAACGGGAGAAGGGAACGCAGGGAGTGCACACGTTTCTTTCTAGCTAGAAGTGGTGTCAGTGCTTAAACTGGCTGACATTTGCTTTTGTGGTTGTTGGAATTTTTGCGAGGCCTCGGTTTATTCTTATCGGTCGCCCTCGGCCGATTTGTAGGTCCAATAGGACCGGGGAACGTGTGTTCAGGCATAACTAATCCACTAAAGTATTTGTGGACCGGCCCTGCTATATCCAAGGGTTCGCCAGCGTCCGAATCCTGAGACATTGCTAGAATGTCTCGAATCGGTCAGGAGCTCCTCCCTAGCCTTAACTCATGATGGAAACCCAATTTCCAATACGTCCATGCGGTTTTGATTTCATAACTAGTATGGCGACATAGTAGATGGTAGCTTTGCCGTCTAGGATTAATATTAAAATTGATATACTTTCTTTGAACATATACACACTAATAATAATATCGTATTTTGCGTATTTATCATCTTTTGACCATTATAAGGTAAAACCCTATCCTCCGGTTTGCGTCGCATTGTGTGATGGGACTTGTGTCTTATAATGGTTTCATTTTTCTAAAAAGCATTACGTTATTTACCGTTTACTTTATTTATTGCAATGATAATCCCATGGAGTAAACCTGTTCCGCTATAGCGGCGTGGTCCTCGTTATTGTCAAACCCGTTAGTTAATTAAGATATCTCATACCAGTCCCATGACTAACTCGTAGTTTGTTTCACCTTTTGCAAACTCGGGTGCCCTCTTTCTACACGGGCAGCCAAGTAACAGGTTAGGTTTGGATATTCACTGGATGGAAGCTTGCTGATGGAGATGCTGAAGAGACTTTCTTTTTATCTTTTATTTTCTGCTTAAGACTTTGAGACAGTACTTAGTATTGATGTAATTTGAGAGATTGAGACTCTATTTCTTTTCTTTGGGACATCTATTTTGTTAAGTGTAATTTTGTGCTGCATACTCCAATGTTTCAGTGATGATGTTTGTGATGACATTTCTTTCCGCTGCAACGATTTATATGTTTTGCTATACTCTGAGATCTGTTATTGTTCTAGTTATGTTATATTCCATATGATTTTCCTTACTTTCGTTACACGGGAGTTTGGGGTCGTCACATTTTGTATCAGAGCTTTGGATAACCTTAGCTTTGGAATATAAATTTTTTAGAACAGCTCGTCTAGATAGAATCAGTAGTATTCTAAGACGAGAAGTTCATTAGAGATAGGATTAGCAATATCCTAGAATGAACTTAAACAGAATAGCACATATTTATCAGTCATTACTTCATTATTACCTGGACATGTCTCTACTTTTAACCTTCTCTTTGAATTTATAATTTCCTTTGGTCTGACTCTTTCCTTGATGGTACAGACTGATTGAAAGATGAGTACAAGAGCTAGGACAAGAGGAAGAGGTCGTGGCGGAGTAGGTGGTAGGGGTAGAGAGAGAGATACACCCCCAACTGAGCAAGACCAACCCAATTCTGAGGTCGAGGAGCCACCACCTCCACCACCCCCAGTTGCTTTTGACCTTGATAAAGTAGCGAAGAAAATTAATAATCTTGGAGGAGTACATTTCACTGGTAGAGAGACGGTGGTGGAAGCGCAAGAATGGCTTAAGACGATGGAAAAGATCTTGGGAGGTTTGGAGCTTGAGGATCATAGGAAGCGCTTTATGGCAGTATGATTCATGCAAGAACTGGCTCAAACTTGGTGGGAAACAGCCATGATAGGGAGAGACGTTGCAGAGATAACTTGGACAAATTTAAAGAGCTTTTTAATGAAAAGTTTATCCCGCCTCATGAAGTAGAACGTCTACACGATGAATTTGCTAACCTGCAGCAAGGCACCATGACCATTTCGGAGTACGTGAAGAAATTTGAGGAGCTCTCTAGGTATGCCCCTGAGCTAGTGCAAGACGCCTTGCAGAAAATAAGAGGTTCATAAATGGGCTTGCAAGGCGATACCACAACAGAGTGACAGCTCATATTGAGAGCCCATTTGCCAAGGTGATAGAGATGGCATGCAGATACGAAGAAATTGATTAGAAGGGTGCTCATCTAGAAAAGGCCAGGAATCAAGCTAATAAGAAGAAGGAGGCGGACAAGAAACCAGGGGAAGGCAGTTCTTCGACCACAAAACCTCAGGGAAACAAGAAGAGAGACAAGTCTAAAGTCAGGTGCTTCAACTGCCAGAAGATGGGACATTACGACTATGAGTGCAGGGCCCCGAAGAAGCCAAAGAGGAATGAGTCTGGGCTGAGCCAAAACAGTGGACAGAATCCCCGTGGTCCAAAAGAGTGCTACAACTGCCACAAGCCTGGACACCTTATCAAGAATTTCCCTCTGCTTAAGAAATCTGAAGTAGCTCACGTCTACGAAGATACGGCTGCACCGGATTCTTCTGAAGGAGCAGGTAAGCCTGATGTTTTAGGCGGCACTCTTAACATTAAGGATATTCCCATTTCTGTCTTGTTTGATACTGGTGCATCTAGAAGTTTCATATCAAGTGATACTATTAAAAAGCTTAAACTGAAACCAAGAAAACTTAAAGAACCAATTAAAGCCCATAGCCCGATAAGAGGTTCACTTATTCTTGATCAGTACTGTAGAGTGCCCGTTTCTTACTCTCACTTCCTATTTCTTTTCAATTTAATCATCATGAACTTTTCTGGATACAATGTTATACTTGGGATAGATTGGCTAACGAAGTATGGGGTTGAGTTGCTGTGTGCTGAAAGGGTAGTTAAAATTAGAACGAAATTTGGGAATATAATGACTATACCGTGCCACGGATCAGCCACAGATAGAAAAGAATTCTGGTCTTCTTTAGAAGTCACCCCTCCTTCTATTGAAACTATTCCCATCGTCAAAGACTATGCTGATGTATTTGATGAAGTAAACAGCTTACCTCCCCGCAGAGAAACGATTTCAGAATTGACTTGGTTCCTAATGCAAGGCCTGTGGTGCATCCTATTAGGCGAATGTCGCCAAAGGAAAGAGAAGAGCTGAGCAATCAAACTAAGCAGCTCTTGGCCAAAGGTCTAATCAGCCCTAGCTTCTTAGAATGGGGTGCAGCGGTGGTGTTTGTCCCAAAGTCAGATGGCACACTCCGTCTGTGTGTAGACTACCGTGATCTAAACAAGCAAACGATGAAAAACAAATATCCATTGCCTCGGATTGATGATCTATTAGACCGTCTGCATGGAGCACAGATATTCACTAAAATGGACCTAGCCACAGGATTCCATCAACTGCGCATTGCAGAAGAGAGTATCCCCTTAACTGCTTTCAGAGGGCCTGGTCTATTTTACGAATGGCTAGTAATGCCTTTCGGTCTATGCAATACCCCAGCATACTTCGTAGATTTTATGAATAGAGTATTTCATGGGGTTCTAAATAAATTCGTGCTTGTGTTCATTGATGATATCCTTATCTTTTCCAAAACCATAGCTGAACATGAAAAACATTTGAAAGAAGTCTTGGAGATTTTGCAGAGGAACGTGCTGAAAGCTAAATTTTCCAAATGCATATTTTGGCAAGAAGAGGTGAAATTCCTCGGCCACGTGGTATCAAAAGAAGGCATCTCAGTAGATCCAGGAAAGATCTCGGCCATCCGAGACTGGAAGCAGCCTACCACTCCCACAGAAGTCCGAAGTTTCTTAGGACTAGCTAGTTATTATCGAAAGTTCGTTAAGGATTTTTCGAAATTATCTTGCCCACTGACGAAATTAACTAAGAAGCATTCAAAGTTCATTTGGACACCTGAATGTAAGGCTGCATTCCAAGAACTGAAGCAGAGATTGATCACTGCTCCTGTGTTGACCATCATAGATGGCAATGAGGATCTGAAAGTCTGGGATAGACGCTTCCAAAGAAGGTCATTCTCTTTATCTGAATAAAACATGTCTGAGATAACATTTTCTTTTGATGTCAAATCTCATTTTAACATGTTACCTTTTTGTCTATTTAAGGTATTGGTGCGGTGCTTATGCAAAAAGGTAGAGTGGTAGCATACGCTGGCAGGCAATAGAAACCGCATGAAAAGAATTATGCCACTCATGATCTTGAGCTAATGGCCATTGTATTCGCTCTAAAGATATGGAGGCATTATCTCTTGGGGGAAAAGTTCGAGCTATATACGGACCACAACCCTTGAAGCATCTATTTACCCAAAAGGTTTTAAACCTGAGGCAACAGCGTTGGGTTGAATTCCTTGCACCCTACGACCTGGATATCCTATATACTCCGGGAAAAGCAAATGTAGTGGCAGATGCTCTCAGCAGAAAGAACATGGCCAGCACCAATCTTATCCTTGCCCATCTCATTATTACTCCTTCTTTGATCGATAAGATCTCTGTCCTTCAAAAAGATGATGAGTTTATCCAAAAGATAAGCAAAAGAATTCGAGACGGCGAACCCAAGAGCTTCCAAATTGATGACAAAGGAGTTTTGAGGCTACGAGGCCGGATTTGTGTCCCAAACATTCCGGAACTAAGAAGGGAAGTTATGGACGAATGTCATAAATCCAAGCTCAGTATTCATCCTGGAGTAAGCAAGATGTACCACGATCTTAAGCGTACCTTTTGGTGGAGAGCAATGAAGAGGGACATCTCCATATATGTTGCCAAGTGCCCCACCTATCAGCTGGTCAAGAGTGTTCAGCAAAAGTTAGCGGGTCTATTGCAGCCATTAGGAGTTCCTAATTGGAAGTGGGACGAAGTTTCAATGGACTTTATCGATGGTTTGCCTCGAACTAGGAGAGGGAATGACAGCATATGGATGGTTGTAGATCGCTTGACGAAAGCTGCCCATTTCATCCCTGTCAAATCCAATAGAACGGCTCAAAGTTTGGCACAGCTTTATTTAAGAGAGATTGTCAGACTTCATGGAATTCCCAGAAGCATTGTCAGTGACCGCGATCCAATATTTACTAGCAAGTTCTGGGAAGCCTTCCAAGAAGAGCTAGGAACCAAGTTGAATATGAGTACAGCTTATCACCCTCAGACAGACGGCCAGACTAAGAGGGTAAATCGCATCTTAGAAGATTTGTTGCGAGCATGCATCCTTGACTTTGGCGGTTCATGGGAGGATCATCTGCACTTAGCGGAATTCTCTTATAATAACAGCTATCAAGAAAGCCTGCAAATGTTGCCATTCGAAGCTTTATAAGGCAGGCCATGCAAATCTCCGGCATGTTGGGTGGAGCCAGGCAACAGAATAGTCTTGGGCCCCGATACAATTCGGGAAGCATCGGATAAAGTTGATTTTATTAAGAAGCGTTTGCTGGCTGCTCAAAGCCGACAGAAGAGCTATGCAGACACTCGAAGAAGAGATTTAGAGTTCTCTGTTGGTGATCTTGTGTACTTGAAGGTTTCTCCGTTAAGAGGCGTAATTCGTTTTGGAAAGACTGGAAAGTTGGCACCGAGGTTTATTGGTCCATTCCCTATTCTTGAAAGGATTGGGACTCTAGCTTATCGAGTGCAGTTGCCCAACTGGCTGTCAGGGGTGCACGATGTATTTCACGTGTCCCAACTCAGGAAGCATGTTCATGATCCAGATTTAGTTGTGTAGGAAGAAGCACAACAAGATTTGGAAATTACTCCGAGCTTAGCCGTAAAGAGAGACCCAGTAAAAATTATGGGCAAGGAAATCAGAGCTTTGAGGAATAAGAAAATCAACCTCGTCAAAGTCCAATGGAGTAGGGATCCTAGAGACTGCACTTGGGAGACCGAGGATAGCTTCAAGCAAGCCTATCCCAAGTGTAGAGTGGATATCTCCGAATAGCTTGATGTTGAGGTACATTCTTAATACCTTGCATTTTCCATTTTGTTCCTACTTTACTTTTATTTCCCTTTTCGAGGACGAAAAGTTTTTAACTGGGGAGGACTGTAACAACCCGGAAAATTCGAACCAATTAAAAATTTTTATTTTTAATGAATTGGTTTGGAAATGTGCCCAAATTTAAAAATTTTATTTTTAAATAATATTAAAGCCAGTGAAAATAGTCAATTTTCTAACGACCTCTATTTTCGACAAAACTACTTTCGTTGGAACCGGAATGTCAAATTATTGCTAGGTTTCAATTTTTAGAATTTTCGGATTTAATATGTGAGCGTGGCAAAATAAACTGTGTTTGGTCAAATACAGTCAAAATTGAACGACTGGAAAATAGCCATTTTTCAAACAGTCTCAGAATTTGATGAAAAAAGTTTTATTGGATTCGTGTCGTCAAGACATAGCCAAAAATATTTTTTTTGGGATTTTTCGGGGTTCGTATGTGGCTCCGGTGGATTTTTGAATATGTCAGAATTTAATAATAAAAAGAATTAATTTTAAATTTGATAAAGGGGGCTGAGATGACCTCATGGGCCTGCGAAACATGGTTAGATGGATCCGGGATAGGGGTTATTGGGTAGGGTAGCTTCTTGTTGGACTGAATTCTGAATAACTTAAGAGATTTGGGTTTTTTTTGTAAAAATAACATTTAAATATTATAAAAGAGATTGCAAAACCCTAAATTACAAACACTGTTCACCATCTTCTTACAGCTGCCACCCCCCCTATCCATGGCCGAGAATTCCCCAATCAATCTCTTCCTCTCCTCAGCGAATTAAAATCCAATCTATATACCACTTCGAAGAGATTCTTCTTCTCTTCATTTTCATACGGTTAGATCTTCTCTGGTGCCACCATCTCCTTGAACCACGCACCCATAGCCGCCACCTACCACCCACGTTGCACCCCCCTAGACCCAACCGAGCTCCACCATTCCGGGTCCCACGCGTGCGCCTCTCCGTCCTCTTCGCTGCAGCATCTTCTGATCGAACACTGGTGGATTGAATTAGAAGTTAGAGGCAACCCTAGTTTTGAACAAAAGAAAAAGGTGTCGGCCGTGAAACTGTAAGGAGGAAGAAGGATTAGGATAATTATTTTAACTTAATTTAATGATTAAATTAATCCCTAATCTTGTTTTACCCATAACTTTGTCAAATAAACTCAGAATTACACAATTTCTGAAGCGTTGGACTCGTACGATCCTGAACTATAATCCTAGACTGAAACGGGGAATTTCTGAACTGTTGGAATTTTGGTCAAAATCACAAACGACTATGAGATATCTCTTGTTTAAATAAATAAATTAATTAATAAATTTATAGTTATTCATTTTCAGATCTGATTGTGTAGATGTTGTATGATGTTTGTCTGTTGGATATGTTGGATTATTGTATTGGTTGTCATGTGTTATTCAAATATTTTACTTCTTATCGCCTATTCTATTTTATTGAATTGAGTTAGATAATCTATTCAATATTTATTCATATTGAATAATCGTAGATCTACATGTGGGAAAAATATTAATATTGATGATAATAATATTTTTGATTTGACTTAGATCATCGATTCAATCATACGATGTACTTCTTCAAGGGATTGATCTAATTTATCAATCCAATATAGAGAAAATAAAATTGCCTTATCATTTGAATTGATTTGTTTGGACAAAATAGAATTTTCCTTCTTGTTGAATTGATTTAGTTTATCAATTCAACCTATAGAAAATAAATATTGCCTTTTTACTTGAATTGATCTAGTTAATCAATTCAATATAGAGAAAATAAAATTGCCTTATCATTTGAATTGATTTGTTTGGACAAAATAGAATTTGCCTTTTTTGTTGAATTGATTTAGTTTATCAATTCAACCTATAGAAAATAAATATTGCCTTTTTACTTGAATTGATCTAGTTAATCAATTCAATATAGAGAAAATAAAATTGCCTTATCATTTGAATTGATTTGTTTGGACAAAATAGAACTTGCCTTTTTGTTGAATTGATGTAGTTTATCAATTCAACTTAGAAAATAAATTTGTCACTTTGGATAAATTAGCAATTCATTAAACTATATTTTATCAATATTATTGGATGGAAATAGAATTGTCAATCCAATATAGAACATAGAATGGTCAATCTAAAACGTACCTTGTCATCTCATTGGGTTGAAATAAGTTATTCTTTTTATTTGTTTTTCAGCACAAATATATATATAGAAAGATAAGTTATTCATTTTATTTGCGACTACAAACACAATATACCCATCGTAAATTGAATGCATTTTAGTTGTGTCCATAAACACAAATATTACTTAGAACATTAAAATACATTTTATGTGTGTCCATAAACACCAATATTACATAGAACGTTTAATTGCATTTTATTTGTGTCCATAAACACAAATATTACATAGAACGTTTAATTGAATTTTAGTTGTGTCCATAAACACAAATATTTCATAGAAAAATTGAATGACTTTTTAGGGTGTTCTCAAATACCATTAAAATATTGACAATAAAAGAATATATTTTTATTTGTGTTCTCCAACGCAAATAAAATATGTTTCAAAAGTAGTACATTTTTATTTACCCTTTTCAGTGTAAATTATCATTTTTGTTGCATTCCCTAATGCAAACAAATTACAGAAAATAAATTATCATTTTTGTTGCATTCCCTAATGCAAACAAATTATAGTAAAATAAATTATCATTTTTGTTGCATTCCCTAATGCAAACAAAATATAGAAAGATAAAATAAATTATCATTTTTGTTGCATTCCCTAATGCAAACAAAATATAGAAAGATAAAATAAAATATCATTTTTGTTGCATTCCCTAATGCAAACAAAATATAGAAAAATAAAATATCATTTTTGTTGCATTCCCTAATGCAAACAAAATATAGAAAATAAATTATCATTTTTGTTGCATTCCCTAATGCAAACAAATTATAGTAAAATTAATTATCATTTTTGTTGCATTCCCTAATGCAAACAAAATGTAGAAATTAAATAATCATTTTTGTTGCATTCCAAAATGCAAACCATGCTTATAAAATAAAAAGATACTTTTTTTTTGTTTGCAATTTTAGATGCAAACAAATTATAAAATAAAAGATACTTTTTTTGTTTGCAATTTTAGATGCAAACAAATTATAGAATAAAAGATACTTTTTTGTTTGCAATTTTAGATGCAAACAAATTATAAAATAAAAAGATACATTTTTGTTTGCAATTTTAGATGCAAACAAATTATAGAATAAAAGATACTTTTTTGTTTGCAATTTTAGATGCAAACAAATTATAAAATAAAAAGATACATTTTTGTTTGCAATTTTAGATGCAAACATATTATAGAATAAAAGATACATTTTTGTTTGCAATTCTAGATGCAAACAAATTATAAAATAAAAAGATACATTTTTGTTTGCAATTTTAGATGCAAACAAATTATAAAATAAAAAGATACATTTTTGTTTGTAATTTTAGATGCAAACAAATTAGTAGAAGAAATCTAGATGAGAGCAAAATATTAAAAGAAAGATTGCATTTTTCTTTTATTTATTTACATCCATTAGTGTAAAGAAACATGAAATAAAGAGTTGTTCTTTATTTACATTCCTTGTTGTAAATAAAATTACAAATTTAAAGATACATTTTTATTTGCGTTCCTCAACGCAAATAAATCATGAACAGGACAATATACATTTTTATTTGCAGTCCCGAATGCAAATGAAATATGAGAATTAAAGGTTGCATTTTTAATGTAATTTTAAAAAGGGAAGAGAACAAGAATCATATTTCATTTAGGAATATGTTTTCTTTTAAATACAATTTTAATGTAAGGTTAGAAGCATAGGAACAAATTCACATTTTGTTCATAAAATGGATTGAACAAAAATATTCATTTTTGTTCATTGGATGGAAATAAACAATTTCACTCCTTAAAATAAGATGAACTAAAATATGCAATTTGTTTATTTAAAAAGAAATTTACACTTGG
Source organism: Allium sativum (assembly GCA_030737875.1). Lineage (NCBI taxonomy): Eukaryota > Viridiplantae > Streptophyta > Magnoliopsida > Asparagales > Amaryllidaceae > Allium > Allium sativum. The sequence continues at coordinate 918,463,380 of CM060922.1, forward strand.
TATAGGTACGGAAGTTAACCCGAAGTGTCGTTTGATTCTATTGAGCTATTTTCAAATAAATAGAAATAGCGGTAAATCGTTATAATTAAATATTAACGATATGAAATGATTTAAGTAATAATTATTCGATAATTATTTGAAAAGTCCGAGTCCTACTCATTTCAAATAATTATACGTCGATGAAGAAATGAAGACGGTGTTGAAGACCGGCGATCTTCGCATCGAACGGATGTATTGCTACTGAGGTCCTCGATAGGAGTAGCTACCCTGAAGGGATTTCGGCGGTGGTCGTCCGGACGTATGTGATGATTGTCCGGATATACGAGAGCCTCTCAGGTGTCTCCGGTTCCATTCAGACCCAGAACGGACTTGTAAATGGATGCATGACTGACGTTGAACTTCATGCCATGTAAACAGATTTATGTTTAATATGCAACCGTTGGTGGCAAAAGGATTTATTCTTTCGCTTAACACCCTCAGAGGTTGTGTATTGATAGTTGTTGATTTCATGGCATGGATTGTCAACGGGGCATGCCAAGATGCAAATGATCAAGGTTTTGTTGAAAAGCAGGCCTTGTAATTGATGATCAAAGAATAGCCTATTTAGGCATAGCTTTGTGTATATCGTGACTTCGCGAGCCTCACACACCGGTTGAGTCTAAAACGGGAGAAGGGAACGCAGGGAGTGCACACGTTTCTTTCTAGCTAGAAGTGGTGTCAGTGCTTAAACTGGCTGACATTTGCTTATGTGGTTGTTGGAATATTTGTGAGGCCTCGGTTTATTCTTATCGGTCGCCCTCGGCCGATTTGTAGGTCCAATAGGACCGGGGAACGTGTGTTCAGGCATAACTAATCCACTAAAGTATTAGTGGACCGGCCCTGTTGTATCCAAGGGTTCGCCAGCGTCCGAATCCTGAGACATTGCTAGAATGTCTCGAATCGGTCAGGGACTCCTCCCTAGCCTTGACTCATGATGGAAACCCAATTTCCAATACGTCCCATGCGGTTTTGATTTCATAACTAGTATGGCGACATAGTAGATGGTAGTTATGCCGTCTAGGATTAATATTAAAATTGATATATTTTCTTTGAACACATAAACACTAATAATAATATCGTATTTTGCGTTTTTATCATCTTTTGACCATTATAAGGTAAAACCCTATCCTCCGGTTTGCGTTGCATTGTGTGATGGGACTTGGGTCTTATAATGGTTTCATTTTTCTAAAAAGCATTGCGTTATTTACCATTTACTTTATTTATTACACTGATAATCCCATGGAGTAAACCCGTTCCGCGATAGCGGCGTGGTCCTCGTGATTGTCAAACCCGTTAGTTAATTCAGATATCTCATACCAGTCCCATGACTGACTCGTAGTTTGTTTCACCTTTTGCAAACTCGGGTGCCCTCTTTCTACACGGGCAGTCAAGTGACAAGTTAGGTTTGGATATTCACTGGATGGAAGCTTGCAGATGGAGATGCTAAAGAGTCTTTCTTTTTATCTTTTATTTTCTGCTTAAGACTTTGAGACAGTACTTAGTATTGATGTAATTTGAGAGATTGAGACTCTATTTCTTTTCTTTGGGACATCTATTTTGTTAAGTGTAATTTTGTGTTGCATACTCCGATGTTTCATGATGATGTTTGTGATGAAATTTCTTTCCGCTGCAATGATTTATATGTTCTGCTATACTCTGAGATCTGTTATTGTTCTAGTTATGTTATATTCCATACGATTTTCCTTACTTTCGTTACACGGGAGTTTGGGGTCGTCACAGCACCGCCAGTGTGGCGTAGCTTTATGTATAATGTGAATTCGCAAACCTCACACCCCGATATGAACCAGAAACAGGAGAGGTCCTCAGGGAGGGCATGCGTTTCCTTCTAGTTAGAGGTGGTGTCGGTGCTTGAATTGGCTGACATTTATATTATTTTCACCTATGTGGTTGTTGCTATTGCGAGGCGCCTCGGATATATCGGTCGATCCGGGACCGATGGAGTCATTCGTTGGCTCATTTACGCCCCAAAGGGCGGGAAAACGTAGTGTTCAGGAATTTTAATCCACATCGGTGGACCGGCCCTGTCGTTCTAAAGGCTTGACTGATTACTTGCCTGAGACATGGGCTAGATTGTCTCGACGTCGGTAAGGACTATCTTTTGCCTTGGTTCATGACGGAAATCCAATTTCCAAATACGTGACTGTGCGGTTTTGATTGTATACCTATTTATGGCGACATAGTGGTATGGGGCATTAATGTCGTCTATGATTGATACTTATGATTTGAAATTGTTTTTGAAACATATAAACACTAGTAATAATATCAAATGCTTTTGTTTTATTTGTATCAAGCATATTTTGGCCGTTATAAGGTAAAAACTCTATCCTCCGGTTTGCGTTGCATTGTGTGATGGGAACTGAGTCTTATAATGGCTTCATTTTTATAAAAAGCATTGTGATGTTTAAAAGAATTATTAGTTTTAAAGCATTGGAAATCCAATGGAGTAAACCCGTTCCACGAAAGTGGCGTGGTCCTGTGATTAGCCATATTATAAATGTGTTAAGTAGATTTCTCATACCAGTCCCATGACTGACTCGTAGTTTATTTCACTTGCAAACTCGGGTGCCCCTTTTTCTACACGGGCAGCCTTGTATTCAGGTTTTAGCTGGCTCTTTCTGGATAGCTGGAGCTGAAGATGGATTCTATCATTTATCTCTTTTTATGATGTTCACCTCCTATTGTACATATTATGTTTGTTTTCCGTTGTAGACATTTATGTATAGCTGAACTGTATTTGTACTAAGTATGATCCTATATACTAGGTAACTCTGATGATTACATTTATCCAGTGTATTATTTGTTCATTATCTGGTGTATTATTTATTTTCGTTCTGCTATTATCTGTTTATGTGTTATATTCCGAAAATTACCCTTAACACCGTCAGTACGGGTTTTGGGGTCGTCACAATATGAATAACAATATGAAAATAATATTTTTAGTTAGACAAAAATATAAATTTTATCATATGTATGTAATAATATAAAGATTCGATTTTGATATATGTAGAATGGCGATAAAAATATAATTTTTATTTTGTAGGAAGAATTATAAAAATGTGATTTTTATAGATAAAAATATGATTTTTATAATGTAACCATTATAGGAACCAACCGTCTATTTAGAATGGATCTAAGTTCAGATGGGCCTTTTCTAATTTTGAATCTAAACCCATTTCGAGAGGGTTGTTGCATTATGATAAAGATACGATCTTTATATGGATATCATTAAGATAAAAATTCGTAAAAATTCATTTTTTTATTATATATGAAGCGAAATAAAAATTCGATCTTTATATTAGAAGTAGAAATATAAAAATATAATTTTTGTAGAGAAAGAAGCGTTGTAAAAATATATGAAGTAAAAATAAAAATATGATTTTTATTTATTGGAATGAAGCGATAAAAATATGATTTTTACTGTGAACAGCGTGAAAACGGATTGAGATGAAACGGACGAGAAACCGAATCCGAACCGTTCAAATAGGGAATGGATGAGTGGATCCCAAAGGTGAGAAATTCTCACTTTTATTTTATTTTCTAGTTTAAATATATACTAGGATGCAGACGGTGCTTAGCAGCACCCGACACCCGTCGTCCACAGACCATGGATGACTTGTTTGTTTGATTGATGTGTTATAAAAATTGATTGTGTGATGTGGAGTGGAATAAATATTTTATAGTTAAAAATATAATTTTTAACGTGTATATGAATAAAATAAATATTTATAAACAAATCAGAAGATTTGTTTTTGTACACACATTTGACTGATATTGATTGAAACGATAAATTTTACACATCGCCCAACTACACAAATAAAATTCATTATTTGTTGATTGAAACCCCACACGAGTATTGGGATAATATTGGACATACACTAATCCCAATAATTAGTTGTGTGTCGATCGATTGATTGACAAGTTGTTGTAAGCATTGAATATTTATATTTGATGCTTATCCAGTGTAGAATGCACTTTGGATGATGGTTGACTGTTGTGTACATGTGTGTATGAAATCCATATAAATCACATTATATGGTAACTGAATGTGTCTGATTCCAGTTCAGAAAGAATGAATATTTTAAAATAACGATTATTTTAAAATAATGAATATTTTCAAATAATATTCAGTAAAAGATCAAAATTTGATTTTGTTGTCCGATTTGGGATGGACATGAAAATATTTAAATATATAAAGCCATGTTGATTAGATTAACGTCATTTTGACGCGAACGATATTTATATTGATTTTATTCAATATCGAAAAGGAATGGATTTCAAAATCTAATGTTTTGAAAATACTATCATTTATATATTGATGATATAGAATATTCAATTTTGATTAGAAATTTAATTTGAAGTTGAAATTGTTTTGAAAACGAATTTAAAACGATTTATAAAATACGATTTAGATGGAAATCGATGAAATATATATATTATATATATTATATATATAATGGCCTGAATAGAACCCGCTGCGCTGCGGCAGTTCGCGAATTTCGACCATTGACTTCGAATGGACATTACGGGAGATCCGACCATCGGATTCTCCTAAAACTAGAATTGTTGGGTTCGTATCGAAAAGAGCTTTCTAATGAATATTACAGACTTGAATTCTAACGGTTGGATTTGGAATTATGTCCAAATCAAATTTGGAAAAGGTCGATGTAAGTGCAGTTCGATGGTCATTTATGGAAATCGACTATACGGGCCTTGATAAAATAATTAAAAATATCAATAATTTGTGTAAAATCATAATAAATGATTTGGAAAGAACTGGGATGAAAAATTCCATATTTGAAAAGATAAAAATATATTTTTATCGAAATGAAATAGTTTTGAAATAGAATAATAAATCCAATATTTGTTAAAATAAATAAATTGGGTTTGAAATGGTTTTAAAAATAACCAAAATTTCCAATATATGAATTGGAATGGATTTGAATCAAAATTATCCTCGAAATATTTCGATGTTGGATTTCGTGATTATACGGATATTGTGGAGGAATTTGGAAGATATATATATATATATATATATATACATGTATATATATATATACATGTGTATATATATATATCGTTATTCCAATACGATATTTGTTGGTTTCAGAATTTGATATTGAATATAAGCCGATATATTTTCTATTCAGAGCCTAGTATTTAATATCAAGTTGTATTTTGGGTTGTCGTGAATGGTATCTTTAATAATACTGTTCTTAAACGCAATAAAGTTAAGAAAATTAGAAACTGACTGGAGATTAGTTAAGTTGAATGGTTTCTTGGGTATTGATCTGATGTTGGTTTCGGCCTTCGGGGTTAATACTTAGGGAATTGTTCTCTTACTAATTTATGGTTAGAGACGGATGCAATGTGAATTGGGTTTATTGTAAATTGTGTTTTTTTAACGACATTAGTTCTTTAACTCGATTTACAGTGAAATGTGGTTTGGAATTTATAAATCTTTTTTATTAAGTTTAGCAGAAATTTTCAAAAGTAACATTTTCCAATTTAATATATTAAATTGGAATTGAATGGAATTCGATTGATAATAATCGAAATGAAATTATGTGGAGGAAGACTGTTAATACATATGGAATTTAAAAGGCTTTGTCGTTATTCCATTTATATTATTAGTCGGATATGGAGATTGATATCGATTATATATCGATTTGTTTTCCATGAAGATTCTAGTGTTAATGGAATGTTATTTTGGGTTGTCGTGAATGATATCTTTAATAATACTATTCTTAGACCCAATGGAGTTAAGAAAATCAGAAACTAACTGGAGATTAGTTAAGTTGAATGGTTTCCTGGGTACTGATCTGATGTTGGTTTCGGCCTTCGGGGTTAATACTTATGGATTGTTCACTTGCTAATTTACGGTTAAAAGATGATGGAATGGAATGTGATTTTGGGTTTATCGTGAACCGTGTTTTAAATGACATTGGTACTTTAACCCAGTTAAAGACAGGATATGATTTCCCAAGTTAAACAATCGTTAATATTGATTTTTGGGAAGATTAAAACCAAGTGGAGTTTTAATGCATCTTTAATTAGATTGAAATAATATCCAAAGGAAGATTAATGAATTTATCTTTGATAAAATTAATGGGAACCTTTCCCAAAGTATAAGAATATTTGAATAAAGGAATATTCTGGATTGGAATGAGGCATATGTTGTGTTTTTATAGCACTTGTTTATTATATACGCGAGTTGTTCAGAAAGACCGGGTTTATCCCATTCTGAATAACTGATTCGACGATATGTCGAGGATGAAGACCAGAGGTCTTCACATCGTTTGGATGATTACTGATGTCTTGATTTGGGTCGTATACCCAAAACGAGGAAATAAGTGGTGATCGTCCAGAAGTACTTGGAGATCGATGGATATGCGAGGGCCTCTCCCCTATATTGGACAAATGGGGGATGAATAAGGTGCCTCCGGTTTCGTTCAGACCCAGAACGAACTTGTAAATGGATGCGTGTGTCTGACATTGAATTTTATTCTATGTGATTGATTTCTATTAAATATATATTTGTTTGGCGGCGGAGAATTTATTCTCTTGCTTAACGCCCTTCTCCGGGACGTACAAGCTCAGAGGTTATATATCGATAGACATCAGTCGCATGGCACGAATTGCTTGTGTGGCATGCTGAGATGCAAATGATCAAGGCTTCTGTTGAAAAGCAAAGTCTTGTGGTTGATGATCAAAGCACGGCTTTAATATAGCATAGCTTTGTGTAGCGTTAATTCGCGAGCCTCACACCCCGGTATGAACCAGAAATGGGAGAGGACGGTAGGGAGGGCATTGCATTTCCTTCTAGATAGGAGTGGTGTCATCGTTTTACCAGCCCTGACATTTTAACTCATGTGGATGTTGCATACGTTGCTTATTACTTGATGGATAGCGAGGCTCCTCGGTTATATCGGTCGATGTCATTTGGCTCATTTACGCCCCATAGGGCGGGGAAACGCATGCTCATGAATTATTAATTCACCATTGCACTTAGTGTGGACCGGACCTGCATGTTGCCTAGGTACAGTTGCAGCTGAGTCCTGAGACATGGGCTAGATTGTCTCGAAACGGTAGGATTGCACCTTGCCTTGGTTCATGACAGAAATCCAACTTCTAATACGTGACATTTGTCGTTTTGATTGTAGAGCCTAGTATTGGCGACGTGATATATGGTACCCATGCCGCCTAGGATTGATACATTTATTTTTGAAGTTGTTTTATACACTATGCACTTATAATAGTATCAAATGATTTGTTTTAACGTACCAATCATGTTTGGCTATTATAAGGGAAACCCCTATCCCCCGGCTTGCGTTGCATTGTGTGATAAGACCTGGGTCTTATAATAGCTTCATTTATCCAAAAATCATTGCGTTGTTTTGTTATATGCACTGGTATTCTTAGGAGGAAACCCGTTCCGTGCTATACGGCGTGGTCCCTTGATATATCTAATTTTGAAGTAAAGTTTTATATAACTGTTTTAGTTCTTACACCAGTCACATGACTGACCTGGAGTTTATTGTTTTAACCTAAACTCTGGGTTCCCCTATTTTCCACCGGCAGCTAATAGTTTTGGTTTTGCAGATTTATATTCACAAGATCCTGATTTACAGCTGGAATGATATCCGGAAAGCTCTGTACCTGTATATTCTTTTCAGTTGTGTTTTGTATTATTTTCCGCTGCTATGTAATGTAATTTAAATCTCTGATATTTTTCTGATGTATAATATTTATCCATATTCTTGTATTCTGATGGAATTGTTGTAATAAGCAGTGAAATATTCTTCTGTTTGTGTTCTGATTCGTCTTGTTCTTAATTCAATCCGTTCTTTCCTTCACGGAGAAGTTTAGGTTGTTACTTGAACATTCAATTTAAATTAGCTATATGAAAATATTCGGCATATATGCAAACAATTATCATATCAATCAACAATTAGCAAACATATCAAACAAGTATTAAACCCGACTATAACAATTATAAGTTGGGAAACTAACTGAGTTTAACTCACCTTGATTTAATTCTAACGATTAAAACGAGCCGTTTTTACAAAATTAAACAAGCATTCAATTTTATCAAAAATCCCAGTTGCTTAAGATGTTGACAAAACCTGCTCAGACACATACGCATGGTTCCTGCGATTCCAGCGCACCATATTTCGTCCTGATCCGATCTAGTATGAAGAAGATATGCATTTTTATAGGTTATACACACATTAATTTAAACATTATATGTAATTTAATAAATTAATAATATAATTAGTCTCTTTAATTATGTAATATAAGTTACCCTTTACATTGCTTTGGAACAAATAGGCCAGATTGCTTAGATTAACATCCACTAGCCAGACTTCTTCGAAAAAGGAAAATAACCAAATTTTCTTCTGTTCGAAAATAAACAGATGAACTATTTTTTTCCTCTTTATTTTTTTCTCTTTTTGTTAGGTTCCAAGCCCATATCTCATGCCTAATAAAACATCTTGCTTGCATTCTACTTCCTCCACAAATTCTCATGGTAACCTTCAAGTTATCCTCCCCATGGTCTTGCATTGCTCACGTCCTTACTCCCTTTACACTCAACCGATCACCCTCAAACAATTTTCATTCTCTTCTCTCCAAAATCTCCATCTCATCACCACCTTAAGATCAAACTCGAACAACCTCACTGATTTTCATTCTCGAGCCTACTCCCTCACGCTGCTGTATAAGTAGGGAACACTTGTGTTTTCGGATCTGACCCAAGTTTGCATGCGAGTGGCGTTCCTCACTCTAAATCCCAATATAATATTTCTTTCCTCTGTCTCCATCTAGATTTTCCTAAAACTGTAACCCTAAGGTCATTGTAGCCAAAACCCGCAACCAAGGTCGATGTCAAACTCATCAAAGCTTGAACCAATTTAAAGAGGAAGAACATTCGAGTTTAGTGAATCTGGTTTTATAATTTTAGTGAGATATGGGATTTTATTTCATTTTTTTGAAGTTCTGCATCCATTCTTGGTTATTGTAAAACAAAAGAATAAAACAAAGAAAGTACCCAGTATTTATAACCAAGGAACCTTAGCCATCACAAAATTAAGTGTGGTCATTACGACATTAGTTTAAGACGCAAGTCAAATAAATCTTAGGTGATAGGTAGCTGGGGAAAAGGAAGAAATGGTTGTACGCGTGTGTATGTAGGAGAAGGTAGGTAGTTGCATGTCGTACTGATAGCCTATGCGTAGGTTTTAAACATGCAGAAGGAAATATAGAGAATCATGTGCAGTTTTTAAAAATGTAGCCACGTGGTTTCATTTTTCTTAGTTGCTGAAAAGAAAATATAGGTCTGCACTTATGATTTGTACAAGGTTTGGTAACGAGAAATAGGCATGCGTTTCAAGTTTGTAAGGTAGGATTTAATTTTACTTAAGCTTGAATTATACAGGGCGGTATAAACTTGGGAAGGAAACATTTGGGGTCGGCAAAGGAGTTAAAAAAGCCTTTTAGGGTAGGAGATTTAAATTTATTATGGTTCATTTAAGTATTACCGCTATTTTAACATCAAACGATAAGTATACGCACTACTACACACAACTATAAACACAACAAAATTTGACATATTGCTATGTCTTGACATTCTGGATCCAATGAAATTAATTCCGTTGAATTCTGACTTCGTTTGCACAGCGGCATTATTGTAATTTCAATATATTAGTCGGTTCAAGTCTTAAATATCACGCACTAACAAAACAAATCTGATTGGCTCCAAACTGGAAATCTAGCAATAGTTAGCTATACGCATTCCCAAAAAAATTGTTTCATTGAAAATGAAGGTCGTTTGAAAAATAGTTATTTCTAAGGATTATATAATATATTGATAAAAATATAAATAAATTACAAAACAATTCAATTAAATAATAATAAATAATTATCATCGAATGTATCAAAATAAAATAATATATCACTTCAAATTGAACCAATATGGATTTATAACTCGATATTAATATTTCGAGTTAAACGATATCCAAATCCCATTCAAAATCCTATTTAATTTATTAAATAAGCGTTATCGTTGTAAACGAATTCATAGCGACTATTTTGAAATTTGATTTGGACATAACTTACAATATATAAGATAAAATTCTGATTTTTCTCTTTCATTAGAAAATTATATTCTAATAGATTCAAACGTTTCTTGTTTGATAGAATTCTGACTTATAACGGATTTTGTATATTCAGTTGAAGTTCAAAACTCAATATTACAGACTACCGCGACATTACGAGTTCGTTTTAAATTAAATATAATTATAAAAATTCAGTCGTCGTTTAATAAATGAATTCTATATTAAAATCCATTAATATTCCAAATATAATATTTAAAATAAGTTTAAATATTTAAATTCAAATGACTGAAAAATATGTGTCGTTACAGAAAAGTATACGTGTATGTGCATATAAGAAAAGATTATATATAGATAAGTGTGTGTGTGTGTGTATGTGTGTATATATAGACATGAAATTCAAAAGTAACACACAATTTATCAAAACAAGTAAGAAATAAATTTCAAGATAGCATTTTTTGAATTTTAAAATAGATAGAGTTGTACATAGATATATATGCACAGGTTAAATTTGAAATTTTAACGTATATTAGAAAATGGAAGATAATAATAGAATAAATAAATATAGGAAAAAAGATAACGTTAGGGAGCATTTTGGTTTTAATGGCGGCATCAATCACGTAAAAAAGCGACCCAAATATATGATTTTAAATCATATATATGGGTCGACCCATGCTTGAAGCGAGTCGACCTAGGGGTCAACACACTTCAAAGATGGGTCAACCCAAGGGTTGACCCACGTGAAGCATGGATCGACCCATGTTTGGGCCAGGCAGCTTGATCTGTTTTGCATGAACGGTTCGGATTTTATTTGTTTTGACAAACGAACCGCGTTCTTCTGGGAAACTATAAATAAACCACCAGGGCCTAGCCTCTAATTTATATTTTCTTAAAGGGTCCCAGAGCTCTTCTATTTCCTTTCTCCTTCAAATTCTTCAGAAATATATATATAAGTTTTAGGATTTCTGATTCAAGATTTGGAGGTGAAGATTGTAGATTTAAGCTATAGATGCACAGATCCTCGGTCAAAACATATCTATAAATCCGAATTAAAAAGAAAGCAACGCAGATCCAAATCAGGTCCAAAATATTAAAGCGCAAATCTTAAGTGAGTGGATTTAAAATATATTTTCCGATAGTGGCGTATTGTATCTTTTGATTCCTAATGGAATTTACAATATGTTCTTCTTCTTCTTATTTTCTCCTCTTCTGCGTTGGAGTATACAGTTTATGTTAAATTTAGTTATGCGCAAAAAAAGTAGTTATGCGCAAAATGAATTAAAATTTTGATAATGCGCAAAATAAATAAAATTGTTGTTATGCGCAAAATAAATAAAATTGTCGTTATGCACAAAAAATTAAATTGTGATAGACGCAAATTTATTTGAATTGTGGTTACAGGTAAAGTAATTGAATTATGTTAGGCGTAAATTAAGATACTTGTAGTTTTGCACAAATTAACGGGAACTGTAATAAAAAAAAGGGAAAACTTGATGATTTTGGGCTAAATGAACGTATTATGTCAAAAGTGTAATAAAAGAAAATTTTAAAAGTAGGAAAACTTGGCAATGCTTACTAAATTGATGTGACAAAGATTTATATGGCATAAACAAGGTTATATATAGTAAATTTATAGCAAAAAGGATAAGTGTGAAAATTTTCATGCAATTTGTAAGAAATCACTTTCAGATTTAAAATGGAAACAATGCAGAAATTGTAGGGACTGAAAGATAAAGGAGTATAAACCCGGTTGTGTCCAATTTTACTTTAGTTATGCAAAACAAAATCGAAAATAAGTTAGAGACAGGAATTAACATATATCAATTAAATTAGGAAGTTAGTAGTATCCTAGATTGATTGGTTAGGAAAAGGAGATATATTTCCATAGTTTGGTTTCTAAAAGAAGTGGAAAACATAATTGTAACTTTAAAAATAAATAAAGATGTGTATTAGTGCGAAATAAGGATTTTTCCATATTGCGCACTATTCAATAGCCTAAAATAATTAAAAGAAATGTCTTGCAATTATGGGTTTCCATTGCAGTAATTACCTTAAGCTATAGAAAAATATTTTATACAGTTTTGATAACTAATCAATTAGGAATAAGTGTAATTTCCTAAAGAATAAATTGTAAAGACAGAAATAAAAAGGGTTAACATTAGTGAAATGTATTAAGTAGAGAAAAAGGAATAAGAAACCGATGAAGCATGTAATGAGCGAGGAACGTAACCTGTTACAATAAGTCATATGAGATGGGAATGTAATATAATAGGTAGGCTTATCTTAGGGACAAAAAGGATTATAACATAGATTCTATAATTAAAAGATGAAATGAAAAGTAAGAGGCTTATTATAAGTGAACTTAAATTACGGGAAATAAATTTAGTAAGCAAAATCACAATTACAGTCGCGATAATATTATAACATGAGGATATAATTTAATGGAAAAGAGTAGAGTAGGTTTATTATTAATAAACTTATAATTGAGGAATTAAGTTACTGAATAAAATAACAAGTAGTGGTATGTTCCGGCAGCGAGAGCTAATTAGAGAAAATAAGCGGCCAACTAAAGCGAATAAAAAAATAACTTGAATGCAGAATAAATAAATGAATGTTTAAGTTAACTAGCAATGTGGTAAGTAAAACAAGCGCATAGTTAAAGATTAGATATAGGTTATAATCAGTAATAATGAGATGTACTTGGACCGGTCTGTAAGCATGTGGATGAAGGGCCCAACGGGGAAGATCATTATAGATGTTTGGAGACACGAGGGAGGCACGTCCATTTATTATTCGACGAGACTGGAAGGAAGTACGAGACTTCTAAGGGACGTGAAGATACTCCGAGGTGGCCCTTTGTGGTAGGCCTAATGAAGTTGTACCCACAGAGGCGTGTCTGTATGGTTCCATCAAGTGAGTTTTCCTTGGATGTATCTTTTATAGTGGGCAGCCTAAAGACTGATGGGGATGATCTTATAATGATTAGGCGGCTACCTCAAGGGGGCTTTGTGGTCAAGACCCAACGAAGGATAGCAGGTCGTTAGATACATGTCATCTTCAGTTGGAGCGTGTGTGGGAAAGACTGGAGCAAAGCCAAGAGGCCAATGATCTTTTACTATCAGGTCATTGGGTGAGGGACCATATGTTTATTTAAATTGGATGGTAGAGCAATCATTTAGCTCTTTAAATAGTCTTCCATTAGTAGGGGTAAGCTGGGTGGGTCCTTGGAGAGCCACCGAAAGAGACAGGCCTATCTTTAGATATCTGTATTGTATACCTAATGAGGTTGTCCCTTATAGATATTTAGAAAGCCTTCAACAGAGTTCCGTGGAGGAACTCAAGGATTAGGGCGTCCTTATGGCGCAGCGATAGAGGCATATTTGCTTTCGCAGTGTAGCCTAGTATGCTTTCGTAGGGTAGAGATGGAGGTCCAGTACGTTTTCATAGTACGAAGATGAGGGCCACTCAAGTATGGTACTATGGGGAGTACCTCGATAAATTGGGCATGTAACTACATATATATATATATATATGTGTATATATATATATATATGTATATATATATATATGGTTAATTTTCTAGGGAGTAGATGGGTACGATTTATGCAGAAAAATCGATAGTATATTATGAGATAAACCTGAATAACTCAATATATATGAATCAGTGATAGAACGGTGTATGTAGTGTTGTTATATAAAGTATAATTTATCCATTCACCAGAACTTTTGTTCTGACCCCTCCTCATAACAAACCCGCAGGTTAGACAGGTAGTTGAGATTCTGCCGCTTAGAGACACTTGTTAGATTATGTTATTATATTAGTAAGTGTTTACCTACTATTATATTTTTATTCCCTTCAACTATGAGATTTCTATTATGAGCTCTGATTTATTTATCTTTAGCTTTTTGCAAGATACCGGACAAACTAACTCGAGCTTCCATAGATTTGAATTTTTGAAAATAAATTCGGGTCTGTCGAAATTCGGGTTGTTACATTAGCCAAAAGTTTACCAAATATTTTAAAGTATAAAAATAAGATTTAAATACTACAAATTATATTAACTATAATACGAATTCCGTCGATTTTTTTCAAATATTAAATATTACAATGGAATTAATAAATGTAAATATTACCTATTTAAAATTAATTAGTACTTCTTGACTGTTAACCATTATTATTTAATCCTTAACTCTAACTGAATGTTAATTACCGAAGTTTCATTATACGTGTATATTACTAGTTATTAAATATTTACTAGTAGTTATTAAATATTAAATATTAATTAATAAAAAATCATTACAATATTTAAGTTATTAATTATTAATCATTAGTTACTAATATTAATTATTTATTATTTAATTAAATTATTAATAATTGATGATAATGATTGATTTGTAAGGCCACTATTAAAAATTGATAATTCTTAAATATTAATATTAATATTAATTAATTATTAAATATTAAGCATAAAATATTAATTATTATTAATATTTCTTATAAAACGTTATACTTATTAATCCTTAATTATTAATAATGGATTGTCAAAAATTAAATATTAAACATTACTTCTTAACTGTTAGTATTGATTATTAATTATTGGAAATAAATTCATATTTGTTAATTATTATATATTTAGTAATTACTATTTGACAATTATTTTATATGTATTAATAATCATATTAATTATTTAATAATAATTGCTTATATTAATTATTAATAGTATTTTTATAAAAAAAATTGATTATTAAGTATTAGTATTTAATTATAAGTATAATTATTGGATAGATAAACGAAAAGGTTTTAATAATCATATATTATAATTGACAAAAAAGAAGAGGAGTTAAAAACAAACATCTTGTGCAACTAACTAAAACAGTTGTAATAAACATATTACAACCAGTAAAATAAGAAGAGTTGTTAAAAACAAACTTCTTATACAACTAACAAAAAAGAGTGGTAATAGACATTAATTACAACTGCCAAAACATAAGAGTTGTCATAAATAAGTATCTATTACAACTGGTGCAAAAGAATATTTGTATTAGACATCTATTAAAACTTACAAAATAAAAGTGTTGTTGAAAATTAATTTATTGCAACATTCTGAATAAAACCGTTGTAAAAAATCTCTATTACAACTGACATTTGTAACAGTTGTAAAATTACAGTTATAGTAAGGCCTTATTATTGTGGTGTAAAGTTTAACTATGTTTTACAAGAATTAATCAAGATAGTAAAAGTTAATCTTGTTAACTAATTATTATTTAAATTATCTGTAAAACAACTAAATATATGTAAGTTAGCTAAGTTTTATAAGAATCAATTAAGTGAAATAGGTTTTATGATAAATTAACAAAGTTAATTAAAATTAAACAAGTCAATTAATTTTTATAACAAAAATAAATTGTGAAATCCCACGTCCGTTAATGTCACTCTTTAATAAAATGCATTAAGTTTCGTGAAGCATTATAGGTAAACAGAACAGAATCTCACAAGACAAATATATAAAATAGCAACAGAAATTTAAAACTTTATTTTCCAACAGAAAGCATCGTGGTCTCAAATCCAGTTACAACATCAGACTAAAATACGGGAATAAAGTACATCAATTAAGAAAATATGTCTTGCGCTAAAAACCATCAGAGTAGAGAAGTAAAAAAGCCATAGTCCCTATAAGTAGCCATAAACAAGTAGACAAGAAGTCAAAGCGGTACATTGAAGCAAATCCAAATCCAAGCAGAAATAGAAGTGAGAGTCCTAATCAAGCCTGAGCATTCCACCCTGAGAACGTGGGGGGAAGGAAGAGAGAGAAAAGGAAACAAAACGGGTTAGACATAAAGTCTAGCGAGTCCTGTTGCTTTTAGCATATAAATAAGTAAAAGTATCATGATAGACATATATTCTGGATGAGAAATAACAGTATCATATAACAGGTATGAACAGGATAAGCAGAACGAACTGAACAGATTATGCTTCTCAAATACTTTTCTCTGCACCAATACTAGTATAACAAATAGGATCCCAATAGAAATATATTGGTAGACTTAGGTGTACATCTACTAATGGGTTTTAACCCAAACATAAATAACAGGCACCCCAACAGAAATAATGGGTGTTACCGCAACCAGAAACCACGGGCACCTAAACAGGTAGGACTAGATGTACCCTAATTACTACCCCCAATCGATCGGCTCCCTATCCCGTAAATACCTTATGTTGGCTCTATAGTAGGATGTATCACTTCCTAAAGTGGCAACCCCCAAAAGGACACAGACATATTTATTGGTGTTATAGCGGCTTCTTTTCCCAAGCAAGTCGGACCCATGCACGCACATGACTCCATTGGAATGCACCATCAAAACACCTCCACCGATATGAACCTCTTATAATCAGCTCAGTAAGCGTGCCCTGACCCCAACCTAGCGCAGGGTCCCACTTTGATACCAAAATAGGTTACTGATTGATACTGGTCCCACACAACAGCTGACACAAAACACCCCCTAGGCGTGTACCCCATCTACTAGGATTCTGATAAGTTAGGCCTAACAGATTAACAAGCCTGCATAACCCTAACATATAAAACAGGTTAAGTTTAACGGGTTTGTATAACCCCCCACAGATTTAACAAATTTACTTAACCCCCACAGATTCAAACAAGTTTACTTAACCCCTACTATCAAAACAGGTTCGTATAACCCCCACAGATTTAAACAGGTTAGGTATTATAGGTTAATAGGTTCATATAACCACCCCACAGTTCTAAATAGGTTTCACATGTTATTTACAATTTCATTACATGTTCCGCTTAATTTATAAATGAAGCCTACACATTTACATTGCCCAACCCTCAAGTCATAATTTATCGTATAAGATATTTCCCAAATTTTAGTCATACATCAAAGTATAGGTTATTCCCCCAAATCCCAGTCATGATTTATAATTCAAGGTATGCCCCCAATTTATCCTTCCCAACCATTTCCAATTTCTCTCGTTCGCATATTTCAGCGATAGGCATAGGCTCGAAGGTACTCTAGGCTATAAAAATAAATAAAAAGGGAAAGAGGGAGAAAGAGAACATAAATAGACATAATAACAAAATAGGCATATGATAACAGAAATATGCATATAAGAACTGAACGGTAGATCAAGTGTACAAAGGAATACATGCAATGGCAGATCCGTTTTAGGCATGAATCAGATTCCTAATAAGCATTGGTTTAGATCCAGATTTATAAACATATCAGGATTACTTGTTAAATGTTTATATCTAAAAATAACATGAACTCACATAGACTGGATCTAAAGAACAGAGAATAACAAGCACATGTTGCAGAAGAAATTCTTGAATGTGTATAAGCTGTTGTTGAAGAAAATAAGCTAGTTCAATCCAAACTGGGGCAGCATCTCATTGTCCCCATTGTTTTTTATGTGTAAAAACAACAGAAATGAGGTCCTATTTATAGCCCACTGAAAACGAACCAAGCCACAAAACAAGTCCACGTCCAGAACTACGCACTCAGCCAGATCCCGGATGGGTCGACCCAACCCAACCTGGGTCGACCCAGCTAGGTCATGGGTTGACCCCCCCAACGCGTCGATCCCCATTTCTCCCGCTTCCTACACTGTTTGATTTAATTTAAAAAATTCTTTGTTGTTTTGTACATATATAATTCTCTTATATGTATACAAACTTCTAAGCTTAATAACTTTCTCATACGATGCCCGTTTTACGCAAATTTAGAGTCTATCTTGAGAAAAATTCCAAGATGAACGCAATGGTACAGTCTGTTTTACTTAATTCCCAATATTTAATCAAGTATCCTTTAGTTTATCATTGTAGTGTTCTTTAAAATTACGGGGTGTTACATTCTCCACTACTTAAAAGATTTCTACCCCCAAAATCTCCAAGTTAATAAGAATGTATATCCTAACATCCATCAACCATTTACTCATCCATCAATCACAGACATCCATTGTCCTTAAAAGGAGTATAATGTTTGTATAAACATATGCAAAGGTGTGTGTATATGTCCCTATGCTAATGAGAAAAATTAAGCGGTCTACTGATTCAGTTGACCACCTTAATGTAATGTATGTTAGTGCCAAGAATCCAACATGTATGCAAACAGTACTAGTATATTGTGTAAACTATATATATATGCGCAACCATGCATCCAAATGCAACATACATATGATGATACACCTATTTCCATCCGTAAAATTTAGTATGCACACACATCCATATGCAATATGTAAGTGATTGAGCCGATCTAGTGCCCAATGTGTGTGTGTATGCATCCACAAGCAACCACTAGCAAACACATGCATCCACTTGCATCCATCAAACATAACATGTCTCAACACATGTTTACATCCATTGGGTTTCTGTCTAAAGGTCGAAGATTCGATCAATAGGATATACTCAAATAACAGAAGCAAGTATGAATAAAAGCTTGGAAAAAGAAGTTAAGAATATACCCTTGAAAAGAAAAGGGTGCGAAGCATGAATCTTGTCTTCGGTCTCCCAAGTTGCATCTTCGCGGTCATCTCCCCATTGAACTTTCATCAATTTGACCTCTTGGTTATGAAGCTTCTTAACCTCTGATCCATGAATACAGGTAGGAACTCGTCGAACTGTCGCTTCCTGTTCTACCTCTACTTCCTCAAGCATGCTCGGCTCAACCACCTCTGTAGTATCGTGCAGACACTTCCGCAAATGAGAAACGTGGAAAACATTATGAACACCTTTCCAATCTCTCTGGTAGCTTTACACTATAGGCAATTTGACCTATCCTTTCCACTATGGGAAATGGCCCTACAAACTGTGGTACCAGTTTCCCTACAGATCCAAAGCGAACCACATCCCTCCGAGGTGATACTTTGATGAAAACCATGTCGCCCACCTCAAACTCGATATCGGTCCTTCTCTTATATGTGTATGACTTCTGCTTGTCCTGAGTTGTCTTCATGCATCTGTGAATAAGAACAATCTTTTCTGAGGTTTCTCTAATCATCTCAGGTCCAAGTAGAAGCCTATATGTAGACTCCCACCAACAATTCGGTGATCTAGGTCATCTGCACAATGCTTTGAAGAGTGTCATGCCAATACTAGCCTGATAACTGTTGTTGTAGGCGAACTCAACCGACGAAAGATGCTCCTCCCAAGTCACTCTGAAGCCTAGGATACACAGCCTTAAAAGATTCTGCAGAATTCTATTCACCCTATTAGTCTGCCCATCGGTCTGAGGGTGATATGCGGTGCTCAAACGTAACCGTGTACCTAATGCCT
The DNA here is from genome assembly GCA_030737875.1 of Allium sativum. Classification (NCBI taxonomy): domain Eukaryota; kingdom Viridiplantae; phylum Streptophyta; class Magnoliopsida; order Asparagales; family Amaryllidaceae; genus Allium; species Allium sativum. The sequence goes on from CM060922.1 coordinate 918,482,839, forward strand.
CTTGTAGGCTCTTCCAGAACTCACTGGTGAAGACGGGGTCATGATCACTCCCTATGCTAGAAGGTACTCCATATAGATGAACTATCTCACGAAGATGAACTCATGCCAAACTTATTGTCATTCTCTTACTCTTAACAGGAATGAAATGAGCCCTCTTAGCAAGCCTATCAACTATAACCCAGATACTGGTGTTGCCTTTCCTCGATCTAGGCAAACCATCAATGAAATCCATAGAGATGCTCTCCCACTTCCACTGCGGGACCTCCAAAAGATGAAGTAAACTGTTGGGCTTCCTATGCTCAGCTTTGACTTGCTGGAAAACTAAACATCGAGAGACAAACTCCGCTACATCTTTCTTTATCCCAACCTAAAAGAAAACCCTCTTCATATCTCTATACATCTTATCATTGCCTGGATGAATAGTCATCCTAGAAATATGGGCTTCCACAAGGACTGTCTTCAACAGACTCCTAACTCGGGGAACACAAAGCCTTCCATCCCGTCGCAACCACCCTCTATCATCCATGGAATATCTACTGAGGTGACTAAAAGTCTCTCCTCTACTGAGCGTATCCAAGGTGTCTGCTATCTGTGGGTCCTCTTGCTGTGAAGATACTATCTGATCCATAATAATAGGTCGTACCTCTAAGGATGCCAACAAACTAGGTATAAGATCCGTAGATGGCCTAAAATCGAAGTTCGGTATGTACTCCAAGCTCTGCCTCTATACGAATAGAGGACCCAAAGTCATCCTCTGCCTACTCAATGTGTTCGCCACCACATTACCCTTGCCAGGGGTATAAGAAATCTCAAAATCATAGGACGCTAGGAACTCCATCCATCTCTGTTGTCTCAAATTGAGATCCCTTTGCGAGAATAGATACTTGAGCAACTTATGGTCCATGTATAGCTCGAACCTCTCTCCAAGAAAATAATGTCGCCAAGTCTTAAGCGTGAATACTATAGTAGCCAACTCTAAGTTATGGGTAGGGTAGTTCTTTCCGTGAACTCTTAACTGCCTACCACCGTAGCATACTACCCTTCCCTCTTGCATCAAGACGGCACCAAGCCCTATACCACATGCATCAGCGTACACTATGAACTTTTTGTTCCCATCAAGAAAATTCAAAACTGGGGCCATTGTCAGAGCACTCTTCAGTCGCTAAAAAGCATCCTCACGGCCAATATTCCAAGAAAAAGTCAGATTCTTCTTCGTCGGTCTGGTGAGTGGGGCTAATATCTTTGCGAAGTCCTTAATAAACTTCCTATAATAGCCCGCTAAATTGAGAAAACTCCTCACCTCCGTTGCATTCTTTGGAACCTTCCAATCTTGAACTGCAACTACTTTCGCGGGATCCACCGCTATCCCATCCTTGGAGACCACATGCCCCAAAAATCTTACTTCCTTTCTCTAATTGTGACATTTGTAGAATTTCACCTTAAGCTGGCACACTCGGAGAGTCTTCAAAACCTCCCCTAAATGTAGGGCATGATCTTCCTCTCTCTTTGAGAAGATTAGAATGTCATCCACAAAGACCACAACAACTTATTCAGAAACTCCCGAAACACCCTATTCATCAAATCCACAAAATATGCGGGTGCATTCATCAAACAAAAGGCCTGACTAGACACTCGAAGAAACCATCTAGAGTTCTGAAAGTGATCTTGTTTATACTGTCCTCGGCCACCCTCAACTGATGAAACCTCGTGGCCTAGTCTAATTGAGAGAAAACAGATGCACCACAAGCTGGTCAAACAAATCAGCAATCCTCGGAAGTGGGTGCCTATTCTTCTTAGTGAGCTTATTCAACTCCTTGTAATCCACACATAAGCAAAGCGAGCCATCCGCCTTAGTTGCAAAGATGATTGGAGCACCCCAATCCGATATGCTTCGCTTAATAAACCCCTTCTCAAGTATCTTTCCTATTTGCTTGCTGAGCTCCCTCCTTTCCCTAGGAGCCATGTGGCGCATAGGCAATGCGAATGGCTTCGCATTATCGACCAAATATATTCGGAAATCAATCTCGCGCCTTAAAGATAATCCCCGAACCTCCTCAGAAACATTTGAATACTCATAGGTTATCAGTACAGATCGCAAATCATCAATAGAAGCGTCAAGTGATACTAGGAAGCTAAGCATGACAAGCCCTTTCGGGTCATAAGAAATCTCGAGAGTCCTTCCTCGGAAAGACAAAAGTTTAACAACCCTCCTCTCACAGTCTATAATGGCACCATACATGGTTAGCCAATCCATCCCTAAAATCAAACCATAGCCCATAAAACCAAGCACATATGCATCGCTCTCAAACTCGACGCCCAACACAGATATCCTCAAACCCCGACAAATCATAGACAGAGGAGTTGTGCCCCTAATGGGGTTTGAGACAACAATGGGATCCGAAACCATACTAGTACTAAGGTGTAGAGACTCAACCACAAAATCAGATATAAAAGAATGCGAAGCGACAGAATCAAAAAGAGACCTAATAGGATGATCGAAAACAGAAATCAAACCTTCAACAGAAAGTTTCCTACCTTTGTCCGGTACACTAGCCTTGAGAGCATGCACTTGCCCTCCAGAAGATCCTGTCCTTTGTCCCTACCCTTGCTTCTTCAGGCACTCCCTAGAATAGTGTCCGACCTCGTCACAGTGGAAACAAGCATTCTTCCTCTTTCTGCAATCTTTGACCAAATGACCCACGTTCCCACAACCATGACATTTCTTCTTTCCTTGTGCTTTGTCGTTCTTTCCACCTTTCTTTTGTTGTTTCTATTCTTTCTTAGGCCACACTTTCTTGTTTTGTGTCTCCTCAGTCTTGGCCTCCTTTTTCTTATCCTTACCATCTTCGTTTATTAGTGTCATATCAACCAGCTTCTCAAAAGTAGCTCCTTTCGGAATATGAGACAATGCCAATCCTTAGAGAGGTTCATTCAATCCTCTTGCGAACCTCAAAGCTTTCTTATGCGGGGTATTCACCAATTTCAGACCAAATCTTGCCAACTGATTGAACTTATTGACATATTCTTTAACAGACATGCTTCCTTGCTTAAGTGCCAGAAACCTTTCCATTTGCATACTCTCTTCTGCCTGAGAAAGAAATTTCATCTTGAATCTCTGTTGGAAATCATTCGAAGTCTCAACTGGATGCCTTGCTTGCCTCACTTCCCACCAGAATGAAGCCTCTTCCTTTAGTTGCCAAGCATCCAACTGAATCTTCCTACGGTCGTCAACCTTAAAAATCCAAAACAAATCATCTGTCTCTTTTAGCCAGTTCCGTGCTTCCACAAAGCTCTCAGTTCCATGGAATGGTCTTCCTCCCATAGCACAGAAATTCTTGCATATCTTGGAGAAATTATCCGCTCTTAGAGGAGGAGGAACAACGGCTGCAGTTGGGGGAAGGACGTTTTCTTGGCCTCCGACAGGTGTCGTAACCTCGAGATACCTATGGAACCAAGCCGGTATCTGAATGCCCTCGTGAATATTCGGTTCCCCAGACATGCTGAAAAGAAAAGGAAAAGGGATTCAAATAGAGAATCGAAAGACATTTCATATGGCTGGGGGAATATGTTTTTCAAAACAGACTTTTCCTTTGAAAATACTTTCTTTTTGAAACCTTTAGAAAACAATTTTCAAAACCTTTTATCCAATCTTGTAACCTTCAGCTCTGATACCAAATGTGACACCCCATGTCTGTTAATGTCACTCTTTAATAGAATGCATTAAGTTTCGTGAAGCGTCATAGGTAAACAGAACAGAATCTCACAAGACAGATATATAAAATAGTTACAGCATCAGACAAATATGGGAATAAAGTACATCAATTAAAAACATCTTTCTTGCTCTAAAAACCATCAGTGTATAGAAGTAAAAAGCCATAGTCCCCATAAGTAGCCATATACAAGTAGACAAGAAGTCAAAGCGGTACATCGAAGCAAATCCGAATCCAAGCAGAAACAGAAGAGAGAGTCCTAAACAAGCCTGAGTGTTCCCACCCTAAGAACCTGAGGGGAAGGAAGAGAGAGAAAAAGAAACAAAACGGGTCAGACATAAAGTCTGGCGAGTCTAGTTGCTTTTAGCATATAAATAAGTAAAAGTATCTTGACAGACATATAAACCGGATGAGAAATAACAGTATCATATAATAGGTATGAACAAGATAAGTAGAATGAACTGAAAAAATTACGTTTCTCATATACTTTTCTTTGCACCAATACTAGTATAACAGATATGATCCCAACAGAAACATATTGGTAGACTTAGGTGTACTTCTAGTAACGGGTTTCGCAAACAGAAATAACAGGCAACCTAATAGAAATAATGGGTGTTGCGCCAACCAGAAACCACAAGAACCTAAAAAGGCAGACTAGATGTACCATAATTACTACCCCCAATCGATCGATTCCTTATCCCGTAAACACCCTATGTCGACCCCACAGTAGGATGTATCACTTTCTAAAGTGGCAACCCCTAGAAGGACATAAACCTATTTATTGGTGTTATAGCGGCTTATTTTCCCAAGCAAGTCTGACCCATGCACGCACATGACTCTATTAGAACGCGCCATCAGAACACCTCCACCCATATGAACCCCTTATAACCAGCTCAGTAAGTGTTCCCTGACCCCTACCTAGTGCGGGGTCCTACTTTGATACCAGAATGGGTTACTAACTAATACGAGTCCCACGCAATAGATGACACAAGCATACCCTTAGGCTTGTATCCCCAACTACTTGGACTTTGACAGGTTATCCCTAATCGATTAACAAGCCCGCATAACCCCAACAGATAAAACAGGTTAAGTTTAATGGGTTCGTATAACCCCCTATAGATTTAACAGATTTACTTAACCCCCACAGATTTGAACAAGTTTACTTAACCCCTACTATCAAAACAGTCTCATATAATCCCCACAGATTTAAACATGTTAAGTATTATAGGTTAATAGGTTCATATAACCATCCCACAGATCTAAACAGGTTTCACATGTTATTTACAGTTTCATTACATGTACTGCCTAATTTATAAATTAAGCCTACAGATTTACATGCCCCAACCCTCAAGTCATAATTTACCTTATAAGATATTCCATAAATTTTAGTCATACATCACATCATAGGTTATGCCCCCAAATCCCAGCCATGATTTATAATACAAGATATGCCCCAATTTATCCTTCCCTACCATTTCCAATTTCGCTCGTTCGCATATTTCAGCGATAAGCCTAGGCTCGAAGGTAGCCTAAGCTATAAAAATAAAAAGGGAAAAAGGGAGAGAAGAGAAAAGAAATAGGCATAATAATAGAATAGGCGTATGATAACAGAAATAGGCATATGAGAACTGAACAACAGATCAGGTGTACAGAGGAATACATGTAATGGCAGATCCGTTTTAGGTATGAATCAGATTCTTAACGGGCGTAGGTTTAGATCTAGATTTATAAACATGTCAGGATTACTTGTTAAATGTTTATATCTAGAAATAACATGACCTCACAGAGACTGGATCTAAAGAATAGAGAATAATAAGCAGATGTTGCAGAAGAAATTCTTGAATGCGTATAAGTTGTTACTGAAGAAAATAGGCTAGTTCAATCCAAGTTGAGGCAGCATCTCATTGTCTCCATTGTTTTTTATGTGTAAAAAAATTAGAAATGAGGTCCTATTTATAGCCTACTGCCAATGAACCAAGCCAAAAAACAAGTCCACGTTCAGAACTCTGCACTCGGCCAGATCTCGGTTGGTCGACCCATGGGTCGACCCACCTCCCCTGGGTCGACCCAGCCAGGTCATGGGTCGACCACCAAACGGGTCGATCATCATTTCTCCTGCTTCCTTCGCTGTTTGATTTAATTTGAAAATTCTGAGTTCTTTTGTTTATATATAATTCTCTTATACATATACAAACTTCTAAGCTTAATAACTTTCTCATATGATGTCCGTTTTATGCAAACTCGGATATTTAATTAACCTTTAGTTAATCATTATAGTGTTCTTTAAAATTATGGGGTGTTACATAAATAAATTGACAAATTTTTATAAAGTAACTAATTTTATAAAAAATTGTTACATGGGTAAATCAATGAAAACTATTCAAGTGTCTAAAAGATAATTAAGTTTATGTATGAAAATATATATTATATATAAATCATATTACATAAATTATATACTAGTGTGTTATCCATATATATATATATTATTATGGGATCTACTATTTGGATACAACACAAAAGATCCAGACCATTGGATCATTTTATTCTATGAAAGGTGAAATTTAAAGGGTAATCCAATGGCGACGATGTACTATATCACTAAATATGTCTCCAAGATGTATCCAAATATATTTTCCTATATATATATATATATATGTGTGTGTGTGTGTGTGTGTGTGTGTGTTTAGTTATATAAATTAATCATACTTCGTGAATTACAAATGAATAAATACAAATAAAGATACAAATAATATTGTAACGAACATGGAAATTCAGCCCTCGAATTTCGACACTGATACTTCCTTTCTAATCATTTGCCTAAACTAATGTACTGAAACCCCAGAAAGTTAGAAGAAAGAAGATTAAGGGTGAGAAAAATGAAAGAAAGACTAGAATAGAAGAAGAAGAACATAAACACATGAGAATCAGAGAAGAGCAGAATTTCACAGCAGAACGAATAAAATATAATATACTAATACTCTTTACAAAAGAGAAAACTTGTATATACACAAGAATAAATCATCAGAGTACACAAATAGATCAGTCTATACAGCCATAACAATCTATTTGTACTATGACTGATAAATACAACGCACACAGCAGAAATAGAATAATACAAGAATACACCTCAAGTCCAGCTCCTCTCCTATAGCTCCTAGAAAATCTTAAAATATACTCGGTCTGACTCGAACACATTTTAAGGAAAAGTAAAAGCATCCAAATCAGTCTAGAATACTTTCAATGAGAAAACTCACATGACAAATAACTGCTTAATTTTAGAATTCCTTTAAAAGAATGGAACTTTCGTAACACATGACCACACATAACTGTAACACGTGTTTTTCCTTTGTGATAACCAAATCACTTTTATTATAAATCTAAGATATTATAATAATGTCTAAAATCCACAAATAAAATAGAAATATAGCCGAAAAGCTTGCATCTCACATTTGGTATAGCTGGTTTACATCTAAAACCGTACAGCTTATAGTGGAGTTTGGATTTCCATACAATGACAAGGCACTGGGGTATCCCCTATCATGGTACCTCTCTAGATAAAGTGTACTGAGAGCCTTGCATGGACTCCCTGCGAATCAGGATCGGCCAACGCTTCTCTGGATTATACTGAATATTTACCCCATGGTTATGGTCAGTAACCAAACCTTAGCATACGATAATAAAAGGGACATCCAATCTAGATTGGGTGGTGACAATACCTTACTTGGGTGCTACCCACTTAGCCAAGCATATCCCCTGATTTAGTCATTACCGGTTAAAGATGCTAGATGCTACATTTTTTCTTCATACATAGCATATGTCCATCTTTGGATGCCACATCGTCTTTCCGTCAATCACTAATTTACGTCTACAAAAATACAACCTTCGAGCTCTTACATCTCAGAGATGGGTGATAATGCTAAAAGAAGTTGTCTTCTCCGCCACCAAACATATGTACGTTTATAAATATCAATGTACGTGATCTAATAAATGCAATGTCAGATATTCATCCATACAAGTTGTCTAGGAACAGGACAAACCAAAGGCATTACCTCTACAACATCCATAGGATTGGTAGAAGGTAACCCTTGCACTCTCAATACTTTGTCATTCCACAAGCGTAACTGTAATTCTGGTTCAAAAGCAAAGTTGGTTCGAAGTGGTTTTGAATCTAGTTCCAGTCCCGATTCCTCAAACCAACATGTTAAAAAATAATAGTGAATTTATTTATAGTGGGTTCTTTAACTATCAAATCATAACAGTATAGTTAAGTACATCACAGCATATGCCTTTTTTATTACATCATCCTATGAAAATAATTCATCGATTCTTAAAAATCGATTCCATATATTTATCTCAACGGAATAAGCATATTAACAAATCTCTTGTTTTTATTACTTTGAAACCATAGTCATACACTTATCTCTTTGGAATAAGTGTATTTACAAATCCTATCATTTTCACTACTTCGAAAATATCGCTATATACTTAACTCAATGGTATAAGTATAATAACGAATCATATATGGGTCAAAAACAATGTAATGCGATAAATTGTTTATAAACAGCAAACCATTTTATTTAAATTCTAAACTTTGCCAAATAAAGTTCACCATATCACTTATAAAATAAGAATTCAATTTTCACATCACTTCCATTCCAAACTAAAATCGTCCCTTAGATAATAATGAAATAGTTTAAGTTGAGTTATTTTATTACCTCTCAGATTTTGACTCGATGGCATTCTTATCCTCAAGGTAAATAAAAACTTGGCAACTCAAAATCCCTATATCCACTATACCACAACTCATTCCACTTACTACTCAATTTAAATATGGTTTTATAAACCATACCTTGCAAGTGAAAGCTTTTTCAAATACAACCATTTTTACTCATTTTTTTTACTATGTTAACGGTTATTAGAAAAAACCATTTTAACTTCAAATTTCCTTCAAATCAAATCAAACCTTCTTTGATCTTAAATCAAATCACTTAAAGTTATCTAAATCAAATTAAATCATTTATAAGCTCTTCGTGGATATCCACTTTCCATAAATTTCTACTTAAAATCCAATATCAATTCTGCGTCGTCTACAAGTTAAACGAAGCAATTTATGAACTTGCTCAAACCAATTTCTAAAATCTTCCTTTATAATTTGTAAAATATATTTATAAAACTTGGTTAAGTTTTATCATTCAAAATCTACAATTATAAAACTTAGTAATAAAACAGGAATTTCGCTATACAAAACGTTTTATAATTTCTTTATAAAATCAAATTATAAATATTGATTCATTTATAAAACCTTTATTTTATATTACTTATATCAAGTAGAATTTAAAACCTTTCTTTTTTTATAAAAGTAAATTTTATAACTTCAACTTAGTCAATTCGCCTGACGGTGAATAAACAAATTAAAAATATGGATTTTAGGCCTTCTACTACCAATCACTTAACTAATACCGTTTATTGATCTATAACACATCAGTGTTGAATTTAATTCGACAATCATCATCTAAATCAGTTTTTAATGATACTTATGTTAGATAGTTCATATGTGTATAATATGAAAGAAAGTAACATCCAAAACATTGATAAATCCTATTGGATCCTTTCAACTTGTCCCGTTGCATCACAACTTATATATCAATTCATATACGCATAATAATTAGATAATAAAATATAGTTCATTTAAGATGAATCTTCCGCTTAAAAACAGGTAGTGTCAAAGGTCATCCGTTCACAGACGAGAATTTATAATCACAACCAACTAAATAAACAATAAATTACCTAGACAATCAAATCAAACATATCCCACAAATAAATATTGATTCAACAAAAGATATTTGTACTACGATACATTATAACAGTATTCTAGAAAGTGTGAGTTGTCAACTCACTAGCCATTTCAAATCAGGTTTTGCGTTGTTTTATCTAATTTTAAACAGACATTTAAAATTAGGAAAAAATCCAAATAACTCTTAACCAATCCAACACGTACCTTTAGCATTCATAAATACGAATCCAATGCAATTTGTTTCGTCCCAATCTGACATCGTATGAACAAAATATAATTTTTACAAGTTTGTACACATTTTTATACAATTAAACATCATCAACTTATTAATTAACTACTAATTAACCATAAATCCCCATCTATCACCTTCTTCCCCATATTCAAACCTCCACCTCTTTCCTGAAGCTAACCCATCATTCATGTAATTTTAACCGACCCACTTCTCTCCTCTGCTCGTCGTAATCCCATTTTGATTTCACCAATGCTCCTTCCTAGACTCTTATAGCCTATCACCATGGTTTGCACCGCGAATCCCTTCCCCAAGTCACGTTTTACAGCCCCCACTCATGGTAGTAGTAAGTCGAGCGATAGTATTTGTCTTCAAATCTCCCAAACTTCGACAGTAAGTGATAGGTCCCTCGACAAACCCAAATCTAAACTTTGTTTCGCCAACTGATGCTCGAACCCTTCTAAAATTTAAACCTTATGTGACTGGCCCAAAATGGAGCCCAATAAAAATCGATTGCACCCCTTAAATCATATATATATGTGGGAAGCTCGCTTCCACTGTTCCACACAAGGCCAGCAGATCTGGATTTATTCGATTTCGTGGAGTAATTAGCTCAATTTATTTTCTTGAAGAATAAAGGGATGACGACCTATTTTTTTCCACATGACACAGATAGAATAAAAGAGAGAGGAAGAGTGAAGGAGAGTTAGGAGTTAAGAGATATTATATGGGCACAAGTTTTTAATATAATATATTCACACGTAGTTACGTCGAACGTTTGGCAGTTGCACGACCATACTGATCGCTCGATCCTTACGGAGTTTAAAACCTTACAATAATTAGCATTCGAAACCTGATAAAACAGATTTCATTGAATTCCAAGGTAGTTTGAAAATTGACTATTATAATTTCAAATCATTAGATCGACACGCCTTTATGCCACGCACGACCACACAACAACTCTGATTAATATGAAATTTGAAACTTCACAACAATTAGCTATTATGTATTTTATAAAATTAGTTTCGTCGAAATTCGAGTTCGTCTGGAAAATGATTATTTTCATGTGTTAAATCAAATCGATTAATAATAATTCGATTTCAAAACATTTACATTTATTCGTAATAATTTCTTATTATCGTTCTAATTCAAATAGAATTTTATACAGCTTCCAAATAAACATAACTGGATTTTAAACTCAACACTTTCAATCTCAAATTAATATGACGTTCCAATTCTCACTTTAAATTTAATTCAAGTCAATAAATCTTAAAATTTAGTCGTTTTAGTATTTAAATAAATTAAATATTCTCATTATAAAAATTCGGGTTGTTACAAATATCTTGCTAAACTTGTTAAACAATACCATGTAAACGTATTACCGAAATGAATTATAATAAATTATAATATGTATACGTAATGAATAAGTATATAAATAGATATAAATTACACACAATCACAGACATGCATGAAGGCACACACGGATGTTTGTGTGTGTGTAGACATAGAATATGAATCAATATATACTAAATTGTAATATGCTTTCAATTACGAGCACATGGATCATAAAATACCCTTATTGCCAAATATAGTTTTACAGATGGCTACGAAGGACGAAATAGATGTGGTCGATAAAAAACCAGCCTTCTTTCCCTTGAGTTATAGGAATGGATATAATGTGTTATGCTTTCTGACCTCTTTAATGAGGTATGCAATTTCCTTGTAGTCCATCAAAATAATAACAAACTGACATTACGTGTTTTATATTTTATTTCTTCACATGTTTCTATAGATACACTTTTTTGCATGCTCCAAAAGACATGCAAAATAAAAAAATTGAGGCATTGTGAAAACTACTTGATTTATGTGCCATAGACATAAATGCTTTTCAAGATGCATAAAATCAATCTTTGAATGTGTTTTTGGACTCAAACATATTACATAATTTACATCGACTCCATTAGTTGCATTATCGATATTGTGGGGCTCTAATTATGTATTGAGAGGGATGCAGTTGTACAACCTTTATTTAGGAAATTTGTTGAACAAGTAATTAATTATTAGTGTGCCAGACTACTTAGTGATGTTGTAAAGGTCTTTAAGGCTCTATGCGGTGTATTCTTTAAAGAGATGAAAGCCTGAAACAATCACCACTCTAAAATTAGCTTTTATAATATGACTTGGATACATTTGATACAATTATGACCTTAACTCGATTTTCTTTTAACAGTTTTATTATAATATCATTTATATGTGGACAGATACTATTTGTCTTTAGCAATTTACTCTATTGAAAGAAAGGTGTTGCATATCCAAACTAGCACACCTTTAATAACAATGTTCATGTTTACAATAATTATTCAAAAAAGTGGTTAAAACAATATTGTACTGACCAATAGAACCTATGATAGGGTTATAGTCAATATTAGATTCATTTATGTCCAATGTACATACTAAAAAATATGGATATAACACTTCTTATGTGTAATAAAAATTCCGTGAAAATACTTCTCTTTATTCCGCTATCAGTATTTGGTATATCTTCATCACCATCTATGATACTCTCTATCTCTGCTTTTAAAGCGCTTAGCGGTTCTACAGAGGTGAAGGTTAAAAAGGGGTAGTAGAGATAAAATGGGAAAATAACGGGATATAACAAAGATGCAAAAAATGTACATTTGATGTAAAACCAAATATTTAAAAATTAATTAACGATCATTCTCACATATGCATAAAAAAACAAATAATAATTAATCTTATATAACAAAATTAAAGAATATCATAGTCGTGCACATTAGATTTGATGACTAGGATAGATTTCTATCATATATTGGGTATTTATTCCTTAAATTAGCTCTTTACACTAACTTTGTAGATTTTTTTAAAAGAGAACTAGTTAGATCAGGCTTTGTATATTAGTACTTCTAAAGTAGGCGCTAAAATGCCTGGAGTCTAGCAGATGCAGCGAAAAATAGCTAAGCTAGAAGCGGATCTACTGTTCATTAGCGCCAAACTGGAATAGCGTAGTGGTTGAAGAGTGTTACAGACTATGGTGGAGCTTTACTGCAAAGCTCTCTATAATAGCAAAAACCTATTTGTTGTAGGTCTGAAATTATGTATCGATAGTGAAGCTTAGTCCAATATTTTTGGGTACATATGATAAATAATAATAAATTTTCATATTGAGTTGTTATCGACTTGATCTTTATTTCTTAAATGAACTACTATGCATTCATAAATTAGTTTTGATAAAGTAAAAAATATCTAAATGAAATCATATAGAAACAGTGTGACAACCCGCACCCGAACCCGGGTACAGATAGTCCTGTGAGACATAACACATTAACACAGTAGCACAAGTAAACATAATACATTTTATATTAGAGTCGTATATAATTATACATTAGAGTTATTACAACCCAAGGATCCATATCTTACAGTACACAGCGGAAACAAAAGAAATAGATATAGTATAGAGGTAGGTCCAAACTGGAATCTTCTAGTGCAGCTCCAACTCCAAAACCAAAATAGCCCCAAGAGACAAGCTGACACTTTGTTGATCAATCAGCCCATGTGGAAAGTGAGGACACCCGCGTTTGCAAGGGAAAAACAAACACGAGTCATTCATGGGACTGGTGTAAGAAAACTTTATTAACTAATCTTATACTTAGACTTAATTTGAATAAGGTATCTCGGGGCCATGTCGCATGCCATGAAATGGGTTTCCTCCCAAGGATACGTGCATAACCATAGCAACCATAAACTAAGTTTGAAAAACATGACTTTTAGATAAGATGAATGATTATAAGCCTCAAGTCAAATCGCACAATGCTAGCGTAAGCCAGAGGATAGAGATTTGCCTTATAATCGCAAAACATGCTTGATATAGTTTAAAACAAAACACTTGATATTATGATAACATCTAGAGTGTATAAAAAATCATTTTGAAAATAAGCTAATAAATCTTAGCTCGCATATTGCCCTATCCCAATATGTTGGTTACATAGGTACAATCGAAAATCGTAAAAAGGTTTCGTATGGAAATTGGATTCCAACATGAGCCAGGCTAAGGATTACTTCCTTAATTATTTGATTCGAGCACCACTAGCAAGGTCCCAGGAATGTTCAATGTCCCTTCAGTGAGTACAGAGTCAGTCCACTTCTTATACGTGGATTGGTACACAAATATCTTTCAAACGAGGAGTTTCCTTAACATAACGTCCCACGGTCAGGAATGCAGACCGTTTATCTAAGGCGCCTCATGTCCAACAACCACATAAGAAAATACCAGGGCTTCATACCATAGTACTATCCCTTTTCTAGACATAACATTAGTCCCAAACCCTGCAGGCTATCATCCTGTTTTGGCTCACTACGGAGTGTGAGGTCCGCGAAGTCATGTTACACAGGGCTACGCATTTAAACCATGCTTTGATCATCACCACAAGGTTATGCTTTTCAACAAAATCCATGATCACAGGTCAACACTTAGCATGTCCCATAGTCATTCTATGTCAGACATGACTTCCATCAACAAGTCTGTTTCGGGTATAGGAACGAAATCGAAGGCACTTGATTCCACATCCCCGCCTGGGAGTGCAAATTCTTGTAATCTGATACACTTCAAGTACGATCAAATATGCCATTACTTTAATCTCATAATAGGGATAAAATCCATATGAGACATCAACAGGCAATTCGTCTGATGTGAAGAATACCGGTCTTCGACCATAACAACCTAATATCTGCAACACGTTGTTTAATTATCCAGAATGGGTAAAACCCAGTCTTTTTTGAATAATTAACGTAAATTTAAAAATACATTGGATTATTAATCCAATAATTAAGTCTCTTTTAAAACATGGATATAGTTCATAAGGAAAAATCCCTTTTCTCTTAACGCTTACCAAAATTATTTGGATTGAATATTCAAGCTTTCCTCAAATCCACTATATTGAACTTTATTCTCTAAAAACCAATATAATTTGTCAAAATAATTTTAAATCATTTTTTATAATTAAAAATGATTTTTCCATATTTTTATATGATTTTATAAAACTTATTTCAGAAAAAATCTAAATTTGGTAGTTGAACTACAAAAACATGATTTTCCGGCCTGATTGATTTAGACATATTTTACAATCCAACCGTTGAAACTTCTATATTTTTAACTTATTAGAAAGCTATTTTGTTTCAAAAAAATCCGATGGTAAGATCTCCTGTTATACTCATTTCAGTTTCGGGTCCGAATTACGCGAACTATTGCTACGCAAATGGTCCTGTTTGGGTCCAAAATAAAATTTCTTCGGATTTGATCGGAATTGGTTTAAAAACACTTATAAAACATATTTAAACCATTTGGCACTTATAAAACATATTTCAAAGGTAATTTCCAAGAATATTCTTTATTTCCAAAATCGGATTATTATATTACTATAATAATCATTTTTTGAGTGGAGACTCAATTAATGAACTAATAATTCAACATATTAGCCCCAATCGACTACGGTATATATATGTTCAACCATATCAAGTACAAATCCAGACAACAACAATAATTTGATGTCATGTGTTTATCAAGTTGTAATCATAACTCAATAATTATTTAACATTCCACACGGTGATCATACTGGGTTTTCAAACAATAACAACTTAACATGAAACATATTTTGGTGTGCAAAACCATGTCATAAGCTTTTGGTGTTCATAACCATAGCTGTTAACCCAAATATCCATCAACTAAGTTCTAACTTCATGAATTTAAATCCAAGATCTTGTTTTCATGTGTAAATACAAATTTACACCTAAAGATTACACCTTTATGTGATTTCATCCATAAAGATCAAATCGTTAAGGGTTTAATATTCTTTACCACCAAATCACTTGCAAATAATTCGAACATACCACCACAAATCAACTAAGGCATGTATATAACTAATATTCCATAAAAGTGTAATTTTGTGAACTAACATAAGTTGTTTCACTTCCAAATTCCATAAAGATGTCATTTTTACTCCATGAATCTATTTAAGGATCATTAGCAAACATATACCATCAATATAACCACAAATAAGCCATTAATTTCCTAAGAGATATATCATCAAACACCTTATAGGAATCATTTAAAACTAGCAAATAAAACCCCTTTATAAGTTGAGATTTCCTCACCCTAAAGCTACCAAACTCCGCCAGAATTTAGCTAAGGGTTGTATGCTCCTAGATCTATGGCTTTCCTTCCTTTTTCTCCTTTTCCTTTGCTTTATTTTTTAGAGAGCGGTTCGATCGAAGGGTATAAGGGAGGAGGAAAGAGATTTCCAAGGGAAGAAAGGTAATGAAATGGTAAAGGAGATAAGGGTGGAGGGTATTTATAAGGAGGCTCAATCTTATGGATGGAAGACATGTGTCCTTGTAGATAAGCATGGTAAATTTGTGGCCACAATTCATCCTTATCCCTTTAAATAGTAAAGTGTGCTTTCTCGCACTCTTTCCAGCCTTCTGTCGGAGTATCAAACGATAACGTTTTTTAGAAATTCTTCAACCATAACGTCTGGTTTCTAACGTAGTTCAATCACGTTTAATTTTGTTTTCTTAATAACATTCTGTATTCAATACGAGATTTTCCCAGATGCCATACATACTAATATTCTATGTTCTAAATTTTTCTAGATAGGTCTCAGGTTCCAGTTTTTCCATTAGGACAATCAAATTCCAGTTACCGTTCCAGTTTAGTTCAAATTTTGGCCTTTTATTTTTCGTTTGCACATACGGATGCCATTTTAGACGAAACTTCCCTGAGTACTAAAATTCACTATTCCGGATCCAACGGAGGTGGTTTCGCGATCTAACAATATCTCATTCTCGAGATAACCTCAAAATCGTCCGTTTTCAGTTCAAATTCATGATCTTTTACGAAATTGACATATCTAACGAATTCCCTTTTTGAAGAAACTTGGTTGCTTACGTAATTTCATCATTTCAGATTCAATAATACTGATTTCATCGAAATCCGTGTTCGTTAGCTACTACTTCCTTAAGAAACTGCTATTTCTTAAAAGAAATCGATATTAAATTCAAAACTGGTTCTAAAATTTTTGGGTTGTTACAATCGCCCCCATTAAGAAGTTTCATCCCCGAAATTAAGATGTAAGTAAAAGCAGAATAGAATTGATATCAAAAGATAAATTGCCTCACTCATAAGTCATTCAGGGATTTCAACTCTACACTAGGGATAAGCCTTTTTGAAACTATCTTTTGTCTCCCAAGTGCAGTCTCTAAGATTTTCACTCCATCTAACCTTGACAAGGTTGATCTTTTTATTCCTCAACTCTTGGACATCTTTTCCAATAATAGCCAGTGTTCTCTTTGAATAGATAAATTTGGTGCAATTTCCAAAAATTTTGTGCTGCTTCCTCAATAATTAAGTCTTTATCCTCACCCCTCAAAGCTTTCCGAAGTTGAGACGCATAGAATATGTTGTGAATCCCTGACAACCACTCTGGTAGCTCGAGTCTATAAGCCACAGGACCAATTTGTGCCACTACTGGAAATGGGCCAATATATCTTGGAGCTAGCTTCCCTGTCTTCCCAAATCGAAGAACTCCTATAAGTTGAGATACTTTTAAATAAGCCATATCTCCAACTTCAAATTTCAGAGGCCTTTTCTTTGAGTCCGCATAACTCTTTTGTCTGCTTTGGGCTCATCTTTTCTTAATAAAGTCTACCCTATCTGATGCTTATCGGATCATGTCTGGGCCCAAATGGAGACATATCAATACTGGCTTGATATCTATTATTATAACAGAACTCAACCAAATGCAAGTGAACTTCCCAAGATCCTCCAAAGTCAAGAATGCACGCTCTAAGTAGATCTTCGAGAATACAATTCACCCTTTCTATTTGCCCATCAGGCTGGGGGTGATATGTTGTACTGAGACTTAACTTGGTTCCCATTGCCGTTTGAAATGCCTCCCAGAATCTGCTAGTAAATAATGGATATCGGTCGTTTATGATACTGGTTGGGACACCATGTAGTCTCACCACTTCCTTAACGTACAACTGAGCTAAGTTGCCAGGTATTCTATTTGATCGTACCAGAAGAAAATGGGCACTTTTTGTAAACCTATCCACCATAACCCAAATGGCGTCATTACCTTTTCTGGTTCAAGGCAACCCATCGACGAAGTCCATCGAAACTTGATCCCACTTCCATTCTGGGATTTCTAATGGTTGTAGTAACCCAGCGACCTTCTGCTGATCGCCCTTTACTTGTTGACAAGTTGGACATCGACTAACATAGATCGATATATCTCGCTTCATTGATTTCCACCAAATGGTACACTTCAGATCTTTGAACATCTTATGAACTCCTAGATGGAAGCTGAACTTAGACTTATGACTCTCATCCATCACTTCCCTTTTAAGTTCGGGATTGTATGGAACACAGATTCTTCCTTTCAGTCTTAGAATTCCCTTATCATAGATTTTGAAATCCATGTCTTCACCTTCTTGAATTCGTTTGCAAATCCTTTGAATGAACTTGTCATTTTTTGTTGCACAGAAATCTTTTCTATCAAAGCAGGTGTGATAATAAGATTTGCAACGATAACATTCTTCCTGCTAAGTGCATCTGCCATCGCATTGCCTTTCCTAGAGTATATAGGATGTCCAAATTGTAAGATGCCAGGAATTCCAACCAATGTTGTTGTCTTAGGTTAATATCTTTCTAGGTGAACAAGTACTTCAACGACTTGTGGTCAGTATACAATTCAAATTTCTCTCCCAGAAGATAGTGTCTCTATATCTTTAATGCAAACACCACCGCTATCAACTCAAGGTCATGAGTAGCATAATTTTTCTCATGCGGTTTCAATTGTCTGCTAGCATAAACAACCACTTTCCCATGTTGCATCGGTACTGCACCGAGTCCATTCCTGGAAGCATCATTATAAATAGTAAGACCCCGATTACTATCTACAATAGTTAGGACTGGAGCAGTAGTCAATCTTCTCTTCAACTCCTGGAAAGATTGTTCACACTCTGGAGTCCATGCAAACTTGGTATGCTTCTTCGTCAACTGTGTCAGAGGACTAGCTAGTTTCAAGAAATCTTCTAAAAAATTCCTATAATAACCAGCCAATCCCAGGATACTTCTAACTTTGATGGGGGTCTTCGGTTGCCTCCAATCTTGAATGGCAGCAACTTTACTCGGGTCTACAGAGATTCCCTCTTTCGACACCACATGCCCGAGAAAAGTAACTTCATTTTTCCAAAATTGACATTTGGAAAACTTTGCTTTCAGAATATTCCTTTATAGAATTTGCAGGAATGTTTCCAAATGCTCTTCGTGCTCTTTTTCCGTCTTAGAGAAAATGAGAATATCATCTATGAAAACAAGCACAAATTTATCCACCACTCCTCGGAAAACTCTATTCATCAAATCAATAAAATAAGCAGGTGCATTGCAAAGACCGAATGGCATAACCAACCACTCGTAGAACATGTTAGGCCCTCAGAAGGCTGTGAGGG
This sequence comes from Allium sativum, assembly GCA_030737875.1. Classification (NCBI taxonomy): domain Eukaryota; kingdom Viridiplantae; phylum Streptophyta; class Magnoliopsida; order Asparagales; family Amaryllidaceae; genus Allium; species Allium sativum. The sequence goes on from CM060922.1 coordinate 918,502,097, forward strand.
GAATACTATCTTCTGCGATCCTTAATTGATGGAACCCAGTTGCTAAATCCATCATAGAAAATACTTGAGCTCCATTCAATTTATCCAAAAGATCGTCTGCGCGAGGGATGGGATATTTGTTCTTAAGAGTCAACTTAATTAAATCCCGATAGTCAACACATAATCTGAGAGAACCATCGGATTTCGAAACAAAGACAACTTCTGCTCCCCATTCTGAAAAGCTAGGTCTGATCAGACACTTCCCTAGAAGTTGTTGAGTTTGCTTCTCCAATTCTTCTCTTTCCTTTGGCGCTCTCCTTCGAATTGGATGTACAATGGGTTTTGCACCAGGAACTAAATTAATCCTAAAATCAGTCTCCCTACGCGGAGGAAGACTGGTAACTCCAACAAATACCCTTGGATAATTTCTAACAACATGAATATCTTCTATTGGAGGAAGTGAAACTTATAAAGTAGACCAAATACCATACTCTTTCGAATTAGGACCCTCACAAGGTATTTCTATAAAACTTCTAGATTGGGTTTCACCTTAACTATCCTCTCCAAACATTTAACTTCTGCTTAGTAAGAAAAAAAGAGTTAGGCGACGGATATAATGATATTCCAAGGTCTTATTAAAGCAGAAAAGCAGAACGAAATAGAAGAGTGATAATGAAGATGTGATTAACAAATGAATGCTGCCCTCATTCTAGGATATCACTAATCCTATCTCTAATGAGTCACTCATCCTAGAATACTACTGATTCTATCTCTGATGAGTCTTAATGTGTTACATCTCAGAACTAAGGTTATACCTTAGCTCTGATACCAAGTGTGACGACCTACACCCAAACCCGGGTATAGATAGTCCTGTGAGACATAACACATTAACACGGCTGCATAAGTTAATATAATACATTTCATATCAGAGTCATATATAATTATACATCAGAGTTATTACAACCCAAGGATCCATATCTTACAATACACAGTGGAAACAAAAGAAATAGATATAGTATAGAGGTAGGTTTAAATTGGAATCTTCTAGTGCAGCTCCAACTCCAAAACCAAAATAGCTCCAAGAGACAAACTGAAATTTGCTGATTAATCTTCCCATGTGCAAAGTGAAGGCACCCGCGTTTGCAAGGGAAAAAAAATGAGTTAGTCGTAGGACTGGCATGAGAAAACTTTATTAACTAATCTTATACGTAGTCTCGGGTGCAAGCCGCATGTCACGGAACGGGTTTCCTCCCAAGGATACATGCACAACCATAGCAACCACAAACTAAGTTCGAAAAACATGACTTTTAAAAAAATGAACAATTATAAGCCTCAGGTCTCATCACACAATGCAAGTGCAAGACAGAGGATAGAGATTTGCCTTATAATCCCAAAACATGCTTGATATAATTTAAAAAAAACTGTAATGACCCGCATTCTACGCATAATAGGATCGTAGAATATTTATTTCTTTCACATACAAAGTCGTATGGTCATGTAACTTTGGGAGACGACTAGAAGGGTCATTTCCCATATTCATGATTTTTGTTGATTTTTAAATGACCGTTTTGCCCCTAGCTGATTTTGTTTTGGCCATAACTTTTTATTGGAAAGGGGTTTTGACTTGAAACCACTTCCATTAGATCCGGATGATGGTTTACCTTTCCGTAGAGTGGTCACATTAGCCAAACGGACTCACCGTTTGGGAGATATGGCTGAAACAAGTTTCAGATGGTGAAAAACAGTTTAATTGGGCTTAACCGGGTGATTAACAGCTAGGCCCAAAGGAGGATTTCGGGATTAGGAGTTTAAAAGGGCTGTTAGGGTTTGAAGAATACCTTTTTCTCATTTTTTAGTCTTCACTATTCATTCCTCTTACCCTAGCCATGGCCTCCAACATCTAAAACATCCCCAAACCACTTTTGAATTGAAGATTAGCCTAATCAACATCAAATTAAGGAGGAATAGCACCAAAGCAAGGTTAGAACTGCTGTGTTGCATTGGTAACAGCGCCATAACAGAGTTTTGTTTCAGATCTAAAGTTAATGTGTGGCCAAGGTGAGTGATTTGCAAGGTTTCTCACTAATTACGGTTAATTAGGGGTAATTAGTGTTGATTAGCGAATTTATACATTAATAAATTCTGGAAAAATATTTATAAAATTTGAAATGATGTTTTATACCTCTGTTAGAAATTTGGGTTGATTTGGTAAAGTTTTGCTAATCATATCATTAGATTTACTTAAACATGCTTAAGGGAAAATATGGGATTTTGGCTATGTTTGATCCATTTTAACCTATCAAGTTGTCATTTTGGTGTTTATGGTTGATGTTATATGTTGCTATGACTGTTTGGTATGAAATGTGATTGTTTAGAATAGTTAGAATGGTCGAAAATGTCGTCGAGTGGCGTATAAACAGTCGCTGGAAGTTGTAGGAAAAGAGCAGGTTGTGACCAACCGGATCGGATCGGTGAGGACGAACCGAACCGCTTGTAGAGCATTCCACGATCCGACCGCTTGCATCTGAAGCTCTAAGATCTGACCCTCTCATGAATGGTGGCAGAATCCGATCTGATGGGGGCATTACTCTCCGAACCGATCCGCCTGCTAGACCAAGGAAGCTTGACCCTGAACCGAGGCATCACCACGATCCGACCCGAAGCTGGAACCACCCACGAACCGAACCGAGGTGGACAGGAGCCCACGAACCAAAGCGAAGTGGTGAAGCCGACCCGACCTGAGCAATCCGATCTGAACCGAGATGCTTGGACTTGAAGCGTGACGATCCGAACAGGAAGTATAAACTGAAGTGAAGAACCGATCCGAAGAAGACTAAAACCCGAGATGAAAAGGCAGTTCAAGTGGGAAGTTTGTACTCAGGGTCCAGTTGGGAACCAACGAGTTAACTTCATGAGTTGGGCTTTGCTAATGGACGTGTGCTAAAGGGTTGTCGTTGTCTATAACTTTGGATCACTAAGTGTAGAGGGTACGTGAACGGATTCAGGGTCACAGTGGCCTAGGTACGACTAAAGAGCTATAGACCAATGAAGTGGGGTCATTTGTAAAGATTTGGTCATGACTCCATGGGGTAAGCTTGGTAGTAGCAGAAGTTGTACAAGTTGAACTCCGCCACTACTTCGATGGGTCTAGTGATTGACAGTGGTGGATATCGTATGCTTTACGCACTGAGTGAGAGATGTGAGGATGGTTGCTATGTTTGGTTGTTTGCTTTCACTATGTCATGCACACCCCCACCCCCGTATTCTTTACACCTTATGTTTAGTGGCACCTTAGAGTATTGAGCGGTATGTTGTGCTAACTCTTTGGTTGCAGGTCCAGGTTCAGGTATGGTTTAGTATACCTGTTATTGTTCTGTTTTGATGCTTATCGCTCATACCAGACTTTTGTCTGACCCAGAGTTTTATGTCTCTTCTTATTACTTTGGGTGCTCTTAAACGGGCAGACTAGAGACAGGTTAGGTGGTATGCACGAGTAGCTGTACCAGCGACGAGCAGAAGGCTCCCATGTATTATCTACATATATTCTCCCTGTGTCGATGCTGGTCACTACTTATGCACTGTCTCGCCTGTTTTATGCCAAAGTATGCTATTATTATATTTTATTCCATGCGCTGTGAGATATTCTACAGGTTCCTTGTGAGTTCAAATCCCCTTTTTTCTTTCTTTGGCGACCGTAATGTGCTAGTTAGACATTGGCACAGCGCACTATCATGGGAAATGTCGGCTGGTGCGGGGCGGGCCGTCACACGCATAGTGCCCCATCCCTCTATGTTGGCTACATAGGTACAACTGAAAATTGTAAAAAGGTTTTGTATTGGGAATTAAATTCCTACATGAGCTAGGCTAAGGATTACTTCCTTAATTATCCAATTTGGGCAACCCTAGCAAGGTCCCAAGAACGTTCAATGTCCCTTCAACGAGTACAGAGTCGGACCACTTCTTATACGTGGACCGGTACCACAATATCTTTCAACCGGGGTGTTTCCTTTACATAATGTCCCACGATCAGGAATGCAGACCGTTTACCCGAGGCGCCTCATATCAAACAACCACATAAGACCAGGGCTCCATACCATAGTACTACCCATTTTCTGGACGGAACGTTAGTCTCAAACCCTGCCGGCTATCATCCTGTTTCAGCTCATTCCGGGGTGTGAGATCCACGAAGTCACGTTACATAATGCTACGCATATAAGCCATGCTTTGATCATCACCACAAGGCTCTTCTTTTCAACAAAAGTCTTGATCACAGCTCAACACTTAGCATGCCCCATAGTCATTCTATGTTAGACCCGACTTCCATCCACAAGTCCGTTTCAGGTATAGGAACGAAATCGAAGGCACTTGACTTCACGTCCCCGCTTGGGAGTGCAAGTTCTTGTAATCCGATACGCTTTAAGTACGGTCAAATATGTCGTTACTTTAACCGCATCATGGGGAGCAAATCAATATGAGACATTAACATACAATTCATCCGATGTGAAGAATACCGGTCTTCTATCGTAATAACCTAATATCTTCAACACGTCACTTAATTATTTAGAATGGGTAAAACCCGGTCTTTCCGAATAATTGGCGTCAATTTAAAAATCCATTGGATTATTAATCAAATAATCAAGTCTCCTTTAAAACATGGATATAATTCATAAGGAAAAATCCCTTTTCTCTTAACGTTTACCAAAATTATTTGGATTGAATATTCAAGCTTTCCTCAAATCCAGTATATTGAGCTTTATTCTCTAAAAACCAATATAATTTGTCCAAAATAATTTTAAATAATTTTTTATAATTGAAAATGATTTTTCCATATTTTTATATGATTTTATAAAACTTATTTCAGAAAAAATCTGAATTTGGTAATTGAACTGCAAAAACGTGATTTTTTGGCCTGATTGATTTAGACATATTTTACAATCCAACCGTTGAAACTTTTATATTTTTAACTTATTAGAAAGCTATTCAAATTCTAGACAAAACGTGGTTTGCTTCAGGAAAATCCTACGGTCGGATCTATTATATACTCATTTCAGTTTGGGTCCGAATTATGCAAATTATTGCTACACAAATGCTCTGGTTTGGGCCCAAAATAAAATTTCTTTGGATTTGATCCGAATTGGTTTAAAAACACTTACAAAACATATTTAAACCATTTGGCACTTATAAAACATGTTTCAAAGTCGATTTCCAAAAATATTCTTTATTCCCAAAATCGGATTATTATATTACTATAATAATCATTTTTGAGTGGAGACTCAATTATTGAACCAATAATTCAACATATTGGCCCCTATCGACTATGGTATATATATCTTCAACCATATCGAGTTCAAATCCAAACAACAACAATATTTTGATGTCATGTGTCTATCGAGTTGTAACCATAACTCGATAATTATTTAATATTCCACATGGTGATGATTCTGGGTTTTCAAACAATAACAACTTAACATGAAACATATTTTGGTGTGCAAAACTAAGTCATAAGATTAAGGTGCTCATAACCGTAGCTATTAACCCAAATATCCATCAACTAAGTTCTAACTTCATGAATTTAAATCCAAGATCTTGTTGTCATGTGCAAATACACATTTACATCTAAAGATTACACCTTTATGTGATTTCATTCATAAAGATCGAATTTTTAGGGGTTTAATTTTCTTTACCACATCGAATCACTTGCAAATAATTCAAACATACCACCAAAAATAAACTAAGTCATGTATATAACTAATATTCCGTAAAAGTGTAATTTTGTGAACTAACATAAGGTGTTTCACTTCCAAATTCTGTGAAGATGTCATTTTTACTCCATGGATCTATTTAAGGATAATTAGCAAACATATATCATCAATATAACCACATACAAACCATTAATTTCCTAAGAGACATATCATCGAACACCTTATAGTCATCATATAAAACTACCAAATAAAACCTCTTTATAAGTTGAGATTTCCTCACCCAAAAGCTACCAAACTCTGCCAGAATTTAGTTAATGGTTGTATGCTCCTAGATCTATGGCTTTCCTTCCTTTTTCTCCTTTTCCTTTGCTTTATTTTTTAGATAGGGGTTCGGGCCGAAAGGTATAAAGGAGGAGGAAGGAGATTTCCAAGGGAAAAAAGGTAATGAAATGGTAAAGGAGACAAGGGTGGAGGGTATTTATAAGGAGGCTCAATCTCATGGATGGAAGACATGTGTCCTTATAGATAAGCATGGTAAATGAGTGGCCACAATTCATCCTTATCCCTTTAAATAGTAAAGTGTGTTTTCTCACACACTTTCCGGCCGCTTGTTGGAGTATTAAACAATAATGTTTTTCAGAAATTCTTCAACCATTACGTCCAGTGTATAACGTACTTCAATCCTATGTTTTCAAATCCAAAATCGGTGTCAGTTTGAATTTTCAAATAATTTATTTTAATTTTGTTTTCTTAATAACTTTCTATATTCGATACGGAATTTTCCCAAACTTCATACATAGCTAATATTCTATGTTCTAAATTTTTCTGGATAGGTCTCAGGTTCTAGTTTTGCCATTAGGATAATCAAATTCAAATTCGAATTTTGGCCTTTAATTTTTTTGTTTTCGCATACGGATGTCATTTTACACGAAACTTCCCTAAGTACAAAAATTCACTATTCCGGATCCAACGGAGGTGTTCTTGCGATCTAACGATATCCCATTCTCGAGATATCCTCAAAATCATCCATTTTCAGTTCAATTTCTCTATCTTTTACGGATTTGGCATATCTAACGAAATCCCTTTTTGATGAAACTTGGCTGGTTACCTAATTTCATCATTCCAGATTCAATGAAACTGATTTCATCGAAATCCGAGTTCATTAGTTGCTACTTCCTTAAGAAACTGCAATTTCTTAAGAGAAATCGATATTAAATTCAAAATTGGTTTTAAAATTTCTGGGTCGTTACAAACAATGAAATATTTTTCGTTTACGGTAATGTCTTACATGTCAATCACATTCAACTCGAATTACTTTGTCTATTCAATTTTTCTAAACAGGTACTTTTCTATTTTCTTATTATTATGGTTGAAGTAGTCCAGTGACTAGCGATGATTACCATGGTTATCTTTCTAAATCTAACTGGTTTTAGATTTTACGAGTGACACAACATTTATTTAGAAGTTGAATTATGATAAAAATAACATAATTATTGTTTTTATACTTTGATTAAATGACTTTTATTTTAGCGAAATTTAGTTACTTTTTCACAATTAGCTTCTTTCCGTCAAAGGTTGATTTAAAAAAAAATTACACTTCATTTAGATTCTACTTGTTTAAAATATGTGTTTTTTTACATGTTAATTTTGATAGTAATTTATTATTTAGGAAAAGCGTAGTTCATTCTAAATACAACCTTTTAATAAAAATTTGAAAATATCATTATATGATCTACAGGCTTTAATAAAATGAAGTATCTTTGTTGAAATTAAAAAACAGTAAAAAAAAAAGTGGAACCTTTTTTATTCTATGACTTTGAAATCGCTGAAAAAATGTTTCGTTTTATAATTAAACAACCACTTGTTTCCCCACCTTGATACTACGAGTAAAGTTAACCCATGCAGCATTATTATTATTTTACGCAATTTCTAGAAATACATAAGGCAATTAAAAATGTGACACTAAGGTAGCGTTCTTTTGTTTGGATGGGCAGTTCACTTTAGCGTTTGCATCCAACGATATAACACCCCGCATTCGTAATTAAATAATAAAATAAAAGTCGAAAAAGATTTAGTCACAGAGCTAGTGCCACTGCGTCTATGGTGATTTTCTGATCAATTTAGACCTATGGTTTGCAGAAAATGGATTTCAATTGAAGAAGATATCGCAAGGAGAAATTAAAATCAAATACGTAAAATGGAAAAATAAAACTACATATTATATATGGGCCGGATTGACCTGAGCCTCTGCCAGGTCGACCGGATGGTCGACCCATGTGAAGCAGGGGTTGACCCGCCCCCATGTCAGGCATGAATCATACCGAGCATGAAAGCAATAGGAGTAACGTGATATTTACAACGTGTTGTGCTTATGTTGCTTGATTCTATTGGCCTATTTTAAAATTTATAATGACATGAAGAATTCATATTGGCAGAATAACGTGGTTGGCCTAAATTTAATCTTGGAATCCAAAGGTCTCAGATCCCTAGCCTAACCTGTAAATAGACCTCTAATCCTAGCTAATTCTTCACACAATCTTTTCTCCGCCCTGGTTCAGCCTTTCATTTAGAGGCGGACTGGCTCAGCCTTTTCTTATAGAGATAGGCCAACATAAATTTTAAATTTTAGGGGAAAGATTCATAATAATAATTAATTATAAATGATCCTATTTTGGAGGTAGGATCTTTAGTAGCCAAGGATTAAAGCTTAGGACGATGGGTAAGTTGATTTAAATTATTCTTTTTAATAATGGTATATACTATCATTTAATTCTTGTTAATTTAGTTTAAAAATGGTTTAATTTTAAAATAAGAGAATATATATAATTAAGTTTAATATAAAATTGGTTTTATTAAAAATAATTTTCATGAAAATAGTTATAAAATTTTTATAGTTAAAAATGTATAAAATAGTTTTATTAAAAATAGTAATAAAACTAAAGTAGATAAAATAGTTTGAATAAAATCCAATCTGAACCTAATATCCGTATTTCAAATTTGACTTATCATAAATTCAGATTTCAATTTTCCATTCAAATTAACTTAAATTACCTGGTATAGATTCTAATTGATTATTTTACAAGTACAAACACAATTTTTAAACCATTACTTCAACTTGAGGTAAAGCTTATATTCAAAAATCCATTTCATCTTATTGTATTATTCAGACACATTCAAACTTTAATTTTCAAGTTAATCTTTTAAACCAAATTTCTTCAACTTCAAAATTTATTAAACTAAAGAATTATAAATTTAAATCTTTAAATTATTTCTTTCATTCACTTAATTTAAACAAATCTTAAATTGAATCCTTTCTTTAAACTAGATTTATTAAAGCTAGTATATATTAGGTTAAATTTTATATTATGTTAAAATTTTAAATTAAATCTTTTAAAACTAAATATTTTTTTACAGAATTTAAAACATTTGAAATAAATTATTATATTAAATGTTATTGTATTATATTAAATTAGTTAAAATTAAACATTAATTAAGTTTATTAATTATTTTAAACAAGTAATCAATCTAAAATCATACTAAATCATTTCATTAATCATTCTAATTCTAATTCATAAGTTCAAGTAATATTATTTCAAACTTTAATTTAAACTAAAATTTTAATTATATTTCAAAATCAAATTATTTAAATCAATATATAATTATAAAATTTTAGAAAATAGTTTTTGTTGACTAACGGTGTTCATATAATTTTTCTACTTTATGGTCAAGTGAATAGAGTTTCTACCATTTCAACTCATTTAATTAAATTTTCGGGTATATAACAATTCAACTCGTATCCCAATTCAATATTAAAAGGTAATTTGATTTGGGGATATATCATTTCAACCCAATAATGATTGTTGTAAATCTATAGGGAACTTGCAGTGTGAGAACTTAAATTAAAAACGTAACAATACTAACATGTCCCATAGCATATTCAAATCACGTCATTTGTCAATAACAATCAAGGCGTATCATACATAACACAAATAAACATATATCACAAAATAGCACAATTTCATGTTATGAATGCAAATTAAAATTTAATATAATAATCATGTCAAATAAACAATCCTAACATTTCAATTTAATCTTTCACATGTGCTGAACTATAATTTCACAAAATGTTAGTCAAGTGTGGGATAAGCACACCTTTCATGGCATTGAAAAAAGATGACAAACGAATGGACACAGAAAGAAAGACACACAACTCTGGTTATAGGCACTACTACATACTCTCTAATACCATGGCATGAATAAATTTACAAAACAATAAACCAAGAAATTAAAAGGAAGAAAGTAGGGGTTTTGGTTAAAGAAGTTGATTTTGTTTTTTTTTATAAAATTTACAAAATAAAACAAGATTTTGGATATTTTTATAATAGAAATTTGAACATGTTAAAAACAAAAATTTGAATAAGTGGTCACTAGGAAAAATTTAGGAAATTCTTTTATCTTCATTAAAAAAAAGGAAAATTGCATTTGGATTATTTTTTAGGGAGAAAAGACTAAAAAAGTGATAGTTTATTTTTGAATCAGAAATCTAGGTCCGAAAATAAAACTAGAAAATTCACAATTTCGACATAGAAAAACATGAAATATGAAAAAGTTATCAAAATGAAAATTTTAGCTATTTGAATTTAACCTAATTTAAAAATAAAATAAAAAGCAGATTCAGGTTTCATATGAGCAAGTTATAGGTGTGGGAAAACAGTGCAAAATATGGAGAGAGAAAAAACAGAGAATAGGAACATATGTAATAGGGTTTGGGTTTAGGTCATGGATGTGTGGTGCAGCCAGTCGGTGCAGCAAAGGTTAAGTGTTTTTATGCATTGATTTAGTGGTGTAGAGGCTAGGTGGTGGGTATCTTGGTTGTAGGATTTGGTTGTTAAGAAGGGGAAAACAAGGAGTTTACAAAAGGAAAGGAATCTAGGCTTTATTTTAGATTTAATAATCGAGAGAGAGAGAGAGAGAGAGTACTAAAAATTTAGAAACATGTTGTGATTTTTGAATCTAGATGGAGAAGGGGCCATGGAAATTTTTAGGAAGAACTTACAGAGGAAGAAGAAGAAGAGAGTCGAGGTAAGATTTAGGAAATATGATTAAAAAGAGAAATGATTTTTTTTTTTAGTTTTTGGGATTTGAAATTTGTGGAGAAAAAAAGAGATAGAGTTGACTGTGTTTTATAGAGAACCGAATTGGAGAAGAAGAGAGGAAGAAAAAGAAGGGGAAAATATTTTGGTGAATGGAATGAGAAGTCATGAAAAAGAAAACATGTATTACAACTTTCTGGAGTCTCTATAAATTCAAATGTGAAAAATAATGAGTGGTCTGATGCAGAGGTTTCCCAAGAAGTTAAAGGGAGAATATATTAAATAATTTTAAAAAAGTAATAGTAACAAATCACACAAACACCATTTGTTTTTTGTACTTGTTACTGAAAAGCTCATATCTGAAACAAACGGAAGAAGATTTAGACAAAACGAAAAATGCTAGACAACTCAGAACTCAGAGCAGAATCATAAAAAAAGGAATTTTGATTTTTCAAATCAAATTCAAATTTCGACAATTTTGACTAAAATTGATTTTTTTTTCCCATAATATGTTTCATTTCAATAGATTTAGCAACAACCTAACTCAATATTACAAGTTTATTATTTAAATTTAAATTTTAAGAATGAACTAACATTGGAAAAAAAATCTAGGTGACACAACAATTATGGTCTGCATTAATCAATAATTAATTCTCGTTGTCAAATTGTCCCTACTTATGTTTGATATATGAATCCAATTCATTTGTTTCATATAATTCAATAATAAATTAAGTCTTAATTTTTTTGAAAAATTAATTTCAATTAATTCATCATTTAATTATTATTTTAAAATTTCTAGTTGTTACATCAATTATACCATATCTCACGAACCTTATGTTGTACCAAGTTGAACCTACTCTTTTTCTACTCGAGAAAGTTATCCCTTATGATGCAATATTCCTCTATCATAATCTACTGATATAGTTTAAACTAGATTTGCCAGTGTATTTTTATACTCAGGTCAGACCGAGTCATTTTAGGTTAGCACCTGCATAGATACATGTTCATCCCCTTTTTGCTTCTGTTATGGATACTAATCACTTTTTATTTCTTAGGTGTGTTTGGGAATAGTCACATCTAGATATTTTGTTATGCACTCTAAAATTTGTACATACTCTTTTATGGGAGTTGATGTTGTATATATTGTGGATTGTATATCAACCTATATATATTACTTAGTATTGCACTTAATGTATGTATATATGTGATGATGTTTGTTGTTTTATTACCATGTTGCTTATTATTATTGTGTTTTGTTCTAGATTGTTCCATCAGCCATCGTAGCACTGTATTATGCAAGAATCAAGTGTGTCGATCCTCTAAGGTAAGGAAAAAAATATAGCACTATATCGATGTACTTGATACTTGTTTAACACAAGACTTGCGGATGGTCACTCCTAACCACCCCTATTTTCAGTATTAGCAAACGACATTACTTATTAATGCTCTTTATTAATATGAGTCTCGGGGAAGGGCATCACAACTTAGTATCAGAGTTGAATTCAGGACAAAATGTGATAAACACGGAATAATATACATAATACAATACATCGAAGTATGATATAAGTATAACATCATCCATAATCGAAGTTGTTCCTAATTGTGTCCTTTTGAGTCCTTCGGGGTAGATATAGGATGGAATACGTTTAGGAATGTACTTTTTATTCTATAGTATTCCATATGTTGAAATCAAATTTATAATATCTTACCCATGTGAATAATCATTCACTTATTTCAATCTTATACCTAATGGTTGAAAAGGACGGTGCTGATGTCTCTAGAGATGAACATTTTAGTGGCCCACGCCCAGAGGGCATCCATATGTTGACTGATCAAATTCTAGAGCTTATTAGGAGCATTCAAACTCTTACTCCAACCCATTCTTCTCCTCTGTGCAAGTCTATGTTTGCGTGTATGTGCAGTGACCTTACCCATCTTAGAAGGCAAGCCATTCAAAGGCTCCGAGTCAGTGTTAGATGTTCATGCATGGCTTTACATATCCGAGCGCATTTTTACTCGCATGGAGATATCCAACCACCACAATGTTCTTATTGCATCGAGCATGTTATAAAATCGTGCATTGGATTGGTATGAGTTGCTTGTGGCAGAGATCGAGGAGTCCACCTTAAAGTAGAAACAATTTAATGAGAGGTTTGAGCTCAAATTCATCCGTTGAGTCCGAGAAGGAAATTTTAGCCATATTTTTCCTTGATTTGAAACAAGGAAAGTCATTTCCTGAGTATGTTACACCTTTTGAGGCCATATCCAAATATGGCCGTGAATATATATTAGCACTCCTTACTAAAAGAGCCTCAAATTTGTTACCAGTCTTAAAAAGTACTTGAAGAAATCTCTTATGTTACAACTTAAACTTTCCTTCGAAGAGCTTTTTGATGTATCCTTTCATATCGAAGCGATTGAGAATGTGAAGGAAAGTGGTAATGAGGTCGAGATTCACAAGAACCCAAACAAGAAGAAAATTCCCTTTCGCAAGTCCATGTCTCCTCCTCACAAGAAGAAGAAATCAGTTGGTTCCAGTTTTCAGCCCAGTGTATCACCCCCTAGCAAGGGGGGATGTTACAACTGTGGTGCTAGTGACCTCCTGATTTGTGATTGTCCTAAGCCTCATACATGTCATTATTGCAATATGGAGAGGCATTTGTCGTCCTTTTGTCCCATTACTCCTAAGAATGCTAAGTCGGGGAAGCATAGTTTAGCACGTGCTTTTAGTGGTTCATCACAGCCTCAAGGTACATCTCCTTATATCCTTGAGGGCTCTTTATTATTCCATGATTGATCCACTTGAGTTTTATTCGATACAAGTGCTGCATTCATTCATATTGAAAGAAGTCATTGATGCCATATCTTTAGACATTACATGTTTGATGACCTCACAGTGTGAATCCTATCGAGGGATTCGCAATCCTTAGCATGCTTTGCGAGGAAATTGAGATATTTGTTTATGGATTTTTTTTCATGTAAAAATCTGCATATGATTCATTTTCTTAGCTTCGACATGATTTTGGGTATGGACTAGCTCGTGCGATACGAAGCTAGAATCTGAGGATCTTATACCTTCGACATCCCGACTCAGCAGCTCAGTTATCTCTTAGACTTCAGGATGTTGACTGCAATTCTAAAGCAACCCTATTTACTCTTAAGGCCCTATATGAAGATGTCATATCTTCGAGTCCAATCATTTGTTACTTTGTCGATATCTACGAGCCTATTTCGGGTTTGCTACCGAAATTGGCCATTGAGTTACGCATTGGCCTGATTTTATATGCACAGCCAATTAGTCGGCCTCCTACGAGAATGTCGACTAAAGAGAATGAGGAACTCAAGAAATAACTATTTGAGCTTGAAGCGAAACGATTTATCCATTCTAGCTCTTTATCCTATGTGTTTCGGTAGTATTCATGAACAAGTTTAATGGCACTCTTAGTGTGACGACCCAAACTTCCCCGTAAAGGAAAGCCGGATTGTTTTGAGAACAACACACATTATAACACAAAACAGAAGAACATTTTATTGTTGTTACAACAATTACATCAAAGTACAAGAATTTTCCAGAGTATGAATAATAATATACATTGGAAATACAATAATATCAGAGTTTAAATTACATTTAAATAGCAGCGGAAAAATAATACAAAACACAACTGAAAGAAATACACAGATACAGAGCCTTCTGAATATCGCTCCAGCTGTAGACCAGGATCCTGTGAATATAATATCTGCAAACCAAAACTACTAGCTGCCCGTGTGGAAAATATGGGCACCCAGAGTTTAGGTTAAAACAATAAACTCCAGGTCAGTCATGGGACTGGTGTGAGAACTAAAAAACAGTTATTAACTTTAATTTCTAAAGTTAGGTAAATCAAGGGAACACGCCACTTTCGCGGAATGGGTTTCCTCCCAAGAATACCAGTGCATAAAACAACGAAATGCTTTTTAGAAAAATGAAACCGTTATAAGACTCAATCCCTTACACGTACGTCGAAGGATAGAGTTTTTCCTTGTAATGGTCAAAAATGCTTAATACGCGAAATTCATCTTTTATACTATGAGTGCACAGTGTAGAAAACAATTTCGAATATAAAAGTATCAAAATTAGGTGGCATAATATGTTATGTAAGCGGCATAATATGTTATATCACCATATAAGTATACAACTAAAAACCGTAAGATCGTATTGGAAAATTGGATTCCATCATGATGGCTATTGATTCGAAAGATCAATCGCGAATGTGTCTCCACGGCTTACGTCTCGGCAAGAGAAAACACCGAAATACATAAACTACGCACTTTGGATGAGCAGTAATCTGATCTATCCTCATGAGATTCGGCTGAAATGACCTATCCCTCTTCTAGAGTGGAGCTACCACCCTAGCCCATCGGCCGACCCTAAATCTGTATAAAGTATATTGGTCAAACCGAACATTATCAAACAAATCATTCACCATCATACCGTGGTGTGTGAGGCCCGCGAAGTCACGATGTATCCAAAGCGGCGCTATATAAAAGCTATGCTTTGGTCTTCATCCACAAGGCTCTGCTTTTCAATAAAAGCCTTGATCATATGCATCTTAGCATGCCACATTATCAGACCATACCATATCATTGATTCATCTATCGATACATAACAGGGTGTTAAGCAAGAGAATAAATTCTCCCCCACCAAACAGCTATATATTAAATAGAGATCAACGAATACAATATAAAGGAATACAATGTCAGACACACAATCCATTTACCAGTCCGTTCTGGGTCTGAACGAAACCATATCTGGTAGATCTCCAAATACGTCTGAATGATCACCAATTTTTCCATCATTTTGGGTGTACGGTCCAATCAAGATATCAATAATCATCCATTCGATATGGAAATTTCCCGGTCTTCAATAACCGTCTTCATCATCGATCTTCAATCGTCGTATGAATTATTCAGAATGGGTTAAACCTGGTCTTTCTGAATAATTTGCGTAATTTAAAATCATGTGCTTTAAAACACAACCAACGCCTCATTCCAATCAAGAGTATTCTTTGATTTTAATTTAAACCAAATTAAGGTTTATTCAACTAGTCGGGATTAACGCCTTACCGAAGTAATCATTAATTAATATCCCATTCCCAACCTACACAACCCATGGAGTAAACTGGTGGTACTCCATATCTAACACCCAATGTGTTACGGTAAACTTAATTACCGTTTTATCGATCAAATCTAATTAAAGATTTAACTACCGCTTGGAGTAAAACTAGTGGTACTCCATTATCGTTCATTTCTTGAATTAAGTAAATTTAATTACTTTTATCCTCATTCAATCCAATTAAAGATTTATTAAAACTATATTTAGTTTTAATCTTCAAGAATCATTATTTAATGATTATTTAACTTTCAAGAAATAATCTTTCCTTTAACTGAGTTAAAGAACTAATGTCATTTAAAAACATTGTTCGCAATCAACCCAAAAGTCAGTTTCACTTAATGTCAATTATATTTAATAATTGGAAATCTTATTTAAATCTTAATTAAAAGATTTATTCTTTCCCAAATGGGTTTAAGAACAGTGTTATTTAAGACACTATTCACGACAAACCCAAATTTTAATCTGATATTAAATATCATGCTTTGAATAGAAATTATATCGATTTATGTTCAATATCAAATTCTGAAAATTAACGTATATCAAATTGGGAATAACGATATTAATATCTTCCAAATTCCCACAACAATATCCGTATAATCACAAAATCCAATACTGAAATAATCCGAAGATTATTTCCATTCAAATCCATTCCAATATATGTACTGGAAAATCTTGGTTTTATTAAAACCACTTTAATCCTTTTATTTATTTTAATTAATTTATTAAAATAAATAAATCACTCATTCTTTTACATTGAAATGTATATTTACATTAAAATGAATCTTTTTCATTCTTTTGAAACAAATTAACTGAAAAAAGGTATTCTTTCTAATGTAATCAATCTTAAATAAAAATAATTTTTTTTAATGTAGTCTTTTTAGTTCAACCTTTATTACATTGAAAAATGTAATATTTTCATTTCAATCTTTATTACATTGGAAAACGTAATGTTTTCATTTCAAACTTTATTTTCAATTCAGTCTTTATTACATTGGAAAATGTAATATTATCATTTCATTCTTTATTACATTGAAAAAATGTAATATTTTCAATTCAAACTTTATTTTTACACTGGGCCAGACCTCCCACATTAAGCCTACGATTTGTGGATGCTGGATATGCCGGTTGGTTCCGGGCAGACTTATCCCACAAGTTGGGCTTAACCTCGTGTCATGGTCCAATTCGTATTTGCGCACTTGGGCCTCTCACATTAGGCCCAACATTTGTGGCTGCTGGATAAGCCGGTTGGTTCCGGGCAGACTTCCACCACAAATGTGACCTAACCTCGTGCCCAAGTACAATTATAATTTTATAATTATAATTAACTTTTTTAAAACGTACTCTTTGAAAATATCCTTTCCATTAAAGAATCTTAATTTTAAATATTCTTTAATTCTAAAATGACGTGATTCCAAATGTCTTAACTTACCTTTCAAATCTTTATAAATATCTGAACTTTCCATATTATTATAACAATTAATAATAATCTTCCCAAAATGTCTTTCTTTTTGAAATCAAATCTATTTATTGCCACATAATGACGAATAAATGTAATCTTTCCAAAACGTTCAAATTTCGAAATCAAACTTTCTTATCTTAACATGTGGACAGTAAATATGTAATCTTTATAATTAAATCTCCTTTATTATAACTTTTAAACAATAAAGATATAATCTATTTAAATCAACGCCAATTAATTCCATTAATTGAGTATAAATTAAAATATTCATTAATTCAAAATTGATAACAATAATATTAATCTTTTCAAAATGTTCAGTTTTGAAACAAATCTTCTTAATTTAACATGTTGACAATTAAAAAGGGTATCTTTTTAATTCTAATCTTTTATTGTAATTTTTTTTCTAATAAAAATGTTATCTTTCCAATTCACTCTTTTTATTGTGACTTTGACAATACATACCTTCCCTTTTGAAAACATGGAAACCATCCTTTAGTTCCTTTAATTGAATATTGGATTATAATATTCTTTAACTCAAAATTGGCATGAGACTCACACAATTTCCATGTAATTTGATTACGCGAATTTCAAACATCGCACTTATTCCATAATAATGTCAACCATTCACATAACAGCCAAAGTGCAATTTATAACTAAATACAAGGGTGACGTGTATACAAATATCAACCCAAGACACGTGTGGGGTTTCAACCAACACAAATTCAGATAATACATTATTAATTGTGCTTTTTGGATGATGTGTGGAAATTGATCGTCCAATCAACATAGACAAGTCAGAAAACTTGTTATGGCAGTGTCAACAAAATTTTATATATCATAAATGACATAACATTATTCGCCATACTCACATATTTCAAATGTTAAACAATTCACAATATACATCCAACTCAATATTCATTCCAATAAACAATTTCAACACAGTTAACTAAAAATAAATAATTATTCAGAAATTTGAGTGAGATAAAAGTTCTCACCTTGGCCGGGCTGTAATAGACGGTTTGGGCCCAATTTTTAGCCCAAAATCCAGCATGCTCCAAATTGGGCGTAGTTAGTGTCGTTGCGAAGCTCTCGACTCGCTGATCGTAACAAATCCTGTTTCGCGCGATTTCGAGTTCGTATCACAAAGTTATGAATTTTCGAAGTTTCGTAATAATTAAATAATTAATTTAAATTATGAAAATTACCCAAAAATTCAGCTTACTCAGAATTGAACGTAGTTAGTGTCATTGCGAAGATCTCGTCGCCACGATTCCAGCGGATCTGAAATCGTCAGATTTCGACCTCGTATGTGATAGATATCGCGTTATAAACATTGAACATAAAATTAAATAAAGTGAATATTAGGCACACATCCCTAAAACGAAACTTAATTAGGCTCACATCCGGTCCTAAACTTATTGTAAATTAGGTCCCTATTTTTCAAAAACATATAAAAAAATATAAAAAAATCTCGTAAATTCATAATTTAATAAAACATGTTCACGCCAAAAAAATCAGGTGGAAAATCAATCAACAAACACGTCAAAATCAAAAAATACACAAAACAGCGAAAAATGCAGTAAAATGCATAAAAACATGCACATATTTCAAATAGTTGCATACATGTATGCATCTATTTCAATTCCGCATCATACAGCAGCATATATGCATACATATATGCAGATTTTCCGAAATACATGCATGATTTCATGCATCTATTCGATTTCTGCATGGAAAACACGCATGCTTGCATATGTGCATACGAGTAAGCAGTTATGCAGAAAATATGCATTCAAGTATGCACATATTGTCACGCCTTCGGCTTTCAGCACATTACTGCATACAAGTATGCAGCTATTTTGAATAACAGCATACTTGTATGCAATTATCCAACAGGCTTGCGGATCTTTTTTGCATGTGTATTTAAAAAGTTGCATACATGTATGCAACTATCAGTAATAGTTGCATACATGTATGCAACTTTTTTTTTCAGTTTGCGTGGGCTCCTGGGATTATTTCCAGAATTTAGAATTTTTTTTTTAATGCATGAGCGCATTTTTTTTTTGCCACAAATTGAAAAAGGCGAAGGGGACTTGAGGAGCAGGTGAATGGACCAAAATTTTTGGGCGGCATGTGATTTTAGGGACCGGAAACGTATGGAAAAGTATGGGTGGACGTAGCTTTAATTTAAAACTTTAATAAGGACGTGAGACAAAAGTACCCTTAAATAAATGTTTCACGTTTAAGCCCTTAACTTTTTTTTTTCCAACAGCACCCTGAACTTAAAATGCTCGCCACGGCCAAACCGTAAGTCGGAATTGCACGAAACCAGCGCCATTCTCTCCGTCTTCTCCCCCTCTTTCCACGCCTGGTGCCCCCCACTCCAGTTTGCCACATAGGGCCCACAATCTGTAGTTGAATGGAAAAGTGCAGTTTCCGTTCATCTCAGTGCTGCGGCGGCCTCGGTACTCCAAGTGCCACCAATTTTTGTCAGTAGCTAGATCTCGACCTCCCGAAAAACTTCTGTTTGGGTCACTTCGCCTGAAAATGCACGGATCGACGGGAAATTGCTCATCTTTGTGAATGTCCTATTTTCAGCACCCCTCCAGTAAAATTGACATTCCGGCCAACTCCGGCCACTTGAGACCATGCCACCACCGCCAAAAGAACCGTATGCTTCCCCTCTACCACTGCCCGAAGTCGCTCGACCTATCTCTCTTCGTGGGGCCCGCAGCGAACAAATAACCGAAATCAGCTTTCTGTCTTTCAAGCTACATCCCGGCGAATCCGTGCGACGATAGGTCTTGAATTTTTCGTGGTAGATAAAGGATAAGAAGATGAACAAAGATTTTGTTCTGATTGAGAGATATAAATTATTTTGTTTTCAGGGGCTAATTTGCAAAATAAATTTTAGAGGAGGGAGCCGCCATGGAATAGACGAAGAAGAAGGTGGCTATGTTATGCTTAGGGTTCAGCTAATGGCTGTTAAAAGATAATATATAGGTAAGTTATAAACTCAATTAGGCCCAATTACCCTTATGTACATATATTAATACATTTTTTGTCCGCTTTTCGTAGTTTAATAATTTGTGTTAACACCTACGAATTCCATTGTAATTGAAAATTGAAACATAAATATTCCTTGACATTACGGATTTAAAGAAACTGGTTTCGTCATTTTCCCAGTCCGTATGAATTAATAATGAATTTTTAAAGTCTGAAAATTGATCGTTTTCACTGAAAAATCAATTATAATTACATATTAATTCTAAAAATTCTAGAAAAATCATTTATAGCTTTGTTTTGATGATACGAACCGAAAAAAATTAATTTCGTTGAATTTGAAGACCGTTTGCAAAACTTCACTTTTCAAGGCGTATATATTTTATATATGAATAATTACCAAAACTCAAAATATATAAGTGTTTATAGTTTTTCAATGCATAAACATCATTTTGAACTCAATGGAAGTGGTTTCGAGTCCAAATTCATTCGTATGTAAAAAGTAGCGTTTTGGGTCCTATATATATAAACTTTCCAGTGTTTTTCTGATATCTTGATTTGGGCATAACTTTTGATTCCCGCTATGAAATTTCAATTTTTTGGATTCTTTGGAAAGATATTTTTAAATAGGTTCTAATATTTTTGGTTTTGCTAAAATCCGATTTATTTCGCATCCTGTATAGTCAGTCAAAGTTAAAATTCAAATTTTAAAACTACCACGCTATTTCTAACTCCTTTTATAATTTAAATAAAATTTATTCGTTTTAACTTCGATTAAAATAACTTTTTAGTCGTTATTATATAAAATAAATTATTTCAAATATTCAAAAACCCATAAATTAACTAAAATAAAATTTTTAAATTTGCCCCAAAATTCCAGGTCGTTACACTTAGGCTTTGCGTCAACTATCACAAGCTTAACGAGTTGATCATTAAGAATCGTTATCCCTTGCCTAGGATCGATGACATGTTCGATTAGTTAAGTGTTATAAAGGACTTTTCTCAACTTGACCTTACCACTAGCTTTCATCAGTCGCGAGATGCGGAGGATTACACTCCTCTCACAACATTCGACACTCACTATAGTTCATACAAGTGGCTTGTCATGTTGTCCGGTTTGATTAATGCCCCTGTTTATTTTATCAATTTTTTGAATTGAGTATTCTGGGAATGTCTCAATAAGTTCATTCTTGTATTCATTGATGACATCCTTGTATACTCTAAGTCTGAAGCTGATCATGCTTATCATTTGAGAATTATTTTAAGTTCACTCTATCAGCATTAACTCAAAGCAAAATTCTATAAGTACCATTTTTGGGAGAAGCAAGTTAAGTTTCTTGGCCACGTTATATCATGTGATGGCATTTCAGTCGATGCTTCTAAGGTCGAAACAAACTAGTATTAGAAGAGGCCCGAGAACTTCTCCAAGATTCGTAATTTCCTTGGATTGGCGGGTTATTGCGGTCGATTCATCAAGGACTTTTCCCGCATCATGCTTCCTCTAATTAACCTTACTAGAAAAGGCATTCTCTTTATTTGGTCCAACAAATGTGAAGCTTCTTTTCAGAGATTAAAGGAGCTTATTACTCATGCACCTATTCTAATGGTTCTAGAAGGGAACCAAGATCCTATCATCTGCACTAATGCTATTTATTATGGCCTTGGTGTTGTGCTCATGCAGAAGATTGGGTAGTTTCTTATGCTTATAGGCAATTGCGATCAAACGAGGTTCGGTATGCTACCCATGATTTGAAGTTAGCCTCCATCATATTCGCATTGAAGATATGACGTCATTATCTATTGGGAGAGCATTTCATTCTCTATAATGATTATAAGTTTCTCAAGTACTTATTCACCCAGAAGAGCTCAACATGCGACAACAGCGTTAGCTCGAATTCCTCGCTTCGTTTGATTCTGATATTCAATATACCCTGGGAAAGGGGAATCAAGTTGTCGATGCCTTGAGTTGTAAGTAATCAGTTGTAGTTTCCATGATGCTTATAGAGAAACTCCTTCAGATTATGACATTCAAGATCGTGCACCATCATCACATTCTCTAGTTTTATTACTTAGTACGGATGCACGACCTAGCCTATTGCATCATATTTCCAAGGCATAATGGAAAGATTTAGATATTATCTCTCTTACTTAGAGTTTCTGGTCCGAGTCCCATGATGAGGAATTAAGGGACTTCAGTGTCGATTTTCTTGGTTGTCTTCGTAAGAAGAAACTTTTAGTTTTGCCTCATATTTCTGATCTTAGGAGGGACATTCTAGTTGACTGTCACCGTACTAAGTACAATATCCATCCTGACATCAGCAAGATGAATCTGATATGTGTGCGTATATTTCTAGGATGCATGAAGCGATACATGGAAATTTATGTAAGTAATTGCATGACTTATTAGCTCTTGAAGGCTGAGCATCAGCGACATAGTGGTCTCCTTAAACCTCTACAGCTCCCGTAGTGGAAGTGGGATCAGATATCCATGGATTTCTTTGACGGCTTACCTCGTTCGAGGTTGGGCCATAGTAGCATTTGAGTAGTCGTGGACCGTTTTACTAAGTCCGCACATTTTATTTCTATTAAATCTAATAAGTTGACATCTACTCTTTCAAAGCTACGTATTATGGAAGTCTTGCGATTACATGGTATTCCTAACTCCATTTTATGCGATCGTGATCCACTCTTCACCAGTTATTTTTGGAAGAACCTTCAGTAAGCTTTGAGCAGAAAACATAATTTCAGTACAACATACCACCCGCAACCTGATAGACAGGCTGAGCGGGTGAATCATATCTTAGAAGACCTACTTCGTGCATGTATATTAGATTTTGGTGGTTCTTGAGTGGATCATCTTACGCTCATCGAGTTTACTTATAATAGCAGCTATCAATTTAATGTTGGCATGGTCCATTTTGAATCCTTATTTGGAAGGTTGTGTCGTACTCCTTCGTGTTGGTTAGAGTCCAAGGAAAAGATTATATTAGGCCCCAACTCCATTCCTGAAGTATCTGAGAAGATTATCTTGATTCGAGAAAAGTTGAAAGAGGCAGAGGATCATTAGAAATCCTATGCGGACAACCTTATGAAGCCTCTTGAGTTCTCTTTTGGTGATTTGGTCGACATCCATGCATCTCCTTTGAAAGGAATGGTATGCTTCAGTCTGACTGAAAAGATGGCTCCCCGGTACATAGGGTTTTTTCCTATCACTCAGCGTATTGGTCCTGTTGCTTATAGAGTAGTACTTCCAACCTGGTTTTCTGGTCTTCATACGTGTTTCACATCTCTCAGTTGCAAAAGTGTTTATATGATAAAAATTCGATTGTTGACACTCGTGTATTAGAGAAGCCTAAGGTCCCACCTGATCTTTCTTTTGTACAACACCCCATGCGCATTCATGCTTCGGAGGTTAAACGCCTTCAGAATAATAGTGTGCCACTTGTGAAGATTTAGTGGTTTGATAGTCCCAGTGACTATACTAGGGAAACCACATAATTCATCGAGTGATCGTATCCTAATTTCCTATCTTCTCATAGCGAGAGTGAGAAATTTTTAAACTCAAACTTATCTTTTTCGTTGTTTATTTTCTCTTGTTGATGGAATAAATGAAGTTAATACAACTTTTCCCCAAGGTAATTATGGGGACGAAATTTTTGAAAGGGGAGGAGTCTGTAACAACCTTGGTTTTGACATTACCTGTAATAACGATTAATGAATTATAATGAGAATTATAATTTATAAATTAAGAACTAAATATCATATGGATAGATAATTTAAACAACTACCTAAGTTGAGGCTGATTGTTTGGTTTGAGTTAACTTTGGGATTTGAAGAAATTGAGTGTTTAATCATTCAAAATAAATAAATAAGGTGTTTGGGAAAATAGATTGAATTTTGTGATTGAAGTGCAACAAATAAATATAAGTGTAGAAAAAAGTTTTAGAAAACTTTATAAAGTGAAATTAAGGTAAAATAAATATTATAAGATTTTATTGTTGCGTATTGCAAATACGTTGCAAAATATTTGGATATAATGAATTTTGGTGCAAAATATGTTTTCCAAGCATAATTGAGTTATGAATCAAATATCAAAAAATGAAAATATTGATGAAAATCAATATTTATGTGTCAAAATAATTTTAATATGATTGTACAAGTTATTTATGTCAAAGTGTTTTGTACAATTTTAATATTAAACTTGTAATTTTTGTACATAAAGTATAAAATAAACAATTTGTTGTAAAATTTAAATCTTGTGTCAAAATGAACAAATTTGTGTTTAAACAAGTTTAAAAATATTTTTAATATGTTGTATAAATTATTAGTAAGGCTATACTTTGCATTTTGGTGTTAAAACAGTGGAATGTAAGATTAATAAGGTGATTTGTGTGTAAAATAACTCATACAAACATAAACAAAGCCCAACCTAGTTAAAATGGCCTAAATTAATCATCTAATCCCTGATAGGCCACTAATTAAGCTCTAATAGGGTAATTAGAGAGGTAAGGGTCCGGAAAAGATGAAAACATCATTCATTTCCTTCTATATGTGTTCTTCTTCTCCAAAAGCTGAAAGACATAGTAAAAGAAAATAGAAAACTCCTCCTAAAAATTCAAACTTTCACTTCAAACTTATATTAAGAAAAAGTATGTTGAGAAATCTTGTTGCATGTTGTTGTAAACTAGCTTATAGGTAGATGATAGACTTAATCAAGTCAAAAGGCTATGTTCTTGTGTAAAATCTATACTTTAAATTGTTGAAAATTGCCAAATCGATGAGTATAACTCATGCTTTCTAGTTTATACAGTTGTTTGTAGTCATCTATAGTTGATTCGATCAGAAATCGTATCTCTGTAAACATAAAAATTTGATTTTATGTTTACAAATGAAAATCGGCTCTCTATCTAATTTTGGGATATTATAACTTCTTTGTTTCTTGCTAAAATCATGCCAAATATTTTCTGCATGAAACCAATGTCGCAGGCTTATGTGCATGCAAATTTTCAGGTCATTCCAACCTTTATATCATGCTAAAATTTTGTGTCAAAGTTTGAACCGAAAGAGGAATAGTGCTTGGGTGAAATCCCATCCCCCAGGTCGACCTATAGGTCAAACAGAACCATTAGGGTCGACTGGTGGTAAGGTCGACCTCTATAGTGTATTTTTGTTTGGAAACTTTGCTTGTAGGAAGTGATGTTTGCACCTCTTTTTTGTATGAATCTCTTAGTATATTTGTTAATTGATATTGGTGAATTTGAGAATATTTTGTATGATGTTTCTTAGGCTTAATCCTAAAATGGATAAGCCAATATTATCGCCAATTTGTACACGAGTTAATGATGTATTATGTGATTTTTATTCTTGGTTTCATGAGCTATTTCATGAGATTTTTGACACCGTGCACGTTTTATAAAACGATTTCAATATAGAATTTTTCTATATATATCTCTTTGAGACAAATGATTTTTCTATATTTTGGTTTTATAAAAATAAAATCATTTCAAGGCTATAATATATACAATATCTTCCAATATATAGGAATTTTCAAAGAAACAAATCAAATGATTTCAAAATCGTTTTATAAACTCATTTTCTCAAGGCAAGTATTTTCCATATGAAAAAGTACACATTTTTGCACACCTCGAGAATGTGAGAACATGATTTAACGGTATAATAAATCACGTGGTATAGGACACATAGATTAATTATATCAGTTAATTCCTTACTCACTGACTGAAGCTCTTTCTACTTCTAAGTGTGTTGTAGGCTGATTAGTAGTAAACCGACTAGTGAAACATGTGGTATGCGACGTACTGTTTTCACTTTTCGAGTTACTACTTGGAAGTATATGGTACATTATTGTTGTTGTTTGTTGCAAGTACTTTCTCAGGGGGTGTTAGACTCGGGAGGAGTCTTTTATGTACATATTCATTTGGCCAGAGAGATAGGGTTAAGTTACACTCGGCCGGGGGTTCATAGTGATGAACGCTTGAATATCTATATAATACTTCGCAAAGCTCGGGGGAAGCTATATATTTGATGCATGTGTTATTCACTGTTTGGATCCACCTTTTGATGTTATTTGTTGTTCTAATCCATTTTAATGCCACATGTTTCTTTGGATTCATCCATAATGCTTTGTTGATTTGTTACTAGTTGTTGTTTTGGATCCTATTTAGGGTGCCATAATTGATGTTGTTATTGATTCATTTATAGCTGTAGTGCTACCATGATATTCTTATACATTTAGTGATTTCACTATGTTGCTTGGAACACTCATAAGTGTTTTATTTCATTATGTTGTTTAGAACACTTATAATAGTTATATATATATATATATATATATTGATGTTTGTTGGTCACATTGTTATATACACCATTCATGAAATCATTATAAGGTGTTCACTTGTACCCTATCTCATAAATCTTATGTTGTACCAAGTTGAACCTACTCTTTCTCTACTCAAAAAGAGTTAATTCCTTATAATGCTATATTCTTCTACTACTAATACAATTTAAACTAGATCGACTAATGTATTTTTATACTCAGATCATGTAACGACCCAGTTTTTGGACTAATTCTATAATCTATAATTTATAGATTATACTGGTAATTAAATTCAAATAAATAATTTTGGATTTAAATATTATAGGAGATTCTGAATAAACGATTATCATAAAATTCTAAGTGTATATTTAAATTTATTGTACTCATCAGTGTATATGAATATGTAAGCAAGTAGACTTGGGATTTACTTCACATGAAAGGTAAGCAAGATAAAATTTAACTTTCTTTATTTATAATCCACATAAATGAATATATAAGTAGAACTAAATATTTCTTGAATACCATTCCTTGTAATAGTGGTTATTGTATAATTGTGTTAACAAAATAATATTTCTTAAATAATCTTCTTGTAGTAATGTTTATTTTAGAATTCATCATTTTACAAGTAATCAAATCAAACAAAAATAAAGCAACTGACTTAGAATATTTACTTTAATTAACATATATAAGTGATATATATTTGAAAATTACTTCTCTTTATTGCTAAAACCCAATAAAACCTCCTTTATAAGCCTTATCAAAACCCTGTAATCCCCCTAACCTAGATGGGCGCCTTACAGGGAAAAAGAGTACTTATAAATTAAGTATACAACTGAATGAAACATCTCAACATATAAAACTAATAGAGTACATCAGAAATGCTGAAATAAAAATAAAAACACTAAAGATCCATCTACAAAGCCCAAAACCAGGCCCATATCTTCTTCTCCTTCCGCTTGAATTCAGATGATGCCTCGTAAATCAACCAGTATCATTTAATTCAATTCCCCATCTACCAAGCCACTGTTCATTTCTCCCATTCCGAGACATCTTGCTGCTATTATTTCTCACCAGAAATCCTATTTCCCTTTCAATCTTCAACAAACATACAGCTGGACCTATATTTCTTCCATGGAATACCCTCAAAATTCTTTCTTTCCAAATGAAGTAAATTGCATTCGTGAAAGCAGCACAAGCCACATCCCTCAATTGATCCTTTGACTTAAAGTTAGATTGATTGATTTTAGCCTTCTCTTTCAGACTGTTTAAGAGCTCAAAGGAAGAGACAATTTCTGCTTTAAAGACAACCAAATATAACCTGAATAGTCATATGAAAAAAAACAAGTGTTGAATAGATTTAGGATGGTTATTGCACAAAGGACACATTGTATTTGTGATATTACCAAATTACTGAATTTTATCCTTAGTATTCAATCTCCCAAGTATGGCGAGGTAAGCTATAAAAGACATCCTTCTACAAATCTTAGAGTGCCATATCACAGAAAAAACATTATCATTTACTTCATGGTTTCTCAAATAATCCCAAGCTCTATGAAAATAAAAAAAACCTCCTTCACACCATTCATACAAGTCATTGATCTTGTTTGGGTAAGTAGAAATAGAATTGATTTTTGCTAACAATTCTCTTGTTGCATGGTGGATTTTTGGTTTAAACAATGCATTTCTAATAATGCATTCTACTCTATAATTAGCATTACCAATCATGT
This sequence comes from Allium sativum, assembly GCA_030737875.1. Lineage (NCBI taxonomy): Eukaryota > Viridiplantae > Streptophyta > Magnoliopsida > Asparagales > Amaryllidaceae > Allium > Allium sativum. The sequence goes on from CM060922.1 coordinate 918,530,543, forward strand.
TTAGCCTATTATATCCAAGTGAATCAACCAAGCATTGGCAATTTATCCAGGGTTCAAACCACATATTGCTTTGAGTTAGTTCCAAGTCTAAGCAGAGATTTCCAAGATGATGATGCATTGTTATCTAAAGCCATAGACAAAAAATAAGCTCTTTTACAATACCTATTATGCATCCAATTACTCATAATGAAGTATTAGAAAGGAAGTTCTAGAGTAGTTTAACATAGACATCTTTTTTAAGATCTGAAAAATTCTTCAACCCTATTCCCCCTTTAGCCTTTGGCCTACACAAATTATGCCAAGCAACTTTATGTGATGTACCTCCCCAGAATAAATCTGCATATATAGATTGCAACTTTTCTAGAGTATATTCTGGTATTTGATAGATAAAAGGCCAATATAAAATGATGGGATTTATAAAAGTGTTAATCAATTCTGCCCTTTCGGCAAAACTCAGCAACTTGGTTTCCCATCCACTATTTCTTCTCTGCACTCTTTGTATAAGGGAGTTACATTCTGCGTAATGTAAGTAGTTAGAGGACAATGGCATACCCAAATATTTAATTGGTAACACACCTTGATCAAAACCCAAAATATGTAGGATTTCTGTAGAATTTATAGCAGATACACTGAAGAACACTTTGGTTTTAGAAGCATTCACATTTAGCCCTGCATATTTGCTCAATTTCTGGAACATCCCCTTTAAATAATTAGCATTAAACACTGAAGCTTTACCAAAAATCATTAGATCGTCAGCATATAATAAATGCGAGATAATTGGCTGAATGAAGAGCTGGGCTGAAATTCCTTTAACATAGATGCCTCATCCATAAGGTAAGAAAAAAATTGCATTGCAATAGCAAATAGGTAAGGAGATAAAGAATCCCCTTGCCTAATACCCCTATTTGATGATATGAACTCGTTTGGTATGCCTTGAATCGTAATAGAATAAGTTGTTGTCATGCACTCATATACTATATTTACAAAATGTGTAGGAAAATTCATCTTTGATATAATGTAACATATGAATTCTCTATTTACCCTATCATATGTCTTTTGTAAATCCACCTTAACACATAGTTTAGGTATCTCTTTTTTCTTGAAATCTCGCAATAATTCATGTGCCAACAAGATGTTATCACCAATGTATCTATCTTTGATAAATGCACTTTGATTCTTATAGATTAAAAAAGGCAGGAAGTGCTTAAGTCTACTACACAAAACTATAGAATTTTTTTGTAATAGACATTACAGCAAGATATTGGTCGATAATGTGCAATCTCTATTGGTCGATCATTTTTAGGAATTAGAGTAATAAAAGTGTGATTTAGAGATTTTGGCAATTTACCTGATAAGAAGATATTACTAATAGCCTTTAGTAAATCATTCTTCAACAATTCTTAATGAACTTTTAAGAACTTTGCATTAATCCCACATGGCCCTGGGTTGGAATCATCATGAATTGAAAATAAAGCAACTCTGATTTCAGTTATTTCAACTACTTCGAAGAGGAATTGATGCCCTTGTGAGTTCACAGTGGATATAGGATGAAAATAAGGAAATTCTGAATTACTAGGACCACTAAACATGTCCTTATAGTAATGTGAAGGCAAGGAATTTCGCTCGGTCCGAACCAGTCGCTAAACCGATCCAGGCCGTTCGAAACGCCCTATCGTTTGAGAACAGGACAAATCAGAACGCATACAGAAGAACATTTCATTGTATATTACAACAATGCATCAGATTACAAGAATATACAGAGTAAATGAATATTACACCGAAATATCAGAGATTTAAATTACATTTAAATACATAGCAGCGGAAAATAATACAATACACAACTAGAAGAGATATACGGATACAAAGCTTTCCGGATATCGTTCCAGCTGTAAACCAGGATCCTGTGAATATAAATCTGCAAAACCAAAACTACTAGCTGCCCGTGTCAAAATAGGGGCACCCAGAGTTTAGGTCAAAACAATAAACTCCAGGTCAGTCATGGGACTGGTGTGAGAACTAAAACAGTTATTAATCTTTATTTTAAATCATTAGGTAAATCAAGGGACCACGCCGTATAACACGGAACGGGTTTCCTCCCAAGAATACCAGTGCATAAAACAAACAGCGCAATGCTAAATAAAGAAAAATGAAGCTGTTATAAGACCCAGGTCCTATCACACAATGCAACGCAAGCCGGGGGATAGGGTTTTCCCTTATAACAGCCAAAGAATGCTTGATATGTTTAAAACAAATCATTTGATACTATTATAAGTGCATAGTGTATAAAACAACTTCAAATCATAAGTATCAATCATAGGTGGCATGGGTACCATATATCATGTCACCATATATAGGTTTACAAATAAAACCGCAAATGTCACGTATTTGGAAATTGGATTTCCATCTATGAACCGAGGCAAAAGATAGTCCTCAACCGATTCGAGACTGTCTAGCCCGAGTCTCAGGATCAGAGCTCGAGTGACCCTTGGATCGTCAGGGCCGGTCCACCGATGTGGATTAAACTTAAACCCTGAACATGCGTTTCCCCGCCCAATGGGGCGTAAATGAGCCAACTAAATGACTCCATCGGTTCGAGAACGACCGATCAATCCGAGGCGCCTCGCAACAGCAACAACCACATAAGTCAAACTCGTCAGGGCGTGTAAAACCACTGACGCCACTTCTAACTAGGAAGAAACGCATGCCCTCCCTGAGGTCCTCTCCCGTTTTTGGTTCATACCGGGTGTGAAACACGCGAAATAAACGTTACACAAAGCTACGCCACAAAGGCCGTGCTTTGATCATCACCACAAGACTTTGCTTTTCAACAGAAGCCTCGATCAATTGCCACTTAGACATGCCACACAGGCAATTCACTCCATGCGTTTGATATCCATCAATATATAACCCCTGAGCTCGTACGTCTCAGAGAAGGGCGTTAAGCAAGAGAATAAGTTCTCCGCCGCCAAACAGATATATATTTAATAGAAATCAATCACACAGACTAAAATCCAATGTCAGACACACAGTCCATTTACAAGTCCGTTCTGGGGCTGAACGAAACCGGAGGCACCTAGTACCCCGCATATCCATCGATCTCCAAGTACGTCTGGACGATCACTAACTGTTTCCATCTTCTTGGGTGTACAGCCCAATCAAGATCATCAGTAATTACCCAAACGACGTGAAGACCTCCGGTCTTCGACCATCGTCTTCATCTTCGACTTATCGTCGTGTCAGTTATTCAGAATGGGATAAACCCGGTCTTTCCGAATAACTCGCGTATATTTTAAATAAGTGTTACACAAACACAACATACGCCTCATCCCAATTCATTAGTCACTAACCGTAAATTAATCAAGAGAATAATTCCCCAAATATTAACCCCGAAGGCCGAAACCAACATCAGATCAATATCCAGAAAACCATTCTGCTTAGCTAACCGACAGTTAGTTTCTAAATTTCACATTCATAGGGAAAGGTCCCCATTAATTTTATCCAAGATAAATTCCTTGAATTTATTCTTTATTCTATTTTTGAATCTCAATTCAAACTAGTCGGGATTAACGAACCTTACCGAAGTAATCATTTGTTTTTTTATTTCCCAATCCCAACCTATTCATCCCATGAAGTAAAACTGGTCATACTTCATATCTAACACCACGGTGTTATCGGTAAATTCAATTACCATTTCACGTTCAAATCTGATTAAAGATTTAACTATCGCCTGGAGCAAAACTGGTGATACTCCATTTTCGATCATTTCAATCTAATTAAAGATTCATTAAAACTCCACTTAGTTTTAATCTTCGACTGGGTTAAAGAATCAATGTCATTTAAAACACGGTTCACGATAAACCCAAATCCACATTCCATTAATTATCGGGTTAAAGAACGGGCGTTATTTAAAACACTGTCCACGATAAACCCAAAAATCAATATCGATTCAATTCCAATTAAATGTTATTTAATTGGTACACTTCATTAAATCCAAATAATAAGATTTAATCTTTTCTCAACTGGGTTCAAGAACAGTGTTAGTGAAGATACCATTCACGACAAACCCAAATCACATTCGATATTCAATACAAGGCTCTGAATAGAAAATATATCGGCTTATATTCAATATCAAATTCTACGACTAACAAATGTCGTATTGGAAATAACGATATATATATCTATATCTTTCAAATTTCCATAACCACAACTGCATAATCACGAAATCCAACATCGAAATATTCCGAAGACAATTTCGATTCAAATCCACTCCAATGCAATCATTGGATATTCTGGTTATTTTTAAAACCCTTTTCAAATTCAATTTATTTATTTAAAAATAAATAGAATTATATTCCTAGTTCAAAACTAGTTCATTTCGATAAAAATCTATTTTTATCCTTTCAAATATGGAGTTTTTCATCCCAAATCTTCACAAGTCATTTCTTATGATTTTACACAAATTATTAATATTTTTAATAATTTTATCAAGGCCCGTACAGTCGATTTCCAACAACGGCCATCGAACTGCACTTACAGCGACCTTTTACGAATTTGATTTGGACGTATCTCCAAATCCAACCGTTAGATTTCTAATTTCTCACATTCGTTAGAAAGCTCTTTTCGATACGAACCCAACGGTTCCGGGTTTAGGAGAATCCGACGGTCGGATCTCCCGTAATGTCCGTTTGAAATAAATGGTCGAAATTCACGAACTGCCGCGGCGCGTTCTATTCAGGCCATTATATTATATATATAATATATATAATATATACTTCGTCGATTTCTATTTAAAACGAATTATATAAATAGTTTTGAATTCGTTTCAAAAACATTTTCAACTTCCTTTTCAATTCAAATCACATATTGAATTCTTCTTTATAAATTCGTTTTGAATATTCATTTCTATTCAATTCAAATTTCAATTCCATTTGAATTCATATTCAATTCAATTCATTTCGAAATCGTTTTCAATTCAATTCATTTCGAAATCGTTTTCAATTCAATTCCAATTCGAATTCATTTATATTCAATTTCAATTCGAATTCATTTCTATTCAATTTCAATTTGAATTCATTTCTATTCAATTTCAATTCGAATTCATTTCTATTCAATTTCAATTCGAATTCATTTCTATTCAATTTCAATTCGAATTCATTTCTATTCAATTTCAATTCGAATTCATTTCTATTCAATTTCAATTCGAATTCATTTCTATTCAATTTCAATTCGAATTCATTTCTATTCAAAATTTCAGATTTTGAAATCACTTTCGATATTCATTATAAAATGAATAAAATCGATATATATATATATCGTTCACGTCAAAATGGCGTCAATCTAATCAATACGGCTTCATATATTCCTATTCTCAAATATTCTATTTCAAATATTTCTTTTTCAAATATTTCCTTTTCAAAACTGGAATGAGGCCCAATCAATTACCATATAATGTTAATTATATGGATTTTCTACAACACATGTATATAATAGCATTGAAAAATAATCAACCATCAACCAAAGTGCACTACACTGTATAAGCATCAAATATAAATATCTAACGCTTATAACAGCCTGTCAATCAATCGATCGACATATTTAATCAATCAGGATGAGTGAACTTCAAATTTCATCCTAACACCCGTGTGGGGTTTCAGACAATCAAACACAGATTTTATTTGTGCAGTTGGGCGATGTGTAAAATTTATCGTCCCAATCAATGTCATTCAAATAAGTGTACATAAACAAACCATCTGGTTTGTAAATGAATATTTATTTATTCACTTCACTATTTTCATATTTACGTTAAAAATTACATTTTTAACGATAAAACATTTTATTTCAACCTATGAATTCCTATTCAATTCATTTATTCAATAAAATGATATTTTTATTTTTCTAACATATTTTAGAAAATTTCAGCGGCATAACGGCACGATACTAGAAACGGGACAAGGCCTAGCCTTATCCCCGGTCTAGTGAAGGCCCACGCCATTCACACATCAATCAAATTCACCAAACAACCAAATTCAAATCAAATCATATAACTAAGCTATGCAACCAAACAAACAAGTCCATGGTCTGTGGACGATTGTGTCGGGTGCTACTAAGCACCGTCTGCATCCTAGTATATATATATAACTAGAAAAATTAAATAGAAAGGTGAGAAGTTCTCACATATAGCTATCCTAGCTCCACGACACTTCAGTAATAGAAATCTTCTTCGTTATCCCATCTTCGTCATCTTCGTTGCCCGTAGTCACTATATATATAAAAATCACACATTTTTATATTTCGATGTCTTTAAAATAAAAATCACATTTTTATTTATTCACATTCAATTTAGAAATCATATTTCTATAATCACTTCATATATTTTAAAAATCGAATTTTTACTATGCTATTCAATATTTAAAAATCGAATTTTTACTACTATGTTGTATAGATAAAAATTATATTTTTATCACGCTATTTTCTATATAAAGATTTCGCCTTTTCAAATTTAAAGATTTCGCCTTTATAAAACATAGACTTCGCCTTTTCAAATTTAAAGATCTCATCTTTATAAAAATCTCATTTTTATTTTTCTACACATATAAAGGTGATATTTTTAATATTCTATCATGTAAAAATTATATTTTTAACTCTTTAAAAATATAAAAATCACATTTTCACTACTTCTATATAGTAAAGATCATATTTTTAATATTTCTATATAGTAAAGACTATATTTTTAATACTTTAAAAAATATAAAAATCATATTTTTACTACATTAAAGGTCAAATCTTTTCTTTGCATGATAGAAAATCTATTCCTAATAGAATTGCAAGTACATAAGAATCCTTTTAATTTCGCTACAACCTTTCATATAAATGCGACATCTTTATGGTTTGTTCTAAAAATCAAAACTTCAAATTATTAAAAATCCAAACTTTAAATACTAAAAATCCAAACTTTAAATTGGTAATAAAATCAGGAAGAAAATAGAAAGAAAAACTCACAAATTTTGATTATCAAAGAAAAGGGGGGGAAGCTTTGGCGTCGGGTGCTGTCTTCGAGGAGGGGGGGCTGTCAGGATCGGAGCGGCGGCGGGATGAGTCGGCGGTGGTCAGGGATTGGCCAGAGGTTGCGGTTTCGAAGAGAGTTTGGGTTGTTTTCGGGTTGTAGAAGAAGGAGGAAGAGGGGAGAGAGAAGTGCGAGGGAGGGGGGGCTGTCAAGATCGGAGCGGCGGCGGGATGCTCCTCCGACGGAGGCACGGTGGACGGGGTGGCTATGAGGGCGGAAGCGATCGAAGTGGGGGGGGGTGTTTAGGGTTTTCTAATTTTGAACGACGGGTTTGACTAAAGAGGGTAGAGAGAGAGGATGAAGAGATTATATAATATAATATATATATTTAATTATTTTAAATACTAAATGCAACTTTTAATTTTGAACTCGAAATCAAACTCACCGACTGTCGTCCCTAGCTAATCACCCACATTCCGAACACAATGGAATATGTATCGTAGGTTGATTCGACTGTTTGAATCAGTTTCCGCTGAATTTACATTTAAATCCTTACTTTGAATTTTAAACGTAAATTTCAAATTACCGGGGCCACATACTAACTCGAAAAATTCCCGAAAAATATTTTCTAGCTTCGTATTGACGATACGGTCCTAACAAAACTAGTTTCGTCGAATTCTGAGACCGTTTGAAAAATGGCCAATTTCCAGTTGATTAAAATCAACTGAAATTGGTCAAACGCGTTTTCCTTTGCCATGCTCACATATTGATTCGAAAAATTATGAAATTTAAAACCAAGCAATAACTTAACACCACGGACCCAACAAAACTGGTTTCGTCGAAATCCGAGGTCGTTTGCAAAATGTCCATTTTTAAGGGCCTGATATATATAAAAATATATATAAATTCCACAGCGACTATTTCTAATTTTAAACTGGACATATCTTATCATTTCTAAGATGAAATCTCAGTTTGTCAGCTTCGTTACAAAGATATAGTTATACAGATTCAAATATTTCTTGTTTCGTTCAATTCTGACTTATATTGAATTCTGTATATTCATTTGAAATTAGAAATCGAATTTTCGAACTACCGCATCATTTTCAATTCCTTTTATAATTATATATAATTATTATATATTCTAACGACGACGTATATAAATATATTCGTTCGAATTCTATTCAAAATAAATTTTTCGACGATATTATTTAAAATAATTCATTTTGAATGTTCAAAATTCGCTAAAATTGACGAAATAAAAATTTTAAACTGGCCCAGATTTTACGGGTTGTTACAATCTCCCCCACTTAAAACTTTTCGTCCCCAAAAAGGAACAAAGTCGAAAGTGGTTTGATTAATCAACTCTACGCTCGATCTGGCTTCTATTCTCCAACCCTTTGGTTTCTGAGAATTTTCAAAATTTCAAAAATTTGGCTAACACCCTAAATTTTCGAAAAATTTCGCCATAACCTCCCCTGCACGGGGAGCATCGGGGAATTTCAAATAGCTTCCCCGGTCCTTCTAATCTCAAAAAGAAAAAGAAAAAGCCAAGCGGCTAGCCAATAGGCTCATAAAATCATCATCACCCAAAAAAAACAGTAAATTATGTAATAAACATGTACCTATTTGTCGGGCAAACAAATTTTATTCTTCGGCTCTAGCCTCCTTGCTATGACCTGTCCAATGTAAGTATATGTATATGCAAGCAAATGTGACCAATTTTCAATATAATTCAATATTTGGTTCAATTAGGCTAAATGGTTCAAAATTATCAAACAAATAAACAAACAACACAAACATCAATCAATTAGTGGATTAGAGTTTTCAAATTTATAATTTTGATACATATACAAAAAATCATGTTTTTGATGCCAATTCACAACAATGTGTTCTAACTATATAAGTTTTGGTTCTCACACCAGTCTAATGGAAATATATAGAAAATCACGCCTTCGTTACTCGAACATGAATACTAATGACAACTAGTCAATCATTAGAATCATCTTCGGGCCACTAGAGTATGATTCTATATCTATCCAATATATTAAAACTTCGAATATACGTTCATGACGCGTATATGCAAAATCTTTATATACTCGATTGTCCATATTCAAAATAAATAAATAGTCAAATACGTTTAAAATGGTTTAAATTTTCAAAACAAAATTGTTTTCAATTGAAAAATATACTCTTCACACTCGTTCTAGGATACTACTGATCATATCTCTAACGAGTCATTCTAATTGGATATTACTAATCCAATATCTGATGAATTCTTTCATATGGTTCTAATGTGCCTTGTTCTCGAGCTCTGTAAACCAAAGCTCTGATACCAACTGTGAAGGCAAGGAATTTCGCTCAGTCCGAACCAGTCGCTAAACCGATCCAGGCCGTTCGAAACGCCCTATCGTTTGAGAACAGGACAAATCAGAACGCATACAGAAGAACATTTCATTGTATATTACAACAATGCATCAGATTACAAGAATATACAGAGTAAATGAATATTACACCGAAATATCAGAGATTTAAATTACATTTAAATACATAGCAGCGGAAAATAATACAATACACAACTAGAAGAGATATACGGATACAAAGCTTTCCGGATATCGTTCCAGCTGTAAACCAGGATCCTGTGAATATAAATCTGCAAAACCAAAACTACTAGCTGCCCGTGTCAAAATAGGGGCACCCAGAGTTTAGGTCAAAACAATAAACTCCAGGTCAGTCATGGGACTGGTGTGAGAACTAAAACAGTTATTAATCTTTATTTTAAATCATTAGGTAAATCAAGGGACCACGCCGTATAACACGGAACGGGTTTCCTCCCAAGAATACCAGTGCATAAAACAAACAGCGCAATGCTAAATAAAGAAAAATGAAGCTGTTATAAGACCCAGGTCCTATCACACAATGCAACGCAAGCCGGGGGATAGGGTTTTCCCTTATAACAGCCAAAGAATGCTTGATACGTTTAAAACAAATCATTTGATACTATTATAAGTGCATAGTGTATAAAACAACTTCAAATCATAAGTATCAATCATAGGTGGCATGGGTACCATATATCATGTCACCATATATGGGTTTACAAATAAAACCGCAAATGTCACGTATTTGGAAATTGGATTTCCATCTATGAACCGAGGCAAAAGATAGTCCTCAACCGATTCGAGACTGCCTAGCCCGAGTCTCAGGATCAGAGCTCGAGTGACCCTTGGATCGTCAGGGTCGGTCCACCGATGTGGATTAAACTTAAACCCTGAACATGCGTTTCCCCGCCCTATGGGGCGTAAATGAGCCAACTAAATGACTCCATCGGTTCGAGAATGACCGATCAATCCGAGGCGCCTCGCAACAGCAACAACCACATAAGTCAAACTCGTCAGGGCGTGTAAAACCACTGACGCCACTTCTAACTAGGAAGAAACGCATGCCCTCCCTGAGGTCCTCTCCCGTTTTTGGTTCATACCGGGTGTGAAACACGCGAAATAAACGTTACACAAAGCTACGCCACAAAGGCCGTGCTTTGATCATCACCACAAGACTTTGCTTTTCAACAGAAGCCTCGATCAATTGCCACTTAGGCATGCCACACAGGCAATTCACTCCATGCGTTTGATATCCATCAATATATAACCCCTGAGCTCGTACGTCTCAGAGAAGGGCGTTAAGCAAGAGAATAAGTTCTCCGCCGCCAAACAGATATATATTTAATAGAAATCAATCACACAGACTAAAATCCAATGTCAGACACACAGTCCATTTACAAGTCCGTTCTGGGGCTGAACGAAACCGGAGGCACCTAGTACCCCGCATATCCATCGATCTCCAAGTACGTCTGGACGATCACTAACTGTTTCCATCTTCTTGGGTGTACAGCCCAATCAAGATCATCAGTAATTACCCAAACGACGTGAAGACCTCTGGTCTTCGACCATCGTCTTCATCTTCGACTTATCGTCGTGTCAGTTATTCAGAATGGGATAAACCCGGTCTTTCCGAATAACTCGCGTATATTTTAAATAAGTGTTACACAAACACAACATACGCCTCATCCCAATTCATTAGTCACTAACCGTAAATTAATCAAGAGAATAATTCCCCAAATATTAACCCCGAAGGCCGAAACCAACATCAGATCAATATCCAGAAAACCATTCTGCTTAGCTAACCGACAGTTAGTTTCTAAATTTCACATTCATAGGGAAAGGTCCCCATTAATTTTATCCAAGATAAATTCCTTGAATTTATTCTTTATTCTATTTTTGAATCTCAATTCAAACTAGTCGGGATTAACGAACCTTACCGAAGTAATCATTTGTTTTTTTATTTCCCAATCCCAACCTATTCATCCCATGAAGTAAAACTGGTCATACTTCATATCTAACACCACGGTGTTATCGGTAAATTCAATTACCATTTCACGTTCAAATCTGATTAAAGATTTAACTATCGCCTGGAGCAAAACTGGTGATACTCCATTTTCGATCATTTCAATCTAATTAAAGATTCATTAAAACTCCACTTAGTTTTAATCTTCGACTGGGTTAAAGAATCAGTGTCATTTAAAACACGGTTCACGATAAACCCAAATCCACATTCCATTAATTATCGGGTTAAAGAACGGGCGTTATTTAAAACACTGTCCACGATAAACCCAAAAATCAATATCGATTCAATTCCAATTAAATGTTATTTAATTGGTACACTTCATTAAATCCAAATAAAAAGATTTAATCTTTTCTCAACTGGGTTCAAGAATAGTGTTAGTGAAGACACCATTCACGACAAACCCAAATCACATTCGATATTCAATACAAGGCTCTGAATAGAAAATATATCGGCTTATATTCAATATCAAATTCTACGACTAACAAATGTCGTATTGGAAATAACGATATATATATCTATATCTTTCAAATTTCCATAACCACAACTGCATAATCACGAAATCCAACATCGAAATATTCCGAAGACAATTTCGATTCAAATCCACTCCAATGCAATCATTGGATATTCTGGTTATTTTTAAAACCCTTTTCAAATTCAATTTATTTATTTAAAAATAAATAGAATTATATTCCTAGTTCAAAACTAGTTCATTTCGATAAAAATCTATTTTTATCCTTTCAAATATGGAGTTTTTCATCCCAAATCTTCACAAGTCATTTCTTATGATTTTACACAAATTATTAATATTTTTAATAATTTTATCAAGGCCCGTACAGTCGATTTCCAACAACGGCCATCGAACTGCACTTACAGCGACCTTTTTCGAATTTGATTTGGACGTATCTCCAAATCCAACCGTTAGATTTCTAATTTCTCACATTCGTTAGAAAGCTCTTTTCGATACGAACCCAACGGTTCCGGTTTTAGGAGAATCCGACGGTCGGATCTCCCGTAATTTCCGTTTGAAATAAATGGTCGAAATTCACGAACTGCCGCGGCGCGGCGCGCTCTATTCAGGCCATTATATTATATATATAATATATATAATATATACTTCGTCGATATCTATTTAAAACGAATTATATAAATAGTTTTGAATTCGTTTCAAAAACATTTTCAACTTCCTTTTCAATTCAAATCACATATTGAATTCTTCTTTATAAATTCGTTTTGAATATTCATTTCTATTCAATTCAAATTTCAATTCCATTTGAATTCATATTCAATTCAATTCATTTCGAAATCGTTTTCAATTCAATTCCAATTCGAATTCATTTATATTCAATTTCAATTCGAATTCATTTCTATTCAATTTCAATTTGAATTCATTTCTATTCAATTTCAATTCGAATTCATTTTTATTCAATTTCAATTTGAATTCATTTCTATTCAATTTCAATTCGAATTCATTTCTATTCAATTTCAATTCGAATTCATTTCTATTCAATTTCAATTCGAATTCATTTCTATTCAATTTCAATTCGAATTCATTTCTATTCAATTTCAATTCGAATTCATTTCTATTCAATTTCAATTCGAATTCATTTCTATTCAATTTCAATTCGAATTCATTTCTATTCAAAATTTCAGATTTTGAAATCACTTTCGATATTCATTATAAAATGAATAAAATCGATATATATATCGTTCACGTCAAAATGGCGTCAATCTAATCAATACGGCTTCATATATTCCTATTCTCAAATATTCTATTTCAAATATTTCTTTTTCAAATATTTCCTTTTCAAAACTGGAATGAGGCCCAATCAATTACCATATAATGTTAATTATATGGATTTTCTACAACACATGTATATAATAGCATTGAAAAATAATCAACCATCAACCAAAGTGCACTACACTGTATAAGCATCAAATATAAATATCTAACGCTTATAACAGCCTGTCAATCAATCGATCGACATATTTAATCAATCAGGATGAGTGAACTTCAAATTTCATCCTAACACCCGTGTGGGGTTTCAGACAATCAAACACAGATTTTATTTGTGCAGTTGGGCGATGTGTAAAATTTATCGTCCCAATCAATGTCATTCAAATAAGTGTACATAAACAAACCATCTGGTTTGTAAATGAATATTTATTTATTCACTTCACTATTTTCATATTTACGTTAAAAATTACATTTTTAACGATAAAACATTTTATTTCAACCTATGAATTCCTATTCAATTCATTTATTCAATAAAATGATATTTTTATTTTTCTAACATATTTTAGAAAATTTCAGCGGCATAACGGCACGATACTAGAAACGGGACAAGGCCTAGCCTTATCCCCGGTCTAGTGAAGGCCCACGCCATTCACACATCAATCAAATTCACCAAACAACCAAATTCAAATCAAATCATATAACTAAGCTATGCAACCAAACAAACAAGTCCATGGTCTGTGGACGATTGTGTCGGGTGCTACTAAGCACCGTCTGCATCCTAGTATATATATATAACTAGAAAAATTAAATAGAAAGGTGAGAAGTTCTCACATATAGCTATCCTAGATCCACGACACTTCAGTAATAGAAATCTTCTTCTTTATCCCATCTTCGTCATCTTCGTTGCCCGTACTCACTATATATATAAAAATCACACATTTTTATATTTCGATGTCTTTAAAATAAAAATCACATTTTTATTTATTCACATTCAATTTAGAAATCATATTTCTATAATCACTTCATATATTTTAAAAATCGAATTTTTACTATGCTATTCAATATTTAAAAATCGAATTTTTACTACTATGTTGTATAGATAAAAATTATATTTTTATCACGCTATTTTCTATATAAAGATTTCGCCTTTTCAAATTTAAAGATTTCGCCTTTATAAAACATAGACTTTGCCTTTTCAAATTTAAAGATCTCATCTTTATAAAAATCTCATTTTTATTTTTCTACACATATAAAGGTGATATTTTTAATATTCTATCATGTAAAAATTATATTTTTAACTCTTTAAAAATATAAAAATCACATTTTCACTACTTCTATATAGTAAAGATCATATTTTTAATATTTCTATATAGTAAAGACTATATTTTTAATACTTTAAAAAATATAAAAATCATATTTTTACTACATTAAAGGTCAAATCTTTTCTTTGCATGATAGAAAATCTATTCCTAATAGAATTGCAAGTACATAAGAATCCTTTTAATTTCGCTATAACCTTTCATATAAATGCGACATCTTTATGGTTTGTTCTAAAAATCAAAACTTCAAATTATTAAAAATCCAAACTTTAAATACTAAAAATCCAAACTTTAAATTGGTAATAAAATCAGGAAGAAAATAGAAAGAAAAACTCACAAATTTTGATTATCAAAGAAAAGGGGGGGAAGCTTTGGCGTCGGGTGCTGTCTTCGAGGAGGGGGGGGGGGCTGTCAGGATCGGAGCGGCGGCGGGATGAGTCGGCGGTGGTCAGGGATTGGCCAGAGGTTGCGGTTTCGAAGAGAGTTGGGGTTGTTTTCGGGTTGTAGAAGAAGGAGGAAGAGGGGAGAGAGAAGTGCGAGGGAGGGGGGGGCTGTCAGGATCGGAGCGGCGGCGGGATGCTCCTCCGACGGAGGCGCGGTGGACGGGGTGGCTATGAGGGCGGAAGCGATCGAAGTGGGGGGGTGTTTAGGGTTTTCTAATTTTGAACGACGGGTTTGACTAAAGAGGGTAGAGAGAGAGAGGATGAAGAGATTATATAATATAATATATATATTTAATTATTTTAAATACTAAAAGCAACTTTTAATTTTGAACTCGAAATCAAACTCACCGACTGTCGTCCCTAGCTAATCACCCACATTCCGAACACAATGGAATATGTATCGTAGGTTGATTCGACTGTTTGAATCAGTTTCCGCTGAATTTACATTTAAATCCTTACTTTGAATTTTAAACGTAAATTTCAAATTACCGGGGCCACATACTAACTCGAAAAATTCCCGAAAAATATTTTCTAGCTTCGTATTGACGATACGGTCCTAATAAAACTAGTTTCGGCGAATTCTGAGACCGTTTGAAAAATGGCCAATTTCCAGTTGATTAAAATCAACTGAAATTGGTCAAACGCGTTTTCCTTTGCCATGCTCACATATTGATTCGAAAAATTATGAAATTTAAAACCAAGCAATAACTTAACACCAC
This sequence comes from Allium sativum, assembly GCA_030737875.1. Classification (NCBI taxonomy): domain Eukaryota; kingdom Viridiplantae; phylum Streptophyta; class Magnoliopsida; order Asparagales; family Amaryllidaceae; genus Allium; species Allium sativum. The sequence goes on from CM060922.1 coordinate 918,546,160, forward strand.
GGACCCAACAAAACTGGTTTCGTCGAAATCCGAGGTCGTTTGCAAAATGTCCATTTTTAAGGGCCTGATATATATAAAAATATATATAAATTCCACAGCGACTATTTCTAATTTTAAACTGGACATATCTTATCATTTCTAAGATGAAATCTCAGTTTGTCAACTTCGTTACAAAGATATAGTTATACAGATTCAAATATTTCTTGTTTCGTTCAATTCTGACTTATATTGAATTCTGTATATTCATTTGAAATTAGAAATCGAATTTTCGAACTACCGCGTCATTTTCAATTCCTTTTATAATTATATATAATTATTATATATTCTAACGACGACGTATATAAATATATTCGTTCGAATTCTATTCAAAATAAATTTTTCGACGATATTATTTAAAATAATTCATTTTGAATGTTCAAAATTCGCTAAAATTGCCGAAATAAAAATTTTAAACTGGCCCAGATTTTACGGGTTGTTACAAGTAATTAAATGCTCCAGTCTCTATATCCTTTGATTTATAAAATAAATTTCCATTTAGATCTATTAAAGCTCTTATGTGATTAAAGAATCTCTTGTTTGACATTCAAAAATAAAAGAACTTAGAGTTTGTATCACCTTATCGAAGCCAGGATACCTTAGCTTGCTGTTTGAAACCATTAAAATGTAATTGTTGCAAATTTCGAAATTCTTTTTTGCTTGTAAATAATTATCAAATAGGAGGATATCTTCAGGATTACTGTAGCAACTTTTTCGAGTTGGATTGCAGTTTCTTTAGCCTTTTTAAGGTTAGCAGAATTTTTATCCCTCACTTTATTCCAATGTTTCAACTCATTTTTGCAATTCTTGAGTTTTTGCATGAACTGATAGCTTTGAAATCCCCAAACTGCTGCATTGAAACTTTTTTGAACTGCATCATTATATCTAGGCAAATTTGGCTAATCATTCCTAAATATAAAAGGAAAACCCTTAGATTCTAGAGTAGGAATAAATTCTAGCATGATTGGATTATGATCACTTGAGTTTTGAGATAAAGAGAGTGCTTTCGTGTGCAAAAACATATGTAAGCATTTGTTATTTACAAGAATTCTATCTATTTTAGTAGCGATTCCTCTTCTGTGCCAAGTGAAATGAAAACCCATTGGTTTGATATCATTCAATGCAGTCTGGATAATGAACTTTTGAAATTCTCTAATGTGTTGATAAGGAAAAGATAATCCACTCTTTTATCAGTAAGAGATAACACATTGTTGAAGTCACCCATCAAAATCTATGTATCATTTATAGTGCTGGATTCAGTAATCAAATTCTTCCATAAAATAAGCCTTTCAGACAATGTATTACTTGCATATATCATTGTGAAAACCATTCCAAAGCCACCATTATCATTAGCTTTAACAACCAGATGCTGAAAAGAGGAAGATTCAAGCACCACATCCCAAACATTTGTATCCCAAATTAATAGAATTCAACCAATATAAGTAGAAGAATTATTTGTTAAAGATCTCCAAGAGCTAGGTAATAAAGAAGTAAACAACACTAAATTAGCTGCAGATAATTTTGTTTCCACTAAACCAACAAGAGTTGATTTAGTATGATTCAAGAAATGAAGTACATCCTTCATACAAAAAGATGTATTTATACCCCTTACATTCCATGTCAATAGTGTCATTTAACAGTGGTAGAGCTCCTAGTGTTTCTTTTAGGAGGAGCAATATAAGAAGAAGAAGCCCTGATTTATAACCTTGTAAGTAACTTGCTTTCTTATCTATAAGACTGTTTACATCAATCTACTTTCTTTTATCCACATTTTCCTCTTTGTTCTTTTCAGCAATTTCACCTGCAACTATATTTAAATCATCTGGCAATACTTTTTCAGGCATTTTGAAGTTTAGAAAATCAAGAGCATCAACAGATGCAAAAGCATTTTGCCTAGTATCATTATCTTCAGTTTGTTGATCTGGTTCATTAGCAACATCCCATGATCATGTTCTTCGGTTTGAGCATCTGGAGGTATCCGGCAAGGATCACTAGTATTTTCGTGAGACATATCATCATGGCTTTGCACTTCAAACAATTTATAGGTACAAACTCATACTCCAATCTAATAATATTTTTAGTGCCATTGTGGAATATGATTGGAATTGCTGTTTTTAGCTCAGTAAGGGTATCAATAGAAATTAGGACTCTAGCATATTTTGTAAATCTTCTTTCTGCTGTATTTTCATTAATCAATAAAGGTTTCAAAATAAAACTGGCTATCATTTGAATGGCATCTTTTGTCCAAAGTTCCATTGGTAAATCGAGAAGTTTAACCTAGATCTGAACTTCGTTACTCTGTTTTTTACTAAAATAATATCCAACATGCCAAGATTCTATCAATAACAATCTACCAAAATACGAATATGTGGAACTTTCCAATATTCAAGCATAAACAGATGTTTCAAATTATACCACAAAGTTACAGCTAGGAGATACACGAATATTGAAAATACCAGATGGCTTCCAGGCTCTCGAAATGTGTTCTCTAAGCTTGATGGTAGATAACCTAAAATGTATCGGGATCACCGCAATCGTATTGATTCAAGCCTCTTCCGATTTATTGAATAATATATTTTCAGGAATAAAAACATACTCAGACAATGACTTAACAATGTTCAAACTCCGATCAGAAAGTACCTGCCTACTATTGTCGTTTGTATCAGTATTAGGATGTAGATTTGGATGGAGGTTTATCTGAGGCTGCAATCATGGTGGAAAAGTTTGTGAGTTAGTTAGAGGAGCGTTGGCTGCCACTAAAAAGGAAAACACCTTGTATTAGTGATATATATATATATATATGTATGTATGTATGTATGTATGTATGTATGTATGTATGTATGCATACAAGTTCACATAAGTAAAAGCATAGAATTCAAACTTGGTATGTACATTTGCATATAAATAAATGTAGTATGTGTATATAAAAATATATGAAAGAAAATATATATGTAAATAAGATTATATGAGAATTTTAAATTTTATTTGTTTACATAATATGTAAATAGACATAGTATAGTATATAAGTAAATTGAATAAAAGATATGCAAGTTGAAAAGAAAGAACAAATGTTACATCATATATACATAAGATTTGCTGAAATAATCTTGAAAACAAGATCTTAATCTAGGAAATTTAAGATATAAGTACATAAGAAGGTATGAAGCCTAGTATAGGGTAAGATGGCTAAATAATATAGCATGTACAAATCAATATAGGAAGGCAAATCATAGGCTACATGTGCAGCCGAGACTATTAGCATTGAAAAGGAAAATGAAAGAAAGAAAAGCCTGCAAGTGTACTAATTTTGACAGAGGAAAACTAAGGAATTTATTGGAAAGGAAATGAAGCAAACAACTCATAAGAAGGTTGATGTGCAATGTGATATCCTACAGATAAGGCAATCATAGCCATGTGCAAACCCTATAGTGATAAGCATAGCCATAGTGATGGTGATAAGGCCAATGACTGCATGTGCAAACTCTGAAATAAGTAGCCTAATACTGTAAATAATAGCCCAGCTAATACACTAGAGTTTTATACCAAGTTTAGACAATAAACCCGTGTGCCAAACCCTATTTTAGCTCAGCCTAGCATTTGATATGAAAGAGGCCAACCAAGTACAAAGGAAGCGAAAGGAAATCAAAGCTTTTTAATAGGTTGATTCTTGCTTGGGAACTAAGGATGATTTGTATATATAAAAAGTACATACACATGTACATATGGTGCAAAAAGAACATGGCATGACTGTAATGCTTAGAGGCAAAGTTTGAAGACATTGATGGAATTGTATATCACACAACATCACCTCACTAGGTTGCTACATATAATACCATATATCCCTTAACACCTACCTGACTTAAGCCTACATCTTTCGTCTATAAATACACCTAGAAACTCTACAATTTCACACAATAGTTCACTGGAATTGGACATACAGGGAGCATAAACTAGGAACTAAAACTGTGTGCAAACTTGAGAGATAAAAGCAAGGCAGTGAACTAAACATAGTAGTATAACTGTGAGTAAACTCCTTTATTTACCTTTCTATCCTAAATTCATGAATGTATCTGTCATGATTCAAACATATATATGTAGATATATACATCTGATTTATGTTTTCATCTTGTGTGAATGAAATATCATGATAGATTACCTGGAAGTAATCTTTAATAGCAAAATTTGTATGTTTAAACAAAGCTAAAAAACACTCTCCTGCTGATTCAAAAAACAACAACAGGAATTCTATGTTGTTATAGTGATTGAGTCCAATATAAAAATTATTTGGTATTTACTCGTGGGTATTCTAAAATTGGTTCAAATCAAACAGCAACATATATTACCAAAAATCATCAAATCACAGTAAAGGAATAGAAAATTCTTAAAATTTGAAACAACATTATGATTTGATTATGTTATATGGATAGGTTTGAAATGGAAAATTATGAATTTTGATATCAAAATCATGATTATTAGTTGCCTAGACAATATGAATTCCTAAGTTGATCAAAAGTGTATTTTGACCAAATTTAAGTGATGGCGGAAGTCGTAGTCATGGTGCCGAAGTTAAAGGAGTGAGATAGATCATAGGAAAAATACAATAGGAATTTTTTAACTAGTAATTTACTTAAATTGGATCGAAGTAGGAAGTGTATGTTTTTTTTAGTACACTAGGGTTAATGGCAAATTGCGCCGAGGTGGTGATATTTCAGGTGATCGCACGGAGGGGAAAAGGATCAGTGGCTCCTCGCCAACCTATGACTTAAATTTGGAGGTATCTAGTGGTTGGTAGTGGCAAGGCAAGGGAATTTTGGGTGCAGACAGTTTGATGAACTGTTGATGGAAGCTTCATATTTTGATTTATTGAACTGTAGCAAATTCTGATGGCAGGAGTGGGTTCAGGCATGGGATTATGGTTTGTGGTGATGGTAGAGAAATATTTTTAATATGTTGTATAAATTATTAGTAAGGCTAAACTTTGAATTTTGGTGTTAAAATAGTGGAATGTAAGATTAATAAGGTGATTTGTGTGTAAAATAACTCATACAAACATAAACAAAGCCCAACCTAGTTAAAATGGCCTAAATTAATCATCTAATCCCTGATAGGCCATTAATTAAGCTCTAATAGGGTAATTAGAGAGGTAAGGGTCCGGAAAAGATGAAAACATCATTCATTTTCTTCTATATGTTTTCTTCTTCTCCAAAAGCTGAAAGACATAGTAAAAGAAAATTGAAAACTCCTCCTAAAAACTCAAACTTTCACTTCAAACTTATATTAAGAAAAAGTATGTTGAGAAATCTTGTTGCATGTTGCTGTAAACTTGCTTATAGGTAGATGATAGACTTAATCAAGTCAAAAGGCTCCATTCTTGTGTAAAATCTATACTTTAAATTATTGAAAATTACCAAATCGATGAGTATAGCTCATGCTTTTTAGTTTATACAATTTTTTGTGGTCATGTATAGTTGATTCGATCAGAAATCGTATCTCTGTAAACATAAAAATTTGATTTTATGTTTACAAACGAAAATCGGCTCTCTATCTAATTTTGTGATATTATAACTTCTTTGTTTCTTGCTGAAATCATGCCAAATCTTTTCTGCATGAAACCAATGTCGCTGGCTTATGTGCATGCCAATTTTCATGTCATTCCAACCTTTATATCATGTTAAAATTTTGTGCCAAAGTTTGAACCGAAAGAGGAATAGTGCTTGGGTGAAATCTTATCCCCCAGGTCGACCTATAGGTCAAACAGAACCATTGGGGCCGACCTGGTGGTAGGGTCGACCTCTATAGTGTATTTTTGTTTGGAAACTTTGCTTGTAGGAATTGATGATTGCACCTCTTTTCTGTATGAATCTCCTAGTATATTTGTTAATTGATATTGGTGAATTTTGAGAATATTTTGTATGATGTTTCTTAGGCTTAATCCTAAAATGGATAAGCCAATATTATCGCCAATTTGTACACCGAATTAATGATGTATTTTGTAATTTTTATTCTTGGTTTCATGAGCTATTTCATGAGATTTTCGACACCGTGCACGTTTTATAAAATGATTTCAATATAGAATTTTTCTTTATATATCTCTTTGAGACAAATGATTTTTCCATATTTTGGTTTTATAAAAATAAAACCATTTCAAGGCTATAATATATACAATATTTTCCAGTATATAGGAATTTTCAAAGAAACAAATCAAATGATTTCAAAATCGTTTTATAAACTCATTTTCTCAAGGCAAGTATTTTCAGTATGAAAAAGTACACGTTTTTGCACACCTCGAGAAAGTGAGAACATGATTTGTGACGACCCAAACTTCCCAGTAAGGAAAGCATGGATTGCTTTGAGAACAACACACATCTGAACACAAACTGAAGAACATTTTATTGCTGATTACAACAATTACATCAGAGTACAAGAATGTAACAGAGTATGAATACTTATTACATAATAGAAATACAATAATATCAGAGTTTTAAATTACATTTAAATAGCAGTGGAAAAATAATACAAATATACAACTGGAAGGAATACACGGATACAGAGCTTTCCGAATACCGCTTCAGCTGTAAGCCAGGATCCTGTAAATATATCTACAAAAAGCTACTCGACTGGCCGTATGGAAAATATAGGCACCCGAGTTTGCCAGTGAAACAAACTACAGGTCAGTCATGGGACTGGTACAAGAAATCTTAACTTAACTATCTAATAATAAGGCTAATCACAGGACCACACCGCTAACGCGGAACGGGTTTACTCCAATGGATTGCCAGTGCATAAAATAACGTAAATCGTTAAACAACGCAATGCTTTTTTTAGAAAAATGAAACCATTATAAGACCCAAGACCCATCACACAATGCATTGCAAACCGGAGGATAGGGTTTTACCTTATAATGGTCAAAAGATTCTTGATACGATAAAACGGATTTAATATTAGTGTGTGTATATATGGGTATATATATAATAAACATTGCAATCATAATGTATCAATCATAGACGGCATAGTACCCCATCCTACTATGTCGCCATACTAGTTCTACAATCAAAACCGCAAGGTCGTATTGGAAATTGGATTTCCATCATGAGTCGAGGCTAGGGCCAAGCTCCTCTCCAATTCGAGACACTCTAGCAAATGCCTCAGGATCCCCCGCAGTGAACCCTTGGAGCGGTAGGTCCGGTACCCGCCTATCGGCAATGGATTGGTTATGCCTGAACACACTTTTCCCGGTTCCTTTGAACCTATAGTATGACCACTAACGGCCTATAAAAATCCGAGGTGCCTCAAAATCCATCATCCAAATAAGTAAAATGCCAGCCAGTTTAAGCACTGACACTACCACTAGCTAGAAAGAAACGTGTGCACTCCCTACGTTCCATATCCCGTTTTTGACTCATACCGGGGTGTGAGGCTCGTGAAGTCACGATATACACTAAGCTAAGCCGTAATAGGCTATACTTTGATCATCCCACAAGGCCCTTCTTTTCAACAAAAGCCTTGATCAATTGCATCTTGGCGTGCCACATTGACAATCCACGCCATGCGATCGATCACTATTAACATATACCAGGGTGTTAAGTAGAGAATAAATCCTCCACCACCAAACAGACATACATTAACAGAAATCGATTTAATTCACATGGAACGAAATCCAATGTCAGACATGCATCCATTTACTAGCTTATGCTCTGGGTCTAAGCGAAAACCAAATCCGAACAATCACCCATAATCCGTACGGCCACCACTGAAGCCCCTTCAAGGTAGCTACTCCCATCAAGGGTCTCTGTAGCAACACATCCATTCGATGTGAAGATCGTCGATCTTCAAACACTGTCTTCATCTTCGACTCTTCATCGTCGTAGTAATTATTCGGAATGGGCTAAACTCGGTCTTTACGAATAACTTGCGTATTTTATAATCAAGTACTATAAAAACACATCCAACGCCTCATTCCAATTCAGAATATTCTTTTAAATAAAATATTCAAATTATTCTATCAAAGATAAATCCTTTAACTTTATACTTAAATCTTTCTTTAAAACACAATTTGGTCTTAAATACCAAAAGTCATTATTCAATGATTATTTAAATTTAAGAAATAAATCTTATCTTTAACTGGGTTAAAGAACTAGTGTCATTTTAAAACACCGTTCACGATAAACCCAAAATCGACTTCCATTAAATATGGAATCTTCACAGAAATCAAATCAATATATGATCGTTATAAATTTCTGTATCCGACCAATAATATAAATGGAATAACGGCAAAGCCTTTTAAATTTCATATGTAGTATCGGTTTTCTTTTACAGAAGCTTATCTCGGTTATAATTAATTCGAATTCCATTCAACTCCAATTTAATATATTTAATGGGAAAACTTTACTTTTGGAAAATTCCCTTTAAAATCCTAATAAAAGATTTATAAATTCCAAATCATATTTTCACTATCAGTTGGTTTAAAGAACAAATGTCGCTTAAAAACATAGTTCACAATAAACCCAACTCACATTCATCTTATTTCAATCACTAAATATAATTGAAAACTTTAATAATCTAAATTAAAAGATTATTCTCTTCATACGGGGTTTAAGAACAATGTTATTTAAGACACTATTCACGACAAACCCAAAATCCAATTTATTTAATTTGACTTCAATTAAATATTAGCAAATTGGAAAAATTCATTAAATCTAAATTTAATGATTTACTCTAGTTAATAACTAGTTCATTTCAATAAAAATATATTTTTCTAAAATATATTCTTTTTCTAAAACATATTCTTTTTCTAAGATATATTTTCTAAATTATTCTTTTCTAGAATATTCTTTATTGGAATGTGACCCAATCAACATCCATATATTGCATGTAATCAATGATAAATATTTATCAAACATCCAAATACAACCAGAGTGGATTCTACACTAAATATTGGGACTAGTGTAGGTCAAATATCATCCCAACACCCGTGTGGGGTTTCATCCAACAAACAAATAATGAATATACTAACAATATATTTAACACACCAAACACTTGAGCAATGTGTGAAAATTATCAACCCAATCACATAAACAAGTCGGATGACTTGTAAATGGAAGTGTACTGTTCAGTTTGAATATACTAACAATATATTTAACACACCAAACACTTCAACATCACAGACATATGTTTCAAGCCATAGCTAATATCATATTTTTAACATATGATCTTTTTATTGTAACTAATTGACAATAAAAAAAAATATTAACTTTTATTTCTAATCTTCTTATTGTTAACCCATGACAACAAAATCTTAACTTTTGTTTTTATTCTTTTCATCGTTAACCAATGATAATAAAAATCTTATCTTTATCTCTATTCTTTTTATTGTGAACAAACGACGATAAAAATCTAGTACTTTATTCCCATTCTTTTTATTGTTGACAAATGACAATAAAATCTTAACCCTTATTTACTGACCAAAAAGTATATTTTGGTCTCATTCATTTTTAAATGACAACATGAATATTTTACTTCATTCTTTTTAAAATGACAAAAATGTCTCTTTTATCCTAATTCTTTTAAAGTGACAAAAATTGTAATTTTGTCTAATTCTTTTAAATGTACAAAATATGATCATTTCGTCAAATTCTTTCTAATGATCAAAATGTAATCTTTCTTCTTAATGACCAAAATGTAAAATTCGGTTAAATCCTTTCTAATGTAAACAAAATATGAATTTTTTCATATCCTCTTTAATGTAAACAAAATATGAATTTTGTTATATCCTCTTTAATGTAAACAAAATATGAATTTTGTTATATCCTCTTTAATGTAAACAAAATATTCATTTCTAATTCAATCTTTTTAATGATTCTAAAATGACGGTGAAATATGACATTCCAAAATGTAATCAAAATGACATTTTGTATTATTTGACTAAAAATGACATGTTTTTATTCTAAATATTTGCTAACAAAACAGTCTTTTCATACTAATGTTACATTTCTATGTCACAATGTATTTTAATGTAACTTTACGCTTTAAAATAAAATTGTACTTTTACTACAAAGATAACATTTTATAACAAATGTTATTTTTGTCACAAATGAAACATTTTATAACAAATGTACTTTTTATCTAATATTACATTTTAAAACAAAAATGTATTTTTAATGACAGGTAACATTTTATAAATAAAAATGTACTTTTTAATTCTAATATTTGTATGTAAACAATATTACCTAGAAATGATATCTTGCAATTCTAATCTTTTACATGAAATTAATATTACATAAAAAAGATAACTTGAAATTCTAATCTTTTAAATGTAAACAATATTACACAAAAATGCAATATTGAAAATCAAATCTTTTAAATGAAAATATAACTACATTAAAAATGTAATCTTTTTATTTGAAAACATATTACATAAAAATGCAACTTTGAAATCAGTTCTTTATTTTGTTTTTTGTCTCTAATTTGAAAATAAAAAGGCATCTTTAAAAATCTATTCTTTTATGTAGACAATACTGCATCAGAATGTGTATTCTATTTTGTTGAAAATCTAGTTCAACAAAATAACATAAAAATGTTAATTCTATTTTTATTGAAAAACTAGTTCAACAAAATAACACAAAAATATGTATTCATGTTTAATTGCAAAATTTGACTCAACAGAAATGAATAAAAGGTTTGATTCATTTTAATATTAAAAATTGTTGATTTAACAAGTTAAACAAATTATGTGTTTCATATATGTTGAAAATTCTAATCCAACATATCTACAACGTTTGGTTTGATACACATTTGATTCTTTATGTATAAACAAAAATGGTGTATTTTTGTTTAAACCAATTCCTAATTTACAGGAATATTTCAATTTTGATAGTATAACAAACAAAATGATAATTTTGTTTAGTCTAATTCAAATTAACCGAAAAGTTAATTTTAACAATAAAATGAACAAAATTTTTTTTGTTCAATCTAATTCTAATCAACAGAAATGTAACTTTTTACAATTCTATCGCCACAATCCAAATCAACCAAACAGATGTGTATTTACAATTAACACAGAGTAATAATAGTATGAATTAACTGCAAATTTATAACGATAATTTCAGAATTTATTTCAATTATAAAGGAAAGAAATAAATTAGATTTCTCACTTTGATTTGTTTTCAGAAATCGTTCGTGTTCAGATTTGGCTGAATTTTCAAAGTCCTCCATTTCAGATCTGGTCTGTACTGTTGTGTAGATCTCGGAAAGGTGATTCCAACGCATCTCGTTTCGTTTAATTCCGTTCTGATTTGAAGAAGTTATGATCATTTATCTCTTTATTTATAATAAAACATATTTAATTTAATTAACATTTTCCTTAACCTTGCTTATTTAAAATTAGACCGTTCAATTCCTTAATCCATCTTCTTCCTTCCTTAGTTAAACCGAACCCAACATCGTGCCCTTTGACCTTGATTTGCGCGCTCTACCATGGACCGGAATCGGATCCACGTCCACACCCTCATCCGCTGTCACGCCGCCTTCCATTCCCCACCACCTCGGCCAACTCGGTGGGCCCACCCCCTTGAAACCCGAGCTCGAATGAAACGGGTTTGGACCCTGAATCTGCCCCTATCTTCCACCAAAACCGATCATGGCCGTTGACAACAAAGAGCTCGAGAAGCTCTTTAATTTCCCCCTAGTAATGTTCTGATTTTATTGAACAAATTAAGAGAATTTTGAGAGGAATCGAAACAGCTTTTCAGCCATTGAAATAGGAGTGCGGCGGCTACATACTGTTTAGGGGATTAGGGTTTTGTTTAATTGGATTTTATAATATTTTAATAATTTAATTAACCCTATAAAGGCCCAGTTTAATACTAACTCCAATTCAGGCCCAACGACAGACATTCCTAGCTAATAACCCCTATTCTGAACCCAATGGGCTATGTCCCGTGAGCCCAAACGAACGTTTCAGCCACCTTTTCTTTAATTTAAAATAAAAACATTTATTATTTAATTTAACCGTACATTTTAATTTACCGGGGCCACATACGACCTCTAAAAATTCTTGAAAAATTATATTTGGCTTTGTTACGACGATACGGTCCTAACAAAACTAATTTCGTCGAATTCTGAGCTTGCTTGACAATTGGCTATTTTCAAGTCGATTAAATTTGACTAAAACAGTCAAAACACGTTTTCTTTTACCACGCACACATATTATTTCGAAAAATTATGAAAATTGAAACTTAGCAATAATTTGACGTTCCGGTTCCAACAAAAGTAGTTTCGTCGAAAACCGAGGTCGTTTGAAAATTGACTATTTTCAAGGCCAATATATTTAATTAAAATATATATAAATTCTACAGCGACTTTTCTAACTTTTAAACTGGACATAACTTTTGATTTATAAAACGAAATTTCAATTTTTCAGATTCATTAGAAAGATATGATTAAACAGATTTAAATATTTCTTGTTTCACTCAATTCTGATTTATTTTGAATCCTATACAGTCAATCAAAGTTTAAATTCAAAATTTCAAACTGCGGCGCTGTTTTAAACTCCTTTTATAATTAAATTGAATTTATTCGTTTTAAAATAAATTTCTAGTCGTTATTATTTAAAATAAATTATTTTAAATATTACAATCCATTAAAATTTCTAAAGTAAAAAAATTTAAATTGGCCCCAAAATTCCGGGTTGTTACATGATTTAACGGTATAATAAATTACGTGGTATAGGATACATAGATTAATTATATCAGTAAATTCCTTACTCACTAACTGAAGCTCTTTCTACTTCTAAGTGTGTTGTAGGCGGATTAGTAGTAAACTGATTAGTGAAACATGCGGTATGCGACGTACTGTTTTCACTTTTCGAGTTACTACTTGGAAGTCTGTGGCACATTATTGTTGTTGTTTGTTGCTAGTACTTGCTCGGGGGGTGTTAGACTTGGGAGGAGTCTTTTATGTACATATTCATTTGGCCAGAGAGATAGGGTTAAGTTACACTCGGCCGGGGGTTCATAGTGATGAACGCTTGAATATGTATATAATACTTGGCAAAGATCGGGGAGAGCTATATATTTGATGCATGTGTTATTCACTATTTGGATCCGCCTTTTGATGTTATTTGTTGTTCTGATCCATTTTGATGCCACATGTTGCTTTGGATTCATCCATAATGCTTTGTTGATTTGTTGCTAGTTGTTGTTTTGGATCCTATTCAAGGTGCCATAATTGATGTTGTTGTTAATTCATTTATATAGCCGTAGTGCTACCATAATATTCTTATACATTTAGTGATTTCACTATGTTTCTTGGAACACTCATAAGTGTTTTATTTCACTATGTTGTTTAGAACACTTATAATAGTTATATATATATATATATATATATATATATTGATGTTTGTTGGTCACATTGTTATATACACCATTCATGATATCATTATAAGGTGTTCACTTGTACCCTATCTCACAAATCTTATGTTGTACCAAGTTGAACCTACTCTTTCTCTACTCAAAAAGAGTTAATTCCTTATAATGCTATATTCTTCTACTACTAATACAATTTAAACTAGACCGACTAATGTATTTTTATACTCAGATCATGTAACGTCCCAGTTTTTGGACTAATTCTATAATCAATAATTTATAGATTATACTGGTAATTAAATTCCAATAAATAATTTTGGATTTAAATATTATAGGAAATTCTGAATAAATGATTATCATAAAATTCTAAGTGTATATTTAAATTTATTGTATTCATCAGTGTATATGAATATGTAAGCAAGTAGACTTGGGATTTACTTCACATGAAAGGTAAACAAGATAAAATTTAACTTTCTTTATTTATAATCCGCATAAATATTTCTTGAATACCCTTCCTTGTAATAGTGGTTATTGTATAATTGTGTTAACAAAATAATTTTTCTTAAATAATCTTCTTGTAGTAATGTTTATTTTAGAATTCATCATTTTACAAGTAATCAAATCAAACTAAAATAAAGCAACTGACTTAGAATATTTACTTTAATTAACATATATAAGTGATATATATATATATTTGAAAATTAGTTCTCTTTATTGCTAAAAACCAATAAAACCTCCTTTATAAGCCTTATCAAACCCCTGTAATCCCCCTAACCTAGATGGGTGCCTTAGAGGGAAAAAGAGTACATATAAATTAAGCATACAACTGAATGAAACATCTCAACATATGAAACTAATAGAGTACATTAGAAATGCTGAAATAAAAATAAAAACACTAAAGATCCATCTACAAAGCCCAAAACCAGGCCCATATCTTCTTCTCCTTCCGCCTGAATTCAGATGATGCCTCGTATATCAACCAGTATCATTTAATTCAATTCCCCATCTACCAAGCCACTGTTCATTTCTCCCATTCCGAGACATCTTGCTGCTATTATTTCTCACCAGAAACCCTATTTCCCTTTCAATCTTCAACAAACATACAGCTGAACTTATATTTTTTCCATGGAATACCCTCATATTTTTTTTCTTTCCAAATGAAGTAAATTGCAATCGTGAAAGCAGCACAAGCCACATCCCTCAATTGATCCTTTGACTTAAAGTTAGATTGAATGATTTTAGCCTTCTCTTTTAGAATGTTTAAGAGCTCAAAGGAAGAGACAATATCTGCTTTAAAGACAAACAAATATAAGTTGAATAGTCATATGTAAAAAAACAAGTGTTGAATAGATTTAGGATGGTTATTGCACAAAGGACACATTGTATTTGTGATATTACCAAATTGCTGAATTTTATCCTTAGTATTCAATCTCCCAAGTATGGCGAGGTAAGCTATAAAAGACATCTTTCTACACTTCTTTGGGTGCCATATCACAGAAAAAACATTATCATTTACTTCATGGTTTCTCAAATAATCCCAAGCTCTATGAAAATAAAAAAATACCTCCTTCACACCATTCATACAAGTCATTGATATTGTTTGTGTAAGTAGAAATAGAATTGATTTCTGCTAACAATTCTCTTGTTGTAGGGTGGATTTTTGGTTCAAACAATTCATTTCTAATAATGCATTTTACTCTATAATCAGCATTACCAATCATGTTTAGCCTATTATATCCAAGTGAATCGACCAAGCATTGGCAATTTATCCAGGGTTCAAACCACATGTAAGTATCCTCTCCATTTTTAATGATTTTATTAAACAAATTGCTTTGAGTTAGTTCTAAGTCTAAGAAAAGATTTCCAAGATGATGATGCATTATTATCTAAAGCCATAGACCAAAAATAAGCTCTTTTACAATACCTATTATGTATCCAATTACTCATAATGAAGTATTAGAAAGGAAGTTCTAGAGTAGTTTAACATAGATAGCTTTTTTAAGATCTGAAAAATTCTTCAACCCTATTCCCCCTTTAGCCTTTGGCCTACACAAATTATGCCAAGCAACTTTATGTGATGTACCTCCCCAAAATAAATCTACACATGTAGATTGCAACTTTTCTAGAGTATATTCTGGTATTTGATAGATAAAAAGCCAATATAAAATGATGGGAGTTATAAAAGTGTTAATCAATTCTAACCTTTCGGCAAAACTCAGCAACTTGGTTTCCCATCCACTATTTCTGCTCTGCACTCTTTGTATAAGGGAGTTACATTCTGAGTAATGTGAGTAGTTAGAGGACAATGGCACACCCAAATATTTAATTGGTAACACACCTTGACCATGTAACGACCCACATTTTTGACCATTTAAATCGACAGTAAACCACACATGTCGACCCAAACAAAGCGCAAATGCAAGTAGTTATTGGAAAAAGAAAAAAAAAAGAAGAAAAGAAAGAAAGGAGAGAAAAACCAATCACAGAACCTCACCGCGGAAGGACAACATATAATAAACAAATAGCAGTTTAAAAACGGTTGAAATGTATACATCGGTTATAACATTCAATGATTATCAGAGTTACATATACATACAGCTGTACATAATAAGCAGCGGAAATAAATGCAGCGGAAAATTATATATAGTATATATATATATATGCCAAATCTTCGTCTTCGTGCTCCAAAGGAAAATCTTCGCTAACTGCAACATCTGCTGACCCGAGCGTATTGCATAAAAAAAAACACAACAAACACTCGGATCAGCACTAAATCATTCTCATATTAGTCAAATTAAAATATGAAATAACATCAGTGTCATGGGTGCAGTAACTCAAGTGATGTTACGGGATTTTTCCATCTCTCGAGGATCCGTTAGACTAATATCTATATAATAATATAGTACGCTATTATGATAGTGTCTATCCAGTAAAGTATAAATACTGCAAATAGCGTAAGCGGGATTACCATATTACCCTTACGCCGTTTATAGGCATCAACAGTCTATACAGTACCGTAAATTCACCGTACTGGTGTTATCAGAGGGCACTCCATAGAAGGCAATGCTAAATCAAAATCGTATGGGGCTCGATAAGGATATATATGACAAGGCACTCAAGGCAATGCCCAGGGTAGGATTCTACCAATTGCACTCCCGGACCGGTGGTAACGCATAGCAGCCACTACCGCCAACCTCGGAACACACTCCCAAAGTCAAAATGGGCCCAAATCATCATTATCATCATAGTCATAGAAATAGTATCGAAGGAGTGAGTCCGATCAAAGGTGCTACCTCAATTAGTCACGGTATAGCTCCTGTTTTAGTCATTTTAATTCTGACCCGAAGGTCAGGGCTATTTCGCAATCGCTCATCTTCCTTCGATTAAATAATCGCCTTCAAGTCATCATATCTCATTCTGGATACGTCGGAACGTTCACAGATACGTCAAAACGTTTATAGTTGTCAAAGTGGTATCGACACTGACAGAGAGTATGCCTTATGCCGACTCCGGTCTCTTTGACAACCAACGCTTACATCTTTCATATCGGTTGGTTCTTTTACATTTCAAAGGTTCGCTTTCATATCAAAATATCGTATTTTGTCTCGAACCAAATTTATATTCAAAAATAGAATATAGTTTCATATCGAAATATCATAAATCATACCAACCCGATTATATTCTAAAATTAGAATATATTTCCATATCTTATGTCATAATCATATAGTATTTCAAAAATCGACTTATATTCAAATAGAATATATTCAATCTCAAAAGATTTCAAATTATTCCAAATCGATTCATATTCGAATTTCATTCATATTCCAATAGAATATATATACTTCTATAACTTACTTTCAATCCCCTTAGGAGATAAGTTTATATTTAGTGGAATATAAACCATCTTCCATATTTGAAAACGGTTTGAAATCGATTCATAAAGAAATACTTTTATCTCAACTCCATTTCAACAACGATCTTAGATCCAGCACTTTCCATTCGGAGGAAAAATGACACTTATAAGATATAAATTTAAAAGATAGATGTTTATAAAGAAACCTTTATATAAATAATATACGTATAGAATATAATAGTAAAAAAAAGGATAAATAAGTTTAAAACACTATATATATACAGATTTTAAAATTCACTAAATAGTTTTAAATCAAAGAATATAAGAAAATTTTGGTTATATAAAATAGTTATGGATAAAAATTTAATAAAATAAATTTCTAGAAAGAATAGCTATAAAAATCAAAATTTTATATATATATAATTTTTTACTGAAAATCGATTCTTCCTTCCGAACTTCGATACTCGAATCTAAACTCCAGTTTCAATGGAGTTGCTTAGCTCAAGGACTTATTTCAAATCCCATTTCAACCCGTTTCAAATTCAAGGATTCAAGACCATACTCGAATTAGGTTTGAAGAACAATTTTCAAGTATTCTCCATTATCTTGATTCAAAAATTTAGATTATATAAGAATTTATTTAAATCTGAATCTACCCAATTCTTACAAAACCCAAATCAAAAATTTGAATTTTTAACACTTCAATTAGCTTAGGAAACAAAATCTCTTAAATCATTTCAGGTCATATTTAAGATTCAGATTTCAAGGAAAAATAAAACTTATCGAAATCAATACGTTTCCCTTGAATGAAATTTCCATAAAATAGAATTTCGAATATTAAAATCATTTAACCAACCGATGTCCATATATAGTTTGCTATCCTATGGCCAAGTGAGTCTTAAATTTAATTTCTCGATATTTCGGGATGGATCTATCATTTCAATCCAATTCAGGGTCACAGGTATGTATCATTTCAACTTGTGTTCTTAATTCATTCAATTTGATAAATCCCGGATTTATTAGATGCCCATAACATCAAAGGTGAGAAATTGGGATTTATCGGAAATGCATGGAATATCATGTACTGAATAAGCAGCCAGTTCATGCAGCATTCATTCATCAATCAAATTAAATCAAGGCATCCATCACATCATTTCATTCAAACAGTAAATGAAAGCATTTTACTGGTTAACAAGTGTCGGGATTTCTAATTAGAAATTTAAATTAAATTTAAATAACTAATTATCGATTTTATTTGCATATTAACACTTGCATGTCAAACTTAAACAATCGTTCATCAACAACACAAACTTGCAACCAATTTACTTCATAATTTAATTTAATAAATATGGGAATAATTTAGTATTTCGTGAGCGAAGAATCACTCACCTTTGGTTCTCTAGTTAGTCGAACACCCAACTAAAGCTCAAAATTTGACAGTCTCTAAATGCAGCGAAACCAGTGCCATAACGTCCGCAATTTCGCCACGATCCTAACGCAACAAACCGCGCGTCAATCCGAGGTCGTATGAAGAAGTTATGCTTATTTTACCGTTGAATTTGAAAATATATAAAATTAATTAAATAATATTCTCACCCAACCAGGCCGTGCCACGTCAGCGCGCCTCAATCGTTCTTCCCGCTCGAAGACCCTTCTCCTTCGCTACAGTAACCGTGAAAACCAACCCATTATGACACCATCTTTGACCATCGTTTTCTCTGAGCTCCGGCAACCGGAAGGAGCGAAACCACCACCATCTTCAAGCTCAGATCTCGGCGCCTCTTCCCTCCAAAGCTGACGGTCTCCGGTGGCCTTAATCGCTGCCCTCGGCGAGCTCAACGGAACTCGAACTGAGCCCTAAACCACGAATTCATGCCTCCTCCGACCATGATATGACCAGCGAACACCATAGACAAACTTCCCCGACCATCCTCTACAAAACCCACGTCTTAGATTCTTCGATTACGCCCTAAATCAAAAACGCCTAAATTCGAGCCTAGGGTTTCGCAGTCTGCAACTTTGACCGTACATTTCTGGTGAATACAAGCGCTGCATGTTGAAATGAACTACACCAGAAGCTTCGTATCGTCGAGGCCTTCGATTTGATATATAATATGCTATGGTTTGGAGAGATTTGAATTTGAAAGCTTGGATTTTTATGTCTAGGGTTTTGAAAATATTGATTTCTGCCATTGAAGATAAAAATTGACAGATAGAAAAGTATACGTGAATGAGAAGTGAGATGGTGAGGTGGATATAGAATTCTATTTATATAAAGAAGGCCCAAACACTAGAAATACCCAATTATCCATTTACATTGATCTCGTTCACATTTTCTCTCATACGAACAAACGGTAAGTCAGATTGTAACGCAAATTGAAATCCTATAATAATTCACTATTCCGGTTCCGATGGCGCCAGTTTCGTCGAATTCCGAGACAGTCGCCAAAACAGTTAAATTTCACCGTTAATTAATTAATTAATTAATTATTCAATTATTCGATTAACCGTTTTAAATTCAAATTAAATATTCATTGAATTCAAATTTAAATCAAATTATAACTTAAATAAATTTCTACAAATAAGTTTCACACATTTTCAAATCATAATTTGATTATTTGAATCTTGATTGAAATTTCAGTTATAAATTAACGACTTAAAATTCCATCATCAAATCAATTAAATTTGAATTCCCTTTTTAAATTAACTCTCTCACAATAATCTAATTATTTAAATATTAAATTTCAAATTACTGCTTTTCAAAACTAAATTTGAAAAATATATTTACTCAATTTATACAATCATCATCATTAAAAATTAACACAAATTTGATTTTCCCTATATATTCCAATTTATTTATTTTAAATTGAAATTTAAATATACTAAAATTTTGGGACGTTACAGATCAAAACCCAAAATATATTGGATTTCTGTAGAATTTATAGCAGATACACTGAAGAACACTTTGGTTTTAGAAGCATTCACATTTAGCCCTGCATATTTGCTCAATTTCTGGAACATCCCCTTTAAAGAATTAGCATTAAACACCGAATCTTTACCAAAAATCATTAGATCGTCAGCATATAATAAATGCGAGATAATTGGCTGAATGAAGAGCTAGGCTGAAATTGCTTTAACATAGATGCCTCATCCATAAGGTAAGAAAAAAATTGCATTGCAATAGCAAATATGTAAGGAGATAAAGGATCTCCTTGCCTAATACCCCTATTTGATGATATGAACCTGTTTGGTATGCCTTCAATCGTAATAGAATAAGTTGTTGTCATGCACTCATATACTAGATTTACAAAATGTGTAGGAAAATTCATCTTTGATATAATGTAACATATGAATTCTCTATTTACCCTATTATATGTCTTTTGTAAATCCACCTTAACACATAGTTCAGGCATCCCTTTTTTCTTGAAATCTTGCAATAATTCATGTGCCAACAAGATGTTATCACCAATGTATCTATCTTTGATAAACGCACTTTGATTCTTAGAGATTAAATAAGGCAGGAAGTGCGTAAGTCTATTACACAAAACTATAGAATTTTTTTGTAATAGACATTACAGCAAGATATTGGTCGACAATGTGCAGTCTCTGTTGGTCGATCATTTTTAGGAATTAGAGTAATAGAAGTGTGATTTAGAGATTTTGGCAATTTACCTGATAAGAAGATATCAGTAATAGCCGTTAGTAAATCATTCTTCAACAAATCCTAATGAAATTTCAAGAACTTTGCATTAATCCCATATGGCCCTGGGTTAGAATCATCTTGAATTGAAAATAAAGTAACTCTGATTTCAGTTATTTCAACTACTTTGAAGAGGAATTGATGTCCTTGTGAGTTCATAGTGGATATAGGATGAAAAGAAGGAAATTCTGAATTACTAGGACCACTAAACATGTCCTTATAGTAATTAATTTCTCCAGTCTCTATATCCTCTGATTTATATAATAAATTTCCATTTAGATCTGTTATATCTCTTATGTGATTAAAGAATCTCTTGTTTGACATTCAAAAATAAAAGAACTTAGAGTTTGTATCACCTTGTTGAAGCCAGGATACCTTAGCTTGTTGTTTGAAACCATTAAAATGTAATTGTTGCAAATTCTGAAAAAAAAAATTGGCTTGTAAATAATTATCAAACAGTAGGATATTTTCAGGATTAATGTCAGCAGCTTTTTCGAGTTGGATTGCAGTTTCTTTAGCCTTTTTAAGGTTAGCAAAATTTTTATCCCTCACTTTATTCCAATGTTTCAACTCATTTTTGCAATTCTTGAGTTTTTGCATGAACTGATAGCTTTGAAATCCCCAAACTGCTCCATTGAAACTTTTTTTAACTGCATCATTATATCTAGGCAAATTTGGCCAATCATTCCTAAATCTAAAAGGAAAACCCTTAGATTCTAGAGTAGGAATAAACTCTAGAATGATTGGATTATGATTACTTGAGTTTTGAGATAAAGAGAGTGCTTTCGTGTGCAAAAACATATGTAAGCATTTGTTATTTACAAGAATTCTATCTATTTTAGTAGCGATTCCTATTATGTGGCAAGTGAAATGAAAACCCATTGGTTTGATATCATTCAATGCAGTCTGAATAATGAACTTTTGAAATTCTCTAATGTTTTGATAAGGAAAAGATAATCCACTCTTTTATCAGTAAGAGATAACACATTGTTGAAGTCACCCATCAAAATCCATGTATCATTTATAGTGCTGGATTCAGTAATCAAATTCTGCCATAAAATGAGCCTTTCAGACAATGTATTACTTGCATATATCATTGTGAAAACCATTCCAAAGCCACCATTATCATTAGATTTAACAGCCAGATGCTGAAAAGAGGAAGATTCAAGCACCACATCCCAAACATTTGTATCCCAAATTAATAGAATTTGACCAATATAAGTAGAAGAATTATTTGTTAAAGATCTCCAAGAGCTAGGTAATAAAGATGTAAACAACACTAAATTAGCTGCAGATAATTTTGTTTCCACTAAACCAACAAGAGTTGATTTAGTATGATTCAAGAGATGAAGTACATCCTTCAAACAAAAAGATGTATTTATACCCCTTACATTCCATGTTAATAGTGTCATTTAACAGTGGTAGAGCTCCTAGTGTTTCTTTTAGGAGGAGCAATATAAGAAGAAGAAGCCCTGATTTATAACCTTGTAAGTAACTTGCATTCTTATCTACCAGACTGTTTACATCTATCTACTTTCTTTTATCCACATTTTCCTCTTTGTTCTTTCCAGCAATTTCATCTGCAACTATATTTAAATCATCTGGCAATACTTTTTCAGGCAATTTGAAGTTTAGAAAATCAAGATCATCAACAGATGCAAAAGCATTTTGCATAGCATCATTATCTTCAGTTTGTTGATCTAGTTCATTAGTAACATCCCATGTATCATGTTCTTCGGTTTGAACATCTAGAGGTATTCGGCAATGATCACTAGTAACTTCATGAGACATATCATCATGGCCAAATAGATTGCACTTCAAACATTTTATAGGTACAAACTCGTACTCCAATGAAATAATATTTTTAGTGCCATTGTGGAATATGATTGGGATTTCTGTTTTTAGCTCAGTAAGGGTGTCAATAGAAACGAGGACTCTAGCATATTTTGTAAATCTTCTTTCTGTTGTATTTTCATTAATCAATAAAGGTTTCAAATTAAACTGGCTATCATTTGAATGGCATCTTTTGTCCAAAGTTCGATTGGTAAATAGTGAAGTTTAACCCAGATCTGAACTTTGTTACTCTGTTTTTTACTAAAATAATATCCAACATGCCAAGATTTTATCAATAACAATATACCAAAATATCAATATGTGGAACTTTCCAATATTCGAGCATAAGCAGATGTTTCAAATTATACCGCAAAGTTACAGTTAGGAGATACATGAATATTGAAAATACCAGATGGCTTCCAAGCTCTCGAAATGAGTTCTTTAAGCTTTATGGTAGATAACCTAAAATGGATCGGGATCAACGCAATTGTATTGATCCAAGCCTCTTCCGATTTATTGAATAATATATTTTCAGGAATAAAAACATACTCAGACGACGACTTAACAAAGTTCAAACTCCGATCAGAAAGTACCTGCCTACTATTGTCGTTTGTATCAGTATTAGGATGTAGATTTGGATTTGAATTTGTTGGTGAAGATGGAGGTTTATCTGATGAGGATGGAGGTTGCAATCATGGTGGAAAAGTTTGTGAGTTAGTTAGAGGAGCATAGACTGCCACTAAAAAGGAAAACAACTTGTATTAGTGATATATATATATATATATATATATATATGTTCGTATGTATGCATACAAGTTCACAAAAGTAAAAGCATAGAATTCAAACTTGGTATGTACATTTGCATATAAATAAATGTAGAATGTGTATATAAAAATATATGACAGAAAATATATATGTACATAAGACATATATGAGAATTTAACAGTTTATTTGTGTACATAATATGTAAATACACATAGTATAGTATATAAGTAAATTGAATAAAAGATATGCAAGTTGAAAAGAAAGAACAAATGTTACATCATATATACATAAGATTTGATGAAATAATCTTGAAAAGAAGATCTTAATCTAGGAAATTTAAGATATAAGTACATAAGAATGTATGAAGCCTAGTATAGGGTAAGATGGCTAAATAATATAGCTTGTAAAAATCAATATAGGAAGGAAAATCATAGGCTACACGTGCAGCCGTGACTATTAGCATTGAAAAGGAAAATGAAAGAAAGAAAAGCCTGCAAGTGTACTAATTTTGACAGAGGAAAACTAAGGCATTTATTGGAAAGGAAATGAAGCAAACAACTCATAAGAAGGTTGACGTGCAATGTGATATCCTACAGATAAGGCAATCTTAGCCATGTGCAAACCCTATAGTGATAAGCATAGCCATAGTGATGGTGATAAGGCCAATGAATGCATGTCCAAACTCTGAAATAAGCAGCCTAATACTGTAAATAATAGCCCAGCTAATACACTAGAGTTTTATACCAAGTTTAGACAATAAACCCATGTGCCAAACCCTATTTTAGCTCAGCCTAGCATTTGATATGAAAGAGGCTGACCAAGTACAAAGGAAGCGAAAGGAAATCAAAGCTTTTTAATAGGTTGATTCTTGCTTGGGAACTAAGGATGATTTGTATATATATAAAGTACATATACATGTACATATGGTGCAAAAAGAACATGGCATGACTGTAATGCTTAGAGGCAAAGTTTGAAGACATTGATGGAATTGTATATCACACAACATCACCTCACTAGGTTGCTACATATAATACCATATATCCCTTAACACCTACCTGACTTAAGCCTACATCTTTCATCTATAAATCACCTAGAAACTCAACAATTTCACACACTAGTTCACTGGAATTGGACATACAGGGAGCAAAAACTAGGAACTAAAATTATGTGCAAACTTGAGAGATAAAAGCAAGGCAGTGAACTAAACATAGCAGTATAACTGTGAGTAAACTCCTTTATTTACCTTTCTATCCTAAATTCATGAATGTTTCTGCCATGATTCAAACATATATATGTAGATATATACATCTGATTTATGTTTTCATCTTGTGTGAATGAAATATCATGATAGATTACCTGGAAGTAATCTTTGATAGCAAAATTTGTATGTTTAAACAAAGCTAAAAACCACTCTCCTGCTGATTCAAAAAACAACAACATGAATTCTAGGTTGTTATAGTGATTGAGTCCAATATAAAAATTGTTTAGTATTTACTCGTGTGTACTCTAAAATTGGTTCAAATCAAACAGCAACATATATTACCAAAAATCATCAAATCACAGTAAAGGAATAAAAAATTCTTAAAATTTAAAACAACATTATGATTTGATTATGTTATATGGATAGGTTTGAAATGGAAAATTATGAATTTTGATATCAAAATCATGATTTTTAGTTGCCTAGACAATATGAATTTCTAAGTTTATCAAAAAGTGTATTTTGACCAAATTTAAGCGATGGCGACGGTCGTAGTCATGGTGCCGAAGTTAGAGGAGTGGGATAGATTATAGGAAAAATACAATAGGAATTTTTTAACTAGTAATTTACTTAAATTGGATCGAAGTAGGGAGTGTATGCTATTTTTGGTACGCTAGGGTTAATGGCAAATTGCGCCGAGGTGGTGATATTTCAGGTGATCGCACGGAGGGGAAAAGGATCAGTGGGTCCTCCCCAACCTATGACTTAAATCTGGAGGTAACTAGTGGTTGGTAGTGGCAAGGCGAGGGAATTTTGGGTGCAGACAATTTGATGAACTGTTGATTGAAGCTTCATATTTTGATTTATTGAACTGGAGCAAATTCTGATGGGAGGAGTGGATTCAGGCATGGGATTATGGTTTGTGGTGATGGTAGAGGAGGCAAGATGGCCGAGGAAGAGATGGTGCATGTATACAGTCCACAATGTGCACATATATGGTGAAATACAAACAACAAGAAGAAGAGGAAATAAAAGAGCGGATCAGGAAGGAGAAAAAGGGGGATCAGACTGGATGGATCAATATATTTTGAGTTGCCAAACTCACGTTTTTGCCTGGGTGTTGATCACCTAGCACGTAAGGACTGTGTTGGGCTGAACGTGGGCTATTGGGCCTGAAATTAATTAAGAGATTCAATAAGGTGTTTAAGCTTTTAAGTTTCCTTTTTAAAATTTAAACATTATTTTATATAATTTAAGAAAGTGGGAAATTCACCCTAAATAGTTTTTAGAGAATGACAGAATAAATTAAGATATGTGCGTGAATAATTAGACAGCATTGGGCCTAGGAAATTTATGTTATTTAATTTAATCAATTTTAATAATATGGATTATAATAGAAGTAAAAGCAAGATGTATATAAATAAAAAGAAGGAAGGATCATGCAGTTATTAGATTATTTTGTAATTGTAGAATAGACGTCGTAATGAAGTTTTAATTTCGAAGCCCATTATTTTTATAGTATATTAGAAATAGAGGGATGTTTATATAACTTATTTCTTTATTTCCAAAGGAATCTTAAATAATATTATATGAAATAAGTTGTTATCCAAGATCACATATTTTTTGACTATTATTAGTTTGAAATTAAAAGTCGAATCATTATTGATTGTAAATGTTGTGATGAATGATTGTTGCTAATTATCTATTATGATATAAAGTGATTAATCAGATCTAGAGTAGTCAAAATAAAACGTTGACACATTTTATTTAATTTTAATCGTCTTGTACCGATTGCTGTTCTAAATTAGAAATAATATTTGTTCAAGTAAATTAATCTGAATGGGCAAGTCATGAAAATTATATATAGTATAAAATAATTTGAATAAATAGTTTTACTTGTCTATGTTGTTTAGATTTGACAGTTAAAGAACCGACTATCAAATGAATATTCCTTTTAACTATTAATGGATTAGTTCGAAGAGACCGGGATGGGAACTGGATCCAAAGCCACTACGAACCAACTTTACGTTCATAAACTAACCTGCAGGGATACATATAAAAATGGAAAAAATTGAAGAACGTAGATCTTCATGAGCTGAAGAAGTAATTATTGAATTTATCTGGTTAGCTCCCAAAGATATTTCGATAGTGGTTTTGTCATGATTGAAATCTTCGGATTGCAAGGACTATTCGCTACTGATCCATGGGGTGATTCCTATATTGGATGCAGTAGAAGAGTGCCATCGGTTCATCTTGTTCCTGGATGACTTATATGGATGAATGTCGGATAAAGTATTTCCTAAAATTCACGTACGTTAATTTTTACAAATATACCAAGTTTGGTGGCCAAGAAGGCAATTTCTTTAGCTTAACGCCTAAAGTATATTTATGGAAGTCAATTAGTGATTTGACGGATCTGACAATGTGACATTCAAAGTTAATGATCATATGATGTTCTAAAAAGATAATTTTGACCTCAAGCCTCATCAAACAGGAAATGACAAAAATCGAGCAGGTAGCATGAATATGTGGGTCGCTCCCATTAGGGCGTATTGTCACCTATCTAGAGAAATTTCACTTGCTTCTTTACTCTATCGCTGCTATCTTCTTCAGAAATGGTGGTTTGAACCCAACTATTGGCAAAAATATATTCAGTACACTCAATCGAAATGAGTGCTCGGTCATGTGTAGCTGGGTTGCAAGATGTTCTTGTTGAATCCAGTGCATTACTCTCTAGAGATACACTACCTGAAGGTGGTTCCATACCTTTTCATAGTTGAAAATCCATTCTCCAATAAGTGACACATGATTTTGTTTGTAAACCATATAGTGAAATGTGAGATGCAAACATTTCGCTAAATTCTAATTCATTTTGAAAACCCTAGACACTATCATAATATTTGTTTTCGATATACAAAGTGTTTTATTTCTCATAAGGAAAAAAACCCGTTCGGTGTTTATGTGCGGCATGGTCTTGTGAGATACGCTTTATTTCTCAAGCTATTTTAAATCGTTATCTCACACCAGTCCCATAAACTGACCCAGAGTTTATTTTTCTATGTTTTCCCTAAACTCTTATGTGCCTAAATTTGGACGGGCAGTTGAGGAGTTCAGGATTTTACAGATACACTTGGAGGAGCTTGGAGCAGAAAGCTTCAACTTTAGATATATAGAGTTTATTTCCCCTGTGATGTATATGTATTATACTCTGATAATGTATGTAAGTACAAATACAGTTTTGTATTTCAAAAGTTGTTATATACTATATTTTATTCAGTTCCGCTGCGAGATTCGCATTTACTCTGATTCTGTGGTGTTATATTCTTCATTTTCTTCTATTCTAACTTTTCTTTCTTTCTATTTCTCACCCTCTAACTTCTTTTTATTAATAATCTGCTAATTTTTGGTGCTTGATTAGTCGATATGTGATACCAGATACATATTTGTGTCGATAACCAGAATCGAGAATTTTCTGGCCTTTGAAGATCAGACAAAGTCATTTCAAGTTAGCACTTACGTAGATACGTGATCATCCCGCTTTTTACTTCCGCTATGGATACTTATCACTTTTGATCGCTTAGGTGAGTTTTAGAATAGTCACCTCAAGATATCTTGTTACGCACTCTAATGTTTGTACATATTCTTTTATGGGAGTTGATGTTGCTTACATCGTGGATTGTATATCCATCTATGTATATTACTTTGTATTGTACTTGATATGTGTATATATATGACTTTGTTTGATATCTCGTGAATTGTGTTGTTGATTATTGTTGTGTTTTGTTCTAGACCGATCCATTAGACACCGCAGTATTGTAATATGCAAGAAATAAGTATGTCGATCCTCTAAAGTAAAGAAAAAATATAACATCATATCGACGTAATTGATACTTGTTTAATACAAGATTTACGGATGATCGCTCCTAACCAGCCTCGTTCTTCGTATTACCAGAAAACATTACTCTTTAATGTTTTTCGTTAATATGCATCTCGGGGTGGGGCGCCACAAGGATAGATTAAAGTAGAATTTTACCTTTATGAACTTGATAGCGAGACCGCTTCCAAACAAAAAATTTGAAGGGTATACTGCCATAATAGTTAATTAAGCATGCACAAAGACATGACAATAAAGGTGCACAAAGGAAAAGGAATTCCAATAGCAACATAAAGTGAGGTTCTGTTTATGTTCAGGTTGCCTAACTCTTCTTAAAACCTTGAAATGTTTACATTACAATACGGTTTAATCAAATAGACACGGTATATGATGCATGATCTTTTAAATAATTTAAAAATTGTTAATAAAACAATTCGGTTGAGGATCGTTAAAGCAGAATGCTCGAAGGAGGGTTAAAAAAATACTTTTAAGCAACATTGGAAAAACAATTTGAATAATTATGCACGTAAATGAAGTTTCACTTGCTCTACATATTAAAAGAGCAAAGAGAAAAAGGAGAAATTTAACAATATCATATCGCATGAAAAGCGCTTAGCACTTTACACATAATCTTTGTATGAATAGATATCCATAGTAACCAAGAAATAATGGAAAGTTGTTTTTATTACAGTCGCTTGTATTTCTAAATTTTAATTGTTAATCAATGGTTATGACTATTAAAATTCACACTGTTATCTCTGTTCGTACATGCACCTTTCACATATTTTACACACACACACACACACGATTACAAATCACTTTTTTTATCAGTAAATTTCGTTATGAATCTACAATCGCTAGTTCTATGAAATCAGATTTTGTTATATCTTAAAAACAATTTGTCGTCAAACTCATTAACAAAATTCATATCGAGCTGGAGCCAAATACCGTGTTAAGGAAAAAAATACATACCTCAAAGCTTTAGAACATTTTTTTTCTAAAAGGATTCAACATGATCATGAGCTCAAACTTGTTATCTAACTGTTAACCCTCTTTTTGGCAAGAGTCTCAACGAGCCAGACCAAAGCCCAAACGCGCAATTGGATATAAGCCGCGCTTCAAGAAGCCCAGCAGATGCACGGCCCGAAGCAGTCACATATCGACCCAAGTCCAGCTTAGTCAATTGGCAGCTCACTCCGCAAAAATCGCTCTCTCAGTCGACCGAGTATCTCGCTTCCGCGAGAGGCGCGTCGACCGATTATGTCGGGCCAGCGTGGAAATCTTCTACAGAGCAATTCCAACGTATATCCCGACTTTCAAGGCAATAAAAGTGGTCAAACCATATCTGGACAAAACTCTTCTTTTGATATACGTCTCCGTGGATGCCAAGTCAGCCGCAACTTCCGAGGATACTATTTATGAACAATGGAATCAGTCTCCCGCCGCTATTCAAACCAACTGATGGGTTCCACGTGTCCAGGCTTTCCCGGAATGGCCAGACCATATTGCAACAGGCCAAGCTGCATTTTACACCAATAAATACCTCCCAGCTTAAAGAGGAAAGGGGAGGATGGAAAAAAAAGAGGACTTCTTCTACTCTTTTACACTTCAATTCTGGAGTTCATTTTTTCTCAATTTCTCCCAAAGAGGAAGAGGAGTTAGCTATCTTTTCCTCTTCTTCAAACAGAAAAGGCATTGTACTTGTAATCAAAAAAGAGAAATAATATATAAAGTGGACGTAGGCACCGTCTTTGTCGAACCACTATAAAAATTCTATGCGTGCTCCTCGTTCTTTTACTTTATTTTTGCATTTTATAATCTTTATTCGTGTGTTCACCGCACGATTGGGGGTTGACTGTCACTGGTGACCAACTTTTGACGTCAACACTTTGGCGCGCCAGGAAGGGGGAGATACCGATATTCTGTTTGAGCCTTTGCTCACTTCTGCTTATGGTGAACAAGCGAAAGAAAGATGCGACATCTTCTCACCCTACGACTACTGATGGTGGCAATAACAAAGCCACAGAAGCAAGTCTCGAAGCTTCCTCTCATGAAGAAGTATCTCGACACGTTACTCGGGATGACATGGATAAGATAATGGTCGAATTCAGAGAACAAATGGCATCTCAGGGTAAACTCCTCGAACGACAGCAGCAATTGATGGATCACCTTCTCGGTCGACTGGAGACAGGATTGAACGCTTCAATATCAATTCCTCTACCGGGCGAGACTGGGGCAACAACTGATCTTCGGTCTGCACAGAATCAGGCCACTGATCAGGCTACACCTTTATTTCATCCTGCTATTGTCCCACCAACCAATCCTTCACAACCAGGAGTATCACTTACAGCGACCAGCGCAGCTGCAGCAGCAGAACCTCAGGAGGCAGGTGATCGAGATCTAGGTCATCTGGCAAATTTGCCTCCATTCTTGGGAACAGCTCGACCTATCGAACCAGTCCAGCTACCTTCGGGTCCCTCAGAACCAACGTCACTCCCATTACAACCCGGAATCAAACCACAGAACAGACTAACCACTCTTTCCCTTCAACGAAGAGCTGGTGCAGCCTTCCCTTCGAACGAGGGAGGTCACTTTGCTGTACCGGTCCTCATTGTGGCAGAAGAAAACGCTACCGTAGACCCTCCTAACATCGTTCCAAACGGGGGCAACCCCGAACACCAAACATCACATGATATGCTGGATCAGCCTAGACCCTTTGTTATAAGCAAGGCTCGACCCACAACTCATCAGGTTCCAGAGGAGCCATTCTGCCCAGAACCACCTACTGTGGCTCACCTTCCCTCACACCTTCACTCAACTCTCGAAGGCTGACCCCAACCAACGGTTGCCCTTCCGAGCATGCTTTTTCCAGGTCCCCACACAGAAGCTCTTCCGAGTGCAGAGTTGAATTCATGGCAACAACTCCTCGGAGATGGGAGTCAGCTCGCAAGCATCATCCAACGCTTCACTCGGGGCAACTCTTCGCAATAAGACATAGATAATGTCAATCGCAGTCCCTTCACCAGAGAGATCAGAAATTCTCGAAACCTCCCGGACTTCAAGTTCCCAGCTATCGAGCCATACAACGGTCACACTGACCCGACCATCCACCTCATGCGATACATGCGACATATAGAGGTACTTGGCGCATCGACCAACGTCATGGCCAAGTGTTTTCCACTCTTTTTCACAGACATAGCCGGCATATGGTTTCGACAGCTGACAACGGAGTCAATCGGCAGTTGGAACACTTTGGTCACCCGCTTCATCGAACAGTTCCGAGTGCATATCTCTCGACCGAAAAGTGTCATGTTCTTATCTACCATCAAGCAGCGATCTGGAGAGATGCTCAGGTCCTTCCTTGAAAGATTCAATGCGGTCGTAGAATCTGTCGATCGGCCCGAGCCATCTATGGTGCTCATGGCCACCATCTCAGGAGTTCAAAATCGATCAGAATTCTCAATCCCTCTAACCAGAGATCCCCCTAAGGATATAGACGACTTTTACTCCGAGGCCGAGCGATTCCTCCGACAAGAGGATGCCAGCCTTGAAATGGAGAGCCTCGAAGTTTTAGTAGCCAAACAACAAGGCTCGTTTAGTGGTAATGGCCAGAATAAAGGAAGAGGAAAGGCCCCGGAGAAGAGCGAGCGCAATGTGCGATCCCGAAATAAAAACAAGTACGACCAGTACATCGAGCTCAATTCTTCTTTGCTCGATATCTATCTCGACATACGCGAGTCCTTACCAACTCCAAGACCATCTCGACGAGAGCCAACCCAGATGGAACTTGATTCCGGCAAGCATTGTTTATTCCACAACGTAGCTGGACATAATACAAATGAATGCCGACATCTGCGTGATCTCATCAAAGGATGAGTCAGAAAAGGAGAGCTCGCCGAATATGTCAAAAATCGCACCTCGCCCATGCCGCCGCGACCTCCTGCCCAATCTCCTCATGTCGGTCCTCGAGCTCCTAGAAACGGAAAGGACCGTGAGACTAGCACTCGCGGCATTATCGTTAATTAGATTTTTTTATCTTTTCTTTTGATGTATTCATTTCAATAATAAGGACACCTTGATGTACACATATATGGGGTTAGAATTTAGCTTCTAGGCATGAATCAACCGTTGTCCTCTTAGAGTTTCTTTTCTATGTAATAATTATTTAGTAGTTATGAATTTTCTTTTGCAAACATTGATCATGTTTGAACACCTCTAAGCCGAGCATGAATAACGCTCCCCCCTGATTTATGTGGTCAGCGCGAAAGCCCACCACCTTTTTTCTAAACGCCCACTCCTTTAACTGAGTGAAGTCATGTTTTCTAAATACGAAGTATAGATTATACTCCCTCTTTTCTCTTTACACCACGAGCATTCACAGCTCGCTGGACAAACTAACTTAATATGAGTCGAGCATAAAAAACACTTGCCCTAAGCCGAGTATGATTAATACTCGCCTCCTCTCTAAGCCGAGCATGTTTAATTCCCGCCACATCTCTAAGCCGAACCTGGTTAGCATTCTCCACTAAGCCGAACCTGGTTAGCGTTCGCCACTAAGCCGAGCATGGTTAATGCTCGCCACCCTTCAAAGCCAAGTGAAATAAAATGCTCGACCCATTAGCCTTCTCCAAAATGAGAAAGGTTTATTCTGTATTTACAGAAACCAGCTCTCATACAAATAGGGACCACCATCTCGGCCTATATACGGTTCCCGATCATTGTCGGTTTTCCGGCCTTAATACGACCTGGTATGGTCGTCGGTTTTCTGGCCTTAATACAACATTGGAACTGTCGGTTTTCTGGCCTTAATATGGTTCGGCGTGACCATAGCTATTCGAGCGTTTGTGCTTCGGTTCAAATTTCAGAACACACCTCCCTCTACCGGTGAAGATGCATTCTGAGGGGCAAAGTGCTAACCCTCTTTTTGGCAAGAGTCTCAACGAGCCAGACCAAAGCCCAAATGCGCAAATGGATATAAGCCGCGCTTCAGGAAGCCCAGCAGACGCACGGCCCGAAGCAGTCACATATCGACCCAAATCCAGCTTAGTCAATTGGCAGC
Organism: Allium sativum; assembly: GCA_030737875.1. Lineage (NCBI taxonomy): Eukaryota > Viridiplantae > Streptophyta > Magnoliopsida > Asparagales > Amaryllidaceae > Allium > Allium sativum. The sequence goes on from CM060922.1 coordinate 918,579,839, forward strand.
TCACTCCACAAAAATTGCTCTCCTAGTCGACCGAGTATCTTGCTTCCGTGAGAGGCGCGTCGACCGATTATCTCGGGCCAGCTTGGAAATCTTCTACAGAGCAATTCCAACGTATATCCCGACTTTCAAGGCAATAAAAGTGGTCAAACCATATCCGGACAAAGCTCTACTTTTGATATACCTCTTCGTGGATGCCACGTCAGCCGCAACTTCTGAGGATACTATTTATGAACAATGGAATCAGTCTCCCGCCGCTATTCAAACCAACTGATGGGTTCCACATGTCCAGGCTTTCTCGGAATGGCCGGACCATATTGCAACAGCCCTAGCTGCATTTTACACCTATAAATACCTCCCAGCTTAAGGAGGAAAGGGGAGGACGGAAAAAAGAAGAGGACTTCTTCTACTCTTTTACACTTCATTTCTGGAGTTCATTTTCTCTCAATTTCTCCCAAAGAGGAAGAGGAGTTAGCTATCTTTTCCTCTTCTTCAAACAGAAAAAGCATTGTAATTGTAATCAAAAAAGAGAAATAATATATAAAGTGGACGTAGGCACCGTCTTTGCTGAACCACTATAAAAATTCTGTGTGTGCTCCTCTTTTTTTTACTTTACTTTTGCATTTTATAATCTTTATTCGTGTGTTCACCGCATGATTGAGGGTTGACTGTCACTGGTGACCAACTTTTGACTTCAACACTAACCTCAAATTCTACACAACTAATCAATTTACTGTTAGTCGGACAAGTTTCCAAAGGAAATTGCTGTTTTACCCAAGCATGAGAGAGTAAAGTAGGCCCTTCTCTCTTAATTGTGCCTTCTTATACATAATGCTAAAGCAAGGCTATTTTCCCTCCAAAACTACCTATTTTCCCTCCTAAGTTTCCCTCCAAGGCTGTCCTTTTCCCTCCACAATAATAAAAAAAAAGCATGGTAGCACCATGTTAACTCATTTCCCGCCGAAATGCCTTTCTCTTCATATATGCGAACCCCTATTTTAATTAAAAAACACTAATTATTGCTGAGATTTTTTTTTCAACAAGGCAAAGACAATAAAGTACTATTGGGTTTATCTCCAAAGACAAGTAATCATTACTGTGATAGATTTTCAAGACAATAAATTAATATTGGGTTTAGTTTTCAAGGCTTACAGCTATTTAATAATAAAATAAATTATTATTCAGATGGTGCAGAAGCTTTTGGGGTTTTCTCGAGAAATGAGGAGTCATTTTTCTGTCTCTCGCTTTTCTTCCTTATTACAAAAAAATTTCTCGGGTGCTCCACTAAGAAACACATTTCTTCCGTTTTTTTCTTAGTTCCCCTTTTCCACTGAACCATTTCGTCTGCTACTTTTTCCATATTCTTTTCCCCTGATTTTCCACCGCTGTCCGTTCCTTCTCCCTTTTGTTTTCCTTTGTTCATTCTGTTCCAGGTTTCACAAACCCTAATTTTTAATTTTAGTCTTCTGCGTATTCAATCTGCTCCCCTAAATACTCAATATTCATTTCGCTGTAACATCACTTCCATGACTCGCCGCGATTATCTTCGATGTTGGTGTTGCAGTGGTCGTTCTTGACAACGAGAGAGATTAATGGAGGTAATTGTTCCCTAATCAACATTTTTAACTTCAATTTAATATAAAATTTTGTTCTTTTATATTTATGTTATTTACTATTTTACGGTTAACAATTTTCTTCTTCATAAATGGCCATTGTAATTAGAAATTATGAGGCCGCACAGGTAAAAAGTCTTTACCGACTATTTTCTTCTCCATCATTCCATTTGTTTGCTAATTTTTTCTGATTACTTACATCCGCTGATTATTAACTTCATATTCAAAGTCCAACTGCTTCAATTTTCCTCCAATTTAAATTTTATTATTAGCAGTTGCTTATGTCGAATTCGCTGAAATTAGGATCTGGTATGTTCGTTTATTTCAAATTTCCTTTTGGTGTATAAGTTCACATCTTTTGTATCATTCATGGGTTTATAAGCATCTTAATATTTTGAAATACCCATTTGCACGCTTCACGTCTTTTGTCTATATTTGTTTTATTCCATCTTCGAGTAGCCATTTAGCATGAGACTGAACATTGACAGGAATGGACTTTTTCATGATAACTTTGTAAAGGAATAACAACCCGTTTCTACTAAATTACTAACTAACGACAGTTTAGATTTATTTTTTTACTAACAATATTTTTTAGTTGCAGCCTTAAACTACTACAGAATTTTACTTTGTCTCCGTTATTGGTAGTTCAACTTGCGTATAGATTCCTTTTACTGGAAGGAAGAGATGCGATGCGCACAAAGGTAAAGCTTTATATATGTTTGGGATTATCCATTCATTTTCTTTTCATAGTCTGTATTCAGATTTCCATTTGATTATTTTAGCCATTGTAGATAGTATTATTCAGTGGAAAGACCAAGAATAACATTTTAAAAATTCACAGCTAATTATGATATTGTTATAAACTCTAATAATATAAGACTAAACATCTTGATGTTGGTGGAGAACATAACAATGACCAAAGATTCTGATTGAATGGTTAATGTTTTTTCTTCAACTTATTTGAACTATTTTGTCAAAATGATTTTTGTTTTTTCTCTTAACAGAATCATATGTTGGTGATTTTTCGTAATATCCATAGTATGGTTAGAACAATGGAAAATAATTTAGCATGAGTGTTGAGATAACAAACTGTAACATGCGTTCATCAGTTTAATGAATTTCTTCGTATTATTTAGTGATAAATAAAAAATTCACTAAGATAATAGTTGTGCACTTATAAATTTAATGGCTTTAGACCTGCCCTGCATCATTACTCAAAGATACTTAACTTGGTTTTTACTTACCTATTTGTTAAGCTATTATATGTACCGTGTTTTTTTAACACATGTAAAAAAGGTTATGGATACAATTGAGTTACTATTCATGTTATCTATTGAATGAATATCCATTTATGATTTATTAGTGTTCAACCACAAATCTACTTTGTTCCGGAGTTTTGTGTTTGGAATTATGAATCAATGCCTGCTTCCGGTGATAATAGATTGAAGGTAATTTAAGTTTTAGACACGTGATATAAAGTAATTAAAAAAATCTGTCAAACAGAAATTTTAAATTCTATCTTCCATTTAACTAGATTTTTAATTGTTTCAAAAAAATTAAAGGACCGAAAGATCAATATTCCTTTATTGGTTTCATAGATGATATATTTTAGGTAATTCCATGTTTTCTTTCTACAATTTGCTTTCAGTAATTAATTGATATAGAGAATTTTTGAAAATAAATGATTTTTACCTCATCGAGAAGCATTTTTAACCTGTAAAAAAAATAAAATGGAATTACATCAATAATGAGATTAACTTAACATAGCATTTATTGTACAGTGTATCCTAAGAGTCTGAACTTCCATTTATTTACCTATTTTAAAATGATTATCAAATGTTTATTACAAAAAAAAAGAACACAAATTAGTGTTAGATTGTGTTACACGATATTGAACAAGAACTTTTGAGTAATTGGTGCAATTAGTTTGATCATATAACTCCCTTATTATATTGTACCTATCTCCAATGTCAATAATTGAAAAATCCAAGCTTGAAGAAACTTATTCCTCAAATTTTTGTAAATTTTAGTGTCATTCGATTTGTTTTTTGTACAGTTGATATCATTTTCAATTAGATGGTGGTTGTGATTCTATTTATTCTTAATTGAAATTAATAAAACGCTTTCATATCAGCAATCATCATCATCTACCCAATGTCCAAAGCTCTTACCAGACTATTGGGACCAAACTATTACTTATATTTTGTTATCTGGTGATGTGAATGAATACCAGCACTGTCTTTCTTAATCAAAACAAACTATGGTGGATATAACATGTATTTCACAACATTTCGTTATTAGTGTGCTTACTAACTTAATACATATAGAAATAAAATACAGATTTCAGTTCAACTCGAGATTAGCATGGGGATATTTTCAAGTCATGTTTTTTCAAGTCATGATTTCTATTTATTCGACATTTCACACATGTAAAAATATCCTAAAATTTAGATTGAAGCAACTATCTTAATTATATGTTTCACCTTGATCGAAATGAATCAATCAAGCTTTGTTTTTTTGTTCACAACTATATGCTATATCGTGGCAAATATGTGCCTAAACTTATAGAATATATGAAGGCCTTAAAGCTTATAGAAAATAAGAGGGTGATGGCTTCTTGCTCTTTAGACCTCAGGAAAATGCAGCAAGAATCGAGGTAGGTGCAAAGAGAATGTCTGTGCCTTCACAATCAATTGATCAGTTTATTGATGCCGTTAAGCAAACTGTGATAGCAAACCTAATTCTTTTTTTTTTTTTTTTTTTTTTTTTTTTTTTTGTTCGGACGAGAGATTTTGGTATTACTAACAGATTGATTTGAACAAAGGTATGCATGTTCATAAATTATTAATTATATCATTCCACTATGTCATATGATTAGTATAAAAGTTTTTCATTTAGACTTTCTGTTACTTAATTTTGAAGACATCATTGTAGAATGAAACTGTATTCAGAGAAGAAACTGTACCCATTTTAATTTGAAAAGTAAAATCACATAAATACATTCTGCAGAAATGCTTTCCTTTTGCCAACCGAGTACCATTTTGCTAACCTGAGGAAACCTTGGAAGAAATTAGATGAATTATGGAGAAGTGCAAGTAAATTTGGACATCATCTTCAGATCTGTAAGCTTTCTAAAAGCTTACATACACTTTTGTGTTTTTTTTTTTCAAATTGATTTACGTTATTTTTAAACATTCTTGATTTCTTCTTCCCTTTTTTGATGCCAGCAATGAAGAACGAGCACAAGGTGTTTAAATATTTCCTGGATTTCATTTAGTTTGATTTAAGTCTTGATCGTTTGGAGTACGGGCTTAACGGTGATGACTGAGTGGTCTGAAGAATGAGCAATTTACAGGTTTGTTTCAAACGCTTTCTTAGATTAATATGATAAAATTTGCAAGAATTCTTTTTTCGTCGGTGACTGTTCAGCCTTTCATGTTTCTAAGATAATGATTTTCCTGCCACATATTTTTTTTCCTTAATATTACTGAATCACTACAATCTATCAAATTCTTAGCAGTTGGTTCTTCTTGGGGATTCTGGAGTTGGTAAAAGTTGCATTATTTGCTTTGTTCGTGGTCAGTTCGACCTAACTTCCAAGGTAATATAAAGTTTTTAATCTATAGGATGGAATTGCTCAGGCATGTTTTTGCGCATGTATTTTGTTGTAACAAATGTTCCATGTAAAAAAAATACAAAATAATAATAATATGAATAAAATAAAATGAAAGTGGTAGTTCACTTCACTCCTTGATGTCCAATTTGTTTCTTACGGTAAATTAATTATTTGATAATATATGCTTTTGGTCATGTAACTTATTTAAGAGTTTTTTTATTTGTTAGGTCACTAGCTGCCATACATCAATGTCAAATGATAGTAAATTTTACCCTATACCTTTTAGCTTTTGTTTAATACTGTATTATGTGTGATCATTGACAAATTAATACTATTATTATTAACAATTAACAAACATGGATCACTAGCTGCCATACATCAATGCCAAATTTTACCCTCGCTTGAAGAGGGGAAGTGTTCTCCCTAGTTGTTGGTGATAATGAATTTTTCTATACCAATGGCAATACGATCACAGATAATGTGAAGCGTCTTTCCCTTTAAATGAAAGAGTGAGCTTCTGTATTGAAATATGAGTATCAATTATGCATCATCTATTAATGAGTACACGAGTTTCATTAGGCAAAAGTAAACAACTATCTACTTGGAAATTTAAATGAAATGCTGTGGACCAGTAAATCATGTTTATAATTTCTATGAATCATCAAAATACAGATTGTGCATAACATATATTGAGTTATATGTTTTTGTATTAACAGTATGGACCGAATTTTGAAATTAAGCATAGTCTGCAATTAACAGTTGATAGAGTGTAGATACTTTCTTGATACTAGCGCAACACAACATAAATATGCTAGAAGTGCAAAACAGTACGAATCTTGCAAGTTTTCATACGCATGAATTCAGTAAGTTGTCTTTCTTAATTGAATAGCGTACATATATGTTTTGGACATTAATAAAATGATAAATTGTGTCGTGGTTGCTTATGTATATAAATTATGGACATTCATTCATTATAATAAATAAGATGATCCTTTATCTTCTCTTCATAGGTAATGATATAGTTATAACATCAATTCAAATTCATTGCTGCTTACTTTTGCAGTATGTATAAATTGAAAAAATGTTATGATAAAGAAATGGATGATTATTATATTTTCTTTGCAGTAGTGGCATGCAAGATCTACGGTTCCTTTCATGATTTCAATGAATGGATGCATGAGGAGATAATTTATGATGAATACAACAAACAATTGTTGAGGAGATAATTCCACATAGATGAAGCAAAAATTTGTACTAAAATGTCTGACCGGCTTTGATGAGTGGATCAATTCAGAGTGTACTCCATGTTATTATGTTTCTAAAACATCAGATATTCAAGTTATAAATATTTGTAAAATAATTTCCAATATACTTAATAAAATCTCAAGTGCATCTTTGTTTTTTCTCATATATGATTATGTTTAACCATGCTTTATATTTATGTGTATAGGATTTTTTATATCGTTTGTAGTTAAACCTCAACAAATGCTATTACATATCAAATTTGTCTTCCTTGTATGCAACGTTGACTAGGCCCCAACTTTTTGGTTACATGATTATGTACAACGTGCAAAACAATTGTTCACCACAATTTACTATTCTATATAATGCTTTAACATGTTGATTTAAAAAAGAATCTTCTACTTTTAATCAAATAGAAGATTCTCTGTTGTAACGTTAATCCCTGTACTCCCATTTTGCATTGACCAATTTGTGATGCATGCAAGAATCTAACAGTGGCGGCTACTCAACCAAAATAATTTCACCTTAGAGCGATGTGTTTGTCCTCGCAGTTTGAGCAAAAAATTATTCTCCTCTTAGCTTCCGACCTCTGACAATTTAACTGAATTGAGACTAAATAGTGGCAAGCTAATCAAAGAAGAAAAAGAGTTTTCGAGCAGTACTGCTGACCAAAAACAACGTTCAGTAAGACTGATTTGAAGTTATAGCAATGTTAATTTAGAATTTCCAAACTGAAGTTAAAAAGATACGAAAAAAAAGGACTACATGGATAATTTGATTTTTTTTTTTTTTTTACTTATTGAATCAAGAAATTTTAAATTTACGTAATATAAATATAACAATATATTGTAGTAAGAGCACAATAGCAACCACGTTTAGCTAATGCTATAAAATTAAGTGCGCGGAACTGCATGGAAGTTCTATTAAATGCAACTGTGCATGTGCACGGGGCTAACCTAGTAAAATCCGAAAGCGAACACTCCCACTTTCTCTCTGATTTTGATATTTTACCAGGTTTTAATTCGGGTAAAGTAGCAAAGTTTGTTTCCAAAACATGCAAACCCGATTAGCTGCATGGATTTTTCTCGACTTATACGAACATGCTAAGATCATCAAATACAGCGGGCCCGTTTATCATAGAAAGAAGGCCCAGTTGGAAAGATATCGAGTCTGCAGAGCAGGACAAAAACTGGTTGTCTGTTTAGTCGTTCGTGCCTCCATGCCACCGCATATCCTTATCTGAACTAATCGTGGCGATTTGACGTTGCAAGCATACAAAAAGGAATATAGCAAGTACATTGAACATAAAGAAGAATTAGAAGAACAGATGGAAGCCGAAGCACCATTGTTGAGAAACGGAGGAGACGGAGATCGGGGACTCGCCACATGGGCGCAGACATTTGGCAACGTGGTGGTTTCGATAATTGGGACCGGCGTATTAGGGCTGCCCTACGCTTTTCGGGTTGCTGGTTGGTTAGCAGGTTCACTTGGAGTTGCTCTTTCCGGATTGTCCATTTGCTATTGCATGCTTCTTCTTGTCAGTACTCTTTCATCTCTTTTATTTTGTCTTTCCTTCTGTAGTTCTTTTCGTGTATACTATTGATTATTGCCAGTATGTATCTGTGAAACCTAATCATTTCCTTTTACTTGGTTGACCTTCAATCATATTAAGTATGTACAGAGGTTGGATTAAATGAATAATGTTAGCGTGGAATTTAATCTTAAGTGTAACTTTTTATTGATAACGAATGTTTTATTGATAGAATTGGAAAGTAACTTGGATACTGAAAGCTGACTTCTGGCATCATCACTATCACTATTTTCATTTTATAATCAAAGCACAATCCTAACAGTTTGTTGATTCCACTTGGACCACTTTGACTAATCAGACTTGTTTCATTCATTAATTGAAATGATAAAGATCACGCAATAATTTCTAATAGTTTATTCCTAGGCAAATTCTATTTCCTCTGGAGGAAACACTGAGTTGGCCCCTCTCAAAAATTTTAATACCCAAAATACCCTTTCTCAATTCTGCCGCTGCGTGGTGCCCTGAAGGTACCACGTACTGACAGTGCGTGTGAGGGCATTTTTTTTTCCGGGCAACTCAGTGAAAAAGCGGGGTTTTCGGTTTTTTGAAATTTCGGGGCTCAGCATTTCCTTGAGTTCAAATAGAACTAGCCTTATTCCTATTCTACGTAAATGTAGAGGAGGGAGATCAATCATTCTTTCACTCTTTCCCTTTTACCATCTTAGTACAAATAGTAAATTGATTTCGTAGGACGACAAGGAATATGGTTTTTGCTATTTCTGGATTGGAATTCGGTTGTCCTTTCTTTTGTTGTGTCAGTTGTCAATTGAAAGGTGATAGAGAGGAGATTGAAGTGGTGATGATGGTCCCAACCAAACATTTGGTAAATTAGGTGAAAGGTCTACATGATTCAATGTAAGTGATACTAGGTCCTTGAAACAGTATCATTTGCATCTAATGTTCATCGGTGGAAAGGAAACCAGTGGATCAAACATGTTTGTCGAAGAAGCGCCTGGCTCATGGCAACTACTATCCTCAATAATAGTGCAACTTATACTGAAATTAGAAAATGTTGTCATATCATTTGGAAGATGAGGTGTTATTTCCATTGACTGCAAGGTTCTGGTAGCAACTTCTTGATATTGGTTATTGGGTGTAAACAGTTTGATGTGTCTTGATCAAGCAATTGGCAAGAGAAACCGATATCAGCCTTCCAATTGTAAAAAAAAATAGCATTAATTATGTGTACCAACTGATATTTTGGATGGTAAAACTTGGTTTGGTTTCCTTAATTATGTGTTAGCTCAGATCTCTCTCTAATCTCTTAGCAAATGCATTACAACATATGAGATTTCCAACACTGACAATTAATCAATTAAATTTTGACATTGCCCCAGCCAAAGGAAGGGAGTTATAGAAAGTACTTGCTCACTGGTCATATCAATAGTTGGACAAGATTGTGTGATAATTCATAATAAACACTTATTCCTATTCTAGCCAGGCGCTCAGTATTTCCCTGAATTCAAATAGAACTAGCCTTATTCCTATTCTACGTAAATGTAGATGAGGAAGATCAACCATTCTTTCACTCTTTCCCTTTCACCATCCTAGTACAAATAGTAAATTAATTTCGTAGGACGACAAGGAATATGGTTTTTGACTTTTGCTATTTCTGGATTGGAATTCAACTGTCCTTTCTTTTGTTGCTTTGTTGTGTTAATTGTCAATTGAAAGGTGATAGAGAGGAGATTGAAGTGGTGATGATGGTCCCAACCAAACGTTTGGTAAATTAGGTGAAAGGCCTACATGATTCAATGTAAGTGATACTAGGTCCTTGAAACAGTATCATTTGCATCTAATGGTCATTGGTGGAAAGGAAACCCGTGGATCAAAAATGTTTGTCGAAGAAGCGCCTGGCTCATGGCAACTACTATCCTCAATAATAGTGCGACTTATACTGAAATTAGGAAAATGTTGTCATATTATTTGGAAGATGAGGTGTTATTTCCATTGACTGCGAGGTTCTGGTAGCAACTTCTTGATATTGGTTTTTGGGTGTAAACAGTTTGCCGTGTCTTGATCAAGCAATTGGCAAGAGAAACCGATATCAACCTTTCAATTGTAAAAACAAATAGCATTAATTATGTGTACCAACTGATATTTTGGATGATAAAACTTGGTTTGGTTTCCTTAATTATGTGTTAGCTCGGATCTCTCTCTAATCTCATAGCAAATGCATTACAACATATGAGATTTCCAACACTGACAATTAATCAATTAAATTTTGACATTGCCCCAGCCAAAGGAAGGTAGTTATAGAAAGTACTTGCTCACTGGTCATATCAATAGTTGGACAAGATTGAGTGATAATTCATAATAAACACTTAATCCCCAATGATAATGGAGGTAACTTCAAGAATTCGTTGTATATCCTTCAAATTAAAAAAGAATTCAAAGATAAACATAGCTTTGTCATATTTGACTTCAGCGGGTTGTCCAAGCTTCTAAGTTCTTGCGAGGTGGTTGGAGATGGCAATGTAAGATAACTTTGCATTCTACGGAGTGGTCCTTCCAAAATGCTAGTTCCCAAAAAGCACTACTTAGGAATTGCTGTAATAAACCAAGTCAAATAATTGTAAATATACGTTACATCATTTTTTAGCCTCTACTTATAAAGCAACGACCAACTAAGTTCTTGTTTTTTGTTGTGTGGCAACATCCAATGCAACAACATTTAAAGTTTAACTTGGGTTTAAAGAATATTAAATGGTAATTTATATTTCGAAGCGGCTTATTTCCATTAAATTTTGTCATGTGAATACGTTAAAGAAAGGATTAAAGCAAGATTGAAAATTGTAGACGAAGGAAAGCTGAGTCGAGAATAACCACTTGGTGGTGATGATATTGAATTAAATTAAGTCTTAAAGGGGATGAATAATGCCATTGTCGAAAATAATCTAGATTCAAAACCTACTATATTAGAACGCACGTTGTGCACACACATACATATGTCAGATATTTTAATTTGAAGTACTTAATTTAGAATACGTAGAAGCGGCCTTTATCCACTTTTCTTTTTTCTCTTCTATCGCTCTTTCTTACTTTCAAGAAAACCCAAAATCATTTTTTGTAAATAAAATCATAGAGATAGAAATGGCGACAACCGAGTCTTGTGCAAATAACACCGTAGTGTGTTTGTTATAATTTAGAAACACATGTTCTAAATATTTCTTAAATGCACCATAGGTGCACACAAAGAATAAAGTATAAATGATATATATATATATGTGTGTGTGTGTGTGTGTGTGTGTGTGTGTGTGGGTGTGTTATAAAAAATAGGACAAAATTTTGGATTAGGCTCCTCAGAACAACTTACTATGGAAATATGCCTGTTTCGTAACTTATTACGAAACTAGGCCTGTTTTTTATAGTGCAGAATGGCCTTGCGCATTCCATAACTGCGCATGAACAATTTTGTTCATGCGCAATTATGGAATGCTCATTTTTTTTCCTCCATGCGCAAAAACTGATTGCGCATGGGTTATTTCAAATGGATTGATCCTCCAATGTGCGCTAGGGGTCTTCAATACGCCCTGGAAATGCAGGAAGAAGTGCGACGTTTAGGAAAAATTGTGCTAGAACTCAGAAGAGGCGGTCCGAGTTCAGCCGGTCCGAGTTCTAGCACTACTACTTGATGTTTATGCCTATCGAGTAATTTTAATTCATATAATATCTGTGTTTTCATGTTCCCGTCACAACTACTTCTCTATTCAACCGAACCATTATTGTAATGCTTGTTGTAAGTTATATTTGTTGTACGCTACTTTTTAATGTTTGTTGTAAGTTATATTTGAATGTTTATGTTTAATGATATTATGTAAGGTATTATATTATGTAAGTTATATAGGATTCGATGTTGGTTATTATATTTCGGTCATTTGAATGCACGATTCATATGTGTAAATCCGTTATAATTTTGTTGATTCGTTTGAATTCATTAAGCTGTGTTGCCATTTTGAATGCATGATTCATTTGTTGATTCACTTGAATGCATGATTCATTTGGATTCTTGAAGATTCGTTCCCGTTTTCGTTGGACCGAATGCTTATTTATAAGCTGGAAGCTGGCTTGAATGGTCATGTGTATGTTGCATTTTGTGATGTTTCAGTTCTGTGTCAGCTGGCTCGAATGGTCATGTGTAAGCTGGAAGCTTTCTGTTTTTTTTTTTTTACAAAATAACCCATGCGCAATCAGTTTTTGCGCATGGAGAAAAAAAAAAGAGCATTCCATAATTGCGCATGAACAAAATTGTTCATGCGCAAGGCCATTCTGCACTGTAAAAAACAGGCCTAGTTTCGTAATAAGTTACGAAACAGACCTATTTCCATAGTAAGTTGTTCTGAGGAGCCTAATCCAAAAATTTGTCCTAAAAAATATCAACATGTAGAATGAATTAGGTAACATAATACAAACTTAAAGAGGTGGTGCAATAATTTACTTTGAATCCTCAACTATTGTAATTTGTAAGTCCAACATGTACCTTGTTTTCATTCGTAAAAATGAATACAAACTCTGTCTTGGTTTGAGAGAAGCTTCATATCTCAATTGAGAAACGTGCACAATGATTATTCAAGTGAAAATAATTCAGTACGAATTTCTAGCAAACATGTATTAGATTGATGTGTGTTGTGTGATGTAATGAGTATTATAGATGCATCGGAGAGATTACTCATTTCAGACAACGTTTAGCGTGCACACATCATGGTTACATAGGACGTGGTTCGATACGAAACGCGGTACGAAAACGGATACGTGGAAGGCTGTCTTGGATGTTTTCGGTACGAGGGAACGCAAGGGTACGAAACATGTTTTTTCTTTTACTTTTTATGTTAATTACCAAATTTTGTGAAGATCTTGCAAATTTACAACTGCCCTTTCAATCTATATACAAATTGATATATTATATAGTTGTCCTTCCAATATATATTACAACCATATACAGTTGTACAACACAAATCGAAGAGTCGTTTATTCTTTTCAAAAACCTGTGCGTCATCATCTTCTTTTCGCGACCGCTAATGTTTCCGGGTCGTGTTTCGTTTCGGGATCGGGGACGAACAAACCGGTTCGCGGAGCGTGGCCACGTCCCACGTTCCTTGTTTCTATGGCACACATCGTATTCCCTGTCCAAAAGTTCCACAAGATGTGAAGAATGAATGCTTCAAAATTTTAGATAAAAGTAAATGGGTTAAAGAATCAAAAGTTGATATGTTTCTTGAAATTGGAAGGAGTGAAAGCATTGGGGATGATGGTAATAGTTGTGAACTTGAAAGTGGTAATATTCCTAGGCCTAGAGAAGCAATGGATAAGTTTATCAATCTAGAGGTAAAGCAAAGTACTTCGAATAATCGCTAAGATAAAGATGAAAGGAAAGAAGCTTGCAAAAAAAGTTTTATGGTTTTATGCTACTGCAATTCTATTCGACGCGACAAACACTCCATATTATAAAACAATGATGGAAAATTTTCAAAATATGGTCCTAGATTTAAACTATCTTCTAGTCATGAGTTGACTTGGATTCTTAAAGAAAGCATTGACGACATTGAAAGCATGCTTGGGGCTTACAAAAAGGATTGAAAGTACATATGCACTATCATGTCCGATGGTTGGAAGGATGGAAAGAGTGGAGTTGTTATTAACTTTCTAGTTAATAACCAAAAAGGTACATGGCTTTTGAAATCTATTGATGCATCTGACACAATAAAGAATGTGGTATTGTTAGTTACATACTTCAATAGTGTTATACATGAAATTGAGGAGGATAATGTAGTTCAAACTGTTATCGATAATGCTTCTAACTACAAAGGAGCTGGCAACCTTCTAATGGAGGAAATGAAGAAATTATGGTGGACTTCATGCACGAATCATTGCATTGATTTGATGCTTGAAGATATTAGTAAATTGACAGTGTTTAGTCGAACCGTTCAAAAAGATAAATTTGTAGCGAAAGTCGTATATGGTCATTTATGGGTTTTCGCTTTGATGAAGAAGTTTACAAAAAATAGAAAGCGTATTCGTCACACGGTCACTAGACTCAAAGTTTGTACATGCAAAAGAAGTTATTATGACTTTATTTCCTTCTAAAGAATGGACTGAAGGTCTATTTGCTAAAAAGATATTGTATTCAAGCTAGAAAATGTGCCTTTTAATGGATTTTTTGGCAATACATTGCTTATTTTGTGAAGAGTGCTATCTTTTTTGTTTGTTTGTTGAGAGAGGTTGATGAAGAAGATAGGTCCGTCATACGATATATATATATATATATATATATATATATATATATATATATGAGTTGAGGGATGTGACAAAGAAAAATATTTCATATTGGAAATAATACGAGGAAATACAAGTCTATTTAGAGTCATAGATAGGTGATGGAAAGCGTAATTGCACCAACCACATGCGATAGGTTACTGCTTGAATTCACAATTTTGTTGTAAAGATACCTTTTCTAAGGTGGATGAAGTAGGAAAATGTTTGTATGCTTGTATGGATAGAATGCTTGGCGATACCGAAGAACGTCTCAAAATAGATTGTCAATTGGACTTGAATAATCACCAAAATTGCCTTTTTGGACATGCCATGATAATTAAAAGTAGAAACATGAGAAGTCCATGTTAGTAATTCAACTGTTAGTATTTTATTTTATAATAAATTATGAAGTACGAAACACACGTAATTTTTCATGCATTACTAGTTGGTTGGTGTATTGATGAGAATGCTTCGCGATTGATATGCTCGAGTTGAAGAATTTTGCTATTCGAGTGCTTGGTCTAACTTGTAGTGTATCCGGGTGTAAGAGAAATTAGAGTACATTCAATGTGTAAGTTACTCTAAAGCGTTTTACTTAACAAGCTAGTTGTTGTAATTGTGGCTCCATTTTGAAATTTTCTTGTTTAATTTAGATGCATTCAAAGAGACGAAATAGACTTGAAGATAAATGACTGCATTCTTTGATGTATGTTAAACGTAACGCCACTTTGAGCCAAAGAGAAATTATGAGAAGAAGAAAGATTGATCCAATTATTTGAAAGAAATTGGTTTCGATGATAAGTGGATTGCCGAATTAGAAAATCCGGTTCTTCCATCAGATCCAAGTTGGTTAGAAGAAGATGGTCAATTTTCCGATGTTGACGTTATGTTACTATAAAAACCGGTCGACTTTGCAAAAAAAAAAAAAAAAAAAGGATTTTGGTGCTTTCTTGGGTTCAAGAAATTTACTATTGAATTGGTAAAAGATTGACATTATTAAGATTTACATTTTTGTTGTTTATTGATCTAATCTTAATCTAAGGGTGCAATGACCTATAATTTATAGCACAATCATCTTATTTTTATTTATAAGCACCTTTTTATTTGAACTTCTTTTATAATTTGATTTATAAGCAATTTTTTGTTGCTTTGGACTTAAAGTTTGATGAACTACCTTTGAGTCGATATTTACAGATTTTTTCAGAAACCTCTCTAAAGTGAATGAATTGCGTAATAAGCTTTGATTATTTTCACATATACATATACATATACATATACATATACATATATATATATATATATATATATTTATATATATATAACACCCTTTTTGCACCTAAATAATGACCACTCGTTTATATTTAAATAATGTGTGAGTGAGAGAGAGAGAGTGAGAGGAGAGAGAAAGATGATTGTGCGGTGGAAATTGGAAATTATAGGATTAAAGGGGTGTTGCACTATTTGGGGTGCTCTTTATCCTATTATATATATATATATATATATATATATATATATATATATATATATAGCGGTTATATAAACACAAAATTTTGACACAAATCAAGAGACACAAAATCTTAGTCACATGATTAATTTGTCTTTATGTGAGGGGTGCAAACCATGGGGTAATCCTATGGTTCAGATTTTGTATCCCTCAATTTGTGACAGATCTTTGTGCCTAAATAGACTCCCTCCCCCCCCCCCCCCCCCACACATATATATACACATACAAGTTATAAGACACTCCTCTTTCGTGGCACCCATTTTGCACCGAATGATAACTACATATTTATAATTAAATAAGTTAGTGAGAAAGAAAATTAGTGGGAGGAGAGAAACATGAATGTGTGGTGGAAATCAGAAGAGCTATAGGCGTTGCACTAGTTGGGGTGCTCTTGATCTTATCTCATATATATATATATATATATATATATATATATATATATAGAGAGAGAGAGAGAGAGAGAGAGAGAGAGAGAGGATCAATAACACCTCAAACAGTGCGACACCCCTTCAATTCCCTAATTTCCACCATACATTCTTGTTTGTCTCTATATCTATTAACTTTCTCGCTTCCCATTAATTTGTTAAATATAAACTTGTAGCCTAAAATGAAGTGGAATTGGGGTGCTACCAATTATGATTGCCATGGAACGTTAGCTAAGGTCTATAAATAAATACTGGTTATAGTTGGTCGGTTCACCCTTAAGTACCCACAACACATTTTTGTTGATATGAGATCCCATGGTCAAAATCATCTTCATAAATTAGTTCATATTCTATGCACACAAATTTCTAGTTGGCATATGAGGATAATGAATATACATATATGTATATGTACATAGACATGTATGCATGTGTGTATATGTGTGTGTATGTATGTATATGTGTTTGTGTGTGTATATGTGTGTGTGTGTGTGTATGTATATGTATATTTGTGTGTGTGTGTGTGTGTGTAAAGCTTTCAATAACACCTTTATTTAGCAGCACTTACTAGGTCCTTGAATTCCACCACGCATTCCAATTTAAATAATAGTTGCGTCTCTCATGTGTCATACTATTATTCAGATCTGAATGTGGTGCAAATTGGAGGGCTATCGGGGTGCTGGAAAAATAGAGATGCTATTTTTATAGAAACTCTACTTCAACAAGTAGAGCTAGTGAATTCTATCGACCGGCCGTGACCACTCTTCCTTTCAATTTTGGCTTTCGCAGAAACACTTCTTGATCCTTACGCGTTCACTTATTTAGGAGATTATTACACGTGATGCTCCCACAACTAACAAGCGGCCAAAGAGTAGTTGTAAAGGCTCAAACTCTCTCCCTTTTGCTGTGAAGCTTGGAACCCTTGCCAACCCGGCTAGACTACAAACAATGTTCTTTTATTATTTCTATCCCTGTTTTAGTGTAATTTTTGTTGTTTTCTTCCAATTGTTTGTTGGTTTTAAAAAAATGGTATAGAATCACGCTGAAGGGGGAATCAAATCCAACGAGGTGCATGATTTTTTTATATATATAATTCATTTTTAAAATTGAACTTTTTTTACTAAGGAAAGAACCAACTCAATTAATTCCCCCCTTTGAAATTGTTGCACATGCACTAGTTTCACACTGCCATATTTATCTTCTATTCCAGTTACTATTCTTCTTCGCCCCAATTTTCTTTCCTTTTTCATTCAAAACACTAATTCTTAGTTCAATATTTCTAATTCTAATTTCAAATTATAAAAATTCTAGAAGTTGAAAACATTCATGTCAACAAATATAAATCTCAATTTTCACTTCAAAATAGGATTTTATTGCTTTCGGGTTTTGCAGACTTATTTTGTATTAGAATTTGTTGATTGACAAGAACTAGGTTATAGGTGACACATTGGTGTGTGTGGGGGGGGGGGGGGGGGGGGGGGTGGGGGGTTGGTGTGGTTTTCCTGACAAATAAAGTATGTGAAGTGGTATATTAACTCATTATGTATGTTTTAAGATTTATGACCCGTGTGAAAGGAGCACCTGCGGCTGTTTTCGTAACGAGTGTAATGAAATCCTTTACTTCCAAAATAAAATAAAAAGTACTTAAATGAATCATCTGAATTGTTCATCTAGGTTTACTTCTGCATACTGAAGAATGTTCAGACTATCGGGCCGTGTTGCTTGAGATATATACGACCATGTTAATTTGTTAGAGAACCACTTATTATTACACAATCAATTGGTTACACAAAAAGTTTGTATATGGGTGGGTGGGGTATAGGTCACATTGTGGGTCATTCAATGTATGACTAACCCTTGATAAGGATAGAGTAACAGTTCAAGATGATTCTTCAAGTCAAATCATTTGTCTGTAAGCTCTAGAAATATAGAGTTTAATGTCAGTGTTATCCTTGGTTGTTCTTAGATCAGTCCTTGTGTTAATTGGTCATGGTCTGTATTGTAGTCAGTCTCCCTTCAATGAAGCTAGAATCCAGCTTGAGTGGTAGATGCAACTTGGTTGAGAATTGGTGTTACTTCCATTTTTAAATTAATTTTTTTTTTTATAAAAAAAACAAGTTTATTGTTGGAGAAGTTGCAGTGAAAGGTTTGAAACCCAAGCAAAACTCTAGGCAAATATGTGAATATTTATATCTATTAGAGTGAATCATGTGAGAACTCATGATTTTGATGTTGCTTTCGTACATATGAAAGATTTGTTAATCATCACAAAACTAATTGCTGATGTAAAATATTACCACTTGATACTTATGTGAATTCCAATATGTTAATCTTCTAACACGTGAGATTATCCTCAAAACATAACTAGACTGATAACAATTTGTTATGAAGGCATTAAACCTCAACTTTTAAATGCACAGGGGAGCAACTTGACATCATGAAAATATTTGGAAAAACGATGATGTGAATGTATGTATCACAGCGTTAGTAGATTTAACCTATCCTCGTAAAAGAAATACATCTATACATACAAAATATGTTCTTTTAGTTTTAAGTATATGCGAGTCAACAAAATTTCATGTTTTTTTTTTTTTTCGTGTGTGTATGTATGTAAAAGAAATACATCTGTACATACAAAATATGTTCTTTTAGTTTCAAGTATATGCGAGTCAACAAAATTTCATGTCTTTTTTTTTTGGGGGGGGGGGGGGGGTGTGTGTGTGTGTGTGTGTGTGTAGTCTAATATTTGTGTGCTTTTTTTTCAATATTTACAGGTTCAGTGCAGAAACAGGATAAAAGAAAATGGTTCAGAGAAAACTACAAATATACAAAGCTATGGAGACTTGGGTGCAAAAGCCTTCGGCAATACTGGACGTTGGATAACTGAAATATTAGTTCTCATATCACAAGCTGGTGGCGCTATAGCGTACTTAATATTCATTGGTCAAAACCTCACCTCTATCTTTATCAACCACTATTCTGTTTCACCTTCGGTTTTCATCTTCTTACTTCTCCTACCTCTTGAAATAGTCCTCTCATTTATCCGTTCCCTATCTACCCTTGCTCCTTTCAGCGCTTTTGCTGATGCATGCAATGTTTTAGCCATGGCTATGGTCATCAAACAAGATTTTCAATTGATTACAAGTTCTAATGAAACACGACATGCTTTTAATGGTGCTTTAGGATTGCCTTTTGCAGCAGGAATGGCTGTGTTTTGCTTTGAAGGATTTAGTATGACATTAGCATTGGAGGCATCGATGGCAGAAAGAAAGAATTTTCGTTCCGTTCTTTCGTGGGCATTTTTGGGGATCACTTCTGGTTACATCTGTTTTGGAATTTTTGGGTATTTTGCATATGGTGATGATACTTTGGATATTATTACACTAAACCTTCCCGATGATTGGTTGACCACTGCTGTCAAGGTATAATGCTATTGCTTTACACCAACCTTTCTATGGCTAAGGTTTTTGTTTTATTTTTGATGTTTTTTGAGATTAAGCTAGCAACGTAAACAGTAGGCCTCTGAGTATTATCTGAACTGGATATTACTCTAATTTTTAGGTAATACTGCTTGTACGCCATCCTTTAACCATCACATGATTCTCCTCTATTTTCATTTCTTTACCTGAATGTTGTGGAAAAAGGGGCTGCGTGGCTCATATAATTTGCACAAGTTTAAGTTCTATTTGTAAATTTTGACATTTGTTGGGTACTCCAAGAATATAAACTGGTAAGCAATGAAAACCTATAATGAACACATACATGCAATACATTGTTTCTACTTTCTAATTGGCCTATTAAAACATTAAAAAGCATCTCCAGTAGTTAGTGTACGGATTACATTATGTAATTTGAAATCCAAAATTGTTTTCAACAATCGATTATGGGTGTGATATTACAAAAAATTAACATAATGTTCAACAAGCACTCACGTTTATAACAGTTGTTCCTTTTAAACGACCATTTTTGCAACAATTAGTTCTAATCCTATTTAGAGATCAAAGTTTTACAAACACTTCACACTAAATCTTATTATTCTGACTCAGTTACAATCTACAAATCAAGTTTTACAAACACTTCACACAAAATCTTATTATTCCGACTCAGTTACAATCTACAAATCTCAACGGCGATTATAGGTAATGTAAGTTGGAGTAATGTATTGTCTTTTAATCAACATATTTAATTATGGTATTGTGTGGTTTTCAATGAGCTATATTTGTAATAAGCCACTTTGGAATTATAATTAAATTTAAATTAAAACAAAACTCAAAAAAATTTGAAGAAAAATAATAATATAAGGCTCGTATTGAACAGGCACCTTATTATATGCACATGTTGAACGGGCACCTAACTCCATCCCTATTGGCATAAAAAATCAATTTTAGGGTGTAACTATGAATACTCAATTGTAATGTAATCTTTGTTGGATATCAAGATGCTATAAAAAGAAGACTTCATCGCACCCTCCTAAAATTTCCGATACATATACAACTGTGCAAGCTCTATGATGAACCGTCAATAGTTAGTTCTCTTGGCTTTGGCGTAAATCCTTTCTTATTATTGGGATGAAATACTGGTACAGACTAGCTAAATTTAGCTTAGGCCATCTCCATCCAGCGCACCATAATTCAGTCAATATATTCAGGTTAGCTGAATTCTTGACCTCCAACAGTCGGGAATGAGCCTGAACATGCAGGTTGTGTTCAGTTCGGAATTCTGAGAACTGAAGTACAAACGGACGCCTACTGGGTATCCGGTAGGCGCTGTTCTTGATCAATTTAAACATTTTGCAATTTAAAATTTTAACAATAAAAAAACAGCTTCAAACAAAATACAGTTAAAATACAGCTTCAAACAAAATATAATCCAAAGTAAAATACTACTCCAAATTGAAGTACAGCTTCAAACAAAATACAACTCCAAAGTAAATTACAACTTCAGAGTATTAAAAACTACAAAAGAAAAATTCGACAATAATTTAAACTAAGTTACCACTTCAAATAAAATATCAGTGTCCCTGATTTCCATGAATTTCCTAGTTATGATTCATTAGATCTTTCTGCAATCGATCGTGGAGTACCGAATTCCGGATTTTTAGCTGATTGTCGATTAGTAGGTATAAATCTTTATTGGTTAAAAGCCCATCTTTGTGAAATACTCTCGGTGGTGGATGTGCACGTTCATAATTCATTCACATCCACTCAGTCTCTGTCTTATCTTCAACAATCATGTTATGGAGGATGATAAGTGAACATGATTTTTGTTATTTCATCTCTTTTCTGTAGCGTACATGGATGACTAACCATTTCAAACCGCACTTGTAAAATTTCAAATGCTATTTCCACGTCTTTTCTTCGATTCTCTTGTTTTGTAGCACACACTTTTTGCTTTGAGGTCATTGGGTGTCACACAGTTTTGATTATAGTGCTCCATTTGGGGTAGATGTCATCACCCAAGTAGTAACCATGATTGTAATGATGCCCTTCAAGAACAAATTGAACATGAGAGGAACATCCAAGGGTCAGGTCATTAAAAAACATAGAACGTTTAACTAAGTTTAGGTCGTTATTTGATCCTAACATTCCAAAAAAGGCATGCCAAATCCATAGTTCATTTTGGGCAAGGATTTTTAAAATTATTGTTGGTCTTTTTGACTTGCTGTTGTAAGCTCGTCAATAAGCATTGTGGCAATTCTTCCATTTTCAGTGCATACAGTCAGCCTTCTATGTATTCCTGGGCAACCACTACTTTCAAGCATCTCCATAAGTCTGGAAACTTCGCTTTCGGTTGGAGATCTTAAGTATTGAGAACCGTATACATACATGATTGTTTGACAGAACATTTTCAATCTCTTCAAGACAGTATTCTAAGCACTCCTCAAATTTTCATCTTGTGCATCTGCTGGGCTTTCGTAAGCCAACATGCTCATTGCAGTGGTCATCTTTTGGTGACCGCTCAACCCTTGCGTTTTTGTTGTAGATTTCCTAAGCATGAAGCATTTGTCGTATTGCTGGATTTTTGTGAGTACCTTTACGAACAAAGATCGTATTATCAGATATCTCCTTCGGAAGATATCTGGTCCATATGGTGGGTTCTCAGGGAATTAATCCTTCGTCGGTATTTTATCGAATGCAAAGTGATCTCGTTTTTTTTGTACCATCGGCCTACAATAAGCCAGCATGTTGCCTACAAGCAAATGATTCGATGTAATGTGCTTCTATTTCCAATTTCAACAATTCTTGTTGTTGTAAAAACCATTGTTGATTTGCTATCTGAATTCAAGGAAGACACATTTGCTTTGAGTTTTTATAGTGAAATGAAGATAATTGAAGTAGTAAGGTTATTGAAGTAGTAAGGTTATTGACAGAATGTGAAGCCCATACTATATAATAACATGTCCTCTTCTGTAAAGGGAAAGATAATGACGGAAACTTGCTGTCAAATCAAAAACTTTTTCAACGTGCAGTCATTTTAAATAGTGGAGTTGCCTTCTGTGAAGAGAAAGAGTACCGAGTGGAATTCCGCGTCACCGATCCACACTTAAGTAACATTATCTGTTAGATAAGCTATGTGGCAATTATTCGACGCTTGAAAACCGACACGCTTGTATAGTCACACACTTCTACATGTACAAATACAAGCTTTAATCTACTTATTCTTCACAGTCATCTTCTCATTTACTTCCATCTACATCTTCTTTTCACATCCATCTACTTTTCACAACAATATCATCCTGGCCTTTTTCTATTGACTCTAATGTAGGCTAGCAGCCTACGGTAAGTTCACACGTCAATGCGGAATTATTTATCAATTATCAAGAGCAACATTATGAAGACAGTCACAGTGGTTTTCCAGATCTTGACCTACATATGAACATTATGTTCAAACTTCTTGAGGACATGATGTTGTTCAGACTTCAGGAGGTTGTTCTAACCAAGGTTGTCAAACTCGAGTTCTCACCAAAGAGCGCTCGGGTATACAAAGATCGTAAATCGTGGGATCGTAACACAAAGCGCAAGTTTCCACAAAATGAAAATTAAAAATAAAATTTCAACAAAATAGCCATAGCATAATATTTTCATTAATCATTAGTTCATAACATAAACCTTAAAATTTCAAGTTCCAACAAAATAACCTTAACACAAGTCTTAGTCTTCCAGCAAAATATTGCAATCTTCCATGAGATCTTCAGCTTCAACTCCATCAATTTCAGCATCAAGGTTAGGATTCTCCAAATCTTCTTCTAGAGCAGCAGCTGCACCACCTTAACAATAGCTCCAACATCTTCCTCTCGTTCATTTTGAGTGTCAAAATCCAAATCATCATTGCCTAAAGTAAGATCTAAAATATCTGATGACCCTTCATCATTCGGTTGCAATATCCATTCATTATCGGATTCAAGATCCTCAATGTTATATTCAACCATCTTTCTATTTTTCTTCTTCTTGGACAATTTTGAATTTGTCATGACAAAAACAACATCATTCATCGTCTTTTGTTTCAGTCGGTTTCTTCTTTTTGTGTGAACCTAATAGATACAATCACACAAACTCCATCAGTATAACTATATACCAAGTTGTAGACAACTTTTAAAATTTAAAAGTAAGAAAATTTTATCATTTCAAAAGCACTCCAATTTCTTTCACAATCCGACGAGTTGCAAGTCAAACTTAACACACGAATTGCAAAATTCTGTAGTTCCGGGTGCTTATCTCCATATGATTCCCACCATTGTGATGGAGTTTTGGTTTCAAGTGCAGCAATAACTATTTCACTACCAATTTTTTTTGCCTTTGTCTTGATATCTTCAAGTTGAGCATCGATTTTACTTATTTCTTTAACATCGCCCACCATTCTTTGCATGCAATCATAAAGCCCACGTTTCACTTCAAAGTCATTTTTAAATTCTGGTGCATAATGCAGCTGAGGGTTAAGATAGTAGCCGGCAGCGTGCAATGGCCTGTGTAATTGATTATCCCATCGCTCGTCAATAATATCCCACAAAGGCTTGAAGCTAAATGTAAAAATAGAATTGATTTAGTTATGCAAAATGCATATACTTGTATAGTTGCAACTTGGAAACTTGGAATTGCAAATAAAAACATAATGTAAATTGTAAACTACCTTCTTTGGACACCATTGAAGGCACTTTGAATTTTCTCTTTGACTTGGTCCATTGCCTCGTAGATGAATCCCATAGCTGGCTTTTCATCCGAATCCACTAAACGAAGTACCCTGATCAAAGGATATGCATCTTTCAAGCATATTGCAATATTTTTCCAAAAATTTGTATCCATTAATGATTTCTTCAATATTATGCCCTTCCCTTGTTTTTGCAAACCTACTTGATGTCCATTCATTGGAGTTGAACATTCTTAACAATGCTCCTTTGTGCTCCATAAGACACCCCAAAGTCAAATAAGATGTTGTAAATCTAGTCACCGCAGGCCTTACCAAATCTTTTCCTTTGGTGAAATGTTGTAATAAAGAAATTACATGTCTTTGAGTAAATAAATTGCGTAATTTTCTTACCCCTTGATATTATCTCCTGATGAAAGGGTATCTTCTATTCAAAATCTTTCAGCTTAAGATCAATGCGATGGGCTGCACATGGCGTCTAATACAGTTTCTTTCTTTTCTCCATTAACATTGTATCAGCAGCTTTGTAGTTTGTTGCATTATCAGTCACAATTTGCACTACGTTTTCTTCACCAACTTCTTCAACAATGTTATCAATCATCTCAAAAAATTTATCTGCAGTTTTGATATATGAGAAGCATCAATTGACTTTAAAAATGCAGTACCTTTAGGGCTGTTCACTAGAAAATTCAAGATGGTTATCTTTCTTTTGTCGGTCCACCCATCGCTTATGATGGTGCAACCTGTCTTCTTCCAAAAAATCTTGTGCTCTTCAATTGTCTTCATTGTCATCTCCACCTTTTGCTTCAAATACTTTGTTCTGATCTGATGATAGAAGGGTGGCTTAAATCCAAGTCCATGTCTTGAAACCATTTCCAGCATCTTGCGGAATTCCTCACTCTTTGCCACATTAAAAGGTATTGCATTATTGAAGAAGAACGATGCAATTTCTTGACATGTTTCTTCTTGCAAATTCTTCTTGAAAATGTTATTGATGGTGGCTTGAAAACTCACTCCCCTTTTCTTGAAAAGATTTGCAGGTGTCTCATTATCCCCATCAACTGATCTTTTTCCTTTTGCTTTTTCAGTATCGATTTGCTCCTCTGTTTTGTTCAGTAATTTTTGCTGCAGCGACTTGCAAATGTCAAACATCTGTTTTTTGACATCATCTGGCACAGATTGACAGGGGCCAACATCCTTTTGTGTACATGTCAAATGATGCTTCAATCTATGGACTCCTCCATCAAATATTTTCCCACAGTAATTGCACTTAATTTTTTTGGGACCTTCATCAACAGAAACTCCATGCTTTCATGCTACATCACTTCTGTTTCCAGCAGCATTAACTCGAATTTTGGGTGGTGCAGAGCCAGAAGAAGCAGCAACAGGAATTCCGGTGTTTGAAGACATGTGAAATCAGAAGAGGCAGTTGAATCAGAAAAGTAAGGAGAATACAGAGATTTTTGAATGAAGAAGAATGGTAAACTTACAAATTTATAGTTGATGATTAGCTGAATAATCATTACAGTGTTGTTATTACTGTCGATTAGGTTTCACGAGAAAATATTGGGCTGAATCGACAATAAATTGCGTCGATTAGGTTTCACGAGGCAGCTCTTCGCTTGGAATCGAGAATTGAGATTCGTGAATCGAGAATTTGGAAAACTCGAAGCAAATTTCGACGTGGAATTTTTCTCGAAGTTTGCCCGATTTCACGATTTTCAGTGCCGCTTTGAACGATTCCACCCTTCTTCGATTTTTCTTCCGTCGATTCTCAATGAGATGAAAAAAATGCGTGGACCCGTTCGATTTCACGAGTAAACACGCGATTTTGACAACACTGGTTCTAACTTCTTGAGAACATGATGTTGTTCAACCTCCACATGAACAGTATGTTGTTCAACCATCATATGAACAAGAGGCAGATCAAGTTCCAGTTGTTCAACCTTCATATGAACAAATGATTGATTTGTACACAATTTGTTGCAAATGCGAGTATGCAGTTGAAGTTGTGGTACAGGGAGATGGAGAAAATATAGTTCTTTGAATCCAGCTATATATGTCCATTGTGGCTTGAAGGTTGTAATTATGCTCAATGGATAAACGACCGTTTATGTCCAAAGTGCATAGCATATGCAGACGAGTTGGAACAAGGAATAAGACGTCTTAAAAATACTTTAGAATAACTGCAGTTTGAACGTAACCAGTAGTTTATTTATGTTTGTTGTTTTTTATTAATGTTTGTTGTCAGCGTAAGCTTGGCAGTAAGGTTTGTTATGGTATGTGTAACATTTTAGAGAAATATTAGTATGAACTGGTTTGTTTTTTCAGAGATAAGCTTGTCTTCTGTATTTTTGTTTATCTATTTTGATCTATAGTTATATAAATAATACACTTGTGTAAAGTTTTTTATTACATAAAAAACGCACAATAATAAAAAAAAAAGTATATGCTTGGGTACTCAAAACTGGCATCTGCCTAATAGGCATCCATCTGCTGAGAGCCTATTCAATATGCGCCGAACTGTTGAGTCGCCATCTAAATATTCAGGCTGAACTCTGAAGTTTTAGAAGCTGAATATTCAGCCCCTGAAAAGGTTGGAGATGCCCTTAGAACATTGATATGGTTATTACTTTATATTTTGTTGATTTGGTTTATTGTATACTGGTATATCGGTGTATGAAATACACGAAAATTAATTGTTAAATGTCATCAAATAGAATAAATAAAATCTTGATGAATATCAGCTTAGAATTTAGACATTTAGCTAGTGTTTAGTTACAAATTTGAGTTTTGTGCTTTGCGTTTTCAATGTGTACTTTAAAATACACCAAAGAGCTGACATGAGTGGAAAAACGATCTATTTGGAAAGTGGCTTTTACATGTAAGATTGAATGACTTTTTCATGTTTTCCACCTTTGGGAAAATATCAAAATCAATCTTCTTCCATCTCCTCTCCATTAAAATGCAAGTATGTTTCGGCTCCTCCACTCCCCCACACACAAGTATTAAGAACGAAGAATGCAAAACTTGTTTTCAAGTTAAGTGTCATCAAATAAATAAACAAAATCTTGATGAATATCAAAGCAAAATTTAGATATTTTGGTAGTGTTTGGTTTGGAAATTGAGTTTTATGTTTTCAATGTGTACTTTGAAATACATAGAAGAGCGGACATGGGTGGAAAAAACAGTTGATTTAGAAAATGGTTTTTACATCTTTTTCGTGTTTCTTGCCTTTATGAAAATATCAAATTCTATCTTCTTCCATCTCTTCTTTCCATTTTTGGTATGTTTCAATTCCTCCATTCTCACAAACACAAACATGATAAATGCAAAACTTGTTATCAAATCAAACACTACTTTAGTTTTTAGTGGGTAATGAATCCAGTGTCAAATGAGAATAAATGGACATTAATTTGAGAATGAAAAAGAAAACAGAGTTTAGATAAAAAATTGATCCTTTTTTGAAGTTAAAAAGAATCATTCAATTTTTATAAATGATTTATGCAAGGGTACTTCAGGTATTGGAAAAAAAACAAGCAAATTGAAGTATTTGCATTATATATGATAATAAATTTTTCATCATGTTGAATTCAGTAAAGCCTTTACGAGTTTAACACATGTGTTAGTTGTGTTCCCTCTCAAAGCACGACTCCCCATTTATTGTCGAGCTTTTTCTCAAACTTTATGAGATATCACAGCCTTTTCGGTCATGTCATCACATCATCACTTTGTCGCACCATCAACACAACATTTTTATTAGATTGGAGTAATTTTAGACTAGAATAGTACAAATGAAGTAGGATGAAGATTTTTGATGTCGAACATAATTGTTTCAAATTTAATATTTTTGGTTCAAAGTTATCCGAACATTCATATAATTTTACATGGATATAGATTTTGAATTCAATATCTTAATTTCGATTTTCTAGAGATTTAGATCTCATCCAAAATTTCATTTTTTTGGCACTTGGAAGAGACGAAAGATCAAATCTCATTTGCATCTCGCTAGTCGCACTCCAGTGATATTAGAATCTTAACTGAAATTTGGACAAGGTTTTCAATCAGACTCATCTATGTATATATGCACACTTTTTTTTTCCACATTTTTTATATGGTTTAAACAGAATTATCCTAACAAACTATATTATATAATATTTCCTATAGTCAACCCTTTTGCTTTTCATATGGACAAAAACCACAACAAATAACTTAATATTTTCCTTTTATCATTGGCCAGTTGAGAAGAAATTCTTAGCTAGTGCCATACTAACTAAGTTAGACTCTCCTCCACAAATCAAACTTCCTTTTCTGCTGCAAGAATTATCTTTATATGAAAAATAGAGATGTTAATTTTTTTTTAATGAATGTCCTTTTGATGAAGAACATTTTAAAAATAAAGCTCCACTTCTTCTAAAAAAGTCAGTTTGGACTTGTAAATTACTCTGAAATAGTTTCAACATGTATTTTAGGATCCGAGATGCCAAAAATTAAATTTACTTTCAATATACGCTTACCTTATTTTGGATCTCATAAGATAGCGGAGATTGTATGTGAAGATCTCGAGGCCAAACATTACTGAAATCAGAGATTTAAAACTTTGTGATTTTCATTAAGCTAATTAACTTTATTTCTAGTATTATTTGATGCACACATCTACATATCCACCGTCCTCCTAAGAAAAAATATAATCTGAAAATTCATTATAGTCTATTTACTATTATGATACTACTCTATTTATATATATTTTTTCTAGTAGTTTTATCTTTCCTTTTGTTCTTGTTTCCTTCTCATCCAAAAACAAAAAATAGTAATTAATTACTAGTTAACAGAATAACACAAAACCTAAAATTTAGTCACTTTCCATTTGTGCTGGATGAAAAAAAATTTCTTTTTGGGCTGGCATATTTTAATATGTCTCCTAATAAACCACAATTTGAAAAATGGGCGGACAAAAAACAAGCCATGCTTCATACAACATTACCAATCAGAATGAAACTTTTATGTTATACAGGCTGAGAGCCTTAGAAATTTCCTCCTAAAATAACGACAGCCTGTGTTGGTCTTAAAAGGTGATAAAAGTAAGTTTTCCATCACTGCTTTATGTAATATTTGCATCGATCTCAACTCTATGGTACACATTGGTGGTTTATATCATCTGCAGCTCTTCACGTCATGATTTTCACCAAACAAGCTGCGTTTGCTCTCTCTAACTTACTCTTTAATAGATAAACCGGGAATTCTTTATGAGATGAGTGGGAGATATGGTGAAGGGTTTCAGAATAAGAAAATAACAACGTCTGGACATTTTTCTTTCTGGTTTCACTATGGTTCTTCTATTTATTTTTATTGTTAACTATCTGTTTTATATGCAATCTTTACAGCTATCGGTTATATATCAACATAGGTCTGAAAATCCTTGAAATCTAAGTAATGTCTCAAATCTATACTACTTTCAGAAGTCTGCATGGAGTTTATTGTTTGTTTGTTTAGTCAACTCTGTAAAATAACTGAAGTTTACTGAATGTGTTTTTTGATCATTTTTCTCACACGCATGCAGATACATTTTGCATCAAGCAATGACTGAAAATCATCTATTACCTTAAAGTATAAGTGTCCAGAAAAATAGGGTTTATTGACTTTCTATTTTTATATATATTAAGCAACTTTTAACCTCAATGTTTAACTTGAGTTAGCAACTTGTTTCAACAGCTCGGATTGTGCATCGCTCTAGCATTCACATTTCCAATGATGATGCACCCATTTCACGACATCGTGGATTCAAAGCTGAAGTCAAGCGCTTGGTTTTGCAAAATGTGCCATAATGCACCAAGGGCAGAAGCTTGTGGCCTCAATGTCGGTCGTGCATTAATGGTTGCTTTAATGGCTATTTTAGCATCGTTTATCCCTGCATTTGGAAATTTCATTTCCCTTGTTGGTAGCACCGTATGCGCCATGCTTGCCTTTGTGCTGCCAGCAACGTTTCATCTCACTCTTGTGGGATCCCAGATGAAATTATGGGAAAGACTACTGGATTATTTTCTTCTCATTGTGGGAGTTATTTTCGCTTGTTATGGGACATATAATGCAGTCTCGGGTACAGCTGAATGAGAGTGCTTATTTGTAGAATTGCTGTATACAACCCAAAGTACACTTCATTTTACCCAATGAATGAATATATGTGGGCCAAAACAATCCATTATTTCATGCATCCATGGACGTTCTACACTCAGGCAAATGCTTCTACAAGGCACTTCGTACCCAAATTAGTTGCTTGATTTTGATGGAGCATCGGTTAATGTGTTCTTTTGTAAAGTTTTAGTGGAGGTTTCAGACGAACTCTTACCGTTTTATGTTAATTTTCTTCTGTTTCATGTAAATATACATATCAGTAATTTGAAAACTCTTTACCAAAAAGATCATCTGAGGGTATGTCTGCATTGTGCACTAGCAATTATGGCAGTTGGTGGTTTAGAGGAAATCAGGCTTTTACTAACACAGCTGTTGATCTTATGCTGTGTTCATAGGATGTGTTGGTGTTACAGTTGGAAAAAGTGTGACTTTTAGGGCTTGCGACGTTGGATGCGTTGATCTTGTGCTTCTCTCTGTTTATTAGCTTTATCAACATTTAAAAAGTAAGTTAAAAATGGGATTTGATATTGTGTTATTTACTTAGGTTATTTAGTTATTATGTCCGCTAGGGCAGGTGTTTTGATTGCTTTGCACGTGGATAATTTTTCTTTTCTACAAATGCACGGTATTAATAATAATTTAAAATTTAGTTGAGATATAACTAGACACAAGTTATCGTATAAGAAATATTAGCATTTTAATTAGAGAAAAGTTTGTATATAAGGAACCATGAGCTGGTTCACGTATAAAACCAATTGACAGTCCTATGCGCAAATTTGCATTTTACTTGGTGAATATTGGGATTAGCCCTTAAATCAAGCTCAAAACAGAAAACTCATTCATAAAAGTAGATTGGTTGTAAACTATGTTTCTAGAGCTTAATTGCAAGATAGTTGCTTAAACAATGCAATTATTTAATTGCAAATATTTATGCAATTGCATCAAAAAATTGCATAAAATTTTGCATTTATTCAGTGGGTGATTACGGATAATTTTGCAATTTTTGTGATGAATAACTATGGAAATATAGATAATTTTTTTAATAACTGCAATATATTTCGCAACTTTCCGGTGAATATTGAGGAAATTTCGTATATTTTTACTGAATAAATGCAGAAAATATGCAATTTTTGGATATAATTGCATAAATATCTGCAATTATTCATTGAATAATTACATGAAACATGTACTTATTTGATAATTTAATTTTCGGGTCTAATTTAAATACTTTTTCTGAAAAGAATGTTTAGTGTAATTTTAAACGTAACACAAATTTTAGATACACCGTTGATTTTACTTAAGGTTGAAGCAAGGCCAGCTCTTAGACCATTCCCAACCCGGGAGGTTGATGCAGGTCAAATTCACGTTGGTTGATCCACAACCCACCCTCAGTGGTGGAAGATAACACAACACCTTCTAATCCACCTTCAGTTGTGCTTACCCAGCTTTTATTAAGCTGCCTAAGGAAGCATGTGTGAATTACAATCCACAGTTGTTAGATCGTAATTCAAACCACGGTGTGGATCACTACCCACACCGTTAACATAGCCAACTTTACAAAAGTCGGCTATATTAAGCTGCTATAGTTGACTATAAACAGATCGGCTATAACAACATGCTCCACTACCCTACCTCTTCTTCCTGTTTTCTCGAGTTTGGACGGCAGTGTGAGACAACGAAAGTCACAGTGTGAGAAATGTATCAGCATATAGAAAACGTTTCGATTGAAGGTATGGACATTCCAATTCAAGAAAATATAAACATCACATCTCTGATTAGATGAGAAGTAGCTAGACGACAACGAGCTAAACGGAAAGCACCGCTGGATCCGAATATCGATTAGAATTTAGGACTCGAATAAGTACTGAGCAATTTCTGTGTACTTCCCGATGACGAGCAGCATACAAGCACGCACGCCGAAGATTTTGTAAGTACGTTGAAGATTCTGTAAGTTATCTAAATTTTGTTTACCAATAATAGTTAATTTTAGATTATAAATATTGACTTATTTATAACTAGGCATGAAGAGATTGGATGCATGGTTCTTGGCCAAACGTTATTCATTTATATGCAATGATATGCAATTTCGATACATAAGGCACTATACACACAATTCTCGGTGAAGTGGGATGATGATTTCATTACTACTTGTTTACTTAACTATCATTAAATTATTTCATACTTCGAAGTAGCTTCATTTAACCATAAATTAAATTTTTAGGTATAATAAACCTTTCAAATTTGGATGTTCAGTTGATTGGTGCGTTAGCCGCCTGTTGGTGAAAGACCACCCATTTTCATTTTGGGTTTGGAAAGTTACGCTTCATCTCTTTAGACCTTACCGTAGTTACTTGATTATCGGTATGATGGGGGGAGACATAACTGTTAATACCAGATTTCGATACCGAAACCAGATAAAGGTGAAGGGGTATCAGAATGGGACCAGCATCAGAATGGAAGCCAGGAAAGCCTAAGGTCGATACCAGAAGCAAAGAAGGGAAAAGATCTGGTCAATGTGCTATCGGTACCAACCTAGGAGGCATAAGCTTGGTATCGATACAAGGAAGATAACAGCAAGGCGGTACCGAAAATGACAAAAGAGGGTATGACACTGAAAGCATTCAACCTGAACTCAATTCCAGAAGAATATTCTGATACCAAAGCTTAAAGCTGCAAGAGGGAGAGCACGAGACCGATTTGGGTTTGAGCAGAGAGTTACCAATGCCAATACACTTATTGTCGATACCGCTACCAAAAAGCAACTTCAGAGTCATCGGGAAGGATCCATAAGCAACATAGATCTGAAGCCGGTACCAAAATCGAAGACTGCTGATGCAAGCCAAGGTTCATAAAACAGGAAGGGTCATCCGCACTAACATGCTTAGTGTCGATACCAATACCAAGGAAGTATAAAGGTAATACTCACAAGTCACCAAAGCAGGGTAAATCTTAGAGCTCTGTAGCACCCCAAAATTTAATATATTATAACCATGCTTTAAAGATAATAAAATTGGTAATACTTAATTAAATATTCAGAATTAAGTGAAACTGGCTTTACCGTTGCATTCATCTCGGAATTCTGGTTCAGATAGACCCCAAGTTTGCATAAAACGGATAGCGTATGAAGAAGTTATGAGCATTAGAAGTTTGTATACATATAAGGGGCTTATATATATAATTCAAAAATATTTAGAATTTTCAAAACGAGATAAGCGGGAAATTAGCCGGGAAATCAGATCGTTGTGGGACGACCCACGTTCGGCCTGGGTCGACCCAATGAGTAGGTGGGTTGACCTAGCGACGATCTGGGTAGGTTCGGAATTCTGTATCTGGGCTATTTTGTAACTAGATTCGTTGTTGACTCAACGCTACATGTATGGTTAAGATTAAAACCCTAAAATATAAGGGCTGAGGTTAACTCTGTGAATCTATAAATATGCGGCTTTCTCCCATCCCAATACACACAAATTTCTTTATACTCTCTGTCTCTATAAATCTGTTCTGAAATAAAATATATATGTAATGGGGGAACGCTGCTGAAGCCTGGATCTGTAGAGATAACTATAAGATTTGCATACAAGCGGACTTTTTCTACGTCATATATATATATATATATATATATATATATATATAAAAAAGAGATTCAATCTCTTCTTCACCAAGACCCACTGTGAGTTCCATGTTATTTTCAGATTTGATACAAAGAACCCTATCTTGACAGTTAAATAAAATTGGATTAGGATATGCAGTGTTTATAAAATATTTGTTATGCCTGTTCTTCGCTATTATTCACCTATGCCGTTGTCCTAAGAAAGACATATGCCTTTATTGTCAGATAATTAACTAAGTTATATGTATCTGTCTTCTTTTTCCATGTTTCTATGTTTTAGTTTATTTTCAGTCTTGCTTATATGCCTATGTGATTTTGATTATAACCTCCTTCCTCTGTTTTTTGCTTTTTTTACGCCAAGCCTAGGCCTTTGGAAGCCTAGGCTATATCCAATTAAGTTTGCATATAGTAAAATTTGGGGTAAAAATAAATGACATAAAAAGAGGAATTTAGGCATGTTCACTGCACAAACAGCCTATTTTGTCACATTTTCCGTGTTCCTTGTTGTAACAATTATATCTGTTACTAATTAATCACGGTTATTTCCATTATAACTGATAATCATGGTTATAGCCATTACAATGTTTGGTAACTATGTAAATAAAATAAAATAAAGGGGAAGAGGTGGTAACTTCGATTTATTCACTTATTCGTTTATACCAGTGCACTTATATTCACTTATTCTTTGACCCAACAACTTATTCCCTAAATTTTTCAATGTGCCTCTTAGGGTTATGCCTCCTCCTCGTTCTGCCGCCACCGTCGTTTGATTTGCTATATACTCATCTTTATTCTATCAGCCTCCTCCTCATCCATTCAATTGCTCAGGTAATTTATGTTTCGTTTAATCTTTTCTAGTTTGGGGCATTTATATTATTTTTGGTTTTGTTTCCATGTCTAACTTTTTGATCAAGCACTGATAATTACATTCAAGTGTTCAATTTAACTGCCTAGGCATGGATTTTTTAAATAAGGTTGAATTTGAATTGATTGTACTAGAAACGTTAGTTTTGCACTTAACTTCTAGAACAGAATAAGTGGAATGTCGAATGCTGGATGAAAAATTGAAACATAGTTTTCTTTTGTTTTATTGTTAGGGTTGGTTCTTGAATTTTGAGGAGTGGTTAATTTTTCAAAGTCAAAATCCAGTTTTTTTATTTGGATAGTCAAAATTCAGTTTGGATCTAATCTTTGTCCGTGTCAGTGTATATCCTCACTGCAAGAAGGGTGAGAAGATTCATCACTCATGCTGGATCATGCGTATGTATCAAAAGCCTATATTTTCTTGAAATATCTTTCTGTTATGAAACACGCCTTGATTCTATTTTGCAAACTTTTTTTACTTCTGACTCATTAGTGAATTAAAAAACATACCAAACCAATCAACGCAATTTTTATTGTGTACCCAGTAGTGCCATTATAAAATGAGAAAGATTTACCCTAAGATTTGAATTTGAAAATGCAATATTCTAAATTTTCCAAATGAGCTTGCTCCCATATATTTTGAGGATGTGTTTCATGTCCTCGCATAATTTCAAGTATGGGGGAAATTTTATGTGAATGTTAATGCATTAACATACACTGAAGGTACAAATGCATTAACATACACTGAAGGTACAAAATAAGATTACTGTTGAAACTTCGATTTTGGAGCTTGGTTTAAATATTGATATTTTTATGTTATTCTTATTTACATAAAATTTCAAACAATTTACAGTTTGTTGTAATATATATGAGTGAATATGCTTTTATCATATTCTGTTTTGTCCCACATTGTGGGATAAATTTTACTCCAAGCTTCCAAGCCTTTATATAAGGAGCTCATGTATTGTAAATAGTGTACTGATTGATGAATGAATAAAAAGTATCTTCTTTCTCCTCTTCTAATGGCTTTCTTATTGTATATTATTTATAACACGTTATCAGCACGAAGCTCTATTAGAGCTATTATTTGAAATATTCTAGATCTATATCTATTGATCTATCATGTAAGTAATTTTTATTTGAAGATATCAATTCATGAATTTATATATTTGTTATACAGTTATTTTCTGTTTGAGAATATTAGATCAATGGATCTATGAATTTGTCATATCTTCAGTTCTTTTAGATCCGACTCAAACTACTTGATCTCTTTTCCTATATTTTTTTGTAGACCTAGATTATATTCTAATAGATCTAACTTTTTAGATCTAATTTTTTTTGTTGATCCTAAATATGTGTAAATGTATTCTTTCATTTTTTGCGGATCTAATTTTGAATTTTCCAAATCCAATTTGATGGAGATTCGATTGTATATGTATTATTTACATTATTGATGATGTAGAGGTAGATCTAGTTTTATCCTTTCCGATCTACTATTACTTTTCGTATGTGATTCTTTTGGATAGACTGAAGATAAAATATGTATGGTTTATTTTATGTACACCCAACAGAATTATGGGTATAAAATATGATGATGTAGCATTTAAGCTCAATAGCAATATTGATTTATCACTAGAAGTGAAATTGAAAACTCATGATGTAAACAAAATATGTAAATAAGGAACCTGAAGTTCATATGCAAATGAAGAACCTGGAGTTCATATGCAAATGAAGAACCTGAAGTTCATATGCAAATGAGAAAGATGAAACAAAAGCCCGAAGCTTTCTTAAAAGTTGTGACATAAAAATATTGTACTTCCAGAAGAAGTTAAAAGAGACACACATTATAATATGTAGCAAAAACATTGGATTCAATAGAAAATCTCTAAACATGTTTCATCTAACTGACATCTTTCATGTACAGTTTATATTAACTGAATATCCTGAAGATATAGTATGCATATTAATCTCTTGAAGAGGTCTTAGAGATTTAATTTTATATAGCAAATCCAACATCCTAGAAGAGATGTTAGAGATTTTTTTGTTGCATTACAATTACATAAATAAAAGATATGTTCCCTGAAGGAATATCATACACCCCAGAAGTAGTGATTTTTCTCTCTCTTGAATCTTATTTTTTTTATTTAATGCACCCAATTTTGTTAATGCATTTAAGGTTTGAATGTATTTTTGTATATTGATATGACATATCAATAGTTTGTATATATTTATCTCTGGAGGAGATAAGTTCATCCCAGAAGCGGTGATAACAAAATATCTTTAGAGGATATTTGTACAGCTGAAAATGGTAAAATATCTCCAGAAGAGATTTCTACAATTAAAGGTGATAAAATATTTATAGAAA
The DNA here is from genome assembly GCA_030737875.1 of Allium sativum. Lineage (NCBI taxonomy): Eukaryota > Viridiplantae > Streptophyta > Magnoliopsida > Asparagales > Amaryllidaceae > Allium > Allium sativum. The sequence continues at coordinate 918,617,189 of CM060922.1, forward strand.
AAGTTCATAAATTTTTCCTGAAAAAAAAAGGAAAATATGTATTAAAACTCCATAAATGGTGTTTATGGAATATCCCAGAAGCGATATTATATTCTGATGTGCCTATAAAAGAATTTTCATTGAAATATTTTCAAATATCAAATATGATGATACAAATTTAATGACTAATGATAATATGTTTCTCGAAGATCATATTAAGTTAAGATCTAAATATTGATCTTAATTTTTGCACACCGGAAGTGAATGTAAAAGTAATTTTTGTTATAAAAATGGAAAACTTAGATCCTGCAGTTTCTATGATGGTAAGAAGTAATTTTGATATAAAAAGAAAGATCTATATATGGATAGTATAATTTGAAACATATAGTTTTTATGTAGTGAATTTTATGTGTAGATCTATAAGTTTTTCGAATCATTCATATTGAAGAATGTAAAATCTCGGTCCTATAATTATGCATTTCTACTCAATTCTTGATTAGATATTGAATGAGTCGGTATACGACTTAGTCAGGATCAGTAATATGGATATGCGGAATGTATGTGATAGACTAACTTGTATATTTACAATAGTTATGCAAATAATATGAGATAGTGAAATATATCACAAAATAAAAAGCAGTAAAGTAAAGTAATAACACCAGGGCTTTTTATACTGGTTCGGAGCACCATCCTACGTCCAGTCCCAGACCTCTCTCTGAATTTTCACTAATCAACCACCTCGCTTCACCCTGAGGAACAGGTTCACAACACCCGAATAACCGAACGGGATTTCACACCTCTCACAACACGAGGACTTCACAACTTGCCTCTCACAACACGAGGACTTCACAACTTGCCCCTCACAACACGAAGGACTTCACACAAGATGAGTAGACTTGTAATTTGACAATGCGTGTTCTTAATAACACGAATTTGTCAATTCTTGTACAACCTTCCTATAATCTTATCCTCAAATAGAATTTAAATTTGTGAAGATTTGGAAGATGATATCGTGTTTGAATCAAAAGAATAATATATAGCTTCTAGGATTCAACAGCGATATAAGAAGATTATGAGCATTTGAGTGCTTTGAATGATCAAGAATGAAATCAACAATAGATAGAATAGATAGAAAGAAATTAGTTATTTGAATAGATGATTTCATGTTGTTTTTATAGAGGATAAAGAGTTACAACCAATAGTGAAGAGAAGCATTGAGGAGAAATGATATTTGGTGAAAGGTAAAGGAAGCAACTTTTGATGAGAAGAGATGTCTGTATGAAGAGTTGCTTTCAGTTCGAAAATCGGTCGACATGTCAAAAATAACCAGTAGACTGAATTTTGAAATATATATACGTTACATATATGTGTACACGTTTATTGTGCATTCTGCCCAGAAACGGTCGACCGCCTATATTTAAACCGGCCGACCGGTTTCTGACAATATGCACAATAAATGTGCATTCATATATATATATATATATATATATATATATTCACAATATAGAGGTATATGATTATTTGAGGATAGATTTTAACATTTATAACACGGCTAAGCCACTAAATAATCAACCTCTAACTTACGTTATCATTGATTCTCTTCTTTTTGTCGATCATGAAACTTCTCATTAATCAAAATGCTATAAATTCCTTGACTCAACATTCTCCCCCTTTTTGATTGATGACAACATAGCTCTGAATATATTGCTAAACTCCCCTTGTATATGTATTCCCCCTGAAATATATTAAAAATCTGCAAAAAATATTGTTAGTGACATTTTTCTCCCCCTTTGTCATCGACAAAAAGGAGTAGTTAAGACATACATCCCATAAAATGGACCATACATACCCAACCAAGTCATGTAGCTAAGAGTTAATACGTACAAACCCAAAATAAAATACAGCACTACTTATGTACAAGTGCTGATTTAGGTCTTAATATAATGTTCATACTACCATAAACGAGTGATAGAAAGAACTAGTGAGATGGTGAATCAGATTGAGTCATATCTCCTTCTTCTTCTTTGTCTCCTTCTTCTTCGTCGTCTTCTTCCTCAGTTTCAGTTGTTCCACGACCACGTCCAGTACTCGTTCTTGAACTTATGCCTTCCACTGAAGTTGATGTAACGAAAAGGAATTTCGCTCGATCCGAATCAGTCGCTAAACCAACCAAGACCGTTCGAAACGCCTGATTGTTTTGAGAACACGACAAATCCGAACGCAGACGGAAGAACATTTCATTGTATATTACAACAATTCCATCAGATTACAAGAACATACAGAGTATAAACAAATGAATATTACAACGAAAATATCAGAGATTACAATACAATACATAGCAGCGGAAAATAATACAATACACAACTAGAAGTAATACGCGGATACAAAGCTTTCCGAGTATCGTTCCAGCTGTAAATCAGGATCCTGTGAATATAAATCTGCAAAACCAAAACTACTAGCTGCCCATGTCAAAATAAGGGCACCCAGAGTTTAGGTTAAAACAATAAACTCCAGGCCAGTCATGTGACTGGTGTGAGAACTAAAACAGTTATTAATCTTTATTTTGAAGTTAGGTAAATCAAGGGACCACGCCGTATAACACGGAACGGGTTTCCTCCCAAGAATATCAGTGCATAAAACAAACAGCGCAATGCTGACTAAAGAAAAATGAAGCTATTATAAGACCCAGGTCCTATCACACAATGCAACGCAAGCCGGGGGATAGGGTTTTACCTTATAATAGCCAAAGCATGCTTGATACGTGAAATTTCATTTGATACTATAATAAGTGTATAGTGTATAAAACAACTTCAAATCATAAGTATCAATCATAGACGGCATAGCATCCCATGCTACTATGTCGCCAATACTAGGCTCTACAAATAAAACCACAAAGTCACGTATTTGGAAATTGGATTTCCATCTGCGAACTGAGGCTAGGGATCGTCCTCTACCGATTCGAGACAATCTAGCCCATGTCTCAGGCAAGTACTCAGTCAAGCCTTTGGAGCGACAGGGCCGGTCCACCGATGTGGATTAAAATTCCTGAACACTGCGTTTCCCCGCCCTATGGGGCGTAAATGAGCCAACGAATGACTCTATCGGTCCCGGATAGACCGATATATCTGAGGCGCCTCGCAAACCAACAACCACATAAGTCAAACTCGTCAGGGCGTGTAAAACCACTGACGCCACTTCTAGCTAGAAGGAAACACATGCCCTCCCCGAGGTCCTCTCCCGTTTCTGGTTCACAACCAGGGTGTGAGGCTCACGAATTCACGTTACAAAATGCTATGCCACACAGGCCGTGCTTTGATCATCACCACAAGACTTTGCTTTTCAACAGAAGCCTTGATCATTTGCATCTTAGCATGCCACACAGGCAAACCACTCCATGCAACCGATATCCATCTATCACACAGAATGATATCCAATGTCAGACACACAGTCCATTTACAAGTTCGTTCTGGGTCTGAATGAAACCGGAGGCACCTAGTACCCCGCATATCCATCGATCATCAAGTACGTCTGGACGATTACCAACTGATTCCCTCCTCTTGGGTGTACGACCCAATCAAGATCATCAGTAATTATCCAAACGACGAGAAGTCCTCCGATCTTCTACCATCGTCTTCGTCTTCGACATCACGTCGAATCAGTTATTCAGAATGGGGTAAACCCGGTCTTTTTGAATAACTCGCGTATATAATAAGCAAGTGTTACACAAACACAACATACGCCTCATTCCAATTCACCAGTCACTAACCGTAAATTAGCAAGAGAATAATTCCCCAAATATTAACCCCGAAGGCCGAAACCAACACCAGATCAATACCCAGGAAACCGTCATTCATAGCTAACCCACAGTTAGTTTCTAAATTTCACATTCTTAGGGAAAGGTTCCCATTAATTTTATCAAAGATAAATTCTTTTAAATTTATTCTTTAATCTCCTTTTGAATATCAATTCAAACTAGTCGGGATTAATGAACCTTACCGAAGTAATCGTTTGTTTTAATTTCCCAATCCCAACCTATTCATCCCATGAAGTAAAACTGGTCTGACTTCATATCTAACACCACGGTGTTATCGGTAAATTCAATTTCCATTTCACGTTTAAATCTAATTAAAGATTTAACTATTGCCTGGAGCAAAACTGGTGGTACTCCATTCTCGATCTTTTCAATCTAATTAAAGATTCATTAAAACTCCACTTAGTTTTAATCTTTACTTGGGTTAAAGAATCAGTGTCATTTAAAACACGGTTCACGATAAACCCAAAATCACATCACATCTCAATCAGTCCCTAACCGTAAATTAGCAAGTGAGCAATTCCCTAAGTATTAACCCCGAAGGCCGAAACCAACATCAGATCAATACCCCAGAAACCATTCAACTTAACTAATCTCCAGTCAGTTTCTGATTTTCTTAACTCCTTTGGGTCTAAGAACAGTATTATTGAAGATACCGTTCACGACAACCCAAAATCACATTCCATTAATTATCGGGTTAAAGAAAAAGTGTTATTTAAAACACTGTTCACGATAAACCCAAAAATCAATACCAATTCAATTCCAATTAAATATTATTTAATTGGTACACTTCATTAAATCAAAATAAAAAGATTTAATCTTTTCCTCAGCTGGGCTTAAGAACAGTGTTAATGAAGACACCATTCACGACAAACCCAAATCACATTTGATATTAAATACAAGGCTCTGAATAGAAAATATATCGGCTTATATTCAATATCAAATTCTACGACCAACAAATATCGTATTGGAAATAACGATATAAATATATCTTTCAAATTTCCCTAACAATATCTGTATAATCACGAAATCCAACATCGAACTATTCCGAAGACAATTTCGATTCAAATCCATTCCAATGCAATTATTGGAAATTCTAGTTATTTTCAAAACCATTTCAAATCCAATTTATTTATTTTAAAAATAAATAAATTACTATTCTTGTTCAAAACTAGTTCATTTCGATAAAAACCTATTTTTATCTTTTTAAATATGGAGTTTTTCATCCTAATTCTTTCTAAATCATTTATTATGATTTTACACAAATTATTACTGTTTTTAATAATTTTATCAAGGCCCGTACAGTCGATTTCCATCAACGACCATCGAACTGCACTTACAACGACCTTTTCCAAATTTTATTTGGACATAATTCCAAATCCAACCGTTAGATTTCAAATTTCTAATATTCGTTAGAAAGCTCTTTTCGATACGAACCCAACGATTCCGGTTTTAGGAGGATCCGACGGTCGGATCTCCCGCAATGCCCATTCGAAGTAAATGGTCGAAATTCGCGAACTACCGCGGCGTGGCGCGTTCTATTTAGGCCATTATATTATATATATAATATATACTTCGTCGATTTCCTTTCGAAACGAATTTTATAAATCGTTTTAAATTCGTTTTCGAAATGATTTCAACTTCATATTCAATTTCAAATCAAAATTGAATATTCCAATATAAATTAGTTTTAATTTCATTTCAAAACGATTTCAATTCAATTTCAATTTATATCGAATTTCATTTCATTTCAATTTAATTCGAATTCATTTTTATTCAATTTCAATTCGAATTCATTTTTATTTAATTTCAATTCGAATTCATTTCTATTCAAGTTCAATTCGAATTCAATTCTATTCAATTTATCAGATTTTAAAATCACTTTCGATATTCATTATTAAATGAATAAAATCAATATAAATATCGTTCGCGTCAGAATGGCGTCAATCTAATCAACACGGCTTCATATATTTCTATTTTCGAATATTCTATATTCAAATATTTCTATTTCAACTATTTCTATTCAAATATTTCTTTTCAAATATTTCTTTTCAAAACTGGAATAAGGCCCAATCAATTACCATATAATATTGATTATATGGGTTTTCTACAACACATGTATATATCAACAATGACAAATAATCAACCATCATCCAAAGTGCATTCTACAGTGTATAAGCATCAAATATAAATATTTAACGCTTATAACAGTCTGTCAATCAATCGAACGACATACAACTAATTATTGGGATTAGTGTATGTCATATATCATCCCAATACCCGTGTGGGGTTTCAAACAATCAAACACAGATTTTATTTGTGCAGTTGGGCGATGTGTAAAATTTATCGTCCCAATCAATATCAGTCAAATGTGTGTATATAAACAAATCATCCGATTTGTTTATATTTATTTATTCACATTTACGTTAAAAATTATATTTTCAATTATAAAATATTTTTAACTATATAAATATTTTAATTCTTTTCACATCACATCACACAATCGACTACGCATCAAAATCAAACAAACAAGCATACAAGCCGTCCATGGTCTATGGACGACGGGTGTCGGGTGCTACTAAACACCGTCTGCATCCTAGTATATATTTTTTACTAGAAAACAGAATTAAAAGGTGAGAAGTTATCACCAAAAGCTAATCCAAATGCCTCGACTCTTCATATGTAGAAAATCTTGTCGTTCCCGCCTTTTGTCACTTTCGTTGCCCATATTCACTACATATATAAAAATCACATTTTTATTTTTACTTCGTTATAACGAATTTTTATCTTCATTTCGTTATAAAAATTATATTTCTATATTGCTCTTCTTCTAATAAAGATTATATTTTTATCACGCTATTCTCTATATAAAAAGTATATTTTTATATATCTACTTCTAATATAAAGATCAAATTTTTATACCACCACTATAAAAATCACCTTTTTATTTCAACATATATATAATAAAAATCAGATTTTTATTTCGCTACATAAATAAAAATGATATTTTGATATTCTCTATTATATACAAATTATATTTTTATCCTTCTACTAATATAAAAATTATATTTTTAACCTTCTACTAATATAAAAATTATATTTTTCTATAAAATGTTTTCTATAAACAAAAACTAATTTAAACGATGTTATTATATAAAAATCGAATTTTTACCTTGTTAACTTCTATATAAAAATCGAATTTTTATATACGTTACTTAATGGTAAAAATCATTCCTTTTCTTTTATAAAAATCGAATCTTTTCTATTTTAAAAATCGAATCTTTTCTATTGTAAAAATCGCATCTTTTCTATTGTAAAAATCGCATCTTTTCTATTGTAAAAATCGCATCTTTTCTTAATTAAAAATTATAACTTTATGTGAAATAAAAATTAAAACTTTCTACTTAATAAAATCTAAACTTTTTGCTTAATAAAAATCCGTTTTTATAGCTAACTAAAATATGTTTTTATAGCTAACTAAATCAGTATTTATAAAATATAAAAAAACACTTACATGATTCAAATCGAACGAAGGGGATAAGAGAAGGAGGTAGGAGGAAGGAGTGGGGTGCTGGGGGACCCGCGACGCCTGTCAGCGGGGGGGGGGGGGGGGGGGGGGGTGCGATGCTAGGGTTTCACCGTGGGCTTCGGGGGAGGCTGTGTCGCGTTTTGAGGTGGAGTAGAAGGTGCAGAGGGAGGGAGTTTCGGGGCAGACGAGGGGAAGGGGATGGAGGCGACGCCGCCGCTGCTGGAGGGGGCGCGATGAACGTCGATGGTCGACACTGGTGGAGGCGCGATCGATTTTTAGTTTTGGGTTTTTTTTATTTCTCTTTGGAAAAAGTAAACCGGGGGGGGGGGGGGGGGCTGATGTGAGAGTATAGAGAGAAAGGGGAATAATATAATAATAATACTTTTATTAATTTTAATTTTCAAAAGGTTGACTTTCTATTTGAGTTCGAAACGGGACCCAACGACTGTCGTTCCTAGCGTATTACCCCCGTTCCAAACACAATGGGATATGTATCGTAGGCCAATTCGACTGTTTGAATCAGTTTCCGTTTAAATTAAAACATAAATCTATATATATTCAATTTGAACGTACATTTCAATTTACAGGGGCCACATACAATCTCTAAAAATTCCAGAAAAATATTTTCTAGCTTCGTATTGACGATATGGTCCTAACAAAACTAGTTTCATCGAATTCTGAGACCGTTTGAAAAATGGCCATTTTCCAATCGATTAAAATCAACTGAAACTGGCCAAACGCGTTTTCCTTTTATAATTTAAAATAAATATTTATTTTCTAACGACGATTAAAATAAATATATACGTTCAAACTCTATTCAAAATAATTTTTTCGTCGTTATTATTTAAAATAATTCATTTTAAATATTCAAAATTCGCTAAAATTGCCAAAATAAAATTTTTAAATTGGCCCGGATTTTTGGGTTATTACAGTTGACCATGTAATAGTAGGAGGCATTGGATGTTTTCCTGGGTCTTGTATATGCATGGAGGAGGAAGATGCTCCACAAGATATCGCATCCCAAAGTATACCCAAGAAAGACTTGAGTTTTGAAAAGTGTTTGTCAAGTTCTGTATTTAAATGATCAATTTTATTGTCCGTACACTTAAGCCTTGCTTCAAGAAGAAATTGATTTCATGCGATTTGTTCAAGCGAATCTTTTGTCGAGGTGGATGGTTGAAGAAGCCTAACCTCTTCCGGTTTCGGTCTAGTGGGCGGTGAAGAAGTACCTTCCTGGTGACTTTGTTCCTGATAACGTTCAAAGGGCATAATACTTAAACACGATTCAGGAATCTTCATTCTCTTCTTCGTTGCTTTGTTGATACATTTTGGCTTGGAGACTTTAGATTCGAGAGATTTGAGACCACAATCAAGTAGAAGACACGTGATGTATTCGTTGTAGAATAAATGTGGTCTTGTACGATCATTTACGAGCAAGATCTCATCAAAGATCATACTTATCCAATTGATTTCTATATCTCCATATATAGCATACAAAGCATTAAAATTCTCTTTATATATAGCATCGAAGTTACCAACTCTCGGTAATAAAGAATGCGTAAGAGCATGATGTAGAATTCTAGCAGTAGGCCGTAAGTTGATTGCTTTTGTACTAAGTTTATGATCTTCAATAAATAGATGACTTACCTTGTCTCGAGTATGAACAGTACAAAAATCGCTAGAGAACTTTCTTACACTATTACCGGATCCAAGAACCGATGCCATTCTTTCCTTTGAAATAAAAACATGCTCACCACACACAACCGACCATAGACAGTGAGCAGAATTCTCTGGTTTAAATTTTTCTAAGTTAAGATTAGCATAGAACAACTTTATCATGATATGATTGATTTCAACGTTGTTCTTATCAAAGTCAAGAAGGGGTTTAATACGGGCTTTGACCGCTAATTCTTCAACATCATAGAGAATGAAATCAGAGAATTTGATGAATGAACCTTCATGAATCGTATAATCTTTCATTTCATTCCACCTCTTGATTGCTATAGATCCATTAATCATCATTTTATATTAGCATCAATGGGTTGAGGTTGAGTAGAAGTTGATTTCTTTGTCTTCTTTTGCGTGGATCCATTGATTTTGAAGGAGAATGGATTTGGGGATTTTCGGTTTGATAAGGCTTTGTGAGTTTGAGAGATATAAAGGGAAAGTGAATGGGTGTGATGGAGGAACCGACGTGTAGGTTCAGATTTAAAAAAAAACAGCGTAACCGATCGACCGTGATGATTTTACCGGTTGACTGGTTTCAAACAGAAACTTTTCCGGTCGACTGGTGAAAGTTTAACCGGTCGACTGGTTATTAAAGAAATTGTATTGTTTCCAGAGAAATAAACGGTCGACCGTTAATATCATACCGATCGACCGGTATGAGAAAAAAAATATGTTTTCCAGAAACATAAACGGTCGACTGGTTGATTCCTGTGCTTTGTTTTTCTGTTTTTTTGAGATTTTTCCGAAGCTCTACAATGTCGTATAAGAAGAATTTATTTCAAAACTTGAAAAGAACAAATAAAATACATGAGAAGAAATCCTTCAAGATTTTGAATTTTTTTATTAGAACATCAAAATAATAACGATATATAATTAATGTGAGGTGGAGGACTTGTCTTCGGAAATTTTTTTGATATTGGTAACTCTTGGTGTCCATGGTGACCAAGTTTCCTTTGTTCCTTCATTTCGCATGTAGTTATGATCCCAGGAGTTAGGACTCCTAGAGGAAGATGGAGCATGTGGCATTGGTTAATGAACTCCTTGTTTGTCCGTGCCACAGAAAAATGACGCCATGCGTTCTAAGAGTGTTAAACGGTCGGACGTAAGTTTTTGTTCTTAATGAAGTTGATGCTGGAGATCCATCTGAAGTTTCTGGTAGTGGTGAATCTCACTTATCTTTTCTCTAGTTCGTGGGGAGCAAAATAATGCATTCTTTGCACGTTTGGACTTTGGTGTATGTCCGGGGGTATGAGTACATTTTGGTCTACTTTTTGGTCTCTCTGGAGAAAAATATTCCTCCGGTTCAGAACTGGTGACTGAAATATGGGATCGCTGAGCGCATTCGTCGTAAATGTGAGCCATTTAGATAGAATTGAATTCGTTTAAGAGTAGTATGGACTCAAAGATAGGAGATGTAGAAAAGAGACAGAATAAACTCATATATATAGGTTTTTCTAAATAAAGAATAATGGTTGAAAACATTCAGAGCATATATACCATAAAAAATGTAAAGCTAATATCTTCTTACTAAAAATAGTGATAGCTACTTGATAACTACAATATGAAAAATACTACATTTGTTATCCGAAAAGGAAATGGTAAAACCCTTGTCGCATAATTGACTGATACTAAGTAAATTATGTTTCAAATTTCTAACTAGCATGACATTAGTAATAAGAGGTAAGTTAGATGTAACGCAATTGATCACATGGCCTTTGCCGATGATATAACCTTTTGAATTATCTCCAAAAGTGACGGAGCCACCATCTGAATAATTGATATTTGTCAATAAGCTCTTGTCTCCAGTCATATGCTTCGAAACAGAAACATGAACGGTCGACTGGTGGTATTTTACCAGTCGACTGGTTCTTTTTGGGCGGTCGACCATTTTATTTCTATGGACCGGAGGACCTCGGTCCACAATCTAGATCACTCTGCACTCTTTCCCGGTCGGAGCCTGGACCGTTTGAGCTTTTTCTGTGACTTTTCAATTCCTCAAATATGCATATTTCAGCAACGAAGATATGATATTGTTTTGTGCATTGGTGTTATACTTTGAGGATATATTTTAACATATTTCTAACACGAGTCGATGTAAAAACCTTATCTCTATGAAATGATCTTTATTGCAACTTTATATGTTGGCATCGATCAAAATCTTGTTCTCAACATTCTCTCCCTTTTTAATTGATGACAACACTTTGGATTTTCTCCTTATGAATATAAAGCTCCCCCTGAATTTCTGCAACATTTGTTAGTTCATAATATAAATATTCTTACCTTTTGATTCCTGCATTAACAAATGTTAGCACACATAATTTTAAATGATAGTATATGTAACATGAACGATATGTATCATCATAAGAAAAAATATTTCTCCCCCTTTGTCATCGATTAAAAAGAATAAATACCATAATAAACTCAATAATCGAGAGTAGTAGAGAATAATTATAGCACCTTTATGAGATATTGAATCATGTGATTTTTTGATAAGCTGAGTTTTCAAAGATATATAGAAATATCGAATAACCTTTTCTTTGTTGTGGTGTACCTGCAAAAAATATAACATATATAGTTTTGGTATCCACTTGCTTTGTTTGGTTCCATGGGTTAAATGGAAGGTAACCATACCCAAGATGGTTTAATGGAACCTTTAAAGATAAAATTTTCATTATTAACTACTGAATCAAAATAATTATCGATATATTTTTCTCTGTTTTTCCAACTTACAGGAACCCAAATACTTAAGTAATCTCCAGTGATATTCCTTTTTGTACTTCTTTTTTTATTATAAATACCGCTAGTCATAGAAGTATTCGAATTTCTATAATAATTGGGTCTTGGATGTGCATTAGTACTAGCAGTGATATTCTTATTGTACATAAAGCATATCTAGTACTATTTCTATGATTGGTTTCTTGTTTCTTATATCCCAAACCTTGTTTATATGAAACAGGTTGTGAACTTTCAATGATTTTTGTCAAATTTTCTCGACCTTTGTTGAAGTTAGAAACATTTTGAGTAATATCATCTAACTTAGTTTGTAAACTAGCTTTTTCTAGGTCCAGAATTTTGACTTTTGCCTTAAGCTCATGATTTTCAGTAGTAAGAGCATCATTTTTCTCTTTTTGAGTTTCAATTTCTTGACTCAAAAGAGATAATTGAGAATCAATATTAGATGATGACTCTTGAAGTTTTTCAAGTTCTTCTTCTAATATTTTCTTCTCGTCTTTTAACATATCTCGTTCAAACTCTGCTCTACTCAAATCAGCTTTGGCTTCTTTGTATTGTCGTTTCGTGTCTTTAAATTTATCTATCAATTCAGCATTAATATCGAGTACTTCATCAAATGTAGGAATTTGTACCTCATCTTCTACTTCCATAAAACAAATATTTGCTTGTTCATCTTCTGAATCACTTTCACTTTCTGATGAAGACGAGTTTGAATCATTCCATGTGACTGAGAAAGCTCGTTTCTTTGATTTGTCCTTCTTGTATTTCAACTTGTCATTTTCTAACTTCTTTTTTTGCTTTGGACAATCTTTGTGCATGTGCCCCTTTTTATGGCAGTTGAAACATTCTATAACTGATGATGATGGCTTATTTGAACCAGATTTCCTTTTGTTATATCGACTAGCTTTTTGTTGTTTCAGGAATTTTTTGAAACCTTTTGCCATAAAATCTAAGTATTCATCTTCAGATTCTGATTCATCTTCATCTTTTCCGACATGAAATGCTACATTATTCTTTTCTTCTTTCTGTTCCTTTCTAGCCTGCCAATTTGCTTCATAAGACATTAGATTTCCTGTCAATTCATCTGGCTTCATGGTGGAAAGGTCATTAGCTTCTTCAATGGCTAATACTTTTCCTTCCCATTCACTAGTCAGAGAATGTAGGACTGTCGAGACAACATAAAAATCAGAATATTTTTTCCGTAAACCAATAGGTGCATGATGAATAGTATGAAATCGTGAATACATATCATTGATTGTCTCATTCGGTTTCATTTTGAAATTTTGAAACTGACTTTTCAGCATGACTATTTTGGCGTGTTTAACCTTGTTAGTACCTTCATGAGTGGTTTTTAGCGTTTGCCAAATTTGATAAGCAGTGGTGCAAATACTAACACGGTTATATTCATTTTGGAATGCACAAAACTATATATTTATTGCTTTTGCATTTACGGCTGTTGTCGTTTGTCCATTCTGAATACTCGGTTGTTGGATTTACTATTTCTTTCTGAGTAGAATGCCAAGCATCATAGTTAGTTGATTGCATGTAAAAATCCATACGTGTTGCCCAATAGCTATAGTTAAGACCATTGAAAAATGGAGGTCTTTGTGTTGATTGACCTTCCGTGTAAGTGTTAGTGCTAGTGCTTGCGTTATTTTCCATATTACTAGAATATATCAAATAACTGTGTTACGGTTACATGATGACCGTGCTTCGATACCAATTGAATGAGTCGATATACGACTTAGGCAGGATCAGTAATATGGATATGCGGGATGTATGTGATAGACTAACTTGTATATTTACAATAGTTATGCAAATGAATATGAGATAGTGAAATATATCACAAAATAAAAAGTAGTAAAGTAAAGTAATAACACCAGGGCTTTTTATACTGGTTCGTAGCACCGTCCTACGTCCAGTCCCAGACCTCTCTCTGGATTTTTACTAAGCAACCACCTCGCTTCACCCGTAGGAACAGGTTCACAACACCCGAACAGCCGAACGAGATTTCACGCCTCTCACAACACGAGGACTTCACAACTCACAACACGAGGACTTCACAACTTGCCCCTCACAACACGAAGCACTTCACACAAGATGAGTAGACTTGTAATTTCACAATGTGTGTTCTTAATAACACGAATTTGTCAATTCTTGTACAACCTTCCTATAATCTTATCCTCAAATAGAATTTGAATTTGTGAAGATTTGGAAGATGATATCGTGTTTGAATCAAAAGAATAATATATAGATTCTAGGATTCAACAACGATATAAGAAGATTATGAGCGTTTGAGTGCTTTGAATGATCAAGAATGAAATCAACAATAGATAGAATAGATAGAAAGAAATTAGTTATTTGAATAGATGATTTCATGTTGTTTTTATAGAGGATAAAGAGTTACAACCAATAGTGAAGAGAAGCATTGAAGAGAAATGGTATTTGGTGAAAGGTAAAGGAAGCAACTTTTGATGAGAAGAGATGTCTGTATGAAGAGTTGCTTTCAGTTCGAAAATCGGTCGACAGGTCAAAAATAACCAGTAGACTGAATTTTGATATATATTTATGTATATATATATACGTTACATATATGTGTACACGTTTATTGTGCATTCTGCCCAGAAACGGTCGACCGCCTATATTTAAACCGATCGACCGGTTTCTGGCGATATGCACAATAAATGTGCATTCATATATATATATATATATATACATATATATATATATATATATTCACAATATAGTGGTATATGATTATTTGATGATAGATTTTAACATTTATAACACGGCTAAACCACTAAATAATCAACCTCTAACTTACGTTATCATTGATTCTCTTCTTTTTGTCGATCATGAAACTTCTCCTTGTCATTAATCAAAATGCTATAAATTCCTTGACTCAACAGATATCATGCATATATACAATATTTTAGAAAATTTGATTACTGAGAAATGCAGTACAACTATAAGTTGTTTATTTCAATTTTTTCGTTGACCAATTCTGTAGCTAGATCAAAATTTTATTCTGTTGATTTAAGTAAAATTTATTTATTTGATTCATATATTTAGATCCTACAATGGTTATTTCCATTATTTTTGTAATAAATGCATTATATGCATCGTTATGGTAATATATATTGTATTACCATATTATTATAAATGTATTAAAAGCATTGGCTATTGTAAGTTAAATGATGTATGTTTGTGTTTGGAATAAGAATAGACATATGTATTATTAGTCAATGTATTTGGCAAGTAATATCTAATGTAATGGAAAAAGTTGTATAACTCAAATCTGTGACCTGAAGTCTTGGATTATGGAAAAAGAATTTTTTGATGAAATTTACAGTCTGAAATCTTGACAATTAGAAAGAATGTAACTGCCTCTAAATTAAAAGTATGTTGAAAGATT
Organism: Allium sativum; assembly: GCA_030737875.1. Classification (NCBI taxonomy): domain Eukaryota; kingdom Viridiplantae; phylum Streptophyta; class Magnoliopsida; order Asparagales; family Amaryllidaceae; genus Allium; species Allium sativum. The sequence goes on from CM060922.1 coordinate 918,632,384, forward strand.
GAGAACCATAAGTTCATCGTAAATTTATAAAATTTATATACATATGTATGTGTATATGTATGCATAGGAGCTCGAAGTTCCCCGATCAATGAATTTGAAATACTTTATAATTTAAAAGCCTGAAGCTTTATTCAAACCATATGAAATAATAACATTGCACTTCTTAAAGAAGTTAGATCATATGCGACAATAATAATGCATCCAAAGATAGCACAATCTTCAAAATGAGCTGTATCTTGCTTATATATTTATATTTACATATTATATGAAAGAATAAATTTTAACAACTCGAAGTTGTTATATATTTTATTTGAACCAGAAGTTCAACACAGTGGAACCAGAAGTTCAATACAGTGGAACCAGAAGTTCAATGCAGTGGAATCATAACTTCAATACAGTGGAACCAGAAGTTCAATATAGTTGAACTAGAAGTTCAGTACGGTTTAACAAACTTGAAATTGTTTATATATTATTTGAACCAGAAGTTCAATATGGGTTAAAAATTCGAAGTTGTTCATATATTTCATTTGAACCAGAAGTTCAATACAGTTCCAAATCAGATATTTTGGATATTATGAAACGATCTTTAAGATTCACGTTGAAATTGCTTGATAAGCAAAAATTAATGATTGGAACATTATAAACAATTTGTTCTAAAATCAATAACTTGAATGAGAGGGAATATGCAAATCAATTACATATGTTATACGTGGACGCACGTATATACACATATATGCGAATATTTAATTAACAACCTGAAAATGTCACGGGCTCATATTATAAATTATGCAAATATTATTTTATATTTCAGAAAGTCGATTGACATCAATATTAAATGACCTGAAGTCATGTGCATATTCAAATGATAGAAAATTCCTCCAAGTCATTAGATCATTGAAAGGGAATAAGCAATACAATATGAATGCATCTTATCAACTAATAAGAGCATTATCCTCCTACAATTGAAATACATCTAATGTATTTGCTAGCTATGATGCTATAATGGATCAAAAATGAATCTAAAGTAGGTTTATTATTTAAAGGGACAATGTTTGTCAACATTGAGAGGAGGATAAAGGAATCATCGATGTTAAATATTTGCTAACATATAGAATTATGCAAAGTATTAAGTAACTTGCATAAATTATCAATTATGTCCCTAATAGACTTTCTCCAATATAAATTTGAATCCCTGAAGGATCAAAAGGTGTAAATCACAGCTGAAAATGTGGTATAAAAGTCAGTTCAAAATATCTTTGGAGTAAGTCATAAAGATGCAAAATAAAGGATCTGAGTGTACCTGAGGAAACACTTAAGGGTACTTTGAAGGAAACTCATGACATGATTGTCAAAATAACCCCAGAAGTGGTTTAGGTACCTAAAGCAAGATAAGTTTTGAGATCTCAATAAATTATGTATAGAACTGACAAGAAATAATCATCGATGATAAAATAATAAATAATAAAGCGCTTATATTTATAAATGGATTAAAAATCCCATATTAGAGAGAAACATGATTGGCCATCATGAAATTCTCCTAAATAAGATATATGGACCTGTAGTCAATAAGATATGAACCTATAGTTCATAAGATAAAAATAGAAATATATATAATGACTGAAGCACCATAGAGTGTCAACAACATGTTAAGTGCTATGAGCATTGTATTTTCAGAGATAACTGAATTGATTAAAGTGGTGAAAGTGTTTAAAACACTTATAATACCCTGAAGGTATAAACGATGAAAGTATACAAATTCTAGAAGAATTTAAATAACTTTGGTAGTGATAAAGAGCAAGAAATGTAGATTACAACATTCTTTTAAGTATTGCTGTGATGAAAATCTTGATATAATTCATGATGATCACTTCCTGCTTTCAAGAATTATTGTAATGAAACTCTTAATATCCATTGAAGTGGTAGTTGCGATATGAAAATATTGTTATAATATATAAGTTCCTGAAGAACATAAATAGCATTTGTTATTATACAGAATACAAAGAACATGGACGATAGATTACAACATTCTTCTAAGTATTGTTGTAATGAAAATCTTGATATACTTCAAGATGAGTAGATTACTTCCTGCTTAGTGGTGCTATAATGGAAGTTGTCTTATTCATCAAATTGCAATATGCAAGTCCGATTGAAACAGAAAATTATAAGCACCTGAAGTGTACTCATGAATGAATAATAGTAACATACAAATCACAAAAGCAAGGCGTTTTAAATAAGAAAACATGCCTGAAGCATGGAACTGCACATGAAGTTTTAAAAGAAAAACTTCATTAAGAAGTATTTGTAAGCAATTTGATTTATTGAAAGAAGAATACGAATTCATGGGAAATTATTAAATCAGGGGGAGCATCCATAAGTATGATATAATGCACTCTTTTTCCTTAACTAAGTTTTTCCCTACTGGGTTTTCTTAGTAAGGTTTTAATGAGGCATGGGTCATGATCCAGAAGTATCAACTCAAAAGTAACAGACGAAAATGAGTTATAATGTACTCTTTTTCCTTATTTAAGATTTTTCCCACTGGGTTTTTTTTATTAAGGTTTTAACGAGGCATTACATTGATCCAGAAGTATCATACTACTTTGGACGTAGTAAATATGACATTGTATATTGTACTCTTTTTGCTTCACTAAGATTTTTCCCATCGGGTTTTTCTTAGTAAGGTTTTGACGAGGCACATTTTGATCCAGAAGTATCAAACATCTTTTAATGAAGTAAACTATTATTTATGAAGAAGACAAGGTAGTTTGCATGACTCAAATTCAAGTGAATTATATCAAGGCCGATAGGATGGAGCAAATTTCTTCTAAATTTCTCTTCACACATGAATGAAAGGATAACAAGAATGAGGAGAAATAAATTCAATTCAAGAAAAGCGGGTAGATCTATTCACAAAGGCAATTTCCAAATCAACATTCTAGAAGATGATGTACAAAATTGGCATGCGTCGACTACATCAATAGACTAATTGAATAATGAGTTATAAATAAGGGGGAGCATATAAAAATATGCTATAATGTACTCTTTTCCTTCACTAATATTTTTCCCACTGGGTTTTTGTTAGTAAGGTTTTTAATGAGGCATTATCTTGATCCTGAAGTATCAACCCTTACTGTAACATTGTAAAACATGTTACCTAAAGATGAAATGAATTTGCACTCTTTTCCTTGTTTATGATTTTTTCCACAGGGTTTTCATAAAAAGGTTTTTAATGAGCTATTGTTTTGATCCTGAAGAATCAAACTCTTTTAAAGAATATCATTTTAGTATGATATTCATAATGTCAGATGTTGTATTCTTTTTCTCGTTCAAGGTTTTTCCCATCGGGTTTTCCTGATAGAGTTTTGAAGGCAACATACAATAGTTGTATCGACTGAACGGATAATTATAAGGGGGAGCAATCATTATATATGTTTTAAAAGGGACAACTTCAAGTTAGCAGAGCATTCAAGATTTTGAAGACGCATATTCAAGGGGGAGTGTTGTAATATATATATATATATATAAGTGAATATGCTTTTGTCATATTCTGTTTTGTCCCACATTGTGGGATAAATTTTACTCCAAGCTTCCAAGCCTTTATATAAGGAGCTCATGTATTGTAAATAGTGTACTAATTGATGAATGAATAAAAAGTATCCTCTCTCCTCTTCTAATGGCTTTCTTATTGTATATTATTTATAACATAGTTTAGTTGAATAAATTCTATTGAGATGTTGGTAATATTAATTTCATCACATTTAGTCTTTGAATATTGGTATTGTCTATTTAATTGAAAATTTCAAAATTTGAATTTACTAACTTTTTTCATTCCCCTGCCATCATCAAACTTTGCATAAGTATTTAGTTTCTAGGATCATTAAATATATAGCAAGATTCTGAGTTAAAGCTTGAACTTGCATACAATTGCTAAAGAGGACTTCCATTTCTCCTTGAATTTGGACAGGGGAATTGAGAAAATCAACATCAACTCATAATAAAGTGTGAAACTTTAGCACCTCCTAGTAACATTTTACCAAACTTATTTAAACATTTTTAATTAACAATAGAAATGAGCATTTTCAGTGAATATATATGTCATTCATTACCCATTATATCGATATTACCAGCCCAAATATTAAATCGATTTGTTATAAAATATTGCTTCTTCTAGCATATGTATCTGAAATAGAAATAAAAAACAGAAGTATTTCATATAGATAGGTGGAGATGATAAAGAAGGAAATTTCAATTGTTTTGACATGTTTCTCGCATTGCGACATGTAATTATAACTCATAGTTAACGGGTAATAAATAAGGCCTGCAATGACTAATCCTAAACATAACTACATTTTCATCTTATTTCTTTGGTATAATTTTATAAACAGTGATCAAATAGTGTGTCGTATAACATATAATACAGTGATATAGTTACACCGATCATAATTATGTTGCTATCATAGTTGCATAGTAGCATTTGGTGTTCCCTGATCGTTTATTTCCATAAACATATCATTTAGGTTTGATTAATTTATGGTTGTAAGTAATCAAAATCCATAATAATGTACCTGTTGTTGCTCTTAATTTAAGCACTTTAATTATGCAATGATATATATTAGAAGATAAGGCATAAATTGAATAAATTTTTAAATATAGTTTACGATAAATGGTAAGTACTATTAGTTATCAATTATTGGATTCAGTGTTATTTCTTACTCTTCTTATTGTTAAGGCTATTGTTAATTAGGTAAATAATTCCTTAAATTTTCATATATTGTCATGTAGACCATCTGCTTCATGAATGTTATTGAATAATGTGTTAATTATGGAAATACATGTGATGGCAGGTTGTACGTATTGGATATTTGCCAAGTATGATATTTACAAGGAGCATCTAGAATGAATTTATATTCAATGTCAGGTCTTACTACATGAGTCTGTTATACATTGTTTTACTTTTTCTACGTACACATTAACCTCTGTCAGTTTTTAGAATATACGTTCAAATGATAGCTTTTATATGCATCAATATATATATTTGGGTACTAATTAGAAACTCACAGGCTAACGCATTGATTTCTGTAGTATACCGAAAATGTGGATGCATCAGTCTATATACAGATGCATTGCACTAAGTTGAAGGTTCATTGCAACCACCTATGGCTTAGTCCAACAGTGAGTTCATAACCTTTTAAATCATAAATATGCTAATCATTGAAACAATAAAAGTGATAGTATATATTTTAAGCAGTAGACTGTAATACCAGTGGCTAACAAGTTGGTGATAACTCGAATCATGAGCATTAACATGAACTTTAGCAAGTTTCCATAGCCAATTTCCAGTTGCATCGCAATATGTGTATATATCTGCTTCCATTGAGGTTTGGTAGGAGATTTTGGTGTATTAGTTTAATTGCAATTGGCCTTAACTTATTAGTAGGAGTAAGAAAGAACAATGCCCTTGATCCATATAGAGTAGTACCCTACTGCTCACTTACTTCGTGCACAAAAGGTAAGAGTAAATCATGATAATCTAACATGAACAACTTCTTTTCCACCAGTGCCTGAATTAAAACAAACCATAGGCTGACTTCAAGTTACATAACGCCAATACCTATTAAATTAAAATCACATCAATGTTTTGTTGTTTGAACCTATTGTGCAGTCGTGATTCCTCTTATTTCTTGGTTGATAACATCTGCTGTAATTAATGATGTAGGGTCACCATATATCTCGGGATCTAGCTTGCTAACAATGGGAAACTCCTGTAGGAGTCCTCTTTTGTTCAGGATAACCGGAGACGGTCATCTCCATCAACAAAATCAGAACTGGCCTCTCCTCTAGACAAATTGGCATCTACTTCAAGAAATTTCTTCAATTGATTCAAATTTTACCAGCGGCTGCAAGCGATTTAATGTCGGGCGATTTCTACATCGGGTGGAAGACTTGGGATGGTGATGGAATTTTATTTGCCTTTTGATCATAGTTTATTCCTACTTTAGTAGCCAGGGATTTCTAAAGAACTCGGTCTGCATATATATATATATATATATATATATATATATATATATTCCGAGTGAGCTTTTTTTGTTGGTTATGCTATGATTTGTATTTTGGAATGTTATGAAATCATTACAGATGTTAAGAAGAACACAATTCAAAATAAGGGGAAATGATCAGTAAATTGAGTACCTGAAAGAAGCAAAGCGAGCAGCATCAGAGGAATATCAAAATGAGAGAAAGATTATTGGTGGTGAAAGAACTGCAAAGAGGACCCATTTGTCTAAAGCTTTTGTACCCAAAAATACAAACATCCCAGAGGCTTGTTGAAGAATGGTTGCATGTAAATTGGATGTTGTGCTCTTGATGGATTCCAGCGGTCTTTTACGCAGTATATTAACTGATAAGGATATATATAGACGAGTTATTGCTTGTGAAGTTAAAAATTGAAGAAACTCCTATTTCCAGAGTCATGACCATGAGTCCCATTTTTGTTCTTCTAGAATCTCTAACTATTGAAATATTGCAAAAAATGGTGCAAGGTTTGTAAATACTATGTTTTGTCATTAAACTCTGTTTTGTTGTTCTCTGCTATATGTCATAAACTCTGTTTTGTTGTTCCATTTAAAAAAACTGTTTTGTTGTTCCATTAAAAACAGTGAAACTCCTGTAATAATATAAAAAACAACACATGCAAATTTATCCAACATATTACGGTTGTTAATATTTTTTTAGAGTGTATTTGTTATTTCACCGGCTAACGCATTGATTTCCATAGTATATTGAATGCTTGTTGTTTCAAACATGTGATTTTCGGTATACTGTGGAAATCAATGCATTAGCCCGTGAGTTTCTAATTAGTGCATATGGAATTATAGAGACATCTTTTGGACAAGGCAAGCATTCAATTGAGCTTATTATATATTATTGTGATAGTCAAAGAAAAAATAACATGTTTTTAGTCACATGTTTTTGCAGTAGGAAAGTATTCAATAGGCATTGCGAATTTCTAATTAGTGCCAATGGCATTATGGCGTTATTGGTTCCAATAGTTAACACCAAAAATCACATGTTTTTAGTCGATATTGTGATAGACTTAATCTTATATACTGGGTACATATAATTATTATTTTTAGTCAGTATGTTGGGATTTATCAGATATTAAGATATTAAGGTACAATTTTATAAGTAGCAGCAATATCTACTCTTATTTTTAGTCAATGTTAAATACACAATTTTCTTCTAGTAAACGACTTCTAAACTCTATGTGAACATGATATACCTTATAAGCAGATTAAAGCATTCATCATATTGATAATTATGAAGCTGGAAAAAAAATCGTTTCTACCTGAAAATCTGGGAAAAGGAAAATTCACCAAACCTGCTAGACATGAATGAACTGTCAATATGTTAGTAATTATTGTAGAATGCCCTAACAAGCATATCATATTTATTCATAGTGGTTCAAGATAAAACTGAGCCATGTAGGATCAGTTTAAAACTGAGCTGAGCGATCATTTACTATTGGTGTCCTCATCCCATATAATTTGTCATCATGTTATTTTATGCTTGTTTCTAGCTATGAAATATTTAGGTTACAAAAATATTTGTTAGAAGGGATAATATACATTGTTTTCATGTCTTGACTCATATTATTATATTTGTAGAGCATCGTAGGCTTTGGTTGAAGCAGCAGAAGCAAGAAAAAGATTAGAAGGTGGCGATGAAACTCCAAATCTAGATAATTTTGGATCTGAATGCATCAATTTTTGACTCATCCCAAAATGGTATGCATACACTATCTGATCTTGTCGATGGTGGGTTTGTAATTTGGCTCATTTATCCTTTGTGTTTTTGTAATGCTTGCATGTTGAATTATGATACTTCGATGTTACTTGATATTTGTTATGGATGGTGAATTGTTGTATGTTAAATTGTGATAGTTTGATGTTTGTCAAAATGGAATTTGCTTCAGGATACAAATTGTAATATTTTGTATTTGCTTTGAGATGTTGTTATATTATATGATGTATATTATTATTGGTATATGCTTTATGAAATTAGTTGGAACATATTATGATTGTTACTTGTTTAAAGAAACTACCTGCTACAAGCTTAGTATAATATTCAAGTTTGTAACAATTATAAATGTTATATTTATTATATGAAATAGTCAGTTTTGTATACCAATAATAATAATTGTTACATATTTAATATTTGTAACAGTAATTAGTGTTATAAAAATAAATATTATAACGGTTATAAGTGTAATAAGTTTTTCAGTACCAATGGTTATAAGTGTGACAGAATCATAGTTTTGTAATGGTTATAACTGTTATAATATACATACTTCATAACGCTTATAACCGTTACAATATTCGTGGCAACAGTTTGTCACGTATGTTGTAGTAGCGGTTATAACTGTTACAAGGTTAATTAGTAACGGTAATAACTGCTGAAAAAACCCTTTTCTGGCGTTGTGGTTGTTAAATTGGGGACTATTTAACTATAATTTGGAAAAGGGGTAATATGCACATATTTATACTTGCTATAGATTGATAAAAAGGGGTAATGTGCATAAACTTGCTGTAAATGGGTAAAAATGGATAATATGCATAAACTTGAACATTGTAATTTTGGGGATATAATTGAATGAATATTATGCATAAACATGTTTGGTTTGATTTAATACAGACATTAAGTAAATGACATGTTAGAATATTGTAAGCGCCAGATGTATGCTAATTAATTGAATTGTTATAGTAATTATACATACATCTGGGCAAGTGTTTTGGGGAAGGGTTGTATACACATAACAACATATTACAACCACACTTATTAGTAAACCTAAACCTGCTAAGTTAAATATGATTATCAATAAGCTAGGAGGTCCCCCGTTCTGTTGTTGTATCGGGTTTTGGGGACTCTTAAATCCTAGTTACTTAGGGGAACAAGCTTTGGGGGTTTGGCTTGTGTCGATCTATTGTTTGGAACCCATATCAGTAAAATTCCCTGTTGGTATTTTGTTAGAGGGCCTCTCTCTAGGTAAGGGCTAAGGCACGCTTTACTGAACTATATAGTAAGAGGTTCACATGGGAAAGTTGAGTACGGGCGCGTTCCGGCGGAGTCATGTGCGTGCATAGATTCGATTAGAGAAACTAAGCCGTTGTAACACCAGTAAGTAGGTCCATGTTATAAGTTGCTGGGTTAAGGAGTGATACACCCTACTTCCGGGGACGACATAGGGTATTTACGTATTAAGGAGTCGATTGCAAGGGTACTAGTTAGGGTACACCTAATCATGTTGTTATGTAATTAGGGTAACACCAAATCCTGTTATGTAATTAGGGTACGCTTAATCCTACTGTTAGTCATGCTGTTATGTAATTAGGTTGAACATCTAATCCTGTTATTCTAGTATTGGTGCTGCTATACCTGTTTAGGGATATAAACGTGAAGCATTACCCGATCACTATTTATACCTGTTTATTCCTGTCTATCCTGCTGTTTCTACTTATCTAGTTTATCTTGTTTATGATGTTAACCTGTTGCTTGATACTGTACTTTCTCATCCAATCTTATTTACTTGTCTTGGTATTTCTATCTTATGCACATTTGGAAATCACTGCAGCTCGCCAGACTTTATGTCTGACCCTTTTGTTTTCGCATCTTTCTTCCTTTTCCCACCCATGTCCTCAGAGTGGAAGAAATCAACCGTGATTAGGATTTCTCTTCCAACTTGGACTTGGACATTTTGAGATGTATCGTTTTGACTTGCTTTGAACTCTATTGTGGCTACTGATGAGGGATATGATTTTACTTTATGGAATTCTGATTATTTTGCTTTATAAGACAAATTTGAGCTACATGATTTTGATGTAACTGGTTTTGTGGTAACTTGTTTGAGACAATGCTCTAATTTAATAATGAAGTCCCACTGCTTATTTTATACATGTCTTGTGAATTTCTGTACTGTTTACCTATTGCGCTTCATGGAACTTAATGCATTCTCTTATGTGTGACATTAACATACGTGGGGTGTCACATTTGGTATCAGAGCTGAATGTTGCAAGACCAGAGAGAAGTTTTCAATTTTTTTTTTCATAATCAAAGTATTTTCAAATAAAAAACTGTTTTTGAAAATATATCCCTTCAAGCCATATTCAATATTCTCTCGATCTTCTGTTGAATTCGCTTTTCTTCTCTTTTTAGCATATCTGGGGCACCCAATCTTCCTGAGGGCATTCCACTATGGCATGGTTCCGTAGGTACCTTGACGCTACGACAACTGTCAGAGGATAAGGAGATGCCCTACCCCAGCTGCAACCGCCGTAGCTTCACCTCCATGAGTATATAACTTTTCTAAGTTATGTAAAGACTTCTGCGCTACGGGATGAAAACCATTATGTGGTACCAAGAGCTTTGTTGAAGCATGAAATTAGCTAAGAGAGACAGAGAACGTGTTTGGGATTTTTGAGATCAATGACAGAAGGAAGATACAATTGGTCGCATGGCAACTACAAGATGAAGCTTTCTACTAGTGGGAAGTAACGCAGATTGGATAACCAGTAACTATTTGGATGATTTCAGACAGAGATTCGAGATGAAGTTTTTGTCTCAGGCGGAAGAGGGACTACAGATGAAAAGATTCTTGGCTTTGAAACAAGGGAATATGACTGTTAAGGAGTACATTAATAAGTTTAATCAACTAGCGATGTTTGGTCTTGACTTGATGAATACGCCCCATAAGAAGGCTCTTAGATTTGTGAGAGGGTTGGATCAACCTCTCCAAGAACTTGCATTATCTCATATACCGATGGGGGAAACGTTTGAAAGGCTGGTTGATATGGTTCTTATGCATGAAGATGGCAAGGATGAGAAGAAATATAGTAAGACCGAGGAAACATAGGTTGAGGGTGAGAAAAATAAATGGTGGCCAAAGTAAGGAGCGCAAAAGAAAGGAGGAAAGCCTAAAAGGCTCAGATCAAGAATGATATCAAGTGTCATGGTTGCGGAGCTATGGGTCATTTTGTGCAGGACTGCATAAAGACAAATAAAGCCTACTTTAATTATGGACAAGTGGGGCACTTTTCTAAGCAATGCCCTAGCAAGCAAGGACAAGGGGCAAGAACTTCTGGAAAAGTACATGCTTTAAAGTCTAGTAGGCCTAATCGAGGTAGGAAAGTCACGGTTGAAGGTTTTATTTCCCTTTTTGACTATCCTGGTAGAACCCTGTTTGATTCTGGTGATTCACATTCTTTTATATTTAGTTTTTGTAGTAAATAGTCTGCATCTAAAAAATAGTATAGTTTCTAATCCCGTAGTAGTCTCAAACCTCATAGGAGGATCGACTCATTTATCTATGATGTGTAGGAGATTGACAATTTCTATCTTGGGCGTCGAATTTGAATGCGACACATACATGCTGGGCTTTATGGGCTATGGTTTGATTCTAGGAATGGATTGGCTAGCCATGTACGGTGTCATCCTTGACTGTGAAAAGAGAGTATTTATGCTTCTTACTTGTCATGGTAGGGATATCAAAATTTCCCATAACTCACAGGGGTCAGTGAAGCTCGGTTTTCTAGAACCACTTGATACTTCTGTTAACGATTTGCGATATGTACCCATAGTTAGAGATTATCTGGATGTGTTTGATGAAGTTAAGGGACTCCCTCCAAGGCGTGAGATAGACTTCCAGATTTACTTGGTAGAGAATGCAAAGCCAGTTGCTCTAATCCTAGAGAGAGGAGGGAGCTCAACATGAAAATAGGAGAGCTATTTGAGAAATGTTTTATTAGACGGAGCATATCAAAGTGGGGAGCTTCAATCGTCTTTGCAACTAAGGCAGACGACACACTTCGTTTATGTGTGGATTATAGGGAGCTGAATAAGCTCACTAAAAAGAATAGGCACCCGCAACCGAGAATTGACGACCTGCTTAGCTAGTAGGCGCATCGGTTTTCTCGTAGATGGATTTGGCCACGGGATTTCATCTGCTGAGGGTGGCAGAGGACAACATTGATAAGACTGCTTTCAGAACTCCAGATGGTTTCTTTGAATGGTTGGTTATGCCTTTTGGGCTAACCAATGCACCCGCCTATTTTGTGGACTTGATGAGTAGGGTATTTAGAAAGTTTCTGAACAAGTTTGTGGTGGTCTTTATGGATGACATTATGATCTTCTCAAGAACGAGGAGGAGCATGCCCAACACTTAGGAAAAGGTACTATGCACTCTCAGATTACATCAACTCAAGGTAAAAATTTCTAAGTGCCACTTTTGGAGAAATGAAGTAAGGTTCCTAGGGCATCTGGTCTCCAAGTACGGGATAACAGTGGATCCCGCTAAAGTCGTTGCATTTCAAGATTGCATGGCTCCAAAGAATGCGATGGAGGTGAGAAGTTTTCTAGGGTTGGCGGGCTATTATAGGAAGTTTATCAAGGACTTTGCAAGGGTATCAAACCCACTCACCTGATTGACAAAAAAGAACTTGGCTTTTTCATGGAACATTCATTGCGAGGATGCCTTTCAGAGATTGAAAAGGGCTCTGACAACAGCCCTAGTTCTGACTCTCCCCGATGGAAGCATGATGTTCACGGTTTACACAGATGCTTGTGGCACAGGGCTTGGTGTCATTCTTATGCAAGAAGGGAGGGTAGTATGATATGGTAACAAACAGTTGAGAGTTCACGAGAAGAACTACCCTACCCATGATCTAGAGTTGGTTGTAATAGTGTTTACCTTAAAGTCTTGGCGACATTATCTACTTGAAGAGAGATTTGAGCTATAAACGGATCATAAGTCGCTCAAATACTTGTTCTCAAAGATGGATCTCAACCTAAGGCAGCAACGGTGGATGGAGTTCGTAGCGCCCTACGACTTTGAGATAACTTATACCCCGAGTAAGGGTAATGTAGTGGAAGACGCGTTGAGTAGGAAGAGGATGAATTTGAGTCCTCTATTCGTAGAAAGGCGGAGCTTGGAGTATATCTCAACCTTTAATTTTAAGCCATCTGCAGATTTCACTTTGGGATTGTTAGCATCATTGGAGGTGCAATCTACTCTATTGGAGCATATTGGATCTATGCAACGGGAGGACCCACAAGTATCAGACATCTTGGACAAACTTGATAAAGGAAAGACTTCTAGTCACCTAGCAAGATATACAGTGAATGAGAAAGGGTGGCTAAGACGAGATGGAAGGCTATGTGTCCCTAAGATTAGGGAATTGTTAAATGCAGTGCTTGAGGAAGCTCATCATTCACAAATGGCTATCCATTCGGGCGACGATAAGATGTATCGAGACGTGAAGAGAGTTTTCTTTTGGACTGGCATGAAGAAGGATGCAGTGGAATTTGTAACTCGATGTTTGACTTGCCAGCAAGTAAAGGTCGAACAAAGGAAACCTGGCGGATTGCTTTAGCCCTTGGATGTCCCATAATGGAAGTGGGAGAGCGTCTCTATGGATTTCATCAATGGTTTCCCTCGATCAAGGAAGGGAAACACAAGCATTTAGGTGATAGTGGATAGACTTACAAAGAGCGCTACTTTATACCTGTCAAGAATAAGAGGATAGCAGCTTGGCAAACATCAGTATATCTTCGAGAGATGGTCCGACTATATGGGGTACCTTCCAGTATAGTAAGTGACCACGTCCCCATCTTCACTTGTGAGTTTTGGAAGAGCTTGCAAGAGGCGCTAGGTACACAGCTACGTTTGAGCACGACATACCACCCTCAGACAGATAGACAAAATGAGAGAGTAAATAGAATTTTTGAGGATCTTCTAAGACTGTGTGTCCTAGACTTTGGAGGCACTTGGGAGGAGCATCTCCCATTAGTTTAGTTCTCCTACAACAATAGTTACCAAGCAAGCATAGGCATGGCACCCTTCGAAGCGCTATACGGATGACCTTGCAGATCGCCGACTTGTTAGTGGGAGTCTACAGACAGACTTCTACTTGGACCTAAGATGATTCGAGAAACTTCCGAGAAGATTGATCTTATTCGCTGAAGAATGAAACCAACTCAGGACAGACAGAAATCATAAGCCAAAAAAAGGTGTAACGACCCGGGTTTTCGCGACCTTGGTTATCGACACCAAACACGATGTCGACTAATCAAGCATCGGAAATACCGGATAGTCCATGAAAGAAATTAGAGGGTGAGAATAGATAAGGTAGAAACTTAAAATAGAAGAAGAAGAAGAACATACAACATCAGAGTAAACACGAATCTCATAGCGGAACGAATAAAATATAACATAACTTTGAAATAAAAAATTGTACTTGAATATACATATCATTATCAAAGTACAACACTTACAACACAGCGGAAATAACAATAGTTATATAATCCTAAAGCCTCCTGCTCCAGCTCTTCAAGTATCTGCAAATCCCGACTACTTGACTGCCCGTACAAAATTGGGCACCCAAGAGTTTAGGGAAAACAAAACAAAATAAACTCTGGGTCAGTCATGTGACTGGTGTGAGTAAACTCAAATCATTTGATTTAACTTTCAAATTTTCTTTTGAAACAAAGGATAATCATAAGACCAATCCACACATAAACACGGATGGCTTTACCTTACGATAACCCAAAATATTTCTAAAATGATACTTGTCTGATATTATAATAATGTCTAGATCAAGTAAATAGAAATCTAGTAGAAACTCTTGCATCTAACGTTCTACATATATAATATACAATCAAAACCGCGGGCTCTTATTTGGGGAATGGATTCCAACTATGACAAGGTATGGATCCACCTTCCGCTCAGTGTACTCTAGAAGCGATACACCGAAGTTCAACAAGAACATCTTTGTGACGGCCGGGAAATTTCACTCGATCTGAATCAGTCGTTAAACCGATCTAGACCGTTCGAAATCCCTGATCGTTTTGAGAACAGGACAAATCAGAACACAGACGGAAGAACATTTCATTGCTATTACAACAATTCCATCAGAATACAAGAATATACAAAGTATAATTGAATAAATTACATTCGAATAAATATCAGAGATTACAATAAATTACACAGCAGCGGAAAATAATACAAAGCACAACTGAAGGTGATATACGGATACAGAGCTTCCCGGATATCATTCCAGTTGTAAACCAGGATCCTGTGAATATAAATCTGCAAAACCAAAACTACTAGTTGCCCGTGCGGAAAATAGGGGCACCCAGAGTTTAGGTTAAAACAATAAACTCCAGATCAGTCATGTGACTGGTGTGAGAACTAAAACAGTTATTAATATTGGTTTTAAAGTTAGGTAAATCAAGGGACCACGCCGTAACACAGAACGGGTTTCCCCCCAAGAATACCAGTGCATAGCACAAACAGCGCAATGCTAAATAAAGAAAAATGAAGCTGTTATAAGACCCAGGTCCCATCACATAATGCAACGCAAGCCGGAGGATAGGGTTTTCCCTTATAACAGCCAAAGCATGCTTGATACGTTTAAAACAAATCATTTGATACTATAATAAGTGTATAGTGTCAAAACAATTTCAATCATAAATATCAATCATAGGCGGCATAACTACCATCTACTATGTCGCCATACTAGTTCTACAATTAAAACCGCAATACACATATTGGAAATTGGATTTCCGTCATGAGTCGAGGCAAGGGGCAAGCTCCTCTCCGCGTTCGAGACACTCTAGCAAATGCTCAGGACTACACACTCTGGGCAGCCACTTGGATCGGTTGGGCCGGTCCTCTCTTACGTTTGAGGATTAGTTATGCCTGAACACACGTTTCCCGGTCCTTACAGACCTATAATCGAGGCGCCTCATTCCAACAACCACAAAGGTGAAAAGTATATAAATGTCAGGGCTGGTAAGTCACTGACACCACCAAAGCTAGAAAGAAACGTCGTGTTCTCCCAACGGCCCGGTTTTTAACTCATACCGAGGTGTGAGGCTCGCGAATTCACGTTATACACAAAGCTACGCCACAAAGGCCGTGCTTTGATCATCAACCACAAGACTTTTCTTTTCAACAGAAGCCTTGATCCATGCAACTCTGTGTGCCACACAGGTAATTCATGCCATGCGATTGATATCTATCGATATATAACCTCTAAGCTCGTACGTCTCAGAGAAGGGCGTTAAGCAAAAGAATAAATTCTCTGTCGCCAAACAGATGTATATTTAATAGAAATCAATCAACACAGAATAAAATCCAATGTCAGACACACAATCCATTTACAATTTCGTTCTAGGTCTGAACGAAACCGGAGGCACTTTCCTCGCATATCCATCCATCTCCAAGTACGTCTGGATGACAACTAACTGATTCCCTCATCTTGGGTGTACAGCCCAATCAAGATTATCAGTAATCACCCAAACGATGTGAAGACTTCCGGTCTTCGACCACCGTCTTCATCTTCGACATATCGTCGAATCGGTTATTCAGAATGGGTATAAACCCGGCCTTTCCGAACAACCCGCGTATATTAAAAACAAATGTTACACAAACGCAACATACGCCTCATCCCAATTCTGAATATTCTGTTATTTAAATATTCCCATCTTTTGGGAAAATTTCCCATTAATTTTATCAAAGATAAATACTTTAAAAATTTATCCTTTAATCTTCCTTTGGATGTCCTTTCAAACCAAATTATGGTTTTCTAAACTAGTCGAGATTAGCGAACCACACCGAAGTAATTATTTATTTTATTTCCCAATCCCAACCTATTCATCCCATGAAGCAAAACTGGTAATACTCCATATCTAATACTATGGTGTTATCGGTAAAATTAATTACCATTTCACGTTCAAATCTAATTAAAGATTTAACTATCGCTTTGGAGCAAAACTGGTGATACTCCATTCTCGCTCGATTATCTATATTTGATAATTTATATTATCAATTCACATTTCAATCTAATTGCAGATTCATTAAAACTCCTTTTACTGGGTTGAAGAACTAGTGTTATTTAAAACACAGTTCACGATAAACCCAAATCACATTCTATTTATTATCGGGTTAAAGAACTAGTGTTATTTGAAACACCGTTCACAATAAACCCACAAATCAATTTTATTTAAAACCCGTTTCAAATCCAATTTATTTATTAAAAATAAATGGGTTTTAATTTTAGTTGGAAACTAGTTCATTTCGATAAAAATCTATTTTTATATTTTCAAATATGGAGTTTTTCATCCCAATTTTTCCCAAATCATTTCTTATGATTTTACACAAATTATTACTATTTTTAGTAATTTTATCAAGGCCCGTACAGTCGATTTCCAACAATGGCCATCGAACTGCACTTACAGCGACCTTTTCCAATTTTGATTTGGACGTATCTCCAAATCCAACCGTTAGATTTCAAATTTCTAATATTCGTTAGAAAACTCTTTTCGATACGAACCCAACGGTTCCGGTTTTAGGAGAATCTGACGATCGGATCTCCCGTAATGTCCGTTTGAAATAAATGGTCGAAATTCACGAACTACCGCGGCGCGGCGCGTTCTATTCAGGCCATTATATTATATATATAATATATATTTCATCGATTTCTATTTAAAACGAATTTTATAAATCGTTTTAAATTCGTTTCAAAAACAATTTCAACTTTCCTTTCAAATTCAAATCCAAATTGAATTTTTTTTCTTATAAATTCGTTTTAAATTCATTTCAATTCAATTCAAATTTCAAATTCATTTCAATTCAATTCAAATTTCAAATTCATTTCAATTCGACTTCATTTTCTATTCAATTCAATTCGACTTCATTTTCTACTCAATTCAATTCGAATTCATTTTCTATTCAGTTCAATTCGAATATTTTCTATTCAGTTCAATTCGAATTCATTTTCTATTTAGTTCAATTCGAATTCATTTTCTATTTTGTTCAATTCGAATTCATTTTCTATTCAGTTCAATTCGAATTCATTTTCTATTCAGTTCAATTCGAATATTTTTCTATTTAGTTCAATTCGAATTCATTTTCTATTTAGTTCAATTTGAATTCATTTTCTATTTAGTTCAATTCGAATATTTTTCTATTCAATTCAATTCGAATATTTTTCTATTCAGTTCAATTCAAATTCATTTTCTATTTAGTTCAATTCGAATTCATTTTCTATTTAGTTCAATTCGAATTCATTTTCTATTCAGTTCAATTCGAATTCATTTTCTATTTAGTTCAATTCGAATTCATTTTCTATTCAATTCAATTCGAATTCATTTTCTACTCAGTTCAATTCGAATTCATTTTCTATTTAGTTCAATTCGAATATTTCATATACATCGTTTTCATTTCATATATATATATACGATATTTTCACTTTCAATATATACGATATTTTCACTTTCAATATATACGATATTTTCACTTTCAATATATACGATATTTTCACATTCAATATATACGATATTTTCTCTTTCAATATATACGATATTTTCACTTTCAATATATACGTTATTTTCACTTTCAATATATACGATATTTTCACATTCAATATATACGATATTTTCACTTTCAATATATATATTTATTTATTTCACATCGTATATATATATATATATTTATTTATTTCACATCGTATATATATATTTCATACACTCCTAATATATATAATTCATTTCACATCAATTTTCACATAGAATACCACCAAACAAACAAGTCGTCCATGGTCTGTGGACGACGGGGAATAGTTCATATATGCAGTTACGAAATAAATAACTGAACAGAAAATTTAAAGTGAGAGAATTCTCACCTTTGGTCGGTTTCGAAATTGTTATAAAACAATTGTCTTGACCAAATTAAACCGTGTGTTTTAATTCAGTCAGAATTTCCAATTAGCTCCAATTCCGTTTTGGTCTGCTTCATCACGAAGTGTTCGAAAATACGGTTCCAACGCATCGAAGATCATCGAATTCTGTGTTCATTTGTGAAAGTTACAGCACTTTAAACATTTGAATAAACTAAACTTCATTAATAAATAAATAATTTCACTAATTTAATTACCCTCCACTAATTCATCTCCTTCCTCAAAATAAACCGTAGCCTGTAGCCTTTCAAACCCATTGCCAACGTCTTCTCTCTCCTCCTTGCTACCTCCACGCTCCATCGTTTGATTAACGGACACCATCGACAGCCTTCCCTTCGCGAACTGTTCCTCCCCATCCCGACAAAAAGGCTCGTGCGCTCCCCCTTGCAATTCCGTTCGCAAGCCCTAACTTGACTGGCAAAACCCGCGCAACCCAAGAAAGGGGTTCGAACTTGACAACACCAGTATCAAATTGAAGAGGAGCTTTTGAGGATCTCAAATATAATTATTTGAAGATTTTTAGATTTTTTTTTGATTTTTAAAATATAAACTGCTCACGTTTTCAATGGAGAGTGGTGGCTCCAAGTAAAGAAGACCACACATTGATAATTAGGGATGTTGACCAATTTTGACTGTATACATATAGAGTTATATAATATTATTTAATTTATTTAATTTCAAAAATAGTTATTTTTTCGTTTGAACTTCAAATCAAACCTAACGAATATCACCCCTAGCCAAATACCCCTATTCCGAACACAATGGGATATGTTTCGTAAGCCAATTCGACTGTTTCGATCAGTTTTCATCTAAATTAAAATATAAATCAATATATATCGAATTTGAACGCACGTTTTAATTTACCAGGGCCACATACTAACTCTAAAAATTCCTGAAAAATAAATCTAGCTATGTTTTGACGATACGGTCTCAACAAAACTAGTTTCGTCGAATTCTGAGACCGTTTGAAAAATGGCCCTTTTCTGGTCGATTAAAATCAACTAAAACTGGAAAAACGCGTTTTCCTTTGCCACGCTCACATATTGATTCGAAAAATTATGAAATTTGAAACCTAGCAACAATTTGACATCACGGACCCAACAAAAGTGGTTTCGTCGAAATCCGAGGTCTTTTGCAAAATTTCCATTTTTAAGGGCCTGAATTCCATAGTGACTATTCAGAATTTTCAACTGGACATATCTTTTGATTCTCGCTATGAAATTTTGATTTTTCGGATTCGTTGGAAAGATATTATCAATTAGTTCCTAATGTTTTTGGTTTCACTAAAATCCGGATTGTTTTGCACCTGGTATTTTCAATTGAAGTTTGAAATCGAATTATCGAACCACCGCGCCATTTTCAATTCCTTTTATAATTATATATAAATATTTATATTCTAACGACGACGCGTATAATATATACATTCGAATTATATTCAAAATAAATTTCTCGTCGATATTATTTAAAATAATTCATTTTAAATGTTCAAAATTCGCTAAAATTGCCAAAATAAAAATTTTAAATTGGCCCAGATTTCCGGGTTATTACAATCTTGCTATTAGCCTACTTTGTGAACTAGGCAACACAAAGTCAAGAAACCAGACATTGAAGGGCATTTTTAATTAGAAGACTTCGGTTCGGATTGGAGAAGGCACTACAATCTAGATTGGATAGCTGCAGTTGTTCGGGTCGGGTCAGAGCAACATATCGGTTCGGGTCGGATAGAGCTTTCTGTTCGGATCGGTAAACTGCTGCTGAGGAAATTGGTAAGGTACATCTAATCGGATCGGAGGGCAACATGATCTCAATTGGATCGGAAAGCCACCTGTTTGCCACGAAAATGGATCGGAGCGGAGCAGATTAGAGAAGAAGAGAGCATTGCATCCAAGCCAATCCGGTTCGGATCGGGTATCCCGATCCGAACCCCTTATCTGTGCGTCTCCGACCCGAACCCATGCTCCATGATATTCTCCTGCAAAAGCGCCTGGATATCCGGACCGGCTATGACCAGTTCCTACCCATAACGTCCGTTCCTTTGATGTGTTGTCAACATAATAGTTCATCTGAACCCGAAGATAGTGGGATGGGCGACATGTGGCCCCGACCCGGATCAAGTTTCAAGAAAATTCATACCTATAAATACCCCGTCTAGAGACAAAGAGAAGGATCTTTTTCGAGCACTTTGAGAATTCAATTACCTCCATAACCCGAACTCCATTACTCCCGGAGAATCCAAATCTTCTTTCATTATTTGTATTAATCTATTGAGTGAATATAAGCGAGTTGTGAGTGAAATCAAGTGACTATTACATTGTATTTACAACTGAATCAGTGAATATAGTGAAAAATAAGTGGACGTAGGCATCTCTTCGCCGAACCACTATAAATCCTGTGTGTTCATTTTTATTTTTATCTCATCTTACTTGCTTTTAATCAATTTGGGTGTTAGAACCACTTTTGGGTCTAACATTTTGGTGCTTTCACCGAGAATCCTCATTTAAATTCTTTGTTTTCCGGGATCTCTTTCTACTTTTTGGACCGTTGAGTTCAAAGAAGTGAATCCTTAAGTTTCTCCGCTTTTTTATATTTGTTGAAGTGATTGTCAAAAACTCATGGCCAAAGGAAAAGGCAAGGAAGTTCAACCTTTTCGAGGAAATGGAGCTGGCGAAGATCAGCAAAATGCTGTTGTAACAAGGTCTCGGGGGCAGAGTTCAGCAGCAGGAAGAACCAATGCAGGAAATCCGAGCCGCCAGCAGGGGGAGAGCTCCGATCCGATCCGGGTAGGAGATTTTGAAGCAGTGCATTCCCCCAATCTGAACCGACCCGAGCTGCTTGCCACGCACCGATCCGACCAGGCTCCCCAGCTCCGAACCGATCCGACTTCCTACATCCGATCCAACCCGATGCTTGGTGAAGCTGGAACCTCTACTCGTGTCCCTACGAATGCTCCAATTCCAGCCACCAGGGTTGGTGATCAGGTCAATCCATCTGCGCCCATCACTCAAGGAGATTTCTCGCGCTTGCTTGACATGCTTGAGAGCACGAGGGAGGCCATGAAAGTTCACGAGCGCACTAATCTCATGATGCAGGAAAATATGAGGCTCGTGAGTCGGGAGATTAGTGAGCTCCGTCGACAGAGAACTCCATCACCGGTTCGTCACACACCAGTAGATCAATCTTCATCTTCCGAGGAAGAGAGGCCCCGTGAACGAAGGCCACTCGAACGACCTCAGAACGTGGAGCAGCTGACATTTGGATCTTTGGGATCTCGTGAGGATATCGCACGAGCATTAGGAAACAATGACCCCACTCGGGGGCAAAGACTCCAGTCCCCTCCTCCCGAGATCGACCGGGAACGCAGGGAACGGAATCGAGCAGAGGCAGCTCGAAGAAGAAGGGCATCTCTTGAGCAAGAGCCCAGAAGGAACTCGGATGTTAGGGCCAGGGAACCTGAGCAGCCCCTAACTAATGCTGATGTACAGGCAATGGTTCGCCAGATCATGTCCGAGAGCCGGAATTATACAAATGAAGATTATGGCATTGAGCGAAGCCATACTCCGTTCACCGACGATATCCTCGACTTCCAATTTCCCCGACGCTTTAACTTGCCACAGATGGACAAGTACAACGGAAGGACTGATCCGGGACAACATTTGATGCGGTATTCGTGGCTCATGAATGCCGCTGCTGCCCCTGATGAAGTGAAGTGCAAAGCATTCCCAATCTACTTAGAAGATGTGGCATTGTTCTGGTTTACCCGACTTCCTCCTCGTTCGATTTCGAATTACAAGGAACTAAGCGAACGTTTCATGAACCAGTTCCGACTACATGCCCGAAAGTCCAAAAGTGTTATTGAATTATCGAGAATCAAGCAGGCACCAGGAGAATCTTTAAGGGCATATCTTGATCATTTTAACCAAGCTGTAACTGAGGTCAGTGACCCGCATGAGCCCACTATTCTGATGGCATTGAAGGAAGGAGTCGATCCTGAATCTGAGTTTGGAGACTACCTTTCTGGGAAAACACCCTCCACAAGAGAGATATTCTACGAAAAAGCCGATATTTATCTAAGACGAGAGGAGGCCAGGGCAAACCGAAAGAGAAAATCTGAGACGGCTTCAAAGGAGAATGTGCAGAGTAACATCGCCGTAAAGCAGTCTGGGGAAAGTTCTGGCAAGGTTGAAGTAAATGTAGGAAACAAGGGTGGAAACAGCACTGCTGGAAGCGGGGGTAACAACAACAATAATCGTAATCCAAACGGTAACAGAAGAAACAGAAATAGGGGAAGTGATCCTAACAAAAGACCCCGGTTCCAGAACTACGAGAATTATACACCATTGAACGACACCCTGGAAAATATTTACCTGGATACGTACAATGTGTTACAGTACAAAAGACCGCCACCTCGTGATTCGACCGAGAAAGAAATGGCGACAGGGAAATTTTGCTTGTTTCACGGAACTCATGGGCATTCGACCAATGAATGTCGGCATTTGAGGGATGTGATTGAGAAGCTGCTGCGTGAAGGAAAGTTGGATGAGTACAAGGTTGCCCCGAGGGACAGGGGGCAAGGAGAGCAGGCTCCAAAACAGATCCTACCTGCTCCCAAGCCTACAGCGCAGCAGAAAGGTAAAGGAATTGTTATCAACTCCATAGTAGGCGGACCTCACCCAGCAATCCGAAGTTTCAGATCGATGGATCAATATGTGAATGCTGCCAAGCATCTAGACGTGAATGAAGGTGATGATTTGGAGGATGTCACCCCCATAAAACAACAGAAGACCATGTTTGACGACGTGGTATTTCGTAGCCGAGACAATACTGGGATACAATCACCCACCAATGATCCGTTGGTTATTACTACCACCATTGGGCCGGCCTTGGTCCATAAGGTATTAGTAGACAATGGAAGTTCCGTTAATATTTTGTTCAAGAAGTCATTTGATCAGATGAAGCTAGAGTCCGAAGATCTGAAACCTTGTGAAGGATGGATCAGAGGCTTCAACGGGGCGACGACAGCTCCCATGGGATACATAGAGTTGCCCGTGACCCTGGGGCAAGGAGAACGTAGAAGAGTGCGAATGCTTCAGTTCGTAGTATTGGACGTAGATTCGCCTTATAACGCATTTTTGGGCAGACCTGCCCTCGCTGAATTTAGAGTTTGTATCGCCCCTTGGTGCTTGTTACTTAAGTTCCCAACCGAAGCCGGAACTGGAGTAATGAGAGGGGATCAGGTTTCCGGACGGGCCTGCTATGTGGCCGAGTTAAAGATGTTGATGAAAGGACTTAACGTTGAGAGTAAGGATGCCTCGTCTCCCTCAAAGGGGGCTCGGCATAGCAATTAGAGAGATTGACCCCGAAGGAGTTGCCCAAAGGAACGCCTGAAGACCTGGATCCCAGAAAAGACGAGGAACCAGAGGCTAGGAATGCAACTCCTAATGAGGCGACGGTGGAAATTCCCATTGATAAAGCTGATCCGACAAAAGTTTTGAAGATTGGTTCTCAATTGGATCCATGTCGAGCTAAAGAACTAACGGACTTCTTGAAGGCAAACTTAGACGTGTTTGCCTGGACCCATGCTGACATGTGTGGGATATCGCCATCCATTATAAGTCACAAATTGAATGTAAATCAGAAGCATCCGCCTGTGAAGCAAAAGAGACGCATGCTGGGCCCAGAGAGGTCGGCTGCTCTCAAAGAGGAAGTAGAGAAGTTGAAGCAGAATGGATTTATTCGAGATTCGACTTATCCCGACTGGATATCGAATCCCGTCTTAGTAAAGAAGCCAAACGGAAAGTGGCGGACTTGCATTGACTTTTCAGATTTAAATAAAGCTTGCCCGAAAGATAGTTTCCCACTTCCCAGGATTGACCAGCTTGTAGACTCGGCAGCAGGTCATGAACTTCTCTCTTTCATGGACGCATATTCTGGATACAACCAAATTCCTATGCATGTACCAGACCAAGAACATACGAGTTTCATTACGAATTTGGGGCTATATTGTTATGTTGTAATGCCATTCGGATTAAAAAACGCTGGAGCTACCTATCAGCGCTTGGTAAATAGAATGTTTTATGATCAAATAGGAAAAACTATGGAAGTTTATGTGGATGATATGCTTGTCAAATCAAAGCATTCCTCCAGCCATACGCAAGACTTGGCGGAAATGTTTGGTATCCTGCGAAAGTACCGGATGAAATTGAATCCTCTGAAATGTTCATTTGGAGTGGCATCGGGAAAGTTCCTTGGCTTCATTGTGAGTTCCCGAGGAATTGAAATCAACCCTAGCCAGATAGCAGCGATTAGAAACATCGAAGAACCGAGGAGAATTAAAGACGTCCAAAGTCTTGCAGGGAAAGTAGCGGCGCTGAGTAGATTCATCTCCAAAGCCACAGATAAATGTGTTCCGTTTTTTGATTTGATAAAAAGGGGAAAGAAGAACTTCCAGTGGACTCCGGATTGTGTTGATGCCTTTCAAAATCTGTTGGAACTGCTAGAGAAACCGCCGATTTTATCAAAGCCCGTAGATCACGAAGAATTATTTGTTTATTTGGCAGTCTCGGCTCACGCTGTCAGCACAGCCCTGGTTCGAGAAGAAGACAAAGTACAAAGGCCGGTGTATTATGTAAGTAAGAAATTAGCAGCGGCAGAGCGCAACTACCCAAAAATTGAGAAGCTCGCTTACAGCCTCCTGATCGCATCCCGAAAATTTCGTCACTATTTCCAAGCCCATCCAATAACCATATACACCGACCAGCCCTTGAGGCAGGTATTGCAGAGACCCGAAGCATCGGGAAGGTTGATCAAATGGAACATAGAACTAAGTCAGTTTGATTTGAATTTTCAACCACGAAAGTCAATCAGGGGGCAAGCTCTAGCAGACTTTATTGCGGAGTTCACCATTCCAGAGGAGGAAATAATCAATGACAGAGTGGTTAAATCCGAGGATAGGCTAGAGATGAATCCGTGGAAATTATATACAGATGGAGCCAAGAATGACCGAAGGTCCGGAGCTGGAATTGTCTTAGTCACTCCCGAGGGACGGTCGTTATATTACGCCCTGCGATTAGAATTTTCGGCAACTAACAATGACTCTGAATATGAAGCCCTGATTGCCGGGCTGAAACTTGCTAAAGACCTTGGAGTAAAAATGTTAGACATATTCTGTGACTCTAAAATTGTTGTTTGCCAAGTGCGAGAGGAATTTGTGGCTCGAGGACCTCGACTTATCGCCTACCTCAAGAAAGTGAAAGAGCTATTGAATAGCTTAGAGCGGTACAATATAACACATATTCCCAGAGTTGAGAACCAGAAAGCGGATAGACTGGCAAAGCTGGCTAGTTCCAACAATCCAGAAGAGACTGAAGTAATTCCAATTGAAACGTTGGAGTCGCCAAGCTTTGAGTCAATGGAAATTGAATTCGCTTTTGAAGCTGAACCAGAGAAGGAGTCGTGGATGACTCCAATTAAGAATTTCCTCAAGAATGGGACACTCCCATCAAAGAAGAGTGAGAAAAGAGCTATAGTGCGCAAAGCTACCAGATATGTCATACAAGATGATACTCTCTATCGGCAAGGATTTTCTATGCCCCTGTTACGATGTATCGCACACGACATCAAGCGTGTACTAAGAGAAGTACACGAAGGTGAGTGTGGAGATCATACAGGAGGTCAAACTTTAGCAAAGAAAATATTGCGGTACGGATACTTCTGGCCTACGATCAATAAAGATGCAGCTGATTATTCACGACGCTGTGATAAGTGCCAGAGATTCGCCAAAATCCCCAGGGCACCGTCGACCCAACTTAAATCAATGGTGAGTCCTTGGCCATTTGCCACGTGGGGAATTGATATCATTGGAGTTTTACCGATTGCTAAAGGAGGAGCTAAGTATGCAATAGTGGTCGTGGACTATTTTACGAAGTGGGTGGAAGCTGAGCCCTTGACCAAGATCACAACAAGAAAGGTGATAAGTTTTGTGGTCAGAAATATTATATGCCGGTTCGGGATTCCAAGGACGATCATAACTGACAACGGAACCCAGTTTGATAGTACTGAATTCAGAAATTTCTGTCAGAAGTATAAGATAGACAAGCGATATACTGCAGTTGCCTATCCGCAATCGAATGGACAAGTAGAGGCAATAAACAAAGTTATAAAATCCATCCTCAAGAAACGGTTAGAGCGTGCAAAGCCAAGATGGGTTGACGAATTGCCCCTAGCTTTGTGGGAATATCGAACAACATTTAAGACAGCCACCGGTCATACCCCTTTCTCTCTCTCCTTTGGCTCAGAAGCAGTAATTCCAGTTGAACTGGAAGTTCCTTCCCACAGAGTGACATATTATGACCCGATGACGAATCGGGCGCTCTTACTTGAGTCTCTTGATGAAGTCGAAGAGAAAAGGGACGAAGCAGATTTGCGTGCAGCAAGACATCGGCGTCAGATGGCACACTATTATGACAAAAAAGTTCGCCTCAGAACTTTTGAACCAGGAGATTTGGTGCTAAAGAGAGTCTTTCCATCCCTTCCTCACCTTGGTCCGAAATGGGAAGGACCCTTTGTCATCCAACGGAAACTTGAAAAAGGAACCTTCAAGTTAACGACCGTAGATGGCGAAGAAGTCCCTCGAGCATGGAATGCCCAACACTTAATGCGATATTTGGATTAGAAATGCTGTACTTTTTGTTATTTTTCCTGTGAACTCTGTAATAAGGCATGACTTGCCTTAGGAAAATCTGACGATATGAATAAAGAACTATAAAGTGGATGTAGGCTACGACTTAGCTGAACCACTATAAAAATATTGTGTGTTATTTACTTTTATGCATTTACATTCATCAGTTATTCTGTTGTGATTATAAAATACAGGATAACTCAGAGCCTAAAAAGGTTGAAAACAGTTTAGACATAAAAAGAAGCACAACGATTATTTGTGCAATAAGACATAAAAGAATGAGAAAACGACATTCTTAACTCTAACTCTCCAGAGAAAGAGAGAGAGTATAAAAGCGTCTCCGACTGAGCGCTGAAAAAGAAATTTTCTTCCTAACTCTAACTCTCCAGAGAAAGAGAGAGAGTATAAAAGCATCTCCGACTGAGCGCTGAAAAAGAAATTCTCCTCCTAACTCTAACTTTCCAGAGAGAAAGAGAGTATAAAGGCGTCTCCGACTGAGCGCCGAGAAAGAAATATTTCCCCGTTGAACGACCGGGGAATAAACAGATGACTGAACTCGAACTCTAACTCTCAAGAGAAAGAGGGAGAGTATAAAAGAAATGCCAGAAAAAACGACAGGTATTGATGACACAGGAAGTGCTATCCCGTCAGAGAATTGGGGGCATTTAGATTGCTTGATTAAGCATTAGATAATTTGTGGGAATTAACCGGGGACACGTATGCATACACATATTTCCCCCCTCCACAACTTCGTTTCATAACTATAGACATACATTTTTACATAAGTGCAGAACCACTAACAAATAAACATTGCAAAAAGTGAATTATTTTTATTTACAAATGAATGAATTTGTACAGGGAGATAGCTAAAAAAGAAAGTGCAGGAGCTGCTTTTGTGGCAGCAATTATTGGTTCACAAAGATGCTAAAAAGATACAGGGCAATCCACTATTTAGATCTGGAATGAGCCTTGGATTTCTTGGCGGCTTTCTCCGCATCCTTTGCTTCCTTCTCGGCTTCAGTCAAGATTCGTTTTGATTTCTTTTTCCCTGAAGATGCGGTACTGGAGCCAGTAGACTTCTTCCCAGATGGCGGGGCACTGGAATCAAGAGAATATTTTTTAGCAAGTTCTTCTGTAATAGATCTAGTTGAGAGCTTAACAACTAACCTTGATCCCGCATCCACAACTGCGAGGGGCTTGAGGACCTCAGGGTCTAGTTCTTCGGCCTTTAATTGCAAGCGCTTGTCTTGATCAGCCTTCATGGCAGCCAAGGTAACGTCATCAGCGCTTTTCGACTCCCCAGTTATTGCAACTTCCGGTTCCTCTTCATGCCCCCCGTCTCCTCCGTCGTCCTTTAAAGCTGCTATCATTTCTTCATCATGGGGAGTGGTGACCTTAGTTGGCTCACTTCCTTCCCCCAAGTCTATAGAAGCAGCCTTGTCTTCCCCTTCTTTGGCCCTATCAGCGGGCTTTGTCCCAGTGGCAGCTCCTTGAGCTACATCTGTCTTTTCGGATGATTCAACACCTACAGAATGAGAAGCAACTGTTATCAACTCAGGCGAAAACAAAGGGTCTCTCATCGATTGTTCAATCACGTGGCGAAAGGTAGAAATAGCTTTGGCAAATTGAGGAGAAAAGATAGCGATACCTTCCGAAGACTTATCAGCGGGGGTGACCACTACCTCTGGGGTTAGTTCAGGAATAGGGGATAGCAGGGTTGTTCGAGGAATTCCCAGATTTTCGGGATCATACCCTTCTACTTCGGAGGTTGCAGGGGCAGAAGAAGAGGAACCAGCTTTGAGAATGGTTTTTGTTTAGACTTCCGTCTCTCTTCTTCCATGGCCTCAGCAATAAGGCGGCGCCCTTCAGCTAGGCGTTCCGGTTCATCATCTCTCAAATATTTCTCCATCAGTTTATCTTCATCGACGGAATCGATCTTAAGTTCCTCTTTTTCCCACTCGACGATTTGATTCCATACTTGAACTAGAGTGGATGGATAGTCCTCGATCCAAGAAATGTTTCGGCGACGAATAATATGTGCGAAGAATTCAATCATTAGCTCGCCGAAACCCTGAATATCAGCCTCCGTCTCTGATAGTTGCTTGCGGGCTTCCTCCGCAGATTTAATAGCACACTCCACATTGCCCTCGGCCAGGGCAGCCCTGTTCTCTGCCTCCAACAACTTTGAAGCCAAGTCAGCGTTCTTCTTTTCTAATTCAGCACTCCTCTTTGCTAACTCGGCGTTTTTCCGCTCAAGCTCAGCATAAGCAATGCGTGTCTTAGCAGCCTCTGACTTGGCCTCGTCAGCTTGCTTTTTTAATTCAGAACGCTCCTGAGTATGAGATTCAAGCAAATCGTGATAACGTTTTTGCATGTCCTCGAATTGTTGTTTGAAATTGGAAGCGTCCCTTTGAGCGACCACTAGCTGAGCTTGAGTGTCTTCCAAATCTTTTCCTAGAGCTTTTAAGGCCTTAGCATCCTCCTTCGCGATCTTTTGCATTGAATCAGTATTTGTGATTAGAGTGCGGATGATTCTAGAAAGGTTGCATGAATATTTGAACATCTCAGTATATTGTTTTTGCACCGCATCAGTCTTTGCTTTGGCCTCATCTGCCCAATTAGACGAAATAGGTTCAAGAGAAGGTAGAAAAGTCAGAGTTTCGAAGTAGTGTTCGGGAAATTGCTCTTTCAGATATGCCTGTTTTATTGCAGTTCCCGCATCTGGTGGGGGAGGAGCGAGGATTGTCAATTCGGTGTCCCTTCCTGAAGAGGATTCTGTAGTTTCTTTGTCTGTCCTAGGTCGCTTAGTAGCAGGGACCTTTTGCTTACTTCGAGACCCGGTTTCTTTTGGAGGAGTTCTCTCTCTACTCCGCTTTTCGTGGGAGGAAGTGGAATCTTTGGATTGTGGTCTATCCTCCTCCCTACGGCTTTGGTAACCTTTGTATTTCTCTTGTTCCGGTCTAACGGGTGAGCGAGAACGTGAGGGTCGAGAACGATAGGGATCATAAGGCCTTCTCTCCTCCCTACCACGATCATCCCGGCGGTCATACTCGACATCCTGAGGAGGATTGGACATGCTGCGACGAAGCTTTCTTATATCATAATAGGATCGAGACATTGTACCTGCACGATAAAATAAACGAAGTTTAGAATTAATGGATTCATGGAGAAAGAAGTGCAATGAATGCTAATGCTGTGGTGTAAAGTGTATCCTAAGTGGTGTGTTTCCCCCCAACCAACCCGAGTCTGAAGCTAGACTAGTGCGGGCAGGCTCTTTGGCCTTAGCGGGAGTGGTTTCTTCAGAAGAGGTGAAGACTAAAGGATCCTTCCTGAAATCCTCTGAAGTATATATAGTCTCAGGTAAGGGGAGATCCCCCAAACCCTGGAATATGTGCTCATCAGTACTAGGAACATCCCCTTCGGAAGCATGAAGTGGCGACTCTTGGGAGGATTTTGACTTTTCTAGAGAAGTAGTTTCCTCAGGAGCAATATATCCTTCACGATGCTTTTCGGCCAGATTAGCCAATTCATCATCTTGCGTAGAAGATGGAGAAGGTGAAGTGTGAAGAGACGCTGTAGGAATTCCTGAGCCTTCTCCTGTCTCTGGGACTACCTCCACTGGAGGAATGTACGCGTATGGAACCGTCCCATGTCCAATGCTACGAAAAACAGATAGCAGCCCATGAAAGTGAAGGTATTCATCTTTAAGGATCTCGTCGATAGTCAAGAATTTTTGATCGCCATTAAGAAGTCGGTGCATCCGATCAAAGAACACCTGATCTGATATCTGTTTGGGATTGTCAACTGCAAATAAAAAGGAAAACAGGTCAGGGTGATGATTCAAGTGTATAGAGTCCGGATTTAGAAAACCAACGCTTTACTTGATTTTGTCCATCTCCTGGCGCATCCAGACTGTCGCTTTACATAGAACCATTCTAGTCTGGAATCTCCAGCTTTACTGCTAAATGGTGCAGAGATTATCTTCCTTTTTGGGACTGATTCAAAGTAGCAGAAGGATGGAGTCTCTCGAGTCCGATGCTTGAAATTATAAAAGAAGTGAACGTCATCGAACGTGAGCTCTATGCCTAGGATTTCACGATATGCTATGTACAAGGTGTGCAAATAGGCATATGAATTGGGATGCAACTGCATGGGGGCAATCCGCATTTGTCTTAAGAAATCAACGATGAAAGGAGAGAATGGAGGAATGGCGCCGACCATGCACATCAATCGAGTGACCGTCATATATCCTTCTGGAGGGTTGTGGGGACGGTCAGAGCGTGAGGGCACTAAGGTGTCCCTTTTCATTATTCCATACTTTAAGCAAATTCGAACAAGTCGATCGTTGTCGATTGTCGATTCTACGGAATCTGGAGGTGATTCCAATATAATGGCAGATTCAAATTCGTCAGGGGCTCGATCGTCACCGATCCCTCCTTCCTCCTCAAAACCCAGAGAAACCTCGTTTTCCGAAGACGCCTCGTTGCTTTCTCGATCTCCAACCCCATAGTCTGGACCCTCACTGTCCCATTCTGGATCAGACGAAGAAGATATATCCTCAAGAGTGATTTTGTTAGAAGTTTTCGGGGCTTCTTTCCTCTCAGCTAGACGGGAAGAGCGTCTAGGCCTCATTGTCATAGAACTATTGAAGAAGCAATAGCACGAATTAGAGTAAATTAGCCCATGTCCCCCTGTGCATATGTGTGAGCTAAAGTGTGTGTGGTGTGCGCAAAACATGAGAAGAAAAACACTTAAAAGCATAATGCGAAGTTCTAACGGAGCGGCGATGTTCAGAATAAATCTTGATGATCGTTTACGTTCATAAGGCACTACCCTAACTGTTCATTAAGTTGAAGATTATGTAAAGCATTGATTAACCCTGGTTGGATAAAGTCATGTGCTTTGAGTTGGAATATGCATATCATTCAGTTCGGGTAGGTGTGCTTATTGTTGGGTTCGGATCGGATGTGCATATAGCTGGGATCGGCTCAGGTCTGCGTATTGTTTGGTTCGGAGAAGACATTCATATTTGGCAGTTTAAAACCGGATCGGAATAAGCATTCGGAGTGGTTCAGCAAACAAAAGGATCCATACGTCCTTTTCCTTTCTCTATCTTTTCCTCCAATCCGACCTGGTCGGGCAAGCATGGCTTTCTCCACATTGCATTTCATTCCGACCCGATCCTAACATATGAACTTGTCCTCCCCTCCGCTGCTTCAGCACTTCCTTACCCGAACCGAACCCAGTTCCTATTCTCCCCTTTCTCGTCTTCAAATTTCACTAGACCCAAATGAAGTTAAGCGTTTATGTGCTTGAATGTTTAACACTGGATCCCAATGACCCCCGTTGCTACCTCGAGACGGCGAAGACGCCATCAACGACGATGACAAACGGTGGAGGAGATCCAGGCGTCGGAGTTCAACAAACACCACACTCCAATCGCTCGATTTAACCGCAAATTCTAGCTGAAATCAGTTATTACATAAATAATCGGAGATTTAAAATACCTAGATGTTTTATTCGAAGATTGAAACGAGAAGTTTTGGAGTTTTTGGATTTTTTAGGAAATAGGGTTTCGGTATAAAGCTGGGAGAACAAGAATTGTGGGAGTAAAAAAGGTAGAAGAGTTTGGGTGGTTGGGTTTATATAAGACGTGAGATGGCTCTTTGTATTCCCAGTATTTTACTCCGTTCGGACCGAGTCCAAGCCAGCCCACATCTTCCGGACCATCAACCCAGTGCAAAGCGAAACAGGAAGAAAAGGTGTTCGAGTCGGACACCGAACCGGGTAGAAATCTGTGCATTCCTCTAGCATTCGAATTGGACTTAAAAGAAAAACTAGGAAGGAACATACCTGAGAAGAATACTATATGTCGAGAAGAACGTCTGGACTTGACTCAAAAATAAAGAAAATGAATCAAGTATTTCACGACATATATATAAGCGATAAGAGACATGTCTTCATGAAGCAACACATCTTCACAAACGAACAGAAGTGACTTTCCGACTGTTCTGATTCAAGGACTAGCATTCAAACGACATCAAAGCACGCTTCGTATACAACAGAAGCATCCTTTGAGGGGGCAAAATGTTAGCCTACTTTGTGAACTAGGCAACACAAAGTCAAGAAACCAGACATTGAAGGGCATTTTTAATTAGAAGACTTCGGTTCGGATTGGAGAAGGCACTACAATCTAGATTGGATAGCTGCAGTTGTTCGGGTCGGGTCAGAGCAACATATCGGTTCGGGTCGGATAGAGCTTTCTGTTCGGATCGGTGAACTGCTGCTGAGGAAATTGGTAAGGTACATCTAATCGGATCGGAGGGCAACATGATCTCAATTGGATCGGAAAGCCACCTGTTTGCCACGAAAATGGATCGGAGCGGAGCAGATTAGAGAAGAAGAGAGCATTGCATCCAAGCCAATCCGGTTCGGATCGGGTATCCCGATCCGAACCCCTTATCTGTGCGTCTCCGACCCGAACCCATGCTCCATGATATTCTCCTGCAAAAGCGCCTGGATATCCGGACCGGCTATGACCAGTTCCTACCCATAACGTCCGTTCCTTTGATGTGTTGTCAACATAATAGTTCATCCGAACCCGAAGATAGTGGGATGGGCGACATGTGGCCCCGACCCGGATCAAGTTTCAAGCAAATTCATACATATAAATACCCCGTCTGGAGACAAAGAGAAGGATCTTTTTCGAGCACTTTGAGAATTCAATTACCTCCATAACCCGAACTCCATTACTCCTGGAGAATCCAAATCTTCTTTCATTATTTGTATTAATCTATTGAGTGAATATAAGCGAGTTGTGAGTGAAATCAAGTGACTATTACATTGTATTTACAACTGAATCAGTGAATATAGTGAAAAATAAGTGGACGTAGGCATCTCTTCGCCGAACCACTATAAATCATGTGTGTTCATTTTTATTTTTATCTCATCTTACTTGCTTTTAATCAATTTGGGTGTTAGAACCACTTTTGGGTCTAACACTTGCAACTCGGCCACACATGACCGACCACTCATTTCGCTTGAGTGTATCGAATATATTGTCACCTTATAGTTGGTAACTAACATGACCATTCCGGGAGATACAGAATTGAAAGAAGTAACAAATATGAATATTCTCTAGATGGTGACAATATACCCTACTTGGGTGCGGCCCAGCTAGCCATGCTGCCGGCCCGATTTCTGTCATTTCCCAGTTGATGAGGCTTGAGGTTATAACGTATCTCTATACAGATCACGTCTTCATTTGCTTTAAATGCCACATCATCATACCCGTCAAATCACAAATTTATTTCCCTAAAAATACCATGGGTATAAGCTAAGAGAAACGAATTCCTTCGCCACCAACGTTAATACGTTTGAAACGATCAACTCACGTGATCCACTAGATATACTCTGTCAAACATTCTTCCATACAGGTTGTCCTGGGACTGGACAAACCGAAGGCACTATTCTGTAAACAAGGTAGCACTTGCATAACTCCGTCTTCAATTTGTATTTGATCTATTTGATTCGAAATGATAACGCCCATACGAAGTGGTTCTCGGATAATAACCCAACCAGTCTCTCCGTTTTGATGACGGAAAACTGGTCAAAGCTTTGATAGTCTGTGATTTAACTATCAAAAGAAAACTCATGTGCAACCAATGATATTATTTCCAAATGGAAATTTTATCGATCAATCAACATTCAACATTTATCTCTTTAAATTAATTTGTCATTAATTTATTCATTTCCTTATTTCTTGTTTTTATATATTCGTAAATCCTTGTTTTCTAAACTTAGAAAATATACGTTATTAATCACTGGAAAACGTTTCCATATTTATTCCCATTTCTTATTTTCTATTATTAGAAAACATTTCTGATTCTTATTTGGAAAACAATTCCAAAACTCCTTTATTTGATTTAAACTGATGTTCGCTATGTCAACACAAACCATTACGCTCATTAACTAAATTCACTTAACCTACCTTTACTATCAAACTTTAACCATTCCTTAGATAAGAAGGAAGTCAATCAAGTTGGGGTATAATTACCTCTCAAACCTTAACCGAACAACGTTTTAATTTCAGAATAGATAAAGTTTATCTTTTTAAACCTTTAACAACTTCCTTGCGAACCTCACGGATTCTATTTACGAATCCACTTCTTTTATAAAAACATTGGTTATAACGATAACGTTATAATCCCTACTTTTGAAATATCTAACTTCAAATATAACTTTTATTCATTAATTTGAATAAATAAATAAACACCTAATTTATAAATAAATAAATCTTGATTTAAACACTGGAAAGTATAAGTACTTTTCCGAATTCGATATAATCGAATTCGACGATTAACTCTCTTCGAATAACTCATATTCGATTAACTCACTTCGAATAACTAATATTCGATTAACTCACTTCGAATAACTAATATTCGATTAACTCACTTCGAATAACTAATATTCAAATAAGTTCTTATCTTTGATTAATCAATACTCGATGAACTCTAACTCGATTAACTAACACTCGACTAACTCTAACTCGATTAACTCATTTCAATTAACTCCTTCATTCTATTCGAATAAACTATATTCGATTAACTCTTTTAATTCTATTCGAATAAATTATGTCTGTTTCAACTTTATTTCGAATAGCTAATATTTGATTTAACTCCATTCTCTTGACTCTAGATCGCAGCGATCACAATGGTTACACCTGATTCCCTCAGGAAACATACGACCGCCGTAGGCTATCTGCAGCCCTGCAAATTACGCTAGCAGTCGTACGAAATGGCAACTCATCCTGAATTTAACTATGTTTGACTAACTCTATCTCAAATAACTATATTCGATCAACTCTAACTGAATAACTAATATTCAATTAAATCCTAATTCGATTAACTATGTTCAATTAAGTCTATATGGTTAAATCTTTATTCGAATAACTAATATTCGATTTACTCTAATTAAATAACTAATATTCAATTAACTCTACTGATTAACTCTAACTGGTTGACTCTAACTGATTAACTCTATCCAATTTACTCTTCGCCAATATTCAGTTTCAAATATCGATGTTGAAATCAATTCTTACTTCTCCATATATGTCCTGACTTATATATTCTATTTATCCAATGATAAATATTTTATTTAATTTATAAAATATTATTTATAAATTAATCTTCTCCACTTATCTGTTAAAATAGTTTTCTATTTAAAATCTACTTTAAATTCATATTCTGTTATACCTGTGTGCGAAGCACGGGTCTAAACTTTCCTAGTGTAAAATTCTCTTTTTATACAATTCTATTTATTTATCAAACAATTCCCTTTTGATAATTCTATTTATTTTCTAAATAAATATTTCCTTTATAAATTCTATTTATTTATAATTCCTTTTTTTATTTGTCTATAAATAATTCCTTTTAATTCAATTTATAAATAATTCATTTTTATTCTATTTATAAATAATTTCCTTTTGTAACTCTTTGATTTTATAATTATTTCCTTTTATAAAACCCTTTTCCTTTTATATATAAAATCCATTGATTTTATATAAATAATTTATTTTCAAAATATACTTTGAAAATCCCCTTTTTACGTCCAAGTATTCCTTATAGTATTTAAAATACCATACAACAGTGATCGATGTCATTCAAACACACATCATCCACAATAGATTATATATCACGTCATATATTACAATAAATGAACAGAACAATATTATAAATATTGAGTAATCCTGTTGGATCCCTCCAACCTGTTTCCCTTCATCCATGGATGTTAAACACTATAATTAACATCGATTTCATTTCATTATGAAATATTCTGCTAAACAGAATCAATATTTGATTAACGATTTATATATATATATATATATATATCGTTATCTATAATTTCAACCAATACATAAGCAATTCAACCAAACAGTTAACACATAACAATTAATCATCATTTAGCAGTTCTAAAAATACGTTATAAAAATATAACTGTTCAGAGATGGTGAGTTTTACTCACATTGGACGATCATCGTTAAAAACGATAACCATCGCTTGATTCATACGGACAATTTATTTTGCTATAAATTGTAACGAGCTCTGATTTGCTCCCAGTCAGTTCCATTGTGGAGCCACCGTCCATACGATCCTAACGGATCTTGTTTCACTGAATTTCCTTCACGTACGATCAAGTTATGACTTATACAAGTTATATGTTTATTTAAATTGAATTAAAACAAAAGTTTAACTTTAATTGGGCTTTCCCTTATACCTTAAGGCCCAACAACATATGACCGCGTAACCCTTTCTTCCCTGAAACATCAAAATACCGTGCTCCTGTATATGCCATTCCTGCTATTCCAACCTTCCATCGCACCCACTCCGCAACATGATTTCAAGCCCAAACTTCACCATGATCTTCTTGTATAGTAACTCCATCAAACCATCCCACTTTGATCCTACTTGCATCAATCTCAATAATAGCGGTTTCTAGGCTCTCGTCGCATCACTAAAGGAAACAACAGACTCAAAATCCACCGAATACCTCACAAATTCCTTCATCGATTCGCATACCTTAACCACCATTTCACTTCTCGTCGGAATCTCCACCAACCAAACTACTCTCATCAATTCTGGCCACCTCCACCATATCGCGTCGGAACAAGGAAACCCTCGAACTACAGACAGCTCGCGACAACTGTTAACATCGATTACCTCAAAAGTTTTCCATAACTTTCTATTTCACACAAGGATATCAAATATCCACTCCAAATCACGAATTAATGTACCATTTACCTCAATGATGGAACCCTAATATCCAAGAACATCCGCTGTACAAAATCTTGCGATAGAAAAGGGTTTCGAATCTTACAAAACCTATACCAAATTGAAGAGAGACCTTGCAGGAATTCAAAAATATAAGTTTGGGGATTTATAGGGTTTTCTACTATTTTATTTTGAATTTTAGAAGATGGAAACTTTTGCTGAAGAAAAGAAAACAACGACGCAATGTTTTGACTAATGGGAAAATAATTTAGGGTTTGGGAAAATTGTAGTGTATTTATAGAAAATTTTTAATATTTTAATACTGATTATTTTATTCAATTTTAACCAATCGTTATGTATATTTATTGTTTGAAAATTTCTATGATCACACACCATATCCAAAAATCATGAAAATGGACATGCAACAAGAGTTTGACATTACGGACCCAACGAAACTTGTTTCGTCGAATTCCGACCCCGTTTGCTCACATAGCGTATTTTTAAAGGTCAAATTATCGACTGTATTTCACATTAAAATCCCGTACGGCCACATATTGACTTCAAAAATCACGAAAATTGAAATCTAGCAATAATTTAATATTCAGATCCAACAAAATTAGTTTCGTCGAAAACTGGGGTCGTTTGCAAAACTGACTATTTTTAAAGCTCTAAATAACCCATTTAAATATATAAATATATTTCAAAACAATTAAATTAAATATAAATAAATATATATTATCGTATATATATTCACACAGAATATCATATAGCTCCAAATTGGATTTACAACTCGATATTCAAATCCCGGTTGAATCAATATTCCATTTATATTGAAAATCCTTTTATAATATAAATATATATTTATAAATTTCAAAGGAATTCCATAGTGACTTTTCTAAAATTTGATTTAGACATAAATCAAAATCTACACAATGAAATCCCGTTTTTTCTCTTCCATTAGAAAAATATACTTCACCAGCTCCGAACGTTTCTTGTTTCATAGAAATCCGATTTAAAATAGATTCTGTATATTCAGTTGAAGTTCAAATCAACAAATAGCGAACTGCCGTGCCATTTCGAGCTCGATTTTAATTATATTATAATTATATGTTCAAACTTCGTTTGAATAATATATTCGTTATTCTAATTCAATTCGAAACTGAATTATAGCTTATATATGATCCAATTCACATTGTATTGTGAATTCTACTATTTTCGACTATTTCACAAATTAAATATATTATTCAATTATTTAATTTAATTAAATATTCAATATTATTTAATTAAACGACCATATAAATCTCTAAACCATTATTTAAATAAATTATTTATTATATCGCTAAAATACGGGACATTACATTCTTTCCCCCTTAAAATAATTTCGTCCCCGAAATTGCTAAGGTAGAAAACAAACCCTATTTGCTGGTTTAAAATTATTCGTTTTACTTATCAACTTCAGTTTCAACTGAATCAATTAATTTCAATTAAAATATTAATTAATTCTTGTCAACGAAAAATTTCAAAAATTCTGAAAATTTTCTAACACCTTTTAATTTCCGAAAAATTTCGCCAGCACCTCCTTTGTACGGCTCAATCGGTACAACTTCAACTCGCCTCTCTAGGACTTCTCCAATCCAAAAGAAAATCAAACAGCCAAGTGGCTTGCCAATTCGGCTCATAAAATTCCCATACCATATGAAATATAAACTTGTACTTTTTTGGTTGGGCATACCATTATATCATTTCCATCTGTTGTTAATTCATCATATATCCATTCATCCTAATCAAATTCCAATCTGTTTTTATCCCCAAATATAACCATTCGCTTTCTCCAAGTTGAATTCCATTCAAACTCCAATTCCAATCTCAATTCAAAATTCTTACTCAACAATTCAACTTACTCGATGTCATTATATTCTAATTCCATTCAATTTTCACATAATTGATTTCAATTTAATTCTAATTGATTTTCCAACTTTCAATTCAATTGGGTTTTAATTCAACAATCTTTCCCTGGGAATTTTAAACAGCTTTTACCATATCGAAAATCAACTTTCCATTTCAGGATTCAAACCACTAGCTTTTCTCAAATCAATTCAAAAACAATGTCTTTGGTAGTAATCTGTCACTTACAACTCGGAAATGAACATCAATAATGTGGCCAGCATCGTCAGAGTTATTTCCCAGCGACTGAAGTGAGTTCAGTACTATATCACTTTTCAAACTCATATTCAAACAATTTCATTTTGAAATCAGTTCAATATACTATTCACACTGCTTGTAAAACAATTTAAAATCTCCCAGGATTTTAAAATTCTCATATATTATACTTATATGAATTCTGATGGGTTATTTATATAACCATTCCAATTACAATCTTATTCGATTATAATTACAACTAACACATTCAATAACAATATCAATATAAATCATCTGTTTATATCAAAAATATATTGTCGGTAAAATCATATCATTTACCGTCTTTTCAAAACATACCATGTCGGTTCACCGTATTCGAGTGTTTATAAACTCCTACCGATACAGTGGATCAAAATGATCGACCAGAACCCATAAACAACTCAACCAATAAATCAACACAATATAAAACAATTTTATATTGAAATCGACAAATACGTTCTCTCGTATATATATATATATACTCAACTCAATCTAGGGTATTACTAACCCCATATTTATCGAGTTACTCCACAGAGCCAAGATAATTACTTAACCTTAAGCTCTGATACCACTGTAACAACCCGGGTTTTCGCGACCTTGGTTATTGACACCAAACACGATGTCGACTAATCAAGCATCAGAACTACCGGATAGTCCATGAAAGAAATTAGAGGGTGAGAACAGATAAGGTAGAAACTTAGAATAGAAGAAGAAGAAGAACATACAACATCAAAGTAAACATGAATCTCACAGCGGAACGAATAAAATATAACATAACTTTGAAATAAAAAGTTGTACTTGAATATACATATCATTATCAAAGTACAACACAGCGGAAATAACAATAGCTATATAATCCTGAAGCCTCCTGCTCCAGCTCTTCAAGTATCTGTAAATCCCGACTACTTGACTGCCCGTACAAAATTGGGCACCCAAGAGTTCAGGGAAAACAAAACAAAATAAACTCTGGGTCAGTCATGTGACTGGTGTGAGTAAACTCAAATCATTTGATTTAACTTTCAAAATTTCTTTTGAAACAAAGGATAATCATAAGACCAATGCACACATAAACACAGATGGCTTTTACCTTACGATAACCCAAAATATTTCTAAAACGGTACTTGTCTGATATTATAATAATGTCTAGATCAAGTAAATAGAAATCTAGTACAAAGGCTTGCATCTAACGTTCTACATATATAATATACAATCAAAACCGCGGGCTCTTATTTGGGGAATGGATTCCAACTATGACAAGGTATGGATCCACCTTCCGCTCAGTGTACTCTAGAAGCGATACACTGGAGTTCAACAAGAACATCTTGCAATTCAACCACACATGACCGACCACTCATTTCGCTTGAGTATATCGAATATATTGTCACCTTACAGTTGGTAAACCAACATAACCATTCCCGGGAGATACAGAATTGAAAGAAGTAAAAAATGTGAATATTCTCTAGATGGTGACAATATACCCTAGTTGGGTGCGGCCCACATAGCCATGCAGCCTGCCCGATTTCTGTCATTTCCCAGTTGATGAGGCTTGAGGTTATAATGTATCTCTATACAGATCACGTCTTCATTTACTTTGAATTCCACATCATCTTACCCATCAAATCACAAATTGATTTCCCCAAAAATACCACGGGTATAAGATAAGAGAAACGAATTCCTCCTCCACCAACGTAAATACTTTGAAACAATCAACTCACGTGATCCACCAGATATACTCTGTCAAACATCCTTCCATACAGGTTGTCCTGGGACTGGACAAACCGAAGGCACTATTCTGTAAACAGGATAGCCCTTGCATAACTCCGTCTTCAATTTGTCTTTGATCTATTTGATTCGAAACGCTAACTCCCATATGGAGTGGTTCTCGGATAATAACCCAACCGGTCTCTCCGTATTGATGACGGAAAAATGGTCAAAACTTTGATAGTCTGTGATTTAACTATCAAAAGAAAACTCGTGTGCAACCAACGATATTATTTCCAAATGGAAATTTTATCGATCAATCAACATTCAACATTTATCTCTTTAAATTAATTTATCATTAATTTATTCATTTCCTTATTTCCCGTTTTCATATATTCGTAAATCCTTATTTTTTAAACTTAGAAAATATACGTTATTAATAACTGGAAAACGTTTCCATATTTATTCCCATTTCTTATTTTCTATTATCAGAAAACATTTCTGATTCTTATTTGAAAAACATTTCCAAAACTCCTTCATTTGATTTAAACTGATTTTTAAATAAACATCGCTATGTCAACACAAACCATTACGCTCATTAACTAAATTCACTTAACCTACCTTTACTATCAAACTTTAACCATTCCTTAGTTAAGAAGGAAGTCAATCAAGATGGGGTATAATTACCTCTCAGACCTTAACTGAACAATGTTTTAACTTCAGAATAGACAAAGTTTATCTTTGTAAACCTTTAACAACTTCCTTGCGAACCTCACGGATTCTATTTACAAATCCACTTCTTTTATAAAAAATATTGGTTATAACGATAACGTTATAATCCCTACTTTCGAAATATCTAACTTCAAATATAACTTTTATTCTTTAATTTGAATAAATAAATAAACACCTAATTGATAAATAAATAAATCTTTATTTAAACACCGGAAAGTATAAGTACTTTCCCGAATTCGATATAATCGAATTCTACGATTAACTCTCTTCAATAACTAATATTCGATTAACTCACTTCGAATAACTAATATTCGATTAACTCACTTCGAATAACTAATATTCGATTAACTCACTTCGAATAACTAATATTCGATTAACTCACTTCGAATAACTAATATTCGATTAACTCACTTCGAATAACTAATATTCGATTAACTCACTTTGAATAACTAATATTCGAATAAATTCTTATCTTCGATTAATCAATACTCGGCGAACTCTAACTTGATTAATTAACATTCGACTAACTCTAACTCGATTAACTCATTTCGATTAACTCCTTCATTCTATTAGAATAAACTATATTTGATTAACTCTTTTATTTCTATTCGAATAAACTATGTTTGTTTTAACTTTATTTCGAATAGCTAATATTCGATTTAACTCCATTCGCTTGACTCTAGATCGCAGCGATCACAATGGTTACGCCTAATTCCCTCAGAAAACATCTGACCGCCGTAGGCTATCTGCAGCACTGCGAATTATGCTAGCAGTCGTACGAAATGGCAACTATCCTAAATTTAACTATGTTTGACTAACTCTATCTCAAATAACTATATTCGATCAACTCTAATTGAATAACTAATATTCAATTAAATCCTAATTCGATTAACT
The DNA here is from genome assembly GCA_030737875.1 of Allium sativum. Classification (NCBI taxonomy): domain Eukaryota; kingdom Viridiplantae; phylum Streptophyta; class Magnoliopsida; order Asparagales; family Amaryllidaceae; genus Allium; species Allium sativum. The sequence continues at coordinate 918,676,123 of CM060922.1, forward strand.
ATGTTCAATTAACTCTATCTGGTTAACTCTTTATTCGAATAACTAATATTCAATTAACTCTACTGATTAACTCTAACTGGTTAACTCTAGTTGGTTAACTCTAACTGATTAAATCGATCCAATTTACTCTTCGTCAATATTCAGTTTCAAATATCGATGTTGAAATCAATTCTTACTTCTCCATATAAGTCCCGACTTATAAATTCTATTTATCCAATGATAAATATTTTATTTAATTTATAAAATATTACTTATAAATTTATCTTCTCCACTTATCTGTTAAAATAGATTTCTATTTAAAATCTACTTTAAATTCATATTTTGTTATACCCGTGTGCGAAGCACGGGTCTAAACTTTCCTAGTGTAAAATTCTCTTTTTATACAATTCTATTTATTTATCAAACAATTCCCTTTTGATAATTCTATTGATTTTCTAAACAAATATTTCCTTTATAAATTCTATTTATTTATAATTCCTTTTTTTATTTGTCTATAAATAATTCCTTTTAATTCTATTTATAAATAATTCCTTTTTATTCTATTTATAAATAATTTCCTTTTGTAACTCTTTGATTTTATAAATATTTCCTTTTATAAAACCCTTTTCCTTTTATATATAAAATCCACTGATTTTATATAAATAATTTATTTTCAAAATATACTTTGAAAATCCCCTTTTTACATCCCAGTATTCCTTACAGTATTTAAAATACCATACGACAGTGATCGATGTAATTCAAACACACATCATCCACAACAGATTATATATCACATCATATATTACAATATATAAACAGAACAATATTATAAATATTGAGGAATCCAGTTGGATCCCTCCAACCTGTTTCCCTGCATTCACAGATGTTAAACACTATAATTAACATCGATTTCATTTCAACATGAAATATTCTGCTGAACAGAATCAATATTTGATTAACAATTTATATACATACCGTTATCTATAATTTCAACCAATACATAAGCAATTCAACCAAACAGTCAACACACAGCAATTAATCATCATTTAGCAGTTCTAAAAATACGTTATAAAAATATAACTGTTCAGAGTTGGTGAATTTTACTCACATTGGACGATCATCGTTAAAAATGATAACCATCGCTTGATTCAGATGGACAATTTATTTTGCTATAAATTGTAACGAGCTCTGATTCTGTAACAACCCGAATTTTAACAACATGTTAAGACAAGAATCAAGGCAGAATTAAATGTTAAAATCTGAATTAGGGAAAATGGCTTGCACCATTGCGTTCGTCTCAGAAAAATACGCGAAATAGAGTCCGAAATTTTGTAAATCGGAGTCCGTATGATCAAGATATGGCCTCGCAAAGTTTCACGAAAAATTCAAATTCAAAAACAGATTCAAATTTTCAGAACTCAGGGTAGGCGGGAAAAATCCCGCCCAGACAGGTCGACAGGGGGGTCGACACTAGGGTCGACCTCCCCCCCCAACCAGGTCGACACTAGAGTCGACCTGGGGGTCGACCTCCCCCCCCCCCCAGGTCGACTGGGGAGTCGACCTGGGTGTCGACCTGGGGGTCGACCTCCCTGGTCGGCCAGGTCGGCCTGGTGCACCTGTTTTGGCTCCTGGGTCTTGTTTTGGGGGCTTGTGACGATTTTAGATGGCTCAGATCTATCCTAGGGTTTATCCTATGGCTAAAACTAATCCTAAACACTATAAAAAGACCCTAAGACCTAGCTTAAATCATACTATTTCATTTTAGCACTCATGCAGCCGCCATTAAACCTAGAACTCTAAACTAAAAATACAAAGAACAAAATTAAAGAAGACGAATGATGATTCTTGAAGGCTACAACTAGAAGCTACAACAACTATGACGCTTTAGACAACGGATTTGGGGTTATTTGATTTAAAGTTTTGATTTGGATTGCTTTCTTCATATTGTAAGTTCTATGTCACTTTTTAGGCAAAAACGCTAAAATAACATGGACATGCTATGAATTGAAACCGGATTCAAGAACTATTATTAATCCATGTTTATATTGTTTAACTTTGAATCAAAATTTTGGGAATATTGCTATGTTAATGTCGCAAGTTAAACTTATCATGATGTTGATGTTGTTATGAATCACTTGGGCTTAATTTTATTGCAAGTTGAACAAATACATGTCCATGGAATCATTATGTTCATTGAAATCCTCATGTTGATTAAACCATGCCTATGATGCTAATTAAACCATGTCTATGATATTAATGAAACTATGCCTGAGATGTTAATATACCTATCATGTTAAGGACAAATTGGGAATTGCTAGGTTATGATGAAAAATTGGAATCATTATGTTTATAATGCTAGATGAGAATCATTATGCTAAAAATGCTAAATTGGAATCCACTATGCCTATTAGAATTACCATGCCTTTAATGTTTCATGTTTGTAATAAAATGATTATTATGCCCGCAAGGATTATTATGCCTATGATGTAAAGTTGAAATCATCATGTTAAACCAAGTTGGAACCATTATTATGCCAAGTTATCATCATGTTAGTATTGAAACCATGTGATATGTTATAGCCTGTTTATAATGCAAGTGATGTTGGAATTGTCACATATGCCTATCACATGTTTGTTGTTATTCCCCATTATCTCTTGAATTGTTTATGCTTGCGAACGAAGTACGTTTATATACGTTGGGGATACGATTGGGTAGAATAGGCAAAACTTGAATTGATTATAATCATAAACCGTGAAATTTGGCATAAGTAGAACATGAAATATGGCACGAAAACTTGACTTGAACATGCCATAACTTGACTTGAAACATGCTTTAGTTGGGCACGAAATTGACATATGAACATGCTATGAAAATAGCACGAATCTGATAAGAACATGGGCATGACTTTAGAAAACAAGAAAGTGGCCAACTCGAGGTTGGGTTGAGTTTGTAGTGTAAATCTGCCCGGAATCGCCCGACAAATCCAGTTGCTACAAACAATAGAATCCAATGTGGGTGGTTGGTCACATCGTGCTTGAAACCCGAGGTTGGGTTGATTTCGTAGCGTAAACCTGCCCGGAACCGCCCGGCAAATCCAGCGGCTACGAACAATAGGATCCAATGTAAGTGGTTCAGTGCATTAATGAATCAATTAATGCCAATTAGGGTTAAGTCATGAACATGAAAAGACAGCTTAACCAACTTGAACACGATTTGTAGGGCTAAGTCATGAACTTGAAACGACAACACTTAGCCAACTTGACATGACACGTAGGCGGGTTAAGTCACGAATTTAAATGACACACTTAACCATCTTGACATGACTAGACTGGAAAAAGGATTAAGTCACGAATTACATGACTTAATCAGTTATGCGGGTTAGGTCACGAATTACATGACCTAATCTGTTAGGCGAAACCCTAGACATGACCCTTTTCAGCAGTAACCCTCTAGATGTATCAAGGTACCCTGGGGCTAGGCCGGGTGGGGCACGATTACTGGGCTGATTGTAAGAGGTGAACGACGGCAGTGGGGTATGCCAGTGTAGGTTTGGTGGACTACGGTCGTGCACGTATTCCGGGGCAGGCACTGGGTATCCGTAGATTTATCTGTGCATCTTGAATTGTGTCAGGGGTTGACACCCTAGGGCTGATACACCCGAAGGTGGACCCAGCACAGGTGACTACATTCGTGATTAGCCGTATGACACGGACACTTAACGAGCTAGAACTTGTAGGGAGCCGATCGACTAGATAATCGCTCCATAGGACCCCGTACTTGGGTCAGACCCCGTTTCAGGGTCATTTCATGATATTGGGCCGTGGGATTTATTTCGTTATTAACTTGTGATATGGGCTTAGTATACTAGTACAGTCGACGCAACGAATCTCGAACATGTGATGCTTTACTTGACTTGTCTTGACTTATCCTGATCACCTTAGTCTATCTTGTTCACCTTGACACCATTCTTAAGTTTAGTTCCAGTTCATACATGACAGGTTGTTTTAACCGTTTTTACACTGAAAGTCACTAGGACTTACTCAGTCTTTATGACTGACCCTTTTCCTTTCGCCTCTTTTTCTTTCGTTCCCCCCCCCCCCTCCAGGTTCTCAGGGAGGAAACACTAGCTCTTAGCTTGGATATCACTTGCTTTGGCTCAGCATGTACGGTTTGCTATGGATGCTTCTTTTTACTACACTTGGGGAATAAGCTGTTTTTCTGTTTTTAAGTTATTGCTTCTTTGGCTATTATTACAAGATAGTTGTAATGAAGTTATTTGAAATGCTTGTAAGAGACATGGTTTATTTTGGAATAAAATGAAGTTCTGTTTTGCTCATAAATTCTTCCGCTGTTTACTTAATTTTTTTTATTGATGTTCTGTCTTGTGATAATTCTGTGATGTTATCTCGATAATACCCCTCCAAAACTAGTGCATTCCCTTTGTGAGTGACCCTAGCGGAGGTGGGGTGTTACACTTGGTATCAGAGCAGAAGGTTACCAAGGCTGGGCAAGAGTTTTGAAAACCTTTTGAAAAACCATTTACAAAGAAGCACTTTTCAAGAAAAGTTGGTTTATTTTAAAAGGCTATTCCCCAAAAAGCCGTTAGCACTATCTTTGTTTCCTCGTTTGAATCTTTTCCTTTTTTCGTTTTCAGCTTATCATGGCCGACGATATTAATCTTCCCGAGGGTGTCAATATACCCACTTGGTTCCGTCGTTTCCTCGAGGCTCGGGCTAATGTGGCAGGCCCAGCCAATCCTCCTCCTCATCCTCCTCAACCTCCACGAGAAACCGCTTTTTCAAAGATATGCAAGGACTTTAAGGCCATGGGCGGAAAGGATTTCCTAGGAACTGATACTTTTGTTGAGGCACGGAATTGGTTGAAGGAAACCGAAGACTTGTTTGTTATCTTTGAGGTAGAGGACAATAGGAAAGTACAGTTGGCAGCATGGCTCATGAAAGAGGAAGCTTCTTATTGGTGGGAAGTCACCAACGCTACTAGGCCCATTGAGACTTGGGCGGACTTTAGAGGGAGATTTGGGCTTAAGTTCTTGTCATCGGCAGAGGAGAGTCTCCAAATGGAACGGTTTTTGGCCCTTAAACAAGGAAATATGACAGTTAAAGAATACGTGAACCGTTTCAATCAGCTTGCTCGCTTCGGATTGGAGTTAGTCAACACTCCTCAGAAAAAGGTGCTACGTTTTGCACGAGGCTTGAACGAGCCACTACATGGTTTGGCCATGACTCATGTGCCCATGGGGGCGACCTTTGAAAGCTTGGTGGATATGTCCCTACTGTATGAGGAAGATAAGAAGGGCAAGAAAGAGGTCAAGCCCAACGATTCTCAGAATAAGAAGGTAGACTCCGAGAAGGGAGACAAGAACGACAACTCACGTGATAAAAGGAAATGCAATTTCTGTGGTACGGAAGGGCACATAGCCAAGGATTGTAGAAAGAGGAAGAGAAAGCAAGGTGAATGTTTTCATTGTGGGGAGATTGGACACATCAGCAAGGACTGCCCTAAGACGCAGACCGGACCTTCTGGGGGTACATCTTTAACTTCTTTTTCTAGATGCTTTGTTTTATCTTGTTTCTCTCCTCGATCCTATCTTGAGAACCATAGGTAGAATCTTTTTGGATGTAAACATGTTATGATTGCGAAATGGTTGCAAGTGGTCGCAAGTGGTTGCTCGTGGATGCATGAATACACATTAGGCACTAGATCGGCTCAGTCACATTTTCATGTTGCATATGCATGAGTGTTTATTTTGGAAAATTGGTTGTGCTATCATTGGGTTGTTGCATGTGATTGAATGTTTGTGCACTCATGTAGAAATTATGAATTGTAATAGGAAAATTTTGCATACATATTGGATTCATTTCACTAAACATATTTTGCATTTAGAAGATCAATCAGGCCTGATCATTAGCATTAGCTAAGGAACATATACACACACTCTTTGCATGTGTTCATAAAACATTAGAAGTCTTTTAAGGACCATGGTTGCTTGTGGATGATGTTTTGAGTAGATGGATGATGGATGGTAGGATGCGTTCTTCCTAATTTGGAGATTTCGGGGACGAAATCCTTAAAGGAGGGGAGAATGTAACAACCCGAATTTTAACAACATATTAAGACAAGAATCAAGGCAGAATTAAATGTTAAAATCTGAATCAGGGAAAACGGGTTGTGCCATTGCGTTCGTCTCAGAAAAATACGCGAAATAGAGTCCGAAATTTTGTAAATCGGATTCCGTATGATCAAGATATGGCCTCGCAAAGTTTCACGAAAAAATCAAATTCAAAAACAGATTCAAATTTTCAGAATTCAGGGTAGGCGGGAAAAATCTCGCCCAGACAGGTCGACAGGGGGGTCGACACTAGGGTCGACCTCCCCCCAACCAGGTCGACACTAGAGTCGACCTGGGGGTCGACCTCCCCCCCACCCCCCTAGGTCGACTAGGGAGTCGACCTGGGTGTCGACTTGGGGGTCGACCTCCCTGGTCGGCCAGGTCGGCCTGGTGCACCTGTTTTGGCTCCTGGGTCTTGTTTTGGGGGCTTGTGACGATTTTAGATGGCTCAGATCTATCCTAGGGTTTATCCTATGGCTAAAACTAATCCTAAACACTATAAAAAGACCCTAAGACCTAGCTTAAATCATACTATTTCATTTTAGCACTCATGCAGCCGCCATTAAACCTAGAACTCTAAATTAAAAATACAAAGAACAAAATTAAAGAAGACGAAGGATGATTCTTGAAGGCTACAACTAGAAGCTACAACAACTACGACGCTTTAGACAACGGATTTGGGGCTATTTGATTTAAAGTTTTGATTTGGATTGCTTGCTTCATATTGTAAGTTCTATGTCACTTTTTAGGCAAAAACACTAAAATAACATGGACATGCTATGAATTGAAACCGGATTTAAGAACTATTATTAATCCATGTTTATATTGTTTAACTTTGAATCAAAATTTTGGGAATATTGCTATGTTAATGTTGCAAGTTAAACTTATCATGATGTTGATGTTGTTATGAATCACTTGGGCTTAATTTTATTGCAAGTTGAACAAATACATGTCCATGGAATCATTATGTTCATTGAAATCCTCATGTTGATTAAACCATGCATATGATGCTAATTAAACCATGTCTATGATATTAATGAAACTATGCCTGAGATGTTAATATACCTATCATGTTAAGGACAAATTGGGAATTGCTAGGTTATGATGAAAAGTTGGAATCATTATGTTTATAATGCTAGATGAGAATCATTATGTTAAAAATGCTAAATTGGAATCCACTTATCCTATTAGAATTACCATGCCTTTAATGTTTCATGTTTGTAATAAAATGATTATTATGCCCGCAAGGATTATTATGCCTATGATGTAAAGTTGAAATCATCATGTTAAACCAAGTTGGAACCATTATTATGCCAAGTTATCATCATGTTAGTATTGAAACCAGGTGATATGTTATAGCCTGTTTATTATGCAAGTGATGTTGGAATTGTCACATATGCCTATCACATGTTTGTTGTTATTCCCCTTTATCTCTTGAATTGTTTATGCTTGCGAACGAAGTACGTTTATATACGTTGGGGATACGATTGGGTAGAATAGGCAAAACATGAATTGATTATAATCATAAACCGTGAAATTTGGTATAAGTAGAACATGAAATATGGCACGAAAACTTGACTTGAACATGCCATAACTTGACTTGAAACATGCCTTAGTTGGGCACGAAATTGACATATGAACATGCTATGAAAATAGCATGAATCTGCTAAGAACATGGGCATGACTTTAGAAAACAAGAAAGTGGCCAACTCGAGGTTGGGTTGAGTTTGTAGTGTAATTCTACCCGGAACCGCCCGGCAAATCCAGTTGCTACAAACAATAGGATCCAATGTGGGTAGTTGGTCACATCGCGCTTGAAACCCGAGGTTGGGTTGAGTTCGTAGCGTAAACATGCCCGGAACCGCCCGGCAAATCCAGTGGCTACGAACAATAGGATCCAATGTGAGTGGTTCAGTGCATTAACGAATCAATTAATGCCAATTAGGGTTAAGTCATGAACATGAAAAGACAGCTTAACCAACTTGAACACGATTTGTAGGGCTAAGTCATGAACTTGAAACGACAACACTTAGCCAACTTGACATGACACGTAGGCGGGTTAAGTCACGAATTTAAATGACACACTTAACCATCTTGACATGACTAGACTGGAAAAGGATTAAGTCACGAATTACATGACTTAATCGGTTAGGCGGGTTAGGTCACGAATTACATGACCTAATCTGTTAGGCGAAACCCTAGACACGATCCTTTTCAGCAGTAACCCTCTAGATGTATCTAGGTACCCTAGGGCTAGGCCGGGTGGGGCACGATTACTGGGCCGATTGTAAGAGGTGAACGACGGCAGTGGGGTATGCCAGTGTAGGTTCGGTGGACTACGGTCGTGCACGTATTCCGGGGCAGGCACTGGGTATCCATAGATTTATCTGTGCATCTTGAATCGTGTCAGGGGTTGACACCCTAGGGGTGATACACCCGAAGGTGGACCCAGCACAGGTGACTACATTCGTGATTAGCCGTATGACACGGACACTTGACGAGCTAGAACTTGTAGGGAGCCGATCGACTAGATAATCGCTCCGTAGGACCCCGTACTTGGGTCAGACCCCGTTTCAGGGTCATTTCATGATATTGGGCCATGGGATTTATTTCGTGATTAACTTGTGATATGGGCTTAGTATACTAGTACAGTCAATGCAACGAATCTCGAACATGAGATGCTTTACTTGACTTGTCTTGACTTGTCCTGATCACCTTAGTCTATCTTGTTCACCTTGACACCATTCTTAAGTTTAGTTCCAGTTCATACATGACAGGTTGTTTTAACCGTTTTTACAATGAAAGTCATTAGGACTTACTCAGTCTTTATGACTGACCCTTTTCCTTTCGCCTCTTTTTCTTTCGTCCCCCCCCCCCCCAGGTTCTCAGGGCGGAAACACTAGCTCTTAGCTTGGATATCACTTGCTTTGGCTCAGCATGTACGGTTTGCTATGGATGCTTCTTTTTACTGCACTTGGGGAATAAGCTGTTTTTCTGTTTTTAAGTTATTGCTTCTTTGGCTATTATTACAAGACAGTTGTAATGAAGTTATTTGAAATGCTTGTAAGAGACATGGTTTATTTTGGAATAAAATGAAGTTCTGTTTTGCTCATAAATTCTTCCGCTGTTTACTTAAAATTTTTTTATTGATGTTCTGTCTTGTGATAATTCTGTGATGTTATCTCGATAATACCCCTCCAAAACTAGTGCATTCCCTTTGTGAGTGACCCTAGCGGAGGTGGGGTGTTACACTTGGTATCAGAGCAGAAGGTTACCAAGGCTGGGCAAGAGTTTTGAAAACCTTTTGAAAAACCATTTACAAAGAAGCACTTTTCAAGAAAAGTTGGTTTATTTTAAAAGGCTATTCCCCAAAAAGCCGTTAGCACTATCTTTGTTTCCTCGTTTGAATCTTTTCCTTTTTTTCGTTTTCAGCTTATCATGGCCGACGATCTTAATCTTCCCGAGGGTGTCAATATACCCACTTGGTTCTGTCGTTTCCTCGAGGCTCGGGCTAATGTGGCAGGCCCAGCCAATCCTCCTCCTCATCCTCCTCAACCTCCACGAGAAACCGCTTTTTCAAAGATATGCAAGGACTTTAAGGCCATGGGCGGAAAGGAATTCCTAGGAACTGAGACTTTTGTTAAGGCACGGAATTGGTTAAAGGAAACCGAAGACTTGTTTGTAATCTTTGAGGTAGAGGACAATAGGAAAGTACAGTTGGCAGCATGGCTCATGAAAGAGGAAGCTTCTTATTGGTGGGAAGTCACCAACGCTACTAGGCCCATTGAGACTTGGGCGGACTTTAGAGGGAGATTTGGGCTTAAGTTCTTGTCATCGGCAGAGGAGAGTCTCCAAATGGAACGGTTTCTGGCCCTTAAACAAGGAAATATGACAGTTAAAGAATACGTGAACCGTTTCAATCAGCTTGCTCGCTTCGGATTGGAGTTAGTCAACACTCCTCAGAAAAAGGCGCTACGTTTTGCACGAGGCTTGAACGAGCCACTACATGGTTTGGCCATGACTCATGTGCCCATGGGGGCGACCTTTGAAAGCTTGGTGGATATGTCCCTACTGTATGAGGAAGATAAGAAGGGCAAGAAAGAGGTCAAGCCCAACGATTCTCAGAATAAGAAGGTAGACTCCAAGAAGGGAGACAAGAACGACAACTCACGTGAAAAAAGGAAATGCAATTTCTGTGGTACGGAAGGGCACATAGCCAAGGATTGTAGAAAGAGGAAGAGAAAGCAAGGTGAATGTTTTCATTGTGGGGATATTGGACACATCAGCAAGGACTGCCCTAAGAAGCAGACCGGACCTTCTGGGGGTACATCTTTAACTTCTTTTTCTAGATGCTTTGTTTTATCTTGTTTCTCTCCTCGATCCTATCTTGAGAACCATAGGTAGAATCTTTTTGGATGTAAACATGTAATTGAAACATGTTATGATTGCGAAATGGTTGCAAGTGGTCGCAAGTGGTTGCTCGTGGATGCATGAATACACATTAGGCACTAGATCGGCTCAGTCACATTTTCATGTTGCATATGCATGAGTGTTTATTTTGGAAAATTGGTTGTGCTATCATTGGGTTGTTGCATGTGATTGAATGTTTGTGCACTCATGTAGAAATTATGAATTGTAATAGGAAAATTTTGCATACATATTGGATTCATTTCACTAAACATATTTTGCATTTAGAAGATCAATCAGGCCTGATCATTAGCATTAGCTAAGGAACATATACACACACTCTTTGCATGTGTTCATAAAACATTAGAAGTCTTTTAAGGACCATGGTTGCTTGTGGATGATGTTTTGAGTAGATGGATGATGGATGGTAGGATGCGTTCTTCCTAACTTGGAGATTTCGGGGACGAAATCCTTAAAGGAGGGGAGAATGTAACAACCCGAATTTTAACAACATATTAAGAAAAGAATCAAGGCAGAATTAAATGTTAAAATCTGAATTACGGAAAACGGGTTGCGCCATTGCGTTCGTCTCAGAAAAATACGCGAAATAGAGTCCGAAATTTTGTAAATCGGAGTCCGTATGATCAAGATATGGCCTCGCAAAGTTTCACGAAAAATTCAAATTCAAAAACAGATTCAAATTTTCAGAATTCAGGGTAGGCGGGAAAAATCCCGCCCAGACAGGTCGACAGGGGGGTCGACACTAGGGTCGACCTCCCCCCCAACTAGTTCGACACTAGAGTCGGCCTGGGGGTCGACCTCCCCCTCCCCCAGGTCGACTGGGGAGTCGACCTGGGTGTCGACCTGGGGGTCGACCTCCCTGGTCGGCCAGGTCGGCCTGGTGCACCTATTTTGGCTCCTGGGTCTTGTTTTGGGGGCTTGTGATGATTTTAGATGGCTCAGATCTATCCTAGGGTTTATCCTATGGCTAAAACTAATCCTAAACACTATAAAAAGACCCTAAGACCTAGCTTAAATCATACTATTTCGTTTTAGCACTCATGCAGCCGCCATTAAACCTAGAACTCTAAATTAAAAATACAAAGAACAAAATTAAAGAAGACGAAGGATGATTCTTGAAGGCTACAACTAGAAGCTACAACAACTACGATGCTTTAGACAACGGATTTGGGGCTATTTGATTTAAAGTTTTGATTTGGATTGCTTGCTTCATATTGTAAGTTCTATGTCACTTTTTAGGCAAAAACGCTAAAATAACATGGACATGCTATGAATTGAAACCGGATTTAAGAACTATTATTAATCCATGTTTATATTGTTTAACTTTGAATCAAAATTTTGGGAATATTGCTATGTTAATGTTGCAAGTTAAACTTATCATGATGTTGATGTTGTTATGAATCACTTGGGCTTAATTTTATTGCAAGTTGAACAAATAAATGTCCATGGAATCATTATGTTCATTGAAATCCTCATGTTGATTAAACCATGCCTATGATGCTAATTAAACCATGTCTATGATATTAATGAAACTATGCCTGAGATGTTAATATACCTATCATGTTAAGGACAAATTGGGAATTGCTAGGTTATGATGAAAAGTTGGAATCATTATGTTTATAATGCTAAATGAGAATCATTATGTTAAAAATGCTAAATTGGAATCCACTATGCCTATTAGAATTACCATGCCTTTAATGTTTCATGTTTGTAATAAAATGATTATTATGCCCGCAAGGATTATTATGCCTATGATGTAAAGTTGAAATCATCATGTTAAACCAAGTTGGAACCATTATTATGCCAAGTTATCATCATGTTAGTATTGAAACCATGTGATATGTTATAGCCTGTTTATTATGCAAGTGATGTTGGAATTGTCACATATGCCTATCACATGTTTGTTGTTATTCCCCTTTATCTCTTGAATTGTTTATGCTTGCGAACGAAGTACATTTATATACGTTGGGGATACGATTGGGTAGAATAGGCAAAACTTGAATTGATTATAATCATAAACCGTGAAATTTGGCATAAGTAGAACATGAAATATGGCACGAAAACTTGACTTGAACATGCCATAACTTGACTTGAAACATGCCTTAGTTGGGCACGAAATTGACATATGAACATGCTATGAAAATAGCACGAATCTGCTAAGAACATGGGCATGACTTTAGAAAACAAGAAAGTGGCCAACTCGAGGTTGGGTTAAGTTTGTAGTGTAAATCTGCCCGGAACCGCCCGGCAAATCCAGTTGCTACAAACAATAGGATCCAATGTGGGTAGTTGGTCACATCGCGCTTGAAACCCGAGGTTGGGTTGAGTTCGTAGCGTAAACCTGCCCGGAACCGCCCGGCAAATCCAGTGGCTACGAACAATAGGATCCAATGTGAGTGGTTCAGTGCATTAACGAATCAATTAATTCCAATTAGGGTTAAGTCATGAACATGAAAAGACAGCTTAACCAACTTGAACACGATTTGTAGGGCTAAGTCATGAACTTGAAACGACAACACTTAGCCAACTTGACATGACACGTAGACTGGTTAAGTCACGAATTTAAATGACACACTTAACCATCTTGACATGACTAGACTGGAAAAGGATTAAGTCACGAATTACATGACTTAATCGGTTAGGCGGGTTAGGTCACGAATTACATGACCTAATCTGTTAGGCGAAACCCTAGACACGACCCTTTTCAGCAGTAACTCTCTAGATGTATCAAGGTACCCTGGGGCTAGGCCGGGTGGGGCACGATTACTGGGCTGATTGTAAGAGGTGAACGACGGCAGTGGGGTATGCCAGTGTAGGTTCGGTGGACTACGGTCGTGCACGTATTCCGGGGCAGGCACTGGGTATCCGTAGATTTATCTGTGCATCTTGAATCGTGTCAGGGGTTGACACCCTAAGGCTGATACACCCGAAGGTGGACCCAGCACAGGTGACTACATTTGTGATTAGCCGTATGACACAGACACTTGACGAGCTAGAACTTGTAGGGAGCCGATCGACTAGATAATCGCTCTGTAGGACCCCGTACTTGGGTCAGACCCCGTTTCAGGGTCATTTCATGATATTGGGCCGTGGGATTTATTTCGTGATTAACTTGTGATATGGGCTTAGTATACTAGTACAGTCAATGCAACGAATCTCGAACATGTGATGCTTTACTTGACTTGTCTTGACTTATCCTGATCACCTTAGTATATCTTGTTCACCTTGACACCATTCTTAAGTTTAGTTCCAGTTCATACATGACAGGTTGTTTTAACCGTTTTTACACTGAAAGTCACTAGGACTTACTCAGTCTTTATGACTGACCCTTTTCCTTTCGCCTCTTTTTCTTTCGTTCCCCCCCCCCCCCCCAAGGTTCATAGGGAGGAAACACTAGCTCTTAGCTTGGATATCTAGTGCTTTGGCTCAGCATGTACGGTTTGCTATGGATGCTTCTTTTTACTGCACTTGGGGAATAAGCTGTTTTTCTGTTTTTAAGTTATTGCTTCTTTGGCTATTATTACAAGACAGTTGTAATGAAGTTATTTGAAATGCTTGTAAGAGACATGGTTTATTTTGGAATAAAATGAAGTTCTGTTTTGCTCATAAATTCTTCCGCTGTTTACTTAAAAAAAAATTATTGATGTTCTGTCTTGTGATAATTCTGTGATGTTATCTCGATAATACCCCTCCAAAACTTGTGCATTCCCTTTGTGAGTGACCCTAGCGGAGGTGGGGTGTTACACTTGGTATCATAGCAGAAGATTACCAAGGCTGGGCAAGAGTTTTGAAAACCTTTTGAAAAACCATTTACAAAGAAGCACTTTTCAAGAAAAGTTGGTTTATTTTAAAAGGCTATTCCCCAAAAAGTCGTTAGCACTATCTTCGTTTCCTCGTTTGAATCTTTTCCTTTTTTCGTTTTCAGCTTATCATGGCCGACGATCTTAATCTTCCCGAGGGTGTCAATATACCCACTTGGTTCCGTCGTTTCCTCGAGGCTCGGGCTAATGTGGCAGGCCCAGCCAATCCTACTCCTCATCCTCCTCAACCTCCACGAGAAACCGCTTTTTCAAAGATATGCAAGGACTTTAAGGCCATGGGCGGAAAGGATTTCCTAGGAACTGAGACTTTTGTTGAGGCACGGAATTGGTTGAATGAAACCGAAGACTTGTTTGTTATCTTTGAGGTAGAGGACAATAGGAAAGTACAGTTGGCAGCATGGCTCATGAAAGAGGAAGCTTCTTATTGGTGGGAAGTCACCAACGCTACTAGGCCCATTGAGACTTGGGCGGACTTTAGAGGGAGATTTGGGCTTAAGTTCTTGTCATCGGCAGAGGAGAGTCTCCAAATGGAACGGTTTCTGGCCCTTAAACAAGGAAATATGACAGTTAAAGAATACGTGAACCGTTTCAATCAGCTTGCTCGCTTCGGATTGGAGTTCGTCAACACTCCTCAGAAAAAGGCGCTACGTTTTGCACGAGGCTTGAACGAGCCACTACATGGTTTGGCCATGACTCATGTGCCCATGGGGGCGACCTTTGAAAGCTTGGTGGATATGTCCCTACTGTATGAGGAAGATAAGAAGGGCAAGAAAGAGGTCAAGCCCAACGATTCTCAGAATAAGAAGGTAGACTCCGAGAAGGGAGACAAGAACGACAACTCACGTGATAAAAGGAAATGCAATTTCTGTGGTATGGAAGG
This sequence comes from Allium sativum, assembly GCA_030737875.1. Taxonomy (NCBI): domain Eukaryota; kingdom Viridiplantae; phylum Streptophyta; class Magnoliopsida; order Asparagales; family Amaryllidaceae; genus Allium; species Allium sativum. Next base: position 918,691,361 of record CM060922.1, read on the forward strand.
GCACATAGCCAAGGATTGTAGAAAGAGGAAGAGAAAGCAAGGTGAATGTTTTCATTGTGGGGAGATTGGACACATCAGCAAGGACTGCCCTAAGAAGCAGACCGAACCTTCTGGGGGTACATCTTTAACTTCTTTTTCTAGATGCTTTGTTTTATCTTGTTTCTCTCCTCGATCCTATCTTGAGAACCATAGGTAGAATCTTTTTAGATGTAAACATGTAATTGAAACATGTTATGATTGCGAAATGGTTGCAAGTGGTCGCAAGTGGTTGCTCGTGGATGCATGAATACACATTAGGCACTAGATCGGCTCAGTCACATTTTCATGTTGCATATGCATGAGTGTTTATTTTGGAAAATTGGTTGTGCTACCATTGGGTTGTTGCATGTGATTGAATGTTTGTGCACTCATGTAGAAATTATGAATTGTAATAGGAAAATTTTGCATACATATTGGATTCATTTCACTAAACATATTTTGCATTTAGAAGATCAATCAGGCCTGATCATTAGCATTAGCTAAGGAACATATACACACACTCTTTGCATGTGTTCATAAAACATTAGAAGTCTTTTAAGGACCATGGTTGCTTGTGGATGATGTTTTGAGTAGATGGATGATGGATGGTAGGATGCGTTCTTCCTAACTTGGAGATTTCGGGGACGAAATCCTTAAAGGAGGGGAGAATGTAACAACCCGAATTTTAACAACATATTAAGACAAGAATCAAGGCAGAATTAAATGTTTAAATCTGAATCAGGGAAAACGGGTTGCGCCATTGCGTTCGTCTCAGAAAAATACGCGAAATAGAGTCCGAAATTTTGTAAATCGGAGTCCGTATGATCAAGATATGGCCTCGCAAAGTTTCACGAAAAATTCAAATTCAAAAACAGGTTCAAATTTTCAGAATTCAGGGTAGGCGGGAAAAATCCCGCCCAGACAGGTCGACAGAGGGGTCGACACTAGGGTCGACCTCCCCCCAACCAGGTCGACATTAGAGTCGACCTGGGGGTCGACCTCCCCTCCCCCCCCTAGGTCGACTGGGGAGTCGACCTGGGTGTCGACCTCCCTGGTCGGCCTGGTGCACCTGTTTTGGCTCCTGGGTCTTGTTTTGGGGGCTTGTGACGATTTTAGATGGCTCAGATCTATCCTAGGGTTTATCCTATGGCTAAAACTAATCCTAAACACTATAAAAAGACCCTAAGACCTAGCTTAAATCATACTATTTCATTTTAGCACTCATGCAGCCGCCATTAAACCTAGAACTCTAAATTAAAAATACAAAGAACAAAATTAAAGAAGACGAAGGATGATTCTTGAAGGCTACAACTAGAAGCTACAACAACTACGACGCTTTAGACAACGGATTTGGGGCTATTTGATTTAAAGTTTTGATTTGGATTGCTTGCTTCATATTGTAAGTTCTATGTCACTTTTTAGGCAAAAACGCTAAAATAACATGGACATGCTATGAATTGAAACCGGATTTAAGAACTATTATTAATCCATGTTTATATTGTTTAACTTTGAATCAAAATTTTGGGAATATTGCTATGCTAATGTTGCAAGTTAAACTTATCATGATGTTGATGTTGTTATGAATCACTTGGGCTTAATTTTATTGCAAGTTGAACAAATACATGTCCATGGAATCATTATGTTTAGGGCTGTCAATGGATATCCGAAAAATCCGAAATCCGTCCGCATCCGTATCCGAAAATCGGATAAATATCCGATGTCCGGAAAAGCGGATGCGGATGCGGATGCGGATATAGGTATATCCGCATCCGAAAATTATCCGTCCGCTTTTTTATCCGACTATAGCTTAAATTATGTGTAACAACCCGAAAATCCGGGCCAGTTTAAAATTTATATTTTGGCAATTATAGCGAGTTTTGATTATTTAAAATGAATTATTTTAAATAATATCGACGAGAAAATTTATTTTCGACGAAGTTAAAACGAATAAATTTATTTTAATTATATAACGAGCCTGAAATGGCGCGGTAGTTCGAAAATTCGATTTCTAATTTCAATTGAATATACAGAATTCGTTATAAGTCAGAATTGGACGAAACAAGAAATATTTGAATCTGATGAACAAGATCTTTCTAACGAAGTTAAAAAAGTAGGATTTCACTTTAGAAATGATAAGATACGTCCAGTTGAAAATTCAGGATAGTCGCTATAGAATTTATATATATTTTATATAATATATAGCCCTTAAAAAAATGGACATTTTGCAAACGACCTCGGATTTCGACGAAACCAGTTTTGTTGGGTCCGTGATGTTAAGTTATTGCTAGATTCCAAATTTCATAATTTTTCGAATCAATATGTGAGCGTGGCGAAGGAAAACGCGTTTGACCAGTTTCAGTTGATTTTAATCGACTGGAAAATGGCCATTTTTCTAACGATCTCAGAATTCGACGAAACTAGTTTTGGTAGGACCGTATCGTCAATACGAAGCTAGAAAATATTTTTCTGGAATTTTTCTAGTTAGTATGTGGCCCCGGTAATTTGAAATGTACGTTTAAAATTCAATATAGTGATTTAAATGAAAATTCAAAAGGAAACTGATTGTAACAATCGAATCAGCTTGCGATACATATCCCATTGTGTTCGGAATGAGGGTAATACGCTATGGATGACAGGCGGTGGGCCTCGTTTCGAGGTCATATGTAAAAGTCAACTTTTAAGGAATAAAATAAATAAATAAATAAAAATTTCAATTCTCTCTCCTCCCTTTTATCTATCTGCCCCCCCCCCCCCCACCCCTCTTCTTATAATCGATATTCAGATAAAAAAAATGAAAGAAAGAAAGAAGAAGCGCCATCGCGCGCCGCTCCTGTCGGCGGTGCCCCTCCGCGTCGCCACCCCGCATCCGCCCAGGCGCCCCCCTTCTTCCTCTGGATCCTCTCTCTCCTCGATGCATTGAAGGCCCCGAAACCCTAACTCAATCGCGACGTTCCCTCCTTCACCTGCGGTAGCCGCGACCCCCCCCCCCCCTCTCCGATCTACAAACCTCGACGAAGCCCCCCGACCACTCGACAGCCCCCCTATGTAAGTTTTATTTATTTGATTTTTATTTTATAAAAATGGAAATTAAATCTGAATTTCATTTGTTTAAATAGTAAATGAAAACTGATTTTTTTATAATGTTAGAAAACTGATTTTTTTTATAAAGTTTAAAACTGATTTTATATAAAATTTAAAACTGATTTTATATAAAGTTTAAAACTGATTTTATATAAAGTTTAAAACTGATTTTATATAAAGTTTAAAACTGATTGTATATAAAGTTTAAAACTGATTTTATTTTAAAGGGTTTAAACGTTAAAATAGAAAAGGTATGATCTTTATATGTTTAAAGTGATTAAAAATATGATTTCTATATTTTTAAAGTATTAAAAATATAATCTTTACTATATAGAAATGTTAAAAATATAATTTTTACATGATCGGGATATTAAAAATGTCATCTTTATATATGTAGAAAAATAAAAATGAGATTTTTATAAAGATGAAATCTTTAAATTTGAGAAAGCAAAGTCCACGTTTTTATAAAGGCGAAATCTTTATTTTAAGAAAGGCGAAATCTTTTTATATAGTAGCGTAAATAAAAATTCGATTTTTATATATTGAACTTTGAAATAAAAATTCGATTTTTATATATTGAACTTTGAAATAAAAATTCAATTTTTATATATTGAACATCGAAGTAAAAATTCGATTTTTATATATTGAATAGCGAAGTAAAAATGTGATTTTTACGTATGTAGTGAAAGCAGCAACGAAGGTGACAAAAAGGCGAAACGACGAAGACTTCTGCAAAAGAAGAGCCGTGGAGCTAGGATAGCTATAAGTGAGAACTTCTCACTCAAATTCTCTTTTTCTAGTTATATATATATATACTAGGATGCAGACGGTGCTTAGTAGCACCCGACACAATCGTCCACAAACCATGGACTTGTTTGTTTTGGTTGCATAGATTAGTTAGATGATTTGGTTTGAATTGAATTGTTTGGTGAATTGAAATGGATTTGATTGATGTGTGAATGGCGTGGGCCTTCACTAGACCGGGGATAAGGCTAGGCCTCGTCCCGTTTCTAGTATCGTGCCGTTATGCCGCCGAAATTTTCTAAAATATGTTAGAAAAATAAAAATATCATTTTATTGAATAAATGAATCGAATGGAATATGCATAGGTTAAATAAAATGTTTTATCGTTAAAAATATAATTTTTAACGTGAATATGAATATAGTGAATGCGAATAAAATAAAATATTCATTTACAAGCCAGATGGTTTGTTTATGTTCACCTATTTGAATGACATTGATTGGGTCGATAAATTTTACACATCGCCCAACTGCACGAATAAAAATCTGTGTTTGATTGTTTGAAACCCCACACGGGTGTTGGGATGAAATTTGAAGTTCACTCATCCTGATTGATTAAATATGTCGATCGATTGATTGACAGCCTGTTATAAGCGTTGAATATCTATATTTGATGCTTATACAGTGTAGTGCACTTTGGTTGATGGTTGATTATTTTCAATGCTATTATATACATGTGTTGTATGAAAATCCATATAATTAACTTTATATGGTGACCGATTGGGCCTCATTCCAATTTTGAAAAATAAAGAATATTATAAAATAAACGTTCATGTGTTGACAGTACTCATTCATTGAGATTGGTCATGTGTTGAACGAAATATTTTAGTAATAAAATTTACACCTTTATCGATATAAAATAAAAGTTCATGTGTTGACAGTACTCATTCATTAAGATTGGTCATGTGTTGAACGAAATATTTTAGTAATAAAATTTACACCTTTATGGATATAAAATAAAAGTTCATGTGTTGACAGTACTCATTCATTGAGATTGGTCATGTGTTGAACGAAATATTTTGATATTAACAACTATTTTGAAAAAGAAATATTTGAAATAAAATATTTAAAAATAGAAATTTATGAAGCCGTGTTGATTAGATTGACGCCATTTTGACGTGAATCGATATTTATATCGATTTTAAAACGATTTCGAAATGAATTGAATTGAAAACGATTTCGAAATGAATTGAATTGAAAACGATTTCGAAATGAATTGAATTGAAAACGATTTCGAAATGAATTGAATTGAAAACGATTTCGAAATGAATTGAATTGAAAACGATTTCGAAATGAATTGAATTGAAAACGATTTCGAAATGAATTGAATTGAAAACGATTTCGAAATGAATTGAATTGAAAACGATTTCGAAATGAATTGAATTGAAAACGATTTCGAAATGAATTGAATTGAAAACGATTTCGAAATGAATTGAATTGAAAACGATTTCGAAATGAATTGAATTGAAAACGATTTCGAAATGAATTGAATTGAAAACGAATTCGAATTGAATTGAAAGCAAACTGAAATGAATTCAAATTGAATTGAAATTTGAATTGAATAGAAATGAATTTTAAAACGAATTTATAAAGAAGAATTCAATTTTGATTTGAATTGAAATGGAAGTTGAAATTTCTTTTGAAACGAATTTTAAAACTATTTATATAATTCGTTTTAAATAGAAATCGACGAAATATATATTATATATATTATATATATAATATAATGGCCTGAATAGAACGCGCCGCGCCGCGGCAGTTCGTGAATTTCGACCATTTATTTCAAACGGACATTACGGGAGATCCGACCGTCGGATTCTCCTGAAACCGGAACCGTTGGGTTCGTATCGAAAAGAGCTTTCTAACGAATATTAGAAATTTGAAATCTAACGGTTGGATTTGGAATTATGTCCAAATCAAATTCGAAAAAGGTCGCTGTAAGTGCAGTTCGATGGCCATTGATGGAAATCGACTGTACGGGCCTTGATAAAATTATTAAAAATAGTAATAATTTATGTAAAATCATAAGAAATGATTTGTGAAGATTTGGGATGAAAAACTCCATATTTGAAAAGATAAAAATAGATTTTTATCGAAATGAACTAGTTTTGAACTAGAAATATAATTCTATTTATTTTGAAATAAATAAATTGAATTTGAAAAAGGGTTTTAAAGATAACCAAAATTTCCAATGATTGCATTGGAGTGGAATTGAATCGAAATTGTCTTCGGAATATTTCGATGTTGGAATTCGTGATTATACGGATGTTGTTATGGAAATTTGAAAGATATATATTTATATCGTTATTTCCAATACGACATTTGTTAATCGTGGAATTTGATATTGAATATAAGCCGATATATTTTCTATTCAGAGCCTTATATGGAATATCAAATGTGATTTGGGTTTGTCGTGAATGGTGTCTTCACTAACACTGTTCTTGAACCCAGTTGAGAAAAGATTAAATCTTTTTATTTAGATTTAATGAAGTGTACCAATTAAATAATATTTAATTGGAATTGAATTGATATTGATTTTTGGGTTTATCGTGAACAGTGTTTTAAATAACATTTGTTCTTTAACCCGATAATTGATGAATGTGATTTTGGGTTTATCGTGAACCGTGTTTTAAATGACACTGATTCTTTAACCCAGTTAACGATTAAAACTAAGTGGAGTTTTAATGAATCTTTAATTAGATTGAAATGATCGAAAATGGAGTATCACCAGTTTTGCTCCAGGCGATAGTTAAATCTTTAATTAGATTTGAACGTGAAATGGTAATTGAATTTACCGATAACACTGTGGTGTTAGATATGAAGTATAACCAGTTTTACTTCATGGGATGAATAGGTTGGGATTGGGAAATTAAAACAAATGATTACTTCGGTAAGGTTCGCTAATCCCGACTAGTTCGAATTGAGATTCAAACATAAATTCAAGGAATTTATCTTTGATAAAATTAATGGGAACCTTTCCCTATGAATGTGAAATTTAGAAACTAACTGTCGGTTGGCCAAGCAGAATGGTTTTCTGGGTATTGATCTGATGTTGGTTTCGGCCTTCGGGGTTAATATTTGGGGAATTATTCTCTTGATTAATTTACGGTTAGTGACTAATGAATTGGAATGAGGCGTATGTTGTGTTTGTGTAACACTTATTTAAAATATACGCGAGTTATTCGGAAAGACCGGGTTTATCCCATTCTGAATAACTGATGCGACGATAAGTCGAAGATGAAGACGATGGTCGAAGACCGGAGGTCTTCACGTCGTTTGGGTAATTACTGATGATCTTGATTGGGCTGTACACCCAAGAAGATGGAAACAGTTAGTGATCGTCCAGACGTACTTGGAGATCGATGGATATGCGGGGTACTAGGTGCCTCCGGTTTCGTTCAGACCCAGAACGGACTTGTAAATGGACTGTGTGTCTGACATCGGATTTCATTCTGTGTGACGGATATCGGTTGCATAGGATGGTTTGCCTGTGTGGCATGCTAAGATGCAAATGATCAAGGCTTCTGTTGAAAAGCAAAGCCTTGTGGTGATGATCAAAGCACGGCCTTTGTGGCGTAGCTTTGTGTAACGTTTACCTCGCGTGTTTCACACCCGGTATGAACCAAAAACGGGAGACGGACCTCAGGGAGGACTTGCGTTTCTTTCTAGCTAGAAGTGGCGTCAGTGGTTTTACACGCCCTGACGAGTTTGACTTATGTGGTTGTTGCTGTTGCGAGGCGCCTCGGTTATATCGGTTTCGGCCGATGCATTCTGGTCGGCTGACGGACCAGACTTACACCCCATAGGGTGGGGAGACGTAGTGTTCAGGCATAATAATCCACATCGGTGGACCGGCCCTGACGATCCAAGGCTTGCCTGCGCGCTTGCCTGAGGGGCGGGCTAGAGCGTCTCGAATCGGTTGAGGACTATCTTTTGCCTCGGTTCATAGACGGAAATCCAATTTCCAAATACGTGACATTTGCGGTTTTAATTGTAATCCTATATATGGCGACATAGTGGGATGGGGCGCTTATGCCACCTATGATTGATACTTATGATTTGAAGTTGTTTTATACACTATGCACTTATAATAGTATCAAATGATTTGTTTTAAACGTATCAAGCATTCTTTGGCTGTTATAAGGGAAAACCCTATCCTCGGCTGCGTTGCATTGTGTGATAGGACCTGGGGCTTATAACAACTTCATCTTCTTTATTTAGCATTGCGCTGTTGTTTTATGCACTGGTATTCTTGGGAGGAAACCCGTTCCGTGTTATACGGCGTGGTCCCTTGATTTACCTAATGATTTAAAATAAAGATTAACTGTTTTAGTTCTCACACCAGTCACATGACTGACCTGGAGTTTATTGTTTTAACCTAAACTCTGGGTGCCCTTATTTTGACACGGGCAGCTAGTAGTTTTGGTTTTGCAGATTTATATTCACAGGATCCTGGTTTACAGCTGGAACGATATCCGGAAAGCTTTGTATCCGTATATCTCTTCTAGTTGCGTATGGTATTATTTTCCGCTGCTATGTATTTAAATGTAATTTGAATCTCGAATATTTCTGTGTAATATTCATTTATACTCTGTATATTCTTGTAATCTGATGCATTGTTGTAATATACAATGAAATGTTCTTCTGTATGCGTTCTGTTGTGGCTTGTTCTCGAACTATCCGACGCTTTCCTTTACGGGGAAGTTACGGGTCTTCACAGTTGTTATCAGAGCTTTGGTTTACAAAGCTAGAGAACAAGACACATTAGAACTATACGAAAGAATTCATCAGATATTGGATTAGTAATATCCAATGGGAATGACTCGTTAGAGATAGGATCAGTAGTATCCTAGAACGAGTGTGAAGAGTATATTTTTCAAATGAAAACAATTTTTGTTTTGAAAATTTAAATCAATTATTCGTATTTGATTATCTATTTATATTGAGTTGGACAGTCCAGTATATAAAGATTTTGCGTATACGTCTGATCCACGTGTATTTGAAATTTTAATATACTGGATAGATATAGAATCACACTCTAGTCGCCCGGACATGATTCTGATGATGGCGCGCCATCACCAGTATTTATTTTCGTGTTTCGAAGGTGTGATTTCTATATGTTTCCATTGGACTGGTGTGAGAACCGAAACTAATATAGTTAGAACACTTTGTTGTGAATTGGCATCAAAAACCTGATTTTTGACTATGTATCAAAGTTATGAATTTGAAACTCTAATTCACTTATTGATTGATGTTTGTGTTGTTTGTTTATTTGTTTGCTAATTTTGAACCCTTATGCCTAACTGAATCAAATATTGAACTATATTGAGAATTGGTTGCATTTGCTTGCATATACATATATATCATTGAACAGGCCATAGCAAGGAGGCTAGAGCAGAGAATAAAATTTGTTTGCCCGACAAATAGGTACATGTTTACTACATAATTTCCTGTTTTGTTTGGGTGATGATGATTTTGTGAGCCTATTGGCTAGCCGCTTGGCTTTTTCTTTTTCTTTTTGAGATCTGAAGGACCGGGGAAGCTATTTGAAATTCCCCGATGCTCCCATTGCAGGGGAGGTTATGGCGAAATTTTTTGAAAATTTAGGGTGTTAGCCAAATTTTTGAAATTTTGAAAATTCTCAGAAACTAAAGAGTTGGAGAATGGAAGCCAGGTTGAGCGTAGAGTTGAATTGATCAAACCACTTTCGACTTTGTTCCTTTTCGGGGACGAAAAGTTTTAAGTGGGGGAGATTGTAACAACCCGAAAATCCGGGCCAGTTTAAAATTTTTATTTTGGCAATTATAGCGAGTTTTGATTATTTAAAATGAATTATTTTAAATAATATCGACGAGAAAATTTATTTTCGACGAAGTTAAAACGAATAAATTTATTTTAATTATATAACGAGCCTGAAATGGCGCGGTAGTTCGAAAATTCGATTTCTAATTTCAATTGAATATACAGAATTCGTTATAAGTCAGAATTGGACGAAACAAGAAATATTTGAATCTGATGAACAAGATCTTTCTAACGAAGTTAAAAAAGTAGGATTTCACTTTAGAAATGATAAGATACGTCCAGTTGAAAATTCAGGATAGTCGCTATAGAATTTATATATATTTTATATAATATATAGCCCTTAAAAAAATGGACATTTTGCAAACGACCTCGGATTTCGACGAAACCAGTTTTGTTGGGTCCGTGATGTTAAGTTATTGCTAGATTCCAAATTTCATAATTTTTCGAATCAATATGTGAGCGTGGCGAAGGAAAACGCGTTTGACCAGTTTCAGTTGATTTTAATCGACTGGAAAATGGCCATTTTTCTAACGATCTCAGAATTCGACGAAACTAGTTTAGTTAGGACCGTATCGTCAATACGAAGCTAGAAAATATTTTTCTGGAATTTTTCTAGTTAGTATGTGGCCCCGGTAATTTGAAATGTACGTTTAAAATTCAATATAGTGATTTAAATGAAAATTCAAAAGGAAACTGATTGTAACAATCGAATCAGCTTGCGATACATATCCCATTGTGTTCGGAATGAGGGTAATACGCTATGGACGACAGGCGGTGGGCCTCGTTTCGAGGTCATATGTAAAAGTCAACTTTTAAGGAATAAAATAAATAAATAAATAAAAATTTCAATTCTCTCTCCTCCCTTTTATCTATCTGCCCCCCCCCCCCTCTTCTTATAATCGATATTCAGATTAAAAAAAAAAAAAAAAAAAAGAAGAAGCGCCATCGCGCGCCGCTCCTGTCGGCGGTGCCCCTCCGCGTCGCCACCCCGCATCCGCCCAGGCGCCCCCCTTCTTCCTCTGGATCCTCTCTCTCCTCGATGCATTGAAGGCCCCGAAACCCTAACTCAATCGCGGCGTTCCCTCCTTCACCTGCGGTAGCCGCGACCCCCCCCCCCCCACCCTCTCCGATCTACAAACCTCGACGAAGCCCCCCGACCACTCGACAGCCCCCCTATGTAAGTTTTATTTATTTGATTTTTATTTTATAAAAATGGAAATTAAATCTGAATTTCATTTGTTTAAATAGTAAATGAAAACTGATTTTTTTATAATGTTAGAAAACTGATTTTTTTATAAAGTTTAAAACTGATTTTATATAAAATTTAAAACTGATTTTATATAAAGTTTAAAACTGATTTTATATAAAGTTTAAAACTGATTTTATATAAAGTTTAAAACTGATTGTATATAAAGTTTAAAACTGATTTTATTTTAAAGGGTTTAAACGTTAAAATAGAAAAGGTATGATCTTTATATGTTTAAAGTGATTAAAAATATGATTTCTATATTTTTAAAGTATTAAAAATATAATCTTTACTATATAGAAATGTTAAAAATATAATTTTTACATGATCGGGATATTAAAAATGTCATCTTTATATATGTAGAAAAATAAAAATGAGATTTTTATAAAGATGAAATCTTTAAATTTGAGAAAGCAAAGTCCACGTTTTTATAAAGGCGAAATCTTTATTTTAAGAAAGGCGAAATCTTTTTATATAGTAGCGTAAATAAAAATTCGATTTTTATATATTGAACTTTGAAATAAAAATTCGATTTTTATATATTGAACTTTGAAATAAAAATTCAATTTTTATATATTGAACATCGAAGTAAAAATTCGATTTTTATATATTGAATAGCGAAGTAAAAATGTGATTTTTACGTATGTAGTGAAAGCAGCAACGAAGGTGACAAAAAGGCGAAACGACGAAGACTTCTGCAAAAGAAGAGCCGTGGAGCTAGGATAGCTATAAGTGAGAACTTCTCACTCAAATTCTCTTTTTCTAGTTATATATATATACTAGGATGCAGACGGTGCTTAGTAGCACCCGACACAATCGTCCACAAACCATGGACTTGTTTGTTTTGGTTGCATAGATTAGTTAGATGATTTGGTTTGAATTGAATTGTTTGGTGAATTGAAATGGATTTGATTGATGTGTGAATGGCGTGGGCCTTCACTAGACCGGGGATAAGGCTAGGCCTCGTCCCGTTTCTAGTATCGTGCCGTTATGCCGCCGAAATTTTCTAAAATATGTTAGAAAAATAAAAATATCATTTTATTGAATAAATGAATCGAATGGAATATGCATAGGTTAAATAAAATGTTTTATCGTTAAAAATATAATTTTTAACGTGAATATGAATATAGTGAATGCGAATAAAATAAAATATTCATTTACAAGCCAGATGGTTTGTTTATGTTCACCTATTTGAATGACATTGATTGGGTCGATAAATTTTACACATCGCCCAACTGCACGAATAAAAATCTGTGTTTGATTGTTTGAAACCCCACACGGGTGTTGGGATGAAATTTGAAGTTCACTCATCCTGATTGATTAAATATGTCGATCGATTGATTGACAGGCTGTTATAAGCGTTGAATATCTATATTTGATGCTTATACAGTGTAGTGCACTTTGGTTGATGGTTGATTATTTTCAATGCTATTATATACATGTGTTGTATGAAAATCCATATAATTAACTTTATATGGTGACCGATTGGGCCTCATTCCAATTTTGAAAAATAAAGAATATTATAAAATAAACGTTCATGTGTTGACAGTACTCATTCATTGAGATTGGTCATGTGTTGAACGAAATATTTTAGTAATAAAATTTACACCTTTATCGATATAAAATAAAAGTTCATGTGTTGACAGTACTCATTCATTGAGATTGGTCATGTGTTGAACGAAATATTTTAGTAATAAAATTTACACCTTTATCGATATAAAATAAAAGTTCATGTGTTGACAGTACACATTCATTGAGATTGGTCATGTGTTGAACGAAATATTTTGATATTAACAACTATTTTGAAAAAGAAATATTTGAAATAAAATATTTAAAAATAGAAATTTATGAAGCCGTGTTGATTAGATTGACGCCATTTTGACGTGAATCGATATTTATATCGATTTTAAAACGATTTCGAAATGAATTGAATTGAAAACGATTTCGAAATGAATTGAATTGAAAACGATTTCGAAATGAATTGAATTGAAAACGATTTCGAAATGAATTGAATTGAAAACGATTTCGAAATGAATTGAATTGAAAACGATTTCGAAATGAATTGAATTGAAAACGATTTCGAAATGAATTGAATTGAAAACGATTTCGAAATGAATTGAATTGAAAACGATTTCGAAATGAATTGAATTGAAAACGATTTCGAAATGAATTGAATTGAAAACGATTTCGAAATGAATTGAATTGAAAACGATTTCGAAATGAATTGAATTGAAAACGATTTCGAAATGAATTGAATTGAGAACGAATTCGAATTGAATTGAAAGCAAATTGAAATGAATTCAAATTGAATTGAAATTTGAATTGAATAGAAATGAATTTTAAAACGAATTTATAAAGAAGAATTCAATTTTGATTTGAATTGAAATGGAAGTTGAAATTTCTTTTGAAACGAATTTTAAAACTATTTATATAATTCGTTTTAAATAGAAATCGATGAAATATATATTATATATATTATATATATAATATAATGGCCTGAATAGAACGCGCCGCGCCGCGGCAGTTCGTGAATTTCGACCATTTATTTCAAACGGACATTACGGGAGATCCGACCGTCGGATTCTCCTGAAACCGGAACCGTTGGGTTCGTATCGAAAAGAGCTTTCTAACGAATATTAGAAATTTGAAATCTAACGGTTGGATTTGGAATTATGTCCAAATCAAATTCGAAAAAGGTCGCCGTAAGTGCAGTTCGATGGCCATTGATGGAAATCGACTGTACGGGCCTTGATAAAATTATTAAAAATAGTAATAATTTATGTAAAATCATAAGAAATGATTTTTGAAGATTTGGGATGAAAAACTCCATATTTGAAAAGATAAAAATAGATTTTTATCGAAATGAACTAGTTTTGAACTAGAAATATAATTCTATTTATTTTGAAATAAATAAATTGAATTTGAAAAAGGGTTTTAAAGATAACCAAAATTTCCAATGATTGCATTGGAGTGGAATTGAATCGAAATTGTCTTCGGAATATTTCGATGTTGGAATTCGTGATTATACGGATGTTGTTATGGAAATTTGAAAGATATATATTTATATCGTTATTTCCAATACGACATTTGTTAATCGTGGAATTTGATATTGAATATAAGCCGATATATTTTCTATTCAGAGCCTTATATGGAATATCAAATGTGATTTGGGTTTGTCGTGAATGGTGTCTTCACTAACACTGTTCTTGAACCCAGTTGAGAAAAGATTAAATCTTTTTATTTAGATTTAATGAAGCGTACCAATTAAATAATATTTAATTGGAATTGAATTGATATTGATTTTTGGGTTTATCGTGAACAGTGTTTTAAATAACATTTGTTCTTTAACCCGATAATTGATGAATGTGATTTTGGGTTTATCGTGAACCGTGTTTTAAATGACACTGATTCTTTAACCCAGTTAATGATTAAAACTAAGTGGAGTTTTAATGAATCTTTAATTAGATTGAAATGATCGAAAATGGAGTATCACCAGTTTTGCTCCAGGCGATAGTTAAATCTTTAATTAGATTTGAACGTGAAATGGTAATTGAATTTACCGATAACACTGTGGTGTTAGATATGAAGTATAACCAGTTTTACTTCATGGGATGAATAGGTTGGGATTGGGAAATTAAAACAAATGATTACTTCGGTAAGGTTCGCTAATCCCGACTAGTTCGAATTGAGATTCAAACATAAATTCAAGGAATTTATCTTGGATAAAATTAATGGGAACCTTTCCCTATGAATGTGAAATTTAGAAACTAACTGTCGGTTGGCCAAGCAGAATGGTTTTCTGGGTATTGATCTGATGTTGGTTTCGGCCTTCGGGGTTAATATTTGGGGAATTATTCTCTTGATTAATTTACGGTTAGTGACTAATGAATTGGAATGAGGCGTATGTTGTGTTTGTGTAACACTTATTTAAAATATACGCGAGTTATTCGGAAAGACCGGGTTTATCCCATTCTGAATAACTGATGCGACGATAAGTCGAAGATGAAGACGATGGTCGAAGACCGGAGGTCTTCACGTCGTTTGGGTAATTACTGATGATCTTGATTAGGCTGTACACCCAAGAAGATGGAAACAGTTAGTGATCGTCCAGACGTACTTGGAGATCGATGGATATGCGGGGTACTAGGTGCCTCCGGTTTCGTTCAGACCCAGAACGGACTTGTAAATGGACTGTGTGTCTGACATCGGATTTCATTCTGTGTGACTGATATCGGTTGCATAGGATGGTTTGCCTGTGTGGCATGCTAAGATGCAAATGATCAAGGCTTCTGTTGAAAAGCAAAGTCTTGTGGTGATGATCAAAGCACGGCCTTTGTGGCGTAGCTTTGTGTAACGTTTACCTCGCATGTTTCACACCCGGTATGAACCAAAAACGGGAGACGGACCTCAGGGAGGACTTGCGTTTCTTTCTAGCTAGAAGTGGCGTCAGTGGTTTTACACGCCCTGACGAGTTTGACTTATGTGGTTGTTGCTGTTGCGAGGCGCCTCGGTTATATCGGTTTCGGCCGATGCATTCTGGTCGGCTGACGGACCAGACTTACACCCCATAGGGTGGGGAGACGTCGTGTTCAGGCATAATAATCCACATCGGTGGACCGGCCCTGACGATCCAAGGCTTGCCTGCGCGCTTGCCTAAGGGGCGGGCTAGAGCGTCTCGAATCGGTTGAGGACTATCTTTTGCCTCGGTTCATAGACGGAAATCCAATTTCCAAATACGTGACATTTGCGGTTTTAATTGTAATCCTATATATGGCGACATAGTGGGATGGGGCGCTTATGCCACCTATGATTGATACTTATGATTTGAAGTTGTTTTATACACTATGCACTTATAATAGTATCAAATGATTTGTTTTAAACGTATCAAGCATTCTTTGGCTGTTATAAGGGAAAACCCTATCCTCGGCTGCGTTGCATTGTGTGATAGGACCTGGGGCTTATAACAACTTCATCTTCTTTATTTAGCATTGCGCTGTTGTTTTATGCACTGGTATTCTTGGGAGGAAACCCGTTCCGTGTTATACGGCGTGGTCCCTTGATTTACCTAATGATTTAAAATAAAGATTAACTGTTTTAGTTCTCACACCAGTCACATGACTGACCTGGAGTTTATTGTTTTAATCTAAACTCTGGGTGCCCTTATTTTGACACGGGCAGCTAGTAGTTTTGGTTTTGCAGATTTATATTCACAGGATCCTGGTTTACAGCTGGAACGATATCCGGAAAGCTTTGTATCCGTATATCTCTTCTAGTTGCGTATTGTATTATTTTCCGCTGCTATGTATTTAAATGTAATTTGAATCTCGAATATTTCTGTGTAATATTCATTTATACTCTGTATATTCTTGTAATCTGATGCATTGTTGTAATATACAATGAAATGTTCTTCTGTATGCGTTCTGTTGTGGCTTGTTCTCGAACTATCCGACGCTTTCCTTTACGGGGAAGTTACGGGTCTTCACATTATGTGTATTTTAACATAATTAAACATACTAATTTATTAATTTGCAAAATTAAAAGTCTACTAAACGCATGTTAATTGCTCAAAATTATATATTATCATCATATTGATTTGTTTTTAGCAATTTAGTAATCAATTAGGTTGAAAAAGATTAATATTAAGCTAAAAATATTCATTTATATTCATTGATTTATCGATTGTTAGCGGAGCGGATAATTATCCGATATCCGTCCGTATCCGCGATACGGATATCCGATATCCGAAAATGGTTTCGGATGCGGATACGGATATGGCACTATCCGTATCCGAAAGTATCCGTTGACAGCCCTAATTATGTTCATCGAAATCCTCATGTTGATTAAACCATGCCTATGATGCTAACTAAACCACGTCTATGATATTAATGAAATATGCCTGAGATGTTAATATACCTATCATGTTAAGGACAAATTGGGAATTGCTAGGTTATGATGAAAAGTTGGAATCATTATGTTTATAATGCTAGATGAGAATCATTATGTTAAAAATGCTAAATTGGAATCCACTATGCCTATTAGAATTGCCATGCCTTTAATGTTTCATGTTTGTAATAAAATGATTATTATGCCCGCAAGGATTATTATGCCTATGATGTAAAGTTGAAATCATCATGTTAAACCAAGTTGGAACCATTATTATGCCAAGTTATCATCATGTTAGTATTGAAACCATGTGATATGTTATAGCCGGTTTATTATGCAAGTGATGTTGGAATTGTCACATATGCCTATCACATGTTTGTTGTTATTCCCCTTTATCTCTTGAATTGTTTATGCTTGTGAACGAAGTACGTTTATATACGTTGGGGATACGATTGGGTAGAATAGGCAAAACTTGAATTGATTATAATCATAAACCTTGAAATTTGGCATAAGTAGAACATGAAATATGGCACGAAAACTTGACTTGAACATGCCATAACTTGACTTGAAACATGCCTTAGTTGGGCACGAAATTGACATATGAACATGCTATGAAAATAGCACGAATCTGCTAAGAACATGGGCATGACTTTAGAAAACAAGAAAGTGGCCAACTCGAGGTTGGGTTGAGTTTGTAGTGTAAATCTGCCCGGAACCGCCCGGCAAATCCAGTTGCTACAAACAATAGGATCCAATGTGGGTAGTTGGTCACATCGCGCTTGAAACCCGAGGTTGGGTTGAGTTCGTAGCGTAAATCTGCCCGGAACCGCCCGGCAAATCCAGTGGCTACGAACAATAGGATCCAATGTGAGTGGTTCAGTGCATTAATGAATCAATTAATGCCAATTAGGGTTAAGTCATGAACATGAAAAGACAGCTTAACCAACTTGAACAAGATTTGTAGGGCTAAGCCATGAACTTGAAACGACAACTCTTAGCCAACTTGACATGACACGTTGGCGGGTTAAGTCACGAATTTAAATGACACACTTAACCATCTTGACATGACTAGACTGGAAAAGGATTAAGTCACGAATTACATGACTTAATCGGTTAGGCGGGTTAGGTCACGAATTACATGACCTAATCTGTTAGGCGAAACCCTAGACACGACCCTTTTCAGCAGTAACCCTCTAGATGTATCAAGGTACCCTGGGGCTAGGCCGGGTGGGGCACGATTACTGGGCTGATTGTAAGAGGTGAACGACGGCAGTGGGGTATGCCAGTGTAGGTTCGGTGGACTACGGTCGTGCACGTATTCTGGGGCAGGCACTGGGTATCCGTAGATTTATCTGTACATCTTGAATCGTGTCAAGGGTTGACATCCTAGGGCTGATACACCCGAAGGTGGACCCAGCACATGTGACTACATTCGTGATTAGCCGTATGACACGGACACTTGACGAGCTAGAACTTGTAGGGAGTCGATCGACTAGATAATCGCTCTGTAGGACCCCGTACTTGGGTCAGACCCCGTTTTAGGGTCATTTCATGATATTGGGCCGTGGGATTTATTTCGTGATTAACTTGTGATATGGGCTTAGTATACTAGTACAGTCGATGCAACGAATCTCGAACATGTGATGCTTTACTTGACTTGTCTTGACTTATCCTAATCACCTTAGTCTATCTTGTTCACCTTGACACCATTCTTAAGTTTAGTTCCAGTTCATACATGACATGTTGTTTTAACCGTTTTTACACTGAAAGTCACTAGGACTTACTCAGTCTTTATGACTGACCCTTTTCCTTTCGCCTCTTTTTCTTTCGTTTCCCCCCCCCCCCCCTAGGTTCTCAGGGAGGAAACACTAGCTCTTAGCTTGGATATCACTTGCTTTGGCTCAGCATGTGCGGTTTGCTATGGCTGCTTCTTTTTACTGCACTTGGGGAATAAGCTGTTTTTCTGTTTTTAAGTTATTGCTTCTTTGGCTATTATTACAAGACAGTTGTAATGAAGTTATTTGAAATGCTTGTAAGAGACATGGTTTATTTTGGAATAAAATGATTTGCTCATAAATTCTTCCGCTGTTTACTTAATTTTTTTTTTATTGATGTTCTGTCTTGTGATAATTCTGTGATGTTATCTCGATAATACCCCTCCAAAACTAGTGCATTCCCTTTGTGAGTGACCCTAGCGGAGGTGGGGTGTTACAGATTCACTCCCAGTCAGTTCCATTGTGGAGCCACCGTCCATACGATCCTGACGGATCTTGTTTCACTGAATTTCCTTCATGTACGATCAAGTTATGACTTATACAAGTTATATGTTTATTTAAATTAAATTAAAACAAAATTTAACTTTAATTGGGCTTTCCATTATACCTTAAGGCCCAACAACATATGACCGCGTAACCCTTTCTTCCCCGAAACATCAAAATGCCGTGCTCCTATATATGCCATTCCTGCTATTCCAACCCTCCATCGTACCCACTCCACAACATGATTTCAATCCCAAACTTCACCATGATCTTCTCGTACAGTAATTCCATCAAACCATCCCACTTTTATCCTGCTTGCGTCAATCTCGATAGTAGCGGTTTCTAGGCTCTCATAGCATCACTAAAGGAAACAACAGACTCAAAATCCACCGAATACCTCACAAATTCCTTCATTGATTCGCATACCTTAACCACCATTTCACTTCTCGTCAGAATCTCCACCAACCACACTACTCTCATCAATTTTGGCCACCTCCACCATATCGCGTCGGAACAAGGAAACCCACGAACTACAGGCAGCTCGCGACAACTCTTAACATTAATTCCCTCAAAAGTTTGCCACAACTTTATATTTCACACAAGGATATTAAATATCCACTCCAAATCGCGAATTAATGTACCATTTACCTCAACGATGGAACCCTAATATCCAAGAACATCCGCTGTACAAAATCTTTTGATAGAAAAGGGTTTCGAATCTTACAAAACCTATACCGAACTGAAGAGAGACCTTGCAGGAATTCAAAAATATAAGTTTGGGGATTTTTAAGGTTTTCTACTATTTTATTTTGAATTTTAGAAGATGGAAACTTTTGCTGAAGAAAAGAAAACCACGGCGCAATGTTTTGACTAATAGGGAAATAATTTTGGGTTTGGGAAAATTGTAGTGTATTTATAGAAAAATTTTAATATTTTTTAACATTGATTATTTTATTCAATTTTAATCAATCGTTGTGTATATTTATTGTTTGAAAATTCCTATGATCACACACCATATCCAAAAATCATGAAAATGGACATGCAACTAGAGTTTGACATTATGGACCCAACGAAACTTATTTCGTCGAATTCCGACTCCGTTTGCTCACACAGCGTATTTTTAAAGGTAAAATTATCGATTGTATTTCACATTAAAATCCCATACGACCACATACTGACTTCAAAAATCACGAAAATTGAAATCTAGCAAAAATTTAATATTGCGGATCCAACAAAATTAATTTCGTCGAAAACCGAGGTCGTTTGCAAAACTGGCTATTTTTAAAGCTCTAAATAACCCCATTTAAATATATAAATATATTTAAAAACAATTAAATTAAATATAAATAAATATATTATCGTATATATATTCACATAGAATATCGTATCGCTCCAAATTGGATTTACAACTCAATATTCAAATCCCGGTTGAATCAATATTCAATTTATATTGAAAATCCTTTTATAATATAAATATATATTTATAAATTTCAAAGGAATTCCATAGCGACTTTTCTAAAATTTGATTTGGACATAAATCAAAATCTACACAATGAAATCCCGATTTTTCTCTTCCATTAGAAAAATATACTTCACCAGCTCCGAACATTTCTTGTTTCATAGAAATCCGATTTAAAATGGATTTTGTATATTAAGTTGAAGTTCAAATCGCCAAATAGCGAACTGCCACGCCATTTCGAGCTCGATTTTAATTATATTATAGTTATACGTTCAAACTTCGTTTGAATAATATATTCGTTATTCTAATTCAATTCCAAACTGAATTATAGCTTATATATGTCCAATTCACATCGTATTGTGAATTCTACTATTTTCGACTATTTCACAAATTAAATATATTATTCAATTTAATTAAATATTCAATATTATTTAATTAAACGACCATATAAATCTCTAAACCATCATTTAAATAATTAAATAAATTATTTATTATATCGCTAAAATACGGGACATTACAAAAGGAGGACCAATTTGGAATTTGAAGTGGGAGAAATGGTCTTTATCAAAGTATTGCCACTAAGGAATGAAGTTCGCTTTGGATCAGTAGGGAAGTTGGCACCAAAATTCGTAGGGCCATTCCTTATAGTGGAGAGGGTTGGTTAGATGGCCTATAGGATTAAGCCACCGAAGAGACCGACGGATATACACGATGTGTTTCATGTTTCCTATTTGAGGAAATGTCTACATGATACAGCAGAGATAGTGGAGCCGAGCACACTTGAAGGCGTGGAAGTTGAGAAGGAAGCATCGGTGAGAAAAGTCCCTACTCATATCCTTGTATCAAAATTCAAGAAGCTACATAACAAGGAAATCAGATTAGTGAAGGTACAATGGGGAGAAGACTGCGAAGATGCAGCATGAGAACCCAATGATAGGATTTGCACTTCTTATCCTTTTCTTTTTGAATGTACGTTCTTGAATTCTTTTCCGAGCTTTTACTTTGCATTTGCTTTTATCATTCAAGTATGTTTATCCTATCGAATCCTTCGATCCTTAAGTAGAATCCAGTGGTTGGAAACACGTGTTTTAGACATGTTATGATTGATGGTTGCAAGTGGATGCACGTGTTTGCTAGTGGTTGCTCGTGGATGCATATACACACACATTAGGCACTAGATCGGCTCAAGCACTTACATATTGTATATTGATGTATGTGTTCAATTTTCTATGGATGGAAGTGATTGAATCATCATATGGATGTTGCATTTTGGTGAATGATTGTGCACACATGTAGAATATATATATATATATATATGTTATACTAGGGTATTTGCATACATATTTGGATTCATAGCACAAACATATATTGCATTAAGGAGGTCAACTGAATCAGTCGACCGCTTGATTTTTGCATCAATGCAAGGATATATACACATAAAACCATTGCATATGTTCATACAAGCATTAGAAATTCCTAAGGACAATGGATGCATGTGGATAATGGGTGAGTAGATGGTTGTAAGTGGTTGTTAGGATAGTAACATTCTTCCTAACTTGGAGTTTTCAGGACGAAATCCTTTAAGTAAGGGAGAACATAACACCCCAAAATTTAATATACTATAACCATGCTTTAAAGATAATAAAATGGGTAATACTTAATTAAATATTCAGAACTAAGTGAAACTGGCTTTACTGTGCGTTCATCTCGGAATTCTAGTTTAGATTGACCCTAAGTTTGTGTAAAACAAATAACGTTTGAAGAAGTTATGAGCATCAGAAGTTTGTACATATATAAGGGGCTTATATATATATATATATATATAATTCAAAAATATTCAGAATTTTCAAAACGAGATAAGTGGAAAATTAACCAAGAAACCAGACTATTGTGGAACGACCCACGTTTGGCCTGGGTCGACCCAATGAGTCAGTGGGTCGACCCAGCGACGATCTGTGTAGGTTCAGAATTCTATATCTAGACTATTTTCTAACTAGATTCGTTGCTGACTCAGCGCTACATATATAGTTAAGATTAAAA
The DNA here is from genome assembly GCA_030737875.1 of Allium sativum. Taxonomy (NCBI): domain Eukaryota; kingdom Viridiplantae; phylum Streptophyta; class Magnoliopsida; order Asparagales; family Amaryllidaceae; genus Allium; species Allium sativum. The sequence goes on from CM060922.1 coordinate 918,713,949, forward strand.
CCCTAAAATCTAAAAGCTGAGGTTAACTCTGTGAATCTGTAAATAGGTGGCTTTCTCCCATTCTAATATACACAAATTTCTTCATACTCTCTGTCTCTATAAATCTATTCTGAATAAAATATATATATGTAATGAGGGAACGCTGCTGAAGCCTAGATCTACGGAGTAACTACAAGATTTGCATACAAGTAGACTTTTCTAAGGCGTATATATATAAGAGATTCAATCTCTTCTTTACCAAGACCCACTGTGATTTCCCTGTTGTTTTCATATTTGATACATAGAACCCTATCTTGACAGTTAAATAAAATTGGATTAGGATATATGGTGTTTATAAAATAATTGTTATCGATGTCCTTCACGGTTATTCACCTATGCCGTTGTCATAAGAAAAACATAAGCCTTTACTGTCAGATAATTAACTAAGTTATATGTATCTATCTTCCTTTTCTCTGTTACTATATTTTAGTTTATTTTCGGTCTTGCCTATATACCCATGTGATTTTGATTCTATCCTCCTTCCTTTATTTTTCCCTTTTTTAGCTAAGCCTAGGCTATATCCGATTAAAGTTTGCATATAGTAAAATTTAGGGTAAAAATAAATGACATAAAAAGAGGAATTTAGGCATGTTCTTAAATTGGGGACTGTTTTAACTATAATTTGGGAAAGGGGTAATATGCACATATTTATACTTGTTGTAAATTGATAAAAAGGGGTAATGTGCATATACTTGCTGTAAATGGATAAAAATGGATAATATGCATAAACTTAAACATGTTGTAATTTTGGGGACATAATTGAATGAATATTTTGCATAAACATGTTAGGTTTGACTTAATACAAACATTAAGTAAATGGCATGTTAGAATTATTGTGAGTACCGGATGTAGGCTAATTAATTGAATTATTACAGTAATTATACATACATCTGGATAGGTGTTTTGGGGAAGGGTTGTACACACATAATGACATATTACAACCACACTTATTAGTAAACCTAAACCTTCTAGGTTAAATATGATTATTAATAAGCTAATGGGTCTCTCATTATGCTATTGTATCGGGTTTTGGGGACTCTTAAATTTTAATTACTTAAGGGAACAAGCTTAGGGGGTTTGTCTTGTGCCGATCTGCTGTTTGGAACCCATATCAGTCAGTATCCCTGTTGATATTTTGTTAGAGGGTCTTGCACTAGGTAAGGACTAAGGCACGCTTTATTGAACTGGATAGTAAGAGGTTCACATGGGGGAGGTGGGTACGGGCGCGTTCCGGCGGAGTCATGAGCATGCATGGGTCCGATTAGGGAAACTAAGTCGCTCTAACACCAGTAAGTAGGTCTGTGTTATAAGTTGCTGGGTTAGGGAGTGATACACCCTATTGCCCGAGATAACACAAGGTATTTACGTATTAGGGAGCCAATCGCATGGGTAGTAATTAGGGTACTCCTAATCCTACTGTTATGTAATTAGGGTAACACCTAATCCTATTATATAATTAGGGGTACACCTAATCCTGCTGTTAATCCTACTATTATGTAATTAGGTTGAACACCTAATCCTGTTATGCTTATATTGGTGCAGATATACTTGTTTAGGGATATAAATGTGAAGCATTACCCAATCACTGTTTATACCTGTTTATTCCTGTCTATCCTACTATTTCTACTTATCTAGTTTATCATGTTTATGATGTTAACTTGTTGCCGGATACTGTACTTTCTCATCCAATCTTGTTTACCTATCTTGGTATTTCTATCTTATGCACATTTGGAAATCACTAAAACTCGCTAGACTTTATGTCTGACCCTTTTATTTTCGCTTCTTTCTTCCTTTCCCCCTCAGGTCCGCAGAGTGGAAGCACTCAAACGTGATTAGGATTTCTCTTCTAGTTTGAACTTGGACATTTCGAGATGTACCATTTTGACTTGCTTTCAACTCTATTGTGTCTACTGATAAGGGATATGATTTTACTTTATGGAACTCTGATTATTTTGCTTTATAAGACAAATTTGAGATACATGGTTTGATGCAACTGGTTTTGTGATAACTTGTTTGAGGCAGTTCTTTATTTTAATAATGAAGTTTAAAAAAAATTCCGTTGCTTATTTTATACATGTCTTGTGAAATTCTGTACTGTTTACCTCTTGTGCTTCACAAAACTTAATGCATTCTCCTATGAGTGATGTTAACGGGCGTAGGGTGTCACAAGCTTGCTATCGGAATTGATGATTACCACTGAAACCGAAAGCAGAGGAGGAAGCTATCCATACGAACATACGAGTATCGATACACTGTATGGAAGCCACTCCGAGTTCACAAAGTCATCCAAAAACAATGACGATACCCAGAATACAGAAGAGGGTTGATACCGACACCGGAACACTAAGCCGAAAGCACATAAAACCGGGCTTTCCACCAAGCACAAACTAAATGAGGCCCATTTTGTCTATAAATAAGACCCTAGGGGTCTCATTTTTGGGGACTTTTCTCATTCCACAATATTGTATACATTTATTAGAGAGAATAGCCTAATTTGTAAATCAAATTAGGAATTTTACTTGTGATCACTTATGTACTCATGCAAATGATCAATAAAGAAAAAAAATCAACACTTGTCACCTTTTTCATGTGTTCGCTTACTACTAGCTTTCGACAAAGTTATATACTTGAGTGCTAATTTCTAAAATAACCTTCCATCACCTGTTTAGCTTTCTAGCTTGTGTTGAGCTTAGCGAACCCTTATCTCAAGGTACTGTTGGTCCTTGAGTCTCGTAAGCGTGATACTCACCTCTTTGAAGGAAGAGTAACTAATCTTCGGGCTTAAGACCGTGATATCTAGGAAACGGTAAACTAAAGCTTGTAGGAACAAAATAATCCCTAAATACCCCTAGGTTTAACCCCTTATTCCCATATTTTGGTGTTAACAAAAAATAACGTTAATATTTTTGTAACAACCTGAATTCCAACAGACCGATTTTTTTTTTTCAAAATTCCAATCTATCGAAACTCGAGTTGTTGTGCTCTGGTTTCTTGTAGAAAAGACAAGGACATAAAATATGTCAGAGCTCAGAAAAAAAATCTCATAGCGGAATAAATAAAATAAAATATACTCAAAGTATAGCCTTACCGTCTTAATAATACTGCATAACCAGTATCCAAAGCTATCATGTCTCTGCCACAAATATAACCTGCGATTATGTTATGAGGAGGAGGTCAGAACACAAGTTCTGGCGACTTGATTCAAATTATACACTTTGGATAACACTACATATACCATTCAATCACATTTTCCTATTTATTATGTTACTTGGGTTAACAACACTCAAGGCTTACACACACATCGTACCCATTTACTTCTCAGTTGATTAACCTAATATATTATATATGTAGCTACCTCCAATATTAAGGTACACCCTAAGGTACCCCACTCGCACGGTCTCCACTGAAATGAAGCAGTCCCTTATCCTACGCCGGAGTGACATATGGATCTCTACATAACAATATTACGTTCTGCATATATCTGTCATTACTACGCTACGTAAGCGTATGGACTGCCACCATCGATCGAATCAGATTTCATATCGGAGTAATGCCCTAAAGTCTACGATACACCACCCATAGCTGGCGTGCATGTACATACACTGTCCCACATAAGTATCGTCAATTGTAGCTCGATGCCTTAACCGCACATCCTCTAATATGCACCGAGTTTCGTAGCAGGGCGATACAAGAAACACGGAACTCGGTCGGGAGCTTCTCCATATCTGTACAGACCCGTCTTTAAGAGCCTCTATATACAGATATTCTTGGAAGCTGTTTTCACGGTGGTTGTGGCCTCACCTCGGCCCCTCCCTCAACTAGTGAAGACTACAAGAGCAAAATGACTGCCCCTAAAAAACAATCTAAACATCCATTTGGCGTCTTCCCACAACCACCGTACCCTGATAGTGAAAGGTGAATGGTCTATTGGTTTTAGCTCTAGTCTTTTCGCATCCCACTGGTTGCCGATGAAGGGTATCCGGCGATCTACAATCCTTGTTGGTCATGACCCTTCGCCTCCCCGTTGAGGCGACCGCTGAATCACCCTGGTGTCACCTTGTCACAGCATTCTGACTGCATAGCTACTTTTGCGGTCAAGGTCCACCCACCTAGTAGTTACGCGCAGACCCAATCTCTGCGAGCACAACCTAAACATCTGTCACTGCACAGAGGACTACAAGGAGCACCTTACGTATCTCAGGAAGCCATGTGCTTCCCATTCCAGTCCTTCGGAGATGATAGAATAATCAGATGAATGTGTGCTCCCCTCATGCCTTATAACACCACGATGATCTACCCCGTTGGGTTATGTAACGACCCGGATTTCGAGCGACTTTGGTTATCGACATAAGCTCGATGTCGATAACCAAAACATCGAAAAATCCCGGTAATTAATGAAAGAAATTAGAAGATGAGAATAGATAAGATAGAAACTTAGAATAGAAGCAGAACACAACATCAGAGTAACACGAACCTCACAGCGGAACGAATAACATATAATAGATAACATAACTTTGAAATATAACAGTTATGTATACAATAGCACTTATCAGAGTACAGCACTTACAACACAGCGGAAATAACTATAGCTATATGATCTTGAAGCCTCCTGCTCCACGCTCTTCCAGTATATCTGTAAATTCCTGACTACTTGACTGCCCGTACAAAATTAGGCACCCAAGAGTTTAGGGAGAACAAAACAAACAAACTCCGGGTCAGTCATGGGACTGGTGTGAGTAAAACAGTTTAAACAGGTATATGAACAAGTAAACGATATCTCATAAGACCACGCCGCAGAACGGAACGGGTTTTTCCCTTATGAGAATCCAAAATATCTTTATATCAAAAACCTTTTGATATTATAATAATGTCTATGTACAAATAGATATCAACTAGTAGAAACGCTTTCATCTCACGTTCTACACATATAGTATACAATCAAAATCGCAAGCACGTATTGGATAATGGATTTCCAACTATGATAAGGTATGGAACCACCTTCCGATCAGTGTACTCTAGGAACGATACACTGGAGTTCAACAAGAACATCTTGTAACTCAGCCACACATGACCGACCACTCATTTCGCTTGAGTGTATCGAATGTACATCACCAACGGTTGGGATCAGCAACCGTTCCCGTATATATACGGGACAGCATTGATAGATTTAAGAAACAAATGAATATTCTCTAGATAGGTGATTATACACCCTACTTCGGTGCGGCCGACTTAGCCATGCTGCCTGCCCGATTTCTGTCATTTACTGGTTGATGAGGCTAGAAGCTACGCTTTATCATCACATCAGATTCACTTCGAATGCCACATTGTTAGGTCCATCGAAAATCACTAATTGACGTCTACAACAGTACGTTACGTGTTAGCTAAAGAAGTTTCCTTCTCCGCTTCCACTCTTGGTAAAGTTGAAGAAATCAATGTACGTGACCTTTCTGGAAATACTCTGTCAGACATTCATCAACACAAGTCATCCTCATTCACTTAGAATGTCACATCGTCATACCCGCCAAATCACAAATTGACTTATCCAAAAATAACACGGGTATACAGCTAAGAGAAACGAATTCCTCCGCCACCAAACGTGAATACGTTTGAACAGATCAACTTACGCGATCCATTGGATATACTCTGTCAGACCTTCGTCCATACAAGTTGTCCTGGGACTGGACAAACCGAAGGCACTATTCTGTAAACAGGATAGCCCTTGCATTTTACTCCGTCTTCAATTATCTTTGGCATATATGATTCGCGACGCTTATGCCAATACAGAGTGGTTCTTTGGATAATAATCCAACCGGTCTCTCCATATTAACAACGTTAAAATGGTCAAAACTTCGATAGTCTGTGAGTTAACTATCAAAGAAAAAACAAGTGTGCAAACAACGATATTATTTCCAGATGGAAATCATATTGACAAACATCATTTAACATTAATCTCTTTAGTTCATTTAATTACTTATCTCATGTTTCCCTATATTCTAAATTCTTATTTTCTTTTATCAGAAAACATTTCTGATTCTCGTTTTGAAAACATTTCCAAAACTCCTTTACGATCAAACCTTACCATTTCTTAGTTAAGAAGGAAGTCACTCAAGTTGGGGTATAATTACCTCTCAGACCTTAACTGAACAACGTTATAACTTCGAAATGGTCAAAGTTTATCTTTTAATCTTTAACAACTTCTTTACGCCTTTCTCGGATTCAATTTTACTAATCCACTTCTATATTTAAAACATTGGTTATAACGATAACGTTATAATCCCTACTTTCGAATTATCTAACTTTAATTATAACTTCTATTCTTATTAGTGAATAATTAACCTAACACTTATTTATTTATAAATAAATAAATCTCTATTTAAACGCTGGAAAGTATAAGTACTTTCCCGAATTCGATATAATCGAATTTGCCGATTAACTCTCTTCGAGAAATCTCTATTTGATTAACTCTTCTTCGAATAACCTATATTCGATTAACTCCTTCTCGAATAAACGATATTCGATAATCTCTCTTCGAATAACTAATATTCGATAACTCTTCCTTTTCAAATATCTCATATTTGAAAATCTCACTTCGATTAAACTATAATCGATAACTCCCTTCTCGAATAACTCTTATTCGATAAATCTCACTTCGATCAAACTATAATCGATAACTCCTTTCGATGAAACTAACATCGATAACTCCTTTCGATGAAACTAACATCGATAACTTCTTTCGATGAAACTAACATCGATAACTCCTTTCGATGAAACTAACATCGATAACTCCTTTCGATGAAACTAATATCGATAAATTTAACTCGACTTACTTAACTTGACTAACTCGACTATCTTAACTTGACTAACTCAACTATCCTAACTTACTTGGTTCGACCGATTCGATTCGAATAACTAGGCTCGACTAACTTGACTAACTTAACTCGACTTACTTGGTTCGACCAATTCGATTCGATTAACTAGGCTCGACTAACTTGGTCAAACCACCCGATCAACTCAATTTATTTAACTTAACTTATTTCTCAACTCGATCAACTCGATTAACTCCTATCGAATAACTAATATTCGATTAAACTCCATTCGCTTGACTCTAGATCGCAGCGATCACAATGGTTACGCCTGACTCCCTCAGGAAACATCCAACCGCCGTAGGCTATTTACAGCCCTGCGAATTACGCTAGCAGTCGTACAAGATGGCAACTTACCCTGAATACTATGTTTGACTAACTCTGTCTCAAATAACTATATTTGATTAACTCTAGTTCGTTTTAACTCTAATCAATTAACTCTAACTAATTAACTTCAACTGGTTAACTCTATTTGACTAACTCGACTTGACTAACCCCTTTCGACTAACATATTCGATTAACTAACTTTCGAATACCATATTCGATTAACTAACTTCGAATACCATATTCAATTAACTCCTTTCGAATGTCTATATTCGATTAACTAATCTTCGACTAACTAATAGTCGATTTACACTTATTTGCTTAACCAAAATTCGACTAACTAATAGTCGATTAACTTACTTCGACTAATTCGATTAACTTTTATTTGATTATCTCTAATCGATTAACTTTATTTGATTGTCTCTAATTGAATAACTAATATTCAATAAACTCTTTCAAATAACTAATTCGATTAGCTCCTTCGAATACTAAATTCGATTTAACTCTGTTCGATTATCTCTTTTATATCTCGTCAATTTCCTTTTTATAACGTTTATCTTCCGTTACAACTATTCCCTTTTTTATAACTTCTAATTACCGTTACGAATATTTCCTATTTATAACTTCTATTTACCGTTACAAATATTTCCTATTTATAACTTCTATTTACCGTTACAAATATTTCCTATTTATAACTTCTATTTACCGTTACAAATATTTCCTATTTATAACTTCTATTTGTTTTCTAACATATATTCCTTTATAAAATCCTATTTGTTTACTAACAAATATTTCCTTTTATAAAACCGTGTTCGTTTTATAAATAATTTCCTTCTATAAAATCCTGTGATTTTATAAAATTCCTTTATTTCAATATACATTGAAATATTCCTTTTTATTACAACTCAGGGTTTCTTATGATATTCAAAATATCAAACAACGATGATCAATATCGTTCTAACATCCATAATCAATAACAGAATATAAATCACAACATATATCACAATATATGAAAACAGTAAAATAATTGTTGAGGAACCCAGTCGGATTCCTCCAACCTATTTCCCTGCATTCACAGATGTTACACAGTATAATATACATCAATTTCATTTCAATATGAAATATTCTACTGGACAAAATCAATATTTGATTAATGATATAACATATGACTATATCTATGTTTTCAATCAAATCTATTTAACAGTCCAGTTTAACAACCAATATACAGCAGTCAACAAAATAAAGTACAATTTATATTAAAATATAAATTGAGGAGAGTTAGTGAGTTTTACTCACATTGGACGATCATCGTCAATGACGATAATTGTCGTTGATTCAGATCGGACAATTTATTTGGTCATAAATTATAACGAACCCCAATCCACTTCCAGTTGGTTCTATACTGTAGTCTTCGTTCCTATGTTCCCAACGTGACCAGTTTCGCTGAATTTCGTTCATGTATGACCAAATTTCGACCTTTCGAAGTTAATACACATTATATATACAATTTATACTTATTAAAAATGTTATCGGGCCTCACCAATTAAAACCCCGGCCCATTTCCCCTTCGTGAACACCAAGCCCACCTGCACCCTAACTTCTTCTTCCTCCTACGCCAAATGAATTCCAGTGGAAAACCCACCTCCACGCTGAACCTCCACCGCTCCTCCACGTCTCCCCGAAAACCAAAATCAACCGCACCACTAAACTCCTCATCTGAGTCTCCACACACCCACCTCACTTCCATCAACCCCGGCCACATCTACCGCGTTCTGTCGAACTAGAAAAACCGCGGAGCACAGTAAAGGTCCGACATTTTTCCCCGTCGATCCACCCCAAAATTTGTCTACGAACTCGAATTCATCCAACGATTCCAAAAATGATATTAAAAACAAGCACCAACACCTCAAATTCAAAGTATAACCGACCTAGGCTGCTGTGTTGTTTTTCGTCGATCTCAGAAAGTCGTCCGAGTTGGATACAATGCATACCAGAACGAAGAAGAGCATGGCAGAGATTCAATGAACTAATACTTGATATTTTAGGATTTTATTTTGGATTTCTTTGATTTCTTACTCACGGTTCTCTCTTGTTTTGATTTTATTTTTGCTCGAGAGTTTACTAGAGGATGGAAAAATGTGGCGGCTCAATCCTTGTTACGAGAAAAAAAAAATGAATTGTTTGAAGAGCAAAAGGGAAGAACGTCAGGTAGCCTCCTTGCTTAGATTGTGTTATATATAGGAGCCCTTTGCTTTATGAACAAGTAATAGAAACAACGTATTCCTTTTATATCCACATATAATATCTTAGCAGGAAGCTAGGATGTGGATGATGGTGAAGCATGGTGCGTGTTCTCCTTGGCAGGAAGCTAGGACGTGGATGAATATAGGGCATTAAATCCTTAAGCGGTTTGAACCACTACGTGTTTTCATTTCTTCCATCTGTTACGAGCTGATGGCGTATTCATATAGGGTAGATTCTTTTATATTATAGAGTTTAACGCACCTCATTTCGTAGAGTTCCGTTCATATATGGACTGCTATGGACAGATTTAAACATACCGTTGTGTCGAGCGCGGTGCCACGATCCCAAAAATATAATAATACCGGTAGGTTGGCTCATATTTTGAAACCCCAAAAACGCTGATTAAGGGTGCAAAATACTCTAAATAAAAAGTTGCTTATTTAATTAATTAAAAATTACCATAAAATTCTAAAAATTAAATTATCACTACTTCCCAAAAGAACCCTGTCTAAATTCAAACCTGATCTCTAGTTATATCGAATAAACCGTTACGGTCGATAAACGCTTCTATAGCGACTATTGTAAAATTTGATTTGGACGTAAATAAAAATCTACACGACGAAATCCCGGTTTTTCTCTTCCACTAGAAAGATATACTCCACCAGCTCCAGACGTTTCTTGTTTCACAGAAATCCGGCTTAAAACGAATCCTGTACATTCAGTTGAAGTTCAAATCGCCAAATAGCGAACTGCAGCGCCATTTCGAGCTCGATTATATTTATATTATAATTCTACGTTCAAACCGTCGTCGATTGAATATATTCGTTATTATATTTCGAATTGAAACTCCACCAAATCTCGTATGCTATTCAATTCACACGATATTGTGAATTTCACTATTTCCGACTATTTCGACATTATAATATATTATTATATTATAATTATTTATTAAATATTCAATATTATTTAATTAAACGATCATTAACTTCTCTAAATCACCAATTATATAATTAAATAAATTAATTATATATCGCAGAAAATGCGGGTCATTACAGGTTATTCACCCTCAAACGTGCAGACTGGTCCAAGCGCCTCACTTTAATATGTTGTTAGACCCAGTGTCTAATCATATTTTTACGCGCTTTCCTTACCTCATCAGGTTTCCATTTAACTTGGCTATTCCCGTTCATATTGAATTCTTAATCAAGTTACCAAGTTCCTCTTGTTTATTAATTTCAGTTATATAACTTAACCCATTTAAGTTTATTAATAAGCCCACAACATGTTATTCTCTTGGTTGTGGTCCAAGGTCTGTAATCTACAATCCCTTTTATATTCTTGTTTGATTTCATCATTACAATAACATGTTCTACTTAATATGTAATTAAGTATATCCCAATTCACATGTTTTTTATTTAACATGTTAGTCATTATTTATGATTAGATATAACTTACTTCATAAGTTTTCCTCATTCTTTTTCATTTAATCATAATTTTATTTTACACCGTTACTACAACTTATCGTTGTTTACTTATTAACTTAGTTCTCTTAACTAAGGCCCATTAATAAGTTTCTCCACCCATTTATTATAACGTATGTTATAATTTCCTCTTGTCCCTAGGACAAGTCTAAACATGTTATTCTTATCGGCGGCCCTCGGACTTCCAAGTTTATAGATTACTTAATTTATAATTAAGCACAACCTCTTATATTTCTTTAATTTTCCCCCTTTTCTCAACTGGCTTCAGGTTTTCCTTATTTACTGATTACTTAATTTACAATTAAGTGTGTCTTATCTCATTTCACCAGTTATCCCATTTCCTTACTAGTTTATTATAACCTAAGTTATAATCTTCACTTATCCCTAGGATAAGTCTACCTATTATACAACATTCTCATTAATGTAATTTATTTATAATAGGTTATTATCATTCCCCGTTTAATTATTCTTCATTCACTAAAATATCAATTCCTTATGTTATTAAGGAAAACACTTCATGCACCTTATCAGTTTGATTTATAGAAGGAATCAGTGATTTATTTTCATAACGTATTCCCATCTAAATTCGTGGTGGTAAGTAATCTCTTTCCTCTTTCTTACTTTAGTCACTGTGGCATACTTGCAACCACATTCTCAGAAATAGGTCATTTAGGGAAATACATCACTTTTCCTTCGCATTACACTAACTCAGCCCATACATCCCTTCCTTTCTTATTTTCTGAGTTAGACATTTAATTACCATCATTGCCATTTATTCATATCTTATTATATATATATATATATATATATATATGCACTAGACCTCTCACATTAAGCCTACACTGTATCGGGCGGGTCAACGTCGTGTCTCAGCACCATTACATGTTTTAATTATGCACTTAGACTCCTCACATTAGATTACCACTTGTGAATGCTGGATACGCTGGGCGGTTCCGAGCAGACTTCTATTATAAGTGCAGTCTAACCTCGTGTCTAAGAGCGTTACAGTGTCAAATTACTGTGAATCTAGGCATGTTCATTCTTTAACAATTATTCCTATTTCATGTAAATTTTAGGCATATTGTCCTTTTCATGTGTTTACTGTAATCCAATTTACATGTCATCAACTTATGCCTATATTTTGTCGTATGTCTTTTTTTACATGTGTTCAATTCTATTTTGACATGTAAATATTTAATCGGGTAATTGTTCAAATCCAACAAGTTAAACATGTCATTTGCTCAATAATATACCACAAATGAATCATGTGATTATAACAACAGCAGTCATTACCCATATTCTAACAAGTTTGTTTTCAACATATAATCATTCCAACACTTTAACTGATACAACATATGAATTACTCATATTAACATCTCAACTTGTTATAATAGTAATTCTTAATTATTCTGGAAAATTCAATTATACAAAATGGGGAATGGTAAACGATAACATATTATTATCTAAAATGTTATAGCTTAAACCCACTCACCTTGTATGCTTTCCCAATTCTAGATTTGATCCAGTTTTAGCATCCATGGTTTTTCCCCTTAATCGGATTCACAACCTAACGACCATGGATTTATTATTTTCATTAAAAGAGAAAGGAAAGAAAGAGGAAGGAATTTGAATAGTTGGGATCTAGAAAGTTACCTTACTTCGTTTAGAGATTTGAACACCTATTTACAAGCATATGTTCCTTTCCTCCAGATTTGGATTTAGAATTTTTCTTAACTAATAAATTATATTTTCTGAAGATATCTTTAAGGGAGTAGAAACAACAGAGCTTCAGCATAGCCTCAGAAATAGGATTAATTGTCAAGAATAATCTGAAGTTTAACGTGTCTTCCCATAATAATCCCAAGTTTGGATTATTTCTGAATAATCCGAAGTTTGGGGGTGTCTTCCCATTATGATCCCGACGACTTTTTGACGTGTTATTTTGGCATCAATATGGGAAGACACCCCCAATCTTCGGATTAATATGGGGAGAACCAAATAAATGGGATTAATATGGGAAGACAACCCCCAAACTTCAGATTATTCAGAAATAATCCAAACTTGGGATTATTATGGGAAGACATGCTAAAGTTTGGATTATTCTTGACAATTAATCCTCAGAAATATGAGGTTTAGGGTTAGCTCTAGGGTCTAATTTATCGGTGTTCACCAACATATTTGGTCAAGAAACGAATCCACATTCACAAAACCGAATTTTTCCAAATCTATATGGGGGTCGACCCCCCCCCCTCCTGGGTGTCGACCCCGGGGTCGACCCGAAAGAGTCTGAGTTTATCCCTTGGTCGACCCAGCAGGTCTCGGGTCGACCCCAGCAGGTCTCGGGTCGACCCCTAAAATGGGGCGGTTCGGCGATAGAGGCTTCCATTCGCTGGTTTTGAATTTTTTTGATTTTTTTAATATTTTTATTTGTTTGTATATATATAACTATCTTGCATGTATACAAACTTCTTGGCTTAATAACTTCTTCATACGATGTCCGTTTTACGCAAACCAGGTGTCTATCTTGACCAGAATTTCGAGACGGACACAATGGAGCAGTCTATTTTACTCAATTCTAAATATTTAATTAAGTTATTCTTATTTTATTATCTTAAAAATATGGGGTGTTACATTCTCTCACCCTTAGGAAATTTTGTAACCGAAATTTGATAAGGGTAAAAATTAATTAACCCCTCGCATAATATACATACATCATGGGTGCATCCAATTTTTGCAAACATTATGCACTTGTGCAAAGCGAAGTACAACATATTAATGCATGTATGCCTAATCGGTACCTCCTGTGTATATGCATTTTTTTTTTTAAATCCTTATAAAAACATGATGCTCACATCCTAAATATACTGGCAGTTAGTTCTACATGAATGCAATATTTTGAAAATCAAAATACATTTTCATCCAAAATTTCCCACTCTTACTGAGCAAGAGCGTAGTTCATCCAATAGTTGCATCCAAAATCCTACCAACCAACATTATTTTTCGAATTTCAGAAAAATCTAATTTTCTAAATTCGATTTCTTATGTTATAAAAAGGTAAAAACGGAAAATTTCACATCTTTCGGTTTTCTTTTATATACTTTTTTCCAACCGTACTTGGATTTTATGAAACTATTTATAATGATTTCCTACTTTCCAATCCAAGCACAACCCACATAACAAAATTTTCTTTTGTTACTAATTTTCTTTTTCATCTTACCTTGGATTTTTTTTATCTTTATCCATCTTTTCTCATAACGTATCATGTTTTTTTTTTATTGAATTTGTTGTTTCCTTTTTAGCTGTACCATTTCTCCTTTCTTAGCTTATTTAATCATCTGATCTAAGTTTAAATTTAAATAAGCTTTCTAGTCTTTCAACTAAAACAGGAGAACAAACACCCTACACAGCTACTACTAAGGGCCAAGAATCTCTGGACTACATCCCCCTCAGACAGAAAAGTCCAAACCATGGGATCCACGATAGGTTTAGGTGTTACTCTAACTACCCAACAAGAATAAAATAATGGAATGATCCCAACAGAATTGCAGTAACGGGTTTTACCCCTAACATGAAAAATCGGCAACAAGATCTAAACACTTACTGGCCCGTTTTCTATCTAGTAGTCACCACTAATTCTAGCTGAGCACCAACAATTATTCCAAGCAACACCCTAGGATTTTCAATGCTAACGCATTCTACGGGAACTTACTATTATTCCAAGATAATTCTTGCTATTTACTTTATAGACTCAAAACTATTCTCGTCTTTCCTAGGCACTAATCTTTACCTTCTCCATACTCTTAAAATGTGGTTTGGCCTTTCCATTTAAATTCTCTTCCTAAATAAAAAAAGTCTAAATTTTCCTCATCAAAACTTGCTTTTGCCAAACCAAAAAAAACATGTCATCTTAAAAAAAAGTAAATCATCATTTTTTTCAAATCACAAAAACTGGAGTAGATATGGAAAACTATTTCTAAATCAGGTTTATAACTTGTTCTTACCTATATAAGGTCGGTTCAGTCTCTTACTACAAGGTGCAAACATCCACTCTATTCTTAATTTCTATAACTTATTTTGTCCACCCAACAAAATTTTCTCTTTTAAACAATTTATCAAAAATGATTGTCAAAAGAATTGAGACTTCAAAACTTTCTTTATTAAAAATTCTTGTATGAAATATAACCGGAATACTAGCGAGCTATACATGCTCTATAATATGCACCATTTACCGAGAGAATTTTACTTTAGATGAAGTTTTCGTAAGAAATCATTATTCACAAATATACCCCATTTTACTTTAAAAGTCAATATGCATACTTTACATATCTAAAACCATAACTTTTAAGATTAAAACTTGAAAACACCATAAACAATTTTCCCAAAAAAATTACAATTTCAAGTTCTTAAAAGTTAACAATGGGGTTAGACTCAAAGCGGGTTTCCAATTTTTCCTAGGCTTTCCTAGACACTCCACAAAGTCAATTCTCTCAACTATATATATTCCTAATCCATTTTTCTCTTTTTAACCTTTTCCAATTTATAAGGTTTTACTGCCAAACCCACTAACTCAAAATACTAATCATATGGGATTCACTTTCCTTCCATACAAAGTACATTGTACACTTTCTACCCAAATTACCTAAGGGTCTCAGATTTTCATATTCATTACTTTAGTATACAAAACAAACATCCCATTTCTTACAATATTATACTCTTTCTATTTAGTGGGTTCCTCTATGGATCTAGGTATATATATAATATATTTATTTATTTTAAAATACAAATGCGTTCACTCATTATTTATATAGGAATCCTAAACCTAAGCTCTGATACCAGATGTAACAACCCGAATTCCGACAAATCGAATTTTTTTTCAAAATTTCAATCTATCGAAACTTGAGTTGTTGTGCTCTGGTATCCTGCAGAAAAGACAGAGACATAAAATATGTCAGAGCTCAGAAAAAAATCTCGCAGCGGAATAGATAAAATATAATATACTCAAAGTATAGCCTTACCATCTTAATAATACTGCCTAACCAGTATCCAAAGCTATCATGTCTCTGCCACAAATCTAACCTGCGATTATGTTATGAGGAGGGGGTCAGAACACAAGTTCTGGTGACTAGGTATAAATTATACACTTTGGATAACACTACAAATACCGTTCAATCACATTTTCTAATTTATTATGTCACTTGGGTTAACAGCACTCAAGGCTTACACACACGTCGTACCCATTTACTTCTCAGTTGATTAACCTAATACAGTATATATGTAGCTACCCCAATATTAAGTTACACCCCATGGTACCCCACTCGCACGGTCTCCACCGTAATACCACCGAAATGAACGCAGTCCCTCATCCTACGCCGGAGTGACGTACGGATCTCTACAAACAATATTACGTTCTGCATATATCTGTCATTACTACGCTACGTAAGCGTACGGACTGCCACCATCGATCGAACCATATTTCAAATAGAGTAACGCCCCCAAGTCTACGATACACCATCCAGATTTGGCATGCATGTACCTAGACTGTCCCACATACATATCATCAATTGTAGCTCGATGCCTTAACCACACGTCCTCTAATGTGCACCGAGTTTTGTGGCAGGGCGATACAAGAAGAACGAAACTCGGTCGGGAGCTTTTCCATATCTGTACATGCCCGTCTTTAAGAGCCTCTATATACATATATTATTGGGGTCTGTTTTCACGGTGGTTATCGCCCCGTCTCGGCCCCTCCCTCAACTAGTAAAGACTACAAGAGCTAAACGACTGCCCCTAAAAAAAATAATCTAAACATCCATATGGCGTCTTCCCTCAACCACTGTACCCCAATAGTGAAAGGTGAATGGTCTATTGGTTTTAGCTCTAGTCTTGTCGCATCCCACTAGTTGCCGATGACGGGTATCTAACAATCTACTATCCTTGTTGGTCGTGACCTTTTGCCTCCTCGTTGAGGCGACCGTCGAATCACCCTGGTGTCATCACGTTACAGCATTTTGACTGCAGAGCTATTTTTGCAGTCAAGATCCACCAACCTAGTAGTTACGCGCAGACCCAACCTCTACGAGCACAGCCTAAACATATGCCACCGCACAGAGGACTACTAGGAGCACCTTACGTATCTCAGGAAGCCACGTTCTTCCCCTTCCAGTCCTTCAGAGCCGACAGAATAATCAGATGAATGTTCGCTCCCCTCATGCCTTATAACACCACGATGATCTACCCCGTTGGGTTATTCACCCTCAAACGTGCGGACTGGTCCAAGCGCCTCACTTTAATATGTTGTTAGACCATATGTCTAATCATTTTTTTATGCGCTTGCCTTACCTCATCAAGTTTCCATTTAACTTGGTTATCCCTATTCATATTGAATTCTTAATCAAGTTACCAAGTTCCTCCTGCTTATTAATTTCAATTATATAACTTAACATATTTAAGTTTATTAATAAGCCCACAACATGTTATTCTCTTGATTGTGGTCCAAGGTCTGTAATCCACAATCCCTTTTATATTCTTGTTTGATTTCATCATTACAATATATGTTCTAATTAATATGTAATTAAGTATATCCCAATTCACATGTTTTATGTTTAACATGCCAGTCATTATTTATGATTAAATATAACTTACTTTATAAGTTTTCCTCATTCTTTCTCATTTAATCATAATTTCATTTTACACCGTTACTACAACTTATCGTTGTTTACTTATTAACTTAGTTCTCTTAACTAAGGCCCATTAATAAGTTTCTCTACCCATTTAATATAACCTATGTTATAATTTCCTCTTGTCCCTAGGACAAGCCTAAACATGTTATTCTTATCAGCGGGTTTCAGACTTCCAAGTTTACACATTACTCAATTTATAATTAAGTACAACCTCTTATATTTCATAAATTTCCCCCTTTTTCTCAGCTGGTTTTAGGTTTTCCCCATTTACTGATTACTTAATATACAATTAAGTGTCCCTTATCTTATTTCACCAGTTATCTCATTTCCTTACTAGTTTATTATAACCTAAGTTATAATCTTCACTTGTCCCTAAGACAAGTCTACCTATTATACAACATTCTCATTAATGTAATTTATTTATAATATGTTATTATCATTCCCCATTTAAACCATTTACTGTTGTAACCCAATATTCTTCATTCACTGTAATATTTATTCCTTATTTTATTAAGGAAAACACTTCATTCACCTTATCAGTTTGATTTATAGAAGGAATCAGTTATTTATTTTCATAATGTATTCCCGTCTAAATTCATGGTGGCAAGTAATTTGTTTCCTCTTTCTTACTTTAGTCACTGTGGCTTACTTGCAAACACGTTCTCAGAAATAGGTCATTTAGGGAAATACATCATTTTTCCTTCGCATCACACTAACGCAACCCATTACATCCCTTCTTTTCTTATTTTTTGAGTTAGACATTTAATTACCATCGTTTCCATTTATTCATATCTTGTTATATATATTTATATATATGTACTAGACATCTCACATTAAGCCTACACTTGTGGACGCTAGATTCGCCGGGGGTCCGTGCAGACTTCTACCACAAGTTGATTTATCCTCGTGTCTTAGCACCATTACATATTTTAATTATGCACTTAGACTCCTTACATTAGATTTACCACTTGTGAATGCTGGATACGCAGGCGGTTCCGAGCAGACTTCTATTATAAGTGCATTTTAACCTCGTGTCTAAGAGCGTTACAGTGTCAAATTACTGTGAATGTAGGCATGTTCATTCTTTAACAATTATTCCTATTTCATGTAAATTTTAGGCATATTGTCCTTTTCATGTATTTACTGTAATCCAATTTACATGTCATCAAATTATGCTTATATTTTGTCGTATGTCCTTTTTTTACATGTGTTCAATTCTATTTTGACATGTAAATATTTAATCGGGTAATTGTTCAAACCCAACAAGTTAAACATGTCATTTACTCAATAATATACCACAAGTGAATCATGTGATTACAACAACAGTAGTCATTACCCATATTTTAACAAGTTTGTTTTCAACATATAATCATTCCAACACTTTAACTGATTCAACATATGAATTACTCATATTAACATCTCAACTTGTTATAACAGTAATTCTTAATTATTCTGGTAAATTCAATTATACAAAATGGGGAATTGTAAATGATAACATATTATTATCTAAAATGCTATAGCTTAAACCCGCTCACCTCGTATGCTTTCCCAATTCTGGATCTGATCCAGTTTTACATCCATGGTTTTTCCCCTTAATCAGATTCACAGCCTAATGACCATGGATTTATTATTTTCATTAAAAGAGAAAGGAAAGAAAGAGGAAGGAATTTGAATAGATGGGATCTAGAAAGTTACCATACTTTGTTTAGAGATCTGACCACCCAGTTACAAGCATATGTTCCTTTCCTCCAGATTTGGATTCAGAATTTTTTCTAACTAATAATTTATATTTTCTGAAGAGATCTTTAAGGGAGGAGAAACAACAGAGCTTCAGCGTAGCCTCAGAAATATGAGGTTTACGGTTAGCTCTAGGGTCTTATTTATAGGTGTTCAGCAACGTATTTGGTCAAGAAATGAATCCATATTCACAAAATTGAATTCTGCCCAGATTTGTACGGGAGTCGATCCCCCCCTTTGGGTGTCGACCCCAAAGAACCTGGGTCGACCCAGTGGGTCTCGGTTGACCGCCAAAATGGAGGGGTTCGGCTATAGAGGCTTCCGTTCGCTGGTTTTGAATTATTTTTAATATTTTTATTTGTTTGTATATATATATAACTCTCTTACGCATATACAAACTTCTAGGCTTAATAACTTCATCATACGATGTTCGTTTTACGCAAATCAGATGTCAGTCTTGACCAGAATTTCGAGACGGACACAATGGCGTAGTCCGTTTTACTCAATTCTAAATATTTAATTAAGTTATTCTTATTTTATTATCTTAAAAATACGGGATGTTACAATTTTGGCGCTAGAAGGGGGCCTGAACCTTCGTTCCTTTGGATATCCTTGCCACATCCCTAGCTATTCCATCCTGGTTGGACTAAGCTTTGAAGAAGCAGGACCTTAGAGAAAGGGTCTTGATAAAGATCTTCTAAATCTCAAGTGGATATGTCAAGCATCATTGATCCAATAATTATTAAAGAATAAAGGCTAAGAAGGGAAGCTTTAAGAATCATGAACAAGAAAAAGGAAGTAGAACAATATGATCTTGATCGTTTTATACATAGGATCAACCCCAATGTTTGCCTTAAGTGGTTCTACATCAAAGGAACATAATCTATTCTTTCACATTAAGGCATTCGTCCATGCACAAGCTAAAGCAACTATATTTGAACAAGGAATAATGCAAGATTTCAACCGCCATACTTCTAAATGGTATAAAAGAATGGAATTTCAGTCTCAAGATACATTGAAAAAAAGATTTGAAGATACAAATGAAGCGACAAGGCTAAGTAACAAAAGGGCCAAGTTCCAACATCGAAAGGGAAACTTTGAGTCAAGGCTACCTAAAGAGTGCCGCCTTTCCGCATCAATTGAAAATATCTATTTCCTGACCAAACACAAGCTTGACTTTTGGCCGCCACCAAAGAAGAGACCCAAGTATAAAAGAAAATTATGAGGGTCATACTACCACTACCACATGATGAATGGGCATGAAACCAACCACTTCATAGTTATTGAAGGAATGATCATTAAGTTCTTTAATCAAGGTCAATTTCAAAGATATGTAAAAAGATCAAACTAAATCTAAGAAAGGATTTCTTAAAGAAAGAGTATCTACATGGACATGTGTATGGAACTCCTACAAATTTGGAACCACCGTAAATGGTGAAGCTACCTACGATGGTGGAAAAACCTTGTCACGTCCAAGATGGTCAGGGTAAGGCACCCCTCGGAGTGGGTGGGATTAAGCCTTTAGCCGCGTCCAATTCAGAAAGCGTCAGATTAAAGCATCAAAAGTGTAAGCCTCTGTCCCCGGGGTGGAGCACCTAAAACCCTTACTCACGCTTACGATGGACTGGGTATGGCACCACTTGAAGGGGTGAGTGTAAGCCTTTATTTGCGTCCAAATCAGACAAGGTCAGGGTAAAGCATCAAAAACCCTTATATGCGCCTACGATGGCTAGGTTAAGGTATCCCTCCAAGTGTAAGCCTCTATCACCGCCTACGATGGCCAGGGTAGAACATCAAAAGAGTAAGACTTTAGTCGCGCCTACGATGGCCAGGTTAAAGCATCTAAGCCCTTATCACCGCGTACGATGGCCAGAGTAAGGCACGTCCTAGAGGAAGGTCGGGTAAGTCCTTGGGACCTTCTTGAGAATAATCTAGCCAAGCGTACTAGACACACAAGCCCAGAGAATGGCTAACTAAGCACGTGCATCCTCTGCTTTGACAATCAAGAGCCCATAGAGTGGCACAGTAATCACGTACAACCTCTACTTATATCCAATCCCGCTAAAGTGAACAAAAGCTCTGAGGAGCGTTCTAAGCACGCTGTCGCCTTTTCTTATATCAATATCCCCCGGAAAGGGGACAAAAGCTCTAAAGAAGAGCACTTAAAGCACATACAACCCTTGCTTTAAAGAATAAGTCTGGAATCGACACAAACAACAACAAATACCCAAATCTGGGTTTGGTTCGGGACTTCTATTAAATACCAGAAGTGGATTTCTAATCTTCTATTAAATACCTGAATCTGGATTTGGTTTGGGACTTCTATTAAATACCAGAAGTGGATTTCCGGACTTCTATTAAATACCTGAATATGGGTTTGGTTCGGGACTTCTATTAAATACCAAAAGTGGATTTCTGGTCTTCTACTAAATACCCGAATATGGGTTTTTTTGGGGACTTCTATTAAATGCTAGTAGTGGACCTCTAGTTTTCTAATTATAAATGCCCAAGTATGGGATGCAGAACTTCAATCTAAACATCCAAAAGAGGATTTTTGGACTATTATTCTAAATACCCTAATCTGGGTCTCCGGGCTATAGCTCTCATCAAATCAGAATCCAGTTTGACATCTCTAAACACTATCTAAAAGCCTTCAAACGGAGCTCGTGATCTCCCATCTCGCTTAGGGAGATTTTCTAAACTTATACACGTAAAATCGCCACAAATCTGCTTAAGCTCTACCAATCTCTTAAACAAAATTGACATTTTGCACGGCGGAGATAAACTTTGCTTCAAACATAGCTTGAAACATCTCCTATGAATTATCCTCTTCAGGTGTTTCCAATGTGACAGAGTTCCACCAGTCCATTGCTCTACCTTCTAACTAGCTTGATGCAAGCTTCCTCTTGATTGCATCATCAATGCCCAAGTCCTTGAAAATTCGAACATAAGTATCCATCCACCTCTGGACTTCTTCAACTGGTTCAGTGCCCTTGAGTTGTTTTCCTCCCAATGATGAAAAGTCTTTGCATAGCTTTGCAAATTCTACAGCTCTAGGCACTGGGACTCCAACAACAACCGTAGCCGCCACTAGAGTCGGAATCCTATTCATGATCGATGCCGCCATGGCCTCGAACATGGCTGGATAGTATGCTTCGCCACCATTTCCCCCTCCAGTATTAGCTCCCCTAGTAGCATGTCTTGATGGTCGTCTACTCATTCTAAATCTGCAATTCAGAATAATTTGCCACTTCCAAGAAAGAATGCTAAAGGAAAACAACTGTTACTACTAAATATGCTAATATATATATATAGTAAGCATCCAACTGAAATCTATAAGAACGTCTCTCATACGTGATAACATCCTTGAACTTTGGATAAAATCGTTAATCAGAGCTCTGATACCAAATCTGACGACCGCCTATAACCCCCTGCACTATACAAGAGAAAATAGTGCGCTGAAAGGTGTGCAAGGCCGCTATGGATGATCATCAATGTGTGATAACACAATCGAAACCTGTCGTAAACTCATAGCGCAAGGAGAAAATATAATAGAACATATACAAAACGTAGTGATAGTGAAGCAGAAAACACTAATCTTTCGTGACAACTAAAAAGTATTTCCCATACACGTGGATAACAACAATAGTGCTTATATAGTTTGCCTCACAACAACACTAAGAGAAATAGCAAACAACGGAAATCCAATTATTAGATAGTAGTAAAACTGATACGTAAGCCTCCAGCTCGCCATCGATTAGCATCACCGTTCCCACTAAGGCATCAGCTGTCACCTGCTACTTAGTCTGCCCATCCAAAGATCGGATGAACAACCCAAGGTAATAAGAGGAAAACATAAAACCTTGAGTCAGAAAACAGTTTTAGTGAGTAATAAAACTTCTAACAAACTTCATCAATAATGTATATGAGAATGGATAAATAAACAAACTAATCTACCCAACTCTAGAGAAGAACTCTCAACTGCCTTCCCCATACCTGACAGTGATAGCCTTTACGATCCATACATCCAAAGGAATAACTATTCAGCCTTGGCAACTAGAACGACCATTCATACATAGCAACAACAACTCAACCATCATGACAAGCATTCAAATGTCTATGACTGACTCTGGCTATCACCGCCAACCTTGCTTTGAAACCCTCGTTATCGTATGACTGGCTAACAACTTTCCATCAAAATTCAAGGACCATACACGACGTCCCAGTTCTAACAAAACCCCACACACTATACACAACACGTGTCTAGGCCATACACGACGCCCAGGGCACTCGACCTATAAGTGGTCTTCAATTGTACCCCCTGCTTTGAATCCGTTAGAACCTACGATAACGACAATTCCTCGGCCTTCTCATCTCTAGTCATTATCAATTACGACTATCGATTAGCTTAGAACTCTTTAGAAAAACACTTTACATGAACTCAATGCATCCTTGAGTCGTCATCACATTTATCACATCCGATGAACAAATCACCTCACTTCGCCAATCCCTATGGAATTCACTTTGAAGTTATCACCACTTTCGAACCGAAGAAAAACATCAATCATATGGTCTGAAACAATCCATAGCATCACCTCAACTTGCTATTGAAAACAAACCACAACACTTAGAAGCGTTGTTACAACTCTAGGTACATGACCGACCGAACGCCCCTGCACAACCGACCAGCACCACACTTCCATGATCGACCCAACTACCTGAGTGCGACCGACCCTGGTCATGCTCGACCCAAATCTTGCATGACCCACCTTGGTGAACGACCGACCCTAAACAATGACCAACCAATCGCCGCTCAACCCAATGGTGCACGAGCCAGACCACCTGACCCGGCCTCCTATACTCGTTCGCTCGATCGACCCATTTTGCTTGAGTCCACCATGACCGACCGACCACTCGCTCGACCGATCCACTCCAGAACCAACTGTTCTAGAACACACGTCCGACCAGGTAAGAACGACCGACCCGGTAGGGCGCGACCGACCCAATCATTAAATCTCCAGGCTCGCTCGACCAAACCTGCTTCCTGTCTTGTTTCCCAAGAAATCACACTAGGATGCGCGACCGACCCTATACATGTGACCCAAAACCTGCACTTCTCTAATGCAACTCAAATTTCGACCAAAACTTCGCCAATCGACGAAACCAACTCAAGTAATCCATTCAACACAATCATAAACATGTTATGAAACCACTAACATCACCAATTCAGGCGATTTCATCAATAATTATGTGAAATTCACCAAAACCACCATAAATGCAAAAGTGAACAAAACTATAGATCTAACTTGCATAATCATATGAGATAGCATAGAAATTATCGGTTTAAACTTACTAAATTAGATCATATGGTGATTCATATGAAAATGGACTTGCCAATGTGTAGATCTAAGAAATCGACTTGAATTAGATGAAAATATGCAAAAACACTCATATACTTCATTAGATCCATCTGAGAGATGCAAATCACTCAATGATTCTTCAAAACAAGCTAAAATTGATGAAATAAGAATCCGGATAGCAAGCACCTTGCACCAAATCCCTTGATTCGATGAATCCTTACTTCAATTGATGTAGATCTAGCTTCCAATAGGGTAGATCTATGATTTCCCTCCTTAGATTTTGATTTTTAATGGTGGAAAGGTATTAGAGGAAGGAGGACCACAAGGCCACCAAACGAGAGAATGGGGAAGTAAACAATTTCCCATACCTTTCACCCTCTATTTATAGTTTCCACCAGCCCACTAGTGGGCCTCTCCCAAATCAGCTCATTAGGCTCCCAAAACCTGGACACCCAACTAAAAAAACCTTTAAACAACGATTTCTCCCAAACCACTGAACCAAATCTTTAATGTAACCACTCTACGGAAAGACAAACATCAATTCCTTTCCAATGGCACAGGTCTCACCCTCAGATTCGACCTAAGTCAAAAGTTATGCTCTATACAAGATTGACAAGGGCAAAATGGTCACAAACAAAATTGGTAAAAATTATGGGCATGTCTCACACCCCCATAAGCAACATATCAAAAGATGAAAATGATCCAATGCTCAGAGAATAAGATAAAAATATTTTACGATCTTCCGATACGTAAAATGCGGGCTGTTACATGTTCTATATTCCTTTAGAGATTTGATATCTGGTTTGTTACCCTAGTATTGGTAATGTTGTTGCATGATTGTTTTGTTTGTTTAGTCCTTGATAGAATTTCGAGGATGAAATACTTTTAAGGAGCGCAGGATGTAACTCCTCTAATTTTTAGTAAACATAATTTAGAATATTTAACTGGATAAATTAAATAAGAATAATATAGTGGGATGTTGAGATGATATTTGTAATTAAAGTAATATTACTCGGAGTTAGTAACTAATGAATTTAAGTAATATAAGGGAAGGTTTTCGAGAAAGCCAAACTAGAAAATATAAAACCCTTCACATACATAACCCTTCCACCCTTTTCATTTTATTCTCGTTTTCATTTTGTAAACCCTAAAAAACAAGCTAGGGAGGCCGGCCTTTTTAATTAAAGAAGAAGAAAAAACTTAAAGAAAAGCTAAGAAGAATAAAGCTTAGGAGTCAAAATCAATAAATCTCAAAGCCTCCATCCAAAACTAAGGAGAATTATGATTCTACCTCTTTGTTAGATTCAGGTAGGGCTAACACCAATTGTTTATATGCCTTCATGATCATTTTGATGTTACTATATTGTTTGGATAAAACAATGTTTATTTATGCAAGTTTTGCGTAAGGTTGGTTAGGTTCTGGATAAGAATCTACAGCTTTAAATCCCCATTTGACTCAAAACTTTTATATGATGATTATAACATGTTTATTGAGATGGATTTCAAGTTTCATAATTTTCGAAGCAATTAGGAATCTTTTGTGAATTTCC
Organism: Allium sativum; assembly: GCA_030737875.1. Lineage (NCBI taxonomy): Eukaryota > Viridiplantae > Streptophyta > Magnoliopsida > Asparagales > Amaryllidaceae > Allium > Allium sativum. Next base: position 918,740,227 of record CM060922.1, read on the forward strand.
CAAGGTGGATTACTTGCTAATTAGAAAATTTTACTTACTAAAAATATTTAATGATGAATTTTGATCCAATATTTTTACACAGTATAGAAGGGGTTATCTTCGGTCATTTGTGAATTTTTTGGATCTTTTCCATGTTTTTATGAATTATTATGATTTTTCTAAGTTGGCTAAAGTTAGGGTAATTAAGAAAATTATTGAATTTTTAATGTTTCAGAAAATTAAAATTGAAAAGTCTGAATTGTTTTTGTTTGACTTTTTACTAACCGATAATGTTTTTACAAATAATGTGGAGTATATCAAAAGTATTACTTTAATTAGCAAAAAGCACAGTTACTACGTTTGTTACTATCAGGTACATTGACCTAGTCGATAAGCCATCGACTATGTCTATAAGGCGTGTCATTATCGATACTGTCAATGAGCCCTACATACGTGGAATACTATGAAACACAGTCTATGAAGTATCGACGTTTGTTGTATCATCACTAAAGCTTATAGGGAAGGTCCTTTTCGATTATATCCTTACTATGTTTGTACAAGCTTGCCTCTCCACTAAGGCTTATCGCATTCGTACATAAGTGATAAACTTATCGCTATCGTGCATATGCGATAAGATGGTTTCATATCTTAAGTTTGAGGCTTATCTCTTCTATACCTTATCGATTATGTCGACAATGCTTGTTTTCTAAATTGTTTTCAAAGAGCCTTAAGGATTATCGTCTCTCCTTATCTTCACTGTTTTGGTCGACAGGCTTATTTTTAACTAATTACCAATATGCTTGGAGGCTTATCGTCTCTATCCTTATCTTCGTCAATTTAGTCAAAAAGGATTGTTTTCAAATCATTTTCAAAAAATGTAGGGATATCGCATCTAAATCCATTAGCGTCATCGTCCAAGTCAACAAGCATTATTTTAACAGGTTTTCCAAAAAAATTGAGGTGTCACCTCTACCTCTTGTCCTCATCGATTTGGTTAGCAATGTACGTTTTCAACTTGTTTTCTGAAGCACTTTGAGACAATTGCCTTTATGGCTTGTTGTTCATTGATTGTGTTAACAAGGTGGGTTTTAACCTATTTTAAACTATTCTAGATCTATGGGTGGCTAACCTATTGTAACGACCCGTTTTACGTATCAAATGATCATAAAATATTTTTATTTAATTCTCTAAGGGTCAGATCATTCTCATCTTTTGATATGTTGTTCATGGGATGTGGGACATGTCCATGATTTTTACCAATTTTGTTTGTGACCATTTTGCCCCTGTAATTTTTATTTAGGGCATTACTTTTGAATGGGGTCGAATCAAGAGCTGGGATTGATCTCATTGGATCAGAAATGGTGTTTCCAATTCCGTAGAGTGGTCACATTAAGGATTTGGCTGAGTGGTTTGGGAGAAATCATTGTTTTAGTGTTGCTAGCTAGTTTTCTGGACAGGCTAATTAGTCATTAGTGGGCTGATTAGTAGGGCCCATTAAGGCTAGGGGATATTGGCTATAAATAGGAGGGTAGGGGTAAAGAGAATGGTTTAGTCTCTTCATTTCTTATTTGGTTGGATGCCAGTGATTTTGCGGTTCAACCAAATACACCTCCACTTCATTTCATTCATAGATTTATAAACTAGGATTGAAGATCAACATCGAGGAAGCGTGGATCGCATCAATTGGATTTATTAGGAGGTCGTTCTTCGTTTTACGGATTTTGGGATTGTTGCTTTGTAGTTATTTTGTCGATTTGGTGAGTGATAATCATCTCTCACACAGATTCAATCGAGTATATGAGTTTGTTTGATCTTAATTTCATCCATGCAAGTTATATTCACCTAGATCTAATTAGTGTAAGTATATTTTGAATTCAAATAACACCATAGGATCTAAATTAACTAATTATAAAGGTAAATTCATATGTTAACATGAAATCATATGTTTATGCAAGTTTGGATCCAAATATTGATTCGTTTATCGTTTTACATGATTTGATGAATTTAGTATGATTGTATGATGATTATTTGATGTGCTAATGTTTGTTTGATGATTGCTTGTTGAGTTATTGATCATTTGTTTGAAATTGGTCGATTTGGACGAGATGTATGCATAGATGTTCATTGTTAAAGCTTAGATTGTTTGGTCGGAGCAAATCGGAGGTTCGGCTGGTCGGAATCGGATGAAACTTGGCGGAGAAGCTCCAAAGGAGTAGTCGAGGAGATCTGGAAAGTTTGAGCTCCATACTCCAAAATCTTGATGGGTCGGTTCTAATGGACCGTGAGTGGATAGATCGGTCGCGATTCATAGTGTAGATCGGGTTGCACGAATGTTGATCAAGTCGGCACAAAGATGGACCGCATGGATCGGGGGTGCTTGGATCACATGGGTCATGTGTTTGACTGGATCGGCATGGTTCGATGGATCGGGTCGTATGGGGATCGGGTCGGTCTATTTGGGCATGGAGGAATGCACCTGGGTGCGATGGATCAGATCACATAGGTCATGAGTCGTGTGTACAGATGGGTCGGTCGCACATGTATGGACTGATTTGCTTTGATGGAGTTGATCGAGTGATGGATCGTGTGTGAATTCGAGTCGCATGGTTTGATCGGGCCAGCGTGGCTCGAATGGATCGTGTCATGGAGTGTCTGGATCATTCGGATCGTGCAAGATAGATGGATTGGATGTGATCCTTAGTGTGGATTGTGGGTCGCTGGATGCGATCCATGAAGATGCATTGGTGAGCGATCCATCAAATATTGACCAAATGAAGTGATTTTTGATGATTCGAAGATGGGCGTAGCTTCGATGTGAATTCAGGTGGAATATTCAAAGCATAGTTAATTAATCGTTGATCGTGGGATGACTCAATGAGGTTATAAAGATGACTCAAAAGGGGGTTTGAGCTCCTAGATAATGGCTTACTCAAGAAGGTACTTGAGCTTATGAATATAGTCTTCAAGGTGGAGGACTAGAGTTGAAGAGCCAAGGGATCGTCATTAGTCGGAGGTTCTAGTGGACTCAAAGTAGGGATATAATGGGGGCACCCAAAAGACTAGGTTATTAGTCGAGTACCTTAGGCAGTCACGATGGGCCAAAATACGAGTCACGGTGGCATATGAAGTTTTGCTAGAACCGGGGTTACCATTAGCCCTTGACGGATGGTAGAATGGGCCAGTCATACAATTAACAATGGATTCAAGGCAAGTAAAATGGTAATAGCCAGTGTCATGGATGTTGTTGTTTTCTTGTATCATCTTGTATGGATTATTTGACGTCGAGAGGGATATTTCTTGGGTGCTTATCTGATGTTGGTTTCGGTCTTCGGGGTTTGTGCTCGAGGGGTATTAAACTCGGTTATGATGGTTTGTGCTTGATAATTGATTGCTATGGATGTACTATTTGTTCCTTCTCTAATTCTCTGGGAAGGCTATTACCATAAGTTGTGGAAGAGAAGTGGGACTGAGAATTCTTCTCTGTTGATGTATTGGAAGGTCAGATGATTGAACTGTCTATTTTCCATATACTTTATTGATGATGTTGACAGTTTTTTTATCGCTCATTAAGATTGTTGTCTGACTCAAGGTTTTATGTTTCCTTTTATTACCTTGGGTTTTTTATCCATGTTGTGGATGGACGGACTAAGTAGCAGGTAGTAAATCTTGATGAGGACAGTGCTACTGAGCTACGACGAGTTGGAGGCTAACATATTATCTTCTACTATATGTATCTATTGTTTCCACTGATGTATGTTACTCTGAGTAAAATTGTAGTGAGGCTTTTTTTACAGATTCTGATGTATTGGATATTTTTCATGGTGATATGAAAAAGACAAGATTCTGTTCATTTGTGCTTCACTATTATCTCCTGTTGTATATGTTCTATTATATTTTATCCATGTACTATGAGTTATACGACAGGTTCATTTTGTGTTATTATACCATAAGTGCAGGAGTTATGGGCGGTCATCACACCTATGGACATGGGTAATAGACCTTTGGATATTGATTTAGTCATCTTTTATTGACAATCTACGTTTGGTTGAAGAGTCAATAAAGACAAGATCAATAAGACTTGTCAAGCCTTTTGATTTTCAATATTATGGTTCTATATCATACATTCTTTGCTTTATGTTATCAAATAAGTTGATAAAAATTGCAGCATGTTTCTAGTTTATGGTGGCTAATCATACCATTACTTATCATGTTATCAATGCAGATACGATTGCTTGATGTTATTGCATAAGTTGTTACACGTGATTACACATGTTGGGATGCCAATGGGAATTAATATATCATGTTACATTGGGGATACTAATGGATGAGAATATAGAGGTTACCAATAAATTTAAATGTTCTTAGGATACAAGATTAAATATGTTTCAGAGGTTCATAGGCATCCCACTAGTAAAACAATGGCATGTGTGTGATGATTATTCACATGTGTAGATGGGTTCAATGTCATCTTACGGATAAAACTATGGGGTGTGTGGTGGATAATTCACATCCAGTGGAGAGCTACTCCATAAACTTTTATTCTCAAATAGATAGGAGGGTGATTAGCCTAAATGGTCGGGGATGGACAACAATATTATATATATTAAGAGATGGGTAATCTCAATTTAGTAAGCAAGTGGGTAACTTGCAGACAAATAGATAACTTGTTAATATAATAGTTAATCATAAAACCGTTAAGGTAGTTAGTTCTAAAAACGAGGGATGAGTAAACGTTGGCACATTATTATCATCACTTTTGCTTTAACCATCATGAATGCATCAACACAAGAATAATTATTATATAGCATGATACTAATGAGAGAAAATATGTTTCGCTATGTGGTGTAGTCCTCATTAGATATCTATTTGTTTTGGGACAGTCGTTATTTTCACATCAGTGTGTTGTATGATCCAAAAAAATTATTTCCTCCTTTGACTCTCGGATACTCATTTGAGTAAATTGAGAGTTAGGGTATTTATGTTCTTCTTCAATGAATAAGATTCTGTAGACGTTCATGAGGCATTGAGCTATTGTAGGAGCATCTTTCCGATGTGTTTTATCTATTTGAATGTCGGCAAAGGTAAAGATGTTTACTTTCTATACTAAACTCTGATCAACCAAGGGGGATCTTCGTATGTCGCTCTTAAAGATAATTTGTAGTAATTATATTTTGATATGAATACAGGTTTTGTGAATGCAAAAAGTAATGAATGATTATTAATGAATGTTGTTTTGAAGAATTTACATATTTTCGTGTTCTCTGACGTTATGATTCATTTACTTATTTGTTTTCTATCATTGAAAGTTAATACTATAAATGACTGCAGTATCTGTAGCGTTTAGATTTAGGACTCAGAAAGGGGGATGTTACATGAAGTGTTCAAAAATCCAGGTCATTACAAAAGAGAAAATTGAAACTATTTTTTTTTTTAGAAATAGAGCGAGGCCAATACATGAAAAGGAAATTTTATGGGAAGGAGCAAGGAAAGAGTTGAGAAATAGCGATCAAGACCAAAATGTCCTTGAATGATGTTGCTTGAATGTTGTCTTTTAATTAGTGCAGTTAGTCGCATCCAACTTAATTCTTTTAATTTTATCAATTATTGCAATTAACTTAGTCACTCGATTTAGCTTATCTTATAATCACCTTTTTTTGCTCTTATTGCATTATAATGTAATTGGTGGAATTAATCGATATTTGAATCACATAATTTTTATATTATTATTTGATGGAATTAATGTATTGGAATTAACTGATATTTGTTAATGATATAAAAAAAACCTTTTAGTTTCTGCATCGCGACATTAAACTTTCTGATTTTTTAGTGCTATTTTCTAGATCACAATCAAGGTAGTATCATTTTACGCAATTTTTAGAGTATTGCGTCTTACACTATTTAATGCAACCTAATTGTTCTTAATCAGAGTATCATGTGCAATTTTAGGGATACGTCCTTTTTTTAAACTTTATTAGGTCGACATCGTTCTATACATTGAAATACAAATTATGTTTATGGAATTATTTAGCCTAGTTGGCGCTTAATCTTTGTGGTTGGATGTAATGGTTACTAAGATATTTGTAATATTAAAAACGCGATATTAAATTCAGTATATTTATCGAATTTTAGTTTTGTTTTCACCATTAAATCATTACATTTTATTATCTTTCTATTAAGATCCATATGTCATTTGTTTTGATCATTTTTTCACAGATAAATATTTAACCCTTGAATATGTTAAGCAAGTATTTGTCTTGAGACCGTCGTATTATTGTTGTTTGAGTAAGATGGATGTTGGTCGTTGAGTGAGGAGGTAATGTCGGAGGTTGTTGTTTGAGTAGGATGCATGTTGATAATAACTAGTTGTAGGTGGAGTTACTGGTCTCTAATGAAGGTGGTGGAGTTGGAAGAAGTATCTGTATATGTTAAAAGTGAGATGATAAGGGAGATGATGAAGGTGGAAACAGGTGGTTTGATGCTTTGAAGCAGGTTGCTTGGTGAAGTCTATTGTCGTGGTCGAAGGTGAGGGAGCTGCAATGATTTGCATATAGAGTTCGTTGATCATTGAGGTTATCGGTCATGATTGAAACGGTATGGAAATGCTGAAGATTTTGAGAAAATACAAAGGTGCATTGTGCCATTCTGATTTGCTAAGTTGGTCGGGTATTGAAGGAGAATTGAGTTTTGGTCTTTGGTTGATTGTTTGGGTTTGAAGGTTGGAAGTTTTAAAGATAGTAGTGCTTGGAAGGAGGGCTTGATGTAAGGTAATTGGTTGTTGGTTTTAGCGCGGGGTTACTATTACTGGTACATGATTGAAGATGCATGTCGATGATGTTGTTGAGGCGATAAGATGATGTTTTGTTTTCGATCAACTCATGGGTGACATGGCATGCAAGGGCTAGTGAGGAGATTTTAAGGAACAAATGAACCGGACTAAAGAGTTGTAGCATGTACAAGTAATTGTGAATAGTGCAAATAAAATGTTGGGCTATAATATGTAAACAGATTTGTAATCTGTAAATTGAAGAAATATTCACCTGAAATTCCCTAGATAAGTATTTGTCAAACAAATTTTTGCTTGGGAGACAATATGAATTTTGCTAACAAATGTATGTTGAACTTGCACAACGGATAAATATTTGATGGAAAATTTATCTTGATGACGATCTAAATTTCACAGACAAATATTTGCCTAAAGGTCAAATAATGGTCAAACAAATATTTGTCCCAATCAAACTCTTAAGATCAGATTGACATCCCCTTATATCCAAAATTGAACATAGATTGGCATCCTGGAAAGTCAATTCCCTATCATCGGTCGGTCGTCTCACACTTGCTCAATCTGTTCTCTTTGCAATCCCCTCTTACTGGATGTCCTTCCACAAAATCCCAGCCTGGGTCATCACTAGAATTGATGCCATTTGAAGTTCATTTCTTTGGAATGGGGGTAAAGTTAAGCGCTTAATATTTGGCCAACAGCTTGTCTGCCCCGAGAGCACGGGGGTTTAAGCATCCCAAACCTCGCCCTCTTCAACCAAGCACTGTTAGCCAAATGGTTATGGCGTCTCCTTACCCCTGGTTCCTACATCTGGAAAGATTGGATTCTAGCTCGTCTCTACGCCTCAAATCCGAATCTTGTTCTTTATTGCCCTCCAGTATCCAGACCATCCCCTTTCTGGGCGGGGGTCATATCCACTATTCCTAGGATCAAATCCCTCTTTCATGTTAAATTGGGTACTGGCAATGGTTGCCTCTTTTGGCTTGACATTTGGTGTAACCATCTACCTCTCGCTCAGCTATACCCAAATCTATTCTCCACATCCACTGGGCCATACTCCTCTGTCTCAACTGTTTTGGGCTCCAGCCCATTTAGTCTCTTCCCCTCTGGCCTTTTTGGCCTTAATACCCTATCTGATATCCAACGAATTTATAGTATTGCTACTTTAATTAACCCCTCTATTGGGCCTGATGACTATTTGTGGGCTTTATGCCCAAATAAAGGATTCTCTGTCTCTTCTTACTACAGCTTTCTTTCTCACCCAGGGCGCTGCTTCACTTTTCCACTCCTCTGGAAATGTCGATTGCCACCTCGTCTGATCTTCTTCCAATGGTGCCTCATCCACAATTGAATCAACACTAGAAGTAGTCTCTGGATATTGCGCATTTCGGCTGACTCCCGATGTACGTTCTGCAGCATGCACGAAGAAACCAGGTGACCGAAGTAGAGATGATCCTCAAACCAGAATACATGCACCTGTTATCCCATCCTCGGATGAACTCCAGGCTATCATAACCAGGCCTTCATATACAGTTGGGCTCGAAACTTTCACATAGATTTGGTGGTTGGGACATGAGAGGAATATGCTTTGACATGGATCTCCACCCGAATGATAAGCGAGATATGGTCGAGGATCTGACTGCTACTAAGAACCTTGTGACTAGTCGTCTTGATGCGGCTCGGCTCTTGGAATCACATCCAGCAATGGTTGGAACAGCTCGAAAAATCCAACCACTTCACCTACTTCATTGCCCCCAACCCTTTCTCGTACTTCTATTGAAACATAATGGTTTCATGTTCTTTCATGGATTGGTTATTCCTCTCCGTTCGTATCTCCAACTCCAATTTCGGTCTCAATTAGTTCGCAAGATTGAATGGCCAAACCCTTTCAAATTGCCTAGATTTTATTTTTTTGATCACCTTTTCTTTGCCTGTGACTTCTCTTTTAGGATCTGGGCCGGAACTAGCTCCTTTCTGCTAGGCTTCATCATCCCCAACGTCACTTCTTTCTTCGAATATTGGCAGTATAACCCAACATATCAATTGATTGGCTCCATTGTGTCGATCTTTAGTTGGTGCATTTGGATTGAACGCAAGACACACATCTTTAATAAGCAAAAAAAAGCACTTCTTTGGTACTTGTAGTTACATCGTTTACCTGTTTGAAACATATACAGGAGCTTCCCGACATGCTCGCTTCAGACACACTCTCCCGGCGCCTCCCTCACTTGGCACTCAGGGTAGCAGTTCGGCCTATCATGGATGAATGCTTATGGTGCTTTGCTCGAGTTCGCTTGGCAAGCTTATGTTGTATGTTGTTTATTAGTTATCACTTACTACTGGTATGTTGGCTTGTATGCTCTATGCATTATGACTCTTGTATAGGCTGCTTATAGGACGTACTATGTCTTAAACGTTATGCAACTGGTTGGCTCTATCAACCAGACTATTATATTTACATATTATTATGCTAATTGGCTATGTAGCTCTATGCTGCACAACCGTCTTCAAAAAAAAAAAAAAAAAAAAAAAAAAAAGAGGTAAAGAAAAAAAAAAGGTCCCGTATTAATACAAAAGGAAATCATCAAAACATATGGCATATGAATCTTATCTAGAAAAGCACAATTTTGATTTAACGATGAAAATGAAATTAAAATCCAATAAATCTACTGAAGTATATTGCATTTTTAATATTACTATTAAACTTCATATAATTACATATACAAAAAAGTATTAAATAAGGTAAATATTCCATAGATTTAATTTATATTTCAAAGTATGAAGAGATGTGAACCTAATTTTATTTAAAGAGATGAATACAAGCCAAAAGTTCATTTCCTACGGTGCAAGACATGCATTGGTGCAATTTGTTATTTTAATGCACATTGTTTAAAAATTTCAATATTTGTTATTTTACTTTTCTATAAAATAATATATGTTTCCTATGCATAAAAAATAAAATAAATAGTACATTCAAAAGAATATATATACTTATGCATTTTTATTACTTATTTTAAATAAAGCAAACAAATTGATAAAATACAATTTACCGTTGCTAATTTTATATTGATGATTGTGTACTGTATTTTATTACTTGTAATTTTAAAATCAAGATTTACAACATGAATTATTTTACCTACACGCATCTCCCTAAATAAGATATGAAAGATTTTACCTTCATCATCTCTCACAAATACAGCAAATGATAGGTAGATAATACCAAAGCCGTATGCACCATGACCCACAGGCGTTAGCAGCAGCTAGCAACTTTAAAATTCAAGAGTTCATGGTAAATTGTATTTGTTTTTACATTCAGCGTGCAGCTGAATACACATCAAACAGTCACATGCATCAACAATTACATTTACACTTTTGTATACATAAATGATACATGATTGATTACGGGTTGATCTTCTTTCTACAAGTAAACAATGAGTTAATACACAAATAAATCAGCTAGTTTTTTCTTGCGTACATCTGTGTGTATGGTAGTAATACATTGTCGTATACTGGTTTGAAATATATAACCTTTTAGGATGAGGCTTCTGAGACTGGATATCGGAGAACCTGTTGAAGAAGGCGTGCGGCCAGACGCTGTGAAATTCCTCCAGCAACCTTGCCACCAAGGTTTCTAGCTTCTGGTTCTTGAAGAACCTGTTTTACATAATGTGTCAGAATTTCAAAAAAAAAAAAAAACTATTACAACTTATTATATACATATACATATATACACACACATGCATATAGAGGAGCGTTCAAAGGAATTCCTACCCATTCATGAGCTACATCAGTTCAAATCCAACAAAAATTTGTACATGTTCAATCCACGTAAATATCATCTTTTATCCAAAATTTGAGTTCGTTCTGACATTGGTAACATTTTCAAAATCTCAGCTTAATTATTCACCATTCAGACATTTATTCGAACCGTTAATTTTAAAAATCAAATATATTATTCTACGAATGTCGGAACAAACTCAAATTTTGGATAGAAGATATTATAAATGTGGATTGAATATCTACAAATTTTATTGGATTTAGATTGGTGTAGCTCACGAATGGGTTGGAATACTAAATGGATGCTACAAAACAGAGATGCCCCGGAACACCTCATTTTTTTAAACATCAAATATTATATATATATATATATATATATATATATATATATATATATCCGTGCGTGCACGTGTGTAAGAGAGAGCGAGAGGCACGCTCCAGAGCATCTCATTTTTTTAGCATTCCATTTTAGGCCACTAATTTTAATTAAATAAGTTAGTGAAAAGAAAGAGAAACCAGAATGCGGTGGAAATCAAGAAGGTTATAGAGATGATGCATTGTATGGGGTGCTCTTGATCCTACACACACATTACATACACACACATTAGAATTAGTGTTACAATTTGGAATGTTAAGCTTATGACAAAAACAAAATTAGCTATCGGCTACAATATACATAATTCTAGATGAAAAGCAAATTTTCAGAAAATGGGAAAATATACCTAAAATGTGAGGAAAAATGAATAAAAATAGAAATTTACACAGTTTTCCATTATCGCACAAGAGTCCATTGTTTGATTCTAACTGAACAGAGAGCGTGCACAAAGGATACAGGCTATGGAAACCATTTGAAATCCTAAACTGTAGCCATAATAATTGCATGAAGTTACTGCTCAAAGCACATTATTAAGGAAGTTTTTGTGCAAAACAATCTGTAATTAAGTCACCCTATGTTGGAGATGTTCTTACATAACTTTTAACAAAAGTATAAAAATATCTATTAAAATATTTATGCATCAGCACTGAATTTCAGTTCTGGTGTCAGTGCGTACTGGCAATCAGTTGAGTTATAACACCAGTAAATCTTGGCCTCTCCTTGGTGTGAAAAGAGAGAATTTATATTATTTAATTCGGAAGACGTGGTTGAAATCAATGAAGATTGCCAGATGTCCGCCACAAGCTCCGAAGTAATAATATAGTGAAATGCAAAAGTGAGGAAATGTATCATTTAATTCAGAACTTGTGGCTGACTTTAGAATGATCTGAGGTGGAGCAAAAATTAGGTGCAGCTGATCATTATGAATGAACAAACACACGTGTCTAAACATATGAATTTAAAACTTGGCTGCCCTTTGATAAAATCAAATAATAAATCCTTAAAATAATTTCATTTGACAATGGCAAGTTACTGCTTAACGAACAATAATAAATATAAAATGACGAGTGATCAACCATTAAATTAATATTCAACAAAAATGTGGTTAGCCGAGTAACAAAATGTCGTGGAAGACTTGAAAGTGAACTTCTATGAATATCAATCTGAGTAAGCTACCCTTGAGCACAACCACTTATTCAGTTGAAAATTTTAACAGAACTAACTATGGTGCATCCACATATGCCTATTCACTTCTCTCTGGCTAACTCAACTCTTCCCCATGATCACTGAACTGAACAGAAGAACTAACCGTAAAGAAATTTGCCATTTTAAAACAAACCATTATATCTTAACTATCTTAATAAACGACAAAAGTCCACCATTTTATTATCAAAACAACAATGTCTACATCGTTTTGAACCATAACCGCTCCAACGGTCATCTCAACAGCTAGTTTCTCCCCTCTATTATAAGTTATACAACTCTTTCGTTCACTTCAACAAAATTCTTCAACATTCTTCTCCTACTACTCAATATCACCTAATACAAAACCATGTTGTCATCTGGTATATAATTCGCAAACACTAAAAACATAAAGGTGGATACCCAGTGCCAAAGGCTCCCGTACTCAAACACTAAAAACATAACCAAAAAAAAAAAAGTTTTATCAAACTTCAACATTGAACCTGTGATACCCTTCCTCTGATTATAGGGATGTTCGTCCTTTCATTGTACAACAGTTCCTTTACCATAAATATGATTATATGTCATATCAAAACATCCATTATTTTCAACCTTATCCTCGTAGCATTTAACCTAACACTCCTCAAAAACATCCAAAATACTATTCCACTGCACCACGATCATGCTACCACCAACGCGACCCTCTTAACTACGTGTTCACAAACAGCACACAAACCATGGAGTGTTCATGGCCGTTGATGACACGCGTGGTGACCAACAACATCATCAATTTAACGTGCAACAATTAAATTTCGTGATCAAGTTGTTATAAGAAAACTAGAAAAACGATTTTTTTTATGCCCACAATGTCTCAAACGCTAATATTGAAGAAAAACCGACAATGAAGAGCAGAAAAATGTGGAAATGAAAGCAACCGGAGCGGACGAAGGCAATGCTGAAAAGAACGGAGTGGAAGAACCCCAATTATGCCAAAGCCCTGAGCACGACAGGAAGAAAAGGAAGTAGAAAATTGAAGCATATGTTTCAAGAAGAAAAGGAAGTAGAAACATTGAAGTATACGATCGGAAGACTTTGCAATAAGAATCAATTTGGCAAGGGTGCAACTTCCACTGGAATTGAAGAAATCAAATAATTTGAGGGTATTGAAGATGAAGTGGAACTAAATGATGCAAGAGAAAAATAAGTGAAATTTACTTCCAAACAGCGTGTAGGGATGAGCATTTGGTTGGTTTGGTTTATCCAATGATGAAATTGTCAAACCAAACTAGAACCAATAAAAACGAAAACCAAACCAAACCAAACCAACCAAATTAAGTTTGATTCGATTGGTTATCCGATTAAACCGAACTAAAAATACTTTCACTTTATGTTTGGAATGTTCACTATGATTTGAAATAAATTATAAATATATGATTAGAGTATTATTATTTATGATTTTTTATGCTTTCTAGTAATAATTTTGACACATAGGTGTTGATTGAAATTTACTTAAATAACTGAACTAACCTAAAATATCGATAATTTTGAAAATATAGTAAAAGTTCGGTTAATTTGGTTAAACCGATAACCGAACTTAATAATTTCTCGAGCCAATTACAAACCAATTTAATTTCAAAACCGAACCAAACCGACCAAAATAAATTGGTTTGGTTGGTTTATTTGGTTTAACCGAATAATGCTCACCCCTAACAACGTGTAACGCTTGCAAAATCTTGGTTAGGCTTTAAAATTGTAATACTTTAGAAAATAACATGAAAAGTGGAAATTTTGACAAAAAGTTGCTGAAATCTACAATTCTTTGAGGAAAAGTGTCGAAAGTTTGGGTTTCATTGAGATAAGGTCATCGATTCATGAATCCTGCATGCCAAAATTATTCAGCAATATCGTCTAAAGTAAAGCAAAGAAGTGATGTTGCTTCTTCCGACATTTAGAGTGCGGTTAACATTTCATCTAAAGTTATGAGTATATGAAGTTTATATACCCACTTTTGCTATGTTATAGATAGATGAGGCTTGTAAGGCTTACTATCTTCAATATGGTCACTCGTTCACGTTTCAAGGTACTTTGAACTGTTTTCCTATCTTCCAAAATGAAAAAAAAAAAAAAAAAAAAAAAAATCATTCATGAGCAACGAAAACGTACTTTGATTCCAATCCAAGTATTGAGCCCGGCTCCTAGGAAAAATCACCATTGTTTAGAACAATTGATAGTCGTCCATTTGGTAGAAATAAGCTTGTTCAAATAGGATAACAGAGTTAGCAATGTTCATGGAGGCATATAACATAAGTACGCCTTGGAAACCAAACAAAGCATGCAAACTTTGCAAAAAAAATTACTTCAGTCAAAGAATGAATTTCAACAGATGCTTATACAAGATGGTGCGAAGGAAGCAGCGGAGTAATGAAATAAGGCTAGCATACGGAGAAGAGCATGATTAAACTCATCACATGCGACTTCAGCAAGCTCTCCTTTGCATCAAGAATTTACCAAAAACAAAAGTTTGATCAAAGAGAAAGAGATAGTGAAATTGGTGGTTATAGAGATGGTCTTCGATGATTGGTTATTTTAATTGAGGTCCATTAGTGTTGTTTAACGTTTGTCCTATTTCTGTGATTCATATGTTTGTCCTTTTTGTGAATTATAATGTATTCATACTTCTATTTTCATTTTGAGTTGTGTTTTATATTCTAAACTAAGAATCTTTGTCACATAAAGTTTGCAGCAACAAACAAGCATACAACTCCACATAGTGCTGCCTAGAAAATATTGTGAAAAAGCACGCATCTCTGCATACAACTCCACAAACAATCAAACATTTTACTCAGACTTTACTCGAACACGCTCTATTGCATCGTCCTACCATTCCTCCATCTGGAGGTTCATAAGTAATCAATTATTTGATCAGGCAACGTGAAGCGACGTGTTTGATCCTTGGTATCGTTAACTATTGCAATATACTCCTCGATCGAGTTTGGATTCTTATGTGATATTGCAATATACTCCTCGATCGAGTTTGGATTCTTATGTGATCTTGCTATGCTTTTGAACATGTCTGAGTAATTGTTTCTTTGATGTTCGAAGATGCCTCCTTTATCTTCTGCAATCATGTTATAAATTATATATGCACTTATACACAATATCAGAAAGGATTCAGATGTCATGAGATCGGGCAAGATTTTGTAGAATTTAGAACTTTGCTTCTAAAATTCGAAAAGTATGTTCAATGTGCATTATGTAGTGGGCCACTTTATTTGTTAAATATATTTTTTATCGTTAGGGCCTCAAACCCTTAATTAATGTTCTCAAGTTCCAAATAATTCTATCCATAAGGTAATAGCACATTCGATGCACTATGTCACCAACACTATACTCTATATTCGACATTTGTCATCTTCAAGAATAAAGAACAAGCGATTGTTTTAAAATGTCGATATCATTCAACAAACCTAATACTCTAAAAAAACATGTTAAACCTACAAGTCATCAGATGCAACTGCATTAAAAATCATGGTCGGCACCTTCTTATGGCATGTGAATGTTTCTCTCTACCCACTTGGAGAATTCTTCCACATCCAGAGCATGTAATCCAAACTGCCTAAAATGCTTAGAAACTCACTGTGTTTCCTCTACCTAGCAATCTAGCAATACCAATGGGCCTGGCCTGAGTAAGCGATAGGACTTAGGACTGAACCAGCGATTACAGTTTTGCAAAATTACCCGATTCAATCTAATAATATTTTCGTCAATTGTGCAAGCCTGATATACTCATCTAGTTCATCACCAAACGTGTCCTGACTTGGCAATCGCAATGTGGCCGAAATTTTGATTTGTAGAAAAATTACTGATTCGAGTGCATTATTTAATCTATGAGTAAAACATAAATTCTTCACATTGAGGTTTTTTTTTTTTAATGAAACTATCTGAATTCAAGCGAAATCATTAACAAAGCAATGAAACGTCGTAAGTAGAGTTTTAGATAAGTAATTCCTCGTCTTTCTTTCTTGGTCGTGAGTCGTATCTGTAGTCTTTCTTATATCTACAGTCAATTCTTCTATGATGATTGATATCGCGGTGGTTGTTGGAAGACACTTCATCAAAGAAATGAGAGTAACCATGCGTAAAAGTAAAACAAAATCTTGACAACGAATTTCTTTGTCATCATTTCTTCCAAATTTTGATTAAAATAATAATGATGAGAATTCATTTTTATTTCTTGTAAAATATTAACACACATGAAAACAATTGTAAAATATTAATGATTGATACCACGGTGGTTTCGTTTAAACAAGCAGATTATTTATTAACTATTTATATGTATGTTTCGTGTGAAAAATTAATAAAATATTAATAACAATCGCTGCTTGGATTCCACAGGATTATTTGGTGTTGATAAAAGCATACATGAAAACAATTGTAAATACATGGAAGACATGATCAGTCAGGGTTTCTAAATTCCCGTTAACGAAGCTTATAACAATTATCTGAATTGTTGATCAAGATGATGATAAATGAATAGTTGACGTATATACGCCATTTTAATAAGGCTCGTCGAAAATACCGGAAAACTATAGTTGAAGCAATACACGATAACATTTTTGAATTGTCTCAAAAAAGTAATACTCGCGTTATCATTTGAATGTGTACAAGATTTTAGTGTACATGCTGAGATTTTTATGTATCCCTATTTGTTTTCTTAGTACCGTGTATCTTTTAAATTTTGTTATTTTAATTTCTTAGATCGACGCAGTTCTTGTGTAATTTCTAATACAATGTATTTTCTAAGTCCAATAGGATCATAGTTAATAAAAATACATGAACATAGCTAAAACAACCATGGCATAAACAGAGATAGCTCGGAATAAACAGGATTAATAACAACAATTCTAACAAATACACACAACCTTGACATAAACATACATCATGAATAAAATTTGCAGATCAATTCTCTATAATCAATTTGAAACTGTATTGTACTAAGTTTATTACATAGCGTGTCATCTCACTTCCAAGCTCAGTGGCGTAACCAACGACACGTTGAGATGATAAATTGTAAATTCATTCACGTTACCCAACCGCTTGAGAAATTGAAGCATCTAAAGCAGTGCTGATCGGTATCATTTCCGTTTTTGATGATGAAAATTAAGCTGGCACTCCACATCTACGACAAACTAAAAGAGAATCAATATATTGTTCTCTTTCAGGTTGATGGTTACTGTCTCCCCTATAGGTTTTCTTTTATTGTTGTACTATAAGCTCCAGTCCCCCCCCCCCCCCCCCCGTTTCTTTCGTTTTCCCAAATGCTCTGTTCAATCTACTTACCAATGTATTTAATAGCAAATAGCGCAAAACATGAGTGTGTGCTTTGAGCACTCTTGGTCTGTTTTTGTGAACCATAGGAGAAAGACATTTTTTTTCTCCACTTTTGGTATATATGTTTATATTTCTTGTAAAAAAAAAAAAAACCCTAAACTTGTGATATGCTTTATAGAGCATGTCATTTTGTTCAATTTTGTTTTGCATTTTTACACACGTTAAATGAGACTAAAGTAGTCGTGGTTTATGTTTACATAAATATCAAATCACATATTTATGATTATCATACTACAATAAACAATTCTAATTTATAACTGAAGATACATAATTGGTTTTAGTATACCTGCACTGGTTTGTGCAATTTAACTTTATCAGGGATTTTTCCAATGTACATACATAAAATAAACAAACAAACAAAATAACATGTTATTTTGGTCTATTCTTTATTTTACGCTTTGACAAGTCATTTTGCACTGCAGATGACTCATCTGCAAATTATAGGTTAAATAGCACACATCCAGCATTATGGGCAATTTTGTGCTACAGCATGTCTTGTGAGTGACTAAGATATCAATTTGCATTGCTTATTTGATTAGAGCAACACATCCTTGCAGTAGTCAATTTTACTTGTATGCTTTAAATATTTAAAATGGTGAAGTCCAATCTGTAAATTATATAAATCAACGTATGGGATCGGGGTGAACATCGTTTGCAGGGGATGATATACATCAACATAGCAGTGAACCCCATAAAATGTTGGAACAACCATCAACCAACCAAGATAGCTAGCATCTGAAACGTGATATCATACACGATACTCCCAACTAGGTTGTGTGAGATTGTTGATAACTGGAGGTACTATACTACCATATGGCGAATAGCAATTGGCTCTAACCAATTTTGTCGAGGTTGCATGAGTAATGGTATTACTGGATGCTGTTTAAAATTTATGTCAAAAATCTGGTATGATGGCCTAATTATGATGAAGCTCTCAACTGACTACCAACCGGTATCTCTGGTCACAGTAAGCCGGTCCACAATGCAGATCATCATATGGTATGTGTCGGGTGTGGATCATCAGAAATTGCATTGTTATCATGAAACTGCTTTCAACATCTCTTACTAAGATATCGATAACTACCAAACGTACAAGGGTACGAAACCAATCGAAATAACTGCATCCTAAGCACCCTAGCTATCTAGTCAGGGGTACTGCATATCAAATCACATTTCAATTGCTAGTCATTTTGATTAGTCAGTGACAATTTCTACTTATTCACGAGTCAAACGCTATGTTGATATATTTCACCAGTCATTTTGATTGGTTGATGGCAGTTCCTACCTTTTTAATTGAATGCTATGCTTATATAAACTCATCCTAATGCACGTGATCATTACCCTGATCATATAGAAATATCATACGTTGATTATAGGGCTGTAAACGGATGCAGTCGGATACGGATAGTGCCGTATCCGAATCCGTATCCGAAAATGAAAATCCGTATCCGAATCCGTATCCGATATCCGCGGATACCAGTTAAAAATATCTGTATCCGTATCCGAGGATATTTTCGGATATCCGAAAATATCCGTATCCGCCTTAGCGAATACGGATATCCGAAAATATCCGAAATATCCGTATCCGAAACTTAAAACTGTACATTGGATGTGTATATCCGAAAATATCCGAAAAATATCCGAAAACATCCGAAAAAATATCCGAAAATAAAACAGTAAAAGTTTACAAATACATCGCTCACATACAAATTTGGCTCATAAAATATATTTTTTGAAAATGTGAATACATCTAATTAAAAATTACAAGCAGGACATCAATCAAATAATTTTCTTACAACAAATATTTTAAGACATAAAGTGTTCAAAATATGAAATACACAACCCTAAGACTAAAATAAAACAAAATATAAATCATAGAAGCACATACACAATTATGTTTTAATTATAACCATACCACAAAATAAAGTGAGTACATGATTTAAAATGTTGCATAATACAAAATATAACTTTCCTTTATAATTAAATAGTTGAGTTTAGCTTAGCTATTTTAAGGAAATTTATATATTAATTTAATCTTAAATATAAATTAAAAATTATATAATATATATACTACATACACGTATCAGAAAATCGGACGGATATTTTTCGGATACGGATACCACTATTACCATATCCGTATCCGAAATGATTTTCGGATATCGGATATCCGTATCCGCATCTCGGATAACGGATATTTTTCGTATTTTCGGATACGGATACGGACGGATATCGGATTTTTCGGGTACCCGTTGACAGCCCTACGTTGATTTATACGATTTACAGATGGGACCCCACCATATTGGATTATATATATATATATATATATATATATATATATATATATATATATATAGCACATGTTTAGCACTGACTTGTGATGATATGTCATGCCAACAGGGAAAGCAAGCGCAAAACGATATCTTGCAGACTAACACAGGCACAGACGCAGATGCATGCATATCATCGGCCCTAGATAGAGGCATGGGCTTGATTACAAGCTAAAGTACTCATATTCATGTTTGCACTTTATGTATTACTTATTATGTAATTTTGTTCTTGTATGTTATGAGAACAATCGTTTTTCCCATGCACTAGTGACGTAGTATGTATTAAGCGCTATGTAATGTATGATAAGTCATACTAAGCGACTTACATTCTAACGTGTTGTAACCACTATTGACTATTGAGCAGTTGCAGTTGTGTTATTTAGCATAACATAACGTGGATGAATCATAGCAGCTCGATGACATGATTCCCCGCGTAATGTATGTGTAGTTGTAAATTGTAATCATGTTATTCAGCTTAGCATATTGTAAAGCGATGAGTCATAACCAGCCAATAACAGTTGTAATCATGCTATTTGAGTAAATGCAATCACGATATTTAGCTTAGCATGCTGCCAAACGACGAGTCATAGCCAGTGCCTCAGTGGTCAGTCTTCTTAAGTACCGTAGCGATTAGCGAGTAGTTATACTCATGTTATTTAGCATATTGTCAAGCGGAAAATTATAATTAGTAAATGACATGTCTTTTCACATGCTGTAATCATCATTGAGTAGTTGCAGTTGTGGTTTTAGCCTACCGTACCCCTAAGCAATGAGTCATGATCAGTTAATCACTTATCTTCTTAAATACTGTAGTCATTGTTAAGCAGTTGTAATATTATATTTATCGCTTCCCTAAAAAGTTTGTAACATCAAATATACATTCTCAAATTCAATATGTCAAAATAGTGGATCACGGCCAATTTACCCTTTGTTCATCATATTTCCATGAATGTCCTTCAAACCATGACGTCCCTATGAGTTCATCTCAGGAACCATTGACCAAGTGGTATGTCGTTAAAAAAGATAGTACGTAGATTTAAGAGAGCAAGAGAAGAGAAGCAAAGGCAACAGAGAGAACAACAAAGATCCAACAAAGTCGTGGATAAGGAATACAGGAAGACTAATCTCAACCTAAAAGAGAATAAGAGGTTAATCCTCTTTCAATTTATTGTAGATGTGGTGCGTCGAATGTGTTTTCGTCATCAAATAAGGAAATGATATTGGTCGCAGCAACTTCATATGTTCCAATTTCCAAAACAGTTGTGTGTTATGGGAATGGATTGATAATCTATTATCACCTAAATAAATTGTTAATTATACTATTAAACTTGAAAATGAGATACCAACGCAGCTGCTTAATATTAAATCATGGTGTATGTCTGTATCGTGATTGTGCATGTTTGTGCTAGGATTATCGTTATTAATTATGTTTATGTACGACTGTGTTTTTGTGCCATGGTGTTTTAATTATGCTCAAGTATGTAGATTAGCTATGAATTCGTTGAACTTAAAAAAACATAGTACTTAGAAAAATACACAAATAGGGAAATACGCAAAAATAACAAATAAAACTTGGAAGATACGTAGTACATAAAAATTAAATAGGAATACATAAAAAGTATTCTGCTGTACACGTCTTAATCTCACTTAAATTACCTAACATAGCCGACCCGTATTTCATATGAAGCATGTCCATTAAAGCTCATATGATATTCGAAATGATAACACGAGTCCTAAGTTGTTTTTGACAACTCAGCATTTTCTTATATCATTTCAGCTGTAATTTTCTCAACAAGCCTTAGTAAAAGTGGCCCTAGTAATTCTAGTATTTCTTATACCTTCACCTTGACCTGATTTCTGGATGATTGTTAAAAGCTCCATTAACAACAATTCAAAAATATTGATTATATTTTCAACGTATTTACAATCGGTTTCAATGAAACGTTTCGAGGACAATGGACGCTTTGATATGGCATATAACTGTATCTATGTTGTGATAGAAAGAATTGTACTGATGTAAGAAAACAAACATCTTGATAATCAAATGAAGGATATGATAGGTTCATTGCTAAAGGTTGAGATGACAACGTTCTTTATTTTATTTTACCCTTTCTTCGGCTTTTTCTACTTGCAGATTTTTTACCAGATACCAACATGACTTTGTATTATGTGAAATAGAGTACCGAAAAGAAGAATGATGTTGATGAATTATGTTGTGAAGCATGAAAGAGTCATTGTTAAAGCAGAGGGAAGAAACTAACCATTGAGATAATCGTTGGAGTGGGGTTTAAGAGGCAAAAGATTTTGTCATTTTTACGATAAAATGGCAAAGTGTCTGCATCATTCTATTTTAAACGGCAGACTATTTGTCGTTTTGTCAATCAATTCGCTTATTCAATTTACTAGCCACATAAAAGTGTTGAAGTAGTCATGAAGAAGTGAACAAATCATATTTAGGTACATTGTGACTAGTTAGGTTTAAAATTTTAACTGAACTACTCACTGTTAGTTGAGCCCTAAAATGTGCTAACAAAGGTTAGAAAAAAATGCACAGAAATAGAGAAAACATATTGGAGGGGACGAATTTCAAAAACAATCTCCCAGGGTAGCCAAGGCGCTCTCGCTCAGGCGCCAGAAAAGCGCTCGAGGCGGCGAAGCACTAAAAAAAGCGCGCTTCAGTGAACAGTTTTTTTTTTTTTTTCGTGTCCAGACCCAAAATCGAGCCCACTTCGTTGAAATTAGGGTTAGCCTTGACATTCAACTGCCGTAAAATCGAACCGGTAAAAAAAAAAAAAAAAAAAAAAAAAGCAAAACAGGTCGAAAACTACCTCGACATTCAACTGCCGATTTTTAACAGCTCGATTTCAGTATCTTTTTTTTTTTTTGCTCGATTTCAATATCGAAGACGATCTCGGTGCAGCTATTTTTTTTGCTCTCATCCAATTTTTTTTAACATCTCGATTTTGCTCTCATCCTTTTTTTTCTGTAAGATAAAGCTTTTTTTGCGAAAAAATGCTGTTTTTTAAAAAAAAAAACAAGTGCATTTTTTTTTATGAAAAAAAAAAAGAAATGCTGTTTTTTTAAAAAACAAGTGCAGTGTTTGTTTTCAAATAAATGCAGTTTTTTTTTTTAAACAAATGCAGATTTTTTTTCATTTTTTTGAACAAATGCAGTTTTGTTTTTAAACAAGTAATGAAGTTGGAATTTCGTTATTTTAACTATTTCTATCGTTTGTAGACTTAAAGTGAATGGCTTTATGCCTTGTTTGTTTGGTTAATGATGATGGTATGATGTTTTAATCTCAATATTGCATTTATATACACCTTTTGAAAGCCAAAAATTGAGTTTTATGCTATTCTTCAAGTGCAGTTTATTTTGCTGTAAAACAGCAAAAGTCATGCTCAAGGCGCCCAAAAAAGCCCTAGGCGGCAGGCTGGGTTTTTTTGGGGCTTTTTTGCCTTGACTACCTTGCAATCTCCTTTAAAATCTGAGCAAGTAACTAAACCAACAAAAATCAGCACGTGTTATTCGCAAATATTCGCCCACACTTACATGCTACACATGCGCATATGATTATAAAAACTGAAATATAGTGAGTGCACTACATTATATGAAGGCATTATGTAGATAGAAAAGGCATAATGGTTACCTGAACAACCGGAAGCAAAATGGTCGGATCAAAATTTTGTGACGTCCTCAGAAGACCCCATATTCTAAACACTCTATCACGGAGTTCAAGCATTCGTTCTCTGTCGACATCTTTCATTCTTAAAGGTTGTAGTGTCTTTCCATTTGATATCAGACTTCTTATAGGCTCAGGTATTGAACTGTATGTATCGATAACTGCACCTAATGTAATTGCTTCACTTACACAAACAGCTTCTTTGACAACTAGAGCTCTCAATTCTACTCCATCGGGTCCAAGTAATAATTTTAAGACTGGCTGTAATGCCTCTTTAGCTGTAAAATCTCTATCTTTGGTTCCCTGAACTAGAAGATTTTCAAGCCTGTTCCATCTACAAAGAAGAAACAGGTCAGGTGCTAATGTACACTATAGTTCCTGAAACATCAAATTTTTATTAGCATGCCAAGAAACAAACAAAAAAATTGTAAATAAGTAAGTACAAATGTGACCATAATCTAATTTTCATCCGCTCACATTCAACTGATTTATCAAATATAACCCTCAACTCTGTCTATACAATATACCATTTACCTACTTTTCTTTCAATGGAGAACTCATGCACGAGTAATATTGGGGAGGAAAAAAATAAAAACTTAAGTAACAAATTATTCAAGCAATCACTGCGTAGATGTTTCTATTTTATTTATACATTTTTTTTCTGGCTGTGTGAGTCACTCAACAAAGGTAATCAATGCAAATTTGAACTCACCTGAATCTGCCATCTTTGAACAGAAGCTCTATAAGAGCATCTCGAAGATATGGATTAGGGTCTGTAAGAAGCCTTTTGGCAAAATACGGATATGATGCAGCAAGGACCTTGAAATTAGGGTCTGCAACTAGAGCCAATCCTTCCAACACCGTAAGGGATCTCAATATAAGTGCATAGTATGCCGGAACTGCATGATTAACTCAAGTTATGATGGTAAACGGACTAATAATGATAACAACCACATTCATTTAGAGTGAGACTCACCATTAAATGGATACTGATACAAAACATTTCCTAAACCATCCACTAGGGTTTTGAAGTTTAGCTCGCTAACTGTAGCATTAAGTGCATCATCAAAGAAGTTCCTAAGAGCGGGCACGATTGGAGTAACATCTACATCAGGTGATAAAAAATCCAAAGCATAATAATCTTGTGCCATAGCTTCATAGTCACGATTAACCAGGTGAACAACATGGCCGATAATGGCAACTCTTGCATCTTCAGGAGTTTCACTCATCATCCCAAAGTCAAGAAACGCAAGTTTTCCATCAGGGGTAGCAAGAAGATTTCCAGGATGAGGATCGGCATGGAAATATCCATATTCGAGTAACTGCCTCAGACTACATTGAATTCCTGTGTTGACTAAAGAGAGAAGATTTAAGCCTTGCCTTTCAATAGCAACCTGCTCACTTAGCTTAACACCATCAACCCAATCCATTGTTAACACTTTAACACTCGTGTAGTCCCAAAATATATCTGGAACTAGTACATCTGCTTTGTCTGCGTACAATTTTTTAAATCTTCGAGCATTTTGCCCTTCCTGTTCAAAATTTTGGCAATCATAGGCAGGTCAGAGGTCAGTGCAGTAGTTAAACTAGTTCAGGAAATGGCTGATATGATTATGTAATAAGGTTTTGCATTGAGAATCAAATTAAATTTACTATGTGTATTATTAAATTGGAAATTATCATTCGATGGATATCTAAATGGAAAAGACTGAATGCACGAGTATTGCATGTACCTGGACATAATTGAGTTCCTGGTAGACTCTAAATGCAAATTCATCAATTAGGGCCACAACATCAGTTGTAACAAAATCCACATATTTATTTATGAGAAAACCCAAACCCCTAAGAAGGTAAAAGTCAAGGCCTATAGATTCTTCAATGCCGGGACGTTGCACTTTCACAGCGACTAATTGATCAGAATATTTGAGTCGTGCTTTGTAAACCTGACCTAAACTTGCTGCAGCAATCGGAGATGGAGATATGTATGAGTATATAGAATCCAGAGGTGCACCAAGTTCTCTTTCAATGCAAGCAAATGCTTCAAAATCTGGAAATGTAGGTAATCCATCCTGAAAATGAAATATAAATGAATAACCCTGCTGACTTTAAAACAAAATGATTCAAAAACTATTGATTGGAGGAAAGTAAAAAATGAATGATAAATAGGTATCGCTACTTGAAAACAGATTGATTCAAAAACTCCCGAGTGGAGGAAAGTGAAACTGAATGATAAATAGGTATTGCTACTTCCCTAAAGCATATAACGATGCAACTTGTGTTTGACCTTGATAGTGCACTAATAATTAAAAAGGATTTGTAAATCAGATAGCTGTAGTAGTTTGCATCTGGTTTTTTGTTCCAGCCACAGGAGAGAAGCATTTATTTTGTGATAACAATATTACAGTTTTAATATTAAGAAAGTGTATAATTACTGCGAATAAAAATAAAAATCATTCTGGTTAAAAAAACATACTTGCAACTCGGAAAGCTCTTCAAGAAATGCAGGAGGGCAAATATCAGGTCTTGTAGATAACCCTTGCCCAATCTTAACAAAAGTCGGCCCCAGTCGTGTGAAAATCCCTCTAAGCTCCACCGCTCTCTCCCTCATTCTCTTATCAAGCAACCCTCGTTTTTCATCCAATATTAATTTTACCGCAAACAACCCCAAACGCGAAAATACATTGAAAGTCCTCCTTGCTAACTAAACCAAAAAGAGCTAATTAGGGCATCACAATCAACCAACACATTAACATGAAATTATTATGAATTTCAGTAACTGTCATAGTCAATGGAATAGTAAGATGCGTTAACACTCATGCTGGTACCAAAATAATAGGGGTTGAAAATGAAAGTTTTTAAGACAATATTTGATGGTATTTAGGACACAAATGATAAAATATTTCACATTTTTGCATAGCTGGAAGACTAATGTACTAGTCCAAAATCCCATGCTGTGTCTTTTTACTTCAGTTTTTTTTTTTTTTTTTTTTTTTGTATTGCTAAGGGCACCCCAATATGTTCTTCCTAATACCGCAATTAAAAAAATAAAACTTATTAAATTTTGTGTGCTTCCTAACACCGCATTACCTCTCCATTCTAATCTCTCAATCAATCATTATTTTTAGAGCTAATCACATACTAAGCTAATCTAAAAACCTTAATCTCTCGTAATCACTGTCTTCTTTGCATCTCTCGCGGGAAAATTCAAATTTGTACGGTAATCTCTCAATTGTTTGGTGATATGAAAACCTAATCTCTCACTTCCTCTTCTAGTTTGCTTAATTCAAACCTTATACATGGCTTTTGTATATTGCTGCGTCGAATTCGTTGATCGGTTATATATCTAGGGTTTAGCTCGTTGATCGGTTTTACAAATGAGGACGAACGAATATCGAGCGAAATAGAAATAGGATAAAACAGTGTGGTAGCCCCTATTTTTTTAGTGTGTAGTATTAAGAAGAGTGTGATGCTAATTTTTATGGTATTTTTTAGTCGCGATTTCAGGAAGAACATATTAGGGTGCCCTTAGCACCACACTTTTTTTTAAAAAACTTAACCTACACACTTAACCGAATCAACACTAGCCAGAGCATCGAGATCAATCGATAATTTCAGTTCTAGCGATATCAAACAAACAGAAGGCACCAATTAAGCTAAGTAATTAAATTAATGAACAATCTAATCTTCACCTTAAACGGTTGAGACCCATACTTATCCTTGACCATCTGGGGACTATAAACCGAAGCATTAACCGCACGAGCCATGGCTCTCGCCTCCGCTTGTAAATCTTCAGCACGTGTTGTTCGATCTCTAGTAACGACTGTCAACGCTTCCGACATACTCCCCGGGAACCCATTCTCGTCGCCAAGTGGAAAGGGGACAGGTCGGGCTTCAACTAGAGCTGATCGAATGAGCTTGGATTTGAGTTTAGGTTTGGATTTGCGGTGATAATTGGGTGAAGCGTAGTGAGGCGAGAAAGACAGTGCCGCCATTGGTTTTCGAATTCGGTTACTTTTGTTTAAATTATATAAAGTCTATTTATTATTTCATTTTCTCTGAAACTATTTAAGTATCCACAAGGTTGTGTGGTCAAAAGAAGAAGACGAAGAAGAAGTTCGATGTGGTAATACGTTGGCCCCATTATTTGAGAAATTGCTATTTTGTTTAACCTCGATAGCTTGCACGGATGTCATACTTTGTTGTGGTGGACATTTTTGGAGATTGGACAATCCATCGGGGTTCTATTGTACCTTCAGCTTAGGCCCCGTTAACTTGTCATGTTAACGTTAGCGTTCGCTGAGGTAACTTTTGACCGTTCAGCTGCAACGTTCGGAAGACATTGAAATAAAATCCGTTGGCGTCACCGGATATTTTTTTAGCATATCCATTTGCACGCTATAAATTCCCCACCCCTTTCATTTTTTCCTCCACCAAACCGAACCTCCTTCTCCTCAGCCACATTTCAAAAAAATTCGCATCTATTCAAGCTTCATAAAAGGAATTAAACTTATGAGTCATATAATGAAACTTTGGAAGAGAGTCTGCGAACAATGATTGAGAAGGTTGACAAGTGTTTGTAGGAATCAATTTGGTTTCATGCATTGAAGGTCAACTACTGAGGCGGTTTTCTTGATTAGGCAACTTATGAAAAGATATAGGGAGCAGATGAAAGATCTTCACATGGTTTTTATCAATTTGGAGAAAGCTTATGACAGAGTACCGAGGAAAATTATGTGGTGGGCGCTAGAAAGGAAGAGGGTGCCATCAAAGTACATTACCCTTATTAAGAATATGTACGAGGGGGTTGTGACTAGTGTCAGGGCATGCGATGGTGAGACCAGTTACTTTTCCATTAACATAAGGTTACATCAAGGTACAACTTTAAGCCCCTATATTTTTGCCTTAGTGGTGGATGAAATCGCAAAAGGTATACAAGGGGAGATTTCTTGGTGTATGCTCTTTGCTGATGATGTTGTGCTGATTGATGAAAGTAAAATAGGGGTTAATAGATAACTGGAGTTGTGGAGGGAGACCTTAGATTCGAAGGGTTTCAAGATTAGCAGAACTAAAACGGAGTATATGAAGTGTGAGTTCAGCGGTGTCAGGTCAGATGACGGAGATGTCACCCTGGCTGGTCAGGTAGTACCCAAGAAAGAATCCTTTCGATGTTTAGGATCTATGTTGCAGTTTGATGGGGAGATTGATAGGGATGTATAACAACCCGTATTTCGATAACATGTTAAGACGAGAATCAAGGCAGAATTTAATTTTAAATTCTGAATCAAGTAAAACGGGCTATGCCATTGCGTTCGTCTCGGAAAAATACGCGAAATAGAGTCTGAGTTTTCGAGAATCGGAGTCCGTATGACCAAGTTATGGTCCGACGAAGTTTTCAGAAAATTCAAGTTCAAAAACGAGTTCAAATTTCGAAAATTAGGGCTGGAAGGCTAGGCGGGAAAAATTCCCGCCAGGCACCCCAAGTCGACAGCCCTGTCGACTTGGGAGTCGACATGGCTTGACCCAAGTCGACAGCCCTGTCGACTTGGGGGTCGACTTATGGTGGCCGGGCAGTTTTGCCTGTGCACCTGTTTTCTGTTTTGGCTAGGTTTTTGGGCCTGATTCGAAATCTGATGGTTCAGGTTGATCCTAGGGCTAATCTAAGGGTCCTAACTAATCCTAATCTCTATAAATAAGCCCCTAACCCTCTCCTAAAATCCTCATTATTCATTCATGCAACTAAACTATGCCAAAATTGCTCCTCTCATGGCCTCCACTCAAAACCCTAGCCTCCATCCTCTTGCCCAAAGTTTCTATCTTCATTTCTATGAGAGGTTTCATGATCATGTGAGTGTTAGAGAGTCTCTATGTTAGTATGAGAGCTTCTCAAGTTGATTTCAAGGCTAAAGCTTTGATCTTTGTTCATCAAGATGGGGTTTTTATTGATTTGGAGCTTTCATCTTTGGGTTTTTGGATGGTGGCATGCATAGGCTTTGTCTCAATCTTTAATTTAATCGATTTGTGCCTTCATAGCAATGTAAGCCCTTTTCCTACTCTTAGATATTAACTATGAAGTTAAATGTTCATGTTGCAAGTTTGGGTTTGATCATTAAGTATGATACATGCTATCATGTCATGCAAGTTTATGAAGTCATTATCTTGATCTTGTGGGCTAAAAGCTACAACCTTTATGTTGAAATGTTGCATTATGCAACATGAGAACCCTCATAACCTTTATGTCAACTTGCATATGAAGTCATAACCCTTATATGATGATATATGCGAGTTACTAGTCATCATTCCATGTCTTTTGTCACCATGATTCGCTTATGTGCCAAGTTTAGGTTTATGCATGTTTTTGAGGCTTAAGAATGTAACATGCAAGTTAATGAACACATTTGTGCCTCATTTGCCACCATGATTAACTTGTGGCTTAATATCCATTTTTTTCATGCCTTTGTCAAGTCTCTTCTTTTAATCCATTACGTTGTTGCGAACATATATGCGAGTTTAAAAGCGTTGGGTTACGTTATGGGTAATTTCTAATGACATGAAAATATAACTTAAAAACATGACTTGAAATATAGCATGTAAGTTGACATGTAAGTATGCTTAAAAATATGAAATTGGGAATTTACCTATTAAGTTAGGTCTACCCATACTATGGAATTGGGAATTTACCTATTGAGTTAGGTCTACCCATATTCTTAAGAAAACTTGAATATGAACATGACACTAGACTAAACATGAAAGTGACCAACTCGAGGTTGGGTTGAGTTTTCAACATAAAGCTACCCGGAACCGACCGGCCTAACTAGTAGTTGCAAACAATAGGACCCAATGTGAGAAGTTGGTCATGTTGTGCTTGAACCCGAGGTTAGACCAAGTTGTGGTGTAAAGCTACCCGGAACCGACCGGCTTAACTAGTAACCACAACAAAGTCTAATGTGAGAGGTTGAGGTGCATTAAGTAATTAATGCCACATGATAAGGTTAAGTAAGTTTCCTTAATGACACTTAACCGTATAATACAGTTAATGGATGGGGTTAAGTTAACTTAGACTTAACTAATCTAAACATGGAAATCGGATGGGGTTAAGTTAGCCTAGACTTAATTAATCCAACTTGGTAGTTTAAGGGGGTTAAGTTAAACACTTAACTAATCTAACACGATGATTTGATGTGGTTAAGTGACCTATACTTAACCAATCTAACTCGTTAATTTGATGTGGTTAAGTTAACCAATACTTAACCAATATAACGTGAGAACATGATAAGGCTAAGTCACGAATTGCTTGAATACACTTGACCGATTTGACTAAGTAAATTGATAGGGTCAAGTTAATATATACTTAACCAATCTAGAATGATAATTGGACGAGGTTAAGTCGTGAATTGCTTAATATACTTAACCAACTTGACACATGGTTTGTAGGGTTAAGTCTTGAACTTGGATACTTAGCCAATTTTGACATGATTTGTAGACGGATTAAGTCATGAACTTAAGTGACACTTAATCCATTATATAAACCCTAGTTCAGAGAATTAGGTGGATAACCGTAATTAACAAGAATAACGGGAATAAGCTAAGCGGTAAACCTTAGTTGGAGAATAGCTAAGTAATAATTCTTAGTTAAGGAATTTTGGACCAGTTCATAGATTGGATGAGTAACCCGATACGGTAGTTCATCGTTTAAGCACACGAGTAGGAGCAAGTTATCTGATTTAGATAAAGGCTCCAGCGAACTGGGTAACAAAGCAGCGGCTTCGGGGAACGTGGGGATATTCTTGGTATCCCTCTGTGAGCTGCCAGGTGATCATACTAGGCTCATGAGAGGTTAAGGTCTGCGTTAGAAGAACCAAGAGTATGTCTTGGTTGCTATACGAGCGACCTAAAGACGGGGATGGATAGGGGATAGTCGACGATACACGGTAGTGCCCTAGATAGCATTTCGTCAGGCTACCTACCATCTTTGGTCAAGCGTGTACGTACGGAAAGGCAGAGAACACCCAAAAGACCATAATTGCTATCTAATTATGGTTGCGGTAAGGCTAGGATTGTGGGTTGGCCAGTAGTGTGTTCTCATACAGGATTTATCCTGTCTTGTCTTTCACTAGTTGAGGGAGTGGTCTCGTGGGACCATAGCCACGTATAGGAAAAACAGACCTTAGCATATGCATCGGTAGATAAATCGAAAGCTCCCGACCGAGTCCTGTATTTCTTGATCTGCCCTGTGACAGGACTCGGATGGCACGATGTGATACATGTGCATACAGTCATGGAAAAACGATTCACGATGAATGCTTGGGAAAAAGGGCGCGGTTGACGGTTAGCGTAATTCCTAGTGGCCCTGGGTGGTTGAACCCAAACCGAAATACGAAAACGTGCAATAGGTAAGCATAATCACTAGTGGTCCTAGGTGGCATAAGTCCTAGTTGCACAAACGATGATTCATGTTGGGAAAGCCTAGCTAGGTCTAGGGTAACAGTCCAAACGAGCTTAAGGATCATGGAATTACATTGGAGTAGTATAGAACCTCATGGGAAAGCCCGTACGGTCTACGGCAAGGAACTGAACATTTACATGGAAAGAAACATACGAGTTGAGTAACCTATAAATGCGATATATTATGTTGACATGAACCATTACACGACTTTTGAGTAAGGGTCATTCATGGTTAACACATGATACGGTGGGGATACTAGTATGGTAGGTGCAGAGCTAAAATACAGGATAGATACCATGGGACGTTATATGTGATAGATATCTTGGGGATATTATACTTGATAGGAACCTGACGATGGGATACCTTGTTTTATCTTGACATCGTAATTTATCATGACACCTTAGTTTATCTGAGTTCAGTAGTTCATCCTGTTATTTTGATTTAGCTTATCTATCTTGTCATCATGCTTATGTTCATCTCAGTTTCTCATGTCAGTTAACTTTACTAGTTTTTATGCTGATAGTAGATAGGGCTTACTCAGTCTTTTTGACTGACCCGTTTTGTTTCGCTTCTTGTCTTCCGTCCCCCCCCCCCCCCCCAGGTTACAGGGAGGAAATACTGTTGTTTAATTCGGACTTCTTCTGCTTGAAGGTCATCATGGATGGCTTGGACTTTTCTTGGCTATGGCTACTTTACTGTTTTACTTGGGGAATAATTTTCGAAAATGTCTTTATGCTTCTTTACTATTACAAGACAGGTTTTGATGTACTCTGATGTAAAAGGCTTTAGACCTTATTTATTCATGTTATGAAAGTTTGATTTTACTTCCGCTATTTTATATGTTTTGTCTTGTGATATTTCTGTGCATGTTTACCAATAATGCCCCTCTAAAGCTAGTGCATTCCTTTGCGAGTGACCCTAGCGGAGGCGGGGTGTTACAGGATGTTAGTTTTAGAGTTCAAGCAGGATTGGCGAAATGACGACTTGTATATGACATTCTCTGTGGTAGAAAGATCCCTCAGAAGCTTAAAGGAAAGTTATATGGTGCAGAATGTTGGCCTACTAAAAGGCAACACGTCCAAAAGATAAGTGTAGCAGAGATGCGTATGCTGCGTTGGAGCTGTAGGCATACCAGACGAGATTGGATTAGGAATGATGATATTCGGGACAAACTTGGAGTTGCACCTGTTGAAGAGAAGTTAGTCCAGCACCGCTTGAGATGGTTCGTGCATCTCCAACGACGATCGCACGATGCACCAGTGCGCGTTGGAATTGTAGGTCGTGCCGAAGGCCTAAGGAGAGGTAGGGGCCGACCTAATACGACATGGGAGGAGATAGTAAAAAGAGACTTAAAGAATTGGAATATATCTGAAGAGTTGGTTTCGGATATGAGTGCATGGAAGTTAGCAATCCATGTACCAAAACCTTAGGGTCTTCTTTCTTCTTCTTCTTTTCGAAACTTTTTAATCTTAGTTTTCTTCTTCTTAGCAATCCATGTACCACGTCTAGCCAACCCTGACTTGTTTGGGATTTATGGCTTAGTTGTTGTTGTTGTTTAGTTTATTTTTAGTATTCTATAACATTTTTTTTTTGAATTTTTTTGATTTTTTTTTAAGGTTATGTAGTATGTCTACTGGTTCTCCCTCCGCTACTTCGTAGCCATTTGCTAACTGGACAGAAGAACGAGAGTCTGCTTTTATAGACATTTGTATAGAGTGTCTGGACGAGAGCATGACTGGCGTTAGCAACTTCTACTCATCAGTCGCGACAGCGATGAACGCCCGTTATAATCTGGATTTTACTGAAACCCAAATTAAAAGTAAATGGGATAATATGAAACAGACGTTTCGCAAGTGGAATAGACTACTCAAGACACATGGTAGGGAATGGAATCCAATGTTCGATTTCTGGACAGTCCTGATGATTTTTGGGCTACCAGCGCTGGTAGACCTTTTAGGCGATTCAGGAGAAACGCGTCGATGAAGTTTCGAGAGCTGGACACATTATTTAGCGGTTGTTTGCGTACAACTGCTTGTGCATATCTGATACCTTTGGTTGCACCTCCTACTACACCTCCACTTGAGCCAGATGCATCCTTCACTACTGCCGATGTCGGTTGTTATTCCGACTAGATGGTTACTGGCGAGCCCCCTTCTGGTCAGCCCTCTAGGCTCAAACACGTAGAGCGTGGCTGCTCGAGCCGCTCGTTTGTGACCAACCGCGTGTCGGAGCTTGCTACCTGTTGCTACGAGATTGTTCGAGGAGCGGTAAATGTCGAACGTTGGGAGATTCTGATGATTTTCCGCAATGATCCACGGAATGTGGAGATTGTTGAGGATCTTATCGACGATGGTATAGGCGGGTTTATTTTAGCGGAGTTGAGCGCATGACCACATCGTCGTACTTTTTAGATTGTTATGTACTTGTTTTAATTTCAGTATAGTTGTTGTATTTATGTTTGTATTTCTGTTCGTGTAATGAAATGTAGTCATTTTGTTTTGTGAAATTAGTATCTAATTAAGTCAAAACAATTAATTTAACAATTAAATACCCCACTCAGATACCATGCTCAAATACTCCGTTCGCAGCAAAAACACATTTCTCGTTCGCTACAGTAACACGCTCAAATGTCACGCTCAAATACCCCATTACAGTTCGTTAAGAAAGCACCCTTAGGTTATGTTGGCGGACGTTTCTTGCTGCGTTGCCATGGGGGACGTGTACAACACGTCTATTGCTCCATTGGTCACCATGCCCTCCCTTCATTTGCCGAATGGTGGAATAGGATACGTTGGCATTCAGTGGTTAACATATTATCATTCAAATAATTTATAAAATTGTATTTCCTCCTTTCATATCTTTCACACCAATAATATCTTCTTTTCAGCTCCATACTTGCATCTTCTATCTTTTTTTTAACAATATATAATTCAAATCACCATTCTAACCACAAAAATGTGTAGGACTTAGTCATTATCAAGGTATCTACGTATCTTCTCTTTTAAAAAGCGATTTCCTTTGATTTTTCCTTTCTTCGGATATCTCTCTCTTGGCTGCTTTTTCTCTTTGTGTTTCTAGTGCCTCTAGGTCAATTTCTTCGATCTGCCTTCCCTGTTATTCTAAGGTTCTCCCATTTCCGGATCAGGGCTTTTGGCTCTGTTGTTTATAGGCTTCAATTATTGCATTGTGGGTAATTTCGTGGGTTCTTCCCCTGATCTAGGGGTGGTGGTTGAGGTGTTCTTCATCTCTTCGAGTTATTCTGTAGCGGTAGCGGCTCTTGGCGTCTCCTTTGTCTCAGTACAAGTCATTTCGCTTTTGTCCTTTATAGCGATCCCGCGACATCGATTTGTGCTTGTTGGGGAGGCTTTTCTGGAGTTGGCTCCTTGCAGCTTCACTTCGTGTTGGTCAGGCAATGGTTTTTTTGGTGTTCATGAGGTGGTTCCCCCTCTTATTGGATGAGACTCCGACAATTTTTAGTTTGTCGTTTCCGGATATTGACTTAGTCAAAACTATTATTGAGAACCTGACCACCTCAATTCAGTTCCTCCCTAGGTCCATCGCGGGCAAGTAGGTGCTCGGTTAGTGTCGTTCACAGAGGGGTTCATTACCCTCTTAGTGAATGGTTCTGGCTGGCGTTTACGATAATCGTAGTGTTGGTATTGGATAAGGTAAATTGACCCCCTCCCCTCATTTGATACCTTCTTAGGTTGTTGTCATGTTGTGCTTTTCCTCTTAAGAACTGGCCTGAGTTAGGTGTATCATGTGATGCTCCTGCTCGTCCTCCACGACGTCGTTATAAACATTGTGCATTGAGTGATTCCAAGAATGGTATGTGGTCCCCTATATCGGGCTTTGGCAAGCAGGATGTTTCCTTGGTTGTTGCGGGTAGTGCACAGGCTCGTGCACTCCCTCTTCTTACCACCAACAATTGTTTTGATGTGTTGGAGTTGGATTAGGAAGTGGTTGTGTCATTGGTTGGTGGGTGTGGAGTGTCGGGCTCTTCTGTGGCTCGCCCACGTTGAATTCGTAGTGGTCTTTTCAGAAAAGTTAAGGCACAGTCCAATGCGGTTTCTGGTGAGAGGTGGGATATCTTGAGTCTCTATACGCAGCCATGCTATCACGATGCCGGCGAGGCAACAGAGACTCCTCCGTTGGGGATAAGTGGTTCTTCGTGACTAGGCAGCTTTCCCCGCTTTGTAGGTTTTGTGGGATTTATGGTTGTCTATGCTTCTTGGATGGGCAGGTTCGTTTTTTCTCTTTCCAACGCCATTCTTTTAGCTTTTGTTTTTTGGGTGTTTTCTGCATGTTGTGTTTGTTGTTGATTCTTTTGTGTTGGCGAGGTGTCGTGTCCCCTAGTTTGGGTGGCTCTCCCTCATTGATGGATGGCACTCTCTCTAAGTTGTCTCTCCCTTATCAGTCTCGGTTGTCTGCTCCCAGTTGTGTTGTGTTCTGATGTTGCTTCGGCTTCACTGCAAAACTAGTGCGGTTTCTCTGTTCTTTTTGTTTTGGGTTTGTCATGTTTGTTGGTGTTGGCTTTGTAACAACCCGTATTTTCAATAACCTGTTATAACATAAATGGAGGCAGAATTAAACTGTAAATTCTGAATCAAGGGAAACGGGCTATGCCATTGCGTTCGTCTCGGAAAAATACGCGAAATAGAGTCCGAGTTTTCGAAAATCGGAGTCCGTATGACCAAGATATGGCCTCGCAAAGTTTCACGAAAAATTCCCAAATTAAAGTATACTTAATTAAGTGAAATGAGTTGCGCAGAGAAATATATATATATATATATATATATATTGATATATATATATATATAATTGAAAATTAAATAAATAAATATGCAAAAATGTTCAAAACAGCGAATTGGGAGAGGGGAATAACCGAACCGGCCGATTTTTGAGGTCGACCCGAGCCCGCTGGGTCGACTAGGGGTTAATCCAGGGTGTTTGGCTGTCAACCCGTGGGCCGATTCGCTCAAATGCAGATTTTGCATTTGGATGGTTCTCATGGTTCATCTTTAATCTAAAGGCCCTAGATGGTTCCTACACTTGACTTCTTCCCCAAGACATGCTTTGATGGCTTGGATTGAATCTAGGTTTAATCCTATGGCCTAAAACACTTGCCTAATCTATAAATAAGACCCTAACATATCCTAAATTCTCATTATTCATTCATGCAACTAAACTATGGCAAAATTTTACCTCTCATGGCCTCCACTCTCTTCATAAAATTTCTAAATGGTTTCTATGAGAGATTTTCCATGCATACAAGTGTTTTCAAGCTTGTATGAGTGTCATTAGCTTGCATTCAAGTCAAGTTTCTATCTTTGCATCATAAAGCAAGGGTTTTGATCATTTTGGCTCAAGGGTTTTTATGTTAGAGCTTGCATTTTGGGTCTATTTGATTGCATAAGGGCTTTGTCATATCTTTTGTGCCTTCATAGCAATGTAAGCCCTTTCCCTACTCTTAGATATTAACTATGAAGTTAAATGTTCATGTTGCAAGTTTGGGTTTGATCATTGAGTATGATACATGCTATCATGTCATGCAAGTTTATGAAGTCATTATCTTGATCTTGTGAGCTAAAAGCTACAACCTTTATGTTGAAATGTTGCATTAGGCAACATGAGAACCCTCATAACCTTTATGTCAACTTGCATATGAAGTCATAACCCTTATATGATGATATATGCGAGTTACTAGTCATCATTCCATATCTTTTGTCACCATGATTCGCTTATGTGCCAAGTTTGGGTTTATGCATGTTTTGAGGCTTAAGAATGTAACATGCAAGTTAATGAACACATTTGTGCCTCATTTGCCACCATGATTAACTTGTGGCTTAATA
Organism: Allium sativum; assembly: GCA_030737875.1. Classification (NCBI taxonomy): domain Eukaryota; kingdom Viridiplantae; phylum Streptophyta; class Magnoliopsida; order Asparagales; family Amaryllidaceae; genus Allium; species Allium sativum. Next base: position 918,778,014 of record CM060922.1, read on the forward strand.
TCCATTTTTGTCATGCCTTTGCCAAGTCTCTTCTTTTAATCCATTACGTTGTCGCGAACGTATATGCGAGTTTAAAAGCGTTGGGTTATGTTATGGGTAATTTCTAATGACATGAAAATACAACTTGAAAACATGACTTGAAATATAACATGGAAGTTGACATGTAAGTATGCATAAAAACATAAGCTTGGGAATTTACCTATTAAGTTAGGTCTACCCTTTGGGAATTTACCTATTAAGTTAGGTCTACCCAAATGCTTGAAAACTTGTAACATGTTTTGGGAAACATGATGGACATGACACTTAGATAATATAAGTGTGGCCAACTCGAGGTTGGGTTGAGTTTGCAACATAAAACTACCCGGAACCGACCGGCCTAACTAGTAGTTGCAAACAATAGGACCCAATGTGAGAAGTTGGTCATGTTGTGCTTGAACCCGAGGTTAGACCAAGTTGTGGTGTAAAGCTACCCGGAACCGACCGGCTTAACTAGTAACCACAACAAAGTCTAATGTGAGAGGTGAAGGTGCATTAAATAATTAATGCCACATGATAGGGTTAAGTTAATTTGATTAATGACTCTTAACCAAATATGACATGGACAAATGGGTTAAGTAATTTGATTAGGCTAATGATACTTAACAAAACATGACAAGGTTGGGTAGGTTAAGTAACTTGATTTGCCTAATGACACTTAACCATTTTTATATGACTAGTGGATGGGGTTAAGTTAACCAACACTTAATCAATCCAACGCGATAACTTGGTAAGGTTAAGTAAGTTTTCTTAATGACGCTTAACCGAAAAATACGGTTAACGAATGGGGTTAAGATTAGACTCAACTAGTCTAAACATGGAAATCAGATGGGGTTAAGTTAGCCTAGACTTAATTAATCCCACTTGGTAGTTTAATGGGGTTAAGTTAAACACTTAACTAATCTAAACATGATGAATTGATGTGGTTAAGTGACCTATACTTATCCAATCTAACTCGTTAATTTATTGTGGTTAAGTTAACCAATACTTAACCAATATAACGTGAAAACATGATAAGGCTAAGTCACGAATCGCTTGAATACACTTGACCGATTTGACTAAGTAAATTGATAGGGTCAAGTTAATATATACTTAACCAATCTAGAATGATAATTGGACGAGGTTAAGTCGTGAATTGCTTAATATACTTAACCAACTTGAGCATGGTTTGTAGGGTTAAGCCTTGAACTTGGATACTTAGCCAATTTTGACAGGATTTGTAGACGGGTTAAGTCATGAACTTAAGTGACACTTAATCCATTATGTAAACCCTAGTTCTGAGGATTAGGTGGATAACCGTAGTTAACAAGGATAACGGGAACAATGCTAAGTGGTAAACCTTAGTTGAAGAATAACTAAGTAATGATTCTTAGTCAAGGAAATTTAGACCAGTTCATAGATAGATGAGTAACCTGATACGGTAGGTCATCGTTTAAGTATACGAGTAGGAGCAAGTATCTGATTTAGATAAAGGCTCCAACGAACTGGGTAACGAAGCAGCGGCTTCGGGGAACGTGAGGATATTCTTGGTATCCCTCTATGAGCTGCCAGGTGATTATACTAGGCTCATGAGAGGTTAAGGTCTGCGTTAGAAGAACCAAGAGTATGCCTTGGTTGCTATACGAGCGACCTAAAGACGGGGATGGATAGGGGATAGTCGACGATACACGGTCGTACCCTAGATAGCATTTCGTCAGGCTACCTACCATCTTTGGTCAAGCGTGTACGTACGGAAAGGCAGAGAACACCCAAAAGACCATAATTGCTATCTAATTATGGTTGCGGTAAGGCTTGGATGTGGGTTGGCCAGTGTTGTGTTCTCATACAGGATTTATCCTGTCTTGTCTTTCACTAGTTGAGGGAGTGGTCTCGTGGGACCATAGCCACGTATAAGAAAAACAGACCTTAGCATCTGCATCGGCAGATAAATCGAAAGCTCCCGACCGAGTCCTGTATTTCTTGATTTGCCCTGTGACAGGACTCGGATGGCACGATGTGATACATGTGCATACAGTCATGGAAAAGCGATTCACGATGAATGCGTGGGAAAAAGGGCGCGGTTGGCGGTTAGCGTAATCCCTAGTGGCCCTAGGTGGTTGAACCCAAACCGAGATACGAAAACGTGCAATAGGTAAGCATAATCCCTAGCAGCCCTAGGTAGCATAAGTCCTAGTTGTACAAATAATAATTCATGTTGGAAGACCCTAGCTAGGTTTAGGGTAACAGTCCAAACCGATCTTAAGGATCATGGAACTATGTTAAAGTAATATAGAATCTCATGGGAAAGCCCATATGGTCTACGGCAAGGGACTGAACATTTACATGGAATAAAACATACAAGTTGAGTAACCTATATATGCAATATATTAGGTTGACATGGACCATTACACGACTTTTGAGTGAGGGTCATTCTTGGTTAACACATGACACGGTGGGGATACTAGTACGGTAGGTGCAGAGCTAAAATACAGGATAGATATCACGGGGCGTTATACGTGACAGATATCTTGGGGATATTATACTTGATAGAAACCTGACGATGTGATACCTTGTTTTATCTTGACATCGTTATTTATCATGACACCTTAGTTTATCTGAGTTCAGTAGTTCATCCTGTTATTTTGATTTAGCTTATCTATCTTGTTATCATGCTTATGTTCATCTCAGTTTCTCATGTCAGTTAACTTTACTAGTTTTTATGCTAATAGTAGATAGGGCTTACTCAGTCTTTTTGACTGACCCGTTTTGTTTCGCCTCTTTTCTTCCGTTTCCCCCCAGGTTACAGGGAGGAAATACTGTTGTTTAGTTCGGACTTCTTCTGCTTGAAGGTCATCATGGATGGCTTGGACTTTTCTTGGCTAATGGCTACTTTACTGTTTTTACTTGGGGAATAATTTATGAAAATGTCTTTATGCTTCTTTACTATTGCAAGACAGGTTTTGATGTACTCTGATGTAAAAGGCTTTAGACCTTATTTATTCATGTTATGAAAGTTTGATTTTACTTCCGCTATTTTATATGTTCTGTCTTGTGATATTTCTGTGCATGTTTACCAATAATGCCCCTCTAAAGCTAGTGCATTCCTTTGCGAGTGACCCTAGCGGAGGCGGGGTGTTACACGTGGTATCAGAGCAGAAGGTTACCAGACTGGGCAAAAGTTTTTAAAGACCTTCTGAAAACTATTTGAAAAAAAACCGTTTACAAAGAAGCATTTTTCAAGAAAATTTTCTTTTAAAAGAAAAAGGCTATTCCCCAAAGGCCATTAGCACTATCCTTGTTTCCTTAATTGAGTCTCTTTTCCTTTCTTTCCTCCATCTGTAGTCACAGTAGTTTTAACTGCGACTAGTCTTTTCTACCTACGAAAGTGCTTTCCATACGATGGAGGTGGTTCTCGAGAGACCAGTGGCCGCGTTATAAGAAAGGATCGTGAGAAAGAAGGATAAAGGATACGAGCTTAAGGATGAGCAACTTGTTGGCATGGCTTAGTCCTCAAAGGAGGGAGAAAGATGAACAATGAAACCCATGACGAGAGAGTGCCTTTGGCATGGTAAAACGGGGCGGATAGTTAAGTATTATGGGACAAGGACAAGATCAACGGGAGGGCAGTAGTATGCTCTCATTTCTAGAGTACCTCGGAAGGAGGGTAACGATCTTGTTAAAGGTTTAGCTTTTCTTCTCTATCATCCCGTTAGGACTTCGTTGTTCGTATCATTTAAGTCTGCTTCGATAGTTGAGTCTCTGCACCTTAAGTACTAGCGTAATAGAGAATCCCATTTTTGTCTCAAAGTCCTATTGGAGAATCAGTCCATTTATACATGACTTGTTTGGATTTGGGAATGTCTATGCCAAGTGTTGAGTTTGGAAATAATGCTTATGTTTATAAGCTATGGATGGATTCTAGGGATGAAGTGGTTATCCAGTAGGGGGTGCCACTCTCGGTTTTGATAGGAGGGTAGTTAGACCTTTTGACTAGCCTTGGTAATGCCCTCGAAGTATCGGGTAACCTTTTTGAGGTTCTGTCATGACTAGTTACTTAGAATCCCTTGATGCCTTTATTGGAAATTTGAAGCCCGATCGAGTGGTGTTCGCCAATAAGACGGATGGTTTACTTCATTTATGCATGGGTTATAGAGATCACCCTAGTAAGTGCGCATGTTAACCTGACTGACATCTGTTTACTTTCAAGAGAAAGTTCTTCTACATGGAATGCCTTATAGTATATAAACGAGATCCAAGATTCACTAGTGAATTTTGGAAAGCTTGCATGAGATCATGAGTACGCAGTCATGTTTGCGTCAAGTATTCTAGGAAAAGGATAAGTGCAAGTGGAACGAGAGGCGACGAAGAAATGAGTTCCAGCTCATGTTATGGAAACATGAATAAGAAGCTACAAAATCGCGAAGTTAAAAGACGACTTTGATGGTCAAAGACTAGATACGCGCATGATATCTCTTTTTGGGAGTATATCCTTGATCCCTGTTTTCTGTAGAGCTTACTTGTAGGCTATCTTTTGTGGACATCCTCTCGGTCCTATTCTCCGTTACAAACCCTGTAAGGAGTTTGTCTTGTTTATCTTCTCGACCCTGTTTCAGGGAATTCTAGGTAGAACCCTATGGATGTAAACATGTATTTGAAACATGTTATGATTGATATGGTTGCAAGTGGTTGCTCGTGGATGCGCGAATACACATTAGATACTAGCTCGACTCGGTCACATTTCATATTGCATATGCACGAGTATTTATACTTGTTTATAGATGAAATCGAATGTATTATCATGCGGTTGTTGCATATGAATGAATGATTGTGCACGCATATAGTATCTATATGACTAGGACTATTTGCATACATGTTGGATTCATGGCACTATACATATTTTGCATTAGAAAGATTATTCAGGCCTGATCATTAGCATTAGCTAAGGAACATGTACACACACGTTTTGCATATATTCATACAGCATTAGAAATCATCTAAGGACAATGGTTGCTTGTGGATGATGTTTTGAGTAGATGGATGATGGATGGTAGGATATGTTCTTCCTAACTTGGAGATTTCGGGGACGAAATCCTAAAAGGTGGGGAGAATGTAACAACCCGTATTTTCAATAACCTGTTATAACATAAATGGAGGCAGAATTAAACTGTAAAATCTGAATCAAGGGAAACGGGCTATTCCATTGCGTTCGTCTCGGAAAAATACGCAAAATAGAGTCCGAGTTTTCGAAAATCGGAGTCCGTATGACCAAGATATGGCCTCGCAAAGTTTCACGAAAAATTCCGAAATTAAAGTATACTTAATTAAGTGAAATGGGTTGCGCAGAGAAATATATATATATATTGATATATATATATATATATATATAATTGAAAATTAAATAAATAAATATGAAAAAATGTTCAAAACAGCGAATTGGGAGAGGGGAATAACCGAACCGGCCGATTTTTGAGGTCGACCCGAGCTCGCTGGGTCGACTAGGGGTTAATCCAGGGTGTTTGGCTGTCAACCCGTGGGCCGATTCGCTCAAATGCAGATTTTGCATTTGGATGGTTCTCATGGTTCATCTTTAATCTAAAGGCCCTAGATGGTTCCTACACTTGACTTCTTCCCCAAGACATGCTTTGATGGCTTGGATTGAATCTAGGTTTAATCCTATGGCCTAAAACACTTGCCTAATCTATAAATAAACCCTAACCTATCCTAAATCCTCATTATTCATTCATGCAACTAAACTATGGCAAAATTTTACCTCTAATGGCCTCCACTCTCTTCATAAAATTTCTAAATGGTTTCTATGAGAGATTTTCCATGCATACAAGTGTTTTCAAGCTTGTATGAGTGTCATTTGCTTGCATTCAAGTCAAGTTTCTATCTTTGCATCATAAAGCAAGGGTTTTGATCATTTTGGCTCAAGGGTTTTTATGTTAGAGCTTGCATTTTGGGTCTATTTGATTGCATAAGGGCTTTGTCATATCTTTTGTGCCTTCATAGCAATGTAAGCCCTTTCCCTACTCTTAGATATTAACTATGAAGTTAAATGTTCATGTTGCAAGTTTGGGTTTGATCATTGAGTATGATACATGCTATCATGTCATGCAAGTTTATGAAGTCATTATCTTGATCTTGTGAGCTAAAAGCTACAACCTTTATGTTGAAATGTTGCATTAGGCAACATGAGAACCCTCATAACCTTTATGTCAACTTGCATATGAAGTCATAACCCTTATATAATGATATATGCGAGTTACTAGTCATCATTCCATATCTTTTGTCACCATGATTCGCTTATGTGCCAAGTTTGGGTTTATGCATGTTTTGAGGCTTAAGAATGTAACATGCAAGTTAATGAACACATTTGTGCCTCATTTGCCACCATGATTAACTTGTGGCTTAATATCCATTTTTGTCATGCCTTTGCCAAGTCTCTTCTTTTAATCCATTACGTTGTCGCGAACGTATATGCGAGTTTAAAAGCGTTGGGTTATGTTATGGGTAATTTCTAATGACATGAAAATACAACTTGAAAACATGACTTGAAATATAACATGGAAGTTGACATGTAAGTATGCATAAAAACATAAGCTTGGGAATTTACCTATTAAGTTAGGTCTACCCTTTGGGAATTTACCTATTAAGTTAGGTCTACCCAAATGCTTGAAAACTTGTAACATGTTTTGGGAAACATGATGGACATGACACTTAGATAATATAAGTGTGGCCAACTCGAGGTTGGGTTGAGTTTGCAACGTAAAACTACCCGGAACCGACCGGCCTAACTAGTAGTTGCAAACAATAGGACCCAATGTGAGAAGTTGGTCATGTTGTGCTTGAACCCGAGGTTAGACCAAGTTGTGGTGTAAAGCTACCCGGAACCGACCGGCTTAACTAGTAACCACAACAAAGTCTAATGTGAGAGGTGAAGGTGCATTAAGTAATTAATGCCACATGATAGGGTTAAGTTAATTTGATTAATGACTCTTAACCAAATATGACATGGACAAATGGGTTAAGTAATTTGATTAGGCTAATGATACTTAACAAAACATGACAAGGTTGGGTAGGTTAAGTAACTTGATTTGCCTAATGACACTTAACCATTTTTATATGACTAGTGGATGGGGTTAAGTTAACCAACACTTAATCAATCCAACGCGATAACTTGGTAAGGTTAAGTAAGTTTTCTTAATGACGCTTAACCGAAAAATACGGTTAACGAATGGGGTTAAGATTAGACTCAACTAGTCTAAACATGGAAATCGGATGGGGTTAAGTTAGCCTAGACTTAATTAATCCCACTTGGTAGTTTAATGGGGTTAAGTTAAACACTTAACTAATCTAAACATGATGAATTGATGTGGTTAAGTGACCTATACTTATCCAATCTAACTCGTTAATTTATTGTGGTTAAGTTAACCAATACTTAACCAATATAACGTGAAAACATGATAAGGCTAAGTCACGAATCGCTTGAATACACTTGACCGATTTGACTAAGTAAATTGATAGGGTCAAGTTAATATATACTTAACCAATCTAGAATGATAATTGGACGAGGTTAAGTCGTGAATTGCTTAATATACTTAACCAACTTGAGCATGGTTTGTAGGGTTAAGCCTTGAACTTGGATACTTAGCCAATTTTGACAGGATTTGTAGACGGGTTAAGTCATGAACTTAAGTGACACTTATTCCATTATGTAAACCCTAGTTCTGAGGATTAGGTGGATAACCGTAGTTAACAAGGATAACGGAAACAATGCTAAGTGGTAAACCTTAGTTGAAGAATAACTAAGTAATGATTCTTAGTCAAGGAAATTTAGACCAGTTCATAGATAGATGAGTAACCTGATACGGTAGGTCATCGTTTAAGTATACGAGTAGGAGCAAGTATCTGATTTAGATAAAGGCTCCAACGAACTGGGTAACGAAGCAGCGGCTTCGGGGAACGTGAGGATATTCTTGGTATCCCTCTATGAGCTGCCAGGTGATTATACTAGGCTCATGAGAGGTTAAGGTCTGCGTTAGAAGAACCAAGAGTATGCCTTGGTTGCTATACGAGCGACCTAAAGACGGGGATGGATAGGGGATAGTCGACGATACACGGTCGTACCCTAGATAGCATTTCGTCAGGCTACCTACCATCTTTGGTCAAGCGTGTACGTACGGAAAGGCAGAGAACACCCAAAAGACCATAATTGCTATCTAATTATGGTTGCGGTAAGGCTTGGATGTGGGTTGGCCAGTGTTGTGTTCTCATACAGGATTTATCCTGTCTTGTCTTTCACTAGTTGAGGGAGTGGTCTCGTGGGACCATAGCCACGTATAAGAAAAACAGACCTTAGCATCTGCATCGGCAGATAAATCGAAAGCTCCCGACCGAGTCCTGTATTTCTTGATTTGCCCTGTGACAGGACTCGGATGGCACGATGTGATACATGTGCATACAGTCATGGAAAAGCGATTCACGATGAATGCGTGGGAAAAAGGGCGCGGTTGGCGGTTAGCGTAATCCCTAGTTGCCCTAGGTGGTTGAACCCAAACCGAGATACGAAAACGTGCAATAGGTAAGCATAATCCCTAGCAGCCCTAGGTAGCATAAGTCCTAGTTGTACAAACAATAATTCATGTTGGAAGACCCTAGCTAGGTTTAGGGTAACAGTCCAAACCGATCTTAAGGATCATGGAACTATGTTAAAGTAATATAGAATCTCATGGGAAAGCCCGTATGGTCTACGGCAAGGGACTGAACATTTACATGGAATAAAACATACAAGTTGAGTAACCTATATATGCGATATATTAGGTTGACATGGACCATTACACGACTTTTGAGTGAGGGTCATTCTTGGTTAACACATGACACGGTGGGGATACTAGTACGGTAGGTGCAGAGCTAAAATACTGGATAGATATCACGGGGCGTTATACGTGACAGATATCTTGGGGATATTATACTTGATAGAAACCTGACGATGTGATACCTTGTTTTATCTTGACATCGTTATTTATCATGACACCTTAGTTTATCTGAGTTCAGTAGTTCATCCTGTTATTTTGATTTAGCTTATCTATCTTGTTATCATGCTTATGTTCATCTCAGTTTCTCATGTCAGTTAACTTTACTAGTTTTTATGCTAATAGTAGATAGGGCTTACTCAGTCTTTTTGACTGACCCGTTTTGTTTCGCCTCTTTTCTTCCGTTTCCCCCCAGGTTACAGGGAGGAAATACTGTTGTTTAGTTCGGACTTCTTCTGCTTGAAGGTCATCATGGATGGCTTGGACTTTTCTTGGCTAATGGCTACTTTACTGTTTTTACTTGGGGAATAATTTATGAAAATGTCTTTATGCTTCTTTACTATTGCAAGACAGGTTTTGATGTACTCTGATGTAAAAGGCTTTAGACCTTATTTATTCATGTTATGAAAGTTTGATTTTACTTCCGCTATTTTATATGTTCTGTCTTGTGATATTTCTGTGCATGTTTACCAATAATGCCCCTCTAAAGCTAGTGCATTCCTTTGCGAGTGACCCTAGCGGAGGCGGGGTGTTACACGTGGTATCAGAGCAGAAGGTTACCAGACTGGGCAAAAGTTTTTAAAGACCTTCTGAAAACTATTTGAAAAAAAACCGTTTACAAAGAAGCATTTTTCAAGAAAATTTTCTTTTAAAAGAAAAAGGCTATTCCCCAAAGGCCATTAGCACTATCCTTGTTTCCTTAATTGAGTCTCTTTTCCTTTCTTTCCTCCATCTGTAGTCACAGTAGTTTTAACTGCGACTAGTCTTTTCTACCTACGAAAGTGCTTTCCATACGATGGAGGTGGTTCTCGAGAGACCAGTGGCCGCGTTATAAGAAAGGATCGTGAGAAAGAAGGATAAAGGATACGAGCTTAAGGATGAGCAACTTGTTGGCATGGCTTAGTCCTCAAAGGAGGGAGAAAGATGAACAATGAAACCCATGACGAGAGAGTGCCTTTGGCATGGTAAAACGGGGCGGATAGTTAAGTATTATGGGACAAGGACAAGATCAACGGGAGGGCAGTAGTATGCTCTCATTTCTAGAGTACCTCGGAAGGAGGGTAACGATCTTGTTAAAGGTTTAGCTTTTCTTCTCTATCATCCCGTTAGGACTTCGTTGTTCGTATCATTTAAGTCTGCTTCGATAGTTGAGTCTCTGCACCTTAAGTACTAGCGTAATAGAGAATCCCATTTTTGTCTCAAAGTCCTATTGGAGAATCAGTCCATTTATACATGACTTGTTTGGATTTGGGAATGTCTATGCCAAGTGTTGAGTTTGGAAATAATGCTTATGTTTATAAGCTATGGATGGATTCTAGGGATGAAGTGGTTATCCAGTAGGGGGTGCCACTCTCGGTTTTGATAGGAGGGTAGTTAGACCTTTTGACTAGCCTTGGTAATGCCCTCGAAGTATCGGGTAACCTTTTTGAGGTTCTGTCATGACTAGTTACTTAGAATCCCTTGATGCCTTTATTGGAAATTTGAAGCCCGATCGAGTGGTGTTCGCCAATAAGACGGATGGTTTACTTCATTTATGCATGGGTTATAGAGATCACCCTAGTAAGTGCGCATGTTAACCTGATTGACATCTGTTTACTTTCAAGAGAAAGTTCTTCTACATGGAATCCTTATAGTATATAAACGAGATCCAAGATTCACTAGTGAATTTTGGAAAGCTTGCATGAGATCATGAGTACGCAGTCATGTTTGCGTCAAGTATTCTAGGAAAAGGATAAGTGCAAGTGGAACGAGAGGCGACGAAGAAATGAGTTCCAGCTCATGTTATGGAAACAGGAATAAGAAGCTACAAAATCGCGAAGTTAAAAGACGACTTTGATGGTCAAAGACTAGATACGCGCATGATATCTCTTTTTGGGAGTATATCCTTGATCCCTGTTTTCTGTAGAGCTTACTTGTAGGCTATCTTTTGTGGACATCCTCTCGGTCCTATTCTCCGTTACAAACCCTGTAAGGAGTTTGTCTTGTTTATCTTCTCGACCCTGTTTCAGGGAATTCTAGGTAGAACCCTATGGATGTAAACATGTATTTGAAACATGTTATGATTGATATGGTTGCAAGTGGTTGCTCGTGGATGCGCGAATACACATTAGATACTAGCTCGACTCGGTCACATTTCATATTGCATATGCACGAGTATTTATACTTGTTTATGGATGAAATCGAATGTATTATCATGCGGTTGTTGCATATGAATGAATGATTGTGCACGCATATAGTATCTATATGACTAGGACTATTTGCATACATGTTGGATTCATGGCACTATACATATTTTGCATTAGAAAGATTATTCAGGCCTGATCATTAGCATTAGCTAAGGAACATGTACACACACGTTTTGCATATATTCATACAGCATTAGAAATCATCTAAGGACAATGGTTGCTTGTGGATGATGTTTTGAGTAGATGGATGATGGATGGTAGGATATGTTCTTCCTAACTTGGAGATTTCGGGGACGAAATCCTAAAAGGTGGGGAGAATGTAACAACCCGTATTTTCAATAACCTATTATAACATAAATGGAGGCAGAATTAAACTGTAAAATCTGAATCAAGGGAAACGGGCTATGCCATTGCGTTCGTCTCGGAAAAATACGCGAAATAGAGTCCGAGTTTTCGAAAATCGGAGTCCGTATGACCAAGATATGGCCTCGCAAAGTTTCACGAAAAATTCCCAAATTAAAGTATACTTAATTAAGTGAAATGGGTTGCGCAGAGAAATATATATATATATATATATATATATATATATATTGATATATATATATATATAATTGAAAATTAAATAAATAAATATGAAAAAATGTTCAAAACAGCGAATTGGGAGAGGGGAATAACCGAACCGGCCGATTTTTGAGGTCGACCCGAGCTCGCTGGGTCGACTAGGGGTTAATCCAGGGTGTTTGGCTGTCAACCCGTGGGCCGATTCGCTCAAATGCAGATTTTTCATTTGGATGGTTCTCATGGTTCATCTTTAATCTAAAGGCCCTAGATGGTTCCTACACTTGACTTCTTCCCCAAGACATGCTTTGATGGCTTGGATTGAATCTAGGTTTAATCCTATGGCCTAAAACACTTGCCTAATCTATAAATAAACCCTAACCTATCCTAAATCCTCATTATTCATTCATGCAACTAAACTATGGCAAAATTTTACCTCTCATGGCCTCCACTCTCTTCATAAAATTTCTAAATGGTTTCTATGAGAGATTTTCCATGCATACAAGTGTTTTCAAGCTTGTATGAGTGTCATTAGCTTGCATTCAAGTCAAGTTTCTATCTTTGCATCATAAAGCAAGGGTTTTGATCATTTTGGCTCAAGGGTTTTTATGTTAGAGCTTGCATTTTGGGTCTATTTGATTGCATAAGGGCTTTGTCATATCTTTTGTGCCTTCATAGCAATGTAAGCCCTTTCCCTACTCTTAGATATTAACTATGAAGTTAAATGTTCATGTTGCAAGTTTGGGTTTGATCATTGAGTATGATACATGCTATCATGTCATGCAAGTTTATGAAGTCATTATCTTGATCTTGTGAGCTAAAAGCTACAACCTTTATGTTGAAATGTTGCATTAGGCAACATGAGAACCCTCATAACCTTTATGTCAACTTGCATATGAAGTCATAACCCTTATATGATGATATATGCGAGTTACTAGTCATCATTCCATATCTTTTGTCACCATGATTCGCTTATGTGCCAAGTTTGGGTTTATGCATGTTTTGAGGCTTAAGAATGTAACATGCAAGTTAATGAACACATTTGTGCCTCATTTGCCACCATGATTAACTTGTGGCTTAATATCCATTTTTGTCATGCCTTTGCCAAGTCTCTTCTTTTAATCCATTACGTTGTCGCGAACGTATATGCGAGTTTAAAAGCGTTGGGTTATGTTATGGGTAATTTCTAATGACATGAAAATACAACTTGAAAACATGACTTGAAATATAACATGGAAGTTGACATGTAAGTATGCATAAAAACATAAGCTTGGGAATTTACCTATTAAGTTAGGTCTACCCTTTGGGAATTTACCTATTAAGTTAGGTCTACCCAAATGCTTGAAAACTTGTAACATGTTTTGGGAAACATGATGGACATGACACTTAGATAATATAAGTGTGGCCAACTCGAGGTTGGGTTGAGTTTGCAACGTAAAACTACCCGGAACCGACCGGCCTAACTAGTAGTTGCAAACAATAGGACCCAATGTGAGAAGTTGGTCATGTTGTGCTTGAACCCGAGGTTAGACCAAGTTGTGGTGTAAAGCTACCCGGAACCGACCGGCTTAACTAGTAACCACAACAAAGTCTAATGTGAGAGGTGAAGGTGCGTTAAGTAATTAATGTCACATGATAGGGTTAAGTTAATTTGATTAATGACTCTTAACCAAATATGACATGGACAAATGGGTTAAGTAATTTGATTAGGCTAATGATACTTAACAAAACATGACAAGGTTGGGTAGGTTAAGTAACTTGATTTGCCTAATGACACTTAACCATTTTTATATGACTAGTGGATGGGGTTAAGTTAACCAACACTTAATCAATCCAACGCGATAACTTGGTAAGGTTAAGTAAGTTTTCTTAATGACGCTTAACCGAAAAATACGGTTAACGAATGGGGTTAAGATTAGACTCAACTAGTCTAAACATGGAAATCGGATGGGGTTAAGTTAGCCTAGACTTAATTAATCCCACTTGGTAGTTTAATGGGGTTAAGTTAAACACTTAACTAATCTAAACATGATGAATTGATGTGGTTAAGTGACCTATACTTATCCAATCTAACTCGTTAATTTATTGTGGTTAAGTTAACCAATACTTAACCAATATAACGTGAAAACATGATAAGGCTAAGTCACGAATCGCTTGAATACACTTGACCGATTTGACTAAGTAAATTGATAGGGTCAAGTTAATATATACTTAACCAATCTAGAATGATAATTGGACGAGGTTAAGTCGTGAATTGCTTAATATACTTAACCAACTTGAGCATGGTTTGTAGGGTTAAGCCTTGAACTTGGATACTTAGCCAATTTTGACAGGATTTGTAGACGGGTTAAGTCATGAACTTAAGTGACACTTAATCCATTATGTAAACCCTAGTTCTGAGGATTAGGTGGATAACCGTAGTTAACAAGGATAACGGGAACAATGCTAAGTGGTAAACCTTAGTTGAAGAATAACTAAGTAATGATTCTTAGTCAAGGAAATTTAGACCAGTTCATAGATAGATGAGTAACCTGATACGGTAGGTCATCGTTTAAGTATACGAGTAGGAGCAAGTATCTGATTTAGATAAATGCTCCAACGAACTGGGTAACGAAGCAGCGGCTTCGGGGAACGTGAGGATATTCTTGGTATCCCTCTATGAGCTGCCAGGTGATTATACTAGGCTCATGAGAGGTTAAGGTCTGCGTTAGAAGAACCAAGAGTATGCCTTGGTTGCTATACGAGCGACCTAAAGACGGGGATGGATAGGGGATAGTCGACGATACACGGTCGTACCCTAGATAGCATTTCGTCAGGCTACCTACCATCTTTGGTCAAGCGTGTACGTACGGAAAGGCAGAGAACACCCAAAAGACCATAATTGCTATCTAATTATGGTTGCGGTAAGGCTTGGATGTGGGTTGGCCAGTGTTGTGTTCTCATACAGGATTTATCCTGTCTTGTCTTTCACTAGTTGAGGGAGTGGTCTCGTGGGACCATAGCCACGTATAAGAAAAACAGACCTTAGCATCTGCATCGGCAGATAAATCGAAAGCTCCCGACCGAGTCCTGTATTTCTTGATTTGCCCTGTGACAGGACTCGGATGGCACGATGTGATACATGTGCATACAGTCATGGAAAAGCGATTCACGATGAATGCGTGGGAAAAAGGGCGCGGTTGGCGGTTAGCGTAATCCCTAGTGGCCCTCGGTGGTTGAACCCAAACCGAGATACGAAAACGTGCAATAGGTAAGCATAATCCCTAGCAGCCCTAGGTAGCATAAGTCCTAGTTGTACAAACAATAATTCATGTTGGAAGACCCTAGCTAGGTTTAGGGTAACAGTCCAAACCGATCTTAAGGATCATGGAACTATGTTAAAGTAATATAGAATCTCATGGGAAAGCCCGTATGGTCTACGGCAAGGGACTGAACATTTACATGGAATAAAACATACAAGTTGAGTAACCTATATATGCGATATATTAGGTTGACATGGACCATTACACGACTTTTGAGTGAGGGTCATTCTTGGTTAACACATGACACGGTGGGGATACTAGTACGGTAGGTGCAGAGCTAAAATACAGGATAGATATCACGGGGCGTTATACGTGACAGATATCTTGGGGATATTATACTTGATAGAAACCTGACGATGTGATACCTTGTTTTATCTTGACATCGTTATTTATCATGACACCTTAGTTTATCTGAGTTCAGTAGTTCATCCTGTTATTTTGATTTAGCTTATCTATCTTGTTATCATGCTTATGTTCATCTCAGTTTCTCATGTCAGTTAACTTTACTAGTTTTTATGCTAATAGTAGATAGGGCTTACTCAGTCTTTTTGACTGACCCGTTTTGTTTCGCCTCTTTTCTTCCGTTTCCCCCCCAGGTTACAGGGAGGAAATACTGTTGTTTAGTTCGGACTTCTTCTGCTTGAAGGTCATCATGGATGGCTTGGACTTTTCTTGGCTAATGGCTACTTTACTGTTTTTACTTGGGGAATAATTTATGAAAATGTCTTTATGCTTCTTTACTATTGCAAGACAGGTTTTGATGTACTCTGATGTAAAAGGCTTTAGACCTTATTTATTCATGTTATGAAAGTTTGATTTTACTTCCGCTATTTTATATGTTCTGTCTTGTGATATTTCTGTGCATGTTTACCAATAATGCCCCTCTAAAGCTAGTGCATTCCTTTGCGAGTGACCCTAGCGGAGGCGGGGTGTTACACGGCTTGGCTTCTGCTGGTGGTCTTGTTAGCCTATGCTTTGTTGTGGGCCAGGATGTCAGTTTGAATGCTTTAGCGTCAGCTTGTCTAGTTGAGATAGGCTCGTTCTATGGGTATAGTGTGTTTGGTTTCCGTCACAACAAATCAATTCTTGATTTGTTTGCGTCCACTTGTGTTTGGCTTTGGTTTGCTTAGTGGGTTGTTTGGCTCCTTGTCATGCTAGGCTTTGGCTGTGGGATTTATTTCCTCGTCGTCGTATAGGGACCACGACTGTTGGTAGCTATACGGGGACAACGGGTAACCATCCTTTTTATGTCTGATCGGTCTTTACATTGAGGCCTATCGGTTTCTTTACGGTTTTTCCATCCCTTCTGTCCTATGATTATCTCTTCTCAATCAAGTTCTCAATCTAATGATAACTCAGCATTGAGAGAATCCTTACAGCAAGGTGAAACACGTGTTTGTTGTGTTTCCACATGTCTGGTCTTGGTCTCTTCTTCATCATCTTATTCGCACTATGTCCCCTTTCATATTAAGGAGGAGATTTCAATCAATAATGATTGATCATCTTACCTTACTAAGAATTCTCATCTGGCTAAATTAGTCGCTTCTTTGTCGCTTCCTTTTGTCTCTTCCCCCCTTCGGATTGTTCGTATTCCAGCCCTATGATATCGTCTGCTTGTCCTTCGGTTTCATCCTTTTGTCCTTCATGTGGTGGATCGATGTCTATGCCTCGAACTCCATGTTCCATTCGTACTCGCTCTATAGCGGCGGATGAGCATATTGTCCGATCTACTTGACATACCCTCCAAGTTCGGTTATTTTCTGTTGTTTCCATTTTTTTTATAGATTATGTTTCTATTGTTTTTCTATGTATATGGCGAACTTTTTGTTTTGGAATGTTCGTAGAATTAGCAATGATGCTTCTTTGGTGAGGCTTAAGTGCATCATCAAGAAGCATTCTATCGGTCTGGCAGCACTTCTAAAGCTATACATGGGCTTTGAGGTGATCTCCGATTTTGTCCTTTCTCTAGGTTTTGGGGGCGGATTAGCCAACGTATCCAACCAAATTTGTATTCTTTTGGATAAAGACGTCTTTGTTTGCCCTATTTTCAACTCGGCACAACTTCTCTCGGTTATTTGTTTGATTTCTTCTCTTTCCTCTTCTCGGTTGTGTATGCGAAATGCGATCAGATCGAAAGGCAGGTCCTTTGGTCAGACATTTTTTTCTCTTTCTGATCTAGGCTTTGCAGCCTCAATAGTTGGTGGAGACTTCAATGTTGTTACATGCCAAGCTGAGAAGCATGGGATATCCTCTATTAAC
The DNA here is from genome assembly GCA_030737875.1 of Allium sativum. Classification (NCBI taxonomy): domain Eukaryota; kingdom Viridiplantae; phylum Streptophyta; class Magnoliopsida; order Asparagales; family Amaryllidaceae; genus Allium; species Allium sativum. Next base: position 918,795,369 of record CM060922.1, read on the forward strand.
CGTGCTGTGGTTGGATATTTCAACTCTTTCGTCATTGAATTTGGTTAATATGAGATATCTTTTGTTGGCTCAGCGTTTACTTGGTGTAATAATCAAGAAGGGCACATTTGGATTCTATCTTGTCTCGGTCGTGTTTTCGGTTCTGAGGGTCGGCTTCCCCTTCCCTTCTCTTTTTTCATTTCTCATCTGCACCATACTAACTCGGAACACGCCCCGATGGTACTTAGGTGTTCTCCCCTTGCTTTATCGGGTCCTTCATCATTCTGTTTTCAGTTCATGTGGAGATCTCATCATTCGTTCCTTCAAGCTGTAGAGGAATCGCGGTCCTCTCCTACTTCTATTTCCTTTTTTGCTATTTTTTTACTTAAACTTAAATGTCTCAAAGCTTGTCTTAAGGTTTGAAATGTGCAGGTTTTTAAGAATATTTTCGACCGTGTTCAGGCGGCTGAAGAGATTCTTATCTTAGCGGAATCTTCATTCGATGAAGATTCGGCCGCCGCTAACAAGGAGGTTTGGGCTCTGGCCTAACTCGCCTTTTCGTATGAGCTTCGCGTCGAGAATGACTTCCTTTGTCGAAAAGCTAGATTCAAGTGGATTATCGACGACGACTCGAATCCAAATTCTTTCATTCTTCTATTAGGAAAAAAGAATAACCTCTTTTCTTTTAATCAAATTATTCCAAATCTTTTTATAGCTTCCATTCCTGCGGAAGTCAAAGAGACTATCATTTCTCATTTCAATCCTTTCTTGGCTCTCCCTCGGTTACCTAATATTACCCGACGTTATTGTCCTTTATCCCTCAGTTGGTTCTTCCCAATGAGAGTGAAGCTTTTTCTGCCCCCCATCTAGTGAGAAAATTCGTTCTTGTGTTTTCTCGCTGAGCAAGGACAATGTGAGTGGTCCGAACGGATTCAAAAGGATTTTTTACTATAATGTCTGGGCGATCATTCAACTGGACTTTTGTTTGGCTATCCAAATTCTTCTTCTCTGGTGTTGAGCTTCCTAAGGGATGGTCTTCTCCCAATTTGGTGCTTATCCCAAAATGTGAAAATCCCCGCTTATGCTCGATTTTTTGTCTTATTAGCTTGTGAAATTATTCTAACAAGGTCATCTCTAAGGTGCTCACTATTAGGCTAGCACCTTATCTTGATCGTGTTATCTCTTCTTCTTAGGCTGGCTTCATTTGAGGGCGTATGATTACATATAATGTCCTTCTAGCTCAAGAGCTTATTTCTCATATCGATCGCAAGGTTCGAGGCTCCAACGTGGTAATCAAGCTCGATACGGCAAAGGCCTATGATCACTTGTTTTGGTTTTTCATCATTAGAGTTCTCCGGGCTTTCGGCTTCCTCGAGCCTCTTATTGACTTAGTTTGGGAGCTCATCTCGAACTAAGGTTTTTCCATTCTCATCAACTGATCGGCCACTGGTTTCTTCCAGTCTGGAACGGAACTTCGCCATGGAGATCCCCTTTCGTCGACTCTTTTTGTCATCGCTACTGAAGCTTTTGTGCGTGGAGTGCATTCACTTATGATTGCAGATCAAATCCATCGCTTTGGCATACCTTATGGTTGCTCGATGATTTCTTCCTTATCTTTTGCGGATGACATCACTATTTTCTCTCATAGGGACCGACGATCCATTCGTCATCTTCTCTGTTTTATCCATCTTTACGAGAGGTGTTCTGGCCAACTCGTCGAAAAGTTGTTTCGTTCCATCCAAGACTATGACTCAGGAGAGGGTTTCTTGGATTGGCACTTTCTCCGGTTTAAGGTTGCTTCCCTTCCCTTGTCTTACCTAGGCATTGTTCTATACCAAGGTCACAAGCTCAATGCGATCTTCGATCCCCTCACCGATAAAGCGAGGGGTAAGATTATTCATTGGAACACGTCTCTCCTTTCCCAGGCAGATCAACTTGTTCTTATTAAGTCAGTGCTTGATTCCATTGGGCTCATGTTTTCATGGCCATGGCTCCCACTTCCTCCTTTTTCTTTCTTACCGATCTTTAGCCTCGTCCTTTTTCTATGAGGAAAATGACAATGGTAATCAGCACCGTTGGGTTTCTTGGGGTGTCATATGTCATCCCAAGCGTGTGGGTAGGCTTGGGCTTCGGAAACCAAGAGATAATTGCATGGCTTACGCTTGCAAGCTCTGGGTTTGGTTTCGCTCAAATCATTCCCTTTGGGCGTCGTTTCTTCATGCTAAATATCGTCATTTATTGCCAGCGGATTTCTCTAGGACCTCATCTTATGCTAGTGTGACATGAAAACAGATGCAATCTGTGAAGACTTTCTCCAACTCTTACAAAGGTGGTGTTAGTTGGAATGGTGGTTCTTTATCCCTACAGGCTGCGTGGAATTCAACTAGAACACTTGGTCCTAGGATTCTGGTGTTCGCTTTCATTTAGGACTCCCGTTCCCCTTTCAAGGTTTCTATTCTTATGTATAAAATCCTCCATGATGATTTACCACTAGATGTGAACCTTAGGAGGATCGACATCCCAATTGTATCTCGTTATAGGTGTTGCTTCAGGAGATGTGGAATCCTTCGGCCATCTTTTCTTTGAGGGTCTTTGTGCTTGTGTTGTCTAGTCTTTTTTCGGGAATTTGGTCAGTCTTTGAGGTAATGCCTTCTCTCTTTTCGGTTTGATTCGGCTTTGGCAGGAAGGAATTACCAGCAAGTTTCTTCGGTCTATACTTTTCTGTCTGATTCCTTGCTTGATCTGCTGGCCTCTTTGGAATGCTAGGAGTAAGGTTGTGTTCGATGAGGTTCCAATGAGCTCGTCTTCCTTCATTCATCGTATTAAGGATGATGTTTATCTTGCTTTTCATGGCAGGCCTTTCTTGGGTATCATTCGTTCTCGCTTGCAGAGATTGGCTCGTATTTTCAATGCATTCTTAGGCCTTATTCCACGTGCTAGTGTTAGTTGAATTGCTTGGTTGTTGTGCGTGCGTGGTGTTGTCTTTCTAGGTTGCCCTCCTACCCCCTCTCCCGTGCTAATGTTTTTGTTCCGTATGCCGGCACTAGGTCTGCTTGCTCTTTGTGGACTCTTTCTCGGTGTTATCTTATTTTGCAGGTTTCTGTGCTACTTTGTGGAGCTTAAGTTGGTGTGGCAGCTGTTAGTGGGTCTTTTGTTGTTGGGATTTCTCTTGTTCTACATGCTAGTGCTACTTTCTCGCGGGCGCTCGGAGATTCGGGAGTTTTCTTTAGGTTGCATCCGCGGGAAGCCCCTGGCTTTAGCTTTCTAGCTTCTAGTTCCTTACTTGCTTTGCTGGTTTCTTTTTCCGTTTTGTTGTTGTTAGTGTGAGTGGGGATCTGTTGTTTTTGAGTGTTATGTAGGGTTTTTATTTTATTTTGGGTTGTGATTTCTGATTTTGCGGTTTCTAGTTTTCCGCTAGACCATTTTTATTAGCCACTAGAGATTAGTTATTGTCTCCTTTTTGATATATATATATATATATATATCTTATTTTGGTGTTAAAAAAGGTATCTACATAGAAAAATGAGCGATATCATATGAATTCGCACGACAGAGTATGTCAATTTAATGTGAGTGATAACTTATCAAATGGGCAAGAGCATTATCAATGAAATTGTAACGACCCGGGGATTTCCGACCCCGAAAATCAACACAACACACCATGTCGACTATTCAAGCATCAGAAATACCGGATCATTAATAAAAAGAAGTTAGAAGGTGAGAATAGAAAGAAAGTTAGAATAGAAGAAAAGGAAGATCACAACAGAATACATACGAATCTCGTAGCGAAACGAATAAAATATATCATATAACAACTTTGGAAATATAATACTTTGTTTGTACTTACATATCTAATCAGAGTACATCACATTCATGTCATAGTGGAAATAACTATATATATAGCATTAAAGCCTCTTGCTCCAAGCTCCTCCAAGTATATATGAAAAATCCTGACTACTTGACTGCCCGTACAAAATTGGGCACCCAAGAGTTTAGGGAAAGGCAATACAAAATAAACTCTGGGTCAGTCATGTGACTAGTGTGAGTAAACTCTAGTCACTTGGTTTAACTTTTAAAATCCTTTTTAAAGAAATGATAATCGTAAGACCGATCCACACATAAACATGGATGGTTTTTACCTTACGATAACCCAAAACATTTTTCAACATCAATACTATTCTGATATTATAATAATGTCTAATACAAGTAAATAACAATCTAGTAGAACACTTTCATCTCACGCTCTACATATATAATATACAATCAAAAACCACGAGCTCTTATTTGGGAAATGGATTTCCAACTCTGACAAGGTATAGGACCACCTTTCGATCAGTGTACTCTAGAAGCGATACACTGGAGTTCAACAAGAACATCTTGTAACTCAGCCACGTATGACCGGCCATTCATTTCGCTTGAATGTTCCGAATATATTATCACCTTACGGTTGGTATACCAACATAACCGTTCCCGAGAGATACAGAATTGAAAGAAGTAACAAATATGAACATTCTCTAATTGGTGACAATATACCCTAATTGGGTGCGACCCACTTAGCCATGCTGCCTGCCCGATTTTTGTCATTTCCTGGTCGATGAGGCTTGAGGTCGTAACGTGTCTCTAACAGGTCACATCTTCATTCACTTTGAATGCCACATCATCATACCCGCCAAATCACAAATTGATTTCACAAAAATACCATGGGTTTAAGCTAAGAGAAACGAATTTTTCCGCCACCAACATAAATATGTTTGAAGCGATCAACTTATGCGATCTATTGGATATACTCTATCAGAAATTCGTCCATATACGTTTTTCCTGGGACTGGACAAACTGAAGGAACTATTCTGTAAATCCATCTTAGGCAATTTCTACCTTGGATCATCAGAACGGCCGTTGCACAAACTCCGTCTTCAATTATCTTCATCATATTTAATTTGCAACTCTAATGTCCAAACAAAGTGGGTTTCAGATAATAAATCTGATTCCTGTCTCTCCGTATTGACAACAGAAAATTTGTCTAAATCTTTGATAGTCGGTTATTTATCTATCAAAGGAAAACGTACAAACAAACAATGGTCGTATTTCCAAATGGAAATCTTACCGATTAATCATCAATCAACACTGGACCCTTTTAATAGATTTATCAATAATCATTTCATTTCCTAATTTCTCAAATAATTTTCCAACTCGCTTAGCCTCTCACGATTTCTTGGAAAAACGTTTCCATTTAATTTAAACTATTTATTTTCTATATTTCAGAAAATATATCTTATCAATATCAGAAAACATATCCATTTCTTATCGCACACCATTTCTCTTCTCTATCTATTAGTCGCTAACTGTAAATTAGTAAGAGAATAATTCCCTAAGTATAAACCCCGAAGGCCGAAACCAATATCAGATCAGTACCATAAAGTCGTTTAACTTAACTAGTCTCATGTTAGTTTCAAATTTCCTTAACTCCATTTAAATCTACAAAACGTTTTCTTTTAAATTGTTATTCACTTTAAAATGCAAATATTTTTTCTTTACAGGAAACAAAACTCATTTTATTATACCAAATCTTGATTTAAATAAATATTTCCATTACAGTTTAAAATCCCATCTATCTAGTTCTTTTATAAATTCATATTCGTATTTCACACCATATACTCCATTTATAAATCAACTTCCTATTGAACCAATATCAAGTTTATAACTTAATCTCGATTTCCTATTTAATTAGTAATTATTTGTTTTGAAGCAAGTATTAACTATCTTACCAATTACTGAATTATATAATATATAATTTATAAGAATAAATCATTTTAATAACATTCGACATCGTCGAATTTAAATTACAAATCCTTATTGATTTGTTTCAATTCTATTCCCACTTCAAACATCGAAATAATTTCATCGTTTTCTTTCTAAATGATTTCCGTTTTCCTTTTTAAATAAATTCTTTTCTTGAATTTATATTTTTAAAACTATTTAACAAAAATCATTTTGCTTCGTTTAAAAATATCGTTTATAAATCAAATTACTTGTTTTTATAAAATCAAAAACAATTTATTATATTCTAACTAATTGAAATTCCATTTCTACTTAAAAATAAGAATTCCTTTTTAAAACCTTAGTTTCTTTTCCAATATATTCGAATATATTTTACGGTATTTTTAATACCAATTATTCCAGGTCAATCTTGTTCAAACATCTCAATTACACAGTAATCAATACCAGATTATTTGTCACATCATATAATGTGATATACGAAGAAAAAAATTGTTGAGGAATCCAGTCAGATTCCTCCAACTTGTTTCCCTACATCCACAGATGTTAATCAACATTTATTTCGTTTTAATATGAAATAATAAAATAAATAGAATCAGTATTAAACGAACCATTTTTTATATATATAACGATGTATATATATATATATATTATTCAACCAATTAATTAGCAAATCATCCAAGCAACCATCACACACAGCATTCAATCATTTTTTATCAATATTTAATAACGTTTATAATATTATAAAACTGGACAGAGTTAGTGAGTTTACTCACCTTATTCGTTAATCTTTAAATAACGGTTAACATTCGGTTGATCATATCAGGCGTTTTAATTCCGCCTAAAATTCAGATGAGCTCCAAATGGTTCCAAACCAGTTCCACTGCGTAGCTTGCGTCCATACGATCCCAACGAATCTTGTTTCGTCGGATTCTATTATAGTACAAATGAGATATTAAAATTACACGTTTGTGTAATTATAATTATAATTAATAATAATTACCCTATCTTAAATTATAAATTTAAAAACCATTAATTCTTGTCATTACCGTTCCTAAACGGTTGTTCATTACTTCTCCTTCGTTGTAAACCGACATCTTCAGTACAAGCTCTCTCCCTTACCGAACTTCATATTTCCATTTTTGCTTGATAAAACTCAATGCAAAAGTCAACACACACTTCTCCTGCCCTACACCTCAACATCACCCTCGACACTACCTTGTATACAACGGTGCACACTTGCTCTGCTACGTACTGCCATAAACCATCTCGCGTCCCTTTGCTCGAAGTCTCCTACTGTGCATGCTCACGCACCACGTTATTCTTCCTGTTACCCAATATTTCCACCCTGACGCACCACATTGTTCTTTTTTTAATTGGGCCTCAGCCCATCCACGTTCAAAGATAAACAGATCACACTTGTTTAAAGTTTCCTCCCTAAATAACAACTCCTACTCCAGTATTTGTTCCAACCGTAAATTCTCAGTACCACATCTCCTTCCTTATTCCACACGCTATACAGTACCTTCGCCTTTAGCTCCATCCATCTATTTGTTCCATATGGGAACCGCAAGCTCCAATAAAGGAGAACACCACTTTATGTGTGTACATCATCTCATATTCACGTCCCCTATCCCAAAATGTTTAGCCATATACCCCCTTCCACACTCGCTTGTACCAAGCATTCACTTAGAAACTTCCCTTCTGCAAATAGGCCTGTAAACGAATGCAAATGGATGCGGATAGTGCTGTATCTGTATCCGAAAATAAAAATCCATATCTGAATCTGTATCCGTATCCGGCGGATACCTACTAAATAATATCCGTATCTGTATCCGCGAATATTTTCGGATATCCGAAAATATCCGTATCCGGCTTAGTAAATACCGATATTTCCAGATATCCGAAAATATCCGAATCCGAACTTAAAAAATATAAGTCGATGCATATTTCTTTTGATACTAAACAATAGCTGAAAATTTTGAAATAATACATAAATGATAAAACATACTGACTTAACAATAGCTCATTCAATCACATAAAATTCAATCAATAATATTTCATCATATAACCCATACGATGATCTAAACACACATACAAATTAAAGCAAATGCATATAAAACAGTGCCATATAATCCATACGTTGATCCATACACACATACAAATTACAGTACATACAGTACAAATTAAAGTACATACAATACAAATTAAAACAAATAACATAATTCATCTTAATAATATTATCACATAAACAAATTAAAGCACGACAATCTTTCTTTATGAAATGGTCGAAGCTTCAAAAAAATAACCCTACACAAGAGGCACAAAATCAATCATATAAAGTATAAACTAAAGTGACCAAGACCGATCATGTAATTATAAATTAAATACGACCCTGCACCTCCAAGTTAAATAAGATCAATCATTTAAGTTAATGAAACAAACAGCAACTTCAAGTTGTTGTGCAAGCAACTTGAAGTTGTTGTTTGTTGCATAGCTAAGTTGTTGTGCAGCAAACAACAGTAGCTGAAGCTGCTGTGCAACAGCAGCTAGAAGCTCAAGCTGTTGTGCCACAGCAGCTTGAAGCTGCTGCGCAACAGCAGCTAGAAGTTGTTGTGCAAGCTGCTTGCACAGCAGCTTAAAGCTTAAGCTGTTATGCCACAACGGCTTGAAGCTGTTATGGCATAGTAGCTTCAAGTTGATGTGCACTAGCATAGCAACTTCAAGTTGTTGTGCACTAGCACAACAACTTCAAGTTGTTGTGCTAAGTAGCACAACAACTTAAAGGTAGCACAACAACTTATAGTTGTTGTACACGAGCAACTTCAAGTTACCACAACTTCAATTTGTCGTAATCGATCATAAAGGCAAACAACTTCAATTTATCAAGCAACTAATTTATCCCAAACAACTTCAATTTATTTAAAGGTAGCAATACTGAGTAAATTACTATTAACGAAGAAAAACAAAATAACTATAAGCATGACTTACCGTACCCTCTAGTGTGAAGCATGTCTATACTGTAACCATAGCATCATCAACAAACTCAACATTGTGACCAACTAAAAGGAATACAAAAGAATTATATAATATATGGGATGATTATTGTATTGAAAACATGTAGAAAAATATAATAGTTTTACCCATATCGGATGGCAACCAATCCTTTACATAACTCAAAGCTTCAACAATATCCGAAGATAAAGAAGATCTACTCTCGGAAATCAATCTACCTCCACTACTAAATGATGATTCAGATGCTACGGTTGACATCGGAACGGCTAAGATATCACGAGCCATCCTTGCAAGAATTGGAAAAGTTGGACCATTGGTTTTCCACCACATCAAAATATCAAAATTGTCCTCATCTTCATCTATTGGTAACAATTCATCTTCTAAATATTTATCAAGTTCCGTTTTTAAAGCTTGTGAGCTACTAAATTTTTTTGTCACGATAGTTCCTATATTCTAAATCCATTCTTGATTTCTTCTTAGAAGAAGGATTAGAATCAAACATATCACATGAAGAATTGGTAGATTTCCCCTTAGAGGGTGCACATTCCATTTCATATAAAGAAAATAAAGATTTCAAAGCTTCACGAATTTTTGCAACATAAACTTGTGTATGTTCCCCATAAACCCTATCGAAGAAAAATTCAATAAAAGTCATTCTATAACGGGGATCTAAAACCATACCGATACTCATCATTAGATTGCAAGTGCTCCAATACTTGTCAAACTTGATTCTCATCTTTTGGGCCATAGATTGAATATACTTATGCTCATGTAGCTCCCAACTTAAAATGCTTTCATAAACATCACAAATGATTTTAAAATATAAATTAGCCGTAGGATATTTAACTCCCGAAAATTTAAGTGTAACTTCATAAAATAATTTCAAACCTTCACATTTTTCTTTTTCCGTTTCCCATTCTTCATTTGATGGCAACCATTTGTAATCGTAGGTTAAATCAACCAATCGCTCAAATGGCGGACGCACTTCAAAAGCACTTTCAAGCATTAAACATGTTGAATTCCAACGTGTTTGAACATCATAATACACTCCTTTCCCAACCAATCGAGTTTGAGCCAATGCATTTTCCCAATTTTGCTTTCTAATTTGCGACGATTTTGTATAATTCACGCTTTCTCTAATTTTTTCAATAAGACATTGCACCATTTTTAGTCCATCTTGAACAATCAAATTTAGTATGTTCGTGCAACAACGCATATGAAATAGCTCACCACTAAGAGGCAACACATTTTTACCAACCAACTATTCTTTTAAATCTCTTATAATTACATCATTATTTGATGCATTATTGACCGTAAGTGCAAATAACTTCCTATTGATATTCCATTGCAATAGTTTTGATTTAAGAGAAGCGCTAAGTGCGGACCCGGTGTGAGGAGGAGGCAAATTATAATAAGCAATGACTTTTTTTTGTTACTTCCAATCATCATTGATAAAATGACAAGTTATGCAACAATAACCTACGTTTTGGTGTTCGGAGGTCCACAAATCCGTAGTGAGGCTAACACAGGATGATAAACAATCAAACATATCTTGTAGTTTACCTCTCATCTCATTAAAGAGTTTTAAAACATTAGATCGAGCTGTATTTTTAGAAAAGAACTTAACGAATGGATTAATACTTCTAATATACTCTTGAAAATATGCATGTTCAGTCATGTTAAATGGATAGTCATGCTTAGCAACCATACGTGCAAAACACATTCAGCTTCTATGTTGATCAAACTTCCAATTCGTTAATTTAATTTGTTTGTTGGGAGAAATTTTGGTAGCCAACATTTGTTGTCCGGATATTCTTAGACGATTGGGATTTTTTGGACATGTTTTTAGATGATTTTTCAAGTGGGTTGTTCCCATTGTAGTAGCTCCATTAAATAATATAGAACAATGTTTGCAAGTGGCTTTAATAGCACCATCCACACTTCCCTAATAAAATCTTTCCATACATTCGATTTCAAAATTCTTGAATTAGAGGGTGCAGATTTGTCTAGGTCGATAGACTGAATTTCAGATACTTGTGTGATTGGAAAACTAGAATCTGTTTTTGATTCTCTTCGACGACTATGTCATTACCACAAATATCCTTATTACTACAGCTTGATGAGGTGTTTGCTATTGTCAAAATTCTACAATGTTAAATAAAATAAACTTATTGAAATAGCTATATCAGTGCTCTAACAATAAAATTAAAAAAAAATCTGTTATATCATGCAAAAGCCTACATGATATTTGCTGGAAAAAAAAATCAATATTAGCATGCACTAATTCAAAAGTTGATGTTGAATCAAAACTCTACAAAGTCATAACACATGCACTAATTCAAAATTCTGAATATATAACTCAAGAAGACTTTAGAAATCTTCCTTAACATAACTTGCGCTAACCAACCTCTATGAATAACATCATATGAATACTCAGTCTATATATAAACCACTACTGCAATGGGAGCATTAATTAATTTCTACCAAAAAAACATGTTTGAATAACAGAGTTTCCATCTGAAGCCGAAGGACCAAACTCGCACGGACGAGCTCGAAGGTTGAAGGCTGGATATCTCGCCCAATGTTTACAAGTGGCTGCTTGCGCCTTGCGGCAAGACCTGGCACGGACGACGGACAAGATCAAAGCCTGGAGCCTGGATATCTCGCAATGGACTCGAATTCTCGATGTGACGGCCCGCCTCGCACCAACCGACATTTCCAATGATGGTGCGCTGCGCCAATGCCTGACTAGCATGGGACGGTCGCCAAAGAAAGAAAAAGAAAGGAATTTGAACTAAAAAGGAACCTGTAGTATATCTCACAACGCATGGAATAAAATATAATAATAACATAACTTGACATAAAACAGGCGAGACAGTGCATAAGCTGAAAACTTAAACCATCATAGCAGCAAAAAATCCAAAATTACAGCTTATATTCCACATCGTCTTTATTACAACTTTAAAACTGTCTCTAAAGCAAAAGAAAGGAAAGGTACACTACTAATGCCCAAAGTAGTGACCATCAGTGACATAGGGAGAATATATATAGAATAGTACGTAGGAGCCTCCTGCTCATCTCCGGACCAGCTACTCGTGCATAACCAGCTAATCTGTCTCTAGTCTGCCTGTTTAAGAGCACTCAGAGTAATAAGAAGAGACATAAAACTCTGGGTCAGACAAAAGTCTGGTATGAGCGATAAGCAGCAAAAACAGAATAATAACAGGTATACTAAACCATACCTGAACCTGGACCTGCAACCAAAGAGTTAGCACTACATACTGTACAATACTCTAAGGTGCCACTAACATATAGTGTGAAGAATACGGGGGTGGGGTGTGTATGACATAGTGATGGCAAACAATCAATCATAGCAGCCATCCTCACATCTCTCACTCAGTGCATAAAGCATACGATATCCACCACTTTGATCACTAGACCCATCGAGGTAGTGACGGAGTCCGACTTGTATAACTATTGCTTCTACCAAGCTTGCCCCACGGAGTCATGACTCAATCCTTACAAATGACCCCACCTCATTGGTCCATAGCCAATAGTCCTACCTAGGCCACTGTGGCCCTGAATCTGTCCACATACCCCATACTCCATAGTGATCCAAAGTTATAGACATCGATAACCCTTTAGCACACGTCCCGCAGCAAATCCCAACTCATGAAGATAACTCGTTGGTTCCCAACTGGACCCTGAGTTCTACTTCCTATTTGGACTTTCTTTGCATCTCGGGTTTTGGTCGAATTGGAGTTGGTCTTCAGAAGAGTCATCGCGTAATCGTAGGTCCAATCCGGTTCGGTTTGGCTTGCTTCAGTCAGTTCGATTCGAATACATCGCTCCTAGGCTAACCCATTCGATTTGGTGTTCCACTTCAGGTTGGTTCGGTTCGGTAGTCCCCATCGTTCCACTTTAGGTTGGTTCGGTTCAGTAGTCCCCCTACCATTCAGTCGGTTCGGTTCGGTGCTCATGGATTTCGATCCGGTTCGGTGCTCCACTCCAACTCCAAGCTTGGTCCTCCAATCCGATCCCGCTCCCTAGCTCTAGTCCGATCTGATCTCCACGCCCTTGCTTCCGATCTGATCCCCTACTCAGCTCAGATCTGACTCCCAACTTAACTCCAACTCTTTGCAAATGGCCCTCCTTCTTGCCAAGGCTCAGCTAGTGACAAGTTCCAATCCGGTTCATATTACCCTTGCCCGGTCCACTGATCCGATCCGAGCCCAATAATTCGATCCGATCCGATCCGGTCCGAAACTCTGCACATTTCCTGCAACTTTTCCAGCGACTATTTTACGCCATACGATGGCGCTTTCGACCACTCCACTCCTCTAAACAATCACAAATCATTCCAAACAGTCATACCAACATGTATAATTGACCACAAACACTAAAACAACAATTTGATATGTCAAAACGAATCAAACATGCCCAAAACTCATGTTTTTTCCCTTAAGCATGTTTAAGCAAATCTAATGATAGGATTAACAAAACTTAACCAAATTAATCAAATTTTCTAACAGAGGCCTAAAACAATATTTCGAAATTTATAAATATTTTTCCAGATTTTAATCATGTTTAAATTCGCTAATTAACACTAATTACCCTTAATTAACCATAATTAGTGAGGAACTATGCAAATCACTCACCTTAGCCACAAACAAAATACCAAATCTGAAATTATCCTCTATTTGGCGCTGTTCCCAAGGCTATACAGTAGTTCTAACCTTGCTTTGGTGCTATTTCTCCTTAATTTGATGTAATTTAGCCAAAACTTCAATTAGAAAGTGGTTTAGAGGTGTTTTAGATGTTGGAGGTCATTACTAAGTTGAGAGGGATGATAAGTGGCGGCTGAAAAATCAAATAAGGGTGTTCTCTAAACCCTAACAGCCCTTAAATACTCCAAATCCCGAAATCCTCCTCTGGGCCTAGCTGTTAATTACCCAATTAAGCCCGGTTAAGCTATTTTTCACCTTTTAAACCTTAATTCAGCCATATCTCCCAAACGTTAAGTCCGTTTTTCACATATGACCACTCTACGGAAAGGTAAACCATCATCTGGACCTAATGGAAGTGGTTTCAGGTCAAAACTCCTTTCCAATCAAAAGTTATGGCTGAAACAAGATCATCTAGGGGCAAAATGGTCATTTAAAAATCGACAAAAATCATGAACATGGGAAATGACCCTAATAGTCGTCTCCCAAGCTTACATGACTATACGACTCCATATGTGAAAGAAAGAAATATTCTACGATTCTTCGATGCGTAGAATGCGGGTTATTACATTCTCCCCCCCTTAAGAAATTTCGTCCCCGAAATTCCTTAACCCAAGACATACAAAGGATCCCGCATGCCTACCAATCATTAACAAAACAATAAAGCATACAAAACAACACAACAAGCCTATCCTAGCATGCGGTTTACTAACAAGGGAGTACTATACCGATATAAAAACCTTACCAGGCAAAGAGTTTTGGATACTTCCTCCTTATGTCCTCCTCTGTTTCCCAAGTACAGTCTTCCTCATCACCACCCCCACTGAACTTTGACTAGTTTCACCGCCTTCCTTCGAAGCTGCTTTGTATCGTTCCCAACAATACACATAGGCTTGCGGTTCCCAACCGCCTCGGGTTCAACCTCGATATCATCCAACTGATCCGGTGAAATAGTCACACTAGGGTCGTGCACGAATTTCCTTAACTGGGAAACATGAAATACGTTATGAACTCCGACCATCTTCTCTAGTAATTCAACTTTAAATGCCAAATTCCCAACTTGCCCAAGAACTGGGAATGGACCAACAAATCTTGGTGTTAACTTGCCTCTCCTGCTAAATCGTATCACACTCTTTAATGATGAAATCTTGACAAACACCAAGTCGCCAAAGGAGAATTTTAAATCTTTTCTCCTGTTATCAGCGTAACTCTTCTGTCTATCTTGAGCAGCCTTCATTCGTTGTTGGATAACCTTAATCTTATTTGAAGTTTCTCTTGTCACATCTGGCCCAAGCACAAATTTCTCACCAGTTTCTAGTCAACATGACGGTGAGTTGCACGGTCTTCCATACAAAGCTTCAAATGGAGCCATACCAATACTGGATAGATAACTGTTATTATAGGCAAACTCTACTAGATGTAAATGGTCATCCCATGATCCACCGAAATCCAATACACAAGCTCGCAAAAGATCTTCTAACACTCGATTTACCCTCTCTGTCTGACCGTCGGTTTGAGGATGATATACGGTACTGAGATGTAATTTTGATCCTAACGCCTCTTGTAAGCCCTTCCAAAATCCACTAGCAAACAATAGATCTCAGTCGCTCACAATTCCTTTGGGTATTCCACGAAATCTCACTACCCACTTCATATACAGTTCTGCTAACTTAGCTGTTGTTCTATTCGACTTGACGGGTATAAACTTTGCACTCTTAGTCAATCGGTCCACAATCACCCAAATGATATCATGGCCCGATCTAGTCCTTGGTAACCCATCAATGAAATCCATTGAGACTTGTTCCCATTTCCATTCGGGGATCTCTAATGGTTGCAAAAAACCACTAGGCTTCTTTTGCTCGACTTTAACTAGCTGGCAATTCATGCATTTGGATATAAACTTCCCAACGTCTCTTTTCATCCCTTCCCAGTAGTAGGTCTGCTTCATGTCTCGATACATTTTGTTACCATCAGGATGTATAGTCAGTCTCGAGTGATGACATTCTCTAAGAACTTCATCTCTCCATCCACTGACATTGGGTACAACTAGTTTATCATCCTTTCGAAGCCATCCTTCTCCACCTGGTCCATACTTGTTCATTTTCTCACCATCGGTATTCATCTCTTCCTTGGAGATGATTTCTATTAGGTTTTAGGATCGTCCCTCTAACTGGAACCAATCCGCTCAATCAAAGTCGTTCTAACCGTCAAACTTGCCAATATTTCTAGATACAACCCGTATTTAGGTCTGAAATCATCTCCCATGATATACTCCAATTACTTCCATTCAAGAAACATAGCATCTAAACTGGCATGTTTCTTACTCAATGCATTAGTACAACACCTAGTCTGGTACCACATGCATCTGTGTATACCGTCATATCTTCATTCTTTATTACCAGAATCCTACAGGTGATAGTCTACTCAAGGGAATAAAACAGGAACAAACATAGCAACCATAGCATCCATCAAACATGTCTTATCTATCACCTGCTAAAGCCATACACACGTCGATACCTACTTGACTGGTCCAACCAATCCCAAGGCTAACGGAAGCCCCGCCTCCATATATACGTCGATGCCTACTTGACTGGTCTAACCAATCCCAAGGCTAATGGAAGCCCTGCCTCCACACGGACTACCGTACGTCCAACGTACATTTATCCTCCAAGGATAACTAAATCACGTCCAACGGATCCAAGGTAACGGGCTTCCCCATATACCCCTGCTTCTAGTCCGCCTAAAACACTCGAGTCCCACCCAAGTCTATCCATTATCTTGTTTCCCTCTCGAGTCCAACTCGAGCCAATCCATTTCCTTATAGCCTTCTCGAGTCCAACTTCAGTCAATCTATTACCCATAAACTCAGACACAGTCTTGAGTATCCATTACCGACAAAATCTAATCCAGCGTGAGTCATCTCCCTATTCGTTGCATCTCCAAGATCAACGAACACCTATTTTCTTTTAAGAGTTCAAGTCCAACTTGAGTCATCCTTATCCTTCGTTGCATCTTCCATGATCAATGAACACATCATATTCCTTCAAAAAGAACATCAAAATAGGGTCCTAAACAATCCATTACTTTGCATCTTTTTCGAGTCCCACTCGAGTCATCTCATAACCCTATCGAGTCTAACTCGTGTCAGCCCATACCATTGAATAGTCTTATCATGTCACAGCTGCACATCACTCCTCGAGTAAGCCGAGATATAATTCAATGGAAATCACAACAACTACTTATATCTCACGCAAACCATCCTAGTCGAACTCGACATTCCCTAAGCACAAGCCCCAAAGGCCTAAACCAATATCAGACAAGCACTCAAGGAACATCTCCTCCGAATTCAGACAATCTACATGAGATGGTACTAGCAAAACAACTAAGCAATCACAGGCAAACATACATCCATAACCCGATAAGACCACACTACAACAAATCATGCAAAGACTAGTCGAACCACCTATCGGGTTCGTCACAACTAAAGGTCTATCGACTATCTCGGATTCCAATCCCAACCTATCTACCAGGTCACTAGATATGAAGGAATGGGATGCCTCGCTATCAACAAAACTAGAACAAAAATATCATAAATAGAAAGCACACCTCGAATAATGACGCCCTTTCCCTTCTCCGCCGCAGTTGGGGCATTCGACGAAGAAGGAACAACGTTGATAGCATATGCTTTCATAATCTGCTTCTCTTTAGGGGGCTGCGGGCAATTATCCTTGTGATGTCCCACTTGGCCGCAATTGAAGCACTTCCTTTCCCCAGGCTTTACTTGACAATCTCTAGCATAGTGGCCCCTCTTGCCACAACTAAAGCACTCTTTATCTTTCTTGTCCTTCTTTTTCTGACCACCCTTGGTCTGATCCTGTTTTCTCTTATTCTGAGACTCCTTTTTACCTCCGTCGCTTGCTTGCGGCTTTGGTTCCTCTATAGATGCAATAGCAACACCGGCCTTTGACTTAGGGTATAGACTCTCCAATCTTAATGCTTTCCCCACTATAGACTCGAACGTCTCGTCGATGTGGTTTATTAGCCTTTCCACAAAGTACTCATCTAAGCCGGTTATGAACTTCTCGTTTTTCTTCTCGGCAATGTCAATAAGAGATAATCCATACTTCGATAAAGTATCGAACTCAACAATATATTCCAAGACTGCCCTACCATTCTGCTTAAGCTCCAAAAATTTCCTAAACAACTCTAACTTCTGAGCAGCTAGGATAAATTTTTCACCAAATCGGGCCTTAAACTGATCCCATGTAACTGATCCTCTGGAATAGCTGCCTTAATAGCATTCCACCAATTCATCATCCGTCCGTGCAACTGACGGGATGCTAACTTCCTCTTCATCGCATCCTCGATACCCAAGTCTTCGAAGATACGCTCACAGCTATCCAACCAAGCCTGAACTTCTGTGGCCGATTCCGTTCCATGGAACGGCTTCCCACCAAGACTAGTGTAATCCTTGCAAAGCTTGGCGAAATCGGCTCTAGGCGCCTGCACCGCTGCACCACCACCATTTGCAGCATTGGGAACAACACATTTCTAAGCATCTCTCTCATGAGGTCAGCGAACATCGTCCTCGTATCAGGAGCATTCCTATTATTAGCTCCTCTACCGGTACCCCTAGTATATCGGCTCATCGTTCAATATCTGTAAGGAGAAAACGATTAACCATCCTCTTTGTGGTGTTAGTGCAGTGGGACTTCATACTTAGCTATACTAATAGTATATATACAGCTTTTGAAAACCAAAATAATCACAAATACGCGCTCTCATATATGTATTATCTCTCCCTGGTGTCTTTCCCTAGGTTAACTACACAACCTAGAGCTCTGATACCAAATGTGGCGGCCCGCCCCGCACCAGCCGACATTTCCAATGAAAGTGCGCTACGCCAATGCCTGACTAGCACGGGACGGTCGCCAAAGAAAGGAAAAGAAAGGAATTTGAACTAACCAGGAACCTGCAGTATATCTCATAGCGCATGAAATAAAATATAATAATAACATAACTTGACATAAAACAGGTGAGACAGTGCATAAGCTGAAAACTTAAACCATCATAGCAGCGGAAAATCCAAAATTACAGCTTATATTCCACATCATCTTTATTACAACTTTAAAACTGTCTCTAAAGCAAAAGAAAGGAAAGGTACACTACTAAAGCCCAAAGTAGTGACCAGCAGCGACATAGAGAGAATATATATAGAATAGTACGTAGGAGCCTCATGCTCGTCTCCGGACCAGCTATTCATGCATAACCAGCTAACCTATCTCTAGTCTGTCCGTTTAAGAGCACCTAGAGTAATAAGAAGAGACATAAAACTCTGGGTCAGACAAAAGTCTGGTATGAGCGATAAGCAGCAAAAACAGAATAATAACAGGTATACTAAACCATACCTGAATCTGGACCTACCACCAAAGAGCTAGCACTACATACTATACAATACTCTAAGGTGCCACTAACATATAGTTTGAAGAATACGGGGGTGGTAGTGTGTATGACATAGTGATGACAAACAATCAATTATAGCAACCATCCTCACATCTCTCACTCAGTGTGTAAAGCATACAATATCCACCACTTTGATCACTAGACCCATCGAGGTAGTGACGGAGTTCGACTTGTATAACTATTGCTACCACAAAGCTTGCCCCATGGAGTCATGACTCAATCCTTACAAATGACCCCACCTCATTGGTCCATAGCCAATAGTCCTACCTAGGCCACTGTGGCCCTGAATCTGTCCACATACCCCATACTCCATAGTGATCCAAAGTTATAGACATCGATAGCCCCTTAGCACACGTCCCGCAGCAAAGCCTAACTCATGAAGATAACTCGTTGGTTCCCAACTGGACCCTGAGTTCTACTTCCTATTTGGGCTTCCTTTACATCTCGGGTTTTGGTCGAATTGGAGTTGGTCTTCAGAAGAGTCATCGCGTAATCGCAGGTCCAATCCGGTTCGGTTCGGCTTGCTTCAGTCAGTTCGATTCGAATACATCGCTCCTAGGCTTCCCGTTCGGTTCGGTGTTCCACTTCAGGTTGGTTCGGTAGTCCCCATCGCTCCACTTCAGGTTGGTTCGGTAGTCCCCCTTCCATTTAGTCGGTTCGGTTCGGTGATCATGGATTTCGATCCGGTTCAGTGCTCCATTCCAACTCCAACTCCAAGCTTGGTCCTTCGATCAGATCCCGCTCCCTAGCTCTAGTCCGATCTGATCTCCACGCCCTTGCTTCCGATCCGATCCCCTATTCAGCTCTGATCTGATTCCTAACCCAACTCTAACTCTTTGCAAATGGCCCTCCTTCTTGCCAAGGCTCAACTAGTGCCAAGTTCCGATCCAGTTCGTATTCCCCTTGCCCGGTCCACCGATCCGATCCGAGCCCTATAATCCGATCCGATGCGGTCCGAAACTCTGCACATTTCCTGCAATTTTTCCAGCGACTGTTTTACACCATACGACGGCGTTTTCGACCACTCTACTCCTCTAAACAATCACAAATCATTCCAAACAGTCATAGCAACATGTATAATTGACCACAAACACTGAAACAACAACGTGATATGTCAAAATGGATCAAACATGTCCAAAACCCATGTTTTCCCCTTAAGCATGTTTAAGCAAATCTAATGATAAGATTAGCAAAACTTAACCAAACTAACCAAATTTTCTAACAGAGGCCTAAAACAATATTTCGAAATTTTTAAATATTTTTCCAGATTTTAATCATGTTAAAATTCGCTAATTAACACCAATTACCCTTAATTAACCATAATTAGTGAAGAACTATGCAAATCACTCACCTTAGCCACAAACAAAATACCAAATTTGAAATTATCCTCTATTTGGCTCCCAAGGCAATACAACAGTTTTAACCTTGCTTTGGTGCTATTTCTCCTAAATTTGATGTAATTTAGCCAAATCTTCAATTAGAAAGTGGTTTAGAGGTGTTTTAGATGTTGGAGGCCATTATTAAGTTGAGAGGGATGATAAGTGGCGGCTGAAAAATGAGAAAAGGGTGTTCTCTAAACCATAACAGCCCTTAAATACTCCAAATCCCGAAATTCCCCTCTGGGCCTATCTGCTAATTACCCAATTAAGCTCAGTTAAGCTGTTTTTCACCTTCTAAACCTTAATCCAGCCATATCTCCCAAACGGTAAGTCCGTTTTTCACATATGACCACTCTACGGAAAGGTAAACTATCATCCGGACCTAATGGAAGTGGTTTCAGGTCAAAACTCCTTTCCAATCAAAAGTTATGGCCGAAACAAGATCAGTTAGGGGCAAAATGGTCATTTAAAAATTGGCAAAAATCATGAACATGGGAAATGACCCCAATAGTCGTCTCCCAAATTTACATGACTATACGACTTCATATGTGAAAGAAATAAATATTCTACGATCCTTCGATGCGTAGAATGCGGGTTGTTACACTCGAAGACTGAAATGAGATGCGACGCTCTTTTTTTTGCTAGAAATGAAATTAGGGTTTCTTCAGAATTGATTATAAAAGCTAGGTGATTAGCGTTGGATTTCATCCAACGGTTAGGGCTAGGCCCGCTAGGGTAAGGTTATAAACGTTAGGAGAATATCACTAATTTAAATGTATTTGGTTACCTACTTTTTATCCAACTGTTTATAAAATAATAAATTACTATAACCTAAATATAAAATACAAAACTATATATTTTCTTAGCAGACAGATATTTATCGGATACAGATATTGCCATATCTGTATCCGCTAAGCATTTCGGATATCGGATATCCGTATCCGCTTTTCGGATATCGGATATTTTTCGCATTTTCGGATGCGGATACGGATGGATTTCAGATATCCATTGAAAGCCCTACTGCAAATAATACTCTAAGCCTGCTATTCATCCTTCTTCTCATATATTTTCCCCACTCAAAAAAAAAACTCTGCCACCTCATGTCAATCCAATAAGACCCACACCCCCATATAAGCAAACCGCAAGCCTTTGTTGGTTTTCAATATTTGTTTTCCGTCCATCTCCTTTGCTGCCCTTGAACCACGCGAGACCATATTTGGTTGTTTACAGCGTAGTGGTGGCCATTTACAGTGAAAAGTAAAAAGGTTCCCATTCCTTTTCCTATGCGTCGTATATATAGGTAGCATTACTTCATTGCTAAGGAAAGGAATACATACAATAGAAATATTTTAAATATATAGGCATTAGTTTCTTCATGACTAAGGAATAGCATAACTAGAGGCACATGCTTATTATAGGGTTGTTCATTCCATTTAAAGCTGTAGTACTTGGTTTCCACATTGTTACTTCCTATGTATATGTAGCTGTTTTCCTAGTTTGATTTGCCCTTACATTAGCATATAGGAGATAGGTCATATATATATATATATATATATATATATATATATATATATATATATGCAGAGAGATGTCGGATGAGCTGATGGATGCGTGAGTGAATGTATATGTAATAATTAAATCAAACTTTACTTCTAACCAAAGAAATAGCGTACCTATTATGTAGACTCCATTCATTTACGGACCGTCCTCGACAAAAACTAAAAATACCGTTGTGACGGATAATGTGTCACAATCCCAAAAATATAATAATATAGACAAGTTAACTCATTTTGTGAAATCCCAAAATGTTGGTATAGGGTGTAAAATACTTCAAAATAAAAAGTGCTTATTTTACAAAATAAAAATTCCAGAAAAATTCTATAAATTAAATTATAGCTACATCTCAAATATCTTGTCCAAATTCGAAATAAATATTTAATTATATTGAATATTCTATTATGGCTTATAAACGATTCCATGGCGACTATTTTAAATTTGATTTGGACATAACTCACCATCAATAACACAGAATCTTCATTTTTCTCTCCCATTAGAAAAATATAACTCAACAAATTCGAACATTTCTTATTTCGAAGAAATCCGACTTATATCTAACCATGTGCAGTCATTTAAAGTTCAAAATGCAAAATTACGAACTACTGCGACGTTTTGAGCTCGATTATAATTTATATTCTTATTAATACATTCAACTGTCATTTAAATAATAAAATTCGTCATTATACTCGAATTCAAATTCAATTAAATATCATATATTATCCAATCAATTCAACTATTTTCTACCATTTCAAAATTGAATGTATTATTATTTAATTATCTATATTATCAAACCAATATATTAAAATAATTAAATCTCTAAAAATCCAAGACTTTACAAAAATTTTCAAAAAAAAGGTTATGTTTTCTTCCATTTTGCGTTAGACTACAAAATTATGGTATTACTACAAGAGAAGAAATGGGCATCAGATAAACAATTGATATATGTGTATACATTACAACTATGATGCTCTCAAATAGACAAATGAGCTAAAGATTTCAAAGGTCGTGTAGCTTAATTTCAATTTTGTTTTCAGATGTATCGCTTTATATGTACTTAATAGTATCATATCATTTTATCTCTACTAAACATATTGTATGAGTAATTTGCGTTTATTTTGATTTTTGTATGGTTCTTCTATCTATTATATCATTTTATCTCTAATTAACATATTGTATGACTAATTTGCATTTATTTTGGTTTTTGTATTGTTCTTTCAATACGTCCTTACACAATAAAAACAAGTAATTAACATTTCATAAATTGATTAAACTTAAAATCGTAATTTAAGTCCACAAATCTAGTGGGGTTAGCAAGGGATCCTAACACCTCAACAGAAGAAGGGGGTATGATCCTTGGTAGCAATACTTTATCAGCTTATTATTTATGGATGTATATAATGATCTCTCAAATGAGTGAAAACCTTTAGATTGAAAAGTGCCTCTGTGAAAGTCTGGTTTAAAGAGAAGTCGGTTGGGGAGAGTTAATTGAGTTCTCTAGCTCTACCCTCTAGAGTAGGATTTATAAAAAAACAATTTGAATATCCTTCTTAAATATCACATTCACATTGGCAAATACATTCCATATTTAACTTAATACTCTGTCAAATTCTCTGCACAAATGTGTTGTTATCGTTCATTAAGAAATGTACCCTTAAACTTGGGATGGATGAAGGTACTTAGATCATCCCAAACATGGGTTGAGTAACTCACCCTCACTTCTTTCTTGTTTTATTATTTTTGGTTTTATTGAGCATCTCCAACAGTTTAGAGCGTGCATATCACATTTTGTGGGCTTACAAAATGTAAACACATGAATCTTCAGACCAAAATTAGGCTTAGGTGTTGTTACCCTCAAAAATGAAATCAATACCAAAAGTAATATGAAAACACTAAATTAGCAAATGACAACCGCAAATCACACGGAGGAAGTAGTAAACGACAGAAAAAGTAAATGAGACATAAAGTTTTTGCAGTAGTTCGGTTGATTCTGAACCACCTACTCTCGTCGATTTTTTATTAAAATTATATTATTTGGATCTCTCATGTTCTCAACTAGTTATCTCATATCCAAATTAAAAAATATGGGAAAATATTTGTGGGAGTAAAAGTTGAAGTAGTGAAGGTGATTCAATAAAGTAACAATGTATCCAGCAAGATCCAAGAAAACCTTCTTTTAGTTGCAAAAGATTTGTTATCTATAGGAGCACCATCGGATACTGGAAAAGAAAATGAGTTGTAGAGGAATCCATATGCCAAGACAAATCATCACCGTAAGTTGCACTCCCATCTAAGATAAACCTATGACTTATACCCGTGTCATAGTTATGACTCAGATCCAACTCATAGTATTAGATAACATTGGAAATTTTCCTCCTATTCCACTCTCATATCTTCTAATTGAGTCATCTCATCCACCTTAAGTCATTTCTAGTTATTTTGACAATTCATCTCTATGGCTTTTCCTGGTTTGTTTCAATTCTGTAGCATAAGCCATCCATATCTCGTTCTGTACTTATCCAAATCACATGAAAACTCAAGAGTGTAATATATAGGATAGGAGAGTCATGCACAAGAGTCGATGTTCTCACCATACAAGTAATTATGACTCGACATGAATCATTAAGGTGACTAAGTGTTGAGTCATTTACTTAGCCCTAATTTGCCTCGAACTTTCCATTGTTGCTCTTTGATTTTTCTTAGTGCTTTTGTGAAGATTTATTCCGATCTGATCCCGTTTAAATCCTTTAAGTTCAGTTGAAGCTGCTTTGATCTAAAAGTGGGTAAACATTTGGCCTCCATCCTCAACCTTAAATGCAGCGATCCAATTTTTCGACCTTTACAGTCGACACTAATACATCTAAGGTATTCACATGTCAAACATTCAAGTGTCGAAAACCCAAATCATTAAGGTTTAAAGAAAAAGGAAATAGAACATAATCTCACAGTCGCAAAGGATAACATATAATATACAACAAATCTTTACTAACTGCAAAAACTTTTATCAAGTATGCATATACAAGATTATAGGAAACAACTATTGCTAACTTGAAAAGTTATAATAACTCATCCGAACAACTCAATAGCTACAATGTACATTGGAAAGTAAGAATCTACAGAAGTATAGCTCGGCTTCAGCTCGGCTTCGGCACGGCTTCAACTCCTCTTCTAAGCTTCAACACTAAATTAACCTGTCAGATATGCTCGGTCTGACCTGAGCATTATCGTGGAATAACACCCAAGTTTGTCCGGAAAACTAACATGAGAAAACTCAAATAACTAGCAACATAATTATTATGTTCTAAAAATCTTTTGGAATAGATAGTATCTCGTAAGACCACGCAACACATAAACATGGACGAGTTTTTACCTTACGATAACCAAAACATTTTCTAGAAAATTCAATGATATTATTATAATCTCTAGATACAAATACTCATGAATCTTAGCTGAAATTGTAATATTAATTAAATTCCATATAATAGTTATACAACTAAAACCGTAAAAGACACATATTGGAGTTTAGATTCAAGGTAAGTGACTACCTTTCGTGATGCACCCCTAGAAAATGCACCAAAGGATTGACCTACGACCCCCTATGAACGAGAGGTAGACTGCCCTCGAATATGACAATCAGGAGTACCTCACCTCTGACATCGTACCGTGATCATGTTGTCTATGATGCATGCTTGCAACAAAAACTAGAGAATTGCCTAAATAGGGATGTCCTATTGGTGGCCCACCACATGACCCTTTAACATACCATTGTTTTTGCCATTACATAGTAGATGAGGCTAAATGTCACGTCTTTACCTTTATTCAACAGTTCCCACTTGGAATGCTACATCACAATTTCCAACACACTAATTGATTCCTACAAAAATACAATCCATGAGTTTATACGCCTCAAGGAAGGGTATTTGGTATAAGAGGGTTCATCTCCCACATTACCAACAGATGTACATTTGTAAAATTCAATGTACATGGATTATAAATGCAATGTCAGACATTCATCTATACAAATCATCCTGAGTTTGAATAACCCGAAGGAACTTCTTTTACTACATCCTATTAGGAATTATCCTTAAGGTTAGTAACAAGTAGTCCTTGCAATTTGAAGGTTTCGGAACATAGGGACCATTGCTACAATATATATATATATATCCTGGTAGCTAACTAGAGACACTCAACAAGTAGTCTTTCAATCCTAAAGGTCTCCGCCTTCAACTTTAGTCTTCATATTGTCCTTGATTTCATCATCTTCAATGCCTTCCACATTCTTCGCTCAATCGGATCGAAGTGGTTTTCGACACTTAATCCGACCCCAGTCTCTTTTAAACGATTATCGATAATCTCCAGTAAACTCAACCATGATTCTTTAGAAAATAAACAAGCAAGGATAATAGTGAAGTACATCTTCAAACCGTTATTGGATGGATTTCATTTTCCTTTCCCTTAATGAACTAAATGAGGTTTATATGCACAGTGAATCATTAATAGGGATAAGCGTGTCATATAACTCTGGTGTTTTCTAAAGATATTTCCAGAGTAAGATTTTTATCCAGATTTAATGGTCGGTTATTTAACTATGAAATAACAAACACATCCATGATTTATTTCCTATGGTAATTACTAAGCCTCCTTTTAATCCATTTCTTATTAATTAAACTTTCTAATCTCTTATCCAAAACATTCACATGTTTAACCCTTCCATATAAGTATGTATTTCAATAAAAGATTAAGATGGTTCTCTTCTCTAGTTTACTTTTAATAGGTTATTAGATGTAACAACCCAATTTTTTGGTCAATTTAAATTTGATTTTTAAATTAATTTTACAAGGATTTGTAGTCGATTTTAAAAATTTGTTGATTTAATATTATTTCCATGGCTTAAAAAGAAACAATTTTCAAATAAACTTGGAATTAGACGAAATCAGTTTTATCGGATCCGGAACGTCGAAAAATGGTAAGGTTTCAATTTCATAATTTTCCGAGTTATTATGTGAGTATACGAAAAATAAACGTGGACTGGGTCAACATGTCAAATTTAAGCGAAAACGCAATAAAATGATAAAATGGATGGTCAAACGAACTCCAAACTTGACGAGACCTATTTCATTGGATCCAAAATTACGAGTTATATTAGGGTTTAAAGTTTCATGACAAATGGATTTATCGTTTGATCAGACGAGCGTTAAACACAGGATAAAACTAGTAACTTTATAAAAGCCTTAAATGCAACAAACACCAAATGAAGTGTCAACCATCCAAACCCCCTTGTTGTATTTTCTCCTCCTTCATCTCCCCTCGATACTTCAACAATCCACACTCATCTCCCCTTTATAAAAACAAGCATCTTCTTCCTTTGCCCATCTTACTTTTCCACTTTCTCCACCTTAAAGCTCTCCTCTTCCTACCTTGCATCCATGGCTACCACCCCCTTCCTTCACTTCAGACCTGCTCCACCCATCCTTCCCTACACCAACAATGCCTCCAGGCCCTCCACCACATCCTCGTGGCCCCACCACCCTCCTAAGCCCCAAAAAATTAAGCTTTCCCCTTTAGAAACCCTAAATCACCTCCTTAACTCCAAATCACACAAATCCTCGCCAACTTAGCCCACTACATCCCATACCTAGGCCCACCTAACCTGCAATAACCCCAGCTCTTCCCTAGTCATCCACCCCGACACCTTAAGTCCGAACCACCACAGTCCCAAAACCCTATCTTGTTTGCCCCGAATACCCAAATCTGTACCTGCTTTATTTGTCTGTCCAATTGAAAACCCCGAAGCATCGTTACTTTGTCCAATTGGCTTCTTGAAATTTTTATAGACGTCGGAAGGCTGCTAGAATAGTCGTAGAATGTTCGGATTCCATTCGCTTGAAAGATTGACGGAATGGAACCCACGGTGAGAAACCGAAACTCGTAAAGTGCTAGTTTATAATCACTAATGTTAGTTAATTAGTTTGAGTTATGTGATGATCATTAGTGGATAATACAAGTTTATTATGATAATTAATGATGATTAGTATGATAAAAATATCATTTTTAATTGATATACATCTAGTTGGTTGGTTATGTGACACTTAAGAACCAGTAGTGTTGACTTGGAAACTGTTTGAACCTTAAATGGTCATTGGAAAGTAATTAACTGATTAATGATTAATGGTTAATGGATGTTGATGTGAACCCTACTTTGGTATTGGGATGATATGTGATTGATATATGTCCTATTGATTGATATTGCGGTTTATAATGATTTAATGAATATTTTTACTAATATAATAATCGGTGAAAAATGAAAGTTCGAATTTGACGTCCGATTTTGGATGGACACAAAGTTTATGTTGTTACAATTAATATCGTAAAAGAAGGAAACCGATTTGAAGTAATTTTCATGTAGTTATGGCTTATCGAAGTTTTAATTTAAAATAAATAGTAACCAGAAAAAGTGAATTTCGGTTAGGGTATTTGGGAAGTGTTTTGAAAAGAGTTCCTTTTCAAAACTTTCTTATTTATTTTATAATGGACGTTAGGAAAATTTGGACTTAAAATACTGAAGTTTGAAAAATAATATTATTTTAATAATAAAATAATACTATAATATCCAATTATTGGAAACATTTGAAATTGAAGTTGAAGTTGGATTTTTTTCCGGAGGTTGTTAAATAGTTAATAAACTATTTTCAGATGGATTTGATTCGATATTTGATTATAATCGAAGTTTAGTTTGAACAGAAGTCGTCGTACATCGAAAGTCCTCGAACATCGGCTTGTAACTTTAAACTGATGTATAGGGAGATTCGACCGTCGGATTCTCCCGAAATTGAAAACGTTGGGTCCGAAATGAAAAGAAATTTCAAATGATAAGTGGAATGTTGAAATCCAACGGTTAGATCTTGAGATAAATCTAAATCAAACTTAAATAAAAACAACGCCAGGACCCGTAATGACTTGTAATCAGGATTTTTGAAAATGGGCTATTTTTATTTTAATAAAAATAGGAAAAAATATGTTAAATCATAATAAATAATTTGAAAGAGTTATGAACCAAATATACTTGATTTTAATATTTATTATTGTTGATCGATTGTTTGGATTATGCTCGACCAGTTTATGAGCAAGTATGCCTTTATATTTAGCATTAGGTTGGATATAAATACTTGTATGCTAACACATTGTGATTTATCTCACAATTTGAATATGAAGTGTTTAGCGATGTTTTTCATTTCAGTTAAATTAATGGTCTTTGAAATGGGATTTTGGTAAGAGAAAGGAAATGTTTTTCCTGATTTTGGAAAGGAATTACCCTTTGGAGTTGAACAAAATAAAGTGATGTTTTATAAAAATGTTTTATAAGACAGAATGGATTTCGAGGACTAAACTCAATGATTTGGAAATGGAAATCGATATAGATTTGATTTATTTATGATTATTGGTGTTAATGATTTTACCACTTCGGGATATAAAATGATTTAGTATGTGGCTAAAGATTCGGGTAACTTCTTGACGGTTTCACCAACTCGCCCACTTCTTGTTCTTCTGGTCGAAAAAACTGGAAATGCTCCGATTACCAGAAGCAAAAAGTTGGAGCTGATGAGAGAAATCAATGTTGAAAAAAAATAAAGGTTTAGCCTTTTCAATTTGCTGTTAGACTTTGTCTAATGCTAGGTCAAGGATCATGTAATTTGCAAGTAACATAGTTATGTAATTTTGTATGTCATTTTGGTTTATGTTCTCTTCCCTGCGAGGTAGTTATATTTTAGTTGATATGTCCAACGCATGTCATCTGTACTAAACTGTACATTTATTTTGTAATAAATAAAATAGTGTAACGGATCAATATAAAAATCGGTCGGCCTTGCCTTAAAAAAATAAAGATTCGGGTAATCCATAACTAAAAATGGGTGGCAGGACGTTAATTGGTCATTGGTCTGCGTAGTCTTCCCTGGTTAGTGGGAGATGCACCTATACATCGAGTAAATGATGATACGTGCCCTTTGCCTTGTTGATGGAAGAAACCTTTCGATATTTGGTTGCATACGATTTTGTTATGCACTAATTGTGATATTTCGAAATTTAAATTTCCAGATGATTTGGTTCGAGATCCCGAAGTGAAAGCTAATTTGATATGAAAGCTAGATATGTATTTCAAATGATTTGAAATAAAAAATAGGGAATAAAGTACAAAGAAATCATTTCTGTAAATTTAATTAGATTGAAAATCTAAGTTTAGAAATTAAGCCTAAATGGGTAATTTGAGGAATTGCATATTGTTTGATGCATCGTAGGCTCCATAAGTCTATTGTGATGACCCGAACTTCCCGGCCGGCCTAAACCGAACAAGAAGACGGATTGCTTTGAGAACATGACCCATTAGAATATAGAATAAGAGAACATTTCTTTGCTATTATAACAATATTACATCAGAGGACAAGATATCAGTGTACGAATAATAATTTACAGTGGAAAATATCATAGATTAATAAGTTACAAAATAATGGAAGTATTAACACATAAATATAATGTGTAGTGGAAAACATCAACTAACAAAGCTGAACCAAATACACGAATATAAAACATTCCATAACATACCTCCAGCCGTAATCTAGGATCATGTTAAATAATATCTGCATAATTCAAAACTACTAGCTGCCCGTGTGGAAAATATAGGCACCCAAAGTTTAGGTGGGAAAACAATAAACTCTGAGTCAGTCATGGGATTGGTGTGAGAACTAAAACAGTTATTAACTTTATTTCAATGTTGGGTAAGTCAAGGGACCACGTCGTATGACACGGAATGATTTTTCTCCCAAGAATACCAATAAACAAACAACACGATGATAAGAAGAAAAATGAAGCTATTATAAGACTCAGGTCCCGTCACACAATGCAACACAAACCAGAGGACAAAGTTTCACCTTATAATAGCCAAATATGCTTGATACATGAAACTTATCTTTTATTATCATTAGTGCATAGTGCAGAAAACAATTTCAGATATAAATGTATCAATCCTAGACGGCATAGTACCCCATCCTACTATGTTGCCATATTGGTTTACAAATGAAATCGAAAGTCGCGTATTGGAAATTAGGTTTCCATCTATGAACTGAGGCAAGGGATCTTCCTCAACCGAATTCGAGACAATCTAGCACATGCCACATGGACTCACCCGCAAGTGAACCTACAAGCAGTAGAGTCGGTTACCCATCGCTGATTGGCAATTCTAAACAATACATTCCTCGGTCCTATCAGACCTAATATATGGTCAGTACGTCGACCATCAAGCGCCTTTGTATGGCCAAATCCGAGGTACCTCGCTTTCCATCATCCAAGATCCACATAAATAAATGTCTGGGCTCCATACCATGACATCACTCGTAGCTAGAAAGACACACATGTCCTATATTTCTCTGCGGTCTTTCATCCCGTTTTTGGTCCATATCGGGGTGTGAAGTTCGCAAATTAACGCTATACACAAAGCTAGGCTATATTAAAGCCATACTTTGATCATCATCCACAAATCTATGTTGTTCAACAAAAGCTTTGATCCATGCATCTCAGCATGCCACATTGTCAATCCATACCATACCATTGATGTCTACCAATATATAACCTCTGAGCTCGTACGTCTAAGAGAAGGGCGTTAAGTTAAGAGAATAAATTTTCCGCCACAAAACAGATATACATTTAGCAAAGATCAACGAATACAACTCGAAGTGCAATGTTAGACATACAATCCATTTTCAAGTCCGTTCTGGGTCTAAATGAAACTGGAGGCACCTTATTCCTCATCCCATACGTTCAATACAGTAGAGAGTCCCTCGCATATCCGGTTGATCTCTAAGTATGTCTGGACGACCACCACTTATTACCTCGTACTGGGTGTACAAACCAATCGAGACATCAGTAATCATCCTAACGATGTGAAGATCTCCGGTCTTCAACCACGGTCTTCAAATCTCCGAGTTTTAATCGTCGTATTAGTTATTCAGAATGGGTTAAACCCAGTCTTTCCGAATAACTCACGTGTCTTATAATCAAGTGGTATAAAAGCACATCATATGCCTCATTCCAATCCATAATATTCTTTTATTCAAATATTCATTATGATGGGGATAGGTTCCCATTAGTCTTATCAAAGATTATCTCATTTAAACTTATTGTTTAATCCATTCCTAAAACTCATTTCAAAATATTTTATAATATCTTTTCACAACTTAAACTATATTAATGTTTATAAATCTAGTCAGGATTCGAGCCTTATCGAAGTAATCTTTCATTTTATTATCCCAGTCCTAACCTATTCATCTCATGGAGCAAAACTGGTAGTACTCCATATCTAACACCCATTGTGTTATCAGTAAATTTAATTACCATTTAATGTTCAAATCCAATTAAACATTAAACTATCGCATGGAGTAAAACTAGTAGTACTCCATCTCGAACACTTCTCAAATTCGGTAAATTTAATTACCTAATTCACATTTCAGTCTAATTAAAGATTCATTAAAACTCCAACTTAGTTTTAATCTCAAAAATCATTACTTGATGATTATTCAACTTTAGGAGATTAATCTGATCTTTAATCTTGTCTTCAACTTAGTTTTAGTCTCCTCCGGATCGGTCTTCATTTGGTTCGTAGCTCATGTCTCGCGTCCAAGCTCCTTGGTTCGATACGCGGTCTCCCTTCTGGTTCGGGTCGGACTGTCCCATACGGATCGGGTCGTGATGCCTCCTCCAGGGCATCGGGTCGGGTCGTACTTCTTCCACCGGGTCGGGTGCCTCGATTCGTGAGTGGTGGATCGGGTTGCGCCTCTCCATAAATTTGGTTCGTGGTCAATACCTCGAGTCGTGGCTCCAAACTCTTGGTGGTTCGGATGGTGCAGCAGCTCACGGTTTGGTGCTTCTGGTTCGGGGATGGCGGTTCGGATCGGAGAACTCCAGGTGTGGACGGATCGGTTTGTGCCGTTGGTTCAGGCTCATGGCCTCCTAGCGCGAGCGGTTCTGTTCGGGGATACGGCGATCTGATCCGATCTATTCCCTGTACAATTCCTGCAACTTTTCAGCGACTGTTTTACGCCATACAACGGCGTTTTCGACCATTTTAACTTTGCTACGCAATCACAAATCATGCCAAATAGTCATAACAACATGTATAATCATTCACAAACAGTAAAACAACAATTTAACATGTTTATATGGATCAAACATACCCTAAAACCCATATTTTTTCCTTAATCATGTTTAAGCATAACTAATGATATGATTAGCAAAACATGCCCGAATTAACCAAATTTCCTAACATAGGCCTAAAATAATATTTAAGAATTTCTAAACATTTTTCCAGATTTTTAACATGTATAATTTTATTAATTAACACTAATCACCCTAATTAACTGTAATTAGTGTAAAAACAATGCTAATCACTCACCTTAGCCACAAATAAACTCAGATCTGAAACTTTTGGACAAAATGGTTCGGATTCCAATACACTCCAGCAGCTCTACCTCGATTTTTGTGCTAATCCTCTTTGATTTGATGTAGTTTTGGCTTAATTTGCGATTAGAAGGTGATTTGGGGTGTTTTAGCAAGTGGAGGCCATTGCTAGGGTTCAAAGGTTGTAAGTGGCAGCTAGGAAATGAAATAAAAACTGATTTACTAACTCATCTCAGCCCTCCCATAACCCTAATCCTGAAATGGGTTATGGGCCCTCTTGCTAATCACCCTAATTAGGCCCGGTTAAGCTGTTTTTCACCTTCTAAACCTTGTTTCAGCCACATCTCCCAAATGGTGAGTCCGTTTGGCTAATGTGACCATCTATGGAAAGGTAGACCATCATCCGAATCTAATGGAAGTGGTATCAGGTCAAAAATCGTTACTAGTTAAAAGTTATAGCCAAAACAAGATCAGCTAGGGGCAAAACAGTCATTTAAAAATCAGCAAAAATCATGAACATGGGAAATGACCCCAATAGTCGTCTCCCAAAGTTACATAACCATACGACTTTGTATGTGAAAGAAAGAAATATTCTACGATCCTTCGATGCATTGAATGCGGGTCGTTACAGTTTATCATACCAGTCTCATGATTGACTCGAAGTTTGTTTTTCCCTTGCAAACTCGGGTGTCTATATTTTCCACATGGGCAACCGGGTAGTTTGTTTAGTAAATACTTTTCTTGAGCAAGATTATGGATTGAAACTAAAGTTGTGTCCAGAGCAATTGATAATCTTCCGCTATGTTAGTTTATGTTTTCCACTATGTATTGTATTTACGATGTACTCTAATATTTTGTACTCTGATGTAACATTGATATGATGTTAATGAAAAGTTCTTTTGTTTTTGTCTGATGTTTCATATGCCCAGAGTTAATGTCCCCAAGGTTTTTTCCATTTTGGATCGGACCTGTATGGCTTATGGTCGATTCAAAAGGTAGGGATTTTTGGGCCATTGCATTAGAACTCAAATCACTTCATTTAACTTCTAAGACTTTGTCATTTAAGTAACAAATCATTTATGGAAAATATTGATTTTAGTGCAATATCAACTGTCAATCTCAAACTATTACTATTCCTCTAAAAAAGATGAATTTGATGAAGTTAGGGTATTTATTTACCTCTAGGCCTTGACTCAACCCTACCATAATTTTTTGAAGAATATAAGTTTACTATCTAATTCCAAGTACTTAATGTAAATTGACCGAATTTCATGTACCATTCGTTACAAAACAAGTTCTAAAAACTTATCTTTCTTTTACATTCAGTTTTTAATTCAAAACACGTTCACATAATTTCTTTCATTAAGATATTCCTTTAGCATACTCGACTCATTAGCTTTTTAAATCCACTTTTAAATCCAATATTAATATATAGTTTATTCTTATACTAATCGAATTAACTTGAACCTTGCTAGTTAATGAATGAATTAACTAAAACAAATTATTTATCTATAATACATTTAGTAAAATAATTCGCTTAAATCCAAACTTCATTCTTAAATAAATTGATTAACATTATACCACATTTAAGAAGTAATTCAACAAGTCTAGTCTTCGCTATTAAAAAAAATAGTTAAAATCTTTTATTTAAAAAAATTAACTAAATTTAAAATAAAATTAAAAATTAACTTAAAATAATCATTTATACAAATGAAAGTAACTAAATCACCTTCAATAAGATAATAATAAACTTAAACAACTATTAATTAAATAATAGTTAACTGTAAAATAATAAGTAAAATAATTATTAATCCTTAAAACAAATAAATATTTATTTAACCCTTAAATAAATAAATAATTTTAGGCCAAAACAATCTTTATGTAATAATTAAATAATAATTTAAAACATTCATTATCAACTAAATAAATATTTAAAACACATTTTAAATAAATAATTGATCTTAAATCCTAATCAAACAATTTAATGGTAATAAGTTATCTATTAATAAATCATTTAATAATAATTAATCTTTATTTAATTATAATAATTACAATTAACTTCTAATTTAGAACTTAAGCATAAATCATATTAAAACATAATTACTAACTAATTAGTAAATCCGGTGGCATTCCTAAACAAATCTTTAGTTTTTAAACATTATCAATTAATAATAAATAACTTTGAAACTTTAAATAATAAGATTAATCTTAATAATTAAATAAACTTAAACAATTTAATTAATACTTAATTAATTATTGTAATCTTCGATAAGAACTTTTTAAACATTTCTAAATTGAATATTTAGTTGTTAAATCAATCATGTTTAGGAATTTAAACAACTGAAAATCTATTTCAAATTTAAGGTTCAACATTGTAATGGTACTTAGATATGTTACTGTACACTTCCACATCCAAATCGGTTCACATGGCAATGTCACAAACAATATGGTCAAGTTATAAAGTTTTTGGCACATAACAATTAACGATCAATAGACAAATTACTATATAATCTATGTTAATCAATGTTCATAACAATTAATAACACAAATTAAACTGTTACTTAACAAGCACATAATGAGATTTTATTCTACTCAAAAGATGTTTGTAATCCCTATGTTTTTCAAATTAACTTGATAATATTATTTGGCTAAGTAAAAAAAACAATTTTAAGGTATGTTAATCGAATGATGATATTATTTAAAATAACGTTATCCAAAACCTATCCATTTAAAAATGTCATAAATTTCAAATCATCCAAACTTATCAGTAATCTACAGTATGGCGTTGTGTTTGTATATGGATACAACATAGAAATTCCTTCATTGATTGGATGTAAAATAAGCAAGTTATGCATCTTTAAATTCAACACATATTATATAACCATCAATATCATATTAATATAAATATATGAGTATATCATCTAAACAAACACAGGATGAAGCAATTCAAAGCAACCCGACCCACCCGCTTTCCTTCTTCACCTTCCCTCTTTTCTTCCACTTTAAAAGCTCTTGTACCCAACTTACAATGCATGCCGTGTACCCTACACCTCATCACAACAAACAATCATCCCCACTAAGACCACCAACAACTCGCTCTTTATTTCCTCCATGCACTTGACCACCGCACCATTCGATCGAAGTCCGACGTCTGCGGGTTCAAAATTCCCCTAAATAAGACATGTAATGCTTATTGTAACCAAAGTCCGCCAAAAATCACCAATGCATTCCTCTAATCACGACAAACACTATTGCTATTTCCATTCAATCAACTGCTACTCTGATTTGACAAAAAAACAAACTCTAGCTGAGCCTTGGTTCGGCCATAGCCACTACTGCCTAAACAACCCCACAACCGTCGAACAACTCCAACATTGTACATTCTCAAAGAATACAAAAACACAAATCGAAAGTAGCTCAATTCATGATTTTACAAAAATAACATTCTTGGTTTTGATTTTGGACTCACTATATACATATTATACACATAGCTTTTTTTCTTTATAAGTTCCTTTGTTCTTTTTTCCCCTTTCCTTTAAGGCCTGCTGTAACTTAAGAAGAAACTACTCAACGAGTAATGTCACCTATTAAAGTGGTGAATATGGATGGTTTGTTAGGGATTGAGATGTTGATGATGATGGTTTTAATGACAACAGCTTTGTTTCAATTATTATAGTTGTAAAATATATACTAACACTGTTATCTAGAATATATATATGTATATATAGGAAGTTTATGCATATATTGATTATTGAAGACTGTATAGTTCAGAGAATCAAGATACAAGACTCATCAAGAATTCAATATTTCAAGACTTTAAGAAATATAAAGTAAAAATGCCTAGGTAACTTGTTAAAACTGTGGTTAGCACTGAATTTATATTTCACTTTTTTCAAAATGATTTCAAAATTACTTCCTTATTTTAAATCTACACCCCTTTATTCTTAAATTTATTTTAACTCTTGAAATTTATTTTAACTTCTATTTTAAATTTATACTTAATATATTTTAACTCCCAATTCAAATATTTATTACTTATAGATTTGATACTAAATTCATAGTTACTTTATTTTTTATTTCCTTAGTTATATTTATTAAGCTCTAAAGTATTTCTTATATTTATAGTTTTAAATATATATACTTTTATATCATTTTATATTTATTTTTTTAATCATTTTTAAATCATCTTAATATATTATCTTAATATATTTTTACTAGAAATACTCTATGTTAATATAAAGGAATATAGTTTGCTTTAACTTTGAAATCACCATAATTTATTTAATAATTATTTGCTTTGATTTAAAAAATTATTTTTTTGAAAAATACATGTATATGTCGACATATACATTTATGTATGTCGACAGATGTACCATTTGTTTGAAATTTAAATTTTGAAAAATTGTGTCTTTTTAATTCAAACTTTTCTGAATGGATGTGCCCGTTAGAAAATTATAAATAGGCTTCAGATTTTGAGTTTTTTAATAATCAATCATCACCTTCTTATTCTTTTCTTTCCTTGCCATTATTCTTCTTAATTTCTCAAAATTTGTACTTATACTCTGTCGATTTTCAAAGAAATTATATCAATCTCTTTCTCTTTCAATTATGCATCAAACTCTCTTTGAATTTCAAGTGTTACTCAAGAGTTATAGGTTATTTGTAATCAAAGATCACAAGATCAAGCTGTATCGAGTCAATAATGATACCGAGGAAAGGTGAAATTGTGGCCTGGAAATCAATTAAGTGTGATTGTAGCATGGAAATCAATTAGGTGATCTTGTAGTCTGGGTAAATCAAGAGAGCACAATGTGCTCGAAATCAGGTGGTGGTGGATCTCGTGGCCATTGAAATCAGGAATTGTAATTTGAAGATTATATTAAAAAGAAATCTGCACAACCCATAGTTTTCTAGGACTAGATGCAGGGTAAGTTCGAGCCTGTATAAATTCCCAACGTGTACTTTCCTTTTATTGCTTTTTATTTTTATTTTCTGCATATGTGATTGATTATGTGAATGTTGATATCTATGATTTGCAAACATTCCGTTTAATCCAAAAGATTTCAAGAAATAAATAAAATCCATAAAACACTATTCACCTCCTCTAGTGTTTAGTTTACCTTTAGATCCTTAATTCGCATCCCCGACAATTAGTATTGGAGCACTGGTTTTCAAAAGATTCATAATCTGAATTTTTGAAAAGTTTAAATGTCAATTTTTAAAGATTTTTTTAACACTACTTCAAAATATGCATTTCATCATTGTTTCATAAGTCTACATTTAATTTTGTTGAAAAATCATGTTGTCTACTGAATCAGTGTGTTGTACATGAACAGATGTGTCAGATGTCTATTAATGATTCAAAACTTGATGGAAAAATAGTGCAAATCAAAAGAGATAAACTGATACTGAATAGTGGTTGTTCTAGACATATAACGAGAAATCCTGACCTACTCAATAATATAGTCTATGAAGATGGAGGAATGGTCGATTTTGGTGATAATTCAAAAGGATATGTAATTTGCATCAACAATGTTGATAATTCTAAAACTCCTACTATTTATGATGTTTTATTAGTTAAAAAATTTAAACATAACCTACTTAGTATAAGTCAATTATGTTATAAAGGTTATAAAATTAAATTTGAAAAAGATAAGTGTTTTATCAAAGATAATAATTCAAAC
Organism: Allium sativum; assembly: GCA_030737875.1. Taxonomy (NCBI): domain Eukaryota; kingdom Viridiplantae; phylum Streptophyta; class Magnoliopsida; order Asparagales; family Amaryllidaceae; genus Allium; species Allium sativum. The sequence goes on from CM060922.1 coordinate 918,834,387, forward strand.
ATAATTTTTGAAGGAATTAGAAAGAAAAATATTTACATCTTAAGTACGAAAATTTCAATCAATATGTATTTCGGCCAATATAAGTGACCATTAGATATGGCATAAGAGATTCTGTCGTTTAAATTTCAAATACCTATCTAGAATTTCCCAACTAGATTTAGTTAGAGGATTACCCAAAATGAATTTTAAACTAAATAATTTATGTGACACTTGTCAATTAGGGAAATTAAGAAAAAGTTCATTCAAGTTAAAAGGTGAGATTACTACTTCAAATCCATTAGAATTACTTCATATTGATTTACTTGGTCCATCTCAAACATAATCAATAAACCACAGTAAGTACGTGCACGCAAATATTGATATTTCTCTAGATTTACTTGGACTCTAATTCTCAAATATAAAAGTGATGCTTTTGATCTATTTAAAACTTTTGCTAAGAGAATCCAAATTTATTATCTTTGAAAACTATAACCATACAAAGTGAACACGGTGGAGAATTTGAGAATCAAAATTTTGTGAGTTTCTATAATAAAAAAAGAATTACTCATAATTTTTCTTTTTTAAGAATTCCTCAACAAAACGGAGTAGTTGAGCGTAAAAATAGGACGATCCAAGAGTGTACGAGAACTATGCTTTCTGATAGTAATTTACCAAAAAGTTTTTGGGCTGAAGTAGTTGCAATAGCTTGTTATTTTTAAATAGAATCTAATAAGGCCTTTAACCAACAATACTATATGAACTTCTTTACAATAAGAAACCAAAGGTATCTCATTTTAGAAGTTTTGGAAGTAAATGTTTTATTTTAAACGCTAAAGAAAATCTAGATAAATTTGATCTTAAATCATATAAAGGAATTTCTATTCAAATAGAAGTAAAGCATATAGAGTTTTTAAATTAAAAATTAATATTATTGAAGAAACTCTAAATGTACCTTTTGATGAAAAATATAAAGATTTAAATCATAATGAAGAAGAATGTGATAATGATAATGATTTAAATAAATTAAATAACGAAATTAATCGACCCAATAAAAGAATTAGACTATTAGGAGATCATCATGTAGAAAATATACTAGGAGATATTGAATCTGTCGGTAGAACTAGAAACCAATTAAGTAACATGAGTAATATAGCATTTATGTCAACTATTGAACTCAAATGTAACGTCCAGTATTTTTTATCGTTTAACTTTGAACGTTTAAAACGTTTGAATATTGGATTTGAAAATGGAAGTCAATACGGAGGTTATCTAATTAATTTGTGAAATAAGAAACTTTTATCGGTAAGCATAAGTGTTTGAAATCGATTGATTATTTAATCGATATTATTGATACGTGAGAAGAGCCATTTTTAAAAAAGTCTCACAGTTCAATGAAGTTAATTCCATCGAATCTGTAATAGTGTATTATTATCGAATCTTGAATTTCGTAGCATTTGGATTTATCGGTTAAACATACGACCAAAAAACGCCTAGGAATAATTAAATCGACTTAAATTTTTAATCATCAATTTAAATTGGTATCTTCTCCATACAATTGAATCAGGCATTGGAACTTATTCCAGTGTGTTTAGAATACTAATATAACCCTAGAAATGTCGGTTGCTATGCTCAAATAAGAGTTCGAAATAACGTGATATTTTGAATTAAATAAAATCACATAAGCTCAAATCAAATAAAATGTAAGGCCGACCTATACTTTCCAACACAAAGACCTACTATAGCTACAGCCATATTCCTTTCTACCAAAGTAAGTTCTGAGCAAGCCTACCTTAGCTACAGCGGCCTTCTTCTTTCAAATCGCGTACATTTTGTTCCCCACCTTCACTCCCAAGTAATTCACGATTTAATGGCATGTACGATATGTTCCCTCATTCGCACCTATAAACTGAGCCTCACCTTCGTTTATTTCTTCCCATTCTCAAACCTGAATAACATTGAAAAGCCATTCCTTCATTCTTTTCCTAGTCAATTGAAAATTGATTCCACCGTAATAAAAAAAGGAAACAAAAATGGAAATCGCGGTCGAAGACCATGAGATTTCCTGAAACTCAACACCATGCTGGAGATGCTCGCAAATTAAAGGAGGAAGGGGTGCGATGATGGGTTCAAATGGATTTTGTTGTGGGTGTTGTGGTGTGTGATTGGATGAAAGAGGCGCCACGGTTTCAGAAGAGGCCGACACTAGTATTAATGCAACTAGAATAGTGTGATGTTTGAGGATGGATGGGGTGAACTAGAGTTTAGTAGTGGGAAGTTATGTAACAACCCAGAAAATCAGAACCAATTTAAAAATTTTATTTTTACGATTTTAACAGATTTTGAATATTTAAAATGATTTATTTTAAATAATAACAACGAAAAATTTATTTTCGACAAAGTTAGAATGAATAAATTTATTTTAATTATAAAACGAGCCTGAAATGGTGCGACAATTTGGAAATTCGATTTTGAATTTCAATTGAATATACAGGATTCAATATAAGTCAGAATTGAATGAAACAAGAAATATTTGAATCTGTTGAACAATATCTTTCTAACGGATATATGAAACTGAGATTTTGTTTTACATAATGAGAGATACGTCCAGTTTAAAATTCAGAAAAGTCGCTGTGGAATTTATATATTTTAATATATATAAAGACCTTAAAATAGCCATTTTGCAAACGACCTATGTTTTTGATGAAACCACTTTTGTTGGATCCAGGATGTCAAATTATTGCTAGATTCTAGTTTTCATAATTTTTGGGATCAGTATGTAAGTGTGGCACAAGAAAACGTGTTTTAACAGTTTTAGTCAAGGGTGCGTTTTTTACAGGTCCCTGTTATAGTTTCAAAATAGAAAAAAAAACCCGGTCACAAACTTATTGTAAATTAGGTCCCTATTTTCTGAAAATTCATCAAAAAAATATTAAAAAAATATAAAAAAATCATGTAAATTCGTATTTAAATAAAACATGTAAACGCTAAAAAATTCAGAACAAAAAGTTATCAAACAAGGCATCAAAAATCAAAAAAACAGAAAAAAAAAACGAAATTTCCAGTTAAATGCATAATAGTATGCACATATATCATTTTCCTGCATACATCCGTGCTTATTTTTCACTACATTCATCTTCGTTGATTTTTCTTCATGCAAATACGTGCATACATGTGTGCAAATATTTCAAATACTTTCACACATTTGTGCAGGTTTATTTTCAGATTTTAATCCGAACATAGCTTACGGAAAAGTTGCATACATATATGCAATTATCAGTAATAATTGCATAAATGAATGCAACTATTTTTTTTATTTCCGTACAATCCTGACATTATTTCTAGATTTTAGATTTTTTTTATGAACGAAAGCACATTTTTTTTAAAAACTTTTTTTATTTTAATTTTTTTTATGAACAAAAGCGCATTTTTAGATTTTAGATTTTTTTTTAAAAAACGAAAGCACATAGGGGGCGGGTTTAAAATTTTCAAAACTTTTTTTATTTTATAAATTTGGTCCCTACTTTTAGCCAATGTGTTATCCTATAAAAATGTTGCACACATGTGTGCATGTTTTATGAGAAATTTGCACATTTGGATGCAAATAAAAATGAACTGAAATATTATCTTAAATCTATGCGCTGGAAGAACTGCAATAATTGCACATATGCATGCAATAAAATCAAAAACGTGCATAATATTATGTATTTAACTGCAGTTTTTTCTGTTTTCTTCTTTCTGGCATTATTTTTGTTGTTTTTTTAACTGAATTTTTTGTATAATGCATAATATATTTTATTACTAATTTACGATTTTTTTTTAATTATTATTTTATAAGTTTTGAAAACAGGGACCTAATTTATATTAAGTTTATGACCGGATGTGAGCCTAATTAAGTTTCAAAATAGGGATGTGAGCCTAATATTCACTTTAGTCAATTTGGATTGACTAGAAAATGGCCATTATTCAAAAGGTCTTCAAATTTGATGAAATTAGTTTTGTTAGGACCGTATCGTCAGAACGAAGCCAGAAATAATTTTTCTGGAATTTTTAGAGTCAGCGTGTGGCCTCGGTAAATTAAAATATGCATTTGAATTTAAAATATAATGATTTATATTTTAAATTTAGTGGAAACTGATCGTACCAACTGAATTGGTTTACGATACATATACCATTGTATTCGGAATGGGGGTAATTAGCTAGGGGCGCCAATCGTTGGGTTCGATTCGGGGTTCAAATAAAAAGTGACATTTTTGGAATTAATTAAATAATTAAATGTTTATATATATATATATATTATAACCCTACCCTTTCTCCCACTCAGTCAAACTAGAAGTCGGAAAAAGAAAAAGAAAAGAGGACACCGTCGATCCTCCACGCCCTACCCCCATCTGATGTCGTCGCGCGCCGCCAGGGATGCCATCGCCGTCGAAGTCTCCACCCACTTCCATCATCCGCTTCCCTCCTCAATTCTCCCGTCCTGCGCGTTCAAGAAACCCCCTGCCAAATCGAACCATCGCAGCCAACCGCCACCTTCCCTCAATGCCGCAGCACCAGCAACCAACAGAGGAGCGCCGCCACCCCCCGGCCAATGCTGCGAATCTCCACCACTAGCCGAACGTCAGTGAGTGTTTACGATTTGAATTTCTGTAAAATCCTAATTTTTACTAGGTTAAAAATCTAATTTTTACTAGGGTAAGAATATGATTTTTCTAGGTTAAAAAAATATGATTTTTTTTCACTTTGGAAAGATTATATTTTTTATGTATGAAAGATTATATTTTTTATGTATGAAAGATTATATTTTTAATGTATCAAAGATTATATTTTTAATGTATAAAAAGATTACATCTTTATCATATAAAAGATTATATTTTTATCATATACAAAGATAGGATTTTTATATGGGAAAAGGTTAGATTTTTAACACTATCAAAAATAAAAATTGGATTTTTATTTATATGAACACCATATAAAAATTTGATCTTTGTAATGCAAACATCGAAATAAAAATATGATTTTTAATATATAGGCATCATATTAAAAATGTGATTTTAAATATGAACAGCGAAAAAAGGATGGCGTAGGAATTTCGGGCAAATCCAATCGATCAGAAATTCAGGATAGAATGGAGGAGTGGATCCCCAAGGTGAGAACCCCTCACCATATTTTCTTATACAGTTATTAATTTTATAATTTCATATATGAACTATTCCCCGCCGTCCACAGACTATGGACGACTTGTTTGATTGTTTGGTTTGGATGATTAGATTATTTGGTTGTTTGGTTGAACGAATTGATTAGAATTTGGTTTGTGTATGACGTGCGCCATTATTAGGCGAGGGATAAGGCTGGACCTTATCCCGTTTCTAGTATCGCACCGTTATGCCGCCGAAATTTTCTAAAATATGTTAGAACAATAAAAATATCATTTTATTGTATAAATGAAATGAATAGAATATTCATATGTGGAATAAAATGTTTTATCGTCAAAAATATAATTTTTAATGGGTATATGAATAAAATAAATATTCATTTACAAATCAGACGATTTGTTTATGTACACCCATTTTACTGATATGGATTGGGACAATAAATTTTACACATCGCCTAACTGCACAATAAATTTCATTATTTGTTGATTGAAACCCCACACGGGTATTAGGATGATATTGGACATACACTAATCCCAATAGTTAGTTGTATGTCAATCGATTGGTTGACAGACTATTATAAGCGTTAAATATTTATATTTAATGCTTATACAGTGTAGAATGCACTCTGGATGATGGATGATTATTTATCACTGTTGTTGTATTCATGTATCGTATGAAATCCATATAATCAAATTTTATGGTAATTGACTGTGTCTGATTCTAGTTCAGAAAGAATGAATATTTTAAAATAACGAATATTTTAAAAATTAACGAATATTTTTAAAATAATATTCAGTAAAAGATCAAAATTTGATTTTGATGTCTGATTTGGGACAAGAATATATTTAAATATATATAGCCGTGTTGAGTAGAGATGCGTTATTTTGACACGAACGATATTTATATCGATTTTATTCATTTTTATAATGAATATCGAAAAGGAATTGATTTCAAAATCTAATTTTTTGAAAATACTATCATTTATATATCGATGATATGGAATGTTCAATTTTGATTTGAAATTGAATATGAAGTTGAGATCGTTTTGACAACGAATTTAAAATGATTTATAAAATACGTTTTAAATGGAAATCGACGAAATATATATAATATATATTTTATATATATAATGGCCTGAATAGAACGCGCCGCGGTAGTTCACGAATTTCGACCATTGACTTCGAACGGACATTACGGGAGATTCGACTATCGGATTCTCCTACACCCAGAACCGTTGAGTTCGTATCGAAAAGAGCTTTCTAATGAATATAAGAAATTAGAAATCTAACGGTTGGATTTGGAATTATGTCCAAATCAAATTTGGAAAAAGTTGTTGTAAGTGCAGTTCGATGACCGTTTATGGAAATCGACTGTACGGGCCTTGATAAAATTATTAAAGATATCAATAATTTGTGTAAAATCATAACAAATGATTTGGAAAGAATTGGGATGAAAATTTCCATATTTGAAAAGATAAAAATAGTTTTTTATCAAAATGAACTAGTCATTGACTAGAATTATGAAATCCAATAGTTTTAAATAAATAAATTGGATTTTAAATGGTTTTAAAAATAACCAGAATTTCCAATATATGAATCGGAATGGATTTGAATCAAAATTATCTTCGGAATATTTTGATATTGGATTTCGTGATTATACAGATATTGTGGAGGAATTTGGAAGATACATATCGTTATTCCAGTACGGTATTTGTTGATTCCATAATTTGATATTGAATATAAGCTGATTTATTTTCTATTCAGAGCCTTGTATTTAATATCAAATGTGATTTTGGGTTTATCGTGAATGGTGTCTTCATTAAGACTATTCTTGAACCCAGTTGATAAAAGATTAAATCTTTTTAATTAGATTTAATGAAGTATACCAATTAATTAATATTTAATTGGAATGGAATTGAAATTGGTCTTTGGGTTTATCGTGAACGGTGTTTTAAATAACACTTGTTCTTTAACCCGATTAATAATGGAATAAGATTTTGGGTTGTCATGAATGGTATCTTTAATAATACTGTTCTTAGACCTTATGGAGTTAAGAAAATCAGAAACTAAATGGAGATTAGTTAAGTTGAATGGTTTCCTGGGTATTGATCCGATGTTGGTTTCGGCCTTCGGGGTAAATACTTAGGAAATTGTTCACTTGCTAATTTACGGTTAAAGGCCGATGAAATGGAATGTGATTTTGGGTTTATCGTGAACCGTGTTTTAAAGGACATTGGTTCTTTAACCCAGTTAAGGACAGGAATAAGATTTTGGGTTGTCGTGAATGGTATCTTTTATAATACTATTCTTAGGCCCAATGGAGTTGAGAAAATCAGCAACTAACTGCATATTAGTTAAGTTGAATGGTTTCCTGGGTATTGTTCTGATGTTGGTTTCGGCCTTCGGGGTTAATACTTAAGGAATTGTTCACTTGCTAATTTACGGTTAAAGGCTGATGGAATGGAAAGTGATTTTGGGGTTATCGTGAACAATGTTTTAAATGACATTGGTTCTTTAACCCAGTTAAAGACAGGATATGATTTCCCAAGTTAAACAATCGTTTATATTGATTTTTGGGAAGATTAAAACCAAGTGGAGTTTTAATGCATCTTTAATTAGATTGAATTGATATCCAAAGGAAGATTAAAGAATAAATTTAAAGAATTTATCTTTGATAAAATTAATGGGAACCTTTCCCCAAGGATATGAATATTTAAATAAAAGAATATTCAGAATTGGAATGAGGCGTATGTTGTGTTTGTATAGCGCTTGTTTATTATATAAGCGAGTTATTTAGAAAGAACGGGTTTATCCCATTCTGAATAACTGATTCGACGATGTGTCGAGGATGAAGACGGTGGTTGAAGACCGGAGGTCTTCACATCGTTTGGATGATTACTGATGTCTTGAATGAGCTATACACCCAAGACAAGGTAATAAGTGGTGATCGTCCAGACATACTTGGAGATCAACGGGTATGCAAGGGCCTCTCCCCTGTATTGGAAATATGCGGGAGGAATAAGGTGCCTTCGGTTTTGTTCAGACCCAGAACGAACTTGTAAATGGATGTGTGTCTGACATCGGATTTCATTCTGTGCGATTGATAGACATCGGTTGCATAGCGTGAATTGCTTGTGTGGCATGCTAAGATGCAAATGATCAAGGCTTCTGTTGAAAAGCAGAGTCTTGTGGTTGATGATCAAAGCACGAATTTAATATAGCGTAGCTTTGTGTAGAGTTAATTCACGAGCCTCACATCCCGGTGTGAACCAGAAACAGGAGAGGACATCAGGGAGGGCATGCGTTTCCTTCTAGCTAGGAGTGGTGTCAGCGTTTTATTAGCCCTGACATTTTACTTATGTGGGTGATGGATTGCGAGGCGCCTCGGTTATATCGGTCGTTCCGGGGCCGATAATTTGGTCGAGATATGACCAGTTATGCCCCATAGGGCGGGAAAACGTAGCGTTCAGGCATTTTAATCCACATCGTGTGGATCGGCCCTGACGATCCAAAGGCTTGACAGAGTACTTGCCCGAGGCTCGGGCTAGACAGTCTTGAAGCGGTAAGGACGATCCCTTGCCTTGGTTCACAGACGGAAATCCAACTTCCAATACGTGACAATTGCAGTTTTTGATTGTAGATCCTAGTATTGGCGACATGATATATGGTACCCATGCCATCTAGGATTGATACATTTATATTTGAAGTAGTTTTATACACTATGCACTTATAATAGTATCAAATGATTTGTTTTAACGTACCAAGCATGTTTGGCTATTACAAGGGAAAACTCTATCCCCTGGCTTGCGTTGCATTGTGTGATAGGACCTGGGTCTTATAATAGCTTCATTTTTTCAAAAAGCATTGCGTTGTTTTGTTATATGCACTGGTATTCTTGGGAGGAAACCCGTTCCGTGTTATACGGCGTGGTCCCTTGATATATCTGATTTAAAGTACAATTTTAAATAATTGTTTTATTTCTCACACTAGTCACATGACTAACCAGGAGTTTATTGTTTTAACCTAACCTCTGGGTGCCCCTATTTTCCACACGGGCTGCTAGTAGTTTTGGTTTTGCAGATTTATATTCATAGGATCCTGGTTTACAGCTGGAATGATATTCGGAAAGTTCTGTATCCGTATATTCCTTTCAGTTGTGTTTTGTATTATTTTTCCGCTGCAGAAATGTATTTAAATCTCTGATGTTTATCAAATGTGTAATATTTATTCATACTCTGTATATTCTTGTATTCTTGTGGAATTGTTGTAATTAGCAATGAAATGTTCTTCTGTTTGTGTTCTGATTTGTCGTGTTCTCAAAGTCAATCTGGGCTTTCCTTCACGAGGAAGTTCGGGTTGCTACATTTGGTATCAGAGCTTTGGTTTACAGAGCTCGGAGAACAAGACACATTAGAACCGAACTAAAGAATTCATCAGAGATTAGATTAGTAATATCCAATGGGAATGACTCGTTAGAGATAGGATCAGTAGTATCCTAGAACGAGTGTGAAGAGTGATATTTTTTTTTAAAAAAAAATGAAAACAAATTTTGTTTTGAAAATTAAATCCAATATACGTATTTGAATATTATTTTTATATTGATTTGGACAATCAAGAATATAAAGATTTTTCTTATACGTTTGATCCATGTGTATTTGAAGTTTTAATATACTGGATAGGTATAGAATCACACTCTAGTCGTCCGGGCTTGATTCTGATGATAGCGATCGCATCCTCAGCATTTGTGTTCGAGTTTCGAAAGTGGGATATTTATATATTTCCAATTGACTGGTGTGAAAACCAAAACTAGATAGGTCTATTGTTGTGATTTGGCATCAAAAATCAATTTTTTTTTTGTATATATATCAAAATTATGCATTTGAGGAGTTAATCAACTAATTGATTGCTAATTGTGTTGTATGATTTTTTGTTAACCAATAAAACCATTATGTGAAAGAACGATACATATAATCAAATTGTATCAAATGTTGAACTAAATTGAAAATTGATAGAAATTGCATGCATATACATGTATATACATTGAACAGGTCACAGCAGGGAAGCTAAGCAGAGGAATACAATTGTTTGCCCGACAAATAGGTAATGTTTGTTGTATTTCTTAGGGTTTTTGATGATTTTATGAGCCGATCGGCTAGCCGCTTGGCTGTTTCTTTTTCTTTTTTGATTGGAGTGGCCTGTGTGGCGGTTTGGGGATTTTCCCGGTGCTCCCGTACAAAGGAGGTTATGGCGAAATTTTTCAAAAATTTAGGGTGTTAGACAAATTTTTGAAAAATTAGAAATTCTTAGAAACTGAAAAATTAAAGAATGGAAGCCAAAATGCAAGTTGAGTTGATTAGTTAAACAACTTTCAGCTCCGTTCCTTTTCGAGGATGAAATGATTTTAAGTGGGGGAGAATGTAACAACCAGGAAAATCAGAACTAATTTAAAAATTTTATTTTGGCGATTTTAACGGATTTTGAACATTTAAAATGATTTATTTTAAATAATAATGACGAAAAATTTATTTTCTATGAAGTTAGAACGAATAAATTTATTTTAGTTATAAAACGAGCCTGAAATGGTGCGACAGTTTGAAAATTCGATTTTGAATTTCAATGGAATATTTAAGATTCAATATTAGTCGGAATTGAACGAAACAAGAAATATTTGAATTTGTTGAACAATATCTTTCTAACGGATATAAGAAACTGAGATTTCGTTTTATAGAATGAGAGATACATCCAGTGTAACGAACTGGGATTTTCGACCCAGAAAATCAACATAAAAGCCCATGTTAATTATTCAGGTATCGAACATTCCAGATCATTAATAGAAATAAGTTAGAGGGTGAGAATAGATAAGATAGAAAATTAGAATTGAAGAAGAACACAATCAGAGTAAATACGAATCTCACAGCGGAACGAATAAATTATAATTTATAACATAACTTAGAAATAAAACGGTATACATACAATAACACTATCAGAGTACAACACTTACACACAGCAAAAATAACAATAGCTATATAATCCTGAAGCCTCCTGCTTCAAGCTCCTCTAAGTATATCTGTAAAAAACCTGAACTACTTGACTGCCCATACAAATTTGGGCACCCAAGAGTTTAGGGAAAACAAAACAAAATAAACTCTGGGTCAGTCACGGGACTGGTGTGAGTAAACTCAAATCAATTGGCTTAACTTTTCAAAATCCTTTTCAAAAGAAAAGGTAATCGTAAGACCGATCCACACATAAACACGGACGGTTTTTACCTTACGATAACCCAAAACAGTTTTGGAAATTAATACTTCTCTGATATTATAATAATGTCTAATCACAAGTAATTAACAATCTAGCAGAACACTTGCATCTTACGTTCCACATATATAGTATACAAATCAAAATCGTGGGAGCTTATTGGAGATTGGATTCCAATTATGACAAGGTATGGGACCACCTACCGATAGTGTATCTCTAGAGGAAAATACACTGGGTTCAACAAGAACGTCTTGCAACCCGGCCCACACATGACCGACCACTCATTTCGCTTGAGTGTATCAAATGAATATCACCAACGGTTGGGAGCTACCCTACCGTTTCCCGAAAAGGGACAACATAAATAATAGTTAAAAGAATGAAATGGATTTTCTCTAGATAGGTGATATACACCCTAATGGGAGCGACCCACTTAGCCATGCTGCCTGCCCGATTTCTGTCATTTCCCGGTTGATGAGGCTTGAGGTCATAACGTATCTTTGACAGATCATACATTCATTTACTTTGAATGCCACATCGTCATACCTGCTAAATCACAAATTGATTTCCTCAAAAAAATACCACGGGTATAAAGCTAAGATAAACGAATTCCTCCGCCACCAAACGTAAGTACGTTTGAAGAGATCAACTTACGCGATCCGTTAGATATACTCTGTCGGACATTCGTCCATTCACGTTTGTCCTGGGACTGGACAAACCGAAGGCACTATTCTGCAAACAGGATAGCCCTTGCATAACTCCATCTTCATTACCTCCATTATATTTGATCGCAATGCTAACATCCATACAGAGTGGTTTTCAGATAATGAATCTGATCCTGGTCTCTCCGTATTGACGCCGGAAAAATGGTCAAAAACTTGGTGATTTAACTATCAAAGAAAAATAGGTGTGCAAACAACGATATTATTTCCAGATGGAAATTCTATCGATCAATCATCACTCAAAGGTTTATTTTCTTTTAATTAAATTATCATTGATTTATCCATTTTCCCTTTCTATATATTCGTAAATTCTTAATTTCTAAATTTGGAAAAACATACTTTATAAATCATTTGGACCACATCACCATATTTACTTCTATTTCTTATTTCCTATATTGGAAAACATTCTGATCCTTATTTGGAAAATGTTTCCAAACTCCTTCATTTGATTTAAACCGATGTCATCACTAAGCCAATTCAAACCATTTCACTTATTGGCTCAATTCACTTAACCAATCTTCACTACCGAACTTTACCCATCCCTTAGTTAAAACGAAGCCAATCAAGTTGGGGTATAATTACCTCTCAGACCTTAACTGAACAACATTTCTAACTTCGAAATAGACAAAGTTCACCATTCAAATCTTTAACAAACTTCCTTATGCAACTCGGATTCTATTTACGAATCCACTTCTTATTTGAGAACATTTATTTTAACTATAGCGTTATAATCCCTACTTTTGAAATATCTAACTTCAAAGTATAACTTTTATTCCTCAATTTAACTAAATAACTAAACCACTAATTTATTAATAAATAAGTAAACCTTGATTAAAAACGGCAAGTAAATATTACTTTCCCGAATTTCGATATAATCGAATTCAATGTATAATTCTCTTTTCGAATAATCTCTATTCGATAACTCCTTTACGAATAAACTATATTCGATAACTCTTCCTTCAAATAACTATATTCGATAATCTCTCTCTTCGAATGATTTACATTCGATTAACTTTCTACAAATGATATACATTCAATTAATCTCCTTTCAAATAAACCATATTCGATTAACTCCTTTTATTTTATTTGAATGAACTATTTCGAATAACTCCTTTGGATTAACTCAATTGGATTAACTCGGTTTGATTAACTCAACTTGATTAACTCAACTTATTTACTCTATTTGTTTAACTCCTATCTAATAACTAATATTCGATTAATTTATATTCGAATAACTATGTCTGTTTTAACTTTATTTCGAATGACTAATATTCGATTTAACTCCATTCGCTTGACTCTAGATCGCAGCGATTACAACGGTTACGCCTGATTCCCTCAGGAAACATCTGACCGCCATAGGCTATCTGCAGCCCTGCGAATTACGCTAGCAGTCATACGAAATGGCAACACATCCTAAATAACTATTGTTTGCCTAACTCTATCTCAAATAACTATATTCGATCAATTCTAATTGAATAACTTATATTCAATAAATCCTAATTCGATTAACTATGTTCAATTACTCTAATTCGATTAATTCTAACTCTAATCGATTTACTCTAACTGATTAGCTCCTACTGATTTACTCTACTGATTATTCGGTTTCAAATACCGATGTTCAAATCGATTCTTACTTCTCTATATAACTCCTTAATTATATATTCTATTTATCCAATGATAAAAATCCTATTTAATTGATAAAATATTATCTATAAATTTATCTTCTCCATCTACCTGTTAGAATAGATTCTATTTAAAATCTTTACTTTAAATCCATATCAAGTTATACCCGTGTGCGAAGCACGGGTCTAAACATTTCAAATGTAAAATTCTCCTTTTTATACAATTCTAGTCACCTTTTCAAGTATTTTCTTTTATAATCTATTTATTTACAAAATAAATCCCCTTTTGATAATTATATTTATTTATAAAATATTTTCTATTTATAAAATCTTTTGATTTTATAAGTAATTCCTTTGATAATCTAACTATTTTCTTTTTTTCTATTTACTTTACACGCATTTCCCCTTTCTATTCTATTTATTTTTCAAATAAATATCCCTTTCAATTCTATTTGTAAATAGTTTACAATTATTTCTTTTTCAATTCTATTTGTAATTGTTTACAAATATTTCTTTTCAATTCTATTTGTAATGGTTTACAAATATTTCTTTTCAATCCTATTTATTTAAAAAAAAAATCCTTTTTAACATTCCAGTATTCTTTATGGTATTTAACGTACCACATAACAATGATCGGTATCATTCCAACATATAAAATCAACAACAGATTTCATATCACATCATATAACACATTATATTAAAACAGTAAAATAAATGTTGAGGAACCAAGTTGGGTCCCTCCGACCTGTTTCCCTGCATCCACAGACGTTAAACAATAAAATTAACATCAATTTCATCTTACTATGAAATATTCTGCTAAACAGAATCAATATCTGATTAACGATTTATATTTATATCGTTATCTATATTTTCAATCAACTGACTAGCAGTTCAACCAAACAGCCAACACACAGCAAACAACCATTATTTATCATTTCTAAAAATACTTTAGAAAAATATAACTGAGAAGAGTTAGTGAGTTTACTCACATTTCGCGTTAACCGTTAAATAACGATTTGCGTTAGTTGATTCTGATCAGACAATTTATTTCACCGTAAATTGTAACGAGCTCGAATCCACTCCCAGTCAGTTCCATGGTGTTTCCACCGTCCATATGATCCCAACGCAACTTACGGTTCGTCAATCTGATATCATATGACTGAGATATTTAATTTACAAGTTAACATACAAATTAAAATTTAAATTTAACTAATTATAAGGTTATTGGGCTTAACCTTCATACCAATCCGGCCCACCATCCTTAAAAACCCAACAGTACCTTCTTCCATCGTGAAAACACCCAACGAGCTGCTCTAGTTCCTCATGCCATTTCCGATCTTACTCTCACAACCGCTCCCCTTCTACTCCACCATCCAACCATCCGATTACACCGTCCGACTCTCCTCCTCAATCTCCATTCCTCGAACTAAGGTTGCTAAACTCGAATTCCCCATTGAAACTGCGTTTGAACATTTCAGGCGAACCATCCCCATATAGGCATCGACAACAAACTTCACCGAAACACACCAGATTTCCAAAGAAGGTGCGGAACTTCACCAGTATCTCGAAAACAACCACCCAAACTTGAATCGATGTTTAAACCAGAAGGAATCATGAACCCTAGTTCATTTTCATCATGCTGGAAACTTCCCGTCGACCCATAACATGATCAAACTCCTCCAAAAGGACATATGTTGTCCCAAATCTTCCTACGAATCCAAACAAACTAGTCTTGAGATTTATAGAATTCTATTTGAATTTCTATTGATTTTTCGAAAGAGGATTTTTCCTGTTTGGGTGATGGCGGCACATTTTCTCAGAGGGATGGCAAATGTTTAGGGTTAAGGAGTGTAAAGGATATTATATAGAATAGGTTTTATATTTTTTTATTCGATTATTTTATTTATTTTTAAGCAATCACTGTTTACATTTGTCCTCTAAAATTCCTGTGATCACATACGATACCAAAAAATCACGAAACTGAACATGCAGCTAGAGTTTGACATTGCGGACCGAACGAAATTGGTTTCGTTGAATCCCGACTTCGTTTGCTTACACAGCGTATTTTTAACCGTCAGAATACTGACCGTTTTTCACATTAAAATCCCATACGACCACATACTGACTTCAAAAATCACGGAAATTGAAATCTAACAAAAATTTGATGTTGCGGATCCAACAAAATTAGTTTCGTTGAATTCTGAGGTCATTTGCAAAACTGGTTATTTTTAAAGCTCTAAATAACCCCTTTAAGTATATAAATATATTTAAAAACATTTAAATTTAATATTTAAAAATAAATATTATCGTATATATTCACAATAGAATACCATACTGCTACACTGGGATTTATAACTCGATATTTCAAATCCAGTGTTACATCGATATTCGATTTATATTTAAAAATCCATTTTAAATTATAAATAAATCGAATAAATTATAAAGGGATTCCATAGCGACTTTTTCTAAAATTTGATTTGGACATAAATCAAAATCTACACGACGAAATCCCAATTTTTCTCTTCCACTAGAAGAATATACTTCACCAGCTCCGAACATTTCTTATTTCACAGAAATCCGATTTAAAATGGACCCTGTACATTCAGTTGAAATTCAAATCGCTAAATAGCAAACTGCCGCGACATTTCGAGCTCGATTTTAATTATATTAAAATTCTACGTTCAACTGTCGTTTATATAATATATTCATCAATATAATTCAACTCTAAACTGAATTAAATATCACAGTTGATCCCGTTCACACCATATCGCCATTTCAAAAAATTCTGATTATTTCAGAATTTGAATATATTCTTATATTATTTATTTTAATTAAATATTCAATAATATTTAATTCACGACCATTTAACATTCTAATTCATATTTTAAATAATTAAATAAATTAATTATTATACTGTAGAAATGCGGGTCGTTACATTCTTCCCCCCTTAAAATAATTTCGTCCTCGAAATTGCTATGGTAGAAAACAACCCCTATTTATTGGATAGAACTTATTTGTTCACTTCTTATCTTCAGTTTAAACTGAACTAAATTAATTTTAATTAAAATATTAATTTATTCCAACTAACGAAAATTTTCAAAACTCTTGAAAATTTTCTAACACCGGAAATTTTCGGAAAATTTTGCCAGCACCTCCTTTGTACCGGTCAGTAGTTCAAACCCCAACTCGCCTCTCTAGGCCTTCTCCAATCCAAAAGAAAATTAAATAGCCAAGCGGCTTGCCAAAACGGCCCATAAATCACTAAATCCATAAAAATAAACGTGTACCTTTTTGTCGGGCATATCATTAAATCCTTTCATTCTGCTGCCAATTCAGCATATACCAAAGTCATCCCAATCAATCTCTGATCAATTTATCCTTAACACAGCTATTCGCTTAAATAAGCCAATTACCATTTCAACTCAAGTTCCATTCTTGATTCCAACTCCTAACTCACCAATCCAATACCATTTCAGATTCTATCTCACAATTCAAAATCTGATTTTACTTCATATATTATATTCCAATTAAATTTCCAGTTAATTGGTTTCAATTCATATGCATATTGGCTTTCACAAATTCCTTTAATTTGTTTTTAATTCATACTATCTTCCTGGGGATTTAAACGATTTCTTTTTCAAAATTCAATACTCCTTTTTGGAAATCAAAACCACTTGTTTCTCAAAACAGTTCAAATCAAAATATTTGGTAGTAATCCGTCACTTAGAACTCGAAAATGAACACTGATGATGTGGCCGGCATCATAAGAGTTATTTCCCAGCGGTCGAAGTGAGTTCAATACTATATCACTTATCACAACCATATTTTAAACACTTCCATTTTGAAATCATTTCAAAATATTGTTCACAATTCTTTTTAAACAATTTAAAATCTCCCAGGATCTTAAAATTTTCTCATACTTAATTCAAATTCATATACGAACATTTTCCCACATTTCAGAATTTTTAATTCTAAATTTCCGATTTAAATTCAAATTCAATTAATGTGCTTTTAAATTATACGAACTCAAATTGGTTATTTATATAACCATTTCAATTCTAATCAACCTGTAATGACCCGGACTTTTTACACAGCATTGACACAGATACTGATTGATCGTAAGTACGTGTTTGTAAATACGATTTAAAACCCAGTCTTTATAATTTCAGAACATGTTAATTCTTGTATAACAGCATTTATACAATTGTATAGCACAACGTTTACCAAAACATTTTTTATTCACATCCTGTATGATAGCACGAATTCAATAGCGTTTGTTTAATTTTATTTTATACATGTATATGAAAAACAACACTTTTTAATAGCAAGTTTTGATGCCATTTTTATTATGCATGTTTTGTTTTGTTTTCCAAAAGGTTTAGAAATTTAGTTTTTCCAAATTTTGATTTAAAAACTTTTAACTCTTGAATTAAAAACATGTCAAGACTGTTTTTAAAAGCAATCTCAAAAACAAGTTCATATTCACAAGAACACACACCAAAACATGAAAACACCAATTTATTTTGCAAACATGTTTCATGAATAAAATGTTTGAGGAAAACACCTACCGTAGTACTAAGCTAGTAAAGAAATAATCTAAGGAGATTTGTTCACATGGCAAGATCACTTTAGATTAAATATTTTAAGTTTTCATATTTTTTTCCCTTTTCTATAAAAATCTTATGAAATTGGCATTTCTTTTGCATTTCCAAGATTGTGTTTGTTTTGTCAAAGACCCATGTGCCAAAGATTCACAAAAACCTTGCATATATGCCAAGATCTCACCTACACTAGACATACACTAAAATCATAGATTTGCCAAGATTATTTCATATCCCTTTCACATGGCCAAGATCATTTTTGATGCAAAGAACTTTCAAATTTTTCATGTACAAAATTTTCAGATTTTTGCCTAAACTTGCAAGGCAAGTAGGTGTAGTTTATGTGTGGTTAAATCAAGTTTCATGAAAGGATTTTGGGTTTAAAAACCAAGGCAAAACTGAGCCTATGTGATGCTAGAAAAGGATGCTATGATTTGGTAAAACCAAGGAAATGGATTGTGGAAAATCTTAGTTGTACATGGCATTTATTGGTGAAACAAATAAGAAGAGAAAGAGTGTGTGCGCAGGGGATTTTCAGGTGGAGATTTGGCTGAGCCAAGCCATGTGAACTTAAGATTTTGTACTTAGATTTAGTAAGAGAAAATATATATTTTTGAGTTGTCAAAATAGAAATCTAAAAACAAATTTTGCACCTTTCAAAAACAGTTTTAAAATGCCATATTTTAATAATTCTCTACCACTATAAATAAAGACCTGAACACACAAAATCTAACACACACAAACACACATTTATTCAAGAGAATTCAGTAGAAGAAAATAGCCAAGGGGTCTCAACATATTTGGTGAGTAAACTTGCTCTTAAAATTTCTGTTTTGGTTTTCCTGCAGTTTTGTGGTTAAACTATGGATGAGCTTGGTTTCTTTTGTGTGCTTGTTCGAGTTACATGTCATGTATTGTTGCTTGTTTGAAATGATGTTAGAATCATTGATTGGTTGATGAAAACTTAAGTACCTTGGGGTTAAAAAGGTGGTTCTAGAACCAGTTACTTGTGTTTGAATTCTACAAAATCCTAATGAATCAACAGGTATATGTTAGTAGGGATTAAAACAAGGTAGCATACTGGTTTTAAAATCTTTACATAATAATTCAATTGTCCAAAGTGAACTAAACTTGGCCAAAAATCCACACTGATACCAAAACAAATAACACAGTAGCTCTCTGCTTTTAAAAACCAAATTGGATTTTCAATCTTCATAAAACCTTGGTTTGAGTTTACAAAGGCAATGATGGGGTAAAATAATGATTTTTGAAAACAAACCCATGATTTTTAGTAGTTTGGTTCGGGGTAATTTATGGGTGCATCAAAAAATGAAATTTTGGCTCTTTCCGGCAATCTGGATGATCAGAGTACATACGATTTAGATGGTGCAAACGTGGATGATCGTAGAATATAGGAAAAATACGAAAAGATTTTTCAGATAAGAAAATTTTGAATTTAAGGTCGATTAGGGTTTTTCTGTGTTGATTTGAGCGTGAAGGTTGGAGGAGGAACCACGTCGTCGTGAGGGCACCGGATGGGATCGCACCAGGGGCGTTAGTCATCAAAGATCGTCATGGGTCTCTTGACAGGATGCGGAGTTGATCGGTGAGGTAGGATGGCCACACGAGGAGTTTCCTCCGATCAAAATGAAGTACAGTTTGGGTTGGCCCTATCTGAATTTGCTACAGGGTATGACACTGTTTTTGGGTGATGGAAATTGCTTCGAGGATCGGAGTTTGGTTTGTGGGAGGGGTCGCGAGCAATGACCATGGCGCTGGGTATGTGTGCATGTGCACCGGTCATAGATGCTCTGCGTGCATTCCTGGATGTTAGAAGAAGGATTCGGGAGCAGCAGGTTTTTTAAGAGAAAAGAAAAAGAAGTTTGGGCTGGAAATATGGGCTGTGGGCCGGGAAGATAAATAATAAGGTAAGAAATAGAAAAGGGAGGGGGAAATAGAAGATGGGTCGAGACTTTGGGCAGATGGGTTCGTAAAAATAAATATAAAAGAAAAAGGGAGAAAGAAATTGTAACAACCCTGAATTTTGGGGGTAAATTTAAAATTTATTTTAACTAATTTTAATGAGTTTTTGATATTTAAAACAATTTATTTAAAATAATAATGATTGAAAATTTATTTAAATTGAGATTAGAATGAATAATTTAATTTTAATTATAAAAAGAGTTAGAAACAACACGGTAGTTTGAAAAGTCAAACTTGAACTTTGACTGATCGTATAGGATGCAAAATTTAACGGATTTTAGTGAAACCAAAAATATTATAATCTATTTAAAAATATATTTCTAACGAATCTGAAAAATTGAAATTTCATAGCGGGAATCAAAAGTTATGCCCAAATTAAAATTTAGAAAGGTCGCTAGGAAATTTACAAAGGTCAAAAACACTACTTTTTGCATACAAAGGAATTTGGACTCGAAATCACTTCCATTGAGTTCAGAAAGAAGTTTCTGCATTGAAAAAAAACTATAAACACTTATATATTTCGAGTTTCGGAAATTATTTGTTTAAAAATGTATTTTTCATATTAAATATATACGCCTTGAAAATAGCCATTTTTCAAACGACCTCTGTTTTCGACGAAACCACTTTTGTTGGATCCGAAATGTCAAAATTTTGTTAAATTTAATTTTTCATAATTTTTGGAATTAATTTGTGACCATGGAAAAAAGATTTCTGTTTTCTCAATTTCAATAAATTTTAGTCGACTTGAAAAAGGACTTTTTTCAAACAGTCTCAGAGTTTGATGAAAATAATTTTGTTGGATTCGTATCGTTGAAACATAGCCAATTTTTTTTTTTTTTTTGGATTTTCGGAGTCCGTATGTGGCTCCGGTGGATTTTTGAATACGTCGGAATATTAAAATAAAAGAATAATTTTAAATCTGAAAAACAGAGGCTGAGATGACCTTTTAAGCCTGCGGGACATAGTTAGATGGATCCAGAATAGGGGTTACTAGCTAGGAAACACAGTCGTTGGGCTGAAAACGGAGTAAGTGGGTAAATGGATCTTTAGTGGATAATTAAATAATAAACTAATAAAATAATAATATATATATGAAGGATGGACCGCTCCTTCTTCTTTCCCGTCGTTCTATCACGCACGCACAAACCCATATGGCCGAAATTTCCTCCTCAAAATTCTCTGAATCCACAAATAATTAGATCATGCCGTAGTGCAACTTTTTGAAGCTCTTCTCACTCTCTTCAATCTCCAACAAGTTTCATCCATTTTCATCAACCGTACGCGGAGAACGAGCACCGTCAATCCGCCGCCTTTACACCCAAACCGCACCATACATGTGCCGCCATCCATTACCCTATTTTTTTTGCTTGTAGATCTCTCGTAGCCGGTCATTTTGCCGCAAACCGTTCGCAAAACCATCAACTACAGAAAGAGAAATCTTGATCCAAAATTTTGAACAAAACTGAAATAAATGGCTAAGGTATGAATTGGTGAATACAACACTTTTAAGCATCGCAAATCTTGATTTTATTTTTTTAAAATTGATATTTCACTCATACGACATCGGAATCTGAAAATTTCAGATCCTGTGGAACCGTATCGTCGATTAGATCGTGTCGGGACTGATTGGGGCCGTTTTTGAAATTGTTTGGATTTTCAGATCTGATTTAAACCAAGGTGAGAATCTCTGATTTTCACAATTTAAATTTATTTAATTAATCATTCTAATTTATTAAATAATTATCTGCATGATCTATGCTGTGATGTATTGTGTGGATTGTTTTGATGGATTGTATGGTATTGTATTGCGTTGTATTGAGTAGATCTGACATTTTATCGTTTGGATTTGTATGGATCTGATATTAAACACCGCGGTTGGTAATTCAGATTATACCAGAATTTTGATCTATACGCGCGCTGCTATTTTTTTTTAATTTTTTTCTTTTCAGTTCTATACATCATAAGATTTGCCGCAATGGGTAGATTCAATTTTTAATTGTTTACATAAGATTTGTTGTAATGAAAGATTCAATTTTTGAATATTGATTGGTACATAAAATTTTGTTTATAAAAAAAATATTAAATTTTTAACTTGGTTAGTTTATATCTAATTGTTCACATTAAGAAGTATTGTTTGTTGAAATAAAAGAGTATTGATTTTATTGAGACCAAAGCATCATTTTTGTTAAAACGAAAGTATCGTTTTTGTTGAAGCGACAAAAATAACAACATTTTTGATAGAAAGTTGAAGCGACAAAAATAACAACATTTTTGATAGAAAGTTGAAGCGACAAAAATAATAATATTTTTGATAGAAATTAGAAACGACAAAAATAATCATATTTTTGTTGTTGAATTGAAACGACAAAAATAATCATATTTTTGTTATTGAAATGAAATGATCATATTTTTGTTGTCGAAATGAAACATGAAAATAAACGTATTTTTAGTGTTTGTTTAGAAACTTGAAATATAGTCGCGTTTTGATGTCATGTATCGCATATGAAACACAATTATATTTGACGTCATATATTGCATATGAAATATATGAATATTAGAATCATGGATTGTATATGTAATATAATCATGTTTAAGTGCATTGAAAATATATCACATTTTATTATGTAATTAAAAAGTAGAATTTATGTTGAAAATATAATTACATTTTTATGTAAGGAAAAGACATGAAATTTTTATCGCATATAAAACTACATTTTTATATGTAAATAAAAGTATGATTTGCATGTTAACTAAAAATTACATTTTTAGAAGTTGGGAATTCACATGATAAATAAAATTTCCTTTTTATATGTAACTAGAAGTTGAGAATTCGCATGATAAAAAAAATTACATTTTTATATGTAATTAAAGAATGAGATTTTGCAATAAAATAAAATTTACATTTTTTTTATGTAGCTAAGGTATGAATTTGCAACGTAAAATAAAAATTACATTTTTTATATGAAGTTAAGGTATGAATTTACATTGTAAAATAAAATTTCATTTCCCATGAAATTAAAGAATGTAAATGAAGTAAAAATTTACATTTCCTTATGTAAATAAAAAGAATTATTTTAGATGAAGCTTTCATTTACATTTTCATGTAAATAGGATATGTAGAAAAAGGGAAAATACTTATTTACATTTAGGTAAATAAATAAGGAAAAGAAAAGGAAGACATTTATTACTTATAGTTTAAATAAATAAGGAAAAGAGATGTTTTAATAATATTTTCTATGCATTAAAAGGAATAAATTGAAAGTTACATTTTAGTGGTTAATAAGTAAGAGTATGTCATTTATGATTGTATAAAAAGTTAGAATTTAAAAAGATTACCTTTTTAATTGTCCATGTGTTAAATTAAGAAGATTTTGTTTTCAAAATGTTATCAATTTTGAAATAAATGAATGTTTTTATTTTATATTCAATTAATGATATTAATTGACGTTGGTTTAGAAAGATTACATCTTTTAAAAAGATATGGTTTTAAAATTGTACATCTTGAAAAGATTTTTATTAGAAAATCATAAAAATAGGGAAAGTTACAATTTATATTAAGATACTTGAAATCAAGAGAATTTGAAATAAAGAATACCTTAAAATTAAGATTCTTTAATGGAAAGGATAATTTCAGATAATGATACATTTTGAAAAAAAATTAATTATAATTGTGCTTGGACACGAGGTTAGGTTACATTTGTGGTAGAAGTCTGCCCAGACCCGACCGGCATATCCAGCAGCCACAAATGTTGAACCTAATGTGAGAGGTCCAAGTGCACAAATACGAAACGGGCCATGACACGAGGTTAAGCCCAACTTGTGGGATAAGTCTGCCCGTAACCGACCGGCACATCCAACATCCACAAGTTGTAGGCTTAATGTGAGGGGTCTAGCCCATTATAAAAATATAAAGGGATAAGACAATGAATTGGGCTATTAAATCTGTTTTAAAATAGCGACACTATTTTTTTTACCCAAACGAGTTTATCGATTTATTTTATCCAATTTATAATGAATATAAAAAGAGGAATAATTTCAAAATGAATATTTTGAAAATTAAAGTAAACATTATTGTGTGTTATGTTGTATATCAAAATGTATGAAACCAAGTGCTCTTTACTTGTTATGATAATCACAATAATGAAATGGACGGAAGAATTATATTTATATAAATTATATATATATATATAAATAAATTAAAAGTAAATGAATCGAGCGGGGTAGTTCACATTTTAGAATCGTACTTTTAGTTGATTATACCGAAAGATCCGACCGTCGGATTTTCCCAAATCTATAACCATTAGGTTCGCCTTGGGAAGATCTTTCCAACGGTATGAATTTTTTAAAATTCTAACGGTTAGATTTCGAGAAATGTGTAAAACAAATTTGGGTGAAAACAACGCCAAGGTCGCCTTTTGACTTGGAGCGTAGTTAAATGGAATTTAATTATTTTTATATAAATAAAAATAAAGGTTGATCGTTATAAATTAATATCAACGATATGAAATGATATATATATATATATATATATATATATATATATATATATATATATATATGCGGGGATCATTTGAAAAGTCCGAGTTCAATCTCATTTCAAATGATCATACGACGATTGAAAGTCGAAGAGCTGAAGACGGTGATTGAAGACCGGCGATCTTCACATCGAATGGACGACAACTGCTGATGCCCGTGATTGGAGTAGCTACCTTGAAGGGGCTACAGTGGTGGCCGTCCGGACGTCGTGTTTGTTAGTACGGATTTGGCTTTCGCTCAGACCCAGAGCATAAGCTTATAAATGGAATGTGTGTCTGACATTGTACTCCTTTATATTGTATTTATTGATTTTCTGTCGAATGTATGAATGTTTGGTGGCGGAGAATTTATTCTCTTGCTTAACACCCTTTCATATATTTCGGCAAAGGATTGGTAGTGTGATATGGAGTGACGATGTGGCATGCTAAGATGCATATGATCAAGGCTTTGTTGAAAAGCAGGCCTTGTGGGACGATCAAAGCATAGCCTGTTTAGGCATAGCTTTGTGTATAACGTGACTTCGCGAGCCTCACACACCGGCGGAGTCTAAAACGGGAGAGGGGAACGCAGGGAGAACAACATGTTTATTTCTAGCTAGAAGTGGTGTTTGGGCTTTAACACGACCCGACATTTTACTTATGTGGATGATGGAATGAGGCGCCTCGGATGATAGGTCCTATAGGACTGGGAAACGTGTGTTCAGGAATAACTAATCCGCAACTCGTATGGTGGACTGGCCCTACAGGATCCAAGGGTTAACTACGGGGAATCCTGAGACATTAGCTAGAGTGTCTCGAATCGGTAAGGAGCTCCTCCCTAGCCTTGACTCATGATGGAAACTCAATTTCCAATACGACCTCATGCGGTTTTGATTGTATTACTAGTATGGAAGCATAGTATTATGGTATCTATGTGTCCTAGGATTGATACATTATGATTGAACTGTTTTTGAAACTTATATACACTAATAATAATATCAAATTTGTTTTTATCGTATCAAGCATTTTTGACCATTATAAGGTAAAACCCTATCCTCCGGTTTGCGTTGCATTATGTGGTGGGACTTGGGTCTTATGATGGTTTCATTTTTCTAAAAAGCATTGCGTTGTTTAACGATTTACTTTAAGTTATGCATGACAATCCATTGGAGTAAACCCGTTCCACGTTAGCGGCGTGGTCCTTGGATTTGCTTTATTACTATTAGTTAAATTAGTAAAGAATTCTCACACCAGTCCCATGACTGACCCGTTGTTTGTTTCCACCTTTGCAAACTCGGGTGCCCTCTTTCCATACGGGCAGTCGAGTAGTTTGTCTAAAGGTCCTTATCTCGAACAGGATTCTGGATTGAAGCTTAAAGCTGTGTCCAGAGCATAGTTGTCTTCCGCTGTATCTATTTTATTGTTTCCGCTGCAATGTATTATAATATTGTAATTTATCTTCCGCTGTAATTTTATTCAATGTACTCTGATATTCTGTACTCTGATGTAACATTATTATGATGTTTATAAAAGTCTACTGTTGTGTTCTAATGTGTTGTATTTCCAAAGTTAAATTATTCGTGGATTTCCAACATTTTGGGTCAGACTTGTGTGGTTTATGGTCGATCCAAAGAGCGGGAATTTACGGGCCTTTACAGTTGGTATCAGAGCTTTGGTTAGCTCAAATCTTTGGGATACAACTCGTTAGAACTGAACAAAAGACTCATCAGAGATTGGATTAGTAATATCCAATAAGAATACTCATTAGAGATAGGATCAGCAGTATCCTAGAATGAGAAAACTCATTAGAGATGGGGTTAGTAATGCCCTAGAATGAGTTGAGAGTGCCCAATTTATAATTGACGTATTTTTGATTATATATAGTCTATTTTAGAAAATATGATTTTTGAATATACAAAAGTTATATATATTTTAAAAGCTAATTAACTAATTGATTGATGGTTGTGCAGTGTAATTATTAGTTCAACTAATAGAATTATAGAAACGAATTAAAGAATGAAAGATGAGATAGGATACTTAAACAACTTTAGCTTCGTTCCTTTTCGAGCACAAAAAGTTTTTAAGTGGGGGAGACTGTAACAACCCTGAATTTTAGGGGTAAATTTAAAATTTATTTTAACTAATTTTAATGAGTTTTTGATATTTAAAATAATTTATTTAAAATAATAATGATTGAAAATTTATTTAAATTGAGGTTAGAATGAATAATTTAATTTTAATTATAAAAAGAGTTAGAAACAACGCGGTAGTTTGAAAAGTCAAACTTGAACTTTGACTGATCGTACAGGATGCAAAATTTAACGGATTTTAGTGAAACAAAAAATATCAGAATCTATTTAAAAATATCTTTCTAATGAATCTGAAAATTGAAATTTCATAGCGGGAATCAAAAGTTATGCCCAAATTAAAATTTAGAAAGGTCGCTAGGAAATTTACTAAGTTCAAAAACACTACTTTTTGCATACAAAGGAATTTGGACTCGAAATCACTTCCATTGAGTTTAGAATGACGTTTCTGCATTGAAAAAAAAACTGTAAACACTTATATATTTCGAGTTTCAGAAATTATTTGTTTAAAAATGTATTTTTAATATTAAATATATACGCCTTGAAAATAGCCATTTTTCAAACGACCTCTGTTTTCGACGAAACCACTTTTGTTGGATCCAGAATGTCAAAATATTATTAAATTTAATTTTTCATAATTTTTGGAATTAATTTGTGACCGTGGCAAAAAGATTTCTATTTTGTCGATTTCAATAAATTTTAATCAACTTGAAAAAGGACATTTTTCAAACAGTCTCAGAATTTGACGAAAATAAGTTTGTTGGATTCGTATCATTGAAACATAGCCAAAAATATATTTTTTGGATTTTTCGGAGTCCGTATGTGGCTCCAGTGGATTTTTGAATACGTCAGAATATTTAAATAAAAGAATAATTTTAAATCTAAAAAACAGAGGCTGAGATGACCTTTTGAGCCTGCGGGACATAGTTAGATGGATCCGGAATAGGGGTTATTAGCTAGAAAACACAGTCGTTGGGCTGAAAACGGAGTAAGTGGGTAAATGGACCTTTAATGGATAATTAAATAATAAACTAATAAAATAATAATATATATATGAAGGACGAACCGCTCCTTCTTCTTTCCCGTCGTTCTATCACGCACGCACAAACCCATATGGCCGAAATTTCCTCCTCAAAATTCTCCCAATCCACAAAGAATTAGATCATGTCGTAGTGCAACTTTTTGAAGCTCTTCTCACTCTCTTCAATCTCCAACAAGTTTCATCCATTTTCATCAACCGTACGCGGAGAACGAGCACCGCCAATCCACCGCCTTTACACCCAAACCGCACCATACATGTGCCGCCATCCATCACCCTATTTTTTTGCTTGTAGATCTCTCGTAGCCGGTCATTTTTCCGCAAACCGTTCGCAAAACCATCAACTACAGAGAGAGAAATCTTGATCCAAAATTTTGAACAAAACTGAAAATAAATGGCCAAGGTATGAACTGGTGAATACAACACTTTTAAGCGTCGCAAATCTTGATTTTATTTTTTAAAAATTGATATTTCACTCATACGACATCGGAATCTGAAAATTTCAGATCCTGTGGAACCGTATCGTCGAGTAGATCGTGTTGGGACTGATTGGGGCTGTTTTTGAAATTGTTTGGATATTTAGATCTGATTTAAATCAAGGTGAGAATCTCTGATTTTCACAATTTAAATTTATTTAATTAACCATTCTAATTTGTTAAATAATTTTTTGTATGATCTATGCTGTGATGTATTGTGTGGATTGTTTTGATGGATTGTATGGTATTGTATTGCGTTGTATTGAGTAGATCTGTTATTTTATCGTTTGGATTTGTATGGATCTGAAATTAAACATCGCGGTTGGTAATTTAGATTAAACCAGAATTTTGATCTATACACGCGCTACTATTTTTTTTCTTTTTTCTTTTCAGTTCTATACATCGTAAGATTTGCCGCAATGGGAAGATTCAATTTTTAATTGTTTACATAAGATTTGTTGTAATGAAAGATTCAATTTTTGAAAATTGATTGGTACATAAAATTTTGTTTATAAAAAAAAAATTAAAATTTTAACTTGGTTAGTTTATATAGAATTGTTCACATTAAGAAGTATTGTTTGTTGAAATAAAAGAGTATTGATTTTATTGAGACGAAAGCATCATTTTTGTTAAAACGAAAGTATCGTTTTTGTTGAAGCAACAAAAATAACAACATTTTTGATAGAAAGTTGAAGCGACAAAAATAATAATATTTTTGATAAAAATTAGAAACAACAAAAATAATCATATTTTTGTTGTTGAATTGAAACGACAAAAATAATCATATTTTTGTTATTGAAATGAAATGATCATATTTTTGTTGTCGAAATGAAACATGAAAATAAACGTATTTTTAGTGTTTGTTTAGAAACTTGAAATATAGTCGCGTTTTGATGTCATGTATCGCATATGAAACACAATCATATTTGACGTCATATATAGCATATGAAATATATGAATATTAGAATCATGGATTGTATATGTAATATAATCATGTTTTAGTGCATTGAAAATATAACACATTTTATTATGTAATTAAAAAGTAGAATTTATATTAAAAATATAATTACATTTTTATGTAAGGAAAAGACATGAAATTTTTATCGCATATAAAACTACATTTTTATATGTAAATAAAAGTATGATTTGCATGTTAACTAAAAATTACATTTTTAGAAGTTGGGAATTCACATGATAAATAAAATTTCCTTTTTACATGTAACTAGAAGTTAAGAATTCGCATGATAAAAAAAAATACATTTTTATATGTAATTAAAGAATGAGATTTTGCAATAAAATAAAATTTACATTTTTTTATGTAGCTAAGGTATGAATTTGCAACGTAAAATAAAAATTACATTTTTTATATGAAGTTAAGGTATGAATTTACATTGTAAAATAAAATTTCATTTCCCATGAAATTAAAGATTGTAAATGAAGTAAAAATTTACATTTCCTTATGTAAATAAAAAGAATTATTTTAGATGAAGCTTTCATTTACATTTTCATGTAAATAGGATATGTAGAAAAAGGGAAAATACTTATTTACATTTAGGTAAATAAATAAGGAAAAGAAAAGGAAGACATTTATTACTTATAGTTTAAATAAATAAGGAAAAGAGATGTTTTAATAATATTTTCTATGCATTATTAGGAATAAATTGAAAGTTACATTTTAGTGGTTAATAAGTAAGAGTATGTCATTTATGATTGTATAAAAAGTTAGAATTTAAAAAGATTACCTTTTTAATTGTCCATGTGTTAAATTAAGAAGATTTTTTTTCAAAATGTTATCAATTTTGAAATAAAGGAATTGTTTTATTTTATATTCAATTAATGATATTAATTGACGTTGGTTTAGAAAGATTACATCTTTTTAAAATATATGGTTTTAAAATTGTACATCTTGAAAAGATTTTTATTAGAAAATCATAAAAATAGGGAAAGTTACAATTTATATTAAGATACTTGAAATCAGGAGAATTTGAAATAAAAAATACCTTAAAATTAAGATTCTATTATGGAAAGGATAATTTCAGATAATGACATGTTTTGAAAAAAAATTAATTATAATTATAAATATAAATTATAATTGTGCTTGGACACGAGGTTAGGTTACATTTGTGGTAGAAGTCTGCCCAGACCCGACCGACATATCCAGCAGCCACAAATGTTGAACATAATGTGAGAGGTTTAAGTGCACAAATACGAAACGGGCCATGACACGAGGTTAAGCCCAACTTGTGGGATAAGTCTGCCCGTAACCGACCGGCACATCCAGCATCCACAAGTTGTTGGCGTAATGTGAGGGGTCTAGCCCATTATAAAAATATAAAGGGATAAGATAATGAATTGGGCTATTAAATCCATTTTAAAATAGTGACACTATTTTTTTTTACCCAAACGAGTTTATCGATTTATTTTATCCAATTTATAATGAATATAAAAAGAGGAATAATTTCAAAATGAATATTTTGAAAATTAAAGTAAACATTATTGTGTGTTATGTTATATATCAAAATGTATGAAACCAAGTGCTCTTTACTTGTTATGATAATCACAGTAATGAAATGGACGGAAGAATTATATTTATATAAATTATATATATATATATATAAATTAAAAGTAAATGAATCGAGCGGGGTAGTTCACATTTTAGAATCGTACTTTTAATTGATTATACCGAAAGATCCGACCGTCGGATTTTCCCAAATCTGTAACCATTAGGTTCGCCTTGGGAAGATCTTTCCAACGCTATGAATTTTGTTAAATTCCAATGGTTAGATTTTGAGAAATGTGTAAAACAAATTTGGGTGGAAACAACGCCAAGGTCGCCTTTTGACTTGGAACGTAGTTAAATGGAATTTAATTATTTTTATATAAATAAAAATAAAGGTTGATCGTTATAAATTAATATCAACAATATGAAATGATTTTTAAATATATATATGCGAGGATCATTTGAAAAGTACGAGTTCAATCTCATTTCAAATGATCATACGACGATTGAAAGTTGAAGAGTTGAAGACGGTGATTGAAGACCAGCGATCTTCACATCGAATGGACGACAACTGCTAATGCCCGTGATTGGAGTAGCTACCTTGAAGGGGATACAGTGGTGGCCGTCCGGACGTAGTGTTGATTAGTACGGATTTGGCTTTCGCTCAGACCCAGAGCATAAGCTTATAAATGGAATGTGTGTCTGACATTCTACTCCTTTATATTGTATTTATTGATTTTCTATTGAATGTATGAATGTTTGGTGGCGGAGAATTTATTCTCTTGCTTAACACCCTTTCATATATTTCGGCAAAGGATTGGTAGTGTGATATGGAGTGACGATGTGGCATGCTAAGATGCATATGATCATGGCTTTGTTGAAAAGCAGGCCTTGTGTGATGATCAAAGCATAGCCTGTTTAGGCATAGCTTTGTGTATAACGTGACTTCGTGAGCCTCACACACCGGCGGAGTCTAAAACGGGAGAAGGGAACACAGGGAGAGCAGCATGTTTCTTTCTAGCTAGAAGTGGTGTTTGGGCTTTAACACGGCCCGACATTTTACTTATGTGGATGATGGAATGAGGCGCCTCGGATGATAGTCCTATAGGACCGGGAAACGTGTGTTTAGGAATATCTAATCCGCAACTCGTTTGGTGGACTGGCCCTGCAGGATCCAAGGGTTAACTGCGGGGAATCCTGAGACATTAGCTAGAGTGTCTCGAATCGGTAAGGAGCTCCTCCCTAGCCTTGACTCATGATGGAAACTCAATTTCCAATACGACCTCATGCGGTTTTGATTGTATTACTAGTATGGAAGCATAGTATTATGGTATCTATGTGTCCTAGGATTGATACATTATGATTGAACTATTTTTGAAACTTATATACACTAATAATAATATCAAATTTGTTTTTATCGTATCAAGCATTTTTGACCATTATAAGGTAAAACCCTATCCTCCGTTTTGCGTTGCATTGTGTGATGGGACTTGGGTCTTATGATGGTTTCATTTTTCTAAAAAGCATTGCGTTGTTTAACGATTTACTTTAAGTTATGCACGACAATCCATTGGAGTAAACCCGTTCCGCGTTAGCGGCGTGGTCCTTGGATTTGCTTTATTACTATTAGTTAAATTAGTTAAGAATTCTCACACCAGTCCCATGACTGACCCGTTGTTTGTTTCCACCTTTGTAAACTCGGGTGCCCTCTTTCCATACGGGCAGTCGAGTAGTTTGTCTATATGTCCTTATCTCGAGCAGGATTCTGGATTGAAGCTTAAAGCTGTTTCCAGAGCATAGTTGTCTTCCGCTGTATCTATTTTATTGTTTCCGCTGCAATGTATTATAATATTGTAATTTATCTTCCACTGTAATTTTATTCAATGTATTCTGATATTCTGTACTCTGATGTAACATTATTATGATGTTTATAAAAATCTACTGTTGTGTTCTAATGTGTTGTATTTCCAAAGTTAAAGTATTCGTGGATTTCCAACCTTTTGGGTCAGACTTGTGTGGTTTATGGTCGATCCAAAGAGCGGGAATTTACGAGTCTTTACAGAAATAAGGGAAAAGCAAAGAAAGGAAATGGCAAGTAAAATAAAAAGAAAGGGTTTAAGTAAAAATTTAAATACATAAGTTAGAGTACATGATTAAATAGTTGGCTCGTGTCTATGTGTGGTCGGGTCGAACATTTAATAAGTCAACAATAAGTGACCAATTTGATTTAAAACAAATTGGTAATCAAATTGGTGTATGATACAAATAAAAAAATAGTTTTATTACTAAATACCATTTAAGAATTAATTGAATGTAAATTAGTCGTAAATGGTTAATCAGTAAAAATCTGTAATTCAGTGGATTCTGGTTTATTTGTCCCCTTTATTGATTAATTAATTTGGTTGTATTTCGTAAACAAAAAGGAGGTCAACAAAGGTAAGAAAAATAGAATTTTTAAATTAACAAGGAAAAGGAAAGAAAGTGAATCAGGATCAAAAATTCAGTCTTCGTCAAAAATTGAAATAAAATATAGAAGTTGTATTTTTAATAAAATTATAAATTTTATTTATAATTAGAATAAAAATGTTTTTTCTAATGAAAGAGTCAAAAGACGAAAGAAGTCGATCAAGTAGAAAAGATCAAAATCTGGGTTGTAACAAGAGGTCGAGAAGCCGGGAACTGTAATTTTTATTTATAAATTTAGTTTATAATTTAAATCGGAATTTAAATGAAAATTTAAATTTGAAATAAACAAGATAAAGAAAACTGTATGTAATACATAAAGTAGAATTGGGCAGTTTTGTCTGATATCTAAAATGTCTGATATAAGTAACTGATCAAGTACAGTTCTGTATATTTATAAAATAAGAACTATAAATCATATTTTTAATCTTGTTTAGACTAATAAAAAAAGAAAGGAATTTTATCAGTATAGAAAGAAGAAAAACTAGATCAAGAATAAAGGATCAAAAGGGAATTTGACGAGAATAACCAAGTGTAGAAGTTGTAAAATAAATGATTAAATTATAATTTAAGTCATTTATAAATGATCAGATTAAGGATTACTGATGAGAAAATATATTTCTAAAGATAAATAGAGTAAGAATTTATTTTTAGAAGTGGTGAACCAAACGGAGAGAAAAAACCCGTGTGCGACACACGCTAAAATTGACCATTTTGAAAAGATGATCAACAAACCATATATTGACAAAGTAATCATGTACTATTTGGTTTGACTGTAACTGTATATGTAGATTAGATTATAATCATGTTAGATTTAAAATTTAAAGAGAAAAATGTTCGTTAATCATTTCAAAGAGACCGAAATTAAATATTTCACTTTGATTTGATTATATGCCGCACGTCAGAGATTGTTGAATTGAAGACGGCGAGATACAAGGGCTATTTTTGAATAGTGCCTTCGGTTTGTCCAGTTCCAGGATAACTTGTATAGACGAATGTCTGACAGAGTATTTCCAACGGTCACGCCGTTGATATTACGAATATACCAAGTTGGTGGGGAGAAGGTAACTTCTCTTTATTTTACGCCCAGTGTGTATTTGTATAATCAATATGTGATCACGGATTTGACGATGTGGCATTCAAAGTGAATGGTGGCCAGATGTTCTGGAAGATAACGTAGCCTCAAGCCTCACACCCAGGAAATGACAAAAATCGGGCAGGCAACATGGCTATGTGGGCCGCTCCCATTAGGGTGTAGTATCACCTATCTAGAGAAATTCCTTTTGTTTCTTAATCTATCGATTCTGCCCATTCGGGGATGGTTGCCGTACACAACCATCGGTGATATACATTCGATACACTCAAGAGAAATGAGTTGTCGATCATGTGAGGGCTGGGTTGCAAGAAGTTCTTGTTGAACCCAGGTGTATTGGCCTCTAGAGATACATTAGCGGAAGGTGGTCCCATACCTTGTCATAGTTGAAAATCCAATTTCCCTAAGTGCCAAGCGGTTTTTATTTGTATACTATGTAGGAGAATGTGAGATACAAGCATTCTTCTAGATTCTAAATTATTTGTGAAAAACTTATATGATAATATCTGTTTTCAAGTATACAAGGGGTTTTTGATCTCATAAGGTAAAAACCCGTTCCATATTTACGGCGTGGTCTTATGAGATATTTTGGTTTTTTTAAACTGTTTACTCATACCAGTCTCCTGACTGACTCGGAGTTTATTTTTCTGTGTTTCCCCTTAAACTCTTGGGTATTCATAGCGCTTGTTATGAATAGACAAGTGAATCAGGATTTGGATAAACTTGTGAAGCTGGAATGAAGATTTTTGCTGTGTGCTGGTCCACCTATCTACTGTATAATTAAGTCTACCGGTTGATCATATATGTACTGATGTATTCAATGGGTTGTATCACTAGATTATGTATACCCTGATGTAATATATTCCGCTGTGAAATGTTATAAAGTATAATCTTTTGTGAAAATTCCGCTGTGAGAATCTGATGTTTCTGTGCTTTATCTTCTATCTATTCTCATTTCTTATTAATGGCACGACTTCCGATGTGTTCGAAAGTTGGGTCGTTACAGTTGGTATCAGAGCTGGTTGCTTAATTGGTACGGATGATAGGGGGTTCTCTCTTCGCATTTGGTGGCGAACGAGAGACTCTTACCCCTACATCTCCCGACAATGTGGGTTGGTCGAGTCGAGTAGATAGCCGTAAAAGCAGTTCTGAGGTACCTCTATAAGCCACGGGGGGAGGTTAGCCCTCCATCTTGGGGGAGGAGAGGATGGTTGAAAAAAGCCTACTCGAATCCCTGGGTCGCTACAGTTGGTATCAGAGCTTAGGTTACTGATTACCTAGGCTTTGGGTGAGTGTGAGAGAGCGTATTTTTATATAAAATTTAGAATGAATTTAAAACAACTTAGATGTTATACCTAAGTAGTTATACTCCATCGAGACTCGGTTGACGACCTGTTATATTCAGGTAATTAAGATGAGTAACCGATGACGAAGAGGTCGAGCTAGAGGGTCGTCCACTACTACTGGTCGTAATACTGGATTCCAGGATTAACTTGAATTATATATAAATAAGGCGAATTAAGATTGGATTCAAACCAGGTTTTGGAATTTAAAATCCTGGGTATTTGAAAAATAATTTTTCGGATAAATATAAATAATATAGTATTACTTTGGAAAATTTGGACAAAAACCATTTTTTGTATGAATTTTAAAAGTGATAAAGCACTGAACTCACTTCAGCCGCTGGAAAATAATTCTGATGATGACTGCAGCATCATCAGTGTTCATTTTCGAGTTTCTAAGTGACAAATTGCTACCTTAGAAAAATTTCTGATGAAAAGTTGTTTGAAAGAAAACGAGTGGTTTGAAAATTCTAATGTTTTGAATTTGAGATAGTTATAAATATATATTTGTGCAATTTCTAAAGAATTTGAAATAAAAACCCGGGAATTTGAAATCTGGAAATATATTTTTTTACTCAAGCAAGAAGTGCCAAAAGATAATTTACTCTCTTTAGATAAAAGGAGTTAATTAACTAGGGTCGGCCTCGAGGTAAAATAAATATGGTTGGATTGGATTTGAATAATATCCACTCGTATTGATACCGGAAAATCAGGATAGAATTCTAAATTGAAGAAAAATTTGGATTTCCTGAAATGAGGGCTGGACTGGAGGGTTTATTTGGATATGGACACAGGAAAAGTGAACTCGTCGATTTGTGAAAACAAATCAGATTAGTTAATCCCGAAATGGAGATTGTCAAGTACGTGAATGAAGATTTCGGGGTAATACTTAACGGAGTTAAGTGAGTTGATCGAGGAGTTAGAAGAGTGAATTTGGGAAGAATATTTTTGGGTTTGAATAGGAAATTTCTGACGTATGTTTTATTTATTGATGTGTGTTTTTATATAGGTCGATAATGCTAATCTACTATTTACAAATTTCGGGGACGAAATTTTTATAAGAGGGGTAGAATGTAATGACCCGGACTTTTTACATAGCACTGATACAGATACTGGTTGATCGTAAGTACATGTTTGTAAATACGATTTAAAATCCAGTCTTTATAATTTTAGAACATGTTAATTCTTGTATAACAGCATTTATACAAGTGTATAGCACAACGTTTACCAAAACATTTTTTTCCACATCCTGTATGATAGCATGAATTCAATAGCGTTTTTTTAATTTTATTTTATACATGTATATGAAAAACAACACTTTTTAATAGCAAGTTTTGATGCCATTTTTATTATGCATGTTTTATTTTCCAAAAGGTTTAGAAATTTAGTTTTTGCAAATTTTGATTTAAAAACTTTTAACTCTTGAATTAAAAACATGTCTAGACTGTTTTTAAAAGCAAGATAAAAAACAAGTTCATATTCACAAGAACACACACCAAAACATGAAAAAACCAATTTTTTTTGCAAACATGTTTCATGAATAAAATGTTTGAGGAAAACACCTACCCTAGTACTAAGCTAGTAAAGAAAGAATCTAAGGAGATTTGTTCACATGGCAAGATCACTTTAGATTAAATATTTTCAGTTTTCATATTTTTTTTCATTTTCTATAAAAATCTTATGAAATTGACATTTCTTTTGCATTTCCAAGATTGTGTTTGTTTTGTCAAAAACCCATATGCCAAAGATTCAGTAAAACCTTGCATATATGCCAAGATCTCACCTACACTAGACATACACTAAAATCATAGATTTGCCAAGATTATTTCATATCCTTTTCACATGGCCAAGATCATTTTTGATGCAAAAAAATTTCAGATTTTTCATGTATAAAATTTTCAGATTTTTGCCTAAACTTGCAAGGCAAGTAGATGTAGTTTATGTGTGGTTAAATCAAGTTTCATGAAAGGATTTTGGGTTTAAAAACCACGGCAAAACTGAGCCTATGTGATGCTAGAAAAGGATGCTATGATTTGGTAAAACCAAGGAAATGGATTGTGGAAAATCTTAGTTGTACATGGCATTTATTGGTGAAACAAATAAGAAGAGAAAGAGTGTGTGCGCAGGGGATTTTCAGGTGGAGATTTGGCTGAGCCAAGCCATGTGAACTTAAGATTTTGTACTTAGATTTATTAAGAGAAAATATATATTTTTGAGTTGTCAAAACAGAAATCTGAAAACAGATTTTTGCACCTTTCAAAAACAGTTTTAAAATGCCATATTTTAATAATTCTCTACCACTATAAATAAAGACCTGAACACACAAAATCTAACACACACAAACACACATTTATTCAAGAGAATTCAGTAGAAGAAAATAGCCAAGGGGTCTCAGCATATTTGGTGAGTAAACTTGCTCTTAAAATTTCTGTTTTGGTTTTCCTGCAGTTTTGTGGTTAAACTATGGATGAGCTTGGTTTCTTTTGTGTGCTTGTTCGAGTTACATGTCATGTACTGTTGCTTGTTTGAAATTATGTTAGAATCATTGATTGGTTGATGAAAACTTAAGTACCTTGGGGTTAAAAGGGGTATTTTCTGCTATTATTTCCAGAACCTGTTACTTGTGTTTGAATTCTACAAAATCCTAATGAATCAGCAAGTATATGTTAGTAGGGATTAAAACAAGGTAGCATACTGGTTTTAAAATCTTTACATAATAATTCAATTGTCCAAAGTGAACTAAACTTGGCTAAAAATCCACACTGATACCAAAACAAATAACACAACAACTCTCTGCTTCTAAAAACCAAATTGGATTTTCAATCTTCATAAAACCTTGATTTGAGTTTACAAAGGCAATGATGGGGTAAAATAATGATTTTTGAAAACAAACCCATGATTTTTAGTAGTGTGGTTCTGGGTAGTTTCTGGGTGCATCAAAAAACGATTTTTTGGCTCTTTCCAACAATCTGGATGATCAAAGTACATACGATTAAGATGGTGCAAATGTGGATGATCATAGAACATAGGAAAAATTCGAAAAGATTTTTCAGATAAGAAAATTTCGAATTTAAGGTCGATTAGGGTTTTTCAGTGTTGATTTGAGCGTGAAGGTTGGAGGAGGAACCACGCCGTCATGAGGGCACCGGATGGGATCGCACCAGGGGCGTTAGTCATCAAAGATCGTCATGGGTCTCTGGACAGGATGCAGAGTTGATCGGTGAGGTAGGATGGCCACACGAGGAGTTTTCTTCGATCAAAATGAAGTACAGTTTGGGTTGGCCCTGTCGGAATTTGCTAAAGGGTATGGCACTGTTTTTGGGTGGTGGAAATGGCTTCGAGGATCGGAGTTTGGTTTGTGGGAGGGGTCGCGAGCAATTATCATGGCGCTGGGTATGTGTGCATGTGCACTGGTCACTGATGCTCTGCGTGCATTCCTGGATGTTAGAAGAAGGATTTGGGAGCAGCAGGTTTTTAAAGAGAAAAGAAAAAGAAGTTTGGGCTGGAAATATGGGCTGTGGGCCGGGAAGATAAATAATAAGGTAAGAAATAGAAAAGGGAGGGGGAAAAAGAAGATGGGCCGAGACTTTGGGCTGATGGGTTCGTAAAAATAAATATAAAAGAAAAAGGGAGAAAGAAATAAGGGAAAAGCAAAGAAAGGAATGGGCAAGTAAAATAAAAAGAAAGGGTTTATGTCAAAATTTAAATACATAAGTTAGAGTACATGATTAAATAGTTGGCTCGTGTATATGTGTGGTCGGGTCGAACATTTAATAAGTCAGCAATAAGTGATCAATTTGATTTAAAACAAATTGGTGTATGATACAAATAAAAAAATAGTTTTATTACTAAATACCATTTAAGAATTAATTGAATGTAAATACGTCGTAAATGGTTGATCAGTAAAAATCTGTAATTCAGTGGATTTTGGTTTATTTGTCCCCTTTATTGATTAATTAATTTGGTTGTATTTCGTAAACAAAAAGGAGGTCAACAAAGGTAAGAAAAATAGAATTTTTAAATTAATAAGGAAAAGGAAAGAAAGTGAATCAGGATCAAAAATTCAGTCTTCATCAAAAATTGAAATAAAATATAGAAGTTGTATTTTTAATAAAATTATAAATTTTATTTATAATTAGAATAAAAATGATTTTTCTAATGAAAGAGTCAAAAGACGAAAGAAGTCGATCAAGTGGGAAAGATCAAAATCTGGGTTGTAACAAGAGGTCGAGAAGTCAGGAACAGTAATTTTTATTTATAAATTTAGTTTATAATTTAAATCAGAATTTAAATGAAAATTTAAATTTGAAATAAACAAGATAAAGAAAACTGTATGTAATACATACAGTAGAATTGGGTAGTTTTATCCGATATCTAAAATGTCTGATATAAGTAACTGATCAAGTACAGTTCTGTATATTTATAAAATAAGAACTATAAATCATATTTTTAATCGTGTTTAGACTAATAAAAAAAGAAAGGAATTTTATCAGTATAGAAAGTAGAAAAACTAGATCAAGAATAAAGGATCAAAAGGGAATTTGACGAGAAAATACCAAGTGTAGAAGTTGTAAAATAAATGATTAAATTATAATTTAAGTCATTTATAAATGATCAGATTAAGGATTACTGATGGGAAAATATTTTCTAAAGATAAATAGAGTAAGAATTTATTTTTAGAAGTGGTGAACCAAACGAAGAGAAAAAAAACCGTGTACGACACACGCTAAAATTGACCATTTTGAAAAGATGATCAACATACCATATATTGACAAAGTAATCATGTACTGTTTGGTTTGACTGTAACTGTATATGTAGATTAGATTATAATCATGTTAAATTTATAATTTAAAGAGAAAAATGTTCATTAATCATTTCAAAGAGACCGCAATTAAATATTTCACTTTGATTTGATTATACGCCGCGCGTCAGAGATTGTTGAATTGAAGACGGCGAGATACAAGGGCTATTTTGAATAGTGCCTTCGGTTTGTCCAGTCCCAGGACAACTTGTATAGATGAATGTCTGACAGAGTATTTCCAATGGTCACGCCGTTGATATTACGAATATACCAAGTTGGTGGGGAGAAGGTAACTTCTCTTTATTTTACACCCAGTGTGTATTTGTATAATCAATATGTGATCACGGATTTGATGATGTGGCATTCAAAGTAAATGGTGGCCAAATGTTCTGGAAGATAACGTAGCCTCAAGCCTCACACCCAGGAAATGACAAAAATCGGGCAGGCAGCATGGCTATGTGGGTCGCTCCCATTAGGGTGTAGTATAAC
Source organism: Allium sativum (assembly GCA_030737875.1). Taxonomy (NCBI): domain Eukaryota; kingdom Viridiplantae; phylum Streptophyta; class Magnoliopsida; order Asparagales; family Amaryllidaceae; genus Allium; species Allium sativum. The sequence goes on from CM060922.1 coordinate 918,875,503, forward strand.
CTATCTAGAGAAATTCCTTTTGTTTCATAATCTATTGATTCTGCCCATTCGGGGATGGTTGCCGTACACAACCATCGGTGATATACACTCAATACACTCAAGAGAAATGAGTGGTCGGTCATGTGAGGGCCGGGTTGCAAGAAGTTCTTGTTGAACCCAGGTGTATTGGCCTCTAGAGATACATCAGCGGAAGGTGGTCCCATACTTTGTCATAGTTGAAGATCCAATTTCCCTAAGTGCCAAGCGGTTTTTATTTGTATACTATGTAGGAGAATGTGAGATGCAAGCATTATTCTAGATTCTAAATTATTTGTGAAAAACTTATATGATAATATCTGTTTTCAAGTATACAAGGGGTTTTTGATCTCATAAGGTAAAAACCCGTTCCGTATTTACGGCGTGGTCTTATGAGATATTTTGGTTTTTTTAAACTGTTTACTCATACCAGTCCCCTGACTGACCCAGAGTTTATTTTTCTGTGTTTTCCCTTAAACTGTTCTGTATTCATAACGCTTGTTATGAATAGACAAGTGAATCAGGATTTGGATAAACTTGTGAAGCTGGAATGAAGATTTTTGCTGTGTGATGGTCCACCTATCTACTGTATAATTAAGTCTGCCGGTTGATCATATATGTACTGATGTATTCAATGGGTTGTATCACTAGATTCTGTATACCCTGATGTAATATATTCCGCTGTGAAATGTTATAAAGTATGATCTTTTGTGAAAATTCCGCTGTGAGAATCTGATGTTTCTGTGCTTTATCTTCTATCTATTCTCATTTCTTATTAATGGCACGACTTCCGATGTGTTCGAAAATTGGGTCGTTACACAACCAACGCATCCAATATATGATAACAATTCCAAGATATATCTTTCTTTTATATCAAAATATAATTTAGGTAAAATTATTTCATTTACCCTCTTTCAAAATGTATTGTGTTGGCTTATCGTACTTGAGTGTTTAGAAACTTCTATCGATACAGTGGATTAAACAGATCGACTAGAATTCACAAACTACTCAACCAATAAATCTCCACAATATAAAATTATTTTTATTCAATCTACAAATACGTTCACTCCTTTACATACACTCAAACTCAATCTAGGGTATTCCTAAACCCATCTCTACTGAGTTACGCCACAGAGCCAAGATAATCACTTAACCTTTAGCTCTGATACCACTGTAACGAACTGGGATTTTCGACCCAGAAAATCAACACAAAAACCCATGTTAATTATTCAGGTATCGAACATTCCAGATCATTAATAGAAATAAGTTAGAGGGTGAGAATAGATAAGATAGAAAATTAGAATAGAAGAAGAAGAACACAATCAGAGTAAATACGAACGTCACAGCGGAACGAATAAAATATAATTTATAACATAACTTTGAAATAAAACAGTATACATACAATAACATTATAAGAGTACAACACTTACACACAGCGGAAATAACAATAGCTATATAATCCTGAAGCCTCCTGCTTCAAGCTCCTCCAAGTATATCTGTAAAAAACCTGAACTACTTGACTGCCCGTACAAATTTGGGCACCCAAGAGTTTAAGGAAAACAAACAAAATAAACTCTGGGCCAGTCATGGGACTGGTGTGAGTAAACGCAAATCAATTGGCTTAACTTTTCAAAATCCTTTTCAAAAGAAAAGGTAATCAATACTACTCTGATATTATAATAATGTCTAATCAAGAGTAATTAACAATCTAGCAGAACGCTTGCATCCCACGTTTCACATATATAGTATATAAATCAAAATCACGGGCGCTTATTGGAGATTGGATTCCAATTATGACAAGGTACGGGACCACCTGCCGATAGTGTATCTCTAGAGGCAAATACACTGGGTTCAACAAGAACGTCCTACAACCCGGCCCACACATGACCGACCACTCATTTCGCTTGAGTGTATCGAATGTATATCACCAACGGTTGGGAACTACCCTACCGTTTCCCGAAAAGGGACAACATCGATAATCGTTAAAATAATGAAATGGATTTTCTCTAGATAGGTGATATACACCCTAATGGGAGTGACCCACTTAGCCATGCTTCCTGCCCGATTTCTGTCATTTCCCGGTTGATGAGGCTTGAGGTCATAACGTATCTTTGACAGATCATACATTCATTTACTTTGAATGCCACATCGTCATGCCTGCTAAATCACAAATTGATTTCCTCGAAAAAATACCATGGGTATAAAGCTAAGAGAAACGAATTCCTCCACCACCAAACGTAAGTACGTTTGAAGAGATCAACTTACGCGATCCGTTAGATATGCTCTGTCGGACATTCGTCCATTCACGTTTGTCCTGGGACTGGACAAACCGAAGGCACTATTCTGCAAACAGGACAGCCCTTGCATAACTCCGTCTTCATTACCTCCATCATATTTGATCGCAACGCTAATGTCCATACAGAGTGGTTTTCAGATAATGATTCTGATCCCGGTCTCTCCATATTGACGCCGGAAAAATGGTCAAAAACAACGATAGTCAGTGATTTAACTATCAAAGAAAAACAGGTGTGCAAACAACGATATTATTTCCAGATGGAAATTCTATCGATCATTCATCATTCAAAGGTTTATTTTCTTTTAATAAAATTATCATTGATTTATCCATTTTCCCTTTCTATATATTCGTAAATTCTTAATTTCTAAATTTGGAAAAACATACTTTATAAATCATTTGGACCACATCACCGTATTTACTTCTATTTCTTATTTCCTATATTGGAAAACATTCTGATCCTTATTTGTAAAACGTTTCCAAACTCCTTCATTTGATTTAAATTGATGTTTAAATAAAACATCACTAAGCCAATTCAAACCATTTCACTTATTGGCTCAATTCACTTAACCAATCTTCACTACCGAACTTTACCCATCCCTTAGTTAAAACGAAGCAATCAATTTGGGGTATAATTACCACTCAGACCTTAACTGAACAACATTTCTAACTTCGAAATAGACAAAGTTCACCTTTCAAATCTTTAACAAACTTTCTTACGCAACTCGGGTTCTATTTACGAATCCACTTCTTACTTGAGAACATTTATTTTAACTATAGCGTTATAATCCCTACTTTTGAAATATCTAACTTCAAAGTATAACTTTTATTCCTTAATTTTACTAAATAACTAAACCACTAATTTATTAATAAATAAGTAAACCTTGATTAAAAACGGCAAGTAAATATTACTTTCCCGAATTTCGATATAATCGAATTCAATGTATAATTCTCTTTTCGAATAATCTCTATTCGATAACTCCTTTTCGAATAAACTATATTCGATAACTCTTCCTTCGAATAACTATATTCGATAATCTCTCTCTTCGAATGATTTACATTCGATTAACTTTCTACGAATGATTTACATTCAATTAATCTCCTTTCGAATAAACCATATTCGATTAACTCCTTTTATTTCATTTGAGTAAACTATTTCGAATAACTCCTTTGGATTAACTCAATTGGATTAACTCGGTTTGATTAACTCAACTCGATTAACTCAACTTATTTACTCTATTTATTTAACTCCTATCTAATAGCTAATATTCAATTAATTTATATTCGAATAACTATGTCTGTTTTAACTTTATTTCGAATGGCTAATATACGATTTAACTCCATTCGCTTGACTCTAGATCGCAATGATCACAATGGTTACGCCTGATTCCCTCAGGAAACATCCGACCGCCATAGGCTATTTGCAGCCCTGCGAATTACGCTAGCAGTCGTACGAAATGGCAACACATCCTAAATAACTATTGTTTGCCTAACTCTATCTCAAATAACTGTATTCGATCAATTCTAATTGAATAACTTATATTCAATAAATCCTAATTCGATAAACTATGTTCAATTACTCTAATTCGATTAATTCTAACTCTAATCGATTTACTCTAACTGATTAACTCCTACTGATTAACTCTACTGATTATTCGGTTTTAAATATCGATGTTGAAATCGATTCTTACTTCTCTATATAACTCCTGAATTATATATTCTATTTATCCAATGATAAACATCCTATTTAATTGATAAAATATTATCTATAAATTTATCTCCTCCATTTATCTGCTAGAATAGATTCTATTTAAAATCTTTACTTTAAATCCATATCAAGTTATACTCATGTGCGAAGCACGGGTCCAAACATTTCAAATGTAAAATTCTCCTTTTATACAATTCTAGTCACCTTTTCAAGTATTTTCTTTTATAATCTATTTATTTACAAAATAAATCCCCTTTTGATAATTATATTTATTTATAAAATATTTTCTATTTATAAAATCTTTTGATTTTATAAGTAATTCCTTTGATAATCTAACTATTTTCTTTTTTTCTATTTACTTTACATGCATTTCCCCTTTCTATTCTATTTATTTTTCAAATAAATATCCCTTTCAATTCTATTTGTAAATAGTTTACAATTATTTCTTTTTCAATTCTATTTGTAATGGTTTACAAATATTTCTTTTCAATTCTATTTGTAATGGTTTACAAATATTTCTTTTCAATCCAATTTATTTAAAAAAAATATTTCCTTTTTAACATTTAAATATTCTTTATGGTATTTAACGTACCATATAACAATGATCGGTATCATTCCAACATATAAAATCAACAACAGATTTCATATCACATCATATAACACAATATATGAAAACAGTAAAATAAATGTTGAGGAACCCAGTTGGGTCCCTCCGACCTGTTTCCCTGCATCCACAGATGTTAAACAATAAAATTAACATCAATTTCATCTTACTATGAAATATTTTGTTAAACAGAATCAATATTTGATTAATGATTTATATTTATATTGTTATCTATATTTTCAATCAACTGACTAGCAGTTCAACCAAATAGCCAACACACAGCAAACAACCATTATTTATCAGTTCTAAAAATACTTTAGAAAAATATAACTGAGAAGAGTTAGTGAGTTTACTCACATTTCGCGTTAACCGTTAAATAACGATTTGCGTTAGTTGATTCTGATCAGACAATTTATTTCGCCGTAAATTGTAACGAGCTCGAATCCACTCCTAGTCAGTTCCATGGTGTTGCCACCGCCCATACGATCCCAATGCAACTTACGGTTCGTCAATCTGATATCGTCTAACCGAGATATTTAATTTACAAGTTAATATACAAATTTAAATTTAACTAATTATAAGGTTATTTGGCTTAACCTTCATACCAATCCGGCCCACCATCCTTAAAAACCCAACAGTACCTTCTTCCACCGTGAAAACACCCACGAGCTGCTCTAATTCCTCACGCCATTTCCGATCTTACTCTCACAACCGCTCCCCTTCTACTCCACCATCCAACCATCCGATTACACCGTCCGACTCTCCTCCTCAATCTCCATCTCCTTGAACTAAGGTTGCTAAACTCGAATTCCCCGTTGAAACTGCATTCGAACATTTCAGGCGAACCATCCCCGTACAGGCATCGACAACAAACTTCACCGAAACACACCAGATTTCCAAAGAAGGTGCGAAACTTCACCAGTATCTCGAAAACAATCACCCAAACTTGAATCGATGTTTAAACCAGAAAGGAATCATGAACCCTAGTTCATTTTCATCACGCTGGAAACTTCCTGTCGACCCATAACATGATCGAACTCCTCCAAAAGGACATATGTTGTCCCAAATCTTCCTACGAATCCAAACAAACTAGTCTTGAGATTTATATAATATATTCGTCAATATAATTCAACTCTAAACTGAATTAAATATCATAGTTGATCCCGTTCACACCATATCGCCATTTCAGCAAATTCTGATTATTTCAGAATTTGAATATATTATTATATTATTTATTTTAATTAAATAGTCAATAATATTTAATCCACGACCGTTTAACATTCTAATTCATATTTTAAATAATTAAATAAATTAATTATTATACTGTAGAAATGCGGGTCGTTACATCCAATTTAAAAAGTTGTTGTGGAATTTATATATATTTTAATATATATATAAAGGCCTTAAAAATAGCCATTTTGCAAACGACCTCCGTTTTCGACGAAACCACTTTTGTTGGACCCGGGATGTCAAATTATTGCTAGATTCTAGTTTTCATAATTTTTGGGATCAGTATGGGAGGGTGGCACAAGAAAACGTGTTTTAACAGTTTTAGTCAATTTGGATCGACCAGAAAATGGCCATTTTTCAAAAGGTCTTCAAATTTGACGAAATTAGTTTTGTTAGGACCGTATCATCAATACGAAGCCAGAAATATTTTTTCTGGAATTTTTAGAGTCAGCATGTGGCCCCGGTAAATTAAAATGTGCGTTTGAATTTAAACTATAATGATTTATATTTTAAATTTAGTGGAAACTGATCGTACCAGCCGAATTGAGTTACGATGCTTATCCCATTGTGTTCGGAATATGGGTAATTAGCTAGGGGCGCCAGCCGTTAGGTTCGATTCGGGATTCAAATAAAAACTGACATTTTTGGAATTAATTAAATAATTAAATATTTATATATGTATATATATTATAAGTTTATTACCCTCCCCTTTCTCCCACTCAGTCAAACTATAAGTCAGAAAAAAAGGAAGAAGAGGACATCGTCGATCCTCCGTGCCCTACCCCCACCTGATGCCGTCGTGCGCCGCTAGGGATGCCATCGCCGTCGATGTCTCCGCCCACTTCCATTATCCGCCTCCCTCCTCGACTCTCCGGTCCTACGCGTTCAAGAATCCCCCTGCCAAATCGAACCATCGCAGCCAACCGCCACCTTCCCTCAATGCCGCAGCGCCAGCGACCAACAGAGGAGTGCCACCACCCTCCCAGCCAATGCTGCGAATCTCCACCACCACCCGAACGGAAGAGGATAATGAGTGTTTACGATTTGAATTTCTGTAAAATCCTAATTTTTACTAGGTTAAAAATCTATTTTTTACAAGGGTAAGAATATGATTTTCTCTAGGTTAATAAAATATGATTTTTTTTCACTTTGGAAAGATTATATTTTTAATGTATGAAAGATTATATTTTTATGTATGAAAGATTATGTTATTTTATGTATGAAAGATTATATTTTTTATGTATGAAAGATTATATTTTTAATGTATGAAGGATTATATTTTTAATGTGTCAAAGATTATATTTTTAATGTATAAAAAGATTACATCTTTATCATATAAAAGATTATATTTTTATCATATACAAAGATAGGATTTTTATATGGGAAAAGGTTTAATTTTTAACACTATCAAAAATAAAAATTGTATTTTTATTTATATAAACACCATATAAAAATGTGATCTTTGTAATGTAAACATCAAAATAAAAATATGATTTTTATATAATAGAGGTTATAAAAATATTATTTTTATATAACAGAGATAATAAAAATATGATTTTTAATATATAGGCATCATATTAAAAATGTGATTTTAAATATGAACTGCGAAAAAAGGATGGCGTAGGAATTTCGGGCAAATCCAATCAATCAGAAATTTAGGATAGAATGGAGGAGTGGATCCCCAAGGTGAGTACTCCTCACCATATTTTCTTATACGGTTATTTATTTTATAACTGCATATATGAACTATTCCCCGTCGTCCACAGACCATGGACGACTTGTTTGATTGTCTGGTTTGGATGATTAGATTATTTGGTTGTTTGGTTGAACGAATTGATTAGAATTTGGTTTGTGTATGACGTGCGCCATTATTAGGCGGGGGATAAGGCTAGACCTTATCCCATTTCTAGTATCGCGCCGTTATGCCACCGAAATTTTCTAAAATATGTTAGAACAATAAAAATATCATTTTTATTGTATAAATGAACTGAATAGAATATTCATATGTGGAATAAAATGTTTTATCGTTAAAAATACATTTTTTAACAGGTATATGAATAAAATAAATATTCATTTACAAATCAGACGATTTGTTTATGTACACCCATTTTACTGATATGGATTGGGACGATAAATTTTACACATCGCCCAACTGCAAAAATAAATTCGTTATTTGTTGATTGAAACCCCACACGGGTATTAGGATGATATTGGACATACACTAATCCCAATAGTTAGTTGTATGCCAATCGATTGGTTGACAGACTGTTATAAGCATTAAATATTTATATTTAATGCTTATACAGTGTAGAATGCAATCTGGATGATGGATGATTATTTATTACTGTTGTTGTATACATGTATCATATGAAATCCATATAATCAAATTATATGGTAATTGACAGTGTCTGATTCCAGTTCAGAAAGAATGAATATTTTAAAATAACGAATATTTTAAAAATTAATGAATATTTTTAAAATAATATTCAGTAAAAGATCAAAATTTGATTTTGATGTCCGATTTGGGGTGGACACGAATATATTTAAATATATATAGTCGTGTTGATTAGAGATGCGCTATTTTGACACGAACGATATTTATATCGATTTTATTCATTTTTATAATGAATATCGAAAAGGAATTGATTTCAAAATCTAATGTTTTGAAAATACTATCATTTATATATCGATGATATGGAATATTTAATTTTGATTTGAAATTGAATATGAAGTTGAGATCGTTTTGAAAACGAATTTAAAACGATTTATAAAATACGTTTTAAATGGAAATCGACGAAATATATATATATATATATATATATATATATATATATATAATGGCCTGAATAGAACGCACTGCGCCGCGGCAGTTCGCGAATTTCGACCATTGATTTCGAACGGACATTATGGGAGATCCGACTGTCGGATTCTCCTAAACCCAGAACCGTTGGGTTCGTATCGTAAAGAGCTTTCTAACAAATACAAGAAATTAGAAATCTAATGGTTGGATTTGAAATTATGTCCAAATCAAATTTGGAAAAGGTCGTTGTAAGTGCAGTTCGTTGACCGTTTATGGAAATCGACTGTACGGGCCTTGATAAAATTATTAAAAATATCAATAATTTGTGTAAAATCATAACAAATTATTTGGAAAGAATTGGGATTAAAATTCCATATTTGAAAAGACAAAAATAGTTTTTTATCAAAATGAACTAGGTATTAACTAGAATTATGAAATCCAATATTTTTAAATAAATAAATTGGATTTGAAATGGTTTTAAAAATAACCAGAATTTCCAATATATGAATTGGAATGGATTTGAATTGAAATTATCTTCGTAATATTTCAATATTGGATTCAGTGATTATATGGATATTGTGGAGGAATTTAGAAGATATATATATCATTATTCCAATACGGTATTTGTTGATTACAGAATTTGATATTGAATATAAGCCGATATATTTTCTATTCAGAGCCTTGTATTTAATATCAAATGTGATTTTGGGTTTGTCGTGAATGGTGTCTTCATTAACATTGTTCTTGAACCCAGTTGAGAAAAGATTAAATCTTTTTATTTAGATTTAATGAAGTATAACAATTAATTAATATTTAATTGGAATGGAATTGAAATTGGTCTTTGGGTTTATCGCGAACGGTGTTTTAAATAACACTTGTTCTTTAACCCGATTAACAATGGAATAAGATTTTGGGTTGTTGTGAATGGTATCTTTAATAATACTGTTCTTAGACACAATGGAGTTAAGAAAATCAGAAACTAACTGGAGATTAGTTAAGTTGAATGGTTTCCTGGGTATTGTTCTGATGTTGGTTTCGGCCTTCGGGGTAAATACTTTGGGAATTGTTCACTTGCTAATTTACGGTTAAAGGCTGATGGAATGGGATGTGATTTTGGGTTTATCGTGAACCGTGTTTTAAAGGACTTTGGTTCTTTAACCCGGTTAAAGACAGGAATAAGATTTTGGGTTGTCGTGAATGATATCTTTAATAATACTGTTCTTAGACCCAATGGAGTTAAGAAGATCAGAAACTAATTGCATATTAGTTAAGTTGAATGGTTTCCTGGGTATTGATCTGATGTTGGTTTCGGCCTTCGGGGTTAATACTTAGGGAATTGTTCACTTGCTAATTTACGGTTAAAGGCTGATGAAATGGAAAGTGATTTTGGGGTTATCGTGAACCGTGTTTTAAATGACATTGGTTCTTTAACCCAGTTAAAGACAGGATATGATTTCCCAAGTTAAACCATCGTTAATATTGATTTTTGGGAAGATTAAAACCAAGTGGAGTTTTAATGCATCTTTAATTAGATTGAATTGATATCCAAAGGAAGATTAAAGAATAAATTTAAAGAATTTATCTTTGATAAAATTAACGGGAACCTTTCCCAAAGGATATGAATATTTAAATAAAAGAATATTCAGAATTGGGAGGAGGCGTATGTTGTGTTTTTATAGAACTTGTTTAATATATTAGCGAGTTATTTAGAAAGACCGGTTTTATCCCATTCTGAATAACTGATTCGACGATGTGTCGAGGATGAAGACGGTGGTTGAGGACCGGAGGTCTTCACATCGTTTGGATGATTACTGACGTCTTGATTGGGCTGTACACCCAAGGCAAGGTAATAAGTGGTGATCATCCTGACGTAGTTTGTCATGCCTCGGGTTTTAGACTAAATATTTCCAAACCCATAACTCGATTAATTTCATTTTTCTAATTTAAATAAAGAGATTTAACCCATTCATGAAAGAGATGCTAAGTAAAGTAATTAACTTTTTTTTCTATGCACCTATATATATTGGCATATGAGAATTTTCCCATTTTTCTTTTTTATGCATATCAATGGTAGAAAACACTTAGATTACACTAAGTAAAATCCGAATTGTTAAAAACAAGTTTATTAAGTAAAGTGTTATTGATAAATTCATCATACATTTGCACCTACATTAGATTAGCTAAACTCTAGTGTACTTATCCTTTTGGAAGTGTGAACCAAACCATGTCTTTGCGCAAGGACAAGAGAAAAACAACTCAGCTGAAACAAAATTAATTAAGTAGCTTGTTTAGTTAGTTACTTCATAGAAGTGTAAAGAGGACAAGAGAGGTATGACAAGTGATTAGTTGCTAATCACTTAAGTGTTTAGAGATTGATGGAAAGTGTTTTCTATCATGAAGACTACACACTACTTTACATCAAGCATTTAGTACAAATATACTTCACCACTAAGATTGGTATTTAGATCAAAACATATTAGTATGTGGAAATTATTCCTGCCGAATGATCATGAGAGGGGCAAAGCATCTAGCTCTTAAGGGAACCTTCCTATTTTTGTTCCATCTTGGGTATGAGGAGTATAATATAAATTGATCTCCAAAAAGGACCTTAGCATTGAATGATTTTATCAACCTTAGAAACAAGAACAGGAAAAAGGACACACACGTATACCTTGCGTAGGTTTTCAAATACAAACAGAGCATCTTGCCTTAAGTAAAAACATTCCCTGCTGTTAGATAGAAAGGAAATGAGTAGAGTGTCTTAATGTAGAAAGAACAATCCAAGTGTTCCATCTATTGTGTAAGAGAATTTAAGAATTTATTGCCAAAGGACGCTCGCATTAAATGGGTTTGTCAAATGAAACATGTGTTGTGTACAATGAGCAACTTGCGCATGGTAATTTGGACAAAAATAGACCTCATGATAAGTAGCTTTACATCTGAGCATACCTGTGTTTGGACAGAGAGTTCTTTTCTCTACTAGCATTTAAGACACCCCCTTATTTCATTATATTCTCAGGTCTATAAATAGGAAACATATTCACTTATTTTTTGGCACAATATTTCTAGCAAATCAAATAGAAAGGGAAACAGGAAACTTTGATCACACAGCAAACAAGGAGGTGAGTAAACACTCACCATATTCTCTTTTAAACCATGCAAGTGAAAATGATTTTTCCTGTTGTGTTTATATATAATTGTATTGGTAAGTCTTACTATTGAAATCATGTTTTGTTCAATCAAGCATATCATGGACATTTACTGAAATGAAAAGCCATTGTTAGAACATATTGTTTTGCTAAGTACACGCCGCTTTGTTTAAGTGATCATGAGATGATTTCTCAAGTTGTTTAAATAACATGAACCATGTATGTTAAACCCATACGCGTGGAGTAACATGTGAGAATAAACTTTACTGTGTTCAGTATGTTGCTTTGTTAATGGTTCATGAATGTATATTCAGGTTTGTAGTTGGCATTAGAGTTTACTATATATGCTGTTACCTGTATGTGTTGAACCAACCCTTAAGACATCCCCTATTAAAGTGAAATTTGTGTATCCATTTTGTGAAAACAGTGCTCTGTTGATCCCATTTTACATAGAAGTGTTAATACCAGACAATAGTCCTTTATAGATATGATTCATCTAAGTATATAAGAAGCATTTAGTAAGTAAATGGATCATGTATATCATATATATACACAATATGTTTAACAGTAAAGAAAATTGTTAAAACCAATATGTGTCAACCAGTTTAATTATGATATATAAGTATATAAACATGATTAGGCATAGAAAATATGATTTTTAAATCAAACATCACAATTTTTAGTAAAGAGGATCATGAGAAAAATGGGTTTTGGCCGAAGTGATGATCATGGCTTTTGTGGATAATCCAAGTGTTAAAAAATTCTGGATTTAAGTATGGAGGGGCATAACGATCTCTAGAAGCTAGGAAAAATATCAAGGAATTTTTCTAACATATAAAAATGGTGTTTTAAATCAATCATAGGATTTTTGGTTCGGTTTTGTGTTGCTCAGGTTTGGGAATGAACTGCTCCGACGTAGGGGCCGTGGAGACTTGCGCGCCTGGGAGAAAGGTGATGGGGGGTGTCACCAGTAGGTGGCCGGAGTGGGGTAGGTTCCAGTGACCGAAGGTGGAAGCAGGAGGGGCTTTCTTGGATCGGGGTTAGCAGTGAAACATGACACCGTATTGTGGCAAGGTGATCGGGCTGATGCTTTGTAAGGGATCAGGGGGTTTGGCACGATGGCTGAGAGGGTTGGCACTTTAGTAGAAGTGGTACTTTGGCAGGGGCTGAGCGCACGGTTACTGGGGTGATCGGGTAAGCAAAAATGTGATGGTTGGACTTGGTACTTTGGTTAAAACATTTACAAAAGAGATTTTTTTGAACAAGAGTTTTAAATTAAAACAGTTTAATTTAAAAAAAAGAAAATAAATAAAAATAAAGAAGAATTATATAATTAAATAAAAATAGAAGTTTTATTTAAAAGTATCGTAGATAAGTGAAAGGAAGAAAATAGCAGAATTGCAAAGTGCAGAGCTAGACTGTAGGAAGTCGACGGATTTGAATTTGTGATGTAAAAGGAAATAATTTAAATAAATTATAAATTTCATTTATTTATGATAAATTAGAAGTAAGAAAATAATTTACAAGAAGAACCGAAATATTAAACATCGTTTAAACACAGATAACAAACGATGTAAATTACCGTGTGCGATGCACACGCTTTATTTGTTCAAATTTAAAGAATGTGTAAACTAATCAAGTTAGACTGATAATTTAATATCAGCTATAAAAGACATTACAAATATCGTTTCGAAGAGACCGGAATAAATATTCCACTTCAATTCGATTTCTACGTTGCAAGTCGAAGATTATCAGGGATAATAAAAGACGGAGTTATGCAAAGAATTGTTTTATAAATCCTGGGTAGAAATTGCCTAAGATGGGTTTATAAAATAATGTCTTCGGTTTGTCCAGCCCTAGGGTAACTTGTATGGACGAATGTCTGGCAGAGTACTCCTAAACTAATCACGTACATTGATCTTTTCAAACGTAGTTATGAGTGGCAGAGGAATTCTTTTCTCTTGCTTTATACTTGTAATATATTTTTGGAGAAGTCAATTAGTAAATTAGCGGGTTTGATGATGTGACGTTCAAAGCAAATAAAAAGCGTGTGTCAGGGTAAGTTTAGCTTCAAGCTTCACAACCAGGAAATGAAAAAAATCGGACAGGCAACATGGCTATGTGGGTAGCTCCCATTAGGATGTATTATCACCTATCTAGAGATATTCCTTTTGTTCTTATTCTATCAATGCTGTCCCATTCGGGAAATGGTTGCCGTACACAACCATTGGTGATATACATTTGATACACTCAAGAGGAATGAGTGGTCGGTCATGTGTGGTCAGGTTACAAGAAGTTCTTGTTGAACCCAGTGTATTCCTCTCTAGAGATACACTATCGGAAAGTGGTTCCATACCTTGTCATAGTTGGAAATCCATTTACCATAAGCGTTAAATGGTTTTGTTTGTATACTATATAAGTAAAATGTGGGATGAAAGCATTCTACTAAATTCTAAATTATTTGTGGAAATCCTAGACATTATCATAATATGTGGTTTAAATATACAAACTATTTTGATTCTCATAAGGTAAAACCCTGTTCCGTATTTACGGCGTGGTCTCATGAGTATGATTTTATTTCTTAAACTTGTTTTAAAATCGTTTACTCACACCAGTCCCCGACTGACCCAAAGTTTTTTTTTTCTGTGTTTTCTTTAAACTCTTGGGTATTCGTAACACTTGTTATGAATAGACAAGTGATCCAGGTCTTGACTTACTTTTGGAGTAGCTGGATGGGAAGGATCTGAATGTTGGCTTATCTTTGTATAATTATCTACAAGATGTTTTATCCATGATGTTATGTATAATTATCTGCAAGTTAGTATCACAAATGTTAAGTATTTAATTTGTGGTGAAATGTATCCGTATGTATGAAGTACTCTAATGTACTTGACTTATGATATGTAATATTTTGGGTTGTTATGTTATGATCAAGTTCCGCTGTGAGATTCTGATGTTTTCTGTAGTTTTATCTTCTGTCTATCTTTTATTCTTATATAATGATACAACTTTTGAGGTGTTCGAAAGTTGGGTCATTACAGTTGGTGTCAAGGCTTAGGTTACTGAATACCTAGGCTTTGGGTGAGTATTGAGAGAGCGTATTTGAAATTAGATATTATTATATATAATATATATACGTACTTAGGAGGGATCGACTTGAGTTAGATAATTGAGTATTTTAACATCTGATCAAGTTTGATTATCGACCTGATATATTTAGGTGATTAAGTATGAATATCCATGGACAAAAAGGTCGAGCTAGTGGAACCACCACTACCAATGGTCGTAATACTACTTAGAACCAAGTAGAAACCGTGGAAGAAATTGCACCAGTTCAACCTAGGAAAATTTTTGTAACTATTTGTAAGGAGTTTAACACTCTAGGAGGGAAGGTTTTCAAAGGAACCAAATCATTCATTGAAGTTCAAGCATGGCTGAGATCTTGTGAAAGGATTTTCAAAGGACTGAATTTGAATGATGATCAGAAACGTCTTTTGGCTTCGTGGCAACTACAAGGAGCTGCAGCAATCTGGTTGGACGCACAGACAACGAACGTTCCGGAAGATGACTTTACTTGGGAAAAATTCAAGGTAGAATTCGAAGCACAGTTTCTTCCCGTAGCAGGCAAAACTAGGATGTACCGGGATTTCATAGATCTTAAGCAAGGAAACATGTCGATAGCAGATTATGAGAATAAGTTTAATGCACTATCCTGTTTCGGGCCAGAACTGATCAACAACTCGCTTAAGAAAAACGAGATGTTCATAGCGGGTTTGAAGGATAATTTGCAAGTAAAGATGATCGGGCATCTTAAGAGTCCATTTGTTGACTTAGTTGACATGGCAATTCGATATGAAGCACTAGATGCAAAGAAACCAGTGGCGAAGGAACAGACTGGAGAAAACAGTGGAGGAAATCCCAATAAAAGGAAATTAAATCCAAACTGAAAAAACAAGGAAAATAAAAAAGTGGGAGAGGAGAAGTTCCAGGATCATTACAAGAATTTGGTGTGCCACAACTGTAAAGAGAAAGGACACATCGCTAGGTTTTGTAAGAATTCAGAGGTCAAGAAGCCAGAGCCACCTTAACAGCAACCACAGGGATCGGGTAACACTTTTGTCCAACAGTCTTTATGCTATAAGTGTCATCAGCCTGGACATTTGATCAAAGATTGTCCGCTTATGAAAAAGGGAACGCAACCAAGGGTCTTTGCTTTAATGGATAAGCCATCAACCTCTACTGATGTGAAAATGGAAGAAGTGATGGAAGGTACCTTATTCTTTTAATATAAGAAATGAAATTAAGGATATTTTGGAGCAATATGGATAATGAGGAACTAAGATTTGTGATTAAGAAATTAGAACCTAACTGAAAAATTGGTTAAGTTGAATGATTTACTATGTATCGGTCTGATGTTGATTTCAGTCTTCGAGGTTGATACTTAGAGGGTTATTCGCTTACCAATTTACGGTCAGGAAATAATAGATAATGAGAAATAGTAATGCAGTCATGGAAATGCTTTCTAACCGTAGTGACAGATATTTCTAGTTATGGAATAACTGTGATAAATAACAAATTACTGATGTGTGTTGACTGTTTATGTATATAAGATTATAAATCTAATTATAACTTGAATCTACGCGTTCATCACAAATTTCTAGGACAAAATTTGTATAAGGAGGGTAGATTTTAATGTCCTGGGTTTTAGACTAAATATTTCCAAACCCATAACTTGATTAATTTCATTTTTCTAATTTAATTAAAGAGATTTAACCCATTCATGAAAGAGATGCTAAGTAAAGTAATTAATCTTTTTTTCTATGCACTTATATATATTGGCATATGAGAATTTTCCCATTTTTCTTTTGTATGCATATCAATGGCGGCAAACACTAAGATTACACTAAGTAAAATCCGATTTGTTAAGAACATGTTTACTAAGTAAAGTGTTATTAATAAATTCATCATACGTTTGCACCTACATTAGATTAGCTAAACTCTAGTGTACTTATCATTTTGGAAGCGTGAACCAAACCTTGTCTTTGTGCAAGGACAAGATAAAAACAACTCAGCTGAAACAAAATTAATTAAGTAGCTTGTTTAGTTAGTTACTTCATAGAAGTGTAAAGAGGACAAGAGAGGTATGACAAGTGATTAGTTGCAATTACTTAAGTGTTTAGAGATTGATGGAAAGTGTTTTCTACCATGAAGACTACCCACTACTTTACATCAAGCATTTAATACAAATATACTTCACCACTAAGATTGGTATTTAGATCAAAACATATTAATATGTGGAAATTATTCCTGCCGAATGATCATGAGAGGGGCAAAGCATCTAGCTCTTAAGGGAACCTTCCCATTTTCGTTCCATCTTGGGTATGAGGAGTATAATGTAAATTGATCTCCAAAAAGGACCTTAGCATTGAATGATTTTTTCAATCATAGAAACAAGAATAGGAAAAAGGACACACACCTATACCTTGCGCAGGTTTTCAAAATCAACAGAGCATCTTGCCTTCAGTAAAAACATTCCCTACTGTGAGATAGAAAGGAAATGAGTAGAGTGTCTTAATGTAGAAAGAACAATCCAAGTGTTCCATCTATTGTGTAAGAGAATTTAAGAATTTATTGCCAAAGGACGCTTGCATTAAATGGGTTTGTCAAATGAAATATGTACTGTGTACACTGAGCAACTAGCGCAGGGTAATTTGGACAAAACTAGACCTCATGATAGATAGCTTTACATCTAAGCATACCTACGTTTGGAAAGAGAGTTCTTTTCTTTACTAGCATTTAAGACACCCCCCTTATTTTATTATATTCTCAAGTCTATAAATAGGAAACATATTCACTTACTTTTTGACACAATATTTCGAGCAAATCAAATAGAAAGGGAAACAGGAAACTTTGATCACACAGCAAACAAGGAGGTGAGTAAACACCCACCATATACTCTTTTGAACCATGCAAGTGAAAATGATTTTTCCTGTTGTGTTTGTATATAATTGTATTGGTATGTCTTACTATTGAAATCATGTTTTGTTCGATCAAACATATCATGGACATTTACTGAAATGAAAAGCCACCGTTAGAACATATTGTTTTGCTAAGTACACGCCGCTTTGTTTAAGTGATCATGAGATGATTTCTCAAGTTGTTTAAATAAAATGAACCATGTATGTTATACCCATATATGTGGAGTAACCTGTGAGAATAAATTTTACTGTGTTCAGTATGTTGCTTTGTTAATGGTTCATGAATGCATATTCAAGTTTGTAGTTTGGCATTAGAGTTTACTATATATGCTGTTACCTGTATGTGTTGAACCAACCCTTAAGACATCCCCTGTTAAAGTGAAAAATATGTATCCATTTTGTGAAAATAGTGCTCTGTTGATCCCATTTTACATTGAAGTATTAAGACCAGACACTAGTCCTTTATAGATATGATTCATCTAAGTATATAAGCAACATTTAATAAGTAAATGGATCATGTATATCATATATATACACAGTATGTTTAACACTAAAGAAAACTATTAAAACCAATATGTGTCAACCTATTTAATCATGATATATAAGTATATAAACATGATCAGGCATAGAAAATATGATTTTTAAATCAAACATCACAATTTTTAGTAAATAGGATCATGAGAAAAATTGGGTTTTGGCCGAAGTGATGATCATGGCTTTTGTGGATGATCCAAGTGTTGAAAAATTCTGGATTTAAGTATGGAGGGGCATAACAATCTCTAGAAGCTAGGAAAAATATCTAAGAATTTTTCTAACATATAAAAATGGTGTTTTAAATCAATCATAGGATTTTTGGTTCGGTTTTGGGTTGCTCAGGTTTGGGAATGAACTGCTCCGACGTGGGGCCGTGTAGACTTGCGCGCTAGGGGGAAAGGTGACGGGGGCGTCACTAGTAGGTGGCCGAAGTGGGGTAGGTTCTGGTGGCCGGAGTTGGAAGCAGGAGGGGCTTTCTTGGATCGGAGTTAGCAGTGAAACATGACACGGTATTGTGGCAAGGTGATCGGGCTGATGTTTTGTAAGGGATCAGGGGGTTTGGCACGATGGCTGAGAGGGTTGGCACTTTAGTAGAAGTGGTACTTTGGCAGGGGCTGAGCGCACGGTGACTGGGGTGATCGGGCGAGAAAAAACGTGATGGCTTGACTTGGTACTTTGGTTAAAACATTTACAAAAGAGATTTTTTATGAACAAGAGTTTTAAATTAAAACAGTTTAATTTAAAAAAAAGAAAATAAATAAAAATAAAGAAGAATTATATAATTAAATAAAAAGAGAAGTTTTATTTAAAAGTATCGTAGACAAGTGAAAGGAAGAAAATAACAGAATTGCAAAGTGCAGGGCTCGATTGTAGGAAGTCGACAGATTTGAATTTGTGATGTAAAAGGAAGTAATTTAAATAAATTATAAATTTCATTTATTTATGATAAATTAGAAGTAAGAAAATAATTTATAAGAAGAACCGCAATATTAAAGTTTGTTTAAACACAAATAAAAAACGATGTAAATTACCGTGTGCGATGCACACGCTTTATTTGTTCAAATTTAAAGGATGTGTAAACTAATCAAGTTAGACTGATAATTTAATATCAGCTGTAAAAGGCATTACGTATATTGTTTCAAAGAGACCAGAATAAATATTCCACTTCAATTCGATTTCTACATTGCAAGTCGAAGATTATCAAGGATAATAAAAGACAGAGTTATGCAAGAATTGTTTTATAAATCCTGGGTAGAAATTGCCTAAGATGGGTTTATAAAATAATGTCTTCGGTTTGTCCAGTCCCAGGGTAACTTGTATGGACGAACTTCTGACAGAGTACTCCTAAACTAATCACGTACATTGATCTTTTCAAACGTAGTTATGAGTGACAGAGGAATTCGTTTCTCTTGCTTTATACTTGTAATATATTTTTGGAGAAGTCAATTAGTAAATTAGCGGGTTTGACGATGTGACGTTCAAAGCAGATAAAAAGCGTGTGTCAGGGTAAGTTTAGCTTCAAGCCTCACAACCAGGAAATGACAAAAATCAGGCAGGCAGCATGGCTATGTGGGTAGCTCCCATTAGGGTGTATTATCACCTATCTAGAGATATTCCTTTTGTTCTTATTCTATCAATGCTGTCCCATTCGAGAAATAGTTGCCGTACACAACCATTGGTGATATACATTCAATACATTCAAGAGAAATGAGTGGTCGGTCATGTGTGGCCGGGTTACAAGAAGTTTTTGTTGAACCCAGTGTATTCCTCTCTAGAGGTACACTCTCGGAAGGTGGTTCCATACCTTGTCATAGTTGGAAATCCATTTACCATAAGCGTTAAAAGGTTTTGTTTGTATACTATATAAGTAGAATGTGAGATGAAAGCATTCTACTAGATTCTACATTATTTATGGAAACCCTGTACATTATCGTAATATCTGGTTTAAATATAAAAACTGTTTTGATTCTCATAAGGTAAAAGCCCATTCCTTATTTATGGCATTGTCTTATGAGTATGATTTTATTTCTTAAACTTGTTTTCAAATCGTTTACTCACACCAGTCCCCGACTGACCCAGAGTTTATTTTTCTGTGTTTTCTTTAAACTCTTGGGTATTCATAACACTTGTTATGAATAGACAAGTGATCCAGGTCTTGACTTACTTTTGGAGTAGCTAGATGGGAAGGATCTGAATGTTGGCTTATCTATGTATAATTATCTCCAAGATGTTATGTATAATTATCTGCAAGTTAGTATCACAAATGTTAAGAGTGTAATTTGTGATGAAATGTATCCGTATGTATGAAGTACTCTAATGTACTTGACTTATGATATGCAATATTTTGGGTTGTTATGTTATGATCGAGTTCCGCTATGAGATTCTGAAGTTTTCTGTAGTTTTATCTTCTATCTATCTTTTATTCTTATATAATGATACAACTTCCGAGGTGTTCGAAAGTTGGGTCGTTACATACTTGGAGATCAACGGGTATGCGAGGGCCTTTCCCCTGTATTGGACATATGAGGGAGGAATAATGTGCCTCCGGTTTTGTTCAGACCCAGAACGAACTTGTAAATGGATGTGTGTCTGACATCGAATTTCATTCTGTGTGATTGATAGACATCGGTTGCATAGCGTGAATTGCCTATGTGGCATGCTGAGATGCAAATGATCAAGGCTTCTGTTGAAAAGCAGAGTCTTGTGGTTGATGATCAAAGCACGACTTTATTATAGCGTAGCTTTGTATAGTGTTAATTCGCGAGCCTCACACTGTAACACCCCACGTCCGCTAAAGTCACTCATACCAGGGGAATGCCTTAGTTTCGGTGAAGTATTTTAAGTGAATATAGAACAGTAAAATTACAGCAAGACAGATATAAGTAATACTTGAAAATTTAAAACATCATTTCATTGCAGCGGAAAGTAATACATGTTTGGTTACATCACAAAACCATAAACCAAGTCAAGAACATAATATCCATCTTGATAAAATAGAAGTACATAATCCCACTACATAACTAATAGCCATAAAAGAAAAGATGATCTGGGCTTCACTTCGACGGTCCAAGCTCCAAAGAATAGATACAGCAATCCGATCAAAGCCCACTAGCACCAGGCCCACTCTAATACCCTGGGGTTGGGGGAAAAAGATAAAAACAACGGGGTCAGACATAAGTCTGAGTGAGTCCTATAACCCTAACAATACAATCATTAAAATAACCAGATAAGACATAAGTCGATATACGGTAACGCCTGGGGATCCATGGCTACACCAAGCAGCTTGGCAAACTTAGGATAAACTAAGATAACCGTAAAGACGCATTTACCCACCCAAGGGTAATTACTAAATTACACCGCCCCAGACCTACTCAAAGATAATTCCTACACTGCACCACACCAGTTCTACCTACCCAAGATTAGTTCCTACTTAAAGGTTGATCCCACTAAATGTACTTAGTAATTTTTTTACCCAGTAGTTTCTAGTACCCCTACATAGGTGCCGTCTGCCCCTATCATTACTAGGTGTACCCACTACTCCCAAGCGATCGGCTCCCTAACGTAGATACCCGTGCTGGTCCCACAATGGGGTGTATCATTTCCCCAAAGTGGCAACCTGATAATATCAACGGTGCACGGCTTTATATCTACACGATGCAACAACGATTTACTAACCAGCCCGGGTCCACACACGCATATGAAACCCGTTGGTCCTACGTTGCCACCGCTAACCCGTTTTGGCCTCTTATAGTCAAGCCCAATATGCGTGTCCCGTCACTCGACTTGGGTCGAGCCCACAAAGATACGTTTGGGATATTGGTTGAGATGGGCCCCCACAAGCTACCACTTAAGCTTGTTATTTTATCTAGTGTATCCCACTTAACCCCTTTAACCATGTTCACTCACATGTTATAAATACTTTGGTTAAGTCATTAATCATATTTTAATTACCTTTCAAGGCACCCACTAGATTTCCACATGACACCCAAGTCCTTTACTTAATTCCCTCATGCCACCCGAGGCACTTACTTAACCCCTTAATCATGTTTAATTACATGTCCCACTTTGGTTAAGTATTCTAATCGTGTTTTCTATTGCCACCCAAGGCAACCCACTAGTTTTCTCATGCCACCCAAGGCACCCACTTAACCCTCAAGCCCCACTACATGCTTATATGGTTAAGTGTTTCTTAATTAATTAAGACCGTGATCCTCATAAAGACCTCTCACATTAGACTATCTTTTATGACCGCTGGTTAAGCCGGTTGGGTCCGGGCAGCCTTATGTCATAATCAAGTCTAACCTCGTGTCTTTACATTAATCACGTATTTAGTTTGTGCCTAAGACCTCTCACATTGGGCTAACATTTGTAGCAACTGGTTAAGCCGGTTGGGTCCGGGCAGTTTTACGCTACAACTGAGTCCAACCTCGTGTCTTAGTCGATTAATTACACCTAATTAATCACCCTCATAATTTATATTAATTATCCCTAATTAATATCAAGTTTTTCATAACATGGGTAGACCTAACTCAATAGGTAAATTCCCATGGGGTAGACCTAACTCAATAGGTAAATTCCCACTTATGTTAATTTATTTTTATGGTATGCTTAATCATACCCAACCATACTTTAATTAATATATTTATTAACCCCATCGTTCCCCACGCAAATCGTTCTCATTTCACGACATAATAAAAAGGGAAGATCCATCACAAATATCATGGGTTTTAGCCAAATCTTAGCATATAACTTTGTCATGGGTTAAGAGGATGTCAACTTGCATATATGAGCATATATTAACCCAACTACATTTAACCCAAACTTGCATATTATCGCACATGACTTGCATAACTTATTGCATATGAACTTGCATATTATCATACACATATCTTGCATAACATGTTGAACTTGCATAAACACACATAACTTGCATAACATGTTGGACTTGCATATAAGCATTCTCACAACTTGCATAACATTCACATACTTGCATATTAACCAACATGTAACTTGCATAGCATATCTTGTATATTAACATACATGTAACTTGCATATTAACAAACATGTAACTTGCATAGCATATATTATCATACATGTAACTTGCATATGGACTTGTTTAACATGCATAAACCCACTTGTTAAATATGCATAAAACAACTTATTAATCATGCATATTATCACATACTTAGCATGCATAGAATCACATACTAAACTTGCATAATATCATAAACTTAGCATGCATAGAATCACATACTCATCATGCATAATATCACCTACTTAGCATGCATAGAATCACATACTCATCATGCATAAAACCACATACTTAACTTGCATAAAATCAATTACTTATTATGCATAAACCCACATATCCAACTTGCATAAACTCTCATATTCAACATAAACTTACATATTCAACATAAACTTACATATTCAACATAAACTTACATATTCAACATAAACTTACATATTATACATAGATTAGCATATCATTACAAATGATTCAAACACACAAATCCGCATTCAAGACCATATGTCTCATTACACCTAATCTACTTATCTTAACAATTGATCATCAAAG
Organism: Allium sativum; assembly: GCA_030737875.1. Taxonomy (NCBI): domain Eukaryota; kingdom Viridiplantae; phylum Streptophyta; class Magnoliopsida; order Asparagales; family Amaryllidaceae; genus Allium; species Allium sativum. The sequence continues at coordinate 918,899,392 of CM060922.1, forward strand.
TGATAGAAACTCACCAAAACACAATTAGCAAGCTAATGAAGAAGATTAAGATACTTAGAATGGATTAGAGATTGATTAGAGCTTGCTTTCCTCTTCATTGATTTGTGGAGGCCATGACCAAGTTTCATTTTGCCATAGTTTAGTTACTAGGTTTAATTATGAATGAATTAGGGTAGGGTTAGGGTGTTATTTATAGGATTAGGTTGCATTTTAGACCCTTAGATTAACCCTAGATTAATTTAGGACCATTAGATCCGTCAGATCCAAGAAGCTTCCAGAACTAGCCCACCAAGCCAGCCCAAGAACACAAACTGGTGCACCCAGTTTCTCTGGGCGTCGCACCCTGTCGACAGGCAAGTCGACAGGCATGTCGACACCCCTGTCGACAGGCCTGTCGACAGCCCTGTCGACATGGGTTGGGCGGGAATCTTCCCGCCTGGCCCCGCCTGTCCAATTTGAAATCTGAATTTTAAATTCTTAATTCTGTTTTAGTTTTCAAATTTTCTGCAAACTTCATCGGGCCATAACTGGGCCATACGGACTCCGATTTTCGAAAACTCGGACTCTATTTCGCGTATTTTTCCGAGACGAACGCAATGACGCAGCCCGTTTCCCCCAATTCTCACCTTTGAGATTATATATTCTGTAATTAGTGAATTTTAGCATTAACCGAAATTCGGGGTGTTACATTCTCCCCTCCTTAAAGGATTTCGTCCCCGAAATCTCTAAGCTAAGGAGAATGCATACCCTACCATCCAAACAATCCATCTACTCAAATCATCACCCACGGGCATCCATTGTCCTTAAAACAATTTCTAATGATGTATGAGCATATGCGAAAAGTGTGTGTATATGTTCCCTATCTAATGTACGAACATATGCAAACCATGATAGTGTCATGTATCCAATATGTATGCGAGATAACCCTATCGACACATACAGTATCTATATGAGTGCACAATCATTCACCAAAATGCATCATCCATATGATACCACAATCATTATACATCCATAAATATAGCTAACTACACACAATTTTATGCAATATGCAATATGGAGTGATTGAGCCGATCTAGTGCCTAGAGTGTGTATATATGCATCCACGAGCAACCACTAGCAAACACTTGCATCCACTTGCATCCATCAACCATAACATGTCTCAAACACATGTTTCAACCATAGGTTTTCCCTATCTAAAGGTCAAACAGGACTAATCGAGAGGACATACTAAAGATAAGGTAAGTACAAGGCAAGCGATAAAGGAGAAGTTAAAAGACATACTCTCCAAAAAGAAATGGATACAAAGAACGCATCTTCGCTTCCGTCTCCCAAGTAGCATTTCTTTCGTCATCTCCTCATCGCACTCTAGCTAGCTGAACTTCTTTGTTCCTCAACTTCCTAGTCTCTGACCCAATGATGCGAGTAGGAGCTCGTCGAATCGTCTCATCGCGCCCCAACTCTGCTTCTTTAAGCAAACTCGGCTCTACCACCTCAGCGGTTTTATGTAAGCACTTCCTCAAATGGGACACATGAAATACACCCGGTACACCACTAAGTTTGCCAGGCAACTCCACTCTATATGCCATCTGCCCAATTCTTTCCTTAATGGGAAATGGCCCTACAAACCTTGGTACTCACTTCCTAACAGATCCAAAGTGAACCACATTCCGTAACGGAGATACTTTGATAAAAAGCATGTCCTAATATCAAACTCAAGCTCTGTTCTCCTCTTGTCCACATAAGATCCCGCCGCTTTCATCCTTCTTCGAATCAAACCAATCTTCTCTGAAGACTCTCTAATCTCATCGGCCTAACCAAGATCTTCCCCGTAGATTCCCACCAATCTGTAGGTGATCAACAAGGCCTTCCATAAAGAGCTTCAAAAGGAGTCATACCAATACTGGACTGAAAGCTGCTATTATATGCGAACTCCACCCATGGAAGATGCTCTTCCCATGTACCTCCAAAATCCAAAATACATAACCTCAAAAGATCTTCTAGATACGGTTCACCCTCTTGGTCTGACCGTCCGTCTGAGGATGATATGCGGTGCTCAAACCCAACTGAGTCCCTACCGCCTCTTGCAAACTCTTTCAAAACTCACTAGTGAAGATAGGATCTCGATCGCTCACTATACTGGAAGGTACACCATGCAATCTAATAATCTCTCGAAGGTAAACTGAAGCTAGACATGTAATAGTCCTCTTGCTCTTCACGGGTATGAAATGGCACACTTAGTAAGTCTATCTACCATAAGCCCAATCCCCGTATTACCCTTCCTTTATTTCGGTAATCCAATGAGACACTATCCTACTTCCTATTTCGGAACTTCCAACGGGTGAAGCAACCCTCCAGGTTTCTTCTGTTCCACTTTCACTTGTTAGCATACCAAGCATCTAGCGACATACTTGGCCACGTCTTTCTTCATATTGGCCAAAAAGAAAACTCGCCTCATGTCTTGGTACATCTTGTCCCTACCGGTATGAATGGTCATCTTCGACCGATGTGTATCATCAAGTATAGCCTTCCTTAAATTCTCGTCTTGCGGTACACAAAGTCTACCGTCTCTACGCAACCACCCCTTACCATCTAGGGTGTATCTTATTCAAAATGCTGGACGACTCCCCTCCTTATGAGCTTCTTTACTAACTCAACCAATTGTGGGTCGTCTCGCTGTGCTCCGCCAATACGCCCCAAAAGAGTAGGCCTAACCTCCAAGGAGGCTAGCGAACCGGATACAAAATCAACGGAAGGTCTAAAGTCAACGGACAACCTTTTTCTTCTTAAGGCGTCTGCTACCATGCTTCCCTAGTTAGGGGTATACGCTATCCCAACTCATAAGATGCTAAGAATCCTATCCAAAATCGTCACAACTGTCCATCTCTCACGCAGACCACCCTAGTCGAATTCGACATCCCCAAAATGCATGCCCCAAAGGCCGAAACCAATATCAGACAAACACCCAAGGGATATCTCCTTCGAGTTCAGGCAACCTACGTGAGATGATACTAAAAATAATAATAATAATGGCTAAACAATTAAGCCTTTGACCAACTTTGGATGTCCTTGCCAGTCTCACTCCAAAACCACCGTTTTATCCCATAACTGGCTTTGCTCAACCTATTGAGCACATATGAAAACTTATTTCACTCCTAGAAAAGACCAAGATGTCATTTACAAAGGCCATCACAAACTTATTTAGGTACTCCCTGAACACCCTTCTCTTCCAATCAACAAAGTATGCGGGGGCATTCGTCAAACCAAATAGCATCACCAGCCACTCATAAAACCATCCGGAGTCCTAAAGGCAATCTTCTCTATACTATCGTCAGCCACTCTCAACTGACGAAACCATTGGCTTAGTCCAACTGCGAAAATACTGAGGCGCCAACCAACTGATCAAAGAGATCATCAATCTTCGGTAATGGGTGTCTATTCTTCTTTGTGGGTTTATTTAGTTCTCTTTAGCCTACACAAAGTCTGAGGGACCCATCCGCCTTCGTGGCAAAAACTACTGGAGCGCCCCACTCCGATATACTTCTTCTTATGAACCCCTTCTCAAGCAATCGCCTACTTACTTATGGAGTTTCCTCCTCTCACGAGGAGCCTTGTGGCACACTGGCCAAGTCACTGGTTTGGCATTGTTTACCAGATATATTCGGAAGTAAATCTCTCGTTCCGGAAGTAAGCCCTTCCCCTTCTCAAACACATCCGAGTTTTCCCGGACCACTTCTAACAGACCACAAACTCTCGACCGACGTGTCAAGCGATTCTAGATATCTTAGCATAACAGATTCTATGGGATTACAAGAGATCTCGAGAGTGTTACCCAAGCGGGTCATAAGCCTAACAACTCTCCCTTCAAAATCAAGAACGGCACCCCTTCTGGATAACCAGTTCATGCCCAAAACTAACCCATAGTCCGTGAAGCCCAACAAGCATCACATCTAAACTCAACGCTAAGTATAGCAACTTCCAAACCCAAACACATCATGGAGCCCAATTGGGTTTGAAACAACTAAGGGATCACCTACCAAACTGGTGTCTAAGTGCAGTGATTCAACTAACAATGATGAGATAAACGAACTCGATACATCAGAATCAAATAAAGTGTGGATCAGATAACAAAGAAATCCAAATTCCAACCTAGACGGTCTTATCCCCATCCGGCATCCTAGCCGTGAGGAAATATAACTATTCTCCAGAAGATTCCATACCTTGCCCTTGCTTCTTTGTTCAATCCTAATAAGGTGTCCTATTCCCCCCCCCAAAGGATAACTACTAGCCTTCTCCTTCCCATTCTCCACTCGTAACCTCCCATCAATGAGGCTTCGTCCTTTATTAACCAAACAACTATTAGAGCCTTCCTCCCATCGTCCATCCAATAAGTACCTACAAGTCCTCCTCCTTCTTGAACCAACTTCTAATCTGATTTACGCCTAAGTCCCTTGAAGCGGTTTTCCATTCTTATTTATCTTAGAAAGATCAGCTACACACGGAGGGGAAACTCAAATCGAGAGAGAAAGAGATTCAAACGGAGAATTCGAAAGATAAAGATATGGCTATCGGGGATTATGCTTTTCTCTCAAAAACTTTTCTCTTAAAAGACATGTTTTTGAAAATACTCCTTCAAAAATTTTCTTAGAAAAATAGTTTTTCTAAAATTTTTATCTGTTCCGGTAACCTTAAGCTCTGATACCACGTGTAACACCCCACGTCCGCTAAAGTCACTCATACCAGGGGAATGCCTTAGTTTCGGTGAAGTATTTTAAGTGAATATAGAACAGTAAAATTACAGCAAGACAGATATAAGTAATACTTGAAAATTTAAAACATCATTTCATTGCAGCGGAAAGTAATACATGTTTGGTTACATCACAAAACCATAAACCAAGTCAAGAACATAATATCCATCTTGATAAAATAGAAGTACATAATCCCACTACATAACTAATAGCCATAAAAGAAAAGATGATCTGGGCTTCACTTCGACGGTCCAAGCTCCAAAGAATAGATACAGCAATCCGATCAAAGCCCACTAGCACCAGGCCCACTCTAATACCCTGGGGTTGGGGGAAAAAGATAAAAACAACGGGGTCAGACATAAGTCTGAGTGAGTCCTATAACCCTAACAATACAATCATTAAAATAACCAGATAAGACATAAGTCGATATACGGTAACGCCTGGGGATCCATGGCTACACCAAGCAGCTTGGCAAACTTAGGATAAACTAAGATAACCGTAAAGACGCATTTACCCACCCAAGGGTAATTACTAAATTACACCGCCCCAGACCTACTCAAAGATAATTCCTACACTGCACCACACCAGTTCTACCTACCCAAGATTAGTTCCTACTTAAAGGTTGATCCCACTAAATGTACTTAGTAATTTTTTTACCCAGTAGTTTCTAGTACCCCTACATAGGTGCCGTCTGCCCCTATCATTACTAGGTGTACCCACTACTCCCAAGCGATCGGCTCCCTAACGTAGATACCCGTGCTGGTCCCACAATGGGGTGTATCATTTCCCCAAAGTGGCAACCTGATAATATCAACGGTGCACGGCTTTATATCTACACGATGCAACAACGATTTACTAACCAGCCCGGGTCCACACACGCATATGAAACCCGTTGGTCCTACGTTGCCACCGCTAACCCGTTTTGGCCTCTTATAGTCAAGCCCAATATGCGTGTCCCGTCACTCGACTTGGGTCGAGCCCACAAAGATACGTTTGGGATATTGGTTGAGATGGGCCCCCACAAGCTACCACTTAAGCTTGTTATTTTATCTAGTGTATCCCACTTAACCCCTTTAACCATGTTCACTCACATGTTATAAATACTTTGGTTAAGTCATTAATCATATTTTAATTACCTTTCAAGGCACCCACTAGATTTCCACATGACACCCAAGTCCTTTACTTAATTCCCTCATGCCACCCGAGGCACTTACTTAACCCCTTAATCATGTTTAATTACATGTCCCACTTTGGTTAAGTATTCTAATCGTGTTTTCTATTGCCACCCAAGGCAACCCACTAGTTTTCTCATGCCACCCAAGGCACCCACTTAACCCTCAAGCCCCACTACATGCTTATATGGTTAAGTGTTTCTTAATTAATTAAGACCGTGATCCTCATAAAGACCTCTCACATTAGACTATCTTTTATGACCGCTGGTTAAGCCGGTTGGGTCCGGGCAGCCTTATGTCATAATCAAGTCTAACCTCGTGTCTTTACATTAATCACGTATTTAGTTTGTGCCTAAGACCTCTCACATTGGGCTAACATTTGTAGCAACTGGTTAAGCCGGTTAGGTCCGGGCAGTTTTACGCTACAACTGAGTCCAACCTCGTGTCTTAGTCGATTAATTACACCTAATTAATCACCCTCATAATTTATATTAATTATCCCTAATTAATATCAAGTTTTTCATAACATGGGTAGACCTAACTCAATAGGTAAATTCCCATGGGGTAGACCTAACTCAATAGGTAAATTCCCACTTATGTTAATTTATTTTTATGGTATGCTTAATCATACCCAACCATACTTTAATTAATATATTTATTAACCCCATCGTTCCCCACGCAAATCGTTCTCATTTCACGACATAATAAAAAGGGAAGATCCATCACAAATATCATGGGTTTTAGCCAAATCTTAGCATATAACTTTGTCATGGGTTAAGAGGATGTCAACTTGCATATATGAGCATATATTAACCCAACTACATTTAACCCAAACTTGCATATTATCGCACATGACTTGCATAACTTATTGCATATGAACTTGCATATTATCATACACATATCTTGCATAACATGTTGAACTTGCATAAACACACATAACTTGCATAACATGTTGGACTTGCATATAAGCATTCTCACAACTTGCATAACATTCACATACTTGCATATTAACCAACATGTAACTTGCATAGCATATCTTGTATATTAACATACATGTAACTTGCATATTAACAAACATGTAACTTGCATAGCATATATTATCATACATGTAACTTGCATATGGACTTGTTTAACATGCATAAACCCACTTGTTAAATATGCATAAAACAACTTATTAATCATGCATATTATCACATACTTAGCATGCATAGAATCACATACTAAACTTGCATAATATCATAAACTTAGCATGCATAGAATCACATACTCATCATGCATAATATCACCTACTTAGCATGCATAGAATCACATACTCATCATGCATAAAACCACATACTTAACTTGCATAAAATCAATTACTTATTATGCATAAACCCACATATCCAACTTGCATAAACTCTCATATTCAACATAAACTTACATATTCAACATAAACTTACATATTCAACATAAACTTACATATTCAACATAAACTTACATATTATACATAGATTAGCATATCATTACAAATGATTCAAACACACAAATCCGCATTCAAGACCATATGTCTCATTACACCTAATCTACTTATCTTAACAATTGATCATCAAAGTGATAGAAACTCACCAAAACACAATTAGCAAGCTAATGAAGAAGATTAAGATACTTAGAATGGATTAGAGATTGATTAGAGCTTGCTTTCCTCTTCATTGATTTGTGGAGGCCATGACCAAGTTTCATTTTGCCATAGTTTAGTTACTAGGTTTAATTATGAATGAATTAGGGTAGGGTTAGGGTGTTATTTATAGGATTAGGTTGCATTTTAGACCCTTAGATTAACCCTAGATTAATTTAGGACCATTAGATCCGTCAGATCCAAGAAGCTTCCAGAACTAGCCCACCAAGCCAGCCCAAGAACACAAACTGGTGCACCCAGTTTCTCTGGGCGTCGCACCCTGTCGACAGGCATGTCGACACCCCTGTCGACAGGCCTGTCGACAGCCCTGTCGACATGGGTTGGGCGGGAATCTTCCCGCCTGGCCCCGCCTGTCCAATTTGAAATCTGAATTTTAAATTCTTAATTCTGTTTTAGTTTTCAAATTTTCTGCAAACTTCATCGGGCCATAACTGGGCCATACGGACTCCGATTTTCGAAAACTCGGACTCTATTTCGCGTATTTTTCCGAGACGAACGCAATGACGCATCCCGTTTCCCCCAATTCTCACCTTTGAGATTATATATTCTGTAATTAGTGAATTTTAGCATTAACCGAAATTCGGGGTGTTACACACACCCCGATGTGAACCAGATAGGGAGAGGACATCAGGGAGGGCATGCGTTTCCTTCTAGCTAGGAGTGGTGTCAGCGTTTTACTAGCCCTGACATTTTACTTATGTGGATGATGGATTGCGTGGCGCCTCGGTTATACCGGTCGTTCCGGGGCCGATAGTTTGGTCGGGATATGACCAGTTACGCCCCATAGGGCAGGGAAACGTAGTGTTCAGGCATTTTAATCCACATCGTGTGGACCTACCCTGACGATCCAAAGTATTGATAGAGTACTTGCTTGAGGCACGGGCTAGACAGTCTCGAAGTGGTAAGGACGATCCCTTGCCTTGGTTCACAGACGGAAATCTAACTTCCAATACATGACAATTGTGGTTATGATTATAGATCCTAGTATTGGCAACATGATATATGGTACCCATGCCATCTAGGATTGATACATTTATATTTGAAGTTGTTTTATACACTATGCACTTATAATAGTATCAAATGATTTGTTTTAACGTACCAAGCATGTTTGGCTATTATAAGGGAAAACCCTATCCCCTCGGCTTGCGTTGCGTTGTGTGATAGGACCTGGATCTTATAATAGCTTCATTTTTCCAAAAAGCATTGCGCTATTTTGTTATATGCACTGGTATTCTTGGGAGGAAACCTGTTCCGTGTTATACAGCGTGGTCCCTTGATATATCTGATTTAAAGTAAAGTTTTAAATAACTGTTTTAGTTCTCACACTAGTCACATGACTGACCTGGAGTTTATTTTTTTAACCTAAACTCTGGGTGCCCCTGTTTTCCACATGGGCAGCTAGTAGATTTGGTTTTGCAGATTTATATTCACAGGATCCTGGTTTACAGCTGGAATTATATTCGAAAAGCTCTGTATCCGTATATTCCTTTCAGTTGTGTTTTGTATTATTTTTCCGCTGCAGTAATGTATTTAAATCTCTGATGTTTATCAAATGTGTAATATTTATTCATACTCTGTATATTCTTGTATTCTGATGGAATTGTTGTAATAAGCAATGAAATGTTCTGTTTGTGTTCTGATTTATCGGGTTCTCAAAGTCAATCTGGACTTTCCTTTGCGGGGAAGTTCGGGTCGCTTCAAGTTGGGAGTCGGATCTGTGTTGATTTTGGAATGCGGTTGCAGGTGTGACCAGAAAATGTTTTGTCAATTGGAGGAGATTGGCTGAAAATTAAGGCTGATGGTGTAACAATCCCAAACTTCCATGGACCGAAAGTAAGGATAATCATTTGGAATACAACATATTTATAACAACAACAGATCACAGATAACATCATAACACATAATTATTGCAGCGGAGAAATAAATGTCATAAACATCACATCAACAGAACCACAGAGTACGCAGTTTTACAGGATACAACTTAACAAAATAAAAGTCTGAATAAAGGAGATAAGTCCCAACTCCAAACGTACATCAAAATACAGAATGGAATAAAGTCTCTAAAGCAAAAGATAAAGATAAAAGGAGAGTCTTCGTCTTCTTCTTCCAAGCAGTCTTCAATCCAGAAAATGTCTTCCTAAAAACCTGCTACTTGGCTGCTCGTGTAAATAGAGGGCACCCGAGTTTGCAAAGTGAAACAAACATCGAGTCAGTCGTGAGACTGGTATGAGAAATCATTCTACACTAACTATCAATATGGAGAATCATAGGACCACGCCGCTAACGCGGAACGGGTTTACTCCATTTGATTGCCAGTGCATGATTTTGTAAAGTTTATACAAAAACAACGAAATGACTTTTGAAAAATGAAATCATTATAAGACTCAGGTCCTATCACACAATGCAACGCAAACCGGAAGATAGAGTTTTTCCTTATAATTATCAAACATGACTTGTTACGTATAAAATAATTTTTTTAATATTATTATTAGTGTCTAAGTAGTTTTAAAATATTTCAATATAAATATATCAATCCTAGACGACATAGGTACCATATACTATGTCACCATATATAAGTTTACAATCAAGACCGTAATGTCGTATTGGAAATTGGTTTTCTGTCATGAAATCGAGGCTAGGGATCGTCCTCTCCGATTCGAGACACTCTAGCAAATGCCTCAGGATTACACCAATGGGAAACCCTTGGATCTTCAGGGTCGGTCCCCACCTAACGGTAGTGGATTGGCAATTCCCGAACACATGCTTCCCGGTTCCTTTGAACCTCCATATGGCCACTAACAACCTATAAATCCGAGGTACCTCAATCCATCATCCACATAAGTAAAATGTCAACCAGTTTAAGCACTGACACTACCCGTAGCTAGAAAGAAACGTGTGCACTCCCTGCAGTCCATATCCCGTTTTTGACTCATACCGGGGTGTAAGGCTCGCGAAGTCACGCTATACTCAAAGCTACGCCTAAACATGCTATGCTTTGATCATCAACCACAAGGCATGCTTTTCAACAAAGCCTTGATCATCTACATCTTGGCGTGCCACATTGACAATTTACGCCATGCTATCGATAAATATTAATATACACCAGGGTGTTAAGAAGAGAATGAATTCTCCACCACCAATCAGATATACATTAACAAAAAATCAATTTAATTACATGAAATGAATTCCAACGTCAGACACGCATCCATTTACAAGTCCGTTCTGGGTCTGAACGAAACCGGAAACACCTGAGAGGTTCTCGCTTATCCGTACAACCAACACATGCGTCCGGACAACTACTGCTTCAACCCCTTCCTAGGAGATAGTCAGTCCAAGGCGTCAGTAGTCGTCGTCCATTCGATGTGAAGATCGCCGGTCTTCAACCACCGTCTTCTATATTTCTGATTTAATCGTCATGTAATTGTTTGAAATGAATTGAACTCGGTCTTTTCAAATAACCCTCCCACAATTATCATTTAAATCATTTTATATCGTTAATATCTATATATAATGATTTATCGCTATTTTTATTTATTCAAAAGTAGCTCAAAACAATAAAACGACGCTTCGGATCAGTGGGCTGCCCAGGCGCTGTTTTTACCAAATTTTGATTTACACATATCTTGAAATCTAACCATCGGATTTTGGTGAAATTTATACCGTTGGAAAGCTCTTCCCAAAGCGGTCCTAACGGTTCTAGTTTTGGGAAGATCCAACGGTCGGATTTTTCAGTATAATCGTTTGAAGTTACGATTGCCGATACACGAACTGCCACGCTCGTTTCGTTTAAATTCTATGTTTATACTTATATATATAAATATAATCGTTTGGCGATTTTAATTATAAAAAATCCATTCTCTTTATCACAACTAAAATGACGATAAAAATATCGCTTTAAAATCTCTGTTTTTATTTATATCAAAATTATAAACAAAATCCATCCTTTAAACTAATGTTTTTATTCACATCTAAATATAAACATAATGTCACTTTACTTTATTTATGTTTTATTTACACTAAATGTAAATAAAATATTCCTTTTCCTTTTTACTCATTTACACAAAATATAAATAAATGTGATCTTTTCTATACAGATTTATTTGCCCTAAAGGTAAATGAAGATCTTTTTTTTTCTTTTTCTTATTTATTTGCCTACATGTAAATTAGAGTTCACTTTTCCTTTTTCTTATTTATTTACCCTATATGTAAATAAATGTTACTTTTCACTATATGTAAATAAATGATACTTCTTCTTACTCTTATTTATTTACACTTTATGTAAATAAATGCTACTTTTTCATTTTCTTATTTATTTACACTAGTTGTAAATAAATGTCACTTTTCCATATTCTTATTTATTTACACTAGTTGTAAATAAATGCTACTGCAAAATCTGTTCTTTTTATTCTACATAGAAATGTAAATAAATATCATCGCAAAATTTGTTCTTTTTATTTACATAGAAAATGTGAATAAAACTCTATCGCTAACTTTGTTCTTTTTATTCAAATAAGAAATGTGAATAAAACTCTATCGCTAACTTTGTTCTTTTTATTCACATAAGAAATGTGAATAAAACTCTATCGCTAACTTTGTTCTTTTTATTCACATGAGAAATGTGAATAAAACTCTATCGCTAACTTTGTTCTTTTTATTCAAATAAGGAATGTGAATAAAACTCTATCGCTAACTTTGTTCTTTTTATTCATATAAGAAAGTTTCATCGTTAGGTGGTTCATTTGATTTACACACGAAATGTAGATAAAATCCCTTTTTCCATAATCTAGTTTTATTCTTTTTTTTTATTTACAAGTGTAATGTAAATAAACACACTTTTCAATATCAAGTTTTTATCCATTTCATTTACAAGTGTAATTTAAAATGTAAACAATATTCTACTTTTCAAGTTTTGTTCTTTTTTTTAATTACAAAGAAATGTAAATAAAATTCTACTTTCAAGTTTTGTTCTTTTTTTTAATTTACAAAGAAATGTAAATAAAAATCAATGTCAAGTTTTGTTCTCTTTTTCTACAACGATATGTAAATAAAAATCAATGTATTAACATAGCGCTAAAAGTAAGGTTCCATTTTCAATGTCATAACACTACCCAAAACATAAGGCTCAATTTCAATGTGATAACACTACGCTAAATATAAGGTTCATTTTCATGTCATAACATTACACTAAATATAAGGTCCATTTTCTATGATGAATTGACAACTAAATCAATTCGAATAAAAGGGAAAATAAAAGTGATAACATAAAATGACAAATCATATTTCTTTATTATGAATTGATAAATTAGATCAATTCAAATCAAACAAAAGTGATAACATAAGAGATGACAATCATATTTCTTTTATTTTTGAATTGATAAAATAGATCAATTCAAAATAAACAAAAAGTGATAACATAAGAGGTGACAATCATATGGATCTATAATTATCCATCATAACAACATATCAAACATCACTAATCATATCGAAACAAAATAGATCTGAAGCTTAATCATGTGATTATTACATCACAACAAATTAATTAAATTAATTAATTTATTTAAACAAAGAAATCTCACAGTTATAGATCCGCTTTGGATTTGGCCAAAAATTAGACTTGTTCAGAATTGTCCCTAATCTGTATAGAAAAATAGCCTTCTGCGTCACGAGTCCAACGCTTAAGAAATCGTCAAATTCTGATTCAGAACGAATGAGATATGAATTATTTAAGTTAGAAAGTATTTTAGTTTTAAATTAATTAAATAATTAATTAAAGAAACACCACCTTTCTTTACGCAGAATAAAGGCCGCCGAATTCCACTTCTTTGTTCAATCCTAGGGTTCGATTTTTCTCGCCGTTCGGGCTGCTGGGGGACGATCAGGTAGTGCGATAGGGAAGGGGGAGGTGAGGCGTGTGTTCGCCGGTGATGGGGGGTAGTTCGGTGGCGGCAAGGGGTCAGGGCGGTGGTCGCAAGGCCGACGGTTTGGGTGGTCGAGGCGGAAGCTACAGGCGACGAGAAGGGTGATGGCTGGTACTGATGGAAAGCTTGTAAAGGGAGCTTCGATGTGGTGAGAGAATTGGGTTTTAATTCGTTGAGATGGGGAAGAATTTAGAGGATGAAGATTCGAGCTCTCATGACCATACGTTGAAGGTGGCGGCTGATTAGAATGATGGTGAATAGTGTTTTGCTTTTAGGGTTTTTTATTTTATAATGTTTTTAGTGAATTTTTACAAAAAAATCCATATCTCTTAAACTGTTTTGATTCCAGCCCAGAAGAAGGTGTCCTTAGCCAATAACCCATATTTCGGATCCAACGGGCCAGGTCCTGTCAGCCCAAACGGCTGTCTGTGGCCTGTTTTAGTTAAATTAATATTTAAATCCTTTATTAAATTAATCCGTTCACACAAATAAATTCACCGAGGCCACATACGGACTCAGAAAAATCCAGAAAAAATATATTTATCTTCGTTATGACGATACGGTCCTAACAAAACTAATTTCATCGAATTCTGAGACTGTTTGCAAAATGGCTATTTTTGAGTCGATCAAATTTGACTGAATTGAACAAAACACAGTTTCTTTCGCCGCGCTCACATATTAATTCAGAAAATTCTAAAAATTGACATCTAGCAATAATTTGACATTCTGGTTTCAACAAAAGTGGTTTCATCAAAAACAGAGGTCGTTTGAAAATTGACTATTTTCCTTGGCTTTAATATTATTTAAAAATGAAATTTTAAATTATGGTACATTTTTCCACCAAATTATTTAAAATAAAATTTTTAAATTAGTTTGGATTTTCGGGTCATTACAATCTCCCCCATTTAAGCACTTTTCGTCCCTGAAAAGGAAACAAAGTAAAGTAGGAAACAAGACGGAAAATGTAAATTGTGGTTAATGTACCTTAACACAAGAGTTATTCGGAGATGTCCACTCTGCACTCGGGGTAAGCCTTTTTGATGTTGTCCTCTATCTCCCAAGTACAGTCTCCAGGATCCCCGCTCCACTGCACCTTGACTAGGTGGATCCTCTTGTTTCTCAGCACTCGGGTTTCTTTGCCAACGATTTTCACTAGCTCCCTCCTTACTGCTAAGTTCGGAGTAATCTCCAATTATTTTTGTGCTTCTTCCTCCACAACTAAGTCTGGGTCATGAACATGTTTGCGGAGTTGAGACACATGAAATACATCATGCACCCCAGGCAACCAGTCAGGCAGCTGCACTCTATAAGCGAGAGTACCAATCCTTTCGAGGATAGGAAATGGAACAATGAATCGCGGTGCCAACTTTCCAGTCTTCCCAAAATGAACCACGCCTCTCAATGGAGAAACCCTCAAGTGAACATAATCGCCAACAAAAAATTCTAAATCCCTTCTTCGCTGGTCTGCATAGCTCTTCTGTCGGCTCTGAGCAGTCAATAGGCGCTTCTTAATAAGATCAACCTGGTCAGATGCTTCACGAACCATGTCGGGGCCCAAGATTAATCGATTTCCTGGCTCCACCCAACATGCTGGAGATCTGCATGGTCTGCCATATAGTAATTCAAACTGAGACATCTTCAAGATTGTTTGGTAGCTGTTATTATAAGAGAACTCCACCAAGTGCAAGTGATCCTCCCATGAACCACCAAAGTCAAGAATGCACGCTCGCAACAAATCTTCCAATATGCGGTTCACTCTCTCAGTCTGGCCATCTGTCTGAGGGTGATAAGCAGTGCTCAGATTCAATTTATTCCCTAGCTCCTCTTGGAAAGCTTCCCAGAATTTGCTAGTAAATATAGGATCCCGATCACTAACGATGCTTTTGGGAACTCCATGTAGTCTGACAATCTCTTTGACATAAAGCTGCGCCAGACTTCGAGCTGTTCTATTGGACCTGACAGGGATGAAATGGGCAGATTTCGTTTAGCGGTCTACAATCACCCATGTGCTATCATTCCCTTTTCTGCTTCGGGGCAAGCCATCAATAAAGTCCATAGAAATTTCCTCCCACTTCCAACCAGGAACTCCTAGCGGTTGCAACAAACCCGCCAGTTTTTATTGATCACTTTTAACTTGCTGACAAGTAGGACATCTAGCAACGTAAATAGAAATATCTCTCTTCATGGACCTCCACCAAAATGTGCGCTTGAGGTCGTGATACATCTTGCTCACCCCAGGGTGAATACTAAGCTTAGATTTATGACATTCATCCATGACCTCCCTTCTGAGCTTAGAATCGTATGGGACACAAATTCAACATAATAGCCTCAGAACCCCTTTGTCATCAATTTGAAAACTCATGGTTTCGCCATCATGAATACTTTTGATAATCCTCTGAATAAATTTATCATCCTTCGGAAGAGCAGAGACTTTATCAATCATAGTAGGAGTGATAATGAGATTGGCGAGAATGAGTTTGTCGCTATCCGCATTCTTTCTACTGAGCGCATCAGCTACAACGTTGGCTTTCCCTGGAGTATATAGGATATCCGGATCATAGGCTGCAAGAAATTCAACCCAGCGTTGCTGCCTTATATTCAAGTCTTTTTGGGTAAATAGATGCTTCAAGGATTTGTGATCCGTATATATTTCGAACTTCTCACCCAAGAGATAGTGCCTCCATATTTTAAGAGCAAATACAATAGCCATTAGCTCAAGATCATGCGTGGCATAATTCTTCTCATGCGGTTTCAATTGGCGGCTAGCATATGCGACCCCTTTATCCCTTTGCATCAGCACCGCACCAATACCTTAAATAGATAAGGGTTAACAATGTTAAAATGAGATTTGACATTAAAAGAAAATGTTATCTCTGACATGTTGATTTATATAAAAGAAACAACCTTGTTTAGAAGCGTCGGTCCAGACTTTCAAATCCTGATTACCATCTATGATGGTCAACACAGGAGCATTGGTCAACCTCCTTTTTAGATCTTAGAAAGCTGTCTCGCATTCGGGTGCCCAAATGAATTTTGTATGCTTCTTGGTCAGGTTTGTCAATGGACAAGCTACCTTCAAAAAATCTTTGACAAATTTCCGATAGTAGCAAGCCAGTCCTAAGAAATTCTGACCTCTGTGGGAGTTTGAGGCTGCTTCCATTCTTGGATGGCTGAGATCTTTCCTGGATCTACTGAGATGCCTTCTTTTGATACGACATGGCCGAGGAATTTCACTTCTTCTTGCCAGAATATGCATTTGGAGAATTTGGCTTTCAGCACATTTCTTCGCAAGATCTCCAAGACTTCTCTCAGATGTTGTTCGTGCTCAGCAGTGGATTTAGAAAAGATGAGGATGTCATCTATGAACACCAGCACGAATTTATTTAAAACATCTCTGAACACTCTATTCATCAGATCAACAAAGTATGCTGGAGCAATACATAGACCGAAAGGCATTACTAGCCATTCATAAAATATATCCGGTCCACTGAAAGTAGTTAAAGACACACACTCCTCTGCAATGCGAATTTGATGGAAACCTGTAGCTAGGTCCATCCTAGAGAATACTTGTGCTCCATCCAAGCGGTCAAGCAGGTCATCAATACGTGGCAGTGGATATTTGTTTTTCAGCGTTTGTTTATTAAGGCCACGGTAGTCCACACATAGCCTGAGGGTACCGTCTGACTTTGGGACAAACACCACTGCTGCGCCCCACTCTGAGAAGCTGGGCCTGATCAGACCCTTCCACAAAAGCTGCTTGGTTTGATTTCTCAGCTCCTCCTTTTCTTTTGGCGACATTCTCCGAATAGGATGTACGACAGGCCTTGCATTCAGAGCTAAGTCAATTCTGAAGCTGATTTATCTATGCGGAGGTAAGCCCTCAACTTCTTTGAATACATCGGCGTAATCTTTGACGACAAGGATATCCTCAATAGAAGTAGGGGTAACTTCTAGAGAAGACCAGAATTCTTTTCTGTCGGTGGCTGAGCTGTGGCATGGGATAGTAATATTTCCTAGCTTAGTTTTAACTTTGATGATTCTCTCCGCACATATTAACTCTGCCTCATACTTTGTTAGCCAATCGATCCCCAGTATGACATCATAAACGGAGAAATTCATGATGATCAAATCAAAGGGGAACTGGTAGCAAGAGTAAGAAACAGGTACTCTACAATACTGATCGAGAATAAGAGAACCTCCTATCAGACTATTAGCTCTAATCAATTCTTTAAGTTTCCTTGGTTTTAGTTTTAACTTTTTAATTGCATCATTAGAGATAAAACTTCATGCGGCACCAGTATCAAATAAGATAGTAATGGGAATGTTCTTAATATTAAGAGTACCTCCTAAGACATCGGGTTTACCTGCACCCTCGGTAGAAGTTGGTGCAACCGCTCCTTCATAGACATGTGCCACTTCAGTTTTCTTCAGTAGGGGACAATTTCTGGCAAAGTGCCCTGGCTTATGGCAGTTATAGCAATCCTGAGTGTTCCGGGGGTTCTGGCCACGATTCTGAGAACTCTGGCTAGGTCCAGATTTGCTCCTCTTAACTCTTTTAGGAGCTTTGCACTCGGACTCAAAATGCCCAGTCTTGCCGCAATTATAGCATGTCACCTTGCTCCTGTCCCTCTTCTTCCCTTGAGGCTTAGCAACAGAAGAATTGCCTGCCTCCGGTTTCCTATCCGCTTGCTCCTTCTTGTTGTTGCTTTTATTTTTCACTCTATCCTGCTGTCCAGACTCATCATTCTCCTCGTAGCGGCAAGCCATCTCTACTACTTCATTGAATGGGAGCTTGATATGAGCAGTGACTCTGTTCAAATATTTCTTTGAAAGGCCCTTGTTAAATCTTTTATTCTTCTCGGTTGGATCTTGAATCAATCCAGGTGCATAACGGGAGAGCTCATCGAACTTCCTCAAATACTCAGAAACAGACAAACTTCCTTGCTGTAAATTGACGAATTGCTCGCGGAGACGCTCCCTTGCTTGTGGAGGAACATACTTGTCATAGAAGAGCTCTTTAAATTTGGCCCAAGACATGTTGGTCACATCATTGCAAATCTTGACCGTATCCCACCAATGTCCAGCTTCATCTTTTAATTGCCACACTGCCAGAAAACGCTTTCACTGATCCTCTAATTCTAAGCCCTCTAAGATCTTTTCACAGTCCTTAAGCCATGACTCTGCCTGAATCGCAAACTCTCGCCCCGTGAAAGGTACACCTCCTAGATTTCTGAATTTCTTTGACATTCTCTCCAAGTCGAAGGGCTGTGGGGGTGGTTGTGCTACGACCTATGAAGTAGGCTGTTCCTGAGTAATGGGGGTCTCGTCTCTAGTTGGCCCTCTAGCTCCCCCTCGGGCTCCTCCTCTGGCCCCGCCTCGAGCTCCACCTCGGGCTCCACCCCGGGCTGTTCTTGCTCTAGTATCCATTTAAATCAGTCTGTACCATCAAGGAAAGAGTCAGACCAACAGAAATGAAAGGTTTTGAGGAAAGATAAGATAAGGAAAAAGTTAAAATATGACGATGTAATGACTGATAAGTATGTGTTATTCTAATGTGCTCATTCTAGGACATTACTAGTCCTATCTCTAATGAGCTACTTGCCTTAGAATAATGTGGATTCTATCTAGAAGAATTGTTTTAAATATGTTATATTCCAAAGCTAAGGTTAAACTTAAGCTCTGATACCAACTGTGACAACCCCAAACTTCCGTGGACCGAAAGTAAGGATAATCATTTGGAATACAACATATTTATAACAACAACAAATCACAGATAACATCATAACACATAATTATTGGAGCGGAGAAATAAATGTCATAAACATCACATCAACAGAACCACAGAGTACGCAGTTTTACAAGATACAACTTAGCAAAATAAAAGTCTGAATAAAGGAGATAAGTCCCAACTCCAAACGTACATCAAAATACAGAATGGAATAAAGTCTCTAAAGCAAAGATAAAGATAAAAGGAG
Organism: Allium sativum; assembly: GCA_030737875.1. Classification (NCBI taxonomy): domain Eukaryota; kingdom Viridiplantae; phylum Streptophyta; class Magnoliopsida; order Asparagales; family Amaryllidaceae; genus Allium; species Allium sativum. The sequence continues at coordinate 918,918,877 of CM060922.1, forward strand.
AGTCTTCATCTTCTTCTTCCAAGAAGTCTTCAGTCCAGAAAATGTCTTCCTAAAAACCTACTACTTGGTTGCCCGTGTAAATAGTGGGCACCCGAGTTTGAAATGTGAAACAAACATCGAGTCAGTCGTGGGACTGGTATGAGAAATCATTCTACACTAACTATCAATATGGCGAATCATAGGACCACGCCGCTAACGTGGAACGGGTTTACTCCATTTGATTGCCAGTGCATGAATTAATAAAGTTTATACAAAAACAACGAAATGACTTTTGAAAAATGAAATCATTATAAGACTCAGGTCCTATCACACAATGCAACGTAAACCGGAGGATAGAGTTTTTCCTTATAATGATCAAATATGACTTGGTACGTATAAAATAATATTTTTAATATTATTATTAGTGTCTAAGCAGTTTTAAAATACTTCAATATAAATGTATCAATCCTAGACGACATAGGTACCATATGCTATGTCGCCATATATAAGTTTACAATCAAGACTGTAATGTCATATTGGAAATTGGTTTTCCGTCATGAATTCTAGGCTAGGGATCATCCTCTCCGATTCGAGACACTCTAGCAAATGCCTCAGGATCACACCTATGGGCAACCCTTGGATCTTCAGGGCCGGTCCCCACCTAACGGTAGTGGATTGGCAATTCCTGAACACACGCTTCCCGGTTCCTTTGAACCTCCATATGGCCACTAACAACCTATAAATCCGAGGTACCTCAATCCATCATCCACATAAGTAAAATGTCAGCCATTTTAAGCACTAACACTACCCCTAGCTAGAAAGAAACGTGTGCACTCCCTGCAGTCCATATCCCGTTTTTGACTCATATCGGGGTGTGAGGCTCGCGAAGTCACGCTATACTCAAAGCTACGCCTAAAAGGCTATGATTTGATCATCAACCACAAGGCATGCTTTTCAACAAAGCCTTGATCATCTACATCTTGGCGTGCCACATTGACAATTCACGCCATGCTATCGATAAATATTACTATACACCAGGGTGTTAAGCAGAGAATGATTTCTCCACCACAAATCAGATATACATTAATAAAAAATCAATTTAATTACATGAAATGAATTCCAACGTCAGACACACATCCATTTACAAGTCCGTTCTGGCTCTAAACGAAACCGGAGACACCTGAGAGGTTCTCGCTTATCCGCACAACCAACACATGTGTCCAGACAACTTCTGCTTCAACCCCTTCCAGGGAGTAAGTCAGTCCAAGGCATCAGTAGTTGTCGTCCATTCGATGTGAAGATCACCGGTCTTCAACCACCGTCTTTTATATTTCCGATTTAATCGTCGTGTAATTATTTGAAATGAGTTAAACTCAGTCTTTTCAAATAATCCTCGCACAATTATCATTTAAATCATTTCATATAGTTAATATCTATATGTAATGATTTATCGCTATTTTTATTTATTCAAAAGTAGCTCAAAACAATAAAACGACGCTTCGGGTCAGTGGGCTGCCCTGGCGCTGTTTTTACCTAATTTTGATTTACACATATCTTGATATCTAACTGTCGGATTTTGGTGAAATTTATATCGTTGGAAAGCTCTTCCCAAAGCGGTCCTAACGGTTCTAGTTTTGGGAAGATCCAACGGTCGGATCTTTCAGTATAATCGTTTGAAGTTACGATTGCCGATACGCGAACTGCCGCGCTCGTTTCGTTTAAATTCTATGTTTATACTTATACATATAAATATAATCGTTTGGCGATTTTAATTATAAAAAATCCATTCTCTTTATCGCAACTAAAATAACGATAAAAATATCGCTTTAAAATCTCTGTTTTTATTTATATCAAAATTATAAACAAAATCCATCCTTTAAACTAATGTTTTTATTCACATCTAAATATAAACAAAATTTCCATTTACTTTATTTATGTTTTATTTACACTAAATGTAAATAAAATATTCCTTTTCCTTTTTACTCATTTACACGAAATATAAATAAATGTGATCTTTTCTATACAGATTTATTTGCCCTAAAGTTAAATAAAGATCTTTTTTTTCTTTTCTTTTTCTTATTTATTTGCCTACATGTAAATTAGAGTTCACTTTTCCTTTTTCTTATTTATTTACCCTATATGTAAATAAATGTTACTTTTCACTATATGTAAATAAATGCTAGTTCTTCTTACTCTTATTTATTTAAACTATATGTAAATAAATGCTACTTTTTCATTTTCTTATTTATTTACACTAGTTGTAAATAAATGTCACTTTTCCATATTCTTATTTATTTACACTAGTTGTAAATAAATGCTATTGCAAAATCTGTTCTTTTTACTCTACATAGAAATGTAAATAAATATCGTCGCAAAATTTGTTCTTTTTATTTACATAGAAAATGTGAATAAAACTCTATCGCTAACTTTGTTCTTTTTATTCAAATAAGAAATGTGAATAAAACTCTATCGCTAACTTTGTTCTTTTTATTCACATAAGAAATGTGAATAAAACTCTACTGCAAACTTTGTTCTTTTTATTCACATAAGAAATGTGAATAAAACTCTATCGTTAACTTTGTTCTTTTTATTCAAATAAGAAATGTGAGTAAAACTTTATCGCTAACTTTTTTCTTTTTATTCATATAAGAAAGTTTCATCGCTAGGTGGTTCATTTGATTTACATATGAAATGTAGATAAAATCCCTTTTTCCATAATCTAGTTTTATTCTCTTTTTTTTTATTTACAAGTGTAATATAAATAAACACACTTTTCAATATCAAGTTTTTATCCTTTTCATTTACAAGTGTAATGTAAAATGTAAACAAAATTCTACTTTTCAAGTTTTGTTCTTTTTTTTATTTACAAAGAAATGTAAATAAAATTCTACTTTCAAGTTTTGTTCTTTTTTTTTTAATTTACAAAGAAATGCAAATAAAAATCAATGTCAAGTTTTGTTCTCTTTTTCTACAACGAGATTTAAATAAAAATCAATGTATTAACATAGCGCTAAAAATAAGGTTCCATTTTCAATGTCATAACACTACCCAAAACATAAGGCTCAATTTCAATGTGATAACACTACGCTAAATATAAGGTCCATTTTCATGTCATAACATTACACTAAATATAAGGTTCATTTTCTATGATGAATTGACAACTAAATCAATTCGAATAAAAGGGAAAATAAAAGTGATAACATAAAATGACAAATCATATTTCTTTATTATGAATTGATAAATTAGATCAATTCAAATCAAACAAAAGTGATAACATAAGAGGTGAAAATCATATTTCTTTTATTTTTGATTTGATAAAATAGATCAATTCAAAATAAACAAAAGTGATAACATAAGAGGTGACAATCATATGGATCTATAATTATCCATCATAACAACATATCCACCTTTCTTTACTCAGAACAAAAGCCGCCAAATTCCACTTCTTTGTTCAATCCTAGGGTTCGATTTTTCTCGCCGTTCAGGCTGCTGGAGGACGATCAGGTAGTGCGACAGGGAAGGGGGAGGTGAGGCGTGCGTTCGCCGGCAATGAGGGGTGGTTCGGTGGCGGCACGAGGTCAGGGCGGCGGTCGCAAGGCCGACGGTTTGGGTGGTCGAGGCGGAAGCTACAGGCGATGAGATGGGTGATGGCTGGTACTGATGGAAAGCTTGTAAAGAGAGCTTCAATGTGGTGAGAGAATTGGGTTTTAATTCGTAGAGATGGGGAAGAATTTAGAGGATGAAGATTCGAGCTCTCATGACCATACGTTGAAGGTGGCGGCTGATTAGAACGATGGTGAATAGTGTTTTGCTTTTAGGGTTTTCTATTTTATAATGTTTTTAGTGAATTTTTACAAAAAAATCCATATCTCTTAAATTGTTTTGATTCCAGCCCAGAAGAAGGTGTCTTTAGCCAATAACCCGTATTCCGTATCCAACGGGCCAGGTCCCGTCAGCCCAAACGGCTGTCTGTGGCCTATTTTATTTAAATTAATATTTAAATCCTTTATTAAATTAATCAGTTCGCACAAATAAATTCACCGAGGCCACATACGGACTCAGAAAAATCCAGAAAAAAATATATTTGTCTTCGTTATGACGATACAGTCCTAACAAAATTAATTTCGTCGAATTTTGAGACTATTTGAAAAATGGCTATTTTTCAGTCGATCAAATTTGACTGAATTGAACAAAACACAATTTCTTTCGCCGCACTCACATATTAATTCAGAATATTCTAAAAATTGAAATCTAGCAATAATTTGACATTCTGGTTTCAACAAAAGTGGTTTCATCAAAAACAGAGGTCATTTGAAAATTGACTATTTTCCCTGGCTTTAATATTATTTAAAAATGAAATTTTAAATTCTGGCACATTTTTCCACCAAATTATTTAAAATAAAAATTTTAAATTGGTTCGGATTTTCCGGGTCATTACAGATGGGTTGAGGAATAGCGGTGGGGATCGGATTGCAGTCCGATGGTGATGGTGGTTAGGAAGGCAGTGTAGTGACTGGGACAAAATATGCAGTGGTGGTGAGTTGATTTGGTAGTGTGGAAGCAGTTCAATAGTGGGTCGTCAGTGATAGAAAAGAAGATGGTAGATTGACTGTAAGGTGTTTAATGAAATGACGAAGTGGATGATTGTAGTTTTTGGGGCTGTTTTCAACAAAGTTGATTGGTGATTCTGAGTTAGCTTCGTGGATTAGTCAAGTGGTTTGCAGTAGCATTAAGGTATACGTTTTTATGAAATTTAAAATACATAGAATAATTTGTTTATTTATTCTAGTAGTTAATTTAAACAAATAATCGTTTAATCGGTAAATAAAATCAAACAATCATAGGCGCTAGATAGATTCATTCGAGACAACTCGAGTAGATTCGCAGCCGCGAGATATGGGTTTTAAATGGATATTTGACAAATGAAAATCAAGGTGAGTTAAACTCACTAGTTAAGTTATTGGGAACTATTTTTAATAGTTCAATTTAATTTATTGTTTATTGGATGATAAATTGACTAATATAAACTGGATGATAGTATATATTTATATACATGGTATTGTATATATATATATATATATATATAATTGGTGATTGGATATGTTCCCGCAATATATATTAGTGGATGAGACCATATACAAACCCATAATATATTAGTGGATGACCTTATATACCATGATGTTCCATCTTGAAACGGAATCAGTATTATTTATGTTGTCTATCATCTATGGATGCAGGTAAACAGGTTGGAGGAATCCAGTTGGGTTCCTCAACATTTATATTATTTGTTTTCACACACACACACACATACACACACACACACACACACATATATATATATATATGATGTGATTTATAGCCCGTGATAGTTTATGGTATGTTTGGATGCGTAAGTAACACTTACCCTTGATTTCGGATATTTTTGAGTGCCCTAAATAATATATGAATTTCAAAATAGAATTTAAAATATAGAAGTGTTTAAAGGAAAATTTATTTCCAAATAGAAATGTTTATTTAGAAACCAAATTATAAATAGAATTGAAAAGTAAAGATTTGTTTCTAACAGATGAGATGAAAAGTCGATTTTATAAGTGACGTTTATAAAGAAGTGAAATAATTATCATCGAGAATTTGGGAAAAATATAATTTGAGCATGAATTTGGAAGAAAAGTCGGGCTAGAAACTGATATTTAAATGGTTTTGAATTTCCAATTACAAAGGAAATTATAAATGAGACTATATGAAATAACTATACAAATAAAAGTTATAAATAGAATTGGAACTTGAAAATTTCAATTGTGAAATCAAGTAGACTAAATAAGTCCAGTACAGATTTGTATTAAGGAATATTATTCATGATTGGGGTTAATAAAGGGTTAAAGAAAATGGTTTGAAAATGGGAATTTGTTAGAAGGAAAGTTAGGAAGGGTTTTAAAATTAACAATTCCAACTGAACTATTATGTTTAAATATAAGATTTTTATATACGACTTAAACAATGAATAATAGTTGTTGCAAAGGATTTGTAAAATAATACGTATATAGAGATATTTGAGTTGAAGTGATAACTGAGTATTCTTATATTAAATAAGAAAAGGAAATGTTTTTCTAGTATAGTAAGATTTAGGAGTTGGAATTAATGAAAGGTTAATTAAAAAGGCTAAATAATGATGTGTATTGAATCAGTGAATTCATTTTCTTTTTATGGATGAATGGTTGTTTATTTGATGGTTAGATAACTGACTATCAAATCTGGCTTATACGATTGTTGGTACGGAAAGACCGGGATCGAATTACATTCGAAAACCCTTTCGAATCGGCAAATACACAAACATGGAAGATGCTGAATTAAGATGGAGCAGTGAAGACCGTGGATCTTCGTAAGCGGATGAAATACTTGTTGAATTTCTTTGGATTCACGCCTAGAGATATTTTGATGGTGATTATGTCGTCGTTGAAATCTACGGATTGCAAGAATTACTCGCTATTGTTCCGTAGGGTGATTTCTATGATATGGTAGGAGGGTGACTTCGGTTCATCCTGTTGCTGGATGACTTATATGGACGGATGTCTGACAGAGTATTTCCAAGGGGGTTACTTACGTTGATTTCTTCAAACGTACCAAGTATAGTGGCGAAGAAGGAAACTTCTTTAGCTTAACATGTAGAGTATTTTTGTGGAAATCAATTAGTGATTTCTGACAGATCTGATGATGTAACATTCAAAGTTTATATGATATTCTAAAAATGGTAATTATAACCTCAGGGCTCATCAACTGGGAAATGGCAGAAATCGGGTAGGTCACATGGCTATGTGGGTCGCACCCATTAGGGTATATCATTACCTGATCCGGAGAAATCAAATGCCTTCGGTTGTCCCTTTTTGTATGCTTTCGGTACGGTTGTTTGGCCCTCGATCGTGGTAATGATATATTCGGTACCCTCAAGCGGAATGAGTGGTCGGTCATGTTTAGCCAGGTTACACGATGTTCTTGTTAAACCCCAGTGTATTCATCTCCGGGGGTACATTGTCGAAAGGTGGTCTCATATCTTGCCATAGTTGGAATCCATTCTCCAATAAGCTCCCGTGGTTTTTGGTTATATACTAAGTATGTGGAGCGCGAGATACAAGTGTTCTGCTAGATGGTTATATATTGGATTTAGACACTATTATAATATCAGAATAGTTTTGATACAAAGAAATATTTTAGGTTATCGTATGGTAAAAACTGTTCGTGTTTATGTGTGAACTGGTCTTACGTTTATTCTTGTTCTTTCAAAAAAAATTGTAAATTTAAATCAGTTGGAAGATACTAATAATTTAGTGAGTTTTTCTCATGCTTGTTCACCAGACTAATCCGTGGCGTTTAAAATGCTTAAGTCAGACCGAGTTTTATAGATTGAAATGGATAGATGCTACAAGTTTCAGGAGATGAGCTAGAGAAGTTCAGACGTATGATTCTTATATAGTAATTATTCCTTTGTGTGTTGTAAATGAGGATAGACTATTATAATTGTCCAGATGTATTGGATGTCCGCTATACTCTGATTGTACGTATTATTTCAAGCTCCCAATAAAGATTTATTCCTATATTATATTTTATTCCGCTGTGATGTGAGACTCTATGCATTGTTAGTTAGTTTGGTTCTTCTTCGTTTTCTTTTATTATAATATTTCTTTCTTATATTTTCTCACCCTCTAATTTCTTTCTATTGGAATATGGGTTTCTCGTGCACTTTGGGTTAGACTTGTGTTGTTTTGGTCTACTTAATGAGTACCGGGAGTTCAGCTCGTCACCCCAAAAATTTAAAGGAAGCATCTCTGATGACTCATGGATACTTGTGATGCGCAAGAGAAACTGAATCAATTTAACGGAAATGATATATGAGAACTTGTTCCTAGACCAGTGGATAAAACAATAATAGGAACTAAATGGGTTTATAAAAATAAAATGAATGAACTTTGGGAGGTCGTTAGAAATAAAGCACGATTAGTTGCATAAGGATGTTGTCTAAAAGAAGGAATTGATTACGACGAAACCTTTGCCCCCATAGCAAGATTAGAGGCTATTAGAATTCTAATTATTTTCGCTAATCAAAATAATTTCAGACTATTCCAATGGATGTAAAAAGTGCTTTTCTAAGTGGATTTGTTAAAGAAACTATTTATGTTGAACAACCCACGTTATTTAAGGATGAAAATTTTCCAAACCAAATTTATAAGTTAAGAAAACCTTATATGGATTAAAACAAGCTCCTAGAGCCTGGAATGACAGATCAAGAATTTATTTGTTACAATCAAATTTTGAAAATGGTAAAGTAAATAATACACTATTTGTTAAAAGAAATGAAAATGATATTCAATTACTACAAATTTATATATATGATATAATTTTTGGATCAACAGGCAATAAAACGAATCAAGAATTATCAGAAATCACGACGAAAGAATTTGAAATGAGTCATATGGGAGAACTCACATTCTTTTTAGGATTACAAATTAGATAATTAGATAATGGAATATTTATTAATCAAGAAAAATATGCTAGTGATTTAATTGATAAATTTAACATGGCCAGTACTAAAGGAAAACCCACACCTATGGCAATCAACGAAGCCTTAAGTAAAGACGACTCTTCAAAAGACGTAGATTAGAAATTATATAGTGGTATAATAGGTTCTTTATTATATATAATTGCGAGTGGACCAAACATAATTCATAGTGTTTGTTTTTGCATCGGATATCAATCACAACCTAAGGAAAGTCGTTTAAAAGTAGTAAAACACATTCTACAATATGTTAAACATACATTAGACTTTGGTTTATTTTATCCTAAAATGATTCGTTTGATTTAATTTCATATTGCGGTGCTGACTATGCTGGTTGTAAATCAGACCAAAAAAGTACAAGTGGAATTTGTCACTTTTTAAGTCATTCTTTGGTTTCTTAGTTTAGTAAAAAGAAAAATATTGTTTCATTGTCAACGACTGAAGCAGCGTATATTTTTGCTACTTTAGCTTATTCTCAAGTAATATATATGCATCAAACTCTAAGAGATTTCAGTTTAAATATAACAAAATCACCAATTTACTACGATAATACGAGTGCTATAATTAAGGAAAATATTTTGATGTGATCCATCGTTTCCTTAGAGATAATGTAAATAAGGAAAATATTTTGCTAGAGTATATTAAAACAGAAAATCAAATTGCTGATATATTAACAAAACTATTAAATGAAGCAACGTTTACTAAATTAAGAAGAGAACTAGGCATTAGTTTATTAATTGAAGTAAAATAATTAAATATAAGAAAAATTGAAAATTTCAAAAATACAACATATATGTCGACAAATAACCGAAAAGTTTTAAATTTCAAATTCCCTCCAAAGTTAGTTATTGATCTTATTTAAACTCTCCACTTCGAAAATCCTTCTCTTCTCACTTGTTTTCTTTGTAATAAAAATTTTGGAACAATAAAAAAATGGCTTCCACTTCAGATAAGAACCAAAATAACTCCTTTTGTTTTCCTACTTTCAAGGAACTACGCTCGCAAAGGTTATCGAATTAGAAGAATCTATGAAAGATACCTTGTAGTTACTTGATGAAATATAATTTCTGCAACTTCATTTGAAGAAGAAGATCAAAAAATGGAAGAAGAAGAAGATTAAGAAATGGAAGAAATGATCAAGTCATTTGGAAAGTCCCCAAAAATACTTAGTAGTTAGGTATCGTATATTCGTGTATTATTCGTATTTTCGATAATATTCATAATTATTCATATAAATATTCGTTGTATATTATAGTATATTGGGTGTGTATCAACAGTTCATAATAATATTCATATGTTTATATTATGCTCTTTAAGGTAGTTTTATAGTTTATATACTTAAGAATAGTATTATATATTCGTACTTGTTCTAGATTAGAATAGTTTTAGGTATATTAGTTTTAGATATTAGAACTATGTCTTAGTCTTAGGAGGAGTATAATAGTATGTATAAGAATATATATATATATATATATATATATATATATATATATTGTTGTTGACAAAGGGGGAGAATTATAAAATAGGCCTCAGATTAAAGGGGAGTAAGTAGTTTTAATAGGAGTTAATAGAGTTAGGGGGAGTAACTGGAGAATCAAGACATCGTGTATGGATATTATATAAACCAAGGTTGTCATCGTCAAAAAGGGGGAGATTGTTAGGGACTGAGACGTTGGTGGTTTTGATGATGAAAACCTTATTTCAATTATTATTGTTATAAAATACATATTAACACTGTTATCTACAATATATATATATGTGTGTGTGTGTGTGTGTGTGTGTGTGTGTGTGTGTAAACAAGAAATCTATGCTGGTAATGATTTTTGAAGACTGTACAGTTCAGAGAATCAAGATACAAGACTCATGAGTATCAAGAATTTAAGAGTACGAGAGGTTAAGAAATATAAAGTAATTATGTCCAGATATCTCGTTAAAATTCTGGTTAGCACAGAGTTTTTATTTCAAACTTTTCTCACTATTTTCAAAATAATTTCAAACTAGTTCCATATTTTAAAACTATACCTCTTTATTTGAAAATCTATTTTAACTTCTATTTTAAAATTTATACTTAATATACTTTAACTCCCAATTCAAATATTTATTACTTATAGATTTAATACTAAATTCATAGTTACTTATATTTTTAATTTCCTTAGTTATATTTATTAAGCTCTAAAGTATTTCTTGTATTTATAGTTTTAAATATATATACTTTTATATAATTTTATGTTTATTTTTTAATCATTTTTAAATCATCTTAATATTTGATTTTTTATATATATTTTTACTTGAAATACTCTATGTTAATACAAAGGAATATAGTTTGTTTCAACTTTGAAATCACCATAGTTTATTTAATAATTATTTGCTTTGATTTAAAATTTTATTTTTCGAAAAATATATGTATATGTCGACATATACATTTATGAATGTCGACATATGTACTGTTTGTTTGAAATTTAAAATTTGAAAAATTGTGTCTTTTGAATTCAAACCTTTTCTGAATGGTTGTGGCTATTGGAAAACTATAAATAGGCTTTGAATTTAGAGTTTTTTAATAACTAATCATCTCCTTCTTCTTCCATTCTCTCCTTTACATTATTCTTCTTTCTTTCTCTCCTTGCCATTGTTCTTCTTAAATTCTCAAAATCTATAGTTATACTCTGTCGATTCTCATAGAAATTATACCAATCTCTTTTTCTTTCAATTCTACATCAAATCCTCTATGAATTTCAAGTGCTACTCAAGAATTATAGGCTGTTTATAATCAAATATCACAAACCAAGTTCTATCTAGTCAATACTTTTAAACTGATATTGAGAAAAAGTGTGATTGTGGCACGAAAATCAATTGGGTATGATTGTAGCCCGGAAATCAATTAGGTGATCTTGTAGCCTGGGTAAATCAAGAGAGTGCCATGTGCTCGAAAACAGGTGGTGGTAGACCTCATAGCTATCGAAATCGAGGATTTTAACTTGAAAATTATATTGAAAAGAAATATGCACAACCCATAGTTGTGTGGGACTAGATGTAGGGTAACTCCGAACCAGTCTAAAATCCCGGTGTGTACTTTCCGTTTATTGCCGTTTACTTTTATTTTCTGCAACTTTGATTGTTGATATTTGTAATTTCGCATAACATTATGTTTATTGATCCAAAACGATTTTAAAAAATAAATAAAATATGTAATGACCTAGATTTTTAGTCATTTAATTTTGAACATTTAAATTTGTTTTAAATGCTTAATTGGAAATATAAACGGATTTTAATATGGAGTTAATCGATTTAAATAGTGGAATATGATTTGATTTCCAATATATTGAATTATCGTAATATGGAGATAAGAAAATAATTGAATTTTAAGTTAAAAATGAATCGAAATGATTCTAAAGATTTATATAAATTCTAGTTGAAATAGAATTAAGTTATTAGAATTCTTAAAATGGAAATTTGAATGATTTCAGTTATTTTTGAAATCGTTGATTTAATCGACGCGTTGAAATACCATTTTCCAAACGACCTCAGATTTCAACAAAACTAATTTTATTAAATTCGTAATGATTCATTATTGCTAAATTTTAAGTTTCATGTCAATTAGAGTTATTATGTGTGCGTGCACATTTCATATGCGTATTGATTAACGATTTAAGATTTAAAAAGTTTTTAATTTCAAACGGTATTGGAATTCGACAAAATCAGTTTCATTGGGTCTGGAATGTCAAATTATAGCTGGATGTCAATTTTCATCATGATCGAATTTCGTATTTGATCATACGAATTGGAATTGTTCAAAAGAAAACAACACTTGGATATACCTACCCCTCTTCTCAAATCCATTCACAGTCAAAAATCGATATAAGGAAAATCGAAGTAAGCTTTTCTTCGAAACTTAAATCCTTAAAATCACATTCAATACTTATTTAAAACCAATGATTTTGGATTCCTTAAGCTTCTACAAACAAGAGTTTTAATCTGTTATAGCCACAACAGGGTGCGACCAAAATTGGTTTCGCCCCTTTTTCTAGCAGCGACCTAGGGCTGAGTCGCGTTGGGTTCTGGAGAAGCGATAGAGCAGCGTAAGTATGGCATAGTCTACATGGCAACGAGGCATGCCTATTGCCTGAGGGCTGTTTGTCACAAATATTGTTGATGAGTCTACTGTAGCAATGCATGAAGCTGAAGTTGCCATGCAAGGGGAAAGGTCGAGCTCGTATTGGTGATATCTGGAGTGTGCTTTAGCGAGGTAGCATTTTGGCAGTGAAGTCACGATGGGTGGTTTAGGTTCGAGGGTGCTGCAGTGGTAACATTTGGAAGGAGGGTATTTTCTAGGTTCGAACAGTTATAAGGGGGATTGAATTCAGTACAGGAAGAAGAGAGCAGGGCTTAGGAGGGTGAGGAGGTTGGTTCGGTTTTTCAAATCTGGGAGCTAATTCGAAGTCGTAAATTCTTAAACTAGATTAGGAAGTAATTAAGAAAACTAATATAATAATTTAAATAGTAAATGTTGTTTAATTGTGCATAAACTAGTAACAAGTATATCCTTTTCATACGAAATCAGATTAAGGCAAAACGAATTATGTGGAATTAGTATTATCGTCAACTACGCATGGGAATCTGGATTGGAATAGATTACGATTAAAACTAAGTTGAGTAAATCTCACTTAGATTTTATATTTAAAATTATTTTTATCGTTAAAATAATTTTTGGTTATTTGGATGCAGTGATAAAATTACTATCATTGGATTGCTATTATATATACATATATTAGTTATATTTAGGTGTGGTAGTTAGATATCCCCGCAATTTTTAGCGGATAAGCCCATATGCTCCCTGCATAATAGTGGATGACCTTTTGTGTGAAGACCCGTAACTTCCCCGGTAAGGAAAGCCCGGATTGCTTTGAGGACGAGATACATCGGAACACAAACAGAAGAACATTTCATTGCTTATTACAACAATTCCATCAGAATACAAGAATATTACAGAGTATGAATAAATAATATACATTATAAAGCATCAGAGATTACAATATATTACATAGCAGCGGAAAATAATACAATACACAACTAGAAGTAATACACGGATACAGAGCTTTCCGGATATCATTCCAGCTGTAAATCAGGTTCCTGTGAATATAAATCTGCAAAACCAAAACTACTAGCTGCCCGTGCGGAAAATGAGGGCATCCAGAGTTTAGGTTAAAACACTAAACTCCATGTCATTCATGTGATTGGTGTGAGAACTAAAACAGTTATTTAAATCTTTACTTTAAATCAGATATATCAAGGGACCACGCCGTATAACACGGAACAGGTTTCCTCCCAAGAATACCAGTGCATATAACAAAACAACGCAATGCTTTTTGGAAAAATGAAGCTATTATAAGACCTAGGTCCCATCACACAATGCAACACAAGACGGAGGATAGGGTTTTCCCTTATAATAGCCAAACATGCTTGGTACGTTAAAAACAAATCATTTGATACTATTTTAAGTGTATAGTGTCAAAAGAATTTCAATCATAAATATCAGTCATAGATGGCATGGGTACCATATATCATGTCGCCATACTAGGCTCTACAAACAAAACCGCAAAGTCACATATTTGGAAATTCGATTTCCATCTATGGACCAAGGCCAGGGATCATCCTCTACCGATTCAAGACTGTCTAGCCCGAGCCTCAGGAACAGCCGCAACTGCCCCTTGGATCGTCAGGGTCGGGCCACCGATGTGGATTAAAATGCCTGAACACTGCGTTTCCCCGCCCTTTGGGGCGTAAATGAGCCAAATGGCTCCATCGGCTCCACACAGTCACCGATATATCCGAGGCACCTCGCAACAGCAACAACCACACAGGTGAAAATAATATAAATGTCAGGGCTGGTAGGTCACTGACACCACCCTAGCTAGAAGGAAACGCATGCCCTCTCTGAGGTCCTCTCCCGTTTTTCGTTTACAACCGGGGTGTGAGGCTCGCAAATCAACGCTACACAAAGCTATGCCATACAAGTCGTGCTTTGATCATCAACCACAAGACTCTGCTTTTCAACAGAAGCCTTGATCATATTGCCACTTAGGCATGCCACACAGGCAATTCACTCCATGCGTTTGATATCCATCAATATATAACCTCTGAGCTCGTACGTCTCAGAGAAGGGCGTTAAGCAAGAGAATAAATTCTCCACCGCCAAACAGATATATATTTAATAGAAATCAATCACACAGAATAAAATCCAATGTCAGACACATAGTCCATTTACAAGTCTGTTCTGGGTCTGAACGAAACTGGAGGCACCTTGTACCTCACACATCCATCGTTCTCCAAGTACGTCTGGACGATCACCAACTGATTCCCTCCTCTTGGGTGTATTGCCCAATCAAGATCATCAGTAATCACCCAAACGATGTGAAGGCCTCCGGTCTTCGACCACCGTCTTCATCCTCGACACCACGTCGAATCAGTTATTCAGAATGGGATAAACCCGGTCTTTCTGAATAACTCGTGTATATAATAAATAAGTGTTACACAAACACAACATACGCCTCATTCCAATTCAGAATATTCTTTTATTCAAATATTCTTACACTTTGGGAAAGATTCCCATTAATTTTATCAAAGATAAATTCTTTAAATTTATTCTTTAATCCTCCTTTGAATATCAATTCAAACTAGTCGGGATTAGCGAACCATACCGAAGTAATCATTTATTTTATTTCCCAGTCCCAACCTATTCATCCCATGAAGTAAAACTGGTCATACTTCATATCTGACACCACGGTGTTATCGGTAAATTCAATTACCATTTCACGTTCAAATCTAATCAAAGATTTAACCATCGCCTGGAGCAAAATTGGTGATACTCCATTCTCGATCACTTCAATCTAATTAAAGATTCATTAAAACTCCACTTAGTTTTAATCTTCCCAATAATCACTATCAATGATTATTTAACTTGGGAAATCATATCCTGTCTTTAACTTGGTTAAAGAACCAATGTCATTTAAAACACAGTTCACTATAAACCCAAAATCACATTCCATCAATTATCGGGTTAAAGAACAAGTGTTATTTAAAACACCGTTCACGATAAACCCAAAAATCAATTCAAATTCAATTCCAATTAAATATCCTT
Source organism: Allium sativum (assembly GCA_030737875.1). Taxonomy (NCBI): domain Eukaryota; kingdom Viridiplantae; phylum Streptophyta; class Magnoliopsida; order Asparagales; family Amaryllidaceae; genus Allium; species Allium sativum. The sequence goes on from CM060922.1 coordinate 918,934,539, forward strand.
TAATTGGTACACTTCATTAAATCTAAATAAAAAGATTTAATCTTTTTCTCAACTGGGCTTAAGAATAGTGTTAATGAAGACACCATTCACGACAAACCCCAAATCCCATTTGATATTAAATACAAGGCTCTGAATAGAAAATATATCGGCATATATTCAATATCTAATTCTACGACCAACAAATATCGTATTGGAAATAACGATATAAATATATCTTTCAAATTTCCATAACAATATTTGTATAATCACGAAATTCAACATCGAAATATTCCACAAACAATTTCAATTCAAATCAATTTCCAATATATATATTGGAAATTCTGGTTATTTTCAAAACCATTTCAAATCCAATTTATTTATTTAAAAATAAATATTATTATCCTAGTTCAAAACTAGTTCATTTCGATAAAAATCTATTTTTATCTTTTCAAATATGGAGTTTTTCATCCCAATTCACAAATCATTTCTTATGATTTTACACAAATTATTACTATTTTTAATAATTTTATCAAGGCCCGTACAGTTGATTTCCATCAACGGCCATCGAACTGCACTTACAACGACCTTTTCCAAATTTGATTTAGACATAATTCCAAATCCAACCGTTAGATTTCAAATCTCTAATATTCGTTAGAAAGCTCTTTTTGATACGAACCCAACAGTTCCAGTTTTAGGAGAATCCGACGGTCGGATCTCCCGTAACATCCATTCGAAGTCAATGGTCGAAATTCGCAAACTGCCGGAGCGCGGCGCGTTCTATTCTGGCCATTATATATATAATATAAATATATTATATATATTTCGTCGATTTCCTTTTAAAACGTATTTTATAAATCGTTTTAAATTCGTTTTCAAAACGATTTCAACTTCATATTCAAAATCTAATCAAAATTGAATATTCCATATCATCGATATATAAATGATAATATTTTCAAAACGTTATATTTTGAAATCACTTTCTTTTCTATACTCGTTTTAAAAATGAATAAAATCGATATAAATATCGTTCACGTCAAAATGGCGTCAATCTAATCAACACGGCTTCTATTCAACACATGAATTTATTTTCAATTCAACACATGAATTTATTTTCAATTCAACACATGAATTTACTTTCAATTCAATACATGAATTTATTTCCAATTCAACACATGAATTTATTTTCAATTCAACACATGAATTTATTTTCAATTCAAAACATGAATTTACTTTTATAATATTCCTTATTTTCCAGATTGGAATGAGGCCCAAGCAATTACCATATAATGTTAATTATATGGATTTTCTACAACACATGTATATAACAGCAACGATAAATAATCAACCATCATCCAGAGTGCACCACACAATTGCATAAGCATTAAATATAAATAAGTAACGCTTACACAGTCTGTCAACCCATCGATTGACATAAAACTAAACAATCGGGATTAGTGTACGTCAAATTTCATTCCAATACCCGTGTGGGGTTTCAAATCAACAAACACAGATTTTTATTTGTGCAGTTGGGCGATGTGTAAAATTTATTGTCCCAATCAATATCAGTCAAATCAGTGTATATAAAAAAATCGCCCGATTTGTTTATTACTATTTATTTTATATACACGTTAAAAATCATATTTTTAACTATAAAATATTTTCCACTATAAAATATTTTATTTCACTTCACATCACACAATCAAATTTCACAACACAGCAATCAAACAAACAAGTCATCCATGGTCTGTGGACGACGGGTGTCATGTGCTGCTAAGCACCGTCTGCATCCTAGTATATATTTCAAACTAGAAATTAAATTAAAAGTGAGGAGTTATCACCGACTAGCTAAACCAATACACCGCGACTCTTCATGTGTAGAAAATCTTCGCCGCTCGCCTTTTGTCACTTTCGTTGTCCGCATCCACTACATATATAAAAATCGCATCTTTATATTGTTGTTATGTATATAAAAATCATATTTTTATAACTACGCTATATGGATAAAAGTTCTATTTTTATACCGGTGTTCATATAATAAAGATCATATTTTTTACTTTGCTACCATATAGATAAAAATCACATTTTTACTTTGCTACTATATAGATAAAAATCACATTTTTATATCTAACGATCGTACTTTTATTTTTCTACTACATATGTCAAAATCGCATCTTTATATTCTCTATCATATAAAAATCACATTTTTATTATTTCTATAATATAAAAATCATATTTTTATTATCCCTCTAACCAAAAATAATATTTTTTCCTTCATCAAAATCATACGTTTTTGCTATTTTTTTAATATATAAAAACTGATTTTTTTCTATCATTTAAAAACTAATTTCCTATGTTATACAACCTAAAAATCGAATCTTTAACGTATAAAAATCAAATCTTTACCATATAAAGAATCTCATCTTTATATCAATGTATATATAAAACTGATTTTTTTCTTAAATTAGTAAATAAAAATAAAATAAAATAACTTACTGTTCGAGAGCGGAGGGGGGGGGAGGCAAGACCTGCGCTGGTGGCCACTGCTGGTGGGGGAGCAGTCGCTGGAGAGGTGTTGCAGGCAGAGGAGTTGCGGTGGGTGCTGAATGCGGTGGATTTGGTTGTGGGGTTAGGGCGCAGTTTAATGGGGGGAGAAGGAGAGGAGGAAGAAGTGGATCGGAGGAGGAGGGAGGGGTCCGCCTGTGGTCGTGCGACGACGGCAAGGCTGGAGCAACAACGCGCGGGGTCTGGATCGGGAGGAGCGACGCGATGATTTGGTTTTTTTTCCTTTCTCGTGATAACTGAATAGGAGAGAGAGGGAGAGGGAAATAGGGATTATATAAATATATATTTAATTAATTCTATTTCCATAAAGTGACTTTTTATTTCGAACTCAAAATCGAACCCACCGACTATCGTCCATAGCTAATTACCCTCATTTCGAACACAATGGGATATGTGTCGTAAGCCAGTTTGGCCGTTTCGATCAGTTTCGTCAAAATCAAAATATAACTCTATATATTAAATTTGAACGCACATTTCAATTTACCTGGGCCACATACGGAGTCTAAAAATTTCAGAAAAATTATTTCTAGCTTCGTATTGACGATACGGTCCTAACAAAACTAATTTCGTCAAATTCTGAGATCGTTTGAAAAATGGTCATTTTCTGGTCGATTGAAATTGACTGAAACTGCCAAAACGCGTTTTCCTTTGCCACGCTCACATATTGATTCGAAAAATTACGAATTTTGGAATCTAGCAATAACTTGACATCATGGATCCAACAAAAGTGGTTTCGTCGAAATCTGAGGTCGTTTGAAAAATTCCCATTTTTAAGGGCTAAAATTCCATAGCGACTATTCTGAATTTTCAGCTGGGCATAACTTTTTATCACCGCTATGAAATTTCAATTTTTCGGATTCGTTGGAAAGATATTCTCGAATAGATTCTAATATTTTTGATTTCGCCAAAATCCGATTTATTTTGAATCCTGTACATTCATTTGAACTTTGAAATCGAAATTTCAAACTACCGCGCCATTTTCAATTCCTTTTATAATTAAAATAAAATATTTATATTCTAACGACGATCTATATAAATATATACGTTCTAATTCTATTCAAAATAAATTTCTCGTTGTTATTATTTAAAATAATTCATTTTAAATATTCAAAATTCACTAAAATTGCCAAAATAAAAATTTTAAATTGGTTCGGATTTCCGGGTTATTACAATCTCCCCCACTTAAAATTTTTCGCCCCTGAAAAGGAACGAAGCCGAAAGTTGTTTTACAAACCAACTCAACTTTCATTATTTTCTTTACGTCTTAAGTTCTTTAACTTTTCAGTTTCTAAGAACTTTTCCAATTTTTCAAAAATTTGGCTAACACCCTAAATTTTCGAAAAATTTCGCCATAACCTCCCCTGCACCGGGAGCTTCGGGATATTTCAAATAGCCTCCCATGGCCCTCATCAACTCAAAAAGAAAAAGAAACAGCCAAGCGGCTCATAAAATCATCCAAAACCCAAGAAATACAATAAACATGTACCTATTTGTTGGGCAATAATTTTATTCTTCTGCTCTAGCCTCCTTGCTATGACCTGTTCAATGTAAGTACATGTATATGCATGTAAATGCGACAAATTTTCAATACAACTCACTATTTGATACAATTTGGCTAAAGGTTCAACATTTAATTAATTCAAACAATAATCAAACAACAAAACCATCAATCAATTAGTTGCTGATTTTTTCAATCACATAACTTTGATACTTATCTAAAAAAATCAGATTTTTGATGCCAAATCACAACAATAAACCTATCTAGCTTTAATTCTCACACCAGTCAATTGGAAATATATAGAAATCCCACTTTCATCGCTCGAACATGAATACTGATGACGACTAGTCAATCATCAGAATCATCTCCGGGCGACTAGAGTGTGATTCTATATCTACCCAGTATATTAAAACTTCAAATACATGCGGATCAGACGTATACGCAAAATCTTTATATACTGGACAGTCCAAATCAATACAAATAAATAATCAAATATGAATAATTGATTTAAATTTTCAAAACAAAAATTGTTTACACTTTAAAAATATACTCTTCACACTCGTTCTAGGATGCTACTGATCCCCTCTCTAACGAGTCATTCTTATTGGATATTACTAATCCAATTTCTGATGAATTCTTTCGTATGGTTCTAATGTGTCTTGTTCTCTGAGCTTTGTAAACCAAGGCTCTGATACTAACTGTGAAGACCCGTAACTTCCCTGGTAAGGAAAACCCGGATTGCTTTGAGGACGAGACACATTGGAACGCAAACAGAAGAACATTTCATTGCTTATTACAACAATTCCATCAGAATACAAGAATATTACAGAGTATGAATAAATAATATACATTATAAAACATCAGAGATTACAATATATTACATAGCAGTGGAAAATAATACAACACACAACTAGAAGTAATACACGGATACAAAGCTTTTCGGATATCATTCCAGCTGTAAATCACGTTCCTGTGAATATAAATCTGCAAAACCAAAACTACTAGCTGCCCGTGCGGATAATGAGGGTACCCAGAATTTAGGTTAAAATAATAAAATCCAGGACAGTCATGTGACTGGTGTGAGAACTAAAACAGTTATTTAAAGCTTTACTTTAAATCAGATATATCAAGGGACCATGCCGTATAACACGGAACGGGTTTCCTCCCAAGAATACCAGTGTATATAACAAAACAACGCAATGCTTTTTGGAAAAATGAAGCTATTATAAGACCCAGGTCCCATCACACAATGCAACACAAGCCGGAGGATAGGGTTTTCCCTTATAATAGACAAACATGCTTGGTACGTTAAAAACAAATCATTTGATACTATTTTAAGTGTATAGTGTCAAAAGAATTTCAATCATAAATATCAATCATAGACGGCATGGGTACCATATATCATGTCGCCATACTAGGCTCTACAAATAAAATCGCAAAGTCACGTATTTGGAAATTGGATTTCCATCTGTGAACCGAGGCCAGGGATCGTCCTCTACCGATTCGAGACTGTCTAGCCCGAGCCTCAGGAACAGCCGCAACTGCCCCTTGGATCGTCAGGGCCAGTCCACCAATGTGGATTAAAATGCCTGAACACTGCATTTCCCCGCCCTTTGGGGGCGTAAATGAGCCAAATGACTCCATCGGCTCCACACAGTCACCGATATATCCGAGGCGCCTCGCAACAACAATAACCACACAGGTGAAAATAATATAAATGTCAGGGCTGATAGGTCACTGACACCACCCTAGCTAGAAGGAAACGCATGCCCTCCTTGAGGTCCTCTCCCGTTTTTGGTTCATAATCGGGGTGTGAGGCTCACGAATCAACGCTACACAAAGCTATGCCACACAGGCCGTGCTTTGATCATCAACCACAAGACTCTACTTTTCAACAAAAGCCTTGATCATTTGCCACTTAGGCATGCCACACAGGCAATTCACTCCATGCGTTTGATATCCATCAATATATAACCTCTGAGCTCGTACGTCTCAGAGAAGGGCGTTAAGCAAGAGAATAAATTCTCCACCGCCAAACAGATATATATTTAATAGAAATCAATCACACTGAATAAAATCCAATGTCAGACACACAGTCCATTTACAAGTCCGTTATGGGTCTGAACGAAACCGGAGGCACATTGTACCTCGCATATCAATCGATCTCCAGGTATGTCTTGACGATCACCAACTGATTCCCTCCTCTTGGGTGTACAACCCAATTAATATCATCAGTAATCACCCAAACGATGTGAAGACCTCCAGTCTTCGACCACCGTCTTCATCCTTGACACCACGTCGAATCAGTTATTCAGAATGGGATAAACCCGGTCTTTCTGAATAACTCGCGTATATAATTAACAAGTGTTACACAAACACAACATACGCGTCATTCCATTTCAGAATATTCTTTTATTCAAATATTCTTACACTTTGGGAAAGATTCCCATTAATTTTATCAAAGATAAATTCTTTAAATTTATTCTTTAATCCTCCTTTGAATATCAATTCAAACTAGTCGGGATTTGCGAACCATACCGAAGTAATCATTTATTTTATTTCCCGATCCCAACCTATTCATCCCATGAAGTAAAACTGGTCATACTTCATATCTAACACCACGGTGTTCTTGGTAAATTCAATTACCATTTCACGTTCAAATCTAATCAAAGATTTAACCATCGCCTGGAGCAAAATTGGTGATACTCCATTCTCGATCACTTCAATCTAATTAAAGATTCATTAAAACTCCACTTAGTTTTAATCTTCCAAATAATCACTATCAATGATTATTTAACTTGGGAAATCATATCCTGTCTTTAACTGGGTTAAAGAACCAATGTCATTTAAAACACGATTCACTATAAACCCAAAATCACATTCCATCAATTATCGGGTAAAAGAACAAGTGTTATTTAAAACACCATTCATGATAAACCCAAAAATCAATTCAAATTCAATTCCAATTAAATATCCTTTAATTGGTACACTTCATTAAATCTAAATAAAAAGATTTAGTCTTTTTCTCAACTGGGCTTAAGAACAGTGTTAATGAAGACACCATTCACGACAAACCCCAAATCCCATTTGATATTAAATACAAGGCTCTAAACAGAAAATATATTGGCTTATATTCAATATAAAATTCTACGACCAACAAATATCGTATTGGAAATAACGATATAAATATATCTTTCAAATTTCCATAACAATATCTGTATAATCACGAAATCCAACATTGAAATATTGCACATACAATTTCGATTCAAATCAATTTCCAATATATATATTGGAAATTCTGGTTATTTTCAAAACCATTTCAAATCCAATTTATTTATTTAAAAATAAATAAATTATTATTCTAGTTCAAAACTAGTTCATTTCGATAAAAATCTATTTTTATCTTTTCAAATATGGAGTTTTTCATTCCAATTCTTCACAAATCATTTCTTATGATTTTACACAAATTATTACTATTTTTAATAATTTTATCAAGGCCCGTACAGTCGATTTCCATAAATGGCCATCGAACTGTACTTACAACGACTTTTTCCAAATTTGATTTGAACATAATTTCAAATCCAACCGTTAGATTTCAAATCTCTAATATTTGTTAGAAAGCTCTTTTCGATACGAACCCAACGGTTCTGGTTTTAGGAGAATCCGATGGTCGGATCTCCCGTAACGTCCATTCGAAGTCAATGGTCGAAATTCGTGAACTGCCGCAGCGCGGCGCGTTCTATTCAGGCCATTATATATATATATATAATATAAATATATTATATATATTTCATCGATTTCCTTTTAAAATGTATTTTATAAATCGTTTTAAATTCGTTTTCAAAACGATTTCAACTTCATATTCAAAGTCTAATCAAAATTGAATATTCCATATCATCGATATATAAATGATAATATTTTCAACACGTTATATTTTGAAATCACTTTCTTTTCTATATTAATTTTAAAAATGAATAAAATCGATATAAATATCGTTCACGTCAAAATGTCATCAATCTAATCAACACGGCTTCTATTCAACACATGAATTTATTTTCAATTCAACACATGAATTTATTTTTAATTCAACACATGAATTTACTTTCAATTCAACACATGAATTTATTTACAATTCAACACATGACTTTATTTTCAATTCAACACATGAATTTATTTTCAATTCAATACATGAATTTACTTTTATAATATTCCTTATTTTCCAAATTGGAATGAGGCCCAATCAATTACCATATAATGTTAATTATATGAATTTTCTACAACACATGTATATAACAGCAACGATAAATAATCAACCATCATCCAGAGTGCACCACACAACTGCATAAGCATTAAATATAAATAAGTAACGCTTACACAGTCTGTCAACCCATCGATTGACATACAACTAAACAATCGGGATTAGTGTACGTCAAATATCATCCCAATACCCGTGTGGGGTTTCAAATCAACAAACACAGATTTTTATTTGTGCAGTTGGGCGATGTGTAAAATTTATCATCCCAATCAATATCAGTCAAACAAGTGTATATAAACAAATCGCCCGATTTGTTTATTACTATTTATTTTATATACACGTTAAAAATCATATTTTTAACTATAAAATATTTTCCACTATAAAATATTTTATTTCACTTCACATCACACAATCAAATTTCACAACACAACAATCAAACAAACAAGTCATCCATGGTCTGTGGACGACGGGTGTCGGGTGCTGCTAAGCACCGTCTGCATCCTAGTATATATTTCAAACTAGAAATTAAATTAAAAGTAAGGAGTTCTCACCGACTAGCTAAACCAATACACCGCGACTCTTCATGTGTAGAAAATCTTCGCCGCTCGCCTTTTGTCACTTTCGTTGTCCGCATCCACTACATATATAAAAATCGCATCTTTATATTGTTGTTATGTATATAAAAATCATATTTTTATAACTACGCTATATGGATAAAAATTCTATTTTTATACCGGTGTTCTTATAATAAAGATCATATTTTTACTTTGCTACTATATAAATAAAAATCACATTTTTTACTTTGCTACTATATAGATAAAAATCACATTTTTATATCTAACGATCGTACTTTTATTTTTCTACTACATCTGTCAAAATCGCATCTTTATATTCTCTATCATATAAAAAACACATTTTTATTATTTCTATAATATAAAAATCATATTTTTATTATCCGTCTAACCAAAAATTATATTTTTTCCTTCATCAAAATCATACCTTTTTGCTATTTTTTTAATATATAAAAACTGATTTTTTCTATCATTTAAAAACTAATTTCCTATGTTATACAACCTAAAAATAGAATCTTTAATGTACAAAAATCAAATCTTTACCATATAAAGAATCTCATCTTTATATCAATGTATATATAAAACTGATTTGTTCTTAAATTAGTGAATAAAAATAAAATAAAATAAAATAAAATAACTTACAGTTCGAGAGGGGTGGGGGGGGGGGGGGGGGGAAAGACGTGCGCTGGTGGCCACTGCTGGTGGGGGAGCAGTCGCCGGAGAGGTGTTGCATGCGGAGGAGTTGCGGTGGGTGCTGAATACGGCGGATTTGGTTGTGGGGTTAGGGCACGGTTTAATGGGGGGAGAAGGAGAGGAGGAAGAAGGGGATCGGAGGAGGAGGGAGGGGTCCGCCTGTGGTGGTGCGACGGTGGCAAGGCCGGAGCAACGGCGTGCGGGGTCTGGATCGGGAGGAGCGATGCGATGATTTGTTTTCTTTTCTTTTCTCGTGATAACTGAATAGAAGAGAGAGGGAGAGGGAAATAGGGATTATATAAATATATATTTAATTAATTCTATTTCCATAAAGGGACTTTTTATTTTGAACTCAAAATCGAACCCACCGACTGTCGTCCATAGCTAATTACCCCCATTCCGAACACAATGGGATATGTGTTGTAAGCCAGTTTGGCCGTTTCGATCAATTTCGTCAAAATCAAAATATAACTCTATATATTGAATTTGAACGCACATTTCAATTTACCGGGGCCACATATGGACTCTAAAAATTCCAGAAAAATTATTTCTAGCTTCGTATTGATGATACGGTCCTAACAAAACTAATTTCGTCAAATTCTAAGACCGTTTGAAAATGGTCATTTTCTGGTCGATCGAAATTGACTGAAATTGCCAAAACGCGTTTTCCTTTGCCACACTCACATATTGATTCGAAAAATTATTAATTTTGGAATCTTGCAATAACTTGACATCACAGATCCAACAAAAGTGGTTTCGTTGAAATCCGAGGTCGTTTACAAAATTCCCATTTTTAAGGGCCAAAATTCCATAGCAACTATTCTGAATTTTCAACTGGACATAACTTTTTATCCCCGCTATGAAATTTCAATTTTCCGGATTCGTTGGAAAGATATTCTTGAATAGATTCTAATATTTTTTGTTTCGCCAAAATCCGATTTATTTTGAATCCCGTACATTCATTTGAACTTTGAAATCGAAATTTCAAACTACCGCGCCATTTTCAATTCCTTTTATAATTAAAATAAAATATTTATATTCTAATGACGATCTATATAAATATATACGTTCTAATTCTATTCAAAATAAGTTTCTCGTCGTTATTATTTAAAATAATTCATTTTGAATATTCAAAATTCACTAAAATTGCCAAAATAAAAAATTTAAATTGGCTCGGATTTCCGGGTTATTACATTTTGTATCACGATATCCCACCTTGAAGTGGGATTGGTAATATTTATGTTGATTAACATCTGTATATGCAGGGAAAACAGGTTGGCGGGATCCAACTGGATTCCTCAACATTTATATTATTGTTTGTTTCATATATACTGTGATATATGATGTGATAAATAATCAGTGATATATTATTATGTCTTTGGATGTTAAATAGCGTTGGCCCCAAATTTTTGCATTTAAATGTCATAAAAAAAGTTCGAATGAAAATGGAAATTTTGAGATATATATATAAGATTTAAAAGGAAATTTATTTTTCCAAATAGAAGTTGAATCTCGAATGGAAATATAAACTTGTTTAATAGATTAAACAAGGAGTTAATTTATAAATGTTGTTTATAAACGGAGTAAAATAATTATCATTGGATAATTTGGGCATATAAATTCCATTATTAATCTAAAAATTGAATGTGAAATCGATTCGAAGGGAAACAATGAATTTTATTTCGTAGTTCTGAATGTAAATGGAATAGAAATAAATCCAAAACGATTTATAACTAGGAATCGACTTATCAAATTTTATAGAAATGTTTCATTTTCAAAAAGGATATTTGATTTTTATTTAGCAGAAACTAAAATTTAAAAATTAAATATTTTAAGAAACTAATATTTCAATATTCAAATTATGAAAATAAATTCTTTGTTTATATATATAAGTATTTTTATAATATAATGTGATATTATTGTAAAAAGTAGAAATAATAAATAAGTAGGGTTTTGTAAAAATAAAATAAAAGGTATTTTTAAGTATTATAAAATTTATGGCTTTTGGAATATTTTTAGAGAAGTATTGAATATTTTAAACAGAATGGAAAATATAATAAAGCAAATAACTTTATAACTGAAGTTTACAATTATATATATACCTGCAATTGGAAATTGGATGGGCGGATTTATATTGGTTTTTGAACCCATGTTTTATAATTGAAATTGATGTCAATTTGGAATTAGAATCCGAATTATAGTTGGTTTTAGGCCTTAAATAGGATTTGATGAAAAAGTTTACTTATAATAAGATGTTATAAGTAAAGAGTCCTATAAATAAAAGTTTATAAAATTAAATGGTAATTGGTAACATTTTCCTAAAATGTTAAAATAATTTGCTTTGTAAGCAAAGTTTGGATCTTATAAGAGAAAAGAGAATTTGTAGGAACAAACTTATAAATTTGAGTAAACGAGCAAAACGAGAATTTTGATCAATAAGGGATTTTATAATTGTTTTTTTGTAAAATATGGAATGGATTATAACAAAGGATTTGTAAATGTGAAATCCAGTTTATTTTGAACTTGGACTAATAGAAAGTGAAATGTATACATGTTTAAAATGGATAAATGGTTAGTTGTTATTTCTGAAGTGATATTTCAAAATTTAAGTTGAAATTAAATTTGGTAAAGTGTTTTGAAATGAATTGAGTATTAGAAACATAAATATCAACATTATTGTTGTAATAGATGTTTTCCATAATAATAGGAAAGTATGGACCATATCACTTTTGTTATCTATTTATATTATAATTCCCACTAATCTTTAATGATTACTAATTGGTCCGACCGTAAAATACCCAAATTGCCCATATTTACCAAGGTCAATTAATTTTTCTAACCTTTGGTCCGATCTTGAATTATTCCCACTAATCTTTAATTATTCCAACTTTGTAATGCTATAAAATTGAATAAAAATATTATTTTATTGTAGTTTTTAAAATTATTTGAAACTACATACAAATGAAAATATATTAAAAAAATTACATGTATTGCTACAAATTAGGAATAATTATTCTAACTAATCAAGCACATGCAAATATTAAATACATAAATAAATATTCAACAAAAAGTCTAAAACGTTTGATATAATGATTCAAATTATTTAACCGTCAATCTATTTATTTAATTAAATCATATTAGTTTCAAATTTTATTTTATATACGTTACTTACATTATCCTAAACAAATTAAAATAACATAACATATATCGATATAATTATTAATTAATCTAGGTTCATTTAGAACTTTTATAAGTTTCGTTTAAATAAAAGCAATATTTTATTTAGTTTCAAAAGTAAATTTTTATTATAGTTTAATGTGTATATAAATTAGATTGTATCTAATATACTCTTATATACATATTTGTGCAAGGTGATTACTTATTAAATTTATTCAAATAAGGAAACCTTTCCTTTCTCTTAACTTATTTAACTAGTAAAGGAGCACAATTTTATTTAAGGAATGAAAATTTTCGTTTTCTTCGCTTAACTTATTTCAAACAGACAAGGATGGAAAATGATATTAATTGGAGATAGAAAACTTTACATTTCCTTCCCTAATCTTTTTTACAAATGAAAATTTTCATTTTCTTCACTAATCTTTTTTACAAATGTATATTATATGTAAAAGTAACATACATAATAACGTTTTCAATAATATTTCTAGAAATGCATTACATAATATGACGAAAAACTTTATTAGTATATGGAAATGCTTTACATAATATACGTAGATTTAAGATTTCTTACTAAATATGATGATGTTATTTAATACATAATATTTCTGGAAACGCTGATATGACGGAAACTTTCTTATCACATACAAAATATTTCTGGAAATAGCTGTGAATATTTAAAATCTTAGATATTAACGTTTTCAGTACTCTTTCATCTATATATGGCATGTATTATTTATTGAAATAACATACATAATAACATAATATACGTAAATTGACTAATCTTTTTTAGTTCTGGAAATAACATACATAATATACGTAAATTTACTAATCTTAAATTCACTAATCTTTTTTACAAATGTATATTATTTGTAAAAATAACATACATAATAACGTTTTCAATAATATTTCTGGAAATGCTTTACATAATATGACGAAAAACTTTATTAGTATATGGAAATGCTTTACATAATATACGTAAATTTCCTTTCTATGTTTCTAAATTGTCAATTAGCCTTTCCTAATTCTCTCTCTATTAAATTGTCAATTGACCTTTCTAAATTGTCAATTAAACTGTCAATTAACCTATCTTTTCTACGTATCTAAATTGTCAATTATCCTTTCCTAATTATCTCTCTATTAAATTGTCAATTAACCTTTCTAAATTATCAATTAAATTGTTAATTAACCTATCCTTTCTACGTTTCTAAATTGTCAATTAGCCTTTCCTAATTCTCTATCTATTAAATTGTCAATTAACCTTTCTAAATTATCAATTAAATTTTATGTATGATAAATGTAACACCCCACATCCATTAAGGTCACTCACAAAGGGAATGCCTTAACTTCGATAGAGCATTATGGGTACTGGAACAGAAATATTACAAGACAGACATATATAAAACAGCGGAAAGTAAAGTGGAAGTACTTAAAATCATTTATTAAATATAAATGTTTACAATAAAAGCCCATCAACTTCCAAATACCCAATTTCATAGTTAACATATCTGTCTTGCTAAAAAACAAAGAAGCATAAAAACAAACTGTAGTATTCCCCAATAAAGCAAAGCAAGCCATAGCCAAGAGAAATCCAAGCCATACATGAAAAAGCCTTGGAGCTTGGTAAGATCCGAACTAAGCTGTATTCCCACCCTGCGAACCTGGGGGGGAAACAGAAGAAAAAGAGGCGAAACAAAATGGGTCAGTCATAAAGACCGAGTAAATCCTAGTGACTTTCAGCATAAAAACAGGTAAAGATAATATGGCATGAGTAAACTGAAAGTAAACATAAGCATGATGACAAGATAAGCAACAGGTAAGATAACTAAGGATAACCTGATGTGATTTTTGTCAAGTAACATCGCAAGGTTCCCATTCAAGATAAACTAAGTATAATTTCATAGGATTCCTATCAAGCATAACAAGATTCCTCTGCTTCGCCATTAAAATATTTCTATGAGATCTATTTGCTCTGCACCACCCAACTAGCATCATTGCAAGTGTCTTACATGGAATGTTTCGTATTCCTACTAGTACTTCAACTAGTGTCCATTGTAACAAGGATCCTTATCCCCTACCAGTGTCCCAACTAGTAGCCCGTGTTATATAATAAGGTGATCCTACCCACTACTTAGAAATCATAATACTAGTCTTATGTACCCCTAGCTGACTACATAGGTGCCGCCTGCCCCTATCTCCACTAGGTATACCCACCAACCCCCATGCGATCTGCTCCCTAACTCGTAGATACCCGTGCTGGCCCTACAGTGGGGTGTATCATTTCCCAAAGTGGCAACCCGATCCAACTTGAGGATGCACGGCTTATACCTACACGATGCAACAACGTCTTACCTACCAGCCCGGGTCCACACACGCATATGAAACCCGTTGGACTTGCGTTGCCACCGCTAACCCGTTTTGACCTCTTACAATCAAACCCAGTATGCATGTCCCGTCCTCGACATGGGTCGAGCTCACAAAGATACGTAATGGGCTACTGGTCTGAAAAGGGTCCTCGGCACAAGCTTCCCTCCTATGCTTGGTCCCCTCTAGTAATTCTTACTTAACCCCTTCTTATTCATGACCACTTATATGCTTAAATTTTGGTTAAGTATACACCAGTTATGTCTTACATGTTACCCATGTCCTCCACTTAACCCCTACATCATCCTCATGTCTTATTACATGCTTTATCTTGGTTAAGTGCTTATTGGTTATATTTTACATGTCATTCATATTACCCCCAACGTCTGGGTTTAACCAAGCGCCTTGGCTTTATCTGCCATTAGACCCTATGTCTATCCATTAACTATGCGCTTGTGCTACCTCATCAGTCTTATCATTTAACTTGGTTATTTCCATTTATACCAACCTTCAACTTGCTTATTAATTCAATTCTTAACTTGAACTATACTAAGTCCATTAATAAGCCCGCAACATGTTATTCCTATGATTCATACATTAACCCCTGTTATGGTACAATAACATGTTCTTATTCAATCTTTACAACCAAGTACCCCTTAACTTACAAACACACTGGAGAGAGAGAATAATTCCCTAAATACCAACCCCGAAGACCGGAATCAACATCAGATTGATACTCAGAGGATTATCCAACCTAACCAATGTTTTGTTCCTTTTTATAATATAACTTATGTCGCCTTCAATTGTAAATTCATTCTTGTCTTTACATATTGCTTAATCTACAATGAAGCACATCTTTCCTTATTACATAAGTTATCTCATCTTATCTATTGTTCTGCCTAACATACTTTATTTCATAAGTTATCATTCCCACTTAGGCATTAATTAAGATTTTCTTAACTCAACCATTCATGTCGTAACAGTTAAGTGTCATTAGCCTGGTCATATTACTTAACCCACCCATTCATACCATATTGGTTAAGTGTCATTAGCCTAATCATATTACTTAACCCACCCATTCATACCATATTGGTTAAGTGTTCTTAGTTTACTTAACCCTATCCACTGGTCTAATTACCATGTTATGTTGGTTAAGTATTACTATTCGTATTTCCACATGTCACCCACTTAACCCCTATGTCCCACCACATGTTTATCTAGTTAAGTATTTCTTAATTCATTAAGGCCGTAACCCTATAAAGACCTCTCACATTAGACTGACATTTATGGCAGCTGGATTTGCCGGGAGGGTCCGGGCAGTCTTACACCATAAAAGAGTCTAACCTCGTGTCTTTACAACTGTTACGCTTTTAATTTGGGCCTAGGACCTCTCACATTGGGCTACCATTTGTGACTACTGGATTCGCCGGGCGGGTCCGGGCAGTTTTACGTCACAAATGAGTCCAACCTCATGTCCTAAGCATTGATTATCGCTTATAATCCTTTACCCCAGTCTTAATAATTTCCTTATTCAAATTATTAATTAATTCCTAATTTAACGATGTCCATAATTGACTCAATTATGTTCATCAATTAATGGTATGCAAAATCATACCAATTTTATCACAATTTATCTTATGCCATTAAAGGCAACTTATCTCAATTTATATTTATCCCTCCTTTAAGGCTATTACATGCCAGCTACCCAAAACCCACTTAGGCGTGTTCATATTAGCCATTTTTCAAGACATAAATTATCATATGTGTTTCAACTACAAATCTCACATGATTAACATATGCCCAAGTTCTAGATTACATATCAGTTTTACATATGCCCAATTCATACCAAATCTACATATGTTCAGTTCATGCCGTTTTATACGTATGTCAATTTTTATGTCAATTTACACATATCAAGTTCTAGCCAAAAATTACATATGTCAATCCCAATTCTTACAATTACCATTTTAATGGCAATACCCAATTATCCAATTCTATATTATGCCTTCGATTCTACCAAACACACATATATCTAACTAGGCAATATCTCGGTATTTCCCCCGTATCCAATCACACATAAATCGCAGTTTAGGCCTAGGTCCGAAATTGACCTAGGTTCATCAAAGGAAAATAAATAGGGGGAGGTAGAAGTTGCAATGAAACAAGATCAGGGAGAAAACAACATAGATCGTCATGATAGGCATAAAGATTAGATCTTGAAAATAATATCAACATGAATCCAAGAAACTGATTTACAACGACTGAATAGAGCATGAACTAGACATAAGAATGGAGATGAACAAGTCTCAAAACTCAAGGTTCAAAGGTAAACAGGAATAGATCTGAATTGATAAACATGCTTATATCCAATTACACTTTATTCCATAGCCATATTAAAATTAAGTATTTTAATCTAAAAAGTAACTAGAACTTACATAACATGGCTAGCGAATTTAAGAACTGAAATTGATGTTGTAGCGTTGTTGATTCATCTCCTTGAATCATTGTAGAAGTCTTCATCTTTGCATTGGATTGCGTATGAGAGCTTAAGAAGATTAGAGACGGCGGCCATGACCAAGAGGGGTTTCAACAACATAATGGTGGCTAGACGTGTTGTAGTGAATTAGGGTTTAGGCATCAGGGGGTTTATATAGGATTAGGTAGACGAACCTGGACAGAAAGCGAGACTAGGAACATCAGGATGCACCCAGGCCCAAAAGTGGGCTCGGGGACCAGGTCGACACCCAGGTCGACTACCCAGTCGACCTGGTATGGGGGGGGGTCGACTGCCCAGTCGACCTGGGTACTGGGCGGGAAATTTCCCGCCCAGCCTTTTCTGGGTTTTGAATTCGAAATTTGAATTCGAATTCGAGCTGTTTTCAATTCTGAAAATCCTGAAACTTCAGAGGGTCATATCTCTCTCATACGGACTCCGATTCTCGCAAACTCGGACTCGTTTTCAAGCAGAATTTCGAGATGAACGCAATGGCGCAACCCATTTCCCTTGATTCTTAAATTAAAATTTAATTCTGCCTTGATTTATGATTTTAATATGTTCTTAAAATTCGGGTTGTTACATTCTCCCCTCCTTAAAGGATTTCGTCCCCGAAATCTTCAAGTTAAGAAGAATGTGTCCTACCATCCAGTCATCCATCTACTCAATCATCAATCACAGGCATTCATTGTCCTTAAAGGATTTCTAATTCTATATGAACATATGCAGAAAGTGTGTGTATATGTTCCTTATCTAATGCAAATGATCAAGCCTGATTGATCTTCTAGATGCAAAGATATGTTTAGTGCCATGAGTCCAATATGTATGCAAATAGTCCTAGTCACATAAACACTATATGTGTGCACAAACATCCATCCATATGCAACATCCGTATGATAACACATTCAATTTCATCCACAAACAAGGGTAAACACTCATGCATATGCAATATGAAAGGTGACTGAGCCGGTCTAGTGCCTAATGTGCGTGTATATGCATCCACGAGCAACCACTAGCAACCACTTGGAACCATCAATCATAACATGTCTCAAACACATGTTTACACCCAACTTTCCCTACCTAAAGATATAGTCGAATGATAGAAGCAAGTAAAAACTCTGCGCCCATCAAAGCTAGAAATCTACGTCACATATATACTGATTAGGAGAAGAATTCCCCAAGCACCAGCCCCGAAGACCGAAATCAACATCAGACTGACACCCAAAGAAATTCTCAACCCAACCAATATATATGTAATTCTAGGAAACTAAGCATGATGGACTCCTTTTAGGTCACAAGAAATCCCTTCCTAAAACCAACCAATATCCTATATAAAACCCAAAAGGTTTAATCAACCCAACGGACACCCTCAAGCCCCAACATGTAAAACTAACAGATGAGCCATACTCCCTATGGGGTTTGCAACAGAAATTGGATTGAGAATAGGACCGAGGGGATATACACAAAAGATAGCATGCAAGTAAGCTCTACAGGAAAAAGGAATCAAGAATATACTCTTAAAAAGAGATGTGATGCACGAATATAGTCTTCAATCTTCTAAGCCACATTCCCTTGAGCTTAACTCCATTGTGCTTTGACCGACTTTAACTTCACAATTTCATAGCTTCTTAATTCTTGTTTCCAACATATGAGTTGGAACTCATTTCACTTTTGCCTCTCGTTTCACTTATCCTCCTCCTAGTATACTCGGCTTAAACATAACTGTGTACTCATAGTTTCACACAAGCTCTCCAAAATTCACTAGTGAATCTTGGATCTCGTTCACTTACTAGAAGGTATTCCACATAGATGAATTATCTCTTGAAAATAAACAAATGTCAACCATGTTGCTAAATGTACTTACTAAGGCGATTTTCTACATCACATGCATAAGTGAAATGAACCATCCGCCTTAGTGGCGAACACTACTCGAGCGGATCAATAAATGTATATAGAGATTCTAGGTAACTAAGCATGGCAAAAACCCTAAGGGTTACACTAGACTTCAAGGGCATTACCGAGGCAAGTCAAGAGTCTAACTACCCTCCTTTCAAAACCGAGAATGGCACCCTTATTGGATAACCACTCCATCCCTAGAATCCACTCCTAGCCCAAAAATCATAAGCATTCCTTCTAAGCTCAATACCTAGTATAGACATTCTCAAATCCAAACAAATCATGAATAAATGAGCCAATTCCCCAACAGGATTTGAGACAAAAATTGGGATCCTTCACTACGCTAGTACTAAGGTGCAGAGACTCAACTATCGAAGCAGAATTAAAAGGATGCGATGTACAAAAACAAAGTTCTAGCGGGATGATAGAAAAGAAAAGCTAAACCTTTAACGGTAACGTTACCACCTCCCTTAGGTATGCTAATAGTGAGAGCATACAATTGCCCTCTCGACGATCCTGTCCTTTGCCCTTGTCCTATAATACTTAACTACACTCCCTCCTTACTATACTAAAGATACTCTCTCTTGTCATGGATTTCACTATTCTTTCACTTTGGCCTCTTTCCTTTCACCTTTTTCCTCCTTCGTGGATTAAGCTATAACAACTAGTCTCTTGTTCTTACTGTCCTTGTATAGTTTGTTGACAAGTCCTTCGAAGCTACCTCCAACGCACGGCAACTCTACACAACTTGAAATAAGATTAGACGCAGATGGAACTACTACGGCTACAGATGGAGGTTGGGCACTTCTTTGCCCTCCGACATATGTCGGATGCCTATGAAACTATGGTGAAAAGAGAGAAAGAGGAGAGATTTCAAGAGGGAATCAAAAGATAGTGCATATGGCTTTGGGGAATATGCCTTTTAATCAAAACAAAATTTTCTTGAAAATTTGCTTCTTTGTAAATGTTTTGAAAACTAGTTCAGAAGGTTTTTGAAAACTTTTGCCCAGTCTGGTAACCTTCTGCCCTGATACCAAATGTAATACCCCACATCCATTAAGGTCACTCACAAAGGGAATGCCTTAACTTCGATGGATCATTATGGGTACTTGAACAGAAATATTACAAGACAGACATATATAAAACAGCGGAAAGTAAAGTGGAAGTACTTAAAATCATTTATTAAATATAAATGTTTATAATAAAAGCCCATCAACTTCCAATACCCAATTTCATAGTTAAGATATCTGTCTTGCTCAAAAACAAAGAAGCATAAAAACAAACTGTAGTATTCCCCAGTAAAGCAAAGCAAGCCATAGCCAAGAGAAATCCAAGCCATACATGAAAGAGCCTTGGAGCTTGGTAAGATCCGAACTAAGCTGTATTCCCACCCTGCGAACCTGGGGGGAAACGGAAGAAAAAGAGGCGAAACAAAACGGGTCAGTCATAAAGACTGAGTAAATCCTAGCGACTTTCAGCATAAAAACAGGTAAAGATAATATGGCATGAGTAAACTGAAAGTAAACATAAGCATGATGACAAGATAAGCAACAGGTAAGATATCTAAGGATAACCTGATGTGATTTTTGTCAAGTAACATCGCAAGGTTCCCATTCAAGATAAACTAAGTATAATTTCATAGGATTCCTATCAAGCATAACAAGATTCCTCTGCTTCGCCATTAAAATATTTCTATGAGATCTATTTGCTCTGCACCACCTAACTAGCATCATTACAAGTGTCTTACATGGAATGTTTCGTATTCCTACTGGTACTTCAACTAGTGTCCTATTTAAGAAGGATCCTTACCCCCTACTAGTATCCCAACTAGTAGCCCGTGTTATATAATAAGGTGATCCCACCCACTAATCAGAAATCATAATACTAGTCTTATGTACCCCTAGCTGACTACATAGGTGCCGCCTGCCCCTATCTCCACTAGGTGTACCCACCAACCCCCATGCGATCGGCTCCTAACTCGTAGATACCCGTGCTGGCCCCACAGTGGGGTGTATCATTTCCCAAAGTGGCAACCCGATACAACTTGAGGATGCACGACTTATATCTACACGATGCAACAACGTTTTACCTACCAGCCCGGGTCCACACACGCATATGAAACCCATTGGACTTGCGTTGCCACCGCTAACCCGTTTTGACCTCTTACAATCAAACCTAGTATGCGTGTCCCGTCCTCGACATGGGTCGAGCTCACAAAGATACGTAATGGGCTACTGGTCTGAAAAGGGTCCTCGACACAAGCTTCCCTCCTATGCTTGGTCCCCTCTAGTAATTCTTACTTAACCCCTTCTTATTCATGTCCACTTACATGCTTAAATTTTGGTTAAGTATACACCAGTTATGTCTTACATGTTACCCATGTCCTCCACTTAACCCCTACATCATCCTCATGTCTTAATACATGCTTTATCTTGGTTAAGTGCTTATTGGTTATATTTTACATGTCATTCATATTACCCCCAACGTCTAGGTTTAACCAAGCGCCTTGGCTTTATCTGCCATTAGACCCTATGTCTATCCATTAACTATGCGCTTGTGCTACCTCATTAGTCTTATCATTTAACTTGGTTATTTCCATTTATACCAACCTTCAACTTGCTTATTAATTCAATTCTTAACTTGAACTATACTAAGTCCATTAATAAGCCCACAACATGTTATTCCTATGATTCATACATTAACCCCTGTTATGGTACAATAACATGTTCTTATTCAATCTTTACAACCAAGTACCCCTTAACTTACAAACACACTAGAGAGAGAGAATAATTCCCTAAATACCAACCCCGAAGACCGGAATCAACATCAGATTGATACTCAGAGGATTATCCAACCTAACCAATGTTTTGTACCTTTTTATAATATAACTTATGTCGCCTTCAATTGTAAATGCATTCTTGTCTTTACATATTGCTTAATCTACAATGAATCACATCTTTCCTTATTACATAAGTTACCTCATCTTATCTATTGTTCCGCCTAACTTACTTTATTCCATAAGTTATCATTCCCACTTAGGCATTAATTAAGATTTACTTAACTCAACCATTCATGTCGTAACAGTTAAGTGTCATTAGCCTGGTCATATTACTTAACCCACCCATTCATACCATATTGGTTAAGTGTCATTAGCCTAATCATATTACTTAACCCACCCATTCATACCATACTGGTTAATTGTCATTAGCCTAATCATATTACTTAACCCACCCATTTATACCATATTGGTTAAGTGTTCTTAGTTTACTTAACCATATCCACTGGTCTAATTACCATGTTATGTTGGTTAAGTATTACTATCCGTATTTCCACATGTCACCCACATGTCACCCACTTAACCCCCATGTCCCACCACATGTTTATCTGGTTAAGTATTTCTTAATTCATTAAGGTCGTAACCCTATAAAGACCTCTCACATTAGACTGACATTTATGGCAGCTGGATTTGCCGTGCGGGTCCGGGCAGTCTTACACCATAAAAGAGTCTAACCTCGTGTCTTTACAACTGTTAAGCTTTTAATTTTGGCCTAGGACCTCTCACATTGGGCTACCATTCGTGACTACTGGATTCGCCTGGCGGGTCCGGGTAGTTTTACGTCACAAATGAGTCCAACCTCGTGTCCTAAGCATTGATTATCGCTTATAATCTTTTACCCCAGTCTTAATAATTTCATTATTCAAATTATTAATTAATTCCCAATTTAACGATGTCCATAATTGACTCAATTATGTTCATCAATTAATGGTATGCAAAATCATACCAATTTTATCACAATTTATCTTATGCCATTAAAGGTAACTTATCTCAATTTATATTTATCCCTCCTTTAAGGCTATTACATGCCAACTACCCAAAACCCACTTAGGCGTGTTCATATTAGCCCTTTTTCAAGACATAAATTATCATATGTGTTTCAACTACAAATCTCACATGATTAACATATGCCCAAGTTCTAGATTACATATCAGTTTTACATATGCCCAATTCATACCAAATCTACATATGTTCAGTTCATGCCGTTTTATACGTATGTCAATTTTTATGTCAATTTACACATATCAAGTTCTAGCCAAAAATTACATATGCCAATCCCAATTCTTACAATTACCATTTTAATGGCAATACCCAATTATCCAATTCTATATTATGCCTTCGATTCTACCAAACACACATATATCTAACTAGGCAATATCTCGGTATTTCCCCCGTATTCAATCGCACATAAATCGCAGTTTAGGCCTAGGTCCGAAATTGACCTAGGTTCATCAAAGGAAAATAAATAGGGGGAGGTAGAAGTTGCAATGAAACAAGATCAGGGAGAAAACAACATAGATCGTCATGATAGGCATAAAGATTAGATCTTGATGATAATATCAACATGAATCCAAGAAACTGATTTACAATGACTGAATAGAGCATGAACTAGACATAAGAATGGAGATGAACAAGTCTCAAAACTCAAGGTTCAAAGGTAAACAGGAATAGATCTGAATTGATAAACATGCTTATATCCAATTACACTTTATTCCATAGCCATATTAAAATTAAGTATTTTAATCTAAAAAGTAACTAGAACTTACATAGCATGGCTAGCGAATTTAAGAACTGAAATCGATGTTGTAGCGTTGTTGATTCATCTCCTTGAATCATTGTAGAAGTCATTATCTTTGCATTGGATTGCGTATGAGAGCTTAAGAAGATTAGAGACGGCGGCCATGACCAAGAGGGGTTTCAGCAGCATAATGGTGGCTGGACGTGTT
Organism: Allium sativum; assembly: GCA_030737875.1. Taxonomy (NCBI): domain Eukaryota; kingdom Viridiplantae; phylum Streptophyta; class Magnoliopsida; order Asparagales; family Amaryllidaceae; genus Allium; species Allium sativum. The sequence goes on from CM060922.1 coordinate 918,958,808, forward strand.
GTAGTGAATTAGGGTTTAGTCATCAGGGGGTTTATATAGGATTAGGTAGACGAACCTGGACAGAAAGCGAGACTAGGAACATCAAGATGCACCCAGGCCCAAAAGTGGGCTCGGGGACCTGGTCGACACCCAGGTCGACTGCCCAATCGACCTGGTCTGGGGGGGGGTCGACTGCACAGTCGACTCCCTAGTCGACCTGGGTACTGGGCGGGAAATTTCCCGCCCAGGTTTTACTGGATTTTGAATTCGAAATTTGAATTCGAATTCGAGCTATTTTCGATTCTGAAAATCCTGAAACTTCAGAGGGTCATATCTCTCTCATACAAACTCCGATTATCGCAAACTCGGACTCGTTTTCAAGCAGAATTTCGAGACGAATGCAATGGCACAACCCATTTCCCTTTATTCTTATTTTAAAATTTACTTCTGCCTTGATTTATGATTTTAATATGTTATTAAAATTCGGGTTGTTACAATAAATGTATTATTCATGTTATATTAGTGGACCAACATGTAGATGTTCATATTACATTGTCAATTAAATCAACCAGATTTAATGCTATATTAGTGGACCAACATGTAGATGTTCATATTGTGTACTATCATTATATTACACACACACATATAAATATATATATGTATATACACACATAAATATATCGTTGTATTACACACTCACGCATAAATATATATATATACACACACATAGAAACATTTCCGTTAAATTCACGTCTAGATTCATAGCATTGAGTATATAAAATAGGCTTAATTTTGAATACTAATTTGGTGTTAGACCTAAGTAGGTGGGGCCAGACATTAATTGTTTTCAAATTGAGATAATGTTTAATGTTTGGAATATTTTAACTCCCCTTCACTTTTGGATTTATTCACAGAATAATATATTAAGTTTAATCTTTTAGCAAATTTTCATGAATAATTTCCTTAAAACTTTGCATGCTAACTTTACATAAATTCTCTCTTTCTTCTCTCTCAATTCCCGGTTGCCACGATTTTTACATCTACACACCGTTGCCTTCCAGGTTTTTGTCACTTATGTGGGATTTGTGTGCTAATCTCTCACCTATCCAGGTTTTTGTCACTTATGAGTTTCCTTTCAATTTTGATGTGAGGACCCGTAACTTCCCCGTGAAGGAAAGAGCGGATACTTTGAGAACAACACACAAAAGAACGCAGACAGAAGAACTTTTCATTGTTAATTACAACAATTCCATCAAAATACAAGAATATACAGAGTATGAATAAATATTACACAGAATATATCAGAGATTTAAATTACATTTAAATACATCGCAGCGGAAAAATAATACAATACACAACTGAAAGAGATAAACGGATACAGAGCTTTCCGAGTATCGTTCCAGCTGTAAATCAGGATCCCGTGAATATAAATCTACAAAACCAAAACTAGTAGCTGCCCGTGCGGAAAATAAGGGCACCCAGAGTTTAGGTTAAAACAATAAACTCCAGGTCAGTCATGTGACTGGTGTGAGAACTAAAACAGTTATTAATCTTTATTTTAAAGTTAGGTAAATCAAGGGACCACGCCGTATAACACGGAACGGGTTTCCTCCCAAGAATACCAGTGCATAAAACAACAGCGCAATGCTTAAATAAAGAAAAATGAAGCTATTATAAGACCCAGGTCCCATCACACAATGCAACGCAAGCCGGAGGATAGGGGTTTACCTTATAATGGCCAAAGAATGCTTGATATGTTTAAAAACAGATTATTTGATACTATTATAAGTGTATAGTGTCAAAACAATTTCAATCATAAATATCAATCATAGGCGGCATAGCATCCCATGCTACTATGTCGCCAATACTAGGCTCTACAAATAAAACCGCACATGTCACGTATTGGAAGTTGGATTTCCATCTGCGAACCGAGGCAAAAGATAGTCCTCTACCGATTCGAGACAATCCAGCCTACCATGTCTCAGGACCTAGACTCAGGTGGGCCCTTGGTTCGTTAGGGCCGGTCCACACGGAGTGGATTAAACTTAAACCATGAACATGCGTTTCCCCGCCCTATGGGGCGTAAATGAGCCAACGAATGACTCCATCGGCTTCACATAGTCACCGATATATCCGAGGCGCCTCGCGACAGCAACAACCACATAATCAAACTCGTCAGGGCGTGTAAAACCACTGATGCCACTTCTAGCTAGAAAGAAACGCATGTCCTCCCTGATGTCCTCTCCCGTTTCTGGTTAACAACTGGGGTGTGAGGCTCGCGAATCAACGCTACACAAAGCTATGCCACACAGGCCATGCTTTGATCATCAACCACAAGACTCTGCTTTTCAATAGAAGCCTTGATCATATTGCCACTTAGACATGCCAAACAGGCAATTCACTCCATGCGTTTGATATCCATCAATATATAACCTCTGAGCTCGTACGTCTCAGAGAAAGGCGTTAAGCAAGAGAATAAATTCTCTGCCGCCAAACAGATATATATTTAATAGAAATCAACCACACAAAATAAAATCCAATGTCAGACACACAGTCCATTTACCAGTCCGTTCTGGGTCTGAACGAAACCGGAGGCACCTTGTACCTCACTTATCCATCGATCTCCAAGTACGTCTGGACGACCACTAACGGATTCCCTCCTCTTGGGTGTACGACCCAATCAAGATCATCAGTAATTATCCAAACGACGTGAAGACCTCCAGTCTTCAACCACCGTCTTCATCTTCGACTAATCGTCGTATCAGTTATTCAGAATGGGATAAACCCGGTCTTTCTGAATAACTCGCGTATATAATATACAAGTGTTACACAAACACAAAATACAGCTCATTCCAATTCATCAGTCACTAACCGTAAATTAACAAGAGAATAATTCCCCAAATATTAACCCCGAAGGCCGAAACCAACATCAGATCAATACCCAGGAAACCATTCTGCTTAGCTAACCTACAGTTAGTTTCTAAATTTCACATTCTTAGGGAAAGGTTCCCATTAATTTTATCAAAGATATATTCCTCAAATTTATTCTTTAATCTTCTTTTGAATATCAATTCAACTAGTCGGGTTAGCGAACCACACCGAAGTAATCATTTTTTTATTTCCCAATCCCAACCTATTCATCCCATGAAGTAAAACTGGTCATACTTCATATCTAACACCACGGTGTTATCGGTAAATTCAATTACCATTTCACGTTCAAATCTAATTAAATATTTAACTATCGCCTGGAGCAAAACCGGTGATACTCCATTCTCGATCCTTTCAATCTAATTAAAGATTCATTAAAACTCCACTTGGTTTTAATCTTCCTGTCTTTAACTGGGTTAAAGAACCAATGTCATTTAAAACACGATTCGCGATAAACCCAAAATCACATTCTATTCTATCAGCCTTTAACCGTAAAATAGCAAGTGAGCAATTCCCTGAGTATTAACCCCGAAGGCTGAAACCAACATCAGATCAATAACCAAGAAACCATTCAACTTAACTAATCTCCAGTTACTTTCTGATTTTCTTAACTCCGTTGGGTCTAAGAACAGTATTATTGAAGATACCGTTCACAACAACCCAAAATCACATTCCATTAATTATCGGGTTAAAGAACAAGTGTTATTTAAAACACCGTTCACGATAAACCCAAAAATCAATTCAAATTAAATTCCAATTAAATACCATTTAATTGGTACACTTCATTAAATCTAAATAAAAAGATTTAATCTTTTTCTCACCTAGGTTTAAGAAATCCAACCGTTAGATCTCAGATTTCTAATATTCATTGGAAAGCTCTTTTCGATACGAACCCAACGGTTCCGGTTTTAGGAGAATCCGACGGTCGGATCTCCCGCAATATCCATTCGAAGTCAATGGTCGAAATTCACGAACTACCGCGGCGCGGCGCGTTCTATTCAGGCCATTATATATAATATATATATATATATATATATATTATATTTCTTCGATTTCCTTTTAAAACCTATTTTATAAATCTTTTTCGAAACGATTTCAACTTCATTTCAAATTCAAATCAAAATTAAAATTTTCCTTATAAATTCGTTTTAAATTCATTTCAAATTGATTTCAATTCAAATCGATTTTTAATTCAATTTCAGTTCGTTTTCAATTCAATTTGAATTTTAAATTTATTCAATTTCAATTCGAATTCATTTCTACTCAATTTCAATTCGAATTCATTTCTATTCAATTTCAATTCGAATTCATTTCTATTCAATTTCAATTCGAATTCATTTCTAAATATTTGAGTTTGAAAATCACTTTCAATTTTCATTATAAAATTGAAAAAATTCCCGTTCGTGTTAAAATGGCGTGTAACTACTTAACACGGCTTCACATTTCAATATTCAAAGAATATTATTTTTAAATTATTCGATAATTCTGAACTGGAATCAGACACAGTCAATTACCATATAATTTCAGTTATATCGATTTCATCAAATTCATATATGCAACAATGACGATAAACACCCAACCATCATCCATAGTGCGTTCTACACTGTATAAGCATCAAATATAAATATTCAATGCTTATAATAGTCTGTCAATCAATCGATCGACATACAGATAATTATTGGGATTAGTGTATGTCATATATCATCTTAATACCCGTGTGGGGTTTTCAAACAATCAACCACAGATTTTATTTGTGCAGTTGGGCGATGTGTAAAATTTATCGTCCCAATCAATATCAGTCAAATGTGTGTATATAAACAAATTGTCCGATTTGTTTATATTAATTTCATTTTAAATACCCGTTAAAAATTCTATTTTAAACCATAAAATATTTTTAACTATATAAATATTTTATTTCATTTCACATCACATCACACAATTAATTTTCACCACAACAAATAATCAAACATACAAGCCATCCATGGTCTGTGGACGACGGGTGTCGGGTGGTACTAAACACCGTCTGGATCCTAGTATATATTTCAACTAGAAAATAAATTAAAAGTGAGGAGTTCTCACCGAAGCTAAACCAAACGCCACGACTCTTCATATATAGAAAAATTCGTCGTGCTCGCCTTTTGGTCACTTTCATTGTCTGTAGCCACTACATATATAAAAATCACACCTTTATATTGTTGCTATGTATATAAAAATCACATTTTTATACCGCTATTATATAGATAAAAAATCTATTTTTATACTGCTACTATATAGATAAAAATTCTATTTTTACACCGCAACTATATAGATAAAAATTCTATTTTTACACCGCTACTATATAGATAAAAATTCTATTTTTCTCTCTCCATTCTCCATATAAAAATCACATCTTTATTATTTCTACTATATAAAAATCACATCTTTATTATTTCTACCATATAAAAATCAAATCTTTTGAATGATCAAAATCAAACCTTTTGAATGAACAAAATCAAATCTTTTGAATAATTTTATACATATAAAAATATAATCTTTTTAATAATGTTATACATATAAAAATATAATCTTTTTAATAATGTTATACATATAAAAATATAATCTTTTTAATAATGTTATACATAAAAAAATATAAACTTTTTAATAATAAAATCTATCTTATTATTTATAAATAGAAAAACCATATCTTTATGATAACTAAAGAAAAAAAATCATATCTTTATATGATTCAATGCCATATTATAATATATAAAAATTGATTCCTACCACTATTCTAAAACTGAAATTAAAATTATTATGATTAAAAACTTACAGTTTTTCAGATTTATTGGTGGTCGGAGGAGGTTTGAGGGGGGGGGGGGGTTGGCAGGAGGGGTGCGGCGTCGGGTGGTGGGTTCGGCGGTGGAACGGTGGGAAAAAGGGGATCGAGGTACACAGAGAAAGGGGAAAAGAGAGAGGAGAGACGGGCCAAAGGGGGGTGGCGACCGAGGTGGAAGGGCGGTGGAACGGGCGTAGGCGGCGGAAGAGGGGGACGATGGGTCTGAGCGGGGGTTCGATCGATTTCCCCCCTCTCTCTTTTATTTATTTATTTAATACGGAGCGTTGACCAGTAAAGGGGAAAGGGGGAGGAAAAGAGGGATTTATAATAATATATATTTTATTATTTAATTAATTCTAAAAAGCAACTTTTAAATTTTGACCTCGGAATCGAACCCACCGACTGTCGCCCATAGCTAATTATCCCCATTCCGAACACAATGGAATATGTATCGCAAGCCAGTTTAGCCGTTTAGATCAGTTTTTGTCAAAATCAAAATATAACTCTATATATTGAATTTAAACGCAAATTTCAATTTATCGGGGGCCACATATTAACTACAAAAATTCCCGAAAAATATTTTCTAGCTTCGTATTGACATATGGTCCTAACAAAACCAATTTCATCAAATTCTGAGACCGTTTGAAAAATGGCCATTTTCTAGTCGATTAAAATCAACTAAAACTGTCAAAACACGTTTTCCTTTGCCACGCTCACATATTGATTCGACAAATTACAAATTTTAAAACCTAGCAACATCTTGACATCACGGATCCAACAAAAGTGGTTTCGTCGAAAACCGAGGTCGTTTGCAAAATTCCTATTTTTATGGGCCAGAATTCCATAGCGACTATTCTGAATTTTCAACTGGGCATAACTTTTGATTCCCGCTTTGAAATTTCAATTTTTCGGATTCGTTGGAAAGATATTCACAAATATATTCTAATATCTTTGGTTTCGCTAAAATCCAGTTTATTTTGAACCCTGTACATTCATTTGAATTTTGAAATCGAATTTTCGAACTACCGCACCATTTTCAATTCCTTTTATATTTAAAATAAAATATTATATTCTGACGACGACGTATATAAATATATACATTCTAATTCTATTCAATATAAATTTCTCGTTGCTATTATTTAAAATAATTCATTTTAAATATTTGAAATTCACTAAAATTTCCAAAATAAAAATTTTAATTGGCTCGGATTTCCGGGTTGTTACATTTGAATTCCCAGATTTTTTTTGTTCGCAGTTTTTTATTAATAATTTGCATACAAAAAAATATTTGATGTCATTGCAGTTGCGCATATCCAATTTTTGGAGATTTCATTTTCTTCTTAACTACCTGTTTTCTCCTTTGTTCTTCCAATTTTAATTCTAATCTCTACCTATGGAATGAAAAATATGAAACAATACTGTTGGTGCGGGTTAAGAGGACTGATGCAGGATTTGAAATCTATTACTTCACAATCCATTAAGTTTCATGTTCTATTTTCACTTAATTATTGTAGCTTTTTATCTTGCTTATGTATTCTTAAATTCATACAACGTATTGTAATGTAAAGTTAATTTGTTTCATTTTACAGTAAAAGAAGAAGCCTTCACTCCATTATGGGAAAGATTGAAGTAGCATGTTGAGAATGGAATGCACTTCACATAGAAATTCATGTTTTTGGTAAGTTAGATATCTTTGTGTCTTCTTTTCAAAATTTCTTTTGTATATTCTTGATAGATTTTTCTGTAGATGTTATTTGGATTGCCACCCTCCCCCCTCGATTTTTATCAGGATTTGCCTAATTTCTATACATGAGTCCATGGTAAATGAGGTAAAACCATGACATATATCCATCGCAAACATTCCATTATTGACATCAAATGCACATGTTATTTAACCATATATTTGTTGGTCTTTTATTTGAATATCATTTAGGCAATAATAGGAAAATTTTGATTTTATTACCATACTATTAGCTTGGGTTTGTCCCTCAGTACTTTTATATCAAAGCAGACTAAATTGAGTACCATTTGGTTCATAAATGAAATTTATAAACATCAGAGTATCTTTTTCTCAATGGGGTTATAATGATTATCAAAATTTTATATTTTCTTAATTATGATAGTTTACGTTTTGTTTTTTATGGTGTATCTCAAGCTTTAAGATGTTTTTTTCCTTTTGCAATTACATCACTCCTATTTTCTATTGTAAAGTAATATCTTCTTAGAAGAAAAAAAATCCAAATTTGTGATTCTGATGACTATCATTCTTTTTTTTTTTAAATTTCAATGAAATCACATATATGGGAAAATTGGAGCCTATAGCTAGCTACTTTTGGGTTGAAAATGTGTGCATCACAAATCCGTGCTTCCCTTCGTGTAACAACCATATGTATGTGAGTAGTTTTCAATTTTAGCTCTTTGGATAGTTGTTCGTTGTTTGTCATAGATTTAACTTGATAAAATTATTGATTTGCACATTCTGTATGAGGTTAATCGAAGGATGTGCAACTTGCTTATTGTTGATGTCCTCTTCCAACTAATGCATTTTAGATTCTACCAAGGAATCTAATTTTGTGAATCTCTTTTGGTGTTAAAGGAATACTTGGCTATCTGTACATGTTACTTTGCACATGTAAAACACCAGCTATTCCTACTATTTGCACGAATTATCGTGCTATGTCTTTATTTTCATTTGTTGAAGTTCCTTGCATGTAAACCAACTCCATGCATGTAGACCATAATTGCAATTTCAGGTTTATTGTGTCATGCCTTATACATTTTATTGCTTCAACCTTTTGATTTTGCAACAATTTGATAGTGACCCGTTATGATAAACTGTTCATTAGATGTTACACATATATTAAATGCAGTGTACAGACATTAAGGTATCTCTCTAAGCTATAAAAATATTATAGTGTTATTTCCTATGTCATAATTTAACGTCTTACAGGAGAATCCAAGCTGTTCGTTTCAATTATCTTGCTTGTAATGCTATTTGCTTTGAGTATGCAATAAACACAAAATTGTAGAAAATCCACTTTAAGCTGGATTGTGTTTCACCCCACTCAGTGGATCGGCTTTTCCTCACATGATGTTTATTTGAAACCATTCTTAATTTTGAAAGATATCCTAATATAAATTGAATTTGTATTATTTCCTAATAAACACATCATCTTCAGTTCTGCAGAAAAGAATAAGGAAACATAGTTTAGAGTTGCGGTAGATGTAGCATGGAAGAGCATTTAAGGTATTAAGTGCATCTCCACTCTAAAGTATTCGTTCTCCTATATACAAGTGATTTCAAGTTTGCACGATCATATTCCAATGGTATCTTCAACTAATGAATACAAAAATAAAGATGCTTAACTAAAGAATTTTGTGCAGACTATTTGTAATGTTGACCTCATTAAGCAAGATCTTTTGAATGTAAGAACAATTCATTTTTATTTGCTGCAAAATAATTATTTCCCTTGGATGTTTAAATACTAAAATGTGCATGCAATTTCTCTTCCCATCGTGACTATTTATGGTTGCCTTATTTTGCTTATACAATATTTTAATTATCGTTTGCAACAAATAGAAGCATTAAATGGTCATGATACTTGCATAAATTTGGGCAAAATTAATGTTATAAAGATAATGACAAAGATATCTATGTTAGCCATATTACAAATTTTAATTTTCCTTCTCCTAATTTTAAAAGTTTGACAAATTTTCTTTCGCATTCCTCATTAAATTGGGACATTTCCGTTAAATTCACGTATAGATTCATTGCATTGAGTATATAAAATAGGCTTAGTTTTGAATACTTATTTGGTATTAGACCTAAGTAGGTGGGGCCAGACATTAATTGTTCTCAAATTGAGATAATGTTCAATGTTTGGAATGTTTTAATTCCCCTTCACTTTTGGATTTGTTCACAAAATAATATATTAAATTTAATCTTTTAGCAAATTTTTCATCCATATTGACAACTTTAAAGGATAGGAGAAAATTAAGGATGAAAGTTGTTTAGTTAGGATTTACAAACACAACATGTAACAACCCGGAATTTTGGGGCCAATTTAAACTTTTATTTTAAGGAAACTTTGTTAGAATTTTTTTTTTTACATTTTTATTATCATAAAAAAAATATATATATGAAATATGTTTTAAAATAAAAGTTAGTCTTTATTTAAATGTAAGAACATAAAAATGATTTACATTTAAAAGTTATTCTTTTTAATGAAAATGAACATATTTTGGTTAGTGCTAAAAGTCTAACTTTTTAATGTCATGTAGAAACATGAAATGTTTTACATTAAAAATTTATGCTTTTAACGTCAAGTAGGAACTTTAATGACATTGATTAATTCATTGATTGAAAATAATGTGTAGGTTATAAATGAAATAAATTTTGACAATATATATATGTATATATATATGTATGTATACATATATATGTACATGTCTTTGGCTGTCCTCTTAAATATTTCCCTTGTCAATTCATATTTAACATTTAGAAATTCAAAATATAGACCATATGCTTATAAACAAATAGCATTAATCTAGCATTAATTCTTTCCACTTTATCCTCTCTCTCCCTCTTTCATTGTCATCTACTTTTGAAATTTGAATAATAAAAGAAATAAAATAAATGTGTCATTATTGCGTATAATCAAAAAGGGGATTTAAGGAAACATTTATAAAAACTCAATTAAAACATAAAACGTATTTATTCGTAATGCACATGCATGGTTTTTGGAATAAAAACAAAACTTTGCCCCACTATCAAATTTGTAATTACCTTGTTACATGCTGAAAATGATTGATATACATACTCGCCAAATAATAGGCTTGCTGAATTTCTTTGCATAATAATAATAAAAGAAAATGTGTTACCGAAAGATAGATAATTAAAATTTGATATGTTTTCCTATTTTGGTTTCATAACTTAATATATATATACATATATATATATATATATATATATATATATATGAGTTGTGATATGTTTTCAATGGTCTTAATCTAGTATAGATAAAATTTATTTAAATATGGAATACATTCTTGAGTATATAAGTTGTTACATAATAGCTTTGTATTAAAAGCAAATATACACGTTATTTAATAGGAAAGCAAATGAAAAGCATAAACAAGTAATTTAATAAGATATATTAATAATAAAAAAATCAACCAAATATGGATATGGGGGGAAATGAATATAGGCGGAAATAAATACCATTATTCTTAATTGGTGTTGAAGCTGAATCAAATAAATCTAGTAAGGTTCCAATTTATTTTCTAAAAATTGTCATTCAATACCCTTTTTATTCTGAAATTTGAAAAATTAATAATATAATACTATATATTCCCTCATAAAACAAACACTAATTCATTCTATACCCTAGCCGCCGTCATCTACAGTTTTCATGGCCTAAACTCTTCAAATCTTTCTTCCCCAAATTCTTTCAATCCAATCATGAACAATCAAAACTTAATGAATGAAATAATCAAGAGCAAAGCAAGGCTACGAAGTGGCGGTTTCCGATGGTGTTCTGACGGCTTGGGGTTGCGTGCGCAGGTCCTTGGCAAAGTCGACGATGGGTTCAAATTCAGAGAGGCAAATACGATGAAGGTTAAGGCAAAGGCAAAAGCGTAAATTAATTTAAGGTTAATTTAAATTGTTCAAAGTTTAAGATGGTATAACTCATTCAAATCTTAATGAAATTCAACGATTTCAGTTTTGTTAGAATCGTGGTGTCGGGATCTACAACCGGGAACTGTCTAGAGCTGAAATAGAGAACGTTGAAAATCCAGAATTAAAAAGCTTTGTGAGATTTCTATCTTTATTTAATAACTAAAATTTAATTATTCTCTTATTATTCGAAATCGATGCATGTATATAATGAAATCAGATTTGTGATTTGCGATTGAAATTTGTTGATTATTGATTTTGGTTGTGATGCTTCGTTGAATTTTATCGTTGTTTGTTAGAAGATCGTTGAAATTAAACATATCATGTTTGTTTAGTTAAAAACAAATATATGTTATTAGTTCTATTGGAAACCAATACCTCATGTCTATTAAGGTAAAATTGTTGAAACCAAGATATCATATTTTTTTTGGTTAATTAGAAATTTGTTAACGAATGAAATTACCATTTTGCTTGTCATTAGTTATCATAGAAAATGGTTTGCAAAATAACATGTCGCCAAAAAATTACATTTTTATGTTTGTTTAGAAATGAATGAATTCATGTTAGAGAACATATTAGTATACAAATTTCATTTTTATGTTAATTGAAATGAATTAATGTTAGAAACCCTGTTATCATAAAAATCACATTTTTATGTTAGTTAGAAATGAACAAATTTTTGTTAGAAAACATAAAATGTAATTTTAGAATAAAAACACAGTTTGTTAACAAAATGTACAATTAAGATAAAAACATCGCATTTAGTTAAAATGTACAATTAGATAAAAATGCGCATTTAGATTAAAACACCGTTGTTTTAACAAGTGTAAAATTAAAATAAAAACACGTTTTAATGTTACGGCAAAAGCATAGGGAAAGATTCAGGTTTTTATTTAAGGAATTATGTTTTACATTAAAATCACATTTTAATGTGATATTAGAAAACATAGAAAGAGTCATGTTTACCAATAAAAACCATGTCATTCATTTAAGATTTGTTTTTGTAAATAAAAACCATGTCATTCATTTAAGATTTGTTTTTGTAAATAAAAACCATGTCATTCATTTAAGATTTGTTTTTGTAAATAAAAACCATGTCATTCATTTAAGATTTGTTTTTGTTAAATAAAAAGAAGTCATATTTGTCTTGTTAAATAAAAAGAAGTCATATTTGTCTTGTTAAATAAAAAGAAGTCATATTTGTTTTGTCAAATGAAAAGAAGTCATATTTGTTTTGTTAAATAAGAAGAAGAAACAATAAATATTCATTTGTTTATTATTTATGGAAATTCATAGATACATGTTTGTGATCTTGTCTGAAATGATTTGTGATTAAATCTGTTGTTGTATGTTGTGGGATGATTTAGAATATTCACGTTGTTTAGATTATATGAAGTTGTATTGCAAGTAACACCCAAAATCATATGTGTTATCATTTGTAGGCTTACTTAATTTGTTAGGAAATTGACAACAAGCATATCAATTTGGCGTGGTATGAAGTATTGGATTTGTTACGTGTGTTAACACCAAACATATAAAAATTGGAGTGTATGGATGTGGGATTATATACGTATGTTGACATCCAATAGATAAAAATTGGGGTGGTTGCAATATTGGGTTTGATATGTATGATTGACATCAAGTTTATTTAAATGGCGTTCTTGTGAAATATGTATTACAAGTATATTATTGATGTAGTTAGTAAAATAGAATTATAATCATAATTTTAGCGTGGTTGGTAAAATAGAATTAATTATATTTTTACCGTTAGCATTAAAAGTGAACGTTAACTTTATTTTCACCTTCTGCATTAAAAACGAATTTTACTCTTATTTTCACCGTCTGCATTAAAATGAGTTTTAAGTCTTATTTTCATTGTTGGCATTAAAAATGAATTGTAATCTTATTTTCTTTGTTGTCATTAAAAATGAGTTTTGATCATATTTTTCCTGTTGTCAATAAAAATGGATTTTTATCATATTTTCACCGTTATTAATGAAAATGAAATATTGACATATTTTCACCGTATTTAATTAAAGTGAAATGCAGTTATATGAAGTAGAGTTAATGAATAACATGAAATTATAATTAAATTTTGACGTTCAAGGAAAAATACGAATGCAAGTATAATTTTTGACATATCATAGTTGCATACATATGTGTGGCATTCTCGCATATGAAATAAACCATATATTATAGTTGCATACATGTGGATGAAATGATTTCATTTATTAAAGTGGCATTCATGCACATGAAATAAAACATATCCTTAAGTTCGCATTCATTGTTTTATGAAATGATTTCATTAATTATTGTTGCATTCTTGCATATGAAATAAAACATGTATTATAATTGTATTCATGTTTTATGTAATGAATTCATGTATTATAGTGCATTCATGTTTTATGAAATGAATTCATGAATTAGTGTACGTTAGTACATCTAGAATATAAATATATGTTAATGTAGCGATAATACGTTAAAAATATAAACATAGGAATAAGTTCATTCTTTTATTTGTGTTCTTAACACAAAAATAAACATAGAAATAAAGTTCATCCTTTTATTTGTATTTTTCAAATATGACATGCAAATAAAAGTGCATCTTTTTATTTTTGTTCTCTAACACAAATATGACATAGAAATAAAAATGCATCTTTTATTTGTACCCCCTAATATAAACAAACCTTAGAAATAAAAGTTTATCTTTGTATTTGCATTTTTCCAATGCAAATATAGTATAGAAAAATAAGCCCATGTTTTAGTTATGTTCTTTATTACAAATGAAACTTAGAAATAAAGGTTACATATTTTTATTTACATCCCTCGATGTAAATAAACATGTAAGAAAAATATAACTTTTATTTGCATTCAGCAACGCAAATAAAAATAGAAAATAAAATATGAAATTAAGAGTTGCATTTCTATGATAGCTAAAAACATATAGTTAATGTTTATGATAAAAAAAAGTAGAAAGATGTACATATTTCACTATGAAATATGTTTTACATTAAAATACATTTTAATGTAATATTGGAAACATAGTAAAGGACTCACTATTTTTGTTCATAAAAATAGATTGAACAAAATATTTATTTTTGTTCATTAGAAAGAAATTCACACTTCTGTCTAAATTAAATAGTGAAAACAAAAGAAACACTTTCGTTTAAGAGAAGGGAGTTGTACAATTTAGAATTGGAAAATGAAATAAAAATACATTTTAGTAGACATTATATACAGGAATGTGTGTTAGGTAGATAGTTCACTCTTTTATTGAGCGTGATACCTATATTAATATTATCGCCAAATGATTTACATTTATATATATATATATATATATGAATAAAAATAGCGACATATCGTTATTAAATTTTATTAACGATATGAGATGGTTTTAAACCTTATATATATATATACGACAATCATTTGAAAAGACCGAGTTCGATCTCATTTCAAATGATTTATACGACGTTCTAAGTCGAAGAGTTTAAGACGGTGATTGAAGACCGACGATCTTCACATCGAATGGATGCGTGACTATTGAGACCCATAAGAGGAGTAGCTACCTTGAAAGGGCCTCAGTGGTGGCCGTTCGGACGTAGTGTTGATTTGTACGGTTTTGACTTTCGCTCAGACCCAGAGCATAAGTTTATAAATGGATTGCGTGTCGGACCATATGGCATGCTAAGATGCAATGATCAAGGCTTTGTTGAAAAGCAGGCCTTGTGGGTATAACGTAACTTCACGAACCTCACACCCCGGTATGAGTCTTAAACGGGAGAAGGGAACGCAGGGAGTGCACACGTTATCTTTCTAGCTAGGGTAATGTCAGGGACCTACCAGCGCTGACATTTTACTCATTGTGGATGATGGATTTTGAGGTACCTCGTTATTTTTATAGGCCGATAGTGGTCATACTGTAGGTCCAAAAGGACCGGGAAACGTGTGTTCAGGCATAACTAATCCACTACCCTTAGGTAGGGACCGGCCCTGCAGCTATCCAAGGGTTCACTGCGGGGGATCCTGAGGTATCCGCTAGAGTGCCTCGAATCGGTAAGGAGCTCCTCCCTAGCCTTGACTCATGATGGAATTCAAATCTCCAATACGCTCTTGCAGTTTTGATTGTAGAACTAGTATTGGCGACATGATATATGGTACCCATGCCGTCTAGGATTGATACATTTACTTTGAATTGCTTTTAAAACATATACACAATAATAATATCGGTTTAACGTATTTATCATCTTTTGATCATTATAAGGTAAAACCCTATCCTCTGGTGTGCGTTGCATTGTGTGATGGGACTTGGGTCTTATAATGGTCTCACTTTTCTAAAAAGCATTGCGTTGTTTAACGATTAAATTTATTTTATGCACTGGCAATCCAATGGAGTAAGCCCGTTCCGCGTTAGCGGCGTGGTCCTGTGATTAGCCATTTTAATTAATAGGCTAATTTAGTTTTCTCGTACCAGTCCCATGACTGACCTGTAGTTTGTTTCACTGGCAAACTCGGGTGCCCTCTTTTCCACACGGGCAGTCGAGTAGCCCTTTGCAGATATATTTTACAAGATCCTGGTCTACAGCTGAAGCGATATTCGGAAAGCTCTGTATCCGTGTATTCATTTCGGTTGTACATTTGTACATTTGTATTATTTTTCCGCTGCTATTTAAATGTAATTTAAAACTCTGATATTATTGTATCTCTTCATTTGTAATAAGTATTCATACTCTGGTATATTCTTGTACTCTGATGTAATTGTTGTAACCAGCAATAAAATGTTCTTCAGTTTATGTTCTGATGTGTATTGTTCTCAAAGCAATCCATGCTTTCCTTTACTGGGAAGTTCTGGGTCGTCACAGTTGGTATTAGAGCTTTGGTTTACAGAGCTCGAGAACAAAACACATTAGAACCGAACGAAAGAATTCATCAGAGATTGGATTAGTAATATCCAATAAGAATAACTCGTTAGAGATGGGATCAGTAGTATCCCAGAACGAGTGTGAAGAGTATTATTTTCTTAAAATGAAAACCAAATTTAGTTTTGAAAATTTTATCTAAATATACGTATTTGAGTATATTATATTTTATTGTGGACAATCGAGTATATAAAGATTTCGAATATACGAGTAACTAACGGATATTCGAAGTTTTAATATACTGGATAGATATAGAATCACACTTTAGTCGCCCGGAGATGATTCTGATGATTGCTAGCGTCATCAGAGTTTATGTTCGAGTGTCGAAGGTGGGATATCTATATATTTCCACTGACTGGTATGAGAACCAACACTTAGTTAGGACACATTGCTGTGATTTGCACTAGAATATGATTTTTGACTATATATAAAAGTTATATATATTTGAAAAGTTAATCACCTAATTGATTGATGGTTGTAATGTTTGATAATTAGTTTCACTAATTAAAATATTCGAATAATAAAATATTGAAACCAATATATAAAAAGTTAGTTGAGCTAGTTAATTAAACAACTCTTAGCTACGTTCCTTTTCGAGGACGAAAAGATTTTAAGTGGGGGAGACTGTAACAACCCGGAATTTTGGGGCCAATTTAAACTTTTATTTTAAGGAAACTTTGTTAGAATTTTTTTTTTTACATTTTTATTATCATAAAAAAAATATATATATGAAATATGTTTTAAAATAAAAGTTAGTCTATATTTAAATGTAAGAACATAAAAATGATTTACATTTAAAAGTTATTCTTTTTAATGAAAATGAACATATTTTGGTTAGTGCTAAAAGTCTAACTTTTTAATGTCATGTAGAAACATGAAATGTTTTACATTAAAAATTTATGCTTTTAACGTCAAGTAGGAACTTTAATGACATTGATTAATTCATTGATTGAAAATAATGTGTAGGTTATAAATGAAATAAATTTTGACAATATATATATATGTATATATATATATGTATGTGTATATATATATATATATATATATATGTACATGTCTTTGGTTGTCCTCTTAAATATTTCCCTTGTCAATTCATATTTAACATTTAGAATTTCAAAATATAGACCATATGCTTATAAACAAATAGCATTAATCTAGCATTAATTCTTTCCACTTTATCCTCTCTCTCCCTCTTTCATTGTCATCTACTTTTGAAATTTGAATAATAAAAGAAATAAAATAAATGTGTCATTATTGCGTATAATCAAAAAGGGGATTTAAGGAAACATTTATAAAAACTCAATTAAAACATAAAACGTATTTATTCGTAATGCACATGCATGGTTTTTGGAATAAAAACAAAACTTTGCCCCACTATCAAATTTGTAATTACCTTGTTACATGCTGAAAATGATTGATATACATACTCGCCAAATAATAGGCTTGCTGAATTTCTTTGCATAATAATAATAAAAGAAAATGTGTTACCGAAAGATAGATAATTAAAATTTGATATGTTTTCCTATTTTGGTTTCATAACTTAATATATATATACATATATACATACATATATATATATATATATATATATATATATATATATGAGTTGTGATATGTTTTCAATGGTCTTAATCTAGTATAGATAAAATTTATTTAAATATGGAATACATTCTTGAGTATATAAGTTGTTACATAATAGCTTTGTATTAAAAGCAAATATACACGTTATTTAATAGGAAAGCAAATGAAAAGCATAAACAAGTAATTTAATAAGATATATTAATAATAAAAAAATCAACCAAATATGGATATGGGGGGAAATGAATATAGGCGGAAATAAATACCATTATTCTTAATTGGTGTTGAAGCTGAATCAAATAAATCTAGTAAGGTTCCAATTTATTTTCTAAAAATTGTCATTCAATACCCTTTTTATTCTGAAATTTGAAAAATTAATAATATAATACTATATATTCCCTCATAAAACAAACACTAATTCATTCTATACCCTAGCCGCCGTCATCTACAGTTTTCATGGCCTAAACTCTTCAAATCTTTCTTCCCCAAATTCTTTCAATCCAATCATGAACAATCAAAACTTAATGAATGAAATAATCAAGAGCAAAGCAAGGCTACGAAGTGGCGGTTTCCGATGGTGTTCTGACGGCTTGGGGTTGCGTGCGCAGGTCCTTGGCAAAGTCGACGATGGGTTCAAATTCAGAGAGGCAAATACGATGAAGGTGAAGGCAAAGGCAAAAGCGTAAATTAATTTAAGATTAATTTAAATTGTTCAAAGTTTAAGATGGTATAACTCATTCAAATCTTAATGAAATTCAACGATTTCAGTTTTGTTAGAATCGTGGTGTCGGGATCTACAACCGGGAACTGTCTAGAGCTGAAATAGAGAACGTTGAAAATCCAGAATTAAAAAGCTTTGTGAGATTTCTATCTTTATTTAATAACTAAAATTTAATTATTCTCTTATTATTCGAAATCGATGCATGTATATAATGAAATCAGATTTGTGATTTGCGATTGAAATTTGTTGATTATTGATTTTGGTTGTGATGCTTCGTTGAATTTTATCGTTCTTTGTTAGAAGATCGTTGAAATTAAACATATCATGTTTGTTTAGTTAAAAACAAATATATGTTATTAGTTCTATTGGAAACCAATACCTCATGTCTATTAAGGTAAAATTGTTGAAACCAAGATATCATATTTTTTTTGGTTAATTAGAAATTTGTTAACGAATGAAATTACCATTTTGCTTGTCATTAGTTATCATAGAAAATGGTTTGCAAAATAACATGTCGCCAAAAAATTACATTTTTATGTTTGTTTAGAAATGAATGAATTCATGTTAGAGAACATATTAGTATACAAATTTCATTTTTATGTTAATTGAAATGAATTAATGTTAGAAACCCTGTTATCATAAAAATCACATTTTTATGTTAGTTAGAAATGAACAAATTTTTGTTAGAAAACATAAAATGTAATTTTAGAATAAAAACACAGTTTGTTAACAAAATGTACAATTAAGATAAAAACATCGCATTTAGTTAAAATGTACAATTAGATAAAAATGCGCATTTAGATTAAAACACCGTTGTTTTAACAAGTGTAAAATTAAAATAAAAACACGTTTTAATGTTACGGCAAAAGCATAGGGAAAGATTCAGGTTTTTATTTAAGGAATTATGTTTTACATTAAAATCACATTTTAATGTGATATTAGAAAACATAGAAAGAGTCATGTTTACCAATAAAAACCATGTCATTCATTTAAGATTTGTTTTTGTAAATAAAAACCATGTCATTCATTTAAGATTTGTTTTTGTAAATAAAAACCATGTCATTCATTTAAGATTTGTTTTTGTAAATAAAAACCATGTCATTCATTTAAGATTTGTTTTTGTTAAATAAAAAGAAGTCATATTTGTCTTGTTAAATAAAAAGAAGTCATATTTGTCTTGTTAAATAAAAAGAAGTCATATTTGTTTTGTCAAATGAAAAGAAGTCATATTTGTTTTGTTAAATAAGAAGAAGAAACAATAAATATTCATTTGTTTATTATTTATGGAAATTCATAGATACATGTTTGTGATCTTGTCTGAAATGATTTGTGATTAAATCTGTTGTTGTATGTTGTGGGATGATTTAGAATATTCACGTTGTTTAGATTATATGAAGTTGTATTGCAAGTAACACCCAAAATCATATGTGTTATCATTTGTAGGTTTACTTAATTTGTTAGGAAATTGACAACAAGCATATCAATTTGGCGTGGTATGAAGTATTGGATTTGTTACGTGTGTTAACACCAAACATATAAAAATTGGAGTGTATGGATGTGGGATTATATACGTATGTTGACATCCAATAGATAAAAATTGGGGTGGTTGCAATATTGGGTTTGATATGTATGATTGACATCAAGTTTATTTAAATGGCGTTCTTGTGAAATATGTATTACAAGTATATTATTGATGTAGTTAGTAAAATAGAATTATAATCATAATTTTAGCGTGGTTGGTAAAATAGAATTAATTATATTTTTACCGTTAGCATTAAAAGTGAACGTTAACTTTATTTTCACCTTCTGCATTAAAAACGAATTTTACTCTTATTTTCACCGTCTGCATTAAAATGAGTTTTAAGTCTTATTTTCATTGTTGGCATTAAAAATGAATTGTAATCTTATTTTCTTTGTTGTCATTAAAAATGAGTTTTGATCATATTTTTCCTGTTGTCAATAAAAATGGATTTTTATCATATTTTCACCGTTATTAATGAAAATGAAATATAGACATATTTTCACCGTATTTAATTAAAGTGAAATGCAGTTATATGAAGTAGAGTTAATGAATAACATGAAATTATAATTAAATTTTGACGTTCAAGGAAAAATACGAATGCAAGTATAATTTTTGACATATCATAGTTGCATACATATGTGTGGCATTCTCGCATATGAAATAAACCATATATTATAGTTGCATACATGTGGATGAAATGATTTCATTTATTAAAGTGGCATTCATGCACATGAAATAAAACATATCCTTAAGTTCGCATTCATTGTTTTATGAAATGATTTCATTAATTATTGTTGCATTCTTGCATATGAAATAAAACATGTATTATAATTGTATTCATGTTTTATGTAATGAATTCATGTATTATAGTGCATTCATGTTTTATGAAATGAATTCATGAATTAGTGTACGTTAGTACATCTAGAATATAAATATATGTTAATGTAGCGATAATACGTTAAAAATATAAACATAGGAATAAGTTCATTCTTTTATTTGTGTTCTTAACACAAAAATAAACATAGAAATAAAGTTCATCCTTTTATTTGTATTTTTCAAATATGACATGCAAATAAAAGTGCATCTTTTTATTTTTGTTCTCTAACACAAATATGACATAGAAATAAAAATGCATCTTTTATTTGTACCCCCTAATATAAACAAACCTTAGAAATAAAAGTTTATCTTTGTATTTGCATTTTTCCAATGCAAATATAGTATAGAAAAATAAGCCCATGTTTTAGTTATGTTCTTTATTACAAATGAAACTTAGAAATAAAGGTTACATATTTTTATTTACATCCCTCAATGTAAATAAACATGTAAGAAAAATATAACTTTTATTTGCATTCAGCAACGCAAATAAAAATAGAAAATAAAATATGAAATTAAGAGTTGCATTTCTATGATAGCTAAAAACATATAGTTAATGTTTATGATAAAAAAAAGTAGAAAGATGTACATATTTCACTATGAAATATGTTTTACATTAAAATACATTTTAATGTAATATTGGAAACATAGTAAAGGACTCACTATTTTTGTTCATAAAAATAGATTGAACAAAATATTTATTTTTGTTCATTAGAAAGAAATTCACACTTCTGTCTAAATTAAATAGTGAAAACAAAAGAAACACTTTCGTTTAAGAGAAGGGAGTTGTACAATTTAGAATTGGAAAATGAAATAAAAATACATTTTAGTAGACATTATATACAGGAATGTGTGTTAGGTAGATAGTTCACTCTTTTATTGAGCGTGATACCTATATTAATATTATCGCCAAATGATTTGCATTTATATATATATATATATATATATATATGAATAAAAATAGCGACATATCGTTATTAAATTTTATTAACGATATGAGATGGTTTTAAACCTTATATATATATATATATATATATATATATATATACGACAATCATTTGAAAAGACCGAGTTCGATCTCATTTCAAATGATTTATACGACGTTCTAAGTCGAAGAGTTTAAGACGGTGATTGAAGACCGACGATCTTCACATCGAATGGATGCGTGACTATTGAGACCCATAAGAGGAGTAGCTACCTTGAAAGGGCCTCAGTGGTGGCCGTTCGGACGTAGTGTTGATTTGTACGGTTTTGACTTTCGCTCAGACCCAGAGCATAAGTTTATAAATGGATTGCGTGTCGGACCATATGGCATGCTAAGATGCAATGATCAAGGCTTTGTTGAAAAGCAGGCCTTGTGGGTATAACGTAACTTCACGAACCTCACACCCCGGTATGAGTCTTAAACGGGAGAAGGGAACGCAGGGAGTGCACACGTTATCTTTCTAGCTAGGGTAATGTCAGGGACCTACCAGCGCTGACATTTTACTCATTGTGGATGATGGATTTTGAGGTACCTCGTTATTTTTATAGGCCGATAGTGGTCATACTATAGGTCCAAAAGGACCGGGAAACGTGTGTTCAGGCATAACTAATCCACTACCCTTAGGTAGGGACCGGCCCTGCAGCTATCCAAGGGTTCACTGCGGGGGATCCTGAGGTATCCGCTAGAGTGCCTCGAATCGGTAAGGAGCTCCTCCCTAGCCTTGACTCATGATGGAATTCAAATCTCCAATACGCTCTTGCAGTTTTGATTGTAGAACTAGTATTGGCGACATGATATATGGTACCCATGCCGTCTAGGATTGATACATT
The DNA here is from genome assembly GCA_030737875.1 of Allium sativum. Lineage (NCBI taxonomy): Eukaryota > Viridiplantae > Streptophyta > Magnoliopsida > Asparagales > Amaryllidaceae > Allium > Allium sativum. The sequence goes on from CM060922.1 coordinate 918,981,632, forward strand.
TACTTTGAATTGCTTTTAAAACATATACACAATAATAATATCGGTTTAACGTATTTATCATCTTTTGATCATTATAAGGTAAAACCCTATCCTCTGGTGTGCGTTGCATTGTGTGATGGGACTTGGGTCTTATAATGGTCTCACTTTTCTAAAAAGCATTGCGTTGTTTAACGATTAAATTTATTTTATGCACTGGCAATCCAATGGAGTAAGCCCGTTCAGCGTTAGCGGCGTGGTCCTGTGATTAGCCATTTTAATTAATAGGCTAATTTAGTTTTCTCATACCAGTCCCATGACTGACCTGTAGTTTGTTTCACTGGCAAACTCGGGTGCCCTCTTTTCCACATGGGCAGTCGAGTAGCCCTTTGCAGATATATTTTACAAGATCCTGGTCTACAGCTGAAGCGATATTCGGAAAGCTCTGTATCCGTGTATTCATTTCGGTTGTACATTTGTATTATTTTTCCGCTGCTATTTAAATGTAATTTAAAACTCTGATATTATTGTATCTCTTCATTTGTAATAAGTATTCATACTCTGGTATATTCTTGTACTCTGATGTAATTGTTGTAACCAGCAATAAAATGTTCTTCAGTTTATGTTCTGATGTGTATTGTTCTCAAAGCAATCCATGCTTTCCTTTACTGGGAAGTTCTGGGTCGTCACACAACAAATGATTTTTTTTGAATTAATTTCACATATACCTAAAGTTAGACTTAATCTTGGGATATTTTAAAATTGTTTATAATTACTTTCTGTATGCCATCTGATTCAATTTCTTAGCCTTTGTATAGGTTATATTTCATTTATTTGCTTATTGTATAAATTTCAACCTAACTTTGGTATTTGATTATTTGTTAAGTAAACAAAATGTTGCAAGTGTATTAAATTTTCCATCGAATGCACTTATATTTCAAATATTGAAGTTGAATTATTGCTTAACATATTAAAGTAAGCACAAGCAGTCATCTTCAATAAAAATCCCAATTTTCAGTAATCTGTATGTTATTTTCTATTTCAAAGTTGACATGAAAATTTCCACATTGTTACTTCTTCACCTAATTTACTGCAAATAAGACTCTTATAAAGTATAATGTCTAAACAAGTAATATGAAAACTACATGGATAGGGGAAAGGTATTTGTTCACTAAAACTAGAATGAAATGGTTAACAATCTGAAATGAATTGTAGTCGCTTTCCTGAAAGGGGAGTATATGATTGCAGTGATAATGGGCATTGTGATGAGGAACTTGAATCATGCCACTTGGTAAAAAACCCTTGGATAGATGTTCTGTTGAAACCTGAAAATGTAGTCCTGGAAGTTGGTGGATATACACTGATGGTTATTTTTTATACAATGTACATATTATTATTTTTTGGTAAGGAATGATAATTAATATTGTGCATCTATTCAAATGTTTATTGCACTGCAGGAATGAAGAATATTCAAAAAAGTAGAAGTCATGAAGTTATGCTGGAAATAAGATTGGACTTGAACTTAATTTTCATGTTTATTTTGTTTGGAATGGAAACTACTCATGATCTTATATTTATTTAACTCTGATTTTCATATTTATTTTGTTTGGAATTAAAACTACTCGTGATCTTATATTTATTTTCCTCTGAAAACTACTATTGATTAATGTATTTTTCTATTGTGGATGTTTATTTTATGTTTTAATTTGAAATTTCAGTTAGAATGTCGCTTATACATATAAAAATATATTTAAAACTTAATAACAAAGCATACATTGCATTATATATATATATAATGACATCATATACACATTTTAGCTTCATCAAAAAAAGTTAACATACTGTAGTTTGTATATAATTTATATTATATTACTTGAATTGTATCATTTATATAATTTGAACGATTATTTGTTCAATTTTTCACATTTAAAGATCACAAAATAATTTTAAATTGTAATGAATTAAGAACATGTTTTCAAAATAAAATCACAAATAATCATTTTTTTATATCTATGCAAAAAGTAACCATTCATAACAAAAAAAAATAGATGGATAACAGAATAATTAATCAAATAATCATCCAAGACAAAATTATTGTTGGATGAACAACATGATAATTAATTATTGTTACTGCATAAATTATTAGATGGATAACAGAACAATTAATCAAAATAATCATCCTAAATAAAATTATTTTTGGATGAACTACAGAACAATTTATTATTGTTGCCGCATAAATTATATTATTTAAAAATATATATGTAACTATTTAATATTAATTACATTACTTAAGTTTTCTTTTATTTTTGATATTTAATCATTACGGTATTTTTTTTAATAAAATAAATTTTAATGCCTAGCAAAGCGGGCAAAAAATACTGGTAGTAAATAATTTCCGGAAAGGAAATGGTTTAAGTTGAATATGATATTTTATCGTATATGCGATATACGAATGTTGATCACTCGAGAAAGATAACCTTTTACCATTTTGAAGTCAGGAATGATATGCAGTGAAGGTCTGAGAGGTAATTATACCCCAACTCGATTGATTTCATTATTAACTGATAAATAGAAAAGGCTTGATGTCGAAGGTCAATATTAAGTATAGGTAGTTAAATTTGTTATTATGGGAAACTTTAAAAAATTCTTTTAATTCATAAAAGAAGTGAAAATGGTTAGTTGAGATTATAAATGAATATAATCAATTTTGGGAATGTTGAGAAGAAATTAGATGGAACTTCGAGAATATTAGGAAATATATCCTAAGAAAAATTCAAAGGAAGATTTGAATAATATTTTAATTATTTCCCTAAGTGTCGGAAATGAATTTTAGAAGTATAAACTAAATGATTTCCGGAAAGGAAATGTTATAAGGAGATTTGAATATATATGCAATACTTTGGGTAGTCATAACAATGTTTTACGCAACATTTGTTTTACCAAGAAAGTGTGGTATGGAAATATAATAACAAATATTTTTTAAGTATAGAAAGTGGATGGTTTTCATGAAAGAGTTAAGTAAATAGAAAAGTTTTCCAACTGTAATAAGAGATATTTTATAATTATAGAAAAGAAAGAATTTTTTCAAATATGGAAATGTGTTTCCAAGTGTCGTGAGAAGGAAAAAGGGTTTTGGAAAATATCGTAGTAAAGATTTTTGATAATGAATGTTGGGAAGAATTTATTTAATTGAATAATAAATAAAAAGGCGCTCGGTGTTGTTTGATGTTTAACAAATAATATTTCCTTTGGAAATGGAATCTTTGGTTGCATGGCTGCTACTTCGAAAGTTAAATAACCGATTATCGATGAATTCCCTTTTGATTTGTGACGTGTTGGTTTGAGGAGACCGGGATGGGAATTGGATCCAATACCACTTTGAACCAACTGTGCGTTCGAAGAATAAATTTTTAGGTATGCATATAATGAGTTAAAGGCATAGACCTTCAATGTGGAAAGGACTGCTCGCTGATGTCTCTGGTTAACTACGATGATTAAACTCGTAGCAGTAGTCCCAACGTCGTGGGTCATTTTTATTTTCGTTCGGACCCAGAACGAACTTGTATAGATGAATGTATGACAGTGTATTTCCAATAATCACGTATGTTGGTTTTTACAAATATACCAAGAATGGTGGCGGAGAAGGTAACTTCTCTTAGCTTAACACTTGGAGTATGTATATATGCAAATCATTTAGTGATTTGCGGATCTGATAGTGTGGCGTTCAAAGTTAATGGGATGTTCTGGAAAAGGTAATCGTAGCCTCTGGCCTTTTTAATCGGGAAATGACTGAAATCGGGTAGGTGGTCTGGCTATTGTAACGATACGGATTTTGCTCGGACCTAATCGATCGCTAAATCGACCAAGACCATTCGAAACCCGGATACGCTAACTATGGGTATACAACACATTGGAACAAATAACAGAAGACTTTTATAAACATCATAATAATGTTACATCAGAGTACAGAATATATCAGAGTACATCGAAAAATAATAATACAGCGGAAGATTAATTTACAATAAATGTAATACAATGCAACGGAAACAAATAAAATAACACAGCGAAAGACTATCAATACTCTGGATATAGATTTTCGCTTCAATCCAGAATCCTGCTAAATGAAACAATCTGCAAAATTAACTACTGACTGCCCATGTGGAAAATATGGGCACCCAGAGTTTAGGTTAAAACAATAGACTCCAAGTCAGTCATGGGACTGGTGTGAGAACTCAAAACAATCATTAAACTTTACTTTAAAAATAAGGTAAATCACGGGACCACGCCGCATGTCACAGAACGGGTTTAACCCCAAGAATACCAGTGCATAAACAACAACTAATAATAGTCATATGGATCTACAATGCATCAATCAACATGCAATTTTCCAAACTATCCATTTAGATTAATCCCCACACTTAGATTTTCCAAATCCAATTCACTTTATAGAAATTATTTCTTTGGACTTTATTTCCCGATTCTTATTTCAAATCATTTGAAATACATATCTAGATTTTATAACAATGCGTACAAACAAGTATGCAACCAAATATCGGTTATGTTCCCTCAGACTAGGATGTATGCGCCTTACCAACTCGATATATATGTGCACCTCCCCCTGAAACGACCCGAACTTCCCCGGTCTCCGATGAGAAGGGAGATTGTTTTGAGAACACGACAAAATAAAACACAGACGGAAGAACATTTCATTGTATTTTACAACAATGCATCAGATTACAAGAATATACAGAGTATAAACAAATAAATATTACACAGAAATATCAGAGATTACAATACATTACATAGCAGCGGAAAATAATACAATACACAACTAGAAGAGATATACGGATACAAAGCTTTCCGGATATCGTTCCAGCTGTAAACCAGGATCCTGTGAATATAAATCTGCAAAACCAAAACTACTAGCTGCCCGTGTCAAAATGGGGGCACCCAGAGTTTAGGTCAAAACAATAAACTCCAAGTCAGTCATGTGACTGGTGTGAGAACTAAACAGTTATTTATCTTTATTTGAAAGTAAGGTAAATCAAGGGACCCCGCCGTATAACACGGAACGGGTTTCCTCCCAAGAATACCAGTGCATAAAACAAACAACGCAATGCTAAATAAAGAAAAATGAAGCTGTTATAAGACCCAAGTCCTATCACACAATGCAACGCAAGCTGGGGGATAGGGATTTCCCTTATAACAGCAAAAGAATGCTTGATACATTTAAAACAAATCATTTGATACTATAATAAGTGTATAGTGTATAAAACAACTTCAAATCATAAGTATCAATCATAGACGGCATGGGTACCATATATCATGTCGCCATACTAGTTCTACAATTAAAACCGCAAAGGTCACGTATTCTGAAATTGGATTTCCGTCTGTGAACTGAGGCCAAGGATCGTCCTCTACCGATTCGAGACGCTCTAGCCCGTGTCTTAGGAACAGAACGCATCGTCCCTTGGAGCAACAGGGTCGGTCCACCGATGTGGATTAAAATGCCTGAACACTGCGTTTCGCCGCCCTTTGAGGCGTAGGTGAGCCAACTAAATGACTCCATCGGACCCGGATCGTCCGATCAAACCGAGGTGCCTCACAACAGCAACAACCACACAGTTGAAAAGTATATAAATTTCAGGGCTGGTAGGTCACTGACACCACCCTAGCTAGAAAGAAACGCATTCCCTCCCTGAGGTCCTCTCCCGTTTTTGGTTCACAACCGGGGTGTGAGGCTCGCGAATCAACGTTACACAAAGCTATGCCATACATGCTGTGCTTTGATCATCACCACAAGACTTTGCTTTTCAACAGAAGCCTCGATCAATTGCATCTTAGCATGCCACACAGGCAATTCACTCCATGCGTTTGATATCCATCAGTATATAACCCCTGAGCTCGTACGTCTCAAAGAAGGGCGTTAGGCAAGAGAATAAATTCTCCGCCGCCAAACAGATATATATTTAATAGAGATCAATCACACAGACTAAAATCCAATGTCAGACACACAGTCCATTTACAAGTCCGTTCTGGGTCTGAACGAAACCGGAGGCACCTAGTACCCCGCATATCCATCGATCTCCAAGTACGTCTGGACGATCACCAACTGTTTCCATCTTCTTGGGTGTATAGCCCAATCAAGATCATCAGTAATCACTCAAACGACGTGAAGACCTCCGGTCTTTGACCATCGTCTTCATCTACGACTTATCGTCGTATCAGTTATTCAGAATGGGATAAACCCGGTCTTTCCGAATAACTCGCGTATATTTTAAATAAGTGTTACACAAACACAACATATGCCTCATTCCAATTCATCAGTCACTAACCGTAAATTAATCAAGAGAATAATTTCCCAAATATTAACCCCGAAGGCCGAAACCAACATCAGATCAATATCCAGAAAACCATTCTGCTTGGCTAACCGACAGTTAGTTTCTAAATTTCACATTCATAGGGAAAGGTTCCCATTAATTTTATCCAAGATAAATTCCTTGAATTTATTCTCTAATCTTCTTTTGAATTTCGATTCAACTAGTCGGGATTAACGAACCTTACCGAAGTAATCATTGGTTTTAATCTCCCAATCCCAACCTATTCATCCCATGAAGTAAAACTAGTAATACTTCATATCTAAAACCACGGTGTTATCGATAAATTCAATTACCATTTCACGTTCAAATCTAATTAAAGATTTAACTATCGCCTGGAGCAAAACTGGTGATACTCCATTCTCGATTATTTCAATCTAATTAAAAATTCATTAAAACTCCACTTAGTTTTAATCTGTAACTGGGTTAAAGAATCAGTGTCATTTAAAACACGGCCCACAATCAATCCAAAATCACATTCATTAATTATCGGGTTAAAGAACAAGTGTTATTTATAACACTATTCACGATAAACCCAAAAATCAATATCAATTCAATTCCAATTAAATATTATTTAATTGGATAACTTCATTAAATCTAAATAAAAAGATTTAATCTGTTCTCAACTGGGTTCAAGAACAGTGTTAATGAAGACACCATTCACGACAAACCCAAATCACATTTGACATTAAATACAAGGCTCTGAATAGAAAATATATCGGCTTATATTCAATATCAAATTCTACGACTAACAAATATCGTATTGGAAATAACGATATAAATATATCTTTCAAATTCCCATAACAATATCTGTATCATCACGAAATCCAACATCGAAATAATCCAAAGACAATTTCGATTCAAGTCCATTCCAATATAATTATTGGAAATTCTGGTTATTTTCAAAACCATTTCTAATCAAATTATTTATTTTAAAAATAAATAGAATTATAATTCTAGTTCAAAACTAGTTCATTTCGATAAAATTCTATTTTTATCTTTTCAAATATGGAGTTTTTCATCCCAATTCTTCACAAATCATTTCTTATGATTTTACACAAATTATTACTATTTTTAATAATTTTATCAAGGCCCGTACAATCGATTTCCAGCAACGACCATCGAACTGCACTTATAGCGACCTTTCCCAAATTTGATTTGGACATAATTCCAAATCCAGCCGTTAGATTTCAAATTTCTCACATTCGTTAGAAAGCTCTTTTCGATACGAACCCAACGGTTCTGGTTTTAGGAGAATCCGACGGTCGGATCTCCCGCAATATCCATTCGAAGTCAATGGTCGAAATTCGCGAACTGCCGCGGCGCGGCGCATTCTCTTTAGGCCATTATATTATATATATAATATATATAATATATACTTCGTCGATTTCAATTCAAAACGTGCTTTATGAATCGTTTTTAAATTAGTTTTCAAAACGGTTTCAACTTCATATTCAATTTCAAATCAAAATTGAATATTCCAATATAAATTCGTTTTAAATTCATTTCAAATTGATTTCTAATTCAATTTCAGTTCGATTTCAATTCAATTCAATTTCAATTCGAATTCATTTCTATTCCACTTCAATTCGAATTTGTTTATATTCGATTTCAATTCGAATTCTTTTATATTCAATTTCAATTCGAATTGTTTATATTCGATTTCAATTCGAATTTATTTATATTCAATTTCAATTCGAATTCGTTTATATTCGATTTCAATTCGAATTTATTTATATTCAATTCTTTACAAAATATCAGATTTTGAAATCACTTTTGATATTCATTATAAAATGAATAAAATCGATATAAACATCATTCACGTCAAAATGGCGTCAATCTAATCAAAACGGCTTCATATATTCCTATTTTCAAATATTCTATTTTAAATATTTCTTTTTCAAATATTTCTATTTTAAAACTGGAATGAGGCCCAATCAATTACCATATAATGTTAATTATATGGATTTTCTACAACACATGTATATATCAACAACGATGAATAATCAACCATCATCCAAAGTGCATTCTACACTGTATAAGCATCAAATATAAATATTCAACGCTTATAACAGCCTGTCAATCAATCGATCGACATACAACTAAACAATCGGGATTAGTGTACTTCAAATATCATCCCAATACCCGTGTGGGGTTTTAATCAATCAAACACAGATTTTTATTTGTGCAGTTGGGCGATATGTAAAATTTATCATCCCAATCAATGTCCTTCAAATAGGTGTACATAAACAAACCGTCCGGTTTGTAAATGAATATTTATTTATTCACATTCACGTTAAAAATTATATTTTTAACGATCCAACTATTTTATTCAACCTATGTATATTCTATTCGGTTCATTTATTAAATAAAATGTTATCTTTATTTTTCTAACTTATTTTTAGAAAATTTCGGCGGCATAACGGCACGATACTAGAAACGGGACATGGCCTAGCCTTATCCCCGGTCTAGTGCAGGCCCACGCCATTCACACATCATTCAAATCAATTTCATTTCACCAAACAATTCAATTCAAACCAAATAATCTAACCAACTACACAACCAAACAAATAAACAAACAAGCCATCCATGGTCTGTGGATGATGGGTGTCGGGTGCTGCTAAGCACCGTCTGCATCCTAGTATATATATAACTAGAAAAAGAAATTGAAGAGTGAGAAGTTCTCACCGATAGCTATCCCAACTTCACGACACTTCATTTATAGAAATCTTCACCGTTCTCGCCTTTCATCACTTTCGTTGCCCGTAGCCACTACATATGTAAAAATTGAATTTTTACCTTGCTATTCAATATATAAAAATCAAATTTTTACTTTGTTATTCAATATATAAAAATCATATTTTTCCTTTGCTATTCAATATATAAAAATCGAATTTTTACTTTGTTATTCAATATATAAAAATCGAATTTTTACTTCGTTATTCAATATATAAAAATCGATTTTTTTTCTTTCGTTATTCAATATATAAAAATCATATTTTTACTTCGCTATTCAATATAGAAAAATCGAATTTTTTCTTTGCTATTCAATATAGAAAAATCGAATTTTTTCTTTGCTATTCAATATAGAAAAATCAATTTTTTTTATAGTTTAAAAAATCAAATCTTTTATAGTTTTACGAACTGATTTTATAATTTTAAACTCTAAATACTTTAAAATAAATAAACAAATAGGTGAAAAAAGAAAGAGGAGGACTTACAGTAATCGACGAGGGGGGGGGGGGGTTTCTTCAGCCGTCGTCGGCGCTGTCGGAGGGTGCGGGTTTCCACTGACGCGAGGCAAGTGGAAGGGGAAGGTCGGGGCGAGGCTAACGCGTGGGGGGGGGTTGCAGTGGCGCAAGGGGGGGGGGGGGGGGGGCTTTCGCAGCGTCGCGCGACGCCTGGGGGTGGGGGGGGGGGGGTTTCGTCGATCGCGGCAGCATAGGGTAGGGGGGTCGGTGAGCGGTGGTGCGCCGCCTGGGGGGGTATCGCGTTAGTTTAGGGTTTTTTTTCTTCTTATTTTGATTTCTGGTTTGAGGAAATGGGGGGGGTTGGTTGATAAAAAGGGAGAGAAGGTTTTTTTTTATTATTTTAATTTCAAAAAGTTGACTTTTACATACGACCTCTAAACGAGGCCCACCGCCTGTCGTCCATAGCTAATTACCCACATTCCGAACACAACGGGATATGTATCGTAAGCTGATTCGACTGTTTCGATCAGTTTTCGTCAAAATCAACATATAACTCTATATATTGAATTTGAACGCGCATTTCAATTGACTGGGGTCACATACTAACTCTAAAAATTCTAGAAAAATATTTTCTAGCTTCGTATTGACGATTCGGTCCTAACAAAACTAATTTCGTGGAATTCTGAGACCGTTGGAAAAATGGTCAATTTCCAGTCGATTAAAATCAACTGAAACTGGTCAAACGCGTTTTCCTTTGCCACGCTAACATATTGATTCGAAAAATTATGAAATTTGAAACCTAGCAATAACTTTACATCCCAGATCCAACAAAAGTGGTTTCGTCGAAATCCGAGGACGTTTGCAAAATTTCCATTTTTAAGGGCCTGAATTTCATGACTATTCAGAATTTTCAACTGCACATATCTTTTGATTCCCGCTATGAAATTTCAATTTTCGGATTCGTTGGAAAGATATTATCAATTAGATCCTAATATTTTTGGTTTGACTAAAATCCGGATTGTTTTGCACCCGGTATGTTCAATTGAAGTTTGAAATCGAATTATCGAACTACCGCGCCATTTTCAATTCTATTATAATTATAAATAATTATTTATATTCTAACGACGACGCGTATAAATATATACGTTCTAAATATATTCCAAATAAATTTCTCGTCGATAATATTTAAAATAATTCATTTTAAATATTCAAAATTCGCTAAAATTGCCAAAATAAATTTTTTTAAACTGGCCCAGATTTTCGGGTTGTTACAATCTCCCCCACTTAAAACCTTTCATCCCCGAAAAGGAACAAAGTCGAAAGTGGTTTGATTAATCAACTCTACGTTCGATCTGGCTTCCATTTTCCAACTTTTCAGTTTCTGAGAATTTTCAAATTCTTCAAAAATTTGGCTAACACTCTAAATTTTCGAAAAATTTCGCCATAACCTCCCCTGCACCGGAAGCCACGAGAAAATCCCGAAATTGCCATATAGGCCTTCTGATCTCAAAAAGAAAAAGAAAAAGCCAAGCGGCTAGCCAATAGGCTCATAAAATCATCATCACCCAAACAAAACAGTAAATTATAGTAAACATGTACCTATTTGTCAGGCAAACAAATTTTATTCTTTGGCTCTAGCCTCCTTGCTATGACCTGTTCAATGTAAGTACATGTATATGCAAGCAAATGCGACCAATTTCAATATAATTAAATATTTGGTTTAATTAAGCTAAATGGTTAAAAATTATCAAACAAATAAACAAACAACATAAACATCAATCAATTAGTGAATTAACGTTTCAAATTCATAATTTTGATACATATATAGAAAATCATGTTTTTGATGCCAAATCACAACAATAAACCTATCTATATAAGTTTTGGTTCTCACACCAGTCTAATGGAAATATATAGATATCACAACTTCGAAACACGAACATAAGTTCTGATGATGATCGATCAATCATCAGAACCATCTCCGGGTGTCTAGAATGTGATTCTATATCTATCCAGTATATTAAAATTTCAAATACACGTTTGCAAGGCGTATATGCAAAATCTTTATATACTGGACTGTCCAAATCAATATAAACTAAATAATCAAATATGAATAATTGATTTTAAATTTTCAAAAAAAAATTGGTTTTCATTTTAAAAATTTACTCTTCACACTCGTTCTAGGATACTACTGATCCCATCTCTAACGAGTCATTCTCATTGGATATTACTAATCCAATTATCTGATGAATCCTTTCGTATGGTTCTAATGTGCCTTGTTCTCTGAGCTTTGTAAACCAAAGCTCTGATACCACGATGAAACGACCCGAACTTCCTCGGTCTCCGAAGAGAAGGGAAAGAGCGGATTGTTTTGAGAACATGATAAAATAAAACGCAGACGGAAGAACATTTCATTGTATTTTACAACAATATATTAGATTACAAGAATATACAGAGTATAAACAAATAAATATTACACAGAAATATCAGAGATTACAATACATTACATTGCAGCGGAAAATAATACAATACACAACTAGAAGAGATATACGGATACAAAGCTTTCCGGATATCGTTCCAGCTGTAAATCAGGATCCTGTGAATATAAATCTGCAAAACCAAAACTACTAGCAGCCCGTGTCAAAATGGGGGCACCCAGAGTTTAGGTCAAAACAATAAACTCCAGGTCAGTCATGTGACTGGTGTGAGAACTAAAACAGTTATTTATCTTTATTTGAAAGTTAGGTAAATCAAGGGACCACGCCGTATAACACGGAACGGGTTTCCTCCCAAGAATACCAGTGCATAAAACAAACAACGCAATGCTAAATAAAGAAAAATGAAGCTGTTATAAGACCCAGGTCCTATCACACAATGCAACGCAAGCCAGGGGATAGGGTTTTCCCTTATAACAGCCAAAGAATGCTTGATACGTTTAAAACAAATCATTTGATACTATAATAAGTGTACAGTGTATAAAACGACTTCAAATCATAAGTATCAATCATAGATGACATGGGTACCATATATCATGTCGCCATACTAGTTCTACAATTAAAACCGCAAAGGTCACGTATTTGGAAATTGGATTTCCGTCTGTGAACTGAGGCCAAGGATCGTCCTCTACCGATTCGAGACGCTCTAGCCCGTGTCTCAGGAACAGAACGCATCGTCCCTTGGAGCGACAGGGCCGGTCCACCGATGTGGATTAAAATGCCTGAACACTGCGTTTTGCCGCCCTTTGGGGCGTAGGTGAGCCAACTAAATGACTCCATCGCACCCGGATCGTCCGATCAAACCGAGGCGCCTCGCAACAGCAACAACCACACATGTGAAAAGTATATAAATGTCAGGGCTGGTAGGTCACTAACACCACCCTAGCTAGAAAGAAACGCATGCCCTCCCTGAGGTCCTCTCCCGTTTTTGGTTCACAACCGGGGTGTGAGGCTCACGAATCAACGTTACACAAAGCTATGCCACACAGGCTGTGCTTTGATCATCACCACAAGACTTTGCTTTTCAACAGAAGCCTCGATCAATTGCATCTTAGCATGCCACACAGGAAATTCACTCCATTCGTTTGATATCCATCAGTATATAACCCCTGAGCTCGTACTTCTCAGAGAAGGGCGTTAAGCAAGAGAATAAATTCTCCGCCGCCAAACAAATATATATTTAATAGAGATCAATCACACAGACTAAAATCCAATGTCAGACACACAAACCATTTACAAGTCCGTTCTGGGTCTGAACGAAACCGGAGGCACCTAGTACCCCGCATATCCATAGATCTCCAAGTACGTCTGGACGATCACCAACTGTTTCCATCTTCTTGGGTGTACAGCCTAATAAAGATCATCAGTAATCACTCAAACGACGTGAAGACCTCCGGTCTTCGACCATCGTCTTCATCTTCGACTTATCGTCGTATCAGTTATTCAGAATGGGATAAACCCGGTCTTTCCGAATAACTCGCGTATATTTTAAATAAGTATTACACAAACACAACATACACCTCATTCCAATTCATCAGTCACTAACCGTAAATTAATCAAGAGAATAATTTCCCAAATATTAACCCCGAAGGCCGAAACCAACATCAGATCAATATCCAGAAAACCATTCTGCTTGGCTAACCGACAGTTAGTTTCTAAATTTCACATTCATAGGGAAAGGTTCCCATTAATTTTATCCAAGATAAATTCCTTGAATTTATTCTCTAATCTTCTTTTGAATTTCGATTCAACTAGTCGGGATTAACGAACCTTACCGAAGTAATCATTGGTTCTAATTTCCCAGTCCTAACCTATTCATCCCATGAAGAAAAACTGGTAATACTTCATATCTAACACCACGGTGTTATCGATAAATTCAATTACCATTTCACGTTCAAATCTAATTAAAGATTTAACTATCGCCTAGAGCAAAACTGGTGATACTCCATTCTCGGTTATTTCAATCTAATTAAAGATTCATTAAAACTCCACTTAGTTTTAATCTGTAACTGGGTTAAAGAATCAGTGTCATTTAAAACACGGCCCACAATCAACCCAAAATCACATTCATTAATTATCGGGTTAAAGAACAAGTGTTATTTATAACACTATTCACGATAAACCCAAAAATCAATATCAATTCAATTCCAATTAAATATTATTTAATTGGTACACTTCATTAAATCTAAATAAAAAGATTTAATCTTTTCTCAACTGGGTTCAAGAACAGTGTTAATGAAGACACCATTCACGACAAACCCAAATCACATTTGACATTAAATACAAGGCTCTGAATAGAAAATATATCGACTTATATTCAATATCAAATTCTACGACTAACAAATATCGTATTGGAAATAACGATATAAATATATCTTTCAAATTTCCATAACAATATCTGTATCATCACGAAATCCAACATCGAAATAATCCAAAGGCAATTTCGATTCAAGTCCATTCCAATATAATTATTGGAAATTCTGGTTATTTTCAAAACCATTTCTAATCCAGTTTATTTATTTTAAAAACAAATAGAATTATAATTCTAGTTCAAAACTAGTTCATTTCGATAAAAATCTATTTTTATCTTTTCAAATATGGAGTTTTTCATCCCAATTCTTCACAAATCATTTCTTATGATTCTACACAAATTATTACTATTTTTAATAATTTTATCAAGGCCCGTACAGTCAATTTCGAGCAACGGCCATCGAACTTCACTTATAGCGACCTTTTCCAAATTTGATTTGGACATAATTCCAAACCCAACCGTTAGATTTCAAATTTCTCACATTCGTTAGAAAGCTCTTTTCGATACGAACCCAACGGTTCCGGTTTTAGGAGAATCTGACGGTCGGATCTCCCGCAATATCCATTCGAAGTCAATGGTCAATATTCGCGAACTCCCGCGGCGCGGCGCGTTCTATTAAGGCCATTATATTATATATAATATATACTTCGTCGATTTCAATTCAAAACGTTCTTTATAAATCGTTTTTAAATTCGTTTTCAAAACGGTTTCAACTTCATATTCAATTTCAAATCAAAATTGAATAATCCAATATAAATTCGTTTTAAATTCATTTCAAATTGATTTCAATTCAAATTGATTTCTAATTCAATTTCAGATCGATTTCAATTCAATTCAATTTCAATTCGAATTCATTTCTATTCCATTTCAATTCGAATTCGTTTATATTCGATTTCAATTCGAATTGTTTTATATTCAATTTCAATTCGAATTCGTTTATATTCGATTTCAATTCGAATTTATTTATATTCAATTTCAATTCGAATTCATTTATATTCGATTTCAATTCGAATTTATTTATATTCAATTCTTTTCAAAATATCATATTTTGAAATCACTTTCGATATTCGTTATAAAATGAATAAAATCGATATAAACATCGTTTACGTCAAAATGGCGTCAATCTAATCAATACGGCTTCATATATTCCTATTTTCAAATATTCTATTTCAAATATTTCTTTTTCAAATATTTCTATTTTAAAACTGGAATGAGGCCCCATCAATTACCATATAATGTTAATTATATGGATTTTCTACAACACATGTATATATCAACAACGATGAATAATCAACCATCATCCAAAGTGCATTCTACACTGTATAAGCATCAAATATAAATATTCAACGCTTAAAACAGCCTGCCAATCAATCGATCGACATACAACTAAACAATCGGGATTAGTGTACGTCAAATATCATCCTAATACCCATGTGGGGTTTCAAGCAATCAAACACAGATTTTTATTTGTGCAGTTGGGCGATGTGTAAAATTTATCGTCCCAATCAATGTCCTTCAAATAGGTGTACACAAACAAACCGTCCGGTTTGTAAATGAATATTTATTTATTCACATTCACGTTAAAAATTATATTTTTAACGATCCAACTATTTTATTCAATCTATGAATATTCTATTTGGTTCATTTATTAAATAAAATGTTATCTTTATTTTTCTAACTTATTTTTAGAAAATTTCGGCGGCATAACGACACGATACTAGAAACGGGACAAGGCCTAGCCTTATCCTCGGTCTAGTGAAGGCCCACGCCATTCACACATCAATCAAATCAATTTCATTTCACCAAACAATTCAATTCAAACCAAATAATCTAACCAACTACACAACCAAACAATTAAACAAACAAGCCATCCATGGTCTGTGGATGACGGGTGTCGGGTGCTGCTAAACACCATCTGCATCCTAGTATATATATAACTAGATAAAGAAATTGAAGAGTGAGAAGTTCTCACCGATAGCTATCCCAACTTCACGACACTTCATTTATAGAAATCTTCGCCTTTCTCGCCTTTCGTCACTTTCGTTGCCCGTAGCCACTACATATGTAAAAATCGAATTTTTACTTTGCTATTCAATATATAAAAATCGAATTTTTACTTTGTTATTCAATATATAAAAATCATATTTTTCCTTTGCTATTCAATATATAAAAATCGAATTTTTACTTTGTTATTCAATATATAAAAATCGAATTTTTACTTCGTTATTCAATAAAGAAAAATCGAATTTTTTTATTTCGTTATTCAATATATAAAAATCATATTTTACTTCGCTATTCAAAATAGAAAAATCGAATTTTTTCTTTGCTATTCAATATAGAAAAATCGAATTTTTACTTTGCTATTCAATATAGAAAAATTGAATTTTTTTTATAGTTTTAAAAATCAAATCTTTTATAGTTTTACGAACTGATTTTATAATTTTAAACTCTAAATACTTTAAAATAAATAAACAAATAGGTGAAAAAAGAAAGAGGAGGACTTACAGTAATCGGCGAGGGGGGGGGGTTCTTCAGACGTCGTCGGCGCTGTCGGGGGGTGCGGGTTTCCACTGACGCGAGGCAAGGGGAAGGGGAAGGTCGGGGAGAGGCTAACGTGTGTGTGTGTGGGGGGGGGGGGGGGGTTGCGGTGGCGCAAGGGGGGGGGGGCTTTCGCAGCGTCGCGCGACGCCTGGGGGGTGGGTTTTCGTCGATCGTGGCAGCATAGAGTAGGGGGGGTCGGCGAGCGGTGGTGCGCCGCCTGGGGGGCGGGGGGGGTATCGCGGTAGTTTAGGTTTTTTTCTTCTTATTTTGATTTCTGGTTTGAGGAAACGGGGGGGGGGGGGGGTCGGCTGATAAAAAGGGAGAGAAGGTTTTTTTTTTATTATTTTAATTTCAAAAAGTTGACTTTTACATACGACCTCTAAACGAGGCCCACCGCCTGTCGTCCATAGCTAATTACCCCCATTCCGAACACAATGGGATATGTATCGTAAGCTGATTCGACTGTTTCGATCAGTTTTCGTCAAAATCAACATATAACTCTATATATTGAATTTGAACGCGCATTTCAATTTACTGGGGTCACATACTAACTCTAAAAATTCTAGAAAAATATTTTCTAGCTTCGTATTGACGATACGGTCCTAACAAAACTAATTTCGTCGAATTCTGAGACCATTGGAAAAATGGCCAATTTTCAGTCGATTAAAATCAACTAAAACTGGTCAAACGCGTTTTCCTTTGCCAGGCTCACATATTGATTCGAAAAATTATGAAATTTGAAACCTAGCAATAACTTTACATCCCGGATCCAACAAAAGTGGTTTCGTCGAAATCCGAGGTCATTTGCAAAATTTCCATTTTTAAGGGCCTGAATTTCATTGCGACTATTCAGAATTTTCAACTGGACATATCTTTTGATTCCCGCTATGAAATTTCGATTTTTCGGATTCGTTGGAAAGATATTATCAATTAGATCCTAATGTTTTTGGTTTCACTAAAATCCGGATTGTTTTGCACTCGGTATGTTCAATTGAAGTTTGAAATCGAATTATCGAACTACCGCGCCATTTTCAATTCTATTATAACTATAAATAATTATTTATATTCTAACGACGACGCGTATAAATATATACGTTCTAAATATATTCCAAATAAAATTCTCGTTGATAATATTTAAAATAATTCATTTTAAATATTCAAAATTCGCTAAAATTGCCAAAATAAAAATTTTTAAACTGGCCCAGATTTTCGGGTTGTTACACCCCCGATGGAGCAGGCTACACCGATGATGCACCATCCCACACTCTGGGGAAAAGCATACACCGCCCTCACACTTTTACTCGCTCTCCAGTCACCCGATCTTTAGACACATACTAAATCATTTCATATCCCGAAGTAGAGAAAATCATTTCACAATATAATAATCACAAGTACTTTCAAACTATAGTACTTCACATCAACAATTCACACATATCATCAGTCACTATTAATCACATAACCTTCGAGCTCGTGTGTCTCAAAGAAGGGTGTTAAGCAAGAGAATAGATTCTCCGCCACCAAACAAATATATCATCAATAGCAACTAATTGGTTATGTGTTGAACTACAATGTAACACATAATACATTTCTAAATCATTTTAGAAATCATCAGGTTTATGCCTCGAAATCCTTTCTGTTTTATAAAACGTTCCTTGTCCAAAATCGGGAATACTATTCTTTTTACTTAAGAAATCTCATTTTAAAATCATTTATTAAATTTTGAAATAAACAACATCTCTAAACACCTTATAGTCAAATCGTGAAGTGTTTCACAAGGTGTTAGCACATAGAAATTTTTTCCCGATCCAATTGTAATAACCCGGAAATCTGGGCCAGTTTAAAATTTTTATTTTGGCAATTTTAGCGAATTTTGATTATTTAAAATGGATTATTTTAAATAATATCGACAAGAAATTTATTTTGAATGGAATTCGAACGTGTATATTTATATTCGTTGTCGATAGAATATAAATATTAATTTATATATATAAAAGGAATTGAAAATGGCGCGGTAGTTCGATAATTCGATTTCAAACTTCAATTGAATGTACCGGGTGCAAAATAAACCGGATTTTAGCAAAACCAAAAATAATAGAATCTAATAGAGAATATCTTTCTAACGAATCCGAAAAATTGAAATTTCATAGCGGGAATCAAAAGATATGTCCAGTTGAAAATTCTGAATAGTCGCTATAGAATTCAGGCCCTTAAAAATGGAAATTTTGCAAACGACCTCGGATTTCGACGAAACCACTTTTGTTGGATCCTGGATGTCAAGTTATTGCTAGGTTTCAAATTTTGTAATTTTTCGAATCAATATGTGAGCGTGGCAAATGAAAATGCGTTTGACCAGTTTCAATTGAATTTAATCGACTGGAAAATGGCCATTTTTCAAACGGTCTTAGAATTCGACGAAACTAGTTTTGTTAGGACCGCATCGTCAATACGAAGCTAGAAAATATTTTTCGGGAATTTTTAGTGTCTGTATGTGGCCCTAGTAAATTGAAATGCGCGTTCAAATTCAATATATAGAGTTATACGTTGATTTTAACGGAAACTGATCGAAACGATCGAATCAGCTTACGATACATATCCCATTGTGTTCGGAATGGGGGTAATTAGCTATGGACGACAGGCGGTGGGTCTCGTTTCGAGGTCAAAAATAAAAGTTGCTTTTTAGAATTAAAATAATATATATAAAAAAATATACTAACCCCACCCTTCACTTTCTCTCTCCCCCTCCTCCTTTATCTGTTCGATTTCATTCAAAGAGATAAAAAAAAACGCGACATCTTCAAATCGACCCCCCCCCCCCCAAGGCGGCGCTGCCGCCGCGCTAACCCCCCCTCTCTCTTCCGCCGTCGCGCTAAACCCCCCCTCCCTCTTCCGCCGCCGCGCTAAACCCCCCTCCTGCTGCTGCGACCGCTGCTTCTTCTTCTTCTTCCACCCAATTCCGCCCCGCCGACTCCCCCTCAGGCCCCGCCGACCCCTTCCCTACCTCCGATGACCTGCACCTCCGCCTGCCCCTCCTCCAAGCCGCGACTCATCTCAGCGAAGCCCCCCACTCGCTAATTTTACTGTAAGTTTATTTTTAATTTTTATTTATTTAAAATCTAAGTTTAGTTTTTATTTATAGGCAGGTCTAGATTTTTATAAGGTTAGAGATTAGATTTTTGAGAAAGATTTGATTTTAAACTGAAAATATACGATTTTGAGGATGTAAAAAAATATTTTTTATCATATAGAAAGGTTAAAAATATAATTTTTATACTAGTGACATATTAAAAATATGATTTTTATTCATGGAGAATAATAAAAATATAATCTTTATTAAGCGAAGAGAAATATAAAAATTCGATTTTTATATATTGAATAGCGAAGTAAAAAATTCGATTTTTATATATTGAATAGCGAAGTAAAAATTCGATTTTTATATATTGAATAGCGAAGTAAAAATTCGATTTTTATATATTGAATAGCGAAGTAAAAATTCGATTTTTATATATTGAATAGCGAAGTAAAAATTCGATTTTTATATATTGAATAGAGAAGTAAAAATTCGATTTTTATATATTGAATAGCGAAGTAAAAATTCAATTTTTACATATGTAGAGAATACGGGCAAAGGAAGTGACAAGAGGAAAGAACGGTGAAGACTTCTACATTTAAAGAGTCGAGATGTTTGGATTAGCTAGTTGGTGAGAACTTCTCACCTTTTAATTTTGTTTTTCTAGTTATAAATATATACTAGGATGCAGACGGTGTTTAGTAGCACCCGACACCCGTCGTCCACAGTTCATGGACGGCTTGTATGCTTGGTTGTTTGATTTTGATGTGTAGTTGATTGTGTGATGTGATGTGAAATGAAATAAAATATTTATATAGTTAAAAATATTTTATAGTTAAAAATAGAATTTTTAACGTGTATATGAAATGAAATAAAAATAAACAAATCGGACGATTTGTTTATATACACACATTTGACTGATATTGATTGGGACGATAAATTTTACACATCGCCCAACTGCACAAATAAATTCTGTGTTTGATTATTTGAAACCCCACATGGGTATCGGGATGATATTTGATGTACACTAATCCCGATTGTTTAGTTGTATGTCGATCGATTGATTGACAGACTGTTATAAGCGTTGAATATTTATATTTGATGCTTATACAGTGTGGAATGCACTTTGGATGATGGTTGATTATTCATCGTTGTTGATATATACCTGTGTTGTAGAAAATCCATATAATTAACATTATGTGGTAATTGATTGGGCCTCATTCTAGTTTAGATGTAGAAATATTTGAAAAAGAAATATTTGAAATAGAATATTTGAAATAGAAATATTCGAAATGGAATATTTGAAAATATCAATATATGAAGCCGCGTTGATAGATTAACGCCATTTTGACGTGAACGATATTTATATCGATTTTAATTCAAATTGAAATTGAATAGAAGTGAATTCGAATTGAAATTGAAGGGAAATGAACTCGAATTGAAATTGAATAGAAATGAATTGAAATTGAATAGAAGTGAATTCGAATTGAAATTGAATAGAAATGAATTCGAATTGAAATTGAATAGAATTGAATTCGAATTGAAATCGAAAGGAATTGCATTCGAATTAAATTGAAATTGAATTGAAATCAATTTGAAATGAATTTAAAACGAATTTATATTGGAATATTCAATTTTGATTTGAAATTGAATATGAAGTTGAAACCGTTTTGAAAATGAATTTAAAACGATTTATAAAGCACGTTTTGAATTGAAATCGACGAAGTATATTATATATATATATATATATATATATATATATATATATATATATATATAATGGCCTGAATAGAACGCGCCGCGCCGCGGCAGTTCGCGAATTTCGACCATTGACTTCGAACGGATATTACGGGAGATCCGACTGTCAGATTCTCCTAAAACCGGAACCGTTGGGTTCGTATCGAAAAGAGCTTTCTAACGAATGTGAGTAATTAGAAATCTAACAGTTGGATTTGGAATTATGTCCAAATCAAATTTGAAAAAGGTCGCTGTAAGTGCAGTTCGATGGCCGTTGATGGAAATCGACTGTACGGGCCTTGATAAAAGTATTAAAAATAGTAATAATTTGTGTAAAATCATAAGAAATGATTTGGGGAGAATTGGGATGAAAAACTCCATATTTGAAAAGATAAAAATAGATTCTTATCGAAATGAACTAGTTTTGAACTAGAATAGTAATTTATTTATTTTTAAAATAAATAAAGTGAGTTTGAAATGGTTTTGAAATATAACCAAAATTTCCAATAATTGAATTGGAATGGATTTGAATCGAAATTGTCTTTGGAATCGATGTTGGATTTCGTGATCATACAGATGTTATTACGGAAATTTGAAAGATATGTATATATATCGTTATTTCCAATACGATATTTGTTGGTCGTAGAATTTGATATTGAATATAAGCCGATATATTTTCTATTCAGAGCCTTGTATTTAATATCAAATGTGATTTGGGTTTGTCGTGAATGGTGTCTTCATTAACACTGTTCTTAAGCCCAGTTGAGAAAAGATTAAATCTTTTTTTTAGATTTAATGAAGTGTACCAATTAAATAATATTTAATTGGAATTGAATTGGTATTGATTTTTGGGTTTATCGTGAACAGTGTTTTAAATAACACTTATTCTCTAACCCGATAATTAATGGAATGTGATTTTGGGTTTATCGTGAACCGTGTTTTAAGTGACACCGATTCTTTAACCCAGTTAAAGATTAGAACTAAGTGGAGTTTCAATGAATTTTTAATTAGATTGAAAAGGTGTTAGAATGGAGTATCACCAGTTTTGCTCCAGGCGATAGTTAAATCTTTAATTAGATTTGAACGTGAAATGGTAATTGAATTTACCGATAACACTGTGGTGTTAGATATGAAGTATTACCAGTTTTACTTCATAGGATGAATACGTTGGGATTGGGAAATAAAATAAATGATTACTCCGGTGTGGTTCGCTAATCCCGACTAGTTTGAATTGATATTCAAAAGAAGATTAAAGAATAAATTTGAAGAATTTATCTTTGATAAATATAATGAGAACCTTTCCCAAAGAACATTCTGAATTGGAATGAGGCGTATGTTGTGTTTGTGTGACACTTATTTAAAGTATACGCGAGTTATTCGGGAAGACCGGGTTTATCCCATTCTGAATAACTGATACGATGATAAGTCGAAGATGAAGACGGTGGTCGAAGACCAGAAGTCTTCACGTCGTTTGGTTGATTACTGATGATTTTGATTGGGCTGTACACCCAAGAAGATGGAAACAGTTGGTGATCGTCCAGACGTACTTGGAGATCGATGGATATGCGGGGTACTAGGTGCCTCCGGTTTCGTTCAAACCCAGAACGGACTTGTAAATGGACTGTGTGTCTGACATTGGATTTTAGTCTGCGTGATTGATTTCTATTAAATATATACCTGTTTGGCGGCGGAGAATTTATTCTCTTGCTTAACGCCCTTCTCTGAGACGCACGAGCTCAGGGGTTATATGTTGATAGATATCAAACGCATGGAGTGAATTGCCTGTGTGGCATGCCTAAGTGGCAATTGATCAAGGCTTCTGTTGAAAAACAAAGTTTTGTGGTGATGATCAAAGCACGGCCTGTGTGGCATAGCTTTGTGTAACGTTGATCCGCGAGACCCACACCCGGTTGTGAACCAAAAACGGGAGAGGACCTCAGGGAGGGCATGCGTTTCTTTCTAGCTAGAAGCGGCGTCAGTGGTTTTACACGCCCTGACGAGTTTGACTTATGTGGTTGTTACTGTTGCGAGGCGCCTCGGTTTGATCGGACGATCCGGGTCCAATGGAGTCATTCGTTGGCTCATTTATGCCCCATAGGGCGGGGAAACGCAGTGTTCAGGCATTTTAATCCACATCGGTGGACCGGCCCTGACGATCCAAGGGTCGATGCGCTCTGACCCTGAGACATGGGCTAGATTGTCTCGAAGTTGGTGAGGACTATCTTTTGCCTCGGTTCATAGATGGAAATCCAATTTCCAAATACGTGACTTTGCGGTTTTATTTGTAAACCTATATATGGCGACATAGTGGCATGGGACGCTCATGTCGCCTATGATTGATATTTATGATTTGAAGTTGTTCTATACACTATGCACTTATAATAGTATCAAATGATTTGTTTTAAACGTATCAAGCATTCTTTGGCTGTTATAAGGGAAAACCCTATCCCCCGGCTTGCGTTGCATTGTGTGATAGGACCTGGGTCTTATAATAGCTACATTTTTCTTTATTTAGCATTGCGCTGTTTGTTTTATGCACTGGTATTCTTGGGAGGAAACCCGTTCCGTGTTATACGGCGTGGTCCCTTGATTTACCTAACTTTAAAATAAAGATTAATAACTGTTTTAGTTCTCACACCAGTCCCATGACTGACCTGGAGTTTATTGTTTTAACCTAAACTCTGGGTGCCCTTATTTTGACACGGGCAGCTAGTAGTTTTGGTTTTTGCAGATTTATATTCACAGGATCCTGTACAGCTGGAATGATATCCGGAAAGCTTTGTATCTGTATATCTCTTCTAGTTGTGTATTGTATTATTTTCCGCTG
Source organism: Allium sativum (assembly GCA_030737875.1). Lineage (NCBI taxonomy): Eukaryota > Viridiplantae > Streptophyta > Magnoliopsida > Asparagales > Amaryllidaceae > Allium > Allium sativum. Next base: position 919,006,151 of record CM060922.1, read on the forward strand.
CTATGTAATGTATTTTAATCTCTGATATTTTCTATGTAATATTTATTCATTCATACTCTGCATATTCTTGTAATCTGATGGTATTGTTGTAATATACAATGAAATGTTCTTCCGCCTGCGCTCTGTTGTGGCTTGTTCTCAAACTATCCGTGCTTTCCTTCACGCGGAAGTTACGGGTTGTAAAAGCATATTTTGCTCATAAACTGGTCAAGCACCATCCAAACAGTAAATCCATCACAATCAACATCAGCAACCAAGTGTATTTGGTTCAATCACATTTCATGCTTTGGTAATTTAATTACCATTTATACATTCACAATATAATTAAAGATTTATTAAACTTCAATTGGTTTCAATCTCTAAATCATTTCTTATAGATTGTTCAACTTTCTGGATATTAATCCTGCTTTAACTGGGTTAAAGAACCAATGTCATTTAAACACAGTTCACGACAAACCTAAAATCCAATTCGATATTAAATATAAGGCTCAGAATATAAATTATATCGGCTTATATTCAATTTCAAATTATGAAATCAATGAATATCGTATTGGAATAACGATATCAATATCTTCCAAATTCCCAAAGCAATATCCGTATAATTACGGAATCCAATATCGAAATATTCCGAAGATTATTACTACTCAAATCCATTCCAGTTTATATATTGGAAAACTCTCGTTATTTTAAAACCCCCTTTTTTATAGTCCAATTTATTTATTTAAAAACAATTGGATTACTATTCTAGTTAATAACTAGTTCATTTTGATAAAAATATATTTTTATCTTTACAAACGTGGAATTTTTCATCCAAATTTTTTCCAAATTATTTATTATGATTTTACATAATTTTTTCATATTTTTAATAATTTTGTTAAGGCTCTTACAGTCGGTTTCCATAAATGGTCATCGAACTGCATTTACAACGACCTTTTCCAAAAATTGATATGGACATATTTTAAAATCTAACCGTTAGATTTCAAATCTCTTATATTCATTGGAAAGCGCTTTTCGATACGAACCCAACGGTTTCAGTTTTAGGAGAATCCGACGGTCGATCTCCCGTAATGCCAATTCAAAGTCAATGGTCAAATTCGCGAACGGTCGCTGTGCGGCGCATTCTATTCAGCCCATTAAATATATATAATATATATATTATATATATTTCGTCGATTTCCATTTAATCATATTTTATAAATCATTTATAAATTCATTTTAAAACGATTTCAACTTCGTTGTCAATTTTTAATCAAAATTGAATATTCCATTACATGACAACTTTATACATTCCATATATACGTTAAAAATTACATTTTTAACCAACCAATATTTATTTCAATAAATGACAATTTTATTCATTACATATTCATGTTAAAAAATATATTTTTAACGATCCAATATTTATTTCAATACGTGACAATTTTATTCATCGCCTATTCGTGTTAAAAAAAATATTTTTAACGATCCAGTATTTATTTCAATACATGACAATTTTATTCATCGCATATTCATGTTTATTTCAATACATTAACAAATGATCATTTTCTACTTCGCTATCATGTAAATGATTTACATTTTAATTTAGCAAAATCTCTTTAATGAATCAAACATACAATAAAAATATAATTTTTATTATCAAATTTTATTTATTTATTTAAAACATGATTCTTTTTAATGAATCAAACATACAATAAAAATGTAAATTTTATTGTCCAATCATTTTATTTAAAATATGAAACTTTTTAATGAATCAAACATACAATAAAATGTAATTTTTATTGTCCAATCATTTTATTTAAAACATGAATCTTTTTAATGAATCAAACATACAATAAAATGTATTTTTTATTGTCCAATCATTTTATTTAAAACATGAATCTTTTTAACAAATCAATCATACAATAAAAATATAATTTTTATTGTCTAATCCTTTTATTTAAAACATGATTCTTTTTAATGAATCAAACATACAATAAAAATGTAATTTTTAATGTTAACATATACAAACAATGAATATTTTAATCAATCCTACATACACAATAAAAATGTATATTTTTAATGTTAACATATTTTATTTCAAACAATGATATTTTTGTTTATTCATATATAAAAATATGGTTTTTATTGTATAAACATTTCCTTTTAAAACAATGAATATTTTGTTTATTCATATATACAATAAAAAATATGGTTTTTATTATATATACATTTTCTATCAAACATGAACATTTTATTTATTCATATATACGATAAAAATATGATTTTTATTGTGTAAACATTTCATTTTCAAACAATGAATATTTTATTTATTCATATATACAATAAAAATATGATTTTTATTGTATAAACATTTTCTTTTCAAAAATGAATATTTTATTTATTCATATATACAATAAAAATATGATTTTTATTGTATAAACATTTTCTATCAAACATGAACATTTTATTTATTCATATATACAATAAAAATATGGTTTTTATTGTGTAAACATTTTATTTTCAAACTATTCAATCCAACAATTCATCGCAACCATTATCAATCAATTTCAATTTCATACTATACATACATGTATTTTACACAACGTACATATATAAATTTAACATCACGATCACAATAAATTTTATTTTAAATTTAGAAATCTCACATTGGTTTTGACTTCTTCAAAAATTGTAGATAGCTGCAAATGCCTTCTAGTCTGTTCTGAAATGTATATCTCGAATTTATGGTTTCGATGAGTCTGGGTTTGTCTGATTCTAATCATGTTTGCAAAGGTTATGGCCTTTTAATCATTTAATTACAATTTTAATCAATAAATGATAATAACATTTTAATTATATTTCCTAACCAAAAAATCAAGGTCGCTCCTTCCTTTACACCTGCTGAACGATAAACCCATTTGCATCGCCATCTTCCCCAACCACCGCGCCCAAATCCGATCGCCAGAGGTCAATCGGCGGCTAGCACTCCGTCTCCCTTCCATAGGGCCGTTGCCGCCCCGTGCGCCACTGATTCCGATGCCCTCCTGCGCCCCGAGTCCATGTTCAAACGTGCCACCTTTGGCCTTGAAATTCTCACAACCCAGAACCCTATAAACGATCTTAACTAGTCAACTTGTAGAGCTCGTTGAGGTGCAGAGGATTGTGGTTGGGCATTTTGAAAATCATTGCGCGGATCATCAGAAAATTGGGCGAGAAGAAGAGATCATCTCAGCCCTTAGATTTTTGGGTGGCAGATCATTTATTTTAAAATGAATTAGGGTTTTGAGATAAGGGGGGAGGGGGTAATTATATAATTAATATTTTATTATATTTAATTCTTTTAATTTCTAAAAGGCCCGTTAATCTATACAAACTCCACATCAATCCCAACGACTGTCACCCCTAACCAAATACCCCCGTTACGGACACAATGGACTATGTTTTGTAAGCCCATTTGACCGTTTCAGTCTGTTTTTCTTTAAATTAAAATATATAATGTTCAATATTAAATTTGAACGTACATTTTAATTTACTAGGGCCACATACTGATTTCGAAAATTCCCGAAAAATAAATCTAGTTATGTTTTGACGATACCGTCCTAACAAAACTAATTTCATCAAATTTGGAGACCATTTGAAAAATGGTCAATTTTTGGTCGTTCCAATCCAACTAAAATTGACAAAACACGTTTTCTTTTGTCACGCTCACATATTAATTCCAAAAATTATGAAAATTTGAATCCAGCAATAATTTGACATTCCGGATCCAACAAAAGTGGATTCGTCGAAAACGGAGGTAGTTTGCAAAATGGTTATTTTTAAGGGCTATATATTGTATTAAAATATATATAAATTCCATAGTGACTATTCTGAATTTTAAACTAGACATAACTTTCAATTTATATTGTAAAATTTCAATTGATTACATTTGTTAGAAAAATATTGTTAAACAGATTCAAATATTTCTGGTTTTGTCCAATTCTGATTTAAAATGAATTCTGTATATTAAATTGAAATTAGAAATCGAAATTTCAAACTACCGCGCCATTTCAGGCTCGTTTTATTATTAAAATAAAATTATACGTTCTAACTTCAATTTAATTTGTTGTTATTTAAAATAAATCATTTTAAATATTCAAAAAACATTAAAATAGCTAAAATAAAATTTTTAAATTGGTTCTGAAAATCCGGGTTGTTACAGTCTCCCCCACTTAAAATCTTTTCGTCCTCGAAAAGGAACGGAGCTGAAAGTTGTTTAACTAATCAACTCAACTTTCATTCTTTTATTGATTTTAATAATTTTATTAGACGAACTAATAATCACATAACACAATCATCAATCAATTAGTTGATTAGCTTTTCAAATATATATAACTTTTATATATTCAAAAATCATATTTTCTAATATCAGATTATATATATAATCACAAATATGTTAGTTATAAACTTGTCACTCTCAACTCATTCTAGGGCATTTCTAATCCCATCTCTAACAAGTTTTCTCATTCTAGGATACTACTGATCTTATCTCTAATGAGTATTCTTTTATAGAATATTACTAGTCCTACCTCTGATGAGTCTTTTGTTCAGTTCTAACGAGTTGTAACCCAAAGATTTGAGTTAACCAAAGCTCTGATACCAGCTGTAACGATACGGATTTCGCTCGGATCTAATTGATCGCTAAATCGACCAAGATCGTTCAAAATCCGTATACGCTAACTCTGGGCATACAACACATCATAACAAATAACAGAAGACTTTTCTAAACATCATAATAATGTTACATCAGAGTACAGAATATATCCGAGTACATCAGAAAATAATAATACAGTTAAAGATTAATTTACAATAAATGTAATACAATGCAGCGGAAACAAATAAAATAACATAGCCGAAGAATATCAATACTCTGGACACAGATTTACGCTTCGATCTAGAATCCTGCTAAATGAAATAATCTGCAAAACCAAACTACTGACTGCCCATGTGGAAAATATGGGCACCAAAATTTTAGGTTAAAACAATAAACTCCGAGTCAGTCATGGGACTGGTGTGAGAACTCAAAACAGTTATTAAACTTTACTTTAAAAATAAGGTAAATCACGGGACCTCGCAGCATATCACAAAACGAGTTTACCCCCAAGAATATCAGTGCATAAACAACAACTAATAATAGTCATATGGATCTACAATGCATCAATCAACATGCAATTTTCCAATCTATCCATTTAGATTAATCCCCACACTTATATTTTCCAAATCCAATTCACTTTACAGAAATTATTTCTTTGGACTTTATTTCCCGATTCTTATTTCAAATCATTTGAAATACACATCTAGCTTTTATATCAAAGTAGATTTCACTTCGGGATCTCAAACCAAAATCTTTGGAAATATGAATTTCAAAACATAACAATGCATACAAACAAATATGCAACCAAATATCGGTAATGTTCCCTCGGACAAAGTTGTATGCGACTTACCAACTCGATATATATATATATATATATATATATATATATATATATATATATGCACCTCCCTCGATAGAGCAGGCTACACTGACGATGCACCATCCCACACTCTAGGGAAAAGCATACACCACCCTCACACTTTTAGTCGCTCTCCAGTCACCCGATCTTTAGCCACATACTAAATCATTTCATATCCCAAAGTAGAGAAAATAATTTCACAACATAATAATCACAAGTACTTTCAAACTATAGTACTTCACATCAACAATTCACACATATGATCAGTCACTATTAATCACATAACCTTTGAGCTCGTACGTCTCAAAGAAGGGTGTTAAGCAAGAGAATAAATTCTCCACCACCAAACAGATATATCATCAATAGCTACTAATCGGTTATGTGTTGAACTACAATGTAACACATAATACATTTCTAAATCATTTTAGAAATCATCGGGTTTAGGCCTCGAAATCCTTTCTGTTTTATAAAACATTTTTATAAAATGTTCCCTGTCCAAAATGGGAATACTATTCTTTTTACTTAAGAATTCTCATTTCAAAATCATTTATTAAATTTTAAAATAAACAACATCGCTAAACACCTTACAGTCAAATCGGGAAGTGTTTCACAAGGTGTTAGAACATAGATATTTTTACCCAACTCAATGCTAAATGTAAAAGTATATTTTTCTCATAAACTGGTTGAGCACCATTCAAATAGTCAATCCATTACAATCAACATCAGCAACCAAGTGTATGTGGTTCAATCACATTTCATGTTTTGGTAATTTAATTACGATCTATATATTCACAATCTAATTAAAGATTTATTAAACTTCAATTGGTTTCAATCTCTAAAATAATTTCTTATTGATTGTTCAACTTTTTGGAAATTATTCCTGCTTTAACTAAGCTAAAGAACCAATGTCATTTAAACACAGTTCACAACAAATGTGACGGCCCGCCCGCACCAGCCAACATTTCCAATGAAAGTGCGCTGTGCCGATGTCCAACCAGCACGGGATGGTCGCCAAAGAAAGGAAAGAAGGGAATTTGAACTAGCAAGGAACCTGTAGAATGTCTCACAGCGCATGGAATAAAATATAATAATAACATACTTAACATAAAACATGCGAGATAGTGCATAAGCTGAAAACTAAACCATGATAGCAACAGAGAATTCAAAATACAGCTTATGTTCCACATCATCATTATTACAACTTTTCAAACTGTCTCTAAAAAAAATAAGAAAGGTACACTACTAATGCCCAAAGTAGTGACCAGCAACGACATAGGGAGAATATCTATATATATCATACGTGGAAGCCTCCTGCTCGTCTCCGGTACAGCTACTCGTGCATACCACCTAACCTGTCTCTAGTCTGCCCGTTTAAGAGTACCTAGAGTAATAAGAAGAGACATAAAACTCCAGGTCAGACAAAAGTTTGGTATGAGCGATAAGCAGCAAAACAAAACAATAACAGGTATACTAAACCATACCTGAACCTGAACCTGCAACCAAAGAGTTAGCACAACAAGATGTACAATACTCTAAGGTGACACTAACATATGGTGTAAAGATACAGGGGTGGGGTGTGCATGTCATAGTGATGTCAAACAATCAAGCATAACAACCATCCTCACATATCTCACTTAGTGCGTAAAGCATACGATATCCACTACTTTGATCACTAGACCCATCGAGGTAGTGACGGAGTCCGTCTTGTATAACTATTGTGAAACGACCCAAACTTCCCAGTAAAGGAAAGTCCGGATTGCTTTGAGAACAATACACATAAGAACACAAACTGAGGAACATTTTATTGTTGATTACAACAATTACATCAGAGTACAAGACTATAACAGAGTATGAATACTTAATTACACAATAGAAATACAATAATATCAGATATTTAAATTACATTTAAATAGCAGCGGAAAAATAATACAAATATACAACTGAAAGGAATACACGGATATAGAGCTTTCCGAATACCGCTTCAACTGTAAACCAGGATCCTGTAAATATATTTACAAAAGCTACTCGACTGCCCGTGTGGAAAATATGGGCACCCGAGTTTGCCAGTGAAACAAACTACAGGTCAGTCATGGGACTGGTATGATAAATCTTAACTAAACTTATCTAATAAGGCTAATCACAGGACCATGCTGCTGAAGCGGAACGGGTTTACTCCATTGGATTGCCAGTGCATAAATTAAAGTAAATCGTTAAACAACGCAACGCTTTTTAGAAGAATGAAACCATTATAAGACTCAAGTCCCATCACACAATGCAACGCAAACCGGAGGATAGAGTTTTACCTTATAATGGTCAAAAATGCTTGATACGATAAAACGAATTTAATATTAGTGTGTATATCTATGGGTATATGTATATTTCAAAAAACATTTCAATCATAATGTATCAATCATAGACGGCATGGGTTCCATATATCATGTCGCCATACTAGTTCTACAATCAAAACCGCAAGGTCGTATTGGAAGTTGGGTTTCCATCATAAAATCGAGGCTAGGGATCGTCCTCTACGATTCGAGACACTCTAGCAAATGCCTCAGGATTCCCCGCAGTGAACCCTTGGAGCGGTAGGGTCGGTCCCCGCCTATCGGCAGTGGATTGGTTATGCCTGAACACACGCTTCCAGGTTCCTTTGAACCTATAGTATGACCACTTCCGGCCTATAAATCCGAGGCGCCTCAATCCATCATCCACATAAGTAAAATGTCAACCGGTTTAAGCACTGACACTACCCCTAGCTAGAAAAAAAGTGAGCACTCCCTACGGTCCATATCCTGTTTTTGACTCATATCGGGGTGTGAGGCTCGCGAAGTCACGCTATACACAAAGCTATGCCGTAATAGGCTATACTTTGATCATCCCACAAGGTCCTGCTTTTCAACAAAAGCCTTGATCATTTGCATCATGGCGTGCCACATTGACAATTCACGCCATGCGATCAATCACTATTAATATATACCAGGGTGTTAAGTGGAGAATAAATTATCCACAACCAAACAGACATACATTAATAGAAATCGATTTAATTCACATGGAACGAAATCCAATGTCAGACACACATCCATTTACAAGTCCGTTCTGGGTCTGAAAGAAATCGGAGACACCTGAGAGGTCCTCGCATATCCGAAACAATCAACAATAGTCCGGACGGCTACCACTGAAGCCCCTTCAAGGTAGCTACTCCCATCCTGGGTCTCAGTAGCAACACATCCATCCGATGTGAAGATCGTTGGTCTTCAACCACTGTCTTCATCTTCGACTCTTCATCGTCGTAGTAATTATTCAGAATGGGTTAAACCCGGTCTTTCTAAATAACTCTCATATTTTTTTTATAATAAAAAATTCAAGTACTATAAAAACACATCCAATGCCTCATTCCCATTCAGAATATTCTTTAATAAAATATTCACATTATTCTATCAAAGATAAATCCTTTACATTTATTCTTAAATCTTTACTTTAAAGATTTAATAAAACCTCAATTTGGTTTTAAATATCAAAAATCATTATTCAATGATTATTTAAATTTTAGAAATTAATCTTATCTTTAACTGGGTTAAAGAACTAATGTCATTTAAAACATAGTTCACGATAAACCCCAAATCGTTTTCCATAAAGTATGGAATCTTCACAGAAATCAAATCAATATATACTCGTTGGAAAACTCTTTTCGATACGAACCCGTAGGTTCCGGTTTCAGAAGAATCCGACGGTCGGATCTTCCGTTACATCTAATCAAAGATAAACAGTCGAAATTCGCGAACGGTTGCTACGCGAACCGTTCTATTCGAAACATTATATATATATATATATATATATATATATTTCATCGATTTCCTTTATAAAAATGTATTTTAAAACATTTATAAATTTATTCCAAAACGATTCAAATTTCGGTTTCAATTTTAAATCAGAATCCAATATTCTATATATTATTTAAATAATAAAATAATATCCTCTTAAAATATTAATTTTAAAATCACCTCTTTCAATATTCATAATTTAAACGGATATAATTCGATAAACACGTTCGAGTTCAATTGGCGTTATATTTTTTTAAAACAGGCTGAATGGCCCAATTTAATATTATATCTATTTATTATTTTATACTGGGCCAGACCTCTCACATTAAGCCTACAACTTGTGGATGCTGGATATGCCGGTCGGTTCCGGGCAGACTTATCCCATAAGTTGGGCTTAACCTCGTGTTAAGACCCAATTCGTATTCGTGTACCTGGACCTCTCACATTAGGCCCGACATTTATGGCTGCTGGATATGCCGGTCGGTTCCGGGCAGACTTCCACCACAAATGTGACCCAACCTCGTGCCCAAATACAATTGTGATTTATAATTATAATTATCCTACTAAAAATATTATTTTGAAATATTCTTTATTTCAAAGTATTTTGGTTCTTAAAATATCATTAATTTCAAAATATCACTTTAAATTAAAATCTTCATTATTCTTGAAATACCATTTATTCTTATATTTAAACTTTAAATAAAAATTGAAACCTTTCATATTATTGTAATATTATAATAATAATTCTTGAATTTCAAACTCTTAACATTAATTAATCATTTAATATAGCATTTGTTCTTATAATAATATTATAATAACATTTTCAAAATGTATAATTTCAAATTTCAAATTTTAATCCTTCATCATTTATTACATAATAAATGAAATTCATGGAAATATCCATTCCTGTATAAATAGCACCAATCTTCCTAATTGGTTTTGTGCACATTAAATAATATTAAAAGCGTTAACATCACATTTAATCCTTTAACTGAAAAGCCCCTTTTGGAAACTTTTGAAATTCCTTCATTGGAATGAGACCCAAAACAAATACCATTAAATAATGGATTTCAAACCATACATGTGTTTAATAATAACATTCCTTATACATCTCAATAACATAACATTCAAACAATGTCCAATTAACATTCAAACAACATCCAAATAATAATATATTATTTGTGCACTTGGGCGATGTGTGAAAATATCAGCCCAATCAACATATATGAGTCAGGTAACTCATATACGGCAGTGTAGCATACTTGAATTATTATACATAATAAAATAACATTAATTGGTATGTTACAAATTCATAGATTTCAAACATCGCATCACGACCAAACATTAATACACAACACATCATGCATAACATAGAAATAAACCTTAAACATCTTCAAGGCGTCATAAAAAAAATATTGTTTTAAATTCCATTTAATTTATTATCTCTAACATGATAACACTATGTCAGAATTTGATCTTTTTATATGAACAAAATCAAGGTCTAAAATCATGTCTTTTTTCTATTAACATTAAAATGTGAATAAAGTTGCTGGCAAAATCTAGTCCTTTATTTAACATTAAATTCTATGTCACAATTCCGTCTTTTTAATTCAACAAAATTTATGTCAAAAATTCCATCTTTTATATTCAACAAAAATTATGTCAAAAATTTCACCTTTTTAATTCAACAAAAATTATGTCAAAATCCTATCTTTTATATTGCAACAAAAACATGACAAAAATCCTATCTTTTATAATGCAACCAAAATATGACAAAAATCCTATCTTTTAATGTAAACAAAAATGTCTATTCTTGTTTAACTCTTTTAAATGCACAAAAATGTTTATTTTTGATTAATTCTTTTAAATATATAAAAATGTTCATTTCCATTTCACTAACAGGTTTCTACACAAAATGATATTTTCCTTCACTAACCATGTTTTAACACAAAATGTTATTTTATCTCACTCATATGTTTTTACACAAAATGATATTCGTCTCACTAACCATGTTTTAACACAAAATGTTATTCTTATATGATCCTTATTAAATGACAAAATATGATTTTTGTAAAATCCCTATTTAATAACAAAAATGTGTATTTTTGTATAATTCTTATTAAATGATAAAAATATCTCTTTTTATTTCATTCTTATTACTTTGCAAAAACTGGGCATTTCACATTCATTCTTTTAATTAACCAAAAACTGGTAATTTTGTTTAATTCTTTTAATGTAAACAAAATGACAAATTTGCCTAATTCTTTTTATGTAAACAAAATATGGTAATTTGTCTAATCCTTTTTATGTAAACAAAATGTGGTAATTTTAAATGAACATCATTAACAAAAGTGATGTTTTAATTCTAAAGTAACATTTCTAGAAAAATGTGTATTTTTGTTCTCATTCAGCATTTTATAACAAAAATGTATATTTATTCTCATGTACACTTTATTTCTAACAGTTCTTATTGTCATAAAATGAAAATTCAATTTAACATGTCATTTTTGTCTAACATGATAATTTAAAATTAACATGTCATTCTTATCTAAAAATGATAATTTTAATCATAAATGACATTTTCTAACTGAACAAAAATGATACTTCTGAATGAACATAATTGATACTTATATTTTTGACAATCTTAATACAATAAAAATGATATCTTTTTATCATATCAATTCTAATACACATAAAAGGACATTTCTTATTTTGCCAAATTCTAATACGTATAAAAGAGAACATTTCTTATTTCAACATAAAACGATGTTTTTATATAACAAGTCACGTTCAACATAAAAACGATGTTTTTATATGATAATTCTTTTTCAACATAAACGATGTTTTTATATGCCAATTCTCATTTAAATACAATAGTCCACCAAATCAACATATTAACAAATCAGCATCAATCAATCAAATCACGCAACATGTAAGAATTTGTATACATGATAATAATTAACTGATTATAATTAGTTAAGAAGAAATCTCACAACGATATTTGAATCTTCAACGCGCTCCTTTTCAGATCTGCGTTGCCCCATGTCGTAGTTCGGTATCCCACGATTTCAACGGACTTCGTTTCGTCTGATTCTGTTTTGACTTGACCGAGTTATGGTCATATAAACATTGAATAAATTAAATATAATTAGATTTTCTTAATTACAAAATTTAATAAGTTATCACGTTAAGGAAAAATGCGATACCGTTCTTTCCTTCTTCTTTGTTGCCATTCAGGAACCGAACCCATCACGCACTGCTTCCAAGCTCATAGATCTCGAAAATCTCTTTGAATTTTGGAATGGTAATTTAATTTGGATCGAATTATGAAAGATTAGAGAAGGGGAAATCGAACGATTATGGCCATTGGAGAAGATAGTGGCGGCTTTCCTACAGAATTTTGAGAGAGAGAGAGGGAAGAGAGCTGCTGTTAAATTTTTGAGGAAGAAGAGAAATGAATGTTATATAGTGGAGGTTTTAGTTTCAGGTATATGAAGAGAAGCGGTCACAAGATCCACCAATCACGCCATTAAATATTAATAATACCAGTTCAATGTATTACATTTATGATGACAGGTTTATTTATTTATTTTTGTGATGCATGGTTACATGCAGATTATTATTTCAAATAATTGAATTATTAATTCCACATGTCCTAGTGACAAAACAAGAAAGAAAACAAAATTGCTTGTTTCTATATGAAAGTAATTCCTACATTCTATCCAATTTGACGTATTCCACATTTTGAATTTTCTTAATTTAATTTTGATTATAATTTATTTATATTTTTCTTCTTTTTGTTATACATTTGTTATCTATGTTAATTCAAAGAGCAATATTTTTGTTTACTTAAGTAAATAAATGTTTAAATTTTAAAGTAAGATAATAAATAGGAAACACATGTATGGAAAATTGAAAGAAAGTGGCAAAGAAGCATGAAACATTTCAAAAATAAAATGGACATAAATGAGTGTAACACCCCACCTCCGTTAAGGTCACTCACGAAGGGAATGCCTTAACTTTGGTGGAGCATTTTAGTAAACAGAACAGAAACTTACAAGACAGATAAAACAGTACTTGAAATTTTTTGACTTTATTACAACGGAAACAGAAATCAATATGGTTACATCCTTTCAAATCTCAGAATTCAAGTACAAAATATCAGTCTTGTACAAAAGCCTTCAAAATGCATGGTTTAAAATCATAATCCCCACAGAAGAAGACAAGCCATACTTTAAGCACTTCAAGCAGAAGAAGTCCGGATCTAGCTAGAGTATTCCCTCCTTAGAAAACCAGGGGGGGTGAAACGGAAGAAAAGAGGCGAAACAACAAGGGTCAGACATAAAGTCTGGCAAGTCCAGTGACTTTCAGCATATGAACAGATAATAATAATATGACATGAACATAAAACTGGATGAGAGATAACTGTAACAGGTGTAGCAGATATAACAGAAGAACAAAATGACATAAACTATTGCTTTACACTTCTCTGCACTAATACTAGTATAGCAGAATTAGGTGTCACCCTAATGTCTAAATTGAAGCAGGAACGGGTACAGAATACTTTAACCGAAACAGAATACTAATAATGGGCCTTTACTACCCGATCAGAAACAGACAGAAGCAGAAACAGATTAATCCCTACGGAAACAGAATGTAGAATTAGGTGTACACTAGTAATGGGCCTTTACCACCCGAACAGACGGTACCACACAGAAACAGACGGGTGTTACCACCCAACAGAAACAGACGGTACCAACAGAAACAGACAGAACTAAGTGTACCCTAAAACCCTACCCCAAGCGATCGGCTCCCTAATACATAAATATCCTGTGTCGGCCCCACAGTAGGGTGTATCACTCCCTAAAGTGACAACCAATTGGCACAGACCTATTTACAGATGTCACGGCGTCTTACATCCTCAAAGGTAGACCGGGATCCATGCACGCACATGACCCGGTTGGAACGCACCATCAACACCCCTCGCCATTATCAGAATGAACCTCTTATAATTAGTTCAGTAAGCGTGCCCGGACCCTACTTACTGTTGGGTCAAAGTTTTGATACCAGAAAGGGTTACTGACTAATATGGGTCCCAAACAACAGATGACACAAGTAATTCCTCTCCTAACCTTGTGTCCCCAGACTAACAGATTTCAGATTAACTTGTTTACAATTTCAGACATACAGAATTCAGATTTACTAGTTCACAAATTAAGTTAATAAGTTTTCAGACTAACGGGTCTGATGTACGGATTTTTCAGATTTGTCTAACTTTGTATTGGGCCTACAGATTCATGGACGGGTTTTACTACACCTATTAATCCCGTTGGTTGAACCCTATTTTCCCCAATACGTTTTAGATGTCATTCTTATCTTAGATTTGCATTAATTAATTATTAATGCACAGACCTCTCACATTAGGTCGGTAGCTTGTGGCCGTTGGATATGTCGGGCGGTTCCGGGCAGACTTCTGCCACAAGCCAGACCTAACCTCGTGTCTTGCGCATGTTATGACTAACTTCTCACATTAGAACCTATTGTTTGCGGCCACTGGATGTGCCGGGCGGTTCCGGGCAGGTTTACGCCGCAAACTCATTCTAACCTCGAGTTAGCCATGTTTATCTTTGCGATCAATTAATTAATAGTTTAGCATTTATGCCTATGCCTAATATACATGTCAATTATTCATTACTATAGTCAATTCAAATTACGCCAATAACAGACTAATTATATCAAAACAACAGATATAGCAGGTAACAGATTTAACATATAACAGATTTTTCAGATTAGGTGACTTAACGGATTTAGCAGATTAAGCAACTTAGCAGATTTTAGCACATAACAGATTAGGCATCTCAACAGACAAATTTAACAGATTAGGCATTTCAATCTAAATAGCAGTCTAGGCCATATAACAGAACTAGCAGTTTAGGCAACTTAGCAAATTAGCAGATTTAATATTTCTAAAGGTTTTATTTACATGCCTTGCCTAATCATAAATTAGGCCTAAATTCATATGCCTACATAATTGTCATGATTCACAATATGAACATATATTCCATGTTTGCATAAATTTACATAGCGCAGAATATGGACATAATTTACCATATAACATATGTTCCAATTTTTGTTAAACTAACATTTTACAGCAGATTCACATGTAAATTATACCAAATATAATCATTAATTACAATGCATGCCATATATCCAAAAATTCCTATTTAGGTGTAATCACAATAATAGATATCCTAATTAATGTAAATCTTTACACCTAACTTTCCATATCCTTCTTCTTTTCAAGTCATGAATCATAATGCAAAATATACCCAACAATCTAAATCTTTAAATTATATCTTCTAAAAATCAGATCTTGACTTTTATATGCATTTTGTCCAAAGTCTCCAATCATATGTAAACATACAATGGTTCCTCTTTTCTTTTATCGCAGAATATGCATAGATCTAAATCTAGTTTACAACATATGCTCATTTTTCTAATTAATTACAGATCTAAATAACATATGTTCATTTCTCTAATTAGTTACAGATCTAAATTACAACATACTCTATGCATGCAATATATAAATTACATGTTCATAGTCAAATTTATGCATCCAATCCCAAGTCACATGTCCAATATATTTTATGCTTCAGATCTAAAGTCATACGTTCAATTCAGTCTTGTCAAATTTCGCATCATTCATTAATTGTCCCAAATTTTGCGTTCATACGTTAATCTCTTTATGAGATTGGGCACAGGCTCGTGGTAGCCTGGCTATAGAAACAGAAAAGAAGAAAGGAATACAGAACAGTCACAGAAAACAGATCTAACAGAAGAGAATATATATACAACCTCAAACTCAGATTTAAAAGCATATCAAAATTATAATTAACGTTTATAGCGGAGAATAACTGTACTTGCCTTAGTTGGATTCTAAAAGAAAAAGGTGTTGTAGCTGTTCTCTTTTAGTCCTAATCAGAATTGGAGGAAGAAGAAGCACAAGTCCTAGCTTAGGTTTCAGCAGAGTAGAGACGCCATTGATTTATTTATTTTTTTTAGAGAGAAAGAGAGCAATGGAGGCTAGAGAATTGTATATGAGATTTAGGTTTAGGTTAGGGATGTATATATAGGTGTAGGAAGTTATTTAGGACCATTAGATTAACCCTGAATCATGAGAACCATTCAAATGCAAAATCTGCATTTGAGCGAATCGGCCCACGGGATGACAGCCAAACACCCTGGATTAACCCCTAGTCGACCCAGCAGGGCTCGGGTCGACCTCAAAAATGGGCCGGTTCGGTTATTCCCCCTCCCAATTTGCTGTTTTGAACCTTTTTTGCATGTTTATTTTTTTAATTTTTATATATATCTATAAATATTTCTCTCATATGCATATAAACTTCAAGGCTTAATAACTTCTTCATAATTAACCATTTTTTTATATATATTCTCAGAAAATATGGGGTGTTACATTCTCCCCTCCTTAAAGGATTTCGTCCCCGAAATCTTCAAGTTAAGAAGAATGTGTCCTACCATCCAATCACACATCTACTCAACCATCAATCACTGGCATCCATTGTCCTTAGGGATTTCTAATGTTGTATGAACATATGCAAAAGTGTGTGTATATGTTCCTTATCTAATGCAAAGATCAGGCGGTCCACTGATTCAGTTGACCTCCTTAATGCGAATTATGCCAGTGCCATGAGTCCAACATGTATGCAATTTTCCTACTCGATACATATCATTTCTATATGAGTGCACAACCATTCAGTCATATGCGACATCCATGTGCTGAGTCAATCAATTTGCATCCACAAAAATTGAAAATGCTCACACATCCATATGCAGTATGAGAGTGTTTTCGAGCCGATCTAGTGCCTAGTGTGTGTATATGCGTCCACGAGCAACCACTAGCAACCACTTGCATCCACTTGCAACCATCAAACATAACATGTCTCAAACACATGTTTACACCCATTAGGATTCCTAACTATAAGTTGAACACTCGATCGATAGGATAGAGTCTAGTGATGGAAGCGAGTACAGATAGAATGAAGACTTGGTTCCCATTAGACATTGGTTGAAAAAATAATTCCCCTAAGTATCAACCCCAAAGACCGAAATCAATATCAGATTGACACTCAGAGGATTACCTTCTTTAGACAATGTCAAAACTGGAAATCATAATTATTCAGATATTTACAGACTACTGATACAGATCAGGTTCCCTAATGATTCTTAGGAAGCTAAGCATGATAAAATCATATCCCACAAAAACTCAGAATATATGCGTCATATTTGACGCCTAACACAGATATCCCTCAAACCTTAATCTCAAACAGATGGGCCATAACCTTTATGGGTCTGAGCCTACAGCGGAATTCAGAAATAATACTAGTATTAAAGTGCAGAGTATCGATTACAAAATCAAAATACCAGAATCAGAAAAAGTCTTAACTCCATAATCAGATAAAGAAATTAAACCTACTATAGAAATTTTCCTATTTCTATCCTAGCCACTAGCCTCAAGATTATTCGCCTGCCCTCCTTGTCCTCGTCTCTTTGGGCAGTCCCTAGTGAAGTGTCCCATCTCCCCACAGTTGAAGCAAGCGCCCTTCCTTTTTCTGCAATCCTTGTTCAGATGAGTCGAGCTTCCACAAGTAAAGCACTTTTTCCCCTTCTTATCTTCAGTCTTCTCATCCTTCCTTTGTGTTTCCTTTTTGGGCCCCGCTTTCTTATTTGGTGGTTCTTCCTTCTTTGTCTCTTTCGGGCCCTTGTCTTCCTCATGCAGTAGTGCCATGTCCACCAATTTCTCGTAAGTCGCTCCCATAGGTACGTGGGTCATGGCTAAGCTGTGCAGTGGCTTGTTCAATCCTTTAACAAAGCGGAGAGCCTTTTTATGCTGAGTGTTGACTAAATCCAATCCGAACCTAGCCAGTTGGTTGAACTGGTTGACGTATTCCTTGACCGTCATACTTCCTTGCTTAAGAGATAAGAACTTTTCTAGTTGTAAACTTCTTTCAGCTTGCGAGAGGAATTTTGTCTCAAACCTTGTTCTGAAATCCATCCATGTCTCGACCGGCCTCTCGGCGTTAGTGACTTCCCACCAGTAGGAAGCTTCGTCTTTGAGCAACCATACCGCCAACTGTACCTTCTGCCTATCGTCCACCTCGAAGATAACGAATAGATCCTTAGTTTCTTTGAGCCAATTCCTCGCTTCTACGAATGATTCAGTTCCTTTGAAATCCTTTCCACCCATGGCCCTAAAATCTCTACAGATCTTTGAGAAAGCAATTGCACGAGGAGGGGGTAGGGGAGGGGGATCATTTGCTGGACCTGCAGCGGCGGTCCTAGCCTCAAGATATTGACGAAACCAACCGGGTACATGGACACCCTCTGGTATCTCAGATGCTTCAGACATGCTGAAACGAAAAAGGAAAGGTTCAATACAAAAAGGACTGAAAGAAAGATATATGGCTCTTGGGGATCATGTTTTTCAAAATAAGCTTTAATTTTGAAAATACTTCCTTTTAAAACCTTTTTGAAAATAGTTTTCAAAAACTTTTATCTAATCTGGTAACCTTTAGCTCTGATACCAAGTGTAACACCCCACCTCCGTTAAGGTCACTCACGAAGGGAATGCCTTAACTTTGGTGGAGCATTTTAGTAAACAGAACAGAAACTTACAAGACAGATAAAACAGTACTTGAAATTTTTTGACTTTATTACAACGGAAACAGAAATCAATATGGTTACATCCTTTCAAATCTCAGAATTCAAGTACAAAATATCAGTCTTGTACAAAAGCCTTCAAAATGCATGGTTTAAAATCATAATCCCCACAGAAGAAGACAAGCCATACTTTAAGCACTTCAAGCAGAAGAAGTCCGGATCTAGCTAGAGTATTCCCTCCTTAGAAAACCAGGGGGGGTGAAACGGAAGAAAAGAGGCGAAACAACAAGGGTCAGACATAAAGTCTGGCAAGTCCAGTGACTTTCAGCATATGAACAGATAATAATAATATGACATGAACATAAAAATGGATGAGAGATAACTGTAACAGGTGTAGCAGATATAACAGAAGAACAGAATGACATAAACTATTGCTTTACACTTCTCTGCACTAATACTAGTATAGCAGAATTAGGTGTCACCCTAATGTCTAAATTGAAGCAGGAACGGGTACAGAATACTTTAACCGAAACAGAATACTAATAATGGGCCTTTACTACCCGATCAGAAACAGACAGAAGCAGAAACAGATTAATCCCTACGGAAACAGAATGTAGAATTAGGTGTACACTAGTAATGGGCCTTTACCACCCGAACAGACGGTACCACACAGAAACAGACGGGTGTTACCACCCAACAGAAACAGACGGTACCAACAGAAACAGACAGAACTAAGTGTACCCTAAAACCCTACCCCAAGCGATCGGCTCCCTAATACATAAATATCCTGTGTCGGCCCCACAGTAGGGTGTATCACTCCCTAAAGTGACAACCAATTGGCACAGACCTATTTACATATGTCACGGCGTCTTACATCCTCAGAGGTAGACCGGGATCCATGCACGCACATGACCCGGTTGGAACGCACCATCAACACCCCTCGCCATTATCAGAATGAACCTCTTATAATTAGTTCAGTAAGCATGCCCGGACCCTACTTACTGTTGGGTCAAAGTTTTGATACCAGAAAGGGTTACTGACTAATATGGGTCCCAAACAACAGATGACACAAGTAATTCCTCTCCTAACCTTGTGTCCCCAGACTAACAGATTTCAGATTAACTTGTTTACAATTTCAGACATACAGAATTCAGATTTACTAGTTCACAAATTAAGTTAACAAGTTTTCAGACTAACGGGTCTGATGTACGGATTTTTCAGATTTGTCTAACTTTGTATTGGGCCTACAGATTCATGGACGGGTTTTACTACACCTATTAATCCCGTTGGTTGAACCCTATTTTCCCCAATACGTTTTAGATGTCATTCTTATCTTAGATTTGCATTAATTAATTATTAATGCACAGACCTCTCACATTAGGTCGGTAGCTTGTGGCCGCTGGATATGCCGGGCGGTTCCGGGCAGACTTCTGCCACAAGCCAGACCTAACCTCGTGTCTTGCGCATGTTATGACTAACTTCTCACATTAGAACCTATTGTTTGCGGCCACTGGATGTGCCGGGCGGTTCCGGGCAGGTTTACGCCGCAAACTCATTCTAACCTCGAGTTAGCCATGTTTATCTTTGCGATCAATTAATTAATAGTTTAGCATTTATGCCTATGCCTAATATACATGTCAATTATTCATTACTATAGTCAATTCAAATTACGCCAATAACAGACTAATTATATCAAAACAACAGATATAGCAGGTAACAGATTTAACATATAACAGATTTTTCAGATTAGGCGACTTAACGGGTTTAGCAGATTAAGCAACTTAGCAGATTTTAGCACATAACAGATTAGGCATCTCAACAGACAAATTTAACAGATTAGGCATTTCAATCTAAATAGCAGTCTAGGCCATATAACAGAACTAGCAGTTTAGGCAACTTAGCAAATTAGCAGATTTAGCAGATTTAATATTTCTAAAGGTTCTATTTACATGCCTTGCCTAATCATAAATTAGGCCTAAATTCATATGCCTACATAATTGTCATGATTCACAATATGAACATATATTCCATGTTTGCATAAATTTACATAGCGCAGAATATGGACATAATTTACCATATAACATATGTTCCAATTTTTGTTAAACTAGCATTTTACAGCAGATTCACATGTAAATTATACCAAATATAATCATTAATTACAATGCATGCCATATATCCAAAAATTCCTATTTAGGTGTAATCACAATAATAGATATCCTAATTAATGTAAATCTTTACACCTAACTTTCCATATCCTTCTTCTTTTCAAGTCATGAATCATAATGCAAAATATACCCAACAATCTAAATCTTTAAATTATATCTTCTAAAAATCAGATCTTGACTTTTATATGCATTTTGTCCAAAGTCTCCAATCATATGTAAACATACAATGGTTCCTCTTTTCTTTTATCGCAGAATATGCATAGATCTAAATCTAGTTTACAACATATGCTCATTTTTCTAATTAATTACAGATCTAAATAACATATGTTCATTTCTCTAATTAGTTACAGATCTAAATTACAACATACTCTATGCATGCAATATATAAATTACATGTTCATAGTCAAATTTATGCATCCAATCCCAAGTCACATGTCCAATATATTTTATGCTTCAGATCTAAAGTCATACGTTCAATTCAGTCTTGTCAAATTTCGCATCATTCATTAATTGTCCCAAATTTTGCGTTCATACGTTAATCTCTTTATGAGATTGGGCACAGGCTCGTGGTAGCCTGGCTATAGAAACAGAAAAGAAGAAAGGAATACAGAACAGTCACAGAAAACAGATCTAACAGAAGAGAATATATATACAACCTCAAACTCAGATTTAAAAGCATATCAAAATTATAATTAACGTTTATAGCGGAGAATAACTGTACTTGCCTTGGTTGGATTCTAAAAGAAAAAGGTGTTGTAGCTGTTCTCTTTTAGTCCTAATCAGAATTGGAGGAAGAAGAAGCACAAGTCCTAGCTTAGGTTTCAGCAGAGTAGAGACGCCATTGATTTATTTATTTTTTTAGAGAGAAAGAGAGCAATGGAGGCTAGAGAATTGTATATGAGATTTAGGTTTAGGTTAGGGATGTATATATAGGTGTAGGAAGTTATTTAGGACCATTAGATTAACCCTGAATCATGAGAACCATTCAAATGCAAAATCTGCATTTGAGCGAATCGGCCCACGGGATGACAGCCAAACACCCTGGATTAACCCCTAGTCGACCCAGCAGAGCTCGGGTCGACCTCAAAAATGGTCCGGTTCGGTTATTCCCCCTCCCAATTTGTTGTTTTGAACCTTTTTTGCATGTTTATTTTTTTAATTTTTATATATATCTATAAATATTTCTCTCATATGCATATAAACTTCAAGGCTTAATAACTTCTTCATAATTAACCATTTTTTTATATATATTCTCAGAAAATATGGGGTGTTACAATGAGCAAATGAATGCATGGATTGAGAACAAGGTAACAGACTTGCATGCATGCATTGAAAAATAACGAAATTGAAATGAATAAAGTTGAAATGAAATGAATGCATAATTAACTATAAGTGAAACGTTAGAATTCAACGTATAAATGAAAAGAAATGAAATGATCCTTGTAGGTTGCATGCGCAAGGTTTAAAATGTAAGGGAAATAAACAAATATAAAGAATGAAATGAATGCATAATTAACATTGCAAATTAAATTAATTAATGAAGGTAAATTGGACATGTAATCCACGTTTGAATTCCTAAAAATTATATTTTAAACAAACAGGGAAAGAATTAAAGACGATAGCCAAAGATATATCAACCTATCAGCATATATTAATAAATCTCATTAAAAACATTTTTTTTAATGGAAATTTTAAATTCTGACGCATTTTCTAACAAAATTTCCTTAAAATAAAATTTTAAGTTGGTTCTAAATTTCCGGGTTGTTACAATCTCCCTCACTTAAAATCTTTTCGTCCTCGAAAAGGAACGAAGCTAAAAGTTGTTAAATTAACTAACTTAATTAAATTTTTATTTATTGGTTTCAATAATTTT
Source organism: Allium sativum (assembly GCA_030737875.1). Taxonomy (NCBI): domain Eukaryota; kingdom Viridiplantae; phylum Streptophyta; class Magnoliopsida; order Asparagales; family Amaryllidaceae; genus Allium; species Allium sativum. Next base: position 919,029,159 of record CM060922.1, read on the forward strand.
ATTAGTTAAAGTAGTTATCATTCCAATAATTTTATTAGTTAAACTAATAATCAAACATCACAACCAACAATCAATTAGGTGATTAACCTTTCAAATATATATAACTTTTATATATAGCCAAAAATCATATTTTTAGTGCAAATCACAGCAATGTTTACTAACTAAGTTTTGGTTCTCATACCAGTCAATGGAAACATATAGAAATCCCACTTTTGAGACTCGAACATAAACTCTGATGACGCTATCAATTATCAGAATCATCTCCGGGCGACTAGAGTGTGATCTATATCTATCCAGTATATTAAAACTTCGAATATCTGTTAATTACTCGTATATTCAAAATCTTTATATACTCGATTGTCCACATTAAAATATAATATACTCAAATACGTATATTTAGATAAAATTTTCAAAACTAAATTTGATTTCATTTTTATTTTAAAGAAAATAATACTCTTCACACTCGTTCTAGGATACTACTGATCCTATCTCTAACGAGTCATTCTCATTGGATATTACTAATCCAATCTATGATGAATTCTTTCGTTCGGTTCTAATGTGCCTTGTTCTCAAGCTCTGTAAACCAAAGCTCTGATACCAAATGAAACGACCGAAACTTCCCAGTAAAGGAAAGCCCGGATTGCTTTGAGAACAATACACATCAAAACACAAACTGAGGAACATTTTATTGCTGATTACAATAATTACATCAGAGTACAAGAATATAACAGAGTATGAATACTTAATTACACAATAGAAATACAATAATATCAGAGATTTAAATTACATTTAAATAGCAGCGGAAAAATAATACAAATATACAACTAAAAGGAATACACGGATACAGAGCTTTCCGAATACCGCTTCAGCTGTAAACCAGGATCCTGTAAATATATTTGCAAAAGCTACTCGACTGCCCGTGTGGAAAATATGGGCACCCGAGTTTGCCAGTGAAACAAACTACAGGTCAGTCATGGGACTGGTATGAGAAATCTTAACTAAACTTATCTTATAAGGCTAATCACAGGACCACGCCGCTGACACGGAATGGGTTTACTCCATTGGATTGCCAGTGCATAAATTAAAGTAAATCGTTAAACAACGCAATTCTTTTTAGAAAAATGAAACCATTATAAGACTCAAGTCCCATCACACAATGCAACACAAACCGGAGGACAGAGTGTTACCTTATAATAGTCAAAAATGCTTGATACAATAAAATGGATTTAATATTAGTGTGTATATCTATGGGTATATATATATTTCAAAAAACATTTCAATCATAATGTATCAATCATAGACGGCATGGGTACCATATATCATGTCGCCATACTAGTTCTACAATCAAAACCGCAAGGTCGTATTGGAAGTTGGGTTTCCATCATGAAATAGAGGCTAGGGATCGTCCTCTCTGATTCGAGACACTCTAGCAAATGCCTCAGGATTCCCCGCAGTGAACCCTTGGAGCGGTAGGGTCGGTCCCCGCCTATCGGCAGTGGATTGGTTATGCCTGAACACACGCTTCCCGGTTCCTTTGAACCTATAGTATGACCACTTCCGGCCTATAAATTCGAGGCACCTCAATCCATCATCCACATACGTAAAATGTCAGCCAGTTTAAGCACTGACACTACCCCTAGCTAGAAAGAAACGTGTGCACTCCCTACGGTCCATATCCCGTTTTTGAATCATACCGGGGTGTGAGGCTCGCGAAGTCACGCTATACACAAAGCTATGCCGTAATAGGCTATACTTTGATCATCCCACAAGGCCCTGCTTTTCAACAAAAGCCTTGATCATTTACATCTTGGCATGCCACATTGACAATTCACGCCATGCGATCAATCACTATTAATATATACCAGGGTGTTAAGTAGAGAATAAAATCTCCACCACCAAAAAGACATACATTAATAGAAATCGAAATAATTCACATGGAACGAAATCCAATGTCAGACACGCATCCATTTACAAGTCCGCTCTAGGTCTGAAAGAAACCGGAGACACCTGAGAGGTCCTCGCATATCCGAAACAATCAACAATAGTCCGGACGGCTACCACTGAAGCCCCTTCAAGGTAGCTACTCCCATCCTGGGTCTCAGTAGCAACACATCCATCCGATGTGAAGATCGTCGGTCTTCAACCACCGTCTTAATCTTCGACTCTTCATCGTCGTAGTAATTATTCGGAATGGGTTAAACCCGGTCTTTCCGAATAACTCTCGTATTTTTTTTATAATAAAAAAAATCGAGTACTTTGAAAACACATCCAACGCCTCATTCCAATTCAGAATATTCTTTAATAAAATATTCACATTATTCTATCAAAGATAAATTCTTTACATTTATTCTTAAATCTTTATTTTAAAGATTTATTCTTAAATCTTTCTTTTAACGCTTTAATAAAACCCCAATTTGGTTTTAAATATCAAAAATCATTATTCAATGATTATTTAAATTTAAGAAATTAATCTTATTTTTAACTGGGTTAAAGAACTAATGTCATTTAAAACATAGTTCACGATAAACCCCAAATCGTTTTCCATAAAGTATGGAATCTTCATAGAAATCAAATCAATATATACTCGTTGGAAAACTCTTTTCGATACGAACCGTAGGTTCCGGTTTCAGAAGAATCCGACGGTCGGATCTTCCGTTACGTCTAATCAAAGTTAAACGGTTGAAATTCGCGAACGGTTGCTGCGCGAACCGTTCTATTCGAAACATTATATATATATATATATATATAAATATTTCATCGATTTCCTTTATAAAAACGTATTTTAAAACATTTATAAATTTATTCCAAAACGATTCAAACTTCGGTTTCAATTTTAAATCAGAATCCAATATTCTATATATTATTTAAATAATAAAATAATATCCTCTTAAAATATTAATTTTAAAATCACCTCTTTCAATATTCATAATTTAAATGGATATAATTTGATAAACACGTTCGAGTTCAATTGGCGTTGTATTTTTTTAAAACAGGCTGAATGGCCCAATTTAACATTATATCTATTTATTATTTTATACTGGGCCAGACCTCTCACATTAAGCCTACAACTTGTGGATGCTGGATATGCCGGTCGGTTCCGGGCAGACTTATCCCATAAGTTGGGCTTAACATCGTGTCAAGGCCCAATTCGTATTCGTGTACCTGGACCTCTCACATTAGGCCCGACATTTGTGGCTGTTGGATATACCGGTCGGTTCCGGGCAGACTTCCACCACAAATATGACCCAACCTCGTACCCAAATACAATTGTGATTTATAATTATAATTATCCTACTGAAAATATTATTTTGAAATATTATTTATTTCAAAGTATTTTGGTTCTTAAAATATCATTAATTTCAAAATATCACTTTAAATTAAAATCTTCATTATTCTTGAAATACCATTTATGCTTATATTTAAACTTTAAGTAAAAATTGAAACCTTTCATATTATTGTAATATTATAATAATAATTCTTGAATATCAAACTCTTAAGATAAATTAATCATTTAATATAGCATTTGTTCTTATAATAATATTATAATAACATTTTCAAAATGTATAATTTCAAATTTCAAATTTTAATCCTTCATCGTTTATTACATAATAAATGAAATTCATGGAAATATCAATTCCTGTATAAATAGCGCCAATCTACCTAATCGGTTTTGTGCACATTAAATAATATTAAAAGCATTAACATCACATTTAATCCTTTAACTGAAAAGCCCCTTTTGGAAACTTTTGAAATTCCTTCATTGGAATGAGACCCAAAACAAATACCATTAAATAATGGATTTCAAACCATACATGTATTTAATAATAACATTCCTTATACATCTCAATAACATAACATTCAAACAATGTCCAATTAACATTCAAACAACATCCAAATAATAATATATTATTTGTGCACTTGGGCGATGTGTGAAAATATCAGCCCAATCAACATATATGAGTTAGGTAACTCATATACGGCACTGTAGCATACTTGAATTATTATACATAATAAAATAACATTAATTGGTATGTTACAAATTCATAAATTTCAAACTTCGCATCACGACCAAAAATTAATACACAACACATCATGCATAACATAGAAATAAACCATAAACATCTTCAAGCTGTCATAAAAAGAAATATTGTTTTAAAGTCCATTTAATTTATTATCTCTAACATGATAACACTATGTCAGAATTTGATCTTTTTATATGAACAAAATCAATGTCTAAAATCATGTCTTTTTTTTCTATTAACATTAAAATCTGAATAAAATTGCTGGCAAAATCTAGTCTTTTATTTAACATTAAATTCTATGTCACAATTCCATCTTTTTAATTCAACAAAATTTATGTCAAAAATTCCATCTTTTATATTCAACAAAAATTATGTCAAAAATTTCACCTTTTTAATTCAACAAAAATTATGTCAAAATCCTATCTTTTATATTGCAACAAAAACATGACAAAAATCCTATCTTTTATAATGCAACCAAAATATGACAAAAATCCTATCTTTTAATATAAAAAAAAATGTCTATTCTTGTTTAACTCTTTTAAATGCACAAAAATGTTTATTTTTGATTAATTCTTTTAAATATATAAAAATGTTCATTTCCATTTCACTAACAGGTTTCTACACAAAATGATATTTTCCTTCACTAACCATGTTTTAACACAAAATGTTATTTTATCTCACTCATATGTTTTTACACAAAATGATATTCGTCTCACTAACCATGTTTTAACACAAAATGTTATTCTTATATGATCCTTATTAAATGACAAAATATGATTTTTGTAAAATCCCTATTTAATAACAAAAATGTGTATTTTTGTATAATTCTTATTAAATGATAAAAATATCTCTTTTTATTTCATTCTTATTACTTTGCAAAAACTGGGCATTTCACATTCATTCTTTTAATTAACCAAAAACTGGTAATTTTGTTTAATTCTTTTAATGTAAACAAAATGACAAATTTGCCTAATTCTTTTTATGTAAACAAAATATGGTAATTTGTCTAATCCTTTTTATGTAAACAAAATGTTGTAATTTTAAATGAACATCATTAACAAAAGTGATGTTTTAATTCTAAAGTAACATTTCTAGAAAAATGTGTATTTTTGTTCTCATTCAGCATTTTATAACAAAAATGTATATTTATTCTCATGTACACTTTATTTCTAACAGTTCTTATTGTCATAAAATGAAAATTCAATTTAACATGTCATTTTTGTCTAACATGATAATTTAAAATTAACATGTCATTCTTATCTAAAAATGATAATTTTAATCATAAATGACATTTTCTAACTGAACAAAAATGATACTTCTGAATGAACATAATTGATACTTATATTTTTGACAATCTTAATACAATAAAAATGATATCTTTTTATCATATCGATTCTAATACACATAAAAGGACATTTCTTATTTTGCCAAATTCTAATACGTATAAAAGAGAACATTTCTTATTTCAACATAAAACGATGTTTTTATATAACAATTCACATTCAACATAAAAACGATGTTTTTATATGATAATTCTTTTTCAACATAAACGATGTTTTTATATGCCAATTCTCATTTAAATACAATAGTCCACCAAATCAACATATTAACAAATCAGCATCAATCAATCAAATCACGCAACATGTAAGAATTTGTATACATGATAATAATTAACTGATTATAATTAGTTAAGAAGAAATCTCACAACGATATTTGAATCTTCAACGCGCTCCTTTTCAGATCTGCGTTGCCCCATGTCGTAGTTCGGTATCCCACGATTTCAACGGACTTCGTTTCGTCTGATTCTGTTTTGACTTGACCGAGTTATGGTCATATAAACATTGAATAAATTAAATATAATTAGATTTTCTTAATTACAAAATTTAATAAGTTATCACGTTAAGGAAAAATGCGATACCGTTCTTTCCTTCTTCTTTGTTGCCATTCAGGAACCGAACCCATCACGCACTACTTCCAAGCTCATAGATCTCGAAAATCTCTTTGAATTTTGGAATGGTAATTTAATTTGGATCGAATTATGAAAGATTAGAGAAGGGGAAATCGAACGATTATGGCCATTGGAGAAGATAGTGGCGGCTTTCCTACAGAATTTTGAGAGAGAGAGGGAAGAGAGCTGCTGTTAAATTTTTGAGGAAGAAGAGAAATGAATGTTATATAGTGGAGGTTTTAGTTTCAGGTATATGAAGAGAAGCGGTCACAAGATCCACCAATCACGCCATTAAATATTAATAATACCAGTTCAATGTATTACATTTATGATGACAGGTTTATTTATTTATTTTTGTGACGCATGGTTACATGTAGATTATTATTTCAAACAATTGAATTATTGATTCCACATTTCCTAGTGACAAAACAAGAAAGAAAACAAAATTGCTTGTTTCTATATGAAAGTAATTCCTACATTCTATCCAATTTGACGTATTCCACATTTTGAATTTTCTTAATTTAATTTTGATTATAATTTATTTATATTTTTCTTATTTTTGTTATACATTTGTTATCTATGTTAATTCAAAGAGCAATATTTTTGTTTACTTAAGTAAATAAATGTTTAAATTTTAAAGTAAGATAATAAATAGGAAACACATGTATGGAAAATTGAAAGAAAGTGGCAAAGAAGCATGAAACATTTCAAAAATAAAATGGACATAAATGAGCAAATGAATGCATGGATTGAGAACAAGGTAACAGACTTGCATGCATGCATTGAAAAATAACGAAATTGAAATGAATAAAGTTGAAATGAAATGAATGCATAATTAACTATAAGTGAAACGTTAGAATTCAACGTATAAATAAAAAGAAATGAAATGATCCTTGTAGGTTGCATGCGCAAGGTTTAAAATGTAAGGGAAATAAACAAATATAAAGAATGAAATGAATGCATAATTAACATTGCAAATTAAATTAATTAATGAAGGTAAATTGGACATGTAATCCACGTTTGAATTCCTAAAAATTATATTTTAAACAAACAGGGAAAGAATTGAAGACGATAGCCAAAGATATATATACATGTATGCATTTATTTCATATAGAACGCACACATTATTTTCAAATCAACCTATCAGCATATATTAATAAATCTCATTAAAAACATTTTTTAATGGAAATTTTAAATTCTGACGCATTTTCTAACCAAATTTCCTTAAAATAAAATTTTAAATTGGTTCTAAATTCCTGGGTTGTTACATATTGCTACCACCAAGCTTGCCCCATGGAGTCATGACTAAATCCTTACAAATGACCCCACCTCATTGGTCCATAGCCAAAAGTCCTACCTAGGCCACTATGGCCCTGAATCCGTCCGCATACCCCATACTCTATTGTGATCCAAAGTTATAGACATCGATAACCCCTTAGTACACGTTCCGCAGCAAAGCCCAACTCATGAAGTTAACTCATTGGTTCCCATTTGGATACTGAGTAATAACCTCCCATCTGGACTTCCTTTGCATCTCGGGTTTTGGTCGAATTGGAGTTGGTCTTCAGAAAAGTCGTCGCGTAGTAGTAATAGAACATGTCTGGTTCGGTTCGAATATGCATAGTGCTCCAGTCATCATTGGTTCGGTTCGGTCCAATGCTTCCTGGTATGCTCCTGGGTGCGGTTTGGTTTGGTGCTCCCCTTCTGGCTCGGTTAGGTCCAATGCTTCCTAGTATGCTTCTGGGTGCGGTTCGGTTCGGTGCTCTCCTTCTAGCTTGGTCCAGTTCAGATGTCTTCTACCTGGGTTCGGTTCGTATCTCTTGGTTTGGCTCTTGTACTTCACCTCGTTCCAGTCCAACGTCTCCTGTTTGGATTGGTTCGGATCTTCACTCCAACTCCAACTCCAAGCTAGCGGCCTTCCTTTGTTGCCATACTCTTCTTATGCCTGGACCCCGATTCGGTTTGGATTCCATGTCTCTGGTGTCGGTTCGGTTCGACCAATCCTATCTGATCCGAACCCCTTTCCCATATCCGATCCGATCCAGATCCCTGCAGTTTTTCCAGCGAGCTTATATCGTCCATTCTCGCCATACGACGGCGTTTTCAACCATTCTAACTTTACTAATAAATCATACAACAATCCAAACAGTGGTAGTAACATATAGGATGAATCAGCAAGGTCAAAACACCAAGCATATAGGTCATTTAAGATCAAACATACCCCAAAAACCCATGTTTCCCCTTAATCCCCTTAATCCCCTTAAGAATGTTTTAAAAATAGGATTAGCAAATTTAGTTGAAATTAACTCAAATTTTTATCAGAGCCACAATATAATATTTTAGAATTTTACAAATTTTTCCAGAATTTTCTGAGCCATAATTTTGCTAATTATCACTAATCACCCCTAATTAGCCGTAATTAGTAATAAACAATGCAAATCACTCACCTTAAATACAAATTAACTTTAGATCTGAAATATTATCTGATTTGGGTTGAATATCTATGCAACACAACAGCTCTATTCCCAATTTGATGCTAATTTGCCTTGTTTTGATGTAGCTTGACTTAATCTTCAATTAGGAAGCGATTAGAATCGATTTGGGATGAAATTAGAAGGTGGAGGCCATGGCTAGGTTAGAGAAATGTTTGAGGCGGCTGAAAAATGAAATAAAATTCGTTTTCCTACTGTTCTCAGCCTCCCCATAACTCTCATCCCGAAATGGTTATGGTCCCTCTTGCTAATCACCCTAATTAGGCCCGGTTAAGTTGTTTTTTTACCTTTTAAACCTTGTTTCAGCCATATCTCCCAAACGGTGAGTCCGTTTGGCTAATGTGACCACTCTATGAAAGGTAAACCATCATTCGAATCTAATGGAAGTTGTTTCAAGTCAAAACTCCTTACCAATCAAAAGTTATGGTCAAAACAAGCTCAACTACGGGTAAAACGGTCATTTAAAAATCGGCAAAAATCATGAACATGGGGAATGACCCCAATAGTTGTTTCCCAAAGTTACATGAACATACGACTTCGTATGTGAAAGAGATAAATATTCTACGATCCTTCGATGCGTAGAATGCGGGTCGTTACATTCCCCCTCCACTGCTTAAGAAATTTCGCCCCCGAAATTCCTTAACTAAGAAACAAGCAAAGGATCCCACATGCCTATCAACCATTCACAACAATCAAACATACAAAAACAAACAAACAAGCCTATCCTAGCATGCAGAAAACTAAGTCGCAACTAAAATCATACCAGGCAAAGAGTTCTGGATACGTCTTCCTAATGCTCTCCTTTGTCTCCCAAGTACAGTCATTCTCATTCTCGCCCCACTGAACTTTGACTAAATTCACTGCTTTCCTTCGAAGTTGCTTCATATCGTGCTTGACAATACGATCGGCTTGCGATTCCCAACCGCCTCGGGTTCTCCTTCGACATCATCCAACTGATCAGGTGAAATAGCCACATCGGGGTCGAGCACGAATTTCCTTAACTAGGAAACATGAAATACGTCATGAACTCCTGCCATCTTCTCTGGTAACTGAACTTTATATACTAAATTCCCCACTTGCTCGAGGATTGGGAATGGATCAACAAGTCTTGGTGTTAACTTGCCTCTCCTACCAAATCGTATCACGCTCTTTAACGAAGATATTTTGACAAACACCAAGTCGCCAATGGAGAATTTTAAATCCCTTCTCCTTTTATCAGCATAACTCTTCTGCCTATCTTGGGCAGCCTTCATTCGCTGTTTAATGATCTTAATCTTGTCTGAAGTTTCTCTTATCACATCTAGTCCAAGCACAAATTTCTCACTGGTTTCTAGCCAACATGACGGTGAGTTGCACGGTCTTCCGTATAAAGCTTCAAATGGAGCCATACCGATACTGGATTGATAACTATTATTATATGCAAACTCTACTAGATGTAAATGGTCATCCCATGATCCTCCAAAATCCAATATACAAGCTCTTAAGAGGTCTTCTAATATACGATTCACCCTCTCTGTCTGACCTCGGTTTGAGGATGATACGCGGTACTGAGATGTAATTCTGATCCTAACGCCTCTTGTAAGCTCCTCCAAAATCCACTAGTGAACAATGGATCTCGGTCACTCACAATGCCTTTGGGTATTCCATGAAATCTCACTACCCACTTTATATATAGTTTTACTAACTTAGCTGTCGTTCTATTCGACTTGACTGGTATAAACCTTACATTCTTGGTCAATCGGTCCACAATACCCAAATGCTATCATGGCCCGATCTAGTCCTTGGTAACCCGTCAATGAAATCCATTGAGACTTGTTCCCATTTCCATTCTGGAATTTCTAATGGTTGCAACAACCCACTAGGCTTCTTTTGCTTAGCTTTAACTAGTTGGTAATTCATGCATTTGGATATAAACTTCCCAACGTCTCCTTTCATCTCTTCCCTATAGTAAGTCTGCTTCATGTCTCAATACATTTTTTTACCACCAGGGTGTATAGTCAGTTTTGAGTGATGGCATTCTCTAAGCACTTCATCTTTCAATCCATTGACATTGGGTACAACCAGTCTTCCATTCTTTCTAAGCCATCCATCTCGATCAAGCCCATACTTGTTCATCTCTTCGTCGATTCCCATCTCTAACTTTGAGATGATTTCCAATAGGTTAGGATCGTCCCTCTGACTGGAACTAACCCGCTTAATCAAAGTGGGTCTGATCGTCAAACTTGCTAATACTTCTGGATCTAATTCGCACTTTGGTCTGAAATCATACCCAGCGATGTACTCCAGTTGCTTCCATTCAAGAAACATAGCCCCTAAACTGGCATGTCTTCTACTCAATGCATCAACTACCGCATTGCCCTTTCCTGGTGTACATGTGATATCGAAAGCGTAGGAAGCCAAGAATTCTAACCATCTTTGCTGTCGGAGATTTAGATCCTTCCGAGAAAAAAAGAAGATACTTTAATGATTTATGATCGGTAAACAACTCGAATCATTCTCCCAAGAGATAATGTCTCCACATCTTCAATACGAACACGATCGCTGTCAATTCCAAATCATAGGTAGGATACCTTTTCTCATGCGGTTTTAGTTGCCGACTAGCATAAGCTAATGGAATCCCTGGCTCCAAACGGGCTACCGCACGTCCAACGCACGTTTATCCTCCAAGGATAACTAGATCACGTCCAACGGATCCAAGTTAAGTGGGCGTCCCCAGATACCCTTGCTTCGAGTCCACCTAGAACACTCCAAACTATCGACGATTCCTTGGCACTCCATCTTTAACTCGAATCCACACATAAGCGAAGGGACCCATCGACCTTAATGGCAAATATAACTGGTGCTCCCCACTCGGAGACGCTTCTCTGGATAAATCCCTTCTTCAAAAGATCTCTTACTTGCACCCCAAGCTCTCGCTGCTCCCTTGGCGCCATACGACGAAGTTGCATCACTATAGATTTGGCATCTTTCACTAAACCAATATGAAACTCAATCTCTCGGTGTGGTGGAAGTCCGGTCACTTCCTCGAAGACGTCCGGATACTAGCCAGCCATGGGCACATCTGACAACTCATCATGCGGGATGTCAAGGGAATTTAGAAAACTAGCCATTACCCCATCACTAGGTATACCACCAAACACCACCCTCCGCCCATCATCCGCACTAACTGTCACCGAAAAGCCCTCACAGTCTACCACCACCCCGTACCTTTGGAGCCAATCGACTCCCAAAATAATGCTAAACCCAGTAAAGCACAAAACAAAGCAATCACAAGAAAATATACATCCATGACTCAATAGGACTGCATTATGATAAGTCATACTAAGGCTAGTTGAACCACCGACCGGGTTCGTCACAACTAAAGGTCTATGGACAATCTCAGGTTCCAATCCCAACCTATCTACCAGGTCATTAGATACGAAGGAATGGGAAACCCCGATATCAAACAAAACTAGAACCTCATAAATGGAAAGCATACCTTGAATAACAACACACTTTCCCTTCTCCGCCGCAGTTGGGGCATTCGACGAAGAAGGAACAACGTTGATAGCATACACTTCCACCCTCTGCCTCTGCTTCTTCTTAGGGGGTTACAGACATTCTTTCTTGAGATGTCCCACTTGGCCGCAATTGAAGCACTTCCTTTCCCCTGTCTTTGCTCGACATTCTTTGGCATAGTGGCCCTTCTTGCCATAGCTAAAGCACTCTACATCTTTCTTGTTCTTCTTTTTCTGGCCATCCTTAGTTTGGTTCTGTTTCCTCTTTTTCTAGGACTCCTCGTTAATCTTGGTGAGACCGATTCTAGGCGCCTGCACTACTACACCACCACCATTAGTAGCATTAGGAACTGCTCCCAGAGCATCCCTAACTATCTCTCGTATGAAGGCAGTAAACGTCTTCCTTATGTCAGGGACATTCCCATTGTTGGCCCCTGAACCCGCTTCTTCTTCAACTCCTGATGTGGAGTTCCTCAACGCCTTTCACGTATTTTGATTCATCATTCAATCTGTAAATAGAAAACGATTTACCATCTCCTTAGTGGTGCCAATGAAGTGCGACTTCATCCTTAGCTATACTAATAGTGTATACATATAGCTTTTGAAAACCAAAATATCACAAATACACGCTCTCATATACGTACACTATCTCTCCCTGGTGTCTTCCCTAGGTTAACTACGCAACCTAGAGCTCTGATACCAAGTGTGATGGTCCGCCCGCACCAGCCAACATTTCTAATGAAAGTGCGCCGTGCCGATGTCCAACCAGCACGGGACGGTTGCCAAAGAAAGGAAAGTAGGGAATTTGAACTAGCAAGGAACCTGTAGAATGTCTCACAGCGCATGGAATAAAATATAATAATAACATACTTGACATAAAATAGACGAGACAGTGCATAAGCTGAAAACTAAACCATGATAGCAGCGGAGAATTCAAAATACAGCTTATGTGCCACATCATCATTATTACAACTTTTCAAACTGTCTCTAAAACAAAAAAAAGAAAGGTACACTACTAATGCCCAAAGTAGTGACCAACAACGACACATGGAGAATATCTATATATATCATATGTGGAAGCCTCCTGCTCATATCCCTGGTACAGGTACTCGTGCATACCACCTAACCTGTCTCTAGTCTGCCCGTTTAAGAGCACCCAGAGTAATAAGAAGAGACATAAAACTCTGGGTCAGACAAAAGTCTGGTATGAGCGATAAGCAGTAAAACAGAACAATAACAGGTATACTAAACCATACCTGAACCTGGACCTGCAACCAAAGAGTTAGGACAACAAGATGTATAATACTGTAAGGTGACACTAACATATAGTGTAAAGACACGGGGGTGGGGTGTGCATGTCATGGTGTTGTCAAACAATCAGGCATAACAACCATCCTCACATCTCTCACTCAGTGCGTAAATCATACGATGTCCACTACTTTGATCACTAGACCCATCGAGGTAGTGACGGAGTCCGACTTGTATAACTATTGCTACCACCAAGCTTGCCCCATGGAGTCATGACTACATCCTTACAAATGACCCCACCTCATTGGTCCATAGCCATAAGTCCTACCTAGGCCACTATGGCCCTGAATCCATCTGCATACCCCATACTCCATAGTGATCCAAAGTTATAGACATCGATAACCCCTTAGCACATGTCCCGCAGCAATGCTCAACTCATGAAATTAACTCACTGGTTCCCATTTGGATCTTGAGTAATAACCTCCCATCTGGACTTCCTTTGCATCTCGGGTTTTGGTCGAATTGGAGTTGGTCTTCAGAAAAGTCGTCGCGTAGTAGTAATAGCACACGTCCGGTTCGGTTCGAATATGCATAGTGCTCCAGTCATCATCGGTTCGGTTCGGTCCAATGCTTCCTAGTATGCTCCTGGGTGCGGTTCGGTTCGGTTCGGTGCTCCTCTTCTGGCTCGGTTTGGTCCAATGCTTCATAGTATGCTCCTGGGTGCAGTTCGGCTCGGTGCTCCCCTTCTGGCTCGGTTCGAATGTCTTCTGCCTGGGTTCGGTTCGTATCTCTTGGTTTGGCTCTTGTACTTCACCTTATTCCAGTCCAACATCCCCTCGGATTGGTTCGGATCTTCACTCCAACTCCAACTCCAAGCTAGCGGCCTTCCTTTGTTGCCATACTCTTCTTCTGCCCGGACCCCGATTCGGATCAGATTCCATGTCTCTGGTGTCGGTTCGGTTCGACCAATCCTATCTGATCCGAAACCTTTTACCACATCCGATCCGATCCGGATCCCTGTAGTTTTTCCAACGAGCTTATATCGTCCATTCTTGCCATACGACGGTGTTTTCAACCATTCTAACTTTACTAATCAATCATAAAACAATCCAGAAAGTGGTATAATATATAGGATAAATCAACAAGGTCAAAACACCAAGCATATAAGTCATTTAAGATCAAACATACCCCAAAAACCCATGTTTCCCCTTAATCCCCTTAAGTATGTTTTAACAATAGGATTAGCAAATTTAGTCAAAATTAACTCAAATTTTTATCAGAGCCATAAAATAATATTTTAGAATTTTACAAATTTTTCCAGAATTTTCTGAGCCATAATTTCGCTAATTATCACTAATCACCCCTAATTAGCCGTAATTAGTGAAAAACAATGCAAACCACTCACATTAGCCACAAATTAACTTTAGATCTGAAATATTATCTGATTTGGGTTGAATCTCTATGAAACACAGTAGCTCTATTCCCAATTTGATGCTAATTTGCCTTGATTTGATGTAGCTTGGCTCAATTTCCAATTAGGAAGGATTAGGGATGAAATTAGAAGGTGGAGGCCATGGCTAGGGTTAGAGAAATGTTTGAGGCGGCTGAAAAATGAAATAAAATTCGTTTTCCTACTATTCTCAGCCTCCCCGTAGCCCTAATCCCGAAATGGGTTATAGGCCCTCTTGCTAATCACCCTAATTAGGCCCGGTTAAGCTGTTTTTCACCTTCTAAACCTTGTTTCAGCCATATCTCCCAAACGGTGAGTCCGTTTAGCTAATTGACCACTCTACGAAAGGTAAACCATCATCCGGATCTAATGGAAGTGGTTTCAGGTCAAAACTCCTTACCAATCAAAAGTTATAGCCAAAACAAGATCAGCTAGGGGCAAAACGGTCATTTAAAAATCGGCAAAAATAATGAACATGGGGAATGACCCCAATAGTCGTTCCCTAAAGTTACATGACCATACGACTTCGTATGTGAAAGAGATAAATATTCTACGATCCTTCGATGCATAGAATGCGGGTCGTTACAACAAACCCAAAATCCAATTTGATATTAAATATAAGGCTCAGAATAGAAATTATATCGGCTTATATTCAATTTCAAATTCTGAAACCAATGGATATCGTATTGGAATAACAATATCAATATCTTCCAAATTCCCACAACAATATCCGTATAATCACGGAATCCAATATCGAAATATTCCGAAGATTATTTCTACTCAAATCCATTCCAATTTATATATTGGAAAATTCTGGTTATTTTAAAAACCCTTTTTTTTATAGTCCAATTTATTTATTTAAAAACAATTGGATTACTATTCTAGTTAATAATTAGTTTATTTTGATTAAAAAAAATTATCTTTACAAATGTGGAATTTTTCATCCAAATTCTTTCCAAATTATTTATTATGATTTTACATAATTTTTTCATATTTTTAATAATTTTATTAAGGCCCTTACAGTTGGTTTCCATAAACGGTCAACGAACTGCATTTATAGTGACCTTTTTACAAAAATTGATTTGGACATATTTAAAATCTAACCATTAGATTTCAAATCTCTTATACTCATTGGAAAGCTCTTTTCGATACGAACCCAAAGGTTCCAGTTTTAGGAGAATCCGATGGTCGAATCTCCCGTAATGCCAATTCGAAGTCAATGATCGAAATTCGCGAACGGTCGTTGCGCGACGCGTTCTATTCAGGTCATTATATATATATATATATATATTATATTTCGTTGATTTCCATTTAAATCGTATTTTATAAATCGTTTATAAATTCATTTTAAAATGATTTCAACTCTGTTTTCAATTTTTAATCAAAATTGAATATTCCATTACATGACAACTTTATACATTCGATACATACGTTAAAAATAATATGTTTAACCAACCAGTATTTATTTCAATGCATTACAATTTTATTCATCGCATATTCATGTTAAAAACTATATTTTTAACGATCCAATATTTATTTCAATACATGACAATTTTATTCATCGCATATTCATGTTAAAAATTATATTTTTAATGATCCAATATTATTTCAATACATGACAATTTTATTCATCGCATATTCATGTTAAAACTTATATTTTTAATGATCCAATATTTATTTCAATACATGATAATTTTATTCATCGCATACTCATGTTAAAAATTATATTTTTAACGATCCAATATTTGTTTCAATACCTGACAATTTTATATATCGCATGTATATATGGTTTATTCTCATTTCATATATATATTCTTCACATTATATATATATGTATTATTCATCGCATATATATTTTTATTCCTCGCATATATCTTTTTATTTCTTGCATCACACATATATATATGTTTATATTCATCACATATATATATTTATTCATCACATATATATTTTTATTTCTTGCATATATCTTTTTGTTCTAACTTAACATATTAAAAATGTCATTTTTAATGACAAAGCATGTTTAACATAAATTCCTTTTTATTCTAACTTAACATATTAAAAATGTCATTTTTAATGACAAAACATATATTAACATGTAATTATTTTTCTACTACGCTAATATGTAAATGGCATTATTCTAATGAATCAATGCATATTTAACAAATGAACAATTTTCTATTAACATCGCTAACATGTAACTGACATGATTTTAGTGAATCAAAACATATTATTGTTTTTCTACTTCTAACATGTAAATGATAATGTCTTAATAAACAAAACATATATTAACAAATGATCATTTTTATACTTTGCTAACATGTAAATGATTACATTTTAATAAACAAAACATGTATTAACAAATGTTCATTTTCTACTTCACTAACAAGTAAATGATTACATTTTAATAAATAAAACATGCATTAATAAATGATCATTTTCTACTTTGCTATCATGTAAATGATTCACATTCTAATTTAGCAAAATCTCTTCAATGAATCAAACATACAATAAAAATATAATTTTTATTGTCTAATTTTATTTATTTAAAACATGATTCTTTTTAATGAATCAAACATACAATAAAAATGTAATTTTTATTGTCCAATCATTTTATTTAAAACATGAATCTTTTTAATGAATCAAACATACAATAAAAATGTAATTATTATTGTCCAATCATTTTATTTAAAACATGAATCTTTTTAATGAATCAAACATACAATAAAAATGTAATTTTTATTGTCCAATCATTTTATTTAAAACATGAATCTATTTAATGAATCAATCATACAATAAAAATATAATTTTTATTGTCTAATCCTTTTATTTAAAACATGATTCTTTTTAATGAATCTAACATACAATAAAAATGTAATTTTTAATGTCAACATATGTTATTCAAACAATGAATATTTTTAATCTTTCCTACATACACAATAAAAATGTATATTTTTAATGTTAACATATTTTATTTCAAACAATGAATATTTTGTTTATTCATATACACAATAAAAATATGGTTTTTATTGTATAAACATTTTCTTTTCAAACAATGAAGATTTTGTTTGTTTATATATATAATAAAATTTTGGTTTTTATTGTATAAACATTTTCTATCAAACATGAACATTTTATTTATTCATATATACAATAAAAATATTGTTTTTATTGTGTAAACATTTTATTTTCAAACAATGAATATTTTATTTATTCATATATACAATAAAAATAAGATTTTTATTGTACAAAAATTTTCTTTTCAAACAGTGAATATTTTATTTATTCATATATACAATAAAAATATGATTTTTATTGTATAAACATTTTCTATCAAACATGAACATTTTATTTATTCATATATACTATAAAAATATAGTTTTTATTGTGTAAACATTTTATTTTCAAATAATTCAGTCCAACAATTCATCGCAACCATAATCAACCAATTTCAATTTCATACAACACATACATGTATTTTACACCACGTATATATATAAATTTAACAGCACGATCGCAATAAATTTTATTTTAAATTTAGAAATCTCACAATGGTTTTGACTTCTTCAAAAATTCTAGATAGCTCCAAATGCATTCTAGTCTGTTCTGAAATGTAGATCTCGAATTTACGGTTCCAATGAGTCCGGGTTTGTCCGATTCTGATCATGTTTGCAAAAGTTAGGCTTTAATCATTTAATTACAATTTTAAACAATAAAAGATAATTAACATTTTAATTATATTTCCTAACCAAAAAATCAAGTCTGCTCCTTCCTTTACACCTACTAATCGATAAACCCATTTGCATTTCCATCTTCCCCAACCACCGCGCCCAAATCTGATCGCTAGAGGTCAATCGGTGGCTACCACTCCGTCTCCCTTCCAAAGAGCCGTCGTCGCCCATTACGCCACCGATTCCGATGCCCTCTTGCGCCCTCAGTCCGTGTTCGAACATGCCACCTTTGGCCATGAAATTCTCGCAACCCAGAACCCTATAAACGATCTTAACCGGTCAACTTGTAGAGCTCGTTGAGGTGAAGAGGATTGTGGTTGGGCATTTTAAAAATCATTGCGCAGATCATCAGAAAATTGGGCGAGAAGAGGAGATCATCTCAGCCCTTAGATTTTTGGGTGGTGGCTGGTTTATTTTAATTGAATTAGAGTTTGAGATAAAGGGGGGTATTTATATAACTAATATTTTGTTATATTTAATTCTTTTAATTTCTAAAAGGCCCGTAAATCCATACGAATTCCAAATCAAGCCCAACGACTGTCACCCCTAGCCAAATACCCCCATTTTGGATATAATGAACTATGTTTCGTAAGCCCATTTGACTGTTTCAGTCTGTTTTTCTTTAAATTAAAATATATAGTGTTCAATATTAAATTTGAACGTACATTTTAATATACCGGGGCCGCATACTGATTCCAAAAATTCCCAAAAAATAAATCTTGCTATGTTTTGATGATACGGTCCTAACAAAACTAATTTCATCGAATTTGGAGACTATTTGAAAAATGGCCAATTTCTGGTTGATCCAATTCAACTGAAATTGACAAAACACGTTTTCTTTTGCCACGCTCTCATATTAATTCCAAAAATTATGAAAATTGGAGTCTACCAATAATTTGACATTCTGGATCCAACAAAAGTGGTTTCATCATAAACGGAGGTCGTTTGCAAAATGGCTATTTTTAAGGGCTATATATTGTATTAATATATATATATATATATATATACATATATATATTCCATAGTGACTGTTCTAAATTTTAAACTGGACATAACTTTAAATTTATATTATGAAATCGCAGTTTCCTACATTCTTTAGAAAGATATTGTTAAGCAGATTCAAATATTTCTGGTTTCATCCAATTCTGATTTAAAATGAATTCTGTATATTAAATTGAAATTAGAAATCGAAATTTCAAACTGCTGCGCCATTTCAGGCTCATTTTATAATTAAAATAAAATTATACGTTCTAACTTCGATTTAACTAAATTTTTAGTCATTATTATTTAAAATAAATCAATTTAAGTATTTAAAATACATTAAAATAGCTAAAATAAAAATTTTAAATTGGTTCTGAAAATCTGGGTTGTTACAGCTATATGGGTCATACCCATTATGGTATATCATCGCCGGATCTAGAGAAATTGATTATCCCTTTTTGTATGCTTCAGAATGAGTATGGTTGGAAGGCTAACAACCATGGTGATGATATATTCGGTACACTTAAGTTGAATGTGTAACGACCCGGATTTTGAGCGGCTTTGGTTATCGACGTAAGCTCGACGTCGATAACCAAAACATCGAAAAATCCCGGTAATTAATGAAAGAAATTAGAGGGTGAGAATAGATAATATAGAAACTTAGAATAGAAGAAGAAGAAGAACACAACATCAGAGTAACACGAACCTCACAGCGGAACGAATAACATATAATAGATAACATAACTTTGAAATATAACAGTTATGTATACAATAACACTTATCAGAGTACAGCACTTACAACACAGCGGAAATAACTATAGCTATATGATCTTGAAGCCTCCTGCTCCACGCTCTTCCAGTATATCTGTAAATTCCTGACTACTTGACTGCCCATACAAAATTAGGCACCCAAGAGTTTAGGGAAAACAAAACAAATAAACTCCGGGTCAGTCATGGGACTGGTATGAGTAAAATAGTTTAAACAGGTATATGAACAAGTAAACGATATCTCATAAGACCACGCCGCAGAACGGAACGGGTTTTTCCCTTATGAGAATCCAAAATATCTTTATATCAAAAACCTTTTGATATTATAATAATGTCTATGTACAAATAGATATCAACTAGCAGAAACGCTTTCATCTCACGTTCTACATATATAGTATACAATCACAATCGCAAGCACGTATTGGATAATGGATTTCCAACTATGACAAGGTATGGAACCACCTTCCGATCAGTGTACTCTAGGAACGATACACTGAAGTTCAACAAGAACATCTTGTAACTCAGCCACACATGACCGACCACTCATTTCGCTTGAGTGTATCGAATGTATATCACCAACGGTTGGGATCAGCAACCGTTCCCGTATATATATGGGACAACATTGATAGATTTAAGAAACAAATGAATATTCACTAGATAGGTGATTATACACCCTACTTCGGTGCGACCGACTTAGCCATGCTGCCTGCCCGATTTCTGTCATTTACCAGATGATGAGGCTAGAAGCTACGCTTTATCATTACATCAGATTCACTTCGAATGCCACATTGTCAGATCCATCGAAAATCACTAATTGACGTCTACAACAGTACATTACGTGTTAGCTAAAGAAGCTTCCTTCTCCGCTTCCACTCTTGGTACGGTTGAAGAAATCAATGTACGTGACCTTTCTGGAAATACTCTGTCAGACATTCATTCATACAAGTCATCCTCATTCACTTAGAATGTCACATCGTCATACCCGCCAAATCACAAATTGACTTATCCAAAAATAACACGGGTATACAGCTAAGAGAAACGAATTCCTCCGCCACCAAACGTGAATACGTTTGAACAGATCAACTAACGCGATCTATTGGATATACTCTGTCAGACCTTCGTCCATACATGTTGTCCTGGGACTGGACAAACCGAAGGCACTATTCAGTATATCCATCTTAGTCACTGTTATCTAAGACTTATACAACAGCCCTTGCATTTTACTCCGTCTTCAATTATCTTTGGCATATATGATTCGCGACGCTTATGCCAATACAGAGTGGTTCTATGGATAATAATCCAACCGGTCTCTCCATATTAACAACGTTAAAATGGTCAAAACTTCGACAGTGGGTGAGTTAACTATCAAAGAAAAACAAGTGTGCAAACAACGATATTATTTCCAGATGGAAATTATATCGAACAAACATCATTTAACATTAATCTCTTTAGTTCATTTATTTACTTATCTCCTGTTTCCCTATATTCTAAATTCTTATTTTCTTTTATCAGAAAACATTTCTGATTCTTGTTTGGAAAACATTTCCAAAACTCCTTTACGATCAAACCTTACCATTTCTTAGTTAAGAAGGAAGTCACTCAAGTTGGGTTATAATTACCTCTCAGACCTTAACTGAACAACGTTATAACTTCGAAATGGTCAAAATTTATCTTTTAATCTTTAACAACTTCTTTACGCCTTTCTCGGATCCAATTTTACTAATCCACTTCTATATTTAAAACATTTGTTATAACGATAACGTTATAATCCCTACTTTCGAATTATCTAACTTTAATTATAACTTCTATTCTTATTAGTGAATAATTAACCTAACACTTATTTATTTATAAATAAATAAATCTCTATTTAAACAATGGAAAGTATAAGTACTTTCCCGAATTCGATATAATCGAATTTGCCGATTAACTCTCTTCGAGAAATCTCTATTTGATTAACTCTTCTTCGAATAACCTATATTCGATTAACTTCTTCTCGAATAAACGATATTCGATAATCTCTCTTCGAATAACTAATATTCGATAACTCTTCCTTTTCAAATATCTCATATTTGAAAATCTCACTTCGATTAAACTATAATCGATAACTCCTTTCGATGAAACTAACATCGATAACTCCTTTCGACGAAACTAACATTGATAACTCCTTTCGATGAAACTAACATTGATTTATTTAACTCGACGAACTTAACTCGACTAACTTAACTCGATTATCTTAACTCGATTATCTTAACTTAATCATCTTGACTTGATAACTTAACTCGACTTACTTGGTTCGACCAATTCGATTCGATTAACTAGGCTCGACTAACTTGGTCGAACCACCCGATCAACTCAACTTATTTAACTTAACTTATTTCTCAACTCGATCAACTCGATTAACTCCTATCGAATAACAAATATTTGATTAAACTCCATTCGCTTGACTCTAGATCGCAGCGATCACAATGGTTACGCCTGATTCCCTCAGGAAACATCCGACCGCCGTAGGCTATTTACAGCCCTGCGAATTACGCTAGCAGTCGTACAAGATGGCAACTTACCTTGAATACTATGTTTGACTAACTCTGTCTCAAATAACTATATTTGATTAACTCTAGTTCGTTTTAACTCTAATCAATTAACTCTAACTGGTTAACTCTATTTGGCTAACTCGACTTGACTAACCCCTTTCGAATAACATATTCGATTAACTAACTTTCGAATACCATATTCGATTAACTAACTTCGAATACCATATTCGATTTCTCCTTTCGAATGTCTATATTCGATTAACTAACTTCGAATACCATATTCGATTTCTTCTTTCGAATGTCTATATTCGATTAACTAACTTCCAATACCATATTCGATTTCTTCTTTCGAATGTCTATATTCGATTAACTAACTTCGAATACCATATTCGATTAACTAACTTCGAATACCATATTCGATTAACTAACTTCGAATACCATATTCGATTAACTAACTTCCAATACCATATTCGATTTCTTCTTTCGAATGTCTATATTCGATTAACTAACTTCGAATACCATATTCGATTTCTTCTTTCGAATGTCTATATTCGATTAACTAACTTCGAATACCATATTCGATTAACTAACTTCGAATACCATATTCGATTAACTAACTTCGAATACCATATTCGATTAACAAACTTCGAATACCATATTCGATTTCTCCTTTCGAATGTCTATATTCGATTAACTAACTTCGAATACCATATTCGATTTCTTCTTTCGAATGTCTATATTCAATTAACTAACTTCCAATACCATATTTGATTTCTTCTTTCGAATGTCTATATTCGATTAACTAACTTCGAATACCATATTCGATTAACTAACTTCGAATACCATTTTCGATTAACTAACTTCGAATACCATATTCGATTAACTAACTTCCAATACCATATTCGATTTCTTCTTTCGAATGTCTATATTCGATTAACTAACTTCGAATACCATATTCGA
Source organism: Allium sativum (assembly GCA_030737875.1). Classification (NCBI taxonomy): domain Eukaryota; kingdom Viridiplantae; phylum Streptophyta; class Magnoliopsida; order Asparagales; family Amaryllidaceae; genus Allium; species Allium sativum. Next base: position 919,052,787 of record CM060922.1, read on the forward strand.
TTTCTTCTTTCGAATGTCTATATTCGATTAACTAACTTCGAATACCATATTCGATTAACTTTATTCACTTTATAAAGATTTCCTTTTTAACAACGTTTTATTCATTTGAAAATATTTACTTTTAAATAATGGTTCTATACTTCAAAAATGATTTCCTTTTTATAATGTTCCATTTTCAATTCTATTTGTAAATGGTTTACAAATATTTCCTTTTCAAATTTATTCTTGAAATATTCTAACCCCTTAAATTCCCGGGAAAATTCGCCATAACCTCCTTTGTATCGGGAGCATCGGGAAAATCCCCAAACTCGCCACACAGGCCTTTCCATTCAAAAAGAAATGTTTTGAACTTATTTCCTTTTCAAATATCTCCTATTTATAAATATTCCAATTTATAAACATTTCTTATTTATAAATATCCCATTTTATAAATATGCTATTTCAATATCACTTTGAAAACCCCCTTATCAACATTTCAGTATGTTATGGTATTCAATCATATCAAATCACGATGTTCAATCTCGTCCATACACACACAATCAACAACAGGTTATAATTCACATCATATATTAAAATATATGAAAAACAATAAAACAACTGTTGAGGAATCCAGTCGGATTCCTCCAACCTGTTTCCCTGCATCACAGATGTTAGACAATATAGATAACATCACTTTCAGTTCCATATGATATATTCTGTTAAACAGAATCAATATAGAAATTTAACTAACTGACTAGCAGTTCAATCAAACAATCAACACACAGTAAATCAGACAATTTCTAACAGTTCTAAAGATACAACATGAAATTATAAACTGTTTAGAATTGGTGAGATTTACTCACATTTGCAGTTCATCGCTAAAGAACGATAAACTGTTTTTGATTTGAATCAAACAATTCAATTCGCCGTAAATTCAAACTAGCTTCAATCCACTCCTAGTCAGTCTCATTGTGGAGCTCTCGTCCATACGGTCCCAACGCAACTTACGGTTCGTGATTCTGATTTAATATGAGCAAGTTACGATGATTATAAGTTAGAGTACTGTTTAATTAAACTAAACTAAACTTAAATTAAAGAATGGGCCTCACACTTTCAACTTCGGCCCAAAACCCATCTGCACCCTCACCACTTCCTACCCGTCTTCCCCAATCCGTAAAAATCCAAACTCCAGCTCTCGTTTTCACCATCTCGCACCACATCATTGATCGATTCTTCAATTAAACCTTAAACCGAATACAACTTCATTCTTCTCTTCCTAAGCCCTCCGTCCTCAGCACCCTCACTTCGAACCAACCCTCCTCAATAACATCGCATCGCTCATCTTTTGTACTATCGCCAGTCGCCATGGTTGATCGGACAACCCCAAACCACGCCGAACGATGTGCCTTGCTACCATGAACACGCCTGAACCCTTTAGATCCCCTCCGACGCAGCCAAAATGGAACCGCCCATAACCCTAATCTACTGTTGAACCTTGGAAAACCCAAAACCGTGGATCGCTCACAGTGAAAATTGTATACAAAGGGAGCTCTCACCCAATAGGTTCTCAAAATACAAGAGTTTGAATTTATAAGAATTTGTATGAATTGTTTGAGAATTAAGAAGTTGCAATTTGCTTTGGGATGGAAAACTGGCGGCCTCAATTCGTTTTGACCAACACAGAAAAAGAAAATAAGGGTTTTAGGATGTTGGGGTCTATTTATAGGCTTTACAAAATATCTAGATATTTTTATATTAATATTTTAATATTTTTATTTAATCCTTTATATTCATTTCTGACATCTAAAAATCCCTGTGACTACATATGATACCCAAAAATCACCAAACTGGTGTAGCCAGAGTTCGACATTACGGTCCCAACGAAACTGGTTTCGTCAAATTCCGACTTTGTTTGCTCACACAGCATATTTTTAACCGTCGAAATACCGACTGTTTTCCACTCTAAAAATCCGTACGGCCACACAGTGACTCTAAAAATTACGAAACTTGACATCTAGCAAAAATTTGACATTGCGGATCCAACAAAACTGGTTTCGTCGAATTCCGACTTCGTTTGCAAAACTGGCTATTTTTAGACCCTTGAATAATCCATTTAAATATATAAATATATTTAAATAAATTAAATTAAATATAAATAAATTTATATTTTCGCATATATTCACATCTGATATCGTACAGCTCCAGAATATCATATCAGAATTTACGGCTTGATATTTCAGATTCCAGATTATCCCGATATTCAGTTTATATTGAAAATCCATTTATAACGTATATAAAGCGTCGCAAATCATAAAGGAAATTCCACATCGACTTTTCTGAAATTTGATTTGGACGTATCTCAAAATCTATACGACGAAATCCTGATCTTTCTCTTCCACTAGAAAGATATACTCCACCAGCCCCACACGTTTCTTGTTTCACAGAAATCCGGCTTAAAACGAATCCTGTACATTCTGTTGAAGTTCAAATCGCCAAATAGCGAACTGCTGCGCCATTTCAAGCTCTGTTCTAATTATATTATAATTCTACGTTCAAACTGTCGTCGATTGAATATATTCGTCAATATAATCCAACTCTAAGCTGAATTGAATCTAAGTGACGACCCCGTTCATCGAATATTGTGATTTCCCATATTTTGATTATTTCTGAATTAAATATATTATTTAATTATTTATTTTAATTAAATATTCACTATAATTTAATTAACGACGATTTAATTCCCTAAATCACTACTTATATAATTAAATAAATTAATTATAATACCTCTGACAGTGCGGGTCATTACAGAATGAGTAGTCGGTCATGTGTGGTCGGGTTGCAAGATGTTCTTATTGAACCCAGTATTCCATCTCTAGAGGGCATTAATCGGAAGGTGGTTTCATACCTAGTCATGTTGGAAATCCAGACTCGAATATGAGCACTACGTTTTTAATTGTAAACCAACTATGTTGGAAAGTGAGATGCAAGCTTTCCGGCTATATTCCTATTCATTTTTGGTCTTGTAGACATTATTACAATATCACTGGATTTTATAATATAAATGATTGGGTTGTCGTAAGGTAAAAACGCATGCCATATAATGTGTGGTCGTGTCTTACGAGAGTTCCATTCTTTTAAAAGATTTTCTAAAAGTTAAACAAGTTGTTAGGTTTACTCACACCTGTCCTATGAATGACCTAGAGTTTATTTTATTTGGTTTCCCTTAAACTATTGGGTGCCCAAATTTGTACAGGCAGTCAAGAAGTTCGGGTTATTATGGATGTACTTGGAGAAGCTTGGAGCGGGAGGCTTCACAGTTAGTTATCTATTATTTATTTTCCATTGTATCATATAAATGTAGTACCCTGATGATGGTATGTATAAAAGTTACTGATTATGTATTTTAAAATATGTTATATATTATATTTTATTCCACTGCGATTGTAAGATTTTGTGATTTTGTTTTCTATCTTCTTTTATCTATTTTCTTTCTTTTACCCAAATGATTCAGTATCGATACTTGAATAGTTGAAATGTTATACTGTGGACGTATTTATGACGATTTTGACGGTCGAAAATTCTCGGTTCGTTACAGTGGTATCAGAGCTTAGGTTGAGCGAACACCTAGGCTTTGATGGGTTTTACCCATTAGAGATAGGGTCAATAGTACTGTAAAATGAGCTTGAGTGTGCATATATGAGCATGTATTTGTCAGCTGATATAAAATTGCTTTATATATTATGTTGGCTTATCTGTTAAGTGGCTTATGAATTCTGGTTGAAACGTGGGATGCCACGACGTCAATAAGAGTTTATAAACACTTGAACAAGGAAATTCAACATAATATTGTTTTCAAGTGGGTAAATAAAATAATTTTTCCTAAAAATATATTTTTATATAAAAGGAATAATTTTCTTATGTTATTGTAGTATATTGATGTGTTGGATGTTACTATTATAATCAATTAAGATTATAATACTTGAATGGCTATGTGTAACCAAATATAATTTGTATAAGGATAACATATACATATGAGATGAACTAAAATTGGATTTAAAATAGAATTTGGAATTTAAATCCTAGAAAGTTGGTTTCTGAAGTATTTTGTAAAAAATATGTAACGACCCGAATTTCGGATAGACAGATATTTAATATATTTTATTTTTAAATATCAATTTAGGATTTTAAAATAAATTTACAATATAGAATTCGTTTATTTAATAATATATAAACGTATAATTTATATATCGAGCTGTAACTTAGTTGTAAATTTCGTTTTGAACTTCAATTAAATATATGCTGCTTTTAATACGTGCTGAGTTAGTAAGTTATCTGTGATTTTGATATTGTAGAAAACAATAATTTTGTTGATGTATTATCATGTTAAAGGTTGTGTTAAAGGCATTAGCTAATATAATTTTGGGTAGGATCAATGATGGTAGTAAGTGCCGTGCCATATTTGCATTGCATTGTATGTATATATATATATATATATATATATATATATATTAGCACCCGCTGAATAACATTTTGGAAATTTTGATAATCATAATCAGTTATAATTTCCGTCTTCTTGCCTCCTATCTTTTCTGTCTATATCTGATCGTGATATTGTCGCTCGACAAGCTGAAATAGAGCTTCAAGTGTTAAAGCATGAGTATTATTATATCAAAGCGGCATTACGATACTGCTTGACTGAATGTACATATATTATTTCCATCCTATATGCTACTTGATTGTTGTTTAATTTATGGATCAGTTATAGTCAGTAGAAAGATAAACTTTACTGTTTAGTCACACTGATTTTTAATTATGTCGACAAAACTACGGTTTGAAATACTGAAACATGTATCTCCAACATATAACATAAAAACCCGAAAGTGATCAACATGAGAAAAATAATATCTGTAAACAGCTAGCATACAACAAATGAAAATTTTGTATGTACATTATTATTTTTACAAAGAAAGAACAAAATGGAAAAATATATACGGCTGTATAAGACAAACAACACAACATGATTCAAATTTTCAGATCAGCGACCTTGGTTCTTTCAAGGATCAGTGAATCCATCTCGATCAACTTGGATCTGCGAGAAAACAAAGAAGAAAAACCCATTAGAAAATGGAATGATCATGAACAAGACAACACATGAGAAGAGAAAAAGAAAAACAGTAAAATTTAGACGGTACAACAGCTAAAAATGGATAAGAACAACTAAGGAAAGAGGAGAAGAAAATCAAATTTATGTATATTTATCTACATCAAATCTTTACAGCCAAAACAAACAGATAATTCACATGTATGAACAGTAAAATCTGATCACTGTTTTTCATAGATTTTAAGACTGCACCCAAAATCGATACACAGATTTCAAAATCCCTGATTTGAATTAACAATTCATAGCCTAGTACCTAGCCTACAACCTACAATCTAGATACAGTACCATATATCTTAACTACAGAAAATCCATCAAAATTTTACAGTCAAAATCAAATAGCGTATACAGTGTAATCCATTTCGAAATCCACTATTTTTCATGCACTAGAAAACCAACATAGAATCAATGCAGTTTCCAATCTCTGAATTCGATTTAACAATTCATAGCCACAAAAATCTACATATACAAGTTTGATCAGAAGCCCTTTTGGACAGATCAAAGGGTACCCTGAAATCGATACCAAATCTATAAGGAAATCTCGGTTAAACATCACTCAACATCAACACTTCTATCACGGGTACACATACGATCTGAAAACGGAAAAGGAAATCAAAAACCAATGGCCTATGAATTGATAACTGAGTTACCTATTTTGAGCTAGGAATAGACGTGGTTCTCATCTAAAATCTAAGGATACTATAAATAGACCTTCAAGCAGAAGTGTTTCATACACCCCAAAGCCACACAAACAAACACGGCTGAAAGTAAAACCTTATTCGGAATTCAGAAAATCAAATGGATATAATTCAGTAATGAAATCATAAAGGGAAACTTAGCTTATTCGAAGAAGCTTCGCTCATCACGGTGCTGGAAGTAGAAGTGGCGTTGAGGGTTGACGATAGTTCGCTTAAGGGTAAATCGAGGGCTTGGGCGGATCGTGGGCGGAGGTCGAAGGGGGTTTAGGCCGATTGAGTTGAAGAGGGAGGAGGGAAGCTCGGAGGGAGGGGTGCGATGCCACCAAACCTCGACGGACTGGAAGAAGAAAAGGGGTCTAGGGTTAGTTTTTTCTGGCTTAGGGTTTCGATCTGGAAAAATTTGGGGAGGCGGCTAAATGAATGGGAAAAGGAACGGGTTAGGGTTTTAAACCAAGCGGGTTGGATTATTTTGATCGCCCGGCTATTGAAGGTAGAAGCCCAATTTTATTTTTAATTTAATTTAAGTTTAAATAATTTAATTCGTCGAATTGTTTTTACGGTTTCTCACTCACACGTAATCGGATTTACGCGCGGTCAGTTCCGTTGGGATCGCAGGGACGAGACCTACGCAATGACACTGACGGGGAGTCAATTGGACGCAGTTGAAAATTCAGGAAATTCTGAACGTCCGATCGTGTTGAAATGGAACAAACAAGTCAACTATCGACCAGAACAAACTCTGGTGAGTTAATTCTCACACCTTCTGAAATTCTGTGATGTGGTAAATTCACATTAAAATATAATTTACCTTTAAAAATATAAATTGATTGATTGGTTGCTGTTGGCTGATTATTGGTTGCTATTATCTGTAGATGATTGAATTTATTTCATATATTGTTATGAAATGTTTAACGAGCTGTGATGCAGGGCAGAACAGGTTGGAGGGATCCGACCGGATTCCTCAAATATTTTATCTGTTGTTTGTTTGTTTATATCGTTGATATTTGAACTGATTGAACCCCACATGGTTGAAAACCTGTTTTAGTGTGATGGTTGAACAAATAACCACCCGTGTTGTGTTTAGAATCAACCGACAGTGTTGATTTGGTAATTGGTAGTAAATGGCCCAGAATGTGTTGTTTAAGTCGTCGGTTCTACCGTTCGGTAAATCAACGCAGTTTTAAGGTTATAAATTATTTTATAACTGAATTGAAGTTTTTCAGTCGTTTTATATTAATAATTAAATTAGAAATTTAGGATTAAACATTTCAATCAAGTTTATAAAGAATTTTATACATAGCTTATGTAGCAAAATCGTATGGTGTAAATAAGTTGTAAAGTAGAAAATCCAAAGAATTTACCTACGGGTGGGTAAAATAGATATAGTTATTTTTAAACAATCAAATGGTGATTTTTAAATTAAATAAGTTGATTGATTAACTTAGAAGGGGTTTTAATCCAAGTTGCCGACAAGATTTGTAAATGAGACCTATATGTAAATGTGAAGTATGAAATAAGGTTTTACTTAATGTTTTAAATTAAGTAAAGTGAATTCAAATAGAATAAAATTCCAAGGGAAATAATGTATAAGGTTAGTAATGGACTGAGATGTGGTTATTAAAAGGAGTTTTCAAAACCAAAACGACGATGACTGAAATAAGTGTATTAAGCGAACATGGTAATTGAAATAAGGATTTACAACCAAAAAGGGAATTCACAAGATAGTTCGGTTTTAAATATTTGTAATGGATGCTTGGAAATCAAGTCCAAGTTAAAAAGAGCCTTATTTTAAAATAAGGGATAAACAGTTTTTAGTTATAAAATCCAAGGCGGGGTTCATTATGGGTGCTCGAATAAATGGAAGCAAATCATTGAATGAGGGATTTATATTTTGTTATAAGCGAAATGATGTTTTAAGTAAAAAGTTATTCGTTAGTGAATATTTACTTAATTAAGGAAATTAAGTAAAAAGATTATGTGACGAGGATTTCAATTGTAAGTTAAAGGTTTTTAAAACCAGGTTGGAAATCAAAAAGGGGGAAATGAGGTATAATGGCTAAGTGACAAGCGAATATTATTCTGAGATAAGGACGTTGTCGATCAAGGTCTGAGAGGTAAATAGAATACCCCAACTTGAACGGCTTCATTGTTATCGAGGAATGGTATTAGCTTGGAACGAGCGAAAGGTATCGTGATTGGCGTGATGTCCCATATGGGAAGTATTGGAAATGAATACGAGATTTTGGGAACATAAATGTAAATAAGAAATATTTGGTTTAAAGTATAAGTCAACATTTACTTGGTAATGTGTTAATACCATTTAAATATATTTTTATATACATATATATATATATTGAGATGTTAAATAAGGAAGAAAAAGGGAAAGGGTTTTAAAGAAATAAGAATATTGTTTTCAATATTATATTGAATATTTGTTATTCAATTAGAATTGATCGAATACAGTATTTGAGGTAGAGTTAATCAAACATAGTTATTCAGGCAGAATTTCCATTGCGTACGACTGCTAGCGTAATTCGCAGGGCTGCAGATAGCCTACGGCAGTCGGATGTTTCCTGAGGGAATCAGGCGTAACCATTGTGATAGCTACGATCTAGAGTCAAGAGATTGAAGTTAAGTCGAATATTAAAGTTGTTAAACGATTTTGTTAAATATATTTTAAAGAGACCAATCATGCCAAGTACTGAATCAGTGAAATCATTTCATTGACACATTTGTTCTTTGATAGTTAAAACACCGACTATCAAACATGACCAATACAATTGTTGGTATGGAAAGACCGGGATCGAATTTATATTCGAAAACCATTCCGACCAACAAATACGTGAAGACGTCTTTTGAAGACGGAGCAAGTGAAGACCGTGGATATTCATAAGCGGAAGGACTACTGGTCCAATCTCTCTGGCTTGCAACCAGAGTTATTTGGTTTGTGATTCTGTCGTGGTTGAAATCCACGGGTTGCAAGGACTACTCGCTACTGATCCTTGGGGTGATTCCTAAAAGGATGCGGTAGGAGGGTGCCTTCGGTTCATCCTGTTCCTGGATGACTTGTATGGACGAATGTCTGACAGAGTATTTCCAAAGGGGTCACGTACGTTGATTTCTTCAAACGTGCGATAGTGGTTGGCGAGGAATGGCCGTTCTCCTAGCTTAACTTCTAGAGTAATTTTGTGGACGTCAATTAGTGATGTCTGATGGATCCGACGATGTGGCATTCAAAGTGAATGATGGCCAGAATGTTCGAAGAGATGGTTTCTAGCCTCAAGCCTCTTCAACCGGAAAATGACAAAAATCGGGCAGGCAGCATGGCTATGTGGGTCGCTCCCATTAGGGTGTATAATCACCTATCTAGAGAAATTCCTTTTGCTTCTTTAATCTATATTCGATGCTGTCCCTTTACGGGAGACGGTGGTTTGAGCCCAACCGTCGGTGGTATACATTCGATACACTCAAGCGAAATGAGTGGTCGGTCATGTGAGGGTCGGGTTGCAAGACGTTCTTGTTGAACCCAGTGTATTCGCCTTTAGAGATACACGTGCGGAAGGTGGTCCCATACCTTGTCAAGTTGGAAATCAATATCCAATAAGCGCCCGCGGTTTTGATTGTATACTATATATGGGGAGCGTGAGATGAAAGTGTTCCTCTAGATTGATATTTATTTGTATTAGACATTATGATAATATCAGATCAATTTATGGTTTTCAAAAATGGTTTGGGTTATAGTAAGGTAAAAACCGTCCGTGTTTATGTGTGGGCTGGTCTTACTATTATCCTTTTGTTTCATAAAGGATTTTTCAAAGTTAAACAAGTGTGTGTTATGTGAATTTATCACTGATAGTATCCCAGACTGACCCGGTGTATTTTGTTTTAAATCAAATGTGCTCGGGTCAAACCGAGTATGTTCCAGGTTAGGTTTTGCTTGGAGTTTCAGGTGCTAGAAGCAGGTGGCTTCACCGCTAGTATATAAAGCTATTATTCCGCTGTGATTGATATATGCTGTACTCTGATGATTGGTATGTATATACAGTTTTTTTATAAAGGATTTGTGATATTATATTTTATTCGTTCCGCTGTGAGATTCTGACGTAGTGTTCTTCTTCTCTCTTCTATTCTAATATTTCTTTCTTTCTTATCTTACCCTCTAAATTCTTTCTAAACTATCCAATGTTTTCTGTGCTTGGAGGATCGGTATAAGATACAGTAATGGTATTTATATCGATTTTCGGGGCCGAAATCCTTGGGTCGTTACAGTGGTATCAGAGCTATTGGTTGAGTAGTAACCTTGGCTCTGTGGCGTAACTCAATAGAGATGGGGTTAGTAACACCCTAGATTGAGTTTGAGTGTATATATACATGAGAGCGTATTTGTAAATTCTATATATATATAAATAAATAAAATTGGTCAGACGAATTAATTTTGGCCATAGTATATAAAAAGAATAATTTTATGATTTATTTTTGGTTGGTTGATTTATTTGGATTTAGACTTGAACGGTCTAATATAAACCTAATTTTCCATATATTAAATTAGAAAGAGAAAATGAATAATGTAGGAAAAAGAAGAAGAAGAAGAAGAGAGTTTGAAATGGCTGTGTATAGATTAGAAAAATAAATAGTTGATTAAATGTGGACGTAGTTAAGTGTTGGATATTGGAATTAAAATTTGGAGTTTGGTAATCAAAGTTGTTTGATTTGGTTAATTAGATTGTGCATTGTTGACTTGTTGTTGGCAAGGTGGATTGAACCGAACTCGTCAAATAATTCAATAAGAGATAAATAGGTTGAAACGAAGATAATAGAATCCAATAAAACGACTTTGAAGTTGGAATAAAACTGGGAGGATTTAACTCCATAATAGTTATGGTATATCGAGCTAAGCGTAAATTGAAAATGAAAAGGGCCATTAGTTGCTTTGAAATTTGGGTTTGGTTGCTCGACAAAAAAAGTAAATATTAATCAGGTGGATTGGTGATTTGTTTATTACTCTGAGTGGGTACTCATTTGGATTTTGTTTTCTTGGATCGAAGTTAGGCCCAAAATGGCGTTTGCAGTTGGTTTGGTCAAACAACATAACGGGGATGCTGACGAATCCTTCGTCAATTTTATAACCTAAAATTTGATAATAATTCCATAATTAGTTAGAAAATAAGTGGGATGAGAACATTTCTCTTACTTAGCAATTTCGAGGGCGAAATTATTTTAAGGGGGAAGGAATGTAACGACCCGGATTTCGGATAGACAGATATTTAATATATTTTATTTTTAAATATCAATTTAGGATTTTAAAATAAATTTACAATATAGAATTCGTTTATTTAATAATATATAAACGTATAATTTATATATCGAGCCGTAACTTAGTTGTAAATTTCGTTTTGAACTTCAATTAAATATATGCTGCTTTTAATACGTGCTGAGTTAGTAAGTTATCTGTGATTTTGATATTGTAGAAAACAATAATTTTGTTGATGTATTATCATGTTAAAGGTTGCGTTAAAGGCATTAGCTAATATAATTTTGGGTAGGATCAATGATGGTAGTAAGTGCCGTGCCATATTTGCATTGCATTATATATATATATATATATATATATATATATTAGCACCCGCTGAATAACATTTTGGAAATTTTGATAATCATAATCAGTTATAATTTCCGTCTTCTTGCCTCCTATCTTTTCTGTCTATATCTGATCGTGATATTGTAGCTCGACAAGCTGAAATAGAGCTTCAAGTGTTAAAGCATGAGTATTATAATATCAAAGCGGCATTACGATATTGCTTGACTGAAGTCACACTGATTTTTAATTATGTCGACAAAACTACGGTTTGAAATACTGAAACATGTATCTCCAACATATAACATAAAAACCCGAAAGTGATCAACATGAGAAAAATAATATCTGTGAACAGCTAGCACACAACAAATGAAAATTTTGTATGTACATTATTATTTTTACAAAGAAAGAACAAAATGGAAAAATATATACGGCTGTATAAGACAAACAACACAACATGATTCAAATTTTCAAATCAGCGACCTTGGTTCTTTCAAGGATCAGTGAATCCATCTCGATCAACTTGGATCTGCGAGAAAACAAAGAAGAAAAACCCATTAGAAAATGGAATGATCATGAACAAGACAACACATGAGAAGAGAAAAAGAAAAACAGTAAAATTTAGACGGTACAACAGCTAAAAATGGATAAGAACAACTAAGGAAAGAGGAGAAGAAAATCAAATTTATGTATATTTATCTACATCAAATCTTTACAGCCAAAACAAACAGATAATTCACATGTATGAACAGTAAAATCTGATCACTGTTTTTCATAGATTTTAAGACTGCACCCAAAATCGATACACAGATTTCAAAATCCCTGATTTGAATTAACAATTCATAGCCTAGTACCTAGCCTACAACCTACAATCTAGATACAGTACCATATATCTTAACTACAGAAAATCCATCAAAATTTTACAGTCAAAATCAAATAGCGTATACAGTGTAATCCATTTCGAAATCCACTATTTTTCATGCACTAGAAAACCAACATAGAATCAATGCAGTTTCCAATCTCTGAATTCGATTTAACAATTCATAGCCACAAAAATCTACATATACAAGTTTGATCAGAAGCCCTTTTGGACAGATCAAAGGGTACCCTGAAATCGATACCAAATCTATAAGGAAATCTCGGTTAAACATCACTCAACATCAACACTTCTATCATGGGTACACATACGATCTGAAAATGGAAAAGGAAATCAAAAACCAATGGCCTATGAATTGATAACTGAGTTACCTATTTTGAGCTAGGAATAGACGTGGTTCTCATCTAAAATCTAAGGATACTATAAATAGACCTTCAAGCAGAAGTGTTTCATACACCCCAAAGCCACACAAACAAACACGGCTGAAAGTAAAACCTTATTCGGAATTCAGAAAATCAAATGGATATAATTCAGTAATGAAATCATAAAGGGAAACTTAGCTTATTCGAAGAAGCTTCGCTCATCATGGTGCTGGAAGTAGAAGTGGCGTTGAGGGTTGACGATAGTTCGCTTAAGGGTAAATCGAGGGCTTGGGCGGATCGTGGGCGGAGGTCGAAGGGGGTTTAGGCCGATTGAGTTGAAGAGGGAGGAGGGAAGCTCGGAGGGAGGGGTGCGACGCCACCAAACCTCGACGGACTGGAAGAAGAAAAGGGGTCTAGGGTTAGTTTTTTCTGGCTTAGGGTTTCGATCTGGAAAAATTTGGGGAGGCGGCTAAATGAATGGGAAAAGGAACGGGTTAGGGTTTTTAAACCAAGCGGGTTGGATTATTTTGATGGCCCGGCTATTGAAGGTAGAAGCCCAATTTTATTTTTAATTTAATTTAAGTTTAAATAATTTAATTCGTCGAATTGTTTTTACGGTTTCTCACTCACACGTAATCGGATTTACGCACGGTCAATTCCGTTGGGATCGCAGGGACGAGACCTACTCAATGACACTGACGGGGAGTCAATTGGACGCAGTTGAAAATTCAAGAAATTCTGAACGTCCGATTGTGTTGAAATGGAACAAACAAGTCAACCGTCGACCAGAACAAACTCTGGTGAGTTAATTCTCACACCTTCTGAAATTCTGTGAAGTGGTAAATTCACATTAAAATATAATTTACCTTTAAAAATATAAATTGATTGATTGGTTGCTGTTGGCTGATTATTGGTTGCTGTTATCTGTAGATGATTGAATTTATTTCATATATTGTTATGAAATGTTTAACGAGCTGTGATGCAGGGCAGAACAGGTTGGAGGGATCCGACTGGATTCCTCAAATATTTTATCTGTTGTTTGTTTGTTTATATCGTTGATATTTGAACTGATTGAACCCCACATGGTTGAAAACCTGTTTTAGTGTGATGGTTGAACAAATAACCACCCGTGTTGTGTTTAGAATCAACCGACAGTGTTGATTTGGTAATTGGCAGTAAATGGCCTAGAATGTGTTGTTTAAGCCGTCGGTTCTACCGTTCGGTAAATCAACGCAGTTTTAAGGTTATAAATTATTTTATAACTGAATTGAAGTTTTTCAGTCGTTTTATATTAATAATTAAATTAGAAATTTAGGATTAAATATTTCAATCAAGTTTATAAAGAATTTTTATACATAGCTTATGTAGCAAAATCGTATGGTGTAAATAAGTTGTAAAGTAGAAAATCCAAGAATTCACCTACGGGTGGGTAAAATAGATATAGTTATTTTTAAACAATCAAATGGTGATTTTTAAATTAAATAAGTTGATTGATTAACTTAGAACGGGTTTTAATCCAAGTTGCCGACAAGATTTGTAAATGAGACCTATATGTAAATGTGAAGTATGAAATAAGGTTTTACTTAATGTTTTAAATTAAGTAAAGTGAATTCAAATAGAATAAAATTCCAAGGGAAATAATGTATAAGGTTAGTAATGGACTGAGATGTGGTTATTAAAAGGAGTTTTCAAAACCAAAACGACGATGACTGAAATAAGTGTATTAAGCGAACATGGTAATTGAAATAAGGATTTACAACCAAAAAGGGAATTCACAAGATAGTTCGGTTTTAAATATTTGTAATGGATGCTTGGAAATCAAGTCCAAGTTAAAAAGAGCCTTATTTTAAAATAAGGGATAAACAGTTTTTAGTTATAAAATCCAAGGCGGGGTTCATTATGGGTGCTCGAATAAATGGAAGCAAATCATTGGATGAGGGATTTATATTTTGTTATAAGCGAAATGATGTTTTAAGTAAAAAGTTATTCGTTAGTGAATATTTACTTAATTAAGGAAATTAAGTAAAAAGATTATGTGACGAGGATTTCAATTGTAAGTTAAAGGTTTTTAAAACCAGGTTGGAAATCAAAAAGGGGGAAATGAGGTATAATGGCTAAGTGACAAGCGAATATTATTCTGAGATAAGGACGTTGTCGATCAAGGTCTGAGAGGTAAATAGAATACCCCAACTTGAACGGCTTCATTGTTATCGAGGAATGGTATTAGCTTGGAACGAGCGAAAGGTATCGTGATTGGCGTGATGTCCCATATGGGAAGTATTGGAAATGAATACGAGATTTTGGGAACATAAATGTAAATAAGAAATATTTGGTTTAAAGTATAAGTCAACATTTACTTGGTAATGTGTTAATACCATTTAAATATATTTTTATATACATATATATATATTGAGATGTTAAATAAGGAAGAAAAAGGGAAAGGGTTTTAAAGAAATAAGAATATTGTTTTCAATATTATATTGAATATTTGTTATTCAATTAGAATTGATCGAATACAGTATTTGAGGTAGAGTTAATCAAACATAGTTATTCAGGCAGAATTTCCATTGCGTACGACTGCTAGCGTAATTCGCAGGGCTGCAGATAGCCTACGGCAGTCGGATGTTTCCTGAGGGAATCAGGCGTAACCATTGTGATAGCTACGATCTAGAGTCAAGAGATTGAAGTTAAGTCGAATATTAAAGTTGTTTAACGATTTTGTTAAATATATTTTAAAGAGACCAATCATGCCAAGTACTGAATCAGTGAAATCATTTCATTGACACATTTGTTCTTTGATAGTTAAAACACCGACTATCAAACATGACCAATACAATTGTTGGTATGGAAAGACCGGGATCGAATTTATATTCGAAAACCATTCCGACCAACAAATACGTGAAGACGTCTTTTGAAGACGGAGCAAGTGAAGACCGTGGATATTCATAAGCGGAAGGACTACTGGTCCAATCTCTCTGGCTTGCAACCAGAGTTATTTGGTTTGTGATTCTGTCGTGGTTGAAATCCACGGGTTGCAAGGACTACTCGCTACTGATCCTTGGGGTGATTCCTAAAAGGATGCGGTAGGAGGGTGCCTTCGGTTCATCCTGTTCCTGGATGACTTGTATGGACGAATGTCTGACAGAGTATTTCCAAAGGGGTCACGTACGTTGATTTCTTCAAACGTGCGATAGTGGTTGGCGAGGAATGGCCGTTCTCCTAGCTTAACTTCTAGAGTAATTTTGTGGACGTCAATTAGTGATGTCTGATGGATCCGACGATGTGGCATTCAAAGTGAATGATGGCCAGAATGTTCGAAGAGATGGTTTCTAGCCTCAAGCCTCTTCAACCAGAAAATGACAAAAATCGGGCAGGCAGCATGGCTATGTGGGTTGCTCCCATTAGGGTGTATAATCACCTATCTAGAGAAATTCTTTTTGCTTCTTTAATCTATATTCGATGTTGTCCCTTTACGGGAGACGGTGGTTTGAGCCCAACCGTCGGTGGTATACATTCAATACACTCAAGCGAAATGAGTGGTCGGTCATGTGAGGGTCGGGTTGCAAGACGTTCTTGTTGAACCCAGTGTATTCGCCTTTAGAGATACACGTGCGGAAGGTGGTCCCATACCTTGTCAAGTTGGAAATCAATATCCAATAAGCGCCCGCGGTTTTGATTGTATACTATATATGGGGAGCGTGAGATGCAAGTGTTCCTCTAGATTGATATTTATTTGTATTAGACATTATGATAATATCAGTTCAAGTTATGGTTTTCAAAAATGGTTTGGGTTATAGTAAGGTAAAAACCGTCCGTGTTTATGTGTGGGCTGGTCTTACTATTATCCTTTTGTTTCATAAAGGATTTTTCAAAGTTAAACAAGTGTGTGTTATGTGAATTTATCACTGATAGTATCCCAGACTGACCCAGTGTATTTTGTTTTAAATCAAATGTGCTCGGGTCAGACCGAGTATGTTCCAGGTTAGGTTTTGCTTGGAGTTTCAGGTACTAGAAGCAGGTGGCTTCACCGCTAGTATATAAAGCTATTATTCCACTGTGATTGATATATGCTGTACTCTGATGATTGGTATGTATATACAGTTTTTGTATAAAGGATTTGTGATATTGTATTTTATTCGTTCCGCTGTGAGATTCTGACGTAGTGTTCTTCTTCTCTCTTCTATTCTAATATTTCTTTCTTTCTTATCTTACCCTCTAAATTCTTTCTAAACTATCCAATGTTTTCGATGCTTGGAGGATCGGTATAAGATACAGTAATGGTATTTATGTCGATTTTCGGGGCCGAAATCCTTGGGTCGTTACAAAATATATAGAAGTATTTTTGAAAGAATTTGAATTGAAATCGTTTTAAATGGATTTTGGAAGTAACAAGGCACTGAACTCACTTCAGTCGCTGGGAAATAATTCTGGTAATGACTGCAGCATCATTAGTATTCATTTTTGGGATCCTAAGTAATAGACAGCGACCATAGTGAAATTTGTAATACAAATTTGTTTTAAAAATTGAAATGTTTTGAATTTGCAATGACTATAAATATATATTTGTACGATCTAAAATTGATTTGAAGCAAAAACTGGGAATTCGAATTCTGAAATTTAAATTTAACTTGTGCAAGTTAGATGGATTGAAATAGTGAAAGTGAATCTAATGGATTATAATTTAACTTAAGTTAAATAAAATTGGATTGGATAAGAAAAAATATCGAGTCGAATTGAATATAAAAATTGAGTTGTAAATAATTTTACTACTGAGTTGTGAATTTTTAATGGAATCAACTTCAATGTTAAATATATATGAAGAATGAAAATAAGTTATGTAACTTATAAATAGTAAATTAAATGAGAATCCCGATATGGGATGAAAAGTTTAATTTAGTTGTATGAATTAAACTTGTAAAAAGGAAGTGTATGAATTTGGATTTAACTTGAGCTAAGTTAAATTGAAATGGATATGAAATGATATCAAATCAAATTGCCAAATAGAGAATGAAATTTGAACTTAAGTGGAATATTTGATGATTTCAGATAGTTGAAATTCTCAAGCTATATTTTAACCCAATCTAATTTACATTAAAATATAAGAGGATGTGGTTGAATTTTAATAATAAAACGAAGTTTAAACATATAGTTAAAATATAATTAAAAACGAGTTCGCCGCATCACAGTAGTTCTTAATTTTACGATTTGAACTTCAATAGAGTATGTAGGATTCAATATAAGTCAGAATCTTTGATACAAGAATCATTTGGATTTATTGGATCATAATCCCTAATAGAATAGAAAAATCGAGATTTACATTTGGTTGATTTTGAGTTATGTAAAAATCAAATTTCTAGAAAAATTGTGGTACGGTAGTTTTTAAACCATAATGATTTATTTAATAAAATGGAAGGATTTTATGTGAACATAATTTGGATTTCCATGAATAAAATATAGTCTTGAGTTATTAAATAAATTTGAACTCATGTGAATTAAATGGATAGATTTTTGGAATAAAAATTGGATTTTGAATTATAGAATGAAGATGACTAGTTAAAGAAGCTAATTAGTTATAGAAATGTATGGATAGAACTTAACTTCGTTAAGTACATTGGATTGATGAATCAAAATTGAAAATTTAATATGAAACTTAGGTTATAAATATAATTCGACCTAATTGTAAGAAAATAAAAATGTGTTTGAACACATTGATTCAAACTAAAAGTGAATGAAATAAATGAATTACTTAGTAAATTAATTAGTGAATTGAATACGGGAAAAAATATCAAAGATTCGATTTTTTTTGAACTCAATTGGAATTTCATATGTATATATTAAACAGGTATGTAATGGAAGCAAATGGAAATAATAAAATTAAATGCTTGGCAATAAGGTACATGTTTACATTATAATTGGGTTTGATGATTTTATAAGCCCATTCGGCAATCCGCTTGGCTTCTTGATCTTCTTTTGGAATGGAAAGGGCCTAGAGCGGCATTTGTAGTTGTACCGATTGAGTCGTACAAATAAGGTGTTAGCAAAAAATTTCGAAAATTTAAAGGGTTATAATTTTTTTAAGAAAAATTGATAACTAAAAATTGACTTGTCGATTGTATATGGATTTTGAAACCAGATTGGTTAGTAAAACATATAATGAAACAATGAAGTTGATAAATTTATTTGGAATCAATTAAAATTAGCTAAAATATAAGTGACTATCTTACTAGCCGAATAACACCAAATTTGCATAGAAATTTGTCGTTTGTCGTAAATGAGAGTGAATAAATTAATTCCGGATCAACTTGATTGAATGTTAATGTATGTGTATGGTATATGGATTGAATGTAAATGAATTGGTTGTAAATCATTATAACTAAACAATGTGAGTATATATGGTGTATAATCTAAATAAAAGGACGTACATACCAAATTTGAAATAAATAACCAAATATCAGGGCTTGTATTAGCATATACATGTTAAATAAACATGATATGCCGTGTTTGATAACGAATCCATGTGTTTAGCTATTTAAATGAATGAAAGTTATTAAAATTTCATATATTTGAGAATTACATGTTTAAATTGAGTAAGTACAGGTACCAAAAAACTATTTGGCTTGATTTTGGTTGCGTTGATAGCATAATTATTAAGAGAACTCACTTAATAACGCTGATATAAGGTACGCCTACGCAAAAATATCAAATTAGAATATATGAACTATTTCCCGACCGTGTGGGTCGATGTATATTTTTTATCTCTTTGGTCATATTGCAAAAGCTCCTCCATACAGAAGAGACTTTGTCGAAATTTTCCAAAAATTTAGGGAGTTAAAAAACCTTTTTTTTTTGAAAATTTTTGTAAGCTAAAAAGATCATTTTTAAATTGGGTACAATTTAAAGGATTTTTAATTAGAAGCGGGAAAACAATTATTTACGTAATAGTTAAAGATTCAATATGAAATAAGAGGATGTAGAAATATGAATCTCGAAGAACATAAGTGGGTTTTTAAAAGATTAGAAGGTGGATAGCATTTTTCCAGCCTTAGCAAATTCGGGGACGAAATTCTTTTAAGGGAGGAGGAATGTAACGACCCAGATTTTTAGTCATTTAATTTTGAATATTTAAATTTGTTTTAAATGTTGAATTGGAAATATAAATGGATTCTAACATGGAGTTTATTGAATTAAATAGTGGAATATGTTTTGATTTCGAATATATCAAATTATCGTTATACGGAGACGAGAAAATAATTGAATTTTAAGTTAAGAATGAATTGAAATGATTCTAATGATTTATATAAATTCTAGCTGAATTAGAATTAAGTTAGTACAGTTTTAAAAATGGAAATTTAATGATTTTAGTTATTTTTGAAATCGTCGATTTAATTGATGCGTTGAAATAACCATTTTTCAAATGACCACGGATTTAAATGAAACTAATTTTATTAAATCCATAATGATTGATTATTGCTAAATTTCAAATTTCGTATCAATGAGAGTTATTATGTGAGCGTGCGTAATTCGAATGTGTATTAAATAATGATTTATGATTTAAAATAGTATTTTAATTTCAGATGGTTTCGGAACGATGGAATCAGTTTCATTGGGTTTGAAACATTAAACTATAGCAGGACGTCAATTTTCATCAATATTGAATTACATATGTGATCTTATGAATTGGAAAAGTTCAAAAGAAAAAAAAACGCGTGAATATAATAGAATATAATATGTAAAAATCTTCTCTATATAATTCCTATCCCCCTCTCAAACCTGTTCACGGTCAAAAATTGATATAGGAAAAAATAATTTTGTCAGCGAAGTCGCGAGGCAGCATTGTGTGCTGTAGCGAGGCAACATTGTGTCAGCGAAGTCGCGATGGGTAGTTGAGGTTCGAGGGTGCTACAGTGGTAACGTTTGGGGAGGGTGCTTTCTTGGTTCTTATAGCTACAAGGGAGGATCAAATTCAGTACAAGAAGAAGAGAGCGGGGATTACGAGGGTGAGGAGGTTGGTTCTGTTTTTTAAATCCTAGAGCTAATTCGAAGTCGTGAATTCTTAAACTGGATTTGGAGGTAATTAAGCAAATTAATATAATAATTTAAATAATAAATGTTGTTTTATTGTGAATAAACTAGTAACGATTATATCCATTTCATACGAAATCAAATTAAGGTGAAATGAATAATATTGAATTCGTATTATCATCAACTACACATGGGAATCTGGATTGGGATAGATTACGATTAAAACCAAGGTGAGTAAATCTCACTCAGATTTTGTATTTAAAATTGTTTTTGTCGTTAAAAATAATTGTTGGTTATTTGGATGCATTGATAAAATTATTATCACTGGATGTATTATATATATATATTAGTTATATTTAGGCTTGGTTGTTGGATATTTCCCGCATTTTTTTGCGGATGAGACCCTATTCACCTTGCATAATAGTGGATGACCTTCTATACCGCGATATCAAGCCTTGAAGCGGGATTGGTATTATTTATTTTGATTAACATTTGTGGATGCAAGGAAAACAGGTGGGAGGGATCCAACCGGATTACTCAACATTTATATTATTATTTTTCATATATAATGTGATATGATGTGATAAATAATTTGTGATAGATTATTATGTGTTTGGATGTTAAATAGCGCCGCCCCTAAATTTTAGCATTTGAATGTCATACAATTTATTCAAATGAAAAAGGAAATTTTAGGATATATATAAAATATTTAAAAGGAAATTTATTTTTTCAAACAGAAGTTGAGTCTCAAATGGAAATATAAACTTGTTTAATAGGTTAAACAAGGAGTTAATTTATAAATGATGTTTATAAATGAAGTAAAATAATTGTCATTGAATAATTTATGCATATAAATTCCACTGTGAATTTAAAAAGGGAATTTGAAATCGATTCGAAGGGAAACAATGAGTTTTATTCCAAAGTTTGCAATGTAAATGGAAAAGAAATAAATCTAGAAGGATTTATAAATGGGAACTGACTATGTTGAATTTTATAAAAATGTTTTTTTTCAAATAGGATATTTGAATTTTATTTAGCAGAAACTATAATTTAAAAATTAAATATTTTAAAAAACTAATATTTCAATATTCAAAGTATGAAAATAAATTCTATGTTTGTAGGTCTACTTTGTGACTAGGCCACCCAAAGTCTGAATGAACGTGATCATGTATATTAGAAGATTAAGGATCATGCCTACTCAAAGGGTAGAAGCTTGGTCAAATGATAAACATACATAACTAAGTTGGAATCGTCTTCATTCATCGGATCGAACCGAAGAGAAGGCTTACGGGTCGAACGGGAGACTAAGCTTAGGGGTCGAATGGATTCAAGGACCTTCGGGTCAGTTTTCATAGGGTCGAATGAATTCGACCAGACCCAATGTCGACCTGTGTATTGCATGGGTTAACTTCCCATTATATCTACCATCTTCTACATGATCAGATACATGACATGTATTGCGACCCACTAACTCCACAAACCTTAATCCACTAACCTGCTACAATGTCAGATGTAGTGGCACGTCACATAATCATTCCCGCTTTGTTTCAGAGATCCGACCCTATAAATACAAGGACCCGAGAATGAATGAGGGACTTTTTCCACTTGAATTTCTAAACACTCTATATCACAACTGCCATTGCCATTCGACCCGCACCCTGTTTCATTCATTTCGAGTGTAATTCCATAGATTTGAGAGGAAATCAATTGTATTCGAATGTTTGAGTGATTCAAAGCATTGTATTTGTATTTCTTTGCCGTATATAAGAAGTATAAAGTGGACGTAGCTCATTAACGCTGGGCCACTATAAATCTCATGTGTTTCCTTGCTTTTGCTTGCTTATAATTTATATTTCTTCGTTATTCTCTTCAAAATCTAGTTAATTCGGTGTTAGTACCATTTTTTGGTCTAACATTTTGGTGCTTTCACTGAGAATATTGAATTCTCAGCTTTCGTGATTATTAGTCTACTATTTGGATCACTAAGTCCGAAGAAATAATCCATTTTTTCATCACTTTCGGCATCTTCAATGATTTCAGCAAGTTTGATTACCATGGATTCGAGAAAAGATAGGAACCAACAAGCTTCTCAAAGAAACGAAGTTAATGAATAATAACAAACTGGCCTGCAAGTTGAAGCAGCGACGCAGGCCCCTGGGTCGAGTGTACCCGAGTTGAATTCGACCCGACCCGGTCAGGGTAATTATGGAGATGTTGATACCATTGCCAACCACCCTCCTCCTTTAGCACCTCTTTTGTCAGATTACTTTGCACATTTACTCTCTAGGTTGGAAGAGAATAATGCAACGCTAGGGGATCTGAGATAGGATAACGCTGCCATCCGGAATTATATGAATGCAATGACTAGAAAGATAGAGGGGTTTCGCCGACAAAGGACACCGTCTCCTACCCATCGCCAAGTAGTAGAAGATTCATCTTCTTTTGAGGAGAATGAATGCCATCCACGTCAAAGGAGACCTCTTGAAAGGCCTGAGAATCTTCAGCAACTACGATTCGGTTCACTGGGTTCCCAAGAGGATGCAGTAGTCCGTCTCGGTCCCAATGATCCCAGCCTAGCGAAACCTATGTTATTGCCAATGCGTGGATCCCACGTCCTTCCTAGAGACTGTAACACCCCGTAATTTTTGCAACACTAAAGAGAATAAGTTAAATAGTAATTAAATTAATATTCTGAATAAAGGGTAACAGACTGCTACATTGCGTCCGTCTCGAAATTTTGGTCAAGATAGACATTTGGTTTGCGTAAAACGGACACCGTATGAAGAAGTTATGAAGGCTTGAAGTTTGTATACATGCAAGATAATTATATATATATATATGTATATAGGGACTAGGAATTCAAAATATTAGTTCAAATTTCAAAAACCCCTTAGACAATAAATTTCCCGCCCCAGGGGTGTCGATCCCATAAGGGTGGTCGACCCCCTAGGGCTGAGGTGGCAGTCGATTTCTGGGGGCTGGCAGCTATAAATAAAGGTCCATTTCTCTTGTTTTCTTCATTGGAAATCAATGGAAGCCAAATGCTTCCTGTGCCTGAACTGAAACGAATCCTTTTCTTTTACAACAATAAACTAAGAGCTAATCAGTTAGAGATTCACGTATAGATCTGAGATTCAACACCAACAATTTCTCTTCTATCTTCTAAAATCCAAACACTGTGAGTTTAGTTACTTTTAGATTTAAATGATTAAAAGTAAAACGTGATATGACTGGATTTGGATCTGTTATAAATTGTGAATCTATGATATTCTTGGATCTTAAACTTTATCATGCTAGATCTATCTTTATAGATCTAATTCACTTATGGTTAATTTGTCATGTCACATTTGTGGATCTTGACCCTCATTTATGTCTGTGGTTAATATGGATCTGTCGTTATTTGGGAAGCTAAATCCTTGTTTAGATCTAATTCTCTATCTAGATCATCTTGTACCTATCATGTTGTGGTTAATTTAGATCTGTCATTAATTGACATGTGAATCCTTATTTAGATGTATTCATGCCTACTATGACATCCTTAGTATGTTAGATCTAGTTTTATTATTACATGTTCACTAGA
Organism: Allium sativum; assembly: GCA_030737875.1. Classification (NCBI taxonomy): domain Eukaryota; kingdom Viridiplantae; phylum Streptophyta; class Magnoliopsida; order Asparagales; family Amaryllidaceae; genus Allium; species Allium sativum. Next base: position 919,077,038 of record CM060922.1, read on the forward strand.
TCTATTTTTATATGTCCACCTTATCGCTATGCCAATTACATGTTTATGTCCTTTTGTTAGAAAAATCACTATGGTCGTGTAACAACCCAGGTTTTTCTAACCATTTGATTTGATATTTAAATTTGGTATAAATATTGATTTTGAATTTAAATGCTTTGAATTTAATAAAATTGAATATTATATTTGTTAATTAATATAAATAATAATTTAATTTCGAAATAGTCGAAATTGGCCGAATTTGCAATATTATGTGATTTGGTAATATGAAGAGATTTACTTAAGTTATATTTGATTTTATTTACAATTTTGTTTATAAGCGTTGTTTGAACGTTTAAATTTTAATTTTAATTATATAACGAGCTGCAGCGGCGCGGTAGTTCGCAATACGGCGTTTTGAATTTTAATTGGTCGTACAGGATCCGATATAAGTCGGATTTCTGTGAAATGAGAAACGTTAGGACCATATTGATGATAATTTTCATATGAAAGAGAAAAATTCAGATTTCGTGTTATAGTTTGTTATTTATGGCCAAATCAAATTTTCAAATAGTCGCTGTGGAAATCGTTATTTAAAATATACGAGTTAAAATGGACGTTTTGCAAACGGACTCAGATTTCGACGAAATCAGTTTCATTGGGACCGTATCGCTAAATTATTGTATGGTGTTGAATGGAGTGGCAAACCGATGTCGTATGTGCCCACGGTAGCCATAAACGCTCGTTCATTTTCTATAACGCGAATTAAATTAATAAAGAGAGATTTGAGGGTAATTTGAGCAGATGATCAAATTAGGTCGCGAAACCAATTCCATTGAGTTTGTATCATCGATTTTAGTCAGGATAGGTATATAGTTTGTAATTTTTGAAGATCGGTTAAATTGGTGTTCGAAATGGCAGTGTGGTACGCGTAAAAATAGCCTACCGGGGAAACAGTCTCAGAATGCGACGAGACTGGTGCCGTTGGGTTCGTATTGAATTTTTTTTGTAGGATTTCAAAGTTTCAAATTTATTTGATTTAGCTAGTGACCGTGAAAAATTAAAATGCGTGTTTATTCCTGGTTTTATAAAGGAAAATTTTCCAAATGAAGTCGGAATTCGACGAAACTTGTCCCATTGAGACCGGAATACCTTTTTACATTAAGATTGGTTTTTTTATCAGAAGACAGAGGTCGTTTGTGGTGGTTTTGATGTGTTACTTCACGACGAAGTATCGTTTAATAATAAATTAATAAAAAAATTAAAATAATATAATAAAAAAATTTATATTTTCTCCTATATAATATCACCAGAGGCACCCTAATTCCCAAATCGCTGCCTATTCCTTTTTCTCTCGTCTAAAGCAATTTCTTCACTTAAATGCCCAACTTTTAATTCAAACAATCCCACTAAAAAAATCCTATAAATTCAAATATTATGCGAATGGGATACTGCTAGTTTAATGCTTGGTCTAGGGTAAGTTTGATGTTGTTCGATCAAGTATTAGGTGGGCAAAATGAAAAGAGTTGCTTTATGGGTTACTATGGAAGTCGAGTTCGGTTTTTGGAGGCGTGAGGTTTCAATAGTTCACCGGAGGGGACAGCGTTAGGTTGAGGTGAAGCTGGAGGGACGGCGGAGGTGTTGGTGTGGGACTGGTGGGGTCCGGTGTTAGGAAGGGCCCACGGTGAAGGTTTAAACGAAGAGGGGTTGTAGTTGTTTTGTTCAAAGCGGTTTTCGGTTTTCAAGGGCGTGGAGGATCTGTAGTTCACCAGAGGTGACCGGGTTTAGTTGAGATCGAAGCCAGAAGGACAGGGTTGTCATGGTGGAGGTCCGGTGGTCTCCGGCCAACCGGAGGCGGAGCAGTAAACGGTTGAACGGAGGTGTTTCAGTGGGTAGGTTGGTGGATCTTGGTTCGATTTGTTTGGGATTGGGTGTCGAACCTGAGGCGTTGGTCTTAGGGAGGGTCCTGAGGCGTCAGCAGATGAAGTGGAGCCCGGTCTGGTGGTCGGAGTGATGATCGATGATGGGTTTTGTGATCTAAATTGTGGGTTAAAGCAGAAAGAAGAGTAAAGGAAATGGGTTTTTGTGAGAAGAAAAAAAGGTATCGGTTTGGAAAAAATAAATAAACAGAAAGGTGGACAACGAATATTCCAGTGAGGAAGCATTCAACGATCGGACTAAGGAAATGTATTACCTGTGTAATTCAACGTTGACTAGGATTTGGTAAAAACTAATGGTCATTATAATAATAAAATGGTTTAAATTGAAAATCAAACCAGTTGTTGAGGAATGTGATTTCAAGCAAAAAGGTCCGACCTTAGTTTTGGATTTCGAAAAGTTTATTACACCTTAACGTTTATAATGGTAATTAAATGTTAAAAATATAATTAGTAAATTTAAATAATTTTTAATTTATACTAAATATTGTAAGTTGTGAAATTTTGTCGTTCGTGAACAGAATTTGACAAACCAACTGCCGATGAGTTCGTATCGACGGTGCCAACATATATGAACTGGAATGAAGTGATTCAAAGGACGCTGGAATTTTATATAGTTTTAAATGTCAGTTTAAAACTGTGTAAATCAACGCATCAGCATCAGAAACAAAACAGGTGAGTTAATTCTCACACCTTCTGGGATCCTGTGATGTGGTAAATTCATATTAAAATATAATTTACCCTTAAAAATGATAAATTGGTTGATTGGTTGCTATTGGTTGTTTATTGTCTGATTGATTGCTGTTATTTAAATTACATCATTTGAAATTTACTTCATACATAGTTATGAAATGTTTAACAAGCTGTGGTGCCGGGAAGAACAGGTTGGAGGGATCCGACTGGATTCCTCAAATATTATATATGTTGTTTGTTTCTTTTATATCGTTGATGTTTGAACTGATTGAACCCATATGTTAGAAAAACCTGTTTTTAATGTGATGGTTGCATGGATATTCACCCGTGTTGTGTTTAAAATCAACCGACAGTGTTGATTTGGTAATTGGCAGTGAATGGCCTAAAATGGGTGTTTTAGACGTCGGTGTTACCGTTCGATGAAACGACGCAACTTTAAAGTTATAAATTATTTTATAACTGAACTGAAGCTGTTCAGTTATTTTATACGAGAAAATTAAATATGAATTGATAAATAAATATTTTTGTCGATTTTATAAAAGGATTAAAATACAAGTTTCTAAACTTAACGAACGGAGAAAATATTAGTTATCTTTGATTAACTATAATTCAAAGTAATTCTTCTATCGTTGATGTTAATAAAGTTAATTATTCTTATTTAGTTAAGAGTAATTGAAGTGATGGTTTTAATTGGAATTCAATGGAAAGGTGATTAGTTGGAGTTATGATTTGGTCAAGGAAGACGATAAGACTGTAAAAGGGATGTATAATCAAAATGTTCAAATAAAATTGTTAAATGAAATTCGTAAGTGAACATAGAGTGTTAAATAAGATTTCTTTTTCTAAGTGGTTAAATTGAGTAGAGGTAAATGCAATTAAAGGAAAATTTTAAGAGAGATGAAAATAAAATGGAATATGGTAATGGTATTTAAGTTGAAATATAAGGAGTTGTTTAATCTTGTATAAAGGAATCAAGCGAGGTATAGCAAGGGTTTTTTTAAACCAAACGATAACTTTGAAAGGTTAAATAATGGTTTAAACGAAACATTACAATTGGAATAAAAGATTTCAAAGGCAAGGGGGAACACATATAGTGATTCTGGTTAAAGGCTGGTAAAGGGGATTTATTAAACCCAAAGGTTATAGGTGGAATTGTGGTTTAAGATTTAAAATGTGTTTTAGTGAAAACTTACTCAATTAAGGGAATTAAGTAAAAAGGGATTATTAAACGATGATTTCAAATATGAGAAATGGTTTATAAAACCCGACTTGAAATCAAGGTGGTAACAGATTTAATATAAGGGTTTAAGTTATAAACTAATATTATTCTGAGATAAGAACGTTGTCGATCAAGGCATGAGAGGTAACTAAAATACCCTAACTCAGATGGAGTATTGAAGATCGTAGATCTTCATAAGCGGAAGAACCACTAAGATTCTCTGTCTTGCAAGCAGAGATAAACTGTGATTCTGTCGTGGTTGGAATCTACGGTTTGCAAGGACTTCTCGCTACTGATCCATGGGGTGATTCCTATATGAGTTGCAGTAGGAGAGTGCCTTCGGTTCATCCTGATCCTGGATGACTTGTATGGACGAGTGTCTGACAGAGTATTTCCAAAGGAGTCACGTATATTGCTTTTCTACAAACGTATCTCTGTTGATGGCGGAGAAGGTTGTACACCTTCTTTGGCTTAACGCTCAGAGTATTTTTGTGGGAATCAACATTTGGTGATATCTGGCGGATCTGACGATGTGATATTCAAAGTGTATGGTGGCCAGATGTTCGAAAGGAATTCTAGCCTCAAGCCTCATCAACCGGGAAATGACAAAAATCGGGCAGGCAGCATGGCTATGTGGGTCGCTCCCATTAGGGTGTATGATCACCTATCTAGAGAAATTCCATTTGCTTCTTTAATCTATATTAGATGCTGTCCCTTTTCGGGCAGGCGGTTGCTGATCCCAACCGTCGGTGATATACATTCGATACACTCAAGCGAAATGAGTGGTCGGTCATGTGAGGGCCGGGTTGCAAGACGTTCTTGTTGAACCCAGTGTATTCTCCTCTAGAGATACACGTGCGGAAGGTGGTCCCATACCTTGTCAAGTTGGAATCCAATATCCAATAAGCGCCCGCGGTTTTGGTTTGTATACTATATATGGAGAGCGTGAGATGCAAGCGTTCCTCTAGATTGATATTTACTGTATTTAGACATTATGATAATATCAGATCAAGTTATGATTTCAAAAATGGTTTGGGTTATAGTAAGGTAAAAACCGTCTGTGTTTATGTGTGGACTGGTCTTACTATTATCCTTTGATTTCAGAATGGATTTTCCAAAGTTAAACAAGGTGTGTGTGTTGTGAATTTATCACTGATAGTATTCCAGACTAACCTGGTGTATTTTGTTTTAAATCAAATGTGCTCGGGTCAGACCGAGTATGTTCCAGGTTAGGTTTCGCTTGGAGTTCAGGAGCTAGAAGCAGGAGGCTTCGCCACTAGTTATATAAAGTTGTTTCCGCTGTGTCTGATATATGTGTACTTTGATGATTGGTATGTATATGCAGTTCTTTGTATAAAGGATTTGTTATATTATATTTTATTCGGTTCACTGTGAGATTCTGATGTGTTCTTCTTCTTTCTTCTATTCTAATATTTCTTTCTTTCTATTCTCACCCTCTAAATTCTTTCTCATGACAATCTGGGGGTTCGATACTTGGGTTTTTGGCAAGCGATACGGGTATATGTATTGTTGTCGAAAACTCGAGCGTCGAGCATTTTTCCCTGGGTCGTTACAGTGGTATCAGAGCTATTGGTTTAAAGATAACCTTGGCTCTGTGGTGTAACTCAATAGAGATGGGGTTAGCAATGCCCTAGATTGAGTTTGTGTATATATATATACGAGAGAGCGTATTTGTATTTTGATATAAAATTATTTTTGAAAATTTATTTTCGCCTAATTTATTTTATAATAAAATAAAGGTAGAGGTTATTATAGTATGTGCAAATAGATTGAATTGTTAATGTTGATTTGAATGATGTGTTTGAATTGTGTTGTTGATTGTCTGGATATAAACCTGAGCCTGAATAAACTTGGTTGAAAACCAGTGTGAAATAAATAATTGAATAAATCAATCCAGATAAAATAAATTTGAATGGATAATTAAAGAAATAAAGGAAGTGATTATGAATAATTATAACCTTGTATGGATTGAATTGTGTGTGAATGGGTTGATATGAATGGTATGGATATTTGAACATGATTAACATTTGTTTAATGACTGATGGAATTCATTTGAGTTGAGAACAGGTGCAGAAGTGTAAATTCAGCTTTAAAACCCAGCCGAGAGGATTCTGAAGTTAACTGAATCCAGTTGGCATGCTAATTAAGCCAGTTGAATATAAATTATCGTATAATAACGCTCGCAAAAAGGTACGCCTACGAAAATATGAAGTTTTTGGTTTTTCTTTGGAGTTAGAGTTTGGATTTTTGATTTTTCTGACCATGAGAGTCGGTGTATATATATTTCTTGAACCTGCAATATTGCAGATGTCCTCCGTGCTGGGGAGACTCTGCCGAAATTTTTCCAAAATTTAAGGTATTAGAATTTTTTTGAAAATTTCTAGGAAATTCTTTTATTTGAAATGTATTGGTTTAAAACCAATTTGGATTTATTTTGGAAATAAAAATCGAGTTTTAAATTTAATATTATTATAAAGATAATGGGTTGTGACGCTCTTTCTACCTTAGCAATTTCGAGGACGAAATTATTTTAAGGGGGAAGGAATGTAACAACCCAGGTTTTTCTAACCATTTGATTTGATATTTAAATTTGGTATAAATATTGATTTTGAATTTAAATGGTTTGAATTTAATAAAATTGAATATTATATTAGTTAATTAATATAAATAATAATTTAATTTCGAAATAGTCGAAATTGGCTGAATTTGCAATATTATGTGATTTGGTAATATGAAGAGATTTACTTTAGTTATATTTGATTTTATTTACAATTTTTTTATAAGCGTTGTTTGAACGTTTAAATTATAATTTTAATTATATAACGAGCTGCAGCGGCGCGGCAGTTCGCAATACAACGTTTTGAATTTCAATTGGTCGTACAGGATCCGATATAAGTCGGATTTCTGTGAAATGAGAAACGTTAGGACCATATTGATGATAATTTTCATATGAAAGAGAAAAATTCAGATTTCGTTTTATAGTTTGTTATTTATGGCCAAATCAAATTTTCAAATAGTCGCTGTGGAAATCGTTATTTAAAATATACGAGTTAAAATGGCCGTTTTGCAAACGGACTTTGATTTCGATGAAATCAGTTTCATTGGGACCATATCGCTAAATTATTGTACGGTGTTGAATGGCGTGCCAAACCGATGTCGTATGTGCCCACGGTAGCCATAAACGCTCGTTCATTTTCTATAACGCGAATTAAATTAATAAAGAGAGATTTGAGGGTAATTTGAGCAGATGATCAAATTAGGCCGTGAAACCAATTCCGTTGAGTTTGTATCATCGATTTTAGTCAGGATAGGTATATAGTTTGTTATTTTTGAAGACCGGTTAAATTGGTGTTCGAAATGGTAGTGTGGTACGCGTAAAAATAGCCTACCGGGGAAATAGTCTCAGAATGCGACGAGACTGGTGCCGTTGGGTTCGTATTATTTTTTTTGTAGGATTTCAAAGTTTCAAATTTATTTGATTTAGCTAGTGACCGTGAAAAATTAAAATGCGTGTTTATTCCTGGTTTTATAAAGGAAAATTTTCCAAATGAAGTCGGAATTCGACGAAACTTGTGCCATTTAGACCGGAATACCTTTTTACATTAAGATTGGTTTTTTATCAGAAGACAGAGGTCGTTTGTGGTGGTTTTGATGTGTTACTTCACGACGAAGTATCGTTTAATAATAAATTAATAAAAATATTAAAATAATATAATAAAATTTTTTATATTTTCTCCTATATAATACCACCAGAGGCACCCTAATTCCCAAATCGCTGCCTATTCCTTTTTCTTTCGTCTAAACCAATTTCTTCACTTAAATGCCCAACTTTTAATTCAAACAATCCCACTAGAAAAATCCTATAAATTCAAATATTATGCGAATGGGATACTGCTAGTTTAACGCTTGGTCTAGGGTAAGTTTGATGCTGTTCGATCAAGTATTGGGTGGGCAAAATGGAAAGAGTTGTTGTACGGGTTACTATGGAAGTCGAGTTCGGTTTTTGGAGGCGTGAGCGTTCAATAGTTCACCGGAGGGGACAGCGTTAGGTCGAGGTGAAGCTGGAGGGACGGCGGAGGTGTTGGTGTGGGACTGGTGGGGTCCGGTGTTAGGAAGGGCCCTCGGTGAAGGTTTAAACGAAGAGGGGCTGCTGTTGTTTTGTTCAAAGCGGTTTTCGGTTTTCAAGGGCGTGGAGGATCTGTAGTTCACCAGAGGCGACCGGGTTTAGTTGAGATCGAAGCCAGAAGGACAGGGTTGTCATGGTGGAGGTCCGGTGGTCTCCGGCCAACCGGAGGCGGAGCAGTAAACGGTTGAACGGAGGTGTTTCAGTGGGTAGGTTGGTGGATCTGGGTTCGATTTGTTTGGGATTGGGTGTCGAACCTGAGGCGTTGGTCTCGGGGAGGGTCCTGAGGCGTCAGCAGATGAAGTGGAGCCCGGTCTGGTGGTCGGAGTGACGATCGATGATGGGTTTTGTGATCTAAATTGTGGGTTAAAGAAGAAAGAAGAGCAAAGGAAATGGGTTTTTGTGAGAAGAAAAAAAGGTATCGGTTTGGAAAAAATAAATAAACAGAAAGGTGGACAACGAGTATTCCAGTGAGGAAGCATTCAACGATTGGATTAAGGAAAGGTATTACCTGTGTAATTCAACGTTGACTAGGATTTGGTAAAAACTAATGGTCATTATAATAATAAAATGGTTTAAATTGAAAATCAAACCGGTTGTTGAGGAACGTGATTTCAAGCAAAAAGGTCGGACCTTAGTTTTGGATTTTGAAAAGTTTATTACACCTTAACATTTATAATGGTAATTAAATGTTAAAAATATAATTAGTAAATTTAAATAATTTTTAATTTATACTAAATATTGTAAGTCGTGAAATTTTATCGTTCGTGAACAGAATTTGACAAACCAACTGCCGATGAGTTCGTATCGATGGTGCCAACATATATGAACTGGAATGAAGTGATTCAAAGGACGCTGGAATTTTATATAGTTTTAAACGTGTGTAAATCAACGCATCAGCATCAGAAACAAAACAGGTGAGTTAATTCTCACACCTTCTGGTATCCTGTGATGTGGTAAATTCATATTAAAATATAATTTACCCTTAAAAATGATAAATTGGTTGATTGGTTGCTATTGGTTGTTTATTGTCTGACTGATTGTTGTTATTTAAATTACATCGTTTGAAATTTACTTCATACATAGTTATGAAATGTTTAACAAGCTGTGGTGCAGGGAAGAACAGGTTGGACGGATCCGACTGGATTCCTCAAATATTATATATGTTGTTTGTTTGTTTTGTATCGTTGATGTTTGAACTGATTGAACCCATATGTTAGAAAAACCTGTTTTTAACGTGATGGTTGCATGGATATTCACCCGTGTTGTGTTTAAAATCAACCGACAGTGTTGGTTTGGTAATTGGCAGTGAATGGCCTAAAATGGGTGTTTTAGACGTCGGTGTTACCGTTCGATGAAACAACGCAGCTTTAAAGTTATAAATTATTTTATAACTGAACTGAAGTTGTTCAGTTATTTTATACGAGAAAATTAAATAAGAATTGATAAATAAATATTTTTGTCGATTTTATAAAAGGATTAAAATACAAGTTTCTAAACTTAACGAACGGCGAAAATATTAGTTATCTTTGATTAACTATAATTCAAAGTAATTCTTCTATCGTTGATGTTAATAAAGTTAATTATTTTTATTTAGTTAAGAGTAATTGAAGTGATGGTTTTAATTGGAATTCAATGGAAAGGTGATTAGTTGGAGTTATGATTTGGTCAAGGAAGACGATAAGACTGTAAAAGGGATGTATAATCAAAATGTTCAAATAAAATTGTTAAATGAAATTCGTAAGTGAACATAGAGTGTTAAATAAGATTTCTTTTTCTAAGTGGTTAAATTGAGTAGAGGTAAATGCAATTAAAGGAAAATTTTAAGAGAGATGAAAATAAAATGGAATATGGTAATGGTATTTAAGTTGAAATATAAGGAGTTGTTTAATCTTGTATAAAGGAATCAAGCGAGGTATAGCGAGGTGTTTTTTAAACCAAACGATAACTTTGAAAGGTTAAATAATGGTTTAAACAAAACATTACAATTGGAATAAAAGATTTCAAAGGCAAGGGGGAACACATGTAGTGATTCTGGTTAAAGGCTGGTAAAGAGGATTTATTAAACCCAAAGGTTATAGGTGGAATTGTGGTTTAAGATTTAAAATGTGTTTTAGTGAAAACTTACTCAATTAAGGGAATTAAGTAAAAAGGGATTATTAAACGATGATTTCAAATATGAGAAATGGTTTATAAAACCCGACTTGAAATCAAGGTGGTAACGAGATTTAATATAAGGGTTTAAGTTATAAACTAATATTATTCTGAGATAAGAACGTTGTCGATCAAGGCCTGAGAGGTAACTAAAATACCCCAACTCAGATGGAGTATTGAAGACCGTAGATCTTCATAAGCGGAAGAACCACTAAGATTCTCTGTCTTGCAAGCAGAGATAAACTGTGATTCTGTCGTGGTTGGAATCTACGGGTTGCAAGGACTTCTCGCTACTGATCCATGGGGTGATTCCTATATGAGTTGCAGTAGGAGAGTGCCTTTGGTTCATCCTGATCCTGGATGACTTGTATGGATGAGCGTCTGACAGAGTATTTCCAAAGGAGTCACGTATATTGCTTTTCTACAAACGTATCTCTGTTGGTGGCGGAGAAGGCTGTACACCTTCTTTGGCTTAACGCTCAGAGTATTTTTGTGGGAATCAACATTTGGTGATATCTGGCGGATCTGACGATGTGATATTCAAAGTGTGTGGTGGCCAGATGTTCGAAAGGAATTCTAGCCTCAAGCCTCATCAACCGGGAAATGACAAAAATCGGGCAGGCAGCATGGCTATGTGGGTCGCTCCCATTAGGGTGTATGATCACCTATTTAGAGAAATTCCATTTGCTTCTTTAATCTATATTCGATGTTGTCCCTTTTCGGGCAGGCGGTTGCTGATCCCAACCGTCGGTGATATACATTCGATACACTCAAGCGAAATGAGTGGTCGGTCATGTGAGGGTCGGGTTGCAAGACGTTCTTGTTGAACCCAGTGTATTCTCCTCTAGAGATACACGTGCGGAAGGTGGTCCCATACCTTGTCAAGTTGGAATCCAATATCCAATAAGCGCCCGCGGTTTTGGTTTGTATACTATATATGGAGAGCGTGAGATGCAAGCGTTCCTCTAGATTGATATTTACTTGTATTTAGACATTATGATAATATCAGATCAAGTTATGATTTCAAAAATGGGTTGGATTATAGTAAGGTAAAAACCGTCCGTGTTTATGTGTGGACTGGTCTTACTATTATTTTTTGATTTCAGAAAGGATTTTCCAAAGTTAAAAAAGGTGCGTGTTTTGTGAATTTATCACTGATAGTATTCCAGACTGACCTGGTGTATTTTGTTTTAAATCAAATGTGCTCGGGTCATACCGAGTATGTTCCAGGTTAGGTTTCGCTTGGAGTTCAGGAGCTAGAAGCAGGAGGCTTCGCCACTAGTTATATAAAGTTGTTTCCGCTGTGTCTGATATATGTGTACTTTGATGATTGGTATGTATATGCAGTTCTTTGTATAAAGGATTTGTTATATTATATTTTATTCGGTCCGCTGTGAGATTCTGATGTGTTCTTCTTCTTTCTTCTATTCTAATATTTCTTTCTTTCTATTCTCACCCTCTAAATTCTTTCTCATGACAATCTGGGGGTTCGATACTTGGGTTTTTGGCAAGCGATACGGGTATATGTATTGTTGTCGAAAACTCGAGCGTCGAGCATTTTTCCCTGGGTCGTTACAGTGGTATCAGAGCTATTAGTTTAAAGATAACCTTGGCTCTGTGGTGTGACTCAATAGAGATGGGGTTAGCAATGCCCTAGATTAAGTTTGTGTATATATATATATACAAGAGAGCGTATTTGTATTTTGATATAAAATTATTTTTGAAAATTTATTTTCGCCCAATTTATTTTATAATAAAATAAAGGTAGAGGTTATTATAGTATGTGCAAATAGATTGAATTGTTAATGTTGATTTGAATGATGTGTTTGAATTGTGTTGTTGATTGTCTGGATATAAACCTGAGCCTGAATAAACTTTGTTGAAAACCAGTGTGAAATAAATAAGTTGAATAAATCAATCCAGATAAAATAAATTTGAATGGATAATTAAAGAAATAAAGGAAGTGATTATGAATAATTATAACCTTGTATGGATTGAATTGTGTGTGAATGGGTTGATATGGATGGTATGGATATTTGAACATGATTAACATTTGTTTAATGACTGATGGAATTCATTTGAGTTGAGAACAGGTGCAGAAGTGTAAATTCAGCTTTAAAACCCAGCCGAGAGGATTCTGAAGTTAACTGAATCCAGTTGGCATGCTAATTAAGCCAGTTGAATATAAATTATCGTATAATAACGCTCGCAAAAAGGTACGCCCTACGAAAATATGAAGTTTTTGGTTTTTCTTTGGAGTTAGAGTTTGGATTTTTGATTTTTCCGACCATGAGAGTCGGTGTATATATATTTCTTGAACCTGCAATATTGCAGATGTCCTCCGTGTAGGGGAGACTCTGCCGAAATTTTTCCAAAATTTAAGGTGTTAGAAATTTTTTGAAAATTTCTAGGAATTTTTTTTATTTGAAATGAATTGGTTTAAAACCAATTTGGATTTATTTTGGAAATAAAAATCGAGTTTTAAATTTAATATTATTATAAAGATAATGGGTTGTGACGCTCTTTCTACCTTAGCAATTTCGAGGACGAAATTATTTTAAGGGGGAAGGAATGTAACAACCCAGGTTTTTCTAACCATTTGATTTGATATTTAAATTTTGTATAAATATTGATTTTGAATTTAAACGGTTTGAATTTAATAAAATTGAATATTATATTAGTTAATTAATATAAATAATAATTTAATTTCGAAATAGTCGAAATTGGCCGAATTTGCAATATTATGTGATTTGGTAATATGAAGAGATTTACTTAAGTTATATTTGATTTTATTTACAATTTTTTTTATAAGCGTTGTTTGAACGCTTAAATTATAATTTTAATTATATAACGAGCTGCAGCGGCGCGGCAGTTCGCAATACGGCGTTTTGAATTTCAATTGGTCGTACAGGATCCGATATAAGTCGGATTTCTGTGAAATGAGAAACGTTAGGACCATATTGATGATAATTTTCATATGAAAGAGAAAAATTCAGATTTTGTGTTATTGTTTGTTATTTATGGCCAAATCAAATTTTCAAATAGTCGCTGTGGAAATCGTTATTTAAAATATACGAGTTAAAAATGGCCGTTTTGCAAACGGACTCAGATTTCGACGAAATCAGTTTCATTGGGACCGTATCGCTAAATTATTGTACGGTGTTGAATGGCATGGCAAACCGATGTCGTATGTGCCCACGGAAGCCATAAACGCTCGTTCATTTTCTATAACGCGAATTAAATTAATAAAGAGAGATTTGAGGGTAATTTGAGCAGATGATCAAATTAGGCCGCGAAACCAATTCCGTTGAGTTTGTATCATCGATTTTAGTCAGGATAGGTATATAGTTTGTTATTTTTGAAGACCGGTTAAATTGGTGTTCGAAATTGCAGTGTGGTACGCGTAAAATTAGCCTACCGGGGAAACAGTCTCAGAATGCGACGAGACTGGTGCCGTTGGGTTCGTATTAATTTTTTTTGTAGGATTTCAAAGTTTCAAATTTATTTGATTTAGCTAGTGACCGTGAAAAATTAAAATGCGTGTTTATTCCTGGTTTTATAAAGGAAAATTTTCCAAATGAAGTCGGAATTCGACGAAACTTGTACAATTTAGACCGGAATACCTTTTTACATTAAGATTGGTTTTTTATCAGAAGACAGAGGTCGTTTGTGGTGGTTTTGATGTGTTACTTCACGACGAAGTATCATTTAATAATAAATTAATAAAAATATTAAAATAATATAATAAATTTTTTTATATTTTCTCCTATATAATACCACCAGAGGCACCCTAATTCCCAAATCGCTGCCTATTCCTTTTTCTCTCGTCTAAACCAATTTCTTCACTTAAATGCCCAACTTTTAATTCAAACAATCCCACTAAAAAAGTCCTATAAATTCAAATATTATGCGAATGGGATACTGCTAGTTTAACGTTTGGTCTAGGGTAAGTTTGATGCTGTTCAATCAAGTATTGGGTGGGCAAAATGGAAAGAGTTGCTGTATGGGTTACTATGGAAGTCGAGTTCGGTTTTTGGAGGCGTGAGGGTTCAATAGTTCACCGGAGGAGACAGCGTTAGGTCGAGGTGAAGCTGGAGGGACGGCGGAGGTGTTGGTGTGGGACTGGTGGGGTCCGGTGTTAGGAAGGGCCCACGGTGATGGTTTAAACGAAGAGGAGTTGCTGTTAATTTGTTCAAAGCGGTTTTCGGTTTTCAAGGGCGTGGAGGATCTGTAGTTCACCAGAGGTGACCGGGTTTAGTTGAGATCGAAGCCAGAAGGACAGGGTTGTCATGGTGGAGGTCCGGTGGTCTCCGGCCAACCAGAGGCGGAGCAGTAAACGGTTGAACGGAGGTGTTTCAGTGGGTAGGTTGGTGGATCTGGGTTCGATTTGTTTGGGATTGGGTGTCGAACCTGAGGCGTTGGTCTCGGGGAGGGTCCTGAGGCGTCAGCAGATGAAGTGGAGCCCGGTCTGGTGGTCGGAGTGACGATCGATGATGGGTTTTGTGATCTAAATTGTGGGTTAAAGAAGAAAGAAGAGCAAAGGAAATGGGTTTTTGTGAGAAGAAAAAAAGGTATCGGTTTGGAAAAAATAAATAAACAGAAAGGTGGACAACGAGTATTCCAGTGAGGAAGCATTCAACGATTGGATTAAGGAAAGGTATTACCTGTGTAATTCAACGTTGACTAGGATTTGGTAAAAACTAATGGTCATTATAATAATAAAATGGTTTAAATTGAAAATCAAACCGGTTGTTGAGGAACGTGATTTCAAGCAAAAAGGTCGGACCTTAGTTTTGGATTTTGAAAAGTTTATTACACCTTAACATTTATAATGGTAATTAAATGTTAAAAATATAATTAGTAAATTTAAATAATTTTTAATTTATACTAAATATTGTAAGTCGTGAAATTTTATCGTTCGTGAACAGAATTTGACAAACCAACTGCCGATGAGTTCGTATCGATGGTGCCAACATATATGAACTGGAATGAAGTGATTCAAAGGACGCTGGAATTTTATATAGTTTTAAACGTGTGTAAATCAACGCATCAGCATCAGAAACAAAACAGGTGAGTTAATTCTCACACCTTCTGGGATCCTGTGATGTGGTAAATTCATATTAAAATATAATTTACCCTTAAAAATGATAAATTGGTTGATTGGTTACTATTGGTTGTTTATTGTCTGACTGATTGCTGTTATTTAAATTACATCGTTTGAAATTTACTTCATACATAATTATGAAATGTTTAACAAGCTGTGGTGCAGGAAAGAACAGGTTGGAGGGATCCGACTGGATTCCTCAAATATTATATATGTTGTTTGTTTGTTTTATATCGTTGATGTTTGAACTGATTGAACCCATATGTTAGAAAAACCTGTTTTTAACGTGATGGTTGCATGGATATTCACCCGTGTTGTGTTTAAAATCAACCGACAGTGTTGGTTTGGTAATTGGCAGTGAATGGCCTAAAATGGGTGTTTTAGACGTCGGTGTTACCGTTCGACGAAACGACGCAGCTTTAAAGTTATAAATTATTTTATAACTGAACTGAAGCTGTTCAGTTATTTTATACGAGAAAATTAAATAAGAATTGGTAAATAAATATTTTTGTCGATTTTATAAAAGGATTAAAATACAAGTTTCTAAACTTAACGAACGGCGAAAATATTAGTTATCTTTGATTAACTATAATTCAAAGTAATTCTTCTATCGTTGATGTTAATAAAGTTAATTATTCTTATTTAGTTAAGAGTAATTGAAGTGATGGTTTTAATTGGAATTCAATGGAAAGGTGATTAGTTGGAGTTATGATTTGGTCAAGGAAGACGATAAGACTGTAAAAGGGATGTATAATCAAAATGTTCAAATAAAATTGTTAAATGAAATTCGTAAGTGAACATAGAGTGTTAAATAAGATTTTTTTTTCTAAGTGGTTAAATTGAGTAGAGGTAAATGCAATTAAAGGAAAATTTTAAGAGAGATGAAAATATAATGGAATATGGTAATGCTATTTAAGTTGAAATATAAGGAGTTGTTTAATCTTGTATAAAGGAATCAAGCGAGGTATAGCAAGGGTTTTTTAAAACCAAACGATAACTTTGAAAGGTTAAATAATGGTTTAAACGAAACATTACAATTGGAATAAAAGATTTCAAAGGCAAGGGGAACACATATAGTGATTCTGGTTAAAGGCTGGTAAAGGGGATTTATTAAACCCAAAGGTTATAGGTGGAATTGTGGTTTAAGATTTAAAATGTGTTTTAGTGAAAACTTACTCAATTAAGGTAATTAAGTAAAAAGGGATTATTAAACGATGATTTCAAATATGAGAAAGGGTTTATAAAACCCGACTTGAAATCAAGGTGGCAACGAGATTTAATATAAGGGTTTAAGTTATAAACTAATATTATTCTGAGATAAGAACGTTGTCGATCAAGGTCTGAGAGGTAACTAAAATACCCCAACTTGATTGGCTTCACTATTATCGAGGAATGGTATTAGTTTGAGGGCAAGTGAAGGTATTGAAATTGGTTTTACTCTATACGAGGAATATCGAACTCTAATGCAGGGTCTTGGGAAATTAAATAATATTGCAATATTAGTTTTCAAAAGAAATAAGAATATTGATTTCAAATTTTATTGAACATTTGTTATTCAATTAGAATTGATCGAATATAGTATATGAGGTAGAGTTAATCAAACATAGTTTTTTCCAGAATTGTTGCCATCGCGTACGTCTGCTAGCGTAATTCGCAGGGTGCAGATAGCCTACGACGGTCGGATGTTTCCTGAGGGAATCAGGCGTAACCATTGTGATTGCTGCGATCTAGAATCAAGCAAATAGAGTTAAGTCGAATATTAGAGTTAATTAACGATTTTGTCAAATATATTTCTAAGAGGCCAAGTCATGTCAAGTATTGAATTAGAAAAATCATTGTGTTCACACTATTGATTTTGATAGTTAAAACACCGACTATCAAATCAGAACAATACGATTGTTGGTATGGAAAGACCGGGATCGAGTTTTTTATTCGAAAACCATTCCGACCAACAAATACATGAAGATATCAGAAGATGGTCGAGATGGAACATTGAAGACCGTAGATCTTCATAAGCGGAAGAACCACTAAGATTCTCTATCTTGCAAGCAGAGATAAACTGTGATTCTATCGTGGTTGGAATCTACGGGTTGCAAGGACTTCTCGCTACTGATCCATGGGGTGATTCCTATATGAGATGCAGTAGGAGAGTGCCTTCGGTTCATCCTGATCCTGGATGACTTGTATGGACG
This sequence comes from Allium sativum, assembly GCA_030737875.1. Taxonomy (NCBI): domain Eukaryota; kingdom Viridiplantae; phylum Streptophyta; class Magnoliopsida; order Asparagales; family Amaryllidaceae; genus Allium; species Allium sativum. Next base: position 919,094,457 of record CM060922.1, read on the forward strand.
AGTGTCTGACAGAGTATTTCCAAAGGAGTCACGTATATTGCTTTTCTACAAACGTATCTCTGTTGGTGGCGGAGAAGGCTGTACACCTTCTTTGGCTTAACGCTCAGAGTATTTTTGTGGGAATCAACATTTGGTGATATCTAGCGGATCTGACGATGTGACATTCAAAGTGTATGGTGGCCAGATGTTCGAAAGGAATTCTAGCCTCAAGCCTCATTAACTGGGAAATGACAAAAATCGGGCTAGCAGCAAGGCTATGTGGGTCGCTCCCATTAGGGTGTATGATCACCTATCTAGAGAAATTCCATTTGCTTCTTTAATCTATATTCGATGCTATCCCTTTTCGGGCAGGCGGTTGCTGATCCCAACCATCGGTGATATACATTCGATACACTCAAGCGAAATGAGTGGTCGGTCATGTGAGGGCCGGGTTGCAAGACGTTCTTGTTGAACCCAGTGTATTCTCCTCTAGAGATACACGTGCGGAAGGTGGTCCCATACCTTGTCAAGTTGGAATCCAATATCCAGTAAGCGCCCGCGGTTTTGGTTTGTATACTATATATGGAGAGCGTGAGATGCAAGCGTTCCTCTAGATTGATATTTACTTGTATTTAGACATTATGATAATATCAGATCAAGTTATGATTTCAAAAATGGTTTGGGTTATAGTAAGGTAAAAACCGTCCGTGTTTATGTGTGGACTTTCTTACTATTATCCTTTGATTTCAGAAAGGATTTTCCAAAGTTAAACAAGGTGTGTGTGTGTGTGTTGTGAATTTATCACTGATAGTATTCCAGACTGACCTGGTGTATTTTGTTTTAAATCAAATGTGCTCGGGTCAGACCGAGTATGTTCCAGGTTATGTTTCGCTTGGAGTTCAGGAGCTAGAAGCAGGAGGCTTCGCCACTAGTTATATAAAGTTGTTTCCTTTGTGTCTGATATATGTGTACTTTGATGATTGGTATGTATATGCAGTTCTTTGTATAAAGGATTTGTTATATTATATTTTATTCGGTCTGCTGTGAGATTCTGATGTGTTCTTCTTCTTTCTTCTATTCTAATATTTTTTTCTTTCTATTCTCACCCTCTAAATTCTTTCTCATGACAATCTGGGGGTTCGATACTTGGGTTTTTGGCAAGCGATACGGGTATATGTGTTGTTGTCGAAAACTCGAGCATCGAGCATTTTTCCCTGGGTCGTTACAGGTCATCTTCCCATCGCCTTTCCCTTTTCATTGTCTATGGCCAGGCTACTTTCTAGCTTAGGCATGCCGCTAGATATAAGCGAATGCATTAGTTAGGGAATGAGGGAAGACATTGAAATTGGCATAACTTGAATAATGTTTATGAACATGAATTTGGGCATATAATCCATTATGAATATAATTGGGTAAATGGGCATGAACACCTATAAAGACATAGGTATAATTAATTGGTTAATAATTAAAACGATTAGGATTATAGTAAATAGAAAATGTGCAATGTAATTAGAAACTGTAACTGCAGTTATGACATGAGGTTAGATTGCATTTGTGGTGGAAGTCTGCCCGGAACCGACCGGCATATCCAACAACCGCAAATGTTGAATCTAATGTGTGGGGTATAAGTGGAAAAATACGAGATGGGCTAATACATGAGGTTAGGCCCAACTTGTGGAAGAAGTCTGCCCGGAACCGACCGACATATCCAGCATCCATAAGCAGTAGGCCTAATGTGGGAGGTCTAGCCCATTATAAACCATAAATGGACATGGTAAGGAATTGAAATACTCAACCTAGTTGAATCCATAAGGATTGGATGAACATAAACATGAATAGGAGCTAAGTAAACTTGGTTGAACAATGGGAGGGTTAAGTATATCTGAGATGGGTGGGTAATATTTAAATATAGACCTACAAAACTTAACCAATTAGGGTTATGTATTAAAGACACCTATAGGTAAACATAACCGGTAGAAAGATCGGGGTTATATAATTAAAGATACCTTTTAGGCTAAGTATAACATGTGAAAAACCTAGTGGGGGATACAAGACAAAGGAGAGAGCTTGTATCATATTGTATGGGACCCATTTCAGTCAGTAACCCGGAGTAGGTACCAAACAAAGTACTCTGAACTAGGTCAGAGATGGGGCACGCTTACTGAACTGATTGTAAGATATCCAAACGTGTAGGACGGTGCGGGCAGCGCAAACCGACCGGGTTGTGTGCAGGTATGGGCCAGGAAGACGGGGATAAGGCGATCGTGACACCTGTAGATATGAGGCTGTGCATATCAGCGAAGGGTTGCCACTATAGGACGTGATACATCCTACGGTGGGGCCAACACAGAGTACCTAGGCAGTTTAGGGAGCAGATCGATTAGGGTAGTAGTTAGGGTACATGTGGACGTATGCCTAAGTCTACCACCTTATAATGGAAGGGATCATCTCATTCTGGTTATACTAGTAATAGTGCAAAGTAGTCTTTAGGGAAGCGTATACCCTCTATCATGTTACCTTGTCATACTTTCCTTTTGTGATGTCATCTTTCTTATCCACTTTATATGCCTGTCATGCTACTTTTATTTATTTACTTACTAGAAGTAACTGGACTCGCCAGACTTTATGTCTGACCCTTTTTTTTCCCTCTTCTTTCTTCTGTTTCCCCCCAGGTTCTCAAGGCGGGAACACTCAGGCTTGACCGTGATTCTGCTTTTATCTTGCTAGGAGCTGCTCTTGAAGTATTGCTCAAGTTCTTATCTCTACTATGCCTTTATCTCTTTTTGTAGAATTAGGATTTTTATGTACTCTGATGTAACAAGACAGAAAGTTTTATATTTTTGTAATGGCTTTTATGTAGTTTCAGACTTGTGATATTTTAGACCACGATGTTATGATTTATGTTTGAGATAAAAATTTGAATTCCATTGTTGCCTTTATATCTGTCCTGTAATGTTTTTGTTTCTGTTTACCTATAATGCTTCACGAAACTTAATCCATTCTCTTAATGAGTGACATTAATGGACATAAGGTGCCACACTTGGTATCAGAGATGAAGGTTACCATATTAGATAAAAGTTTTTGAAAATTATTTTCAAAAAGGTTTTAAAAGAAAGCATTTTCAAAAAAGAAAAGTATGTTTTGAAAAAACATTCCCCCAAAAAGCCACCAGTAATATCTTTCGATCCCTTGTCTGAATCTCTTTCCTTTTCTTTTTCAGCTTGTCTGGGGATCCTAATATTCTAGAGGGCGTTACGATACCAGGCTGGTTCTGTAGGTATCTGGAGGCCACGACGCCTGCCGAAGACCAAGGAAACGTTCTTCCCCCGGCTGCACTCGTTGTTCCTCCTCCTCCTCCTCCTCCGCTTGCAGACAACTTCTCTAAGATCTGCAAAGATTTCTGTGCTATGGGAGGTAATCCATTCCATGGAACCGAGACATTCGTAGAGGAAAGAAATTGGCTCAAGGAGACCGAGGACTTGTTTGTAATCTTTGAAGTGGAAGATCGAAGGAAAATTCAGTTGGCTGCTTGGCTATTGAAAGATGAAGCTTCGTTTTGGTGGGAAGTAACCCGAGCAGGCCGTCCCATGTAAACTTGGGATGATTTTAGACAAAGGTTTGAAATGAGGTGTCTTTTCCAAGCTGAGAAAAGCATGTAAATGGAGAGGTTCTTAGCACTCAAACAAAGAAACTTGATAGTTAAAGAGTATGTGAACAAATTCAACCAACTAGCAAGATTTGGACTGGAACTGGTGGATACTCCACATAAGAAGGCTTTACGGTTTGTTAAAGGGCTAAACGAACCCCTTCATGGGTTAGCCATGTCCCATATTCCAATGGCGGCTACCTTTGAAAGGCTTGTTGATATGGTCTTGATGCAAGAGGAGGACAAGGGAGAAAAGAAGGAGGTTAAAGCTGAGGAAACAACAAAAAACAAGAAGATATGGCCAAAGAAAGGACAACAACAACAGCAACAATAGAAGAAGGGAGGAAAGAATGACAAGGCTAATGATAAGAGGAACTGTCACAGTTGTGGACGTGAGGGCCTGTAACGGCCTGGGAAATTTTCGACTTCGAAAATCGGCACATAACACCATATCGACTATTCAAGAATCCGAAATACCGGAACATTAATAGAAAGAAATTAGAGGGTGAGAATAGATAGATAGAAAACTAGAATAGAAGAAGAAGAACAACAACAGAATCAGTGTAACACGAATCTCACAGCGGAACGAATAAATATATTATATAACATAACTTTGAAATAAAACCAATATATGTATATAATACCATTTTTGGAGTACAACATAGTGGAAATAACAATAGCTATATAATCTTGAAGCCTCCTACTCCAGCTCTCTAAGTATATCTGAAAAATCCCGACTACTTGACTGCCAGTACAAAATTGGGCACCCAAGAATTTAGGGAAAACAAAACAAAATAAACTCTGGGTCAATCATGTGACTGGTGAGTAAACTCCAACCATTTGTTTAACTTTTAAAAGCCTTTTAAAAGAAAGGATAATCGTAAGACCGATCCATACATAAACACGGATGGTTTTTACCTTATGATATTCCAAGATATTCTTTATATCAAAATTCTTCTGATATTACAATAGTGTCTATCAACCACAACTAAAATCATTTAGCAGAATGCTTTCGTCTCACGTTCCACATACATAATATATAATCATAAATCGTGGGCGCTTATTGGGTAATGGATTCAAACTGGTAAGGTATGGGATCACCTTCCGACACTGTATCTCTAGAGAGGAATACACCAGGTTCAACAAGAACATCTTGCAACCTAGGCTAAACATGACCGGTCACTCATTTCGCTTGAGTGTACTGAATGTATTAGCACCAACGGTTAGGATTAGCAAACGTTTCCCGAAAGGGACAATGTAACAACCCGCAAATTCTGAACCAATTTAAAAATTTTATTTTAAAAAATTTTAACGAATTTTGAGGTTATAATATAATTAATATAAATAATAATGGCTAGAATTTATTTTAATCAAAGTTAAAATGAATAAATTTAATTAAAATATAAAAGGAGTTAGAAATGGCGAGGTAGTTTTAACTTTTTAATTTTGAACTTTAACTGAAGGTACAGGACTCAAAATAAATCAGAATTGAGTGAAACCAGAAATATTTAAATCTGTTTAATCATATCTTTCTAACGAATCTGAAAAATTGAAATTCCGTTTTAAAAACCAAAAGTTATGGCCAATTCGATATTTAGAAAGGTCGTTGTAGAATTTATATATATAATATATATGGCCCGAAGGGCTACTTTTTACATATGAAGGAATTTCGACTCGAAACCACTTCCATTGAGTCTGGAATGATGTTTCTGCATTTAAAAAGTATAAACACTTATATATTTTGAGTTTCAGGATTTATTTGTTTAAAAATGTATTTTTAATATTAAATATATAGCCCTTAAAAATAGTCATTTTTCAAACGACCTCCGTTTTCGACGAAACCACTTTTGTTGGAACCGGAATGTCAAATTTTAGCAAGGTTTCAATTTTTAGAATTTTTCGAATTAATATGTGAGCGTGGCAAAAGAAAATGTGTTTTGACTATTTCACTTAAATTTAAACGACTTGAAAATAGCCATTTTTCAAACAGTCTCAGAATTCAATGAAATTAGTCTTGTTAGAACCATATCGTCATAAGAAAGCTAAAAATTATTTTTCTGGAATTTTCTGAGGTCATATGTGGCCCCGGCATATTTAAATGTACGGTCAATATTTAATTAATTAATTTTTAATGGGATTTTAAATAAAATTTCTACAGATTTCGGAATTGGACCCCGAGACTCGTTCCATTGCGTTCAGATGGCCTCAAAACGTTATGATCGACAGTAAGCAAGCCCAATTCTGAGACAGTCCAGAAACCCGCCTTTATAACACGTTTTTCAATGAATTTAATAATTAAAAAATCCGAAATTAAACCCTAACCCCAATGCCAACCGCCGACTATTCCATTCGAAGGCCAGAAAGCTCCCAATTTCAAACATCAATAACTTTTAATCCGCTCTATGAAAATCAACAAACTTGGTGTCAAATCGAAGAGAATTCAGAGAGCTTCGAATCCATACGGTTAAGATCAGATTTTCATTCATGGATTTCGCGAATTTGGAGCGGGAAGGGCCGTCGTTCGCGGTGGTTTCCAGGCGCCTAGGGACCACCGAGATTCACGATGGTGGGGGGCGCTGGGGCGTGGGACGACGAGCTTCGACGTGGCGGGGGTCGATCAGCGCCAGGATGGCCGAGGAGAGGTGCGACGTGGGGTTCGAAGGTGGACGTTGGGTTTCGGCTGTAACCAGAAAAGGGGAAGAAGGTTTATATTTTAATATTATTTCATTTATTTAATATTTAATTTATCCAATGTTTAAAATTGAATATCTTTTTACTGCGATATCAGAATTCAACGAAACGACTTGCGGTGGACTCGTCTTTCCGAGATCTTCGCAATGGCGCAGACCAGAGCTGAAACCGAGACAGTTGAATTTTCAGCCAAATCAATGTGAGAACTCTGAATTTTATTATTTAATTAATTATACATTATTTTTCTTGCGTTAAAAATAATTGTATAACGATGTAAATTCAGATCTGAAATGTTCTGTGATTGATGAATTGTTGATGATTGCGTGTGGTATGTTTGTTGATCATGTTATGCTAGATCCGCATTGAAATCTCATATATGGTTGAATTTTATTTACGATTAGAAAATTAAATCTAAATTTAGATTTAAATAAAATTTTATTCAGATCTAGTTGCTCTAATTTATTTAAATTTATTAAAATATTATTTTTATTATTTTTATTATTCTAAAATGAGCAATGAAATTTGACCGACAAATAAAAACTTATTTTTATTTGTTTATATCACATTAGGAGCTGAAAGACAAATAAAATCTTAATCTTTATTTATTTGTTTACTTTACAACAGAAAAAGAACAACAAATAAAACCTTACTTTTATTTGTTTACATTGCAATAAGATTTGAACGACAAAATAATATATTATTTTGATTTGTTTATTTACAATAGAATATGAACAACAAATAGAACATATTTTTATTTGTTTCCATTACAACAGAATTTGGCTAACAAGTAAAATCCTATTTTTATTTGTTTACATTTAGAACATGGTTTATGAATTACAGTAAAAATTTCCTTTTTACTGTTACCTTAACATAAGAGGTTATAGAATAAGAATAACAATAAAATATTAAATTTTATTGTGGATATTAAAAATATATTAGTAAAATAAAACTTCATTTACATTATATTTGTAAATTAAAGGTTATATTTGGAAACCACCTTTTTGTTCACATTTTTATGTAAATAAAAATACATATTTTGGAAATCACAATTTTGTATACATTTTATATGTAAATAAGAAATTATTTTCAGAAGTTACATTTTTGTTTGCAAATATATTTTAATATATAATTCATTCTTTTATTTGAATTCACTAATGCTAATGAACTTTAAAAAAAAAAATTATTCTTTTATTTGCATTCACCAATGCAAATATATGTAGAAAATAGAAATTGTTCTTTATTTGTATTTACCAATACAAATATATATATGTTGAAACAAATTATTTTTTCATTTGCACTCACCAATGCAAATACATATATTGAAAATACAGTTTATTCCTTTATTTGCATTTATCAATGCGTATATGCATTGAAATTAAGGTTTATTCTTTATTTTGCATTTATCAATGCGAATATTCAATGAAACTAAAGTCTATCTTTTTATCTACATTTACCAATACAAATGTACACCTTTTTATACACTGAATAGAATTTTTTAAAAATATACTTTGAAATAAATTTTGTTCTTTTATTTATATTCACTAATGTAAATATAATTTGTAAACAAAACTATTCTTTGTTTGCATTCATAAATGCAAATACTCTTTAAATAAAATTTGTTTCTTTTATTTACATTCACTAATGTAAATACACATTGGGGATGAGTTCCTTTTTACATTCACTCAAATATACTTTTAAATAAAAAGTTACATTTGTTAATTGCTTTCCTTGTTGCAAATAAAACATTAAATAAAAGTTTCATTTTTGTTTGCAATCCTACATGCAAACCAAACATAAAAATGGAAGTTACATTTTTGATTTATAATTTTGATATGAATACAATATTGATAGAAAGAATAGTTTTTTAAAATGCATTTTTATTGCAATTCTATATGAAATGAAAAGAGCAAATTTGTCAAAGGTCTTATATGGAATAAAATGAGTTTTTTTGTCACTTCAAAAAGAATGAATTGAAAATATTTATTTAAGCTTTTGTAAAGAAGGAATAACTAAACATTCATATTTTTATCATTAAGGTAAAATAGACAAAAAAACTCTTATTTTGTCTAAATTAAAAGAATGAAACATAATATAGCATTGGAATATTTTATTAGAATTGAAATACAAATTAATCTCTAACATAAATTTATATTAGTTAAAACCAACTATCCACTTTTATCAACTTACATTTGTTGAAAACAATTATTTATTTTATACAATTTATTCTAGTTAAACCAAAATAGACATTTTGTCAGAAATATTCATTTTGTCAAAATGAATTAGTTGAAGTAATTTTATACATATAGTTACATATATATATATATATATATATATATCATATGTTTGGCAAGGCATATACTTGTCAAGATAGGTTAGTTAAATCAAAATTATCATTTTTGTCTCATTAGAATTGCCAAAACAATATTACCATTTTTGCTTGAGTTTAAACTAGCGGAATATGAATTGTCGATAGAGGCAAAGTTATTATTCTTATTCATTCATTGCAATAAAGATATTTTCTTGTCATGTTTATATATTGTGTATTACACTTCCATTCACAAGTTACCCGACTTGTTTATGTGATTGGGACGATTATTTTCACACATCACCCAAGTGCACAAATTAATTTATTATTTGTTTGTTGGTTGAAATCCCACACGGGTGTTGGGATGAAAATTTACATACATTAATCCCAATATTCAGTTGAATGTTGATCGTTAGATCGACAGGCTGCGATGAGCGTTATTATTTAATTTTAACGCTTACACAGTGGAATTTACACTTTGGATGTAGATGGATGACTTGATGATTATACTGTTATTATCATATATATATATATATATATATATATATATATGATGTGTGTGAAATCCATATAATCCAAAATATATGGTTAATGGTTGAGTCGCATTTCGATTCAGGTGTTCTTTTAAATGAGAATATTTTTACACTAGAAATCCTTTTTATATAAAGTAAGTATTTTCATAAAATATATTGTTAATCAAGTATACGTTAAAACAAAGAATATTTGTAAAAGATTAGAATTTGTAATATAAAGAATACTTCCCATTTAGAATCTTTATATAAAGAATATTTTTATGATTATTTTAAAATATGCTTTTTAAAAAGATTATTAGGATTTGCAATTATATTTTGTGATATGAAGTAAATTGAGATGTGAAGTGGATTTATCGTGGACGGTGTTTTAAATGACACTTGTCCTTTAATCCGATTTACAGTGAAATTATTATTTGGAATTTATAAATCTATTTTATAGATTTAAAAAGGGCATTTTCTAAAAAACAAGTTTTCCCAATTTAATATATTAAATTGGAATTAAGTGGAAATTCGATTGGTAATAATCGAAATGGGCTTCTATAAAAGAAGACCGGTATTATATATGGAATTTAAGAGGCTTTGCCGTTATTCCATTTATATTATTAGTCCGATACAGAAATCTATATCGATTACGTATTGATTTGATTTCTGTGGAATTCCATATTTTGGAAATTGATTTGTGGGTTTATTGTGAACTGTGTTTTAAAGGACACTAGTTCTTTAACCTGTTTAAGACAAGATTTATTCCTTTAAATAAATGATCTTGTAATAATGATTTTTGATATCAAATCAAAACTGGAATTTTAATAAATCTTTTAAAGAAGATTTAAGATTTTATTTTCAGAGTTTATCTTTGATAAAATTAATGAGAATCTTCTAATATGAGTATCTTATGAAAAGAATACTCGGAGTTGGAATGTGGCGTAATGTGTGATTTCCAATATTTGCTTTTTAATCCCAAAATACGCGAGTTTTTCAGAAAGACCGGGTTTAACCCATTCTGAATAATCATCACGACGATCAAGAGTCAAAGATGAAGGCGGTGGTTGAAGACTGAAGGTTTTCACATCGTTGGGATGATGATGACCGGTATCTTGAATTGGGATTGGCCTTCCAAGGCAAGGTATTTAGTAATGATCGTCCAAACGCATTTGGAGATCGACGGACATGTTGTTTCGTTCAAACCCAGAGCGGACTTGTAAATGGATTGCGTGTCTGACATTGTATTCATTTCTACTGTATTTGTTGAACGCTACTGATTATATATTTATGTTTGGTGGTGAAGAATTTATTCTTTACTTATCACCCTTCTCTAAGACGTATGAGCTTAGAGGTTATATATATATTGGTAGATGATCAATAATATGGTAGGGTCTGACAATGTGACATGCTAAGATGCAAATGATCAAGGCTTTGTTGAAAAGCAGGCCTTGTGGTTGATGATCAAAGCACAGTCTATTTAGGCATAGCTTTGTGTATATCGTGACTTCGCGAGCCTCACAAACCGGTTGAGTCTAAAACGGGAGAAGGGAACGCAGGGAGTGCACACGTTTCTTTCTAGCTAGAAGTGGTGTCGGTGCTTAAACTGGCCGACATTTGCTTATGTGGTTGATGGAATTTTTGCGAGGCCTCGGTTTATTCTTATCGGTCGCCCTCGGCTGATTTGTAGGTCCAATAGGATCGGGGAGCGTGTGTTCAGGCATAACTAATCCACTAAAGTATTTGTGGACCGGCCCTGCTGTATACAAGGGTTCGCCAACGTCCGAATCCTGAGGCATTGCTAGAGTGTCTCGAATCGGTCAGGAGCTCCTCCCTAGCCTTGAATCATGATGGAAACCCAATTTCCAATACGCCCCTTGCGGTTTTGATTGTATAACTAGTATGGCGACATAGTAGATGGTAGCTATGCCGTCTAGGATTGATATTATATTTGAAATGTTTTAAATATATATATACACACTAATAATTATATCATTTTCACGTATCAAGCATCTTTTGACCATTATAAGGTAAAACCCTATCCTCTGTTGTGCGTTGCATTGTGTGATGGGACCTGGGTCTTATAATGGTTTCATTTTTCTCAAAAGCATTGCGTTATTTGACGATTTACTTTATTTATGCACTGGTAATCCAATGGAGTAAACCCGTTCCGCGTTAGCGACGTGGTCCTGTGATTGGCCTACTTATTAGATAAGTTAAGTATAGAATTCTCACACCAGTCCCACGACTGACCTGTAGTTTGTTTCACCTTGCAAACTCGGGTGCCCTCTTTCCACACGGGCAGTCGAGTAGCTTTTTGCAGATATTGTTAAGCAGGATTCTGGATTGAAGCCTGAAGCTGGGTCCAGAATATTGATGGCTTTCCGCTGAGATTAGTTCCGTTGCAATGTATTAATTTATTGTAATTTATCGTCCGCTGTAATTTAGAAAGCGTACTCTGATATATTCTGTACTCTGATGTAACATTTATTATTGATGTTATAAAAGTCTGTGTTGTTGTTCTGATGTGTTGTATGCCCAAAGTTAACGTACGCCAGTTTTGAACGGTTTTGATCGATCTTGCGATCGATTGGGGTCGGGCGAAATCCGGGTTGTTACATCTGGTATCAGAGCTCAAGTTAGCTCAAATCTTTGGGGGTACAACTCATTAGAACTAAACAAAAGACTCATCAGGGGTTGGATTAGTAATATCCAATAATAATACTCATTAGAGATAGGATCAGCAGTATCCTAGAATGAGAATACTCATTAGAGATGGGGTTAGCAATGCCCTATAATGAGTCAGAGTGGAAAATATACAATTCGATTTTAGGAAAATATGATTTTGAATATATAAAAGTTATATATTTTTGGAAATTTAATCAACTAATTGATTGATGATTGTGTTGTGTGAATATGAGTTCAAATAATAAAACTATTGAACAATTAAAGAATGAAAATTAAATTAGTTAAATAATCAACTTTAGCTTCATTTCCTTTTCGAGGACGAAAAGATTTTAAGTGGGGGAGATTGTAACAACCCGCAAATTCTGAACCAATTTAAATTTTTTATTTTAGAAATTTTTAATGAATTTTGGGGTTATAATATAATTAATATAAATAATAATGGCTAGAATTTATGTAACAACCCGGAAAATGCGAGCCAGTTTGAAATTTTTATTTTAACAATTTTAACTGAATTTGAATATTTAAAATAGATTATTTTAAATAATATCGACGAAAACTTTATTTTGAATAGAATTCGGACGTATATATTATATACGTCGTCATTAGAATATAAATAATTATATATATAATTATAAATAGAATTGAAAATGGCGCGGTAGTTCGATAATTCGATTTCAAACTTCAATTGAATGTACCGGGTGCAAAACAATCCGGATTTTAGTGAAACCAAAAATAATAGGATCTATTTGTGAATATCTTTCCAACGGATCCGGGAAATTGAAATTTCATAGTGGGAATCAAAAGATATGTCCAGTTGAAAATTCTGAATAGTCGCTATGGAATTTCGGCCCTTAAAAATAGACATTTTGCAAACGACCTCGGATTTCGACGAAACTACTTTTGTTGCATCCGTGATATAAAATTATTGCTAGGTTTCAAATTTCATAATTTTCCGAATCAATATGTGAGCGTGGCAAAGGAAAACGCGTTTGACCAGTTTCAGTTGATTTTAATCGACTGGAAATTGGCCATTTTTCAAACGGTCTCGGAATTCGACGAAATTAGCTTTGTTAGGACCGTATCGTCAATACGAAGCTAGAAAATATTTTTCGGGAATTTTTAGAGACTGTAGGTGGCCTCGGTAAATTGAAATGTGCGTTTAAAATAGATTACATGGATTTATATTTTAGTTTAAACGAAAACTGAACAAAACAACCGAATCAGCTTACGATACATATCCCATTGTGTTCGGAATGGGGGTAATTAGCTAGAGGCGACAGTCGTTGGATTTGATTTTGAGTTCGTATGGGTTAAAGGATATTTTTGAAAAATTAAAGAATTAAAATTAAAAATAAATAGCTAGCCAATCAGATTTTTTTTCCTCTAACCCTAGTTCATTTCTGTTGAAAACTCGCGCCGCTCTCGTTGAAGGCGGAAACTGCTTCAATCGAAAACCCCGTTCGATCTTCCCCTCCACGCACAAATCAAAGAATCTTTTGAGCGGAAATTGTAGAGCCCAGTTCGATCTACCTGCCCAGCGGTCAAGATCGGATCCGAGGGCCTCGTCTTCTCGAATCGCATGCCCAAAGTTTCGCCGCCTCCTGGCGATTTGGGGCTCCCTCCGACGATCGAGTAAGAGGTTCAAGGGTGGCACAAGAAGCTCTCTCAGAGGTGGAGCTCGTGGTAGCAGCTGATTGTCGTCCGGTGCCACGGATCTCTAGAAATCTGCCACCCTAGTTTCGAGCAAGCCTTCGAAGAGGGGGAGGGCTGTCGTGTTCAACAAAGAAGGTTGATTTCTTCTTCTTCTTCTTTTTTTTTTTTTACCGTATAAACATATGAAAAATTAGATATTTTATACTATGATAAATTCGATTTTTCTAATGCAAAAGATTCGATTTTTCTTTATAAAAAGATTTAATTTTTATCTTTATAAAGAGGTTTGATTTTTGGTTATAAAAGAATAGGATTTTATATGCAAGATTATTTGAAAAATACATGAACATTTTTTTTTATTTGAAAAATACATGAACATTTTTTTTTATTTGAAAAATACATGAACATTTTTTTTTATTTGAAAAATACATGAACATTTTTTTTATTTGAAAAATACATGAACATTTTTTTTTTTGAAAAATACATGAACATTTTTGATTTGAAAATATATAAACATCATATTAAAATGTGATTTTTAATATGAGCAGCGTGAAAAGGAAGGCGTAGAAATTTGGGGCAAATCCAATCGATCAGAAGTTCAGAAATGAAATGGCAGAATGGAAACCCCAAGGTGAGAACTCTTCACTTTTATTTTGAATTTCTAGTTAAAAATATATATAGGATGTAGACGGTGCTTAGCAGCACTCGACACCCGTCATCCACAGACCATGGATGGCTTGTTTGTTTGATTGTTTTGGTTGTGTAGTTGGTTAGATTATCTGGTTAGAATTGGATTGTTTGGTGAATTGAAATTGATATGATTGATGTGTGAATGGCGTGGGCCTTCACTAGACCGGGGATAAGGCTAGGCCTTGTCCCGTTTCTAGTATCGTGCCGTTATGCCGCCGAAATTTTCTAAAATATGTTAGAAAAATAAAAATATCATTTTTATTGAGTAAATGAACTGAATAGAAATTCATGTGTTAAAATAGAATATTTTATCGTTAATAATTTTTAACGTGGAAGTGAACAAAATAAAATATTCATTTACAAACCGGACGGTTTGTTTATGTACACTTATTTGAAGGACATTGATTGGGACGATAAATTTTACACATCGCCCAACTGCACAAATAAATTATGTGTTTGATTGTTTGAAACCCCACACGGGTGTTGGGATGAAATTTGAAGTTCACTCATCCTGATTGATTAAATATGTCGATCGATTGATTGACAGGCTGTTATAAGCGTTAGATATCTATATTTGATGCTTATACAGTGTAGTGCACTTTGGTTGATGGTTGAGTATTTTTCAATGCTATTATATACGTGTGATGTATGAAAATCCATATAATTAACATTATATGGTGATTGATTGGGCCTCATTCCAATTTAGAAAATAAAGAATATTATAAAATAAAAGTTCATGTGTTGACTGTACTCATCCGTTGAGATTAGTCATGTGTTGAACGAAATATTTTGATAATAAGAAATATTTGAAATATTTGAAAATAGAAATATATGAAGCCGTGTTGATTAGATTGACGCCATTTTGACGTGATCGATATTTATATCGATTTTAGTGATTTCGAAATGAATTGAATATAAAAGTGATTTTGAAATGAATTGAATATAAAAGTGATTTTGAAATGAATTGAATATAAAAGTGATTTCGAAATGAATTGAATATAAAAGTAATTTCGAAATGAATTGAATATAAAAGTGATTTCGAAATGAATTGAATATAAAAGTGATTTCGAAATGAATTGAATATAAAAGTGATTTCGAAATGAATTGAATATAAAAGTGATTTCGAAATGAATTGAATATAAAAGTGATTTCGAAATGAATTGAATATAAAAGTGATTTCGAAGTGAATTGAATATAAAAGTGATTTCGAAATAAATTGAATATAAAAGTGATTTCGAAATGAATTGAATATAAAAGTGATTTCGAAATGAATTGAATATAAAAGTGATTTCGAAATAAATTGAATATAAAAGTGATTTCGAAATAAATTGAATATAAAAGTGATTTCGAAATAAATTGAATATAAAAGTGATTTCGAAATAAATTGAATATAAAAGTGATTTCGAAATGAATTGAATATAAAAGTGATTTCGAAATGAATTGAATATAAAAGTGATTTCGAAATAAATTGAATATAAAAGTGATTTCGAAATGAATTGAATATAAAAATGATTTCGAAATAAATTGAATATAAAAGTGATTTCGAAATAAATTGAATATAAAAGTGATTTCGAAATAAATTGAATATAAAAGTGATTTCGAAATGAATTGAATATAAAAGTGATTTCGAAATGAATTGAATATAAAAGTGATTTCGAAATGAATTGAATATAAAAGTGATTTCGAAATGAATTGAATATAAAAGTGATTTCGAATTGAATTGAATGTAAAAGTGATTTCGAAATAAATTGAATATAAAAGTGATTTCGAAATAAATTGAATATAAAAGTGATTTCGAAATGAATTGAATATAAAAGTGATTTCGAAATGAATTGAATATAAAAGTGATTTCGAAATGAATTGAATATAAAAGTGATTTCGAAATGAATTGAATATAAAAGTGATTTCGAAATGAATTGAATATAAAAGTGATTTCGAAATGAATTGAATATAAAAGTGATTTCGAAATGAATTGAATATAAAAGTGATTTCGAAATGAATTGAATATAAAAGTGATTTCGAAATGAATTGAATATAAAAGTGATTTCGAATTGAATTGAATATAAAACCAATTTGAATTTGAATCAAATTGAAAACCAATGTGAATTGAATCAAATTGAAAAACGAATTCGAATTGAATTGAAAAGAAAATGAATTCGAATCGAATTAAAATCGATTTGAATTAAAATCAAATAGAAATGAAAGTAAGAAGAATTTATAATAGAAAATTCAATTTTGATTTGAATTTGAAATATAGGTTGAAATTGTTTTTGAAACGAATTCAAAACTATTTATATAATTCGTTTTAAATAGAAATCGACGAAGTATATATTATATATATAATATAATGGCCTGAATAGAACGCGCCGCGCCGCGGCAGTTCGTGAATTTCGACCATTTATTTCAAACGGACATTACGGGAGATCCTACCGTCGGATTCTCCTAAAGCCGAAACCGTTGGGTTCGTATCGAAAAGAGCTTTCTAACGAATATTAGAAATTCGAAATCTAACGGTTGGATTTGGAGATACGTCCAAATCAAATTTGAAAAAGGTCGCTGTAAGTGCAGTTCGATGGCCATTGTTGGAAATCGACTGTACGGGCCTTGATAAAATTATTAAAAATAGTAATAATTAGTGTAAAATCATAAGAAATGATTTGGGAAAAATTGGGATGAAAAACTCCATATTTGAAAAGATAAAAATAGATTTTTATCGAAATGAACTAGTTTTGAACTAAATTTAAAACCCAATTATTTTTAAATAAAGAAATTAGATTTAAAAAGGGGTTTTAAATAATCGGAATTTCTAATATATTTGATTGGATTTGAAATGGGTTTATCGTGAACGGTGTTTTGAATAACACTAGTTCTTTAACCCGATAATAAATAGAATGTGATTTGGGTTTGTTGTGAACTGTGTTTTAAATAACACCTAGTTCT
The DNA here is from genome assembly GCA_030737875.1 of Allium sativum. Taxonomy (NCBI): domain Eukaryota; kingdom Viridiplantae; phylum Streptophyta; class Magnoliopsida; order Asparagales; family Amaryllidaceae; genus Allium; species Allium sativum. The sequence goes on from CM060922.1 coordinate 919,111,561, forward strand.
TTAACCCAGTAAAAGGAGTTTTAATGAATCTGCAATTAAATTGAAATGTGAATTGATAATCTGAATTACCAAATTTAGAAATTGAGCGAGAATGGAGTATTACCAATTTTTCTCCAAAGCGATAGTTAAATCTTTAATTAGATTTGAACGTGAAATGGTAATTAAATTTACCGATAACACCGTGGTGTTAGTTATGGGGTAATAACAGTTTTGCTCCATGGGATAAAAAGGTTGGGATTGGGAAATAAAATAAATAATTACTTCGGTGTGGTTCGCTAATCCCGACTAATTTGGAAAACCATAATATGGTTTGAAATGATATCCAAAGGAAGATTAAAGAATAAATTTAAAAGAATTTATCTTTGATAAAATTAATGGGAACCTTTCCCTAGGAGTGTGAATATCTGAATTGGAATGAGGCGTATGTTGTGTTTGTATAACAATTGTTTATTATATACGTGGGTTATTCAGAAAGGCCGGGTCTATACCCATTCTGAATAACCGATTCGACGATAAGTCGAAGAGGTTGAAGATGGTGCAAGACCGACGATCTTCACATCGAATGGATGGGTGCTACTGACGCTCACGATGGGAGTAGCTACCCTAAAGGGGGCTGAAGTGGTAGCCGTCCGGACGTGCTTGGAGGTCGACGGATATGCGAGGAAAGTGCCTCCGGTTTCGTTCAAACCCAGAACGGACTTGTAAATGGATGGTGTGTCTGACATTGTATTCCTTTATATTGTATTCGTTGATCTCTGCTAAATATATATCTGTTTGGCGGCGGAGAATTTATTCTCTTGTTTAACGCCCTTCTCTGAGACATACGAGCTTAGAGGTTATATATTGGCAGAAATCAGTGGTACGATATGGATTGATAGTGTGGCATGCTGAGATGCAGTGATCCAGACTTTTGTTGAAAAGCAAAGTTTGGTGGATGATGATCAAAGCGCAGCTTTAATATAGCACGGCTTTGTGTATAGCGTTGATTCGCGAGCCTCACACCCCGGTATGGTGGTAAACTGATGGTTTGATCAGTATGCTTTTTCGTGGATGGGCACCTTCGTGGTGTCGTGGATTCGGTCGACCGAGAGTGAGCTTAGTGCTCAGAGGGATAGGGTAAGCGGTGTTTTCTCTCGCCGGGACGTAAGCCGCAGTGATACTCGATTTCCCAAAAGTGCGGATGTGCATTACGGTGTTTTCTCTAGCCGAGACGTAAGCCGTTGAGATGGCACTACGCGATCGATCTTTCGAATCAGGAGCCACCATGATGGAAATCCAATTTCCACTTATGACATTTTGCGGTTTTGATTGTAGAGCCTAGTATTGGCGACATGATATATGGTACCCATGCCGTCTATGATTGATACATTTATATTTGAAGTTGTTTTCTCCACTTATAGTAATAATATAAGATGAAATTTCGCGTATCAAGCATATTTGGCTATTATAAGGGAAAACCCTATCCTCCGGCTTGCGTTGCATTGTGTGATGGGACCTGGGTCTTATAATAGCTTCATTGTTCTTTATTTAGCATTGCGCTGTTTGTTTTCTGCACTGGTATTCTTGGGAGGAAACCCGTTCCGTGTTATACGGCGTGGTCCCTTGATTTACCTAACTTTAAAAACAAATATTAATAACTGTTTTTAGTTCTCACACCAGTCACATGACTGACCTGGAGTTTATTGTTTTAACCTAAACTCTAGGTGCCCCTATTTTCCACACGGGCAGCTAGTAGTTTTGGTTTTGCAGATTTATATTCACAGGATCCTGATTTACAGCTGGAACGATGTTCGGAAAGCTCTGTATCCGTGCATTATTTTCAGTTGTGTTTTATATTGTTTTTTTCCGCTGCTATGTAATTTATTGTAACCTTTGATATTTATCGAATGTAATTTATTCATTTATACTCTGTATATTCTTGTATTCTGATGGAATTGTTGTAATAAACAATGAAATGTTCTTCTGTTTGTGTTCTATTTTGTCGTGTTCTCAAAACAATCAGGCGTTTCGAAAGGTCTAGATCAGTTTAGCGACTGATTCAGATCGAGCAAAATTCCTTGTTGTCACAGTTGGTATCAGAGCTCTGGTTTACAGAGCTAGAGAACATGACACTTTAGAACCAAACGAAAGAATTCATCAGAAATTGGATTAGTAATATCCAATGAGAATGACTCGTTAGAGATAGGATCAGTAGTATCCTAGAACGAGTGTGAAGAGTATATTTTTAAAATGAAAACCATTTTTGTTTTGAAATTTAAATCATATCATACGTGTTTGACTATTTATTTTAAATTGATTTGGACAATCCAATATATAAAGATTTTGCATATACGCCTTGCAAGCGTGTATTCGAGGTTTTAATATACTGGATAGATATAGAATCATACTCTAGTTGCCCGGGAATGATTCTGGTGATGGGGCCCCATCGCCAGTACTTGTTTTCGAGTTTCGAAAGTGAGATTTCTATATATTTCCAATCGACTGGTGTGAGAACAAAACTTAACTGAAATTTACTGTTTGTGACTTGACACTGAAATCTGATTTTTGAGTATATAAAAATCATATATATTTGACAATCTAATCAACAAATTGATTGATGGCTGTGATGTTTGTTTATTGATTCAACTAAAAATACTAGAATGATAAATGAAGTATAATCAAGATGATTATTAAGTGAAAAATAATGCGAACTCTCTTGACAAAAATCCTAAAAATATTATATAGGATATGGACGACTATGGCTTATCTCATACTGAATTCTGGATGACCCCGAAACAAGCGAGGAGAGCTCACCAGAAAGCAGAAAAAGAACGTGAGTTGAACTTAGGAACGTACGTGGGTATTTATTGCCGCATATGCAGAAAAGAAGGACATTATGCCGTTCGGTGCCCTGAGCGAAAGAAAAGCAGGGAGAAAATGATGAGAATGGACATAGTGTGTTTCAAATGCAAAGAGACGGGGCATTTCGTACATAAGTGTCCGAAGATGAAGAAGAAACCCAAAAATTTAGGAAAGGAAAAGAAGTGCTTTCAATGCAAAGAAGTAGGGCATCTAGCCCGAGATTGCCCGTTAAAGAAGGGTGATAAGAAATCCAAGGGAAAGGAGCTATCAACTTTGGAAATCATGCAAGAAGAAGGCACGACTTCCTAGAAAGTTGGGTTTTAATGTAATGAACTAGCGTTTTGGATATATGTATGTATGTATGATGCTTGTATGAACGTAATTATGCTTTTTGTTTTAAAATGTATTGGTATTGTATAATATAACTAAGTAAGAAAATGTTGAACCAAGTTGAATTTAGCACCAAACATCGAACTGTATTGAAAGTTTATCGCATTTGCTCGCATATACATATACTTACATTGAAAAGGTCATAGCAAGGAGGCTAGAGCAGAGAATAAAATTTGTTTGCCCGACAAATAGGTACATGTTTACTACATAATTTACTGTTTTGTTTGGGTGATGATGATTTTATGAGCCTATTGGCTAGCCGCTTGGCTTTTTCTTTTTCTTTTTGAGATCTGAAGGACCGGGGAAGCTATTTGAAATTCCCCGATGCTCCCATTGCAGGGGAGGTTATGGCGAAATTTTTTGAAAATTTAGGGTGTTAGCCAAATTTTTGAAGAATTTGAAAATTCTCAAAAACTGAAAAGTTAGAGAATGGAAGCCAGATCGAACGTAGAATTGATTAATCAAACCACTTTCGACTTTGTTCCTTTTCGGGGACGAAAAGTTTTAAGTGGGGGAGATTGTAACAACCCGGAAAATGCGAGCCAGTTTGAAATTTTTATTTTAACAATTTTAACTGAATTTGAATATTTAAAATAGATTATTTTAAATAATATCGAAGAAAACTTTATTTTGAATAGAATTCGGACGTATATATTATATACGTCGTCGTTAGAATATAAATAATTATATATATAATTATAAATAGAATTGAAAATGGCACGGTAGTTCGATAATTCGATTTCAAACTTCAATTGAATGTACCGGGTGCAAAACAATCCGGATTTTAGTGAAACCAAAAATAATAGGATCTATTTGTGAATATCTTTCCAACGGATCCGGGAAATCGAAATTTCATAGTGGGAATCAAAAGATATGTCCAGTTGAAAATTCTGAATAGTCGCTATGGAATTTCGGCCCTTAAAAATAGACATTTTGCAAACGACCTCGGATTTCGACGAAACCACTTTTGTTGCATCCATGATATAAAATTATTGCTAGGTTTCAAATTTCATAATTATCCGAATCAATATGTGAGCGTGGCAAAGGAAAACGCGTTTGACCAGTTTCAGTTGATTTTAATCGACTGGAAATTGGCCATTTTTCAAACGGTCTCGGAATTCGACGAAATTAGCTTTGTTAGGACCGTATCGTCAATACGAAGCTAGAAAATATTTTTCGGGAATTTTTAGAGACTGTAGGTGGCCTCGGTAAATTGAAATGTGCGTTTAAAATAGATTACATGGATTTATATTTTAATTTAAACGAAAACTGAACAAAACAACCGAATCAGCTTACGATACATATCCCATTGTGTTCGGAATGGGGGTAATTAGCTAGAGGCGACAGTCGTTGGATTTGATTTTGAGTTCGTATGGGTTAAAGGATATTTTTGAAAAATTAAAGAATTAAAATTAAAAATAAATAGCTAGCCAATCAGATTTTTTTTCCTCTAACCCTAGTTCATTTCTGTTGAAAACTCGCGCCGCTCTCGTTGAAGGCGGAAACTGCTTCAATCGAAAACCCTGTTCGATCTTCCCCTCCACGCACAAATCAAAGAATCTTTTGAGCGGAAATTGTAGAGCCCAGTTCGATCTACCTGCCCAACGGTCAAGATCGGATCCGAGGGCCTCGTCTTCTCGAATCGCATGCCCAAAGTTTCGCCGCCTCCTGGCGATTTGGGGCTCTCTCCGACGATCGAGTAAGAGGTTCAAGGGTGGCACAGGAAGCTCTCTCAGAGGTGGAGCTCGTGGTAGCAGCTGATTGTCGTCCGGTGCCACGGATCTCTAGAAATCTGCCACCCTAGTTTCGAGCAAGCCTTCGAAGAGAGGGAGGGCTGTCGTGTTTAACAAAGAAGGTTGATTTCTTCTTCTTCTTCTTCTTTTTTTTTACCGTATAAACATATGAAAAATTAGATATTTTATACTATGATAAATTCGATTTTTCTAATGCAAAAGATTCGATTTTTCTTTATAAAAAGATTTAATTTTTATCTTTATAAAGAGGTTTGATTTTTGGTTATAAAAGAATAGGATTTTATATGCAAGATTATTTGAAAAATACATGAACATTTTTTTTTTATTTGAAAAATACATGAACATTTTTTTTTATTTGAAAAATACATGAACATTTTTTTTTTCGAAAAATACATGAACATTTTTGATTTGAAAATATATAAACATCATATTAAAATGTGATTTTTAATATGAGCAGCGTGAAAAGGAAGGCGTAGAAATTTGGGGCAAATCCAATCGATCAGAAGTTCAGAAATGAACTGGGAGAATGGAAACCCCAAGGTGATAACTCTTCACTTTTATTTTGAATTTCTAGTTAAAAATATATATAGGATGTAGACGGTGCTTAGCAGCACCCGACACCCGTCATCCACAGACCATGGATGGCTTGTTTGTTTGATTGTTTTGGTTGTGTAGTTGGTTAGATTATCTGGTTAGAATTGGATTGTTTGGTGAATTGAAATTGATATGATTGATGTGTGAATGGCGTGGGCCTTCACTAGACCGGGGATAACGCTAGGCCTTGTCCCGTTTCTAGTATCGTGCCGTTATGCCGCCGAAATTTTCTAAAATATGTTAGAAAAATAAAAATATCATTTTTATTGAGTAAATGAACTGAATAGAAATTCATGTGTTAAAATAGAATATTTTATCGTTAAAAATATAATTTTTAACGTGGAAGTGAACAAAATAAAATATTCATTTACAAACCGGACGGTTTGTTTATGTACACTTATTTGAAGGACATTGATTGGGACGATAAATTTTACACATCGCCCAACTGCACAAATAAATTATGTGTTTGATTGTTTAAACCCCACACGGGTGTTGGGATGAAATTTGAAGTTCACTCATTGTAACGAACTGGGGATTTCCGACTCCGAAAATCAACATCAAACTACCGTGTTGACCATTCAGACATCGAATATTCCAGATCATTAATAGAAAGAAGTTAGAGGGTGAGATAAGAAAGAAAGAAATATTAGAATAGAAGAAGAAGAAACACTACACACAACACAGAGTCTCACATCGCAGCGGAACAAAATATAATACAGAAATAATCTTTATTGAAAGCTTTAAAATACTTACAGTATCAGAGTACATCATACCATGGGACAGTTATAATAGCCTGTTCCCATATACAACACACAGCGGAATAGTAGTAATATCATACGTCTGGACTCTTCCAGCTCGTCTCTTCACAGTAGTCGATAACCTGAACCTGTACAACCCGGCCTAACCCGAGCATTTACAAAACACCGGGTCAGTCTGGTGAACCAGAGTGAGATAAACTCGCACAGTATTACGGGTAAATCATCCAATCATGATTTTAAAGTTCAAAACCTTTTCAAAAGAAAAGGATAATCGTAAGACCAATCCACACATAAACACGGATGGTTTTTACCTTACGATAACCCAAAACAGTTTTGAAACCAATATCTTCTCTGATATTATAATAATGTCTAAATACAAGTAAATAGAATCTAGTGGAACGCTTGCATCTCACGCTCCACATATATAGTATACAAACAAAAATCGCAGGCGCTTATTGGGGATTGGATTCCAACTTGACAAGGTATGGGACCACCTGCCGATCGTGTATCTCTAGAGACGAATACACTGGGTTCAACAAGAACGTCTTGCAACCCGGCCCTCACATGACCGACCACTCATTTCGCTTGAGTGTATCGAATGTATATCACCGACGGTTGGGATCAGCAACCGTCTCCCGACAAGGGACAGCATCGAAACATAGATTTAAGAGGCAAATAGGATTTCCTCTAGATAGGTGATTATACACCCTAATGGGAGCGACCCACATAGCCATGCTGCCTGCCCGATTTTTGTCATTTCCCGGTTGATGAGGCTTGAGGCCAGAATTAACTCTTGACATCTGGTCGCCATTTACTCTGAATGCCACATCGTCAGATCCGTCAGATATCACTAATTGATATCCACAAAAATACTCTAGCTGGAAGCTAAGAGAACGGCAATTTCCCCGCCAACAACCATAGCACGTTTGAAGAAATCAACGTACGTGATCCTTTGGAAATACTCTGTCAGACATCCGTCCATACAAGTCATCCAGAAACAGGATGAGCCGAAGGCACTCTCCTACTGCATCCAATATAGGAATCACCCCATGGATCGGTAGCAAGAAGTCCTTGCAACCCGTAGATTCCAACCACGACAGAATCACAGTTTATCTCTGCTTGCCAGGCAGAGAATATTAGTGGTTCTTCCGTTTATGAAAATCCACGGTCTTCAATGCTCCATCTCGATCATCTTCTGAGATCTTCACGTATTTGTTGGTCGGAATGGTTTTCGAATAAATTCGATCCCGGTCTTTCCGTACCAACAATCGTATTGGACAGATTTGATAGTCGGTGTTTTAACTATCAAAATATACAGTGTTTCAATCAAGACACTCCAATGAGTTCACTGGTTCAGTATTCAGCACCACTTGGCCTTTAATCAACTGGTTTACTTTTGTTAAATTAAACTTCTAACTCTTTTAATATTGAAAATACGATATTTGAATAACTCTAATCGATTAACTAACATTCGTCCTAACTCCATTCGCTTGACTCTAGATCACAGCGATCACAATGGTTACGCCTGATTCCCTCAGGAAACATCCGACCGCCGTAGGCTATCTGCAGCCCTGCGAATTACGCTAGCAGTCGTATGAAATGGCAACTCAGCTGAATAATTATGTTTGGATAATTCTATCTCGAATAACTATATTCAATTTCCCACTTAATTCTTCCTTCAAATCTTCTTTTAAATTCGGAAATCCATTAGTTTTAACAAAGAAATTTATAGCACATATGTTATAACAATAGCGTTATAATTACTATTTAGATTTACAAAACAACAGCGCTATAATCGCTGTTTAGGTTTACAACCCATTTACTATAGCAAAAACGCTACAATCGCTATATTAGATTTACAAAACATATATTATAACAACAGCGCTTAAATTACTATTTAGATTTTCAAAACATATTTGCTAACGTCTCTTACGATTACCAACTAATACTATCTTCAGATAATCCCGATGTTGTTCAAGTTGGGGTATTTTAATTACCTCTCAGACCTTGATCAACAACGTTCTTATTCTCCGATAAACATAAGTTGTAATCAATATTTCATTCTAGTCTCAAACAAATTCCATTTAACTATTGGATTTGGTTATACAACTCTATAACCTAGTTCTTTAACCAGATTCGCTTATTTCCAATCTCCTTTGATTTCATTTCACTTCAATTACTTTTGAAAAGTAATTTTCTAAAATATTATTAATTAAAATAATAATTTATTTCAATCATTAACTGCACGAGTAGTTAATTTCTTTAATAACAAAATTAAACGGTAAATCCCTTTTTTAACCCTTGTTTAAATTTAAACAATATTTATTAAACTATTCAAACCAAAATACATCAATTTTGATAATCAAATTCCAATTCAAACGGTCGATTTAATTAACTCAAAACTCGATTATCTCGTTAATCGATTCCAATTAATCCTTACTTTAAACTAATTAAAAATATAATTAATTTAAATAATCCCATTAATTGTTTTCTTTACAAACAATTATCAAAGTTTAATCCTTCGATTCATTACTTGTTCTCATACTCGTAAATCTGATTAACGTCAGCATTTACTTTATAAAATAATTTAATAACAATCAAAGTCTTAAATAAATAAAATATTTAGTTGATTCGCTATTATAACTTTTATTCAAAATAATATATTCAAAATCCAACTCCAGTTATATAATAAATTTTATAACCTCATCTTTATCGATTTACCTGACGGTGAATCAATATTTATAACACGATTGATTTTATAGGCCATATACTGCTAAATACTCAACCAATACCGCTAATTGGTTTAAACACAACACAGGTTGAATTCCCAGTCCAAATCAATAATCAAATCAATCAACCAAACAGGACAGTTCATATGTGAAAATATGAAATAAATAATATATTTGAGGAATCCGGTTGGATCCCTCCAACCTGTTCTTCCCTGTATACAAAATGGTTATCTCAAATCAGACTGTTCGGTTTTGTTTAACTGATAAACTAAATAACGACCATTTAACATCATCCATAAGCAATTCAAACAATTCAACCATTTAAACACGTTTATAAATCAACGTGACCAACCAAGGTGAGTCACCTTTATTGGAACCAATCGTTAAAAATAACGATTTGATATTTGACTGAAATTAAACACAGTTTAATTTTATCGATTAAATCAACAAATAGGTATAACTAGCAAACATGCAATCATCAGCAAGCAGAGCACACAAATAAAAACCCAATTTATATAAAATATAAATGGGAAAACTGAGTGAGTTTAACTCACCTTGAGTTGCGTTGTTATAATAACAACTGGTTTGATTAAATTAAACTCGCGTTTAATTTAACTGGGATTCCCAGCTGCATTCTACTGCGTCTGTTTTGTTCCCTGATTCGGAAATCACCCTTGTCTTCTTACTGGCTTTATCCTTCCTCATGAGATTCCCTCAGCACCCAAACAAAACGTCCTGCCCTTCCACTATGATGTCACGGTATCACCGCGCCATGTTACTCTCTCCTCCATACCTACGGCGCACATCAGAAACCGCCCAATCGAGCGCCTTAACCTCGGCGTCGGCCATCCCAATCCGTACACCAGTCGATGATCTCACTCGTCCCCAAAACCCCTTGAACTCCGGCGTCTTATACCGAGATTCCGACCACCGTCGGCCCTTGGAACCGATCACCAACGATAGAAACAAAGGTCTATGTCAGATGAACATTTTCTTAATTGTACCACTTGTGGAATACTATTCGGATTGGAAGGAAAATAGTGGAAGAGGGTCGGTATTCTGGTTCGTTGAATACATTAGAGTGGCGGCGGAAAAAAAACTTTGACCATGCTGAACAGAAGAGACCAAATTTTAGGGTGAGACTTTGAGGTGAATTTATACTGGAACAAAACGTGGGAAGCACGGGTGTGGTACCTTGAGATGCACGAAAGTTAAAAACGTGAGGACCACGGTGTTTAGATGTGTGGAGCGCAAGTAAACAGAAATCAGTGAGAATTGGGAAAGGCTTATACGGTTAAATAAATTATTATTTTATGAAATTCATGGTGAAGTAACTCTTAAAAATACCTACAACGATTTCTGTTAACTGATAAAAAGGCTGTTCTTGATGTAAAACGATATTCCGAATCCAATGGGATAAGTTTCGTTGCAATCCGAGGTCGTATGAAAATTTTCCCTTTATGAAACCAGAAATGAACACGCATTTAATTTTTCCACGGTCACCAGATAAATAAAATCCACTTGAAACTGCGAACATCGACAATAACTTTTTGATACGAACCCAACGGCACTAATTTCGTCGCATTCTGAGACCGTTTCCCCGGTAGGCCATTTTTAACGCGCACCGCACTACCCTTTTAGACACCAAATTTCCCGATCTCTAAAAATAACAAACTATATACCTACCCTGACTATAATCGACGCTACGAACTCACTGGAACTGGTTTCATGGCCTAATTCGATCGTCTGCTCAAGTTACACTCAAATGTCCCTTTATTTATTTAAATACACGCTATAGAAAATGAACGAGCGTTTATAGCTACCGTGGTCACATACGACATCGGTTTTCCACGCCATTCACCACCGTACAATAATTTAAAGATACGGTTCTAATGAAACTGGTTTTGTCGAAATCTGAGTCCATTTGCAAAACGGCTATTTTAAAGGCCTATAATTTAATAACGATTTTCCATAGCGACTATTTCAAAATTTGTTTTGGCCATAACTTGCTATCTATAAAACGGAATCTGGATTTTTCTCTTTCATATGAAAATTATCATCAATAGGGTCCCAACGTGTCTTGTTTCACAGAAATCCGACTTATATCGGACTCTGTATGTCCAGTTGAAGTTCAAACTCGAATTTTCAAACTGCTGCGCTATATTTCAAGCTCTATTTATAATTATATAAATATATAACGTCGAACTTTGTTTAAATAGTGAATTAGATATTAATTCCATCGATATTCCAAATATAATATTTAAATTAAATAATTTAAATTACATATTCAAGTGCCAAAAACACGGGTCGTTACATTCTTCCCCCCTTAAAATAATTTCGTCCTCGAAATTGCTAAGGTAAGAAAGAACGTTATAAACTCATTCATTTTCAAATCTAATTTATTTTAAATTCCAATTCAATACTGTAAATAAATATTTTCAAAAATATTGAAAATTTTCTAACACCTTAAAATTCCGAAAAATTTCGCCAACACCTCCTCTGTATGGCTCAATCGGTACAACTACAACTCGCCTTTCTAGGCCTTCTCCAATCCAAAAGAAAATGAAACAGCCAAGCAGCTTGCCAAATAGGCTCATAAATCACCAAACCCATATTAAATAAACGTGTACCTTTTTGTCGGGCATATCATTATATCCTTTCCATCTGCTGCCCTATCAGCATATACAAATGTATTTCCAAACAAAATTCCAATTTTATCCTCAAAACCAAATCCTTCACGCATCCAAGCCAAATCCCATTCTTAACTCAATTTCCATCCATTATCACTTCCAACTCTTAACTTACCAGTCCAACACCATTTCAGATTCCTGTCTCACAACTCAAAATCTGATTCTACTTGATATATTATATCCCGATTCAATTTCCAGTTAATTGGTTCCAATTCCATTCATATTTGTTTTCCCAATTTCTATTTAATTTTGTTTTTGTTCAAACAATTTCCTGGGGAGTTTTTAAACAGTTTAGCTCTTTCAAGAAAATCAAATATATCTTTTCAGGAATCAAAACAATTGGTTTTTCTCAAAGCAGTTCAAAACAAGATTTTTGGTAGTAATCTGTCACTTAGAACTCGAAAATGAACACCGATAATGGCGCGCACATCATCGGAATCTATTTTCCAGCTATCGAAGTGAGTTCAATACTATATCACTTTCAAAACCATTTCTAAACACTTCCATTTTGAAATCGGTTCAAAATATCCTTTGCAAGGCTTGTAAAACAATTTAAAAACCTCCCAAGATTTTAAAATTCTCATATATTAAGTCCAATTCCATTTTCAACCACTTGTCCAAATTTCCAAAGTTTTAATTTCAATTCTGATTTAAATTCAGATTTAACTCCTCTAATTTTCATATATTTCACTTATATGAATTCTGATTGGTTATATATAACCATTTCACATTTTATAATTTTATTGGATTATAATCACAACCAACACATCCAATATATTATAATTACAATATATATATTTCCTCTATATCAAAATATACTTTGGGTAAAATTATTTCATTTACCCTCTTTTCAAAACATATCGTGACGACCCATCGTATTCGAGTGTTTATAAATCCCTATCGATACAGTGGATCAAACTGATCGATCAGAACTCATAAACCACTCAACCGATAAATCTCCGCAATATAAAACAATTTTTTATAAAATCTACAAATACGTTCACTCGTATATATACACTCAAACTCAATCTAGGGTATTACTAACCCCATCTCTACTGAGTCACGCCACAGAGCTTAGGTACTTACTTAACCTTAAGCTCTGATACCACTGTAACGAACTGGGGATTTCCGACTCCGAAAATCAACATCAAACTACCGTGTTGACCATTCAGACATCGAATATTCCAGATCATTAATAGAAAGAAGTTAGAGGGTGAGATAAGAAAGAAAGAAATATTAGAATAGAAGAAGAAGAAACACTACACACAACACAGAGTCTCACATCGCAGCGGAACAAAATATAATACAGAAATAATCTTTATTGAAAGCTTTAAAATACTTACAGTATCAGAGTACATCATACCATGGGACAGTTATAATAGCCTGTTCCCATATACAACACACAGCGGAATAGTAGTAATATCATACGTCTGGACTCTTCCAGCTCGTCTCTTCACAGTAGTCGATAACCTGAACCTGTACAACCCGGCCTAACCCGAGCATTTACAAAACACCGGGTCAGTCTGGTGAACCAGAGTGAGATAAACTCGCACAGTATTACGGGTAAATCATCCAATCATGATTTTAAAGTTCAAAACCTTTTCAAAAGAAAAGGATAATCGTAAGACCAATCCACACATAAACACGGATGGTTTTTACCTTACGATAACCCAAAACAGTTTTGAAACCAATATCTTCTCTGATATTATAATAATGTCTAAATACAAGTAAATAGAATCTAGTGGAACGCTTGCATCTCACGCTCCACATATATAGTATACAAACAAAAATCGCAGGCGCTTATTGGGGATTGGATTCCAACTTGACAAGGTATGGGACCACCTGCCGATCGTGTATCTCTAGAGACGAATACACTGGGTTCAACAAGAACGTCTTGCAACCCGGCCCTCACATGACCGACCACTCATTTCGCTTGAGTGTATCGAATGTATATCACCGACGGTTGGGATCAGCAACCGTCTCCCGACAAGGGACAGCATCGAAACATAGATTTAAGAGGCAAATAGGATTTCCTCTAGATAGGTGATTATACACCCTAATGGGAGCGACCCACATAGCCATGCTGCCTGCCCGATTTTTGTCATTTCCCGGTTGATGAGGCTTGAGGCCAGAATTAACTCTTGACATCTGGTCGCCATTTACTCTGAATGCCACATCGTCAGATCCGTCAGATATCACTAATTGATATCCACAAAAATACTCTAGCTGGAAGCTAAGAGAACGGCAATTTCCCCGCCAACAACCATAGCACGTTTGAAGAAATCAACGTACGTGATCCTTTGGAAATACTCTGTCAGACATCCGTCCATACAAGTCATCCAGAAACAGGATGAGCCGAAGGCACTCTCCTACTGCATCCAATATAGGAATCACCCCATGGATCGGTAGCAAGAAGTCCTTGCAACCCGTAGATTCCAACCACGACAGAATCACAGTTTATCTCTGCTTGCCAGGCAGAGAATATTAGTGGTTCTTCCGTTTATGAAAATCCACGGTCTTCAATGCTCCATCTCGATCATCTTCTGAGATCTTCACGTATTTGTTGGTCGGAATGGTTTTCGAATAAATTCGATCCCGGTCTTTCCGTACCAACAATCGTATTGGACAGATTTGATAGTCGGTGTTTTAACTATCAAAATATACAGTGTTTCAATCAAGACACTCCAATGAGTTCACTGGTTCAGTATTCAGCACCACTTGGCCTTTAATCAACTGGTTTACTTTTGTTAAATTAAACTTCTAACTCTTTTAATATTGAAAATACGATATTTGAATAACTCTAATCGATTAACTAACATTCGTCCTAACTCCATTCGCTTGACTCTAGATCACAGCGATCACAATGGTTACGCCTGATTCCCTCAGGAAACATCCGACCGCCGTAGGCTATCTGCAGCCCTGCGAATTACGCTAGCAGTCGTATGAAATGGCAACTCAGCTGAATAATTATGTTTGGATAATTCTATCTCGAATAACTATATTCAATTTCCCACTTAATTCTTCCTTCAAATCTTCTTTTAAATTCGGAAATCCATTAGTTTTAACAAAGAAATTTATAGCACATATGTTATAACAATAGCGTTATAATTACTATTTAGATTTACAAAACAACAGCGCTATAATCGCTGTTTAGGTTTACAACCCATTTACTATAGCAAAAACGCTACAATCGCTATATTAGATTTACAAAACATATATTATAACAACAGCGCTTAAATTACTATTTAGATTTTCAAAACATATTTGCTAACGTCTCTTACGATTACCAACTAATACTATCTTCAGATAATCCCGATGTTGTTCAAGTTGGGGTATTTTAATTACCTCTCAGACCTTGATCAACAACGTTCTTATTCTCCGATAAACATAAGTTGTAATCAATATTTCATTCTAGTCTCAAACAAATTCCATTTAACTATTGGATTTGGTTATACAACTCTATAACCTAGTTCTTTAACCAGATTCGCTTATTTCCAATCTCCTTTGATTTCATTTCACTTCAATTACTTTTGAAAAGTAATTTTCTAAAATATTATTAATTAAAATAATAATTTATTTCAATCATTAACTGCACGAGTAGTTAATTTCTTTAATAACAAAATTAAACGGTAAATCCCTTTTTTAACCCTTGTTTAAATTTAAACAATATTTATTAAACTATTCAAACCAAAATACATCAATTTTGATAATCAAATTCCAATTCAAACGGTCGATTTAATTAACTCAAAACTCGATTATCTCGTTAATCGATTCCAATTAATCCTTACTTTAAACTAATTAAAAATATAATTAATTTAAATAATCCCATTAATTGTTTTCTTTACAAACAATTATCAAAGTTTAATCCTTCGATTCATTACTTGTTCTCATACTCGTAAATCTGATTAACGTCAGCATTTACTTTATAAAATAATTTAATAACAATCAAAGTCTTAAATAAATAAAATATTTAGTTGATTCGCTATTATAACTTTTATTCAAAATAATATATTCAAAATCCAACTCCAGTTATATAATAAATTTTATAACCTCATCTTTATCGATTTACCTGACGGTGAATCAATATTTATAACACGATTGATTTTATAGGCCATATACTGCTAAATACTCAACCAATACCGCTAATTGGTTTAAACACAACACAGGTTGAATTCCCAGTCCAAATCAATAATCAAATCAATCAACCAAACAGGACAGTTCATATGTGAAAATATGAAATAAATAATATATTTGAGGAATCCGGTTGGATCCCTCCAACCTGTTCTTCCCTGTATACAAAATGGTTATCTCAAATCAGACTGTTCGGTTTTGTTTAACTAATAAACTAAATAACGACCATTTAACATCAACCATAAGCAATTCAAACAATTCAACCATTTAAACACGTTTATAAATAAACGTGACCAACCAAGGTGAGTCACCTTTATTGGAACCAATCGTTAAAAATAACGATTTGATATTTGACTGAAATTAAACACAGTTTAATTTTATCGATTAAATCAACAAATAGGTATAACTAGCAAACAGGCAATCATCAGCAAGCAGAGCACACAAATAAAAACCCAATTTATATAAAATATAAATGGGAAAACTGAGTGAGTTTAACTCACCTTGAGTTGCGTTGTTATAATAACAACTGGTTTGATTAAATTAAACTCGCGTTTAATTTAACTGGGATTCCCAGCTGCATTCTACTGCGTCTGTTTTGTTCCCTGATTCGGAAATCACCCTTGTCTTCTTACTGGCTTTATCCTTCCTCATGAGATTCCCTCAACACCCAAACAAAACGTCCTGCCCTTCCACTATGATGTCACGGTATCACCGCGCCATGTTACTCTCTCCTCCAGACCTACGGCGCACATCAAAAACCGCCCAATCGAGCGCCTTAACCTCGGCGTCGGCCATCCCAATCCGTACACCAGTCGATGTTCTCACTCGTCCCCAAAACCCCTTGAACTCCGGCGTCTTATACCGAGATTCCGACCACCGTCGGCCCTTGGAACAGATCACCAACGGTAGAAACAAAGGTCTATGTCAGATGAACATTTTCTTAATTGTACCACTTGTGGAATACTATTCGGATTGGAAGGAAAATAGTGGAAGAGGGTCGGTATTCTGGTTCGTTGAATACATTAGAGTGGCGGCGGAAAAAAACTTTGACCATGCTGAACAGAAGAGACCAAATTTTAGGGTGAGACTTTGAGGTGAATTTATACTGGAACAAAACGTGGGAAGCACGGGTGTGGTACCTTGAGATGCACGAAAGTTAAAAACGTGAGGACCACGGTGTTTAGATGTGTGGAGCGCAAGTAAACAGAAATCAGTGAGAATTGGGAAAGGCTTATACGGTTAAATAAATTATTATTTTATGAAATTCATGGTGAAGTAACTCTTAAAAATACCTACAACGATTTCTGTTAACTGATAAAAAGGCTGTTCTTGATGTAAAACGATATTCCGAATCCAATGGGATAAGTTTCGTTGCAATCCGAGGTCGTATGAAAATTTTCCCTTTATGAAACCAGAAATGAACACGCATTTAATTTTTCCACGGTCACCAGATAAATAAAATCCACTTGAAACTGCGAACATCGACAATAACTTTTTGATACGAACCCAACGGCACTAATTTCGTCGCATTCTGAGACTGTTTCCCCGGTAGGCCATTTTTAACGCGCACCGCACTACCCTTTTAAACACCAAATTTCCCGATCTCTAAAAATAACAAACTTTATACCTACCCTGACTATAATCGACGCTACGAACTCACTGGAACTGGTTTCATGGCCTAATTCGATCGTCTGCTCAAGTTACACTCAAATGTCCCTTTATTTATTTAAATACACGCTATAGAAAATGAACGAGCGTTTATAGCTACCGTGGTCACATACGACATCGGTTTTCCACGCCATTCACCACCGTACAATAATTTAACGATACGGTTCTAATGAAACTGGTTTTGTCGAAATCTGAGTCCGTTTGCAAAACGGCTATTTTAAAGGCCTATAATTTAATAACGATTTTCCATAGCGACTATTTCAAAATTTGTTTTGGCCATAACTTGCTATCTATAACACAGAATCTGGATTTTTCTCTTTCATATGAAAATTATCATCAATAGGGTCCCAACGTGTCTTGTTTCACAGAAATCCGACTTATATCGGACTCTGTATGTCCAGTTGAAGTTCAAACTCGAATTTTCAAACTGCTGCGCTATATTTCAAGCTCTGTTTATAATTATATAAATATATAACGTCGAACTTTGTTTAAATAGTGAATTAGATATTAATTCCATCGATATTCCAAATATAATATTTAAATTAAATAATTTGAATTACATATTCAAGTGCCAAAAACACGGGTCGTTACACTCATCCTGATTGATTAAATATGTCGATCGATTGATTGACAAGCTGTTATAAGCGTTAGATATCTATATTTGATGCTTATACAGTGTAGTGCACTTTGGTTGATGGTTGAGTATTTTTCAATGCTATTATATACGTGTGATGTATGAAAATCCATATAATTAACATTATATGGTGATTGATTGGGCCTCATTCCAATTTAGAAAATAAAGAATATTATAAAATAAAAGTTCATGTGTTGACTGTACTCATCCGTTGAGATTAGTCATGTGTTAAACGAAATATTTTGATAATAATAAATATTTGAAATATTTGGAAATAGAAATATATGAAGCTGTGTTGATTAGATTGACGCCATTTTGACGTGATCGATATTTATATCGATTTTAGTGATTTCGAAATGAATTGAATATAAAAGTGATTTCGAAATGAATTGAATATAAAAGTGATTTCGAAATGAATTGAATATAAAAGTGATTTCGAAATGAATTGAATATAAAAGTGATTTCGAAATGAATTGAATATAAAAGTGATTTCGAAATGAATTGAATATAAAAGTGATTTCGAAATGAATTGAAAATAAAAGTGATTTCGAAATGAATTGAATATAAAAGTGATTTCGAAATGAATTGAATATAAAAGTGATTTCGAAGTGAATTGAATATAAAAGTGATTTCGAAGTGAATTGAATATAAAAGTGATTTCAAAATGAATTGAATATAAAAGTGATTTCGAAATGAATTGAATATAAAAGTGATTTCGAAATGAATTGAATATAAAAGTGATTTCGAAATGAATTGAATATAAAAGTGATTTCGAAATGAATTGAATATAAAAGTGATTTCGAAATGAACTGAATATAAAAGTGATTTCGAAATGAACTGAATATAAAAGTGATTTCGAAATGAACTGAATATAAAAGTGATTTCGAAATGAACTGAATATAAAAGTGATTTCGAAATGAACTGAATATAAAAGTGATTTCGAAATGAACTGAATATAAAAGTGATTTCGAAATGAACTGAATATAAAAGTGATTTCGAAATGAACTGAATATAAAAGTGATTTCGAAATGAATTGAATATAAAAGTGATTTCGAAATGAATTGAATATAAAAGTGATTTCGAAATGAATTGAATATAAAAGTGATTTCGAAATGAATTGAATATAAAAGTGATTTCGAAATGAATTGAATATAAAAGTGATTTCGAAATGAATTGAATATAAAAGTGATTTCGAAATGAATTGAATATAAAAGTGATTTCGAAATGAATTGAATATAAAAGTGATTTCGAATTGAATTGAATATAAAACCAATTTGAATTTGAATCAAATTGAAAACCAATGTGAATTGAATCAAATTGAAAAACGAATTCAAATTGAATTGAAAAGAAAATGAATTCGAATCGAATTAAAATCGATTTGAATTAAAATCAAATAGAAATGAAAGTAAGAAGAATTTATAATAGAAAATTCAATTTTGATTTGAATTTGAAATATAGGTTGAAATTGTTTTTGAAACGAATTCAAAACTATTTATATAATTCGTTTTAAATAGAAATCGACGAAGTATATATTATATATATAATATAATGGCCTGAATAGAACGCGCCGCGGCAGTTCGTGAATTTCGACCATTTATTTCAAATGGACATTACGGGAGATCCGACCGTCGGATTCTCCTAAAACCGGAACCGTTGGGTTCGTATCGAAAAGAGCTTTCTAACGAATATTAGAAATTCGAAA
This sequence comes from Allium sativum, assembly GCA_030737875.1. NCBI lineage: Eukaryota > Viridiplantae > Streptophyta > Magnoliopsida > Asparagales > Amaryllidaceae > Allium > Allium sativum. The sequence continues at coordinate 919,131,452 of CM060922.1, forward strand.
TCTAACGGTTGGATTTGGAGATACGTCCAAATCTAATTTGAAAAAGGTCGCTGTAAGTGCAGTTCGATGGCCATTGTTGGAAATCGACTGTACGGGCCTTAATAAAATTATTAAAAATAGTAATAATTAGTGTAAAATCATAAGAAATGATTTGGGAAACATTGGGATGAAAAACTCCATATTTGAAAAGATAAAAATAGATTTTTATCGAAATGAACTAGTTTTGAACTAAATTTAAAACCCAATTATTTTTAAATAAAGAAATTAGATTTAAAAAGGGGTTTTAAATAATCGGAATTTCTAATATATTTGATTGGATTTGAAATGGGTTTATCGTGAACGGTGTTTTGAATAACACTAGTTCTTTAACCCGATAATAAATAGAATGTGATTTGGGTTTGTTGTGAACTGTGTTTTAAATAACACCTAGTTCTTTAACCCAGTAAAAGGAGTTTTAATGAATCTGCAATTAAATTGAAATGTGAATTGATAATCTGAATTACCAAATTTAGAAATTGAGCGAGAATGGAGTATTACCAATTTTGCTCCAAAGCGATAGTTAAATCTTTAATTAGATTTGAACGTGAAATGGTAATTAAATTTACCGATAACACCGTGGTGTTAGTTATGGGGTAATAACAGTTTTGCTCCATGGGATAAAAAGGTTGGGATTGGGAAATAAAATAAATAATAACTTCGGTGTGGTTCGCTAATCTCGACTAATTTGGAAAACCATAATATGGTTTGAAATGATATCCAAAGGAAGATTAAAGAATAAATTTAAAAGAATTTATCTTTGATAAAATTAATGGGAACCTTTCCCTAGGAGTGTGAATATCTGAATTGGAATGAGGCGTATGTTGTGTTTATATAACAATTGTTTATTATATACGTGGGTTATTCAGAAAGGCCGGGTCTATACCCATTCTGAATAACCGATTCGACGATAAGTCGAAGAGGTTGAAGATGGTGCAAGACCGACGATCTTCACATCGAATGGATGGGTGCTACTGACGCTCACGATGGGAGTAGCTACCTTGAAGGGGGCTGAAGTGGTAGCCGTCCGGACGTGCTTGGAGGTCGACGGATATGCGAGGAAAGTGCCTCCGGTTTCGTTCAAACCCAGAACGGACTTGTAAATGGATGGTGTGTCTGACATTGTATTCCTTTATATTGTATACGTTGATCTCTGCTAAATATATATCTGTTTGGCGGCGGAGAATTTATTCTCTTGCTTAACGCCCTTCTCTGAGACATACGAGCTTAGAGGTTATATATTGGCAGAAATCAGTGGTACTATATGGATTGATAGTGTGGCATGCTGAGATGCAGTGATCCAGACTTTTGTTGAAAAGTAAAGTTTGGTGGATGATGATCAAAGCGCAGCTTTAATATAGCACGGCTTTGTGTATAGCATTGATTCGCGAGCCTCACACCCCGGTATGGTGGTAAACTAATGGTTTGATTAGTATGCTTTTTCGTGGATGGGCACCTTCGTGGTGTCGTGGATTCGGTCGACCGAGAGTGAGCTTAGTGCTCAGAGGGATAGGTGTAACACCCCACCTCCGCCAGGGTGGCTCTTGCAAGCAACTCTGACTTTGGTGGGGCGTTTTAAAACAAGGTAAACATGCATAATGATATAGCAAGACAGGACATGACATACATATATGTAAATAAACAGAGTAAGTAGATAAAACAGCGGAAGATTTTTAAACCATTTCAAAACACAAGTCTGGTACATCAAAATGTCAATTTCCCAAATAAACAAGTCTAGTACATAAAATAACATCATCTGAAACTAAAAAGGAAAACATAGAAGTAGCTATCCCCAAAGTGGAAAAACCATAGCAAGCTCAAGTCCAAAGCATACGTGAGCTATCCAAGAAAGCAGCTAAGATCCAAGCTAGGCTCCTGTATTCCCTCCCTGAGAACCTGGGGGGGGGGGGGGAAACGGAAGAAAAGAGGCGAAAGAAAACAGGTCAGTCAAAAAGACTGAGTAAGCCCTGCTACGATCAGTCTATAAACTAATAAAGTTAACAGCATGATGGAAACTGAGATGATCATAGATAACAACATACTGGAATGATAAATTAACTACAAGACAGATAGAGGTGTCATCGCATAATCAAGGTTAAGTTTTGCACCACGGTGTACTAGCAAACCAACATAACAGGTATTGATCCCTTGGCCCAAGCTTTGACCCAATAACATGAAGTGACCTTAATATAAGGTCCAACCAAACGGTCTAGTCGATCGGCTCCCTATAAGCCTAACACGTCAAGTGTTGGTGTCCATACGGCCCACATATGGATGTAGTCAGACTGTGCTGGGTCCACCTTCGGGTGTATCAAGCCCTCGGGTGTCAACCCCAGACACTTAAGCAATAATGCACAGTCTAAACCTACTGGTACCCGTGCCTTGAGTTTGTCCAATACCGGACTACGTGCACGTCCGTAGCCCGCCTGGACCCGCACCGCTGTACCACTCGGCCATCGCTTTGGTCGCTTACATCCGTCCAGTAATCGTGCCCCGCCTTAGCCTAGCCTCTAGGTTTGTGATGATACCAAACTGGGATTACTGCTGGAACAGACCCCGTTGCTAGGGTTTCCTAAGAGGGTTAAGCGCGATTTAACCCTTCACTAATCATGGATTAAATTGGTTAAGTGTAACCAACAGTTCACCACTTAACCCCATTTCAATCCCTCAAACCCCCAAATGGATTAAATTGGTTAAGTGTAACCAACAGTTCACAACTTAACCCCATTTCAACCCCTCAAACCCCCAAATGGATTAAATTGGTTAAGTGTAACCAATAGTTCACAACTTAACCCCATTTCAATCCCTCGAATCCCCAAATGGATTAAATTATTAGTGGACCTTGACTTAACCCTAATCATGAGGCATTAATTAATTTAATGCACCTTAACCTCTCACATTAGACCTTGTTGTGGTTACTAGTTAGGCCGGGCGGGTCCGGGTAGCTTTACACCACAACTTGGTCTAACCTCGAGTCTTGGCACCACATGACCAACTTCTCACATTGGGTCCTATTGTTTGTAGCCACTAGTTAAGCCGGTCGGTTCCGGGTAGAATTACGCTACAAACTCAACCCAACCTCGAGTTGGCCATACTTATGTTTTCTAAGTGTCATGTCCACTTTATTTCAAAACATAGTTGCAAGTCAACAAATACTTGGGTAGACCTAACTTAATAGGTAAATTCCCAAGGGGTAGACCTAACTTAATAGGTAAATTCCCAATCTTATATTTTCATGTATTTTAAGTTTACCCAAACCCCCAACGTCATTCTATCGCTTATATATTCGTAATAACGCATAGAGGATAGGAAGAGGGAACTTGGCACAACATACATGATGAACTTGCATATCACAACAAACATGCATAACATGTTAGACTTGCATAACTTAGCATAGTGAACTTGCATATTACCCTAAACACGCATAACATGTTAAACTTGCATAACCTAGCATAGTGAACTTGCATATTACCATAAACATGCATAACATGTTAAACTTGCCTAACATGGCATAGGGAACTTGCATAAACATGCATAACTTGTCAAACGTGCGCAACATGTCATTGTGAACTTGCATAAGCATGCATAACTTATTAAACATGCATAACATGTTATAGTGAACTTGCATAACTCATTTAACTTGCAAATCATGGCTTAGTGAACTTGCATAAACATGCATAACTCATTTAACTTGCAAATCATGGCTTAGTGAACTTGCATAAACATGCATAACTTATTAAACTTGCAAATAATGGCTTAGTGAACTTGCATAAACATGCATAACTCATTTAACTTGCAAATCATGGCATGGTGAACTTGCATAAACATGCATAACTCATTTAACTTGCAAATCATGGCATAGTGAACTCGCATAAACATGCATAACTAAATAAACTTGCAAAAATCCCAACTTTCATCACATATTAACTTTAGAGTTTCTAAAATGAAGGTAAGAGGGCTTACAATGCTTATGCGGACTCAAATAAGTATAGCAAATGTAAGAAACCCCTTATGCAACAAAATAAAACCCCAAAATGCAAGCAAACTTGATCAAGACTCCTCCTTTATGATGACAATGGAGAAACAAGACTTTAATGCAAGCTAAGGAGGATCATACAAGCCCAAATACACTTGTATGCATGGAAATCTCTTAGGGATTTGTTTAGGAATTGTATGAAGAGAGTGGAGGCCATGAGAGTTTTGATTTTGGCATGGTTTAGTTGCTAGATTGAATAATGAGTGATTTAGGGTAGGTTAGGGTCTTATTTATAGGTTAGGTTAGTGATTTAGACCATAGGATTAACCCTAGGTTGAATTAGGTCCATCAGATCTCGGAATCCTCTAGAACCAAGCCACAAGACCGGACCAAACCCAAAATGGTGCGCCAGGCAAAATTGCCTGGCCACCCCCTGTCGACAGGGCAGTCGACACCCTGGGGACCCTGTCGACAGGCCTGTTGACATGCGGGTCCTGGCGGGAATTTTCCCGCCTGCGCCAGTTTGCCTTAACCCCTGTTTTTAATTTCAAATTTAAATCTGTTTTTACTTAGGAATTTTCTGAAAACTTTAATGGGCCTTAACTGGGTCATACGGACTCCGATTTTCAAAAACTCGGACTCTATTTCGCGTATTTTTCCGAGACGAACGCAATGGCATAGCCCGTTTCCCTTGATTCACATTTTATAATTAAATTCTGCCTCAATTTATGTTATAACAGGTTATTGAAAATACGGGTTGTTACATTCTCCCCTCCTTAAAGGATTTCGTCCCCGAAATATTCAAGTTAGGAAGAACGTCTCCTACCATCCAATCATCCATCTACTCAAAGCATCATCCACGAGCAATCATTGTCCTTACAAGATTCTAAATGCTGGATGAACATATGCAGAGGTGTGTGTATATGTACTTATCTAATGCAAATATCATCAATGCGAATTATGTTAGTGAAATGAATCCATATGTATGTAATTCCTAACATAATGTATATCATCTATATGTGTGCACATAACATACACCCATATGCAACATCCATGTGATAACACACAATTTTCATCCATGAATAAGCATAAACACTCATGCATATGCAATATGAGGAGTGTGCGAGCCGATCTAGTGTCTAATCGTGTATAATGCATCCACGGGCAACCACTTGCAAACACTTGCAACCACTTGCAACCATCAAACATAACATGTTTCAAACACATGTTTCATCCAAAGGGTCTCTACCTAAGGATCTCATGATAAGATAAACTAGATAAACTAGGTAAACGTGGACAGAGAGATATGCTAAAAAGAGATCTCAAAAGATAAGCAAGATAAACTCCTTTTTGGATTACAAGAAACCCATTCAAACTCTGACATATAGTGCTAACTGATGAGTCATAACCCCCTTATGGAGTTTACAACAGATATAAGATCGAGAATGGGACCGAGAGGATATACACAAAAGATAACTTGCAAGCAAGCTCCACAGGAAAACAAGGATCAAGGATGCACTCTTACAAAGAGATATGATGCGTGCATCTAGTCTTCACTCTTCTTAGTCACGTTTCCTTGAGCTTAACTCCACTGTGCTTTGACCGTCTTTTACTTCATGATTTCTTGGCTTCCTAACTCCTATTTTCCCAAATTCGAGTTGGAACTCATTTCATTATTGCCTCTCGTCTTCCCTTTCTACTTATTCTTTTTCCTGTATACCTGGCTCATACCTAACTGTAACCTCATGATTTCATGCAAGCTCTCCAAAATTCACTAGTGAATCCTGGATCTCGTCTACTTACTATAAAGTGTCCCGCGCAGCAGAACTTTTCTTGAAAATACCAAGCTACGTTGCCAATTGCCCTTATAAACGTGATTTTCTATAACTCATGCTTAATCGAAATGAACCATCCGCCTATGAGTGATAGGCCATACCTAGATTCAGTTGCCTACCCACGGCTTTCTATAGGCTATTTCAAAACCGGCCAATCTTCTTGAGGGTAAACCGTTGCTAACCATGATGCAGTCCTCTCGCTCTTCACCGGACTGAAATGAGCACTCTTCGTGAGTCTACCTATTATGACCCTCATACCCGTATTCCTTTTCTTTGATCTAGGTAGTCCATCCACATAATCTATCGAGATGTTTTCACACTTTCCCTTGCGGAACCTCCAATGGAGGTAATGGCCCGCCGGGCTTCTATGACTTGGCCTTAACCTGGTGGCACAACATGCATCCTGAGACCAACTTGGCCACCTCCTCGAGTGATGCGCATCTTCAAGAATCTTCTTTACCAAGTCTTCCACTCGAGGCACACATAATCTCTCATCGTGCCTCAGTCATCCCTTGTCATCTATAATATATCTAGCGGGGTGACTTAACAGCTCGCCTCGAATCAACTAGTCCATGTCTTGACCAACTGCGGGTCTTCTTCCTGTGAAACCCCCTTTCTGACCCAGAAGAGTAAGTCTAAGCTCAGGGAATGCTAACTAACTAGCCAAACGGAAAAAGCTTCTTACTTCAATTGCCCTCCTCAGAGTTTTCCGGTCTTAAACCGCAACCACTTTAGCGGAATCCACCGCTAAGCCTTACTTAGGAACTATGTGCCCAAGAAATCCAACTTCTTTCCCCCAAAGTGACATTTGGAGAACTTGTCCTTCAACTGGTGGCTCTAAGCGTATCCATCACCTCCTTGAGGTGTCTAGCATGCTCTTCCTCGTTCTTTCAAGGAGATCAAAATATCGTCTATGACGACCATGACAAACTTGTTCAAGGACTCCCTAAACACCCTACCCATCAAGTTCATATGCGGGTGCATTAGTCAAACCAAATAGCATGACTAGCCATTCTAAAAATCCATCTAGAGTCCTAAACGCAGTCTTGTCAATTCCATCCTCGGCCATCCTAAGCTGATGGAATCCGGTAGCTAGATCAAAAGAAAACAGATGCTCCTACAAGTTGATCAAACAAATCATCAATCCCTGGTAACGGTTGTCTATTCTCCTCACGATAATCAACACATAAACGAAGCAAACTGTCCATATTAGTAACGAATGCTACTGGAGCACCCTACTCGAAAATACTTCGTCTCAGGAAGTTCTTCTCAAGCAACTCCTTGACTTGCTTTCTTAACTCTCATCTCGTGAGGTCATGTGCCTAACCGGCCACGAAACTTGCTTGGTATTACCAACCAGATAATGCGGAAATCTATCCCACGTCCAGGGGTAACCCCTTCACTCCACCCAAGATATCAGGATATTCTCGGACCACCCTCACAGATTGCAAACTATCGATAGACGAGTCGAGGGATTCAAGATAACATATGACGGGACCCATAGGGTTGCTAGAAATTTCTAGGGCATTACCGAGGCGAGTCATGAGCCTCACAACCCTATATACAAAAACCAAGAATGGCTCCAAAACAGGACAACCATTCCATGCCCAACACCAACCCATATCCCCTGAAACCGAGAATATAAACATCCCACGAGAATTCTATACTCAAGATAGAAATTTTCAAATCCACTCAGACCACAGACAAACGGGCAGAACCCCCAATTGGATTTGAAACACATACGGGATCATCAACTAGGCTAGTACTTAGGTGCAAACTTTCAACTAGATCAGATGAAATAAAACTATGCGATGTGCCAGAATCAAACAAAGTACGAACAGGGAAAGTCAGAAAATGTAAACAAGACTTTCAACAGAAACACTACCTCTATCATGAGCTGGAAGAACGGTGTTGAGGGGGATGGACTCGCCCTCCAGATAATCCTGCATACTGAGTCTGACCTTGCCCTTGTTTCCTCGGGCAATTCTTGCTGAGATGTCCAAACTCACCACACAGAAAGCATTCGCCCCGCTTTCTTTTCTTCTTCCTACATTCCCTGGATATATGTCCGACTTTACCACAGAAGTTGCATTTCCTATTCTCTCTTGGCTTGTCCTTGCGGTTGTTGTTATTCTTGCCTCGTTTCCCGGAATTTACCCTCTTGCCTTGAGACTCATTCGCCTTGACCTCTTTCTTGTCATTGTTATCTTCTTCTTGAAGTAGGGCCATATTCACCAAACTCTCGAAAGTCGCCCCCAAGGGTATGTGAGACATGGCCAAACCGTGCAATGGCTCGTTTAATCCTAGGGCAAAGTGTAGGGCATTCTTCTGAGCTGTATTAACCAAGTCTAAATTGACCCGAGCCAGTTGATTGAACTTATCTATGTATTCCCTAATAGTCATGTCCCCTTGCCTCAATGATAAGAACCTCAGTCCAAACCTTCCTCTAAAATCATCCCAAGTCTCAATTGGCCTAGTAGCGGTGGTGACTACCCACCAACGTGCAGCTTCTTCCTTTAGCAACCATACTGCTAATAAAACCTTCCTGCGGTCACCTATATCAAAGGTGGCTAAAAGATCTTCGGTCTCTTTCAACCAATTCCTTGCTTCTACAGAAGTCTCTGTTCCACTAAAATTCTTGCCACCCATCATCTTAAAGTTCTTACAAGTTTCCGCAAAATCCGCTTGTGGAGGCTGAGGGGGAAGAGGAACATCAGCTACGGGAGGAGAAGGAGGAACAGCGGCCTCGACTGGAAAGACAACATTAGAGACACCCGGGACCAGTGCCGTGACTTCCAAGTACCGACGAAACCAATCGGGTATTGTTACTCCTTCGGGCAAGATGAGATTATGAGACATGCTGGAAACGAAAGGAAAAGAGTTCAAACGAGGGGTCAAAAGATAGTGCTAATGGCTTTTGGGGAATAGCCTTTTAAAAATAACTAGACTTTTCTTTGGAAAATACTTTATACTTGGTTTTGAAAATAGTTTTTTTTTTCCAAAAGTTTTAAAAACCTTTTTATCCCTTCTCGTAAAACATATGCTCTGATACCAAATGTAACACCCCACCTCCACCAGGGTGGCTCTTGCAAGCAACTTTGACTTTGGTGGGGTGTTTTAAAACAAGGTAAACATGCATAATGATATAGCAAGGCAGGACATGACATACATATATGTAAATAAACAGAGTAAGTAGATAAAACAGCGGAAGATTTTTAAACCATTTCAAAACACAAGTCTGGTACATCAAAATGTCAATTTCCCAAATAAACAAGTCTAGTACATAAAATAACATCATCTGAAACTGAAAAGGAAAACATAGAAGTAGCTATCCCCAAAGTGGAAAAACCATAGCGAGCTCAAGTCCAAAGCATACGTGAGCTATCCAAGAAAGCAGCTAAGATCCAAGCTAGGCTCCTGTATTCCCTCCCTGAGAACCTGGGGGGGGGGGAACGGAAGAAAAGAGGCGAAAGAAAACAGGTCAGTCAAAAAGACTGAGTAAGCCCTGCTACGATCAGTCTATAAACTAATAAAGTTAACAGCATGATGGAAACTGATATGATCATAGATAACAACATACTGGCATGATAAATTAACTACAAGACAGATAGAGGTGTCATCGCATAATCAAGGTTAAGTTTTGCACCACGGTGTACTAGCAAACCAACATAACAGGTATTGATCCCTTGGCCCAAGCTTTGACCCAATAACATGAAGTGACCTTAATATAAGGTCCAACCAAACGGTCTAGTCGATCGGCTCCCTATAAGCCTAACACGTCAAGTGTTGGTGTCCATACGGCCCACATATGGATGTAGTCAGACTGTGCTGGGTCCACCTTCGGGTGTATCAAGCCCTCGGGTGTCAACCCCAGACACTTAAGCAATAATGCACAGTCTAAACCTACTGGTACCCGTGCCTCGAGTTTGTCCAATACCGGACTACGTGCACATCCGTAGCCCGCCTGGACCCGCACCGCTGTACCACTCGGCCATTGCTTTGGTCGCTTACATTCGTCCAGTAATCGTGCCCGCCCTAGCCTAGCCTCTAGGGTTGTGATGATACCAAACTGGGATTACTGCTGGAACAGACCCCGTTGCTAGGGTTTCCTAAGAGGGTTAAGCGCGATTTAACCCTTCACTAATCATGGATTAAATTGGTTAAGTGTAACCAACAGTTCACCACTTAACCCCATTTCAATCCCTCAAACCCCCAAATGGATTAAATTGGTTAAGTGTAACCAACAGTTCACAACTTAACCCCATTTCAACCCCTCAAACCCCCAAATGGATTAAATTATTAGTGGACCTTGACTTAACCCTAATCACGAGGCATTAATTAATTTAATGCACCTTAACCTCTCACATTAGACCTTGTTGTGGTTACTAGTTAGGCCGGGCGGGTCCGGGTAGCTTTACACCGCAACTTGGTCTAACCTCGGGTCTTGGCACCACATGACCAACTTCTCACATTGGGTCCTATTATTTGTAGCCACTAGTTAAGCCGGTCGGTTCCGGGTAGAATTACGCTACAAACTCAACCCAACCTCGAGTTGGCCATACTTATGTTTTCTAAGTGTCATGTCCACTTTATTTCAATACATAGTTGCAAGTCAACAAATACTTGGGTAGACCTAACTTAATAGGTAAATTCCCAAGGGGTAGACCTAACTTAATAGGTAAATTCCCAATCTTATATTTTCATGTATTTTAAGTTTACCCAAACCCCCAACGTCATTCTATCGCTTATATATTCGTAATAACGCATAGAGGATAGGAAGAGGGAACTTGGCACAACATACATGATGAACTTGCATATCACAACAAACATGCATAACATGTTAGACTTGCATAACTTAGCATAGTGAACTTGCATATTACCCTAAACACGCATAACATGTTAAACTTGCATAACCTAGCATAGTGAACTTGCATATTACCATAAACATGCATAACATGTTAAACTTGCCTAACATGGCATAGGGAACTTGCATAAACATGCATAACTTGTCAAACGTGCACAACATGTCATTGTGAACTTGCATAAGCATGCATAACTTATTAAACATGCATAACATGTTATAGTGAACTTGCATAACTCATTTAACTTGCAAATCATGGCTTAGTGAACTTGCATAAACATGCATAACTCATTTAACTTGCAAATCATGGCTTAGTGAACTTGCATAAACATGCATAACTTATTAAACTTGCAAATCATGGCTTAGTGAACTTGCATAAACATGCATAACTCATTTAACTTGCAAATCATGGCATGGTGAACTTGCATAAACATGCATAACTCATTTAACTTGCAAATCATGGCATAGTGAACTCGCATAAACATGCATAACTAAATAAACTTGCAAAAATCCCAACTTTCATCACATATTAACTTTAGAGTTTCTAAAATGAAGGTAAGAGGGCTTACAATGCTTATGCGGACTCAAATAAGTATAGCAAATGTAAGAAACCCCTTATGCAACAAAATAAAACCCCAAAATGCAAGCAAACTTGATCAAGACTCCTCCTTTATGATGACAATGGAGAAACAAGACTTTAATGCAAGCTAAGGAGGATCATACAAGCCCAAATACACTTGTATGCATGGAAATCTCTTAGGGATTTGTTTAGGAATTGTATGAAGAGAGTGGAGGCCATGAGAGTTTTGATTTTGGCATGGTTTAGTTGCTAGATTGAATAATGAGTGATTTAGGGTAGGTTAGGGTCTTATTTATAGGTTAGGTTAGTGATTTAGACCATAGGATTAACCCTAGGTTGAATTAGGTCCATCAGATCTCGGAATCCTCTAGAACCAAGCCACAAGACCGGACCAAACCCAAAATGGTGCGCCAGGCAAAATTGCCTGGCCACCCCCTGTCGACAGGGCAGTCGACACCCTGGGGACCCTGTCGACATGCCTGTCGACATGCGGGTCTTGGCAGGAATTTTCCCGCCTGCGCCAGTTTGCCCTAACCCCTGTTTTTAATTTCAAATTTAAATCTGTTTTTACTTAGGAATTTTCTGAAAACTTCAATGGGCCTTAACTGGGTCATACGGACTCCGATTTTCGAAAACTCGGACTCTATTTCGCGTATTTTTCCGAGACGAATGCAATGGCATAGCCCGTTTCCCTTGATTCACATTTTATAATTAAATTCTGCCTCAATTTATGTTATAACAGGTTATTGAAAATACGGGTTGTTACAATAGGGTAAGCGGTGTTTTCTCTCGCCGGGACGTAAGCCGCAGTGATACTCGATTTCCCAAAAGTGCGGATGTGCATTACGGTGTTTTCTCTAGCCGAGACGTAAGCCGTTGAGATGGCACTACGCGATCGATCTTTCGAATCAGGAGCCACCATGATGGAAATCCAATTTCCACTTATGACATTTTGCGGTTTTGATTGTAGAGCCTAGTATTGGCGACATGATATATGGTACCCATGCCGTCTATGATTGATACATTTATATTTGAAGTTGTTTTCTCCACTTATAGTAATAATATAAGATGAAATTTCGCGTATCAAGCATATTTGGCTATTATAAGGGAAAACCCTATCCTCCGGCTTGCGTTGCATTGTGTGATGGGACCTGGGTCTTATAATAGCTTCATTGTTCTTTATTTAGCATTGTGCTGTTTGTTTTCTGCACTGGTATTCTTGGGAGGAAACCCGTTCCGTGTTATACGGCGTGGTCCCTTGATTTACCTAACTTTAAAAACAAATATTAATAACTGTTTTTAGTTCTCACACCAGTCACATGACTGACCTGGAGTTTATTGTTTTAACCTAAACTCTGGGTGCCCCTATTTTCCACACGGGCAGCTAGTAGTTTTGGTTTTGCAGATTTATATTCACAGGATCCTGATTTACAGCTGGAACGATGTTCGGAAAGCTCTGTATCCGTGCATTATTTTCAGTTTTGTTTTATATTGTTTTTTTCCGCTGCTATGTAATTTATTGTAACCTCTGATATTTATCGAATGTAATTTATTCATTTATACTCTGTATATTCTTGTATTCTGATGGAATTGTTGTAATAAACAATGAAATGTTCTTCTGTTTGTGTTCTATTTTGTCGTGTTCTCAAAACAATCAGGCGTTTCGAAAGGTCTAGATCAGTTTAGCGACTGATTCAGATCGAGCGAAATTCCTTGTTGTCACAATTTATTTTAATCAAAGTTAAAACAAATAAATTTAATTAAAATATAAAAGGAGTTAGAAATGGTGAGGTAGTTTTAACTTTTTAATTTTGAACTTTAACTGAAGGTACAGGACTCAAAATAAATCAGAATTGAGTGAAACCAAAAATATTTAAATCTGTTTAATCATATCTTTCTAACGAATCTGAAAAATTGAAATTCCGTTTTAAAAACCAAAAGTTATGGCCAATTCGATATTTAGAAAGGTCGCTGTAGAATTTATATATATAATATATATGGCCCGAAGGGCTACTTTTTACATATGAAGGGATTTCGACTTGAAACCACTTCCATTTAGTTTGGAATGATGTTTCTGCATTTAAAAAGCATAAACACTTATATATTTTGAGTTTCGGGATTTATTTGTTCAAAAATGTATTTTTAATATTAAATATGAGCCCTTAAAAATAGTAATTTTTCAAATGACCTCCGTTTTCGATGAAACCACTTTTGTTGGAACCGGAATGTCAAATTTTAGCTAGGTTTCAATTTTTAGAATTTTTCGAATTAATATGTGAGCGTGGCAAAAGAAAATGTGTTTTAACTATTTCAGTTAAATTTAAATGACTTGAAAATAGCCATTTTTCAAACAGTCTCAGAATTCAACGAAATTAGTCTTGTTAGAACCGTATCGTCATAAGAAAGCTAAAAATAATTTTTTTGGAATTTTCTGAGGTCATATGTGGCCCCGGCATATTTAAATGTACGGTCAATATTTAATTAATTAATTTTTAATGGGATTTTAAATAAAATTTCTACATATTTCGGAATTGGACCCCGAGACCCGTCTCATTGCGTTCAGATGGCCTCAAAACGTTAAGATCGACAGTAAGCAAGCCCAATTCTGAGACAGTCTAGAAACCCGCCTTTATAACACGTTTTTCAATGAATTTAATAATAAAAAAAATCCGAAATTAAACCCTAACCCTAATGCCAGCCGCCGCCTATTCCATTCGAAGGCCAGAAAGCTCCCAATTTCAAACATCAATAACTTTTAATCCGCTCTATGAAAATCAACAAACATTGTAACAACCCGTAAAATCTGGGCCAGTTTAAAATTTTTATTTTGGCAATTTTAGCGAATTTTGATTATTTAAAATGAATTATTTTAAATAATATTGACGAGAAATTTATTTTGAATATAATTCGAACGTATATATTATATACGTCGTCGTTAGAATATAAATAATTATATATAATTATAAAAGGAATTGAAAATGGCGCGGTAGTTCGAAAATTCGATTTCAAACTTCAATTGAATGTACCGGGTGCAAAACAATCCGGATTTTTGTGAAACCAAAAACATTAGGATCTAATTGATGATATCTTTCCAACGAAGTTGAGAAACTGAGATTTCACTTTATAAATGATGAGATATGTCCAGTTGAAAATTCTGAATAGTCGCTATGGAATTCAGGCCCTTAAAAATGGACATTTTGCAAATGACCTCGGATTTCGACGAAACCACTTTTGTTGGGTCCGTGATGTCGAGTTATTGCTAGGTTTCAAATTTCATAATTTTTCGAATCAATATGTGAGCGTGGCAAAGGAAAACGTGTTTTGACCATTTCAGTTGATTTTAATCGACTGGAAATTGGCCATTTTTCTAACGGTCTCAGAATTCGACGAAACTAGTTTTGTTAGGACCGTATCGTCAATACGAAGCTAGAAAATATTTTTCGGGAATTTTTAGGGTTAGTATGTGACCCCGGTAACTTGAAATGTACGTTTAAAATTCAATATAATGATTTAAATGTAAATTTAACGGAAACTGATTGTAACAATCAAATCAGCTTGCGATATATATCCCATTGTGTTCGGAATGGGGGTAAAACGCTATGGACGACAGGCGGTGGGCCTCGTTTCGAGGTCGAATGTGAAAGTCAACTCTTTAGGATAAAATTTATTAATTAAATAAAAAAAAAAAAAAAAGAATATTATCTCCCCCTTTACTACCCAGGCCCCCCCCCCCGATTTCCTTTTACAGAAAACTAAAAAAGAAAAAAAAAAAAAAAGGGAAACGAAATCGAAATCGCCCCTTTCCCTCGTCGGAGCCGCCACCCCCGCGTCGGCCTCCTCCTCCAATCGCCCGCCACTCAGTTGAAGCCCCTGTCCCCTCTTCGGCCTCCTCCCCCTCGCGACTCTTTCCTCCTCCCTCCTCCACGCGAGGACAGCGAGCGCCCCCCCCGAACCCTAGCGCCGCCGATGAAGTCGAGCCCCCCCCTCCGATCTGCAAGCCTCGATGAAGCCCCCCCGACCACTCGACGAGCCCCTGTAAGTTTTGGTTTTTTTTTATTTACTTATTTTCATTTAAACTGTAAAATTTTGTTGATTTTAAAAAACTGAATTTTTAGGAAGTTAAAAACTGAAATTTTATTTAAAGTAAAACTGAAATTTTATTTAAAGTAAAACTGAAATTTTTATAAAGTATAAAGCTGAAAATAAAAGGTTAAAACTGATTTTAAAATAAAAGAATAAAACTGATTTTAGGAATTTTAAAAACTTTGATTTGAAAAAGTTATTTTAAACTTTAAAGGTGAAAAGATTTAAACTTTAAAAGTGAAAGGTTTAGATTTTAAAAAGGAAAGGATTTGAACTTTTTGAAATAAAAATTCGATTTTTATATATTGAACTTTGAACTAAAAATTCGATTTTTATATATTAAATAGCGAACTAAAAATTCGATTTTTATATATTGAATAGCGAAGTAAAAATGTGATTTTTACGTATGTAGTGAAAGCAGCAACGAAGGTGACAAAAAGGCGAAACGACGAAGACTTCTGCAAAGGAAGAGCCGTGGAGCTGGATAGCTATAAGTGAGAATTTCTCACCTTTCTATTTTATTTCTAGTTATATATATATACTAGGATGCAGACGGTGCTTAGTAGCACCCGACACAATCGTCCACAGACCATGGACTTGTTTGTTTGATTGTTTGGTGATTGATTGTGATATTGGTTTGAATGTGGTTTGTGGTGTGAAAAATCGAATCGATAAATTGGTTAGGATTAGACGTGCGCCGTTATAAGGCGAAGGAGTAAGGCTAGGTTAGACCCTTACTCCAAATTTTGTGGTTTGCAAAATGAAATTGATTTGATTGATGAGTGAATGGCGTGGGCCTTCACTAGACCGGGGATAAGGCTAGGCCTCGTCCCGTTTCTAGTATCGTGCCGTTATGCTGCCGAAATTTTCTAAAATATGTTAGAAAAATAAAAATATCATTTTTTTTAAAGAATGAACCGAAGAGAAATTCATATGTTGAAATAAAATGTTTTGTCGTTAAAAATATAAATTTTAACGTGAATGTGAATAAATAAAATATTCATTTGCAAACCAGATGGTTTGTTTATGTACACTTATTTGAAGGACATTGATTGGGTCGATAAATTTTACACATCGCCCAACTGCACAAATAAAATCTGTGTTTGATTGTTTGAAACCCTACACGGGTGTTGGGATGATATTTGACGTACACTAATCCCGATTGTTTAGTTGTGTGTCGATCGATTGATTGACAGACTGTTATAAGCGTTGAATATTTATATTTGATGCTTATACAGTGTAGAATGCACTTTGGATGATGGTTGATTATTCATCGTTGTTGATATATGCATGTGTTGTAGAAAATCCATATAATTAACATTATATGGTAATTGATTGGGCCTCATTCCAGTTTTGAAAAAGAAATATTTGAAAAAGAAATATTTGAAATAGAATATTTGAAAATAAAGGAATATATGAAGCCGTGTTGATTAGATTGACGCCATTTTGACGTGAACGATATTTATATCAATTGAAAACGAATTCGAAATGAATTGAATTGAAAACGATTTCGAAATGAATTGAATTGAAAACGATTTCGAAATGAATTGAATTGAAAACGATTTCGAAATGAATTGAATTGAAAACGATTTCGAAATGAATTGAATTGAAAACGATTTCGAAATGAATTGAATTGAAAACGATTTCGAAATGAATTGAATTGAAAACGATTTCGAAATGAATTGAATTGAAAACGAATTCGAAATGAATTGAATTGAAAACGAATTCGAAATGAATTGAATTGAAAACGATTTCGAAATAAATTGAATTGAAAACGAATTCGAAATGAATTGAATTGAAAACGATTTCGAAATGAATTGAATTGAATATGAATTCAAATTGAATTGAAATTTGAATTGAACAGAAATGAATTTTGAAACGAATTTATAAAGAAGAATTCAATTTTGCTTTGAATTGAAATGGAAGTCGAAATAAATTTTGAAATGAATTTAAAACTGTTTATATAATTCGTTTTAAATAAAAATCGGCGAAGTATATATTATATATATTATATATATAATATAATGGCCTGAATAGAACGCGCCGCGCCGCGGCAGTTCGTGAATTTCGACCATTTATTTCAAACGGACATTGCGGGAGATCCGACCGTCGGATTCTCCTAAAACCGGAACCGTTGGGTTCGTATCGAAAAGAGCTTTCTAACGAATATTAGAAATTTGAAATCTAACGGTTGGATTTGGAATTACGTCCAAATCAAATTCGAAAAAGGTCGCTGTAAGTGCAGTTCGATGGCCGTTAATGGAAATCGACTGTACGGGCCTTGATAAAATTATTAAAAATAGTAATAATTTGTGTAAAATCATAAGAAGTGATTTGTGAAAGTTTGGGATGAAAAACTCCATATTTGAAAAGATAAAAATAGATTTTTATCGAAATGAACTAGATTTGAACTAGAATTATAATTCTATTTATTTTTAAATAAATAAATTGAATTTGAAATGGTTTTGAAAATAACCAAAATTTCCAATGATTGCATTGGAGTGGAGTTGAATCGAAATTGTCTTCGGAATATTTCGATGTTGGAATTCGTGATATTACAGGTGTTGTTATGGAAATTTGAAAGATATATTTGTATCGTTATTTCCAATACGACATTTGTTAGTCGTAGAATTCGATATTGAATATAAGCCGATATATTTTCTATTCAGAGCCTTGTATTGAATATCGAATGTGATTTGGGTTTGTCGTGAATGGTGTCTTCACTAACACTGTTCTTAAACCCAGTTGAGAAAAGATTAAATCTTTTTATTTAGATTTAATGAAGTGTACCAGTTAAATGATATTTAATTGGAATTGAAATGGGTATTGATTTTTGGGTTTATCGTGAACAGTGTTTTAAATAACACTTGTTCTTTAACCCGATAATTAATGAATGTGATTTGGGTTTGTCGTGAATGGTGTCTTCACTAACACTGTTCTTGAACCCAGTTGAGAAAAGATTAAATCTTTTGATTTAGATTTAATGAAGTTCACCAATTAAATAATATTTAATTGGAATTGAAATGATATTGATTTTTGGGTTTATCGTGAACAGTGTTTTAAATAACACTTGTTCTTTAACCCGATAATTAATGGGATGTGACTTTGGGTTTATCGTGAACCGTGTTTTAAATGACACTGATTCTTTAACCCAGTCACAGATTAAAACTAAGTGGAGTTTTAATGAATCTTTAATTAGATTGAAAAGATCGAGAATGGAGTATCACCAGTTTTGCTCCAGGCGATAGTTAAATCTTTAATTAGATTTGAACGTGAAATTTAGAAACTAACTGTCGGTTAGCCAAGCAGAATGGTTTTCTGGATATTGATCTGATGTTGGTTTCGGCCTTCGGGGTTAATATTTGGGGAATTATTCTCTTGATTAATTTACGGTTAGTGACTGATGAATTGGAATGAGGCGTATGTTGTGTTTGTGTAACACTTTTATAAAATATACGCGAGTTATTCGGGAAGACCGGGTTTATCCCATTCTGAATAACTGATACGACGATAAGTCGAAGATGAAGACGATGGTCGAAGACCGGAGGTCTTCACGTCGTTTGGGTGATAACTGATGATCTTGATTGGGCTGTACACCCAAGAAGATGGAAACAGTTGGTGATCGTCCAGACGTACTTGGAGATCGATGGATATGCGGGGTACTAGGTGCCTCCGGTTTCGTTCAGCCCCAGAACGGACTTGTAAATGGACTGTGTGTCTGACATTGGATTTCATTCTGTGTGACTGATATCGGTTGCATAGAGTGGTTTGCCTGTGTGGCATGCTAAGATGCAAATGATCAAGGCTTCTGTTGAAAAGCAAAGTCTTGTGGTGATGATCAAAGCACGGCCTTTGTGGCGTAGCTTTGTGTAACGTTTACTTCGCGAGTTTCACACCCGGTATGAACCAAAAACGGGAGAAAGGACCTCAGGGAGGGCCTGCGTTTCTTCCTAGTTAGAAGTGGCGTCAGTGGTTTTACACGCCCTGACGAGTTTGACTTATGTGGTTGTTGCTGTTGCGAGGCGCCTCGGATTGATCGGTCGTTCTCGAACCGATGGAGTCATTTAGTGGCTCATTTACGCCCCAAAGGGCGGGGAAACGTAGTGTTCAGGCATTTTAATCCACATCGGTGGACCGGCCCTGTCGCTCCTAGGGTCACTCGAGCTCTGATCCTGAGGCTGGGGCTAGGCAGTCTCGAATCGGTTGAGGACTATCTTTTGCCTCGGTTCATAGATGGAAATCCAATTTCCAAATACGAGACTTTGCGGTTTTGATTGTATATCCTATATATGGCGACATAGTGGGATGGGGCGCTTATGCCGCCTATGATTGATACTTATGATTTGAAGTTGTTTTATACACTATGCACTTATTATAGTATCAAATGATTTGTTTTAAACGTATCAAGCATTCTTTGGCTGTTATAAGGGAAAACCCTATCCTCGACTGCGTTGCATTGTGTGATGGGACCTGGGTCTTATAACAGCTTCATTTTTCTTTATTTAGCATTGCGCTGTTTGTTTTATGCACTGGTATTCTTGGGAGGAAACCCGTTCCGTGTTATACGGCGTGGTCCCTTGATTTACCTAACTTTAAAATAAAGATTAATAACTGTTTTAGTTCTCACACCAGTCACATGACTGACCTGGAGTTTATTGTTTTAACCTAAACTCTGGGTGCCCCTATTTTCGACACGGGCAGCTAGTAGTTTGGTTTTGCAGATTTATATTCACAGGATCCTGGTTTACAGCTGGAACGATATCCGGAAAGCTTTGTATCCGTATATCTTCTTCTAGTTGTTTATTGTATTATTTTCCGCTGCGTTGTATTTAAATGTAATTTAAATCTCTGATAATTCTGTGTAATATTCTTTTAAACTCTGTATATTCTTGTAATCTGATGCATTGTTGTAATATACAATGAAATGTTCTTTGTATGCGTTCTGTTGTGGCTTGTTCTCGAACTATCCGACGCTTTCCTTTACGGGGGAGTTGCGGGTCTTTACACGTGGTATCAGAGCTTTGGTTTACAAAGCTAGAGAACAAGGCACATTAGAACCATACGAAAGAATTCATCAGATATTGGATTAGTAATATCCAATGAGGATGACTCGTTAGAGATGGGATCAGTAGTGTCCTAGAACGAGTCGAAAGAGTGTTGTTTTTGAAAATAAAAGTGAAAACCCACTTTGTTTTGGAAATTCAAATCTTAAGTATTCGTATTTGAATAGTCTATTTAAATTGAATTTGGGCAATCGAGTATATAAAGATTTTGCATACACGCTTAGCGGCTTGTATTCGAAGTTTTAATATATTGGGTAGATATAGAATCACATTCTAGTTGCCCGGGGATGATTCTGATGATGAGGCATCGTCATCTGTGTTGTGTTCGACTGGCGAGAGTGGGTTATCTATATATTTCCATATAGGCTGGTGTGAGAACCAAAATTAGATAGGGCTTATTGTTGTGATTTAGCATCAAAAATCTGATTTTTGTCTATGTATCAAAATTATGAATTTGAAACTTTAAATTCACTAATTGATTGATGTTTGTGTTGTTTGGTTAATTGTTTGCTAATTTTGAACCATTATGCATAATTTAAATCGAATATTGAACTGTATCGAAAATTGGTCGCATTTGCTTGCATATATGTACTTACATTGAACAGGTCATAGCAAGGAGGCTAGAGCCGAGAATAAAATTTGTTTGCCCGACAAATAGGTACATGTTTACTACATAATTTCCTGCGTTGTTTGGGTGATGATGATTTTGTGAGCCTATTGGCTAGCCGCTTGGCTTTTTCTTTTTCTTTTTGAGATCTGAAGGACCGGGGAAGCTATTTGAAATTCCCCGATGCTCCCGGTGCAGGGGAGGTTATGGCGAAATTTTTCAAAAATTTAGGGTGTTAGCCAAAATTTTGAAGTTTTGAAAATTCTCAGAAACTAAAGAGTTGGAGAATGGAAGCCAGATCGAGCGTAGAGTTGATTAATCAAACCACTTTCGACTTTGTTCCTTTTCGGGGACGAAAAGTTTTAAGTGGGGGAGATTGTAACAACCCGTAAAATCTGGGCCAGTTTAAAATTTTTATTTTGGCAATTTTAGCGAATTTTGATTATTTAAAATGAATTATTTTAAATAATATTGACGAGAAATTTATTTTGAATATAATTCGAACGTATATATTATATACGTCGTCGTTAGAATATAAATAATTATATATAATTATAAAAGGAATTGAAAATGGCGCGGTAGTTCGAAAATTCGATTTCAAACTTCAATTGAATGTACCGGGTGCAAAACAATCCGGATTTTTGTGAAACCAAAAACATTAGGATCTAATTGATGATATCTTTCCAACGAAGTTGAGAAACTGAGATTTCACTTTATAAATGATGAGATATGTCCAGTTGAAAATTCTGAATAGTCGCTATGGAATTCAGGCCCTTAAAAATGGACATTTTGCAAATGACCTCGGATTTCGACGAAACCACTTTTGTTGGGTCCGTGATGTCGAGTTATTGCTAGGTTTCAAATTTCATAATTTTTCGAATCAATATGTGAGCGTGGCAAAGGAAAACGTGTTTTGACCATTTCAGTTGATTTTAATCGACTGGAAATTGGCCATTTTTCTAACGGTCTCAGAATTCGACGAAACTAGTTTTGTTAGGACCGTATCGTCAATACGAAGCTAGAAAATATTTTTCGGGAATTTTTAGGGTTAGTATGTGACCCCGGTAACTTGAAATGTACGTTTAAAATTCAATATAATGATTTAAATGTAAATTTAACGGAAACTGATTGTAACAATCAAATCAGCTTGCGATATATATCCCATTGTGTTCGGAATGGGGGTAAAACGCTATGGACGACAGGCGGTGGGCCTCGTTTCGAGGTCGAATGTGAAAGTCAACTCTTTAGGATAAAATTTATTAATTAAATAAAAAAAAAAAAAAAAGAATATTATCTCCCCCTTTACTACCCAGGCCCCCCCCCCCGATTTCCTTTTACAGAAAACTAAAAAAGAAAAAAAAAAAAAAAAGGGAAACGAAATCGAAATCGCCCCTTTCCCTCGTCGGAGCCGCCACCCCCGCGTCGGCCTCCTCCTCCAATCGCCCGCCACTCAGTTGAAGCCCCTGTCCCCTCTTCGGCCTCCTCCCCCTCGCGACTCTTTCCTCCTCCCTCCTCCACGCGAGGACAGCGAGCGCCCCCCCCGAACCCTAGCGCCGCCGATGAAGTCGAGCCCCCCCCTCCGATCTGCAAGCCTCGATGAAGCCCCCCCGACCACTCGACGAGCCCCTGTAAGTTTTGGTTTTTTTTTATTTACTTATTTTCATTTAAACTGTAAAATTTTGTTGATTTTAAAAAACTGAATTTTTAGGAAGTTAAAAACTGAAATTTTATTTAAAGTAAAACTGAAATTTTATTTAAAGTAAAACTGAAATTTTTATAAAGTATAAAGCTGAAAATAAAAGGTTAAAACTGATTTTAAAATAAAAGAATAAAACTGATTTTAGGAATTTTAAAAACTTTGATTTGAAAAAGTTATTTTAAACTTTAAAGGTGAAAAGATTTAAACTTTAAAAGTGAAAGGTTTAGATTTTAAAAAGGAAAGGATTTGAACTTTTTGAAATAAAAATTCGATTTTTATATATTGAACTTTGAACTAAAAATTCGATTTTTATATATTAAATAGCGAACTAAAAATTCGATTTTTATATATTGAATAGCGAAGTAAAAATGTGATTTTTACGTATGTAGTGAAAGCAGCAACGAAGGTGACAAAAAGGCGAAACGACGAAGACTTCTGCAAAGGAAGAGCCGTGGAGCTGGATAGCTATAAGTGAGAATTTCTCACCTTTCTATTTTATTTCTAGTTATATATATATACTAGGATGCAGACGGTGCTTAGTAGCACCCGACACAATCGTCCACAGACCATGGACTTGTTTGTTTGATTGTTTGGTGATTGATTGTGATATTGGTTTGAATGTGGTTTGTGGTGTGAAAAATCGAATCGATAAATTGGTTAGGATTAGACGTGCGCCGTTATAAGGCGAAGGAGTAAGGCTAGGTTAGACCCTTACTCCAAATTTTGTGGTTTGCAAAATGAAATTGATTTGATTGATGAGTGAATGGCGTGGGCCTTCACTAGACCGGGGATAAGGCTAGGCCTCGTCCCGTTTCTAGTATCGTGCCGTTATGCTGCCGAAATTTTCTAAAATATGTTAGAAAAATAAAAATATCATTTTTTTTAAAGAATGAACCGAAGAGAAATTCATATGTTGAAATAAAATGTTTTGTCGTTAAAAATATAAATTTTAACGTGAATGTGAATAAATAAAATATTCATTTGCAAACCAGATGGTTTGTTTATGTACACTTATTTGAAGGACATTGATTGGGTCGATAAATTTTACACATCGCCCAACTGCACAAATAAAATCTGTGTTTGATTGTTTGAAACCCTACACGGGTGTTGGGATGATATTTGACGTACACTAATCCCGATTGTTTAGTTGTGTGTCGATCGATTGATTGACAGACTGTTATAAGCGTTGAATATTTATATTTGATGCTTATACAGTGTAGAATGCACTTTGGATGATGGTTGATTATTCATCGTTGTTGATATATGCATGTGTTGTAGAAAATCCATATAATTAACATTATATGGTAATTGATTGGGCCTCATTCCAGTTTTGAAAAAGAAATATTTGAAAAAGAAATATTTGAAATAGAATATTTGAAAATAAAGGAATATATGAAGCCGTGTTGATTAGATTGACGCCATTTTGACGTGAACGATATTTATATCAATTGAAAACGAATTCGAAATGAATTGAATTGAAAACGATTTCGAAATGAATTGAATTGAAAACGATTTCGAAATGAATTGAATTGAAAACGATTTCGAAATGAATTGAATTGAAAACGATTTCGAAATGAATTGAATTGAAAACGATTTCGAAATGAATTGAATTGAAAACGATTTCGAAATGAATTGAATTGAAAACGATTTCGAAATGAATTGAATTGAAAACGAATTCGAAATGAATTGAATTGAAAACGAATTCGAAATGAATTGAATTGAAAACGATTTCGAAATAAATTGAATTGAAAACGAATTCGAAATGAATTGAATTGAAAACGATTTCGAAATGAATTGAATTGAATATGAATTCAAATTGAATTGAAATTTGAATTGAACAGAAATGAATTTTGAAACGAATTTATAAAGAAGAATTCAATTTTGCTTTGAATTGAAATGGAAGTCGAAATAAATTTTGAAATGAATTTAAAACTGTTTATATAATTCGTTTTAAATAAAAATCGGCGAAGTATATATTATATATATTATATATATAATATAATGGCCTGAATAGAACGCGCCGCGCCGCGGCAGTTCGTGAATTTCGACCATTTATTTCAAACGGACATTGCGGGAGATCCGACCGTCGGATTCTCCTAAAACCGGAACCGTTGGGTTCGTATCGAAAAGAGCTTTCTAACGAATATTAGAAATTTGAAATCTAACGGTTGGATTTGGAATTACGTCCAAATCAAATTCGAAAAAGGTCGCTGTAAGTGCAGTTCGATGGCCGTTAATGGAAATCGACTGTACGGGCCTTGATAAAATTATTAAAAATAGTAATAATTTGTGTAAAATCATAAGAAGTGATTTGTGAAAGTTTGGGATGAAAAACTCCATATTTGAAAAGATAAAAATAGATTTTTATCGAAATGAACTAGATTTGAACTAGAATTATAATTCTATTTATTTTTAAATAAATAAATTGAATTTGAAATGGTTTTGAAAATAACCAAAATTTCCAATGATTGCATTGGAGTGGAGTTGAATCGAAATTGTCTTCGGAATATTTCGATGTTGGAATTCGTGATATTACAGGTGTTGTTATGGAAATTTGAAAGATATATTTGTATCGTTATTTCCAATACGACATTTGTTAGTCGTAGAATTCGATATTGAATATAAGCCGATATATTTTCTATTCAGAGCCTTGTATTGAATATCGAATGTGATTTGGGTTTGTCGTGAATGGTGTCTTCACTAACACTGTTCTTAAACCCAGTTGAGAAAAGATTAAATCTTTTTATTTAGATTTAATGAAGTGTACCAGTTAAATGATATTTAATTGGAATTGAAATGGGTATTGATTTTTGGGTTTATCGTGAACAGTGTTTTAAATAACACTTGTTCTTTAACCCGATAATTAATGAATGTGATTTGGGTTTGTCGTGAATGGTGTCTTCACTAACACTGTTCTTGAACCCAGTTGAGAAAAGATTAAATCTTTTGATTTAGATTTAATGAAGTTCACCAATTAAATAATATTTAATTGGAATTGAAATGATATTGATTTTTGGGTTTATCGTGAACAGTGTTTTAAATAACACTTGTTCTTTAACCCGATAATTAATGGGATGTGACTTTGGGTTTATCGTGAACCGTGTTTTAAATGACACTGATTCTTTAACCCAGTCACAGATTAAAACTAAGTGGAGTTTTAATGAATCTTTAATTAGATTGAAAAGATCGAGAATGGAGTATCACCAGTTTTGCTCCAGGCGATAGTTAAATCTTTAATTAGATTTGAACGTGAAATTTAGAAACTAACTGTCGGTTAGCCAAGCAGAATGGTTTTCTGGATATTGATCTGATGTTGGTTTCGGCCTTCGGGGTTAATATTTGGGGAATTATTCTCTTGATTAATTTACGGTTAGTGACTGATGAATTGGAATGAGGCGTATGTTGTGTTTGTGTAACACTTTTATAAAATATACGCGAGTTATTCGGGAAGACCGGGTTTATCCCATTCTGAATAACTGATACGACGATAAGTCGAAGATGAAGACGATGGTCGAAGACCGGAGGTCTTCACGTCGTTTGGGTGATAACTGATGATCTTGATTGGGCTGTACACCCAAGAAGATGGAAACAGTTGGTGATCGTCCAGACGTACTTGGAGATCGATGGATATGCGGGGTACTAGGTGCCTCCGGTTTCGTTCAGCCCCAGAACGGACTTGTAAATGGACTGTGTGTCTGACATTGGATTTCATTCTGTGTGACTGATATCGGTTGCATAGAGTGGTTTGCCTGTGTGGCATGCTAAGATGCAAATGATCAAGGCTTCTGTTGAAAAGCAAAGTCTTGTGGTGATGATCAAAGCACGGCCTTTGTGGCGTAGCTTTGTGTAACGTTTACTTCGCGAGTTTCACACCCGGTATGAACCAAAAACGGGAGAAAGGACCTCAGGGAGGGCCTGCGTTTCTTCCTAGTTAGAAGTGGCGTCAGTGGTTTTACACGCCCTGACGAGTTTGACTTATGTGGTTGTTGCTGTTGCGAGGCGCCTCGGATTGATCGGTCGTTCTCGAACCGATGGAGTCATTTAGTGGCTCATTTACGCCCCAAAGGGCGGGGAAACGTAGTGTTCAGGCATTTTAATCCACATCGGTGGACCGGCCCTGTCGCTCCTAGGGTCACTCGAGCTCTGATCCTGAGGCTGGGGCTAGGCAGTCTCGAATCGGTTGAGGACTATCTTTTGCCTCGGTTCATAGATGGAAATCCAATTTCCAAATACGAGACTTTGCGGTTTTGATTGTATATCCTATATATGGCGACATAGTGGGATGGGGCGCTTATGCCGCCTATGATTGATACTTATGATTTGAAGTTGTTTTATACACTATGCACTTATTATAGTATCAAATGATTTGTTTTAAACGTATCAAGCATTCTTTGGCTGTTATAAGGGAAAACCCTATCCTCGACTGCGTTGCATTGTGTGATGGGACCTGGGTCTTATAACAGCTTCATTTTTCTTTATTTAGCATTGCGCTGTTTGTTTTATGCACTGGTATTCTTGGGAGGAAACCCGTTCCGTGTTATACGGCGTGGTCCCTTGATTTACCTAACTTTAAAATAAAGATTAATAACTGTTTTAGTTCTCACACCAGTCACATGACTGACCTGGAGTTTATTGTTTTAACCTAAACTCTGGGTGCCCCTATTTTCGACACGGGCAGCTAGTAGTTTGGTTTTGCAGATTTATATTCACAGGATCCTGGTTTACAGCTGGAACGATATCCGGAAAGCTTTGTATCCGTATATCTTCTTCTAGTTGTTTATTGTATTATTTTCCGCTGCGTTGTATTTAAATGTAATTTAAATCTCTGATAATTCTGTGTAATATTCTTTTAAACTCTGTATATTCTTGTAATCTGATGCATTGTTGTAATATACAATGAAATGTTCTTTGTATGCGTTCTGTTGTGGCTTGTTCTCGAACTATCCGACGCTTTCCTTTACGGGGGAGTTGCGGGTCTTTACAAACTTGGTGTCAAATCGAAGAGAATTCAGAGAGCTTCGAATCCACACGGTTAAGATCAGGTTTTCGTTCACGGATTTCGCGAATTTGGAGCGGGAAGGGCCTCCGTTCGCGGTGGTTTCCAGGCGCCTAGGGACCACCGAGTTTCACGATGGTGTGGGGGCGCTGGGGCGTGGGACGACGAGCTTCGACGTGGCGGGGGTCGATCGGCGCCAGGATGGCTGAGGAGAGGTGCGACGTGGGGTTCGAAGGTGGACGTTGGGTTTCGGCTGTAACCAGAAAAGGGGGAAGAAGGTTTATATTTTAATATTATTTCATTTATTTAATATTTAATATTTAATTTATCCAATGTTTAAAATTGAATATCTTTTTACTGCGATATCAGAATTCAATGAAACGACTTGCGTTGGACTCGTCTTTCCGAGATCTTCGCTTGGCGCAGATCAGAGCTGAAACCGAGACAGCTGAATTTTCAGCCAAATCAATGTGAGAACTCTGAATTTTATTATTTAATTAATTATAAATTATTTTTCTTGCGTTAAAAATAATTGTATAATGATGTAAATTTAGATCTGAAATGTTCTGTGATTGATGAATTGTTGATGATTGCTTGTGGTATGTTTGTTGGTCATGTTATGCTAGATCCGCATTGAAATCTCATATATGGTTGAATTTTATTTGCGATTAGAAAATTAAATCTATATTTAGATTTAAATAAAATTTTATTCAGATCTAGTTGCTCTAATTTATTTAAATTTATTAAAATATTATTTTTATTATTTTTATTATTCTAAAATGAGCAATGAAATTTGATCGACAAATAAAAACTTATTTTTATTTGTTTATATCACATTAGGAGTTGAAAGACAAATAAAAACTTTATCTTTATTTATTTGTTTACTTTGCAACAGAAAAAGAACAACAAATAAAACCTTACTTTTATTTGTTTACTTTGCAATAAGATTTGAACGACAAAATAATATATTATTTTGATTTGTTTATTTACAGTAGAATATGAACAACAAATAGAACATATTTTTATTTGTTTCCATTACAATAGAATTTGGCTAACAAGTAAAATCCCATTTTTATTTGTTTACATTTAGAACATGGTTTATGAATTACAGTAAAAAATTCCTTTTTACTGTTACCTTAACATAAGAGGTTATAGAATAAGAATAACAATAAAATATTAAATTTTATTGTGGATATTAAAAATATATTAGTAAAATAAAACTTTATTTACATTATATTTGTAAATTAAAGGTTATGTTTGGAAACCACCTTTTTGTTCACATTTTTATGTAAATAAAAATACATATTTTGGAAATCAAAATTTTATTTACATTTTATATGTAAATAAGAAATTATTTTCAGAAGTTACATTTTTGTTTGCAAATATATTTCAATATATAATTCATTCTTTTAAAATGCTAATGAACTTTAAAAAAAAAATTATTCTTTTATTTGCATTCACCAATGCAAATATATGTAGAAAATAGAAATTGTTCTTTATTTGCATTTACCAATGCAAATATATATATATATATATATATATATATATATATATATTGAAACAAATTATTTTTTCATTTGCACTCACCAATGCAAATACATATATTGAAAATACAGTTTATTCCTTTATTTGCATTTATCAATGCATATATTCATTGAAATTAAGGTTTATTCTTTATTTTGCATTTATCAATGCGAATATTCAATGAAACTAAAGTCTATCTTTTTACCTACATTTACCAATACAAATGTACACCTTTTTATACACTGAATAGAATTTGTTAAAAATATACTTTGAAATAAATTTTGTTCTTTTATTTACATTCACTAATGTAAATATAATTTGTAAACAAAACTATTCTTTGTTTGCATTGATAAATGCAAATACTCTGTTAAATAAAATTTGTTTCTTTTATTTACATTCACTAATGTAAATACACATTGGGGATGAGTTCCTTTTTACATTCACTCAAATATACTTTTAAATAAAAAGTTACATTTGTTAATTGCTTTCCTTGCTGCAAATAAAACATTAAATAAAAGTTCCATTTTTGTTTGCAATCCTACATGCAAACCAAACATAAAAATGGAAGTTACATTTTTGATTTATAATTTTGATATGAATACAATATTGATAGAAAGAATAGTTTTTAGAAATGCATTTTTATTGCAATTCTATATGAAATGAAAAGAGCAAATTTGTCGAAGGCCTTATATGTAATAAAATGAGTTTTTTTTGTCACTTCAAAAAGAATGAATTGAAAATGTTTATTTAAGCTTTTGTAAAGAAGGAAGAACTAAACATTCATATTTTTATCATTAAGGTAAAATAGACAAAAAACTCTTATTTTGTCTAAATTAAAAGAATGAAACAGAATATAGCATTGGAATATTTTATTAGAATTGAAATACAAATTAATCTCTAACGTAAATTTATATTAGTTAAAACCAACTATCCACTTTTATCAACTTACATTTGTTGAAAACAATTATTTATTTTAGACGTTTATTCTAGTTAAAACAAAATAGACATTTTGTCAGAAATATTCATTTTGTCAAAATGAATTAGTTGAAGTAATTTTATACATATAGTTACACACACACACACACACACACACACACACACACACACATATATATATCATATGTTTCGCAAGGCATATACTTGTCAAGATAGGTTAGTTAAATTAAAATTATCATTTTTGTCTCATTAGAATTACCAAAACAATATAACCATTTTTGCTTGAGTTTAAACTAGCGGAATAGGAATTTTCAATAGAGACGAAATTATTATTCTTATTCATTCATTGCAATAAAGATATTTTCTTGTCATGTTTATATATTGTGTATTACACTTCCATTCACAAGTTACCCGACTTGTTTATGTGATTGGGACGATTATTTTCACACATCGCCCAAGTGCACAAATTAATTTATTATTTGTTTGTTGGTTGAAACCCCACATGGGTGTTGGGATGAAAATTTACATACATTAATCCCAATATTCAGTTGTATGTTGATCGTTAGATCGACAGGCTGCGATGAGCATTATTATTTAATTTTAACGCTTACACAGTGGAATTTACACTTTGGATGTAAATGGATGACTTGATGATTATACTGTTATTATCATATATATATGATGTGTGTGAAATCCATATAATCCAAAATATATGGTAAATGGTTGAGTCGCATTTCGATTCAAGTGTTCTTTTAAATGAGAATATTTTTACACTAGAAATCCTTTTTATATAAAGTATGTATTTTCATAAAATTTATTGTTAATCAAGTATATGTTAAAACAAAGAATATTTGTAAAAGATAAGAATTTGTAATATAAAGAATACTTCCCATTTAGAATCTTTATATAAAGAATATTTTTATGATTATTTTAAAATATGTTTTTTTAAAGATTATTAGGATTTGCAATTATATTTTGTGATATGAAGTAAATTGAGATGTGAAGTGGATTTATCGTGGACGGCGTTTTAAATGACACTTGTCCTTTAATCCGATTTACATTGAAATTATTATTTGGAATTTATAAATCTATTTTATAAATTTAAAAAGGGCATTTTCTAAAAATCAAGTTTTCCCAATTTAATATATTAAATTGGAATTAAGTGGAAATTCGATTGGTAATAATCGAAAAGGGCTTCTGTAAAAGAAGACCGGTATTATATATGGAATTTAAGAGGCTTTGCCGTTATTCCATTTATATTATTAGTCCGATACAGAAATCTATATCGATTACGTATTGATTTGATTTCTGTGGAATTCCATATTTTGGAAATTGAAATGTAGGTTTATTGTGAACTGTGTTTTAAAGGACACTTGTTCTTTAACCTGTTTAAGACAAGATTTATTCCTTTGAATAAATGATCTTGTAATAATGATTTTTGATATCAAATCAAAACTGGAATTTTAATAAATCTTTTAAAGAAGATTTAAGATTTTATTTCAGAGTTTATCTTTGATAAAATTAATGAGAATCTTCTAATATGAATATCTTATGAAAAGAATACTCGGAGTTGGAATGTGGCGTAATGTGTGATTTTCCAATATTTGCTTTTTAATCCCAAAATATGCGAGTTATTCAGAAAGACCTGGTTTAACCCATTCTGAATAATCATCACGACGATCAAGAGTCAAAGATGAAGGTGGTGGTTGAAGACTGAAGGTTTTCACATCGTTGGGATGATGATGACTGGTATCTTGAATTGGGACTGGCCTTCCAAGGCAAGGTAATTATTAATGATCGTCCAAACGCATTTGGAGATCGACGGACACGTTGTTTCGCTCAGACCCAGAGCGGACTTGTAAATGGATTGCGTGTCTGACATTGTATTCATTTCTACTGTATTTGTTGAACGCTACTGATTATATATTTCTGTTTGGTGGTGAAAAATTTATTCTTTACTTATCACCCTTCTCTAAGACGTATGAGCTTAGAGGTTATATATATACTGGTAGATGATCAATAATATGGTAGGGTCTGACAATGTGACATGCTAAGATGCAAATGATCAAGGCTTTGTTGAAAAGCAGGCCTTGTGTTTGATGATCAAAGCACAGTCTATTTAGGCATAGCTTTGTGTATATCGTGACTTCGCGAGCCTCACACACCGGTTGAGTCTAAAACGGGAGAAGGGAACGCAGGGAGTGCACACGTTTCTTTCTAGCTAGAAGTGGCGTCGGTGCTTAAACTGGCCGACATTTGCTTATGTGGTTGATGGAATTTTTGCGAGGCCTCGGTTTATTCTTATCGGTCGCCCTCGGCTGATTTGTAGGTCCAATAGGATCGGGGAGCGTGTGTTCAGGCATAACTAATCCACTAAAGTATTTGTGGACCGACCCTGCTGTATCCAAGGGTTCGCCAGCGTCCGAATCCTGAGGCGTTGCTAGAGTGTCTCGAATCGGTCAGGAGCTCCTCCCTAGCCTTGACTCATGATGGAAACCCAATTTCCAATACGCCCCTTGCGGTTTTGATTGTATAACTAGTATGGCGACATAGTAGATGGTAGCTATGTCGTCTAGGATTGATATTATATTTGAAATGTTTTAAATATATATATATATACACACTAATAATAATATCGCTTTCACGTATCAAGCATCTTTTGACCATTATAAGGTAAAACCCTATCCTCTGGTGTGCGTTGCATTGTGTGATGGGACCTGGGTCTTATAATGGTTTCATTTTTCTAAAAAGCATTGCGTTATTTGACGATTTACTTTATTTATGCACTGGCAATCCAATGGAGTAAACCCGTTCCGCGTTAGCGGCGTGGTCCTGTGATTAGCCTACTTATTAGATAAGTTAAGTATAGAATTCTCACACCAGTCCCACGACTGACCTATAGTTTGTTTCACCTTGCAAATTCGGGTGCCCTCTTTCCACACGGGCAGTCGAGTAGCTTTTTGCAGATATAGTTAAGCAGGATCCTGGATTGAAGCCTGAAGCTGGGTCCAGAATATTGATGGCCTTCCGCTAAGATTAGTTCCGCTGCAATATATTAATTTATTGTAATTTATCTTCCGCTGTAATTTATCTTCCGTTGTACTTTACAAAGTGTACTCTGATATATTCTGTACTCTGATGTAACATTTATTATTGATGTTATAAAAGTCTGTGTTGTTGTTTTGATGTGTTGTATGCCCAAAGTTAACGTACGCAGGTTTTGAATGGTTTTGATCGATCTTGCGATCGATTGGGGTCGGGCGAAATTTGGGTCGTTACGGACAACATCGAAATAGATTATAGAAGTAAATGGAATTTCTCTAGATCAGGTGACAAAACACCCTAATTGGCGGCTAACCACTTAGCCATGCGACCTACCCGATTTTATACCATTTTCTGATTGTGAGGCTAGAGGCCATAACGTATATATCACACCTTTAATTACTTTGAATGTCACATCTCATACCCGCCAAATCATAAATTGATTTCCCTAAAAATACCACGGGTATACAGCTAAGAGAAACGAATTACTCCACAACCAAATGTAAATACGTTTGAAGAGATCAACTTACAAGATCTATTAAATATACTCTATCAGACATTCTTCCATATAGGTTGTCCTGGGAGTGGACAAACCAAAGGTACTATTCTGTAAACCTATCTTAGGCAATTTCTACCTAGCATTTGCCAGAATAGCCCTTGCACAAAATCCATCTTCAATTATCTTCATCATATTTGATTCGCAAAGCTAATGCCCATACGGAGTGGTTTTTAGATAATAAATCTGATCCCGATCTCTCCGTATTGACAACGGAAATGGTCAAAAACTTTGATAGCCGGTTATTTAATTATCAAAGGAAAATATGTGTACAAACAACGGTCGTATTTCCAAATGGAAATCTTACCGAGCAAATCATTAATCAACACTGATCCCCTTTAATTTAATTTGTCATTCAATTATCCATTTCCCTATTCCTGATTCCATATATTCGAAAATTCTTATTTTCTAAATTTAGAAAATATACGTTATTAATCAATGGAAAACATTTCCATACTTACTCTCATTTCTTTTTTTTAATACTAGAAAACATTTATGATTCTTATTTGGAAAACATTTCCAAAACTCCTTTATTGGATTTAAACAGATGTTTAAATAATACATCGCTATGCCAACTCAAACCATTACACTCATTAACTAAATTCACTTAACCAACCTTCACTGTCGAACCTTAACCATTCCTTAGTTGAAAATGAAGCCAATCAAGTTGGGGTATAACTACCTCTCTGACCTTAACTGAATAACATTTCTAACCTCGAAATAGACAAAGTTCACCTTTTAAATCTTTAACAAACTTCCTTATGTAACTCTCGGATTCTATTTACGAATCCACTTCTTTTACAGAAATCATTTGATTATAACAATAGTGTTATAATCCCATGCTTCCGAAATATAATGTAAAGACCCGTAACTTCCCCGTAAAGGAAAGTGTCGGATAGTTCGAGAAAAAGCCACAACAGAACGCATACAGAAGAACATTTCATTGTATATTACTACAATGCATCAGATTACAAGAATATACAGAGTATAAACAAATAAATATTACACAGAAATATCAGAGATTTAAATTACATTTAAATACATCGCAGCGGAAAATAATACAATACACAACTAGAAGGAGATATACGGATACAAAGCTTTCCGGATATCGTTCCAGCTGTAAACCAGGATCCTGTGAATATAAATCTGCAAAACCAAAACTACTAGCTGCCCGTGTCAAAATAGGGGCACCCAGAGTTTAGGTTAAAACAATAAACTCCAGGTCAGTCATGGGACTGGTGTGAGAACTAAAACAGTTATTAATTCTTTATTTTTAAGTTAGGTAAATCAAGGGACCACGCCGTATAACACGGAACGGGTTTCCTCCCAAGAATACCAGTGCATAAAACAAACAGCGCAATGCTAAATAAAGAAAAATGAAGCTATTATAAGACCCAGTTCCCATCACACAATGAAATCGCAAGCCGGAGGATAGGGTTTTTACCTTATAATAGCCAAGAATGCTTGATACGTTTAAAACAAATCATTTGATACTATAATAAGTGCATAGTGTATAAAACAACTTCAAATCATAAGTATCAATCATAGGCGGCATAAGTGCCCCATCCCACTATGTCGCCATACTAGGCTCTACAAATAAAACCGCAAAGTCACGTATTTGGAAATTGGATTTCCATCTATGAACCGAGGCAAAAGATAGTCCTCAACCGATTCGAGACTGCCTAGCCCGAGTCTCAGGATCAGAGCTCGAGTGACCCTTGGATCCTCAGGGCCAGTCCACCGATGTGGATTAAACTTAAACCCTGAACATGCGTTTCCCCGCCCTATGGGGCGTAAACGAGCCAACTAAATGACTCCATCGGTTCGAGAACGACCGATCAATCCGAGGCGCCTCGCAACAGCAACAACCACATAAGTCAAACTCGTCAGGGCGTGTAAAACCACTGACGCCACTTCTAGCTAGGAAGAAACGCATGCCCTCCCTGACGTCCTCTCCCGTTTTTGGTTCATACCGGGTGTGAAGCTCGCGAATCAACGTTACACAAAGCTACGCCACAAAGGCCTTGCTTTGATCATCACCACAAGACTTTACTTTTCAATAGAAGCCTCGATCAATTGCCACTTAGGCATGCCACACAGGCAATTCACTCCATGCGTTTGATATCCATCAATATATAACCCCTGAGCTCGTACGTCTCAGAGAAGGGCGTTAAGCAAGAGAATAAATTCTCCGCCGCCAAACAGACATATATTTAATAGAGATCAATCACACGGACTAAAATCCAATGTCAGACACACAGTCCATTTACAAGTCCGTTCTGGGTCTGAACGAAACCGGAGGCACCTAGTACCCCGCATATCCATCGATCTCCAAGTACGTCTGGACGATCACCAACTGTTTCCATCTTCTTGGGTGTACAGCCCAATCAAGATCATCAGTAATCACCCAAACGACGTGAAGACTTCCGGTCTTCGACCATCGTCTTCATCTTCGACTTATCGTCGTATCAGTTATTCAGAATGGGATAAACCCGGTCTTCCCGAATAACTCGCGTATATATTATAAAAGTGTTACACAAACACAACATACGCCTCATTCTAATTCATTAGTCACTAACCGTAAATTAATCAAGAGAATAATTCCCCAAATATTAACCCCGAGGGCCGAAACCAACATCAGATCAATATCCAGAAAATCCTTCTGCTTGGCTAACCGACAGTTAGTTTCTAAATTTCACATTCATAGGGAAAGGTTCCCATAAATTTTATCCAATATAAATTCCTTGAATTTATTCTTAAATCTATTTTTGAATATCAATTCAAACTAGTCGGGATTAGCGAACCTTACTGAAATAGTCATTTGTTTTAATTTCCCAATCCCAACCTATTCATCCCATGAAGTAAAACTGGTAGTACTTCATATCTAACACCACAGTGTTATCGGTAATTCAATTACCATTTCACGTTCAAATCTAATTAAAGATTTAACTATCGCTTGGAGTAAAACTGGTGATACTCCATTCTCGATCTTTTCAATCTATTTAAAGATTCATTAAAACTCCACTTAGTTTTAATCTTTAACTGGGTTAAAGAATCAGTGTCATTTAAAACATAGTTCACGATAAACCCAAAATCACATTCCATTAATTATCGGGTTAAAGAACGAGTGTTATTTTAAAAACACTGTCCACGATAAACCCAAAAATCAATATCCATTCAATTCCAATTAAATATTATTTAATTGGTACACTTCATTAAATCTAAATAAAAAGATTTAATCTTTTCTCAACTGGGTTCAAGAACAGTGTTAGTGAAGACACCATTCACGACAAACCCAAATCAAATTTGATATTCAATATAAGGTTCTGAATAGAAAATATATCGGCTTATATTCAATATCAAATTCTACGACTAACAAATGTCATATTGGAAATAACGATATAAATATATATCTTTCAAATTTCCATAACAACATCTGTATAATCACGAATTCCAACATCGAAATATTCCGAAGACAATTTCGATTCAAATCCACTCCAATGCAATCATTGGAAATTCTGGTTATTTTTAAAACCCTTTTCAAATTCAATTTATTTATTTAAAAATAAATAGAATTATAATCCTAGTTCAAAACTAGTTCCTTTCGATAAAAATCTATTTTTATCTTTTCAAATATGGAGTTTTTCATCCCAATTCTTTCTAAATCATTTCTTATGATTTTACACAAATTATTACTATTTTTAATAATTTTATCAAGGCCCGTACAGTCGATTTCCATCAATGGCCATCGAACTGCACTTACAGCGACCTTTTTCAAATTTGATTTGGACGTATCTCCAAATCCAACCGTTAGATTTCAAATTTCCAATATTCGTTAGAAAGCTCTTTTCGATACGAACCCAACGGTTCCGGTTTTAGGAGAATCCGACGGTCGGGTCTCCCGCAATGTCCGTTTGAAATAAATGGTCGAAATTCACGAACTGCCGTGGCGCGGCGCGTTCTATTCAGGCCATTATATTATATATATAATATATTTCGTCGATTTCTATTTAAAACGAATTATATAAATAGTTTTAAATTCGTTTCAAAAGCAATTTCAACTTCCATTTAAATTCAAATCAAAGTTGAATTCTTCTTTATAAATTCGTTTCAAAATTCATTTCTATTCAATTCAAATTTCAATTCAATTTGAATTCATTTCAATTTGCTTTCAATTCAATTTGAATTCGTTTTCAATTCAATTCATTTCGAAATCGTTTTCAATTCAATTCATTTCGAAATCGTTTTATATTCAATTCATTTCGAAATCGTTTTCAATTCAATTCATTTCGAAATCGTTTTATATTCAATTCATTTCGAAATCGTTTTCAATTCAATTCATTTCGAAATCGTTTTCAATTCAATTCATTTCGAAATCGTTTTCAATTCAATTCATTTCGAAATCGTTTTCAATTCAATTCATTTCGAAATCGTTTTCAATTCATTTCGAAATCGTTTTCAATTCAATTCATTTTGAAATCGTTAAAATCGATATAAATATCGTTCACGTCAAAATGGCGTTCAATCTAATCAATACGGCTTCATAAATTTCTATTTTCAAATATTCTATTTCAAATATTTCTTTTTCAAAATAGTTGTTATTATCAAAATATTTCGTTCAACACATGACCAATCTCAATGGATGAGTACTGTCAACACATGAACCTTTATTTTATATTGATAAAGATGTAAATTTTATTACTAAAATATTTCGTTCAACACATGACCAATCTCAATGGATGAGTACTGTCAACACATGAACCTTTATTTTATATTGATAAAGATGTAAATTTTATTACTAAAATATTTCGTTCAACACATGACCAATCTCAATGGATGAGTACTGTCAACACATGAACCTTTATTTTATATTATTCTTTATTTTTCAAATTGGAATGAGGCCCAACCAATTACCATATAAAGTTAATTATATGGATTTTCATACATTACACACATATAATAGCATTGAAAAATAATCAACCATCAACCAAAGTGCACTACACTGTATAAGCATCAAATATAGATATCTAACGCTTATAACAGCCTGTCAATCAATCGATCGACATATTTAATCAATCAGGATGAGTGAACTTCAAATTTCATCCCAACACCCGTGTGGGGTTTCAAACAATCAAACACATATTTTATTTGTGCAGTTGGGCGATGTGTAAAATTTATCGTCCCAATCAATATCAGTCAAATCAGTGTATATAAACAAATCGGCCGATTTGTTTATACATATTTATTTATTCACTTTCACGTTAAAAATTATATTTTTAACGATAAAACATTTTATTCCACCTATGAATATTCTATTCGGTTCATTTATTCAATAAAATGATATTTTTATTTTTCTAACATATTTTAGAAAATTTCGGCGGCATAACGGCACGATACTAGAAACGGGACAAGGCCTAGCCTTATCCCCGGTCTAGTGAAGGCCCACGCCATTCACACATCATCAAATCAATTCATTTCACCACACAATTCAATTTCAATCAAATAATCTAACTAATTTTTTTTTTCAATCAAACAAACAAGTCCATGGTCTGTGGACGATTGTGTCGGGTGCTACTAAGCACCGTCTGCATCCTAGTATATATATATATATATATATATAACTAGAAAAAGAAATTGAAAGGTGAGAAATTCTCACATATTGCTATCCTAGCTCCACGGCTCTTCATTTGCAGAAGTCTTCGTCGTTTCGCCTTTTTGTCACCTTCGTTGACCGTAGCCACTACATATGTAAAAATCGAATTTTTACTTTGTTATTCAATATATAAAAATCACATTTTTAATTCGAAGTTCAATATATAAAAATCACATTTTTAATTCGAAGTTCAATATATAAAAATCACATTTTTAATTCGAAGTTCAATATATAAAAATCACATTTTTAATTCGAAGTTCAATATATAAAAATCGAATTTTTAATTCGAAGTTCAATATATAAAAATCACATTTTTACTCTTCCTCTCATATAAAAATTATATTTTTATTCTTTCTATTAATTAAAAGAAATCACGTCTTTTATCTTTATAAAAATTCAATCTTTCATCTATTAAAAATCTAAACTTTTATCATTTAAAAATCTAAACTTCCTGTACTAAAAATCGTATTTTTATTTCGATAAAAATCGTATTTTTATTTGCTAACAAACCCATATTGTTCATAAACAAAAATCATAATTTTTCTAATTGAAAGATCTGATCTTTTTCTACTTTTCAAACCTCTAAAAATCCAACCTTTTTCCTATATAAAAACTGGTTTAAATAAACTGAAATAATAATTAAATAATAAAAAGAAAACAGAAAAACTCACTGTAAAAAAAAGAGGGTGGTCTTCGTGCGTCGGCATCGGCCTGTGGGGGTGGAGTGGCGCTCGCTGGAGGTGGAGTAGGCGGCGCTGGGGTGTACACGGGTTTTTGGGGCTCCGTTCGAATGGGAGGGGGGCGGCGCCTCAAGCTGGCGAAAGGAGGGAGGGGGAGGTGGAAGAAGGGCGATTGGTCGGAGGGGGGGTTTCGGCGAAGCATCGCCGCCGGCGACCTGGGTTCGAGCGCGAGGGCGCTCGTTTTTTTTTTCTTTTTTTTTCCTCTCGATCGAAAATGAAAAGTAAGGGGGGAGGGCTGCTGTTGACTACGGGGAAAGAGGGAATAGGGGTTGACCCAGAATTTTTAATTATTTATTTATTTAATTTATATCCCAAAAAGTAACTTTAAAATTCGAACTCGAAATCAAGCCCACTAACTGTCGTCCATAGCGTTTTACCCCCATTCCGAACACAACGGGATATGTATCGTAAGCTGAAACGACCGTTTCGATCAGTTTCCGTTGCATTTACATTTAAATCATTATATTGAATTTTAAACGTACCTTTCAAATTACCGGGGCCACATACGAACACGAAAAATTCCAGAAATATATTTTCTAGCTTCGTATTGACGATACGGTCCTAACAAAACTAGTTTCGTCGAATTCTGAGACCGTTGGAAAAATGGCCAATCTCCAGTCGATTAAAATCAACTAA
Source organism: Allium sativum (assembly GCA_030737875.1). Taxonomy (NCBI): domain Eukaryota; kingdom Viridiplantae; phylum Streptophyta; class Magnoliopsida; order Asparagales; family Amaryllidaceae; genus Allium; species Allium sativum. Next base: position 919,172,275 of record CM060922.1, read on the forward strand.
AACTGGTCAAACGCGTTTTCCTTTGCCACGCTCACATATTGACTCGAAAAATTATGAAATTTGGAACCTAGCAATAATTTAACATCACGGACCCAACAAAACTGGTTTCGTCGAAATCCGAGGTCGTTTGCAAAATGTCCATTTTTAAGGGCCTGAATTCCATAGCGACTATTCAGAATTTTCAACTGGACATATCTTTTGATTCCCACTATGAAATTTCGATTTTTCTGATTCGTTGAAAAGATATCATCAAATAGATCCTATCATTTTTGGTTTCACTAAAATCCGGATTGTTTTGCACCTGGTACATTCAATTGAAGTTTGAAATCGAATTATCGAACTACCGCGCCATTTTCAATTCTATTTATAATTATATATAAATATTTATATTCTAACGACGACGCGTATAATATATACGTTCTAATTCCATTCAAAATAAATTTCTCGTCGTTTTTATTTAAAATAATTCATTTTAAATAATCAAAATTCGCTAAAATTGCCAAAATAAAAATTTTAAACTGGCCCCGATTTTCCGGGTTATTACAATCTCCCCCACTTAAAACTTTTCGTCCCCGAAAAGGAACAAAGTCGAAAGTGGTTTGATTATTCAACTCTACGCTCGATCTGGCTTCCATTCTCCAACCTTTCAGTTTCTGAGAATTTTCAAAATTTCAAAAATTTGGCTAACACCCTAAATTTTTGAAAAATTTCGCCATAACCTCCCCTGCAATGGGAGCATCGGGAAATCTCAAATAGCTTCCCCGGTCCTTCAGATCTCAAAAAGAAAAAGAAAACGCCAAGTGGCTAGCCAATAGGCTCACAAAATCATCATCACCCAAACAAAACAGTAAATTATGTAGTAAACATGTACCTATTTGTCGGGCAAACAAATTTTATTCTTCGGCTCTAGCCTCCTTGCTATGACCTGTTCAATGTAAGTATATGTATATACAAGCAAATGCGACCAATTTTCAATATAATTCAATATTTGATTCAATTCTAAATGGTTCACAATTATCAACCAAATAAACAAACAACACAAACATCAATCAATTAGTGAATTAGAGTTTCAAATTCATAATTTTGATACATATACAAAAATCAAATTTTTGATGCCAAATCACAACAATAGGCCCTATCTAATTTTGGTTCTCACACCAGTCAATAGGAAATATATAGATATCACACCTTCGAAACACGAATACCAATTCTGATGATGTTCGAACTATCATCAGAATCATCTTCGGGCAACCAGAGTGTGATTCTATATCTATCCAGTATATTAAAATTTCAAACACACGTGGATCAGACGTATACGCAAAATCTTTATATACTGGACTATCCAAATCAATATAAATAAATAATCAAATACGAATAATTGATTTAAATTTTCAAAACAAAAACTTGTTTTCATTTTCAAAAATATACTCTTCACACTCGTTCTAGGATACTACTGATCCCATCTCTAACGAGTCGTTCCATTGGATATTACTAATCCAATATCTGATGAATTCTTTCGTATGGTTCTAATATGTTTTGTTCTCTGAGCTTCGTAAACCAAAGCTCTGATACCAACTGTAAAGACACGTAACTTCCCCGTAAAGGAAAGTGTCGGATAGTTCGAGAACAAGCCACAACAGAACGCATACAGAAGAACATTTCATTGTATATTACAACAATGCATCAGATTACAAGAATATACAGAGTATAAACAAATAAATATTACACAGAAATATCAGAGATTTAAATTACATTTAAATACATCGCAGCGGAAAATAATACAATACACAACTAGAAGGAGATATACGGATACAAAGCTTTCCGGATATCGTTCCAGCTGTAAACCAGGATCCTGTGAATATAAATCTGCAAAACCAAAACTACTAGCTGCCCGTGTCAAAATAGGGGCACCCAGAGTTTAGGTTAAAACAATAAACTCCAGGTCAGTCATGGGACTGGTGTGAGAACTAAAACAGTTATTAATTCTTTATTTTCAAGTTAGGTAAATCAAGGGACCACGCCGTATAACACGGAACGGGTTTCCTCCCAAGAATACCAGTGCATAAAACAAACAGCGCAATGCTAAATAAAGAAAAATGAAGCTATTATAAGACCCAGTTCCCATCACACAATGAAATCGCAAGCCGGAGGATAGGGTTTTTACCTTATAATAGCCAAGAATGCTTGATACGTTTAAAACAAATCATTTGATACTATAATAAGTGCATAGTGTATAAAACAACTTCAAATCATAAGTATCAATCATAGGCGGCATAAGTGCCCCATCCCACTATGTCGCCATACTAGGCTCTACAAATAAAACCGCAAAGTCACGTGTTTGGAAATTGGATTTCCATCTATGAACCGAGGCAAAAGATAGTCCTCAACCGATTCGAGACTGCCTAGTCCGAGTCTCAGGATCAGAGCTCGAGTGACCCTTGGATCCTCAGGGCCAGTCCACCGATGTGGATTAAACTTAAACCCTGAACATGCGTTTCCCCGCCCTATGGGGCGTAAACGAGCCAACTAAATGACTCCATCGGTTCGAGAACGACCGATCAATCCGAGGCGCCTCGCAACAGCAACAACCACATAAGTCAAACTCGTCAGGGCGTGTAAAACCACTGACGCCACTTCTAGCTAGGAAGAAACGCATGCCCTCCCTGACGTCCTCTCCCGTTTTTGGTTCATACCGGGTGTGAAGCTCGCGAATCAACGTTACACAAAGCTACGCCACAAAGGCCTTGCTTTGATCATCACCACAAGACTTTGCTTTTCAACAGAAGCCTCGATCAATTGCCACTTAGGCATGCCACACAGGCAATTCACTCCATGCGTTTGATATCCATCAATATATAACCCCTGAGCTCGTACGTCTCAGAGAAGGGCGTTAAGCAAGAGAATAAATTCTCCGCCGCCAAACAGACATATATTTAATAGAGATCAATCACACGGACTAAAATCCAATGTCAGACACACAGTCCATTTACAAGTCCGTTCTGGGTCTAAACGAAACCGGAGGCACCTAGTACCCCGCATATCCATCGATCTCCAAGTACGTTTGGACGATCACCAACTGTTTCCATCTTCTTGGGTGTACAGCCCAATCAAGATCATCAGTAATCACCCAAACGACGTGAAGACTTCCGGTCTTCGACCATCGTCTTCATCTTCGACTTATCGTCGTATCAGTTATTCAGAATGGGATAAACCCGGTCTTCCCGAATAACTCGCGTATATATTATAAAAGTGTTACACAAACACAACATACGCCTCATTCTAATTCATTAGTCACTAACCGTAAATTAATCAAGAGAATAATTCCCCAAATATTAACCCCGAGGGCCGAAACCAACATCAGATCAATATCCAGAAAACCCTTCTGCTTGGCTAACCGACAGTTAGTTTCTAAATTTCACATTCATAGGGAAAGGTTCCCATAAATTTTATCCAAGATAAATTCCTTGAATTTATTCTTAAATCTATTTTTGAATATCAATTCAAACTAGTCGGGATTAGCGAACCTTACCGAAATAGTCATTTGTTTTAATTTCCCAATCCCAACCTATTCATCCCATGAAGTAAAACTGGTAGTACTTCATATCTAACACCACAGTGTTATCGGTAATTCAATTACCATTTCACGTTCAAATCTAATTAAAGATTTAACTATCGCTTGGAGTAAAACTGGTGATACTCCATTCTCGATCTTTTCAATCTATTTAAAGATTCATTAAAACTCCACTTAGTTTTAATCTTTAACTGGGTTAAAGAATCAGTGTCATTTAAAACACAGTTCACGATAAACCCAAAATCACATTCCATTAATTATCGGGTTAAAGAACGAGTGTTATTTTAAAAACACTGTCCACGATAAACCCAAAAATCAATATCCATTCAATTCCAATTAAATATTATTTAATTGGTACACTTCATTAAATCTAAATAAAAAGATTTAATCTTTTCTCAATTGGGTTCAAGAACAGTGTTAGTGAAGACACCATTCACGACAAACCCAAATCACATTTGACATTCAATATAAGGTTCTGAATAGAAAATATATCGGCTTATATTCAATATCAAATTCTACGACTAACAAATGTCGTATTGGAAATAACGATATAAATATATATCTTTCAAATTTCCATAACAACATCTGTATAATCACGAATTCCAACATCGAAATATTCCGAAGACAATTTCGATTCAAATCCACTCCAATGCAATCATTGGAAATTCTGGTTATTTTTAAAACCCTTTTCAAATTCAATTTATTTATTTAAAAATAAATAGAATTATAATCCTAGTTCAAAACTAGTTCCTTTCGATAAAAATCTATTTTTATCTTTTCAAATATGGAGTTTTTCATCCCAATTCTTCCTAAATCATTTCTTATGATTTTACACAAATTATTACTATTTTTAATAATTTTATCAAGGCCCGTACAGTCGATTTCCATCAATGGCCATCGAACTGCACTTACAGCGACCTTTTTCAAATTTGATTTGGACGTATCTCCAAATCCAACCGTTAGATATCAAATTTCCAATATTCGTTAGAAAGCTCTTTTCGATACGAACCCAACGGTTCCGGTTTTAGGAGAATCCGACGGTCGGGTCTCCCGCAATGTCCGTTTGAAATAAATGGTCGAAATTCACGAACTGCCATGGCGCGGCGCGTTCTATTCAGGCCATTATATTATATATATAATATATTTCGTCGATTTCTATTTAAAACGAATTATATAAATAGTTTTAAATTCGTTTCAAAAGCAATTTCAACTTCCATTTAAATTCAAATCAAAGTTGAATTCTTCTTTATAAATTCGTTTCAAAATTCATTTCTATTCAATTCAAATTTCAATTCAATTTGAATTCATTTCAATTTGCTTTCAATTCAATTTGAATTCGTTTTCAATTCAATTCATTTCGAAATCGTTTTCAATTCAATTCATTTCGAAATCGTTTTATATTCAATTCATTTCGAAATCGTTTTCAATTCAATTCATTTCGAAATCGTTTTATATTCAATTCATTTCGAAATCGTTTTCAATTCAATTCATTTCGAAATCGTTTTCAATTCAATTCATTTCGAAATCGTTTTCAATTCAATTCATTTCGAAATCGTTTTCAATTCAATTCATTTCGAAATCGTTTTCAATTCATTTCGAAATCGTTTTCAATTCAATTCATTTTGAAATCGTTAAAATCGATATAAATATCGTTCACGTCAAAATGGCGTTCAATCTAATCAATACGGCTTCATAAATTTCTATTTTCAAATATTCTATTTCAAATATTTCTTTTTCAAAATAGTTGTTATTATCAAAATATTTCGTTCAACACATGACCAATCTCAATGGATGAGTACTGTCAACACATGAACCTTTATTTTATATTGATAAAGATGTAAATTTTATTACTAAAATATTTCGTTCAACACATGACCAATCTCAATGGATGAGTACTGTCAACACATGAACCTTTATTTTATATTGATAAAGATGTAAATTTTATTACTAAAATATTTCGTTCAACACATGACCAATCTCAATGGATGAGTACTGTCAACACATGAACCTTTATTTTATATTATTCTTTATTTTTCAAATTGGAATGAGGCCCAACCAATTACCATATAAAGTTAATTATATGGATTTTCATACATTACACACATATAATAGCATTGAAAAATAATCAACCATCAACCAAAGTGCACTACACTGTATAAGCATCAAATATAGATATCTAACGCTTATAACAGCCTGTCAATCAATCGATCGACATATTTAATCAATCAGGATGAGTGAACTTCAAATTTCATCCCAACACCCGTGTGGGGTTTCAAACAATCAAACACATATTTTATTTGTGCAGTTGGGCGATGTGTAAAATTTATCGTCCCAATCAATATCAGTCAAATCAGTGTATATAAACAAATCGGCCGATTTGTTTATACATATTTATTTATTCACTTTCACGTTAAAAATTATATTTTTAACGATAAAACATTTTATTCCACCTATGAATATTCTATTCGGTTCATTTATTCAATAAAATGATATTTTTATTTTTCTAACATATTTTAGAAAATTTCGGCGGCATAACGGCACGATACTAGAAACGGGACAAGGCCTAGCCTTATCCCCGGTCTAGTGAAGGCCCACGCCATTCACACATCATCAAATCAATTCATTTCACCACACAATTCAATTTCAATCAAATAATCTAACTAATTTTTTTTTTCAATCAAACAAACAAGTCCATGGTCTGTGGACGATTGTGTCGGGTGCTACTAAGCACCGTCTGCATCCTAGTATATATATATATATAACTAGAAAAAGAAATTGAAAGGTGAGAAATTCTCACATATTGCTATCCTAGCTCCACGGCTCTTCATTTGCAGAAGTCTTCGTCGTTTCGCCTTTTTGTCACCTTCGTTGACCGTAGCCACTACATATGTAAAAATCGAATTTTTACTTTGTTATTCAATATATAAAAATCACATTTTTAATTCGAAGTTCAATATATAAAAATCACATTTTTAATTCGAAGTTCAATATATAAAAATCACATTTTTAATTCGAAGTTCAATATATAAAAATCGAATTTTTAATTCGAAGTTCAATATATAAAAATCACATTTTTACTCTTCCTCTCATATAAAAATTATATTTTTATTCTTTCTATTAATTAAAAGAAATCTCGTCTTTTATCTTTATAATAATTCAATCTTTCATCTATTAAAAATCTAAACTTTTATCATTTAAAAATCTAAACTTCCTGTACTAAAAATCGTATTTTTATTTGCTAACAAACCCATATTGTTCATAAACAAAAATCATAATTTTTCTAATTGAAAGATCTGATCTTTTTCTACTTTTCAAACCTCTAAAAATTCAACCTTTTTCCTATATAAAAACTGGTTTAAATAAACAGAAATAATAATTAAATAATAAAAAGTAAACAGAAAAACTCACTGTAAAAAAAAGAGGGTGGTCTTCGTGCGTCGGCATCGGCCTGTGGGGGTGGAGTGGCGCTCGCTGGAGGTGGAGTAGGCGGCGCTGGGGTGTACGCGGGTTTTTGGGGCTCCGTTCGAATGGGAGGGGGGCGGCGCCTCAAGCTGGCGAAAGGAGGGAGGGGGAGGTGGAAGAAGGGCGATTGGTCGGAGGGGGGGTTTCGGCGAAGCATCGCCGCCGGCGACCTGGGTTCGAGCGCGAGGGCGCTCGTTTTTTTTTTCTTTTTTTTTTTCCTCTCGATCGAAAATGAAAAGTAAGGGGGGAGGGCTGCTGTTGATTACGGGGAAAGAGGGAATAGGGGTTGACCCAAAATTTTTAATTAATTATTTATTTAATTTATATCCCAAAAAGTAACTTTAAAATTCGAACTCGAAATCAAGCCCACCGACTGTCGTCCATAGCGTTTTACCCCCATTCCGAACACAACGGGATATGTATCGTAAGCTGAAACGACCGTTTCGATCAGTTTCCGTTGCATTTACATTTAAATCATTATATTGAATTTTAAACGTACCTTTCAAATTACCGGGGCCACATACGAACACGAAAAATTCCAAAAATATATTTTCTAGCTTCGTATTGACGATACAGTCCTAACAAAACTAGTTTCGTCGAATTCTGAGACCGTTGGAAAAATGGCCAATCTCCAGTCGATTAAAATCAACTGAAACTGGTCAAACGCGTTTTCCTTTGCCACGCTCACATATTGACTCGAAAAACTATGAAATTTGGAACCTAGCAATAATTTAACATCACGGACCCAACAAAACTGGTTTCGTCGAAATCCGAGGTCGTTTGCAAAATGTCCATTTTTAAGGGCCTGAATTCCATAGCGACTATTCAGAATTTTCAACTGGACATATCTTTTGATTCCCACTATGAAATTTCGATTTTTTTGATTCGTTGAAAAGATATCATCAAATAGATCCTATCATTTTTGGTTTCACTAAAATCCAGATTGTTTTGCACCCGGTACATTCAATTGAAGTTTGAAATCGAATTATCGAACTACCGCGCCATTTTCAATTCTATTTATAATTATATATAAATATTTATATTCTAACGATGACGCGTATAATATATACGTTCTAATTCCATTCAAAATAAATTTCTCGTCGTTTTTATTTAAAATAATTCATTTTAAATAATCAAAATTCGCTAAAATTGCCAAAATAAAAATTTTAAACTGGCCCCGATTTTCCGGGTTATTACATATAATAATTTAAATATAACTTTTATTTATTAATTTGGATAAATAAACAAACAACTAATTTATTAATAAATAAATCTTGATTAAAAACAGAAAGTGAATAGTACTTTCCCGAATTCGATAAAAATCGAATTTCAACGTATAATTCTCTCTCGGATAATCTCAATTCGATAACTCTCTTTCGAATAACTCTATTCGATGACTCTTTTCTTTGAATAAACTATATTCGATAATCTCTCTTTCGAATAAATTATATTCGATAATCTTTCTTCGAATAACTATATTTGATAACTCTTTTCTTCGAATAAACTAAATTCGATAGTCTCTCTTTCGAATAAACTATATTCAATGACTCTTTTTTTTGAATAACTAAATTCGATAACTCTTTTCTTCAAATGAACTATATTCGATAATCTATATTCGATTAACTCTAATTCGATTAACTCTTATTCGATTAATTAATATTCGATTAACTAATATTCGATTAACTTTGTTCGAATAACTAATATTCGATTAACTCTAATTCGATTAACTAATATTTGATTAACTCTATTCGAATAACTAATATTCGATTTAACTCCATTTAAATAACTAATATTAGATTTAACTCTATTTCCTATCCCATTAAAATCCCATTTGAAATTCCTATTTCAAAACCTAATTTCCCTTATAAATGTTTTAATTTATAAAATATTTATTTTAATCCATTATTCACATCGAATGTGAAAAACATTTCTTTTATATAATCCATTAAGTTTGATTTTGTATTTTAAAATAATATCCCGTTTCCAAATTCTATTTATACTTCTATTTATAGAATTATTCATTCGAAATCTCCTTTTTATTTCTAACACTTAAATCCCATTTATAATTCCCTTTATGAATGCTGAGTTCACATTCTATTTAAAATATCGGTGTTAAAACCGATTTCTACTTCTCTATATAAGTTCAGACTTATATATTTCATTTATCACACGATAAATATTTTATTTAATTTATAAAACATTATTTATAAATCAATCTTCTCAATTTATCTGTTAAAACATATTTCTATTAAATATTTACTTCAGATTCTTATCATGTTATACCCGTGTGCGAAGCATGGGTCTAAACCTTCCTAATGTAAAATTTTCTTTTTATAAAATTCTATTCATTTTCTCAATATTTCCTTTTATAAAACCTTTTTCATTTTATAATTATATCCTTTTTATATTTATTTTCCAAATACTACCCTTTTTATGTATTCAAATATTTGTTTTCCAAATATTTCTATTTATTTTCCAAATAATTCCTTGTATAAAATTCTATTCATTTTTATAAATATTTCTTTTTATAATTCTATTTATTTTATAAAATATTTCCTTTTATAATCTATTTATTTCCCAAATAAACATTCCTTTTATAGTTCTATTTATTTTCTAAATATTTCCTTTTATATAAAATCCATTGATTTTATAAATAATTTATTTTCAAAATACACTTTGAAAATTCCCTTTTTACATTCCAATATCACTAATGGTATTTAAAATACCAATTAAAAATCCCAGTGTCATCATAATCAATCACAGATTATATATCACATCATATATCACACTATATGAAAAATCAGTATTTTAAATATTGAGGAATCCAGTTGGATCCCTCCAACCTGTTTCCCGGCATTCACAGATGTTAAACAGTATAATTAACATCAAGTTTCATTTCAATATGAAATATTCGGATAAACAGAATCAATATTTGATTAGCAATATATATATATATATATATATATATATCATTATCTGCAATTTCAACCATTCAATTAACAAATCATCCAAATAATCAACACGCAGCACTCAATAATCATTTATCAGTTCTAAAAATATGTTATAGAAATATAACTATGCTAAGTTAGTGAGTTTTACGCACATTGGACGATCATTGGTTGATTCAGACAAACAATTTATTTCGCCATAAATTGTAACGAGCTCTAATTCACTCCCAGTTAGTTCCATCGCGTAGCCCTCGTCCATACGATCCCAACGGATCCTGTTTCGTGAGATTCTGTAATTGTTTGGAAAAGTTATAACATTTACAAGTTTAAATGAATATTTATATTATTAAATTTCATTTCTAATTCAATTTGGGCCCACCCACTACACTATCGGCCCAACACATTTGCACCCGCACTGAACAGTGCTTCTTCCCATTTGTTGTATTCGAACGCTGCTTCACTACATTCTTGTTCATTTCGCACTTCAAACCCCTTCTATCTCCTCACGGAAAACCCCCCACAAAAATCACTGTCAACTCACCAGCACTCCAACAAAGAATCGCGTTTGAACTCTTCCTGCTACACTATACAGTAACCCACTTCCTAAATCCTATCGCCTACTGCTGTCTCCCCCTTCATTTCCATGTCCTCCAACCATCCGAAACCCTTTGTTGGTGCCCACTCCACCGTCATTTCCATTCACCCTTACTGATAACCATTGAAACTCAGACGCTTTTTTAAAAACCATACCCTTAACGCCATAAGTTCAGCTCACACCCCATCCTTGAACAGACCTGCGTCCATTATTTCCACCAAACCCATCCCATATTCACTGCTCCACGTAATGTCAAATAACTCCACCGCTGGTGCTTCAGCATGCGTCCATCTCTTCCCTTAGCACACACTGTCCCAGCCTTTCGTTTTCTCCCCTTTTCAGTGGCTCAAAGAAATGATTGGCATATATATATATATATATTAGTTGAAAAGCCCTTTGAACTTGGCATCACCCTCTCCTCCTCGTCCAACTTGTTAACTCCGCCTCTCCAGCTCATACACGCTAACGTTTGCTCCTCCTCTCAAACAAGAAAACTGCTTCAGTCCCCTACTTTATCGCGCAAGGCTTGAAAGCCACTCTGTCAAATATATTGTTTGTTTATGATCAACTCACTCATGCCAGCCACACCTTGCTTTTCAAACTAGCGTCAGAAAGTTTCATTCGAACAGTATAAAACTTTTATATGGGTTTTGAAGAGAAACTCATTGGGATTTTATAAATATATATATTTCTTTTTGCAGCAAAGTATTGGATTTGATCTGCATTTCTATGGTTTTCTGGAAAGAGAAACATAGGTGATGAGCTCGCGTTTATATAGACGTGGTAACCTTAAGCATTAAGGTGGAGAAAACTTTAGCGTTAAGGTATTGAAAACTTCCCTGTTAAGTCTACCTTGATTTATCACTTCACATCACTGTTTTGGATGGGAAAGCATAGACTGCGTAGAGAAATAGGCCTGTATTTTTCTTTTCTTCGGTACTAAGGAATAGAGCAGCTTGCAAAAAAAATTTGTCCCATTCTTGTTTTGAGTTATAATATTTTTGCGTTCCCTGTAACGTAGAGTTCCATTGGTTTACGAACCACTATCGACAAATACAAAAATACCGTTGTGATGGACAACGTGCCACGATCCCGAAAATAAAATAAAATAAAATAGACAATATAACTTATTCTGTGAAACCCCAAAGTGCAGATTTAGGGTGCAAAATACTCCAAACAAAAATTTGCTTATTTTACGAATTAAAAATTATAGAAAATTTCTAAAAACTAAACTAGGCCTACGTCTCCAAGATCCTGTCTAAATTTGAAGTCAATATTTAATTAAAATTAAATATATTGTTATGGTCTATAAATGATTCCATAACGACTATTCGAAAATTTGATTTGGACATAACTCAAAATCTACATGACGAAATCTCGATTTTTCTCTTCCATTAGAAAAATATCGTTCAACAGATTCGAACTTTTCTTATTTCACAGAAATCTGACTTAAAACAAATTCGGTATACTCGTTTCAAGTTCGAATCGCCAAATTACGAACTATCACGCCATTTCGACCTCGATTATAATTATAATATAATATATACATTCTAACGCCATTCACTAAATAGAATAGTTATTATATCTAAACTGAATTAAATTAGTTAAATAATCTGATTCACACAATATTGCGAATTCTACTATTTTCGACAAATTCCAGAAATTGATATATTATTTTATTATTTATATTAATTAAATATTCAGTATTATTTGATTTAAACCATTTAAATCTCTAAATCATTAGATAAGTAATTAAATAAATTAATTATTATATCGCTAAAAATACGGGTCGTTACATTCTTCCACCCTTAAAATAATTTCGTCCCCGAAATTGCTAAGATAGAAAACAAACCCTATTAACTAGGTTAAAAATTATTTGTTTACTTCTTTAACTTCGTTTTCAACTGAACCAATTAATTTTAACTAAAATATTATTTTATTCTTACCAACTAAAACTTTCAAAAATTCAAAAAAAATAAAAAATCTAACATCTTAGATTTTCAAATTTTTTTGCCAATACCTCCTTCGTACTGCTTAATAGCTCAAACTCTAACTCGCCTTTCTAGACCTTCTCCAACCCAAAAGAAAATCAAACAGCCAAGCGGCTTGCCAAATAGGCTCATAAATCACCAAACTCATATAAAAATAAACTTGTACCTTTTTGTCGGGCATATCATTATATTCTTTCCATTTGCTGCTAATTTAGCATAAACAAATATCATTCCTAGTCAATTAATCCTCAACACAAATTATTTTCTTATCCAAACTCTTAACTTACCCATCCAATATAATTCCCGATTCCCATCTTACTATCCAATTTTACTCGACATCATTCTATTTCAATTCAATTTCAATTACCACTTAGTTGGCTTTACTATAATTCCAATTTGCTTTTACAAATTTCGGTTTAATTTGTTTTTAACTCATACAATCTCATACAATCTCTACTTGGGAGTTTTAAACCATTTACCCTTTTCAAAAATCAAATATTCCCTTTTTGGAATTTCAAAACACTTATCTCCCCAAAAAATTCAAAATAATATCTTTGGTAGTAATCCGTCACTTAGAACTCGAAAATGAACACCGATGATGACCGTATCAACATCGGAATTTATTTTCCAGCGACCGAAGTGAGTTCAATACTATATCACTATTTTAAACCATTTTTAAACATTTCCACTTTGAAATATATTTCAAAATACCATTCACACTGCTTGTAAACAATTTAAAATCTCCCAGGATTTTAAATTCTCATATATTTAATCCATATTCATTTACAAACACTTATTCAAATTTCCAGACTTTTAATTACAATTCTGATTTAAATTCAGATATAATTCATCTGGTTTCATATATTACACTTATATAAACTCTAATTGGTTATTTACATAACCAATTCAATTATAATCTTATCTTATTATAATCACAACCAACACACCCAATATATGATAATACTTCAAATAGTAACCATCCTTTTATATCGAAATATAATTTGGGTAAAATTATTTCTTTTACCCTCTTTTCAAAACATACTGTGTCGGTTCATCGTATTCGAGTGTCTATAAACTCCTACTGATACAGTGGATCAAACAGATCGTTCAGAACTCATAAACAACTCAACCAATAAATCTCCATAATATAAAATCATTTTATATTGAATAACAAATACGCGCTCATATATATACACAAACTCAACCTAGGGTATTGCTAACCCCATCTCTACTCAGTTACGCCACAAAGCCAAGGTAATTACTTAACCTTCAGTTCTGATACCACTTTAACGGTCCGGGAAATTTTTGACTTCGAAAATCGACACATAACACCATGTCGACATTCAAGAATCCGAAATACCGGAACATTAATAGAAAGAAATTAGAGGGTGAGAATAGATAAGATAGAAAATTAGAATAGAAGAAGAAGAAGAACAACAACAACAGAATCTGACTAACACGAACCTCACAGCGGAACGAATAAATATATTATATAACATAACTTTGAAATAAATCCAGTATATGTATACAGTACCATTTTTGGAGTACAACACTTACAACACAGTGGAAATAACAATAGCTATATAATCCTGAATCCTCCTGCTCCAGCTCTCCAAGTATATCTGAAAAATCCCGACTACTTGACTGCCCGTTCAAAATTGGGCACCCAAGAGTTTAGGGAAACAAAACAAAATAAACTCTGGGTCAGTCATGTAACTAGTGTGAGTAAACTTCAACCACTTGATTAACTTTTAAAATCCTTTTTAAAAGAAAGGATAATCGTAAGACCTATCCACACATAAACACGGATGGTTTTTACCTTACGACATTCCAAAATATTCTTTGTATCAAAATTCTTCTGATATTACAATAGTGTCTATCAACCACAACTAAAATCATTTAGCAGAACGCTTTCATCTTACATTCCACATACATAATATATAATCATAAACTGCGGGCGCTTATTAGGTAATGAATTCCAACTGGCAAGGTATAGGACCACCTTCTGACAGTGTATCTCTAGAGAGGAATACACCGGGTTCAACAAGAACATCTGGTAACCCAGGCTAAACAAGACTGGTCACTCATTTCGCTTGAGTGTACCAAATGTATTATCACCAACGGTTGGGATTAGCAACTGTTTCCCGAAAGGGACAATATCGAAATAGACTATAGAAGTAAATAGAATTTCTCTAGATCAGGTGGCAATACACCCTAATTGGCTGCTAACCACTTAGCCATGTGACCTGCCCGATTTTATACCATTTTCTGGTTGTGAGGCTTGAGGCCATAGCATATATATCACATCTTTAATTACTTTGAATGTCACATCGTCATACCTGCCAAATCATAAATTGATTTCCCCAAAAATACCACGGGTATACAGCTAAGAGAAACGAATTCTTCCACCACCAAACGTAAATACGTTCGAAGAGATCAACTTACCCGATCTATTAAATGTACTCTGTCAGACATTCTTCCAAACAGGTTGTCCTGGGACTGGACAAACCGAAGGTACTATTATGTAAACCCATCTTAGGCAATTTCTACAAAGGATTTGCCAAAATAGCCCTTGTACAAACTCCGTCTTCAATTATCTTTATCATATTTGATTCGCAACGCTAATGCCCATTCCGAGTGGTTTTCAGATAATAAATCTGATCCCGGTCCCTCCGTATTGACAATGGAAATGGTCAAAAAATTTGATAGTTGGTTATTTAACTATCAAAGGAAAATATGTGTACAAACAATGGTCATATTTCCAAATGGAAATCTTACCGAGCAAATCATCAATCAACACTGATCCCCTTTAATTTAATTTGTCATTCAATTATCCATTCCCCAATTCCTGTTTCCATATATTCGTAAATTCTTATTTTCTAAATTTAGAAAATCTACGTTATTAATCATTGGAAAACATTTCCATATTTACTCTCATTTCTAATTTTTTTATATTAGAAAACATTTCTGATTCTTATTTGGAAAACATTTCCAAAACTCCTTTATTGGATTTAAACAGATGTTTAAATAAAACATCGCTATGCCAACTCAAACCATAACGCTCATTAACTAAATTCACTTAACCAATCTTCACTATCGAACCTTAACCATTCGTTAGTTAAAAATGAAGTCAATCAAGTTGGGATATAACTACCTCTCAGACCTTGTATGAACAACATTTCTAACCTCGAATAGACAAAGTTCACCTTTTAAATATTTAGCAAACTTCCTTACGTAACCCTCGGATTCTATTAATGAATCCACTTCTTTTACAGAAATCATTTGATTATAACAATAGTGTTATAATCCATGGCTTCCGAAATATAATAAATTAAGTATAACTTTTATTTATTAATTTGGATAAATAAACAAACAACTAATTTATAATAAGTAAATCTTGATTAAAAAGGAAAGTAAATATTACTTTCCTGAATTCGATAAAAATCGAATTTCAACGTATAATTCTCTCTCGGATAATCTCTATTCGATAACTCTCTTTCGAATAACACTACTCGATAACTCTTTTCTTCAAATAAACTATATTCGATAATCTCTCTTTCGAATAAACTATATTCGATAATCTTTCTTCAAATAACTATATTCGATAACTCTTTTCTTCGAATAAACTATATTTGATAATCTCTCTTTTGAATAAACTATATTCGTTAAGTCTTTTTTTTCGAATAACTATATTCGATAACTCTTTTCTTCGAATAAACTATATTCGATAATCTCTATTCAATTAACTCTAATTCGGTTAACTCTTATTCGATTAATTAATATTTGATTAACTCTTATTCGATTAACTAATATTCGTTTAAATCTATTCAAATAACTAATATTCGATTAACTCTAATTCGATTAACTAATATTCGATTAACTCTATTCGAATAACTAATATTCAATTTAACCCTATTCGAATAAATAATATTCGATTTAACTCTATTTCCTAACTCATTCAAATCCCATTTGAAATTCCTATTTCAAAACCCAATTTTCCTTATAAATGTTTTAATTTATGAAATATTTATTTTAATCCATTATTCACATCGAATGTGAAAAATATTTCTTTTATATAATCCATTAAGTTTGATTTCGTATTTTAAAATAATATCCCATTTCCAAATTCTATTTATACTTCTATTTATATAATTATTCATACGAACTCTCCTTTTTATTTCTAACACTTAAATCTCATTTATAATTCCCTTTATAAATGCCGAGTTCACATTCTATTTAAAATATCGGTGTCAAAACCGATTCCTACTTCTCTATATAAGTTCAGACTTATATATTCCATTTATCACATGATAAATATTTTATTTAATTTATAAAACATTATTTATAAATCAATCTTCTCAATTTATCAGTTAAAACAGATTTCTATTAAATATTTACTTTAGATTCTTATCATGTTATACCTGTGTGCGAAGCACGGGTCTACACCTTCCTAATGTAAAATTCTCTTTTAATAAAATTCTATTCATTTTCCCAATATTTCGTTTTATAAAACCTTTTTCATTTTATAATTATATCCTTTTTATATTTATTTTCCAAATATTACCCTTTTTACATATTCAAATATTTGTTTTCCAAATATCACCCTTTTTATATATTCAAATATTTGTTTTCCAAATATTTCTATTTATTTTCCAAATAATTCCTTGTATAAAATTCTATTCATTTGTATAAATGATTCTTTTTATAATTCTATTTATTTTATAAAATAATTCCTTTTATATTCAATTTATTTCCCAAATAAATATTCCTTTTATAATTCTATTTATTTTCTAAATATTTCATTTTATATAAAATCCATATGTTTTATATAAATAATTTATTTTCAAAATACACTTTGAAAATTCCCTTTCTACATTCTAGTATCACTTATGGTATTTAAAATGCCAATTAAAAAGACCAGTGTCATCATAATCAATCACAGATTATATATCACATCATATATCACACTATATGAAAAATCAGTATTTTAAATATTGAGGAATCCAGTTGGATCCCTCCACCTGTTTCCCTGCATCCACAGATGTTAAACAACATAATTAACATCAAATTTCATTTCAATATGAAATATTCTGATAAACAGAATCAATTTTTGATTAACAATATATATATATATATATCGTTATTTATAATTTCAACCAATCAATTAACAAATCATCCAAACAATCAACACATAACAATCAATAATCATTTATCAGTTCTAAAAATACATTATAAAAATATAACTATGAAGAGTTAGTGAGTTTTACTCACATTTTCGTTAAATAACAATAACCGTCGGTTGATTCAGACAGTCAATTTATTTCGCCATAAATTGTAACGAGCTCCAATTCACTCCCAGTCAGTTCCATCGCGTAGCCCTCGTCCATACAATCCCAACGAATCCTGTTTCATGAGATTCTGTAATCGTTTGGAAAAGTTATAATGTTTACAAGTTTAAATGAATATTTATATTATTAAATTTCATTTCTAATTCAATTTGGGCTCACCCACTACACTATCGACCCAACACTTTTGCACCCGCACTGAATAGTGCTTCTTCCCCTTCGTTGTATTCGAATGCTACTTCACTACATTCTTGTTCATTTCACACTTCAAACGCCTTCTATCTCCTAATGGAAAACCCCTACGAAAATCACTGTTAACTCACCCGCACTCAAACAAAGAATCGCGCGCTCCAACAAAGAATCACGTTTGAACTCTTCCTGCTACACTATACAGTAACCCACTTCCTAAATCCTATCGCTTGCTACTGTATCCCCCTTCGTTTCCATGTCCTCCAATCATCCGCAACCCTTTGTTGATGCCCACTCCACCATCATTTCCATTCACCCTTACCGACAACCTTTGAAACTCAAACGATCTTTTAAAAACCATACCCTTCACTACACCATAATGGCCATTTGGCAACTCTTATTTTTTTCAACTGCCAACACTTATATGTGTTATAGACTAGCGACACTAATATGTGTTGCCATAGCAAATATGTGTCACCAAAAATGTGCTAACACTTGTATGTGTTGGTAGGCCTAGTCAACCCTTCTTTTCTAAGGGCAAAAGGGTAACTTATCACACACAAACCCTATTCTTACCTCAACACTTATTCCTCAACATATATTGCTTTACGACCGCATCATAGATAAATAAAAAATGGGGTATGAAGAAATTATATCAGCGATTAGCTAATCCTCTCTCCACTGCTTCGATCCTCTTAAATCCTCTCTCCATTACTTCGATTTAGAGCTTCTACGGTTTGGGGCTTCTACGAATTGGGGGCTTCTACGAATTGGGGCTTCTACGAATTGGGGCTTCAGGTAAAAAATCGATTTTTTGTTTGTTAACATGTGTCCCTTCGTTTATTAACTTGTATACAGATCGATTAGTCTAATTTAGCATTGCTTTTGCTATATGTAATCCTATACATAAGTTTGTGTTATGTGTTAGTCAACCAATACTATATTCTTGACTTACAGATAGGACCTGCCTTGTTTGTAAGGATGGGAATGTATGAATTTTGATATATGATCGATGCAACTATAGTTTGCATCTAAACAGTTTTTGAACTCACAATTTGATTGCACATTTATATATATACTGATATGTATGAAAAGTGCAAATACAATCATATATCCACTATGATTCTAGGACTGCCTATGATTTAATGAACATATATGTATAGACATGTATGTATTTGAGCTGTTGGTTAAAACATCTTTTGTGCTTGAACATATATTGATGATATATATATTTATAGTGATAAATTCACAATGTATGTTCAGTTTTCTATAATTACAGGAAAACATGTTTTCAATTTTGTTTCAGTTTTATACTAATTGTATAAATAATTGATTCGAAATACTAAATTAGTAAAAGGTCATATCAACATGCAGAAAATGACCTTATGCATTTATAAATGACCAGCACTCATATTCATTGTTAAGATAAATCTGGCACTAATTTTGGGACTTGGCTAGGAGTTATGTTTTGAACCTAATCTTCCAAGCCTATGAATGATTGGCTCAGAATTATATTTGCACAAGTTCATATACATGTAAATCACGAGTTCAAACATCATTACTATTTAAGAATACATGGTGATGTATCTGTTCGGCAATAATGAATTGTTGTTTAATAAGATATGTAATTCCCTATTTAATAAGTTTTGATAGAATATTGACCACACCGCTTATTTATGGAAATATACCTGAATTGAATCTGAAATACTGCAAATTTTTTTTGTAGTCATACTCTTAAAAGAATCATCATTGGATGTATTTCCTTTGATTTTTTTTTTTTTAAAATTTGCTGTTTTCTGAACCATTGTAGTATATTAACCATAAGTGATGGAATATGATAATGTGTACATAGGTTTTGAAAAATTATTGCAAATATGATTTGTCTTACTCTCAAGCTGTTAATTTTGTATTATAAAAAAATGAACATTAAATCTGTTTTGGAACATTTTTTACTGTTCAACATCGCTTGACAATTATATACCTGATATAATTGCTTAACTCTGTTTACATTAATGTAATGAGCAGATCTGTAATAATTTAAATTTATTGTGAATCTGATTTGCAATAAAAATTATAAATTGGTTTGCTCCTTACATATAAGATTAGGACCCATACTTTGTTGCATAATATTTGATGCTTGGATTGCATAATATTTGATGCTTGGATATGATCTTTATAGACATGGTTTTATTGTATGCACTACAATTCATCATAATTAGATATGGTATAATTGTACCTGTATCTTACAGATGTACATATACATAAATCAGACATATTCCCTAGCACATAATTTTGTATTAACCTGCATCTTTACTGGACATTGAAATTGTATTCAAGATACAATTACACTGAGTAAAGTTCACATATTTTGTATTCAAGATACAATCACACTGAGTAAAGCCCATCAGTAACATTTCGTAATTGTTCTCTGAAACTGAGCAATGCTCAGTTTCGAGTTCTCGAAACTGAAACTGAGCAATGCTCAGTTTCGAGTTCTCGAAACTGAAACTGAGCATTGCCCAGTTTCGAGTTCTCGAAACTGAAACTGAGCATTGCTCAGTTTCGAGTTCCGAGTACTCGAAACTGGGCAATGCTCAGTTTCAGTTTCGAGAACTCGAAATTGTCGAGAACTCGAAACTGAGCAGTTACGAAACTGAAACTTAGCAATGCTCAGTTTCGAGTTTCGAGTTCCGAGTACTCTTCATTTACGATTCATTTTACATTATTATTCAAACCAGTTAAAACTGCAGCATAGAAAATTCATTCAATACATATTGATATATTCAATGCACTTATTTGAGTCCACACTTCAATCAATTACGATTATAAAAATGATTTCAATATTCATTGTCGTATATCGCTTCTTTTTTCATTTGCAAAATCCAGCCCTTGGGGCAGTTTGGAGTGAATGTCTTCCCCTTGACAAATGCTTCAGTTTGGAGTGAATGTCTTCTTTTTTCATTTGCAAAATTCAATTACGATTATAAAAATGATTTCAATATTCATAGGGGTTGTTGTTGAACCTTGGGCAGTTTGGAGTGAATGTCTTCCCCTTGACAAATGCTTCGGTGCATCTTGTAAAAATACCGTATTGTAAATGCTTCTGTGTGTTGGTTTCCATTTTTAATTCTTCGGTGTGGGTACTTATTTGCAGGTTAAATAGGATCATCAGGTCTAACGGCAGTACATACTTCAGGAAAAGCGGCAGGACATGCTATGAAAAACTGTTGCAAACATGGCTTGAGCTATTATAACTTCTCCAATACTAGTCAGATTCTAGAAATTCTTGTTTCAATTGACAGTTCATATTATCTGGTTTTTGCATATTCATTTCTAAGTCAATCTGAGGTCATTAACACCTCTGTATATGGTCTGGAAATCATACATGAGAGGGTTTTTGGTAACCTGGGCATAATAACGACTTGTTTCGACATATGCAGAGCCTGTGTCGACACATAAATCGACACAGACACTACTTGTGTCAACACAGGCCGAGGGAAATGCCCATGTTATTTGTTTTGATACCAGAGTGTTACTCCTAGTCTTGGTGGATTTTTAGTGAGGATTTTCTATGATTTTTTTAGCCTAATTCGAGAATATATCCCAAAAAATATTATGTTGTAATTTATCAAGCATCCAAACTAAACTTATAAGACTGTTTTGGCACATCTTTATGATAATTTTTAGAAGAAATATTCGATGTTCCTTACCACTTTGCTTAAGTGCCAAACTATGCTTCATGCAATTGGTTTGGTTTGCTTCCATAAGGATTTTCAGAATTCGAAAATTGTGATCATTACGAATTTTTATATTTCATCCGAATCTCATGCACCAACTACATTTAGCTTTATAGAGTCGAGCTTAGAAAGAGATCTGGCATTATTAAGTGTACATAATGATATGACACCGCCTACCAGATCGACATTACCAACAAGATTGCCACCCTTGCCAACGTTATATGTTGGAGAAGTACAATCTCGAAGATTGCTATGTCGTTGCAACATTGAACCAATATTCAAAACATGCTATTTGAATAAAAACGTTGGACGTCGATATTTTATTTGTGCAAACACTGGAACTCTTAGAGACTGTGGATTCATCCATTGGATTGACGAACCATTATGTGATCGTGGTGTGGAATTTGCGTTGGAGGTTCTTGAAGAAAACAGAAGGCTTAAAAAGGAGCTTAAATTGCAAGATTTCATCGAGTTCAATAGACAAAAGATGTGTCAAAATTAAGAAGGTATGATTTTGAACTTATAACATTTACCACTATTTGAAACTTAAATGATGCTATTTAATTAAATGCACGCAGGAAGCAGTGAAACAGAGAAAAAGATAAATTTTGGTGGTACAAGCTATGCAAATTTTTGGATGTAAGGTTCGTTATATGGCTGGAGTTTCGCATTTGGTACTTGTAGACTTCAAATATGAAAAACATCTTGCATTTTGTTAATTATGTATTGTGTTTACTATGGAATTGGATATTGTATATGTGTTGAATTTAGTATCTTTATGTATTATTAGTTTTTGTTAGTTTGTAGTTTGTCGTTGTCACGAATATGGATTTTTTTTTTCTTATGGATTTCATTACACGTTATGTTGAGATAATATCATAGCTAAATGCATATTAAATAGAGATTATGCCATCTTAAATGCAAATATAAGAGTTAGCAATGAATATGTTTGCAACTCTTATATCTGTTACCATATCTTATGGTTCCAACATTTATAAGTGTTAGCAATGAATATGTTTGTAACTCTTATAAGTGTTACCATATCTTATAGTTCCAACATTTATAAGTGTTAGCAATGAATTTCCTGTAACACTTATAAGTGTTACCATATCTTATAGTTCCAACATTTATAAGTGTTAGCAGTAAATTTCGTATAACATTTATAAGTGTTAGCAATGAATAGGTTTGTAACACTTATAAGTGTTAGCAGTTACTCTGTTTGTAACACTTATAAGTGTTACAGGAAATTCCTCACAGGCCGTTGGTGACACTTAAAAGTGTTACGGAAATTATTTGTAACACATATACTTGTTGGGAATCCACTGTTTTGGTGTAGTGCTTAACGCCATAAGTTCAGCTCACACCCCATCCTTGAACAGACTTGTGTCCATTATTTCCACCAAATCCATCCCATATTCACTGCTCCAAGTAATGTCAAATAACTCCACCCCAGGTGCTTCAGCATGCGTCCATCTCTTCCCTTAGCACACACTGTCCCAGCCTTTCGTTTTCTCCCCTTTTCGGTGGCTCAAAGAAATGATTGGCATATATATATATATATATATATATATATATATATATATTAGTTGAAATGCCCGTTGAACTCGGCATCACCCTCTCCTCCTCGTCCAACTTGTTAACACCGCCTCTCCAGCTCATACACGCTAACGTTCGCTCCTCCTCTCAAACAAGAAAACCGCTTCAGTCCCCTACTTTATCGTGCAAGGCTTGAAAGCCACTCTGTCAAATATACCGTTCGTTTATGATCAACTCACTCATGCCAGCCGCAACTTGCTATTCAAACCAGCGTCGGAAAGTTTCATTTGAACAGTATAAAACTTTTATACGGGTTTTTGAAGAGAAACTCATTGGGATTTTATAAATATATATATTTCTATTTACAGCAAAGTATTGGATTTGATCTACATTTCTATGGTTTAATGGTTTTCTAGAAAGAGAAACATAGGTGGTGAGCTCGCGTTTATATAGATGTGGTAACCTTAAGCATTAAGGTAGAGAAAACCTCAAAATTAAGGTATTGAAAACTTCCCTGTTAAGTCTACTTTGATTTATCACTTCACATCACTGTTTTGGATGGAAAAGCATAGGCTGCACAGAGAAATAGGTCGGTAATTTTCTTTTCTTCAATACTAAGGAATAGAGTAGCTTGCAAAAAAAGTTTGTCCCATTTTTGTTTTGAGTTATAATATTTTTGCGTACGCTGTTATGTAAAGTTCCATTGGTTTACAAACCACTATTGACAGAAACAAAAATACTATTGTGATGGACAACATGCCACGATCCCGAAAATAAAATAAAACAGACAAGATAACTTATTCTGTGAAGTCCTAAAATGCTGATTTAGGGTGCAAAATACTCCAAACAGAAATTTGCTTATTTTACGAATTAAAAATTATAGAAAATTTATAAAAATTAAATTATGCCTACGTCTCAAAGATCATGTCTAATTTCGAAGTCAATATTTAATTAAAATTAAATATATCGTTATGGTCTATAAACGATTCCATAGCGACTATTTGAAAATTTGATTTGGACATAACTCAAAATCTACAAGACGAAATCTCGATTTTTCTCTTCCATTAGAAAAACATCGCTCAACAAATTCGAACGTTTCTTATTTCACAAAAATCTGACTTAACACGGATTTTGTATATTTGTTTAAAGTTCAAGTCACCAAATTACGAACTAACGTGCCATTTCGAGCTCGGTTATAATTATAATATAATGCATACATTCTAACGTCCTTCACTAATTAGAATCGTTATTATAATTCAATTCTAAACCGAATTATATTAGTTAAATCATATGATTCACGCAACATTGTGAATTCTACTATTCCCGACAAATTCCAGAAATTGATATATTATTCTATTATTTATATTAATTAAATATTCAATATTATTTAATTTAAACCATTTAAATCTCTAAATCATCAGATAAGTAATTAAATAAATTAATTATTATATCGCTAAAAATACGGGCCGTTACAGGGTGACTTGGTGAAGGACTGCAAAAAAAGGAAGATTTCTTGCTTTAGTTGTGGAGAGATCGGACACTTTGCTAGGGAGTGCCCGAAGAAACAGGGACAAGGTCAAAGGGCAGGAACTTCTGGAGGGCAGGTGCTTTCATTCGCGATCAGTGCTCCTGATGTAGGTAGAAAAATTTCTGTGGAAGGTTTAATTTCTCTTCAAATCATCCTATTAGAATACTTTTCGATTCTGGCGCTTCAAATTCATTCATATCTAGTTCTGTGGTTGAATCTTTGTATTTAAACACTAGTATGGTAGTGGATCCCGTTGTTGTCTCAAACCCCATTGGTGGTTCGGCTCATTTGTCTATGATTTGTTGGGGTTTGAGGATATCTATCTTAGGTGTCGAGTTTGAGTGTGATGCGTATGTGCTCGGGTTAATGGGCTATCGTTGATTCTAGGGATGGATTGGCTAACCATGTATGGTGCCATTCTAGATTGCGAGAGGAGGGTCATTAGACTTTTGACTTACCATGGGAGGACCCTCGAGATTTCTTGTGACCCCAAGGGTCAATTATGCTTAGTTTCCTAGAGTCTCTTGATGCATCTATCGATGATCTACATTCTGTTCCAGTAGTCCGATATTATTCTGATGTTTTTGATGAGGTGTCGGGTATACCTCCGAGGCACGAGATCCATTTCCATATATATCTGGTGGACAATGCAAAGCCAGTTGCATTACCAATGCGCCATATGGCTCCGAGGGAAAGGAGGGAGCTGAGTAAGCAAGTAGTGGAGCTACTTGAGAAAGGATTTATCAAACGAAGCATATCTGAATGGGGGTGCTCTGGCTGTATTCGCAATTAAGGTGGATGGTTCGCTTCGTTTGTGTGTGGACAATAGAGAGTTGAACAAACTCACTAAGAAGAACAGGCACCCACTTCTAAGGATAGATGACTTATTTGACCAACTGGTTGGTGCCTCGGTATTTTCTCAGTTAGACTTGGCCACGGGTTTTCATCAGTTGAGGGTGGCTGAGGACAGTATAGACAAGACTACTTTTTAAAACTCCGGATGGTTTCTTTGAATGGCTAGTTATGCCTTTTAGGTTGACGAATGCACCCGCCTATTTTGTTGATCTAATGAGTAGGGTGTTTTGGGAGTTTCTAAATAAATTTGTCGTTGTCTTTGTTGATGATATCTTGATCTTCTCCAAAAGCGAAGAAGAGCATGCCCAAAATTGAGAGAAGTTTTGAAAACTCTCTGTGTGCATCAGCTTAAAGCAAAGTTCTCCAAATGCCATTTTGGAGAAAAGAGGTAAGATTCTTAGGGCATATGGTCTCCAAAGAAGGGATATGTGTAGATCCCGCAAAGGTAATTGCAGTGCAAGATTGGCAATTTCTGAGAAATGCAACAGAGGTGAGAAGCTTTCTTGGATTCGCAGGCTATTATAGGAAGTTCATGAAGGACTTCGCAAAGATATTAGCCCCTCACACCAGACTGACGAAGAAGAACTTGGCATTTTCATGGGATATAGATTGTGATGTTGCTTTCCAACGTTTGAAGAGGGCTTTGACAATAGCCCCAGACTTGACCTTGCCTGATGGGAGAAGAGTATTTACGGTTTACACTGATGCATGTGGTACAAGGCTTGGTGTGGTTCTGATGCAAGGAGGATAGGTAGTGTGTTATGGGGGTAGACAGTTAAGAGTTCATGAGAAGAACTATCCTACCCATGATTTATAGCTAACTGCCATAGAATTCACGCTTAAGACATGGCGTCATTATTTACTTGGAGAGAAGTTCGAATTATACACCGATCATAAACCTCTCAAGTACCTGTTCTCGCAAAAGGATCTTAATTTAAGGCAACAAAGGTGGATGGAGTTCCTAGCTTCTTATGATTTTGAAATCGCTTATACCCCTGGCAAGGGTAATGTGGTGGCCGACGCACTAAGCAGGTAGAGGAAGGCCTTAAGTCCTCTGTTTGAGGAAAGGAAGAGCTTGGAGTTCATATCCACTTTTGAATTTAGACCCTCCATCGAGATTTTGCCTGATTTGTTTGCGTCATTAGAGATACGACCTACTCTTATGGATCAGACAGGAGTTTCGCAGCGAAATGATCCACAGAATTTAGACACTGTAGATAAGCTCAGAAAAGGGGAGACTTCTAGTCACCTCAGTAGTTATTCCATAGATGAAAAAGGGTGATTGCGATGAGATGGAAGGCTTTGTGTTCCTCAAACTAGAAGCTTGATAAAGGCACTCCTAGAAGTAGCCCACCATTCTAAGATGACTATTCATCCAAGCGGTGATAAGATGTATAGAGGCATGAAGAGGGTTTTCTTTTGGGCTGGGATGAAGAAATATGTGGCAGAGTTTGTTTCTCAATGTTTAGTTTATCAGCAAGTCAAAGCTAAGCAAAAGAAGCCCGGTGGTTTACTTCATCCTTTGGAGGTTCCATAGTGGAAGTGGGAGAGCATCTCTATGGATTTCATGGATGGTTTGCCTAGATCGAAGAAAGGCAACACCAGTATCTGGGTTGTGGTGGACAGACTCACTAAGAGCGCACATTTAATTCCAGTTAAGAGTAAGAGGATGACATCATGGTTGGCAGCAATTTACGTTCATGAGATAGTCCACCTTCATGGAGTACCTTCCAACATCGTGATCCCATATTCACCAGTGAATTTTAGAGGAGCTTGCAAGAAGCATTAGATACACAGTTGTGTTTGAGCACCGCTTACCATCCTCAGATCGATGGGCAGACACAGAGGGTGAACAGAATTCCTGAGGATCTTTAAGGCTGTGTATCCTAGACTTCAGAGGGACTTGGGAAGAGAATCTTCCTTTAGTAGAGTTTGTCTACAACAACAGTTATCAAGCTGGCACTGGTATGGCACCCTTCGAAGCATTGTACAGACGTCCCTGTAGATCACCAACTTGTTGGTGGGAATCTACAGAAAGATTATTACTTGGACCTGATATGGTTAGAGAAACGTCCGAGAAAATTGATCTTATTCAACGAAGAATGAAGACAACTCAAGATAGGCAGAAATCCTATGCAGACAAGAGAAGGACTGACATCGAATTTGAAGTAGGAGACTTAGTTTTTATTAAAGTATCACCCTTGAGGAATGTGGTTCGCTTCGGATCTATAGGGAAGTTGGCACCCATATTTATGGGACCATTTCCCATAACCGAAAGGATTGGCCAAATGGCCTATAGAGTAAAGCTACCAGAAATTTATCCGGCACTCATAATGTTTTCCACGTTTTCATTTGCGGAAGTGCTTGTATGACACCGCGAAAGTTGTTGAACCAAGTATATTAGAGGAAATAGAAGTGGAGCAGGAGGCGACAGTCAAATGCACTACAAGAAGATATATATTTTGTTGCTTTTATTTGCAGCGTTCATGTGTGAAAGCAGCCAAATTCTATGTTAGTCCATTTTTCCGTTCATTTTTTATTCATTAATGTAAACTTACAGGAAAACTTACCTTGTCACATTTATCAATTTCCTTTACGCTGAAAATTCCCCCCTCCTGAAAATTTTCCACCTCAAAATTTTCTTCCGCTTCAGAATTCGTTCTCTGTTCCTTAAAAAAATTCCCTCCTTCCGAAAATTTTCCCTCTCAAAATTTGCTTCCGCTTTGCATACGATTTGATCTCGCCCTCCAATCGTTTGTTCACCTTTCCAACGGTTTTCGGTCAGAAACCCTCCAATCCCATGAAGACCTGACATCTGAGCTTGCTAATTCGGGTCGTTTCAGATCTAGAAATCAACTGCGATTTTAGTTCAGATTGCGGTATGATTTATTAAAAATTATTTCATATTTACAAATTATTGTTTTCAGATCTATAATTTAATTGAGATTCTGTTTCATGTGGATCCTTATCACATAAAAACTTTGCCCTATCCACCTTTTGCTCAGTTAAAAAATTGATTTAAAAAATAACTCCTCTTCGAACAACTACCGCCTGAATTCTGAAGTCTCCTTTATCGTTGATGAATCAATTGATTTTACTGTATAATCTTGGATCTCTATCCCAGAGTCGTGATGGATCTGAAAATGCTTCTTGTTGTTAAGTTCAGATAAGATGTCATATGCTGTTGACATTTAAATGCCAGTGATCAGTTTGTGATGATTTGTTAACATTGAGATCTGAAAATGTTTGTTGTTGTCATTGAGATCTACAGGTTAGTACTGGGTTAGTACAGAGTTGTTAGCCAGCATTTTTGTACAGCAATTTAAATTTATTTGGTTGTAGATTGATCCAAATTTTAGATACTTATATTGGATCACTAAGGCTTTATGTTCATGTTTGTAATTATTTGGATTATTGAATACTATCAAATGTGACTACAACATGTAAGCAATGAATACGTAATTTTACATTTGATGACTTAAATTATTAAGCATGACCGGTAATGTAATCCCATCAAGTAAGAAATAGTTGACATATAATGTGTTTGAGCTGTGCAAGTGCCTTAAAAGCCCCCAATTATAAACTGTTATGATATATGATTTGTAAAACATAAAAGGCTATTGTCATGTTGTGAACCATATTATACATGGTAAATACGTATTAATGGAGCTGTAGAGGGGGGGGGGACTCTTTAAGTTTAAGAGCTGACAGATTTTGTTCATATATGGTAAATTAAAATCTGAGCATATAAATTAGAGGTGTAGATGGTTTTTTGTTAGTATAGGGAAATCCATTACGTGTGCATGTTGTGATGGAATTCAATTTTTTGTGTTAATTGCCCAGCTTTTTCATTTCAAAAAATCATGTTAATTATTGTCATCGTGCTTAAGAGCAAGTCAAGTTTGGTAAGTTGAAAAATTATGAAATGTGTTATTTTATGCTTTTGAGTTTAGCTTTGTTGGTATGTCATGTTAACGTTCAATTGCTTATCTTGAGGGCATGACTGGAAAAAAATGTACTTGTTAGATGTTATAGCGAGAGAAGAAAAGAATTGATTAACAACCAACAAAAAGAATTGATTAACAGCCAATGTTTTTAAGTCATGAACTACATACATGTTTATTTTATGTAATACTGTAAATTAATATTTAAGCATGCATGTGATAGTTTGTTTCAAGTAATAATTATAATTTTATTTAGTGCGGTGATATAATTACTTGATTTGTTATTTATAATTCCATGTCTAAATTGCATTTGGAAGTTTGTATAGTTTGAATTGTCATGTTAAGAGTTTGGTAATTATTAAATTCATTAATTGTATACTGAATTTGAAGTAATGATACAACAAATTGATTCTTTATTTTTAAACTTATTGTTGGACCCGTTAAACAAATCAAGACTCAAAGCCCATAATAAAACAATTGAAGTTACCAATCTTTAATTTTTAATCAAAACATATTGTGTATAGTCTTTGCATAAAGGTAAAATCCTTTCTTTTGATGGTGCATCATGTGGTCTTGTTGCGCACTGGTTAAGGATAGAATATTTATATCCTAAACTTGTTTCTTAAAATGGTGTTTATGCCAAGTTGTTTATTGTTATTTAGATAACATCGACACAATGATTGGGATGGCACTTTAATTATTAAGCATTTTCGAATACTTATAAAAGGTCCAGGTTTAAGTTAAACTTCTTAAAAACAGAAAATTAAAGTTGTATGTATTTATAGGAGTGGTTGAGAAAATTTGGAAATCTTCAGGGGTGAATTATGAGATGGAACAGATATCTTAGATCAAAAAAGATTGGGGAAAGCTAGAGGTTAAATATTCCACTTTTGTTTTGGTTGTTAACTAAATTTTAATTTAATAATGATAATTTATTTATTTAGAATCACGATCTCAATTTAAATGTACATCAGGCTAGAATTTAATGCATGAATGCCATGCTAATATGGGAAACTTTTACCTTTTTTGTTGTTGTTATATTATCATTCTGTTATGTTATGATAGTTAGAAGAGCGGATAAAAGTGAAGAATGATTGAGTGGTTTATATTGCTTTTTGTAATTATTATTGCATAATGATTGAGTTGTAATGGAAGCGATAAAACAAAATAAAACGGTAATAACTACGTAGGTTAGCATCCCACTCATGTTGGCATTTACTCCAATTATATTTCAGAGTAGAGATTGAGATGCTAATTCAATTAATAGTTACTAATATTCAGATAACTATTGAGATTGCTGTCGATCGTTTAGGCTTTAACATTTGCTTATTTTTATTTATTATTTTGGTTTTCTTGTTCTGTTTGCTGGTTTACTTTCGAAGATGTAAATATTTTTCTTAGTAACTCTTATTGCTAGTTGTAATTTTAATTTATTTCCTTTCAGAAGTCAATTAAAATAGTGTGATGACTTATGTGTTTTGGAAAATGCATAAATATGGAAACTCACTTTTAATCATTTTGTGTTTTTATTCTCTAACTACTAGTAAATAATTATGGGGTTGTCAACGTTTTCGTATGTATGTCTGGAATAAATATTCTATTTCCCTTCGTTATGTGCATGTGGACTACGCACTATGTTGAGAGCAAGGACTTTTCTTCTTCTTTAGGCAATGAAGATGTTAACATATTTAGTCTTTAGTAATATCAATATGATATATTTTAGATAAGAATTAAAAAAAGAATTGGCTGAAAAGATGATTGGTTATCTATATTTTGTAGCTTAGGAAAAGAAATAATATATCATATCTCATGTATGTTTGCTTTTGAAATATTTTGTTGTCTAATTTTAGCAGGAAATCAAATTCTACATCAAAGTTTGAAAACTTATTTGAGTGTCTGTATTGCCAATGGAAAAGGATTGGGTGTATTGCCAATGGAGAAACTTTTGTGTCCATGTACAGATTGTCGAAATCTTAGCCGGCAAGATGACCACATCATCGTTGAGCATTTAACTATAAAAGGAATGGATTCTAAATATAAGACTAGTAGAAGGTATGGCCATGGTGAGTTAAAAAATATAGATAAAAAAACAAATTCGTTTGACACATATGACTTGTTTAAGATGATTCACTATGAAGATGAAGATTTTATTATATTGATTCAAAAAGTGCATAAACAGTTAACTTTGTAAATATTTTTGTGATGATCCACCACTGCAGGCAATACATCTCTTTTATTATATTCGTAATTCTAGGATATGACATTAAATCAAGTTTGGATATTTATAATCTGTAATGACCCGGATTTTGAGCGACTTTGGTTATCGACATAAACACGATGTCGATAACCAAAACATCAAAAAATACCAGTCATTAGTGAAAGAAATTAGAGGGTGAGGAAAGATAAGATAGAAAATTAGAATAGAAGAAAAAGAAGAACACAACATCAGAGTAACACGAATCTCACAGCGGAACGAATAAATATATTTCATAACATAACTTTGAAATACAAATCTGTATTTGAATATACATATCATTATCAAAGTACAACACTTACAACACAGCGGAAATAACTATAGCTATATGATCCTGAAGCCTCCTGCTCCAGCTCTTCAAGTGTATCTGTAAAATCCCGACTACTTGACTGCCCGTACAAATTTAGGCACCCAAGAGTTTAGGGAAAACAACAAAATAAACTCCGGGTCAGTCATGGGACTGGTATGAGTAAAACAGTTTAAAACAGTTTGAACAAGTAAACGATATCTCATAAGACCACGCCGTATAACGGAACGGGTTTTTCCCTTATGAGAATCCAATATCTTTATATCAAAACCTTTTGATATTATAATAATGTCTATTAACACAATATAATAATCATCTAGCAGAAACGCTTTCATCTCACGTTCTACATATATAGTATACAATCAAAACCGCAAGCACGTATTGGGTAATGGATTTTTAACTATGACAAGGTATGGAACCACCTATCGCTAGTGTACCTCTAGAGAGGAATACACTGGGTTCAACAAGAACATCTTGCAACCCGGCCACACATGACCGACCACTCATTTCGCTTGAGTGTATCGAATGTATATCACCAACGGTTGGGATCGGCAACCGTTTCCTGAATGGGACAGCATCAACAATAGATTTTAGAAGTAAATGAAACTCTAGATCAGGTGATTATACACCCTACTTCGGTGCGACCGACTTAGCCATGTTGCCTGCCCGATTTCTGTCATTTACCGGATGTGAGGCTATAAGCTACGCTTTATCATCACACCAGATTCACTTTGAATGCCACATCGTCAAATCCATCAAATCACCGATTGACGTCCTCAACCATACATTATGTGTTAGCTAAAACAAGTTTCCTTCTCCACTTCCACCCTTGGTACCGTTGGAGAAATCAATATACGTGATCATCTGGAAATACTCTGTCAGACATCCGTCCATACAAGTCATCCAGGAACAGGATGAACCGAAGGCACTATTCTGTAAACAGGATAGCCCTTGCATAACTTCGTCTTCAATTTCCTTTGGCATATATGATTCGCAACGCTTTTGCCAATACAGAGTGGTTCTTTGGATAATAATCCAACCGGTCTCTCCATATTAACAACGTTAAAATGGTCAAACTTCGATAGTCTGTGATTTAACTATCGAATAAAAACAAGGGTGCAAACAACGATATTATTTCCAAATGGAAATTATATCGATCAAACATCATTTAACATTCATCTCCTTAGTTCATTTTTCATCTCCTGTTTCCCTATATTCAACATTTGTTATTTTCTAAATTTAGAAAATATATGTTATTACTATTGGAAAACATTTCCATTTCTTGTTTTCTTTATTAGAAAAACATTTCTGGTTTCTTATTTGAAAAAAAACATTTCCAAAGCTTCTTCATTGGACTTAGACAGATGTTTAAACAAACCATCGCGATGCCAACTCAAACCATTTCCTTTACTGCCGAACCTTAACTATTCCTTAGTTAAAAACGAAGTCAATCAAGTTGGGTTAGAACTACCTCTCAGACCTTAACTGAACAACATTTCTAACTTTGAAATAGACAAAGTTCACTTTATATCCCTTTAATAACTTCCTTAATAAACCCTCCTTTGAATAGCTATATTCGATTGACTCTTTTCACTTAACTCTATTCGATTAACCCTTATTAATTAACTCTATTTGACTAATGCTATTGATTTACTCATTTCACTTAACTCCTTTCGAATAAACTATATTCGATTAAATCATTTTACTCTCTATTCGAATAAACTGTATTCGATTAACTCATTTTACTTTCTATTCGAATAACTATATTCGATTAACTCATTTTCTTTAACTCTAATCGATTTACTAACATCGATTAACTCCTTTGCTTTTACTCTAATCGATTAAAGTAACATCGATTAACTCCTTTGCTTTAACTCTAATCGATTAAACTAACATCGATTAGCTCCTTTTACTTTAACTCTAATCGATTAAACTAACATCGATTAGCTCCTTTTACTTTAACTCTAATCGATTAAACTAACATCGATTAGCTCCTTTATTCTTTTCGAATAATTATTCATTTATAAAGATTTACTTTTAGTAACAGTTCTTCACTTTACAAATGATTTCCCTTTTTATTTACTTTCGAAATATTTCCTTTTACGAAATCTGTTGATTTTATATACTCCCTTTATTTCAATATACATTGAAATAATTCTTTTTACATCCTAGGGTTTTTATGATATTTAAAATATCGAATAAAAATGATCAACATCATTCCAACACACATAATCCATAACAGACCAGATAACACATCATATATCACAATATATGAAAACCAGTAAAATAATTGTTGAGGAATCCAGTTGGATTCCTTCAACCTGTTTGCCTGCATCACAGATGTTAAACAATATAGATAACATCACTTTCAGTTCCATATGATATATTCTGATAAACAGAATCAATATATAAATTCAACTAACTGACTAGCAGTTCAATCAAACAGTCAACACACAGTCAATCAGCCAATATCTAACAGTTCTAAAAATACAACATGAAATTATAAACTGTTCAGAGTTAGTGAGATTCACTCACATTTCGCGTTAACCGTTAAATAATGATTTTCGTCTGTTGATTCAGACGAACAATTTATTTCTCCATAAATTGTGATGAGCTCTGATGGACTTCCAATCAGTTCCATCGTGTAGTGTCCGTCCATACGATCCTAACGGATCTTGTTTCGTCCAATTCTGACATCGTATGGCGAAGTTATCATACTTCGAAGTTTATACGAATTAAAATAGAAAAATAAAACATGGTTTTAATAACAGATGGGCTTATCCTTGAAAACCTGGTCCATTTACCTTGCGCCAGCCCATTACCCTCACCCCTAAATAACCCGTACCCACGGTTTAACTTCATCTCCCCCAAATTTTCACAGTAAACCCGATTCCCTCCCTCACTGTTGACCGCACCTTTTGACCAACCACCATCGTCTCTCCGACCATCTGACCACCACGCCGACGCCACCATTCAACTCAACACCCTATGCCGCGCCTCCTAGTCACCGGCCAAGCGAACTCGACGCTACCCTTCAATCTCCATCACCCCGTATGATTTATACCCAACTCGATTTCTTCCTAAAAGAAATGCGTCGCACTTCCTTCGAGTGGCCAACGGTGTCAGGTGCGGATCTGATTAGCACCCTATCTCGCAAAAGGCAACAACGATGCGACTTCCTCACCCGTTCACTATTCTCGTCGCAGTCTCTCCCATGAGCGTGCCTGCGCTAAACGTTTGCTCCTTCCCCTGAACCTATTAACGTGAAGCACTTCCTTTGAGGACCTCAGAGACATGAGTTTCGTACCTTATAAGTGGAGTATAGGATTTTATAGCTGGCGTCTCTTTTTATTTGCCAAAGAAAAGGTTCAGCAAAACTTGGTGAAGCCAACCGGAAGAAAAACCGGGAGGAAAACGCAGCTTTATTTATAGTTTTAAACATCTTCATAGTGAAGTAATATGTGGTTACTTGGTTGGTAAGGGAACACGTTACACTATTAGTAGGTTAAATGTGTGTAGGCTGAGTTTTCCACGTTTGAGATGGACGTGGCTTAATGTGCACTGGACAACAAAATCAGGGATCCCATGCTTACACGTTGCTTTCAAGAAATACTTACATATGTAATTGTTTTTGCTCGATTCTGATACCATAAAGTTGTAACATATATGTATCATACAATCCAAAAATGATGTAAACCCATACGAGCAAGTTGCCAATACCATGTCTTATTTATGTTATCTCATTCCGTAAATTTCGTTCACGTACTAATTGTTATGGACAGAAATATAAATACCATGTTGTCGAGCTCGATGCTACAATCCCAAAAATATAAAAATATCGGTAGGTGGACTCATATTTTGAAACTTCAAAAATGTTGATTTCAAGGTGCGAAATACTTCAAATAAAAAGTCGCTTATTAAATTAATTAAAAATTCCAGTAAAATTCTAAAAATCATTTTATCGCTATTTCCCAAAAGAAACTTGTCTAAATTCAAACCCGATCTCTAGTTATATCGAATAAATCGTTACGGTCGATAAACGATTCTATAGCGACTATTTTAAAATTTGATTTGGACATATCTCAAAATCTACACGACGAAATCCCAATTCTTCTCTTCCACTAGAAAGATATATTCCACCAGCTCCACACGTTTCTTGTTTCACAGAAATCCGGCTTAGAACTAATCTTGTACATTTAATTGAAGTTCGAATCGCCAATTTACGAACTGCAGCGCCATTTCAAGCTCGTTTTTAATTATATTATAACTCTACGTTCAAACTGTCGTTTATATAATATATTCGTTATTCAAATTCAATTCTAAACTGAATTATATAATTTGAATTGCCCAGTTCACACCATATCGCCATTTCAGCCAATTCTGATTATTTCAGAATTAAATATATTATTTAATTTATTATTTTAATTAAATATTCATCATTATTTAATTAACCGACCATTAAATTCTCTAATTCACTATTTAAATAATTAAATAAATTAATTATAATACCTCTGCCAATGCGGGTCATTACATAATCTGTTGAAGTCCTGTAGTTTATATATATCATGAAGTCATAGAATTTAGATATTTTGATGATGTCTAAAATTTTACACTATTTTTGTATACAACTTAGATATGTAGTAGATATCATCATTTGAGTCTTGATGCAGTGCTCCCTTTTTTCCCTCACAGCTTTGCAGTAATTTCTTTGTAGTTTAAATGCTCATTACATGTACAGAGAAAGTTAGAAAAAGTTACTTTCACGTAGTTAATGCTCACAAATGATGGTCTATAAAGTGCAAAATTTATCTTACTCCAATAGCAAATATTTTTTTTTGACATTGTAGTCTACCATGGCTTTTAGGTTTGCAGCATTCAGGGTTCTTCATTCTTGCATTTGTTCTTGGAAATGTTGGCAGAACTTCCTATGATTTTTTAAATGGATCAGTCTCCAGCCTCGGCTGTGTTTTGCACAATGACCTCTCCGATTAGCTTCTTGATGAATTGCTTTCATATTATTTGACAGTGAGTAGACACTATTATTTGTTAGTTGAAACATAAGAAAATAAATTTAGCATCTGCCACAATGTGTCACGTTAACTGAACAAAAGGAAGCATAGAGTAATACAGCAGTGTTGCCATGATGTTTCACACTGGTTGAATGAAAGAAAGTGAGAAGTAATAGATAACCTAAAACAATTGATGTAACGAATAAGAGCAAGTCCAGCCTGTCACCTGAAGTAATGTAGTTAAGTTGTATTATCATTACACAGAAACAAAATGAAAGAAAGTTTTTCCTGAAGTAATAGTTAGCCTAAAGCAGTTGTCTGTCTATTTCTCTTCAAAACATATAAAGGTCAGTCTAAAATTATTATATAATTATTGTTTCACAAGCATGATGTGATTTTACATATTCAATTCTAATCCATGAGAAAATCATTTGCTTGAAACAGTTTTATATACTTATTTCTTGATATTAAGATACTATTATCAGCGAAAGTTTGAACAAAATTTGTCTGTGTTGTTATGTATGTTATCGCAAATGGGATAATTTTCAAGCTGTCCTTTATGCAAATACAATCTTATTATCTTCAAATCCATTTGCATGAATGTGATTATTCTGCAGTAAGTTTGAGCTTAACGCATACAGCTAGGATATTTTGCTTTGTAACATTTTCAAAATTGCAATTCAAGTAATACCATGTTGGAAGTTTTTTCATTTGGGGCTGCATGATAGGTTTTAACATGCCCAATATAAAACACAAAGAATTAGATGTGGTAAATAAAGGCAAAAGGACTACCCACCTTCACATACTTTTTTCTGCATTTTCAATGCTTTGTTTCTTCCTATTATTTTAATTTAGCTTATCATTCACGTATAAATACAAATACATGTATTGGCCAAAATGAGCTCTTGATTCTTGAATGCTTATCTTTGTTACTCTGGCTTCTTCCTGTTTTTCAACACAGGTCTTCTCTGGATTATCATCTACTAATCCATTGGAAAAGCACTAAGTATCACTAGTTATAGCTCGATTTAATATACAGAGTGATGAGTCTTCATTCAAATGATTCATATATCCCAAAATTTGTTGCATTTGATCCTACTGGCAGGGTATTTTTTTTCTTGTTTTTACGTTGTCTTGTTTATCAAATTGGAGGTTCATCTTGATTCATAAAATAATATATATGTTATGAACAGATTTTCCATAGGGTTGTCAGCAACATCTGTGGATACTGTGGCTTCAGGCTCGAAGGTGGACTCAACTTCTCGGGTTCATCTTGTTTGCCAGTGAGGTAGGATAATCATTTCATCACCCGATAAATGTCTGCTAGTTCTATCATTAGTCGTACTGTCTTCTTTGCTAACTTTTACAATGCTGCTTACTTTTACAAAGTTTATTCTTTTTTATATCACTCTGTAATTTTAATGTGTAACCACGGAGAAAAATATATCTATTTGGTCCAGTTTTGGGTCTTATTTGTTGAATGGTTCATCTGGTTTTAATTTTTTTATTCATTTTAAACCTAACCAACCATGTCTATACTTGCTGCCCCTAAACACTCTATCTTCAAACCTTCCAGCATCATCACAACAAAGTATCTCTTCTCTAGGCATTACTTAAAGTTGGATCCACATCAATTTTAAACTGAAGTTCATTTTTGCAATCTATACATTGACACAAAGTTGCTATTAAATAGCTGATTCCAGTACGTTAACTATTAGTCACTTAAAATTGGATAACGTCTACAAATCAATTAGAAAATGTCCTGATTTCTTAGGACTATTTTTTTTTGTAAATAATTTGCAGTTGTTTATCTAGTGTAAAGCAAAGTTATCATACAGTTTTTCAACAATTTGTTGCCTATAAAATTTTGATGCAATTTCTATTTTTAAATAGAGATTAGCAATTAATGGTTTTTTTGTATCTTTCAACTTTAAGCCTGGTTGCAAACTTATTCTAATGAATAAGGTAGATTGTAATTGTCTGCTATTATAAGCAAATTAGTGACGAAGTAGTTTTTATGTGTAGCTGTGCATAAAACACACAATCCAAAAAAAGGAAGAGCAACAAATTTATCTTTGTAGAAGTGTTTGGATTAAATTTGAAGTTTATGATAAAATAAGTTAGTTTTAGTTTTTCACTATTATGACTTATAATAAATGAATATGCATCAAGCTGCATAGAAGGAAAGAGCAACAAAAGACTGAGAGTGAAAGATAAAAAGATAGTAGTATTTTTCGTAATTTGTTTGAAAAAAAACGAGCATTTTGGCAATTGGTCAAAAATATTTATCAAATTCTTTCATAAGTTAAATCTGCAAATAGTTGATTTGTAAATTACAACTACTAACAAACTTATGATCCATTCATTAAGGGTTCTCAAAACAACTAAACACAACTTTGCTAATAAGGTGGTTGGACTACTTATAGGGAGTTTTCAAACACATATTTTAATTGTCGCTTAGATTTCTCCTACTTCTGTTTTCGGTTTTTTGATCCTCTAGGTATGCTTAATTTTTCTTTTTTCACTCTTGAATTTTTAATTCGGTTATTTAGTTCGGTTTTGCTTGCTTCCACATGGATTTCTTAAAGCGACTTGGTCTTTACAAAAGCCTTTTATCATGAAGA
Source organism: Allium sativum (assembly GCA_030737875.1). Classification (NCBI taxonomy): domain Eukaryota; kingdom Viridiplantae; phylum Streptophyta; class Magnoliopsida; order Asparagales; family Amaryllidaceae; genus Allium; species Allium sativum. Next base: position 919,212,170 of record CM060922.1, read on the forward strand.
GATGTAACTTTTGTATTGATTTATGATGTAATTGCAAAAACTTATGGTAGAAATGAACGTTGGTTGAGGTGATGAGAAACATGGTACTTGACTGAGTTATGATTTCACGTTGGTTGAGGTGTCTAAATTAGAGCAGATTGTTCAATATATTATTTCTGGATGAATATGATGTTCTTCATTGTTATTTTATTACTTATGTACTCATTTAACCCTTGAATTTTATAATTTTGATCAATGATCTTTGAATAATTATTTAATATCTTATAGTATTTAAAATAAAATAAAATAACAATTGCATTTTTGGTATTTTTAATAGTTAATTTGGTTTATTTCTTCCCTTTTTCATTTAAGAACATATTTTTGCTTGAACACAAGCTGCTGTTTTAGTAATCTCTTTTCAGAAAATTAATCTAAACTCATCAATATATGAATCTATTTGTAGATATCACTAATGGTGATAAAGATACTCATTTGCATATGAAAACGCTAATGAGTATTACTGTCATAGACTGTGATAAGTGTATCATACCTTAGTATATTTGACAATTACTTAAACTTTCAGTGATGATTTTGTTATATTTTTTCACATTATATATATCAATTGCATGCATGCATGTGTTTTTAAAGGTTTATGTATCCATTTTTTAAGTGCTCAATCTGAATCTTCATGAATTGCTCATAAAAAGTTATGAATATTACTTGTGTCTGTTAGGACTAGGAAAACTCATCTCTTCATACAAGCATGAATGTAAGATATTTTATCTACTTTGTTTATTTTTTTCGAATTTTTTATTTTTCAACATTCATTTTGGGTCATTTTTAATTGTTTTCCATCCACAGACCATGTTGGTTGTTCCTCCGTTTCTTCCACCGCGACACAAATCTACGCTAATTCCTCCGCAGTCCAAATCAATGCGCAAATTCCTTCTCTTTTCTCACTGTTCCCATTTGATCGGTCAATTTTCTATTTGCAAGGCCTCCACAAAAGCATCTTTTCATGAATTCACATATTTTAACTTTCGCTTGGATTTCTCCTACTTCTGTTTTCGGATTTTTGATCCTCTAGGTATGCTTAATTTTTCTTTTTTCACTCTTGAATTTTTAATTCGGTTATGATTTAGTTCAGTTTTGCTTGCTTCCGCATGGATTTCTTAAAGCGACTTGGTCTTTACAAAAGCCTTTTATCATGAAGAGATGTAACTTTTGTATTGATTTATGATGTAATTGCAAAAACCTATGGTAGAAATAAATGATTGTGTGTGAAACCCATACACTGTATTTTCTAAGGTAGCACTTCCAGTGCTGGTGTACTACGATGGTGTACTTCTCAATACTGAAATAGAATGCAATTACATTCTTATTCCAAAAGAGTTGAAATATTAAGTAGCACTTGGTAAATGCAGTTCGGTTGAATAGCCTTTTATCTTGGATTCGTTAAGCTTTGAAAATATGAGTATGTGCTAGCATAATATGAGTGCAAACTATTGCTTATTTAGCGTGTCCTTTCTTGATGTGTTTGGGTGTAAATGGTGTTCCAAAGCTTTCATAATATACAAGCTTTATAAAAGTATGAATACCGATTCTAAAGATGTCCATAGTATTGAAGAAACTACTATTAATATCTAGTATAAATAGTAACATTTAGAATGATAAAATTAAGGAATCTGGAAAACATTAGTGCCTCCATGAATAAAACCGGTTATCTTTTTAGGTTTTGCTTTTTTGTTTCAATTTAAAATACAGGTTTCAATTCCATTTTTTTAAAAAAAGTAACATTTTATATAAAAAAAATATTATAGTGATTTTAGATTTACATTGTCTTTGAAGTTTTTTCTTTTAGTGCTAGTAAAGTTATTTTAAATGTTTGCATGCTTAATCTTTATTTTATTTTTGAAAACTTCTATTTTATTCGAATATTGGCTCTAGCATATGCTTAGGATATTGAACTAAAGGCCTCCAATAACAACTTGAGCTAGAAGTTCTACTACTTAAGACTGGTCATTTGTTTTTTTAGTACATCTGTTTTGATTATTCATTGAATTTTAACATAAATATAATATTGATATACAATGATAGATTCTTAATTTTGTTTTGAATCTATCTTAATTTTGTTTTGAACCTGGTCTTTATTTATGTTTTATTTCCTCAAATATGTATTGTTTTAGTTGTTGGTTTCTTTGCTGATGGATAGTTTTCTTACCATGCACTTCATGGAGGTATACTATACAGTGCTAGAAACGAACAACATAATCTGTAAAATTTATGCTTACTGTACTATTTTAGAATTATAAGTAGTATATAGTGCAAAAACAAACGCCCCCATGGTTGATTTCTTAACCCAACTCTAATGACAATTTGCCTTGTGTGTTGAGAATACAATCACGCATTGTACTTGCACAATTACTATTTTTGTTGGGGGACAATCCCTTAACAAATTATTGGGTTTTTACTCAGTTCCTCATTCATTTTTGATATCAATTTTCAGGAAATCTTACTGCTACAAATTCGTGAAACCAAACTGTATAAGTATTTGTCGGAATGGCTGTCTGATATGCGGTCATGTTGTTGTGGCGCAACAGCTTTCAGTGGAAAAGATTCCTAAACTGATATTGCAGCCAGTGTATGTTGCTAGGGTGCCTTATTGTTGGCTGGAAATTTAGGTAGGGACAATAAATCATGCCTTGAAGCGACATGCGTTAACAATGTGAAATCCAGTTGAGGTGGCGGCATAACTGTAGTGTCAGAGGGTGGTGAGCAAGTAGTTGATATGTTGGTACCCACATCGCCATCAAAATCACATGGTGGCAATGCAGGTTCTTCTTCCTGTGCTGTAGCTCACCCGGACATGGTGATGTATTAACTATTATTTCACTAGCCTTGTTTACCAACTCTTGGTTCGATATTAGCAATAAGAAGCTGCTTGATGAAATTCATACTCTTGTTTCATTTCAAAATATGCCAGATGTACTTCAGGAGAAGGTTAATGTTCACTGTTTTCAAAAACATTGTTTTTCCCTGTTCTGGCCCATCAATGGAATTAAATTATAAGCCTATTTATTTAAAATATTTCCATGTACATTCAGATTTTGAAGTAAAAACATGTTAGCTCTTGCCGTCCCTTTAGTTTTAATTGCAGTCTAACATGGAAAAAAATATCATATTAGACTTATCTTTAAAGGTATTATTAGAAAGACCATTTTTAAAATTATATGCATAGCCATTTTGCTGAATCTTTATAAAACCACTTTTTTGGTTGCAACAGCTGCTGCTTCAGTACAAAATTGTTTTGTGCATCTGTGGATTGCTGTAATACAAAAATGTGAAGGGCAATTTCCAATTATTTCAATACCGCAATTGACTATTGCGGCCATACGATGATTTTTAATAAAAATGCAGCCAATTAGTTTAAGTTTTCAAAAAACTCATATTTGTATATGGTTTCTGAAACTGTCCTAATTTGTCCTTTTACATAACATAAGAAGAATGTAGTTCCAATTTAAGGCCAAAAAAGAGAGAAAGGTGGTATTTTTTTCAGAGTAGGATTTTATAGCCTTAAAGTTGAAATGATGCATGCAATATTTATGATTCATATTGAAACTCAGTTTATGTTCTCCTAAAATATGTACTACTTCAGCTTGATTTTATATGTAAATTATAAACCAAATTTCGAATGAATTTATATTGTCTAATAGGATTTTGTAGGCTCTACACCTGCCCAGGCAACTAATGTTTCTGAAGAGATGCAAAGACAAAGGGGTCAATGGTGACGTTTATTTTCTTCCATTTTCCATGGTATAATTGATATGATATCAAACTTCATATACTTACTATGAGAATGTACATTGTTTCTAATTTGTTGTATACCTTTTTAATAGTGAAAGTGATATCATATGGGTCTGTATTACCTATTTTGGAATTTAGTTTTGAATAAACGTTGAGTCTGACGCAAGCTTGCAATTTGATTTTGAATGTAACGTGCCTTGAACAGTGAATCTTAGTCATAAATTGTTAGTTTTGGTCTGCTTTTTATATTGATGCATTTAAACTGCACCCTAGAACAACTTGATGACCTTAATCTTGTTGTTATGTAATTTGATATCGAAAGCATTTTAATTCAAATTTCAAATCTTCACGGATTCAAGGCCGTTGTAAGATGTGCAACGGTGCAACTGCAAACGTAATAAATCAGTATCTGCAAATGTAACAAATCAGTATTAAGTGATCGGATAGCTCGCCACCCCATAAATATGAAGTGCGAGATCGGTAATCTCTACGATGGTCTGCTTCATTTAAGTAGTAAGTGACTGCGTTAGAGTTTGCCTTGAGATACAATATTAAATGTCCATTAATATATTATATTTACTACAATATCATTTGATAAATTTAAATGTATTAATTTAAAAATGGAACAAATTTAAAAAATGTAGTATATTCTTAAATCAATCTTATTATTATCGATTACTTTAAAATACAATTTTTTTTTAAAATATATAATCAAACGGTCGTTATAAAGGTTTTGAGTGCTAATGATGGTAAACCGAAAAGAAGACTGAAGGATATGGTGATGGAAGCTACAAGGTGCATATTTGATTTTTTCTAACTGAAGTATAATATACCTGAAGGGACAAAGTAATATTTGTTTTCTTGTCTAAATTGATCTGCGCCATATATAATTCATAATTGAACCAGTACAAGGTTGAATGAACATACTTCTTGTCCACCCCCCCTCCCCTCCACACACACACAAACACAAAAACTTTTTTTTGGATTCATCTGTGCTATTAGTTTATTGCCCACAATCATGTGTTTATTAGTATTTAATTTATGGCTTACAGTAAATTTCGTCATTGCTTATGGAATAATATTTGTCAAATGTCAGTACGTGAGGACCACAACAATCTTCTTTTTAATCTTTACTCTTTAGTCAGCAAGCATGAGTCAATGATGGAAGAAGATAAGGAAAAAACAAGTCGTACCTCAACTTAATGATAGCTCTAAATTTATCAAAAGCTTATCTTAAGTTATGCAGACAATTTCATACATGTGCATCTTATGTGTAGTCATGGACCATGGTGGATATAGAGTGTGACTGCAAGTTTGCCTATAGATCTGTACCTAATTTAAATTTGTATTTAATATTGCTATTTTAAAAAAATGAAACAGGAAGCAAATATTTGATAGTATTACACAACACCTAAAAGTAGCAAGAGTATTTTCTACATTAGTAGAGGAGATGAAGGAGATAGGATTAGGATCACAACAGAATTCACATACCAATTCCATAATGGTTCTAGCAGTACTTTGCAATAGGAGTCTTGTCCTACTACTAATGGGTGGAGGTATGGGCGCTGGCAAGAGCACTGTCCTCAAAGACATATTAAAATAGTATGATGTATTTTGTTCTTGATGTATGCTAATCAGTATGATATATTAAAAGGGTGTGATATATTAAAAGTGGGATATATTTAATGCATTTGATTTATTAGTGCATTCTGGTCTGAGGCTTCATCGAAAGCGGTGGTGGTTGAAGCAGATGCTTTTAAGGAGACTGGTATTGTTTATAGACCTTTGAGCTCCAAAGGCCATTTTGATGACATACTCCAAACTGCTGAATTGGTAGTTCTATCAACATTGTATTCAAATTCTTTTTTTTTGTTTGTTTTTGGTCATATAGTGAAACGAATTTGTATCATCTGTTCCAACTGAAAATAGAAGACGAGGTTTACTCATAAAAGGGTTGCCAGATAAAAGACCCAATTGTAGAAATGAAAAACATTTTAGTATCGTGTGAGATCTTAAATATATTAAGATAACACTAGATCTTTTGATTTGGAGGTTCATTTTACTGAGCAAACTTCTGCTTTTGCTAGATCTTTAATAACAGATGTAGTAGACCCAAATAGCATGCTGCATTTCAAACTAATCATCAGATTAAGCAGGTTTTAATCATTAGATTATAATTGTCTGCTCTTATGAGCAACTGTAAGTGATACTTCTATTCCCTCTTCTTCTTTTTTTTGGATTGTGTGTTTTATGCACAGCTACACATAAAAACTACTTTGTCACTAATTTGCTTATAAGAGCGGACAATTACAGTCTACCTTATTTGTTAGTATGTTTCGGTAATTAATTTGATTAATGACATGATGAATTATTTTAGGTACATCAATCATCAGTTGATGCAGCATCATCATTGTTAGTTACAGCGCTAAATGAAGGCCGAGACATAATAATGGATGGCACACTTTCATGGGAACCATTTGTGGAGCAAACAATTGCAATGGCTAGGAATGTCCATCTACGCAGGTATAGAATGGGGCCTGGCTACCGTAAAAATGAAAATGGGTCCATTACTGAAAATTACTGGAAACAAGTATAAGATGTCGATAATAAGGAGAGTGATGATCGTATAAATAGAAAGCCTTACAGGGTAGAGCTAGTTGGAGTTGTGTGTGATGCATATCTTGCAGTTGTAAGAGGAATAAGGTACCACTCTTATATTGTCTGGTTGTAAACCTATTTCAACAGCAAGTTCAAACAAATTGCAAAATAGATCTAGTTTTCATCAGATTAATTTAGCTATCACGCAGCACAAAATCTATCATAGTGAAAACAAGATGCATATCGTTTGAATAAGTTTGCAACCAGGCTTAAAGTTGAAATATATTTTCTAATGTAATCTTGTGTATGTACTTTGCATCAAATTATGGTCTTAAGATTTTTTTTTTAGTTTTTCAACTAGCACGGGTTTTATTATATTTACATATGCCTGCATAAATTGAAATTGTGTGCGTGAAAATAATTCACAACAGCGAAACTTAAAGTGTAGTTGGTCTTCGTTTTTTGCCAAAGTGTAGTGAGATAAGATGGGAATCAAACTTGCTTGCGAAGGCTTCAACGGTTGATTCCTCCTGTCTTAGCTAAGTCAAACTTGGTACAAAACTGGATCGTCGTATGTTTTATTATTCAAAATTTCCAAGTGTTATGATGTTTCTTGAAGATTCAGTTAACATTCCAGAGTTTGATGTTGTGTTGGCATTGGAAAGAGGGGTCATGGAAGGGGATAGTTTTGAGAAGGTTGAGGAGGAGAAGAAAGAGGCAGTGGTTTCAATATAGAAGTTCACCATCACCTGCTCAGTATTCAGAAAATATGTTGAATAAATTTTACATTTATATACCTTAAAAGCCCGTGGCGCTGCTTGTAAAAGTGCAGTTGAGTTATAAACTAGTAATATATCATTATTTCAACTGCAAATCTCTTAAATTGGGAATACCTTGTTTCTCTATGTTAACAAAATATAAGAATAATTTAACTTTGTTCTGCTTAGAAATTTTACGTAGTAGTAAACTCTAGTTTCCCCTGTTAGTGTTGAACACAGTTTTAGTTTCTTGCCATTTACAATCATTAGTGTTGTTACCATAGTTCTAGTTTTTCTCGATATTATGACAAAACATACAGTGAATTTATCATTTTGAAGTTTAGAAACTATGGTTGATTCAATGATATGACCAGAGTTTGATTCTTGATGACTGGGCGGAGGCCTATGCCTGCAGTGGCAGCTGTTGGTTTTGATAAGAGTTACGGTTCAGTTTTTTTTAACCAAGTGTTGGCAATAGTATGTTTCTTTAGTCCCAAGTTTAGCTTCAGTCAACAAAACTGAAGTGGGAGGGCCAAAAAACTGAAATGGGAGGGATCATTTGATCAGAGATGTGTTAACTGTTTAATAGAGGGGCCATTTTTTCAGACCTGATGGTCACATTGCTTAAAGCACACAACTTCATCTGCTTGCAAGTTTTCTTCAATTTATGCATGCAAATAAAACCTATTTGACCACCCGTCAGTATATATAATTTATGCATTCTACATGTTTATGTAATTCTATCTGTCGACCGCTATATTTGTATGTAATTCTTACCGTTGATCGTTATACTTATGTGCACGTAATTAGATTTTCAAAGTGAAGAACGCCCGCATCAAAGAATCAGTGGTTATTAAGCTATGTAGAAGACTTCAACTATTATTTTGTTTGTATTAGTCAGGTAGACTTGTTTGTAAGCAATTGTGGTATATGGATTCACTTATTTTGTCGAAATACTATATTTGAGATGGTTATGGGTGTTATATTCGATATTGCGAGTAATGTCTTTTTTAAGTATTTAAATATGGCGATTATTGATTTTAGTTTGAAAAGTACTCATATAATTATTTGTTTTAATATTTTTAGTATATATAAGTGATTGACGGAAATATTAGAAGCTATTAACAGTAAATAACCGAATGTGGCACATCAGTAAGTTTTAGTAGCGTTGAAAAAGTGCTACAAATGTAATTTATAAAAGATATTGTTGATGAAATGAAATGCAACAAAAGACATATAGTAGGATTGAAAAACCGCTACAAAAAACATATAGTAGGACTGAAAAACAGCTACAAAAAGCATATAGTAGGATTGAAAAACTGCTACAAAAAAATTGAAAAATGATGCAAGTATCACTTTTAAGACGCTGTCAAAATTTTTTTGTAGGGTTTCAAAAACGCTACAGTATTTTTATTTTCGGTTGCATTTACTAAAACGCAACAAAAACTTTCAGACTTTTAGTTGCATGTCGTATAGCAGCGTTTATCGAAACGATGCTACAAGTTATTGTAGCGTTTTTCCAACGCTACTAAAGGCATTTTCTGGTGTAGTGATGAGTCCCTACCCGTATTCTTGGATCAGAATTTAAGAAACTACGCAATAAAGAAATCAAGTTGATAAAGGTTCAATGGGGAGATAACCCAGAGGATGCGACTTGGGAGACCGAAGATAAGATTCGTGCTTCGCACCCTTTCTTTTTCGAGGGTATGTCCTTAACTCCTTTGCTAAGTTTTATCTATGTTTGTTTCTATCATTTGAGTATGTCCTATCAATACTATTTTCGACCTTTAGATAGGAATCCTATGAATGTAAACATGTGTTTGAGACATGTTATGTTCGATAGATGCAAGTGGATGCAAGTGTTTGCTCGTGGTTTCCTGTGGATGCATATACACACACACATTAGGCACTAGATCGGCTCAATCACTCTCATACTATATATGGTTGTGTGTGCATTTTTCTTTTCTTTTAGTGGGTGAAAATGGATGTATTAGCATATGGATGTTGCATTTGGACGAATGAGTGTGCACACATATAGAACTTACATGTTAAAATAGGATTATTTGCATACATATTGGATTCATGGCATTAACATACATTGCATTGAGGAGGTCGACTGAATCAGTAGACCGTCTAATCTTCACATTAGTATTGGGACATATACACACACCTTTGCATATGTTCAAATAATCATTAGAATTCTTTAAGGACAATGGATGCTTGTGATTGATGAACGAGTAGATGGATGATGAATGGTAGGATATGCATTTTTCTCAACTTAGAGATTTCGGGGACGAAATCCTTTAAGTAGGGGGAATGTAACACCCCGTAATTTTAGAAAATCCAAAGAGAAAAAATTAGATAGTAATTAAATTAATAATCAGGATTAGGGTAAACGGACTGCGGCATTGCGCCTGTCTCAAAATTCTGGTCAAGATAGACATTTGGTTTGTGTAAAACAGACACCGTATGAAGAAGTTATGAAGGTTTGAAGTTTGTATACGCGCAAGATAATTATGTGTGTGTGTGTGTGTGTGTATATATATATATATATATATATATATATATATATATGGACCAGGAATTCAAAATTTTAGTTCAAATTTCGAAAATCCCGTAGGCGGTAAAATTCCCGCCCCACGGGTGTCAACCCCACAGTAAGGGTATTGACCCCATAAAGGGGGTCGAACCCCCTAGGGATGAGGTGGCAGTCGATTTCTGGGGGCTGGCAACTATAAAAAAAGGTCCATTTCTCTTGTTTTCTTCACTGGAAACCAATGGAGGCCAAATGCTGCCGGTACCTGAACTGAAACAAATCCTTTTCATCTACAACAATCAACTAAGAGCTAATCAGTTAGAGATTCACGTATAGATCTGAGATTCAACACAACAATTTCTCTTCTATCTTCTAAAATCCAAACACTATGAGTTTAGTTACTTTTAGACTTAAATGATTAAAAGTAAAACGTGATATGACTGTGATTTGGATCTATTATGAATTATGAATCTATGATATTCTTGGATCTTAAACTTTATCATGCGAGATCTACCTTTATAGATCTAATTCACTTGTGGTTAATTTGTTATGTCACATTTGTGGATCTTGACCCTTATCTGTGTCTGTGGTTAATTTGGATTTGTCATTATTTGGGCAGTTAAATCCTTGTTTAGATCTAATTCTCTATGTAATAACCCGGAAATTCTGAACCAGTTTAAAATTTTTATTTAGGCAATTATAGCGAATTTTGAATATTTAAAATGAATTATTTTAAATAATATCGACGAAAATTTATTTTGAATATAGAATCGAACGTATATATTATATACGCCGTCGTTAGAATATAAATAATTATATATAATTATAAATAGAATTGAAAATGGCGCGGTAGTTCGATAATTCGATTTCAAATTTCAATTGAATGTACCCGGTGCAAAACAATCCGGATTTTAGCGAAACCAAAAATCATAGGGTCTGTTTGAGGATATCTTTCCAACGAATCCGAAAAATCAAAATTTCATAGCGGGAATCAAAAGATATGTCCAGTTGAAAATTCTGAGTAGTCACTATGGAATTCAGGCCCTTAAAAATGGGAATTTTGCAAACGACCTCGGATTTCGACGAAACCACTTTTATTGGGTCCGTGATGTCAAATTATTGCTAGGTTTCAAATTTCATAATTTTTCGAATCGTTATGTGAGCGTGGCAAAGGAAAACGCGTTTGACCAGTTTCAGTTGATTTTAATCGACTGGAAAATGGCCATTTTTCCAACGGTCTCAAAATTCGACGAAACTAGTTTTGTTAGGACCGTATTGTCAATACGAAGCTAGAAAATATTTTTTTTGTAATTTTTCGAGTTAGTATGTGACCCCAGTAAATTGAAATGCGCGTTTAAATTCAATATATAGAGTTATATGTTGATTTTGATGAAAACTGATCGAAACAATCGAATCAGCCTACGATACATATCCCATTGTGTTCGGAATGGGGGTGAAACGCTATGTACGACAGGCGGTGGGCCTCGTTTAGAGGTCGAAAATAAAAGTTGCTTTTTGGTGAAAAATAAAATAATTAAATAAAAATCTCTTCCACTTATATACGCTCTGGCCCCCCTTTTCTTTCAAAAAAAGAAGAAGATAAAGACGGGGGGAACCCGCCGCCCCCCCCCCCTCCCCCCCCGATTGATCGCTGCTGCCGCTTCAAAGGAGGGGCGCCACCTCCGAAACCCCTCTTCCTCGGTCGACGCTTCGAAGCCCCCCTACCCTATGCTGCCGCGATCGACGCGACACCCCCCCGGCCGACGTTGAAGCCCCCTTCCCCTTTCCCAGACCCGCGACTCCCCCAAACCCCCCCTCGTCTTAAACCTCCTCCTCCACTCTGAAGCCACTGCCGCCAACGTTCGTCGATGCCCCGCTCGCGCCACCTCCACTTCAACTGCTCCGAACCACGCACCCCTGTAAGCTTCTTTATTTATTTTTACCTATTTTCTATGAATTAGGTAATAATATAAAGGAATGATTTTTATTTATATATATAGAAGAAAAAAATATGATTTTTATATGAGGTAAGGGTAGAAAAGATTTATTCAGTTAAAGATAGGATTTTTATATTATAAAAAGGAACAAAAATATGATTTTTATATTTTTAAAGTATTAAAAACATAATCTTTATTATGTAGAAGATGTAAAAATATGGTTTTTGTTTATGTAGAGAATTAAAAATATAATTTTTACATGATAGGAATATTAGAAATATCATCTTTATATGAATGGCGAAATAAAAATGTGATTTTTATATATTGAATAGCATAGTAAAAATGTGATTTGTATATATTGTATGGCGAAATAAAAATGTAATTTTTATATATTGAATAGCGAAGTAAAAATTCGATTTTTATATATTGAATAGCAAAGTAAAAATTCGATTTTTATATATTAAATAGCGAAGTAAAAATTTGATTTTTATATATTGAATAGCGAAGTAAAAATTCGATTTTTATATATGTAGTGGCTACGGGCAACGAAGGTGACAAAAAGGCGAGAACGACGAAGATTTCTATAAATAAAGTGTCGTGAAGTTAGGATAGCTATTGGTGAGAACTTCTCACTCTTCAATTTCTTTTTCTAGTTATATATATATATACTAGGATGCAGACGGTGTTTAGTAGCACCCGACACCCGTCATCCACAGACCATGGATGACTTGTTTGTTAAATTGTTTGGTTGTGTGGTTGGTTAGTTTATTTGGTTTGAATTAAATTGTTTGGTTGTGTAGTTGGTTAGTTTATTTGGTTTGAATTGAATTGTTTGGTGAAATGAAATTGATTTGATTGATATGTGAATGGCGTGGGCCTTCACTAGACCGGGGACAAGGCTAGGCCTCGTCCCGTTTCTAGTATCGTGCCGTTATGCCGCCGAAATTTTCTAAAATAAGTTAGAAAAATAAAAATATCATTTTTATTTTGTAAATGAACGGAATAAAAATTCATGTGTTAAAATAAAATATTTTATCGTTAAAAATATAATTTTTAACGTGAATGTGAATAAATAAATATTCATTTACAAACCGGACGGTTTGTTTATGTACACCTATTTGAAGAACATTGACTGGGATGATAAATTTTACACATCGCCCAATTGCACGAATAAAAAACCTGTGTTTGTTGATTTGAAACCCCACACGGGTATTGGGATGGAACTTGAAGTTCACTCATCCTGATTGATTAAATATGTCGATCGATTGATTGACAGGCTGTTATAAGCGTTAGATATCTATATTTGATGCTTATACAGTGTAGTGCACTTTGGTTGATGGTTGATTATTTTTCAATGCTATTATATACGTGTGATGTATGAAAATCCATATAATTAATATTATATGGTGATTGATTGGGCCTCATTCCAATTTAGAAAATAAAGAATATTATAAAATAAAGGTTCATGTGTTGACCGTACTCATCCGTTGAGATTAGTCATGTGTTGAATGAAATATTTTAATAACAAAATTTACATCTTTATCAATATAAAATAAAGGTTCATGTGTTGACAGTACTCATCCGTTGAGATTAGTCATGTGTTGAACGAAATATTTTAAAAATAGAAATATTTGAAATAGAAATATTTGAATAGGAAATATTTGAAAAAGAAATATTTGAAATAGAATATTTGAAAATAGAAATATATGAAGCCGTGTTGATTAAATTGACGCCATTTTGATGTGAACGATATTTATATCGATTTTATTCATTTTAAAATGAATAATGAAAAGTGATTTCGAAATCGAATATCTTGAAATGAAATTTGAATTAAATTGAATAGAAAACGAATTCGAATTGAATATATAACGAATTGAATTCGAATTGAATATATAACGGACTTGATTTCAATTGAATATATAATGAATTTGAATTGAATAGATAACGAATTTGATTTCAATTGAATATATAATGAATTTGATTTGAATGGAAAACGAATTGAATTTAAATGAATTTTGAAACGAATTTATAAGGAAAAATTCAATTTTGATTTGAATTGAAATGGAAGTTGAAGTTGTTTTTGAAATGAATTTAAAACTATTTATATAATTCATTTTAAATAGAAATCGATGAAATATATATTATATATATTATATATATAATATAATGGCCTGAATAGAACGCGCCGCGCCGCGGCAGTTCGCGAATTTCGACCATTTATTTCAAACGGACATTATGGGAGATCCGACCGTCGGATTCTCCTAGAACCGGAACCGTTGGGTTCGTATCGAAAAGTGCTTTCTAACGAATATTAGAAATTTGAAAGCTAACGGTTGGATTTGGAGATACGTCCAAATCAAATTTGGAAAAGGTCGTTGTAAGTGCAGTTCGATGTCCGTTGATGGAAATCGACTGTACGGGCCTTGAAAAAATTATTAAAAATAGTAGTGATTTGTGTAAAATCATAAGAAATGATTTGGGAAGAATTGGGACGAAAAACTCCATATTTGAAAAGATAAAAATAGATTTTTATCAAAATGAACTAGTTTTGAACTGAAATTAAAACCCATTTATTTTTAAATAAATAAATTGGATTTGAAATGGGTTTAAATAGAACTGATTTATGGGTTTATCGTGAACTGTGTTTTAAATAACACTAGTTCTTTAACCCGATAATAATTAGAATGTGATTTGGGTTTGTCGTGAACTGTGTTTTAAATGACACTAGTTCTTTAACCCAGTAAAAGGAGTTTTATTGAATCTGCAATTAGATTGAAATGTGAATTGATAATTCAAATTATCAAATTTGGCAGATGAGCGAGAATGGAGTATCACCAGTTTTGCTCCAAAGCGATAGTTAAATCTTTAATCAGATTTGAACGTGAAACGGTAATTAATTTTACCGACAACACTGTGGTGTTAAATATGGAGTATTACCAGTTTTGCTTCATGGGATGAATAGGTTGGGATTGGGAAATAAAATAAATAATTACTTCGGTGTGGTTCGCTAATCTCGACTAGTTTGGAAAATCATAATTTGGTTTGAAATGACATCCAAAGGAAGATTAAAGGATAAATTTTAAAGAATTTATCTTGGATAAAATTAATGGGAACCTTTCCCTAAGAATTGAAATTTAGAAACCAGCTGTAGGTTAGCTAAGAAGAATGGTTTCCTGGATATTGATCTGATGTTGGTTTCGGCCTTCGGGGTTAATGTTTGGGAAATTGTTCTCTTGTTGATTTACGGTTAGTGACTAATGAATTGGAATGAGGCGTATGTTGTGTTTGTGTAACATTTGTTTTTAATATATGCGGGTTGTTCGGAAAGGCCGGGTTTATACCCATTCTGAATAACCGATTCGACGATAAGTCGAAGATGAAGACGGTGGTAGAAGACCGGAAGTCTTCACATCGTTTGGATAATTACTGACGATCCTGATTGGGCTGTACACCCAAGAGGATGGAAATAGTTGGTGGTCATCCAGACGTACCTGGAGATCGATGGATATGCGAGGAAAGTGCCTCCGGTTTCGTTCAGACCCAGAACGAACTTGTAAAGGGATTGTGTGTCTGACATTGGATTTTATTCTGTGTTGATTGATTTCTGTTAAATATATATCTGTTTGGCGGCGAAGAATTTATTCTTTTGCTTAACGCCCTTCTCTGAGACGTACGAGCTTAGAGGTTATATATCGATAGATATCAATCGCATAGCATGAATTGCCTGTGTGGCACACTGAGTTGCATTGATCAAGGCTTTTGTTGAAAAGCAAAGTCTTGTGGTTGATGATCAAAGCACGGCCTTTGTGGCGTATCTTTGTGTATAACGTGAATTCGCGAGCCTCACACCTCGGTATGAATTAAAAACGGGATACGAACTGCAGGGAGAGCACGACGTTTCTTTCTAGCTTTGGTGGTGTCAGTGACTTACCAGCCCTGACATTTATATACTTTTCACCTATGTGGTTGTTGGATGAGGCGCCTCGATTATAGGTCTGTAAGGACTGGGAAACGTGTGTTCAGGAATAAATAATCCTCTAACGTAAGTGAGGACCGGCCCTGAAGCATCCAGGATTGCCCAGAGTGTGTAGTCCTGAGGCATTTGCTAGAGTGTCTCGAAAGTGGAGAGGAGCTTGCCCCTTGCCTCGACTCATGACGGAATCCAATTTCCAATACGTGATATTGCGGTTTTAATTGTAGAACTAGTATGGCGACATAGTAGATGGTAGCTATGCCGCCTATGATTGATATTATTTTGACACTATACACCTATAATAGTATCAAATAATGTGTTTTAAACGTATCAAGCATGCTTTGGCTGTTATAAGGGAAAACCCTATCCTCCGGCTTGCGTTGCATTGTGTGATGGGACCTGGGTCTTATAACAGCTTCATTTTTCTTTATTTAGCATTGCGCTGTTTGTTCTATGCACTTGTATTCTTGGGAGGAAACCCGTTCCGTGTTATACGGCGTGGTCCCTTGATTTCCTAACTTTAAAACCAATATTAATAACTGTTTTAGTTCTCACACCAGTCACCTGACTGACCTGGAGTTTATTGTTTTAACCTAAAATCTGTGTGCCCCTATTTTCCCCATGGGCAGCTAGTAGTTTTAGTTTTGCATATTTATATTCACAGGATCCTGGTTTACAGCTGGAATGATATCCGGAAAGCTCTGTATCCGTATATCACCTTCAGTTGTGCTTTGTATTATTTTCTGCTGCTATGTAATTTATTATAATCTCTGATATTTATCGAATGTAATTTATTCAATTATACTCTGTATATTCTTGTATCTGATGGAATCGTTGTAATATACAATGAAATGTTCTTCTGTTTGTGTTCTGATTTGTCCTGTTCTCAAACGATCAGGGGTTTCGAACAGTCTAGATCGGTTTAGCGACTGATTCGGATCGAGCAAAATTTCCTTGCCGTCACATTTGGTATCAGAGCTTTGGTTTACAGAGCTCGAGAACAAGACACATTAGAACCATACGAAAGAATTCATCAGATATTGGATTAGTAATATCCAATTAAAAGGATTCATTAGAGATAGGATCAGTAGTATCCTAGAACGAGTGTGAAGAGTATATTTTGCAAATGAAAACAATTTTGTTTTGAAAATTTAAACCATTTTATACGTATTTGAATATTTATTTATATTGAATGTGGACAATCCATTATATAAAGGTTTTGCATATACGCGTCATGAACGTATATTCGAAGTTTTAATATACTGGATAGATATAGAATCACACTCTAGTCGCCCGGACCTGATTATGATGATTGATGCGTCATCATCAGTAATTATTTTCGTGGTTCGAAGGTGTGATATATATATATTTCCATTAGACTGGTGTGAGAACCAAAACTAATATAGCAAGAATACATTGTTGTGATTTGGCATCAAAAATGTGATTTTTGTATATATATCAAATTTATGAATTTGAAACTATAATTCACTAATTGATTGATGTTTGTGTTGTTTATTTATTTGTTTGATAATTTTGAACCATTATGCCTAATTATATCAAATATTGAATTATATTGAAAATTTGGCCGTGTTTGCTTGCATATACATATACTTACATTGAACAGGTCATAGCAAGGAGGCTAGAGCCGAAGAATAAAATTTGTTTGCCCGAAAATAGGTACATGTTTACTATAATTTACTGTTTTGTTTGGGTGATGATGATTTTATGAGCCTATTGGCTAGCCGCTTGGCTTTTTCTTTTTCTTTTTGAGATCAGAAGGCCTATATGGCAATTTCTGGATTTTCCCATGGCTCCCGGTGCAGGGGACGTTATGGAGGAAATTTTCGAAAATTTAGGGTTGTAGCCAAATTATTGAAAATTTGAAAATTCTCAGAAACTGAAAAGTTGGAGAATGCAAGCCAGATCGAACGTAGAGTTGATTGATTAAACCACTTTCGACTTTGTTCCTTTTCGGGGACGAAAAGTTTTAAGTGGGGGAGATTGTAATAACCCGGAAATTCTGAACCAGTTTAAAATTTTTATTTAGGCAATTATAGCGAATTTTGAATATTTAAAATGAATTATTTTAAATAATATCGACGAAAATTTATTTTGAATATAGAATCGAACGTATATATTATATACGCCGTCGTTAGAATATAAATAATTATATATAATTATAAAAAGAATTGAAAATGGCGCGGTAGTTCGATAATTCGATTTCAAACTTCAATTGAATGTACGGGGTGCAAAAAAATCCGGATTTTAGCGAAACCAAAAATCATAGGGTCTGTTTGAGGATATCTTTCCAATGAATCGGAAAAATCAAAATTTCATAGCGGGAATCGAAAGATATGTCCAGTTGAAAATTCTGAATAGTCGCTATAGAATTCAGGCCCTTAAAAATGTGAATTTTGCAAACGATCTCAGATTTCGACGAAACCACTTTTGTTGGGTCCGTGATGTCAAATTATTGCTAGGTTTCAAATTTCATAATTTTTCGAATCATTATGTGAGCGTGGCAAAGGAAAATGCGTTTGACCAGTTTCAATTGATTTTAATCGACTGGAAAATGGCCATTTTTCCAACGGTCTCAGAATTTGACGAAACTAGTTTTGTTAGGACCGTATCGTCAATACGAAGCTAGAAAATATTTTTCTATAATTTTTCGAGTTAGTATGTGACCCCAGTTGTAACGACCCGTGTTTTTCGACCATTTGAATAGGAATATTTAAATTAGTTTTAAATATTATATTGGGAATATTAATGAAATTTAATATTTAATTCGTTATTAAAACGAAGTTCGAACATTATAATTTTTATATAATAAAAAAACGAGCTCGAAAATGGCATGCAGTTCGTGAAATGAAGTTTTGAACTTCAACTGAGAATACAGGATTCGATATAAGTCGGATTTCTGTAAAACAAGACACGTTGGAACCGTATTGACGATAGTTTTCATATGAAAGAGAAAAATCTATATTTCGTGTTATAGTTTGATAGTTATGACCAAATCAAATTTTGAAATAGTCGCTATGGAAATTCGCTATTTAATTATAGGCCTTTAAAATAGCCGTTTTGCAAACGGACTCAGATTTCGACGAAATCAGTTTCATTAGAACCGTATCGTTAAATTATTGTACGGTGGTAAGTGGCGTGGAAAACCGATGTCGTATGTGGCCACGGCAACCATAAACGCCCGTTCAAATTCTATAGCGCGCATTTAAATAAATAAAAGGGATATTAGAGTGTAACTTGAGCAGACGATCAAATTAGGCCACGAAACCAGTTCCGTTGAGATCGTATCGTCGATTAGAGTCAGGATAGGTATATAGTTTGTTATTTTTGAAGATCGAGAAATTTGGCATTAAAAAGGGTAGGGCGGTTCGGGGTAAAATAGCCTACCGGGGCAACAGTCTCAGAATGCGACGAAATTAGTGCCATTGGGTTCGTATCAAAAAGTTATTGTCGGTATTCGCAGTTTCAAGTGGATTTGATTTATCTGGTGACCATGGAAAAATTAAACGTGTGTTCATTTCCGGTTTCATAAAGGAAATTTTTTCATATGACCTCGGATTTCAATGAAACTTGTCCCATTGGGTTTAGAATACCTTTTTACACCAGGATTAGTTTTTTTATCAGAAGACAGAAATCAATTGGGGTGGTTTTTATCAACTATTTCGGGGTGAAGTTTCATACGGACTAAATTATTTTCAATTGTCTTCTCATACCCTAGCCTTTCTCCACGTCTAGTGCACATCAACTATCAATTCGAAAGAAACACAGCTACTGTAAGGATGCAGACCTACATCGTACCCAACCAAAAACGTGCCGACAAAGTCTGGATTCCTACTCTACATCATCCTAAGCACCTATGTTACTTGGCCGCCAAACAATACTATTTGGTCACCATGTTTCCCTTCATATAAATACAACATACTTCATTTCTTTTCCTTCCGCAAACCAAAGGCTGACAGCCTTCCTGATGCTTTCCTTCGTCTATATTAACTGCGCCTCTAAAAAAAAAAAAAAAAAAAAAAAAGGGAAGAAGCAACGTGACTGGAAGGACAAGAGGGGGGGGCGAGCAGTATGCAGTTGTGGGAAACCATGCTGTAGATGATGCGTTAAACAAATGGAAAGGGTGAAGGGCCGAAGGGGTTGTTGGCCTGGGGGGGGGGAAGAACGGAGTGGAGGAAAGGGAGACGTGTTGCTGTCAACATCTGGAAGTGAACCGAAGGTCAGGAGCAACTATTATGAACAAGAGCGGAAGGATGATGAAAAAGAAAGAAAACGAAAGGGAAAAGGAGGATTTGAGGATTGCGTGGAGATTAGATTGTCTCGAATTTGGATAAAGAAGGGTCAGCCGTGATTAGTTAATCCTATAATTGGTACAGTAATTATTAGGTAATCAAATTACTAAGTCTAATCCTATTTAATCGAAGGATTAACGGTTTAATTCAATCTGGTACAGTGTTATCAGGAATTGGAGTTTTGCGGGCCTGAAATGCAGTGAAGGAATTGAGGACGGTAATTGCAAGATCTAACGAGTTTAAAAAAAAAAGAAGTCGGGCATGTTATCATTGAAATTCGTATTTTGGATCGAAGAACAGTGGGGGGGGTCCTGGGATTTAATAACGAGCTAGAAGAAGTATTGGTAACCGACCACTGTTTAAATATAAACAATGGAACCTGGAAGCAGCATCGCTAGAGTATCAGTTTGAACGAGAAGCAGAGTGTTTAACCGGGCCTGAGTATTTTTTTTTATCCAAAATTGGGCAAACCAGATGTCATTGAAATTGTCATGACAAGCACTACATCATGGGACAGAAATGAACAGGATTGGCATCAACCAGAATTTTTAATTAAATTAAACGACTGTTTAATTTGATTAAAACCAGCCGTTAACAATGGAATCAAGGTGAGTTAAACTCACTCAGTTACCCTTTTTATATTTTATATAAATTGGGTATTTTTATTTTGTGTGCTCTGCTTGCCAATGGTTGACTGCTTTGCTAGTTATCTATTTAACTGTTAATTTAACCGATGAAATTAAACTGTGTTTAATTTCAGTGAAATACCAAATCGTTACTTTTAACAATTGGTTCCAATAAAGGTGACTCACCTTGGTTGGTCACGTTTATCTATAAACGTGTTTAAATGGTTGCATTGTTTGAATTGTGTGTGGTTGATGTTAAATGGTCATTATTTAATTTATCAGTTAAACAAAACTGAACCGTCTGATTTGAGATAACCATTTGAATACAGGGAAGAGCAGGTTGGAGAGATCCAACCGGATTCCTCAAATGTATTTTTATTTTCATATTCTCATATATGAACTGATCTGTTTGTGTGATTAATTTGATGGTTGATTATTGAATGTTCAACATCTGTTAGTTTGAAACCAATGGGTGATATTGGTTAAGTGTTTGGCAGAGTATGGCCTTTAAAAATCAATCGGTTTATAGATATGGATTCACCGTTAGGTGAGTCGATAAAAGTGAAGTTATAAAGTTTATTTTATAACTGGACTCAGATCTTGAAATATATTATTCGAATAAAGTATAAAAGTGAATTAAATAAATATTTTATTTATTTAAGACCTTGATTTATGGTTGGTTTATTTTATAAAGTATATGCTGATGTTAATCAGATTTTCAAGTATGAAGATAAGAAATGAATTGAAAGGGTTAAACTTTGATCATTGTTTTGTAAAGAAAACAAATAATTAGAATTTATTTAAATTAATTATATTTTTTAATTAATTTAAAGCGAGGATTTTTGAAATCGGTCAATGAGGTAATCAAGTTTTTGAGTTAATTAAATCAACCGTTCGGAATTAGAATTGTTTACCAAGTTAATGTGTTTTGACTAAAATAGTTAAATGAATATTGTTTGAATTTAAATAAGGATAGAAGGGATTAACTACTAAAGTAGTTAATGTTGAAATAAGTTATTATTTTAATTAATGATAAATTTAGGAATATATTTTTAAATGGGAATTCATTTAAAAAGTGACCGAATGTGAGATGCAAGCCAATTGAATGGTGAAAGGAAATAAACGTACTCAATTATATGAATTAAGTGAAAGGAGATTACGATAAAAAGGGTTTATTATAAACCAGAGGTTTTAAGTGAGATTTAAAGTGTAAAGCGTTAACTTTACATTAACGTTACATGAGAGTGAAATCAAGTAAAAATGGGACAAGGGAAATAAGACCTCCAAAGTAGATAAGGGTGGAAATAATTGAAAGGAGATCGGTAAAAAGTGAAATTTAGGGATAAAAAATGGGTCATAAGATTGTATAAATAAACCCAATTTATAAATGGGATTGTTGTGAGACTGGAGTGGAATTTTGGTGTTGGATTACAACTAACATTTATCTGAGGATAAGAACGTTGTTGATCAAGGTCTGAGAGGTAATTATAATACCCCAACTTGAACAACATCGGGATTATCTGAAGATAGTATTAGTTGGTAATCGTAAGTGACGTTAGTGAATATGTTTTGAAATCTAAACAGCGATTTTAGCGCTGTTGTTATAATATATGTTTTGTAAATCTAATATAGCGATTGTAGCGCTTTTGCTATAGTAAATGGGTTGTAAACCTAAACAGCGATTATAGCGCTGTTGTTTTGAAAATCTAAATAGTAATTATAACGCTATTGTTATAACATATGTGCTATAAAATTCTTTGTTAAAACTAATGGATTTCCGAATCTAAAAGGATGATTTGAAGGAAGATTTTAAATGGGAAATTGAATATAGTTATTCGAGATAGAATTAGCCAAACATAATTATACGGTTGAGTTGCCATTTCGTACGACTGCTAGCGAAATTCGCAGGGCTGCAGATAACCTACGGCGGTCGGATGTTTCCTGAGGGAATCAGGCGTAACTATTGTGATCGCTGTGATCTAGAGTCAAGCGAATGGAGTTAAGTCTAATGATAGTTAATCGATTAAAGTTAAATCGAATTAGAGGTATTCAAATATCGTATTTTTGAATATTACAAGAATTAGAAGTTTTAATTTAACAAAAGTAAATCAGTTTGCTAAAGGCCAAGTGATGTTGAATGCTTAACCAGTGAACTCATTGGAGTGTCATGCTTGAAACACTGATTATTTTGATAGTTAAAACACCGACTATCAAATCTGTCCAATACGATTGTTGGTATGGAAAGACCGGGATCGAATTTATATTCGAAAACTATTCCGACCAACAAATACGTGAAGATCTCAGAAGATGATCGAGATGGAGCATTGAAGACCGTGGGTTTTCACAAACGGAAGAACCACTAATGTTCTCTGCCTGGCAAGCAGAGATAAACTGTGATTCTGTCGTGGTTGGAATCTACGGGTTGCAAGGACTTCTCGCTACTGATCCATGGGGTGATTCCTATATGGGATACAGTAGGAGAGTGCCTTCGGTTCATCCTGTTCCTGGGTGACGTGTATGGACGAATGTCTGACAGAGTATTTCCAAAGGGTCACGTACGTTGATTTCTTCAAACGTACGATAGTTGTTGGCAGGGAATTGCCATTCTCTAGCTTTCAGCTAGAGTATTTTTGTGGACGTCAATTAGTGATATCTGACGGATCTGACGATGTGGCATTCAAAGTGAATGGTGACCAGATGATCAGAAGTTAATTCTGGCCTCAAGCCTCATCAACCGGGAAATGACAAAAATCGGGCAGGCAGCATGGCTATGTGGGTCGCTTCCATTAGGGTGTATGATCACCTATCTAGAGGAAATCCTATTTGTTTCTTAATCTATGTTTCGATGCTGTCCCTTTTCGGGAGACGGTTGCTGATCCCAACCGTCGGTGATATACATTCGATACACTCAAGCGAAATGAGTGGTCGGTCATGTGAGGGCCGGGTTGCAAGAAGTTCTTGTTGAACCCAGTGTATTCGTCTCTAGAGATACACTATCGGAAGGTGGACCCATACCTTGTCAAGTTGGAATCCAATCTCCAATAAGCGCCCGCGGTTTTTGATTGTATACTATATATGTGGAGCGTGAGATGCAAGCGTTCCACTAAATTGATATTTACTTGTATTTAGACATTATTATAATATCAGAAAAGATATTGATTTCAAAGGTGGTTTGGGTTATCGTAAGGTAAAAACCGTCCGTGTTTATGTGTGGATTTGGTCTTACGATTATCCTTTCCTTTTGAAAAGATTTTGAACTTTAAAATCATGATTGGATGATTCACCCTTATTACTGTGCGAGTTTATCTCACTCTGGTTCACCAGACTGACCCGGTGTTTTGTAAATGCTCGGGTTAGACCGGGTTGTACAGGTTCAGGTTATCGACTGCTATGAAGAGACGGGCTGGAAAAGTCCAGACGTATGATATTACTACTATTCCGCTGGGTGTTGTATATGGAAACAGGCTATTATAACTGTCCCATGGTATGATGTACTCTGATATTGTAAGTATTTTAAAGCTTTCAATAAGGAGTATTCCTGTATTATATTTTGTTCCGCTGCGATGTGAGACTCTGTGTGGTGTTTCTTCTTCTTCTTCTATTCAATATTTCTACCTTATCTATTCTCACCCTCTAACTTCTTTCTATTAATGATCTGGAATGTTCGATGTCTGAATGGTCAACAGGATAATTTGATGTTGATTTTCGGAGTCGAAAATCCCAGTTCGTTACACCAGTAAATTGAAATGCGCGTTTAAATTCAATATATAGAGTTATATGTTGATTTTGACGAAAACTGATCGAAACAATCGAATCAGCCTACGATACATATCCCATTGTGTTCGGAATGGGGGTGAAATGCTATGGACGATAGGCGGTGGGCCTCGTTTAGAGGTCGAAAATAAAAGTTGCTTTTTGGTGAAAAATAAAATAATTAAATAAAAATCTCTTCCCCTTATATACCCTCTGGCCCCCCTTTTCTTTCAAAAAACAAAAAAAAAGAGAAAGACGGGGGGGGGGGGGAACCCGCCACCCCCCCCCCCCCCCCCGTTGATCGCCGCCGCCACTTCAAAGGAGGGGCGCCACCTCCGAAACCCCCCTTCCTCGATCGACGCGTCGAAGCCCCCCTACCCTATGCTGCCGCGATCGACGCGACACCCCCCCTGCCGATGTTGAAGCCCCCTTTCCCAGACCCGCGACTCCACCAAACCCCCCTCGTCTTAAACCTCCTCCTCCACTCTAAAGCCACTTCCGCCAACGTTCGTCGATGCCCCGCTCGCGCCACCTCCACTTCAACTGCTCCGAACCGCGCACCCCTGTAAGCTTCTTTATTTATTTTTACCTATTTTCTATGAATTAGGTTATAATATAAAGGAATGATTTTTATTTATATATATAGAAGAGAAAATTATGATTTTATATGAGGTAAGGGTAGAAAAGATTTTATTCAGTTAAAGACAGGATTTTTATATTATAAAAAGGAATAAAAATATGATTTTTATATTTTTAAAGTATTAAAAATATAATCTTTATTATGTAGAAGATGTAAAAATATGGTTTTGGTTTATGTAGAGAATTAAAAATATAATTTTTACATGATAGGAATATTAGAAATATCATCTTTATATGAATGGCGAAATAAAATTGTGATTTTTATATATTGAATAGCATAGTAAAAATGTGATTTTTATATATTGTATGGCGAAATAAAAATGTAATTTTTATATATTGAATAGCGAAGTAAAAATTCGTTTTTTATATATTGAATAGCGAAGTAAAAATTCGATTTTTATATATTGAATAGCGAAGTAAAAATTCGATTTTTATATATTGAATAGCGAAGTAAAAATTCGATTTTTATATATGTAGTGGCTACGGGCAACGAAGGTGACAAAAAGGCGAGAACGACAAAGATTTCTATAAATGAAGTGTCGTGAAGTTGGGATAGCTATTGGTGAGAACTTCTCACTCTTCAATTTCTTTTTCTAGTTATATATATATACTAGGATGCAGACGGTGTTTAGTAGCACCCGACACCCGTCATCCACAGAACATGGATGGCTTGTTTGTTCAATTGTTTGGTTGTGTAGTTGGTTAGTTTATTTGGTTTGAATTAAATTGTTTGGTTGTGTAGTTGGTTAGTTTATTTGGTTTGAATTGAATTGTTTGGTGAAATGAAATTGATTTGATCGATATGTGAATGGCGTGGGCCTTCACTAGACCGGGGATAAGGCTAGGCCTCGTCCCGTTTCTAGTATCGTGCCATTATGCCGCCGAAATTTTCTAAAATAAGTTAGAAAAATAAAAATATCATTTTTATTTTGTAAATGAACTGAATAAAAATTCATGTGTTAAAATAAAATATTTTATCGTTAAAAATATAATTTTTAACGTGAATGTGAATAAATAAATATTCATTTACAAACCGGACGGTTTGTTTATGTACACCTATTTGAAGGACATTGACTGGGATGATAAATTTTACACATCGCCCAATTGCACGAATAAAAAACCTGTGTTTGTTGATTGGAAACCCCACGCGGGTGTTGGGATGAAATTTGAAGTTCACTCATCCTGATTGATTAAATATGTCGATCGATTGATTGACAGGCTGTTATAAGCGTTAGATATCTATATTTGATGCTTATACAGTGTAGTGCACTTTGGTTGATGGTTGATTATTTTTCAATGTTATTATATACGTGTGATGTATGAAAATCCATATAATTAATATTATATGGTGATTGATTGGGCCTCATTCCAATTTAGAAAATAAAGAATATTATAAAATAAAGGTTCATGTGTTGACCGTACTCATCCATTGAGATTAGTCATGTGTTGAACAAAATATTTTAATAATAAAATTTACATCTTTATCAATATAAAATAAAGGTTCATTTGTTGACAGTACTCATCCGTTGAGATTAGTCATGTGTTGAACGAAATATTTTAAAAACAGAAATATTTGAAATAGAAATATCTGAATAGGAAATATTTGAAAAAGAAATATTTGAAATAGAATATTTGAAAATAGAAATATATGAAGCCGTGTTGATTAAATTGACGCCATTTTGACGTGAACGATATTTATATCGATTTTATTCATTTTAAAATGAATATTGAAAAGTGATTTCGAAATCGAATATCTTGAAATGAAATTTGAATTAAATTGAATAGAAAACGAATTCGAATTGAATATATAACGAATTGAATTCGAATTGAATATATAACAGACTTGATTTCAATTGAATATATAATGAATTTGAATTGAATAGATAACGAATTTGATTTCAATTGAATATATAACGAATTTGATTTGAATGGAAAACGAATTGAATTCGAATTGAATTTAAATGAATTTTGAAACGAATTTATAAGGAAAAATTCAATTTTGATTTGAATTGAAATGGAAGTCGAAGTTGTTTTTGAAATGTATTCAAAACTATTTATATAATTCGTTTTAAATAGAAATCGATGAAATATATATTATATATATTATATATATATATAATATAATGGCCTGAATAGAACGCACCGCGCCGCGGCAGTTCGCGAATTTCGACCATTTATTTCAAATGGACATTACGGGAGATCCGACCGTCGGATTCTCCTAGAACCGGAACCGTTGGGTTCGTATCGAAAAGAGCTTTCTAACGAATATTAGAAATTTGAAATCTAACGGTTGGATTTGGAGATACGTCCAAATCAAATTTGTAAAAGGTCGTTGTAAGTGCAGTTCGATGTCCGTTGATGGAAATCGACTGTACGGGCCTTGATAAAATTATTAAAAATAGTAGTAATTTGTGTAAAATCATAAGAAATGATTTGGGAAGAATTGGGACGAAAAACTCCATATTTGAAAAGATAAAAATAGATTTTTATCAAAATAAACTAGCTTTGAATGAAATTAAAACCCATTTATTTTTAAATAAATAAATTGGATTTGAAATGGGTTTAAATAGAACTGATTCATGGGTTTATCGTGAACTGTGTTTTAAATAACACTAGTTCTTTAACCCGATAATAATTAGAATGTGATTTGGGTTTGTCGTGAACTGTGTTTTAAATGACACTAGTTCTTTAACCCAGTAAAAGGAGTTTTATTGAATATGCAATTAGATTGAAATGTGAATTGATAATTCAAATTATCAAATTTGGCAAATGAGCGAGAATGGAGTATCACCAGTTTTGCTCCAAATCGATAGTTAAATCTTTAATCAGATTTGAACGTGAAACGGTAATTAATTTTACCGACAACACTGTGGTGTTAAATATGGAGTATTACCAGTTTTGCTTCATGGGATGAATAGGTTAGGATTGGGAAATAAAATAAATAATTACTTCGGTGTGGTTCGCTAATCTCGACTAGTTTGGAAAATCATAATTTGGTTTGAAATGACATCCAAAGGAAGATTAAAGGATAAATTTTAAAGAATTTATCTTGGATAAAATTAATGAGAACCTTTCCCTAAGAATTGAAATTTAGAAACTAGCTGTAGGTTAGCTAAGAAGAATGGTTTCCTGGATATTGATCTGATGTTGGTTTTGGCCTTCGGGGTTAATGTTTGGGAAATTGTTCTCTTGTTGATTTACGGTTAGTGACTAATGAATTGGAATGAGGCGTATTTTGTATTTGTGTAAAATTTGTTTTTAATATACGCGGGTTGTTCGGAAAGGCCGGGTTTATACCCATTTTGAATAACCGATTCGACGATAAGTCGAAGATGAAGACGGTGGTAGAAGACCGGAAGTCTTCACATCGTTTGGATAATTACTGACGATCCTGATTGGGCTATACACCCAAGAGGATGGAAATAGTCGGTGGTCGTCCAGACGTACCTGGAGATCGATGGATATGCGAGGAAAGTGCCTCCGGTTTCGTTCAGACCCAGAACGAACTTGTAAAGGGATTGTGTGTAACACCCCACCTCCGCTAGGGTCACTCGCAAAGGAATGCACTAGCTTTAGAGGGGTATTATTGGTAAACATGTACATAAATATTACAAGACAGAACATATATATATATAACTGCGGAAGTAAAACAAATTTCATTACCTTGTAAAATAAGGTCTAAAGCCTTTTACATCAAAATACATCAAAACCTGTCTTGCAATAATAAAGAAGCATAAAGCCATTTCATAAATTATTCCCCAAGTAAAACAGTAAAGTAGCCATAGCCAAGAGAAGTCCAAGCCATGCGTGATGACCTTCAAACAGAAGAAGTCCAAACTAACAATAGCATTTCCTCCCTGTAACCTGGGGGGGCGGAAGACAAGAGGCGAAAGAAAACAGGGTCAGTCATAAAGACTGGTAAGCCCTATCTACTATCAGTATGTAAACTAGTAAAGTTAACTGGCATGAGGAACTAAGATGAACATAAGTATGATGACAAGATAGATAAGCTAAACCAAAATAACAGGATGAACTACTGTACCAAGATAAACGAGTGTGTCATGATAAACTACGATGTCAAGATAAATCAAGGTACCACATCGTCAAGTTTCTATCAAGTATACTATCCCAAGGTATCTACCATGTATAACATCCTAAGGTATGTATCATGTATATTTGCTCTGCACCCCTCGTACTAGTATCCCAACCCGTGTCATGTGTCAACTATGAATGTCCCTTGCCCAATGTCATGTAATGGTCCATGTCACCCTAATATATATAGCATATGTAGGTTTTTCCAACTCGTATGTTTCCTTCCATGTATAAGTTCAGTCCTTTGCCGTAGGCCATACGGGCTTTCCCATGTAAACGTTTTATCCTTGAAGTTATTTTGGACTGCTACCCTCGATCTAGTTATGTTTCCTTACCATGAACTATCGCGTGTCCACTTAGGATTTATGCCACCTAGGACCACTAGGGATTATGCTACCTAATGAACGTTTCCGTGCCTCGGTTTGGGTTCAGCCACCTAGGGCCACTAGGGATTATGCCACCCGTCAACCGCGCCCTTTATCCCACGTATGTATCGTGAATCGTTTTCCATGTCTAGATGCACATGTTCCTCAATGTGCCATCCGAGTTCCGTGCCAGGGCAAATCAAGAAATACGGAACTCGGTCGGGAGCTCTAAGCCGTCTGCTGATGCAAATATCAAGGTCTGTTTTTGTACCCGTGGCTATGGTCCCACGTGACCCCTCCCTCAACTACTGAAAGGCAATCCAAGAAAAATCATGTATGAGAACTACACTAAGGCCCATCGATGCCCACTTCCAGATAGCCAACCTCACCCATAACTTGATAGCTAGTATAAGGTCTTTTGGGAGTTCCCTGCCTTTCCGTACGTACACGACTGACTAAAGATGGTAGGTAGTCGGCGACATGCTATCCCGGGGCAAAATCAAGTATCATCGACTCCACGCTAATCCATCCGAGTCTTTAGGTCGCTCGCATAGCAACCAAGGCATACTCTTGGCTCTTCTACCGCAGACCTTAACCTCTGTGAGGCCGGGTTTCATGGACCACACGCCACCTCACAGAGGGATACCAAGAGTACCCTCACGTTCCCCGAAGCTTCCGCTTCGTCACCCAGTTCGCTGGAGCTTTTATCCAAGTCAGATAACTTGCTCCTCCTCGTATACTAAGCGATGACCTACCGTACCAGGTTACTCATCTCTTTATGAACTAGTCCATGTCCTTAGCTAAGAATTATTACTTAGTTACCCTTAACTAAGGTTTACCACTTAGCCCCTCTTTCCACTATCCTTGTTAACTACGATTTCCAACCTAGTCCCTTGAGCTAGGGTTTTGTCAAATGGGTTAAGTGTTGTTATCCAAGTTCATGACTTAACCCGCCTACGAATCATGTCAAGATTGGCTAAGTACTCAAGTTCAAGGCTTAGCCCTACAGGTTGGTTAAGTGTACCAAGAAGCTCATGACTTAACCTTATCAAGTCAAATTGGTTAAGTATTTATTTGTCTTAACCCTATCAGATTATCATGTTAGATTGATTAAGCATAGATTATCTTAATCCCATCAGATTATCGAGTCGGATTGGTTAAGCATGGGTTAGCTTAACCCCATCCACTAATCGTATTACAATGGTTAAGCCTACTTTTAAAAGTCTTGTGACTTAACCTTATCAGGTCCACCTATTAGATCGGTTAAGTATAGGTTACTTAACCTCATCAAATCATCACGTATAATTGGTTAAGTATAAGTTACTTAACCTCATTGAATTAACGCATTTAGATTGGTTAAGTGTTTAACTTAACCCCACCGAATTACCGTGTTTAGATTAGTTAAGTGAAGGTTACTTAACCCCATCTAATTACCGTGTTTAGATTAGTTAAGTCTAAGTTACTTAACCCCATCTAATTACCGTGTTTAGATTAGTTAATTCTAAGTTACTTAACCCCATCTAATTACCGTGTTTAGATTAGTTAAGTGTGGATTACTTAACCCCATCTAATTACCCAGTCGGATTAGTTAAGCGTAAATTACTTAACCCCATCCCCTAATTGTCTTGTATGGTTAAGTGTCATTAAGAAATCAAGCCCGGTCCCACTTAACCTACCCATTCGTGTCATATCGGTTAAGTGTCATTAGTCAAATTTACTTAACCTTATCATGTGGCATTAATTTAATTAATGCACTCTTAACCTCTCACATTAGACCTTGTTGTGGTTACTAGTTAAGCCGGGCGGGTCCGGGTAGTTTTACACCACAACCTAGTCTAACCTCGGG
This sequence comes from Allium sativum, assembly GCA_030737875.1. NCBI lineage: Eukaryota > Viridiplantae > Streptophyta > Magnoliopsida > Asparagales > Amaryllidaceae > Allium > Allium sativum. Next base: position 919,243,386 of record CM060922.1, read on the forward strand.
TCTTAAGCGCGACATGACCAACTTCTCACATTGGATCCTATTGTTTGTAGCCACTAGTTAAGCCGGGCGGGTCCGGGTAGGTTTATGCTACAAACTCAACCCAACCTCGAGTTGGCCATTTTCATGTTTGGTCTAGTGTCTTGTTACACTTACAACCCATACGTGTCAAGTTTCCAAGTCCCATGCTCATAGCCAAAATTACATGTTGTCACGTTTATACCAATTTACCCAAATCATGTTTCATGTCATTAAAGTTTACCCATAACATAACCCCAACGCTTTTAAACTCGCATATACATTCACAACAACGTATAATGTTTTAAAAGAAGGAACTTGGCAAAGGCATGAAAAAAAAAGGGTATAAGGCCACAAGTTAAACATGGTGGAAATGAGACATAAATGTGCTCACAAACTTGCATGTTACATTGTCAAGCCTCAAAAACATGCATAACATTCAAACTTGGCAAATAGGTGATACATGGTCATAGATGACATGAAATGATGACAAGTAACTCGCATATAACATCACATAAGGGTTATGAATTCATATGCAAGTTAACCTAAAGGTTATGAGGGTTCTCATGTTGCATAATGCAACATTTCAACATAAAGGTTATAGCTTTTAACCCACAAGATCAAGGTAATGACTTTATAGACTTGCATAACATGATAGCATGTATCATACTTAATGATCAAACCCAAACTTGCAACATTCATTTAACTTTATTGTTAATATCTAAGAGTAGGAGGGGGCTTACAATGCTATAAAGGCACAAATCAACATATAAAACAAAGCTTGAGACGAAGCCATTCATGCTATCACCCAAAAAACCCAAAAGAACAAGCTTCAAATGAAACCCTTGAGCAAATATCAATAAAAATCCTTGCTTTGAGGAAGAAAGGTTTCAACTTTGGCTTTGAATGAAGCTTATGAGCTCTCATGCAAGATCCTTGCTTTTTGGTCAAGAAAAGGTTGCAACTTTGGCTAGAATGCAACTTATGAACTCTCATATAAACATGAAATCACTCAAATGATCATAGAATCTCTCATGAATGAAGAAAAGAGGCTCCTTTACTTTGAAACTAGCTTAGAACACTTAAGCTATCATGAAGAAGAAGATGGAGGCCATGGGTTGAAGTGGAGGCCATGATGAGGAATCATTTTGGCATAGTTTAGTTGTAGGATTGAATAATGGTGATTTAGGCTAGGTTTAGGGGTCTTTTTATAGAGGATTAGGATAGTATTAGCCATAGGATTAACCCTAGATTCAATCCAAGCTATCAAAGCATGTCTTGGGGAAGAAGTCAAGTGTAGGAACCGTCTAGGGCCTTTAGATTAAAGCTGAACCATGAGAACCATTCAAATGCAAAATCTGCATTTGAGCGAATCGGCCCACGGGTTGACAGCCAAACACCCTGGATTAACCCCTAGTCGACCCAGCAAGCTCGGGTCGACCTCAAAAATCGGCCGGTTCGGTTATTCCCCTCTCCCAATTCGCTGTTTTGAACATTTTTGCATATTTATTTATTTAATTTTCAATTATATATATATATATATCAATATATATATATATTTCTCTGCGCAACCCATTTCACTTAATTAAGTATACTTTAATTTGTGAATTTTTATGTTCAAATTACGGGGTGTTACATTGTGTGTCTGACATTGGATTTTATTCTGTGTTGATTGATTTCTGTTCAATATATATCTGTTTGGCGGCGAAGAATTTATTCTTTTGCTTAACGCCCTTCTCTGAGACGTACGAGCTTAGAGTTTATATATCGATAGATATCAATCGCATAGCATGAACTGCTCGTGTGGCACGCTAATTTGCATTGATCAAGGCTTTTGTTGAAAAGCAAAGTCTTGTGGTTGATGATCAAAGCATGACCTTTATGGCGTAGCTTTGTGTATAACGTGAATTCGCGAGCCTCACACCTCGGTATGAGTTTAAAACGGTATACGGACTGCAGGGAGAGCACGACGTTTCTTTCTAGCTTTGGTGGTGTCAGTGACTTACCAGCCCTGACATTTATATACTTTTCACCTATGTGGTTGTTGGATGAGGCGCCTCGATTATAGGTCTGTAAGGACTGGGAAACGTGTGTTCAGGAATAAATAATCCTCTAACGTAAGTGAGAACCGGCCCTGAAGCATCCAGGATTGCCCAGAGTGTGTAGTCCTGAGGCATTTGCTAGAGTGTCTCGAAAGCGGAGAGGAGCTTGCCCCTTGCCTCGACTTATGACGGAATCCAATTTCCAATACGTGATATTGCGGTTTTAATTGTAGAACTAGTATGGCGACATAGTAGATGGTAGCTATGCCGCCTATGATTGATATTTATGATTGAAATTGTTTTGACACTATACAGCTATAATAATATCAAATAATGTGTTTTAAACGTATCAAGCATGCTTTGGCTGTTATAAGAGAAAACCCTATCCTCCGGCTTGCATTGCATTGTGTGATGGGGCCTGGGTCTTATAACAGCTTCATTTTTCTTTATTTAGCATTGCGCTGTTTGTTCTATGCACTGGTATTCTTGGGAGGAAACCCGTTCCGTGTTATACGGCGTGGTCCCTTGATTTACCTAACTTTAAAACCAATATTAATAACTGTTTTAGTTCTCACACCAGTCACCTGACTGACCTGGAGTTTATTGTTTTAACCTAAACTCTGGGTGCCCCTATTTTCTGCACGGGCAGCTAGTAGTTTTGGTTTTGCAGATTTATATTCACAGGATCCTGGTTTACAGCTGGAATGATCCGTATATCACCTTCAGTTGTGCTTTGTATTATTTTCCGCTGCTATGTAATTTATTATTATCTCTGATATTTATCGAATGTAATTTATTCAATTATACTTTGTATATTCTTGTATCTGATGGAATTGTTGTAATATACAATGAAATGTTCTTCTGTTTGTGTTCTGATTTGTCCTGTTCTCAAACGATCAGGGGTTTCGAACGGTCTAGATCGGTTTAGCGACCGATTCGGATCGAGCGAAATTTCCTTGCCGTCACACTCTATCTAAATTATCTTGTACCTATCATGTTATGGCTAATTTAGATATGTCATTAATTGGACATGTGAATCCTTATTTAGGTCTATTCATGCCTACTATGACATCCTTAGTATGTTAGATCTAGTTTTATTATCATATGTTCGCTAGATCTATTTTTATATGTCCACCTTATCATTATGCCAATTACAGGTTTATGTCACTTTTGTTAGAATAATTATTATTGTCATCTTCCCATAACCTTTCCCTTTTCATTATCTATGGCCAAGCTACTTTCTAGGCTAGGCATGCTGCTAAATATATGTGAATGCGTTACTTAGGGAATGGGGGAAAACATTGAAATTGGCATAACTTGAATAATGTTTATGAACTAGAATTTGGGCATATAATCCATTATGAATATGATTGGATAAATAGGCATGAACACCCATAAAGACATAGGTATAACTAATTGGTTATTTATTAAAATGCCTAGGATTGCAGTAATTAGAAACTGTAATTGCACTTATGATATGAGGTTAGATTGCATTTGTGGTAGAAGTCTGCCTGGAACCGACCGGCATATACAGCAACTACAAATGTTGAATCTAATGTGTGGGGTCTAAGTGCACAAATTCGAGACGGGCTAAGACACGAGGTTAGACCCAACTTGTGGAAGAAGTCTGCCCAAAACCGACCGGCATATCCAGCATCCACAAGCTGTAGGCCTAATGTGGGAGGTCTAGCCCATTATAAACCATAAATGAACATGGTAAGGACTTGAAATACTTAACCTAGTTGAATCCATAAGGGCTAGCTGAACATAAACATGAATAGGAGTTAAGTAAACTTGGTTGAAAAATGGGAGGGTTAAGTTAAGTATATCTAAGATGGGTGGGTAATATTTAAATATAGACCCACAAAACTTAACCAATTGGGTGTTATGTATTAAAGACACCTATAGGTAAGCATAACCGGTAGAAAGATTGTGGTTATATAATTAAAGACACCTTTTAGGGTAAATATGAAAACCTAATGGGGGATACAAGACAAAGGGAAGAGCTTGTATCATATTGTGTGGGACCCGTTTCAGTTAGTAACCTGGAGTAGGTATCAAACAAAGTACTCTGAACTAGGTCGGAGAAGGGGCATGCTTACTGAACTGATTGTAAGATATCCAAACATGGAGGACGCTGTGGGCTGCGCAAACCAACCGGGTCATGTGCGTGCATGGGTCGGGCAGAGGGGGATAAGACGGTCATGACACTTGTAGATATGGGGCTATGTATATCAGCGAAGGGTTGCCACTTTAGGACGTGATACATCCTACAGTGGGGCCGACACAGAGTATCTACGCGGATTAGGGAGCCGATCGATTAGGGTGGTAGTTAGGGTACATTTGGATGTATGCCTAAGTCTACCACCTTATAGTGGAAGGGATCATCTCATTCTGGTTATACTAGTAATAGTGCAGAGTAATCTTTAGGGAAGCGTATACACTCTATCATGTTACCTTGTCATACTTACCTTTTGTGATGTCATCTTTCTTATCCACTTTATATGCCTGTCATGCTACTTTTATTTATTTATTTACTAAAAGTAACTGGACTCGCCAGACTTCTTGTCTGACCCTTTTGTTTTCCTCTTCTTTCTTCTGTTTGCCCCCAGGTTCTCAGTGCGGGAACACTCAGGCTTGACCGTGATTCTTCTTTTATCTTGCTAGGAGCTGCTCTTGAAGTATTGCTCAAGTTCTTATATCTACTATGGCTTTGTCTCTTTTTGGGGAATTATGATTTTTATGTACTCTGATGGAACAAGACAGAAATTTTTATATTTTTGTAATGGCTTTTATGTAGTTTCAGACTTGTGATATTTTGGACCTCGATGTTATGATTTATGTTTTAGATAAAAATTTGAATTCCATTATTGCCTTTGTATCTGTCCTGTAATGTTTCTGTTTCTATTTCTGTTTACCTATAACGCTTCACGAAACTTAATTCATTCTCTTAATGAGTGACAATAACGGACATGGGGTGTCACAGAGACCAAGGCACTTTCCTGACCACTCAAGCTCGCTTTCTGCAACCCGCTCATCCTGTGACTGGCCGGGATCACAGGGAGCAAGGAAACTCTGTCCAGACAATGAATCATGTGATGTTACCTGAGACAGGAGTAGGGGGATCTCAAAGAGCTAAAAGCGTTGAACTAGGGCATGCATTGACCAACACGGAGGTAACAGTGATGGTGCGTCAAGTAATGAATGGCTGTCGGGGCTATACCAATGAAGACTGGGGCATAGACTGTACCCACACTCCTTTCACAGACAATATCTTGGAGGTGCAATTCTCGAGGCGATTCAACTTGCCCGCGATGAACCGTTATTCAGGAAGAACTGATCCACGACAGCATCTGATGCGTTACTTATGGTACATGAACGCCGCTGCGGCTCTTAATGTTATAAAATGTAAAGCTTTCCCAATATACCTTTAGGACGTTGCCATAATGTGGTTTACTAGACTTTTGCCTCGATCAGTTCCTAAGTTCAAGGATTTAAGTGAGAAATTTCTGAATTAATTCGACTGCATGCTAAGAAGTCAAAGTGTGTCATAGAGCTCTCTGTGGTTTGACAAGCTCCTGGAGAAACCCTCAGGGGGTATTTGGATCATTTCCATATGGCAGTCACCGAAGTAAGCAACCCGAATCCCGAGACTATTCTGATGGCGATGATAGACGGGGCAGACAAAGACTCTGAATTTGGAAAATACTTGATCGGGAAACCTCATCCAACCATAGAGTTGTTTCATGAGAAAGTGAATATATGCTTATGATAGGAAGAGGTGTACTAAAACAGAAAAAGAAGGTCCAACGAAGTTGTGAGAGAGGAGATTCAAAGCAATGTCTCTATAAGGCAGACCGTCGACAATTCCGGCAAGGTTGAAGTTAATGTCGGTAATCAGAGCAAAGGAGATTGACGCCAAGGAAAGAACGACAATAAAATAAATAGGAAGCAGAAAGGTGATTCCAAGAAGTGATCCCGATTTCAGTCTTTTGAAAGCTACACACCGTTGAACGATACCTTGGAGAATATTTATCTGGATACTTGTAACGTGATGCAATGCAAGAAACCTCTGCCAAGGGATTCAACAGAGAAAGAAGGTGAAACCGAAAAGTTTTGCCTGTTTCACGGAACTTACGGTCATTCAACGAATGTGTGCCGACACGTGAGAGATGCGATAGAAAGAATACTACTACAAAGTTACCCCAAGATACAAGGGGCAAGGAGGTTATGCTCTGAACCAAGGTCAAGCGTCTCCCAGTTCTACCGCTCAGTAGAAGGTAAAAGGAATATACATCAATACCGTTGTTGGAAGGCCCCATCCGGCAAGATTCGGTACCAGAACTGTGGAGCAGTATGTTAACGCTGCAAAGTATCTAGATGTAGGGGAATGCAGTGTTCCCAAGAATGCTTCACCTATCATACAGTAGAAAACAATGATCGATGACATTGTTTTCCACGACCGCGAGAGCATAGGAGTGGAAATTCCGAGAATAGACCCAGTGGTAATATCAACCATTATAGGCCTAACGACTGTGCGGAAACTCCTTGTTGATTGCTTGAGTTCCATCAATATTTTATTCAAGAAAACTTTTGATTGGATGAAGTTAAAAGCTAAGGATCTAAAACCTTGCACTGGATGGATACATGGATTTAATGGATCGACAAGAACGCCGGTAGGTGTGGTCGACTTATCAGTAGAACTCGGGGAGGGAGACAACAGAAGAGTGTGAATCCACTCATTTCTTGTCATGAATATAGATTCTCCACACAACACTTTCCTAGATCGACCAACTCTAGCATAATTTAGAGCCTACATCACGCCTTGGTGTCTTTTGCTAAAATTCCCGATCGAAGTTGGAGCGGGAATGGTTCGTGGGGACCAAGTAACTAGAAGAGCTTGTTATCTAGCAAAGTGGAAGATGGTCCGTGATGGAGTCGATATAGAGCCTAAGAGTGCCTCCCCTCCTACTAAGGAGGCATCGACATAGCAAATAAAGGAAGCATCCCGAATGGAGTCGCCCGATTATCTGTCTCATGATATTGATCCCAGAGAGGATGAAGAGCCGGGAAGTAAAAGGGTGACCCCAAATGAGACGACTGTGGATATTCCGATTGATGACGATGACCCGAACAAGGTCTTAACAATCGGATCCCATTTGGACCCCCTTCGGATGAGGGAATGGACAGACTTCCTATGATCTAACCTAGATGTATCTCTATGGACCCATGCTGACAAATGTGGGATATCTTCATCGGTCATGAGCCATGAACTAAACATCAACGCAAAAAGTGCCTCAGCCAAACAGAAAAGGCGTATGCTTGGCCTGAAGAGGCCTACAGCTTTAAAAGAGGAAGTTGAAAAGCTAGAGAGCAATGGCTTTATTCGAGATGCAACATATCCCGACTGGATATCGAACCCAACTCTCATTAAGAAAGCTAATGGAAAACGGCGAACATGCATTGACTTTTCATATTTGAATAAGGCTTGCCCAAAAGACAGCTTTCTGCTTCTAAGGATCGACCAATTGGTAGATTTAAGAGCTTGAAATGAAGTTTTTTCATTTATGGATGCGTATTCGGGGTATAATTAGATTCCAATGCATGTGTGGGACCATGAGCATACTAGTTTTACCACAGTCCTTGGGCTATATTGTTATGTAATGATGCCTCACAGACTAAAGAATGCAGGTGCAACATACCAACATCTAGTGAATCACATGTTTCATAATCAGACTGGGAAGTCCATGAAAGTGTACGTGGATAACTTTCTTATGAAGTCCAGGCAATCGCTGACCACCTCGGAGATTTGGCAGAGATGTTCAATATCCTCGGATACTATGGAATGAAACTCAACCCTTTGAAATGCTCTTTCGGTGTCGCATCAGGGAAGTTTTTGGGTTTCATCATCATTTCTCAAGGAATTGAGATTAACCTGGACCAGATTGCAGCGATTTGGAAAATTTGTGAACGACGAAGAATCAAGGATGTCCAAAGTTTATCGGGGAAGGTCGCAGGGTCATAGACAAGTGCATTTTGTTCTTCGACTTAATATAGCGAGGAAAGCGCAAATTTGAATGTACCCTGGATTGTATTGAAGCCTTTCAGAACTTGCTAAATCATTTGGAGGGACCACCAATACTGTTCAAGCCAGTAGATTATGAGGACCTATTTGTATACTTGGCTATATCATCGTACACAATCAGTTCAGCACTTGTTTGTGAGGAGGATAAGGTCCAAAGACTGGTGTATTATGTAAGCAAGAAGTCGGCGGCTGCAGAACGCAATTACCCGAAGGTTAAGAAGCTTGCTTATACTCTATTAATTGCTCCGAGGAAGATCCTCCATTACTTCCAGGCTCATCCAACCATGATATACACCGACTAGCCACTACGACCAGTCCTTCAACGACATGATGTGTTTTGAAGACTGCGCAAGTGGAATATTGAATAAGCCAATTTGATCTCACTTTCCTATAGAGGAAACCTATCCGAGGGCAAGCATTAACATACTTTATAGCCGAATTCAGCATTCATGAGGAAGAAGTGTAACATCCCGCATTTTTAACTTAAGATAATAAAATAAGAATAACTTAATTTATTATTCATAATTAAGTAAAACAGACTATGCCATTGAATCCACCTCGAAATTCTACTTAAGATAGACATCTAGTTTGCGTAAAATGGACACCGTATGAACAAGTTATGAGTGTCAGGAGTTTGTATACATATAAGGAGCTTTTATATATATATATATGTATGTATGTATTATATAAAGTTTATCCAAAAAATCAAAATTCACGAGCGGGAAAAGCAGGAGGGAAAATAGACCATTGGGGGTCGACCCACCCCAAGGGGGGTTGACCCCGGGGTCAATGCCACGCAGTTCTGGAACATTCTTTTGTGACGTGGTCAGATTTGATCTTTTTAATTCAAATCTGAGGGTCCCGACTTCTCTGATATATCTATAAATAAGACGCTAGAGCTAACCCTAAACCTCATATTTTTGAGGCTATGTTGAAGCTCTGTTGTTTCTCCTCCTTAAATTTCTTTTCAGAAAATATAAATTATTAGTTAGGAAAATTTCTGAATCCAAATCTGGAGGAAAGGAACATATGCTTGTAAATAGGTGTTCAGATCTCTAAATGAAGTAAGGTAACTTTCTAGATCTGATCTATTCAAATTCCTTCCTCTTTCTTTTCCTTTCTCCTTTAATGAAAATAATCAATCCATGGTCGTTAGGTTATGAATCCGATTAAGGGAAAAACCATGGATGCTAAAACTGGAGTAGATCCAGAATTGGGAAAGCATATGAGGTGAGTGTATTTAAGCTATAGCCTTTAGAAAATAATATGTTATCGTTTAGCATTCCCCTTTTTATTAATTGTAAATTGCCATATTAATTATAAATTATGGTTATAACAAGTTGAGATGTTAATATGAATAATTCATACGTTGAATCAGTTAAAGTATTGGAATGATTACACGTTGAACAAACTTGTTAGAATATGGGCAACGACTATTGTTGTTATAATTATATGATTCACTTGTGGCATATTATGGAGTAAATGACATGTTACCTAGTTAGATTTGAACAATTACCTGATTGAATGTTTACATGTCAAAATAGAATCAAACACATGTTAAGGACATGCGAAAAAATATAGGTATAATTTGGCGACATGTAAATTAGATTACAGTAATAATACGAAAAGTATAATATGACTAAAATTTACATGTAATAGGAATAATTGTGAAAGAACAAACATGCCTAGATTCACAATAATTTGACACTGTAACGCTCTTAGACACGAGGTTAGATTGCACTTGTGATAGAAGTCTGCTCGGAACCGCCCGGCATAACCAACATTCACAAGTGGTAAATCTAATTTGAGGGGTCTAAGTGCATAAATGGAACATGTAATGGTGCTAAGACACAAGGTTAAATCAACTTGTGGTAGAAGTCTGCCCGGACCTGCCTGACAAATCCAGCATCCACAAGTGTAGGCTTAATGTGAGAGGTCTAGTGCACATATATATATATATATATATATATATATATATATATGTATGTATGTATATGTATATAACAAGATGTGAATAAATGGCAATGATGGTAATTAAATGTCTAACTCAGAAAATAAAAAGGAAGGGATGTAATGGACTGAGTTAGTGCAAAGCAAAGGAAAAGTGATTTATTTCCCTAAATGACCTATTTCTGAGAACGTGGTTGCAAGTAAGCCACAATAAATAAACAAGAAAAAGGAAAGAAATTACTTGCCATCACGTATTTAAATGGGAATACGATATGAAAATAAATCACTAATTCCTTTTATATCTCAAACTGATAAGGTTCATGAAGTGTTTTCCTTAATTAAAATGAGGAACATATAATACTGTGAATGAAGAATAATGGGTTACAACAGTAAATGGTTTGGAATAAATGGGGAATAATAATAACCTATTATAAATAAATAACATTAATGAAAATGTTGTACAATAGGTAGACTTGTCCTAGGGACAAGTGAAGATTATAATTTAGGTTATAATAAACTAGTAAGGAAATGGATAATTGGTGAAAAGGAAATAAGGGACACTTAATTGTAAATTAAGTAAATGAGGAAAGCTGGAAACCAGTTGATAAAAGGGGGAAAATATATGAAATATGAGAATTTGTACTTAATTATAAATTAAGTAATTTGTAAACTTGGAAGTCTAAAACCCACTGATAAGAATAACCTGCCTGGCCTTGTCCTAGGGACAAGAGGTAATTATAACATATGTTATAATAAATGGGTAGAGAAACTTATTAATGGGCCTTAGTTAAGAGAACTAAGTTAATAAGTAAACAATGATAAGTTGTAGTAACGATGTAAAATGGGATTATGATTAAATGGGAAAGGACGAGGAAAACTTATAAAATGAAATAAGTTATGTTTAATCATAAATGGTAAGTGACATGTTGATTAGAAAACATGTGAATTGAGATATACTTAATAACATACTAAGTAGAACATGTTATTGTAACCTTGAAATCAAACAAGAATATAAAGGGTTGTGGATCACAGACCTTGGGCCACATCTAGAGAATAACATGTTGTGGGCTTATTAATAAACTTAAATGGGTTAAGTTATATAACCGAAATTAATAAGCAAGAGGAACTTGGTTACTTGATCAAGAATACAATGTGAATGGGAATAACCAAGTTAAATGGAAACCTAATGAGCTAAGGCAAGCACATAAAAGAATGTTTAGACATAGGGTCTAACAACATATTAAAGTGAGGCGCTTGGACCCGTCCGCACGTTTGAGGGTGAACAACCCAACGGGATAGATCTTCGTGGTACTATAAGGCACGAGGGGAGAACATATTTATTTTACTATTTTGTCGGCTCTGAAGGACTGGAAGGGGAAGCACGCGGCTTCCTGAGATACCTAAGGTGCTCCTAGTTGTCCTCTTTGCGATGGCAGATGTTTAGGTTGTGCTCGCAGAGGTTGGGTCTGCGCGTAACTACTAGGTGGGTGCGCCTTGACTGCAAAAGTACCTATGCTGTCAGAATGATGTGACGCAGTGACACCATGGTAATTCGGCGGTCGCCTCAAAGGGGAGGCAATGGGTCACGACCAACAAGGATATTAGATTGTCGGATACCCGTCATCAGCAGCCAGTGGGATGCAGAAAGACTAGAGCTAAAACCAATAGACCATTGACCCTTCGCTATCGGGGTATGATGATTGAGGGAAGACGCCAAATGGATGTTTAGATTATTTTTTCAGGGGCAGTCGTTTAGCTCTTGTAGTCTTTACTAGTTGAGGGAGGGGCCGAGGTGGGGCCATAGCCATCATGAAAACGGACCATAGGGATATCTGTACATAGAGGCTCTTAAAGACGGGTCTGTACAGATATGGAAAAGCTCCCGACCGAGTTTCGTGTTTCTTCTATCGTCCTTCCACAGAACTCGGTGCACATTAGAGGACGTGCGGTTAAGGCATCAAGCTACAATTGACGATACGTATGTGAACAGTCTAGATACAAGCATGTCGGCTCTGGGTGGTGTATCGTAGGCTTGAGGGAATTACTCCAATATGAAATCTGATTCGATCGACGGTGGCAGTCCGTATGTTTACATAGCGTAGTAATGATAGATACATGTGGAACATAACATTGTTATGTTGAGATCCTTAAGTCACTCCAGCATAGGATGAGGGACTGCGTTTATTTCGGTGGTATTATGGCAGAGACCGTGCGAGTGGGGCACCACGGGTTGTACCTTAATATTGGGGGTAGCTACATATATACTGTATTAGGTTAATCCATTGGGAAGTAAATGGATACGACGTGTGTGTAAGCCTTGAGTGTTGTTAACCCAAGTAACCTAATAAATAAGAAAATATGATTGAACGGTATATGTAGGAGTATCCAAAGTGTATAATTTAAATCTATTCACTAGAACTTGTGTTCTGACCCCCTCCTCATAACATACTCGCAGGTTAGATTTGTGGCAGAGACATGATAGCTTTGGATACTGGTTAGACGGTATTATTAATACAGTAAGGCTGTACTTTGAGTATATTATATTTTATCCATTCCGCTGTGAGATATTTTCTGAGCTCTAACATGTTTTATGTCTCTGTCTTTTCTGCAGGATACCAGGGCACAACAACTTGAGTTTCGATAGATTTGAATTTTGAAAAAAAAAATCGGTCTGTCGTAATTCGGTTTGTTACATCTGGTATCAGAGCTTAGGTTTAGGATTCCTATATAAATAGTGAGTGAATGTATTTGTACTTTTTTTAAAAATTATTATATATATACCTAGATCCATAGAGGAACCCACTAATTAGAAAGAGTATAATATATAAAGAAATAGGATATTTGTTTTGTACACTAAAGGAATAAGTATGGAATATGAGACCCTTAGGTAATTTGGGTGGAAAGTGTACAATGTACTTTGTATGGAAGGAAAGTGAATCCTGTATGATTAATATTTTGGGTTAATGGGTTTGAAAACCTTATGAATTGGAAAAGGTTGAAAAGAGAAAAATGGATTAGGAATATATATAGTTGAGAGAATTGACCTTGGGGAGTGTCTAGGAAAGCCTAGAAAAATAGGAAAGCAGCTTTGAGTCTAACCCCATTGTTAACTTTTAAGAATTTGAAATTATAAAAGTTTTGGGAAAATGGTTTATGGTGTTTTCAAATTCTAATATTAAAAGTTATAGTTTTAAATACGTAAAGTATACATATTGAGTTTTAAAGTAAAATGGGGTATATTTTGCAAATAGTGATTTCTTGCGAAAAATTTGTCTAAAGTAAAATTCTCGCAGTAAAAGGTGCATATTGTAGAGCATGTATAGCTCGCTAGTTTTCTTGTTATATTTCATACTAGAATTTTTAATAAAGAAAGTTTTGAAATCTATGTTCTTTTAACAATCATTTTTGATAAATTGTTTTAGAAGAAAAATTTTGTTGGTTGGACAAAGTGAGTTGTAGGAATTAAGAATGGAGTAAATGTTTGCACCTTGTATTAAGAGACTGAACTGACCTTGTAGGTAAGAACAAGTTATAAACCCGATTGAGAAATAGTTGCCTTAACTACTCCAGTTTTTGTAATTTAAAAAAAAATGAAATGATTTACATTCATTTTATGACATGTTTTTATGGTTTGGCAAAAGAAAGTTTTCATGAGGAAAATAAAATTTAGACACTTTTAATTTTTGGGAGAAAAGTGAAATGAAATGGCCAAACCGTGTTTTAAAAGTATGGAGTATGTGAGGATTAGAGCCTAGGGAAGACGGGAAATTTTTTGAGGCTATGAAGTAAATAATGAGAATTATCTTGGAAAAACGGTAAGTTCCCGTAGAATGCTTAAGCATTGAAAAGCCTAGGGTGTTGCTTGAAATGGCTATTGATACACAGTTAGAATAAGTAGTGAATACTAGATAGCAAAGGGCAAGTAAGTGTTTAGATCCTGTTACTAATTTCCATGTTAGGGGTAAAACCCATTACTACATTTCTGTTGGCATCGTTCCATTATTTTGTTGGGTAGTTAGGGTAACACCTAAACCAGTCGTGGATCCTATAGTTTGGACTTTTCTGTCTGAGGGGGAACATAGTCCCGAAATTCTTGGCCCTTAGTAGTAGCTGTGTAGGGTGTCTGTTCTCTTGTTTTAGTTGAAAGACTAGAAGCTTATTTAGATTTAAACTAAGAACATATAATTAAATAAGCTAAGAAAAGAGAAATGGTGTACCTAAAAAGGAAACAACAAACTCAGTAAAGCAACTAACTTGACAAATTGTGAGAAAAGGATAATAAGAGTAAAAATTTCCAAGATAAGATGAAAAAGAAAATCCGTAACAAAAGAAAATTTTCTTATGTGGGCTGTGCTTGGATAGGAAAATAGGGAATCTTTATATATAGTTATATAAAATCCAAGTACGGTTGGAAAAAGGTACATAAAAGAAAAACGGAAGATGTAGAATTTTCCGTTATCCACCTTTTTGTAACATAAGAAATTGAATTTAGAAAATTAGATTTTTCTGAAATTCAAAAAATAAAATTGGTTAATAGGATTTTGGATGCAACAAATGGATGAACTATGCTCTTACCCAGTAAGAGTGTGGGAAAATTTGGATGAAAAAGCACTTTGATTTTCAAAATATTGCATTCATATAAAACTGCCAGTATATTTAGGATGTGAGCATCACGTTTTTAAAAAAAGGATTTTTGAAAAATTTGTATACACATAGGAGGTACCGCTTAGGCATACATGCACTATTATGTTGTTTTTCACTTTGCACAAGTGCACAACGTTTGCAAAAATTGGATGCACACATGATGGATGTATATTATGCGAGGGGTTAATTGATTTTACCCTTATCAAATTTCAGGGGCGAAATTTCCTAGGGGTAGGAGAATGTAACACCCCGCATTTTTAAATTAAGATAATAAAATAATAATAACTTAATTTAATATTCATAATTGAGTAAAACGGATTGTGCTATTGCGCCCGTCTCGAAATTCTGGTCAAGATAGACACCTGATTTGCGTAAAACGGACATCGTATAATGAAGTTATGAGTGTTAGAAGTTTGTATACATATAAGGAACTTATATGTATATGTATTATATAAAGTTTATCCAAAAAATCAAAATTCACAAGCGGGAAAAGTAGGTGGGAAAATAAACCGTTAGGAGTCAAGCTAGGAGTCGACCCACCAATAGGGGGGTCGAACCCACGCAGATCTGGAACATTCTTTTCTGACGTGGTCGGTTTTGATCTTTTTAATTCAAATCTGAGGGTCCTGGCTTCTTTGATACATCTATAAATACGACCCTAGAGCTAACCCTAAACCTCATATTTCTGATGCTACACTGAAGCTCTGCTGTTTCTCCTCCCTTAAAGATCTCTTCAGAAAATATAAATTATTAGTTAGGAAAAATTCTGAATCCAAATCTGGAGGAAAGGAACATATGCTTGTAAATAAGTGTTCAGATCTCTAAATGAAGTTAGGTAACTTTCTAGATTCGATTTATTCAAATTCCTTCCTCTTTCTTTTCCTTTCTCTTTTAATGAAAATAACCAGTCCATGGTTGTTAGGTTTTGAATTCGATTAAAGGAAAAACCGTGTATGCTAAAACTGGATCAGATCCAGAATTGGGAAAGCATATGAGGTGAGTGGGTTTAAGCTATAGCCTTTAGATAATAATATGTTATCGTTTAGGATTACCCTTTTTATTAATTGTGAAATTGCTAGATTAATTATAAATTATTGTTATAACAAGTTGAGATGTTAATATGAATAATTCATAAGTTGAATTAGTTAAAGTGTTGGAATGATTACATGTTAAACAAACTTGTTAGAATATGGACATGATTACTATTGTTATAATTATATGATTCACTTATGGCATATTATGGAGTAAATGACATGTTACCTAGTTAGATTTGAACAATTACCTGATTGAATGTTTACATGTCAAAATAGAATCAAACACATGTTAAAAGGACATGCGACAAAATATAGGCATAATTTGGCGACATGTAATTTAGATTACAGTAACCATATGAAAAGGAGAATATGACTAAAATTTACATGAAATAGGAATAATTGTAAAAGAACGAACATGCCTAGATTCACAGTAATTTGACGCTATAACACTCTTAGACATGAGGTTAGATTGCACTTGTGATAGAAGTCTGCCCGGAATATCCAGCATTCACAAGTGGTAAATCTAATGTGAGGGGTCTAAGTGCATAAATTAAACATGTTATGGTGCTAAGACACAAGGTTAAGTCAACTTGTGGTAGAAGCCTGCTCGGACCCGCTCGACAAATCCAGCATCCACATGTGTAGGCTTTATGTCAGAGGTCTAGTGCATATATATATATATATATATATATATATAACAAGATATGAATAAATGGCAATGATGGTAATTAAATGTCTAACTCAGAAAATAAGAAAGGAAGGGACGTAATGGACCGAGTTAGTGCGATGCGAAGGAAAAGTGATGTATTTCCCTAAATGACCTATTTCTAAGAATGTGGTTGCAAGTAATCCATAATAAATAAAGTAAGAAAAAGGAAAGAAATTACTTGCCATCACGGATTTAGATTGGAATACGATATGAAAATAAATCACTGATTCCTCCTATACCTCAAACTGATAAGGTGCATGAAGTGTTTTCCTTAATTAAAATAAGGAACATATATTACTATGAATGAAAAATAACGGGTTACAATAGTAAACGGTTTGGAATAAACAGGGAATGATAATAACCTATTATAAATAAATAACATTAATGAAAATGTTGTATAATAGGTAGACTTGTCCTACGGACAAGCGAAGATTATAATTTAGGTTATAATAAACTAGTAAGGAAATGGATAACTGGTGAAATGATATAAGGGACACTTAATTGTAAATTAAGTAAATGGGGAAAGCCGGAAAATAGTTGAGAAAATGGGGAAAATATAGGAAACATGAGAAGTTGTACTTAATTATAAATTAAGTAATCTGTAAACTTGGAAATCTGAAACCTGCTGATAAGAATAACCTGCCTGGACTTGTCCTAGGGACAAGAGGAAATTATAACATAGGTTATAATAAATGGGTAGAGAAACTTATTAATGGGCCTTAGTTAAGTGAACTAAGTTAATAAGTAAACAACGATAAGTTGTAGTAATGGTGTAAAATGGGATTATGATCAAATGGGAAAGGATGAGGAAAACTTATAAAATGAAATAATTATATTTAATCATAAATTGTAAGTGACATGTTGATTAGAAAACATGTGAATTGAGATATACTTAATAACATATTAAGTAGAACATGTTATTGTAACCTTGAAATCAAATAAGAATATAAAGGTTTGTGGATCACAGACCATGGGCCACAATCTAGAGAATAACATGTTGTGGGCTTATTAATAAACTTAAATGGGTTAAGTTATATAACCGTAATTAATAAGCAAGAGGAACTTGGAAACTTGATTAAGAATTCTATGTGAATGGGAATAACCAAGTTAAATGGAAACCTGATGAGGCAAGGTAAGCGCGTAAAAGAATGTTTAGACATAGGGTCTAACAACATATTAAAGTGAGGCGCTTGGACCAGTCCACACGTTTGAGGGTGAACAACCCAACGGGGTAGATCATCATGGTGCTATAAGGCACGAGGGGAGCACAAATTTATCTGATTATTTTGTCGGCTCCGAAGGACTGGAAGGGGAAGCACGCGACTTCCTGAGATACGTAAGGTGCTCCTAATAGTCCTCTATGAGGTGGCGGATATTTAGGCTGTGCTCGCAGAGGTTGGTCTGCGCGTAACAACTGGGTGGGTGGGCCTTGACTGCAAAAGTAGCTATGCAATCAGAATGTTGTGATGTGTTGACACCAGTGTGATTCGGCGGTCGCCTCAACAGGGAGACGAAGTGTCACGACCAACAAGGACAGTAAATCGTCGGATACCCGTCATCGGCAGCCAGTGGGATGCGGATAGACTACAGCTAAAACCAATAGACCATTCACCCTTCACTATCGGGGTATGGTGGTTGAGGGAAGACGCCAAATGGATGTTTGGATTATTTTTTTAGGGGCAATCGTTTAGCTCTTGTAGTCGTTACTAGTTGAGGAAGGGGCCGAGGTGGGGCCATAACCACCGTGAAAACAGACCCTAAGTATATCTGTATATATAGGCTCTTAAAGACGGGGCTGTACAGATATTGAAAAGATCCCGATCGAGTTCCATGTTTCTTATATCGCCCTGCCACGGAACTCGGTGCACATTAGAGGACGTGCGGTTAAGGCATCGAGCTACAGTTGATGATACGTATATGGGACAGTTTAGATACATTGATGTTGGCTCTGGGTGGTGTACCATAGACTTGAGGGCATCACTCTGATATGAAATCTAATTTGATCGACGGTGGCAGTCTGTATGCTTACGTAGCATAGTAATGATAGATATATGTGGAAAATAACATTGTTATGCTAAGATCCTTACGTCACTCATGCATAGGATGAGGGATTGCGTTCATTTCAATGGTATTATGGCAGAGACTGTGCGAGTGAGGTACCATGGGGTGTACCTTAATATTGGTGGTAGCTACATATATACTATATTAGGTTAATCCACTGGGAAGTAAATGTGTACAACGTGTGTGTAAGCCTTGAGTATTGTTAACCCAAGTAGCCTAATAAATAAGAAAATATGATTGAACGGTATATGTAGGATTATCCAAAGTGTATAATTTAAATCCAGTCACCAGAACTTGTGTTCTGACCCCCTCCTCATAACATACTCGCAGTTTGGATTTGTGGCGGAGAAATGATAGCTTTGGATACTGGTTAGATAGTATTACTAATACAGTAAGGTTATACTTTGAGTATATTATATTTTATCCATTCCGCTGTGAGATATTTTATTAGCTCTGACATGTTTTATGTCTCTGTCTTTTTTGCAGGATACCAGGGCACAACAACTAGAGTTTCGATAGATTGAAATTTTGAAGAAAAAAAAAACCGGTATGTCGAAATTCAGGTTGTTACATGATGTGTTGGATGAAGAGGCTGTCCCTTTAGAATTCAAGTCAGAATCAAGCACCTGGAAGCTGTACATAGACAGTGCTCGCAACGATCAATGGTCGGGTGCTGGGGTTGTATTGGTAGCTCCCGAAAGATGGTTAATCTATTATGCTCTATGATTCAACTTTCTCGCTACTAACAATGACTCCGAGTATGAAGCCCGGATTGCCGGGCTGAAACTCGCAAGGGAATTTGGAGTAGCTGAGTTGGATATTTTCTAGGACTCTTAGATTGTTGTGTTCCAGGTTCGCAAGGAGTTTCAGATGAAGGGACCACAATTTGAGGCCTATCTAGAACGGGTTGAGGTGCCCTTTTTTGCAGCATGAAATCCTTCTAGAGAGGAAGAATCAAAGACGCGCCATTTTTCACAAGGCATCCAGATACGTTATGCAACATGGCGAGCTTTATAGAAGGGGTTCTCGGTTACTTTATTTCAGTGTATAGCCAATGACGACGTCAAGCGTGTATTTAGAGAAGTACATGAAGGCGACTGTAGTGATCACACCGAGGACAAACATTGGCAAAAAAATTATTGTGGTACGACTACTTCTGGCTAACCATAAGCAAAGACGCGGCTGATTATTCGCGACGCTGCGATAAGTGCCAAAAATTTTAAGAATTCTTATAGCTCCACCCAACCAACTCACCTCAATCGTGAATCTGTGGCCGTTCATCGTATGGGGAATTGACATCATTGGAAGCCTTCCAATTGCTAAAGGTAGAGCGAAGTATGCAATCGTGGATGTGGACTACTTCACAAAGTGGGCAAAAGCTGAGCAGCTGACTACAATCATGACAAAGCGGGTGATCAACTTCATTGTCAAAAATATCATATGCCGATTTGGAATCCCCAGAACAATCATATCTGACAACGGAACCCAATTCAATTGTACGAAGTTCAGAGATTTCTGCCAATGATGTCGCATTGAGAAAATATATACCATTGTGGCACATCCGTAGTCGAATGGATAGGTGGAGGTTATGAATAAGATCATTAAGTCCATTTTGAAAAAGCGATTGTAGCTGGCAAAAGTCAAGTGAGCTGATGAACTACCTTAAGCTGTATGGGCATACTGAACAACCTACAAGTCAGCAATGGACCATACTCATTTATCGTTGTCATATGGCTCTAAAGCTGTCATACTGGTGGAGCTCAAAGTCCCTTCTTATAGGACAACGTATTATGATCCATTGACAAACAAGGTTATTCTCCTCGAGTCCTTTGATATGATCGACAAGAAGAGAGAGGAGGCAGACTTGCGTGCCTCGAGGCACAGACATTGGGTTGCTCAATAATACAATAAAAAAGTTCGACTTAGGACTTTTGAACCCGACAACCTAATACTGAAGCGTGCCTTCCCAACCCCAATTTTCATGGTTTTGAAGTGGAAAGGACCGTACATCATCCAACTGAGGCTTGATAATGGATCTTTTAGGCTAATGACATTAATGGCGATCATCCCCTAGGGGTGTGGAATGTCGAGCATCTGCGACACTATTTGACATGAAGCTTGTATTTTTTTCTTTTGTTTTTTAGACCATGTAATGTGGAACGACTTGCCTGAGACTATTTGGTCGATATAAATAAAAGATTATAAAGTGGACGTAGGCAAGAATTTGGCCGAACCACTATAAAAATATTGTGTGTTCTCTGTTATTTCCTGCATTTTCCTTTTTGTGCCTGGTGTTTGTGAGAATATCACATATGTTAGAATTCCATTCCATGGTCTATGACGGTCCACGTATTTGATTATGTGTGTTTTGATGTGACCGGCTTGTTATAAACCTAAGAAAAAGGTGTAATTCACCCCTTAACAACGTTCACTTGCTCATGTTTCGACAAGCGGACTCAAACCCATGATTGGTCGGATTTAGGTTGGCTAGAACCGAGCTTGACACAAACGCTCGGTAAGATGATTCTCACTCTGTATGAACAGAGTGAGAACACGATGCCTAAACATCACACTAACTCTTTCCCATGATTCGAGGGATGAGTATAAACGGAAGGAATGCGATCCGACATCTCCGAAGGCGACCTATACTCTTGACTCGGGGCCTAAGAGGCAATGTCAGGGCTAGTTTGATCCGACAACTCGCTTGATCAGCTCTATCCAACAGAACGCGGAATGGAGTGTGAATCGAATTTGAGTTCAATATCGACACTCAGGTCTGTAGATTCCCACTCTAAGGATTAGAGTGTAGTTGGAATGCCGATGAAAATGACGTGACTATTCGCATGACTAACTCAAACTCTCTCGATTTGAGAGTGAGTATAAAGATAAGGAAGGCGTGAAATGGTGCTCCCCGACTTGAGACTGCCTTAACTTAAACTCTAACCTAGACTTACGACAGGAGAGTATAAAAGCACTTGGACTGAGTGCTTAAAGATTTTGGCTCTTGCCCCACAGAAGGACTGGGGGGATGAATGTAAGCCAAGCCCGACATCCCCACTGAAACTGGGGCCAATAATATGTCGTTACTAATCAATCTCAAATAAGCCCTGGCGAGACACTCTTTTCAAGATTTATTGGAGGCATATACATACAGATCACGCCCTTTAGGTAGTTGTAATATAACTTGCTATTTATTACTTAGTTTAGTAATACTTTAATTACAGGGATGTTGAATTGAAACCCTTAGCTAATTGTGATGTGTTTTATATTTTATTACTTAGCTTAGTAATATTTTGATTATATATACATGGTATTGAAGGAAATAATAAGCTTGCATATATGTGACGTTGCAGGAACATTGCTTTACTTACAAAGTGAAGGTTTATACAAGAAAAAAACGCGAGGGTCGCACTTGCAACAACCACAACAGGCCAGTGGAAAAAAATAAATCAAGAAAAAGATTCACTTTGATTTGGGAGTAGCTTTGGATTTCTTAGACTCTTTAACCTTCTACTGCTCCTCTTTCTAGGTCTCTATAAGGATGCACTTCTTCCTCTTGGTTTTCTCAGACGAGGGATCTTCTGGGCTAATGATGGACTGGGAAGTCGTGTTTGTGGTGATGGATCTAAAAAGGTTGATGGAAACCTTGGCACCAGGTGGAGGGATCATTTGGATAGGCTCGACCGTAATAGGCACTTCTAAATTTTCAGTCTTAGCCTTCAAGAGTTGCTCATTCCTTGCTTTTATTGTGCAAGGATTAGATCCTCGTTCTCGGCGGAAGCTCCAGTGACTACAACGTCTGCATCCGCATCACCTTCCTTGCTATCAAGATCCTTTGAAGTGTCAATCATTTCTCCCTCTTTGAGGGGATCAACACTGGGGAGTTCTATAGGCTTGTTGGCTGACTCCTTTTGCTTTTCTTCTGTGACGTCAGCAGACTTTATACCTAAAGAAGGGGAAACAATAGTTATTACCTCTAGAGAAAAAGGGATCTCTCAATTGGAAGCTTCATGACACAGCGACACACTAAAATAACTTTGATAAATTGTGGAGAAAAGGTGGAAGTACCTTCAGCCGACTGGTCTCCAGGAGTAGCAGGGGTCGCAGCTTCGATTATAAGAGAGGGAAGTGCACTTTTGGTGATTCCTGGACATTCGGGGTCATATTTCTCTGCCTTTACATTTTTGGGCATCGCAGAGGAGGAACTAGAGCCACCTTCAACAACATCTTTTCCCTTAGCATGACGTTTGGTGGCTTCCATAGATTCTGTTAGTAATCTTCTCCTTTTTGCTAAGTGCTCTGACACCTCCCCCTCAGATATGTCCTCTTCCACTCCTCTTCATTAGCAGTATCAACCTTCAATCAGTGCTTCTCCTCATCGACAAGCTCGTCCCACACATCGACTAAGGTTGTTTCATAGTTTCGTTTCCAGGATATGTCTCGGGTCCTAAGAATTTGAGCAAGGAAAGATATAAGTAGGTATCTGATATCATCCAATTCTCCCTTGGCTTCGATGAGCTATACCTTGGAAGTAGTAGCATATTCAAGGGTAGTTTTAGCATTTCCCTGAATAGTTACAACCCTCTACTTAGCCTCCGCCAATTTATCCTTTGGATCAGCAACTTCTTTCTAGAGATCAGTCTTCTCCTTCTCAAGGCGAATGCATGATAGCTTCAATTAACCGTTTCCGGTTGTGACACCTTCAACTTGCTTCTTATGAGATGTAAATTTTCTACTATTAGAGTCGATCTCGTCATGAAAGCGTTGTTGTGACTCACCATGCAATTTATTGTACTTCTTGGGATCATGCTCTACAAGTGCATGTTTGGCTTGAGCGTCTTCACATTCCTTCACAACACTTGTATTGTGCGACATGTCGAATTCCTACATTTGTCTCTAATTGTCTAAGTCCAGCTGGAGTTCCCTGATAATTTTAGATAGTTTTCGGGCATACTTGCAAGTCCCTTGATATTGACGATCCGCGAAATCTATTTGACCCTTGATGGGTCCAGACCAGTTGGCAGGTACTGGTTCGAGATTAGGTACAAAATGCATGTTCTCAAAATGATAATCCGCAAATTGCTCCTTTAGGACCTTTATTCTCTGCTCAATGAAAGGGTCTAGCACCACAGATTTCATTGCAGAGATATCGATGGATTTGCGCTTGGTGGAGACGATAACCGTGCTACCCTTATCTTTGTCCTTGTCCTTAGATTTCTCTTTTGGTTCATGTGCTTCTTAGAGTGTTTTTCTTGAGCATATGTTTCCCTGGGAGGAACTGGAGCCTTGGGGACCTGCTTATCCTCTTTACGATGGCCTTGGTGACCTTTGTACTTGTCAGAATCTGAGTGACCTGGAAAATGAGAGCGTAAGGATTGATCGTATCTCGATTGATAACATCTTTTGTCGTCCCTTCCGCGGTCATCTCCATGATCACGTTCAGCATCGGATTGGGATATAGGAAGACTATAGTTAAGTTTTTGGGGGTCATAGTGTCAATAAGACTTTGTACCTACAAATTAACACAAACTAGTGTTAGAATCAGAGAGTAATGTATCATACGGGTGTTGTGACATGCGGTGTGTTCTAAGTGATCCCCCAACGGACCAGATCCCGAGGTTTGGCTCGAAGGTGTCGTCTTCCCGGTCTTTGTAGGTGTAATTTCTTCTTTGGATGAAGGAAAAAAGAACCAGAACCAAGGTCTTGGGAAGAATACATATGGTCAGGCAAGGCGATATCACCCAAGCCTTTAAATATGGACTCCTCTTGATGGGGATAACAGGCAGCAGACTTGGCAGGAGATGGGGTCTTGGGAGAAGGCTTCCTATAGGAAGGAGATGCATCTTTAAGAGAACTACCCCGAGGCTTCTCCTCAGGTGTTCTTTCTAGAAGTTCCTCAGTATGAATATTTATTGGAGGAGCTTCAACTGGGGGCATGCATATATAAGCACAACCATCAACACCTATACTCCTCTGCATTTTAAAAAGATGATGCCAATGAAGGAGCTCGTCCACCAAGCACTTTCTAATGCTTAAGAAATCTATATTACCATTCAGTAAGCATTCAGGTGATCTTGGTGCATTTGGCCTTGTGTTTTCTTTGGATTTCTTACTAAAAATAAGAAAGAAAGGTCAGCAAATCCGTAAATGTAGTTGAAATAAGAAAGCACGAATTTGAAACTTACTCGATTGGAGCTACTTCCTGGCACATCCAGGACGGTGTCGAATGTAGAACAATACGGGCCTTATGTCACCCACATTACTGAATCCATCACGGATGATCTTTTTCTTGGGAAGGGATTCAAAATATAGAAAGGAAGAAGTATCTCATTGGCGATGCTTGAAGTGATAGAAAAAAATTATGTCCTCGAAGGTGGGCTTCACACCTAAAACCTCCTTATATGCTATGTGCAATGTATACAGATATGAGTAGGCTGTTGGTGGAGTTGCATGGGAGCTATCCTCAACCATCATAGAAAATCGACGACGAAAGGAGGGAATGAAAAAATGGCCCCGCCTGAATACATTAATCGGCTTATTACCATGTACCCTTCTAGAGGATTGTGGGTCTATCTAAATCGTTCGTTGCAACTCTAACTTCCTCCTAAGATATCCCGTGCCTTAAACTTACTCGTCTAAGTCTAGATTCTTCGGTTGTCAAAACCCAAGAATCTTTAGGTTCATATAGAATAATCGCATCATTGAATTCATCGGGAGCTCGAGTATCTCCTACTCCCCCATCTTCTTCATCCACATAAGTTTCTCCCTCAGAGGATACTACATCCTCGTGGAGATCAACTTCAAATTCGGGGTCGGGGATGCTTGACTTAGACTCGACAGAGGAATGTCCTGATTAGATGACGATTTCGGAGCTTTGACTTTCTCGAACTCTGAGTATTTGGTTGGGTACCTTCAAGACATATCAACTGTACTATCGAAGAAACATCGAGGATTAGAGTAAAGTATCATGTACCACCCTATGTATGTGTGTGTTCAATGTGTGAAATGCTGGAATGATATTTGCATAAAGGAAGAAAGTGGTAAAAACATGCAACTATTCGATGTGCATAACGGAGTTGTGGGAAGTTGTATGTTTATGTCCCCCAAGTAAGTATACTGTATTTTCTCTAAGTCCAATCTTGAAGGAGTCTATTCTAACTATTCACGAGACTATATGGTATATAAGCTTTGGTTAAGTTATACATATGTGTGTATGATGAGTTGCAGCTATTATAGTTCACTTGTTTTCCAAGTTAGATATATGCAGAAATAAACAAGAATTATGTTGGTTGCATAAGGATGGGTGTAATAACCCGGAAATCTGGGCCAATTTAAATTTTTTATTTTGGCAATTTTAGTGAATTTTGATTATTTAAAATGAATTATTTTAAATAATATCGATGAGAAATTTATTTTCAATAGAATTCGAATGAATATATTTATATAGTTCGTCGTTAGAATATAAATATTTATTTTAAATTATAAAAGGAATTGAAAATGGCGCGGTAGTTCGATAATTCGATTTCAAACTTCAAATGGATGTACAGGATTCAAAATAAGCCGGATTTTAGTGAAACCAAAAACATTTGAATCTATTTGATAATATCTTTCCAACGAATCCAAAAAATTGAAATTTCATAGCGGGAATCAAAAGATATGTCCAGTTGATAATTCTGAATAGTCGCTATGGAATTCAGGCCCTTAAAAATGGAATTTTTGCAAACGACCTCGGATTTCGATGAAACCACTTTTGTTGGATCTGTGACGTCAAGTTATTGCTAGGTTTCAATTTTCGTAATTTTCCGATTCAATATGTGAGCGTGGCAAAGGAAAACGCGTTTGACCAGTTTAAGTTGATTTTAATCGACTGGAAAATGGCCATTTTTCAAACGATCTCCGAATTCGACGAAACTAGTTTTGTTAGGACCGTATCGTCAATGCGAAGCTAGAAAATATTTTTCGGGAATTTTTCGAGTTAGTATGTGGGCCAGGTAAATTGAATTGCACGTTCAAATTCAATATATAGAGTTATATGTTGATTTTAACGGAAACTGATCGGAACGATCGAATTAGCTTACGATACATATCCTATTGTGTTCGGAATGGGGGTAAAATGCTAGGGACGACAGTCGGTGGGTCTCGTTTTGAGTTCGAAATAGAAAGTTGCATTAATGAATAAATTAAAATAATAAATTAATTAAATAAAACCCTTTCTCCCTCTTAATCCCCTCCCCGTTGACTTCGATTCAAATCATTCTGAAATATAAAAAAACGAAAAAAAGGGAAATCGATCGCAGCCGATTCCCCCCCGCCTCCCTTCGTCGTGGATCGCCGGCGCCTCAGCCAAGCATTGCCTCCGTCACCTCCTTCTTCTCCCCCCCTCACGCCTCTCCTCCTACCTTTCCCCCTTCTTCCACCGCTACAGCACGCACCCCATCGCAACCTCGCAACCCTAGCCCAGAGCAGCTGCCGCCCCTGAAGCTCCACCCTCCGACCAACTGAAGGCCGCCACCCGACGTGAAACCCCCCTCCTCCTCGATTTCCACGAAGAACTCCCCCCCCCTCCGCTTTCAACCGATTGCGCCCCAAAACCCACCTCAGGCAAGCAACGTGAGTCCCTTTGTTTATATTTCTTTTTATGCTATTTATCCAGTAAAAATCTGATTTTTTTTTTATATAGAAAATGCTAAGTTATTTTTAGTTTTTGTAATGCAAAGTCATGAATTTATTTAAATGCAAAGTTATGAATTTTTATAAAGCAAAGATTCGATCTTTATTCATAGTAAAGATTCAATTTTTATTTATGAGGGTAACACATAAAGATTTGATTTTCATTTATATTATATAACTAGTAAAAATTTGATTTTTATTATATGTAGGGATTAAAGATATGATTTTTATAGTACATAAAGTATAAAAATACGATTTTTATATTATATAGATGATAAAAATTCGATCTTTATTGTGTAGGAGGTATAAAAATATAATTTTTTATATTGAAATAAGTGTTGTAAAAATATATGAAGTTGAAATAAAAATATTATTTTTTATGAAGCAATAAAAATATAATCTTTATCATATGAACACCGTTATAAGAATAGAATTTTTATCTATATAATAGCGAAGTAAAAATTCGATTTTTATATATTGAATAGCGAAGTGAAAATTCGATTTTTATATATTGAATAGCGAAGTAAAAATTCGATTTTTATATATTGAATAGCGAAGTAAAAATTTGATTTTTACATATGTAGAGAATACGGGCAAGGAAAGTGACAAGAGGCAAGAGCGGCGAAGATTTCTACATAAGAAGAGTCACGGCGTTGGATTTAGCTTTCAGTGAGAACTTCTCACCTTTTAATTTTGTTTTTCTAGTTATAAATATATACTAGGATGCAGACGGTGTTTAGTAGCACCCGACACCCGTCGTCCATAGACCATGGACGGCTTGTATGCTTGTTTGTTTGATTTTGCTGTGTAGTTGATGGTGTGATGTGATGTGAAATGAAATAAAATACTTATATAGTTAAAAATATTTTATAGTTAAAAATAGAATTTTTAACGTGTATATAAAATGAAATAAAATAAACAAATCGGACGATTTGTTTATATACACACATTTGACTGATATTGATTGGGACAAGAAATTTTACACATCGCCCAACTGCACAAATAAAAATCTGTGTTTGTTTGTTTGAAACCCCACACGGGTATTGGGATGATAAATGACATACACTAATCCCAATAATTAGTTGTATGTCGATCGATTGATTGACAGACTGTTATAAGCGTTGAATATTTATATTTGATGCTTATACAATGTAGAATGCACTTTGGATGATGGTTGATTATTCATCGTTGTTATTGTATACATGTGTTGTAGAAAATCCATATAATTAACATTATATGGTAATTGATTGGGCCTCATTCCAGATTTGAAAAAGAAATATTGAAATAGAATATTTAAAAATATAAATATATGAAGCCATGTTGATTAGATTGACGCCATTTTGACGTGAACGATATTTATATCGATTTTATTCATTTTATAATGAATATCGAAAGTGATTTCAAAATCTGAAATTTTGAAAAGAATTGAAATTCGAATTAAATTGAATAGAAATGAATTCAAATTGAAATTGAATAGAAATGAATTCAAATTGAAATTGAATAGAAGTGAATTCGAATTGAAATTGAATAGAAGTGAATTCGAATTGAAATTGAATAGAAATGAATTCGAATTGAAATTGAATAGAATTGAATTCGAATTGAAATCGAAAGGTATTGCATTCGAATTAAATTGAAATTGAATTGAAATCAATTTGAAATGAATTTAAAACGAATTTGTAAGAGAAAATTCAATTTTCATTTGAATTTGAAAAAGAAGTTGAAATCGTTTTGAAAACGAATTTAAAATGATTTATTAAATTCGTTTTAAAAAGGGAATCGACGAAGTATATATTATATATATATAATATAATGGCCTGAATAGAACGCGCCACGCCGCGGCAGTTCGCGAATTTCGACCATTGACTTCGAACGGATATTGCGGGAGATCCGACCGTCGGATTCTCCTGAAACCGGAACCGTTGGGTTCGTATCGAAAATATATTTCTAACGAATATTAGAAATTAGAAATCTAAGGGTTGGATTTGGAATTATATTGAAATCAAATTTGGAAAAGGTCGCTGTAAGTGCAGTTCGATGGCTATTGATGGAAATCGACTGTACGGGCCTTGATAAAATTATTAAAAATAGTAATAATTTGTGTAAAATCATAAGAAATGATTTGGGAAGGATTGGGATGAAAAACTCCATATTTGAAAAGATAAAAATAGATTTTTATCGAAATGAACTAGTTTTGAACTAGAATTATAATTCTATTTATTTTTAAATAAATAAATTGAATTTGAAAAGGGTTTTAAAAGTAACCAGAATTTCCAATAATTGAATTGGAATGGATTTTAATTGAAATTGTCTTTGGAATATTTCGATGTTGGATTTCGTGATTATACAGATGTTGTTATGGAAATTTGAAAGATATAGATATATATATCGTTATTTCCAATACGATATTCAGTGGTCGTAGAATTTGATATTGAATATAAGCCGATATATTTTCTATTCAGAGCCTTGTATTTAATATCAAATGTAATTTGGGTTTGTCTTGAATGGTGTCTTCATTAACACTGTTCTTGAACCCAGTTGAGAAAAGATTAAATCTTTTTATTTAGATTTAATGAAGTGTACCAATTAAATAATATTTAATTGGAATCGAATTGGTATTGACTTTCGGGTTTATCGTGAACAGTGTTTTAAATAACACTTGTTCTTTAACCCGATAATTAATGGAATGTGATTTTGGGTTGTCGTGAACGGTATCTTCAATAATACTGTTCTTAGACCTAAAGAAGTTAAGAAAATCAGAAACTAACTAGAGATTAGTTAAGTTGAAGGGTTTCAGAGGTATTGATCTGATGTTGGTTTCGGCCTTCGGGGTTAATACTTAGGGAATTGCTCACTTGCTAATTTACGGTTAGGGACTGACTGAAATGTGATGTGATTTTGGGGTTTATCGTGAATAGTGTTTTTAAATGACACTGAATCTTTAACTCCGTTAAGGATTAAAACTAAGTGGAGTTTTAATGAATCTTTAAATTAGATTGAAATGATCGAGAATGGAGTATCACCAGTTTGCTCCAGGCGATAGTTAAATCTTTAATTAGATTTGAACGTGAAATGGTAATTGAATTTACCGATAACACCGTGGTGTTAGATATGAAGTATTACCAGTTTTACTTCATGGGATGAATAGGTTGGGATTGGGAAATTGAAACAAATGATTACTTCGGTAAGGTTCGTTAATCCCGACTAGCTGAATCGAAATTCAAAAGAAGATTAAAGAATAAATTCAAGGAATTTATCTTTGATAAAATTAATGGGAACCTTTCCCTATGAATGTGAAATTTAGAAACTAACTGTTAGTTAGCTAAGCAGAATGGTTTTCTGGATATTGATCTGATGCTGGTTTCGGCCTTCGGGGTTAATATTAGGGAAATTATTCTCTTGATTAATTTACGGTTAGTGACTAATGAATTGGAATGAGGCGTATGTTGTGTTTGTGTAACACTTATTTAAAATATACGCGAGTTATTCGGAAAGACCGGGTTTATCCCATTCTGAATAACTGATACGACGATAATTCGAAGATGAAGACGGCGGTCGAAGACTAGAGGTCTTCACGTTGTGGGGGTGATTTCTGATGATCTTGTTTGGGATGTACACCCAAGAAGATGGAAACAGTTAGTGAGCATCCATACGTACTTGGAGATCGATGGATATGCGGGGTACTAGGTGCCTCCGGTTTCGTTTAGACCCAGAACGGACTTGTAAATGGACTGTGTGTCTAGCATTGGATTTTAGTATGTGTGATTGATTTCTATTAAATATATATCTGTTTGGCGGCGGAGAATTTATTCTCTTGCTTAGCGCCCTTCTCTGAGACGTACGAGCTCAGGGGTTATATACTGATGGATATCAAACGCATAGAGTGAATTGCATGTGTGGCATGCCTAAGTGGCGAATGATCAATGCTTCTGTTGAAAAGAAAAGTCTTGTGGCTGATGATCGAAGCACGGCCTTTGTGGCGTAGCTTTGTGTAACGTTTAATTCGTGAGTTTCACACCCGGTATGAACCAAAAACGGGAGACGGACCTCAGGGAGGGCATGCGTTTCCTTTTAGCTAGAAGTGGCGTCAGTGGTTTTACACACCCTGACGAGTTTGACTTATGTGGTTGTTGCTGTTGCGAGGCGCCTCAGATATATCGGTCGATCCGGGACCGATGGAGTCATTGAACTCATTGACACCCCATAGGGTGGGGTGACATAGTGTTCAGGCATAATAATCCACATCGGTGGATCGGCCCTGACGATCCAAGGGGCAGTTGCGGCTGTTCCTGAGACACGCGCCAGAGCGTCTCGAATCGGTTGAGGACTATCTTTTGCCTCGGTTCATAGACGGAAATCCAATTTCCAAATACGTGACATTTGCGGTTTTATTTGTAGAGCCTAGTATGGAGACATAGTGGGATGTGGCGCTTATGCCGTCTATGATTGATACTTATGATTTGAAGTTGTTTTATACACTATGCACTTATGATAGTATCAAATGATTTGTTTTAAACGTATCAAGCATTCTTGGCTATTATAAGGTAAAAACCCTATCCTCCGGCTTGCGTTGTATTGTGTGATGGGAACTGGGTCTTATAATAGCTTCATTTTTCCTTATTTAGCATTGCGCTGTTTGTTTTATGGACTGGTGTTCTTGGGAGGAAACCTGTTCCGTGTTATACGGCGTGGTCCCTTGATTTACCTAACTTTAAAAATAAAGATTAATAACTGTTTTAGTTCTCACACCAGTCACATGACTGACCTGGAGTTTATTGTTTTAACCTAAACTCTGGGTGCCCTATTTTGACACGGGCAGCTAGTAGTTTTGGTTTTGCAGATTTATATTCACAGGATCCTGGTTTACAGCTGGAACGATATCCGGAAAGCTTTGTATCCATATATCTCTTTCTAGTTGTGTATTGTATTATTTTCCGTTGCTATGTAATTTATTGTAATCTCTGATATATTTCTGTGTAATATTCAATTATACTTTGTATATTCTTGTATTCTGATGGAATTGTTGTAATATACAATGAAATGTTCTTCCGTCTGCGTTCTATTTTGTCGTGTCCTCAAAACAATCAGGCGTTTCGAATGGTCTAGATCGGTTTAGCGACTGATTCGGATCGAGCGAAATTCCTTTTCGTTACAGTTGGTATCAGAACTTTGGTTTACAAAGCTCAGAGAACAAGACACGTTAGAACCATACGAAAGAATTCATCAGATATTGGATTAGTAATATGCAATGGGAATGACTCGTTAGAGATGGGATCAGTAGTATCCTAGAACGAGTGTGAAGAGTATATTTTTAAAATGAAACAATTTTTGTTTTGCAATTTTAATCGAATTATTCATATTTGATTACTTATTTATATTGATTGGACTGTCCAGTATATAAAGATTTTGCGTATACATCTGATCCACGTGTATTTGAAATTTTAATATACTGGTTAGATATAGAATTACACTCTAATCGCCCGGAGATGATTTTGATGATGGAGCTCCATCATTAGAATTTATGTTCGAGTGACGAAAGTGGGCTTTCTATATATTTCCAATTGACTGGTGTGAGTACTGAAACTAGGTAGGGCCTGTTGTTGTGAACTGGCATCAAAAACATGATTTTTTGTATATGTATATGTATCAAAATTATGAATTTGAAACGTTAATCCACTAATTGATTGATGTTTGTGTTGTTTGTTTATTTATTTGATAATTTTGAACCATTACGCCTAATTGTATTAAATATTGAATTGAATTGAAAACTAGTCGCATTTGCTTGCATATATATGTACTTACATTGAACATGTAATAGCAAAGAGGCTAGAGCAGAAGAATAAATTTTGTTTGCCCGACAAATAGGTACATGTTTATCATAGTTTACTGTTTTGTTTGGGTGATGATGATTTTATGAGCCGATTGGCTTTTTCTTTTTCTTTTTGAGATCAGAAGGCCTATATGGAAATTTCGGGATTTTCCCGTGCTCCCGGTGCATGGGAGGTTATGGCGAAATTTTTCGGAAATTTAGGTTGTTAGCCAAATTTTTGAAAAATTTGAAAAGTTCTTAGAAACTGAAAAGTTGAAGAACTTGAGCCATAATCAAACTAGTAGAAGTTGAGTTGATTTGTGAAACAACTTTCGGCTTCGTTCCTTTTCGGGGACGAAAAGTTTTAAGTGGGGGAGATTGTAATAACCCGGAAATCTGGGCCAATTTAAAAATTTTATTTTGGCAATTTTAGTGAATTTTGATTATTTAAAATGAATTATTTTAAATAATATCGACGAGAAATTTATTTTCAATAGAATTCGAACGAATATATTTATATAGTTCGTCGTTAGAATATAAATATTTATTTTAAATTATAAAAGGAATTGAAAATGGCGCGGTAGTTCGATAATTCGATTTCAAACTTCAAATGGATGTACAGGATTCGAAATAAGCCGGATTTTAGTGAAACCAAAAATATTTGAATCTATTTGAGAATATCTTTCCAACGAATCCGAAAAATTGAAATTTCATAGCGGGAATCAAAAGATATGTCCAGTTGAAAATTCTAAATAGTCGCTATGGAATTCAGGCCCTTAAAAATGGAATTTTTGCAAACGATCTCGGATTTCGACGAAACCACTTTTGTTGGATCCGTGATGTCAAGTTATTGCTAGGTTTCAATTTTCGTAATTTTTCGAATCAATATGTGAGCGTGGCAAAGGAAAACGCGTTTGACCAGTTTCAGTTGATTTTAATCGACTGGAAAATGGCCATTTTTCAAACGGTCTCAGAATTCGACGAAACTAGTTTTGTTAGGACCGTATCGTCAATGCGAAGCTAGAAAATATTTTTCGGGAATTTTTCGAGTTAGTATATGGGCCCGGTAAATTGAAATGTGTGTTCAAATTCAATATATAGAGTTATATGTTGATTTTAACGGAAACTGGTCGGAACCATCGAATCAGCTTACGATACATATCCCATTGTGTTCGTAATAGGGGTAAAACGCTAGGGACGACAGTCGGTGGGTCTCATTTTGAGTTCGAAATAGAAAGTTGCTTTAATGGATAAATTAAAATAATAAATTAATTAAATAAAACCCTTTCTCCCTCTTAACCCCCTCCCCGTTGACTTCGATTCAAATCACTCTGAAATAAAAAAACAAAAAAAAAGGGAAATCGATCGCAGCATATTTCCCCCCGCCTCCTTTTGTCGTGGATCGCCGGCGCCTCAGCCAGGCGTTGCCTCCGTCACCTCCTCCTTCCCCCCCCCCCTCGTGCCTCTCCTCCTAACCTTCCCCCTTCTTCCACCGCTACAGCACGCACCCCATCGCAGCCTCGCAACCCTAGCCTAGTGTAGCCGCCGCCCCTGAAGCTCCACCCTCCGACCAACTGAAGGCCGCCACCCGACGTGAAACCCCCCCTCCACCTCGATTTCCACGAAGAACTTCCCCCCCCCTCCGCTTTCAACCGATTGCGCCCCAAAACCCACCTCGAGCAAGCAACGTGAGTCCCTTTGTTTATATTTCTTTTTATGCTATTTATCCAGTAAAAATCTGATTTTTTTTTATATAGAAAATGCTAAGTTATTTTCAGTTTTTGTAATGCAAAGTCATGAATTTATTTAAATGCAAAGTTATGAATTTTTATAAAGCAAAGATTCGATCTTTATTCATAGTAAAGATTCAATTTTTATTTATGAGGGTAACACATAAAGATTTGATTTTCATTTATATTATATAACTAGTAAAAATTTGATTTTTATTATATGTAGGGATTAAAGATGTGATTTTTATAGTATAGAAAGTATAAAAATACGATTTTTATATTATATAGATGATAAAAATTCGATCTTTATTATGTAGGAGGTATAAAAATATAATTTTTTATATTGAAATAAGTGTTGTAAAAATATATGAAGTTGAAATAAAAATATTATTTTTATTTTATTGAATGAAGCAATAAAAATATAATCTTTATCATATGAACACCGTTATAAGAATAGAATTTTTATCTATATAATAGCGAAGTAAAAATTCGATTTTTATATATTGAATAGCGAAGTGAAAATTCGATTTTTATATATTGAATAGCGAAGTAAAAATTCGATTTTTATATATTGAATAGCGAAGTAAAAATTCGATTTTTACATATGTAGAGAATACGGGCAAGGAAAGTGACAAGAGGCAAGAGCGGCGAAGATTTCTACATAAGAAGAGTCGCGGCGTTGGATTTAGCTTTCAATGAGAACTTCTCACCTTTTAATTTTGTTTTTCTAGTTATAAATATATACTAGGATGCAGACGGTGTTTAATAGCACCCGACACCCGTCGTCCACAGACCATGGACGGCTTGTATGTTTGTTTGTTTGATTTTGCTGTGTAGTTGATGGTGTGATGTGATGTGAAATGAAATAAAATATTTATATAGTTAAAAATATTTTATAGTTAAAAATAGAATTTTTAACGTGTATATAAAATGAAATAAAATAAACAAATCGGACGATTTGTTTATATACACACATTTGACTGATATTTATTGGGACGATAAATTTTACACATCACCCAACTGCACAAATAAAAATCTGTGTTTCTTTGTTTGAAACCCCACACGGGTATTGGGATGATAGATGACATACACTAATCCCAATAATTAGTTGTATGTCGATCGATTGATTGACATACTTTTATAAGCGTTGAATATTTATATTTGATGCTTATACAATGTAGAATGCACTTTGGATGATGGTTGATTATTCATTGTTGTTATTGTATACATGTGTTGTAGAAAATCCATATAATTAACATTATATGGTAATTGATTGGGCCTCATTCCAGATTTGAAAAAGAAATAGAATATTTGAAAATAGAAATATATGAAGCCGTGTTGATTAGATTGATGCCATTTTGACGTGAACGATATTTATATCGATTTTATTCATTTTATAACGAATATCGAAAGTGATTTCAAAATCTGAAATTTTGAAAAGAATTGAAATTCGAATTAAATTGAATAGAAATGAATTAAAATTGAAATTGAATAGAAATGAATTCAAATTGAAATTGAATAGAAATGAATTCAAATTGAAATTGAATAGAAGTGAATTCGAATTGAAATTGAATAGAAGTGAATTCGAATTGAAATTGAATAGAAATGAATTCGAATTGAAATTGAATAGAATTGAATTCGAATTGAAATCGAAAGGAATTGCATTCGAATTAAATTGAAATTGAATTGAAATCAATTTGAAATGAATTTCAAACGAATTTGTAAGGGAAAATTCAATTTTGATTTGAATTTGAAAAAGAAGTTGAAATCGTTTTAAATACGAATTTAAAACGATTTATTAAATATGTTTTAAAAAGGGAATCGACGAAGTATATTATATATATATAATATAATGGCCTGAATAGAACGCGCCGCGCTGCGGCAGTTCGCGAATTTCGACCATTGACTTCGAACGGATATTGCGGGAGATCCGACCGTCGGATTCTCCTGAAACCGGAACCGTTGGGTTCGTATCGAAAAGAGCTTTCTAACGAATATTAGAAATAAGAAATCTAACAGTTGGATTTGGAATTATGTCGAAATCAAATTTGGAAAAAATTGCTGTAAGTGCAGTTCGATGGCCATTGATGGAAATCGACTGTACGGGCCTTGATAAAATTATTAAAAATAGTAATAATTTGTGTAAAATCATAAGAAATGATTTGGGATGAATTGGGATGAAAAACTCCATATTTGAAAAGATAAAAATAGATTTTTATCGAAATGAACTAGTTTTGAACTAGAATTATAATTCTATTTATTTTTAAATAAATAAATTGAATTTGAAAAGGGTTTTAAAAGTAACCAGAATTTCCAATAATTGAATTGGAATGGATTTGAATCGAAATTGTCTTCGGAATATTTCGATGTTGGATTTCGTGATTATACAGATGTTGTTATGGAAATTTGAAAGATATAGATATATATATCGTTATTTCCAATACGATATCTGTTGGTCGTAGAATTTGATATTGAATATAAGCCGATATATTTTCTATTCAGAGCCTTGTATTTAATATCAAATGTGATTTGGGTTTTTCGTGAATGGTGTCTTCATTAACACTGTTCTTGAACCCAGTTGAGAAAAGATTAAATCATTTTATTTAGATTTAATGAAGTGTACCAATTAAATAATATTTAATTGGAATCAAATTGGTATTGATTTTTGGGTTTATCGTGAACAGTGTTTTAAATAACACTTGTTCTTTAACCCGATAATTAATGGAATGTGATTTTGGGTTGTCGTGAATGGTATCTTCAATAATACTGTTCTTAAACCTAAAGGAGTTAAGAAAATCAGAAACTAACTGGAGATTAGTTAAGTTGAATGGTTTCAGAGGTATTGATCTGATGCTGGTTTCGGCCTTCGGGGTTAATACTTAGGGAATTTCTCACTTGCTAATTTACGGTTAGCGACTGATTGAAATGTGATGTGATTTTGGGGTTTATCATGAACAGTGTTTTTAAATGACACTGATTCTTTAACCCCGTTAAGGATTAAAACTAAGTGGAGTTTTAATGAATCTTTAAATTAGAATGAAATGATCGAGAATGGAGTATCACCAGTTTGCTCCAGGCGATAGTTAAATCTTTAATTAGATTTGAACGTGAAATGGTAATTGAATTTACCGATAACACCGTGGTGTTAGATACGAAGTAGTACCAGTTTTACTTCATGGGATGAATAGGTTGGGATTGGGAAATTAAAACAAATGATTACTTCGGTAAGGTTCGTTAATCCCGACTAGTTGAATCGAAATTCAAAAGAAGATTAAAGAATAAATTCAAGGAATTTATCTTTGATAAAATTAATGGGAACCTTTCCCTTTGAATGTGAAATTTAGAAACTAACTGTCAGTTAGCTAAGCAGAACGGTTTTCTGGATATTGATCTGATGCTGGTTTCGGCCTTCGAGATTAATATTTGGGAAATTATTCTCTTGATTAATTTACGGTTAGTGACTGATGGATTGGAATGAGGCGTATGTTGCGTTTGTGTAACACTTATTTAAAATATACGCGAGTTATTCGGAAAGACCGGGTTTATCCCATTCTGAATAACTGATACGACGATAAGTCGAAGATGAAGACGGTGGTCGAAGACCAGAGGTCTTCACGTTGTGGGGGTGATTTTTGATGATCTTGATTGGGATGTACACCCAAGAAGATGGAAACAGTTGGTGATCGTCCAGATGTACTTGGAGATCGATGGATATGCGGGGTACTAGGTGCCTCCGGTTTCGTTCAGACCTAGAACGGACTTGTAAATGGACTGTGTGTATGACATTGGATTTTAGTCTGTGTGATTGATTTCTATTAAATATATATCTATTTGGCGGCGGAGAATTTATTCTCTTGCTTGACGCCCTTCTCTGAGACGTACGAGCTCAGGGGTTATATACTGATGGATATCAAACGCATAGAGTGAATTGCCTGTGTGGCATACCTAAGTGGCGAATGATCAATGCTTCTGTTGAAAAGCAAAGTCTTGTGGCTGATGATCGAAGCACGGCCTTTGTGGCGTAGCTTTTCGTAACGTTTAATTCGCGAGTTTCACACCCGGTATGAACCAAAAACGGGAGACGGGCCTCAAGGAGGGCATGCGTTTCCTTCTAGCTAGAAGTGGCATCAGTGGTTTTACACGCCCTGACGAGTTTGACTTATGTGGTTGTTGCTGTTGCGAGGCGCCTCGGATATATCGGTCGATCCGGGACCGATGGAGTCATTGGACTCATTGACACCCCATAGGGTGGGGAGACGTAGTGTTCAGGCATAATAATCCACATCGATGGACTGGCCCTGACGATCCAAGGGGCAGTTGCAGCTGTTCCTGAGACACGGGCTAGAGCGTCTCTAATCGGTTGAGGACTATCTTTTGCCTCGGTTCATAGACGGAAATCCAATTTCCAAATACGTGACATTTGCGGTTTTATTTGTAGAGCCTAGTATGGCGACATAGTGGGGTGGGGCACTTATGCCGTCTATGATTGATACTTATGATTTGAAGTTGTTTTATACACTATGCACTTATGATAGTATCAAATGATTTGTTTTAAACGTATCAAGCATTCTTGGCTATTATAAGGTAAAAACCCTATCCTCCAGCTTGCGTTGCATTGTGTGATGGGAACTAGGTCTTATAATAGCTTCATTTTTCCTTATTTAGCATTGCGCTGTTTGTTTTATGCACTGGTGTTCTTGGGAGGAAACCCGTTCCGTGTTATACGGCGTGGTCCCTTGATTTACCTAACTTTAAAAATAAAGATTAATAACTGTTTTAGTTCTCATACCAGTCACATGACTGACCTGGAGTTTATTGTTTTAACCTAAACTCTGGGTGCCTCTATTTTGACACGGGCAGCTAGTAGTTTTGGTTTTGCAGATTTATATTCACAGGATCCTGGTTTACAGCTGGAACGATATCCGGAAAGCTTTGTATCCGTATATCTCTTTCTAGTTGTGTATTGTATTATTTTCCGCTGCTATGTAATTTATTGTAATCTCTGATATATTTCTGTGTAATATTCAATTATACTCTGTATATTCTTGTATTCTGATGGAATTGTTGTAATATACAATGAAATGTTCTTCCGCCTGCGTTCTATTTTGTCGTGTTCTCAAAACAATCAGGCGTTTCGAACGGTCAAGATCGGTTTAGCGACTGATTCAGATCGAGCGAAATTCCATTTCGTTACAATGGGGTTGAAGTCACGGGATCAAGTGTCCGGGTCGAATCAACATCGGGTTGAAAAAGCTCAACCCGAACCCGAAACTCTGAAATATTTACAACTCATCAGACTCCCTGCTCCAGCCGCTTGTTCGACTCAAACCAGATTGCCCCTCTTTTTTCTTCTTCTCTTCCTCCTTCGTGATCTCGAGCTCTCTTCCTCTCTTCTCTTTCCATCTCCAATTTGGCAAAGTAAGGAGTAGACCCATGAGCCTACCTTTTTGACATCGCCTGTAGACCAAGACCACCACGATCACCATCGGAAAATGATCTCGACATCGTCGGTGATGGCGACGACACCAGGCATTGAAGCATTGACGCCAAGACGATGAATTGGAGGGATTGACGTGGTTTTAGAGTCTAATTTCATTCGAAAACTGAATTAAAACAAGACTTTAATGATTTAACAACTACCTATGTATTGGATTTCGACATTAATCAAATTTCGAAGGGGACAGAAAGCCAGGGTTTGTGAATCTAATTTGATTTAATAATAGAAAAGATTTAAGGTGAAGGCTGAAGAGAAGTGGTTCAACTTATATAATGGGAATAAGGCCATTCATATTCTCTTTGAAATGACGGGTTGACCTAGTCTTTCAGAGACAAACGAGGAAAAACTAAGAATCCCTTCATTTTGAAGGGTCAGCGGGTTGGATATTTTCGACCCGAGATGTCATCAGGCTATTCAAGCCGATAATAATGGTGAACCAGGAATGATTAAAAAAGAGAAAGGATGATCATATATGTTATGTCAAATATTCATGATGATGTGTAATGTCCATGTATATTGAATAAACCTCAACAAGCAGAAAAAAATACTTGGAATGTTTGTGCACACGTGATCACTTACAAGAATTGACAAAGTGACGTGACTCAAAAAAATAACTTTGACCTTTTGATTCAACAAAAGTTAAGAGAATTACCTAATGATTTGCCTAAACCCTAATTGAAGATCCTGGTATGCCTGATACAAAAAAGATGAATGTGGATATGGCATCCTATTTATATACATGTCACATGGAATCAAAATACGTGGCTGTATAGAAGAGCACAGCTGTTGACTGTTTCCTAATCAAGAATGGACAGGTTGATGAGTTCAAAGCATGTCTTATCTTTGATAAGACGTACTTTGGGGGGAAATGTTGTCCTACTTTGTGACTAGGCCACCCAAAGTCTGAATGATCGTGATCACGTATATTAGAAGATCAAGAATCATGCCTACTCAAAGGGTAGAAGCTCAGTCGAAGGATAAACATAACTAAATTGGAAACATCTTCATTCATCGGGTCGAACGGGAGACAAATCTTAGGGGTCGAATGGATTCAAGGACCCTCGGATCAGTTTTCATCGGGTCGAATGAACTCGACTGGATCCGATGTCGACCTGTGTATTGCACGGGTTAACTGCCCATTATTTCTATTATCTCCTACATGATCGGGATACATGACATGTGGCCACGACCTGCGACCCATTAACTCCACAAACCTGAATCCACTAACCTGCTACAACAACGATGTATTGCCACCTCACATAACCGCTCCCGCTTTGTTTCAAAGATCCGATCCTACAAATTTAGGGACCTGAGAATGAATGAGGGAATTTTGCCACTTGAATATCTAAACATTCTATATCATGGCTGCCATTTCCATTCGACCCGCACCCTGTTTCATTCATTTCAAATACAATTCCATAGATTTGAGAGGAAATCAATTGTATTCGAGTGTTTGAGTGATTTAAAGCATTGTATATGCAATTCTCTGTTGAATATAAGAATTATAAAGTGGAGGTAGGCTCGTTAACGCCGAACCACAATAAATCATGTGTTTTCTTACTTTTTCTCACTTTGGATTTATATTTCTTCATTATTCTCTTCAAAATCTAAACGGGGTGTTAGTGCCATTTTTTGGTCTAACAATGTTTATATATATAAGTCTTATAATAATATAATGTGACATTATTTTAAAAAGTAGAAGTAATAAATAAGTAGGGTTTTGTAAAATAAAATAAAAGGTATTTTTAAGTATTATAAAATTTGTGGCTTTGGGAATATTGTTAGAGAAGTATTGAATATTTTAAATAGAATAGAAAATATAATAAAGCAAATAGCTTTATAAATGAAGTTTATGATTATATATATACTTACAATTGGAAATTGGATAAGCGAATTTATATTCGTTTTCGAACCAATGTTTTATAATTGAAATTGAAGTCAATTTGAAATTGGAATCCAAATTATAGTTGGTTACTTACAATGGGATTTTATAAGTAAAGAATTTTATAAATAGAAGTTTGTAGAATTAAATGGCAATTGGCAACATTTTTTTGAAATGTTAAAATAATTTGCCCTGTAAGCATTGTTTGGATTTTATAAGCGAAAAGATAATTAGTAGGAACAAACTTATAAATTTGAGTAAACGAGCAAAACAAGAATTTTGATTATTAAGGGATTTTATAATGGAATTTTTAAAAGTGGAAATTAGGTTAAAGGGGTCCTTTTTGTAGGATAATATGTTTTAAGGACAACACTTCTTAATAATAAGTTTAAAAAACAATTTTGCATGAAAAAGATAAAAGCGGTTATCTTTTTAAGTTATACAGAAAAATGATAAAAGTGGTTATCTTTATTTCTGTATAACGTAAAAAGATAACCGCTTTTATCTTTTTCGTGCATAATTGTCCTTAAAACTATTTTTTTCAGAAATGTTGTCCTTAAAACTTATTACCTTGAACAAATAAGCCCTTTAAGTGAAAACCCCCTTTTTATGAAATATGAAATGGATTATAACAAAGGATTTGTAATGTGAAATCCAATTTATTTTGAACTTGGAATGTTCAAAAGTGAAAAGTACGCACGTTTAAAATGGATAAATGGTTAGTTGTTATTTTTGAAATGATATTTCAAAATTTAAGTTGTAATTATTTTAGGTAAAATGTTTTGAAATGAATTGAGTATCAGAAACTCAGATATCAACATTATTGTTGTAATATATGTTTTCCATAATAATAGGAAAGTATGGACTATAACACTTTTGGTATAATAAATAATTTCCAAAAAGGAAATGGTTTAAGCTGAATATGAGATTTTATTGTATATGCTATATATGACGTTGATCATTCAAGATAGATAACCTTTGACCATGTTGAAGTTAAGAATGATATTCAGTCAAGGCTTGAGAGGTAATTATACCCCAACTCGATTAATTTCATTATTAATTGATAAATAGAAAAAGCTTGATATCGAAGGTCAATGTTAAGTATAGCTAGTTAAATATGTAGAATTTGTTAAGTGTAGGAAACTTCGAAAAATGAATTTAATTCATAAAAGAGGTGAAAATAGTTAGTTGAAATTATAAATGAATATAATCAATTTTGGGAATGGTGAGAAGAAATTATATGGAACTTCGAGAATATTAGGAAATATTTCGTAAGATAAATTCAAAGAAAGATTTGAATAATATTTTAATTATTTCCCTAAGTGTCGAAAATGAATTTTAGATGTATTTGAAGTATAAACCAAATAATTTTTGGAAAGGAAATGTTTTAAGGAGATTTGAATACATATGCAATACTTTAGGTTTTCGAAACGATGTTTT
Organism: Allium sativum; assembly: GCA_030737875.1. NCBI lineage: Eukaryota > Viridiplantae > Streptophyta > Magnoliopsida > Asparagales > Amaryllidaceae > Allium > Allium sativum. The sequence goes on from CM060922.1 coordinate 919,286,951, forward strand.
ATGCAACATTTGTTTCAACCCAAGAACGTATGGTTTGGAAGTATAATAACAAATATTTTATAAGTATAGAAAATGGATGGTTTTCATGAAAAAGTTAAGTAAATGGAAATGTTTTCCAATTGTAATAAGAGATATTTTCTAATTATAGAAAATAAGAGTTTTGTGAAATATGGAAATATTTTTCCAAGTGTCGTGAGAATCGAAAAGGGTTTTGGAAAATATCGTAGTAAAGATATTTGATAGTGAATGTTGGGAAGTATTTAATTAATTTAATATTAAATAAAAAAGAGCTCGGTGTTGTTTAATGCTTAACCAATAATATTTCCTTTGGAAATGAAATCTTTAGTTGCATGGTTGCTACTTCGATTGTTAAATAACCAACTATCCATGAATTCCTTTGATTTGTGACGTTTTGGTCCGAGGAGACCGGGATGGTAACTGGACCTAAAACCACTTCAAACCAACTGCGTGTGCAAAGATTAATTTGCAGGTTTGCATATATTGACTTAAAGGAATAGACCTTCAAAGTGGAAAGTACAACTCATTGATGTTTCTGGTTAACTACTAGGATTAGACTTGTAGCAGTAGTCCCTACATCCCGGGTTATTTTTATTTTGGTTTGGACCCAGAGCGAACTTGTATGGACGAATTTCTAATAGTGTATTTCCAATAATCACGTTCATTGGTTTTTACAAATATACTAATTATGGTGGCAGAGAAGGTAACTTCTCTTAGATTAACACCCAGTGTATATTTGTACAAATCAATTAGTAATTTGTGGATCTGACAATGTGGCATTCAAAGTTGATGTGATATTCTAAAAAAGGTAATTGTAGCCTCATGCCTCATCAACCGCGAAATGACTGAAATCGGGAAGGCAACATGGCTTTGTGGTTTATACCCATTAGGGTACATCATCACCTAATCTAGAGTAATTGATTATCCCTTTTTGTATGCTTCGGAATGAGTACGGTTGGAAGGCCAACAATTGTAGTGATGATATATTCATTACACTCAAGCTCAATGATTGGTCGGTCATGTGTGGTCGAGTTGCAAGATGTTCTTGTTGAACTCCAGTGTTCCATCTCTAGAGGGCACTGATTGGAAGGTGGTTCCATACCTAGTCTTGTTGGAAATCCAAACTCCAGTACGAGCCGTACGTTTTTAGTTGTGAACCAACTACGTTGGAAAGTGAGATGCAAGCTTTCCGGTTAAATTCCTATTTATTTGTGGTCTGATAGGCATTATTATAAAATCACTGGATTTTATAATATAAATGATTGGGTTGTCGTAAGATAAAAATACGTGCCATGTTTATATGTGGTCATGTCTTGCAAATGTTTCATTCTTTTAAAAGATTTTCTAAAAGTTAAAAAAGTTGTTGGAGTTTACTCACACCAGTCTCATGACTGACTCAGAGTTTATTTTGTTTTGTTTTCCATAAACTCTTGGATGCTCAGATTTGTACGGGGAGTCAAGAAATTCAGGTTATTACGAATGCACTTGGAGGAGCTTGGAGCAGGAGGCTTCATAGTTAGTTATGTATTATTTATTTTCCGTTGTATCATATAAATGTTGTACTCTGATGATGGTATGTATAAAAGTTACAGTTCCATATTTTAAAAGTTGATATATAATACATTTTATTCCTCTCTGATTGTAAGATTCTATGTATTATTTTCTATCTTCTTCTATCTCTTTTTTTCTTTAACCTAAATGATCCGGTATTTTTGATACTTGAATAGTTGACATGTTATACGGTGGACGTATTTATGTTGATTTTTGGGGTCGAAAATTAAAGGTTCGTTACAAAATCCGTACAATGCTATTCAGCCCCTCTCTAGTGTTTAGTCAGAACCTTAATTTGATCCCCAACATGATTATTAGTCACCATACGTAATCTTGTATTATACGAGTATTGAATACATCGATTAACTGTATAAATTTTTCTTCCTTACCTCAAGTGGGACAACATTTAAAACTACGATGGTTAAGGATCGTATTTTGAACAAATTACAATATATCATAGATAACTGATCACAGAACATTATACATATAAATATAGCTAAGGAATACATCATATACAGGTGTTACACACTCGAATGGTTACATATGAACCATATGCATAAAACAAGTCTAAAAGAATAAATACACAAATGAAACAGATACACGGCTATACATGTAATACCCCGTGTATTTTATAACAGTGAAATTCACAAATTAAAGTATAATTAATTTCAAATCAAAGAATTAAGGGAAACGGGATACGACATTGCGTTCATCTTGGAATTCTTCTTGGGATAGAGTCCGAGTTTGCGTAAAACGGACTCCGTATGAAGAAGATATGGCCTCCGGAAGTTTCAGAATTCAGTTTAAAATTCAAACAGACCAAAACAGCTCAGAAAAACTAATTTAAAATTCAAAATCGGGCCCAATTGGCCAGGGCGGGAATTTTCCCGCCTAAGGCACCCAGGTCGACTTGGTAGTCGACCTGGGGCTATCCAGGTCGACTGGGCAGTCGACCTGGGTCACCCGTGTCGACTGCCAAGTCGACACGGTGTCGACTGGCATGTCGACCTGGCCCCTGAGCCAGGTCGAACCCAGCCCCCCTGGCTGGTTTGGTCTGTGTTTGGTCGATTTTCTGAGCCTTGCCTTATCACTAGGGCTACGTGTCAGCTCCTGGTTGGTCTCTCCTTCGAACGAACGGCTATTATTAAACCAAGCTCCATCGACGGTCTTAATCAACTCACAAACTCTATAAAAAGGACCTAAGACTCACCCTAATTCACACAAACAAAAATGGAGATGAGACCGTCATGCTGCTGAGGAGAGACTAGAGATAGCCGTCAGAAATTGAGAGACAATTAGGAGATAATTCGGAAGCTTAAAGCAACGTTAATTAAATCAAAGCAATGCCTACAACAAAGGATAGCTTCTCCAAATTCAGAATTCAGATTCCTGAATTGAAGATTCGTCATACGTTGTAAGTAGAGTGTTATTCCGATGTGAATTAAATAATTGTGTTGATTTGTGTAAAGTGAGAAATGGAATTGTGGCGATAATAATCTATATTTGTATGTTGCTTTGATTCTAAATGATTTGGAAATGTTATGGTATACGATTGGATATTTGCAAGTATGTGGTTTATGTTGACAACCATATGTTGTGGTATTTTATTTGGGGTTCATACAAGTATATGATTCATGTTAACAACCATATGTTGTGGTATTTTATTTGGGATTCATGCAAGTATATGATTCAGGTTAACAACCATATGTTATGGTATTTTATTTGGGATTCATGCAAGTATATGATTCACTATTATGCCAATATGATGTACATACTTTTATGATCACTTTTAGTGTGTAATTGGACTCGACTAAGTACTATGGTTTATATGAATCTATGTTGGAATTGGCAAATCATACTTTTGTATTAGAAACAAAAGTAAGCATTTTTATGAACATGATCAAACTATGTTTGGTGTTATGCCTAGTTGAAACCATATCAAACTATGTTTGGTGTTATGCCTAGTTGAAATCATGTTTAGGCCTATGTTGTTATAAAAAAATCATATGGTGATATAGGTAGCGCATAAATTAAGTTAGATTTACATTCCAATTGCAAGTTTACATGAATAAATTAAAACCCATGATTCATGTCTAGTTAAGTTTATGCTATGATCATATAAATAGAATGATTCATGTTTAAGTATGCTTAGGCCATAATTATATGCTGCTACCATGCAAGTTCACATATGCCTAATTTATGTTAATTAGATCGTTATGTTGCAAGTTCATGCGTTCACATTCCCCTTTTATGTCACTTAGAATGTATAAACACCATGTTATAAGCCTCCCCTTTTTCATGTGGCTAAGTTTGGTTTAAATGTTAAACCCAACATATGTTATATTTTAGTGAACGTATAAAAACAGGGGTAATGACGACGAGGTTAAAACATAGAACATATGTGTGGCATGTTTGACACATGCCAACAACCTTGAAAAATAATTAAGTGGCATAAATAAATTTTAAACCAATAAAGATGAATTTGAATAATGGGCCGCAAATATTTACATATAAAAAGAAAAGAGACAAAATATGTAAATTTAGAAAATACGATGTGTTTAACCCGAGGTTGGATTGAGTTGTGATGTGAACCTGTCCGGAACCGCCCGGCTGTCCAGTTGTCACAACAATACCTATCTAATGTGGGTGGTTAAACACGGAGCCCAATAAAGACCCGAGGTTAGACTGAGTTATGGCGTAAGACTGCCCGGACCCAACAGACAACAGGCAACCACAACAATACCTGTCTAATGTGAGAGGTCAAGGCTTTAATAAGACAATTAAGGTTGAGTCAGGATTGATATAATTAAGTAAATTGAATTAATACTTAATCAAAATGGAACATGCTAAACTATACAGACTGATTGGAGGTTAGGTTTACAAAACACTTAACCAACTTAGCATGTTGGCTAGAAATAGAAAACCTAGTAGCGGGGGACCCTTTTCAGCAGTAACCCTACAAGGTGTATCAGGATACCCTGAACTAGGCAGGGTGGGGCACGATTACTGGGCTGACTGTAAGAGGTCAAATCGATGGCGGTGGTGCAGCAGTGTAGGTTCTAACGGGGTGCGGGCGTGCACACACTCTGGCGTAGAAAAATAAGGCACTGGGCACCAGTAGCATACCTGTGCATTCTAGAATTGTTTCGTGCCGCCACCATGGGACTTGATACACCCCATGGTGGGACCAGCATAGGTAACTACAACAACAGGGGCCGTAAGACACATGTAACTATGCGAGTAGGAGCCGATCATCAGAAATGGATCACTTTACCCTGATTATGGGGTGCCTGTTGGGAACTAGTTTATATGGGTACGGAGATTAACATGGGGTACGATAGTGTATTTGACCCTAGACAACTTAACTTAGTTTATGGTGCTTTCCCATTTCCAGTTTATACTTATCATACCCAGTTCTTTATTCATAGACTGAATAGTCCTAGACTTACTCAGGCTTTATGACTGACTCTACTTTTCTTTCGTCCCCCCCCCCCATATGTCCACAGGGAGGGAATACCGCAGCTTGACCAGCTTTCACATCCAGCTCGAAGAGAAATAATGTATTGCTTGGATCTTTTTCGTTTTGGACTATGGCTTTGGACAGCAATTATGGGACTTATGCAGTTTATTTATGTTTTCTTTATGCTTCTTTAAAATAATGTAATCAAGACAGTTATGAAGATGTTATGTTTTTGGAAGAATTGTAAGACAATTATGGCATGGTTTGTGTAACACGTATTTTAATGGAATAAAAGTTGTTGTTGTTTTCCGCTGTTCAAAAATATGTGTTCTTATATCTGTCTTATATATCTGTGACTTATGCTTATAAACCTCCACCAAAATTAGGGCATTCCCTTTGAGAGTGACCCTAACGGAGGTGGGGTGTTTCACTTGGTATCAGAGCATAGGTTTACCAGATAAGATAAAAGTTTTGAAAATTCATTTTCAAAGGAGAATTTAAAGAAGCATTTTTAAAGATAAAATATTATATTTTAAAAAGGCAAAGTCCCCCAAAGCCATAGGTACTATCTTTTATCCTTCGTTTTGATTCTATCCTTTTTGTTTCAGCATGTCCGAAGAACTTAACTTGCCAAAGGTTGTACCAATACCTGGTTGGTTTAGACGATTCTTAGAAGCAAGGGCCACTCAGCCAGGTCCTACCGTTCCTCCTCCCCCAGCTGCAGGAAATCATCCAGCTGCAGCAGCACCTCTCCCTCCACCTCCTCCGCGAGGACATACTTTTGCTAAGATATGTAAAGATTTTAAAGCTATGGGGGGAAAGGACTTTCATGGAACTGAGTCCTTCATGGCAGCTAGGAATTGGCTAAAGGAAACCGAGGACTTATTCGTCATCTTTGAGGTAGAAGATAGGCAGAAGGTACAACTGGCAGTGTGGCTACTAAAAGGTGAGGCTTCCTACTGGTGGGAAGTCACTAATGCAGAAAGACCAGTGGGAACATGGGAGGACTTTAGGGCAAGGTTCGAGGCTAAATTTCTCTCAGAAGCTGAAAGGAGTCTTCAGTTGGAAAAATTCTTATTTCTTAAGCAAGGGAATATGACAGTCAAAGAGTATGTTAATCAGTTCGATGAGCTGGCTAGATTCGGACTGGACCCAGTCAACACCCCGCACAAGAAGGCTCTCTGTTTTTTCAAAGGGTTGAATGAGCCATTACACAGTTTGGCCATGACCCATATACCCATGGGAGCTACGTATGAAAGATAGGTACAAATGGCATTGCTGAACGAAGAGGATAAGGGCAAGAAGGAGACAAAGGCAGAAAACTCTCAAGGGAAGAAAGAGGGTTTGCAACCTAAGAAGACAGACTTTAAGAAGGGCGGGAAAGACAACAAAGAGAAGAGGAAGTGTAATTTCTGTGGCAAAGTGGGGCACTTAGCGAAAGATTGCCGGAAAAAGAAGGCCAAGATAAATGGCGGGTGCTTTTCTTGCGGTGAGACAGGCCACATGGCTAAGGATTGCCCGAAGAAACGAGGACAAGGGCAGAGGGCTGGATCCACCTCAAGGGCACAGGTTCATGTGCTAGAGGCGCCACCTCTACAACAGCGAGGCATAAATACTTCTGTAGAAAGTGTAGTTTATATTTATGATCACCCCGTTCGCACTTTATTTGATTCTGGCGCATCACACTCCTTTATCTCGTCTTCTTTAGTAGAATCTCTGCACCTAGAAACTAATATGGTAGAGGACCCCTTAATTGTTTCAAACCTAATTCGGGGCCCGGCTCATTTGTCTATGATCTGTGTGGGATTGAAAATTTCTATTCTAAGCCTAGAATTTAGATGTAGTGCCTTTGTTTTGGGCTTCTCGGGATATGGTTTGATTTTGGGCATGGATTGGCTATCCAGTAATGGTGCCGTCCTTGATTGTGAGAAAAGGGTTGTTAGGCTCCTGACCCGGCTCGGTAACACTTTGGAAATTACTTGTAATCCCTCGTATGCGGTTATGCTTAGTTATCTTGAATCGCTAGATGCCTCTGTTGAAAGTTTGCAATCAGTTAGAGTGGTCCGGGAATATCCGGATGTCTTCGAAGAGGTGAAGGGCTTGCCTCCGAAGCGGGAGATAGACTTCCGCATATATCTTGTAGATAATGCAAAGCCCGTTGCGTTGCCCGTTAGACACATGGCTCCATGGGAAAGAAAGGAGCTCAGTAAACATATTAAAGAGCTTCTAGAGAAGGGTTTCAATAAAAGGAGCATTTCAGAATGGGGTGCTCCAGTGGTGTTCGCTACAAAGGTGGATGGTTCACTCCGTCTGTGTGTTGACTATAGGGAGCTCAACAAGCTAACGAAAAAGAATAGGCACCCTCTCCCCAGAATCGACGATCTGTTTGATCAACTTGTAGGAGCGTCTGTTTTCTCCCAACTCGATTTGGCGACCGGTTTTCATCAGCTAAGGGTGGCTGAAGATAGTATCGATAAGACAGCATTCAGAACCCCAGATGGCTTCTTTGAATGGCTTGTCATGCCTTTTGGCTTGACAAACGCACCTGCTTACTTCATGGACTTGATGAGTAGGGTGTTCAGAGAATTCCTCAATAAGTTCGTAGTGGTCTTCGTAGATGATATCCTTATCTTCTCAAAGAGTGAAGAGGAACATGCTCAGCACTTAAGGGCAATCATGGAAACTCTACGAGTCCATCAGCTAAAAGCCAAATTCTCCAAATGCCACTTTTGGAGAGAGGAAGTGAGGTTCCTTGGGCACATAGTATCCAAAGAAGGGTTAGCTGTGGACCCTGCTAAGGTAGTAGCGGTACAGGATTGGAAGACACCAAGGAATGCAACTGAGGTCCGAAGTTTTCTAGGATTAGCAGGTTTCTACTGAAAATTCATAAGGGATTTTGCGAAAATCTCAGCTCCCCTCACAAGGCTGACAAAGAAGAATCTAGTGTTCAATTGGGACTTGGATTGCGAGTTTGCTTTCCAACGACTAAAAAGGGCTCTCACAACAGCCCCAGTTTTAACGTTGCCAGATGGAAGCAAGATGTTCACAGATTATACAGATGCATGTGGGACAGGGCTAGGCACCGTCTTAATGCAAAAAGGAAGGGTAGTAGCTTATGGCGGGAGGCAATTGAAAGTGCATGAAAAGAACTACCCGACCCACGATCTTGAGTTAGCCGCCATCGTCTTTGCACTCAAGTCTTGGCGACACTATCTCCTAGGTGAGAAGTTCGAACTTTACACTGACCATAAATCGTTGAAATATCTTTTCTCGCAGAAAGATCTTAACTTGAGGCAACAGAGATGGATGGAGTTTCTTGCCTCGTATGATTTCGAGATCTCCTACACTACGGGCAAAGGCAACGTAGTGGCAAACGCGTTGAGCCGAAAGAAACTAACCCTAAGCCCGCTGTTTGTTGAAAGACAAAGCCTAGAGTTTATAGCCAGTTTTGACTTTAGGTCCTCCTCCGATTTTGTACCAGGCTTGCTAGCATCTCTCGAAGTACGCCCGACTTTAGTGGACTCAATAGGGACAGCACAACGCGAAGACCCTCAGCTTGTGGAGATGATTGATAGGCTAATTAGGGGTGAGGCTTCAAGTCTCCTTAACAGATACTCCATCGACGATAAGGGTTGGCTAAGGCGAGACGGAAGACTATGCGTCTCACAGACAAGGGATTTAGTAAAGAGGGTTCTCGAGGAAGCACACCACTCCAAGATGACGATACATCCAGGCGGAGATAAAATCTACAAGGACATAAAGAGAACTTTCTTTTGGAACGGCATGAAGAAGGATGTGGCAGATTTCGTTTCTAAGTGTATGGTGTTCCAACAGGTTAAGGCGGAACAGAAAAAGCCTGGCGGTCTACTCCATCCTCTAGAGGTCCCGCAGTGGAAGTGGGATAGCATCTCAATGGACTTCATTGATGGGCTGCCTAGATCTAGGAGAGGCAACACTAGCATTTGGGTAATAGTGGATAGGCTTACTAAAAGCGCCCACTTTTTACCTGTCAAAAGTAAAAGAACTGCCTCATCCCTAGCATCTCTTTACCTCCAGGAAATTGTTCGACTCCATGGAATACCATCCAGCATTGTTAGTGACCGAGACCCTATCTTCGCAAGTGAGTTTTGGCGGAGTCTGCAAGAAGCGGTAGGCACACAGTTATGCTTGAGCAAAGCCTATCATCCCCAAACCGACGGCCAAACAGAAAGAGTGAACAGGGTTTTGGAGGACCTTTTAAGACTGTGCGTCCTTGACTTCGGAGGGACGTGGGAAGACCATCTTCCTTTGGTGGAATTTGCCTACAACATCAGCTACCAAGCCACCATCGGAATGGCGCCCTTCGAAGCTTTATATGGAAGACCGTGCCGATCGCCCACTTGTTGGTGGGAGTCTACTAATAAGCTCATACTTGGACCAAATATGATCTGAGAGACTTCAGAAAAAGTAGACTTAATACGAAGAAAGATAAAGACGGCCCAAGACAGACAAAAGTCCTACGCCGACAAGAGAAGGACCGACCTTGAATTTGAGGTTGGGGACAGAGTTTTTCTTAAGGTATCTCCGCTAAGGAACGTTGTTCATTTTGGAACCACAAGAAAGCTAGCACCAAGGTTTGTAGGACCATTTCCTATTATTGAGAAAATTGGGAAAGTGGCCTATAGATTAGAGCTACCTGAAAAATTGGCTGGAGTTCACAACGTCTTTCATGTTTCACATCTCTGAAAATGTCTACATGAATCTGCTGAAGTGGTAGAGCCAAACATCCTAGAAGAAGCTGAAGTGGAACGCGAAGCAACCATGAGGAAAGTTCCAACCCGCATATTAGGAACGTAAGTGAAGAAGCTATGCAACCGCGAAGTCAAGCTCGTCAAAGTTCAGTGGAGCGACGCCGAGGGAGACACAACTTGGGAAACTGAAGCTAGAATACGCACAGCCTATCCTTTTCTTTTCGAGGGTACATCTTTGATCTTTCTTTTTCCTTAAGTTGCGCTTTTATCTATCTTTTTAGGTATATCTCCTCGACCTTATCTTTTAGGAAGAAACCCTTTGGATGAAAACATATAATTGAAACATGTTATGGATGATGGTTGCAAGTGGTTGCAAGTGATTGCTAGTGGTTGCTCGTGGTTGCATATACACACACAATCTAGGTTTTAGATCGGCTCAGTCACTTCATACTGCATATGCATATATGTATGTATATTCGTATATGGTTGAAGTTTAATGTGTTGTCATATGGATGTCGCATTTGTTTGAATGATTGCGCACTCATGTAGAATCATGAATAGGAAAATTTGCATACATAATGGATTCATGGCACTTACATAATTCGCACTAAGGAGGTCAACTGAATCAGTAGACCGCCTGATTTTGCATTAGATAAGTACATGTACACACACACTTCGCATATGATCATGAAGCATTAGAAGTCTTTTAAGGACAATGGATGCTCGTGTTTGATGGATGAGTAGATGGATGTTTGGATGTTAGGACGTACATTCTTCCAGAACTTGAAGATTTCGGGGATGAAATCCCTTTAAGTGGAGGAGAATGTAACACCCCGTGTATTTTATAACAGTGAAATTCACATATTAAAGTATAACTAATATCAAATCAAAAAATTAAGGGAAACGAGATATGCCATTGCGTTCGTCTCGGAATTCTGCTTGGGATAGAGTCCGAGTTTGCGTAAAACGGACTCCGTATGAAGAAGATATGGCCTCCGGAAGTTTCAGAATTCAGTTTAAAATTCAAACAGACCAAAACAGCTCAGAAAAACCAATTTAAATTTCAAAATCGGGCCTAATTGGCCAGGGCGGTAATTTTCCCGCCTAAGGCACCCAGGTCGACTTGGTAGTCGACCTGGGGCTATCCAGGTCGACTGGGCAGTCGACCTGGGTCACCTGGGTCACCCGTGTCGACTGCCAAGTCGACACGGTGTCGACTGGCATGTCGACCCGGCCCCTGAGCCAGGTCGAACCCAGCCCCCCTGGCTGGCCTGGTCTGTGTTTGGTCGATTTTCTGAGCCTTGCCTTGTCACTAGGGCTAGGTGTCAACTCCTGGTTGGTCTCTCCTTCGAACGAACGGCTATTATTAAACCAAGCTCCATCGACGGTCTTAATCAACTCACAAACTCTATAAAAAGGACCTAAGACTCACCCTAATTCACACAAACAAAAATGGAGATGAGACCGTCATGTTGCTGAGGAGAGACTAGAGATAGCCGTCAGAAATTGAGAGACAATTAGGAGATAATTCGAAAGCTTAAAGCAACGTTAATTAAATCAAAGCAATGCCTACAACAAAGGATAGCATCTCCAAATTTAGAATTCAGATTCCTGAATTGAAGATTCGTCAGACGTTGTAAGTAGAGTGCTATTCCGATGTGAATTAAATAATTGTGTTGATTTGTGTAAAGTGAGAAATGGAATTGTGGCGATAATAATCTATATTTGTATGTTGCTTTGATTCTAAACGATTTGGAAATGTTGTGGTATACGATTGGATATTTGCAAGTATGTGGTTTATGTTGACAACCATATGTTGTGGTATTTTATTTGGGGTTCATACAAGTATATGATTCATGTTAACAACCATATGTTGTGGTATTTTATTTGGGATTCATGCAAGTATATGATTCAGGTTAACAACCATATGTTATGGTATTTTATTTGGGATTCATGCAAGTATATGATTCACTATTATGCCAATATGATGTACATACTTTTATGATCACTTTTAGTGTGTAATTGGACTCGACTAAGTACTATGGTTTATATGAATCTATGTTGGAATTGGAAAATCATACTTTTGTATTAGAAACAAAAGTAAGCATTTTTGTGAACATGATCAAACTATGTTTGGTGTTATGCCTAGTTGAAACCATATAAACTATGTTTGGTGTTATGCCTAGTTGAAATCATGTTTAGGCCTATGTTGTTATAAAAAAATCATATGGTGATATAGGTAGCGCATAAATTAAGTTAGATTTACATTCCAATTGCAAGTTTACATGAATAAATTAAAAACCATGATTCATGTCTAGGTAAGTTTATGCTATGATCATATAAATAGAATGATTCATGTTTAAGTATGCTTAGGCCATAATTATATGCTGCTACCATGCAAGTTCACATATGCCTAATTCATGTTAATTAGATCGTTATGTTGCAAGTTCATGCATTCACACTCCCCTTTTGTGTCACTTAGAATGTATAAACACCATGTTATAAGCCTCCCCTTTTTCATGTGGCTAAGTTGGGTTTAAATGTTAAACCCAACATATGTTATATTTTAGTGAACGTATAAAAACGGGGGTAATGACGACGGGGTTAAAACATAGAACATATGTGTGGCATGTTTGACACATGCCAACAACCTTGAAAAATAATTAAGTGGCATAAATAAATTTTAAACCAATAAAGATGAATTTGAATAATGGGCCGCAAATATTTACATATAAAAAGAAAAGAGACAAAATATGTAAATTTAGAAAATACGATGTGTTTAACCCGAGGTTGGATTGAGTTGTGATGTAAACCTGCCCAGAACAACCCGGCTATCCAGTAGTCACAACAATGCCTATCCAATGTGGGTGGTTAAACACGGAGCCCAATAAAGACCCGAGGTTAGACTGAGTTGTGGCGTAAGACTGCCCGGACCTAACCGGCAACAGGCAACCACAACAATACCTGTCTAATGTGAGAGGTCAAGGATTTAATAAGACAATTAAGGCTGAGTCAGGATTGATAGAATTAAGTAAATTAAATTAATACTTAATCAAAATGGAACATGTAAACTATACAGACTGATTGGGGGTTAGGTTTACAAAACACTTAACCAACTTAGCATGTTGGCTAGAAATAGATAACCTAGTAGTAGGGGACCCTTTTCAGTAGTAACCCTACAAGGTGTATCAAGATACCCTGAACTAGGCAGGGTGGGGCACGATTACTGGGCTGACTGTAAGAGGTCAAATCAACGGCGGTGGTGCAGTAGTGTAGGTTCTAACGGGGTGCGGGCGTGCACACATTCCGGCGTAGAAAAATAAGGCACTGGGCACCTGTAGCATACCTGTGCATTCTAGAATTGTGTCGGGCCGCCACCATGGGACTTGATACACCCCATGGTGGGACCAGCATAGGTAACTACAACAACGGGGGCCGTAAGACACATGTAACTATGCGAGTAGGAACCGATCATCAGAAATGGATCACTTCACCCTGATTATGGAGTGCCTGTTGGGAACTAGTTTATATGGGTACAGAGATTAACATGGGGTACGATAGTGTATTCGACCCTAGACAACTTAACTTAGTTTATGGTGCTTTCCCATTTCCAGTTTATACTTATCATACCCAGTTCTTTATTCATAGACTGAATAGTCCTAGACTTACTCAGGATTTATGTCTGACTCTACTTTTCTTTCGTCTTCTTTTCTTTCGTCCCCCCCTCCCCCAGGTCCACAGGGAGGGAATACCGCAGCTTGACCAGCTTTCACATCCAGCTCGAAGAGAAAGAATGTATTGCTTGGATCTTTTTCGTTTTGGACTATGGCTTTGGACATCAATTATGGGACTTATGCAGTTTATTTATGTTTTCTTTATGCTTCTTCAAAATAATGTAATCAAGACAGTTATGAAGATGTTATTTTTTTGGAAGAATTGTAAGACAATTATGGCATGGTTTGTGTAACACGTATTTTAATGGAATAAAAGTTGTTGTTGTTTTTCGCTGTTCCAAAATATGTGTTCTTATATCTGTCTTGTATATCTGTGACTTATACTTATAAACCTCCACCAAAATTAGGGCATTCCCTTTGAGAGTGACCCTAACGGAGGTGGGGTGTTTCAATACAGCTAAGGTAATAGCTCAAAAATAATAATAAACCAAGTTGGATCAACTAATCATGAATAAATAGCAAACTCTAACCAGAAACAACTCGGTCTGACCTGAGTATAAATACACGGGGCAATATACATTAAACATATCAGTAATAATAAGATAAACGCAGAGTATTATTATTAAGAGAATAATTACTTAATCTAATAATCCTAAGTAAACTAAAAAAACATGGAAATGATGTCTCATTTCTATTTGAAATGAATAGAATAACTTAGAACAACAGATTTCACAAAAGATAAATTAATGACTTTATACTCAGATTACTTGTGAACACCATGAACATAAACTCGGATATTTCCATCAATATAGACTACCCAAATTCCAAATTGGGGTAATTAAAATTTAGAGCTGTGAGACACAGATCAACATATTAAAATTTTCTATAATAAAAAAGTGTTAGCTTTGAGCTAAACACATATATCATCTTTCAAACCACAAATGGCATTAAACACATATAGAATATTATCATAAAATTCCCTAAATACTGCATAATAAACTCATAAAAGTTTAATTCCATAAAAGTGATTCCAAACCTGAAATTATCAAATTAGCCGTAAGACTAAAATGGAAATTCACTATGATATAACACCGATGATGGATCCAAAATACTACAAACACCAAAACTAAAAAAAGGAACTAAAACTTCAAAAAAACTCACATGCATCATAGATGAGTTCCATCAGGAGCTTATGCCAAGTACTATACACGTATTCAGGCATCTATTACTATGAGCCCCTCGACCGAGTGTATCTTGACCCCTCTGGACAAGAGAGTATGCATATAAGACTCCCTCTGAGTCTAGCTCCCCCGCGGAGCGAGTACCTTCATACAAAAACAAAAAAGAATGTGTCACATACTCCCGAATAGTAATCTAAATAATGAAAACGATACATCTCATATCGTATGTTTTCACTACTCGATATGCTATAAGCTAGCCCACTTCACACTAGAAAACTTCTAATATCTTTGTTCGATGAGACTAAAATTAACTGATATAATTAATCTATGTATCACATACCATGCAATTTATTATACCGTTTAAATCATGTTCTCACTTTATAAAAGGTGAAAAAAATGTGATTTTATATATGAAAAATAAATAGTTTAAAGAAAACGGATTTATAAAATGCTTTAGAAAACAATTGGATTATTTCTTGAAAATAATTATATTTAGAAAATATTATTTTTCTATTGCCTTGAGACAATTTAATTTATAAAACCAAAACCTAGAAAATTTTGTTTTCTCAAAGCACACACACACACACACACACACACACATATATATATATATAGAGAGAGAGAGAGAGAGAGAGTTCCTTTTCGAAACCGTTAGAAAATGTGCACACTGTCACAAAGATCTCATGAAATTCACAAGAAATCAACAATATAAATCAATACAAAATTCTGGATCCAAATTACGGATTTTGTACGCTTTTGGCTTGTCCTGGGATAGGATCAAAGCATCATCATAATCATCACTAAATTCACAACAAAAATCACTAAAACCAAAGGAAATCACCAAAAAATATCTCTGGAGAACAAGGCAACAAAAGAAGTTACTTGCTCAACTTACGGTGCCAATGTCGACATAGGCAAGTCCCTTTGTCAACACAGGCAAGTCTCTTTGTCGACACAGGCCTTACCTATGTCAATACAAGACACAGACTTCTCACTGGCCATTTTGCATGTGACAAAGTCATGTTTAGGCGGTCATTTGGCCATGTTACTGGGGTTATTTCTCAATCAAACTTTCCAGATTCAAAGTTTAGAACTTCAACAGTACACAAAAGAAGCAATATCATAATTCGAACAAGATATGAGAGACTTATAAAATCTCAAAGTTAGATATAAACAAGATGGATTTCTGAGAATAATTTTCTCATGCACTTAGATACAGAGAGCAACAATTAGATCCCAAACAACACAAATTCAACAACCAAGCATAGAAAAATGGTTTAAGCCAGAGAGAGTGAGTGTAACAAATCATCTTGATCGATTTTAGATGATTTTAGCTTGGTTTGGCATCAAGGAAGTAGCTTTAGGCATCAACTGCCCTTAGAAGGAAGAACTACTGCCATGCAAATTCAATTCCTTATTGTAACTTTCCTTCCTCTTAATTCTCCGAATTTGATGAGTTAGCTCCCCAATTTGAAGTTTTGTTTTAGGTAGAAAGGGTATAAATTATCTTGCTTTCTAGATTTTTTTGAGATAGGTCATGATTTTCTCTTCCTTTTTTCTTTTCTACCATAAAGGTTAGAAGAGGAAGAAAATATATTTATGGAAGAAAGAAATGTAGTGGAGAGTTATTTCTAGATTCTCCCTTTCTTAATCCACAAGATTAATAGGCCTCATTAGGCCTAATTATGGAATTAGTAGATAATTTAAGGTTATGATAAGTAAGTAGCTAATTTGAAATAGTATTAACACATCATTAACCTATTTAAACAACATATGCACTCAAACTATGTTGTGCTTTCTTCATAGAACATGAAGACATATTTTTAAACATTTTAAACACTTAAATCATTATTTTTAATTCAACACTTACTAAAATTTCACATCTTTTACAAAACATACATTTTCCGCTTAAATATTAAAACTTGCATTTTCTTGTGCTTTATTCCACACAAATTTCATTTTCTCATTCAAATAAACATCAATCTCTATAAGTAATATTTCAGTACACTAAACATTGGTTTGTAATCAATATTACACTCTTATAATTTTGTTTACAATGTATTTAATTTTAATGATACATTTTACAATGAAATCCACTATTCACAAATATAAATGTCATTAACAAAATTCACTTTCAACAATCATCCATAAAAAATTATTTCACGCAAACACAATTCAAATTTTATACCATTCCTCTATAAATTCATTTTACCATTTCAAAACATGATTTTAAATAAAACTTTTATTTTATAAAGCTTACATTTTTCAAATGCATATTCACATTTTATTAATTACCCAGATAAAACAACTTAACGTTTCATATTGAAAATATATTTTCACACAAATATTGATTACTAATAAATAATTTATATTTTCAATATTTTTTTAACCATCAAAATATATTTACAAACACGGATTGAAATAAAATTTTCCCAGTATACAAAATGGATTTAATTAATTCTAATGTACAAAATTTCTCACAGTTCACAAATTTTTTATTTCTCATCTTAAATTATTATACGAGTTAGGTTCATGAACTCGTATTTTATACCTTTTTGTTATAAAATCTCAAACATGTTATAATCTGTTAACCCCAAAAACCCAGTTTGTTACACCCCCATAAACAAATTGTGTCCTCATAGTTTACTTAGGTTGAATTATTTAAGTTTCCATCCTAATAATACATCTCAAAACAAATCCCTTAGAATTGTTTTACTTTAAGTATCTAAACACATTGTGTTTGAAATTTTTTGTAATTTTCTCCCAATCTTATATAAAATACAATACTAAATTCCAATCTTCAATCACTCAATTTACAATAGGTGTTAATTCTCATTCTAAATAATATACACATAAGGTTTAAATTATTATAACTTATCTTTCACAAGGCATATCTTTACAATACACTCACATTTCTCTAATTTCCAACCAATAATTGACGCTACCTCACTATTAAAGTTGTTTTAATTTCCCAACAGTGGTTGGTTCTTTTATTATAATATCAGACAACCCCACCATTTATCGTTTATTATCACTAACTTAATGGTTGTAATCGCGCTTTAAATCCAATTATAAGTGTGTATTTCAAAAATATTAATTATGTTCAAAATAGTTACTCAATTAAAGCAACTTTCTATACTAAAAACACTTTATATTATTTCATGTAATTCTTCTCAAAACATAAATTTCACTATCTTATTGATTCATTTTGAATACTATTAAACCACCAAATTCATAACTTTCCTCACTATTTTACTTCATAATCGATATAATATCGTTATTGCCTCGGCAACTCCACTACAATTCTCATCTCACATAATGGTTTAACGCAATTCTCACATGAATATTTTACATTTCTCTTTCCCAAAATTTAATTTATTACTCAAAATAATATGTTTGATCAACTCGTATAACTGCTTAAGAAATTCTTATCGATATCGTTAGTCAGACGTACCGACCAAAACTCTTAAAATGCCCAATGAACAATTTAAAACAAAAGATAATCATAGATTTTGGTTTACTCAAGGTTGTATTTACCTTAGATAAATACATCTCACTAGTAAGTTTCATTAATCAATCATTGATTTAAATTCACTCCTCAGTTGAATCTTAATAAAAATTTAATCATTTATTTAGAATCCCTTGTCTCACTAATAAATTTATTACATCTAGCATAGATAAAACAATTCACTTGCTTCCATTGCGCAAATAAGATTAATCTCAAATCTTTCCTCTTTTATCTCAATATGGATTTCACTTTTATTATCTTAGATTTAATTTATTTACTCATACAATTCATTCCATTTAATTCAATAATCATAGACATAAGAGGGTAGGGTTTGAATTAAAATTTTAAACTTAAGATAAAACGTCGAACGGATTTAAGAGGACGGAGATTCCTACCAAGATAAACTACAGATGATGGAATACAAGTCGTGGAATACTACGGAATGAAATACATTTATAGACATATTATGAATGCTAGGATTCCACAAGGCTTTGATGACATGCGACATGGGTTAATAATAACAATAGAAATGATAAAAGTGGGCATAAGTGTTATCCTTCCATGTTGTAACACATGTACTATTCCGATTAAGTTCTGTATCTATCATACCTTGTTTTAAAATTTTCTCTAATACCATGTTCTAATGCCCTACCCCGAGCCCACCCTAATAAGAGCATTAAAGGGTAACGCTGTCTATTAAAGCAGAGAATAGGACTGCATATGAGTGACATATGTAGTCTTGCATTTAACGAGTATCGAATACGTCGATTAGATGTATAAATTTGTCTTTTTTACCTCAAGTGGTCCCATTGACTCAATTCATCTAATATAACACTACGATGTTTAAGGACTATATTTAGAACAAATTATAGATATCATAGTAATAGATCACAAAATAAAATACATATAGATACAACCACAGAATACAACAAATACATGGGTTATACACTCTAATGGTTACGTTTGAACAAATTAAACTATATGAAATTGACATTTATTTAAATTGATTGAAATTTCATTTCAATCAATTCATTAAACAAATTAAGTTACTATTTAATTTAAATGTGATTTAGAAAATGATGAAATACACAAATGACACAAATACACGACTACACAACTAAGGAGAAAGATTGACTAAGTTAGATTAGCTAACCATGAATCAACAATTAAATCTAACCTGAAACAACTCAGTCTGATCTAATTATAAATACATGGGTCAGTCTAGCTTAAGCATATCAGTAATAATAAGATAAACATAGAATACTGTTATTAAGAGAACAATTCCTTTTCGTAAGAGAAGGAATCTCATAATCCCATGTAAACTCAAAAAACATAGAAATGATGGCTCCTTTCTATTATAAAGGAATAAAATAACTCAAAACAACGGATTTCACAAAAGATAAATTAAAATAATTTATACTGGATTACTCATGATACCATGAATATAGACACGGATATTTCCATCGATATAGGTTACCAAATTCCAAATTGGAGTAAGTAAAATTTAGAGCCGTAGACACTGAATCAACATTAGAAAATTACTACAATCAAAGAGTGTTAGCTTTGAGCTAAACTCATGTATCATCTTTTAAATCGCAAAAAGAACCAAAACAAATACACCAAATTATCATCAAAATGCTCAAAATACTACATAATAAATACATAAGGGTTAAATTCCATAAAAGTGATCACAAATCTTGTAACACCCCGTAATTTTAAGGGACATTAGAAGGATAAACTAAAGATATTTAATTAAATATTGGAAATTAAGTAAAACGGACTGTACTATTGTGTTTGTCTTGGAATTCTGCTTAAGACAGACTCCGAGTTTGCGTAAAACGGATATCGTGTGAGAAAGATATGACGCTTAAAAGTTTGTATACATATAAGAGAATTATATATATATATCAACTCAGAAAATTCAAATAAAATCAAATGAATTGAGCGGGAGAACCAAGTGGGAATAGGACTCGTTGGGCCTGACCCACACCTGGACTAGGTCGACCTTTAGGTCGACCCAAGGCCACGTAGGTGCCCTATGGGTCGATCCAGGTGAGGATGGGTCGACCCAGCGGGGATCTGGGTGAATTCTCTTTTCTGAACGTGGACTGATTTGTTGTTTGGATTCATTGACGGTAGGCTATGTATAGGACAACATTTCTATTGTTTTTATACATCAAAAACATTGGAGATAACGAGATGCTGCCTTAGCTTGGATTAAATCAAATTATTTTCTTCAACAATAGCCTATACGCATACAAGAATTTCTTCTACAACTTCAGCATATTATACTCTGTACTTTAGATCCAACCTCCGCGAGTTCATGTTAGCTTTATATATAAACATTTAACAAGTAATCTAGACATGTTTATAAATCTGGATCTAAAACCTATGCCTGTTAAGAATCTGGTTCATGCCTAAACAGTTCTGTTATTACATGTATTCTTCTGTACACCCGAGCTGCTATTCAGTTCTTAAATACCTATTTATGATATGCCAATTTTTGCTATCATATGCCCGTCTCTGTTATCATATGCTTATATTATTTTTATATGCCTATTTTGTTCTTTACTCTCTCATTCATTCCCTTTTTATTTTTATAGCATAGGCTACCTTCGAGCCTAGGCCAATATCTCTGAAACATGCATATGAATGAAATTGGGGTAATTTGGGAATGATTGGGAATGATAATTTGGGGGCATAACTTGTACTATGAATCATGACTGGAATTTGGGGACATTATCTATATTGTAAAGTATGACTAAAATTTGGGGCACGTCTTATACTGTGAATTATGACATGGTGTTTGGGGCATATAAATCATTAGGGTTAATTTAAGATTAAGCGAAACATGTTAATAGAACGGTAATGAACCTATGAAACCCGTTTAATCTGTTAGGGTTATATAAACCTGTTTAACCTGTTAGGGTTATGTTAACCTGTGGGGATTAAGTAAGCATGTTGGAACTGTGGGGTTAAGTAAGTCCATTAAATCTGAGGGGGTTATACGAACCCGTTAAACTTAACCTATTTTAACTGTTGGAGTTAAGCGGGCTTGTTAATATGTTAGGCATAATGTGACGATCCCAAAACCCCGTGACACGGTGTTAAGGATAATCATTGGAATATAACACATTAATCATCATTAGCAGGTCACAGATAATAGCATAAACAGAAAATAGAATAATTTACACACATATGACAGCGGAATCATATAGATAACATCACATCAGAGAAGCACAGTACAGGATACAACTTAGTGCATAATGATACATAATCAGTCACCATCGCCTGAGGTGGAATCATACATAAAGAGTACACAAAAGGAATATCAGTCTACATCGCCAGTGGCGGAATCATAATATAGATACAATAATGGCGGAGAAAATCCAAGTCAGCACGGTGTAGTCAAGCCTCGCCATGAGCTAAAAGGTGCATCAGAAACCTGTAACTAGGCTGCCCGTGTGAAAATAAGGGCACCCGAGTTTGCAAGGTGAAACAAACAACGAGTCAGTCATGGGACTGGTATGAGAAATCCATTCAACTTATTAACAACAATAATAAGGCAAATCAAAGGACCACGCCACTTTCGCGGAACGGGTTTACTCCAATGAGTGCTAGTGCATGAAATAAAGTAAATGATTAAATCAACGCAATGCTTTTTATAAAATGAAGCCATTATAAGACTCAGGTCCCATCACACAATGCAACGCAAGCCGGAGGATAGAGTTTTCCCTTATAATGGCCAAAAATGCTTCATACGAATAAACAAAGGTGTTTGATATTATTACTAGTGCATATATGTTTCAAAAGCATATTCAATCATAAATATCAATCCTAGGCGGCATAGCTACCATCTACTATGTCGGCGTACTAGTAATACAATCACAACCGCACATATCGTATTGGAAATTGGATTCCTTCATGAGTCGAGGCAAGGGGCAAGCTCCTCTCCGATTCGAGACACTCTAGCAAATGTCCCAGGACCCCACTATGATCCTTGGATCTTCAGGGCCGGTCCTCTCTTACTTTTGAGGATTGGCAATTCCTGAACACACGTTTCCCGGTCCTTACAGACCTATAATCGAGGCGCCTCGCATTCCAACAACCACACAGGTGAAAAGTATATATAATGTCAGGGCTGGTAGGTCACTGACACCACCTTAGCTAGAAAGAAACGTCGTGCTCTCCCTGCAGTCACTCTCCCGTTTTTGACTCATACCGAGGTGTGAGGCTCGCGAATTCACGTTATACACAAAGCTAGTCACACAGACCATGCTTTGATCATCAACCACAAGACTTTGCTTTGCAACAGAAGCCTTGATCATATGCCACTTAGGCGTGCCACACAGGCAATCCACTCCATGCGACTGATTTCTGTCAATACATAACCTCTAAGCTCGTACGTCTCAGAGAAGGGCGTTAAGCAAGAGAATAAATTCTCCGTCGCCAAACAGATATATATTTAACAGAGATCAATCAACACAGAACAAAATCCAATGTCAGACACACAGTCCATTTACAAGTCCGTTCTGGGTCTGAACGAAACCGGAGGCACCAATTCCTCGCATATCCGTACAATCAACAATATGTTTAGACGGCTACTACTTCAATTCCTTCATGGTAGCTACTCCAATCACGAGCATCAGTAGCGCCCATCCATCCAACGTGGAGATCGTCGGTCTTCAGTCGTCTTCGACTCTTCGACTTCTCAACGACGATCGATTATTTGAAATGAGATAAACTCGGCCTTTTCAAATAACCCACGTATATTTAGATTTTCAAACCAATTAATCATAGGGTTGAACTATTCAACATTCACATTTCAGTTATTTAGTTATAATTTTCACGTCAAATACATTCAACCATCACATATCAAGCAAACACAACAAAATTGGTTTATTTTCACTCTATATCGTCTATCGCACTTAATAACGATATATCGCCAATTTTATTTAATTTAAAACGGCCATATTTAATTAAACGACGTTTCAGGTCGTGTCGACGCACTGGCGCTGCTTTCCACTAATTTTGTTTTACACATATAGGAAAATCTAACCGTTGGATCTTCACAAATTTTACATCATTAGGAAGGTCTTTTCAAAACGAACCCAACGGTTCCAGTTTTGGGAAAATCCGACGGTCGGATCTTCCACACTAACCATTTGAAGTTACGATTTCAATTTACGAACTGCAGCGTCGTTATTCGATTTAATTTAATTATATTTATATATATATATAAATATAATCGTTTCTGGCGCTGTTTTTCACTAATTTTGAATTAAACATTCCAGACAATCCAACCGTCGGATCTTCACAAAGTTGGTGCCGTTGGAAAGATATTTCCAAGGCGAACCCAACGGTTGAGGTTTCGGGAAAATCCAATGGTCGGATCTTCCGCACTAGTCATTTGAAATCACGGTTTCAAAATATGAACTGCACGGCCACGTTTCGTTTTAATTATATTTATATATTTATATAAATATAGTTCATTCAATAATTTCTATATCGTTTTCACTTCAAATATTTTTCTAACACCCTAAAATTTTGGAAAATTTCGCCATAACCTCCCCTGTACCGGGGGCATCGGGAAATCGCAAATAGCGTTCCCGGTCCTTCTAATCTCAAAAAGAAAAAGAAAAAGCCAAGCGGCTAGCCAATAGGCTCATAAAATCATCACCCAAACAAAACAGTAAATGTGTACCTATTTGTTGGGCACAAAATTTTATTCCTCTTCTCTAGCCCCTTTTTCTTTAACCTGTTCAATAGATATGCATGCACATATATACAATTTCTAACATTTATCATTTTCTATTCAACTTCATATTTGATTTGCTTTGGTCTAAAAACACCACTCATTCTAATATCGCATGCATAGGCTAAAATCATATCATTAGCTAGTTAATGTATATTTCAACTCATGCACGTTTATTCGAACCAGTGGCTATTTTTAACACTTCACATTTCAAAGATGATAATTTTGGCGAACTAAAGTAGATTTCAACACATGACTATTTTATTTAGTTCCTGTGCATGTTAAAAATAATATTTCTATCACAAATATTTGTTTCAACGTCTGCATATCTTTAGCATATCACACATATGATAAAAATGATATTTTTATCATTTAAAATATTTATTCAACCAATGTATGGTTTCAACACTTCATAGTTTCAATAAAAATGTAATTTTTATCGTTCAATCTTTTTATTCAACACATGCACCTTTCCACTACACACATTTCTCAACAAATGAGTATTTCCACACATGGACAATTTATTTATGTTGTTCATATTAGAAAGATGGGATTTTTATGATTGAAATTATTTATATAAGGTGAATATTTTTCATGTTTCATATATATATAAAAATGTGATTTTTATTGTTTATACACTTCATTCATTCACAAATGAATTTTATTTTCACACAACACTTTTCAACACATGAATATTTCCACACATGGACATAGTTTCAATATATGGCTTTAATTTCTATGCATGCAAATAATTTCAACATATGAAAATAATTCTAACACACAAAGATTATTCAAAATTTCGGCAGCATAACGGCAGGGTAGTTAAAACCGGCACCGTCCCTAGTACGGCTCCTCGCTCTACCTTAAAACCTCGCGGTTTTTGACAATGGGGATCATGCATCTAATTCGCACGCAGGCGGCATGTTTATATTTATTTCATTTCCACAAACTAATCCTATGTGGTTTCAACCAAATATTTTCCAATCACAAACGGGTATTTTTCAACCACAATCAATTCAATATCCACCACAAACAATCCCAAACAACAATTTGCCGTCAACCAATTTTCACAACAATTTCAACCAATAAATATCGTCCATGGTTTGTGGACGAGGGGGCGTATATATATATATATATATATATATTTATATATAGCAATTCACTTTTATTTCCACACACATATATATATATATATAAAAAGAAATTGAAGAGTGAGAAATTCTCACCAATAGCTATCCAATAACACGACTCTTCCTTTATGGAAATCTTCGCCTATTTCGTCTTCTTGTCGCTTTCGTTTCCCGTATTCTCTACATAGGTAAAAATCGAATTTTTACTATGTTATTCAATATATAAAGATCATATTTTAAAAACAAAGATTATATTTTTAATATTCCTATGATGTAAAAATTATATTTTTATTGCTTTAAAAATATAAGAATCATATCTTACTTCTTCTACTTAACAAAAATTCCGTCTTTTCTCTTTTTAAAAATATGATCTTTATTTTTGCAAGTTCAAATCTTTTTCTTTTAAAAGATTAAACCTTTTTCTATTTCAAAATTTAAACCTTTTTTTTTCTATTTTAAACCTTAAAATAAAATCAGTTTTTATTTCTTTTTAAAAATCAGTTTTTAAAATTCTTTTCAAATCAGTTTTAAAATTCTTTTTAAATCAGTTTTAAAATTCTTTAAATCAGTTTATAATTCCTAAAAAAATCAGTTTATAATTCCTAAAAAAATCAGTTTATAATTCCTAAAAAAAATCAGTTTATAATTCCTAAAAAAATCAGTTTATAAACTTCTTAAAAAAATCAGTTTTTAAAACTTAAAAAAAAACAGTTTTTAAAACTTAAAAAAAACAGTTTTAGCAGAACAAAAATAAAAATAAAAATGAAATTACCTAATCACTCACCGTGGTATGCGCAGGGGAGGAGGGAAGAAGAAGGAGGCGTCGGCGGCTCGTTGGTGGCGTTCGGAGGTGTCGCGTCTAGGTCAGGGGGGGCTGCTTCGATTCAACGTCGCGATGATGTTCGTCGGTGAAGGCGGGGTCTTCGGGGTGAGGCGGCGGCTTCGAGGTAGTGGCGGCGATATCTGGAGGGAGGAGGAGGCTGTTCGGTGGTGTCGGCGGCTTGGAGGTTAGGTTTTCTCTTTTTTTTTTTTTTTTCGTTTTCTGATTTATCAATCGGGGGGGGGGGGGGCAATGAAGAAGGAAAAAAGGGGGGAGAAATTAAAATAATATATTTTTTTCCTTTTATTATTTAATTATTTAATTTTTGTAAAAAGGTTGACTTTTACATACGACCTCGAAACGAGGCCCACCTCCTGTCGTCCATAGCGTTTTACCCCCATTCCGACCACAATGGGATATGTATCGTAAGCTGGTTTGATCGTTACAATCAGTTTCCGTTGAAATTTACATTTAAATCCTTATATTGAATTTTAAACGTACATTTCAAATTACCGGGGTCACATACTAACTAGAAAAATTCCAGAAAAATATTTTCTAGTTTCGTATTGACGATACGGTCCTAACAAAACTAGTTTCGTCGAATTCTGAGACCGTTTGAAAAATGGCCAATTTCCTGTCGATTAAATTCAATAGAAACTGGTCAAACGCGTTTTCTTTTGCCACGCTCACACATTGATTCGAAAAATTATGAAATTTGAAACCTAGCAATAGTTTGACATCCCGGACCCGACAAAAGTGGTTTCGTCGAATTCCGAGGCCGTTTGCAAAATATCAATTTTCCAGACCTATATATTCTATATACCGACTCTTCTGAAAATTCATTCGGCCACAACTTTTGATTCTCGTTATGAAACTTCGATTTTTCAGATTCGTTAGAAAGGTATTGACTAACAGATTTAAATATTTTTGGTCTCACTAAGATCCGTTATATTTTCCACCCTGCACAGTCGGTCAAAGTTCGGATTCAAATTTTCAAACTGACTTACTATTTCTAATTCACTAATTTATTGAAATATTCTATTTCAATGGTTCAAATTGCTTTGAAATAATCAATTTAAAAATTTTAAATTGGCTCGTATTTTCCGGGTTATTACAATCTCCCCTACTTAAAACTTTTCGTCCTCGAAAAGGAAACAACAATAAAGTAGGAAATAAAATGTAAATGCAAAGTATGGTAAAGGTACCTTGCACCGGAGTTAGTCAGAGATATCCACTCTGCATTTGGGGTAAGCTTGCTTAATGCTTTCCTCAGTTTCCCAAGTACAGTCTCTAGGATCACTGCTCCACTGCACTTTAACTAAATGAACCTTTTTGCTTCTGAGTTCTCTAGTCTCTTTGCCAACAATTTTTAATGACTCTCTTCTGAGTGCTAATTCTGGAGTTATCTCCACATCCTGTTGCGCTGCTTCTTCTACAACAAGATCCGGATCATGCACATGTCTCCTAAGTTGAGATACGTGAAATACATTGTGCACTCCAGGCAACCAATCTGGCAATTGAACCCTATAAGCAAGAGTTCCAATTCGCTCAAGTATAGGAAAGGGACCAATAAATCTCGGTGCCAACTTCCCAGTCTTTCCAAATCTGATTACCCCTCTCATCGGAGAAACCTTTAAATAAACACGTTCACCAACAGCAAATGTCAAATCTCTCCTTCTAGAGTCTGCGTAACTTTTCTGTCGGCTTTGGGCGGTTTTCAATCGCTTCTTGATGAAGTCCACTTTATCAGATGCTTCCCTAATCATATCGGGTCCTAGTACAAGTCTGTTGCCAGGTTCTACCCAACATGCAGGAGATCTGCAGGGTCTGCCATATAATGCTTCAAATGGTGACATCCTCAGACTTGCTTGATAGCTATTGTTATATGAGAATTCTGCCAAATGCAAATGATCTTCCCATGACCCACCAAAATCGATTATACAAGCCCGCAATAAATCTTCTAGAATTCTATTCACCCGCTCAGTTTGGCCATCTGTTTGGGGGTGATAAGCGGTGCTCATATTCAGTTTTGTCCCCAATTCAGTCTGGAAAGCCTCCCGGAATTTGCTAGTAAATAGGGGATCTCTATCACTGACTATGCTGATGGGAATTCCATGCAGCTTAACAATTTCTTTGAAATATATCTGTGCTAGACTTTGGGCAGTTCGATTGGACCTGACAGGTATAAAATGGGCAGTCTTCGTGAAGCGATCTACGATTACCCAAATACTGCCATTACCTTTCTTGGTTCGCGGCAAACCATCTATGAAATCCATGGAAATCTGTTCCCATTTCCAGCCTGGGACTTCCAACGGTTGCAACAGTCCAGCTAGCTTCTGTTGGTCACTCTTGACCAATTGACAAGTAGGGCATCTGCTAACATACAAAGAAATATCTCTTTTCATTGCCTTCCACCAGAAAGTGCGTTTGATATCGTTGTACATTTTACTCACCCCAGGATGGATGCAAAATTTGGATTTATGGCATTCATCTAGCACTTCTCTTCGAAGGCCTGGAATATTTGGGATGCAAATTCTGTTATTTAACCTGAGAACCCCCTTATTGTCAATACGGAAACTCGTGGTTTCCCCTTCCTTGACTCTCTTACTGATTCTCTGAATGAATTCATCTTCTTTCTGAAGGGCTGAAATCCTATCAATCAATCCAGGTGTAATTATAAGATGGGCAACGATTGCAGTCTTCCTACTAAGTGCATCCGCTACCACGTTAGCTTTCCCCGGCGTATACAGGATATCAAGATCATACGCTGCAAGAAATTCTAGCCAACGCTGCTGTCTCAGATTCAGATCTTTCTAGGTGTATAAATACTTCAATGATTGATGATCTGTGTACAGTATAAACTTCTCGCCCAATAAGTAATGCCTCCAGATTTTCAAGGCAAATACGATGGCTAGCAACTCAAGATCATGAGTCACATAATTCTTCTCATGCGGTTTCAATTGGCGGCTTGCATAAGCGACTACTTGGCCTCTCTGCATTAACACTGCACCAAGACCTCTAATAGAAGCATCTGTCCAAACCGTTAAATCTTGATTGCCATCAATAATAGTTAACACTGGAGCGGTGGTCAGCTTCGATTTCAATTCCTGGAAAGCTTCTTCACAGTCGGAAGTCCACTTAAACTTCTCATGTTTCTTTGTGAGCTTCGTTAACGGACCGGATATCTTCGAAAAATCCTTAACGAACTTTCGATAATAACTAGCCAATCCCATAAAACTTCTAACTTCTGTGGGAGTAGTGGGTTGTTTCCAGTCTTGAATCGCTGTTATCTTGCTTGGGTCAACAGAAATTCCTTTCTCTGACACGACATGGCCGAGAAATTTAACTTCTTCTTGCCAGAAGACACATTTAGAGAATTTGGCTTTGAAGACGTTCTTCCTTAGAATCTCCAATACTTGTTCTAAGTGTTTTTCATGCTCGGGTTTTGATTTGGAGTAGATTAAAATATCATCGATGAATACGAGGACAAATTTATTCAGAACTCCCCTGAACACTCTATTCATTAGATCGACAAAGTATGCTGGAGCGTTGCATAGGCCAAACGGCATTACTAACCATTCATAAAATATGTCTGGACCTCTGAAAGCGGTCAAAGGAACACACTCTTCTGCTATTCTCAATTGATGAAAACCTGTAGCTAGGTCCATTCGGGAAAATACTTTCGCCCCATTCAATTGGTCTAGCAAATCATCAATGCGGGGTAATGGATATTTGTTTTTAAGCGTCTGTTTGTTGAGGTCTCGGTAATCAACACATAATCTAAGAGTACCGTCTGACTTCGGGACAAACACGACAGCTGCACCCCAATTAGAAAAACTCGGTCTGATTAGACCTTTCCACAACAGTTGACGAGTTTGATCGCCTAATTCTTCTTTTTCTTTCGGAGTCATTCTACGAATTGGCTATACCACGGGTCTGGCATTAGGAATTAGATCGATTCGGAATTCTATTTCTCTTTGCGGAGGTAAGTTTTCAACTTCTTCAAACACATCCGCATAGTTGCTAACAATCGGAATCTTTTCTATGGAAGTGGGGATAAGTTCTAATGCTGACCAAAATTCTTCTCTATTCGGATTCGAACCATGACAGGGAACCGTAATATATCCAAGCTTCGTTCGAATTTTAACGATCCTTTCCGCACAATTCACTTCGGCTTCATATTTCGTTAACCAATCCAGCCCGAGAATAATATCGAATTCGGGAAAATCCATAACGATTAAATCAAAAGAAAATTTGTAGGAAGAATAAGAGATCGGCACTCTACAATATGAACCGAGAGTAATAGGACCCCCTATCGGGTTATGAACTTCAACCGATTCTTTAAGCTTTCGCTGTTTTAACTTTAGTTTGTGCACTGTGTTTTTAGCAATAAAACTACGGGATGCACCTGTGTCAAATAATATAGAAACAGGAATATTTTTAATTGTAAGGGTACCTCCCAAAACATCGGGTTTACCTGCTCCATCGGAAGCAGCTGGCGGGCTAGACCCGTCATAGACATGAGCTACAGTAGCTTTCTTCAGCAAAGGACAGTCTCTGACCAGATGGTCGGTCTTGTGACAATTGAAGCACGAGCGAGGGTTCTGAGAGCCTTGGCTCGAGCCTTGAGAGTTTGTTTTCTGTCTCTTTGGAGCTGTGCAGACGTTTGAGTAGTGCCCCGGCTTACCACAGTTAAAGCAACTTCCTCTTGGCGGCTTGCCAGTCTGAGGCTTTGAAGATGCTGCTTGGCTTGACTCGCCTTGATTTACAGTAGGCTTGCGCTTGTTTCCTGCTTGACTTCTAGCGCGATCCTGATCCAGATGCCTTTGATCAAGGTCTTCATAGTTGCATGTCATCTCCACTAGCTCGTTGAAATCCAGCTTGACATGGGCCATGGCTCTATCATGATATTGACGTCTTAGTCCAAAGATAAATCTCTTATTTTTGGATTTCGCGGTAGCAACAAGTTCTGGAGCATAGGGCGACAACATTGTGAATTTGTTCAGATAATCTTGCACGGAAAGATCCCCTTGCTGGAGATTGGCGAAGTCATCGTGCATTCTTTCTAGAGCTTGTTCTGGGACATATTTCTCCTTGAAGAGTTCTTTGAATCCATCCCATGTTCTTCCAGCTTCTCTATTCCCGGCGGTAAGAGATTCCCACCATAATTCGGCTTGTTCCTGCATAAGCCAGGCGCCCATAATAGCTTTGTCTTCGTTTCCTAGCCTTAGGCCTTCAAGAATTTTCTCGCATGTTTTGAGCCATGCAAGGGCCTCTATTACGGTGCCAGTCCCCGAGAAGGTTTTGCCTGCTAAGTTCTTATACCTCTTAGCTACACGGTCGAGCTCGAAGTATTGAGCTGCCGGAGGTTGTATCAAAGGTCCTTCTTGAGCTGGGATTTCTCCCCTTCCTCGGCCTCGGCCGGCACGGCCTCCTCTAGCAGCGGCTCCTCTGGTAGCCATTTGTCAAATTCTGTATAAGTAACGAAAAAGTCAGTTAACAGAAATGATAGTCTATTGCATAGTTAAGCAGAAATTCCTACGGAAAGATAACGATGGACTGATCAATTGTTTTTGCTATTCTGCTCAGCTCATTCTAGGACTTTACTAGTCCTATCTCTAATGAGCGACTCGCCTTAGAATACTACTGATTCTATCTTGACGAAGTGTTTAATGTGTTAGACTCCAGAACTAAGGTTAACCAAAGCTCTGATACCAGCTGTGACGATCCCAAAACCCCGTGACACGGTGTTAAGGATAATCATTGGAATATAACACATTAATCATCATTAGCAGGTCACAGATAATAACATAAACAGAAAATAGAATAATTTACACACATATGACAGCGGAATCATATAGATAACATCACATCAGAGAAGCACAGTACAGGATACAACTTAGTGCATAATGATACATAATCAGTCACCATCGCCTGAGGCGGAATCATACATAAAGAGTACACAAAAGGAATATCAGTCTACATCGCCAGTGGCGGAATCATAATATAGATACAATAATGGCGGAGAAAATCCAAGTCAGCACGGTGTAGTCAAGCCTCGCCATGAGCCAAAAGGTGCATCAGAAACCTGTAACTAGGCTGCCCGTGTGAAAATAAGGGCACCCGAGTTTGCAAGGTGAAACAAACTACGAGTCAGTCATGGGACTGGTATGAGAAATCCATTCAACTTATTAACAACAATAAGGCAAATCAAAGGACCACGCCACTTTCGCGGAACAGGTTTACTCCAATGAGTGCTAGTGCATTAAATAAAGTAAATGATTAAATCAACGCAATGCTTTTTATAAAATGAAGCCATTATAAGACTCAGGTCCCATCACACAATGCAACGCAAGCCGGAGGATAGAGTTTTCCCTTATAATGGCCAAAAATGCTTCATACAAATAAACAAAGGTGTTTGATATTATTACTAGTGCATATATGTTTCAAAAGCATATTCAATCATAAATATCAATCCTAGGCGGCATAGCTACCATCTACTATGTCGCCGTACTAGTAATACAATCACAACCGCACATATCGTATTGAAAATTGGATTCCTTCATGAGTCGAGGCAAGGGGCAAGCTCCTCTCCGATTCGAGACACTCTAGCAAATGTCCCAGGACCCCACTATGATCCTTGGATCTTCAGGGCCGGTCCTCTCTTACTTTTGAGGATTGGCAATTCCTGAACACACGTTTCCCGGTCCTTACAGACCTATAATCGAGGCGCCTCGCATTCCAACAACCACACAGGTGAAAAGTATATATAATGTCAGGGCTGGTAGGTCACTGACACCACCTTAGCTAGAAAGAAACGTCGTGCTCTCCCTGCAGTCACTCTCCCGTTTTTGACTCATACCGAGGTGTGAGGCTCGCGAATTCACGTTATACACAAAGCTAGTCACACAGACCATGCTTTGATCATCAACCACAAGACTTTTCTTTGCAACAGAAGCCTTGATCATATGCCACTTAGGCGTGCCACACAGGCAATCCACTCCATGCGACTGATTTCTGTCAATACATAACCTCTAAGCTCGTACGTCTCAGAGAAGGGCGTTAAGCAAGAGAATAAATTCTCCGCCGCCAAACAGATATATATTTAACAGAGATCAATCAACACAGAACAGAATCCAATGTCAGACACACAGTCCATTTACAAGTCCGTTCTGGGTCTGAACGAAACCGGAGGCACCAATTCCTCGCATATCCGTACAATCAACAATATGTTTGGACGGCTACTACTTCAATTCCTTCATGGTAGCTACTCCAATCACGAGCATCAGTAGCGCCCATCCATCCAACGTGGAGATCGTCGGTCTTCAGTCATCTTCGACTCTTCGACTTCTCAACGCTGATCGATTATTTGAAATGAGATAAACTCGGCATTTTCAAATAACCCACGTATATTTAGATTTTCAAACCAATTAATCATAGGGTTGAACTATTCAACATTCACATTTCAGTTATTTAGTTATAATTTTCACGTCAAATACATTCAACCATCACATATCAAGCAAACACAACAAAATTGGTTTATTTTCACTCTATATCGTCTATCGCACTTAATAACGATATATCGCCAATTTTATTTAATTTAAAACGGCCATATTTAATTAAACGACGTTTCAGGTCGTGTCGACGCACTGGCGCTGCTTTCCACTAATTTTGTTTTACACATATAGGAAAATCTAACCGTTGGATCTTCACAAATTTTACATCATTAGGAAGGTCTTTTCAAAACGAACCCAACGGTTCCAGTTTTGGGAAAATCCGACGGTCAGATCTTCCACACTAACCATTTGAAGTTACGATTTCAATTTACGAACTGCAGCGTCGTTATTCGATTTAATTTAATTATATATATATATATATAAATATAATCGTTTCTGGCGCTGTTTTTCACTAATTTTGAATTAAACATTCCAGACAATCCAACCGTCGGATCTTCACAAAGTTGGTGCCGTTGGAAAGATATTTCCAAGGCGAACCCAACGGTTGAGGTTTCGGGAAAATCCAATGGTCGGATCTTCCGCACTAGTCATTTGAAATCACGGTTTCAAAATATGAACTGCACGGCCACATTTCGTTTTAATTATATTTATATTTATATATTTATATAAATATAGTTCATTCAATAATTTCTATATCGTTTTCACTTCAAATATTTTTCTAACACCCTAAAATTTTGGAAAATTTCGCCATAACCTCCCCTGTACCGGGGGCATCGGGAAATCGCAAATAGCATTCCCGGTCCTTCTAATCTCAAAAAGAAAAAGAAAAAGCCAAGCGGCTAGCCAATAGGCTCATAAAATCATCACCCAAACAAAACAGTAAATGTGTACCTATTTGTTGGGCACAAAATTTTATTCCTCTTCTCTAGCCCCTTTTTCTTTAACCTGTTCAATAGATATGCATGCACATATATACAATTTCTAACATTTATCATTTTCTATTCAACTTCATATTTGATTTGCTTTGGTCTAAAAACACCACTCATTCTAATATCGCATGCATAGGCTAAAATCATATCATTAGCTAGTTAATGTATATTTCAACTCATGCACGTTTATTCGAACCAGTGGCTATTTTTAACACTTCACATTTCAAAGATGATAATTTTGGCGAACTAAAGTAGATTTCAACACATGACTATTTTATTTAGTTCCTGTGCATGTTAAAAATAATATTTCTATCACAAATATTTGTTTCAATGTCTGCATATCTTTAGCATATCACACATATGATAAAAATGATATTTTTATCATTTAAAATATTTATTCAACCAATGTATGGTTTCAACACTTCATAGTTTCAATAAAAATGTAATTTTTATCGTTCAATCTTTTTATTCAACACATGCACCTTTCCACTACACACATTTCTCAACAAATGAGTATTTCCACACATGGACAATTTATTTATGTTGTTCATATTAGAAAGATGGGATTATTATGATTGAAATTATTTATATAAGGCGAATATTTTTCATGTTTCATATATATATAAAAATGTGATTTTTATTGTTTATACACTTCATTCATTCACAAATGAATTTTATTTTCACACAACACTTTTCAACACATGAATATTTCCACACATGGACATAGTTTCAATATATGGCTTTAATTTCTATGCATGCAAATAATTTCAACATATGAAAATAATTCTAACACACAAAGATTATTCAAAATTTCGGCAGCATAACGGCAGGGTAGTTAAAACCGGCACCGTCCCTAGTACGGCTCCTCGCTCTACCTTAAAACCTCGCGGTTTTTGATAATGGGGATCATGCATCTAATTCGCACGCAGGCGGCATGTTTATATTTATTTCATTTCCACAAACTAATCCTATGTGGTTTCAACCAAATATTTTCCAATCACAAACGGGTATTTTTCAACCACAATCAATTCAATATCCACCACAAACAATCCCAAACAACAATTTGCCGTCAACCAATTTTCACAACAATTTCAACCAATAAATATCGTCCATGGTTTGTGGACGAGGGGGCGTATATATATATATATATAAATATTTATATATAGCAATTCACTTTTATTTCCACACACACAGATATATATATATATATAAAGAAATTGAAGAGTGAGAAATTCTCACCAATAGCTATCCAATAACACGACTCTTCCTTTATGGAAATCTTCGCCTATTTCGTCTTCTTGTCGCTTTCGTTTCCCGTATTCTCTACATAGGTAAAAATCGAATTTTTACTATGTTATTCAATATATAAAGATCATATTTTAAAAACAAAGATTATATTTTTAATATTCCTATGATGTAAAAATTATATTTTTATTGCTTTAAAAATATAAGAATCATATCTTACTTCTTCTACTTAACAAAAATTCCGTCTTTTCTCTTTTTAAAAATATGATCTTTATTTTTGCAAGTTCAAATCTTTTCTTTTAAAAGATTAAACCTTTTTCTATTTCAAAATTTAAACCTTTTTTTTTCTATTTTAAACCTTAAAATAAAATCAGTTTTTATTTCTTTTTAAAAATCAGTTTTTAAAATTCTTTTCAAATCAGTTTTAAAATTCTTTTTAAATCAATTTTAAAATTCTTTTTAAATCAGTTTTAAAATTCTTTAAATCAGTTTATAATTCCTAAAAAAAATCAGTTTATAATTCCTAAAAAAATCATTTTATAATTCCTAAAAAAAATCAGTTTATAATTCCTAAAAAAATCAGTTTATAAACTTCTTAAAAAAATCAGTTTTTAAAACTTAAAAAAAAAACAGTTTTTAAAACTTAAAAAAAACAGTTTTAGCAGAACAAAAAAAATAAAAATAAAAATGAAATTACCTAATCACTCACCGTGGTATGCGCAGGGGAGGAGGGAAGAAGAAGGAGGCGCCGGCGGCTCGTTGGTGGCGTTCGGAGGTGTCGCGTCTAGGTCAGGGGGGGGGCTGCTTCGATTCAACGTCGCGATGATGTTCGTCGGTGAAGGCGGGGTCTTCGGGGTGAGGCGGCGGCTTCGAGGTAGTGGCGGCGATATCTGGAGGGAGGAGGAGGCTGTTCGGTGGTGTCGGCGGCTTCGAGGTTAGGTTTTCTCTTTTTTTATTTTTTATTTCGTTTTCTGATTTATCAATCGGGGGGGGGGGGGGCAATGAAGAAGGAAAAAAGGGGGGAATTAAAATAATATATTTTTTTCCTTTTATTATTTAATTATTTAATTTTTGTAAAAAGGTTGACTTTTACATACGACCTCGAAACGAGGCCCACCGCCTGTCGTCCATAGCGTTTTACCCCCATTCCGACCACAATGGGATATGTATCGTAAGCTGGTTTGATCGTTACAATCAGTTTCCATTGAAATTTACATTTAAATCCTTATATTGAATTTTAAACGTACATTTCAAATTACCGGGGTCACATACTAACTAGAAAAATTCCAGAAAAATATTTTCTAGTTTCGTATTGACGATACGGTCCTAACAAAACTAGTTTCGTCGAATTCTGAGACCGTTTGAAAAATGGCCAATTTCCTGTCGATTAAATTCAATAGAAACTGGTCAAACGCGTTTTCTTTTGCCACGCTCACATATTGATTCGAAAAATTATGAAATTTGAAACCTAGCAATAGTTTGACATCCCGGACCCGACAAAAGTAGTTTCGTCGAATTCCGAGGCCGTTTGCAAAATATCAATTTTCCAGACCTATATATTCTATATACCAACTCTTCTGAAAATTCATTCGGCCACAACTTTTGATTCTCGTTATGAAACTTCGATTTTTCAGATTTGTTAGAAAGGTATTGACTAACAGATTTAAATATTTTTGGTCTCACTAAGATCCGTTATATTTTCCACCCTGCACAGTCGGTCAAAGTTCGAATTCAAATTTTCAAACTGACTTACTATTTCTAATTCACTAATTTATTGAAATATTCTATTTCAATGGTTCAAATTGCTTTGAAATAATCAATTTAAAAAATTTTAATTGGCTCGTATTTTCCGGGTTATTACACATAACCTATCAAAATCCTAGTTAGTTGGGGATACAATCCTAAGGGGTGGCTTGTGTCATCTGTTATGTGGGACCCATATCGGTCAGTAACCCATTCTAGTATAAAAGGGGGGGACCCCGCACTAGGTAGGGGTCAGGGAACGCTTACAGAACTCGTTATAAGAGGTTCATTTAGGGAGAGGTGTTCTGATGGTGCGTTCAAACAGAGTCATGTGGGTGCATGGGTCCGGCATGCTTGGGAAAATAAGCCGTCATAACACTTGTAAATAGGTTTGTGTCCTTCTAGTGGTTGCCACTTTAGGAAATAATACAACCTACTATAGGGACGACATGGGGTATTTACGTCGTAGGGAGCCGATCGCTGGGGTAGTAATTAGGGTACATCTACTCCTGTTTAGGTACCTGTTATTTCTATTTGGGGGTAACACCCGTTATTTCTGTTTACGTACCTGTTAATCCTGTGTGGGGTAAAACCCATTACTAGAAGTACACCTAAGTCTACCATTATGTTCTTTTGGGATCATTATATTTCCGTTAAGTAATTGGAAAACACTTAACGGGGCATACTAGTATGGGGGCAGAGAAAAGTATTTGAGAAGCATAATCTACTCTGTTTATTGCTTATTCTGTTCAGCCTGTTCATACCTGTTATATGATCCTGTTATCTCTCATCCAGTTTATATGCCTGTCATGATACTTTTACTTATTTATATGCTAAAAGTCACTAAACTCGCTAGACTTCATGTCTGACCCATTTTGTTTCCTTTTCTCTCTCTTTCTTTCCCCCTCAGGTTCTCTGGGTGGGAACGCTTAGGCTTGATTAAGACTCTTTTCTGCTTGGATTCGGATCTGCTTCGATATATTGCTTTGACTACTTGTCTACTTGTTTATGGCTACTTATGGGGACTATGAATTTTTACTTCTGTACTCTGATGGTTTTTAGCGTGAGGCAGATGTTTTTATTTGATGTATTTTATTCCAGTATTTCAGTCTGATGTTGTAATTGGATTTTAAAACCACGATGTTTTTCTATTGGAAATATAAAGTTTTAAATTTCTGCTGTTATTTTATATAACTGTCTTATGAGATTCTATTCTGTTTACCTATAACGCTTCACGGAACTTAATGCATTTTGGTAAAGAGTGACATTAAAGGACGTAGGGTGTCACATTTGGTATCAAAGCTGAAGGTTACAAGATCGGATAAAAAGGTTATGAAAACTGTTTTCAAATGGTTTCAAAAAGAAAGAATTTTCAAAGAAAAGTCTGTTTTTGAAAAACATATTTTCCAGACCATTTAAAAATCTTTCGATTCTCTATTTGAATCCTTTTTCCTTTTCTTTTCAGCATGTCTGCGGAACCGAATATTCGCGAAGGCGTTCTGATACCGGCTTGATTCCGTAGATATCTTATGGTTACGGAGCCTGACGAAGGCCAAGCAAACGCCCCTCCCGCAGCTTTAGCCACTGTTCCTCCTTCTTCGCGAGCAGATAATTTCTCTGAGATATGCAAGGATTTCTGTGCTATGGGAGGAAAGCCATTCCGAGGAACTAAGAACTTTATGGAAGCACGGAATTGACTAAAAGAGACGGAGAACTTATTTGGGCTTTTCGAGGTTGATGACCACTGAAAGATACAGTTAGCTGCATAGCAGCTTAAGGAAGAGGCTTCATTCTAGTAGGAAGTGACGCAGGCAAGGCGTCCAGGGGAAACATGGGTTGATTTCCGATAGATATTCAAGGTGAAGTTTCTTTCTCAGGCAGAAGAGAGTATGCAAGTGGAGAGGTTTTTGGCACTTAAGCAAGGAAATATGTCTGTCAAAGAGTATGTGAATAAGTTCAATTGGTTAGCAATGTTTGGTTTAGAGCTGGTGAATACTCCGCACAAGAAAGCTATAAGGTTTGCAAGAGGATTGAATCATCCCCAAGCATTGGCATAATCTCAAATTCCAATGGGGGCTACTTTTGAGAGACGGTTGATATGGCATTGATGCACGAATATGGAAAAGAGGAGAAAAGGAGGAGACTGATGAGGCACAAAACAAAAAAGTGTAGCCCAAGAAGGAACAACAAAAGAAGGCCGAAAAGAACGACAAAGCTCAAGGCAAGAAGAAATGTCATGGTTGTGGGAGCTTGGGTCATTTGGTCAAAAATTGCAGAAAAAGGAAGAATGCTTGCTTCCACTGTGGTGAGGTCGGACACTATTCTAGGGAGTGTCTGAAGAAGCAAGGACATAGCCAAAGGGCAGGATCTTCTAGAAGGAAGGTGCATGCTCTCGAGGCCAGCGTACCGTACAGAGGTAGGAAAGTTTCTGTTGAAGGTTTGATTTCTCTTTTCGATCATCTTGTTAGGACTCTTTTTGATTCGGGCGCTTCTCACACTTTTATATCTAATTATGTGGTTGAGTCTCTGCACCTTAGTACTAGTATTGTTTCTGATCCCGTTATTGTCTCAAACTCAATTGGGGGCACGACTCATCTGTCTATGATTTGTCGGGGTTTGAGGACTCTTGAGATTTCCTGTGACCCAAAGGTATATGTTATGCTTAGTTTCCTAGAATCACTTGATGCTCCTATCGGTGATTTGCGACCTGTACCTGTTGTCTGCAAGTATCTCGATGTTTTTGAAGAGGTTAGGGGATAACCTCTGAGGCACAAATTTGATTTTCAGATATACTTGGTGGATAGTGCGAAGCTGGTCGCATTTCCTGTGCACCACATGGATCCTAGGGAAAGGAGGGAGATTAGCAAGCAAG
This sequence comes from Allium sativum, assembly GCA_030737875.1. Classification (NCBI taxonomy): domain Eukaryota; kingdom Viridiplantae; phylum Streptophyta; class Magnoliopsida; order Asparagales; family Amaryllidaceae; genus Allium; species Allium sativum. The sequence continues at coordinate 919,327,024 of CM060922.1, forward strand.
TAGGGGAGCTACTTGAGAAGGGGTTTATTAGGCGAAGCATATCAGAATGGGGTGCTCAGTCATCTTTGCAACTAAGGCGGATGGCTCGCTTCGCTTATGTGTGGATTACAGGGGGTTGAATAAGCACACTAAGAAGAATAGGCACCCACTTCCGAGGATAGATGATCTGTTTGACCAACTTGTTGGTGCATCTGTTATCTCTCAATTAGACTTGGCCATGAGGTTTCATTAGTTGAGGGTAGCCGAGGACAGTATAGATAAGACCGCTTTCAGAACTTTAGATGGTTTCTTTGAGTGGCTAGTCATGCCTCTTAGGTTGATGAATGCACCCGCGTTTTTGTGGATCTGATGAGTAGGATGTTCCAGGAGTTTCTGAATAAGTTCGTTGTGGTCTTTGTGGATGACATTCTGATCTTCTCGAAGAGCGAGGAAGAGCATGCCCTACATTTAAGGGAGGTTTTGAGGACTCTCCGAGCGCACCATCTTAAGGAGAAATTCTCCAAATGTCACTTTTGGAGAGAGGAAGTAAGATTTCTAGGGCATGTGGTCTCCAAGGATTGGATAGCGGTGGATCCCACGAAAGTAGTTGCAGTTCAAAATTGGAAGGCTCCAAAGAATGCAACGGAGGTGAGAAGTTTTCTGGGTTTAGCGGGCTATTATAAAAAAATTATCAAGGTCTTCGCAAAGACATCAGTGCCACTCACCATATTGATGAAGAAAAATCCGACCTTTTCTTGGAGCATTGACAGTGAGGATGTTTTTCCGCAGTTGAAGAGGGCTCTGACAACAACCCCAGTTTTGACTTTACCAGATGGGAATAAACTATTCATAGTGTACACTGATGCATGTGGTATAGGACTTGGTGCTGTCTTAATGCAAGAGGGAAGGGTAGTATGCTATGATAGTAGACAGTTGAGAGTTAATGAGAAAAAATACTATACCCATTATTTAGAATTGGCTGCTATAGTATTCACGTTTAAGACTTGGAGACATTATCTACTTGGAGAGAGGTTTGAGTTGTACGTGGATCATAAATCTCTCAAGTATCTGTTCTGACAAAGGGATCTCAACTTGAGACAGAAGAGATGGACAGAGTTCCTAGCGTCCTATGATTTTGAGATTGCTTATACCATTGGCAAGGGTAATGCGGTGGCGGACGCATTGAGGAGGCAGAGGATGACTTTGAGTCCTCTATTCGTAAAGATGCGGAGCTTGGAGTACATATTGACCTTAGATTTTAGGCCATCTACGGATCTTACACCAGGTTTGTTGGCATCCTTAGAGGTGCGACCTATTCTTATGGATCAGATATGATCTTTGCAACGAGAGGACCCACAGATAGCAGACATCTTGGATAGGCTCAATAGAGGGGAGACTTCTAGTCACCTCAGTAGATATTCCACGGACGATAGAGGATGGTTGCGATGGGATGGAAGACTTTGTGTTCCCCGAGTTAGGAGTCTGTTGAATACAATCTTTGAGGAAGCCCATCATTCTAGGATGACTATCCACCCAGGTGGTGATAAGATATATAGAGATATGGAGAGGTTTTTCTTTTGGGTTGGGATGAAGAAAGATGTAGCGGAGTTTGTCTCTCGATGTTTAGTTTGTCAGCAGGTTAAAGCTGAACAAAGGAAACCCAGAGGGAAGTCCCATAGTGGAAGTGGGGGAGCGTCTCTATAATTTCATCGATGGTTTGCCCAGATCGAAGAAAGGCAACACCAGTATTTGGGTTATAGTAGATAGGCTTACAAAGAGTGCTCATTTCATTCCTGTTCAGAGTAAGAGATCGGCAGCATGGTTGTCATCAGTTTATCTTCGTGAGATAGTTTGTTTACATGGAGTACCTTCTAGTATTGTGAGTAATCGTGATCCCATCTTCACTAGCGAGTTTTGAAGTGCCTGCAAGAGGTATTAGGTACACAGTTATATTTGAGCACCGCGTATCACCCTCAGACCGATGGGCAGACTGAGAGTGTGAATAAAGTTCTTGAGGATCTTTTGAGTCTGTGTATTCTAGAATTCAGAGGGACTTAGGAGGAGCATCTTTCGTTGGTTGAATTCGCCTACAACAACAGTTATCAGGCTAGTATAGGTATGACACCCTTCGAGGCGTTGTATGGAAGACCTTGTAGGTCACCGACTTTTTGTGGGAGTCCACAGATATGCTTCTACTTGGACCTGAGATGATTAGAGAAACTTCAGAAAAAGTTGATCTTATCCGCAGACGCATAAAGATAGCTCAGGATAGGCATAAGTCCTACGCGTATAAAAGAAGGACTAATATTGAGTTTGAGGTGGGAGACATGGTTTTCATCAAAGTATCACCTTTGAGGAATGTGGTTCACTTTGGACCTGTAGGGAAATTGGCGCCAAGGATTGTAAGGCCATTTCCCATAGTGGAGAGGATATGTCAAATGGCCTATACAGTAAAGCTACCATAAAGAATGTTGGGTGTTCATGATGTTTTCCATGTTTCTCATTTGCGGAAGTGTCTTCTCGATACAGCAGAGGTAGTTGAGCTGAGCATGTTTGAGGAAGTAGAGGTAGAATGGGAGGCGACAGTTAGACAAGTTCCTACCCATATACTTGGATCAGAGGTTAAGAGGCTTCATAATCGAGAAGTCAAATTAATGAAAGTTCAATGGGGATAAAACCACGAAGATGCAACTTGGGAGACTAAAGACAAGATTCGCACTTCGTACCCATTTCTTTTAAAGGGTATGTTATTAACTTCTTTTTCCAAGCTTTTATTCAAACTTGCTTTTGTCATTTGAGTATGCCCTATAAATCGAATCTTCAACCTTTACGTAGAAACCAATGGATGTGAACATGTGTTTAAAACATGTTATGTTTGATGGATGCAAGTGTTTGCTCGTGGATGCATATACACACACACTGGGAACTAGATCGGCTCAATCACTTACATATTGCATATGGATTTGTGTGCATTTTAATTTTTATGGATGGAAATGAGTGTATCATCATATGGATGTTGCACTTGGAACGATGATTGTGCACACATATAGAATTTATAAGATATACTAGGACTATTTGCATATACGTTGGATTCATGGCACTAACAAATATTGCATTAAGGAGGTCAACTGAATCAGTGGACTGCATGATTTTTCGCATTAGCATAGGGACATATACACACACCTTTGCATATATTCATATAAGCATTAGAAATCCTTTAAGGACAATGGATGCCTATGATTGATGGATGAGTAGAAGGTTGATGGATGTTAGGATAAACATTCTTCTTAACTTAGAGATTTCAGGGACGAAATCCTTTATGTAGGGGAGAATGTAACACCCCGTAATTTCAAGGGACATTAGAATGATAAACTAAAGAATACTTAATTAAATATTGGAAATTAAGTAAAACAGACTGTACCATTGTGTCCGTCTCAGAATTATACTTAAGATAGACTCTGAGTTTGCGTGAAACAGACATGGTATGAGAAAGATATGAAGCTTAGAATTTTGTATACGTATAAGAGAATTAAATATATATATATATATATGCATATATATGCACAAACCGACTTAGAAAATTCAAATAAAATCAAATGAATTGTGCGGGAGAACCAAGCGGGAACAGGACCCGGGGTCTGATCCACACCTTGGCTGGGTCGATCTATGGGTCGACCCATGGGTCGACCCAGGTGAGGGTGGGTCGACCCAGCGGGGATCTTGGAGACTCTCTTTTCTGAACGTGGGTTGATTTGTTGTCTAGATTCATTGACGGTAGGCTATATATAGGACAACGTTTCTATTGTTTTTATACACCAAAAACAACAGAGACAACGAGATGATGCCCCATCTTGGATTGAATCAAACTATTTCCTTCAACAACAGCCTATACACATACAATAATTTCTTCTGCAACTTCAGCATATTATTCTCTATTCCTTAGACCCATTCTCTGTGAGTTCATGTTAATTTTAGATGTAAACATTTAACAAGTAATGCTGACATGTTTATAAATCTGGATTTAAACCTATGCATGTTAAGAATCTGATTCATGCCTAAATAGTTTTGTTATTACATGTATTCTTCGGTACACCTGATCTGCTGCTCAGTTCTTATTGTCTATTTCTGCTATCATATGCCCATCTATGTTATCATATGGTTATTTTGTTTTTATATGTCTACTATGTTCTTCTCTCTCTCATTCATTCCCTTTTTATTTTTATTACCTAGGGTACCTTTGATCCTAGGCCAATATCGCTGAAACATGCGTACGAACGAAATTGGGGTAATTTTGGAATGATTGGGAATCATAATTTGGGGGCGTAACTTGTACTATGAACAATGAATGGAATTTAGGGGTATAACCTATACTATAAAGTATGACTAAAATTTAGGGCATGTCTTATACTGTTAATTATGACTTGGGGAATATAAATCTGTAGGCTTTATTTAAGATTAAGCGAAACATGTTAATAGAACTGTAAATAAACTGTGAAACCTGTTTGATATGTTAAGGTTATATAAACCGGTTTGACCTGTTACGGTAACGTTAACTTGTTTAATCTGTGAGGGTTGAGTAAACATGTTGGATCTGTGGGGTTAAGTAAATCTGTTAAATCTGGGTGGGTGAGGGGCATATGAACTAGTTAAACGTGACCTATTTTATCTGTTGGGGTTATGCGGGATTGTTAATATGTTAGGCATAACCTATCAAAATCCTAATTAGTTGGAGATACAAGCCTAAGGGAAGGCTTGTGTCATCTGTGGTGTGCGACCCATATCAGTCAGTAACCAATTCTGATATTAAAGGGGCCCCCGCACTAGGTAGGGTTCAGGGAACACTTACTGAACTCATTATAAGAGGTTCAATTAGGGAGAGGTGTTTTGATGGTGCGTTCCAATAGAGTCATGTGCGTGCATGGTCCAACTTGATTAGGAGAATAAGCTGCCATAACACCTGTAAATAGGACTGTGTCCTTCTGGTGGTTGCCACTTTTGGAAGTAATACGCCTTACTTTGGGGTCGACACAGGGTATTTACGTGGTAGGGAGTCAATCGCTGGGGGTAGTAATTAGGGTACATCTAGTCCTGTTTAGGTACCTGATATTTCTGTTTGGGGTAACACCCGTTATTTCTGTTTAGGTACATGTTATTCTTGTTTGGGGTAAAACCCATTACTAGAAGTACACCTAAGACTACCATTATGTTCTGTTGGGATCATTCAATTTCCGTTAAGTAATTGGAAAACACTTAATGCGTCATACTATTATTGGTGCAGAGAAAAGTATTTGAGAAGCATAATCTACTCTATTTATCCTGCTTATTCTGTTCAGCCTGTTCATACTTGTTATATGATGTTGTTATCTCTCATCCAGTTTATATGCGTTTCATGATACTTTTACTTTTTATATGCTAAAACTCATTTGACTTGCTAGACTTTATGTCTGACCCATTTTGTTTCCTTTTCTCTCTCTTCCTTCCCCCCAGGTTCTCAAGGTGGGACGCTCATGCTTGATTAAGACTCTCTCTTCTGTTTCTTCTTAGATTTGGATCAGTTTCGATGTATCGCTTTGACTACTTGTCTACTTGTTTATGGCTACTTATGGGGACTATGACTTTTTACTTCTGTACTTTGATGGTTTTTAGCGCAAGCCAGAGGTTTTTATTTGATGTAATTTATTCTAGTATTTCAATCTGATGTTGTAACTGTATTTTAAGACAACGATGTTTTTCTGTTGGAAAAATAAAGTTTTAAATTTCCGTTACTATTTTATATAACTGTCTTGTGAGATTCTGTTCCGTTTACCTATAGCGCTTCACGGAACTCAATGCATTCTGTTAAAGAGTGACATTAATGGACATGGGTGTCAAAAATCTTATATTTACAAATTAACTGTAAGGTTATATTGAAAATTCACCATAATATAACACCAAAGTTGAATCCTAAATATCACAAACACCAAAATCACCAAAACTACAAAATGGATCCAAAACATCAGATTTTTTTTTGTACGTGCATCGTAAATGAGCTCCCAGTGGTGCTTATGCCAAGTACTATACACGTATTTAGGCTCCAATCATTACAACCCCCCAATCGAATGTATCTAGAACCCCCGGCCAAGAGAATACACATATAATATTCCCCCCGAATCTAGCGCCCCCCTAAATCGAGTAATGGCATATACAAACAACAAAGAATGTGTCGTAGACTCCCGAATAGTAATTCGAATACTGAAAATGGTACATCTCCTATCATATGCTTTCACTGCTTGATTTACTATAAGCTAGTTCACTTCACACCAAAAAACATCAAATATCATCGATCGACAAGTCTGGAATTAACCGATATAATCAATCTATGTGTCCCAAATCATGAGATTTGTTATATCATTTAAATCATGTTCTTGTTTTCTCGAAGGTGCAAAAACGTGTGATTTTATGTATGGAAAATAATTAGTTTTTATAAAAAGGATTATAAATCAGTTTAGAAAATAATTGCATTATTGATTAAAAATCATTATATTTATTAAATATTATTTTTACCATTTCCTTGAGACGATTTAATTTATAAAACCAAAACCTAGAAAATATTGTTGTCTCAAAGCTAATAATATATATATATATATAGAAAATTCCTTTTCGAAACCGTTATAAAAATGTGCACGGTGTCACAAAAAATTCATGAAATTGATAAGAAATCAACATGAAATTCAGGATCTGAATTACAGATTTTGTATGCCTTTGGCTTGTCCTAGGATAGGATCAAATCCTCTTCAAAATCATCACTAAGTTACCAAAAAAAAGTCATGAAACAACAAAAGAAATCATGAAAATAGGCTAAGGAACACAAGGCAATAGTGCAAGTTACTTGCACAACTTCCACTGTCTGTGGCAACATGACAAGTCCGTGTGTCGACACATGTGTTGACGCGGGTCTTACATGTGTCGACAGAGGACACAGACTTCTGATTATCGATTTCACCTATGATGAAGTCATTATCAGGCCATTATTTGGTCGTTCTACAGGTGGTATTTCATAACCAAACTTTCCATATTCAAAGTTCAGAACATCAACAAAACACAGAAAAAGCAATATCAAAATTCAGACAAGATATGAGAGAATTATAAATTCTCAAATATAGAGGTAAACAAGATGGATTTCTAAGAATAATTTTCTCAGGAACTTATTTACAAAGAGCAAAAATTCAATCCTAGATAACACAATTTTAACAACCAAACATAGAAAAATGATTTAAGCTAGAAAGAGTGAGTGTAACAACTCACCTTGACCAGATTTAGGTGATTTTAGCTTGGTTTGGCATCAAGGATGAAGCTTTCAGTATCCACAACCTAAAGAAGGAAGAAATACCGACATGCAAACTCAATTCCTTATTGTAACTTTCCTTCCTCCCGAATCTTTGAATTTGATGAGTTAGATCTCCAATTCAATCTTGATTTTAGGTAGAAAGGAGACAAATTATCTTGCTAGATTTCTTGTTAGATTTCTTTTCTTTTATATTGTAAATGTTAGAAGAGGAAGAAAGCAAAGTACTGGAGAGTTATTTTTCCAAATTCTCCCTTTCTTAATACACAAAATTAGTGTGCCTCTAATTTAAGCTCATGTTAAGTAAGTAGGCTTATTCACACTTGTTTTAGGCTTACGCAATTTGAAATAGCCTTAACACATCATTAACCTATTTAAACAACACATGCACTCAAACAATGTTATGTTTTCTTTATAAGACTCGAACACATATCTTTAAACATGTTAAACACTTAAATCATCATTTCTAATCCAAAACTTATTAAAAATTTCACATATTCAACAAAACACATATTTTTCACCATACACATTGAATCTTACATTTTCTTGTGCTTTATTCCACACAAAGTTCATTTTCGCATTCAAATAAACATTAATCTCTATTAATTGTATTTTAATACACTTTAATATTGATTTACAATCAATATTACACTTTTATATTTTTTTTACAACATGCTTAATTTTAAAGATACATTTTGCAGTGAAATCCACTATTCACAAATATTGATGTAATTACCGAACTTGTAACGACCCGTGTTTTTGGCAATCAAATATTTAATTCAATTTATTTAATTTAAATATTAGAGTTGAAATATCGATGGAATTTAATATTTAATTCGTTATTTAAACGGAGTTCGAACGTTATGTATTTTATATAGTTATAAATCGAGCTTGAAAATGGCGTGTAGTTCGTAAAATGGAGTTTGGAACTTCAAACGAATGTACAGAGTCTGATATAAGTCGGATTTCTGTGAAATAAGAAATATTTGAAGCATGTTGACTATAGTTTTCATATGAAAGAGAAAAATCCAAATTCCGTGTTATATATTGATAGTTATGGCCAAATCAAATTTTGAAATAGTCGCTATGGAAAGCCGCAATTAAATATAACGTTAATTAATATATTTAAATAGGAAATTTAAATCATTTAACTCAGAGATTGACAATATTGAGCGGTATAAATTATATTTAGAGTTGTGTATATATTCTGCTTGGATATATATGTTGAAAATAATTTATTTTGATTTATTTGAATTATTTGGAATTTAATTAATATTTATTCGATATTTTTATAGCGTTAAAAATAGCGGTTTTGCAAACAGTCTCCGTTTCCGATGAAACCAGTTTCATTGGAACCGTATCATCAAATTATTGTAAGAAAATCAAATTGCATGGAAAACTGATGTCGTATGTGACACTGTAGCTGAAAATGCCCGTTCAAATTTATATAGCGCGTATTTAAATAAATAAAGGGATATTTGAGTATAACTTGAGCAGATGATCGAATTAAGCCACGAAACCAGTTCCAGTGAGTTCGTAGCGTCGATTATAGTCAGGGTAGGTATATAGTTTGTTATTTTTAAAGATCGAATAATTTGGCAGTAAAAAGGGTATTGCGGTATGCGGTAAAAATAGCCTACCGGGCAAACAGTCTCAGAATGCGACGAAACTAGTGCCGTTGGGTTCGTATCAACAAATTGTTGTGGGATTGCAAGGTTTCAAGTTGATTTGATTTATCTGGTGATCGTGAAAATTTTAAACGCGTGTTTATTTCTGGGTTTATAAAGGAAAATTTTTCATACGACCTCGGAATTCGACGAAATCTGTCCCATTGGGTCCAGAATACCTTTGTATACCAAAATTAGCCTCTTTACCAGAAGACAGGAGTCGTTTGTGGTCTGTTCTACGCGTTACTTTACCGCGAAGTCTCGATATAATAAAATAATATTATTATCTACCTTATCTATGTTAATGACGGTCCTTGGCATGTGCTTTCAAACACGGTGGCTACACTCTTCCCATGTGAACGAACGGGCTACCCCATGCCTACCAGCCTAACTTTTCTATTTGAATTAAATGTGCAGACCTCATAATATACAGCTAACCTACACTCTATGCACGTACCCCAATCATCTACCACCTAGACTATAGAAGCCTTGCCGGCAAAGTATACACCATTGAAAGCGACCCCTCAATAACGTGATAGCCACACTTCCTATCCTTTTAAATACAAACGAGTCCTTCACATTTTGTTCTTCTGCATACAGAAACAAACACTCCTCCTTTTCTTCTCACTTAAACCAACCGAAGCCTTCCCACCGTATTCCCAACAAAACCAACTTCCCTGTCTCTTCTCAACTTTTTCCCAAGCCAAGCAAAACAAGAACCGAACCCAACCTTTTCTAAAATGGAAAACCGAAGCCTTGCAGAAGTATCTAACTGTAACTGAGAGACTGGATCTGCAAGGGTCACGTCGGGTTCAGATCGATCACAGGTGGATTGGAAGGTGGTGCGGCGGCACCATGAGTTGCAGCTGCGTGGCGTGTTGGGATGGAAGCGATGTGGGGAATGGGTGCATGGGGTTTGTTATACAGAGAGAAACGGTGAGGAGTTGTCCGTGAATAATGGGTAGTTGGCGAATGTGAAGGGAGTAGTGCCAGGTGGGGTGCGAACTGTGGTAGAAATGGATGAAGGAAACAGACGAGCTGTTGATTCCCAGTCCAAAAACGTGAAGACAAGGGTGCCAAGCTAGATGCGTGAAGAGCGTAATGGAATGAAAAGCACGGAAATGAAGACAAGCCTGGAAGGAAACGGTCACGTGCGAGAGGTGGAAACAAAGTACGGAACAAGTATTGGGCCCTTATCCTAAAAGTAATTAAGGTTTAAACTAATTTATACTTGAACGATTAATTTAATCATATAAATTGAGGTGCAAATAGTTGCAGGCATGGGTTCGGAAATGAATACAAAGCGGAAGGCACCATGGTATTCTGAAATCCGGAAGACAACATTTTGAACGAACGAAGTGGTAGAAAGCTAATCGGTCTGTTGACCGTAAATCACAAAGTAATTAAGTTATTAAACTTTAATTAGAAACTAATTTGTTTAAATTGTAAACGTGTATTTGTAACGGCTGGAAATTTTCGACTCCTCGAGAGTCGAAAATTCCGAGATGTTAGTGAAAGAAAGTAGAGGGTGAGGAAGAAAAGATAGAACTAATAGAATAGAAGAAGAAAAAGAACTTACATCATCAGAGTAAACACGAATCTCACAGCGGAACGAATAAAATATAACATAACTTTGAAATACAAATCAGTACTCGTATATACATACCATTTCAAAGTACAACTCTTAACAACACAGCGGAATAATAATAGCTATAATCCTGAAGCCTCCTGCTCCAACTCTCCAAGTGTATCTGTAAAATCCCGACTACTTGACTGCCCGTACAAATTTAGGCACCCAAGAGTTTAGGGAAAACAAAAAAAATAAACTCTGGATCAGTCATGGGACTGGTGTGAATAAAACTCCAACACTTGGTTAAATAAAGGATATCTTTCTGATATTATAATAATGTCTAAATACAAATAGATATCAATCTAGCAGAGCGCTTGCATCTAACGTTCCACATACATAGTATACAAATAAACCGTGAGCGCTTATTGGAGATTGGATTCCAACAGACAAGGTATGGGAGCACCTTCCGATCAGTGTACTCTAGAGGAGATACACTAGGGTTCAACGAGAACGTCTTGCAACCCGGCCACACATGACCGTCCACTCATTTAGCTTGAGTGTAACGAATATATTATCACCGATGGTTGGGATCAGCAACCATCCTTCCCGATAAGGGACAGCATTGAAATAGATTATAAAGAAGTACAATTGAATATTCTCTAGATGGTGATAATACACCCTGCTTGGGTATGGCCCAACTAGCCATGCTGCCTAGCCCAACTTCTGTTATTTCCGGGTTGTGAGGTTTTGAGGTCACGTTTATCACTTTGACAAATTATTTCTTCAATTACTTTGAATGCCACGTCGTCATACCCGCCAAATCATTATCGATTTCTCAAGTCATCACGGGTATAAAAGCTAAGAGAAACGAATTTCTCCGCCACCAACGTAATACGTTTAAAGAGATCAACATATATGATTCGTTAAGAATACTTTGTCAGACACTCGTCCATATACATTGTTCTGGGACTGATTAAACCGAAGGCACTATTCAGTGAATCCATCCTACCTAGGCTTTTCACAATAGCCCTTGCACTTCACTCCGTCTTCATTTATCTTCAGCGTACTTGATTCGCAACGCATATGCTAATACGGAGTGGTTCTTCGGATAATAATCCAACCGGTCTCTCCATATTTACAACGTAAATATGGTCAAAATTTTGATAGTCTGTGATTCAACTATCAAATGAAAACATGTCGGTGTACAAACAACGATCTTATTTCCAAATGGAAATTCGATCGATCAATCATCTTATACATATATATGTTCATATTTCCTTATTTCATGTATTTAGAAAATATATGTTATTAATCATTGGAAAACACTTCCATAGCTCATTTTCACATCACTATTATTTCGCATCTATCAGTCCCTAACTGTAACTAGTATGAGAACAATTCTCTAAGTATCAATCCGGAAGGTCGAAACCAACATCAGATCGTCACTTAGAAAACCGTTCAACTTACCCTCTCCAGTCAGTTTCTGAATTTGCTTAACTCTATTTCTTAAATTCTTATCATGAAAACATTTCATTTTCTATGTTTAGAAAACATATCTGACTATATTTGGAAAACGTTTCCAAAACTCATTTACGGATTTCCAATGAACGTTGTATAAAACATCGTTTCGCTTAATCCATTTATCGCTTATTCCTTAACTTTATTCCTAATCAACCTTTTAGATCGAACCACAATAATTCCTTTGTCAATTCTGGAGTCAATCAAGTTGGGGTATAATTACCTCGTAGACCTTAATTGAACAACGTCCTTTACTGTGAAATAGATGAAGCTCATCACTCACTTTTTACAATCATTTGTTTACGCAAATTCTCCGATTCAGGTTACGAATCCACTTATTATATGACAACGTTTGATTATAACTATAACGTTATAATTCCTACCCCTAAAATATCTAACCTAAATTATAAATTTATTTCCTAACTCGAATAATTTAACAGACACCTAATTTCTAAATCAATAACTAAATCTTGATTTAAACCCTGGAAAGTAAATAGTACTTTCCCGAATTCGCTATAATCGAATTCGACGTATAACTCTCTTTCGAGTAATCTCTATTCGATTAACTCTCCCTTTTTAATAACTTATATTCGATAAACTCTATTTCGATTAACTCCTATCGAATAACTAATATTCGAATAACTCTTCTTGGTTAGCTCTATTTCATTTACTCTTATCGAATAACAAATATTCGATTTTCTTAAATGTGTCAATTCTTATCGAATAACTAACATCCAATTAACTTAAATGGATTTACTCTTATCAAATAACTTATTCGATTAACTCAACTTGATTTTCTTAACTCGATTATCTCAACTCGATTACTTAACTCGATTACTTAACTTGATAAATCTTAACTCGATAAATCTTAACTCGATTACTTAACTTGATAACTTAACTTAACCCAAATCGATTAACTCAACTCTAATCGATTAACTTAATTTGATTTACTCCTTTGAATGACTCATTCGAATAACTTAATTGATTAACTCCTTCGAATAACTAATTCGAATAACTTACCTTCAAATAACTAATATTCGATTTACTCTAACTCGATTAACTTAATTTTAATCGATTTACTCCATTTCGATTCAACTTAATTCAAATTGATTAACTCTTTTCGAATAACTAAGTTCGATTTAACTCTTCTCAAATAACTAAATTCGATTAACTCAAATTGAATAACTAATATTCAATTAACTCTTACGTGTTTAACTCTATTCGAATAAATAATTCGAATAACTCTAATGTGTTTAACTCTATTCAAATATCTAATTCGAATAACTCATTTCGAATAACTAAATTTGATTAACTCTCTTTTATAACGTTTATTCATTTCAAAAGATTTCCTTTTTACAACGTTTATCCATTTATAAAGATTTACTTTTAGTAACGGTTCTTCACTTTATAAATGTCCTTTTAATAACGTTTCTACTTCTCTATGTAAGTCCAGACTTATATATATACCGTTTATCAACGATAAATAATTTATTTAATTTATAAAACATTATTTATAAATTAATCTACTTCAATTTATCTGTTTAAAACAGATTTCCTATTTAATATCTCAATTAAATCCATATTGTGTTATACCGTGTGCGAAGCACGAGTTTAAACCTATCCATGTAAAATTTTATTTATTTTTCAAATAAGTGTTCCTTTATTTATTCCTTAAATAAATATTCCTTTATTTCATTTATTTATAATCTAAATAAATGTTCCTTTATTTATTTCCTTTTAAAATATTCTATTTATTTTCTAAATAAATATTTCTTTTATAAAATCCTTCGATTTTATAAATAAATTCATTTTCAATATAAACTTTGAAAATTCCCTTTTTACATTCTAGTATCACCTACGGTGTTTAACGTGTCGTATAACAATGATCGGTATCATTCGAACATATGAAATCAATAACAGATTTGATAACACATCATATATCACAATATATGAAAAACGGTAAAATAAATGTTGAGGAATCCAGTCAGATTCCTCCAACCTGTTTCCCTGCATCCACAGATGTTACACAATAAAATATACATCAATTTCATTCCAAAATGAAATATACTGATGAACTGAATCAATATTTGATTGTCGTTTATATATATAACTATATCTATGTTTCAATCAAATCTATTTAACAGTCCAAACTATCAATACACAACAATCAAATCATTTAATACAATTTATATAAAAATATAAACTGAGGAGAGTTAGTGAGTTTTACTCACATTAGACTATCATCGTTAATTAACGATAATTGTCGTTGATTTAGATCGGACGAATTTATTTTTCCATAAATTGTAACAAGCTCCGATGGACTTCCAGTCAGTTCCACTGTGTAGCCACCGTCCCCACGATCCCAACGCAACTTACGGTTTGTGATTCTGATAAAGTATGAGAGCGATATGAATTTTTAAACTAAATACAATAATTTGAATTGAAATTAAATTACAACTTGATTGGGCTTTACCAACTGAATTCCCGACCCAACTTAACTAACCTGCACCCGTATAAACCAAAGCCAACTCATTCTTCTTCCTCCGAACAACAGAACCCACATCCAACGTTGACCGCACGCTTTGACTGCTCCCCTCCTCTGCCTTGGCCACCCACCGAGGTCACGGTCACCACCATTCAACTCGTCATCTGGATCCGCACCTACCCGACGCCACTATACCCAACTCGGTTTCCCCAACGTCGACCCGAACTGCTCCTAGCGGTGACGTCGCTTCCGGTTTTAGGCGACCGGAACCCTCCTCCTCGACGCCAACAGCTGCTCCTCGCCACCTCAAATCTGCCTGTGCCATCGACTCCTCCTCCGGCTTCACGAAATTGCCCTCGAACCCAACCCTAGCCGTGACTGGAGAGAATGGCGACCTCCAGAAATGCGTCGCACCCCCCTTGAAGCATTCCATCGCGAAGCACTCGAACCCAGGGGTTCAACGGATCCGTGCTCATCTGATTTCGTGAAGGAACGACTTTGATTAAATTGAAGATGGAATTTTTGTTTACTGTGTGGATTATTTCAGCTGTTCTTATAGGCTGTGTTTCGGTAGGTAGGGTTCGTGGGTGTAGAAGCATGTCGCGTGGCCTTCAATCTGGCCAGGAAAATTTTTGGATATTTTTATTTCTCAATTTTCTGTTTGTCTCCGGCCTTTAAAAATCTCTACGACTACATACGATACCTAAAAATCACCAAACTGGACATGTAGCTAGAGTTCGACATTACGGTCCCAACGGAACTGGTTTCATCAAATTCCGACTTCGTATGCTCACACAGCGTATTTTTAACCGTCGAAATACTGACTATTTCTCAGTCTAAAAATCCGTACGATCACACAGTGACTCTAAAAATCACCAAACTTGGAATCTGACAACTATTTGACATTGCGGATCCAACAAAACTGGTTTCGTCGAATTCCGACTTCGTAAGCAAAAATGGCTATCTTTAACGCTCTAAATAACATATTTAAATATTTAAATATATTTAAATATAATTAAATTAAATATTTAAAATTAAATATTATCGTATATCTTCACATATGATATCGTACAGCTCTAGAATATCATATCAGAATTTACAGTTTGATATTTCAGATTTTAGATTATCCCGGTATTCAGTTTATACTGAAAATCTCTTTTATAACATATATAAAGCGTCGCAAATTATAAAGGAATTCTACAGCGACTTTTCTGAAATTTGATTTAGACATAACTCAAAATCTACACGACGAAATCTCGATTTTTCTCTTCCATATGAAAAATATAGTTCAACAGATCCGTACGTTTCTTGTTTCACAGAAATTCAACTTAAAATGGATTCTGTATATTCAGTTGAAGTTCAAATCGCCAAATTGCGAACTGCCGCGACGTTTCATGTTCGTTTTAATTATAATTATAAATTATAAGTTCGAACGTTTTACTTTAAGTTATCGATATCGCCAAATCGATATAAATAATTAAATAAATTAATTATTCGACAGCTAACAAAACGCGCTATTACAGACTTCTCCCCTTAAAATAATTTCGTCCTCGAAATTGCTAAGTTAGAAAAATGCTACTAACTCTACTAACTAGATTTAAAAATCCTTTTTGTTTACCTCTAAATTTCAGTTTCGACTGGACCCATTAAATTTTAATTAATTTATTAATTCATTTCGACCAACTAAAATTTTCAAAAATTCTGAAAATTTTCTAACACCTTAAATTTTCGAAAAATTTCGCCATAACCTCCTTTGTACGGCTCAATACGTCAAACCACAACTTGCCTCTCTAGGCCTCCTCCAATCCAAAAGGAAATCAAAATAGCCAATCGGCTTGCCAATTCGGCTCATAAAATCCAAACTCATATAAGATATAAACTTGTACCTTTTTGTCGGGCATTTAACTCTATCCCTTTCATCTGCTACCACTTCAACATATACCAATGTTATCCATTCCTATTGATCTCAAATCAGTTCATATCCTCAAATCCAAATCGAATTTCATTCGAACTCTAATATCAAATTCCAAATTATTGACTTATCAATTTGGTTCCATTCTAGATTATCTCTAATCCAAATTCAATTTTATTTAACTCGGTTCAAGTTAAATTTCAATTTATTTTTACCATCTCATTTTATTTAACTTCATTAGTTAAATTTTAATTCCAGAACTTAAGTTCCTGGGTTTCTTTCAAATCAATTTGAAATCATAATGCCAATTCAAAACCTTTGAATTTCTAAACCACTTGTTTTCTCAAAACAATTCAAAAACAAAACCTTTGGTAGTAATCCGTCACTTAGAACTCGAAAATGAACACTGATGATGTCTAGATTCATCATCAGAATCTATTTTCCAGCTATCGAAGTGAGTTCAATACTATATCATTTTCAATTTGAAAAACATTTTCAAAATCTCCCAGGAACTTAAAATTTCCTTATTTTAAATTCCAAATTCTGATTTAAATTCATATTTAATTCAAACTATTTCATATATTACATTCATATGAATTCTGATTGGTCATTTATAACCATTTCACCCTTTTATAATCTTATTCGATTATAATAACAACCAACACAATCAATATACTATAATAATTTCAAGATATATATTTCTTCTATAAACAAATATATTTTGGGAAAAATTATTTCATTTACCCTCCTTTCAAAACATACCATGTCGGTCCATCGTATTCGAGTGTTTAGTAACCCCTATCGATACAGTGGATCAAACTGATCGACCAGAATTCACAAACTACTCAACCAATGAGTCTCCACAATATAAAATCACTTTATATTAAATAACAAATACGCACTCGTATATATACACTCAAACTCAATCTAGGGTATTACTAACCCTATCTCTACCGAGTCACGCCACAGAGCCAAGGTAATTCTTAACCTGGCTCTGATACCAACTGTAACGGCTGGAAATTTTCGACTCCTCGAGAGTCGAAAATTCCGAGATGTTAGTGAAAGAAAGTAGAGGGTGAGGAAGAAAAGATAGAACTAATAGAATAGAAGAAGAAAAAGAACTTACATCATCAGAGTAAACACGAATCTCACAGCGGAACGAATAAAATATAACATAACTTTGAAATACAAATCAGTACTCGTATATACATACCATTTCAAAGTACAACTCTTAACAACACAGCGGAATAATAATAGCTATAATCCTGAAGCCTCCTGCTCCAAGCTCTCCAAGTGTATCTGTAAAATCCCGACTACTTGACTGCCCGTACAAATTTAGGCACCCAAGAGTTTAGGGAAAACAAACAAAATAAACTCTGGGTCAGTCATGGGACTGGTGTGAATAAAACTCCAACACTTGGTTAAATAAAGGATATCTTTCTGATATTATAATAATGTCTAAATACAAATAGATATCAATCTACCAGAACGCGTGCATCTCACGTTCCACATACATAGTATACAAATAAACCGTGAGCGCTTATTGGAGATTGGATTCCAACAGACAAGGTATGGGAGCACCTTCCGATTAGTGTACTCTAGAGGAGATACACTAGGGTTCAACAAGAACGTCTTGCAACCCGGCCACACATGACCGTCCACTCATTTAGCTTGAGTGTAACGAATATATTATCACCGATGGTTGGGATCAGCAACCATCCTTCCCGATAAGGGACAACATTGAAATAGATTATAAAGAAGTACAATTGAATATTCTCTAGATGGTGATAATACACCCTGCTTGGGTATGGCCTAACTAGCCATGCTGCCTAGCCCAACTTCTATTATTTCCGGGTTGTGAGGTTTTGAGGTCACGTTTATCACTTTGACAGATTATTTCTTCAATTACTTTGAATGCCACATCGTCATACCCGCCAAATCATTATCGATTTCTCAAGGCATCTCGGGTATAAAAGCTAAGAGAAACGAATTTCTCCGCCACCAACGTAATACGTTTAAAGAGATCAACATATATGATTCGTTAAGAATACTTTGTCAGACACTCGTCCATATACGTTGTTCTGGGACTGAATAAACCGAAGGCACTATTCAGTGAATCCATCCTACCTAGGCTTTTCACAATAGCCCTTGCACTTCACTCCGTCTTCAATTATCTTCAGCGTACTTGATTCGCAAAGCTTATGCTAATACGGAGTGGTTCTTAGGATAATAATCCAACCGGTCTCTCCATACTTACAACGTAAATATGGTCAAAATTTTGATAGTCTGTGATTCAACTATCAAATGAAAACATGTCGGTGTACAAACAACGATCTTATTTCCAAATGGAAATTCGATCGATCAATCATCATATACATATATATGTTCATATTTCCTTATTTCATGTATTTAGAAAATATATGTTATTAATCATTGGAAAACACTTCCATAGCTTATTTTCACATCACTATTATTTCGCATCTATCAGTCCCTAACTGTAACTAGTATGAGAACAATTCTCTAAGTATCAATCCGGAAGGTCGAAACCAACATCAGATCGTCACTTAGAAAACCGTTCAACTTACCCTCTCCAGTCAGTTTCTGAATTTGCTTAACTCTATTTCTTAAATTCTTATCATGAAAACATTTCATTTTCTATGTTTAGAAAACATATCTGACTATATTTGGAAAACATTTCCAAAACTCATTTACGGATTTCCAATGAACGTTGTATAAAACATCGTTTCACTTAATCCATTTATCGCTTATTCCTTAACTTTATTCCTAATCAACCTTTTAGATCGAACCACAACTATTCCTTTGTCAATTCTGGAGTCAATCAAGTTGGGGTATAATTACCTCGCAGACCTTAATTGAACAACGTCCTTTACTGTGAAATAGATGAAGCTCATCACTCACTTTTTACAATCATTTGTTTACGCAAATTCTCCGATTCAGGTTACGAATCCACTTATTATATGACAACGTTTGATTATAACTATAACGTTATAATTCCTACCCCTAAAATATCTAACCTAAATTATAAATTTATTTCCTAACTCGAATAATTTAACAGACACCTAATTTCTAAATCAATAACTAAATCTTGATTTAAACCCTGGAAAGTAAATAGCACTTTCCCGAATTCGCTATAATCGAATTCGACGTATAACTCTCTTTCGAGTAATCTCTATTCGATTAACTCTCCCTTTTTAATAACTTATATTTGATAAACTCTATTTCGATTAACTCCTATCGAATAACTAATATTCGAATAACTCTTCTTGGTTGGCTCTATTTCATTAACTCTTATCGAATAACAAATATTCGATTTTCTTAAATGTGTCAATTCTTATCGAATAACTAACATCCGATTAACTTAAATGGATTTACTCTTATCGAATAACTTATTCGATTAACTCAACTTGATTTTCTTAACTCGATTATCTCAACTCGATTACTTAACTCGATTACTTAACTCGATAAATCTTAACTCGATTACTTAACTTGATAACTTAACTTAACCCAAATCGATTAACTCAACTCTAATCGATTAATTTAATTTGATTTACTCCTTCGAATGACTCATTCGAATAACTTAATTGATTAACTCCTTCGAATAACTTACCTTCGAATAACTAATATTCGATTTACTCTAACTCGATTAACTTAATTCTAATCGATTTACTCCATTTCGATTCAACTTAATTCAAATCGATTAACTTAACTCAAATTGATTAACTCTTTTCGAATAACTAAATTCGATTTAACTCTTCTCAAATAACTAAATTCGATTAACTCAAATTGAATAACTAATATTCAATTAACTCTTACGTGTTTAACTCTATTCGAATAACTAATTCGAATAACTCTAATGTGTTTAACTTTATTCAAATATCTAATTCGAATAACTCATTTCGAATAACTAAATTTGATTAACTCCCTTTTATAACGTTTATTCATTTCAAAAGATTTCCTTTATACAACGTTTATCAATTTATAAATATTTAATTTTAGTAACGGTTTTTCACTTTATAAATGTCCTTTTAATAACGTTTCTACTTCTCTATGTAAGTCCAGACTTATATATATACCATTTATCAACGATAAATAATTTAGTTAATTTATAAAACATTATTTATAAATTAATCTACTTCAATTTATCTGTTTAAAACAGATTTCCTATTTAATATCTCTTTTAAATCCATATTGTGTTATACCGTGTGCGAAGCACGAGTTTAAACCTATCCATGTAAAATTTTATTTATTTTTCAAATAAGTGTTCCTTTATTTATTCCTTAAATAAATATTCCTTTATTTCATTTATTTATAATCTAAATAAATGTTCCTTTATTTATTTCCTTTTAAAATATTCTATTTATTTTCTAAATAAATATTTCTTTTATAAAATCTTTCGATTTTATAAATAAATTCATTTTCAATATAAACTTTGAAAATTCCCTTTTTACATTCTAGTATCACCTACGGTGTTTAACGTGTCGTATAACAATGATCGGTATCATTCAAACATATGAAATCAATAACAGATTTCATAACACATCATATATCACAATATATGAAAAACGGTAAAATAAAAGTTGAGGAATCCAGTCGGATTCCTCCAACCTGTTTCCCTGCATCCACAGATGTTACACAATAAAATATACATCAATTTCATTCCAACATGAAATATACTGATGAACTGGATCAATATTTGATTGTCGTTTATATATATAACTATATCTATGTTTCAATCAAATCTATTTAACAGTCCAAACTATCAATACACAACAATCAAATCATTTAATACAGTTTATATAAAAATATAAACTGAGGAGAGTTAGTGAGTTTTACTCACATTAGACTATCATCGTTAATTAACGATAATTGTCGTTGATTTAGATCGGACGAATTTATTTTTCCATAAATTGTAACAAGCTCCGATGGACTTCCAGTCAGTTCCACTGTGTAGCCACCGTCCCCACGATCCCAATGCAACTTACGGTTTGTGATTCTGATAAAGTATGAGAGCGATATGAATTTTTAAACTAAATACAATAATTTTAATTGAAATTAAATTACAACTTGAGTGGGCTTTACCAACTGAATTCCCGGCCCAACTTAACTAACCCGCACCCGTATAAACCAAAGCCAACTCATTTTTCTTCCTCCGAACAACAGAACCCACATCCAACGTTGACCGCACCGTTTGACTGCTCCCCTCCTCTGCCTTGGCCACCCACTGAGGTCACGGTCACCACCATTCAACTCGTCATATGGATCCGCACCTACCCGATGCCACTATACCCAACTCGGTTCCCCCCACGTCGACCCGAACTGCTCCTAGCGGTGACGTCGCTTCCGGTTTTAGGCGACCGGAACCCTCCTCCTCGACGCCAACAGCTGCTCCTCGCCACCTCAAATCTGCCTGTGCCATCGACTCCTCCTCCGGCTTCACGAAATTTCCCTCGAACCCAACCCTAGCCGTGACTGGAGAGAATGGCGACCTCCAGAAATGCGTCGCACCCCCTTGAAGCATTCCATCGCGAAGCACTCGAACCCAGGGGTTCAACGGATCCGTGCTCATCTGATTTCGTGAAGGAACGACTTTGATTAAATTGAAGATGGAATTTTTGTTTACTGTGTGGATTATTTCAGCTGTTCTTATAGGCTGTGTTTCGGTAGGTAGGGTTCGTGGGTGTAGAAGCATGTCGCGTGGTCTTCAATCTAGCCAGGAAATTTTTTGGATATTTTTATTTCTCGATTTTCTGTTTGTCTCCGACCTTTAAAAATCTCTACGACTACATACGATACCTAAAAATCACCAAACTGGACATGTAGCTAGAGTTCGACATTACGGTCCCAACGGAACTGGTTTCGTCAAATTCCGACTTCGTATGCTCACACAGCGTATTTTTAACCGTCGAAATACTGACTATTTCTCAGTCTAAAAATCTGTACGATCACACAGTGACTCTAAAAATCACCAAACTTGGAATCTGACAACTATTTGACATTGCGGATCCAACAAAACTGGTTTCGTCGAATTCCGACTTCGTATGCAAAAGTGGCTATCTTAACGCTCTAAATAGAATATTTAAATATATAAATATATTTAAATATAATTAAATTAAATTTTCAAAATTAAATATTATCGTATATCTTCACATATGATATCGTACAGCTCTAGAATATCATATCAGAATTTACAGTTTGATATTTCAGATTTTAGATTACCCCGGTATTCAGTTTATACTGAAAATCTCTTTTATAACATATATAAAGCGTCGCAAATTATAAAGGAATTCTAGAGCGACTTTTCTGAAATTTGATTTGGACATAACTCAAAATCTATACGACGAAATCTCGATTTTTCTCTGCCATATGAAAAATATAGTTCAACAGATCCGTATGTTTCTTGTTTCACAGAAATTCGACTTAAAATGGATTCTGTATATTCAGTTGAAGTTCAAATCGCCAAATTGCGAACTGCCGCGACGTTTCAGGTTCGTTTTAATTATAAAATATAAGTTCGAACGTTTTACTTTAAGTTATCGATATCGCCAAATCAATATAAATAATTAAATAAATTAATTATTCGACAGCTAACAAAACGCGCCATTACAGTATTTGTATACTATGCATATGGTAACAGAATCAGAGCATTGGAACTGTAGCAGTGAACTCTACTTTTGGAACCATTTTTGATGGAACCGGAATCAACTGAGATTTCTAATTAAATTAAACACCTGTTTAATTTAATTGAAACCAACTGTTCCAATGGAAAATAAAATCAAGGTGAGTTAAACTCACTCAGTTACCCTTTTTATATTTTATATAAATTGGGTTTTTATTTTATGTGCTCTGCTTGCTGATGGTTGCCTGTTTGCTAGTTCTACCATTGTTTGTTGCTTTAACTGATGAAATTAAACTATGTTTAATTCCAGTAAATTACCAAATCATTATTTTTAACGATTGGCTCCAATAAAGGTAACTCACCTTGGTTGGTCACGTTTATTTATAAACGTGTTTAAATGATTGAATTGTTTGAATTGCTTGTGGTTGAGGTTAAATGGTCGTTATGTAGTTTATCAGTTAAACAAAACTGAACAGTCTGATTCGAGATAACCATTTGAATACAGGGCAGAACAGGTTGGGGGACCCAACCGGATCCCTCAAATGTATTATCTATTTTCATATTATCATATATGAACTGATCTGTTTGTGTGATTGATTTGATGGTTGATTATTGACTAAATATTCAACATCTGTTTGGTTTAAACCAATGGGCGATATTAGTTAAGTGTTTGGCAGAGTATGGCCTTTAAAACCAATCGAGTTATAGATATTGATTCACCGTCAGGTGAATCGATAGAGTTGAGGTTATAAAATTTATTTTATAACCAGAGTTAGATTTGAATTATATTATTTGAATAAAAGTTATTTAAGAGAAATAAATAAATATTTTATTTGTTTAAGACTTTGATTTGTTATGAATTTATTTTGCAAAGCAAATACTGATGTTAATCAGATTTACCAGTTGAAGAATAAGAAATGAATTAAATGGTTAAACTTTGAAAATTGTTTTGTAAAGAAAACAAATAATTAGAATTTATATAAATTAATTATATTTTTAATTAATTTAAAGCGAGGATTGTTGAAATCGGTTAATGAGATAATCAAGTTTTTGAGTTAATTAAATCGACCATTTGGAATTAGAATTGTTTATCAAATTAATGTGTTTTGACTAAATAGTTAAATGAATATTGTTTGAATTTAAATAAGGCTTTAAAAAGGGATTTACTATTTAATTTAGTTAATAAAGGAATTAACTACTGAAGTAGTTAATGATTGAAATAAGTTATTACTGTGATTAATGATAATTTGGAAATTTACTTTTTAAATAGGAATTCCTTTAAAAAAAAAAGTGACCGAGTGTGAAATACAAGCCAATTGAATGGTGAAAGGAAATAAATGTACTCAATTATATGAATTAAGTGAAAGGAGATTACGATAAAAGGGTTTATTATAAACCAGAGTTTTTAAGTGAGATTTAAAGTGTAAAGCGTTAATTTTACATTAATGTTACGTGAGAGTAAAATCAAGTAAAAATGGGACAAGGGAAATAAGATCTCCAAAGTGGATAAGGGTTGAATATATTTGAAAGGAGATCGGTAGAAAGCGAAATTTGGGGATAAAGAAATGGGTCATAAGATTGTGTAACTAAACCAATTTATAAATGGGATTTGTTTTGAGACTGGAGTGGAATTTTGGTGTTTGGATTACAACTGATATTTATCTGAGGATATGAGCGTTGTTGGTCAAGGTCTGAGAGGTAACTAAAATACCCCAACTTGAACACTATTGGGATTTTCTGAAGAGGATATTAGTTGGTAATCGTAAGAGAGGTTAGTGATAATGGGTTATTCCCATTTGTGAAATAATAAGACAACGGCTAGTAGAAATTTAATAGGGTTATTAAGTATTTTTCTAACTATTATAATGTAATGATTTGAAGGACATTAGTATACAAGGATGTAGTTATTCGAGATAGAGTTAGTCAAACATAATTACTCAGGATAAGTTGCCATTTCGTACGACTGCTAGCGTAATTCGCAGGGCTGTAGATAGCCTACGGCGGTCGGATGTTTTCTGAGGAAATCAGGCGTAACCATTGTGATCGCCGCGATCTAGAGTCAAGCGAATGGAGTTAAGTAAAATAGTAGTAAATCGATAGGTTTAAAGAAGTCGAGTTAATCAGTTAGAGTTAACCACTTTGAGTTAATCAATTGGAGTTAATCGATTAGAGTTAAATCAAATTAGAGTTATTCAAATATCATATTTTTAAATATTAACAGAGTTAGAAGTTTTGATTTAACAAAGTAAATCAAGTGATAAAAGGCCAGGTGATACTGAATACTTAACCAGTGAACTCATTGGAGTGTCATGATTGAAACACTGTATATTTTGATAGTTAAAACACCGACTATCAAATCTGTCCAATACGATCGTTGGTACGGAAAGACCGGGATCGAATTTATATTCGAAAACCATTCCGACCAACAAGTACGTGAAGATATCAGAAGATGA
This sequence comes from Allium sativum, assembly GCA_030737875.1. Classification (NCBI taxonomy): domain Eukaryota; kingdom Viridiplantae; phylum Streptophyta; class Magnoliopsida; order Asparagales; family Amaryllidaceae; genus Allium; species Allium sativum. The sequence continues at coordinate 919,352,569 of CM060922.1, forward strand.
TCGAGGTGGAGCATTGAAGACTGTGGATTTTCATAAACGGAAGAACCACTAATATTCTCTGCCTGGCAAGTAGAGATAAGATGTGATTCTGTCCTGGTTGGAATCTACGGGTTGCAAGGACTTCTCGCTACTGATCCATGGGGTGATTCCTATATTGGATGCAGTAGGAGAGTGCCTTCAGTTCATCCTGTTCCTGGATGACCTGTATGGACGAGTGTCTGACAGAGTATTTTCAAAGTGTCACGTACGTTGATTTCTTCAAACGTGCTATAGTTGTTGGCAGGGAATTGCCGTTCTCTTAGCTTCCAGCTAGAGTATTTTTGTGGATATCAATTAGTGATATCTGACGGATCTGACGATGTGGCATTCAAAGTGAATGACGACCAGATGATCAGAAGATAAATTCTGGCCTCAAGCCTCATCAACCGAGAAATGACAAAAATCGGGCAGGCAGCATGGCTATGTGGGTCGCTCCCATTAGGGTGTACAATCACCTATCTAGAGAAATTCCTATTTGTTCTTAAATCTATGTTTCGATGCTGTCCCTTTTCGGGAGACGGTTGCTGATCCCAACCGTCGGTGATATACATTCGATACACTCAAGCGAAATGAGTGGTCGGTCATGTGAGGGCCGGGTTGCAAGACATTCTTGTTGAACCCAGTGTATTCGTCTCTAGAGATACACTATCGGCAGGTGGTCCCATACCTTGTCATAGATGGAATCCAATCTCCAATAAGCGCCCGCGGTTTTGATTGTATACTATATATGTGGAGCGTGAGATGCAAGCGTTCCACTAGATTGTTATTTAATTGTATTTAGACATTATTATAATATCAGACAAGATATTGATTTCAAATTGTTTTGGGTTATCGTAAGGTAAAAACCATCCGTGTTTATGTGTGGATTTGGTCTTACGATTATCCTTTTCTTCGAAAAGGTTTTTGAACTCTAAAATCAAGTTGGATGCTCACCCAAATACTGTGCGAGTTTTTCTCACTCTGGTTCACCAGACTGACCCGGTGTTTTGTAAATGCTCGGGTTAGGCCGGGTTGTACAGGTTCAGGTTATCGACTACTGTGAAGAGACGAGCTGGAAAAGTCCAGACGTATGATATTACTAGTATTCCGCTGTGTGTTGTATGAGGACAGATTATCACTGTCCAGATGTTGATGTACTCTGATATTGTAAGTATTTTCAAAGTTCTCAATAAAGATTTACTTATGTATTATATTTTGTTCCGCTGCGATGTGAGACTCTGTGTGTGGTGTTGTTCTTCTTCTTCTTCTTCTTCTATTCTAACAATTCTATCTTATCTATTCTCACCCCCCCCCAACTTCTTTCTATTAATGATCTGGAATGTTCGATGTCTGAATGGTCAACATGGTAGTTTGATGTTGATTTTCGGAGTCGAAAATCCCAGTTCGTTACAGTGGTATCAGAGCTGAAGGTTAAGTGATTACCTTGGCTCTGTGGCGTGATTCAGTAGAGATGGGGTTAATAATACCCTAGACTGAGTTTGAGTGTATATATACGAGTGAACGTATTTGTAGATTTTATAAAAAAATTACTTTATATTGTGTTGATTAGTTTGTCGAGTAGTTTATGAATTCTGGTCGATACAGTAATGCAAACTGTGTCGATAAGTGTTTCTAAACTCTTGAGTAGAGTAATTCGACACAGTATGTTTTTGGAAGAGGGTAAATGGATTTTTTTACCCGAAATATATTTTGATATAAACGAGGTATATATATTAAAATTATTATAATGTATATATTGGTTGTGTTGATTTGTTAATATAATCGAATCATATTATAATCAAGATGGTTATAAATAACCAATCATAATTAGTGAAAATGTAATAAATAAAGTCAGATGAATTAAATTTGAATTTAAACCAGAATTTAGATTGAAATTGTAAAAACTTAGAAAAGTGTGAAAAGTAATTTTGGATTAAGTATATGGGAATTTTAAGATCCTGGGTGAATTTGAAAATATTTTCCAAGCATTTATATTTTGAGATATTTCAAAATGGAAGTGTTTAAAAATGGGTTTTGAAGGGAAATATAGTATTGAACTCACTTCGATAGTTGGGAAATAACTCTGGTGATGCTGGCCACATCATCAGTGTTCGTTTATGAGTTGTAAGTGACGGATTACTACCAAAGATCTTGCTTTGAATTGCTTTGAGAAAAACCAGTTGTTTTGAATCCTGAAAAGGAATATTCGATTTTTGAAAGAGCTGAACTGTTTAAAAACTCCCAGGGGAATTGTTTGAACAGAAACAAAATTTAATAGAATTTGTGAAAGCAAATATTAATTGAATTGAAAACAATTAACTGGAAATTGAATCAGGATATAATATATCAAGCAGAATCAGATTTGGAATTAGGAGACAGGAATCTGAAATGGTGTTGGACTGGTAAGTTAAGAGTTGAAATTGATAATGGATGGAAATTGAGCTAAGAATGGGATTTGGCTTGGACGCGTGAAGGATTTGGATTTGAGGATAAAATTGGAATTTTGTTGGGAATGCATTTGTATATGCTGACAGGGTAGCAGATGGAAAGGATATAAGGATATGCCCGACAAAAAGGTACACGTTTATTTTTATTTGGGATTGGTGATTTATGAGCCTATTCGGCAAGCCGCTTGGCTGTTTTATTTTCTTTTGGATTGGAGAAGGACTAGAAAGGCGAGTTGTAGTTGTACCGATTGAGCCGTACAGAGGAGGTGCTGGCGAAATTTTTCAAAAATTTAAGGGGTTAGAAATTTTTTCGATATTTTTGAAAATATTTTTATACGGAATTAAATTGGCTTTTGATTTAAACTAAATTGGATTTGGAAATTAATGGGTTTATAACGCTCTTTCTCACCTTAGCAATTTCGAGGACGAAATTATTTTAAGGGGAGAAGAATGTAACGACCCGTGTTTTTGGTAATCAAATATTTAATTCAATTTATTTAATTTAAATATTAGAGTTGAAATATCGATGGAATTTAATATTTAATTCGTTATTTAAACGGAGTTCGAACGTTATGTATTTTATATAATTATAAATCGAGCTTGAAAATGGCGTGCAGTTCGTAAAATGGAGTTTTGAACTTCAAACGAATGTACAGAGTCCGATATAAGTCGGATTTCTGTGAAACAAGAAACATTGGAAGCGTGTTGACTATAGTTTTCATATGAAAGAGAAAAATCCAAATTCCGTGTTATATATTGATAGTTATGGCCAAATCAAATTTTGAAATAGTCGCTACGGAAAGCCGCTATTAAATATAACGTTGATTAATATGTTTAAATAGGAAATTTAAATCATTTAACTCAGAGATTGACAATATTGAGCTGTATAAATTATATTTAGAGTTGTGTATATATTCTGCTTGGATATATATGTTGAAAATAATTTATTTTGATTTATTTGAATTATTTGGAATTTAATTAATATTTATTCGATATTTTTATAGCGTTAAAAATAGCGGTTTTGCAAACAGTCTCCGTTTCCGATGAAACCAGTTTCATTGGAACCGTATCGTCAAATTATTGTAAGAAAATCAAATTGCATGGAAAACTGATGTCGTATGTGACCACTGTAGCTGAAAATGCCCGTTCAAATTTATATAGCGCGTATTTAAATAAATAAAGGGATATTTGAGTATAACTTGAGCAGATGATCGAATTAAGCCACGAAACCAGTTCCAGTGAGTTCGTAGCGTCGATTATAGTCAGGGTAGGTATTTAGTTTGTTATTTTTAAAGATCGAATAATTTGGCAGTAAAAAGGGTATTGCGGTATGCGGTAAAAATAGCCTACCGGGCAAACAGTCTCAGAATGCGACGAAACTAGTGCCGTTGGGTTCGTATCAACAAATTGTTGTGGGATTGCAAGGTTTCAAGTTGATTTGATTTATCTGGTGATCGTGAAAAATTTAAACGCGTGTTTATTTCTGGGTTTATAAAGGAAAATTTTTCATACGACCTCGGAATTCGACGAAATCTGTCCCATTGGGTCCAAAATACCTTTGTATACCAAAATTAGCCTCTTTATCAGAAGACAGGAGTCGTTTGTGGTCTGTTCTACGCGTTACTTTACCGCGAAGTCTTGATATAATAAAATAATATTATTATCTACCTTATCTAAGTTAATGACGGCCCTTGGCATGTGCTTTCAAACACGGTGGCTACCCTCTTCCCATGTGAACGAACGGGCTACCCCATGCCTACCAGCCTAACTTTTCTATTTGAATTAAATGTCCAGACCTCATAATATACAGCTAACCTACACTCTATGCACGTACCCCAATCAGCTACCACCTAGACTATAGAAGCCTTGCCGGCAAAGTATACACCATTGAAAGCGACCCCTCAATAACGTGATAGCCACACTTCCTATCCTTTTAAATACAAACGAGTCCTTCACATTTTGTTCTTCTGCATACAGAAACAAACACTCCTCCTTTTCTTCTCACTTAAACCAACCGAAGCCTTCCCACCGTATTCCCAACGAAACCAACTTCCCTGTCTCTTCTCAACTTTTTCCCAAGCCAAGCAAAACAAGAACCGAACCCAACCTTTTCTAAAATGGAAAACCGAAGCCTTGCAGAAGTATCTAACTGTAACTGAGAGACTGGATCTGCAAGGGTCACGTGGGGTTCAGATCGATCACAGGTGGATTGGAAGGTGGTGCGGCGGCACCATGAGTTGCAACTGCGTGGCGTGTTGGGATGGAAGTGATGTGGGGAATGGGTGCGTGGGGTTTGTTATACAGAGAGAAACGGTGAGGAGTTGTCCGTGAATAATGGGTAGTTGGCGAATGTGAAGGGAGTAGTGCCAGGTAGGGTGCGAACTGTGGTAGAAATGGACGAAGGAAACAGACGAGCTGTTGATTCCCAGTCCAAAAACGTGAAGACAAGGGTGCCAGGCTAGATGCGTGAAGAGAGTAATGGAATGAAAAGCACGGAAATGAAGACAAACCTGGACGGAAACGGTCACGTGCGAGAGGTGGAAACAAAGTACGGAACAAGTATTGGGCCCTTATCCTAGAAGTAATTAAGGTTTAATCTAATTTATACTTGAACGATTAATTTAATCATATAAATTGAGGTGCAAATAGTTGCAGGCATGGGTTCGGAAATGAATACAAAGCGGAAGGCAGCATGGTATTCTGAAATTCGGAAGACAACATTTTGAACGAAGTGGTAGAAAGCTAATCGGTCTGTTGACCGTAAATCACAAAGTAATTAAGTTATTAAACTTTAATTAGAAACTAATTTGTTTAAATTGTAAACGTGTATTTTTATACTATGCATATGGTAACAGAATCAGAGCGTTGGAACTGTAGCAGTGAACTCTACTTTTGGAACCATTTTTGATGGAACTGGAATCAACTGGGATTTCTAATTAAATTAAACACCTGTTTAATTTAATTGAAACCAACTGTTCCAATGGAAAATAAAATCAAGGTGAGTTAAACTCACTCAGTTACCCTTTTTATATTTTATATAAATTGGGTTTTTATTTTATGTGCTCTGCTTGCTGATGGTTGCCTGTTTGCTAGTTCTACCATTGTTTGTTGATTTAACTGATGAAATTAAACTATGTTTAATTCCAGTAAATTACCAAATCGTTATTTTTAACGATTGGCTCCAATAAAGGTAACTCACCTTGGTTGGTCACGTTTATTTATAAACGTGTTTAAATGATTGAATTGTTTGAATTGCTTGTGGTTGAGGTTAAATGGTCGTTATGTAGTTTATCAGTTAAACAAAAATGAACAGTCTGATTCGAGATAACCATTTGAATACAGGGCAGAACAGGTTGGGGGACCCAACCGGATCCCTCAAATGTATTATCTATTTTCATATTATCATATATGAACTGATCTGTTTGTGTGATTGATTTGATGGTTGATTATTGACTAAATATTCAACATCTGTTTGGTTTAAACCAATGGGCGATATTAGTTAAGTGTTTGGCAGAGTATGGCCTTTAAAACCAATCGAGTTATAGATATTGATTCACCGTCAGGTGAATCGATAGAGTTGAGGTTATAAAATTTATTTTATAACCAGAGTTAGATTTGAATTATATTATTTGAATAAAAGTTATTTAAGAGAAATAAATAAATATTTTATTTGTTTAAGACTTTGATTTGTTATGAATTTATTTTGCAAAGCAAATACTGATGTTAATCAGATTTACCAGTTGAAGAATAAGAAATGAATTAAATGGTTAAACTTTGAAAATTGTTTTGTAAAGAAAACAAATAATTAGAATTTATATAAATTAATTATATTTTTAATTAATTTAAAGCGAGGATTGTTGAAATCGGTTAATGAGATAATCAAGTTTTTGAGTTAATTAAATCGACCATTTGGAATTAGAATTGTTTATCAAATTAATGTGTTTTGACTAAATAGTTAAATGAATATTGTTTGAATTTAAATAAGGCTTTAAAAAGGGATTTACTATTTAATTTAGTTAATAAAGGAATTAACTACTGAAGTAGTTAATGATTGAAATAAGTTATTACTGTGATTAATGATAATTTGGAAATTTACTTTTTAAATAGGAATTCCTTTAAAAAAAAAAGTGACCGAGTGTGAAATACAAGCCAATTGAATGGTGAAAGGAAATAAATGTACTCAATTATATGAATTAAGTGAAAGGAGATTACGATAAAAGGGTTTATTATAAACCAGAGTTTTTAAGTGAGATTTAAAGTGTAAAGCGTTAATTTTACATTAATGTTACGTGAGAGTAAAATCAAGTAAAAATGGGACAAGGGAAATAAGATCTCCAAAGTGGATAAGGGTTGAATATATTTGAAAGGAGATCGGTAGAAAGCGAAATTTGGGGATAAAGAAATGGGTCATAAGATTGTGTAACTAAACCAATTTATAAATGGGATTTGTTTTGAGACTGGAGTGGAATTTTGGTGTTTGGATTACAACTGATATTTATCTGAGGATATGAGCGTTGTTGGTCAAGGTCTGAGAGGTAACTAAAATACCCCAACTTGAACACTATTGGGATTTTCTGAAGAGGATATTAGTTGGTAATCGTAAGAGAGGTTAGTGATAATGGGTTATTCCCATTTGTGAAATAATAAGACAACGGCTAGTAGAAATTTAATAGGGTTATTAAGTATTTTTCTAACTATTATAATGTAATGATTTGAAGGACATTAGTATATAAGAATGTAGTTATTCGAGATAGAGTTAGTCAAACATAATTACTCAGGATAAGTTGCCATTTCGTATGACTGCTAGCGTAATTCGCACGGCTGCAGATAGCCTACGGCGGTCGGATGTTTCCTGAGGAAATCAGGCGTAACCATTGTGATCGCCGCGATCTAGAGTCAAGCGAATGGAGTTAAGTAAAATAGTAGTAAATCGATAGGGTTAAAGAAATCAAGTTAATCAGTTAGAGTTAACCACTTTGAGTTAATCAACTGGAGTTAATCGATTAGAGTTAAATCGAATTAGAGTTATTCAAATATCGTATTTTTAAATATTAACAGAGTTAGAAGTTTTGATTTAACAAAGTAAATCAAGTGTTAAAAGGCCAGGTGATGCTGAATACTTAACCAGTGAACTCATTGGAGTGTCATGATTGAAACACTGTATATTTTGATAGTTAAAACACCGACTATCAAATCTGTCCAATACGATCGTTGGTACGGAAAGACCGGGATCGAATTTATATTCGAAAACCATTCCGACCAACAAGTACGTGAAGATATCAGAAGATGATCGAGGTGGAGCATTGAAGACTGTGGATTTTCATAAACGGAAGAACCACTAATATTCTCTGCCTGGCAAGTAGAGATAAGCTGTGATTCTGTCCTGGTTGGAATCTACGGGTTGCAAGGACTTCTCGCTACTGATCCATGGGGTGATTCCTATATTGGATGCAGTAGGAGAGTGCCTTCAGTTCATCCTGTTCCTGGATGACCTGTATGGACGAGTGTCTGACAGAGTATTTTCAAAGTGTCACGTACGTTGATTTCTTCAAACGTGCTATAGTTGTTGGCAGGGAATTGCCGTTCTCTTAGCTTCCAGCTAGAATATTTTTGTGGATATCAATTAGTGATATCTGACGGATCTGACGATGTGGCATTCAAAGTGAATGACGACCAGATGATCAGAAGATAAATTCTGGCCTCAAGCCTCATCAACCGAGAAATGACAAAAATCGGGCAGGCAGCATGGCTATGTGGGTCGCTCCCATTAGGGTGTATAATCGCCTATCTAGAGAAATTCCTATTTGTTCTTAAATCTATGTTTCGATGCTGTCCCTTTTCGGGAGACGGTTGCTGATCCCAACCGTCGGTGATATACATTCGATACACTCAAGCGAAATGAGTGGTCGGTCATGTGAGGGCCGGGTTGCAAGACGTTCTTGTTGAACCCAGTGTATTCGTCTCTAGAGATACACTATCGGCAGGTGGTCCCATACCTTGTCATAGATGGAATCCAATCTCCAATAAGCGCCCGCGGTTTTGATTGTATACTATATATGTGGAGCGTGAGATGCAAGCGTTCCACTAGATTGTTATTTAATTGTATTTAGACATTATTATAATATCAGACAAGATATTGATTTCAAATTGTTTTGGGTTATCGTAAGGTAAAAACCGTCCGTGTTTATGTGTGGATTTGGTCTTACGATTATCCTTTTCTTCGAAAAGGTTTTTGAACTCTAAAATCAAGTTGGATGCTCACCCAAATACTGTGCGAGTTTTTCTCACTCTGGTTCACCAGACTGACCCGGTGTTTTGTAAATGCTCGGGTTAGGCCGGGTTGTACAGGTTCAGGTTATCGACTACTGTGAAGAGACGAGCTGGAAAAGTCCAGACGTATGATATTACTAGTATTCCGCTGTGTGTTGTATGAGGACAGATTATCACTGTCCAGATGTTGATGTACTCTGATATTGTAAGTATTTTCAAAGTTCTCAATAAAGATTTACTTCTGTATTATATTTTGTTCCGCTGCGATGTGAGACTCTGTGTGTGGTGTTTTTCTTCTTCTTCTTCTATTCTAATAATTCTATCTTATCTATTCTCACCCCCCCCAACTTCTTTCTATAATGATCTGGAATGTTCGATGTCTGAATGGTCAACATGGTAGTTTGATGTTGATTTTCGGAGTCGAAAATCCCAGTTCGTTACAGAACTTCACTTTTAACAATCATCCACAAAAATTTTATTTCACCTAAACACAATTCAAACTTTATATCATTACTCTATAAATTCATTTTACCATTTCAAAACAAGATTTTAAGCACGGCTTTTATTTTATAATTCCAATAATTTACATTTTCCAAACACATATTCATATTTTATTAATTATCCAGCTAAATCAACTTAACATTTTATATTGGAAATATATTTTTACATAAATATTGATTACTAATCAATATTTTATATTTATAATATTTATTTAACCATCAATATATAATTTACAAGCACGGATTGGAATAAATATTCCTATTATACTAAATGAATCTAATTTATTCCAATGCACACATACTTTCTTACAAATCACATTTTCTTTATTTCTCAACTTAAATTATTGTACAAGATAGGCTCATAAACTCATATTTATATACTTTTTGGTTTTAAAATCACAAGCACATTATAATCTGTTAACCTCGGATACCTAAAAACTCGGGTTGTTATACATGTTGCTATGGATTTAAAGAAAGGAGGTGGATGAGATGAAATAAAGAAAAGTTATAGAAAGAAAATGAAGCATAAGAGAAAAACTAAGTATGATCATGTACATATAAAATGCTTGTATAAGTAAAAAACAAAAAAAATGATTTTAAATGTATATAAGACTTGTTTGTCCTTCCATTATTACAACTTTTCATCAGAATTCAACTTAGTACAAAGCTTTTAATGTTTTCTTGCAAACCTTATTTCATTAATGTACTTTTTGTGATGAACTAAGGCTATTCCATTGTCTTTTGATGGTTATTTAGATGGCGTTCACTTAGGTGTTGGAATTCATTTATACTGGATAGTCGCAAGCATCTCAGCGATGGTCTGGCTATGGCTACTTTTGATAGGTGTCTTTTTTGGAGATATGAAGTGATGGGTTTTTCTGTGCTTAATATGGGATATGCAATGCTAGTTGCCTAGTGTGCTACTACGACTTACTATGCCTTTGTGCTCTATGATTATAACACCCCACACTTTTCTAAGCCCAAATTTCGACTAAAACTGAAACTCGAACACATCCAAGCACGGAGCGTGTAAATCTGGTACCAGAAAATAAAAGATCATGAGCATAATCAAAGTATGATAAGATAACTCACAGCGGAAACAAAATAGGATAAACTAGTATTAACCTAAGTAACTACCTTATAAAAGGGATTCACCAAGTCAATACCGAGCATGAGAGAGAATGAGAACCGAAAGCCAAACTTAGACACCTGTGAGAATCCAGCCTTCTCTAAAGAAACCTAGGAGGTTGTAATGTGGAGGAGGTGAGAACAACAAGTTCTGGTGAACAAGAAAGGTATAACACATATTACAATACAGATGTATCACGTTTGGTTCAACCAAAGATATATGCCTACCAAGGCTAGTAGTTCTAACCTAACCTTGTATACATTTACACACGACTCTGACTACCCTTTTCATGGTAGTATTCCAACTATATTGATACCAAGATAGAACGTTTACATATATGTTTGTGAAGCCTTTATATCATCATTTACAAATTATTAAACCGAGAAGTGAACTCCTAAACATGGAGCTTTTTTTTACTCTTGTGTGTATACTTAGCCACTTAACGTCCCACTATCGAATGATAGATAGGGTGGATTCCCTCGATCACTTAAAACCCTAGACAGACCTATTGGTCGTCTAAAACCTCCTGATGATTTACTTAACGTTATTATAAACTGGAGGACACTAGCTACAGGGTCCTACTAGTTAAGGCTTCTGTCATTCGCATATAAACCCATACCCCGTATAAGGTGAGAGATGGTATCTCATCGCTTAAGACTGATAGGACTACGTAGACGATATCTTGACATTTATAATCCATATTGGTGGAATATCGTTGTACCATCTAGCTGACCTTATTAGATATCTCTTAGACGCTTAATACTTCTCGTAGGATAGGTAGCCCTATGGAATGATTAGACCGGACATTTAATCTCTAGGTTTAGGTAAGATTCGCACACCATTTAAGACCCCTAACCGAAGGACCTAATCCCAGGTGGACTCTGCGACCCAAAGTCACTTAAGACCTAAGGAACCAAACTATTCGCGAAGATTATCAAGTTCGTACCCAGATAGCCTTTAGTTCTTCTATTTATGGGAGGTAGGATATGCGATCGCTTAATACCTTTTCATAGGTAGATCTAATAACTTGAGACCTTAATCCCAAAGAAGAATATGTTGGTGAGTTATTCCCATTTAGTTTCTCTTAAAGGAGATACCATTCGTATACAAAACTAATTATTGTCACGGGCTACTATGGTAAATAATATCTGACATTATTTACCTACTAAGTCCATTCTTTATTTTCTAGATTTACTTGCATGAAATAGGGAAAGTTTTATCCTCCTTGTCCTAGGATAATTATTTAATTGTTTTCCTAATTGGACTTAGTATCTAAAACGGTAATCAATACCCATTAATCCTCCTTTTATTTCATTTATTCTTTTTCATAGAGTTATTTCCATTTATGAACATAGCAGTCATATTTTCCGAAGGCAATAATTAATCTTTAAATACCTTTTATTCTCATTGATTGCAATTAATGTCACTTATGAACCTAATAGTCATAATTCCCTAAGACGTTAATTATCCTTAATTATCGGTCCTAAAATATCTATTTGTTGTACCCCAACATACATTACTAATTTGTTTCTTTATTTATTGCATGTTATATATATAATTATGCACCAGACCTCTCACATTAAGCTGACCACTCGTGGGTGTTGGATTTGCTGGGCGGTTCCGGGTAGACTTCTACCACAAGTTGAGCATAATCTCGTGTCTTAGTGCAGTTATAATTTAATTCCCTAATTGGGGTTTACAACATTAATCCTAGAAAATTTAGATATTGTAACCATTATGCTTAACTGCCTAACTAATTTTTTCCCCTATCAATGTTGGTTACAATAGCTATTTATTTATTTACTTATGGTCCTACTTCTTGCAATCAACTACACTAACTGCTACAACGGTCACCACAAATATATTCATTTAATATGGGCTATATTTACATGTATAATTTCATAAAATGAAAATCGTTCAAACATTCATTATTATATATATTTCGTTATTTACGTAGATTCAGACGGATAACATATATATAATTATATTTATATTTTAGCGAAGTTAACGTAGTTATTTTCTTTTATTATCATCGTTAAGTTTAATAATTTGGTTCAACTAATAACCAAACATCCCATTTTGTATTCAATCTTGCAATATGGTTCTACTTCTTACAAAAACCGTCAACTACAGTTATAGTAAACTATGCCTGAATATTGGAATAAATACCTTTCAAACCACAAGAATATATGTTATGTATGTTTTGGAATAGTTGATGTAAACTACGCACAAATACATATATTTATATTTATACGTGAATTTACACAACTTTTTCCCCTTTTTCAATATTTGACATATTTCGTATTGGTTTCAAATAGTATCTTTTATTTAAAAAAGGAAAAAGGCATATTTATAATAACTAAGTTAAAATCCCAATAAAATTGAGTACAAACAAGTTTATATCTATTTAACCAAAATTATATAATTTACGTTTAACACTGAAACAACAGATCTGGAATTAAACTACATCTTACCGGTGTTTTATGAGACTGATTTCCAAATCTACAGTGTTAATAACCACAATATATTTTCCAACATAATTGTAGATAATAATTTAAACAGTTTAGTAAGCCTACAAATAATATTATTCAAAACCACCAATCTATACTTTCAGGTTTTTTACAACATTTATAAATAGACCTGGAAAGCATTATTTCAGATTTAATGGTATGTGAACAGATCTGATAAATGTTAGGCATAGATTTAAGATCTAATGCAAACGAAGTAATAAGTTATTGTAACTTTGTGTATATATATATTTCCCACTCACTTGAAAGCATCTAAATCTGAAATCTGAATAATCTTTTAGGCCCACAATCCCCAAATTCTTATAGATATATAGTTATTATGAAAAGTGAATACTTTCATTTGTAGATTTGCAAGAAAATATGAAAAGAGGGGAGGACCTTGATGAAGAATAGCTTAGACGTCAATTCATACCCTCTTCCACTTGAATTTGATAACCCCTTTCAAATCCATATGGATTTATGTTTTATTGATTGTATATGAACCTATTTTTGATTTCGAATTTATTTGAAGAGAAGGGGAAATGGAGGAGCTTCGCTGTTGCCTACATATTTATATGGAAAAGAATGAGACCTTACCCCTTTATTTATAGGAGTGGAATTGGCCATGAATTACTAGATTTATTTTAATTAAAATCCATCCATTTATATAACAATATATATAAACTGTACCTCCCAACTCTAGCCGTCAATGGGCTATACAGGCTCGAAGCGGTCGACCCCCTTCTATCAAGCGGTGACCGCCCTTCAGCTGTTTTTCCCAGTGAAGGCGGTTATAAAAGGTAAGATATATTATATTTATTATATTCCATCTGTTTTTCGTATTTTGTCCATAACTTCTTCGTACGGACTCCGTTCGCGAAACTCCAAACATGAAAGGTAACCAAAATTCTAGGACGAATGAAGCGGTTAAAGTTTCATGGTCAAATTCCATTGTTTGAAGAAATACCTATTTTTGAAGTCTAATTAAATAATTAATTTGTTGTCAAAATTCCGGGTTGTTACAATGATACATGTACATGCTGTCCTTTTGGTCTGCTAGTGCTTTTATTTGTTACTTGTTATGGATTACCTACATGAGTGGAGTGTTGTGTCTTTATGTAATATATTCCCCTTACGTGGAGTGTTGTGTCGTTATGTAAAGTATTCTCCCTTCGTGGAAATTATATAGTAGTCTAGACCTTTGGTTTAGCTCCAGACCTATAAGCTTGTATAAGTTGTAGTGGAAGGTCCACTTTAAATTTCGTCTGTGGTGGTCAATCCACCTTAAAACTGATAATATTTTGATAGTCAGTCTAACTCTTATAATCATATTTTTTGGCAATGCCGGTCAGTTTTTAGAGTGATCTGTAACACATTCTCATTATAAAAAACAATAAGTACAAAATATAGTAGGAGACAAATAGATTTTCTATCTGCTATTGACATTTCTTACTCTAACTACAAATTATATAAAAATCTAACATCACGCAGGATGTGATCACGTAATAAAAAGGAAAAGAGCAGAAAAAATCCAAATCTACATACATCATATGTTGGAGAGATTCCATACATTCCACCAGGGAGTATTCTTGTAAGTTCTCTGCTATATGGCTTAACTAGCATACACCAGAAAAAGCTCAACTGTTTCTTATCACGTTCTATTCTCCAAGCCAGTAGCACATTACTATAACCATTACCAGCAGCCAATGTTGCACAAAAACTGATATGCAGAGGATCGAATAGAAGTAGAAGATTAAAGGGATATCTCAGTTCATGGAAAAAAACCCAGCAACCTAAAAGGCAAATATACCGGCAAACTTAGTTTAAACTTCCCTTCCAGATCCAGACATACATCCACATAGTGACAACCTGCAGATATACCAAACCCAGAGAATAAACACTCTCCACATTGTAATCCACACAAGGACATCATGCACACCAACCAAAACGACCCTCAATGGAACCAAACAACCAACATCAACCAACAAATCACTCACAACAAACTAACACTAAGCTGAGTCAACCCAAAACTTACTGAAAAATAGCACCAGCAACTTCCTGCTCCTCATGAGTATCAGAGCTAGAATGAGGAAGGAAATAGCCAAAGGAAAGAAACTGTGTGGAACACAGTCTTCAACAAATACTACACGAGCGACATAACCGGCCTATAGGGAGAAGGCAGCCTAAGAAGAAGCTTTAGCAAGGACCAGAAAGTCAGCAGGGATAGAAGCCAGAGTAGGATCGATAGAGAATAGAGCGGGACACTAGATCTAAGGTTAACGAAAGAGAGGAAACTCAGGAAGAGGGCATGCAAATAGGTGTCAAAATTGGGGAAAGTGAAGCAAAAGGGTTTTAGCTCAAATAGGAAGCCGAATGAAACTCCATGTAATCTAGATCAGGAAGTGGAGCTGCTACACCACAGTGGAGAAAGCTAAGGTAGGGACAAATTGGGGGAAGAGTAGAGGCTAGAGACGTAGAAGAAGAGGAGTAGATGCAGATCTGAGAATCTGAAAAGAAGTAGATGAGGGAGGAAATGAAATGAGGAGTACCCCAGTTGCCATGAGGAAGTAGAAAGTTCCATGTTGGCAACAAAAAGAATATGTTCAATCGCTAATGTAATTATGTTTATGTTATTTGTTATAATATAAAGTATTTGCGGTAACTTTAAAAACCGTTCGGCTTTGCCAATATTTTTTAATCAAACATCAAATCATGTTTTTTTAAAAAGAAAAATATATTTTTTATAAATATTTTACTTAAGTTATAAATAAACATCAAATCAAGACTTTATATAATATAAATTTGAATTTATATTAACTTAGCTTTTTCTAGTAAGCATCAAATTACTTCTTTTTATAACAGAAAGTATATAATTCAAAATCTTATAATTATATATGCACACACACATGCATATTTGAAAATCAATTTTTGATATATTAAATAATACAGTCGCTTATGTTCAAAAATATTTTTCCTTTAAAATCATATGTTATATAAAAAATCATTATATACAAACTTACCTATATATAAATAATTCGTATATAAATAAGGCTAAATCTTTTATTTTAAATTGTAAAATTTTAAAAGGCTAATAAACCATTATTTGAATGATTGAAATGAATTCCCTGTCATCATTAGAATGGAATTTAATGATTAGAAATGCAAATCGAATATTTAAATAAATTAAATTGATAAAATATCGAGTTGATGCATTCTTACACCTTAAAAGGATTTCATCCCCAAAATTTTATCCTTATACAATCTAGAAACAAAGCTCAAACTAAAAAACCAATTTTTGTTTATCAATTTAATAAACCAGTATGATGAACACAAATCATCCATACACAATATCTAATTCGATCAATGTTCGATTACATAATCTTTTCGAATTAGTATCGCTCACTCGACATCTCTAATGCAGACTCTGATCAAATACTTGATTTGGAACATTAATTCTTCTTGCATAGCCAAATACTATGATGGAAATTATTTGGTTACTTACTAAGTACTCTACCCATGTAACGAACTGGGATTTTCGACTCCGAAAATCAACACACAACTACCATGTTGACTATTCAGACATCGGAAATTCCTGATCATTAATAGAAAGAAGTTAGAGGGTGTGAATATATAAGATAGAAAATTAGAATAGAAGAAGAAGATCACTACAGAACAGAATTAGAGTAATACGAATCTCACAACGGAACGAATAAAATATAATATATAACATAACTTAGTAATAAACAGTATATATATACAATAACATTATCAGAGTACAACACTTACACACAGCGGAAATAACAATAGCTATATAATCATGAAGCCTTCTGCTTCAAGCTCCTCCAAATATATCTGTAAAGACCTGAACTACTTGATTGCCCGTACAAATTTGGGCACCCAAGAGTTTAGGGAAAACAAAACAAAATAAACTCTGGGTCAGTCATGGGACTGGTGTGAGTAAACTCAAATTATTTGGTTTAACTTTCCAAAATCCTTTTCAAAGAAGAGATAATCGTAAGACCGATCCACACATAAACACGGATGGCTTTTACCTTACGATAACCCAAATTTTTTTTGGAAATCAATACTTTTCTGATATTATAATAATGTATAATCACAAGTAATTAACAATCTAGCAGAACGCTTGCATCTCACGTTCCACATACATAGTATACAAACAAAACTGCGGGCGGTTATTGGAGATTGGATTCTCACTATGACAAGGTATGGGACCACCTGCCAATATTGTATCTCTAGAGGAAAATACACTGGGTTCAACCAGAACGTCTTGCAACCCGGCCCACACATGACCGACCACTCATTTCGCTTGAGTGTATCGAATGTATATCACCACCGGTTGGGAGCTACCCACCGTTTCCCGAAAAGGGACAGCGTCGAAAATAGATAAAAGAATGAAATGGATTTTCTCTAGATAGGTGATATACACCCTAACGGGAGCGACCCACCTAGCCATGTTGCCTGCCCGATTTCTGTCATTTCCCGGTTGATGAGGCTTGAGGTCATAACGTATCTTTTGGAATACCTGACCACCATTCACTTTGAATGCCACATCGTCATACCCGCCAAATCACAAATTGATTTCCCCAAAAATACCACGGCTATAAAGCTAAGAGAAACGAATTCCTCCGCCACCAAACGTAAGTACGTTTGAAGAGATCAACTTACGCACTCCGTTAGATATACTATGTCAGACATTCGTCCATTCACGTTGTCCTGGGACTGAACAAACCAAAGGCACTATTCTGTAAACAGGATAGTCTTTGCAAAACTCCATCTTCAATTAAATTCATCATATTTGATCGCAATGCTAGCATCCATACAGAGTGGTTTTCAGATAATGAATCTGATCCCGATCTCTTCGTATTGACAACGTAAAAATGGTCAAAAACTTCGATAGTCGGTGATTTAACTATCGAAGAAAAATAGGTGTACAACCAACGATCTTATTTCCAGATAGAAATTTGATCGATCAATCAACATTCAACATTTACCTCCTTTAATTTAATTTATCATTAATTTATTCATTTCCCATTTCTATATATTTGTAAATTCTTATTTTCTAAATTTAGAAAATGTACTTTATTAATCATTTGAAAACATCTACATATTTACTCCCATTTCTTGTTTTCTATCTTAGAAAACATTTCTGATTCTTATTTGGAAACATTTCCAAAAAATCCTTTATTAGATTGAAACATATGTTTAAATAAACATCGCTATACCAATTCAAATTATTTCGCTCATTAACTAAATTCACTTAACCAACCTTCACTATCGAACCTTAACCATTCCTTAGTTAGAAACGAAGTCAATCAAGTTAGGGTATAATTACCTCTCAGACCTTAACTGAACAACATTTCTAACTTCGAAATAGACAAAGTTCACCTTTTAAATCTTTAACAACTTCCTTACGAACTCTCAGATTCTATTTACAAATCCACTTCTTTTACAGAAATCATTTGGTTTTAACAATAGTGTTATAATCCCCTGCCTTTGAAATATAATAACTTAAATATAACTTTTATTTATTAATTTGAATAATTAACCCAACAACTAATTTATAAATAAATAAATAATCTCGATTTGAAAACGGAAAGTATATAGTACTTCCCCAAATTCGATATAATCGAATTTCAACTTACAATTCCCTCTCGAATAATCTCTATTCGATAACTCCTATCGAATAAATATATTCGATTATCTCTCTTCGAATAAACTATATTCGATAATTCTTTCGAATAACTACATTCGATAACCCTTTCTTTTGAATAACCTATATTCGATTATCTCTCTTCTTTGAGTAACATCTATTCGATTAACGATCTTCTTCGAATAACTTATATTCGATTATCTTATCTCTACGGATTTTATTTAATCCTTTTTACGTTTCGAATATCGAAATGGATTTCATTGTTCTTTTTTTAAAACAACTCAGAATTTCCCATTTTACATTCACTGTTGAATTTTCCATCTCAATTATCCACTGACAATTATATTTTAGTTCATTTATAAACTTTGTTTATAAATCACAACACTTGTTTCATTTTTAAACAAGTTCTTTATTTCTTAACCATTTGGAATTTCATTACTGTTTGAATTCCTGTTTCAAAACCCAATTTCCTTTACACATGTTTTTATTTGCAAAATCTTTACTTATTTTCATTATTCACATCGAATGTGAATAATGTTTCCTTTATATAATCTATTCAGTTTGATTTCATATTTAAAAACAATATCTCATTTTCAATTTCTATTTATATTTCTATTTACAGAATTGTTTGTACAAAATCTCCTTTTAACTTCTAACACTTAAAATCTCATTTAAATATCCCTTTACAAATGCCGAATTCATATTCCATAAAATATCGGTGTTAAAACCGATTTCTACTTCTCTATATAAGTTCGACTTATATATTTCATTTATCAAAAGATAAATATTTGTATTTAATTTATAAAATATTATTTATAAATTAATCTTCTCCATCTATTGGTTAGAATAGATTCAATTTAAAATCTTTGCTTTAAATCCATATCATGTTATACCCGTGTGCGAAGCACGGGTCTAAACCTTTCAAATGTAAAATTCTCCATTTATACAATTCTAATCACTTTTCAAGTATTTCCTTTTATAATCTATTTGTTTACAAAATAAATCCCTTTTCCATAATTCTATTTATTTACAAAATATTTTCTTTTTATATAAAATCCATTGATTTTACAAGTAATTCCTTTTATAATCTAACTACTTCCTTTTTTATTTGTTTTACAAATATTTCTTCCTTCTATTCTATTTATTTTTCAAATAAATATTCCTTTTCAATTCTATTTGTAAATGATTTACAAATATTTCTTTTTCAATTCTATTTGTAAATGTTTTTCCAAATATTTCCCTTTAATCCTATCTATTTGCTTTAAAAATAAATATTCCTTTTTAATCTATTTATTTTCTAAATAAATAGTTTTCTTTTTTTATAAAATCTTTGATTTTATAAATATTTCTTTCTCAATATAACATTGAAAAATTCCTTTTTAATATTCCAGTATTCCTTATGGTATTCACCGTACCATATAACAATGATCGGTATCATTCAACCATACAAAATCAACAACAGATTTCATATCACATCATATAACACAATATATGAAAAAACAGTAAAATAAATGTTGAGGAACCCAATTGGGTCCCTCCGACCTGTCTCCCTTCATCCGCAGACGTTAGTCAACATAAATAACACAAATATAAAATGTTTTGATAAACAGAATCAATATTCGATTAACGATTTATAAATGTCGTTATCGATATTTTCAATCAATTTACTAGCAGTTCAACCAAACAGCCAACACATAGCAAACACCCATCATTTATCAGTTCTAAAAATATTTCATAAAAATATAAGCTAAGTAGAGTTAGTGGGATTTACACACCTTGTCCGTTAATCGTTAAATAACGATTAACAGTCGGTTGATTAAATCAGACGTATTTAATTCTGACAAAAATTGTAATGAACTCCAGATCAGTCTAGACTGGTTCCATTGAGTAGTCTGTGGTCGTACGATTCTAACGGATCCAAAATCGCGGAACTCTGGTAACGAACGAATAAGTTATGGTCGTTACGAATTAATAAACTCTTTATACTAACAACTAACATTGGTTTAATTATTTATTGGGTTTACCTTATGTAACGGCCCATCTTTGCTTTATAAGATCCACCCGCGTCCATTTTTACCTCAAACCTTCGTTACTTCTCACCTTCAGGCAAAATTTCCCAATCCTCCTTGATAAAATACGAACCAACTTCTGTAAATCACTCCCACCGTTCCTCAAAAACCTCGGAGCCAACGCCGTCGGTCTTCTCAGAAACCCCCCTGCTCCCACTGCTTCCAACGTCAGTAATCCGGCCGCCATCAATCCATCGCCCCACCAGAGTTCCGATCTGAAGACCTAGCATGTACCAAAACAAACACCTTTGACCCTATCGAGTCCTCCGACCACTACTGCTAGGGTTCCGTCCCTCCATCCTCAGAGTCGACCTCCTGGAACTCAACGTCGGCGCCACCAGAAAGAAATTGGTCATACCAAACTTTTATGCTTCTACGATGCGGCTCCTCTTCCATACACAAACACGGTCACAAACAAGTTTTAACAATTTATTCCAGTTTGTTTTTGATTTAAAAATTTTGGGGTTTGATCAGAACGGTTTAGGGCTTGCGGTTTGCATTTTTATTCACTGTTTTGGGTTCCGTTCTAAAACTGGAGAAAGGCTCGCTATAAATAGGAGAAACTAAAGGATGAGCACAACATCCCTTTCACCTAGCATGTGAGACTAGCCTGTCGAATGCAGTATTAGGTAGCTGGACAAATATCAGGCCTTTTGATTTGAAGATTCATGGAGCATTTCCTTTGGCAACAAGCAAGAGTAGGGAATGGTAGCAAAATAGAGTAGGCGACAGTGATTGCAGTGTCCTCCTCTTATGTAATTGGTTTGGTTAGGATGGATTTTCCATGAATGCACATGCATTTTTGATCAAAACAAAATTTTGTACATTTAATATTTCACAGCAGTATTGTCGAGTGCTGGAATTGTGGCCAGAAAATTAAATGCACGATATGTATATGGTGTATCCTTTCCTGTCATAGCTTCTTTAGTCTAATCTCTAGTTTTGTACAATACCCTTTCTTTTCTTTCAGGCTGAAATTGTTTATTTATGTGCTGTAAGTCGGTTCTTTTGTTTTGATTCCTCTCTTGCTTGGTCTGTGAATATTATTTGAGATTTTGATGGTTGTTAGTTTATGGTTTTCCAATTATTTATATATATGTAATACTGGATACAATCTTCCAAATATGCAATGGAGCGTTTAGCCTCATAATGCTATTTTATGTACGTCCATGATGTATAGATAATATTATTTAATGTTATCTATGAAATATTATATTTAGACATGCATTACATTTACCTATAGACAAGGTACTCCTCCATTGCAGCAACCTCATATGATTATTTATTTATTTAATTTTCCACAAGGGCAAGCTTGCACTTAGCGTGTAGTTGAAGTCTTCAGGGTCGGGTATCAATATTGATTTGTCACAGCTACCCCTACCAATTATTTTAAGCAGATAGTAAGATAGAATAGGGCACTTCTACACAGAGAAGGAAGAGTTGTAATAATCCAATGTTAGTTTGGTTTTTTAGTGGTATTGTGGCCCCCTGTTATTGTTGAAATGTCACTCTATTATGAACTATGTGCTATTACAGTGATGTTGTATTTAATTGGTTGGGAAACAAGTGATTAGTTTATGTTGTTGAATATGATATAATAATCCAATAATTGGTACATATAGACTCAATTGAAAACAGATACTGGTTAACCAATATGGATCGGTTGATAACATATGTTTGGATTGATGTAATGGCCATGAAAATATGAGCAAAATTATCAAATCCTACAGTGATTTTGATATAGCATATTTGAGTCGAATACATGGTAGTTGTAATCCGCTAATCAATGCATATTTTTTTTTCGATTCACTTGTACACTTTATATATAATTAAGTATGTATAGTTTTGAAATTATGTATATGCAATCGAATGAATTTATACATATAACTTCAAAAATGTTCTAATTCGGATTTTAAACCCGAGATTTCATTTTTAAATTAAAACCATATTCAACTTTTTTTTAAAAGTCCATTTATTTTATTAAATAAAACGTTATGGTTTATAAATAATTCCATACCGACTATTTAAAAATTTACTTTAGACATAACTCACAATCTATAAGACGAAATCCTGATTTTTCACTTCCATTAGAAAAATATAGTTCACCAGCTCCGAACGTTTCTTGTTTCACAGAAATCCGACTTAAAACGGCTCCTGTATATTCGTTTAAAGTTCGAATCGCCAAATTACAAACTGCCGCGCCATTTCGAGCTCGATTATAATTATAATATAATTATACGTTCAACTGTCGTTCAAATAATATATTCATTAATCTAATTCAATTCTAAATTGAATTAAATATCATAAATGATCCAACTCACACAATATTGTGAATTCAGTTATTTTTTACTAACTCAGAATTATAATATATTTTTATATTATAAATATTAATTAAATATTCAATATTATTTAATTAAACCATTTTAAATCTCTAATTTACTATTTAAATAATTAAATAAATTAATTATTATACCGTACAAATACGGGACATTACAAGCCAAGTATTAACCATTAATAATCGAGTAATTATTCCTTGTTCTGATTAGCGTAAAACATCTCAAACTCATATATTCAAATTTTATATAAAAACATAATAGCGACCAAATTATCTAAGTACAACTTACGTACTCATCCCAATTGGTTATTACAGTACCAATTTCGATTTTCAAGCTCTGTAAATTTAACCAATTTATTAAAATTTTAAATCTTGATAACTCTTAAACAATTAGTTAAATTCTATATATAACATAGAAATCTTGACTATCCAAAATCGTTAAAATTTCCATTTTGTTATATTAACCAAATCTACCAATTAATTTATCATTTTAGATGCAAAACTAACTTATCCTAATGCATAAGTTACAGGAATCCATGTTATAATTCTTAGCAAAAAGTTTTAAAATCTTAAATATCGAATTTATTTAAAATTAATTTCAAATTATATTTCATATATATATACTTATAACGTAGTATATTAAACCAAAATTTATTTTTCCAAATAACCTAAATCAAATTCTTCAATGGCAGCAATTCCCACTTAGAAACTCAGAAATGAACACGGCCATCATCGGAATTATTTCCCTGCGACTGAAGTGAGCTTTGTGCATTTTATTTCATAAAATTCATTTTAGAAATATTTTAATCATTATTAAATAACAATAATATTTATTCAAATTATAATAACCCAAAAATTCTGACGTTTAAAATATAAATTGACTAATATTTGACGGGAAAATATATTTAAGTTTCTACCTCAACTTAGAATTTAATCTATTTTGATCGTAGTTTGGATCTACTTTTAAATGAAATTCTTTGTGTAAATTTAATCTCCATATGAACATTTTATCAAAACTAACATTATTAACATTATTAAATAATTTGGACTTCTTTGAATACTTTAAATTTGACTTTGGAAGTAAACCCGACTTTGAAATATAAATTTTGTAATTTAATATAGGATCTAAAATTGATCTACTCCGGTAAACTTGATTTCGAAATAGAAGTTATTCAAGAGTCCCATAGAGCAATAAAAACTGTTTTGAAATAATCATTTTTCTGAATTTTTTTCGATGTAATAAAAGCGATGGAATGGAGTTGCATAATAAAATACTATTATCACTTGATAAATTTTGCAGGATTATTTCAGTTATGATAATATGATCGTTTGACAAACTTTTAGATTTGAATGTTGTTAGTATACTTCGTTCACCCGTGTTCCTTTGTTCACCCCAACGTATAGTTCAATGAATACCTTAAAAAATCTTGATTTAAAATTAGAGGTTGACACTTGTATAAGTTCGGCTTAAAACTTAAAACATTTGTCCATCCCACTTTGCATGAATGACAAGTTGTTGTCTTCTGCTGCTAGTTCCCATTCTTTGAATTATAAAAAGGGGAGTACCCCTTTCTTTCGTTCAGGACAAAACAACTCCCTCCTCTTTTCTCTTAGCCACCGAAGTTTTCTTTTACCTAATATCTGAATTCATCCATCCCCATAAAAATCAAATTCCCTAAATCAAAGAAGAATCAGCTGCCATCCAACTAGCCCCTTCGCACCACCAAATCCATCGTCTTCGGAGTCGTTTCCTCTTCTCCCTCCGCACCAGTCACAAAGGTTCCCTCTAGCTCCTACACCCGTGTGCTTTGACCTTCATAAAGCTCATCCCCTCTCCACGAGAACCATGACCTCGTGCCTTTCAATATCCCTGTCAAAGTCGTGTCTCCTACCAGCGCTACAGCTCCGGCCATGGACTCAGTTTCAACTAGAGCACCAAACCACCTCTGCATCACTGTCGGTGGCGTTCACCAACGTCGTCAAACTCGCGCCACCTCTTTCCATCACACCGAGCAACCACAACTGTCACCTGCGCCTATACGCAACCCCTTCCCTACTCATCGTCTCTTCAATGTGAGTACCCTCTCACGATTTCTTATTTCAAATTCTCCACTTCGAAGTTCATTAAGTTCAATTGATTGTGGGTTGATGTACTGCTGCAACTTCCGTCATTTTGGTTGGTTGTCTTGGTTGTATTTCAATCATAATATGTTAGAATTTATTAACTTGGTTTTAGTTATATCTGTGGAGGCTGATCACATACGTGTACATATGTACAATTGTATATGTACATATGTGTTCACGCATAGTATATACTCAAACACGCAAGCTGCCTTCGGTTGTTGTTGGATGCTTCAAGCCTGCAATTCTATCATGATGCTTTGTTCATGAGGAGGCCACACACATGTATGAATATACACCTATGTACGAATATATGTATTATTGTCATACGATGAACAAATTGTGGAAAATTTATCCACATGGTTCTAGATTTGTTTTACTGACTTTATGTTCACCCTACCTGAACCTTCCAAGTGTTACAGATTTAAAGATTTCAGCTCGCAAAGAAGAGAGACACGTGAAGATGTATGCACGTGCAAGGCCCGACAAAATTGTATAATTTTATTTTTAAAATTTCTGTATGTATTTTATATTCCGTTGTGTAAAATTTATGTAAACTCTGATGTTTGTATAAATTTTATTTCATTGCAAGCAATTGTATTCTTTGATTATGTGTCTAATTCTGTTTTAAACTGTTTATGCCATAACAATCTAACGTTTTGAACAATTCAAGTTAGTATATTTACCGACTTGAAATGTTCTTACTTGCTATAGCTAGCATGAACATGATAAAGGGTTCTCTCCATGTGTTTGGTGGCGAGTAGTGGACTCTTACCCTTACACATCCCAGAGGGGTTAGTCGTGACCCCGAGAGGGCGGCCGTAAAAGCATTTCTGCAAAACCAGTGTAATGCAACAATAGAGGTTAGCCGTTGGTTAATGGTTGAAAAGCCTAGACCCATTACACCTAGTATCATAGCTTTGGTTTATACAAAGCTTGGCTTATCGGGTTTAAAAACTCATTAGAAATAGGATAGCAATGTCCAAGAATGAGCGGAAATGATGCTAGAAGCACCCTAGAGACAGTGTATTTTGAAAAATAAATTATTTTACATGGAAAGATTTTGAAAATAAAATATTTTTAAAGAAAATATATATGAATATAAGTTCCTTTTTGGAATTCTTATTCAATAGCTCTTTGCGATAAAGTTTTTCAAAATCCATCGTTAAGTTGTTAAAAATTATCAAACAAATTATAAGTGACTAGTGAATTGGTTTTTACCAAGTGTTTTTGAAATCTTCCAAGTGTTTTTGAAATCTTCCAAGTGATTTTTGAAAGGAATTTTTGGTTGAAAAACAAGATGAGTACTAAGTATGGATTTTCGAAGAGTACTTTGAAAATTTGACAAAACTGAATTTGAATGATACTCGATTTGAGAAAATGATGGGTGAAACAAGAGATGAATCAGTATTAAAATTGACTCAGATCAGATTGAAATTAGTATTTCTTACTTTACCTATAGCTTTTCCTGTCTTATCTAAACCATTATGTTTAACCGTAATTTATAATTAAACTTGTTTTGCCAATTATTTCAAACCTATAATATTTATACATAGCTATTTATTTTATTCATTATTTTGCTTAAATTATTTGTATTTTGTGCTTAACTTTCCCTTTTAAATTATACTTAGCAATTTATATCGTTTTTTAATTTAACGAATCAAATTTATTCAATTCGTTTATTGAACTTATTATTTTCCTAACCTATTTGTAGCTTGTATTTTGTATCTATTTGACCCTAATGATTTATCTATTTCTAGTCTATTTTACTTAAACTATTTTACTATTCTACCTAAAATATTTGTATTATCTATTTTTTATTTATACCAAGCTTTCTAAATTATTTGTATTTAAACTTTTTATTGCAAATATAGTGCTTAAAACTTTCTATTTAAACCTATCTTGTACTAAACTATTTGTATTTATTGAAACCTATTTTTGATCCAGACGACTTACTTATTTTATGCCAAAATATCTATTTTTGCTCAAAACAACTTTACCATTTCACGTAAACTATTTTACCTAAATCTGGCTATAATATCTAAAGCTTTTATCTTATCTTTTACTCAAACATGTTTGATTCCAAACCTAGTGTTTTACTCAGACTATTTAACATAATAATTTTGGAAAGCGTATACATTTTGATCTAAGCAATTTTGGTCCGAGTAATTGAGCACAAAGATTCGATTGAATAACGATAATCAAGAACATGTAAATCCAAATCAACTATGATATTTTGATAACCAGATTGATTGGAGAATATGAATTTGGATTTGAAATAATATTGACTATCGAATCGATTTAGAAATCAAAAATGATTTTGAGATTGAAATAAAAATTTAAAGATAATTGCGGTAAAAGTTTTCAAAACTTATATATATGAAAATATAAGAGTGCAACTAATTCAGAAACTATTGATTTGGAAGGTAATTGGTATGAAACAAAATTTTATAAAGAAATGTATAAGAATAATATGTTTGAAAATATAATTTGGAAATCTTATGTAAATGGACACTTATATAAGTGTGATATATCGAAACATGAAACGAAATACTATTTGTATAGTATCCTACGATTTCAAACCAAGATACGAGGAAGGCCATCCATCGAAAATCGCAAATCCTATTTGGTAGGAAGTGCGTTGGAACTCCGCTGGAGTGTCTATCGAGAAACCGCAACTGCGTTGGACTCCAATGTTTGGACAATCCATGAAATTGGTCTCATACGATGGGGACAAGTGTTATATGTGTTGTATATAACGGTGTTGTATACACAATTATATGATTTTTGTTTGATGATAACAACCAAATATATATTATCAGATATGTGTTTGTAATTGTACTATTTCATATATCACACAACATACATGAATATAATATTTCTATCTAAATAAAATACAACTGCCCAGAAATTTAAATATTCACAGTATTTTATTTGAATAGAATATTTTATTTCAATATCAAACAGTACAAATTTTATACTCCACTATTTGTACATCTCTATATTACATTTCATATCATAACAGACTTCATATACACACCTCCTCACTATAGAATAACTCTGTCACTAATTTCATTTATACATTCATTTACACAGACTCATATATATACACATTTACTAACACTACACTCATTCACTGCTTTCTGTCTTCTTGTCTTCTGTCTTCACAGTTTTCAGTCCAGTCACTTCAGTCTAGTCTCATCCTCTTACCTGTCACATGAAATAGAATCACACAGTACACTGCAATAGAAATAAAACTAAATACATGTGTATAAATTTTATTTTTAAAAATTTATTTGCCTCAGTTTTCTGGTGTGTTTCTCATCATTTTTCTGACTCGATCTGATTTATCTGACTGTGTCTAGACAGATTGTGATATTCACAGTGATTCACTGTAAATACCACATGGCAGACAACATATATATATATATCTATAATGCAGGGACAGGAAAATTGACTAATGTCTGCATATACACACGTGTATACACGTGTGCACTACCTCGCCAATCAGTGTCGCGACTGAGGAGTAGCCACTTGGACCATCTCGACTCAGCGCAACATTCTCATGAACTTGAACAAAGTCAAAAGCAAATGGTCGAGGAAACCCAAAAACACCAAAGTGATAAAAACAGCGCCAAACCAATGTCGAGCACAATGTAATGAGCAACTCAAGTTTTAACAAAATGGGGCCGAACAACATAAATGATTGGTACAACAAAGTCAAGTGTGCAAGGTGGCAAAGTCGAGTAGATTGGTAAAGCCATATTTCTACGCAAGTGCAAACAGTTCAGAACATTATGTCATGTACAGAAATCAAGATGCAAATCAATGGGCAATTTCAAGTGAATCAAGCAAGGCAGATCAATTTTTTTTAAAACATGTCAGCCCAGGTCAGAATGGATGAGAATGAAGCATTCACATGTACAAAGCAAAGAGATGAAACTTGCACAAGCAGGGTTAAAGACACAACAGCATGAATGATACACAAGTATATATGGACAGTGGACATAACTAGCAGCATGGTTATACATGTCAACAACATATCAGCATCAAAGTACAAATGTTCAGCACAACTTGAATGATGCATAAGCAATGAGCTAAGTGAGTGCAGCTGTACAAGCCAATTGTCGAGATTGTCAAGTATTTCCAATGCACAAGCAAAGACAGAGTGCACAGCATCATGGTGAGGAATTAAGTGTACACAGTTAACCCAAATCATTTCAAGTGCAATAATCAAATTCTACAAAATCAAGCAAAACATTCAAAGAGAAAAACAGTCTCAAATACAATGGCAGGTATCAAGTGCAATGTCAGTTCAAATCAGACTTGGCAAAGTGAAGCATAGATACATTGCAGCAGCATTGAATGGCAGAAATGGAACAGAAAAGCATGGATACGAGTTTCAGATCAAAGCAAGGGTATATGGTGAAGTTACAATGTCAAGTTAGCATGACAAGTGATCAAGGATGTCTAAATTGACAAATCAACATAGGGAAGAATAATTCAAAACATTTCCAGATTTCTAGCCATCACTTTTGGCAAGTAATACAATTATGAATGTGTTTAAAATCATGCTACAGTTTTTGGCAAGGAAATTTTTATTCCAGAATCAATGATGGAAAAAATTATTTCTGCTCAATCATTTTTGGCAAGGAGTAAAATCAGTTTTAAGGATTCATTACTAAAATCAATCGGGAAATCCAAACAAGGAAACAAAGTTCACAGGGGAAAGAAATCTTTTAAGCTGATCGCTACAAAGGATCAAGCATGAATTAATTAAAAAAGGGGCAAAGTTATTTTTCAGTTTTTCATCTATATTCTCGGCAAAACAAGCAAGGAAATCATTTAATATATTTCCAGAATTCTGTGTGCTAATCAAAAGTGGATTCATGCAAGGGGAAATTTCATTTCCAGAAAGTCAGAATTATGTCCTGATTCATTTCAACATTTACGCAATTGATAAAAAGCCAAGGAAATCTGATCAATCAAAGGTGAAGCAAACTTTACAAGAAATCATCACAAATATATCTGGCAAGTATTTTTGGGGAGAGAATTAATTTACCAGAATTGATCAAGACAGTAAAAGCCGAGGAAACCTTTTTGAAAATCTTATTAAATCAAGGCCAAATATTTCCAGAATTATCATAACAAATCAAGTCGAGTCTATCAATGTTTTTCAAAAGAGGAAAACACAACAAATTAGGGTTTTCACACGCAAGCTATCAGATCGAGACATATAGGGAAATCAGAGAAATTCAAGGATTTAAAAAATCCTATTTAACAACCATTTCATCATAGGCAAGGGTATCGAAAACCAACACAATCAATTTCAAGCATAAAACCGAAGAATAAATTTCAGAGGAACTCACAAAATTCATCCATTGTTTTTCGGTCACCAAGATACCAAATCGAAGCATCAAAGAGCCACGCAAATTTGAGCATCGACGAGGAACACATCAGAGAACCAGATTACATCAACCTGAAGCTATCGCGATTGAATTTGGGAGCAAACACTAAAAACCCTAGCCGCCATTTATTTTTCCAGAGATAGTAGAGATCGGGCAGAAGTAAATTAAAGTGGCCGGCCTATTTCTCACTTGACTAAACCAAGTGTTTTAAGCATAAAAGGGGATGACCCTTCCTTTATAAATTCTAGGGTTTTTAGTTGTTTATTTTTTAGTGTGTCGTTTTAAATTCAGTTTGTATTCAATTCTAAACAGTTTCTAGAATTCTGTAAAAATCTAGGGGAAACCAGTTAGGTGTTAAACTGGCAGTTGACAGAGTTTGTAAAATCTGGGTTACTGTTTACAGGGTCGTAATCAGGGAAAATCTGATCGAGTGTATATCGGTCAGTCTAGGGATTTGAGTGTAGGGTTAGAATAGGAGCAGGGTTTGCGAGTGTACATGGTCTTGTATGCGGGATCTATTTTAACACCTAGTAGAAACCTTAGGAATGCAGCAGTAGGCAGGGTTTTGTCGAAGCTGGGTATATCTGTGTGTGATTTATTTATTTCTGCTCTGTTTATTATTTTAACATCCTGTCAGATTTTCAATTCAGTTACAAACTGTGATAAACCCTATTCACCCCCCTCTAGGGTTAATCTAGATCCAACAAGTGGTATCAGAGCCTGGTAATTTCATTAACCCTAGAGTCATGGATCTTAGTTGTCAGTCTTCTGAGAATCAGTCCAGTCGTATTCCATTTATTTTCAATGGTACAGATTTTTTAAATTGGAAATTAGAAATGGAATTATATTTAAAATCTATTGATATTAAATGTTGGGATACTGTTATTAATGGTTATGATATGGTCAATAGAAACGATATTGGATTTAATTCTCGTGCTATTCACACTTTGTATTCTTATATTGATGATGTCCAATATAACCTCATTTCTCATTGCTTGACTGCGCAGGAAATATGGAATTTTCTCAATACGAAGTATGGAAAGGTTGACAACAGCAGCTCAAAATCCAGGCGAACGAAGAGATGGCGGCAAGGCGAGGCGAAGCGTTGAACATTATCGGTGATGGAATGATGGAATTTTCTGATTAGTGGCCATTTCTAGGGATTTGAAGAAACAAAGGAATTTGGGGAAATTTTCGGTAGAGCTGATTTTGGCTGAGGAACGGTTTAAGGAAAAAAAACAAGGGAAAGACATACGGTTTGGACAAAAATAAAAGGAGAGGCGGTGATAAAAGGGAACGGATGGCTCTCTAAGGGAACGGACGTGTGGATAAAAGGGGACACGCGAAAAATCTCAGAACAAGTGGCAACATTATTCACCCAAGATAACCAAGTGTGACCAAGTGTAAAACTTACATTAAACAAATATTTAAAATTGGACATAAAAGAAAATTTATTATATGCATATATAATTTGATTAAAAAATCAAAATGTTATAGATTAGTTAAATCCCGAAAAAGATTTAGAAATTTAGAACTTCAGTACAATTAGAAAATAGAC
The DNA here is from genome assembly GCA_030737875.1 of Allium sativum. NCBI lineage: Eukaryota > Viridiplantae > Streptophyta > Magnoliopsida > Asparagales > Amaryllidaceae > Allium > Allium sativum. The sequence continues at coordinate 919,384,602 of CM060922.1, forward strand.
ATAGCAAAAATCCGTAAACAATTTAACTTAAAATTCACATTATGAAAGTAAATTTAGTATGAAATTAAAATAAAACATATATTATACTGTTTCAAAGCAAATTATATTTCAAAAGCCCATTTCAACAAAACAATTTTACTAAATTTAAATACTAAATCTTGATTAAATTTATATCCTAAGCGTCGAAATTTCTGGGCCGTTACAATCTCCCCCACTTAGAACTTTTCGTCCTCGAAAAGGGGAGTTGTAAATGAAAACAAAGTATGAAATAATTTCTCCTACTCAACATCCCGTTTTTATTTCAAATCATTTGAAATACTACACTTTCTTTTATATCGAATTATACTTCACTTCGGGATTTTAAAACTAAAACCACTTTCCAAAACTTCAAGCATATTATGATAAAAATCATGTCAACAAATATGTTCCATTTCCTCAAGAAGTTTTCCCCCTATGACAAGGTCACTAGGGACGACCTATCGCAAGAAATATTATAGATATGACGTCTCTCCTTTCCTTAGAGCAGGCCATCATAAGGACAATTCAAGTCCCAAATAATACACCCTTTCTTTAGTCATGGGTTACCCAATTCCATGGTTCATATCAGATCATTTTATATCCCGAAGGTATAAATCATTTCGCAACAATAATTCGCACATACTTTCAATCCTAATATTGTTGTTTTCAAACATTCCAAATATCGCGATTCAAGCCGTTGAAATCTCTTTAGTTTATAATAAACTATTCATCATATCCAAAATAATTTGGAAATCAAATTCAGTCAATACGATTTTCTTAATAACTTCTCAAATCAAGTAAGTTTTCAATTTTAACATCAAAAGCTCTTTATAAATTGTATAAATTCATTAGATCAAATATCATTTAAATAGCTTCAAACCTTTCCAAGATAAAATGTTCAAGAGCTTCAAATCAATATCTCAGTAATTATTTACAGGTCATATATAGTCGAATAACCCTTTCTATCATCCAAAATTTTCACAAAGGATTTCATATTCATTCTCATATCAAATATCATGTTTTGTTGAAAAGGTCACATTATCAACTAGTCGAAAGAAAAACTCTTGAAACATAAAAATACCATCACGCTTCTGCTACGCACTCTGATTAAGCATATGTATGTATTCCCGATGCATACATGGATACAAGTATTGCAATTCAATCATGGAATACTAAATTTTTTTTTCTTCTTTAAATTTTTCACTTGAGTAATTCTTATTTCAAATCTCATTTTCTTTGCCTCACAAGCGATTACTTATTAAGTAATTTACGTCCAATTCAACCATAACAATTTCAAGTGGGGTGATTAAACCTTCTCCCCTACTTAGATCATTTGTTAAAATTTGATTAAATTCGATTGTCAAACTTTGAAGTAAGGGGTTATCCTCAACATACATTTTTTTCTTTTCATTTTTAAATATATCTCGACGTCTTAACTGGAAAGATACATCTTCCTCACTTCTGAAACATGAAAATAAACACTGATGATGTCCGGCTCATCAACAGAATCATTCTCAAATAACTAAAGTGTGAATCTATATTTATTTAGCTCACAAAGAATTTAGCACATACGTTAGCTAGGCGTATGTCCATAAAATCTTCATGTACTCAATAGTCTAGCCTTGACGTCAAATAAAATTCTTGCAACTATTTTCATTACACTTTAATTTCTTTTCAAATCAAAAATTTCTGAATTAACTACATCCTTATATGTATCTTTCATAAGGGTTCGGAAACTTTCATTTCAATTATCTTGAAATTTTAAAAATTTCCTTTATTTTCCCTTATACTTCCGAACACTTAGCGAACGGCTTCGAGAGACCTTTACCGCAAAGAGCCTAAAGAAGTTTTATTTTCGAAAATATTTCTTTAAATACTCTATTTCCAAATCTTTTTTTAAATACTTTATTTTCGAAAATCCTTTCAAAAATATTTATTCTTCGGAATCCGCTGATTCTAGTGTCTATTCTACCTTAAACCGGATAAGCCAAGCTTTGTATGAACCAAAGCTCTAATACCACTTGTAACGACCCGCCTTTTTGCCTGGTTCTCGCTGGTAATTAAACCAACTAGAACCGTTCACAAAGGCGGATGGTTATGTGTATTAACATGGTTTAAAACAGAACAGACGCAGAATCACAAAGTAAAAATATTGCAGCGGAATAACATTTTATAAAATATCAGAGTTTATACATAAATTTTTACAGCGGAAAAATAAATATAATGTATACATAATTTCATACATGGCTTTAAAGAATAAAACTTTACTTTTGCCGAGCATAGCGCGTGTACGTCTCTACGTGCCGTCTTCACGTTCCTCTCCAATTTGCAAGCTGAAACTCTAAGCCTGGAACACTTAGGACCTGACCCGAGTGCCCCATGCAAAATACACAAAACACCCGAGTCAGGATTAAACTTATTTCAAGTTAGCGCACTTCGATAAAATCACATAAATATAATTAGTTTAACCCCGACAAATAAAGTAGATAAATGGTTTGAGTATCACAATTTGTGAACTGCCGAAATATGTCAAGAGTGATTAGAATACTTGCATATGTTAAACAATGCATGTGGCAGCGGAAGAGTGTCCTGGGTCTATGGTCCAAAGTTTAGATGTAGCCATTGATACATATAAATTAACAGGCAGCTAGCATGCATGGAGGTACCACAAATAAAACTGGAATATGCAAAGAACATCTTGCAAAAATCTATAATAGGGGACGCATGAAGTGGACTATGCTAAGTGACAACTAAGAGAAAGGACAAAGGCAGCCTCACCTGCACAATTCCAAATAGTTTAACCTGTGTGAGTGGAAAAGGCCAAGTTCGCAAATGATACCCAAGTAAGTGGTGCACATAAAACACAACACTATGCGCAAAACATCACCAACTACACATACTAGTCCAACATATAAGTTACTGCGTGCATTCAAATTTGGACCAGCAGCAAGACATAAAAGAAGAAGGAAACTACAGCTCATATAAATAAAAGGTGGTTTAACTGTGGCCCATCCAATGCATGTATATACTAGAGAGGTACTAAATAAAATGCATGAAAATCCCACTGCATGCTCCCATGTGGTCAAGTGACAAAGCATGGTTTGTACAACATAAATTTTGAGGCATGCAACCGAATTGGGTATACCATTTGAATCTTAAAGAAGAAGACTTGGAAGTTGCGCAAAATCAAAGGACTGGTAATTCATAAATACCCAAGTTTGGTCCGTCTAAACACATACAGATGTTTCCCATTTCCGACAGGGTAGAAAAGGTCAACTATGCAAGGTGTCAAAATGTCAACATATCACATGGGTTAAGGTAGGCCGATATTAACAGCACAAGGAAGGCTCGGACACCGGGCTAGTTACGGATTTCAACTAGCAAAACTAACAAGAAAGCTATTGCAGAAATTAAACAGAGATGGTAAATGTACGGCTATGCTTCTTAGAAGCAGTGAACGATGACCAAACATGAATGGACAATCGAACCAACAGAAACAGTAGCAAACAACCCATAAACTGATTTTATTTAGAGGAACCGAAGTGGGCGACTTGAAGTAAATTTAATCTGTAAGAAACTTACCTTGCGTCGGCGAAGTAGGAGTTGGAAACACGGACGGTGGTGGACTAGGGAAGCGGATTGCGCGAGATGGAAGCAGCGGCAGTCTTGGTGGTCCAGGCGAGCCGAATGAAGAGATGGCGGCAAGGCGAGGCAAAGCGTTGAACATTATCGGTGATGGAATGATGGAATTTTCTGATTAGTGGCCATTTCTAGGGATTTGAAGAAACAAAGGAATTTGGGGAAATTTTCAGTAGAGCTGATTTTGGCTGAGGAACGGTTTAAGAAAGGAAAAAAACAAGGGAAAGACATACGGTTTGGAAAAAAATAAAAGGAGAGGCGGTGATAAAAGGGAATGAATGGCTCTCTAAGGGAATAGACGTGTGGATAAAAGGGGACACGCGAAAAATCTCAGAACAAGTGGCAACATTATTCACCCAAGATAACCAAGTGTGATTAAGTGTAAAACTTACATTAAAAAAATATTTAAAATTGGACATAAAAGAAAATTTATTATATGCATATATAATTTGATTAAAAATCAAAATGTTATAGATTAGTTAAATACCGAAAAAGATTTAGAAATTTAGAACTTCAGTACAATTAGAAAATAGACATAGCAAAAATCCGTAAACAATTTAACTTAAAATTCACATTATGAAAGTAAATTTAGTATGAAATTAAAATAAAACATATATTGTACTGTTTCAAAGCAAATTATATTTCAAAATCCCATTTCAACAAAACAATTTTACTAAATTTAAATACTAAATCTTGATTAAATTTATATCCTAAGCGTCGAAATTTCTGGGCCGTTACAGATTTTGAATGAAAAAAGGGGTTATTCGATTATATGAATTGTACATGACTTCTAAGATATTAATTCAAACTCTTGAAAGATTTAATCTTGTATGCATATAAAAATTATTTTGGAAATTTTGAAATATTCAAAATGAAATTTGATCTAAAGAATCTTGATACCACTTCTATAAATTTTAAATGATCTACGAAGCTTTTGATTGGAATTTGAAAAGCTTGATCTATATGAACTTGATTTGAAAAAATGACAATAAAATCGTATTGCCAATTGATCAAATTAGATTTTTCAAATTATTTAAAAGGAAATTTGATTTCCAAGTCAATTGGATATGATGAATAGTTTATAAAAGTGGTTTATAAACAAAGAAAATTTCGATGACTTTAATCCCTATATTTGAAGTATTTTGAAAAACAAAAATATTATGATTAAAAGTGCTTGTAAACTATTGTTGTGAAATGATTTATAACTTTGGGATATGAAATGATTTGTATGTTACCATGGATTCGGGTACCCCGTAACTAAACTAGGTTTGTGACGAGGGTTTAATGGATATGGATTGCATGCGATGGGTAGTACTCAATAGCCCTATCGTTGGGAGAGAACTTCTCGAACTGGTAATATATATGTATATTCGATCCTATCATGGAGTGTTGAAAAGATTCGGAATTGATTTTGTTTTGAAATCCTGAAGTGAAGCATGTTATATATGAAAGAAATATACTTCAATAATTTGAAATGAACCCGGGATTCTAAGTTTGAAGAAATCATTTTTGAAGTCTTAAATATATTGTAAACCTACGATTTTGATATTTCGAATTTTCTTACTTGGTTTTCCCAAACTTTTTCCAATATAAAGAATTTGGTAGAATGAGCTTGACAGATTTCATTCTATAAAATATTTTGAAAAAAAATCTTTCCAATAAAATGATTTAAGTTCAAGTTTATATAAATTAGACATAAAAAGTTTGACAAATTTGATATGTGAAAATTTTGATTTAAAATCCTATAAACGGTTTCGATAAGTTTTAAAACTTAGTGATTTTTTTATAAGATTATGTATATATAAGTATAATTTTACAACCTCTCCTTTTCGATGACGAAAAGCTTTGAGTGGGGGAGATTGTAATAACCCAAAATTTTTGACATTTAAAATATAAGTTGACTAAGATTTGATGGATAAATATATATATATACACACACACACACACACACACGTTTATACCTAAACTTATAGTTTTATCTATTTTTGAACGTAGTTTGGATTTACTTTTAAATGAAATTCTTTTCGTAAATTTAATCTTAATATGAATGTTTTGTCAAAATAACGTTATTAACATTATTAAATAATTTGGGTTTCTTTGAATACATGAAATTTAACTTTGGAAATAAACCCGACTTAAAAATACAAATTTTGTAATTTAATATAGGATCTAAAGTTTGATCAACTTTGGTAAACTTGATTTCGAAATATCTAAAATTTGATCAACTTTGGTAAACTTGATTTTGAAATACAAGTAATACAAGAGTCGCATAGAGAAAATTTTATTTGTTTTGAAATAATTGGTTTTCTAAACTTCATTCGATGTAATAAAAGCGGTGGATTGGGTTTGCATTATAAGATGTCATTATAATTTGACAAATTTTGCAAGATTATTTCAATTACGATAATTTCATTGTTTGGTAGATTTTTAGATTTGAACATTGTTAGTATACTTCGTTCAACCGTGTTCCTTTGTTCAGCCCAACATATAGTTCAATGAATATCTAGAAAAAAAAACTTGATTTTAAATTTGAGGTTTGACACTTGTTTAAGTTCACCTGAAAACTTAAAACACTTTTCCATCCCATTTTGCATGAATGACACGTTCTTGTTGTCTTCTGTTGTTGGTCTCCTTTCTTTGAATTATAAAAAGGGGCATGCCTCTTTCTTTTGTTCAGGACAAAACAACTCCCTCCTCTTTTCTCTTAGCCACCGAAGTCTTCTTTTCCCCAATATCACCAAATCCACCGCCTTCGGAGCCGTTTCGCCTGCTCCCTCCACACCCGTCACAGCGGTTCCCTCCATCTCCTTCACTTATGTTTCGATCTTTGCAAAGCTCATCCCCTCTCCACGAGAACCAATAACTCATTCCTCCCGGTAGCCTTATTGAAGTCACGTCTCCCACAATCGATGCAGCTACGGCCATGGACTCGGCTTCAACTGGAGCACCGAACCACCTCTGCATCACTACCAGTGGCATTCACTAATGCCATCGAACTCACGCCACCTCTTGCCATCACGACGAGCAACCACAGTCGTCGATTGCGCCTATTCGCAGTCCCTGCTCTACACATTTCCGCTTCAATGTGAGTACCCTCTCATGATTTCTTATTTCAAATTCTCCACTTAGAAGTTCACTAAGTTTAATTGATTGTGCGTTGATGTACTGCTGCAATTTCCGTCATTTTGGTTGATTACCTTGGTTGTATTTCAGTCATAGTTTGTTAGGATTTGTGAACTTGCTTTTGGGTATATCTACGAAGACCGATTACATACGTGTATATATTGTAACGACCCGCAAATCCGTACTATCTGAGTCGACTAATAACACCACACGTCCAACCCAAATTGCACAGAAATCATTATTAGAAAGAAGTTAGAGGTTGAGAAATAGAAAGAAAGAAATATTAGAATAGAAGAAAACGAAGATCACAAACTCACAGCGGAACGAATAAAATATATAAGGTAACATAAACTTTGAAATACAATTCGGTAATTTTATATACATACCATCATCAGAGCACAACAGCTATTTCTGGAACAGTTATAAACACCTGCTTCCAGACACAAACATGGTACACAGCGGAATGTATGATAGTCTATAGCTAACTGGTGAAGCCTCCTGCTTCAAACTCCTCTAAGTGAATCTGTAAAATCCCAACTACTTGACTGCCCGTACAAATTTGGGCACCCAAGAGTTTAGGGAAAACAAACAAAATAAACTCTGGGTCAGTCATGGGACTGGTGTGAGTAAACTCCAATCATTTGTTTAACTTTCAAAATCCTTTCGAAAGAAAGGATAATAGTAAGACCAGCCCACACATAAACAAGGACGGTTTTTACCTTATTATAACCCAAAAATACTTTGATACGAAAATCCAGTGATATTATAATAGTGTCTGAATCAAATAACAATCTAGCGGAAACGCTTGCATCTCATGCTCTATATATAATATAAAATCAAAAAAAACGTAGGTCGCTTATTGGAGATTGGATTCCGACTATGACAAGGTATGGAACCACCTACCGATAGTGTATCTCTAGAGGGGATACACTGGTGTTCAACAAGAACATCTTGCAACCCGACCCACACATGACCGACCACTCTTTTCGCTTGAGTGTATCGAATGTATATCACCAATGGTTGGGATCAACAACCGTATCTCGAAAACGGATGGCATCGATAGATTAAAGAAGCAAATGGAATTTCTCTAGATAGGTGATTATACACCCTAATGGGAGCGACCCACATAGCCATGCTGCCTTCCCGATTTTTGTCATTTCCCGGTTGTTGAGGCCTGAGGCTACGATTTCTTATAATTCATTGATAGCACAATCACTTTGAATGCCACATTGTCAGATCCGTAAGTCATTAATTGATTTTCTTAAATATATTCTGGATATTATGCTAAGAGAATAATGTAATGACCCATGTTTTTGGCAGTCAAATATTTTATTTAATTTATTATTTTAATAATATATTTAGAGTATTAATGGATTTTAATATTTAAATCGTTATTTAAAACAAGATCAAATGCTATATGTTTATATAATATAAATCGAGTTTGAAAATGGCGTGTAGTTCGCAATATGGAGTTTTGAACTTCAATCGAATATACAGAATCCGATATAAGTCGGATTTCTATGAAACAAGAAATGTTGGAACCGTGTTGATTATAATTTTCATATGAAAGAGAAAAATCCAGATTTCGTGTTATAATTTGTTATTTATGGACAAATCAAATTTTAAAATAGTTGCTATGAAAAATCGTTATTTAAATATCAGCCTTTAAAATGGTCATTTTGCAAATGGTCTCTATTTTCGACGAAATCAGTTTCATTAGAACCATATCGTTAAATTATTGTATGGTATTTAATGGCGTGGCAAACCGATGTCGTAAGTGACCACGGCAACCATTAACGCCCGTTCAATTTCTATAGCGCATAATTAATTTAATAAAGAGATATTTGAGTATATCTTGAGTAGATGATCGAATTAGGCCGCGAAACCAATTCCGTTGAGTTCGTATCGTCGGTTAGAGTCAGGATAGGTATATAGTTTGTTATTTTTGGAGACCATGTAATTTGGTGTCCGAAATGGCATTGCGGTGCGCGCAAAAATAGCCTACCGGGGAAACAGTCTCAGAATGCGACAAAACTGGTGTCGTTGGGTTCGTATTGAATAATTATTATAAGATTGCAAGGTTTCAAGTTGATTTGATTTATCTGGTGATCATGAGAAAATTAAACGCGTGTTTATTTCTGGTTTTATAAAGGAAAAATTTTCATACGACCTCGGATTTCAATGAAACTTGTCTGTAACGACCCGAAATTTTTATCAATTTATTTTGAATATTTAATATTATTTTAAATATTGAGCTGATAATATAAATCGATTTCATATTGAATTATCGATATAATTATAGTAATACGAGGATCTTAAGTAATTCAATTTGAAATGGAGTCAAAATGATTTATATGAATTTTATTTGAATTTAAACGATAATAATAATATCTTATTATCAAGGAATTTATTTGTTTTGAATTTAAAATTATATATATTAATTTATTTTGGTTATTTATATTTACGTTCGAATTAAAATATCAAATTTTATTCAGAATAGTGGTACACTATTGAAATAACAGTGGTTAAGTTGAAATAGCGGTTCGTGGTTTAAATGAATGGACCCCGAGATATTTATAATGGATAAGCTTGAAATCAAATCAGAATCAATTTAAAAAGAGTAAAAATCTTTTTAAATCAAATCGAATTTAATACGGTGTACGTTTACACTGTAAACTCCTTCCCACCCAAGCTTCATCTCCTATAAAATCGCGCTCTTCCTCTTCTGTTTTTGGCTGCTGAAACCAGAATCCAAATACAAACTATGGGAAGCTTTGAATTAAAAATGGCCGACCCTTCCTTATTGCTCATTCGAAACAAAGACTAGAATAGCCTCACTCTACTCTACTAAATCCTAAAGTAAATCCCGAAATCCAAACTCCAGTAAAACAAAGAAAAATGGCCACTTCGTTTTTATCTCATCCGAGTTCCTTTTCGATTTACAATTCAAATCAACCGCGAGTTCAACATCAGGGAGGAGGCGTCCCGATTCAGTGCACGCTACGGTGTCGACTCTTGGAAAGTCGAGACCTTTTCTGGTGATAATTGGGGATCGCGATTTCAGTTTGAAGGATTTGGGGTTCCAGAGTTTAACTCGATGTGGCGGTTGGGAATTCGCGATTAAGTTAAAGAGGGCGGAAGGAAGTGGTGACGCGCTTTTAAAGGGGAAGTGCTTCTGTGCGAGCACGCTGGGTGTAGGAGAGCACCGAGATTGATTTACAGCAGTAATGGGAGATAGCCGTGCTTGTTGGATTCGACAGTCTCGATACAGGCAGGCTCTACTGTCCTGATGAGGGAGAAGCACCAACCTGGCTTCAAAATGGGTTAAGGTATGGTGATTTTCACTGGGTTGCAACGAACGTGGGAAGCCGGGCTCGTATTCAAAGCCTTATCACATTTTTCCTATACAAAAATAGTTAGATCAAAATCAAGAGCAGTCAATCATGATGGGTTCATATTATCGTAATGTACAAAGTGGATATGGATTGGTCATTCCTGAGTCAACTGGAAATTTGGGTAAAACCAAAATGGCTAGTTAATTTTGGTTCTGAACAGATTGCTTTGGCGATATTAAAATCAGGTGAGTAAATCTCACTCACCTTTTATTTATAATTATTTTTATTTTTATTTCGTTAAAAATAATTGTTGTTGCTTGTTTGGATTTTTCTGCTTGTTTTATATATATTAGTTATTTAGGCTATATATATATATATTGGGTTGCTTGATTGGTTGGATTCCCGCAGTCTCATTAGCGGATGCCCGCAGTTTCATAGCGGATGATTACCCTATACGCCCCACGCTATGATTAGTGGATGACCTTCTATACCACGATATTCTGCCACGAAGCAGAATGGGTATTATTTATGTGCTAACATCTGTGGATGCAGGAAAAACAGGTTGGAGGAATCCAACTGGATTCCTCAAAAATATATTATCTGTTTGTTTATTTGTTTGCATATATATTGTTATATATGATGTGTTAGAAAATAAATAATTCGTTGCTTTGTGTGTTTAAATATCACTGGGCTTAAGTAATGATATTTAAAAATATCGTGGAAGGATATTTGAGATTTAAAAAGGGGAAATTCTATTTTTAAATAGAATTTGAATTTTAATGGAGTAAAAATATAAACTTGTTTTGAAAAAATAAAACAAGTAGTTCCTTTATAAACGAAGTTTATAAATAGTTCTTTTATAACGAAGTTATAAATGAAGTGAAAAGAATTATCATTTGATAATTCAGAAATAGAAATACCAGTGTGAAATTGGAATTTGAAATGAAATTTCAAAATAGGATGTGAAATGAAATTTTTAAATATAGAACTCAAATGAAATTTGAGTATAACATTTGAATAGTAGAATTAGAGAAGGAGTTTAAATATTTGAATTTTAAAAGGAGATTGAATATTAGAAATTCAAATAGAAGTTCAAATAGAATTTGAATAGATGAAATTAGAATGAAAAATAGAATTTGAATTCAAGGAATTAAAATAAAATTTGAATTCAAAGGAATTCGAATAAAGAAATTCAAATAGAGATTTGAATGTAGAATTTCAAAATAGAATTTGAAATAAACTTTGAAATAGGATTTTCAAAGTAGAATTGGAAATAGAATTTCAAATAGGATTTCAAAATAGGAAATCCAAATGGTTTTGAAATGGAATTTGAATTCAAGGGAATTCAAATGGATTTGAGTGAAGTAATTCAAATGGTGTAAAAAAATAAGTTTGAATATTAGAATTCAAATGGGGCTGGAGATGAATTTGAATATTAGAATTCAAATGGAAATGGAAAATGAAATTTGAATATAAGAGATTCAAATTGAATTCAAATAGGATTTAATCTATGAGATTTGAATATAGAAATTCAAATGAAGTTTTGAAACTAGATTTGAAATAGAATTCAAATAAGAGGATTTAAATAGAATTTGAATGATAAAATTTAAAAGGGGTTGAATATTTGAAATTTCAAAATAGAATTGAATCGGAGTTTGGATATTTGAAATTCAAATAGAATAAATATAGAATTTGAATTTGAAGAGAATTGAATAGGGAATTTGAATGTAGAATTCAAAAAGGAATTCAAATGGAATTTAAATTATAGAATTTGAATATAGCATTCAAATGGAATTTTAAACTATGGGTTTAGCTATATAATTCAAACGGAATTTGAAATATGGAATTTGAATATAGGATTCAATAGAAGTGAAATTTGAATTTAAAATATAGAGTTCAAAATAAAAGTGAAATGAAGTTTGAGTGGAGTTGAATTCATTTTAAACAAAGTTTAACGTTTATATTTATATATATAAATAAAACGAACTCGCCGCAGCGCTGCAGTTCGTAAATTGGCGATTCGAACTTCAATTGAATATACAGAACTCAATTGAAGTCGAAATTCTTTGAAACAAGAAACGTCAGGACCGATTTGATAATAGCTTTCTAATGAAGGAGAAAAATCTGAATTTCGTCGTATAGATTTTTAGTTATGTCAAAATCAAATTTTCAGAAAAAGAGCGCCAGAATCGTTTTAAAACCATAACGGTTTATTTCATGTTATAAAAGGATTTTAAGCAAATAAAATCCGAATTTCTATTTAGAAAATTTCAGACTTGAGTTATAAAATATATGTGAACTCAAGTGAAGTAAGGAAATTGATTTTTGAAACAGAAATCAGATTTTGACTTTGAATATAATTGACTAAATTGAATAGAAATTAGTTAATGAGATTTCGAATGGATATTGGGGTTTGAATAAGTAAATTCGATTTGAAAATTTATATTCGAAATCAAAAAGGAAACTAGAATTGAGATTGAAATTCAATTTGGTTGTGAGCAAGTTAAATATTTTATTTGAACATGTTATGTTCAAACAAAGAAGTGAATAGGCAAAATGACTAATTAAAGAATAATTGAGCGAAACTGAATTCAAACGATTCAAAAATTGAATTCAAACGAATGGGTTGAGTTGAATTGAATTGGAAACAGGTGAACAGGTGTTAAACAGATATGGGATGGAGTATATGAAGATTTTTATTTATGTGCCTGACAAAAAGGTACATGTTTAAATTCATATATGGGTTTTATGCGCCGTATCGGCTAGCCGCTTGGCTTCTTCTTTTTCTTTTTCAGATTAGAAGGACCGGGAAAGCTATTTGAAATTTCCCGATGCTCCCGATACAGGGGAGGTTATGGCGAATTTTTCCGGGAATTTAAGGAGTTAGAATATTTTTAAGAAATTTGACAATTAGAAATCTATATATCGATATATATAGAATTCGACAAGGAAACGAAATCAAAAATAGCGAAAAGGGCCAATATGGTTATTGAAATATTTGGTTAACAAATATTGATAAGAGAATATAGAAGAGATTTAATTAATGAAATATTAATTAAAGGGCCTAGTGATTTGTTTGATATGTTTGGATGAACACTTGTTTTTATTCGATAGTTAAATCACATACTATCGAAGTTTTTGACCATCGTTGTCAATATGGAGAGACCGGTTGGATTATTATCCGAAGAACCACTCCGTATCGGCATAAGCGTTGCGAACCAAGTATGCTGAATATATTGAAGACGGAGTAAAGTGCAAGGACTCTTTCTATTAATAGAAATAGTGCCTTCGGTTTCGTTCAATCCCAGAACGAACGTAAATGGACGAATGTCTGACAGAGTATTTCCAATGATCAAATGGGTTAGTCTGTATGAATGTATATGGTTGCAACGGATTTATCCCTTAGCATAATATCCAGAATATTTGTGCAAACTCAACTAGTGATTAACGGATCTGACAATGTGGCATTCAAAGTGATTGTGCTATCAATGAATGGTAAGTATTCGTAGCCTCAGGCCTCAACAACCGGGAAAGGACAAAAATCGGGCAGGCAGCATGGCTATGTGGGTCGCACCCATTAGGGTGTATAATCACCTATCTAGAGAAATTCCTTTTGTTTCTAAATCTATCGATTCTGCCCATTCGGGAAACGGTGGTTTGAGTCCAACCGTTGGTGATATACATTCGATACACTCAAGCGAAATGAGTGGTCGGTCATGTGGGGGCCGGGTTGCAAGATGTTCTTGTTGAACCCAGGTGTATTCGCCTCTAGAGATACATCCTCGGAAGGTGGTCCCATACCTTGTCATGTTAGAAATCCAATCTCCAATAAGCGCCATGCGGTTTTTGATTTTATAATATATATGTGGAGCGTGAGATGCAAGCGTTCTGCTATTTGGTTATTTACTTGATGTAGACATTATTATAATATCACTGGATTTTCGTATCAAAGTGTTTTGGGTTATAGTAAGGTAAAAAACCGTCCGTGTTTATGTGTGGGCTGGTCTTACTATTATCTTTTGAAAGGATTGTTAAAGTTAAACAAGTGGTTGGAGTTTACTCACACCAGTCCCATGACTGACCCAGAGTTTATTTTGTTTTGTTTTTCCTAAACTCTTGGGTGCCCAAATTTGTACGGGCAGTCAAGTGTTTCAGGCTTTTACAGATACACCTGGAGAAGCTTGAAGCAGGAGGCTTCAACGTTAGTTATTTAGAGTTACTTCCGCTGGATCAAATGTTATGTGTACTCTGATGATGGTATGTATATATGTACAAAACAGATTTGTATTTCGAAGCTTATGTTATATAATATATTTTATTCGTTCCGCTGTGAGTTTGTGATCTTTGTTTTCTTCTATTCTAATATTTCTTTCTTTCTATTTCTCATCCTCTAACTTCTTTCTAATAATGAGTCGTATTTCTGTGCAATTTGAGTTGGACGTGTGGTGTTTTTAGTCAACTCAGATAGCCGGTTTTGCGGGTCGTTACAGGTGGTATCAGAGCTTAGGTTGAGCGAACACCTAGGCTTGTGTGGCATGTGCTCATTAGAGATAGGGTCAGTAGTACCCTAGAATGAGTTGAGCGTATATATATACGAGAGAGCGTATTTGTAAGTTGATATAAAAGTTGTTTTATATTGTGTTGGCTAGTCTGTTGAGTGGTTTATGAATTCTGGTCGAATCGTGGGACGCCACGAAGTCGATAGGGATTTCTAAACACTTGAACAGAAAATACGACATGATATTGTTTTTAAGTGGGTAAATGAAATAATTTAACCCAAAATTTCTACTTTGATATAGAAAGAATAATTTTCTAGAATTATTATTATATGGATGTATTAGATGTTGATTTTATAATCAAATGAGAGTATAAAATTAGAATGGTTATTTATAACCAAATAAAATTTGTATATGAATAAAATATATACAAATGAGATGAATTAGAATTAAATTCAAACCAGAATTAAGAATTCAAAATCCTGGGAAGTTGAAAAATATTTTTCAAAGTATATTAAAGTAATATAGCTTTGTTTTAGAAGGAGTTGAAAGAAAATCATTTTAGATGGATTTTGAAATAATAAAGCACTGAACTCACTTCAGTGGCTGGGAAATAATTCTGATGATGATTGCAACATCATCAGTGTTCATTTCCGAGTTTCTAAGTGATGAATTGCTGGCTTAGAAAAAGTTTTGATGGAAATTTGTTTGAAAGAAAACAAATTGGTTTGAATATTCAAATGTTTTGAATTTGAAATGGAAATAAATATATATGTATATATTTATGTGATTTCAGAAGGATTTGAAAGGAAAACCCAGGAATTTGAATTCTGAAGTTTAAATTTAACTTATGGAAGTTAAATGATTGAGGTAAATAAATTGAGTAAAATCAATTTGAATGAAACTGAAAGCATATGAAATATGAATTGAATGTGAATTCATTGATTGTAAATCATTCAGATTTAAATGAAAGCATATAATGTGTGATATTCAATACGAATAGAAACCAAAAGTTTTGGTTGGAAGTAACTTTATAAGAATGTGAGGAGTTGAGTCTCAACATAAGTGAATATTTTGAAAAGTAATGAGTTTGTACCATTTTTCCTAACTTAACAATTTCGAGGACGAAATTATTTTAAGGGGGAAAGAATGTAACGACCCGAAATTTTTATCAATTTATTTTGAATATTTAATATTATTTTAAATATTGAGCTGATAATATAAATCGATTTCATATTGAATTATCGATATAATTATAGTAATACGAGGATCTTAAGTAATTCAATTTGAAATGGAGTCAAAATGATTTATATGAATTTTATTTGAATTTAAACGATAATAATAATATCTTATTATCAAGGAATTTATTTGTTTTGAATTTAAAATTATATATATTAATTTATTTTGGTTATTTATATTTACGTTCGAATTAAAATATCAAATTTTATTCAGAATAGTGGTACACTATTGAAATAACAGTGGTTAAGTTGAAATAGCGGTTCGTGGTTTAAATGAATGGACCCCGAGATATTTATAATGGATAAGCTTGAAATCAAATCAGAATCAATTTAAAAAGAGTAAAAATCTTTTTAAATCAAATCGAATTTAATACGGTGTACGTTTACACTGTAAACTCCTTCCCACCCAAGCTTCATCTCCTATAAAATCGCGCTCTTCCTCTTCTGTTTTTGGCTGCTGAAACCAGAATCCAAATACAAACTATGGGAAGCTTTGAATTAAAAATGGCCGACCCTTCCTTATTGCTCATTCGAAACAAAGACTAGAATAGCCTCACTCTACTCTACTAAATCCTAAAGTAAATCCCGAAATCCAAACTCCAGTAAAACAAAGAAAAATGGCCACTTCGTTTTTATCTCATCCGAGTTCCTTTTCGATTTACAATTCAAATCAACCGCGAGTTCAACATCAGGGAGGAGGCGTCCCGATTCAGTGCACGCTACGGTGTCGACTCTTGGAAAGTCGAGACCTTTTCTGGTGATAATTGGGGATCGCGATTTCAGTTTGAAGGATTTGGGGTTCCAGAGTTTAACTCGATGTGGCGGTTGGGAATTCGCGATTAAGTTAAAGAGGGCGGAAGGAAGTGGTGACGCGCTTTTAAAGGGGAAGTGCTTCTGTGCGAGCACGCTGGGTGTAGGAGAGCACCGAGATTGATTTACAGCAGTAATGGGAGATAGCCGTGCTTGTTGGATTCGACAGTCTCGATACAGGCAGGCTCTACTGTCCTGATGAGGGAGAAGCACCAACCTGGCTTCAAAATGGGTTAAGGTATGGTGATTTTCACTGGGTTGCAACGAACGTGGGAAGCCGGGCTCGTATTCAAAGCCTTATCACATTTTTCCTATACAAAAATAGTTAGATCAAAATCAAGAGCAGTCAATCATGATGGGTTCATATTATCGTAATGTACAAAGTGGATATGGATTGGTCATTCCTGAGTCAACTGGAAATTTGGGTAAAACCAAAATGGCTAGTTAATTTTGGTTCTGAACAGATTGCTTTGGCGATATTAAAATCAGGTGAGTAAATCTCACTCACCTTTTATTTATAATTATTTTTATTTTTATTTCGTTAAAAATAATTGTTGTTGCTTGTTTGGATTTTTCTGCTTGTTTTATATATATTAGTTATTTAGGCTATATATATATATATATATTGGGTTGCTTGATTGGTTGGATTCCCGCAGTCTCATTAGCGGATGCCCGCAGTTTCATAGCGGATGATTACCCTATACGCCCCACGCTATGATTAGTGGATGACCTTCTATACCACGATATTCTGCCACGAAGCAGAATGGGTATTATTTATGTGCTAACATCTGTGGATGCAGGAAAAACAGGTTGGAGGAATCCAACTGGATTCCTCAAAAATATATTATCTGTTTGTTTATTTGTTTGCATATATATTGTTATATATGATGTGTTAGAAAATAAATAATTCGTTGCTTTGTGTGTTTAAATATCACTGGGCTTAAGTAATGATATTTAAAAATATCGTGGAAGGATATTTGAGATTTAAAAAGGGGAAATTCTATTTTTAAATAGAATTTGAATTTTAATGGAGTAAAAATATAAACTTGTTTTGAAAAAATAAAACAAGTAGTTCCTTTATAAACGAAGTTTATAAATAGTTCTTTTATAACGAAGTTATAAATGAAGTGAAAAGAATTATCATTTGATAATTCAGAAATAGAAATACCAGTGTGAAATTGGAATTTGAAATGAAATTTCAAAATAGGATGTGAAATGAAATTTTTAAATATAGAACTCAAATGAAATTTGAGTATAACATTTGAATAGTAGAATTAGAGAAGGAGTTTAAATATTTGAATTTTAAAAGGAGATTGAATATTAGAAATTCAAATAGAAGTTCAAATAGAATTTGAATAGATGAAATTAGAATGAAAAATAGAATTTGAATTCAAGGAATTAAAATAAAATTTGAATTCAAAGGAATTCGAATAAAGAAATTCAAATAGAGATTTGAATGTAGAATTTCAAAATAGAATTTGAAATAAACTTTGAAATAGGATTTTCAAAGTAGAATTGGAAATAGAATTTCAAATAGGATTTCAAAATAGGAAATCCAAATGGTTTTGAAATGGAATTTGAATTCAAGGGAATTCAAATGGATTTGAGTGAAGTAATTCAAATGGTGTAAAAAAATAAGTTTGAATATTAGAATTCAAATGGGGCTGGAGATGAATTTGAATATTAGAATTCAAATGGAAATGGAAAATGAAATTTGAATATAAGAGATTCAAATTGAATTCAAATAGGATTTAATCTATGAGATTTGAATATAGAAATTCAAATGAAGTTTTGAAACTAGATTTGAAATAGAATTCAAATAAGAGGATTTAAATAGAATTTGAATGATAAAATTTAAAAGGGGTTGAATATTTGAAATTTCAAAATAGAATTGAATCGGAGTTTGGATATTTGAAATTCAAATAGAATA
The DNA here is from genome assembly GCA_030737875.1 of Allium sativum. Taxonomy (NCBI): domain Eukaryota; kingdom Viridiplantae; phylum Streptophyta; class Magnoliopsida; order Asparagales; family Amaryllidaceae; genus Allium; species Allium sativum. The sequence goes on from CM060922.1 coordinate 919,403,191, forward strand.
AATATAGAATTTGAATTTGAAGAGAATTGAATAGGGAATTTGAATGTAGAATTCAAAAAGGAATTCAAATGGAATTTTAAACTATGGGTTTAGCTATATAATTCAAACGGAATTTGAAATATGGAATTTGAATATAGGATTCAATAGAAGTGAAATTTGAATTTAAAATATAGAGTTCAAAATAAAAGTGAAATGAAGTTTGAGTGGAGTTGAATTCATTTTAAACAAAGTTTAACGTTTATATTTATATATATAAATAAAACGAACTCGCCGCAGCGCTGCAGTTCGTAAATTGGCGATTCGAACTTCAATTGAATATACAGAACTCAATTGAAGTCGAAATTCTTTGAAACAAGAAACGTCAGGACCAATTTGATAATAGCTTTCTAATGAAGGAGAAAAATCTGAATTTCGTCGTATAGATTTTTAGTTATGTCAATATCAAATTTTCAGAAAAAGAGCGCCAGAATCGTTTTAAAACCATAACGGTTTATTTCATGTTATAAAAGGATTTTAAGCAAATAAAATCCGAATTTCTATTTAGAAAATTTCAGACTTGAGTTATAAAATATATGTGAACTCAAGTGAAGTAAGGAAATTGATTTTTGAAACAGAAATCAGATTTTGACTTTGAATAGAATTGACTAAATTGAATAGAAATTAGTTAATGAGATTTCGAATGGATATTGGGGTTTGAATAAGTAAATTCGATTTGAAAATTTATATTCGAAATCAAAAAGGAAACTAGAATTGAGATTGAAATTCAATTTGGTTGTGAGCAAGTTAAATATTTTATTTGAACATGTTATGTTCAAACAAAGAAGTGAATAGGCAAAATGACTAATTAAAGAATAATTGAGCGAAACTGAATTCAAACGATTCAAAAATTGAATTCAAACGAATGGGTTGAGTTGAATTGAATTGGAAACGGGTGAACAGGTGTTAAACAGATATGGGATGGAGTATATGAAGATTTTTATTTATGTGCCCGACAAAAAGGTACATGTTTAAATTCATATATGGGTTTTATGCGCCGTATCGGCTAGCCGCTTGGCTTCTTCTTTTTCTTTTTCAGATTAGAAGGACCGGGAAAGCTATTTGAAATTTCCCGATGCTCCCGATACAGGGGAGGTTATGGCGAATTTTTCCGGGAATTTAAGGAGTTAGAATATTTTTAAGAAATTTGACAATTAGAAATCTATATATCGATATATATAGAATTCGACAAGGAAACGAAATCAAAAATAGCGAAAAGGGCCAATATGGTTATTGAAATATTTGGTTAACAAATATTGATAAGAGAATATAGAAGAGATTTAATTAATGAAATATTAATTAAAGGGCCTAGTGATTTGTTTGATATGTTTGGATGAACACTTGTTTTTATTCGATAGTTAAATCACAGACTATCGAAGTTTTTGACCATCGTTGTCAATATGGAGAGACCGGTTGGATTATTATCCGAAGAACCACTCCGTATCGGCATAAGCGTTGCGAACCAAGTATGCTGAATATATTGAAGACGGAGTAAAGTGCAAGGACTCTTTCTATTAATAGAAATAGTGCCTTCGGTTTCGTTCAATCCCAGAACGAACGTAAATGGACGAATGTCTGACAGAGTATTTCCAATGATCAAATGGGTTGGTCTGTATGAATGTATATGGTTGCAACGGATTTATCCCTTAGCATAATATCCAGAATATTTGTGCAAACTCAACTTGTGATTAACGGATCTGACAATGTGGCATTCAAAGTGATTGTGCTATCAATGAATGGTAAGTATTCGTAGCCTCAGGCCTCAACAACCGGGAAAGGACAAAAATCGGGCAGGCAGCATGGCTATGTGGGTCGCACCCATTAGGGTGTATAATCACCTATCTAGAGAAATTCCTTTTGTTTCTAAATCTATCGATTCTGCCCATTCGGGAAACGGTGGTTTGAGTCCAACCGTTGGTGATATACATTCGATACACTCAAGCGAAATGAGTGGTCGGTCATGTGTGGGTCGGGTTGCAGGATGTTCTTGTTGAACCCAGGTGTATTCGCCTCTAGAGATACATCCTCGGAAGGTGGTCCCATACCTTGTCATGTTAGAAATCCAATCTCCAATAAGCGCCATGCGGTTTTTGATTTTATAATATATATGTGGAGCGTGAGATGCAAGCGTTCTGCTATTTGGTTATTTACTTGATGTAGACATTATTATAATATCACTGGATTTTCGTATCAAAGTGTTTTGGGTTATAGTAAGGTAAAAAACCGTCCGTGTTTATGTGTGGGCTGGTCTTACTATTATCTTTTGAAAGGATTGTTAAAGTTAAACAAGTGGTTGGAGTTTACTCACACCAGTCCCATGACTGACCCAGAGTTTATTTTGTTTTGTTTTTCCTAAACTCTTGGGTGCCCAAATTTGTACGGGCAGTCAAGTGTTTCAGGCTTTTACAGATACACCTGGAGAAGCTTGAAGCAGGAGGCTTCAACGTTAGTTATTTAGAGTTACTTCCCCTGGATCAAATGTTATGTGTACTCTGATGATGCTATGTATATATGTACAAAACAGATTTGTATTTCGAAGCTTATGTTATATAATATATTTTATTCGTTCCGCTGTGAGTTTGTGATCTTTGTTTTCTTCTATTCTAATATTTCTTTCTTTCTATTTCTCATCCTCTAACTTCTTTCTAATAATGAGTCGTATTTCTGTGCAATTTGAGTTGGACGTGTGGTGTTTTTAGTCAACTAAGATAGCCGGATTTGCGGGTCGTTACATTGTCCCATTGGATCCGGAATATCTTTTTACACCAAGATTAGCCTTTTTATCAGAAAACAGAAGTCAATTGTAGTTAGTTTTACGTGTTACTTCACCGTGAAGTTTCGTAAAATAATATTTTATTACAGTCTTCACCCTATAAATATCCAAAGTCAGTCCAACCTTAGCGTTGTCTCCTCTTTGTCAAGATATTTCTGTAGCTGCCACTCAACCAAATAAATGGCTGAAATCTCGTCTTCTTCCCTTCCAAATTTGTCCCAACCCGATCATCGAAAACCAAAGCTTCCAAAAGCAAAACGAATCAGCATGGAGAGGGCTTGAAAACTGAACGGTTGAGATTGGTTTTCGAGCAGCATAAGGATCGTATCGAAGCTGGAAAGTGTCTTCGGTTAGATGGGTTTTTGGGGCAAAGTACTAAGTCGAGTTGCAAGTTGTTCAGTGAGGTGGAAGGTGTTGTCAAGGCACACAGTTGGAGCTGCAAGATCGAAACCCGATCGCTGGTGGAGGCGCAACTGTGATGAAATCTTGGTAGGAGTGGGTCATCGCGATGAGAAGTGGGTATGCTGAAACGAGAAGCAGATAATGAAGTATTAGATCGAAGTTGGGCTGTTAGGTGTTTTCGGAAGGAGATGGATTTAATTCAAAGAAGAAGGGAGGCAGTTTGAAGATGTGGCAACTCGTGGTGGATTTTTCATTCATGAGCACGGGTTTCTGCAAAATGAAATGAAGATAAACGCGCCTGAATGAGGATAGAACAATAGTGGCAACGTGAATTAAATAGGATCAGAAATTTTTGGAAAAGCAGATGTTTGATTGGGCTAGTATCCTTCAACGTAATTAAATGATATAATCCTATATTAATGCTAAAAGTTAAATCATAATTTGTCTACCTATTTGTTTTCAGAATTGAACGAATGGTGAGGATTGTCGGGTCAGGTTTGTGATTACAGAATGAAAGTGGTTTCGTGTATACAAAGGAGAACAGGAATCGTGCATGGTAGTTTTCGGAAAAATCTAATACAAACAAAAGTTGGGCAAATGTAGGCCTGACACACGTTTGGATGAAGGGGATGAATTGATGGGATCTGACTTTCGAATTTTGAATGTAAGGGATCCACCAGTAAAATTTGAACTCTTATAATTGTAACATGTACTTAGCTATTTTTACGTTAATTAACGGTTTTATCATATTAACCTAATTATCAAAATTTACAAGCTTGGTAGGGTTGGGTATCAAATGATGCAGATAAGAACTGGTCAGCCTGATCTGTTTATACTAATGTAATTAATTTCTTAAATAAATAGTATTGAATTAATTAGTAATTAAATAGTTTAATTAAAACTGTTATACTAAAATATTAATAACAAATCCATATGTGATCAGAACTGGATGATTCGGGGGACATTGGACTCGTCTCAACTATCACTGCATTATGGAACGGATCTGGACAATTGGAATCAGCCGAGATTTTTAATTAAATTAAACTCTCGTTTAATTTAATTAAAACCGACCATCTAAACAATGGTATCAACTCAAGGTGAGTTAAACTCACTCAGTTCTTCCCATTTATATTTTATACAAATTGTGTTTTTATTTTGTGTGCTTTGCTTGCCAATGGTTGACTGTTTGCTAATTATATAATTATTGGCTGATTTAACTGATGAAATTAAACCGTCGTTTAATTTCAGTACAATACCAAATCTTTATTCTAACGATTGGTTCCAATAAAGGTAACTTGCCTTGTTGGTCACGTTTATAAAATAAACGTGTTTGATTTGTTTGAATTATTTGATCTATTTGAATTGTTTGACCTATTTGAATTGAACAATCTATTTGAGATAACCATTTGAATACAGGGAAGAACAGGTTGGAGGGATCCAACCGGATTCCTCAAAATTTATTATTTCATATCATCATACGAACTGTCTTGTTTGGGTAATTGATTTGAGTATTGATCATTGACTGAAAAGTCAACCTGTGTTGTGTTTTAACCAATGGGCAGTATTGGTTGAGTAATCAGTAGTAAATGGCCTAAAAGTAAATTATTTGATTTATATTGATTTACCGTCAGGTAAGTCGATAGAACTGAAGTTATAAACTTTATTTTATAGCTAAAGATAGATTTGAATATATATGGTTTGAATAAAGGTTTGTTAAAAGGAAACGAATGTGACTTAATTAAATGAATTAAGTCAAAGGAGATTGGGATAAATGGTTTACATTAAACCAGAGTTAGGTAAATGAGATTTAAAGTGTTAAAGCGTTAATTTTACATTAACGTTACGTAATAATGGAACATTGAAGACCGTGGATCTTCATACGCGGAAGAACTACTAACAATCTCTGGTTAGCTCCCAGGGATAAACTGTGGTTCTGTCGTGGCTGGAATCTACAGGTTGCAAGGACTTCTCGCTACTGATCCATGGGGTGATTCCTATATGAAATGCAGTAGGAGAGTACCTTCGCTTCATCCTGTTCCTGGATGACTTGTATGGACGAATGTCTGACAGAGTATTTCCTGAAACCACGTACGTTGATTTTTACAAATATACCGAGTGGTGGCAAAGAGGGGCACTTCTTTTATACCCAGAGTATATTTGTGGACGTCAATTAGTGACTTGATGGATCTGACGATGTGACATTCAAAGTGAACGGTGACCAGATATTCAAAAAGGGAATTCTAGCCTCAAGCTTCATCAACCGGGAAATGACAAAAATCGGGCAGGCAGCATGGCTATGTGGGTCGCTCCCATTAGGGTGTATAATCACCTATCTAGAGAAATTCCTTTTGCTTCTTTAATCTATCGATGTTGTCCCTTTCAGGAAACGGTGGTTTGAGCCCAACCGTTGGTGATATACATTCGATACACTCAAGCGAGATGAGTGGTCGGTCATGTGAGGGCCGGGTTGCAAGACGTTCTTGTTGAACCCAGTGTATTCGCCTCTAGAGAAACACTACCGGCAGGTGGTCCCATACCTTGTCATCGTCGGAATCCAATCTCCAATAAGCGCCCGCGGTTTTGTTTGTATACTATATATGTGGAGCATGAGAAGCAAGCGTTCTACTAGATTATATTTATTTGTAGTTAGACATTATTATAATATCAGAAAAGATATTGATTTCAAAAATGTTTTAGGTTATCGTAAGGTAAAAACCGTCCGTGTTTATGTGTGGATTTGGTCTTACGATTATCCATTTTCTTTCAAAGGATTTTAACTTAAAAATCAAGTTGTGTGTTACCATAATACTGTGCGAGCTTTTCTCACTCTGTTTCACCAGATTGACCCGGTGTTATGTAAATGCTCGGGTTAGCCCGGGGTGTACAGGTTCAGGTTATCGAATGCTGTGAAGTCCAGAGACGAGTTAGAGATGTTCAGACGTATGATATTATATAGCTACTATTCCGCTGTGTGTTGTATATGGGAACAGGTTATTATAACTGTCCCGTTGTGTGATGTACTCTGATATTGTAAGTATTTTTAAAAGCTCTCAATAAAGTTTTATTTTTGTATTATATTTTGTACCGCTGCGATATGAGACTTTGTTTCTGTGTTGTGTTGGTTCTTCTTCTCCTTCTATTCTAACTTTTTTCTTTCTTATCTCACCCTCTAAATTCTTTCTAATAACGTTCCGGTGTTTTCGGTGTTTGGAAGGTCGGCATGAGTTACGGTAAAGGTATTTATGTCGATTTTCGGGGCCGAAAATGCCTGGGTCGTTTCAGTGGTATCAGAGCTATTGGTTTGGTAATAACCTTGGCTCTGTGGTGTAACTCGATAGAGATTGGGTTAGTAATACCCTAGATCGAGATTGAGTATATATATATGAGAGCGTAATTGTAAATTTTAAATACAAATGTTTTGTATTGTGTTTTTTGATCGGTTCAAATATTGAGAATCATAGAACTGGCAATGGATATAGTATTGTTTTGAAAAGAGGGTAAATGAAATAATTTTACCCGAATTATATTTTTTTATAGAGAAGGAAAAATTTTCTCAAACTATTGAGATATTGGTGTGTTTGATCGATTTGAATGGAACTCAAATCGAATTGAAAATTTGAATTGGAATTTAACCTTATTAAGTGAAATTAAATTAAGAGTGATATTGAAATTAAATAGATTGGAAAATTGATTAATAAATAATAATCAAATATGTGAAACCAAAGTAAAATATTAATATTGAATGTAAATTCAATTGATTTGGTGATGTATTGATTGTTGATTATGAATTGTTTGTTAGTGGATGATAGTTGTTTGATGGGAATAATCAACAAATTTAATAGAGTTGAATGAATTATAAACTAAAGAATAAATTCCAGTATAATTAAACAGGAATGAACTGAGTACGAATTTGAATTTACGATTTAACCCTGTATTTGGTATTGAATTGATGTTGTGTGTTTGACTTTGCAATTGGTGTAGTTATACCAGTTGATTAGTCAAATATTATCTCAGAATTTCATGTATCTGTTACTGATATGTGAATTAAGTTGAGTACAGGTGCCAGATGGCTTTGAGAATTGATTATAGTTGCGTATACTACACATAAATTGGGCAAGTATGCTAAATAGCGCTCGAAAAGGTACGCCTACGCGAAAATATAAATTTTGGGGTTTTTTTATTTTTGTTTTCCGACCGTGTTGGTCGATGTATATATTATTTGTTCCTGCGATATCACAGATGTCACTCCGTGCAGGAGTGACTCTTCCGAATTTTTTCCGGGAATTTAAAGTGTTAGAAAATTTTCGACATTTTCGAAAATTTCTATTGATTATAATTAAATGGGTTTGTAACATTCTTTCTTACCTTAGAAATTTAGAGGATGAAATTATTTTAAGGGGGGAAGAATGTAACGACCCGTGTTTTTGGCAGTCAAATATTTTATTTTATTTATTATTTTAAATATTATATTTGGAGTATTAAGGGATTTTAATATTTAAATCGTTATTTAAAACGAGATCGAACGCTATATGTTTATATAATATAAATCGAGTTTGAAAATGGCGCGCAGTTCGCAATATTGAGTTTTGAACTTCAATCGAATATACATAATCCGATATAAGTTGGATTTCTGTGAAACGAGAAACGTTGGAACCGTGTTGATTATAATTTTCATATGAAAGAGAAAAATCCAGATTTCGTGTTATAATTTGTTATTTATGGCTAAATAAAATTTTGAAATAGTCGCTGTGAAAAATCGTTATTTAAATATCGGCCTTTAAAATGGCCATTTTGCAAATGGTCTCTATTTTCAACGAAATTAGTTTCATTAGAACCGTATCGTTAAATTATTGTACGGTATTGAATGGCGTGGCAAACCGATGTCGTAAGTGACCACGGTACCCACAAACGCCCGTTCAATTTCTATAGCACGTAATTAATTTAATAAAGAGACATTTGAGTATATCTTGAGCAGACGATCGAATTAGGCCGCGAAACCAATTCCATTGAGTTCGTATCGTCGATTAGAGTCAGGATAGGTATATAGTTTGTTATTTTTGGAGACCATGTAATTTGGTGTCCGAAATGGCATTGCGGTGCAAGCAAAAATAGCCTATCGGGGAAACAGTCTCAGAATGCGACGAAACTGGTGCCGTTGGGTTCGTATTGAATAATTATTATAGGATTGCAAGGTTTCAAGTTGAATGTATTTATCTGGTGATCATGAGAAAATTAAACACGTGTTTATTTCTGGTTTTATAAAGGAAATTTTTTCATACGACCTCGGATTTCAACGAAACTTGTCCCATTGGATCCGGAATATCTTTTTGCGCCAAGATTAACCTTTTTATCAGAAAACAGAAGTCAATTATAGTTAGTTTTATGTGTTACTTCACCGTGAAGTTTCATAAAATAATATTTTATTACAATCTTCACCCTATAAATATCCAAAGTCAGTCCAACCCTAGCGTTGTTTCCTCTTTGTCAAGATACTTCTGTAGCTGCCACTCAACCAAATAAATGGCTGAAATCTCGTCTTCTTCCCTTCCAAATTTGTCCCAACCCGATCATCGAAAACCAAAGCTTCCAAAAGCAAAACGAATCAGCATGGAGTGGGCTTGAAAACTGAATGGTTGAGATTGGTTTTCGAGCAGCATATGGATCGTATCGAAGCTGGAAAGTGTCTGCGGTTAGATGGGTTTTTGGGGCAAAGTACTAAGTCGATTTGTAAGTTATTCAGTGAGGTGGAAGGTGTTGTCAAGGCGCACAGTTGGAGCTGCAAGATCGAAACCCGATCGCTGGTGGAGGCGCAACTGTGATGAAATCTTGGTAGGAGTGGGTCATTGCGATGAGAAGTGGGTATGCTGAAACGAGAAGCAGATAATAAAGTATTGGATCGAAGTTGGGCTGTTAGGTGTTTTCGGAAGGAGATGGATTTAATTCAAAGAAGAAGGGAGGCAGTTTGAAGATGTGGCAACTCGTGGTGGATTTTTCATTCACGAGCACGGGTTTCTGCAAAATGAAATGAAGATAAACGCGCCTGAATGAGGACAGAACAACAGTGGCAACGTGAATTAAATAGGAATAGAAATTTTCGGCAAAGCAGATGTTTGATTGGGCTAGTATCCTTCAACGTAATTAAATGATATAATCCTATATTAATGCTAAAAGTTAAATCATAATTTGTCTTCCTATTTGTTTTCAGAATTGAACGAATGGTGAGGATTGTCGGGTCAGGTTTATGATTACAGAATGAAAGTGGTTTCGTGTATACAAAGGAGAACAGGAATCGTGCATGGTAGTTTTCGGAAAAATCTAATACAAACAAAAGTTGGGCAAATGGAGGCCTGACACACGTTTGGATGAAGGGGAAGAATTGATGGGATCTGACTTTCGAATTTTGAATGTAAGGGATCCGCCAGTAAAATTTGAACTCTTATAATTGTAACATGTACTTAGCTATTTTTACGTTAATTAACGGTTTTATCATATTAACCTAATTATCAAAATTTACAGGCTTGTTAGGGTTGGGTATCAAATGATGCAGATAAGAACTGGTCAGCCTGATCTGTTTATACTAATGTAATTAATTTCGTAAATATATAGTATTGAATTAATTAGTAATTAAATAGTTTAATTAAAACCGTTATACTAAAATATTAATAACAAATCCATATGTGATCAGAACTGGATGATTCTGGGGACATTGGACTCGTCTCAACTATCACTGCATTATGGAACGGATCTGGACAATTGGAAACAACCGAGATTTTTAATTAAATTAAACTCTCGTTTAATTTAATTAAAACCAACCATCTAAACAATGGTATCAACTCAAGGTGAGTTAAACTCACTCAGTTCTTCCCATTTATATTTTATATAAATTGTGTTTTTATTTTGTGTGCTTTGCTTGCCAATGGTTGACAGTTTGCTAATTATATATTTATTGGCTGATTTAACTGATGAAATTAAACCGTCGTTTAATTTCAGTACAATACCAAATATTTATTCTAACGATTGGTTCCAATAAAGGTAACTTGCCTTGTTGGTCACGTTTATAAAATAAACGTGTTTGATTTGTTTGAATTATTTGATCTGTTTGAATTGTTTGACCTGTTTGAATTGAACAATCTGTTTGAGATAATGTAACACCCCGTGTATTCTATAATAGTAAAATTCACAAATTAAAGTCTAATTAATTTCAAATCAAAGAATTGAGGGTAACGGGATACGCCATTGCGTTCGTCTCGGAATTCTTCTTAAGATAGAGTCCGAGTTTGCGTAAAACGGACTCCGTATGAAGAAGATATAGCCTTCGGAAGTTTCAGAATTCAGTTTAAAATTCAAACAGACGAAAACAGCTCAGAAAAACAAATTTAAAATTCAAAATCGGGCCCAATTGGCCAGGGCGGGAAAATTCCCGCCCAAGGCACCCAGGTCGACTTGGCAGTCGACCTGGGGCTAGCCAGGTCGACTGGGCAGTCGACCTGGGTAACCCGTGTCGACTGCCAAGTCGACACCGTGTCGACTGGGGTGTCGACCTGGCCCCTGAGCCAGGTCGAACCCAGCCCACCTTGGCTGGCCTGGTCTGTGTTTGGTCGATTTTCTGAGCCTTGCCTTGTCACTAGGGCTAGGTGTCAGCTCTTGATTGGTCTCTCCTTCCAACGAACGGCTATAATTAAACCAAGCTCCATCAACGGTCCGAATCAACTCAAAAACACTATAAAAAGAACCTAAGACCTAGCCTAAATCATACTATTTCATTTTGGCCTCAAGCCGCCGCCATTAAACCTAGAGCTCTAAATTAAAAATACAAAGAACAAAATTATAGAAGACGAAGGACGATTCTTGAAGGCTACAACTAGAAGCTACAACAACTACGACGCTTTAGACAACGGATTTGGGGCTATTTGATTTGGAACTTTTTATTTTGATTACTTGCTTCATACTGTAAGTTCTATGTTACTTTTTAGGCAAAAACGCTAAAATAACATGGACATGCCATGAATTGAAACCGGATTTAGGAACTATTATTAATCCATGTTTATATTGTTTAACTTTGAATCATAATTTGGGAATATTGCTATGTCAACGTTGCAAGTTAAACTTATCATGATTTTGATGTTGCTATGAATCACTTGGGCTTAATTGTATGGCAAGTTGGACTAATACATGTCCATGGAATCGCTATGTTTATTGAAATCTTTATGTTGATTAAACCTTGCCTATGATGCTAATTAAACCATGTCTATGATGTTGATGGAACTATGCCTGTGATGTTAATATACCTATCATGTTAATGACAAAATTGGGAATTGCTAGGTTATGATGAAAAGTTGGAATCATTATGTTTATAATGTTAGATGAGAATCATTATGTTAAAAATGCTAAATTGGAATCATTATGTTTATAATGTTAGATGAGAATCATTATGTTAAAAATGCTAAATTGGAATCCACTATGCCTATTAGAATTACCATGCCTTTAATGTTTCATGTTGTAATAAAATTATTATTATGCCCGCAATGATTATTATGCCTATGATGTAAAGTTGAAATCATCATGTTAAACTAAGTTGGAACCATTACTATGCCAAGTTATCATCATGCTAGTATTGAAACCATGTGATATGTTATAGCCTGTTTATTATGCAAGTGATGTTGGAATTGTCACATATGCCTATCACATGTTTGGTGTTATTCCCCTTAATCTCTTGAATTGTTTATGCCTGTGAACGAAGTACGTTTATATACGTTGGGGATACGATTGGGTAGAATAGGCAAAACTTGAATCATAAACCGTGAAATTTGGCATAAGTAGAACATGAAATATGGCACGAAAACTTGACTTGAACATGCCATAACTTGACTTGAAAGAAAACATGCCTTAGTTGGGCACGAAGTTGACATATGAACATGTTATGGAAATAGCACGAAATCCGATAAGAACATGGGCATGACTTTAGAAAACAAGAAAGTGGCCAACTCGAGGTTGGGTTGAGTTTGTAGTGTAAACCTGCCCGGAACCGCCCGGCAAATCCAGTTGCTACAAACAATAGGATCCAATGTGGGTAGTTGGTCACATCGCGCTTGAAACCCGAGGTTGGGTTGAGTTCGTAGCGTAAACCTGCCCGGAACCGCCCGACAAATCCAGTGGCTACGAACAACAGGATCCAATGTGAGTGGTTCGGTGCATTAACGAATCAATTAATGCCAATTAGGGTTAAGTCATGAACATGAAAAGACAACTTAACCAACTTGAACACGATTTGTAGGGCTAAGTCATGAACTTGAAACGACAACACTTAGCCAACTTGACATGACACGTAGGCGGGTTAAGTCGCGAATTTAAATGACATACTTAACCACCTTGACATAACTAGATTGGAAAAGGATTAAGTCACGAATTACATGACTTAATCGGTTAGGCGGGTTAGGTCACGAATTACATGACCTAATCTGTTAGGCGAAACCCTAGACACGACCCTTTTCAGCAGTAACCCTCTAGATGTATCAAGGCACCCTGGGGCTAGGCCGGGCGGGGCACGATTACTGGGCTGATTGTAAGAGGTGAACGACGGCAGTGGGGTACGCCAGTGTAGGTTCGGTGGACTACGGTCGTGCACGTATTCCGGGGCAGACACTGGGTATCCGTAGATTTATCTGCGCATCTTGAATCGTGTCAGGGGTTGACACCCTAGGGCTGATACACCCGAAGGTGGACCCAGCACAGGTGACTACATTCGTGATTAGCCGTATGACATGGACACTTGACGAGCTAGAACTTGTAGGGAGCCGATCGACTAGATAAGCGCTCCGTAGGACCCCGTACTTGAGTCAGACCCTGTTTTAGGGTCGTTTCACGATATTGGGCCGTGGGATTTATTTCGTGATTAACTCGTGACATGGGTTTAGTATACTAGTACAGTCGATGCGACGAATCTTGAACATGTGATGCTTTATTTGACTTGTCTTGACTTATCATGATCACCTTAGTCTATCTTTTCCACCTTGACACCCTTCTTGAGTTTAGTTCCAGTTCATACATGACATGTTGTTTTAACCGTTTTTACACTGAAAGTCACTAGGACTTACTCAGTCTTTATGACTGACCCTTTTCCTTTCGCCTCTTTTTCTTTCGTCCCCCCCCCCAGGTTCTCAGGGAGGGAATACCGCAGCTTGACCAGTTTTCACATCCAGCTTGAAGAGAAAGAATGTATTGCTTGGATCTTTTCCGTTTTGGACTATGGCTTTGGACAGCAATTAGGGGACTTTTGTAGTTTATTCATGTTTTCTTTATGCTTCTTTAAATAATGTAATCAAGACAGTTATGATTTCGGAAGTATTGTAAGACAAATTATGACATGGTTTGTGAACACGTATTATGTTGAAATAAAAGTTGTTGTTGTTTTTCCGCTGTTCAAAAATATGTGTTCTTATATCTGTCTTGTATATCTTTGACTTATACTTATAAACCTCCACCAAAATTAGGGCATTCCCTTTGAGAGTGACCCTAACGGAGGTAGGGTGTTTCACTTGGTATCAGAGCATAGGTTTACCAGAAAAGATAAAAGTTTTGAAAATTTATTTTCAAAAGAAAATTTAAAGAAGCATTTTTAAAAGATAAAATGTTATTTTATTTTAAAAAGGCAAAGTCCCCCAAAGCCATAGGTACTATCTCTTATCCTTCGTTTTGAATCTATCCTTTTTGTTTCAACATGTCCGAAGAACTTAACTTGCCAGAGGGTATACCAATACCTGGTTGGTTTAGACGATTCTTTGAAGCAAGGGCCACTCAGCTAGGTCCTACCGTTCCTCCTCCCCCAGCTGCAGGAAATCATCCAGCTGCAGCAGCACCTCTTCCTCCACCTCCTCCGTGGGGAAACACTTTTGCTAAGATATGTAAAGATTTTAAAACTATGGGAGGAAAGGACTTTTATGGAACTGAGTCCTTCGTGGCAGCTAGAAATTGGCTGAAAGGAACCGAAGACTTATTCGTCATCTTTGAGGTAGAAGATAGGCAGAAAGTACAACTGGCGGTATGGCTACTTAAAGGCGAGGCTTCCTACTGGTGGGAAGTCACTAATGCAGAAAGACCAGTGGAAACATGGGAGGACTTTAGCGCAAGGTTTGAGGCTAAATTTCTCTCTGAAGCTGAAAAGAGTTTGCAGTTGGAAAAATTCTTATTTCTTAAGCAAGGGAATATGACAGTCAAAGAGTATGTTAATCAATTCGATGAGCTGGCTAGGTTCGGACTGGACCTAGTCAACACCCCGCACAAGAAGGCTCTCCGCTTTGTCAAAGGGTTGAATGAGCCATTACACAGTTTGGCCATGACCCATATACCCATGGGAGCTACATATGAAAGGTTGGTACAGATGGCATTGCTGAACGAAGAAGATAAGGGCAAGAAGGAGACAAAGGCAGAAAACTCTCAAGGGAAGAAAGAGGTCAAGCCCAACGATTCTCAGAATAAGAAGGTAGACTCCGAGAAAGGAGGCAAGAACGACAACTCACGTGATAAAAGGAAATGCAATTTCTGTGGTATGGAAGGGCACATAGCCAAGGATTGTAGAAAGAGGAAGAGAAAGCAAGGTGAATGTTTTCATTGTGGGGAGACTGGACACATCAGCAAAGACTGCCCTAAGAAGCAGACCGGACCTTCTGGGGTACATCGTTAACTTCTCCTAGATGCTTTGTTTTATCTTGTTTCTCTCCTCGATCCTATCTTGAGAACCATAGGTAGAATCTTTTTGGATGTAAACATGTAATTGAAACATGTTATGATTGCGAAATGGTTGCAAGTGGTTGCTCGTGGATGCTTGAATACACATTAGGCACTAGATCGGCTCAGACACATTTTCATGTTGCATATGCATAAATGTATTTATTCGTATATGGATGAAGTCTAGTGTGTTGTCATATGGATGTTGCATTCGTATGAATGATTGTGCACTCATGTAGAATCATGAATAGGAGAACTTGCATACATAATGGATTCATGGCACTTACATGATTCGCATTAAGGAGGTCAACTGAATCAGTAGACCACCTGATTTTGCATTAGATAAGTACATGTACACACACATTTCGCATATGATCATGAAGCATTAGAAGTCTTTTAAGGACAATGGATGCTCGTGTTTGATGGATGAGTAGATGGATGTTTGGATGTTAGGATATACATTCTTCCTAATTTGAAGATTTCGGGGACGAAATCCTTTTAAGTGGGGGAGAATGTAACACCCCGTGTATTCTATAACAGTGAAATTCACAAATTAAAGTCTAATTAATTTCAAATCAAAGAATTGAGGGTAACGGGATACGCCATTGCGTTCGTCTCGGAATTCTGCTTAAGATAGAGTCCGAGTTTGCGTAAAACGGACTCCGTATGAAGAAGATATGGCCTTCGGAAGTTTCAGAATTCAGTTTAAAATTCAAACAGACGAAAACAGCTCAGAAAAACAAATTTAAAATTCAAAATCGGGCCCAATTGGCAGGGCGGGAAAATTCCCGCCCAAGGCACCCAGGTCGACTTGGCAGTCGACCTGGGGCTAGCCAGGTCGACTGGGCAGTCGACCTGGGTAACCCGTGTCGACTGCCAAGTCGACACCGTGTCGACTGGGGTGTCGACCTGGCCCCTGAGCCAGGTCGAACCCAGCCCACCCTGGCTGGCCTGGTCTATGTTTGGTCGATTTTCTGAGCCTTGCCTTGTCACTAGGGCTAGGTGTCAGCTCCTGATTGGTCTCTCCTTCCAACGAACGGCTATAATTAAACCAAGCTCCATCAACGGTCCGAATCAACTCAAAAACACTATAAAAAGAACCTAAGACCTAGCCTAAATCATACTATTTCATTTTGGCCTCAAGCCGCCGCCATTAAACCTAGAGCTCTAAATTAAAAATACAAAGAACAAAATTATAGAAGATGAAGGACGATTCTTGAAGGCTACAACTAGAAGCTACAACAACTACGACGCTTTAGACAACGGATTTGGGGCTATTTGATTTGGAACTTTTTATTTTGATTACTTGCTTCATATTGTAAGTTCTATGTTACTTTTTAGGCAAAAATGCTAAAATAACATGGACATGCCATGAATTGAAACCGGATTTAGGAACTATTATTAATCCATGTTTATATTGTTTAACTTTGAATCATAATTTGGGAATATTGCTATGTCAACGTTGCAAGTTAAACTTATCATGATTTTGATGTTGTTATGAATCACTTAGGCTTAATTGTATGGCAAGTTGGACTAATACATGTCCATGGAATCGCTATGTTTATTGAAATCTTTATGTTGATTAAACCTTGCCTATGATGCTAATTAAACCATGTCTATGATGTTGATGGAACTATGCCTGTGATGTTAATATACCTATCATGTTAATGACAAAATTGGGAATTGCTAGGTTATGATGAAAAGTTGGAATCATTATGTTTATAATGTTAGATGAGAATCATTATGTTAAAAATGCTAAATTGGAATCATTATGTTTATAATGTTAGATGAGAATCATTATGTTAAAAATGCTAAATTGGAATCCACTATGCCTATTAGAATTACCATGCCTTTAATGTTTCATGTTGTAATAAAATTATTATTATGCCCGCAATGATTATTATGCCTATGATGTAAAATTGAAATCATCATGTTAAACTAAGTTGGAACCATTACTATGCCAAGTTATCATCATACTAGTATTGAAACCATGTGATATGTTATAGCCTGTTTATTATGCAAGTGATGTTGGAATTGTCACATATGCCTATCACATGTTTGGTGTTATTCCCCTTTATCTCTTGAATTGTTTATTCTTGTGAACGAAGTACGTTTATATACGTTGGGGATACGATTGGGTAGAATAGGAAAAACTTGAATCATAAACCGTGAAATTTGGCATAAGTAGAACATGAAATATGGCACGAAAACTTGACTTGAAATGCCATAACTTGACTTGAAAAAAAACATGCCTTAGTTGGGCACGAAGTTGACATATGAACGTGCTATGGAAATAGCACGAAATCTGATAAGAACATGGGCATGACTTTAGAAAACAAGAAAGTGGCCAACTCGAGGTTGGGTTGAGTTTGTAGTGTAAACCTGCCCGGAACCGCCCGGCAAATCCAGTTGCTACAAACAATAGGATACAATGTGGGTAGTTTGTCACATCGCGCTTGAAACCCGAGGTTGGGTTGAGTTCATAGCGTAAACCTGCCCGGAACCGCCCGGCAAATCCAGTGGCTACAAACAACAGGATCCAATGTGAGTGGTTCGGTGCATTAACGAATCAATTAATGCCAATTAGGGTTAAGTCATGAACATGAAAAGACAACTTAACCAACTTGAACACGATTTGTAGGGCTAAGTCATGAACTTGAAACGACAACACTTAGCCAACTTGACATGACACGTAGGCGGGTTAAGTCGCGAATTTAAATGACATACTTAACCACCTTGACATGACTAGACTGGAAAAGGATTAAGTCACGAATTACATGACTTAACCGGTTAGGCGGGTTAGGTCACGAATTACATGACCTAATCTGTTAGGCGAAACCCTAGACACGACCCTTTTCAGCAGTAACCCTCTAGATGTATCAAGGCACCCTGGGGCTAGGCCGGGCGGGGCACGATTACTGGGCTGATTGTAAGAGGTGAACGACGGCAGTGGGGTACGCCAGTGTAGGTTTGGTGGACTACGGTCGTGCACGTATTCCGGGGCAGACACTGGGTATCCGTAGATTTATCTGTGCATCTTGAATCGTGTCAGGGGTTGACACCCTAGGGCTGATACACCCGAAGGTGGACCCAGCACAGGTGACTACATTCGTGATTAGCCGTATGACACGGACACTTGACGAGCTAGAACTTGTAGGGAGCCGATCGACTAGATAAGCGCTCCGTAGGACCCCGTACTTGGGTCAGACCCCGTTTTAGGGTCGTTTCACGATATTGGGCCGTGGGATTTATTTCGTGATTAACTCGTGACATGGGCTTAGTATACTAGTACAGTCGATGCGACAAATCTTGAACATGTGATGCTTTATTTGACT
This sequence comes from Allium sativum, assembly GCA_030737875.1. NCBI lineage: Eukaryota > Viridiplantae > Streptophyta > Magnoliopsida > Asparagales > Amaryllidaceae > Allium > Allium sativum. The sequence continues at coordinate 919,421,461 of CM060922.1, forward strand.
TGTCTTAAGTTATCATGATCACCTTAGTCTATCTTGTCCACCTTGACACCCTTCTTGAGTTTAGTTCCAGTTCATACATGACATGTTGTTTTAACCGTTTTTACACTGAAAGTCACTAGGACTTACTCAGTCTTTACACTGACCCTTTTCCTTTCGCCTCGTTTTCTTTCGTCCCCCCCCCCCCCCCCGGTTCTCAGGGAGGGAATACCGCAGCTTGACCAGTTTTCACATCCAGCTTGAAGAGAAAGAATGTATTGCTTGGATCTTTTCCGTTTTGGACTATGGCTTTGGACAGCAATTAGGGGACTTTTGTAGTTTATTCATGTTTTCTTTATGCTTCTTTAAATAATGTAATCAAGACATATATGATTTTGGAAGTATTGTATGACAAATTATGACATGGTTTGTGAACACGTATTATGTTGAAATAAAAGTTGTTGTTGTTTTTCCGCTGTTCAAAAATATGTGTTCTTATATCTGTCTTGTATATCTGTGACTTATACTTATAAACCTCCACCAAAATTAGGGCATTCCCTTTGAGAGTGACCCTAACGGAGGTGGGGTGTTTCAGATAACCACTTAAATACAGGGAAGAACAGGTTGGTGGGATCCAACCGGATTCCTCAAAATATATTATTTCATATCATCATACGAACTGTCTTGTTTGGGTAATTGATTTGAGTATTGATCATTGACTGAAAAATCAACCTATGTTGTGTTTTAACCAATGGGCAGTATTGGTTGAGTAATCAGCAGTAAATGGCCTAAAAGTAAATTGTTTGATTTATATCGATTTACCGTCAGGTAAGTCGATAGAACTGAAGTTAAAAAATTTATTTTATAGCTAAAGATAGTTTTGAATATATATGGTTTGAATAAAGGTTTGTTAAAAGGAAACGAGTGTGACTTAATTAAATGAATTAAGTCAAAGGAGATTGGGATAAATGGTTTACATTAAACCAGAGTTAGGTAAATGAGATTTAAAGTGTTAAAGCGTTAATTTTACATTAACGTTACGTAATAATGGGATTAAGTAAAAGTGAGAAATTGAAATGTGAATTTCAAGCAAGAAATGGTCGAAAGATTTTGAAAAGGAGTTGGGGAAAAGTGAATTTGATAAAAGAAGTGAGTCGTAGAATGTTGTAAGAAAATTCGAATTATAGATTGAATTTGTTTAAAGAAGTCGAGTTTAAAATGTGATACTTTATGGGAAATTATTTAATTATTAAATTAAGGAATAATAAGGAAGAGATTTTCAAAAGGGTAAGAAGGCTGTATGAAACCATATTTTGATTTAAAAAGTTAAATGGAATGTGTATTTATATTAGAATGAAATGTGGGTTGGATTACAAATAGTATTTATCTTAGTATATGAACGTTGTTGATCAAGGTCTGAGAGGTAACTAAAATACACCAACTTGAACGACATCAGGATTATCTGCGGATGATATTAGTAGTAATGGTAAAAGAGGTTAGTAAATATGTATTATTTCCATTAGGGAAATAACAATGCAGCGATTAATGGAAATGTGGAGAATTTATATAACAAGTGTTCCGAAGAAAAAGGGAATAAAAAGGGGTTGGCGGAAATATAATGATACGTTCGAGCAAGATAGGAAACGTAAAGTTGGGTTTCGTAATAAGCATTGGAGTTTTGTTTCAAGTTATGAAATAAAAAATATTTCGTAATATTGTTTTACGAGTGATAATTTGAATTGATTTCCCAATATTAGGTAATAGCGTGGCTAATGTTTATGAAAGTGAAATTTGGAAACTAAATATGATATAGGATTGTCCTAAGTAATAAAATGAACATAGTTTAAAGAAAAATCTTATGATAAATAAGAAGCGAGAAAACTATATTTTAATATCGAAATATTTAAGAGTTAAAATTTAAATTTGTTTTAATTTAAAAAGGCCAAGTGGTGATGAATACTGAACCAGTGAACTCACTGGATTGTCATGATTGAAACACTAATTATTTTGATAGTTAACTCACCGACTATCAAATCAAACCCATACGATTGTTGGCACGGAAAGACCGGGATCGAATTTATATTCGAAAACCATTCCGACCAATAAATATGTGAAGATATAAGAAGATGATCGAGATGGAACATTGAAGACCATGGATCTTCATAAGCGGAAGAACTACTAACAATCTCTGGTTAGCTCCCAGGGATAAACTGTGGTTCTGTCGTGGCTGGAACCTACGGGTTGCAAGGACTTCTCGCTACTGATCCATGGGGTGATTCCTATATGAGATGCAGTAGGAGAGTACCTTCGGTTCATCCTGTTCCTGGATGACTTGTATGGACGAATGTCTGACAGAGTATTTCCTGAAACCACATACGTTGATTTTTACAAATATACCGAGTGGTGGCAAAGAGGGACACTTCTTTTATACCCAGAGTATATTTGTTGACGTCAATTAGTGACTTGATGGATCTGACGATGTGACATTCAAAGTGAACGGTGACCAGATATTCAAAAAGGGAATTCTAGCCTCAAGCCTCATCAACCGGGAAATGACAAAAATCGGGCAGGCAGCATGGCTACGTGGGTTGCTCCCATTAGGGTGTATAATCACCTATCTAGAGAAATTCCTTTTGCTTCTTTAATCTATCGATGATGTCCCTTTCGGGAAATGGTGGTTTGAGCCCAACCGTTGGTGATATACATTCGATACACTCAAGCGAAATGAGTGGTCGGTCATGTGAGGGCCGGGTTGCAAGACGTTCTTGTTGAACCCAGTGTATTCACCTCTAGAGATACACTATCGGCAGGTGGTCCCATACCTTGTCATCGTCGGAATCCAATCTCCAATAAGCGCCCGTGGTTTTGTTTGTATACTATATATGTGGAGCGTGAGATGCAAGCGTTCTACTAGATTATATTTATTTGTAGTTAGACATTATTATAATATCAGAAAAGATATTGATTTCAAAATTGTTTTGGGTTATCGTAAGGTAAAAACCATCCGTGTTTATGTGTGGATTTGGTCTTACAATTATCCATTTTCTTTCAAAGGATTTTAACTTAAAAATCAAGTTGTGTGTTACCATAATACTGTGCGAGTTTTTCTCACTTTGGTTCACCAGACTGACCCGGTGTTTTGTAAATGCTCGGGTTAGCCCGGGGTGTACTGGTTCAGGTTATCGAATGCTGTAAAGTCCAGAGATGAGTTGGAGATGTTCAAACGTATGATATTATATAGCTACTATTCCACTGTGTGTTGTATATGGGAACAGGTTATTATAACTGTCCCGTTGTGTGATGTACTCTGATATTGTATGTATTTTTAAAAGCTCTCAATAAAGTTTTATTTCTGTATTATATTTTGTTCCGCTGCGATGTAAGACTCTGATTCTGTGTTGTGTTGGTTCTTCTTCTCCTTCTATTCTAACTTTCTTTCTTATCCCACCCTCTAAATTCTTTCTAATAACGTTTCGGTGTTTTTGGTGTTTGGAAGGTCGGCATGAGTTACGATAAAGGTATTTATGTCGATTTTCGGAGCCGAAAATGCCTGGGTCGTTTCAAATAAATTCTCTACCACCATATATATCTATACAGGCCAACATATGCGATCATTGGAAATACTCTTTCAGACATTCGTCCATACAATTCGTTCTGGAACTGAACGAGACCGAAAGCACAATTTCTATTAATAGAAAAAGTCCTTGCACTTTACTCCGTCTTCGATTATCTTCATATAATCTGATTCGCAACGCTACTGCCAATACGGAGTGGTTCTCAGATAATAATCCAACCGGCTCTCCATATTGACAACGATATTGGCAAATACTTCGAAAGCTGGTTATTTAACTATCGAAGAAAAACAAACATTCATAACATCAAACAATCACTGGGCCCCTTAATTAATATTTCATTAATTAAATCACTTCTCCATTTCCTTATCAATATTCGTTAACACGATATTTTCAATAATCATCTTCTTGGCCTCTTACGCTGTTTGGAAAACATTTCCATATTTCGCCATCTTTTATTTTCTATACTTAGAAAATATCTTCTATTAATAATTGGAAAATATTCCAGTTACTTCTCCGTATCACGACCATTCATTTCGATACTTAGGAAATATTTATTATTATATTTCCAAAATTTCCCTTACTTGGGTTAAAAAGAATGTTATGCTACAACAACCCAAAATACTGCATTCGACTAAATTTCTTTAAACATTTCTCTTCGAGACCGAATCTTGCTATTTATCAGCTAATCAATCGAGTTGGGGTATAATTACCTCTCAGACCTTGACTAAAAATATTATTAACTTCAAAACAGACAAGACCGCTAACTCGAATAATCAACACCATATTAAACCAATTTTCCATTTCTAAAACTTATATACATTTCTCTTTCTATTTTTTTCCAGATTTAATTATAGATTTCCTTTTTGTTTATAATATTCTATTTTTAAGTTTGTTTCCTTATCGAATTCTATATATATCGATACATTGATTTCTAACTATCAAATTTTCTTAAAAATATTCTAACTCCTTAAATTCCCGGAAAATTTTGCCATAACTTCCTTTATACCGGTCGATAGTTCAAATCTCAACTCGCCTCTCCAGGCCCTTTCCATTCAAAAAGAAAATCAAAAAGCCAAGTGGCTTGCCGATTCGGCGCATGAAAACTCATATGGAATTTAAACATGTACCTTATTGTCGGGCACACGAATTATAACCTTCATTCTCTTCATTCCATACCTGTTTAACACATGTTCACCTGTTTTCAATTCAATTCAACTCAATCCAATCGTTTGAATTCAGTTTCGCCCATTTATTCTTTAATTAGCTTCTTAGCCTATTTCACTTGTTATTTGAATGTATCATGTTCGTATGTATTTTAGTTTGCTTATAAATCAATTGAATCCCATTTTCATTTCAGGTTTCATATTCGATTTCGAATATGAAATTCACAAGTCTCATTTACTTATCAAAAGAAATATATCGATCTAAAATTCGATTAACAAATTATTCTTCCACTTCGTTAATTCTAAAAATAAATAACTGGTATTGTTTCAAAAATCGATCCATTTACTCCACTCGAGTTCATATTTATTTTATAACTCAAGTCCATAGTTTTCAAATGGAAATCCAGATTTTATTTGCTTAAAAATCCTTATATTTATTTATGTAAACCATTATGGTTTTTAAACGATTTTGGCGCTGCTTTTCTGAAAATTTGATTTTGACATAACTCAAAATCTATCAGACGAAATCCAGATTTTTCTCTTCCATTGGGAAAGCTATTATTCAACCGGTCCTGACGATTCTTGTTCCAAAGAATTCCGACTTAAATTGAGTCCTGTATTCTCAATTGAAGTTCGGAACGCCAATTTACGAACTGCCACGCTGCGACGAGTTCGTTTTAATTATATTTATATATATAAACTTTTAAACTTCATTTAAAATAAATTCAACTCCATTCTAATATATTTTTAATATATATCAAACCAATTTTCCCAATTCAACTCAATAATTCTGATTATCTGTAATCGCTGATTTTTCCTTACTCGGTTATACATTTATTTATCCTCGATTTGATATTTTAAATCCCAATTCCTTTTATAAATAAATTATAAAATTCGGTATAATCGAATTCCAATTATAACTCCTTTGGATTTTCTCAATTCAGTTTATATTCTAAATCTCGGAATATAATCAATTATTCTATTTTCAACACGTTTTCCAATTCCACTTTTTAAATTCTTTCTTGAATTTAAACTTCTAAATTATCCAATGATAATTTATTCCCTTATTTTTATAAACATTGTTTATAAATTAATTTTCTTGTTTAAAAATTAAAACAAGCTTTCCTTTCAAATACCTATTTGAAACCCAATCCCTTTTATATTCTGAAATTCGGAATAAAAACTATCATTTCCTTTTTTTAAAATGATTTCAATTTATACTTTTAAATTCATATTTCAATTTTATCTCTTGATAATTAATTCATCATATTTATAAACATCGTTTATAAATTTCCTTGTCTTATATATTTAAACATGTTCTATTTAGAAATCTATTTACAACCAAAATCTCATTTTGGAAATTTCTATTTATAATAACTTATATATATAACACCCAATTTATATTCATATTCAATTTTACTTCTATTTGAATAAATTCGAATTAATTGAATTCAAATCATAAATCTTTATGGATTTATTTTTGTTCAATTTATATTCTGAACATTAGAATAAACTTCATCGTTTATTTCTTTAAAACGATTTCCCATTTCTATTTTTAAATTCACATTTGAATTTAAATATTCAAATTATCAAGTGATAATTTTTCCCACTATATTTATAAACCCGGTTTATAAATTCAATTCAATTTCCTGATTATCCAATGAAAATCATTCTATTTTATTTATAAACACCGTTTATAAATTTACTTAAATTTCCTGTGTTATTTAATTTATAAATATCATTTATAAATTAAATACTTGTTTTATTTATTTAAAACAAGTTAATATCTTTATAATCTATTCGAAATTCAAATTCTATTTTAGAAAAATAGAATTCCCTTTTTTAAATCTCAAAACCCTATTTACGGTATTTTTATAAATTACCATTTAGGCCCAATGATATTTTAAACACTCAAAACATCCAATTATAATTAACAGGTTTTCTAACACATCATATATGATAATATATATGAAAAACAGACAATAATATTTTTTAGGAATCCAGTTGGATCCCTCCAACCTGTTTATCCTGCATCCACAGACGTTAGCCAACATAAATAATACCCATCCTGTTTCGAGGCAGGATATCGCGGTATAGAAGGTCATCCACTATCATAGCGTGGGGCGCATAGGGTCGTCCGTTAATGATACTATGGGCATCCGCTAACGATACTGCGGGAATCCAGTCACCAATATATATATATATAATAACCACAAACACCAATCCTAAATAACTAATATATATTTAATAACCACACAAATATTTCAGGGCATGCAAACAACCAATGAACGATTATTTTAACGAATAAAATAATTCTAAATAAAAATGAGTGAGATTTGCTCACCTTGTTTTATTTTTGCTGAACCCAATGGAGCCTATTATATAGATTTCATACTGATTCCTCCATATGTCTGTTTTTCAATGTAAAAAAATATTAATAAAATTTCAGTTATTGACTTAGACTAATTTAATTCAATTAATTACCTATGTATAAACTAATTTCTTAATTCTACTCAATTGATTAGTCTACAAACTTTATTTCTTACTAACTAATTTCTTTCATATAAACTAATTTACTTTAATAAGTTACCAATTTTATAATTTAATTCCATAACAAACATTTAAATATTAATCAAATGACTTAAACTAATTTATTATTAAGGTTAGTTAACATACCTTAATTATGCTTCTTCTTTTATATATTAATCTTTCTTCTCCTTCTAACCAATATTTTCACCCTCGATCACTACTGCATTGTTACTGAAATGCATCGAATCTGCTCAGCTCCAAACTGTCTTTGCACTCCTCCAAACGTCAACTTCACCCAACTCGAGTTCATATTTATTTTATAACTCATGTCCAGATTTTTCAAATGGAAATCCAGATTTTATTTGCTTAAAAATCCTTATATTTATTTATATAAACCATTATGGTTTTTAAATGATTTTGGCACTGCTTTTCTGAAAATTCGATTTTGACATAACTCAAAATCTATCAGAGGAAATCCAGATTTTTCTCTTCCATTAGAAAACTATTATTCAACCGGTCCTAACGATTTCCAAAGAATTCCGACTTAAATTGAGTCCTGTATACTCAATTGAGGTCCGGAACGCCAATTTACGAACTACCGCGCTGCGACGAGTTCGTTTTAAATATATTTATAAATATAAACTTTTAAACTTCGTTTAAAATAAATTCAGCTCCATTCTAATATATTTTTAATATATATCAAACCAATTTTCCCAATTCAACTCAATAATTCTGATTATCTATAATCGCTGATTTTTCCTTTCTCGGTCATACATTTATTTATACTCGATTTGTTATTTTAAATCCCAATTCCTTTTATAAATAAATTATAAAATTCGGCATAATCGAATTCCAATTATAACTCCTTTGGATTTTCTCAATTCAGTTTATATTCTAAATCCCAGAATATAATCAATTATTCTATTTTCAACACGTTTTCCAATTTCACTTTTTAAATTCTTTCTTGAATTTAAACTTCTAAATTATCCAATGATAATTTATTTCCCTATTTTTATAAACATTGTTTATAAATTAATTTTCTTTTTTAAAAATTAAAACAAGCTTTCCTATCAAATAACTATTTGAAACCCAACCCCTTTTATATTCCGAATTTCGGAATAAAAACTATCATTTCCTTTTTTTCGAAATGATTTCAATTTATACTTTTAAATTATCTCTTGATAATTAATTTATCGTATATATAAACATCGTTTATAAATTTCCTTGTCTTATATATTTAAACAAGTTCTATTTAGAAATCTATTTACAACCAAAATCTCATTTTGGAAATTTCTATTTATAATAACTTATATATATAACACCCAATTTATTTTCATATTCAATTTAACTTCTATTTAAATAAATTTGAATTAATCGAATTCAAATCATAAATCCTTACAGATTTATTTTTGTTCAATTTATATTGACATTAGAATAAACTTCATCGTTTATTTCTTTAAAAAGATTTCCCATTTCTATTTTTAAATTTACATTTGAAATTAAATGTTCAAATTATCAAACGATAATTTTTCCCACTACATTTATAAACCCTGTTTATAAACTCAATTCAATCTCCTTATTATCCAATGAAAATCATTCTATTTTATTTATAAACACCGTTTATAAATTTACTTAAATTTCCTGTGTTATTTAATTTATAAATATCATTTATAAATTAAATACTTGTTTTATTTATTTAAAACAAGTTAATATCTTTATGGTCTATTCGAAATTCAAATTCTATTTTAGAAAAATAGAATTTCCCTTTTTTTAAATCTCAAAACCCTATTTACGATATTTTTATAAATTACCATTTAGGCCTAATGATATTTTAAACACTCAAAACATCCAATTATAATTGACAGGTTTTCTAACACATCATATATGATAATATATATGAAAAACAAACAATAATATTTTTGAGGAATCCAGTTGGATCCCTCCAACCTGTTTATCCTGCATCCACAGACGTTAGCCAACATAAATAATACCCATCCTGCTTCGAGGCAGGATATCGCGGTATAGAAGGTCATCCACTATCATAGCGTGGGGTGCATAGGGTCATCCGCTAATGATACTGCAGGAATCCGCTAATGGTACTACTGGAATCCAGTCACCAATATATATATAATAACCACAAACACCAATCCTAGATAACTAATATATATTTAATAACCACACAAATATTTCAGGGCATGCAAACAACCAACGAACGATTATTTTAACGAATAAAATAATTCTAAATAAAAATGAGTGAGATTTACTCACCTTTTGTTTTATTTTTGCTGAACCCAATGGAGCCTATTATATAGATTTCACACTGATTCCTCCATACGTCTGTTTTTCAATGTAAAACAATACTAATAAAATTTCAGTTATTGACTTAGACTAATTCAATTCAATTAATTACCCACGTATAAACCAATTTCTAAATTCTACTCAATTGATTAGTCTGCAAACTTTATTTCTTACTAACTAATTTCTTTTATATAAACAAATTATATAAACTAATTTACTTTAATAAGTTACCGATTTTATAATTTAATTCCATAACAAACATTTAAATATTAATCAAATGATTTAAACAAATTTATTATTAAGGTTAGTTAACATACCTTAATTACGCTTCTTCTTTTATATATTAATATTTCTTCTCCTTCTAACCAATATTTTCACCCTCGATCACTACTGCATTGTTACTGAAATGCATCGAATCTACTCAGCTCCATACTGTCTTTGCACTCCTCGAAACGCCTCATTCATGTGTTCGTTCACAACCCGAAAATCAGATATTTAAACTCCTGTATGCTTGCTGCCCATCACTCAGAACAACCAGTTCAAACCATCTGACATACTTCGACATCCCATCAGTTCATCCCTGGTTATGATCCACTCCAGAAACCTTCAATCACCCTCTCGATCTTCCCAAAAATCACCACGATTTAGCTTCCAATCGCTACCATGAAATCCGCACCTACAGATCAAACTCGCCCTCCTTCAATTTCTCCATCGCGACTTCGATTAGAAACTCCACGGGTGAACCTTAATCCACACTGCATCCATCGTAGACCATCTTACTTTCCGCTTCAGACCCTCGAAGGTCCTCCCAGTGCCACCAACACTTGCGCTCCATAAATCCCAAACCCATCGACAACCATAAATTAAGCGTCGACTTCACCCAACCGTGCCCTAGGCATGAGCGAAGAACTGTTCAACCCCCAAACAGAGATCGTGAATCCTACTGCTCTCCACCCTATCGTGCTCAACCTTAGAGTCTTCGATTCTCGTCTACAGTGGCCATTTCTATTGTTGAAGCTTCGATTTAAAATGAGATTTGAGGAATGACCGATTTCCATCTATCATTCGATTTCATTATAATTGTTTAGGATTAAGTATGGTCTTTCAGAAGGGAGAAATGAAAGGGGATATACGCAATTTTATACAGACAATTACTTCAGCAGTAAGGAAATATGGTACAATAACTTTAATGTGATTTGATTAAAGAGAACTTTATTCTTTTAAAACGGATTCTGATTTGATTTCGAACCTATCCACAATCAAATACCTCGGGGACCATTAATTTAAATCACGAACCGCTATTTTGGCGTATAGACCGACATTTAAATGTAATAACGCTATTCTGAATTGAACGGTATATGTTCTGAAATTTAATTTGAACGTATATACCATATTAAATTAATATAATATAATTTAAATTCAAAACTAATCATTTTCTAGATAATAAATTATTATTATTATTATCGTTTTTAATTCAAATAAAATTCATATAAATCATATGACTTGTTTTGACTCAGTTTAAATCTCAAATTGAATTATTTTTCATACTACGGTTATTTTATGTATTCGACATCAAATCGAAATCGATTATTAAATTGATAACTTAATATAAAAATCAATTTATATTATCAACTCAATATTTAAATTCATATTAAATATTTAAAATTAACCGACCAAAAATCCGGGTTGTTACATATATGAACCAGTGTATATGTATATATGTATTCCTGGCATACATATATACTCAAACACGTACGCTGCCTTCAGTTGTTGTTGATTGCTTCAAGCCTGCAATTCCGTCATGATGCTTTGTTCACGTGGAGGCCACATGCGTGTATGCGTATACACATGTGTACGAATATATGTACTATTGGCATACGATGAACGAATTAGGGAAATTTACCCATATGGTTCCAAATTTGTTTTACTGACTTTATGTTCACCCTACCTGAAATGTGACTTCACTTCACCCTTTTATCTGTAACATTACACCCTGTGTGTCCTGACCTTTACTGGTTGTGTTTCCCATGACTGGTTCACCCATCATTGTATCGACTTGCACACTTTGGTCACTATATTTGTCTCTACCATATTCTCCTTCCCTGGTTTCAATCCTGACCTTTATAGATATATGTGTATATATTCATGAAATTTTTTTGCCATGCATTTAAATTTAAGCTGTTGTGATGGATCATACCCTGCTAATTCAACAAGTAGATATATGTGATAAATATATGCTATTGGTTCACACTACCAAATCTGGGAGCAACTATTGTGTTTATATGTTAGAATTTCTTTGAAATATTTTACCTGGCCATTTACATGTGCGTGTTAGACTTGCCATATTGATGGGTTGAACCACTATATTTACCTGCTTAAACCGTTAGATACCGAAGAGTGTGTGTGTGTACATATATATATTCACTTAGTTGCAAAGTTATTTGGTTGCTAGGTACCAGAATTTGACTTGATCCCCTTCTATTGCTTTCGAAACATGTGGTTACTGCATGCTTATGCTACCCAGCTCCGAGGTTTGATATGTGTATATTCAGTTGCCACTACCTGAGTTTATGTACCTATGGTTATCTGTATTTGCGCTAGGCCTGAACTCCTCATTATTTTGCATGTCTCATGTTTATTGTACGTGTTGGTCTGCATTAAACCTATGTAATGATTTTCGATATTTTGCATCGTTTTGATCCTGCCCATCTTTCAGTTGTTTAGAACATATTACTTGAGACCATTGTATATACATACACGTGCAGGGCTACCGTGTCATTTTACTTTTGGTTGTCACATGATGTGGGCTGCTATATGCGTGCCCGGTTATTGATTTTTCCATAAGCTTTTTCAGTATTATCGCCATATATAGTTGTTGTAGCATTTTCTTGCATGTGCTTGTTATTCCTTTGGTTCTAGGTTCATGCCTCAAGCATGGAACCACCCGTATGCTACTTTGCTTTGATATGCTCCGTGATGTTTATATTCCGATAGTTCATGGGTTAATATGCTCGAATCATTAATAATTGCTTGGATTAACTAATTTAATTCTAGTGTTTATTTGAAGTTGACATACTTGAAATAAGTTTAATTCTGACTTGATTGTTTTATGTTTTTGCATGGAACGCTCGGGTTAGACCTCTAGTGTTAAGATTTAAAGATATCATCCTGCAAAGAAGAGAGGCACGTGAAGATGGATGCACACGCAAGGCCTGATAAAACTGTAAAATTTTATTTTTAAAATTACTATATTTATATTATATTCAGCTGTGTAAAATTTACGTAAACTATGATATTTGAATAATAATTTATTTCGCTGCAAGCGATTGTATTCTGTGAATCTGTGTCTAACTAACTTAGTTTTAAACCCTGTACGCTATAATAATCTGTCATTTTGAACTATTTGAGTTGCTTTATTTACCGACTTGGAGCGGTCAAAAAGGCAGATTGTCATAGAAATCCTTTGAAAACAATTTCCAAATCATCAGGATTTAATTTCTTAAATTCTTAGTCCGAAATTCATTTCTAATCATAAATCCTATTTATACTCTATTATTTATAAATTTAAATACTAACCCAACATCGATGTCGAACACTAAGTAGTCAAATTGTGAAACTGAATTAATAAGGAGTTTGTTCCAATATTTATCAAAACCTATTATTTACCCACCCATGTAGAAAAGAGGGAATACGCTTATAAACTAGCCGAGAAAAGAAAAGCAATAAACTAATGAAAGTTATTGAATATTATCGTTTTCAGATAAACATTTCCTAATTTATATAAGAATTTAGAAAATATTTCTTTATATAAAAAAATATTTTTTTTGGTAAAATTAACTAATTTACCAAATCGTCAAACAAATATTGTGTCTTCTTTCCTTGCTCAAGTGTTTAGAAACTCCTATTGACAACGATAGCAGGATACGTCAACTAAAATTCATATACCACTCAACAGATAAATAAATACAATGCAAAATGCTTTTGTATTACTAATAATGTACATTCTCTCATACATATGTACACTCAAATCATACTAAGGCATTTCATTAACTTATCTCTTATCGAGAGAAACTCCCCACACCTCCTAACATCCCCCAAAGTAAGGTTCTGCTAAGAAATACAGGGCAATGTAAGTATAAAGGTATATATAACAAAGACTGAGATTCATAAGACATAAAATAATAAATATAGCAGAAACACTTTTGAACTAAAAATGTATCATTTGTTCCTAAGCCATTTATTCATTTCACTCAAAGCAACAAATTACCGCACGTCTTATGAAAATAAAACCCTAGCCGCAAATTAGAGTACAATAACATATTTATCCCTCAAAAGCCAACAGTACAACTAACTCCAAAGAATAAGATGTAAAAATAGAAGATGAATCCATCAGCAACTAGAATGAACTCCAAGAATGATCCTACAAGAAATCTGAACTAATCACCTCAGCCCTACGAGCCTGGTGGGGAAGAAAAAAGAGTGGGTCAGATATAAAGTTCAGTGAATGATGTAATTACCATAATGGTTGAGTAATAAAGATAAATAGGCTCAATAATAGTTCTAGTGTTAGATCAGGTAAGTGTCCGTGTACAACTACAAAAGATAAACATATTGGAAAGACGTACAAGGAAATATACTTGAACTGTAGAAGTAAAGATTTATTCGATTGTTTGTACTTTCTCAAATACTGAACGCAATAAACATGATTAGGATAATTTCCAAATACTACCCACCGATCGGCTTTATCCTACTAGTCTACCTTCTCATAGTGGCAACTTATGTCACAGCGGATCTAGGGCTTTATCCGACGCAATCCATAAATACAAACATAACTAAACTCTTTTGAACAAAGTATTAACTTATCTTCCTTAGTAGATGCCACTGCACGCTCGGACATTGCTGGAAAACACTCACACACGCCCCTATCTCTGTTGATTCCTTACTTACCCATACCATAATAGTGTGTCCAGCCTCTACCACCGCCTAAACCTGAAAGGGAATGCTGTTGATACGCATCCTAGAAAAAAATATTCTAATTTGCACTCTTTTCCAGATCGCCCTTTATCTCGGTCTTATTCATTTGTCGCTTATTTTCCCTAATCTGCCCCGTGCTATTGGAATGGACCACAACTATTACATGCCTATTAAACTTTATTCTAGATCTAAGTTTATATTCATAATAAGCCTTTCCATTATTTCATTCACTTATAACCCACATGTTATAATTCTATTTGCAAATAAGTCCAGTCCATCCATTATGATCTATTAATGTGCTCGTACAATGGTCATAATATTATTCTTGAAAACATGTCCAATATATCCCAATTACAACCTATGTTATAAATTTGTGGTGAATCAACATTGATTTTCCTATTTTAGCCTAATCCATTCTTAATTACAGATCTATACCTTATGCACACTTTTTCTGTAAATTTAGTCCTTTTTCTTTTAATCCATGTTTACATAATTATCACTTTAATTTTATTTTTTTATGTGTAAAATAAAAGGATTAGACCATTTGTTAATAAACTAACATTTATATATCTAGACATATTTTGGGTATATACCAAAAATAAGTGTAGAAATTGTAAAATAACTAACATACATATATAACGAAAGACTACTAACGCAGCTTGAATAAAAAGAAAACTATTAGAAAAGACTGAGAAATATTTATAGAAAATAACTTATAGAAAACAAACTTACGGAAATACAAACTTACAGAAAAACATTAAAAAGTGTAAGAAAAACTACAGAAAAATCTACATTGATTATAATCACTATTTTCCTAAATTACCAAAAGTATAAATAATTACACACTCACCCATGATCCTAAGCTTACCTCCATAGCCTCTGTAAATCCAGTCTCCAACAGGTATATATAAATATTTTATTTGACAAACCTTTTCCCTAGAAAATTTTATGTTTGATCCATCTCAAAAAGAGAAACTCAAAGGAGAAAATAATGTATTGTGAAGAATTAGCAAGGTCTAGGGGTCTATTTATAGGGTACCCTAGGGATTTCGAACCATTGAATTTCTATAATAAATCCAGGATAACCATGTAACTCAACCAATCAGAATGTGCCACATTGCTTAAGTTACAAAAACAACAAATAGAAAAAGGCCACATTAAACTAAAATTAAAAAATCTCGTTAATGTATTCACCAGGATACCATTTGCACCTTGGTAGGTGTGGGGGTCGACCCACCCCCGACTTGGGTCAACCCATAGGTCGATACATGGGCCGACCCCCACTGTATATTTTTCCCCTTTCTATTTAATTTCTAATTTATTTGCTTAACTTGTTTCTCTTATATCTTCTCCATACAAACTTGGATTCTAACAAATTATATATGAAAATTGATTAGTCAATTGCCATGGACTCAATGGTGCAATTCCAATAGCCAAATTCTAATTATTATTTTTACAAACTTATTATTTTATTAATTAACTCTTCAATTAATTATTACTATTCAAAATTTAGGGTTGTTACATTAAGTTTACCCTGCAGAGCGAAGGTTCTTTCTCAACCTTCTGCTTCGATACCAAGCCGTAATGTCCTATTTTTTTGACCTTTTGAGTCGACAGTAATACATCCATGGTATTCACATGTCGAAACATCCAAGTATCATAAAACCAAATCATTAGAGGTTAAAAAAAGAAGATAGAACATGATCTCACAATCGCAATAGATAACATATAATATACAACAAAATTTTACAAACTAAAGAACTTTTATTAAATATACATACACAACATTAGAGTAAACAATATCTACTAACGTGGATAGTTATAAAAACCTATATGAATACTCAGATAGCTATGACATTCAATGGAAAATAAGAACCTATGGAAGTACGTCTTGTCTTCAACTCCTCTCCTAAGCTCCAAGAACCTAACTAAATTATCAAATATGCTCGGTCTGACCCGAGCATTATCATGAAAAAAACGCCAAAGTCGGTTTGGAAAACCGATATGAGAGAACTCAAATAACAAGCAACTTAATTTTTATGTTTCAAAAATCTTTTTGAAATAAATAGTATCTCGTAAGGCTACGTCACACTAAAACATGGACGAGTTTTTACCTTACGATAACCAAAACAGTTCTTGGGAAATTCAATGATATTACTATAATGTCTATATACAAATACTTGTGAATCTTAACCAAAATTGTTTCATTAATTAAATTGCAACATAATAGGCATATAATTAAACCATAGAGGGCTTGTATTGGAGTTTGGATTCAAGATAAGTGACTACCTTTCATGATGCACCCTTAAAAAATGTGCTTGTGAGTTGACCTATGACTCTCCTGGGAACCAGAGCTGGACTGCCTCTCAAACATGACAATCCCGATCACTTTATCCCTAACATCGTACCGTGATCACACTGCCTACACGCAACCAAAACCCACTATACCATATATGCAAATAGGTTGTGTTATGGGTCGTATCTGCTGCAATTCGGCACGACTCTAAGCCGTATCAAAAAATGGCGTGTGTAAAGATCAGATACGGCCATAAGCCGTATCATAATCAAATTTCGATATGGCTCTTAACCGTATCTAATCAATATACATATACACTTGTAAACCGCATCTCAATGCAAATAACATACAGCTTTAATCTATATTTATCGTATCTAAATTATCTGTAGATACGAACATATACAAAAGGCTAGTAAATATCATGCAAACTCTATTTGACATATTATAACAGTAAACGAAACAATTGTACGAAATATTTCATTACATTACAATATATAATGATACATGTTGTTCCATTACATTACAATAAAGAAGATACAAGTAGTTTTATTACATTACAATAAAGAAGATACGTACTGTTTCATAATTACATTACAATAAATAAGGTAATTGAACTCGGTATTTTAGCAACTTTGGTGACCACTCTTTGCTTTTCAACTTCGGCGATCGACCACTTTGATCCGCTTTTCAGCTGAACTAATCCATTCACCAAACTGAAGGTTTTAACCTTCTAGTTAAGAACTTACCGGGTGATCAACCAAATGGATGCAGTTTTGCTCACGCACATGCTTAATTAAGCTTCAGCTATTAAGCATGAATACCTGACTCGATGGCATAGCTAAAATGCATCCACCTGGTGAATCACCCAGTAATTCTTAACCAGAAAGGTAAAGCCTTCAGCTTGGTGAATTTTCGTTGGTGGATCACCCAGTAAATTCTTAACCAGAATAGACATGCACTATCTTCGTCTATACTTGCAACCTAATTTGCATTAGAACAGCGAGTCATAATATTCATATCCAAAATGCACACATATACGCTAACATAAACAACACACACACACACACACATACACACACACACGTACACACATACACACACAAACACACATATACACACACATATACACGCGCACAGACAAACACACAGACATACACACACAGACACACAAATCAGGTATACATATTGAATGGTGTGGCATCACACACAGACACGCACACACACAGTCACAGACATATACACACACAGACACAAACACACACAGACATAGACATACACTGCAAGCATGAAAGTGGATCACTCGACTAATGGTGCAACAACAAATACTGGGGAAAACATTGCACCAACTCAGGTATACATATTGAATTGGTATTGGTCGACTAATCGTGATGGACTAATCGTGATCGACCAATTTAAGTATACATATTGAATTGAATTCAGGTATACAATAATTCAAGTAGAAGACTGCAAACATTACACCAATTCAGGTATACATATTGAATTGGTACTAGTTGACTACTCGAATCGACTAATTCAGGTATACATATTAATTAAATTCAGGTATACACCAATTCAAGTACAAGACTGCAAACAATACACCAATTTAGGTATACAATATTGGTACTAGTCGACTAATCGTGACCGACCAATTCAGGTATACGTATTAAATTAAATTCAGGTACACACCAATTCAAGTACAAGATTGCAAACATTACACCAATTCAGGTATACAATTCAAGTACAAGACTGCAACTACTAGTCGACTAATCATTATCGAGCCATCGACTTTCCTGCCTCCTTTAAGGTCAAACACAAGGTGTCGAAGCACAAGGAAGAAAATATTCACATGATAGCAGTAGCTATAAACTGGATGACAAGGAAAATGTGCAACATGCACAATGACATCAGTCACTTGCATGATGCAAGTACTAAGGATATGTCAAATCAATATAAGTGTAACATGCACATAAGTGAGTGATATAACTCAAGTGAATGAAACAAAGTATATGCATTGCTAATACACAAGGAGTTCGAGTGACAGTAAAAAAATTCAAATTGGAAATGCAAATGTTCAAGTCAAGCTGGACCAGCACAAAAAACAAATTACTAGTGTTGCAGCAAGCAAAATTGCATGCACAAGGAAATAGCACCAATTAATCATGCACAAGGAATGGAAATACAGTGCACATATAAAAGCACAGTGGCATCACACAAAGCCAAGCAAGGTCAAGGGTTCAAGCACAAGTGGCATACTCGAGAACCATGGCCAGAAATGTAAACAAAAGTAGACAAGCCTCAAAGAAGTGGAGAATTCTTTCAGAATAAAGCCAATTCAAATTAAACCGTATTCAAATTCAAATTAAACACGTAAATGGAAGATTGATTAAACATGTTTCAAATTCAAATTAAATCCAATATAAACCCAATTCAAATTCAAAATCAAATTAAACAATGAGTTAATACCCACCTTCAGAGCTTGATCGGTTTGCCGGTGAGCCGGAGGCAGCGCAACTTAACGATGGAATGAGCTTCAAGCGATGGATGGTTTATTAACAAAGCAAGATGGTGCACCGAGTTTCAAAACCCTAATTTGGGTTTATCACCATGGAAAGTAAAAAGAGGGAAGCCGATCGAAAGTTTTGTTAAGTGTTAAAACGAGATGGTGCCAGAAAGAAAATTAGCAGGGGAAAATTTGATACGGATTTCATACTGCCCAAAGTTGTATCAAATGAATTGATCCGGAGCTTTGTTGATGTACAGTTAGATCTTACGTGTTTGGGGAGGTGCAGATCGCCAAGAGGAAAGTTGATATGGCTATGAGCACTATCAAATTTGATAAAAGCATTATCAAATGTTTGCATCCCCATGTGTCAAATTTGATGTTTTGGTGTAGTGACCAAATATTACACCTAGAATAGGGATGATGACTCCTAATGATGGCCCATCACTTGGCTTTGAAGCATACCTCTGGGTTTTTTTTTCATTTCCTTAGTGGATGAGGCTATAAGTCACGTCTTTAACTTTCTTCAACAGTTTCCACTTGGAATGCCACAACACCATTTACAACACACTAATATATTCGCATAAAAATACAACCCTTTAGTCAATACGCCTCAAAGAAAGGTATTTAGTATAGGAGGGTACAATACTAGTAAATGTACGTTTATAAAAACCAACGTCATAGATTAGAAATACAATGTCAGACATTCATTCGTACATGTAATTTTGGATTTGAATGAACTGAAGGCACTTATTTTACTACATCCTACCAAGAATTACTCTAGAGTTAGTAAAAGTAGTCCTCGCAATTTGGAGATTTCAGAACATAGGGAAAAGTACTACTATATATATATATATATATATATATATATATCCTAGTAACCAACCAGAGAAGCTCAACAAGCAGTCCTTTTCCATCTTAAAGGTCTCCACCTTTAACTCTAGTCTTCAAGTTGTCCTCGATTACATCATCTTTAATGCTATCCACATTTTCTGCTCAGCCAGATCAAAATGGTTTTTGGATACTTGATTCAATCTTGGTCTCTTCGAAATGATTATTGATAGTTTCTAGTAAACTCAAGCCAGTTCTTTTGAAAATAAATAGATAAGGATAATAGCAAAGTTCAACTCCTAACCATTGGCATATGGATTTCATTATGCCTTCCTCTTAAGGAGCTAAACAAGATTTGTATACACAGTGAATCATTAACAGGGACAACTATGCCATATAACTCAGCTATTTCCCCAAGATATTTCTGGAGTAAGATTTTGGTCCACATTTGATAGTTTGTTATATAACTACCAAATAAACACACAAATACATCCATGATTTATTTCCCATGGTAATCACTCTATCTCTTATTAATTAATTTTTTATTAACTAAATTTTCTAATCTCTTATAAAAAGGTTAACATATTTAAACCTCCGATATAAGTATGTACTTTAATAAAAAAATTAAGATGGTTCTCCTCCCTAATTTACTTTTAGTGGGTTTCTAGAACCCAAATCACTTCACTTAACTCTAAGACTTTGTCTTTTAAGTAACAAACCATTTATGGAAAATATTGGTTTAAGTTCCAGTATCAATTCTCAATCTCAAACTATTACTATTCCTTATATAAAGATGAAACCATTCAAGTTGGGGTATTTATTTACCTATCATACCTTCACTCGACCCCACCATCATCTTTGTAATAATACAAGTTTATAATCTCAATTCTAGACACTTAACTTAAGTTGACCATATTTCATGTACCATTCGTTACAAAACAAGTTCCAGAAACTTGTCTTTCTTTTACATTCACTTTTCAATTCATAACATGTTTACTTAATTTCTTTAATTACGAAATTCCTTTCATACACTCGACTCGTTAGCTTTGAATCCACTTTCAAATCCAATATTAATTTAAATTTTATTCTTAAATTAATTGTATTAACTTGAACCTTGCTAGTTAATGAGTGAGTTAATTAAAATAAATTACTTATCTACAATACATTTGGTTTAAATCCAAACTTTATTCTTAAATAAATTGATTAATCTTCAAATCACATCTATGAAGCAATTCAACAAGTCTAATCCATGTTATTACAATAATTATTTAGTTTAAATTCCTTATTTAAAAAACAATTAACTTTAAAACAACATTAATTAATAAATATATTAACTTAAAACAGTCATTTAAGCAGATGAAATTTACTTAGTCACCATTAAAATAAGATAATAATAAACTTAAGAAATTATTAATTAAATAATAGTTAACTATTAATCAATAATTTAAAAAATTATCAATCCTTGAAATAAATAATTCAATATTAATTTAAACTCTAAATTAATAAAATAATAATAATTTAAGACCAAAATAATCTTTATGTAATAATTAAATAATAAATAAAAACCTTTATTAACAATTAAATAAAGATCTAAAATGCTTTTTAAATGAATGATTAATCTCAAGCCTTTGTCAAATAATTAAATAATAATAATTAATCTTTTAATAAATCATTTAATAATAATAAAATTTATTTAATTATAATTAAATTCTAATTTAAAACTCAATTACAAATCATATTAAAACATCATTACTAAGTAATTGGTAAATAAATCTTAAGTTTTAAAACATCATTCGTTAACTATAAATAACTTTGAAACTTTAACAAATAAGATTAATCTTAATAATTAAATCAAATTAAATAATTTAATTAGTACTTAAATAATTATTCTAATCTTCAACAAGAACTTTTTAAACATTCCTTAATGGAATATTTATTTGTTAAATAAATTTTGTTTATGAATTCAAATATTTAATAATAATTACAAGTTTGAGGCTTAATGATCGCAATGGTATTTTGATAAGTTACTATACAATTCCACATCCAAATAGGTTCACCTTTTATTGTCGCAAACAACATATCCAAGTTATAAAGGTTTTAGCACAAAACAATCAAGAATTAATTGTCAATTTACTATTTAATCTATGTTAATCAATATTGATAATAATTAATCACATAATCTAAACTTTCACTTAGCAAGCACAGAGATTGGGGTTTTATTCTGCTCAAAGAATGTCCATAATACTCTATACTTTTTAAATTAACTTAACAGTATTATATTTGGCTAAACAAATAACATAATTAATCAAACGACGTTATTGTTTAAAATAACATTATTCAAAACTTGTCCATTTAAAAATGTTATAAATTTTAACTCATTTAAACTTATCAACAATCTGTAGTATGATGTTGTGTTCATGAATACAAATACAACGTAAAAATCCATTGGTCAATCAAGTGTAAAACAAGCAAGTTATGCATTTCTTGAATTAAATACATATTATGTAACCATTAATATTATACTAATATAAATATATGAGTATCTCACCTAAACAAACATAAGCCGTCCCATTTCAAAGCAACCTGACCAGCACACTTTCCTTCTATTTCTTCCCTCTTTTCTTCCACTTTAAAAACTCTTGTACCCACCTTTTAGTGCACGTCGTGCACCCTACACCTCACCACAAACAACAATCATCCCCTCTGAGACCATCAACATCTCCACCTTCATCTCCTCTATGCACTTGACCACTTCGCTTGACCACCGCACCCTCTAATCATATTCCGTCGTCTACGGTTTTGAAAAGCCCTAAATTAAACATGTGAAACTTATTTTAACTGAAGTCCACCAAAAATCACGATCGCCTACTTCTCGCCACGATAAACACTACTGCGCCTTCCACTCGATCAACTTCTGCTCTAATCCGACAAAAAAGGTGAACCATAGTCGAGCCTTGGGTCGGCTATGGCCACTGCCTACTACCAAAACAACCCCACAACCGTCGAACAACTCCAAAACTCTACCTCCACGAAGAATACGACAACATAAATCGAAAGTAACTAGATTCATGATTTTCCAACAAGCAACATTCTTGATTTTGATTTTTGAAACCACTGTATATATATAATATACACAGTTTTTTTCTTTCTTTTTTACTTTCCTTTAAGGCTTGTTGCCATGGATTTGAATAAAGGAGGTGGAGAGATGAAACATAGAAACGTTGTAGAAATAAAAAATTTAGCACCAAAACGACTAGAGAGAAATCGAAATCCAAAGCTAAAGTGAAGGGACGTTAAAGACAGCTGGCTTTTGGCGTAGTTAAACTCGTTCCTTCAATACCTGGTTCTGGAATCAAAATTAAAGAAGCAAAGGATTCCTTCTTGAATGGAAAGCCCCTTTTGACAAAACCTGAAGGGCGTGATCTTAAAGCACATAGAAAGATGCTAGGTATACCTTTCGTGCTACCTGGGGGAATATTCGGGAAGCCTAAGACTCCACCATATAATTATTATAAGCATACATCTTGTCCAAAAGAGAATGATGCCTCAAACGGCGTCAAAATCCAAGAGCTCCCACAAGCTTGCTTCTCCCGTAGATAGACAAAGCTTCTGGTTCCAAACTAATTCCATCAAAAAAAATCCATGGTAGTGGCATAGTTACCCTTCCAAAGAGTAACAAAGAAAACCTTCATAGGATCTTCGTATGCACTTACATAGAATTAAAGGAAAATATATCATATGACGAAGGACTGGATAACCCACACCTATAAATACGACCCTAGGAGTCCAGAATCAGGATAAAATTTCTCATTCTCACTCTTATGTCTGAAAATCTTGTTGTAAAGCCTAATTTTGAAATTAACTTGGAGAAAGTTCTGTAATACCTGAACCCATAAATAAAGAGATTTTCTAACATAATTATGGTAAGAAAGTTGTAATTTCTTAATTGATATGTAACAACCTGAATTTTAATAACATGTTAAAACAGTAAATCAAGGAAGAATTAAATTTAAAATAATAATCAAGGGAAACGGGTTACGCCATTGCGTTCATCTCGAAATTTTACATGAAATAGAGTCCGAGTTTTCGAAAATCGGAGTTCGTATGACCAAGTTATGACCTCTAGAAGTTTCAAAAAATTTCAGAATCAAAGACAGCTCGAATTTCGAATTCGAAATTTGAATTCAAACCCCGCAGCAGGCAGGTAGGGAAAACTCCCGCCCATAGACCAGGTCGACGTGGGGGTCGACCATAGTGTCGACCTCCCAGGGACCAGGTCGACCATAGTGTCGACCTGGGGGTCGACCTGCCTCGCGAACCTATTTCCTGAACCAGATGCATTCTGATGTATTTAGACTTGTTTCGTGACCAGATTCGTCTGCCTAACCCTATATAAATAGCCCCCTAGCCTCATTCTCTCTAAACCATTTCATTCTGTCCTTATGCTACCTCTGTGAAAATCAAAATGATAATATTTAAATTAAAAGAGACTACTTCTTTTTCGTCAAGACAACATTTAGGAATTGCAAATTGGGGGTTTTCAACTAGAACAAGACTAAACAAATAGAGATTCGACAACTGCAATAACAGTTTCCAACCAAATCTCTGCACTCTAATTCTCGATCCACGCTCTGTAATTTCTAGTTACTTTGAGATTGAAACTTGTTAAATTTAATATGGACGTGGAATAAAGTGAAATTGGACCTATCTATTTAGATCTGTTCTTGTCTCTTCTTGAATCTATGAAATCAGTTTGGACTTATTCATGTTATCAATTGGAATTGGACCCATGTATGATAATTGATTCATACCTATTCTTGGACCTTGACTTTTGGAAATATTGCTATGAAAATTAACTTGGGCCTATTCATGTTGTAAATCAAATATTATCATGCCTATGGCATTGAAACTATTGTTAATGGCCAAAGACTATGCCTATGCCTATAACTGAGAACATAAGACTATTGCCTATGACTATGACAAGGACAATTGTGGATAATCACCTATGACTCATGACTATGAATTACTGCCTATGATTATGAACAGAAGACTATTTGACCATGACCTTGAAACTATTGTAGTTAATTGCCTATGACTATTTAGGGTAGTTGCCTAGAACTATTTTGGATAATTATTCATGATTCTTGTGATTAATCGCTTATGATTCACTATGACTATTGTGGCCAATTGACTATTATAGTTGATTGTTCATAACACTATAGTTGAAAACCATGTTGTACACCAAGACCATTGATCCATTATCCTTGTATTTGGCTTGCTTTTGCATGCCTATTCTTTTATGTCAATTTTTATCATGACTATCACCTTATTATGCTGGATTTGAAAGCCTATTATTCTCTATATGCGAGTGATGTGGTAACCAATTATCCCAAGCTATATCATGCCAGATTTATCACCTTGTGCTCGTTCTTTTGCCTATCATAGTTGGGATGTTATTCCCTTTTATTTTGGATCTGGATCTACTTGTAATTTAGATCGATTAACGTTTACATGCGATGGGAACACGAATTGGGTAGGTTAGGCAAACATGAAATGGGTTAGGAATATGAATCATGAACTTGATAATAGGCATAAGTGGAAACCTGAAAACTTGATATGAGAACTCGACATGAAATTCGCTTAGAAACTTGACACGAACTTGACATGAAAATTGAACATGGACATGACATTTAGAATGAACTTGAAAATGGCCAACTCGAGGTTGGGTTGAGTTTGCAGTGTAATTCTGCCCAGAACTGCCCGGCAAATCCAGTTACTGCAAACAATAGGATCCAATATGGGTAGTTGGTCATATCGCACTTGAAAAACCGAGGCTAAACTGAGTTGTGGTGTAATTCTGCCCGGAACCGCCCGGCATATCCAGTGACCACAACAACAGGTCTGATGTGAGAGGTTGGGGTGCATTAATGAATTAATGCCACATGATAGGGTTAAGTCATGAACCGCTTGAATATACTTAACCAATTTGACACGATGATTTGATAGGGTTAAGTCATGAACCGCTTGAATATACTTAACCAATTTGACACGATGATTTGATAGGGTTAAGTCATGAACCGCTTGAATATACTTAACCAATTTGACATGATGATTTGATAGGGTTAAGTCATGAACCGCTTGAATATACTTAACCAATTTGACACGATGATTTGATAGGGTTAAGTTACGAACCGCTTGAATATACTTAACCAATTGGACACGATGATTTGATAGGGTTAAGTCATGAACCGCTTGAATATACTTAACCAATTTGACACGATGATTTGATAGGGTTAAGTCATGAACCGCTTGAATATACTTAACCAATTTGACACGATGATTTGATAGGGTTAAGTTCTGAACCGCTTGAATATACTTAACCAATTTAACACGATGATTTTATAGGGTTAAGTCATGAACCGCTTGAATATACTTAACCAATTTGACACGATGATTTGGTAGGGTTAAGCCATGAACCGCTTGAATACACTTAACCAACTTGACATGCTAGACTGATGGAGTTAAGTCTCGAATTTAAATGACAACACTTAACCTGCTGGACGGAAACCCTAGTTATGCGGTCCTTTTCAGTAGTAACCCACTAGATGTATCATGGTACCCTGGAACTAGGCATGGTGGGGCACGATTACTGGGCTGATTGTAAGCGACCAGAACGACGGCTGAGTTGGTGCGCCATTGTAGGTTCAGGCGGACTATGGTCGTGCACGTAGTCCGGAGTTGAAAAAGCAGGCATTGGGCACCGGTAGGTTTACACTGTGCATTCTTGATTCGTGTCCGTGGTTGGCACTCTAAGGCTTGATACACCCTATGGTGGACCTAACACAGGTGACTACATTTCGTGATTGGCCCGTATGACACAGACACATGAACGAGCTAGGACTTGTAGGGAGCCGATCTATTAATAGATCGTTACGTGGAAAAAGGGTGTTGTCCGTTATGTAGCATAATCCCTAGTGGTCCTAGGTGGCATAAACCCTAATCGAATCTAGAAAACGTTCAATAGGTAGCATAATCCCTAGTGGTCCTAGGTGGCATAAATCCTAGTTGAACAAACGATAGTTCATGACAAGGAAACCTAGCCAGAACAAGGGTGGCAGTCCAAACGATTTTAAGAATGGTGGCACTACGTTGGAGTAGTATAGAATTACGTGATGAAACCCGTACAATATACAGTAGGGGATTGTACATATACATGGAAAGGATGATACGGGTTGGGGTACTAGTACAGTTGGTGCAGAGAATGTTAAACATGCGATGCGATACGTATTTTATCTCGTTACCGTAGTTTATCTGGTTAGCATAGTTTATCTTGTTATCTTAGTTTAACTGGCCTATCTTGTCATCATCCTTATGTTTACTTTCAGTTTATACATGTCATGTTATCTTTACTTGTTTCTATGCTGAAAGTCACTAGGACTTGCTCAGTCTTTATGACTGACCCGTTTTGTTTCTCCTCTTTTTCTTCCGTTCTCCCCCCTCCCCCTGGTTCGCAGGGTGGGAATACAACTTAGTTCGGATCTTACCAAGCTCCAAGGCTCTTTCACGAACAGCTTGGATTTCTCTTGGCTATGGCTTGCTTTACTACTTGGGCAATGATTTATGACTATGGTTTTATGCTTCTTTACTATTGCAAGACAGATTTCGATGTAATAGATTTAATGGCATTTTGATGTAAAAGGCTTTAGACCTTTCTAGATGTTAAAGAAATAAAATTTGGTTTTTCTTCCGTTGTTTTATATGTTTTGTCTTGTAATATTTCTGTGTATGTTTACCTAGATAATGCTCCACCAAAGCTAGTGCATTCCCTTTGTGAGTGACCCTAGCGGAGGTGGGGTGTTACATTTGGTATCAGAGCAGAAGGTTACCAGACTGGGCAAAAGCTTTTAAAAACCTTCTGAAATTATTTTCAAAATATTTACAAAGAAGCATTTTTCAAAGAAAAGTTTTGTTTTACGAAAGGCATATTCCCCAAAGCCATATGCACTATCTTTTGATTCTCTCTTTGAATCTCTTCTTCCTCTCTTTTCACCATAGTCTTGTAGGCGTGTGTCGGAGGGCAAAGGAGTGCCCAACCTCCATCTGTAGCCATAGTAGTTTTACTTGCGACTAATCTTATTTCAAGCTTTGTAGGGTTGTCGTGTGATGGAGGTAGCTTTCGAGGAACTTGTCAACAAGATATACAAGGATAGTAAGAATGAGGATAAAAGAACACAAGCCTAAGGATAAGAAACTTGTGGATAGGGCTTAATCCACGAAGGAGGAAAAGGTGGAAGGGAAGAAGCCAAAGTGAATGAATAATAAAACCCACGACAAGAGAGAGTATCTTTAGTATGGTAAAAAGGGACATGTAGTTAAGTATTAGAGGACAAGGACAAGGGCAAAGGACAAGATCGTCGAGAGGGCAATTGTATGCTCTCACCACTAGCGTACCTAAGAAGAGGTGGTAACATTTCTGTTAAAAGTTTAGCTTTTCTTTTCTATCATACCATGGGAATTTTGTTTTTGTACATCGCATCCTTTTTAATTCTGCTTCGATAGCTGAGTCTCTGCACCTTAGTACTAGCGTAGTAGAGGGTCCCATTTTTGTCTCAAATCCTGTTGGGGAATCGGCTCATTTATTCATGACTTGTTTGCATTTGAGAATGTCTATGCTAAGTGTTGAGTTTAGAAGTAATGCTTATGTTTTTGGGCTATGGGTTGTTTTTAGGGAGGGAGTGGTTATCCAGGAATGATACCATTCTCGAGTATGAAAAGAGGGTAGTTAGACCCTTGACTTGCTTCGGTAATACCCTCGAAGTCTAGTGTAACCCTTAGGGTTCTGCCATGCTTAGTTACCTAGAATCTCTTGATACATTTATCAATCCGCTCGAGTAGTGTTCGCCACTAAGGCGGATGGTTCATTTCGCTTATGCATGAGTCATAGAAAATCACCTTAGTAAGTACACTTGGCAACATGGTTGGCATTTGTTTTTTTTTCAAGAGATAATTCATTTTGGAATACCTTCTAGTAAGTGAATGAGATCCAAGATTCACTAGTGAATTTTGGAGAGCTTGCACGAAACCATGAGTACGCAGTTATGTTTAAGCTGAGTGTACTAGAAAAAGAATAAGTAAAAGTGGAACGAGAGGCGACAGTGAAATGAGTTCCAACTCATATTTTGGAAATAGGAATTAAGAAGCTACGAAATTGTGAAGCTAAAGACGGTCAAAGCACAATGGAGTTAAGCTCAAGGAAATGCGACTTAGAAGATTGAAGACTAGACACGTGCATCATATCTCCTTTTAAGAGTATATCCTTGATCCCTCTTTTCCTGTAGAGCTTATTTGCATGCTATCTTTTAAGTATAACCTCTCGGTCCTATTCTCATTCCTATTTCTGTTGCAAAACCCCATATGGGTCATCTATTAGTAATGCATGTTGAGGCTTGAGGGTGTCCGCTGGGTTGAGTAAATCTTTGGGTGTCAGCCTGATGTTGATTTCGGTCTTCGGGCTGGTGCCTAGGGAGTTCTTCTCATAATCAGTATATATGTGACATAGATTTCCAGTTTTGACATTGCCTAATGGGCACAAAATTTTTACTTGCTTCTATCATTCGACTATATCTTTAGGTAGGAACAATTGGGTGTAAACATGTGTTTGAGACATGTTATGATTGATGGTTGCAAATGGTTGCAAGTGGTCGCAAGTGGTCGCAAGTGGTTGCTCGTGGTTGCATAACACACATTAGGCACTAGATCGGCTCAAACACATTTTCATATTGCATATGCATGAGTGTTTATACTTGTTTATGGATGAAATTGAATGTGTTATCATATGGATGTTGCATATGGATGGATGTTTGTGCACACATATAGTGTTTATGTGACTAGGACTATTTGCATACATGTTGGATTCATGACACTAGACATATTTTGCATTAGGAAGATCAATCAGGCCTGATCATTTGCATTAGATAAGGAACATATACACACACTTTCTGCATATGTTCATATAGCATTAGAAATCTTTTAAGGACAATGGTTGCTTGTGGATGATGGTTGAGTAGATTGTTGATTGGATGGTAGGACACATTCTTCTTAACTTGAAGATTTCGGGGACGAAATCCTTTAAGGAGGGGCGAATGTAACAACCCGAATTTTAATAACATGTTAAAACCGTAAATCAAGGCAGAATTAAATTTTAAAATAAGAATCAAGGGTAACGGGTTACGCATTGTGTTCGTCTTGAAATTTTACATGAAATAGAGTCCAAGTTTTCGAAAATCGAAGTTCGTATGACCAAGTTATGACCTCTAGAATTTCAGAAATTTTCAGAATCAAAGACAGCTCGAATTTCGAATTCGAAATTTGAATTCAAACCCCGCAGCAGGCAGGGTGGGAAAACTCCCGCCCATAGACCAGGTTGACCTGGGGGTCGACCATAGTGTCGACCTCCCAGGGACCAGGTCGACCATAGTGTCGACCTGGGGGTGGACCTGCCTCCCGAACCTATTTCCTGAACCAGATGCATTCTGATGTATTTAGACTTGTTTTGTGACCAGATTCGTCTGCCTAACCCTATATAAATAGCCCCCAAGCCTCATTCTCTCTAAACCATTTCATTCTGTCCTTATGCTACCTCTGTGAAAATCAAAATGATAATATTTAAATTAAAAGAGACTACTTCTTCTTCGTCAAGACAACATTTATGAATTGCAAATTGGGGGTTTTCAACTAGAATAAGACAAAACAAATAGAGATTCGACAACTACAATAACAGTTTCTAGAACCAAATCTCTGCACTCTAATTCTCGATCCACGCTCTGTAAGTTCTAGTTACTTTGAGATTGAAACTTGTTAAATTTAATATGGACGTGGAATAAAGTGAAATTGGACATATCTATTTGGATCTGTTCTTGTCTCTTCCTGAATCTATGAAATCAGTTTGGACTTATTCATGTTATCAATTGGAATTGGACCCATGTATGATAATTGATTCATACCTATTCTTGGACCATGACTTTTGGAAATATTGCTATGAAAATTAACTTGGGCCTATTCATGTTGTACTTCAAATATTATCATGCCTATGGCATTGAAACTATTGTTAATGGCCAAAGACTATGCCTATGCCTATAAATGGGAGCATAAGACTGTTGCCTATGACTATGACAAGGACAATTGTGGATAATCACCTATGACTCGTGACTATGAATTACTGCCTATGATTATGAACAGAAGACTATTTGACCATGACCTTGAAACTATTGTAGTTAATTGCCTATGACTATTTAGGGTAGTTGCCTAGAACTATTTTGGATAATTATTCATGATTCTTGTGATTAATCGCTTATGATTCACTATGACTATTGTGGCCAATTGACTATTATAGTTGATTGTTCATAACACTATAGTTGAAAACCATGTTGTACACCAAGACCATTGATCCATTATCCTTGTATTTGGCTTGCTTTTGCATGCCTATTCTTTTATGTCAATTTTCATCATGACTATCACCTTATTATGCTAGATTTGAAAGCCTATTATTCTCTATATGCGAGTGATGTGGTAACCAATTATCCCAAGCTATATCATGCCAGATTTATCACCTTGTGCTCGTTCTTTTGCCTATCATAGTTGGGATGTTATTCCCTTTTATTTTGGATCTGGATCTACTTGTAATTTAGATCGATTTACATTTACATGCGATGGGAACACGAATTGGGTAGGTTAGGCAAACATGAAATGGGTTAGGAATATGAATCATGAACTTGATAATAGGCATAAGTGGAAACCTGAAAACTTGATATGAGAACTCGACATGAAACTCGCTTAGAAACTTGACACGAACTTGACATGAAAATTGAACATGGACATGACATTTAGAATGAACTTGAAAATGGCCAACTCGAGGTTGGGTTGAGTTTGCAGTGTAATTCTACCCGGAACCGCCCGGCAAATCCAGTTACTGCAAACAATAGGATCCAATGTGGGTAGTTGGTCATATCGCACTTGAAAACCCGAGGTCAGACTGAGTTGTGGTGTAATTCTGCCCGGAACCGCCCGGCATACCCAGTGACCACAACAACAGGTCTGATGTGAGAGGTTGGGGTGCATTAATGAATTAATGCCACATGATAGGGTTAAGTCATGAACCGCTTGAATATACTTAACCAATTTGACACGATGATTTGATAGGGTTAAGTCATGAACCGCTTGAATATACTTAACCAATTTGACACGATGATTTGATAGGGTTAAGTAATGAACCGCTTGAATATACTTAACCAATTTGACACGATGATTTGATAGGGTTAAGTCATGAACCGCTTGAATATACTTAACCAATTTGACACGATGATTTGATAGGGTTAAGTCATGAACCGTTTGAATATACTTAACCAATTTGACACGATGATTTGATAGAGTTAAGTCATGAACCGCTTGAATATACTTAACCAATTTGACACGATGATTTGATAGGGTTAAGTCATGAACCGCTTGAATATACTTAACCAATTTAACACGATGATTTGATAGGGCTAAGTCATGAACCGCTTGAATACACTTAACCAATTTGACACGATGATTTGGTAGGGTTAAGCCATGAACCGCTTTAATACACTTAACCAACTTGACATGCTAGACTAATGGGGTTAAGTCTCGAATTTAAATGACAACACTTAACCTGCTGGATGGAAACCTTAGTTACGCGGTCCTTTTTAGCAGTAACCCACTAGATGTATCATGGTACCCTGGAACTAGGCAGGGTGGGGCACGATTACTGGGCTGATTGTAAGCGAGCAGAACGACGGCTGAGTTGGTGCGCCATTGTAGGTTCAGGCGGACTATGGTCGTGCACGTAGTCCGGAGTTGAAAAAGCAGGCATTGGGCACCGGTAGGTTTACACTGTGTGTGCTTGATTCGTGTCGGTGGTTGGCACTCTACGGCTTGATACACCCTATGGTGGACCTAGCACAGGTGACTACATTTCGTGATTGGGCCGTATGACACAGATACATGAACGAGCTAGGACTTGTAGGGAGCCGATCTATTAATAGATCGTTACGTGGAAAAAGAGTGTTGTCCGTTAGGTAGCATAATCCCTAGTGGTCCTAGGTGGCATAAACCCTAATCGAATCTAGAAAACGTTCAATAGGTAGCATAATCCCTAGTGGTCCTAGGTGGCATAAATCCTAGTTGAACACGCGATAGTTCATGACAAGGAAACCTAGCCAGAACAAGGGTGGCAGTCCACACGATTTTAAGAATGGTGGCACTACGTTGGAGTAGTATAGAATTACGTGATGAAACCCATACGATATACGGCAGGGGATTGTACATATACATGGAAAGGATGATACGGGTTGGGGTACTAGTACAGTTGGTGCAGAGAATGTTAAACATGCGATGCGATACGTATTTTATCTCCTTACCGTAGTTTATCTGGTTAGCATAGTTTATCTTGTTATCTTAGTTTAACTGGCCTATCTTGTCATCATCCTTATGTTTACTTTCAGTTTATACATGTCATGTTATCTTTACTTGTTTCTGTGCTCAAAGTCACTAGGACTTACTCAGTCTTTATGACTGACTCGTTTTGTTTCGCCTCTTTTTCTTCTGTTCTCCCCCCCCCCCCCCCGGGTTCGCAGGGTGGGAATACAGCTTAGTTCGGATCTTACAGAGCTCCAAGGCTCTTTCACGAACGTCTTGGATTTCTCTTGGCTATGGCTTTCTTTACTACTTGGGGAATGATTTATGACTATGGTTTTATGCTTCTTTACTATTGCAAGACATATTTCGATGTAATGGATTTACTGGCATTTTGATGTAAAAGGCTTTAGACCTTTCTAGATTTTAAAGAAATGAAATTTGGTTTTTCTTCCGCTGTTTTATATGTTTTGTCTTGTAATATTTCTGTGTATGTTTACCTAGATAATGCTCCACCAAAGCTAGTGCATTCCCTTTGTGAGTGACCCTAGCGGAGTTGGGGTGTTACATGATATATTATTATTATCTTATAACTTTGCAGGTTCAACATTGAGAGCACCAAAAAGGAAATAATTCAATAGTAGTACCTCTCGGAAGCTCTGAAAGGCTTTAAGTACTGGTGTAGGTTGATTATGCTTACTTTAAGGATAAAATGTCCAAAAACATGCAATTATGACCCAACGATGGTTCTCTAAGACAGTCTGAACTAGTCCAAATTCCAAATTCATTTGAGAAGATTTGAGAAAACCCTTTGTAAGCCTAGCTGAAATCCTTAAAGTAATAGAATCCTACATAGTAATCCATAAAAGAAAAATCAAAAGTTCAAATTTCCTATGAATGAATCTAGTGAACTGAATGAAAAGTTTACTACGAAACCAATAAAAGTTAAATGACAGAAAATATCATACCAAAGTACACAGCTTCTTCCAAATGGTTTTTCGGGCTTCAACCAAATTACAACTGATCATTGCCTCTTATTCAATAGGAATTCGCTTTCGGATATTAATGGAAGTCCTCCACAAGAACTGTTTTGTAAATATAGTAGTGTAACCCAAGTTAACCCTTTACAAGTAAATGACTCTACAAGGACAACACCATTTTGGGGGAGTTAACCATATTTTTTGCTAACATATTTGGCGCTAGAAGGAGGGCTTGAACCTCTGAAACTTATCAATTTCCCTATCATAGAAACTTCTTCTAGGAAAAAGTGAAATGGATCATAGGTCTAAGGAAATCCAGCATAATTATGGAAAATTGATTATGCTTCAAGGAAAACCTCCTATAAACCGAAAGGTAGTGACTATAGGTTAGAAGATGATTCCTACAATCTGAAGGGATATTTCCAAGAAACTGAGCATAAGCCTGTTAATCGGATTTTTTTTTCCGGTTCCCAAAAGTATATCAGGCCCACTCGACCAAACATACCGCATGGCACCAAAGCCCGAAGTATCGCCAGAGCACCAAGGATTCGAGCTGGAAAGAAGTCGGCAAGTATAGGTGTTGACTTACTTTTTGTTCAAAGCCATCACACGTCATTAACATCATCAGTAAACACCAAGCAATCCGGTCAAGGTCACGATGAAAACATAAAAATGGCTTGAAATCCCTTTAGATGACCTCTTTTGGGCCCAAAGACATCAATTACAGTGCATTGCGCGTTGACACTTGTAACCCTCTAAGTTAGATTCAGGTACAACTTTTGTTTGGCTTAAACGACCTTACGATTTGAAAGTTTCGCCCGTTTTCGTGAACGTGCGTCGACCACTCAAAATCATGGGATCAGCTCAGTGCAACGATCCCAGGATTCAATAGGCGCAAGCCTCGCCCCCTTTCGTATTCCCCAGGAGGGATACGAGTTTTGTATCCCCTAGGAGGGATAAGAAATTTGTATCCCCAAGGGATACGAATTTCATGTCCCTCAGGAGGGATACGAAAATTTTCCTACAATGCACCAAAGGGATACAAATTTTGGTGTGTGGGCCCCAGGCACCTACTCCACTACCAACCCACTCCTATAAATACGCCCTCATTTCCAACATAAAAAGGGTTGGTTCAAGCTCTCCTCCAAGCTCTAATGGCTGCCTAAGAAGAAGATACTCTTCCCAAAGCCTCCTAAGCACCTTCCTTCATCATGGACATTAGACCACTTTTTGGTTGTTTTGACATCCAGGAAGAAGATATATATAAGTCACCTTCGGTCCCCTTATTGCCATGACCGTCATTACAACATGGAAGCTCCATGACTAAGCCACTTTCACCTGATTAAAGCTCATGATTTTCCCGGGCACTCGAAGTCCCATCTTTCTATGCCAATTATGTACCGAAAATCATTGAAAATCATGTATACTCGGAAATACTCCAATCCAAAGTTGTAACTTGTACTATGAGCATAATAAAAGAGTAAAACCATTTAAAGTGGACGTAGGCCCCGATAGGCCAAACCACTATAAACTCTATGTGATCATTTATTTGTGCTTTTCCCCTGCGTACTACACCATTATTCACTCGCTTTCCACCACTGGATGTATATTTCCACTCACGTGGAAATCTCGGGTGTTGACGACATTTTCGACGTCATCAAAGCCCAAAAAGGAGTATCGAATACCCGCACAGTCTTATAAAGGGGAAAATATAGTGGTTCCTTCATGCTATCATCAAACAAATAATAAAGAGAAATTTGCGACAATACAGAGTCAACCTCTTGAGGAAGCATTATCACCATCAGCAAGGCAACAATCCATCAAAAGTAATAGACTGGATCGATCTAAGAAAGGGTATTCTGATCCATTTGTCCAAGAGCCAGCGTATATAGACTTAAGGTTCCATGAGGAATAAACGCTAAGAATGAAAGCTTTGAGTATAACCGATCAAAAGAAGACCTAACCTTACGATCTAGAAAATGGAATGTAAACTCATTTCATAGCGGCTCAACACCTTTCTTTGCTATCAAACAAAGTTTGGAGAAATACAACAACTTGTTCTCTCAAGTGAAAAGGCAATTCAAATTTACTCATAAGGGACAATATTTGAAAAGTAAATGATAAAAGGCTACGAAGCCTTTGCTCAAAGATGACAACCAAATATAAGTTAGCCTTCACAAAGGATCAACATAAATGTAGATATTGATGGAAACCAAATGACATCGTAATGGAATAAAACTTAAGGGTCAAGTTTTTTAAGGAAAAATCCAATTTAAAATTGCCTACGGAATGTAACCTCACTACCCCTAATAGAGAATTTTTACTTGTTGACAAGAGAAGAGCTCTACTACCGGCGATTAAGGAAAAAAGGCATCAAAATTCGAAAGGAATGAGGGAAGGCCTTATTGTCATTACCGCTTAGTGAATGGCCACAGAACCAATTATTGTAAAACTCTTAGAAAAATAATACTCCATTTATATAGATAAGGGAAATTAAGAGAATACATAAAGGATTGTTAATGAGCTTAATGAAAATTTGAGTTTTATTCCAAATAAGAATTCCTACGAGGATAATGATCTAAACTAATTCAAAACAAAAAATTCTACTTGATTAGGAGTGAAATGTCCTTTCGTTATGAATTAACCTAAAAGGTCATTGATGTAGTCAAGGCTCTTCCTGAAATGGAGGAGGGGTATGCCCAAGGGCATGGGTCCAACATCCACTTAAATCCTTGGTATACCAATGTGCTTCCCCGAAGTTGGAGGAAGGTAAGCCCTGGGGTAGTGCGCCTGGTTCCAAGCCCTATGTATATCCTAGGCACCTCCTAGAGGTAGGAGGAAAGCCGTCAGTCAACGGGCGTAGCTTCCAGGATCTAAACTCCACACGAATTGATGAGTTCATGGAAATCGAGTCAAGGAAAGGATAAATTCTCAACTCCGTTGATCTTCCGATGCCAGAATCTCGCTATCTTTAACACGTTGATCTCGCAAGATACGGTGTTATCGATCTACGATTCATCGAACGTTGATCACTCGCAAGAGATACCATGAATCGGCTTCAAGTTCGTTGATTCGAGCGCACTCGAATATCCGAAGATGGAGAAAGGAGATTACAGTCACTTCCAATTTTAATGGTGGCACTAAGCTCACACAAGGAATTTATTCAAATTTCAACAACCTTTACAACTCACACCATGGCCCTATTTATAGGCTCATACAATATGCCTTAAAAGGCAATAACGACCCAAATAGAAAACACGACCCAAACAAACATGCGGTGCGACCTAAATGGTGCGCCCGACCTAACTTCTATACAACATAACTCCAACATGACCTAAACAGTGCGGCACAACCCAAAAACAAACGTTCCAACCTTCCCACAGTTTAGCAACGATTCTTCGAACCCGCTTCTTCTTTTTAGGTCGGAGAACGAACTATTTGGCTCGTAAAGCTCTCTTCCATCATTCCTTATCCCACAGAATGTCCTATACTTTCTCTTTTACACCTTTAAGTCGCTTGTTAGCTTTGTTAGGTCATGGAACAACCTATTTCCTTCTCCTTCTGGCTTTAGCTCGTGAGAATACTTGCTTAGGCCGTTGAAAGATCCAAAACTTCCTCCTTCATGCTTTAGGTCATGGAACTCCTTTCCTAGGTCGCTGGAAGACCTAAAATTCATATATAAGCAATTTCCATGATGTGCTGCATCATCCTCCCCTGGTTGACAAGAATTCGACCCCGAATTCACACACTCTTCTTCTTCGAAATTCCCATCTTCATAACATGGAATTAAATGCTTGACATTGAACACATCAGAAGTGTACTCACCCTATGGAAACCTCAACTGATAAGCATTGTCATTGATCTTCTTCACGATTTATATAGGACCAATCTTTATAGCCTTCAACTTATTATAAGTTCCCATAGGAAAACGATCTTTCGTCAACACAACATACACAAAATATCCTTCTTTGAAATTAACACTTCGTCGCTTCAAATCTGCAAATTATTTATACTTCATATTTGATTTAAGCAATCGCTCCTACATAAGTTTGTGACATTCCTGCAAATCTTCAACAAAATCACTGGTTTGTTTAACAACTCCTTTTTGTTGCAGAACTATCGACAAATTTAAAGGTCCTCTCGGCACGATTGAATAGATCTGAAATGGACTGAACCCGGTACTTTGATTGACAGCATGATTATGTGCGAACTCAGCTTGACACAACTTTGCATCCCAACTTTTCAAATTTTCTTTCACAAGACATCTCAACAAATTTCCCAAAGATCTGTTTACCATTTCTGTCTGTCCAACGGATGATAAGCACTACTAAATTTTAGCTTCGTCCCAATCATCTTCCACAAACTGATCCAGAAATGACTTAGAAAGCGAGTATCTCTGTCTGAAACAATGGATTCAGTTAACCCATGAAGGCGATAGACTTCTTTGAAGAATAACTGAGCAACATTCACAGCATCTGTCGTCTTCTTGCAAGCAATAAAATGAACCATAGTCGAAAAACGATCTACTACCACATAGATAGAATCATTGCCTCGTTGTGTCTTCGGCAATCCCAAAACAAAATCCATACTAATATCCACCCATGGCTTAGTAGGCACAGGTAACGGCATGTACAATCCAACATTAGTGGCAGTTCCCTTCGATATTTGGCAAACGTGACATCTCTGCACAAACTTCTCGACCTCTTTTCTCATTGATGGCCAATAATAAGAATTAGAAATCAACTACAAAGTACGGTCACGGCCCACGTGTCGTTCTTCATGCAATTCCTTGACGATCTTCAACCTCAAACTGCACTTCGGAATACACAATTGAGTTCCCTTGAACATAAAACCATGGTTAGCACATAACCTTCCATATTCCCTTCGTTGACTTTGTCTATGACCTGTGAGAAATATGAATCGGTTGTTAGCAACTCCGGAAGTACATCAAAACCAACTACTTCGAATCACATAGTCGTAAGAAAATGATTCCTTCGACTCAAAGCATCAGCTATGCGGTTAGTCACTCCTGATTTACGCTTTACAACAAAAGTAAACTTTTGTAAATAAGCAATCCACGACGAGTGCCTAGCAGCAATCTTATCTTGACCTTGCAAATGCTTCGTCGTTAGTATATAGAAAAAACTCTTTGTGAAACAAGTAATGTCTCCAATGCTTTACGACTTGTTCAATAGCATAAAACTCCACATCATACGTATTGTATCTCAACTTTGCTCCAGATAGTTTTTCACTAAAATATGCAATAGGACGACTCTTCCGACTCAACACTCCTCCAATTCCAACCTTCGATGCATATGTATGCAATTGAAATAGCAACTGAAAATCTGGTAATACAAGGACTGGTGCTGTCATCAAAAGTTCCTTGATCTTCTCAAAAGAAACTTGAGCATCCTCCGTCCACATAAACTGCTTCCCTTTCATGCAGCCAGTAACAGGAGCCATCACACTACTAAAGTGTGCAATAAACCTTCGATAGAATAATGCCAATCCATGAAAGCTTCTGACTTCTGTTATAGAGTTAGGTCAAGGCCAATCTCTGATTGTAGCGACTTTATTATAACCTACCTTTATTCCTTCTTTGGATGCAATGTACCCAAAGAACAGAACACTTTACGTCATGAACGCGCACGTCTTTGTTGCAGCATAGAATTGTTCTTGATAAAAAATCATGAACACTGCTTTCAAGTACTGTATATGCTCCTCCATGCTAGCACTATAGATCAGAATATCATCAAAATAAACCACAACAAACTTCCCAATGTATGGTCTGAAAATCTGAT
This sequence comes from Allium sativum, assembly GCA_030737875.1. Taxonomy (NCBI): domain Eukaryota; kingdom Viridiplantae; phylum Streptophyta; class Magnoliopsida; order Asparagales; family Amaryllidaceae; genus Allium; species Allium sativum. The sequence goes on from CM060922.1 coordinate 919,461,815, forward strand.
TCATCACATTCATAAAAGTACTCGGTGTATTCGATAGACCAAACAGCATAACCAACCATTCATACAACCCCTCATGAGTCTTGAATGTGGTATTCCATTCATCCCCTGGTCTAATTCGAATCTGATGATAACCACTCTTCAAATCAATCTTCGAAAAAAATAATAGATCCACTGATTTGGTCCAATAGATCATCAAGTCTCAGCATAGAAAATCTGTACCGAACAGTGGTCTTGTTGAGAGCTCTACTATCCGTACACATTCTCCATGAACCATCTTTCTTCGGTACTAACAAGGTAGGTACAGCACAAGGACTGAGACTTTCCCTTATTCGTCCTTGTTCAAGCAACTCTTCAACTTGTCTCCTCAGCTCTTCATGCTCCTTCGGACTCATTCGGTAATGTGGCCTATGCGGCAATACTGCACCTGGCACCAAGTCAATTTGAAGTTGTATGTCCCTAAGTGGTGGTAATTCCTTCAGTAATTCTTCAGGAAATACATCTTCAAACTCTTTCAATACAAGCTTAGCTTTAGCAGGAATTTCAGGCTCTCCATTTGATTCAAACCCAATCAGCATAAACACTTCAGGACTCTCTTCTATCTCTTCAACAAATTCCTTCAAAGATAAAAGATTAGTCGAATTCACTTTATTCTCCGCTTTGCTTTCACTTTCTTCACGCTTCTTAGGAACTACTGTGATTTTAGTACCTTCAAACATGAAACTATAACTGTTAGTTCGACCATCGTGTTGAATTGATCGATCATACTGCCATGGTCTTCCTAAGAGTAGATGACATACATCCATAGTAACTACATCACACCAAATATCATCCTTATACTTCAACCCAATGGAAAATGAAACATACGCTTTTCTTCCCATGGTAACTTCTCCTCCTTTATTTAAACAAGCAAGCTTGTATGGTCTAGGATGTTTCTCAGTCTTCAATTGCAACTTCTTAACAGCTTCTTCAGAAATCATATTGTAACAACTCCCTGTATCAATGGAGAATCGACAATTTTTTTCTAAAATGTACATGTAGATTGGAAAATATTGTTTTGCAACCAACTAGAATCATCTACATGCTTTGGAGTTAAACATGATCTTCTCATCATTAAACTACTCCCTTTGTCTCCTGACTCTATCTCTTCTATATCATTTTCAACATCATCGTCAAATTTGGGTGGTAGAGAATAGTCTACTTCAGCTTCTACATCCTCAGCTATCATTGTCCTCTTCTTTAGCTTAGGACGTTCATTTCTTTTATGGCCCACTTCTTGACAATTAAAGCATTTGACATTTGAATTGACTTTCTCTTAGCAGCTTCATTAGCAACAGGTTTAGACACTGGTTTGGAAACGTTAGCACTGCTACTAAAACTCTTGTTCTGATTATTGGAATTCATGAACACTTCTCCTCCTCGTCTTCCTTGCTTCTCCCAATCTAGAGCTTTCTGGTGAGCTTCAGCAACAGACATCGGATGAGACATATTCACCATGTCCTGAATTTATGTTCTCAATCCTCCCATATATCTAGCAGTCAACTGTTCCTCTGTTTCCATGATATCATTCCTTGCAATCAATTGATAGAATTCACCAGTATAATCACTCACGGACTTCGTCCCTTGTCTCAAGTTCTGCAAACGTTGATACATAAGAGACTGACAATTGTGAGGTAAGAATGTATCTCTCATCATCTTTCTCATCTTCTCTCATGTGACAACCTTCGGCTTTCCCATCCTTTCTCGAGTTAGCTTAGTTTGTTGTCACCAAGCAATTGCTCTTCCTCTCAAATGAGTAGCAACTAACTGAACTCTTCTATTCTCAGGAAAATTTTTGAACTCCAAAATTTCCTCTACGTTCGACAATCAATCCAGGAATTCTTCTACTGACATTCGACCTTTGAATTCTGGAATTTTAGTCTTTATTCCGGACTCCCAATTGTGATTATTCTGCGGTTGACAATATGGATCTCAAACTTAGCCTTGATAATGAGAATGACTACTACTTCCTTCTTCTTCAAAATCTAAATGATGACGATGTCGATCATGACCATCTTCATGTCTTCGGTCATTCATATCCCTTCTATCATGATCCAAGGGTGGTGATCTTCTTCTTCTTTCCGAATTCGATGGCGAAGTTCGATGTTCATCATGATTTAAATCAGGTGATGCTCTTCTTCTAGCTTGATTCATGTCTAACATGAGCCTCTCTAATCTTCCAGTTCCTTCATCAAATTTATCATAATTCTCTTCTCTATTTGTTTGGCTTCTTCTCTCTGATACATCTCTTCCAAATTTTGATGATGATTAGCACGTCTTGGCGGCATGATCAACTCTTTGCCAAAAATGCTAAAATTTCAAATCCGAACAAACTCTTGCATCCCCAAGCAATGGAACGGTCCAAAGGCTCGAATTGGCAATCTAAACGGGGTGATGGTCCAACTGGTGATAGGGGCGGACGAAACAATGGTAGTGGCAATCTTGAATGGCTTGGACGATCTAGATGGCTTCGACGATCTAGAATGGTGGGCAATTTGAAAATGGCGGTTTGATGGTGATGATGGAGATCTATGGATGGCGATTCACAATGATGGCGGCGGCCTGAATTAGATCTGGCGATCCAACTGGATGACAACGATCCAAGGATGTCGGTCCAAATGACGATGATGGTCCTACAGTGCTGACGGTCTGGATGGATGGTGATCTGATAATGGTGATGAACCCAAATGGTTTCCGGCGATCCAACTAAGTAGTGATGATCTAGCGTCAGCGATCCAACCAAAAATGGCATCAAGGCTCCGGCTATCCAACCAAAGATGGAAATCTCGCTCTGATACCAAACTGGCGTAGCGTCCAGGATTTAAACTCCACACGAACTGATGAATTCGTGGAAATCGAATCAAGGAAAGGGTAAATGCTCAACTCCGTTGATCTTCCGATGCTGGAATCTCGCTATCTTTAACACTTGATCTCGCAAGATACCGTGTTATCGATCTATGATTCTTCGAACGTTGAACACTCGCAAGTAATGCCGTGAATCGGCTTCAAGTTCGTTGATTCGAGCACACTCGAATATCCGAAGATGAAGAAAGGAGATTACACTCAACTTCCAATTTTAATGGTGGCACAAAGCTCACACAAGGAATTATTCAAATGTCAACAACCATTACAACTCACACCATGGTCCTATTTATAGGCTCATACAACACACCTTAAAAGGCAATAACGACCCAAATAGAAAACACGATCCAAACAAACATGCGGTGCAACCTAAATGGTGCGCCCGACCTAACTTCAATACAACACAACTCCAACATGATCTAAATAGTGCAGCACGACCCAAAAACAAATGTTCCAACCTTCCCACGGTCTAGCAACGACTCTTCAAACCCGCTTCTTCTCTTTAGTCGGAGAACGACGTGTTTGGCTCGTGAAGCTCTCTTCCATCATTCCTTAGCCCGCGGAATGTCCTATACTTGCTCTTTTTAACTTTTAAGTCGCTAGTTAGCTTTGTTAGGTCGTGGCATGACCTATTTCCTTCTCCTTAGGCTTTAGCTCGTGAGAATACTTGCTTAGACCGTTGAATGACCCAAAACTTCCTCCTTCATGCTTTAGGTCGTGGAACTCCTTTCCTAGGTCGCCGGAAGACCCAAAATTCGTATATAAGCAATTTCCATGGTGTGCTGCATCACGCGTCTATATGGCAAAGCTGACAAACTAACAACCCTTGATGTAGTTAAAGCGCCCGGAGGGACGGGTAAGCATAGGGACATGTGCCCAACTCCGAATGAAGCATGCTCTGCCTCTGTTCTTTTTTATACAAGCATTGCCTCTGCTTCTGCTAAGCATGCCCTGCTGTTGTTCTAAGATTTGAGCATGTCCCACCTCTGCTTATTTCTTGTCTAGTAGAAGGGAACGAAAGCTCAAAGGGAGCACTTGAAGCATGTCTTGCCTCTGTTTGAAAGAAGAACATGCCCTACCTATGCTTTTAAAAATAGCCTGAAATGGGGATAGCTTGAAAATGGCATCAGATTTAACAAGGTCAAAAGTCGATTTGGTCTCCTATTACTTCTGCAAGAGGATTTTAGGTTTCTATTATTCTAATACTATAATTTGGGCTTCAGATCTTCTCTAAGTCGAAAGTGGCTTCATTTATATTTAATTATTTTTAGAAGAAGGTTACTGTGTTTCTATTATTATAATATCCAAATCTGGTTTTGGGTCTTCTCTGAGTTGAAGGTGGCTTTGTTTATGTTTAATTATTTCGAGAAGAAGGTTTCTGGATTTCTATTATTATAATACTCGATTCTAGGTTTTGGGTCTTCTCTAAGCCAAAGGTGGCTTCATTTATATTTAATTATTTCCAAAAGAAGGTTTCTGAATTTCTATTATTATAATAACCTAATCTAGGTTTCGGGTCTTCTTTGAGCTGAAGGCGACTTCGTTTATATTTAATTATTTCCATAATAAGGTTTCTACTATTACAATATTCGAATATAGGTTTTGGGTCTTCTCTGAGTTTAAGGTAGCTTCATTTATATTTAATTACTTCCAAAAGAAGGTTTTGAGATTTCTATTAGTATAATACCTGAATCACAGTCTCGGGTCTTTAGTGAGGCAGCTCTATGTTTATCACTTATTCCCAAAAGAGGAACATTGGACTTATATTACATAGACAACTAAAGGGTTTTTCGGGTCTTCAAAAACCTAGAACTTCGGGAATTTCTATTACATAAATACCTAAGTATGGATTCCGTTTTATTGTGTTTATTAAGAGAAAGGTAAGAAAATGAGTTGACATATAGAGGACAAGCTCAAGCAAATGAAACAAAAGGAAAAATAAAAGATACAACCGGGTTCTGATGATATAATTTACAAAATTATACACAAGAACACAATTTTACATACAAACAGGTTGAAAATCACAAGTTTCAAAGTTTCTCCATTAGATTCTGCAACACTGCAAAATCCGAAAGGTGACTTAGAGAAGTTTGTAGCAAATCTTTAGGTCTTTTCTCTTCATCTCTAATAGAGTCGACCTCATCCGCCGAGTCGGTCTAAATCTTAAGAGCATGATTATAGGCTCTATTCGTTTTCATATATCTTTCACATTCAACATTGCACTTTTAAGATGGTATATTTCCTTCTTTAGAAGCTTAACTTGGTTAACATAGTCACAGACAAGGCGGTTATTGTCGTCTTTCCCTTAGTTTTCTTAGTATTTCCAAACTTCATGCTTCACCATTTTAACCCACTTTTTCACAAGTTCTTCATCTAAGCCTTTCAGAGGGTATGATGAATGAGGAAAACTTTTGGTAGATTCTTTCTTAAGCCCGTAGCTCTAGTTGGAGCAGGGAAACATCGAAAGGATGAATTGGGAAATTAGGGACACCATTATTTAATTAAAATAAACTCCAATGACTTGTAGGAGGCATAACAATCCTCTAATTAAAATATTAAATTGCAAACCTATTCTCTGAGTATGTCCATATCATTGTCACTTTTAAAAGAAAACAGAATTGTAAAACTCTTATCAAGCTCAAAGTGTAATTACCAAATAAGTTATTATATTCTTTAATCTGCTTATCTATCTCCCTCGTAAGGAGTTTATTTCTACCTGTTTCTTATTAAGCTTATCTTTAAGAGATATCAGAATCTTTCCTCGTATCTAAAGTTAAGTAAAAATGTTATATGACTCAACTACTAACAAATAAGTGAGATGTCGGGGAAAATAATATCATACTCGAGCAGCATGTGCAGGAGAAGGTGTTGTCGAGCCTTTTTCCTTAGTATTGCTAGGATCAAGAACGAACAAAAGGTTAGTCGAGACAATATGCTTTGTTGAATATAGAACCTTAGTGCTAAAGCAGATTTCCTTATATCAAAATGATCATCCCTCCTTGGAGATCGTTGGACCTCTTTGTAACCCTTGTCATTGTATGCTTCATGCTCCTCACTACCTACTTCATGATTGGGATTACTGGTGTTGCCTTTAGAATACAATCGTTATCATCATTCTCATTATCATCATACTTGGAAGAATCCTCCGGATTGTCATCATTCGGAGCTTCCCTGTCATAGTCGCCTTCCTTTTGGAAAGCTTGTTCATCTATATTTAGGATTTCAAAGGAAAGAAGACCCTCGACATCCACTTCCTCCTTTTGTGAAATTTAAACCCCCTTCCGAAGGTTTTCATGCTTGTTTGGAGCTTCCCATCCATTACAAAGGTAGATTAGAAAAGCGAAGATCCAGGTATTTGTCTTGATTCACATAATAGGAAATTACGAGAGCATCCATGAAGGTATTAGATAGAATTTCACCATATGAATTAGCTAAGAAATCGTCCACCTTCTTTTTAGCATCGATAAAAGTAGCCGAACCTTTCTCCCTCCTGAAATCTTTCTTGAGATCAGAAGAAAGAGAAGCATATTTGATACCTAAATCATCTTTTTCATTTTTAGACCTTCCTAATGTGATGCTTAGCTCCAAGTTCTAGTTGAAATGGTTCGTAGAGTGATCCCCTTCTCGGAAATGGTTGCTTTCATATTATCCAATTCCTTCAAAGCCTCATCCTTCACAACGGATAAATAAAAAACTTGAGTTTTTAGAGTTCCATTCTCTTCCTTAAGCTCCAATAATTTGGCGATATCTCTTTGAGAAGAGAACCAATGCCTAGTGAGCTATGAAAATAAAAGGAGTGTATGAGAAAGAGAGAAGATAATGATTAAAAGAATACCAAAATCTAAGAAACACCGAAAACTACTAAGCAATTATAGTCTTCGGATGTGAAGGAGAACCATGAGGGATGGCTGGGTAAACAAATAAATGATAATCAGCTACTGCCTTCACTAGATTAGGAAAAGAAGTCTCTGGGAGGGGATTCGTTGAGGAACCAGTGATACATGTGGCAGTATGAGGAAAGGAAGAAAGGCCCAATGCCTTATGTATGTCCTCCAAGAGAATGGAAGAGCTATAAGAACGAATATATGGTGAGGGGTCCATCCTAGTGAGGAGTGTCTTCATCAAAGTTCACTTTTGATAATATAACGACATGTATTTTTACGATTGGATATTTAAACATTAATCATTAATTGATTGATGATTTCAAATGTGAGATTTTTCATAAATAATCGAATTGGGACTTGAAACAATTTCCATTGAGTCCGGATAGTTTGTTAGGTGGACAAAAAGTATACGGATCGCTGTATTTCAAGATTTGACGCTTTACGGGCAAAATAGTCTCGAAATACGCGCGAAAAATGTTATTCCATCGGATTATGAAAAAATTCATATTTCTTGAATCGTTACAGTGAGTTGTTGCATGCTGCCAAGTTACATATCAATTGAATGTACCATTTGGTTGTGTGCACTTAAAATATGTGTTAATTTTGGATACATAATTCTTGACAATTGGTCCTACTGAGATTATAACTATCCTAATTAGTCATTAATCCCGGTTTTCTCATTAGCCGCTACTTTTTCATATTCAATAAAGTAATCTCAAGTATCTACAAGCCTTACTTGGTACTCCTGGATCCATGATAAACCATGATGATGGAGAACTTGTGCATAAAATCCCCAAATAAGGGAATTCAACTCTTTCCCTTCCTCTTCTACCTCTTTGAACTTGGACTTAAGCCCCTTTATATCATTTTTACAATTAAGCTTGGTCTATACGGCTTCATCACGAGTAAACTAAATGACTTCCTCGGTTGTAACCTTAACTTTTCTAGTTTTAGTATGCTTTGCCGTAAGATCAACAACATCCTTAGTTAAAGCTTCCTTACCTTTTATCAAAATATCTCTCACCACTTTCAACTTCTCATTCCCCTATGTGATGGTCCTATTATCCTCTTTAAGAGTACTAACCCTAAAGACATACTATCTAAATTGTTTTGAAACTGATCAGGACATCATTAAGTGATTTCGGCCATTTTTCTACTCCTTCTAGTTTAACTTACAACCAACCACCTCTACATAAAGGTGTATGACTTTATCCTTGTTGAAGATGGTCTCAAGCTTGATATTAGAAATTTCTAGTTCTGACTCATTAACAATCTTAGTGAGCTTCTCAACTATTTAAGCATCTCTCTATACTGATCATGTACATCTAAGACTTGGGAAACTACCTCACAATCAGTATTTCGTGGATTGGGTCAATATTTAAAACAAATTTCGTTCTAGAAAGATTGAGCTTGGGACTAGATTTTACATTCCTTTTCCTATGTAGAGACGTCTAACTCATGAGCCCATGATGACTTCTGTAGATTTATATTTAGATTTTTCAACCTAATAGGATGACGAATTCTTTCTAGGATCTGAATCCTGCTCAGTGTCTTTGGCTTGTGTGCGTTGGTGATGGAGGAACTTAGAGAGGGATTTAAGGAAGAACCTTGATTGCTCATTGTCGTGAGCCCCTTCATGGCGACTGTTTAATTTTTCATGCTTTATATTGAAAGGGATTAAGATCTAGAATGATGCTTGTACTCAAATGCTAGTCAGTCTTATAAAGGGATATGGAACTGTATTTGTTGTTAAGTGAAACATGTCATTTTCGAAGGGCTCAAAGAAGTGAAAAATAGTTAACAACAAAAATTAGAAGATGACTACTTAGAAAAGGATGAATGTCATCATTATCATAAGAAGGATCATTAAAGATGAAGTGTTCTAAAGTACTTGAAGTTTGTTATAGAGAATAAGAAGAATAGTTTTGGTGCTCCATCAAGTGTATTTATGATTAAAAATTGCTTCCACCAACAAATTATATTGGATTTTAGATACTAGATATGGAACTCAAATCTATAGTCCAGTTCAAGGCCTTAGAAATCGACATCGCACGATAAAGGGAGAAACAAGGATTCGAGTTGGTGATGGGTCTATTATAGATGTAATGATGGTTCAGGTTTTGTTTGAGTTTTTCATGTGGTTTTTTTATGATAGTAAATAATTGTGAACATGTAAAAGACTTTATCTATGTGATTATTTTTATATGTAGATCGTTTGAAACTTATATATTTGTATCTGTATTAATAATGTTATAAGCATTATTTTTTATGATAATAAAGTCTGTAATAGTATTTTAGATAATGATATATATGTAAGCTTTAGTGCGGGTGGTGGGGGTTCCTAGCTCCCCAGGGAGAGGGAGAGGGTTCGATTCCCGCCTCACGCGCTTTAGTTCAAATAAGGGGGCTTACCATGTGCATAAGCCTGATGACCCCGCGAACCGGTTTAGGTGCACTAGGGGGAGTTTTACGGCAGTGCCGGTTTCTCCCTTGAAAAAAATCAAAAAAAAAGTTCTTCGAATAAAAATATAAATGAAAATTATCTTTAGCAATATTGGATAAGTCATAGATGTGATAAACAACTACACAAATTGGAAACCAAAGGTTTTCCTACCATAACTTGATTTTGAATTATTTAATGACATGCCTCAAAGGTAAGATAACCAAGAAGCCGTTAATGGGAGTAATGAAAGAGTAGATAAACTATTGAATCTTATACATATTGATTTATGTGGCCCAGTGATTATAAATACCAAAGATATTATTCTTATTTTATAATCTTTATTGTTGATATTTCTAAACTATTATATGTGTATCTTATGAAGAACAAATTTGATGCTTAGATAAATTTATTAAATATAAGACCGAGCTTAAAAATGAACCAAACTGAAAGATTAAAGTACTTTGATCCAACCAAGGAGTTGATTACATTGGACAAGAATTCCAACCATACTTAAAATTTAATGAGATATCCTCTTGGTTACTCCACCATATACTTCGCAACATAGGGATATTTCAATGCAAATGATTCAAATATTATTGGATATAGTACGTTCCATATTGATTAAGGATAAGTTATCTCTGTCTTGATAAGGATATATGCTAGAAATCGTAATACATATGTTGAATTTATTACCTAGTTATCCTTTACCTAAGATGCCCTATGAGATATGACATAGGAAGAAATCTTACCCCGGTTATTTGAACTATAAAGTTGTCCATCGTATGTTAAGAACGTTGGCCCCAATAATTTTTAGGTAAAGTTAATGCCGAGTAAATTCATAGGATATCCTAGGAATTCCATGGGATATTTTTGTAATACATTTCCCTTTTTGAAAAGAAATTTTTACCTAAAAAAACTAACGGTGAATTTATATAATTGGATGATATCCAAGAGTTGAATAGGAGACCAAATCAGTAGGACAACCAAAATTTCCCATATATGAAAATACACAACATGATCTAGTTTAATAGCGAATCTCATGCACTATGGATATACTGTAGTTTTTTTCGTAGGCATAGCACAATAAAGTAAAAACTCTACACTTTGACCTAGGGCTATGAAATCTGAAATAGATCTATGAGGCTTTTGGGATTGTCCCAATGGTTGTACATAGATCGAGATATATAAATTAACTTAAATATTGTACCTAGAAAAATACATGTGTGTGTATTTATATGTACAAAAATATACATGCATTCAAATATTTAATATAATAAATATACATATATTTATAAATGTTTTCTAAAATTAAAATAATAATAGTTTTGTACCGATTCCATATAAAATACTTAAAAAAAACTGTTTTTCATTCAAAACTATTTTAAAACCACAAATAAAATAGGCTTTTTATTATGGTTGAATATGCGTGTACGTTTGTAATTATAAATTTAAATTAAAATGTATTTCTGTAATGTGCATGTGTATATATATCTTTTATATAAATACATATATATATATATATATATGTGTATGCATGTATACATACATATATATATATGTATGTATAGTAGTTTTAGATATTATTGTAATATACATACATATTATATGTTTATGTTAAAAAAAAGATTATAAAACATATATATTGATATATTTATTCAAATGTTATTATATATTGGTTTAATTTTAAATTATGTTGTGTTAGATCTAAAGTTTGGAATTTAAATTTTAGATTTGATTTTGGTTATAACTGTTTATATTAAAAGCTATAGTTATTTTATATAATAATGTAATTGTATATATAAATCAATGTTTGTTATCATTTTATAATACATAAACACACATACGTATAAGTAGAAAACACACATGTATGTAAAGGGGCTAATACATTGCGATGTAAATCTCAACACCAAGTTAAACCATGTACATTATTTATATTGCATGTGCTAGTACACACACATGTGCATACAATACACATACTGTAATATACAATATAAACATAAAAACAAATAAAACTCTATTTGTAAATAAATAAAATATTGATTTTATTTAAAATAAATTTAGATAAGATCTAGATATTAGATCTTGTAGGCCCAATTAGATCTAAAGTGGATTTTATTTTAAAATTTACCCATTCACCTTACAGAGTGTTGACCCATAAACAACAACTCATACTCTTTCCAGGGTGTTTATTTTTTACTATCTGATGTTAATTATGTTTAACTTAAGTGTTCCTAACCTAAGATCTAATACCAACGGTAACATCCCGCATTGTAAAACCCAAAGATGAAACCCCAATGTGTAGCAATCACATTATAATTATCTTTCGAGGACATAAAAGAAATAAGTTTTATTATACAGTATTACGTAAGCAAAGAAGACATGTAAAATGAAATACATCATTGTAGGTTTAGTTTATCAATTGTTTTTGTTGAATTTTTTGATTCATATATTTTATGAAGAGGATGTAATCAATTAAATGATTGATTGATTGGATTGATTAATTGATTGATTAATTAATTGACTAATTGGTTGATTGATTGGTTAATTGATTGATTTAATCATAGAAGGAAAGAAATGAATGGTTATATTTTAAAGATATCTTGAAGGGGCAACTTGGATATTTGCCTAGCCTTTCTATTCTCCTATATATATGCAGCCTTCTTGGTTAGATTGTGAACAATCAGAAGAAGAAACCATGTGAGAATATCTGGTGAGGTTGTGTGCCTCCATGGGCTAACGCCCTGAAGAGGAAGATGTAGGAATTTGGGCTAAGGGTAGCTATTCCTATTTACTGCTGAAAGACGCAATTGGTGCCTCCAGATTGTCCAAGGGTTTGTCATCGCTCTTCATCGCTCTTCTGCTCCAACAATATTTGTAGTCATCTACATATTCTTTGCCTATCTCAATAAGGTTATTGGTTCAAGTTGTAATTGTTTGTAATGATCATTGAGATCGATTGTAAACAATTTTTTATTAGTGAATCAATAAAGAGGGTGGTTGGGTGGAATATAGTATGTTCATATTTTCGATATTTTGTGTTGCTGTTTATTTTCAATCAAATTCATCTTCAAGTGATTGGGTGAAAAAGATCCTGTTTTTCGGGCGTTTTGTCAAACTTTCACTGCGCACAAAAACCTTGAAGTTTGGTATCAAAGCAATTTTTGCATAATAGTCTGGTATTAGAGGAATTTTTGCATAACAGATTGGTATCAGATCAATTTTTGCATAACAGATTGGTATCGGAGCTCGGTTCATCGCGTAGCTTGGAGTGATTTTGGATTGAAGATTGTAGATGTCAGAGATAATGTTTCTTTCGTGGATGACTATTTTTATGGTAGATATTGAGGGGATTTGGAAACCTATAATGGTGGATGTTCCATGCCTCATGGTCCAATTGATGAAGATGTGAAGAAGCCCTCTGATATGGATGAGGGAAGATGGAAGAAGACGAAGAAGAAGGCGGGTGACGGTTGAAGAACCTAGTCCACAACAAGGTGGAGAGGTTAATATGGTCATTGCTTATGGTCCTAAGGTGGAGGATCATGGTATCGACAAGGGTCTAGATGTTTATGATGCTCAAGGGATCCCGGAGATGAAGAGGTCATGTCAAATAGAAGACTGATGTCGAGTTTTGAAATTCACAAAGATGTTGGAGATCTTATGGTATTACAAGCACTTTTTAGACCGTTGGTTTTTGCATGGTGTAGCTCGGATGGTAGATGCATCTTTTGCAGCCAGCGGGTTGTGCTTGTAATTGAGGTGTAGTCGTAGTCCTTTCAAATCGACTGGGGTATATCTTGTTTCCTTGAAATCGATGTTGGTTTTAATTGAGAGTAGGTGTTGTTGAAAGAGCTAGGTTGACTTGTTTGTGGATTGTTGGAGATATGTGATATTTGAATCAAGGTGGATTGTTGAATTTGTTGATTCAAATATTTTATGAAGAGGATGTAATCAATTAAATGATTGATTGATTGATTAATTGACTAATTGGTTAATTGACTAGTTAATTGATTGATTGATTTATTAGTTAATTGATTGATTTGATCATAGAAGGAAAGAAATGAATGGTTATATTTTGGAGATATCTTGAAGGGGCAACTTGGATATTTGCCTAGTCTTTCTATTATCCTATATATATGTAGCCTTCTTGGTTAGATTGTGAGCAATCAGAAGAAGAAACCATGTGAGAATATTTGGTGAGGTTGTGTGCCTCCATGGGCTAGCGCCCTGGAGAGGAAGATGTAGGAATTTGGGCTAAGGGTAGTTATTCCTATTTACTGCTGAAAGACACAGTTGGTGCCTCCAAATTGTCCAAGGGTTTGTCGTCGTTCTTCATCGCTCTTCTGCTCCAACAATATTTGTAGTCATCTAGATATTCTTTGCCTATCTCAATAAGGTTATTGGTTCAAGTTGTAATTATTTGTAACGATAGTTGAGATCGATTGTAAATATTTTTTTATTAGTGAATCAATAAAGAGGGTGGTTGGGTGGAATATAGTGTGTTCATATTTCCGATATTTTTTGTTGTTTATTTTCAATCAAATTCATCTTCAAGTGATTGGGTGAAAAAGATCCTGTTTTTGAGCGTTTTGTCAAACTTCCGTTGCGCACAAAACCCCAACAATTTTTACATTCCAAAGCCATGCCCACATGGAATTAAAACTATAACATATAAAATTGTTATTAGTATAATGTACCACATATGAAGATTCAGAAACGAGCATTAGATACAATAAAATTAAAATAATATGAATATAATAGCCGAGCCTCCTACTTCATATTTGGTTTGCATTATCCGACCATTCCGAAAATAACCTATAAACTCATCCTATTCAAATGAAAATCTGCGAGCTTATAGGGAAAACTAGAGTAAAATCATAGGTCAAACATGATGTTTGACATGAGTAATATATTACCCTGACAAGAAAATAGAAAGACCACATCGCTAACATGCATGATGGATTTTTCCAAAACTAAAGCAATAAAATATCTTAACCTAATTCGCTGGTTTATCTTTTAAATATCAAACAATATTGTGAAGCAATGTTAGAAAGAAATCTCTTGGTTTGTTCCATATGACTATCACCGTATTTCAATATAATAAATATGCCATACCCTTGACAACTCTTAAAACATTACATACTTTTGTGGTAGCTATGTCATTATAGTTCTACCATTCAACTGCCACTAAGGACTTAAGCATTACATGAACCAGGTGTTAAAAGTTGATCCTCCAACTGCATCTCAAGCCTTGTGCCTTTAACTATGCAAAATAAACTTAGCTCTTGGCTGCTATTAAGACCTTATGTCTTGTCATCCTTGGTTGTTACTCAGGAGTTACACCAGCGATTTCATATTTCGACTGTTACCCTTAGCCTCACACCTACTTCAATTATAGTTCCTAAACTGCCACTATCAGCCTTACGTCTTTTATCATTCCCTTGTTTGATGCTTTTGGGATTACACCATTGCTTTTATACTTCTGTTTCCACATATGCCTTACACTTAAATGAATATATTTTGCAGGATATATTATGGGGATTTAGTTTGATTTGAATCATGATATAACAAAAAATTTAGAATGGAGATATAACAGGAAACTTAATATAGAGATATAATAGGAAACTTATTAGGATATATTTTATGGGGTATGATAAATTCTACTTTATGGCTTTCCTTATATTTGATTGTAAAAACTTATATAAAGAGAGGTGTATTATCTGTAATAAAAGCAAGTCATTTCTCTCTAAATCTTCTCAGTTTTATCATGGTATCAGAGCAGGCTAAAGAGAGGGGAAGAGAATGAAAAAAAAAGCTTCATCAAAATTGGTAATGGGGACTAGGTTATTTATTGCGTCGCCTCTCTTTTCTCTGTCATTCTTACCCCACCCGTCACTCTCTTCTCAAACATCGTTCTTCCTCTCATATCTAAATCGTAACTATCCACAATCACCCATTTTATGCAGATCTGATGAACCCCAGTGTTTAGATCTAGCTTGGAATCCTTATCTCGAACGTGATTTGGGCAGTTCCATAGCTCTGCTAATAGTGAATGCTTACATCGGATTGTGTGTGCTTTGGATTTAATGGCCTTCATGGTTTTGTTTCGGTTTGGGCGATCTCTATGTGTCTTATTCGCTGAGATGTGACGTTTTGTAGTGAAGAATTCCTTTGTTCTCTGATCAGGTCATTTATTTTGCTACGACGATTTTTGCTCATTTTGGAGCATGTCAAGTTGTATAATGCTATTATGGGTACGTGCAAGTACAGTTTTCTAAAGTGATTTGATTAATGAAATTGTTGGTTTTGAGTTCATGTAATTTGTTTTGGGTATCTACTCCGTGAGTGGAGATTGTGTTTTAATGTGACTGCCTTTTGCAAATGTTTGTAAATGGTTAGCTGCATGTTTTGGTTAATCCTGTGTGGTGACTTGTAGTGGTCGGTCCATTTTAAAAACCATTGATGTGGTCGGTTCACTATAAAAACCATTTGTGGTAGTTAAAAAAGGGAATGGTTTGATGAGAAGGGAGTTTGGTGGTGTGCAGTGATCAGGTCAATGGTTTGTCGAATATTGGTATTTGCGCAAAGGGAGTTTGGTGGTGTGCAACGACGATGGTTAAAGGTGTAGTTGAGTTTCAGATTGAATGGTTGGGGTAGTGTGATGTTGAGGTGAATGAAGTTTGGTATGGGATGTTGTAACTGTTGTTTATATTAAAGTTGTGGTTTGTTGAATATCGGTGTTTGCATCAAGGGAGTTTGGTGGTGTGCAGTTGATGTTGTAACTGTTGTTTGTATTAAAGTTGTAGTTTGTTTGTTGAATATTGGTGTTTGCACCAAGAGAGTTTGGTGGTGTGCAGTTGATGTTGTAAATGTTGTTTGTATTAAAGTTGTGGTTTTTTTATCGAATATTGGTGTTTGCACAAAGAGAGTTTGGTGGTGTGCAGTGATCGGGTCGAGGGTTCGTAAAAGTGAAGCTGTTAAAGGCTTAAGGTGAATGCAATGTTTCAAGTTTCCAGTGTCCAGTTTCAAGTTTTAGAGTTTCAAGTTTCCAAGATTTAAGTTTCCAGATTCAAGTTTCTAGTTTTCAGCTTCAAGCTTCAAGTTTCCAGGTTTCTAGATTTCAGTTTCAAGTGTCTCTTTATCACATGTTTCAACATCTTCACAATTGGGGGATATTTCTACTTAGGCACTCGTCTAGTCACAGTTTGATTTTCTTCTTTTCAAGTTGGGAATTTTTGAACCCCTTGCTCCAACTTGAGGGGGAGTAAACATATATATTTTGCAGGATATATTATGGAGATTTGGTTTGATTTGAATCATGATATAACAGGAAACTTTTTAGGATATACTTAATGGGATATTATAAATTCTACTATATAGCTTTCCTTATATTTGATTGCAAAAACTTGTATAAAGAGAGGTGTATTATCTGTAATAAGAGCAAGTAATTTCTCTCTAAATCTTCTTAGTTTTATCAGCACTAGTGCTTTCGTATTCATTTATTTATATTTCAGTTTTCATACAAGCCTTACACCGTCATTATTGGTATACTAGCTACCACCTCAAGCTTCATATCATCTACCGAGCAATCTACCTAACTATTTACTTACAGACCAGACCCATGCACACACATGACTCCGTTAGAATGGGCCCGTTTACACCCCCATTCAAATGAACCTCTTACAATCAGTTCAGTATGCGTGCCCTGACCCTTGCCTAGTGCGGGGTCCCCTTTTAATACCAGAATGAGTTACTGACTGATATGGGCCTTACACAACAGATGACACATGTGACGGCCCACCCCGCACCAGCCGACATTTCCCTGAAATGCGCTATACAGATGTCCAACCAGCATGGGACGGTCGCCAAAGAAAGGAATTTGAACTAACAAGGAACCTGTAGAATGTCTCACAGCGCATGGGATAAAATATAATAATAACATAACTTTGACATAAAATAGGCGAGACAGTGTATAAGCTGAAAACTAAACCATCATAGCAGCGGAAATCCAAAATACAGCTTATCATCCAAACCAACATTATTATACCTTTGAAATACTGTCTCTAAAACAAAAGAAAAAGATAAACTACTAATGCCCAAAGTAGTGACCAGCAACAACACAGGGAGAATATATATATATATATATGTATCATACGTGGGAGCCCCCTGCTTGTCTCCGGTACAGCTACTCGTGCATAATCACCTGACCTGTCTCTAGTCTGCCCGTTTAAGAGCACCCAGAGTAATAAGAAGAGACATAAAACTCTGGGTCAGACAAAAGTCAGGTACAAGCGATAAGCAGCAAAAACAGAACAATAACAGGTATACATAACCATACCTGAACATGGACCTACAACCAAAGAGTTAGTACAACAGGATGTACAATACTCTAAGGTGACACTAGCATATGGTGTAAAGATACGGGGAAGGGGTGTGCATGTCATAGTGATATCAAACAATCAAGCATAGCAACCATCCTCACATCTCTCACTCAGTGCGTAAAGCATACGATATCCACTGCTTTGACCATAAAAATCCTTTGCTATGAACACTGTAACAACCTGGAAAATCAGAACCAATTTAAAATTTTTATTTTAACAATTTTAGTGAATTTTGAATATTTAAAATGTATGTTGAATTCAATTTTGAACGTCATATTAATTTATATTTTATTTTTAATGAAAACTGATGGAAACAGTCGAATTGGCTTGTGGGACATATCCCATCGTATTCGAAAGTGGGGTAATTAGCTAGGAGCGACAATCGTTGGGTTCGATTTTAAGTTCGAAAGAAAAATTAACTTTTTGGGATTTAATTAAATTAATTATATATATTTATAAAGCTAAGTCAACCCACCCCTTTCTTCTTCTACATCGTTCAAACGGGAAAGAGAAAAAAAAAAGAACCGCGTCGCTCCAACGCCCCCCCCCCAGTGGTGCCACCGTGCGCGCCTCCCCCTCCCTAGACCGCGCCACCACCCTCCTCCCCCTCTCTCTCTCCTCTTCTCTCTCTTTCTCCGATTGAAATCCCTAGCCCTAAATCCCTTCAAATCCGCCAACCACCGCCACCTCTTGCCACTGCCACTCCTTTCCACCACCAGCAGGTCCCGCCACCGCCTCTGACCACCTAGCTCCGGCCGTGGGGCCCCCATCACCCAAAAACTCATTTTCAACAAAAATCCCGTTTTTGCAAATAACATCCTGAGCTTCCACAGCCCATAACTCCCAAATCAAGCGCTTCTGGCCAAAACTCCTACCAAAATCAAAGAGCACGATTTTCTCTTGGATTTGAGTATACGGAAGTCATATTTTGGACTGCAGAGTTGTTCAGAAAATGCATCCAAAGTCTGCTGTCCAAATACTGTCTTCTCGCGATTTCCGACAAAATAGCACATTTTCGGAACGAAGGCCACTAGGAGAAAGTTGTTCGGAATAGCACTTTTAAGCTAGAAAAAAAGATGATGTGAAGATTGGAGCTCGTTTGCAAATTCTGGAACCAGAACAGCAAATCTGGGCGATAGAAAATATGTGAGTTTTCTCCGCTTTAAAGCTTCTATGGTTTTTGACGTATGAAGTATGTAAAGTTATGATTTTTATTTATATAATGTTATGATTTTTAATTACATAAAGTGATGAGTTTTAGTTATGTAAAAATATCATTTTTGGTTAGTTAAAAATAGGATTTTTATCGTAGGAAGGAAATATTTTTGGCAAGATTAAAAATATGATTTTTAACTAGTGTATCGCATGGAAATGTTTTTAGAAAGATAAAAATATGATTTTTAGATTATATATGTTATTTATAAAATTGTCATACAAAGAAATAATTATTAGTTGGCTAAAAATCCGATTTTTATATATAAAGTAGCGATATAAAAATGTGATTTTTATAATGTAAACATCGTGTTAAAAATATGATTTTTACCTATGTAATAGCATTATAAAAATATGATTTTTATGTACATGTAGCGACATTAAAAATCTGATTTTTATATATGTAGAGTATTAAAATTATAATCTTTAGCGAAGTAAAAATATAATTTTTAGAATTGAAATGAAAATGTGATTTTTACTATGAACAGCGTGAAGAAGATTGCATTCGAATTTCAGGCAAATCAGAACTGTTCTGAAATTCAGAAATAAAAATGGCGGAGAAGAAACCAAAAGTGAGAACTTCTCACTTAAATTTTATTTTCTAGTTAAAATATATACTAGGATGCAGACGGTGCTTAGCAGCACCCGACACCGTCGTCCACAGACCATGGACGACTTGTTTATTGGGTTGTGTGGTTGATTGGATTATTTGTTTGAATTTGGTTGTTTGGGTGAAATGAATTGATTAGAATTGATATTTGTATGGCACGAACCAATATCAGGAGAGGGGTAATGCTAGATATTAGCCGATTTCAATACCGTGCCATTATAGTTGTAACAACCCGGAAATTCTGAGCCAATTTAAAATTTTTATTTTGGCAATTTTAATGAATTTTGAATATTTAAAATGAATTATTTTAAATAATATCGTCGAGAAATTTATTTTGAATATAATTCGAACGAATATATTTATATAGATCGTCGTTAGAATATAAATATTTATTTATATTTATAAAAGGAATTGAAAATGGCGCGGTAGTTCGATAATTCGATTTCAAACTTCAAATGAATGTACCAAGTGCAAAATAAACCGGATTTTAGCGAAAACAAAAATATTAGAATCTAATTGAGAATATCATTCAAACGAAACAGAGAAATCGAAATTTCATAGCGGGAATCAAAAGATATGCCCAGTTGAAAATTCAGAATAGTCGCTATGGAATTCTGGCCCTTAAAAATGGGAATTTTGCAAACGACCTCGGATTTCGACGAAACCACTTTTGTTGGATCCGCAGTATCAAATTATTGCTGGGTTTCGAATTTCGTATTTTTTCGAGTTAATATGTGAGCGTGGCAAAGGAAAATGCGTTTGGCCAGTTTCTGTTGATTTTAATCGACTGGAAAATGGCCATTTTTCAAACGGTCTCAGAATTCGACGAAATTAGTTTTGTTAGGACCGTATCGTCAATACGAAGCTAGAAAATATTTTTTGGAAATTTTTCTAGTTAGTATGTGACCCCAGTATATTGAAATGTGCGTTCAAATTCAATATATAGAGTTATATGTTGATTTTGACGAAAACTGATCGAAATAGTCGAATCAGCTTACGGTATATATCCCATTGTGTACGGAATGGGGGTAATTAGCTGTGGACAACAGTCGGTGGGTTCGATTTCGAGTTCGAAATTAAAAGTTACTTTTTGAAATTAAAAATAATAAAATAAATAAATATATTTATATATACTCTCACCTCACCCCTCTCTTCACCGTTGACTCAAATCAAAAAAAAAAGAAAAAAAGAAGAAGAGAGAGAAACAACGACGACGGACCAGCTCCGTCCACCCTCCGCCAGAGCGTGCCATCGCCACGACGCCCTCCTCTTCATCGCCGGACCCCCTCTATCCTCCTCTCTCCGCGTTCAGCCCCCACCCCCAATCCATGAGACCCGACCTCCCCCTACCTGCGCTCGAACCCCCATAAACCCAGACCGCCTCCACGCCCTGACCACGTCGAGCTCCAGCCTACCCAAGGCGCCGCCATCTTAGCAACTTCGACAGCCCCCTTCGTTGGAAAAAAACAGTACATTTTTATTGTTTTAACTTTATTTCAATTTGCATATTTATTCATCTTCTATGTGTGATTAGCTTTAAAGGAAATATCAGTTTTTATTTATAGGAAAGTAGATTTTATATAAGAAAAGATTATATAAAAGATGATAATTTTTATATGATAAAAAAAAGATTTGATTTTATTCGTATGGAAAAACATGTAAAAATACGATTTTTAATTTATAAAAGCTATGATTTTCAAGGTTAGAAAAGAGTAGGTTTTTAATAACGAGAAGATTAGATGTTTAATCGTATAAAGATACGATTTTTAGAACTGTAAAGATATGATATTATTTTTAGAAATGTTAAAAATATGATTTTTATATAATAGAGGATATAAAAATATAATCTTTATATATATAGCGATAGGATAAAAATACGATTTTTATATAAGAAGTGACAATATAAAAATGTGATTTTTATCATGTATGTAGCGAAGAAAAATATATTTGAAGTAGGAATAATAAAAATATGATTTTTATTTATTGAAATGAAGTGATAAAAATATAATTTTTAATATGAACAGCAGGAAAGGGTCGCAGTGGAATTTTTGGCATTATCCGAACCGTTCAGAAATTGATGATGGAGGAGTGGATCTCCAAGGTGAGAACTTCTCACCTTTAATTTAATTTTCTAGTTAAAATATATACTAGGATGCAGACGGTGTTTAGTAGCACCCGACACCCGTCGTCCACAGACCATGGACGGCTTGTATGCTTGTTTGTTTGATTTTGATGTGTAGTTGATTGTGTGATGTGATGTGAAATGAAATAAAATATTATATAGTTAGAAATATTTTATAGTTAAAAATAGCATTTTTAACGTGTATATAAAATAAATATTTATAAACAAATCGGAGATTTGTTTATATACACTGATTTGATTGATATTGATTGGGACGATAAATTTTACACATCGCCCAACTACACAAATAAAATCTGTGTTTGATTGTTTGAAAACCCCACACGGGTATTGGGATGATATATGACATACACTAGTCCCAATGATTAGTTGTATGTCGATCGATTGATTGACAGGCTGTTATAAGCGTTAAATATTTATATTTGATGCTTATACAGTGTAGGACGCACTCTTGATGATAGTTGATTATTTATCGTTGTTATTTTATACATGTGTTGTAGAAAATCCATATAATTAACATTATATGGTAATTGATTGGGCCTCATTCCAGTATTGGAAAGGAAATATTTGAAAAAGAAATATTTGAAATAGAATATTTGAAAAAAGAAATATTTGAAATAGAATATTTGAAAAAGAAATATTTGAAAAAGAAATATTTGAAAATGAATATTTGAAAATAGAAATATATGAAGCCGTGTTGATTAGATTGACGCCATTTTGACGCGAACGATATTTATATCAATTTTATTCATTTTTCAATGAATATCGAAAGTGATTTCAAAATCTGATAAATTGAATAGAAATGAATTCGAATTGAAATTGAATAGAAATGAATTCGAATTGAAATTGAATAGAAATGAATTCGAATTGAAATTGAATGGAAATGAATTCGAATTGAAATTGAATAGAAATGAATTCGAATTGAAATTTAATAGAAATGAATTCGAATTGAAATTGAATAAAAATGAATTCGAATTAAATTGAAATGAATTGAAATTCGAATTAAATTGAAATTGAATTGAAATCGTTTTGAAATGAAATTAAAACGAATTTATATTGGAATATTCAATTTTGATTAGAAATTGAATATGAAGTTGAAATCGTTTCGAAAACGAATTTAAAACGGTTTTTAAAATACATTTTGAAAGGAAATCGACGAAATATATATAATATATATATAATGGCCTGAATAGAACGCGCCGCGCCGCGGCAGTTCGCGAATTTCGACCATTGACTTCGAATGGATATTGCGGGAGATCCGACCGTCGGATTCTCCTAAAACCGGAACCGTTGGGTTCGTATCGAATAGAGCTTTCTAACGAATATTAGAAATTAGAAATCTAACGGTTGGATTTGGAATTATGTCCAAATCAAATTTGGAAAAGGTCGTTATAAGTGCAGTTCGATGGCCGTTGATGGAAATCGACTGTACGAGCCTTGATAAAATTATTAAAAATAGTAATAATTTGTGTAAAATCATAAGAAATGATTTGCGAAGAATTTGGACGAAAAACTCCATATTTGAAAAGATAAAAATAGATTTTTATCGAAATGAACTAGTTTTGAACTAGAATTATAATTCTATTTATTTTTAAAAATTTGAAAAGGGTTTTAAAAGTAACCAGAATTTCCAATAATTGAATTGGAATGGATTTGAATCGAAATTGTCTTTGGAATATTTCGATGTTGGATTTAGTGATTATACAGATGTTGTTATGGAAATTTGAAAGATATATATATACATATCGTTATTTCCAATACGATATTTGTTGGTCGTAGAATTTGATATTGAATATAAGCCAATATATTTTCTATTCAGAGCCTTGTATTTAATATCAATTGTGATTTGGGTTTGTCGTGAATGGTGTCTTCATTAACACTGTTCTTAAACCCAGTTGAGAAAAAGATTAAATCTTTTTATTTCGATTTAATGAAGTGTGCCAATTAAATAATATTTAATTGGGATTGAATTGGTATTGATCTTTGGGTTTATCGTGAACAGTGTTTTAAATAACACTTGTTCTTTAACCCAATAATTAATGGAATGTGATTTTGGGTTTATCGTGAACCGTGTTTTAAATGACACCGATTCTTTAACCCAGTTAAGGATTAAAACTAAGTGAAGTTTTAATGAATCTTTAATTAGATTGAAAAGATCGAGAATGGAGTATCACCGGTTTTGCTCCTGGCGATAGTTAAATCTGTAATTAGATTTGAACGTGAAATGGTAATTGAATTTACCGATAACACCGTGGTGTTAGATATGAAGTATGACCAGTTTTACTTCATGGGATGAATAGGTTGGGATTGGGAAATAAAATAAATGATTACTTCGGTGTGGTTCGCTAATCCCGACTAGTTTGAATTGATATTCAACGAAGATTAAAGAATAAATTTAAAGAATTTATCTTTGATAAAATTAATGGGAACCTTTCCCAAAGTATAAGAATATTTGAACAAAAGAATATTCTGAATTGGAATGAGGCGTATGTTGTGTTTGTATAATACTTGTTTATTATATACGTGAGTTATTCAGAAAGACCGGGTTTATCCCATTCTGAATAACTGATTCGACGTGGTGTCGAAGATGAAGATGGTGGTTGAAGACCGGAGGTCTTCACGTCGTTTGGGTAATTACTGATGATCTTGATTGGGCCGTACACCTAAGAGGAGGGAATCAATTGGTGGTCGTCCAGACGTACTTGGAGATCGATGGATATGTGGGGTACTAGGTGCCTCCGGTTTCGTTCAGACCCAGAACGAACTTGTAAATGGACTGTGTCTGACATTGGATTTTAGTCTGTGTGATTGATTTCTATTAAATATATATCTATTTGGCGGTGGAGAATTTATTCTCTTTCTTAACTCCCTTCTCTGACACGTACGAGCTCAAAGGTTATATATTGATGGATATCAAACGCATGGAGTGAATTGCCTGTGTGGCACGCCTAAGTGGCAATTGATTAAGGCTTCTGTTGAAAAGCAAAGTCTTGTGATGATGATCAAAGCACAGCCTGTGTGGCACAGCTTTGTGTAACGTGAATTCGCGAGCCTCACACCCCGGTTGTGAACCAGAAACGGGAGAGGACGTCAGGGAGGGCATGCGTTTCTTTCTAGCTAGAAGTGGCGTCAGTGGTTTTACACGCCCTAACGAGTTTGACTTATGTGGTTTTTGCTGTTGCGAGGCGCCTCGGTTTGATCGAACGATCCGGGTCCGGTGGAGTCATTCGTTGGCTCATTTACGCCCCATAGGGCAGGGAAACGCATGTTCAGGGTTTAAGTTTAATCCACATCGGTGGACTGGCCCTGAGCATCCAAGGGACGATGTGTTCTGTTCCTGAGACTCGGGCTAGACAGTCTCGAATCGGTAGAGGACTATCTTTTGCCTCGGTTCATAGATGGAAATCCAACTTCCAACACGTGACTTTGCGGTTTTATTTGTAGAGCCTAGTATGGCGACATAGTGGGATGGGGCGCTTATGCCGTCTATGATTGATACTTATGATTTGAAGTTGTTTTATACACTATACACTTATAGTAATAATAAATGATTTGTTTTAAACGTTTCAAGCATTCTTGGCTATTATAAGGTAAAAACCCTATCCTCCGGCTTGCGTTGCATTGTGTGATGGGACTTCGGTCTTATAATAGCTACATTTTTCTTTATTTAGCATTGGCTATTTGTTTTATGCACCGGTATTCTTGGGAGGAAACCCGTTCCGTGTTATACGGCGTGGTCCCTTGATTTACCGAACTTTAAAGTAAAGATTAATAACTGTTTTAGTTCTCACACCAGTCCCATGACTGACCTGGAGTTTATTGTTTTAACCTAAACTCTGGGTGCCCTTATTTTGACATGGGCAGCTAGTAGTTTTGGTTTTGCAGATTTATATTCACAGGATCTTGGTTTACAGCTGGAATGATATCCGGAAAGCTTTGTATCCATATATCTCTTCTAGTTGTGCATTGTATTATTTTCCGCTGCTATGTAATGTATTGTAATCTCTGATATTTATAATCTGTGTAATATTTATTTATACTCTATATATTCTTGTATTCTGATGGAATTGTTGTAATAAACAATGAAATATTCTTCCGTCTGCGTCCTTTTGTGTCGCGTTCTCAAAACAATCTGGCGTTTCATACGGTCTTGGTCGGTTTAGCGAGCAATCAGGATCGAGCGGAATTCCTTGTCGTTACATTTGGTACCAAAGCTTTGGTTTACAAAGCTCAGAGAACAAGGACGTTAGAACCAAATGAAAGAATTCATCAGAAATTGGATTAGTAATATCCAACGAGAATGACTCGTTAGAGATAGGATCAGTAGTATCCCAGGACGAGTGTAAAGAATATATTTTTGAAATGAAAACAAGTTTTGTTTTGAAAATTTAATTCAATTATACGTATTTGGTTATTTATATTGATGTGGACAATCCAGTATATATAGATTTTGCATATATGTCTGATCCACGTGTATTCGAAGTTTTAATATACTGGATAGATATAAAGTCACACTCTAGTCGCCCGGAGATGACACTGATGATAGCAGGTGCATCATCAGTGGATATATGTTCGAGTGACGAAAGTGAGATATCTATATATTTCCATTAGACTGGTGTGAGAACCAAAATTAAATAGGGCCTATTATTGTGATTTGGCATCAAAAATGTGATTTTTGACTATATTTCAAAGTTATGAATTTGAAATGATAATTCACTAATTGATTGCTGATAGTGTTGTTTGATTATTGTTCGATTAATTAAATGTTGAACCTTTAGCCAAATTGAATCAAATAGCGAATTGTATTGAAAAATTTTCGCATATGCAAGCATGTACATGTACTTACATTGAATAGGTCATAGCAAGGAGGCTAGAGCAGAGAAATAAAATTGTTTGCCCGACAAATAGGTACATGTTTACCATAATTTACTGTTTTGTTTGGGTGATGATGATTTTATGAGCCGATTGGCTAGCCGCTTACCTTTTTCTTTTGGATTGAAGAAGGCCATGGGAGGCTATATGAAATATCACGAAGTCCCCGGTGCAGGGGAGGTTATGGCGAAATTTTTCGGAAATTTAGGGTGTTAGCCAAATTTTTGAAAAATTTGAAAAGTTCTTAGAAACTGAAAGGTTGAAGAACTTAAGCCGTAATGAAAATAATGAAAGTTGAGTTGATTAGTTAAACAACTTTCGTCTTCGTTCCTTTTCGGGGACGAAAAGTTTTAAGTGGGGGAGATTGTAACAACCCGGAAATTCTGAGCCAATTAAAAAAATTTTATTTTGGCAATTTTAATGAATTTTGAATATTTAAAATGAATTATTTTAAATAATATCGACGAGAAATTTATTTTGAATATAATTCGAACGAATATATTTATTTAGATCGTCGCTAGAATATAAATATTTATTTATATTTATAAAAGGAATAGAAAATGGCGCGGTAGTTCGATAATTCGATTTCAAACTTCAAATGAATGTACCGGGTGCAAAATAAACCGGATTTTAGCGAAACCAAAAATATTAGAATCTAATTGAGAATATCTTTCTAACGAATCCGAGAAATCGAAATTTCATAGCGGGAATCAAAAGATATGCCCAGTTGAAAATTCAGAATAGCCGCTATGGAATTCTGGCCCTTAAAAATGGAAATTTTGCAAACAACCTCGGATTTCGACGAAACCACTTTTGTTGGATCCGCAGTGTCAAATTATTGCTAGGTTTCGAATTTCGTAATTTTTCGAGTTAATATGTGAGTGTGGCAAAGGAAAATGCATTTGGCCAGTTTCAGTTGATTTTAATCGATTGGAAAATGGCCATTTTTCAAACGGTCTCCGAATTCGACGAAATTTGTTTTGTTAGGACCGTATCGTCAATACGAAGCTAGAAAATATTTTCGGGAATTTTTCTAGTTAGTATGTGACCCCAGTATATTGAAATGCGCATTCAAATTCAATATATAGAGTTATATGTTGATTTTGACGAAAACTAATCGAAACAGTCGAATCAGCTTACGGTACATATCCCATTATGTTCGGAATAGGGGTAATTAGCTATGGATGACAGTCGGTGGGTTCGATTTCGAGTTCGAAATTAAAAGTTACTTTTTGAAATTAAAAATAATAAAATAAATAAATATATTTATATATACTCTCACCTCACCCCTCTCTTCACCGTTGACTCAAATTAAAAAAAAAAAAGAGAGAGAAGCAACGACGACGGAGCAGCTCCGTCCACCCTCCGCCAGAGCGTGCCATTGCCACGACGCCCCCCTCTTCATCGCCGGACCCCCTCTATCCTCCTCTCTTCGCGTTCAGCCCCCACCCCCAATCCCTAGAACCGCGAGACCCGACCTCCCCCTACCTGCGCTCGAACCCCCACAAACCCAGACCGCCTCCACGCCCTGACCATGTTGAGCTCCAGCCTACCCAAGGCGCCGCCATCTCAGCAACTTCGACAGCCCCCTTCGTTGGAAAAAAACAGTATATTTTTATTGTTTTAACTTTATTTCAATTTGACATGTTTATTCATCTTCTATGTGTGATTAGCTTTAAAGGAAAAATCAGTTTTTATTTATAGGAAAGTAGATTTTATATAAGAAAAGATTATATAAAAGATGATAATTTTTATATGATAAAAAAAAGAGATTTGATTTTATTCGTATGGAAAAACATGTAAAAATACGATTTTTAATTTATAAAAGTTATGATTTTCAAGGTTAGAAAAGAGTAGGTTTTTAATAACGAGAAGATTATATTTTTAATCGTATAAAGATACAATTTTTAGAACTGTAAAGATATGATATTATTTTTAGAAATGTTAAAAATATGATTTTTATATAATAGAGGATATAAAAATATTATCTTTATATATATAGCGATAGGATAAAAATACGATTTTTATATATGAAGTGACAATATAAAAATGTGATTTTTATCATGCATGTAGCGAAGAAAAAAATATTTGAAGTAGGAATAATAAAAATATGATTTTTATTTATTGAAATGAAGTGATAAAAATATAATTTTTAATATGAACAGTAGGAAAGGGCCGCAGTGGAATTTTTGGCATTATCCGAACCGTTCAGAAATTGATAATGGAGGAGTGGATCTCCAAGGTGAGAACTTCTCACCTTTAATTTAATTTTCTAGTTAAAATATATACTAGGATGCAGAAGGTGTTTAGTAGCACCCGACACCCGTCGTCCACAGACCATGGACGGCTTGTATGCTTGTTTGTTTGATTTTGATGTGTAGTTTATTGTGTGATGTGATGTGAAATAAAATAAAATATTATATAGTTAGAAATATTTTATAGTTAAAAATAGCATTTTTAACGTGTATATAAAATAAATATTTGTAAACAAATCGGAGATTTGTTTATATACAATGATTTGATTGATATTGATTGGGACGATAAATTTTACACATCGCCCAACTGCACAAATAAATTCTGTGTTTGATTGTTTGATATCACCACACGGGTATTGGGATGATATATGACATACACTAGTCCCAATGATTAGTTGTATGTCGATCGATTGATTGACAGGCTGTTATAAGCGTTAAATATTTATATTGATGCTTATACAGTGTAGTACGCACTCTGGATGATAGTTGATTATTTATCGTTGTTATTTTATATATGTGTTGTAGAAAATCCATATAATTAACATTATATGGTAATTGATTGGGCCTCATTCCAGTTTTGAAAAAGAAATATTTGAAAAATAAATATTTGAAAAAAGAAATATTTGAAATAGAATATTTGAAAAATAAATATTTGAAAAAGAAATATTTGAAATAGAATATTTGAAAATAGAAATATATGAAGCCGTGTTGATTAGATTGACGCCATTTTGACGCGAACGATATTTATATCGATTTTATTCATTTTTCCATGAATATTGAAAGTGATTTCAAAATCTGGTAAATTGAATAGAAATGAATTCGAATTGAATAGAAATGAATTCGAATTGAAATTGAATAGAAATGAATTCGAATTGAAATTGAATAAAAATGAATTCGAATTGAAATTGAATAGAAATGAATTCGAATTGAAATTGAGTAGAAATGAATTCGAATTGAAATTGAATAAAAATGAATTCGAATTGAAATTGAATAAAAATGAATTCGAATTAAATTGAAATGAATTGATATTCGTATTAAATTGAAATTGAATTGAAATCGTTTTGAAATGAAATTAAAACGAATTTATATTGGAATATTCAATTTTGATTAGAAATTGAATATGAAGTTGAAATCGTTTCGAAAACGAATTCAAAACGGTTTTTAAAATACGTTTTGAAAGGAAATCAACGAAATATATATAATATATATATATTATATATATAATGGCCTGAATAGAACGCGCCGCGCCGCGGTAGTTCGCGAATTTCGACCATTGGCTTCGAATGGATATTGTGGGAGATCCGACCGTCGGATTCTCCTAAAACCGGAACCGTTGGGTTCGTATCGAAAAGAGCTTTCTAACGATTATTAGATATTAGAAATCTAACGGTTGGATTTGGAGTTATGTCCAAATAAAATTTGGAAAAGGTCGCTATAAGTGCAGTTCGATGGCCGTTGATGGAAATCGACTGTACGGGCCTTGATAAAATTATTAAAAATAGTAATAATTTGTGTAAAATCATAAGAAATGATTTGTGAAGAATTGGGATGAAAAACTCCATATTTGAAAAGATAAAAATAGATTTTTATCGAAATGAACTAGTTTTGAACTAGAATTATAATTCTATTTATTTTTAAAATAAATAAATTAAATTTGAAAAGGGTTTTAAAAGTAACCAGAATTTCCAATAATTGAATTGGAATGGATTTGAATCGAAATTGTCTTTGGAATATTTCGATGTTGGATTTAGTGATTATACAGACGTTGTTATGAAAATTTGAAAGATATATATATATATATATATATATATATATATACATATCGTTATTTCCAATACGATATTTGTTGGTCGTAGAATTTGATATTGAATATAAGCCGATATATTTTCTATTCAGAGCCTTGTATTTAATATCAAATGTGATTTGGGTTTGTCATGAATGGTGTCTTCATTAACACTGTTCTTAAACCCAGTTGAGAAAAAGATTAAATCTTTTTATTTCGATTTAATGAAGTGTGCCAATTAAATAATATTTAATTGGGATTGAATTGGTATTGATCTTTGGGTTTATCGTGAACAGTGTTTTAAATAACACTTGTTCTTTAACCCGATAATTAATGGAATGTGATTTTGGGTTTATCGTGAACTGTGTTTTAAATGACAATGATTCTTTAACCCAGTTAAGGATTAAAACTAAGTGAAGTTTTAATGAATCTTTAATTAGATTGAAAAGATCGAGAATGGAGTATCACCAGTTTTGCTCCAGGCGATAGTTAAATCTTTAATTAGATTTGAACGTGAAATGGTAATTGAATTTACCGATAACACCGTGGTGTTAGATATGAAGTATGACTAGTTTTACTTCATGGGATGAATAGGTTGGGATTGGGAAATAAAATAAATGATTACTTCGGTGTGGTTCGCTAATCCCGACTAGTTTGAATTGATATCCAAAGAAGATTAAAGAATAAATTTAAAGAATTTATCTTTGATAAAATTAATGGGAACCTTTCCCAAAGTATAAGAATATTTGAACAAAAGAATATTCTGAATTGGAATGAGGCGTATGTTGTGTTTGTGTAATACTTGTTTATTATATACGTGAGTTATTCAGAAAGACCGGGTTTATCCCATTCTGAATAACTGATTCGACGTGGTGTCGAAGATAAAGACGGTGGTTGAAGACCGGAGGTCTTCACGTCGTTTGGGTAATTACTGATGATCTTGATTGGGCCGTACACCCAAGAGGAGGGAATCAGTTGGTGGTCGTCCAGACGTACTTGGAGATCGATGGATATGCGGGGTACTAGGTGCCTCCGGTTTCGTTCAGACCCAGAACGAACTTGTAAATAGACTGTGTGTCTGACATTGGATTTTAGTCTGTGTGATTGATTTCTATTAAATATATATCTGTTTGGCGGCGGAGAATTTATTCTCTTGCTTAACGCCCTTCTCTGAGACGTACGAGCTCAGGGGTTATATATTGATGGATATCAAACGCATGGAGTGAATTGCCTGTATGGCACGCCTAAGTGACAATTGATTAAGGCTTCTGTTGAAAAGCAAAGTCTTGTGGTGATGATCAAAGCATAGCCTGTGTGGCACATCTTTGTGTAACGTGAATTCGCGAGCCTCACACCCCGGTTGTGAACCAGAAACGGGAGAGGACGTCAGGGAGGGCATGCGTTTCTTTCTAGCTAGAAGTGGCGTCAGTGGTTTTACACGCCCTGACGAGTTTGACTTATGTGGTTGTTACTGTTGCGAGGCGCCTCGGTTTGATCGGACGATCCGGGTCCGGTGGAGTCATTCGTTGGCTCATTTACACCCCATAGGGCGGGGAAACGCATGTTCAGGGTTTAAGTTTAATCCACATCGGTGGACTGGCCCTGAGGATCCAAGGGACGATGCGTTCTGTTCCTGAGACTCGGGCTAGACAGTCTCGAATTGGTAAAGGACTATCTTTTGCCTCAGTTCATAGATGGAAATCCAACTTCCAATACGTGACTTTGCGGTTTTATTTGTAGAGCCTAGTGTGGCGACATAGTGGGATGAGGCGCTTGTGCCGTCTATGATTGATACTTATGATTTGAAGTTGTTTTATACACTTATAGTAGTAATAAATGATTTGTTTTAAACGTATCAAGCAGTCTTGGCTATTATAAGGTAAAAACCCTATCCTACGGCTTGCGTTGCATTGTGTGATGGGACCTGGGTCCTATAATAGCTTCATTTTTCTTTATTTAGCATTGCGCTGTTTGTTTTATGCACTGGTATTCTTGGGAGGAAACCCGTTCCGTGTTATACGGCGTGGTCCCTTGATTTACTGAACTTTAAAGTAAAGATTAATAACTATTTTAGTTCTCACACCAGTCCCATGACTGACCTGGAGTTTATTGTTTTAACATAAACTCTGGGTGCCCTTATTTTGACACGGGCAGCTAGTAGTTTTGGTTTTGCAGATTTATATTCACAGGATCCTGGTTTACAGCTGGAATGATATCCGGAAAGCTTTGTATCTGTATATCTCTTCTAGTTGTGCATTGTATTATTTTCCGCTGCTATGTAATGTATTGTAATCTCTGATATTTATAATCTTTGTAATATTTATTTATATTCTTGTATTCTGATGGAATTGTTGTAATAAACAATGAAATGTTCTTCCGACTGCGTCCTTTTGTGTCGCGTTCTCAAAACAATCAGGCGTTTCGTACGGTCTTGGTCGATTTAGCGAGCAATCAGGATCGAGCGGAATTCCTTGTCGTTACAATAGTGCCAAAATTTTTTAAAATAAAATGTGTTAGTTAAAAATAACATTTTTATTGAATGTATGAACTATTAAAAATAGCAAAGTGTTGATATAAATATTTTAACGTAAAAAATATAATTTTTAACGTAATAATGAACGACATGAAATTCTCCTGAAAAGAATTGAATATTCATTTACGAATCGGACGATTTGTTTATGTACACACATTTATCTGACATTGATTGGGACGATAAAATTTTACACATTACCCAACCGCACAAATAAAATCTGTGTTTGATTGATTAAAACCCCACACGGGTATTGGGATGATATTTGACATACACTAATCCCAATTGCTTAGTGGTATATCGATCGATTGGTTGACAGACTGTTATAAACGTTAATTTTTTATTTTAATGCTTATGCAGTTGTGTAGTTCATTCGGGTTGATGGTCGATTATTTATCACTGTTGATATATACATGTGTTGTATGAAATCCATATAAATAAAATTATATGGTAATTGATTGTGTCTGATTCCAATTCAGAAAGAACAAATATTTTAAAATAAGGAATATTTTAAAATAAGGAATATTTTAAAATAATATTCAGTAAAAGATCAAAATCTGATTTTGATGTCCGATTTGGGATGGACACGAAAATATTTAAATATATAAATCCGTGTTGATTAGATTAACGCCATTTTGACGTGAACGATATTTATACCGATTTAATTCATTTTTATAATGAATATCGAAATGGAAGTGATTTCAAAATTTAATGTTTTGAAAATATTATCATTTATATATTAATGATATGGAATATTCAATTTTGATTTAAAATTGAATATGAAGTTGAAATCGTTTTGAAAACGAATTTAAAACGATTTATAAAATATGTTTTAATTGGGAATCGACGAAATATATATGATATATATATTATATATTTAATGGCCTGAATAGAATGCGCCGCACCGTGGTAGTTCGCGAATTTCGACCATTGACTTCGAATTGACGTTACGGGAGATCCGACTGTCGGATTCTCCTAAAACCAGAATCATTAGGTTTGTATCTAAAAGTGCTTTCCAACGAATACAAGAGATTTGAAATCTAACGGTTGGATTTGGAATTATGTCCAAAGCAAATTTGGAAAAGGTCGCTGCAAGTGCAGTTCGATGGCTGTTTATGGAAATCGACTATACGGGCCTTGATAAAATTATTAAAAATATCAATAATTTGTGTAAAATCATAATAAATGATTTGGAAAGAATTGGGATAAAAATTTCATATTTGAAAAGATAAAAATGTATTTTTATCGAAATGAACTAGTTATTAACTATAATTATAAAACCAATATTTTTAAAATAAATAAATTGGATTTGAAATGTTTTTAAAAATAACCAGAATTTCCAGTATATGAATTGGAATGGATTTGAATCAAAATTTTCTTCGGAATATTTCGATATTGGATTCCGTGATTATACGGATATTATGGGGGAATTTGGAAGATATATATATCGTTATTCCCAATGCGATATTTGTTGATTTCAAAATTTGATATTGAATATAAGTCGATATAATTTCTATTCAGAGCCTTGAATTTAATATTAAATTGGATTTGAGTTTGTCGTGAATGGTGTCTTTATTAAAAACGTTCGTAAACCCCATGTTAAAAGAATAACTCTTTTTATTAAGATTTAATTGGAATAAAATGGAGTGTGAATTGGGTTTATCGTGAGCTGTGTTTTTAACGACATTCGTTCTTTAACCCGATTTACAGTGAAATGGGATTTGGAATTTATAAATCTTTTTATTAAGATTTAATGGGAATTTTCCAAAGTAAAGTTTTCCAATTTAATATATTAAATTGGAATTGAGTGGAATTCGATTTGATAATAATCGAAGTGAACTTCTGTGGAGGAAGACTGCTAATACATATGGAATTTTAAAGGCTTTACCGTTATTCCATTTATATTATTAATCGGATACAGAAATTGATATCGATTATATATTGATTTGTTTTTCCGTGAAGATTCCATAATTAATGGAATGTGATTTGGGTTTATCGTTAACTGTGTTTTAAATGACAATAGTTCTTTAACCCAGTTAATGGGAGGATTACATGTCTGTCATTGTATTTCGAACTTTATGGTTGATCTCTGCTAAACATATATCTGTTTGGTGGCGGAGAATTTATTCTCTTGCTCAACACCCTTCTCTGAGACGTACGAGCTTAAAGGTTTTATATACGCAGAAAATGAATAGTACGGTGTCGATTGTCGATGCAACATGTTTGATTTTCCAAAGTTAAACAATTATTAATATTGATTTTTGGAAAGATCAAAACCAAGTGGAATTTTAATGAATCTTTAATTAGATTGAAATGTGATTTGATAATTTAAATTATCAAATTTGGGAAATGATCGAGAGTGGAGTATCACCAGTTTTGCTCCAAGAGATAGTTAAATATTTAAATAGATTTGAACGGGAAATGGTAATTAAATTTACCGATAACACTGTGGCGTTAGATATGGAGTACGACCAGTTTTGCTCCATAGGATGAATAGGTTGGGATTGGGAAATTAAACAAATGATTGCTTCGGTAAGGTGCGCTAATCCCGACTAGTTTGGAAAACCTTAATATGGTTTGAATTGCTATCCAAAGGAAGATATAAGAATAGTTTTAAAAGAATTTATCTTTGATAAAATTAATGGAGACCTTTCCCAAAGGATATGAATATTTAAATAAAAGAATATTCTGAATTGGAATGAGGCGTATGTTGCGTTTTTATAGCACTTGTTTATTATACACGCGAGTTATTCGGAAAGGTCGGGTTT
The DNA here is from genome assembly GCA_030737875.1 of Allium sativum. Lineage (NCBI taxonomy): Eukaryota > Viridiplantae > Streptophyta > Magnoliopsida > Asparagales > Amaryllidaceae > Allium > Allium sativum. Next base: position 919,497,591 of record CM060922.1, read on the forward strand.
ATACCCATTCTGAATAACTGATTCGACGATAAGTCGACGATGAAGACGGTGCTTGAAGACCGGAGGTCTTCACATCGTTTGAATGATTACTGATGTCTTGATTGGGCTGTACACCCAAGACGAGGTAATAAGTGGTGATCGTCCAGACGTACTTGGAGATGGACGGTATGCGAGGGCCTCTCTCCTGTATTGGATATATGGGACGAGGAATAAGGTGCCTCCGGTTTCGTTCGGACCCAGAACGAACTTGTAAGTGGATGTGTGTCTGACATTGGATTTTATTCTGTGTTGATTGATTTCTATTAAATATATATCAGTTTGGCGAGGGAGAATTTATTCTCTTGCTTAACGCCCGAGACATACGAGCTCAGAGGTTATATATCGATAGACATCAATCGCATGGCGTGAATTGCCTGTGTGGCATGCTGAGATGCAGATGATCAAGGCTTCTGTTGAAAAGCAGAGTCTTGTGGTTGATGATCAAAGCATAGCTTTAATATAGCACCGCTTTGTGTATAGCGTTAATTCGCAAGCTTCACACCTCGGTATGAGTCAAAAACGGGATAAGAGAACGCAGTGAGTGGATGACGTTTCTTTCTAGCTATGGGTGGTGTCAGGGTTTTGCAAACCCTGGCATTGATATTGTTTTACCTATGTGGTTGTTGGAATGCGAGGCGCCTCGGATATATCGGTCTCTACGGAGCCGATGGATAGGTCCGATAGGACCAGGAAACGTGTGTTCAGGAATAACCAATCCACTAACGTAAGTGTGGACCGGCACTGCTGGATCCAGGGGTTGCCAGAGTGTGCAGTCCCGAGACATTTGCTAGAGTGACTCGAAGCGGAAAGTAGTACATCCCTTGCCTAGACTCATGACGGAAATCCAATTTCCAATACGTGACATTTCGGTTTTGATTGTAGAGCCTAGTATTGGCGACATGATAGATGGTACCCATGCCGCCTATGATTGATACATTTATATTTGAAGTTGTTTTATACACTTTGCACTTATAATAGTATCAAATGATTTGTTTTGAATGTACCAAGCATGTTTGGATATTATAAGGTAAAAACTCTATCCTCCGGCTTGCGTTGCATTGTTTGATGGGACCTGAGTCTTATAATAGCTTCATTTTTCCAAAAAGCATTGCGCTGTTTTGTTAAATGCACTGGTATTCTTGGGAGGAAACCCGCTCCGTGTTATACGGCATGGTCTCTTGATTTACTTTATTTTTAAAGTAAAGTTTTAAACAATTTTTTTAGTTCTCATACCAATCACATGACTGACCTAGAGTTTATTGTTTTAACCTAAACTATGGGTGCCCCTATTTTCCACACGGGCAGCTAGTAGTTTTGGTTTTGCACAGATTTATATTCACAGGATCCTGGTTTGCAGCTAGAACAATATTCGGAAAGCTCTGTATCCGTGTATCTCTTTCAGTTGTGTTATGTATTATTTTCTGCTGGATTGTAATTTGTAAATCTCTGTCATTTATCAAATGTATATTATTTGTTCATACTCTGTATATTCTTGTACTCTGATGTAAATTGTTGTAATAATCAATGAAATGTTCTTCCGTTTGTGTCCTGATTTGTCGTGTCAGTTTAGTATCAGAGCTTTGGTTTACAGAGCTCGAGAACAAGACACATTAGTACCAAATGAAAGAATTCATCGGAGATTGGATTAGTAATATCCAATGAGAATAACTCGTTAGAGATGGGATCAGTAGTATCCTAGAATGAGTTGAAAGAGTATTATATTTAAAATAAAATGAAAACAAACTTTGTTTTGAAAATTAAATCGAATTATAAGTATTTGAGTAATTTATTTTAAATTGATTTGGACAATCTAGTATATGAAGATTTTGCATATACGCCTAGCTAGCGTGTGTACAAAGCCTTAAATATACTGGATAGATATAGAATCACACTCTAGTCGCCCGAACATGATTCTGATGATGGCGCGCCATCATCAGTATTTATGCTCGAGTTTCAAAAGTGAGATATCTATAGATTCCAATTGACTGGCATGAGAACCAAAACTAGATAGGGTTTATTATTGTGATTTGGCACCAAAAAGATGATTTTTGAATATATATTAAAGTTATGCATTTGAAAAGCTAATTACAAATTGATTGCTAGTTGTGTTGTTTGATTATTAGTTAACTAATAAATTAATGGAACCAATATGATAATGAATGAGAAATTTAGCCAATTTGAGTCAAATATTGAACCGAATTGAAAATTGTTTGAAATTGCATGCATTTACATGTATATACATTGAACAGGTCATAGCAGGGAAGCTATGCAGAGGAATAAAATTATATGCCCGACAAATAGGTACATGTTTACTAATTTATTGGGTATGGCTGATTTTATAAGCCAACTGGCTAGCCGCTTGACTTTTTCTTTTTCTTTTTGAGATGAGAGGGCCTGTGTGGCGGTTTGGGGATTTTCTCGGTGCTCCCCGTACAAAGGAGGTTATGGCAAATTTTTTCGAAAATTTAGGGTGTTAGCCAAATTTTTGAAAAATTTGAAAATTCTTAGAAACTGAAAAGTTGAAGAATGAAAGCCAGAATTAAAGTTGATTTTATTAGTAAAACAACTTTCAGCTCCGTCCCTTTTCGAGGACGAAAAGATTTTAAGTGGGGGAGATTGTAACAACCCGGAAAATTAGAACCAATTTAAAAATTTTATTTTAACAATTGTAGTGAATTTTGAATATTTAAAATGATTTATTTCAAATAATAACGACGAGAAATTTATTTTGAATAGAATTAGAACATACAAATTTATTTAAATCAAAATTAGAATATAAATATTTATTTTAATTATAAAAGGAATTGGAAATTGCCCGGTAGTTTGAAAATTCGATTTCAAATTTCAAATGAATGTACAGGATTCAAAATAAACCGAATTTTAGTGAAACCAAAAATATTAGAATCTATTTGAAAATATCATTCCAACGAATCTGAAAAATCCAAATTCCATAGCGGGAATAAAAAGTTATTCCCAGTTGAAAATTCAGAATAGTCGCTATGGAAAATATAGCCCTTAAAAATTGAGATTTTGCAAATGACCTCCGTTTTCGACGAGACCATTATATTGGATCCGGAATGTCAAATTATTGCTTGATTCCAATTTTCATAATTTTTGGTATCAATATGTGAGCGTGGCGAATTTAAACGCATTTGACCAATTTCAGTTGAATTTAATCGATTGGAAAATGGCCATTTTTCAAACGGCTCCAAATTTGACAAAATTAGTTTTGTTAGGACTGTATCGTCAAAACATAGCTAGATTTATTTTTCATAGCTAGATTTATTTTTCACAAATTTTTGGAGTCAGTATGTGGCCCCGATAAATTAAAATGTACGTTGAATTCAATTTTGAACGTTATATTAATTTATATTTTATTTTTAATGAAAACTAATGGAAACGGTCGAACTGGCTTGTGGGACATATCCCATTGTGTCCGGAAGGGGAGAAATTAGCTAGAGGCGACAATCGTTGGGTTCGATTTCGAGTTCGAAAGAAAATTTAACTTTTTGGGATTTAATTAAATTAATTATATATATTTATAAAGATAAGTCAACCCTCCCCTTTCTTCTTCTACATCGTTCAAACGGGAAAGAGAAAAAAAAGAACCGCGTTGCTCCAGCCCCTCACCCCCCCCCCCCCCAAGTGCTGCCGCCGTGCGCGCCTCCCCTTCCCCAGACCGAGCCACGCCCTCCTTCCCCTCTCTCTCTCCTCTTCTCTCTCTTTCTTCGATTGAAACCCCTAGCCCTAAACCCCTTCAAATCCGCCAACCACCGCCACCTCCAACCACCGCCACTCCCTGCCACCGCCAGCAAGTCCCGCCGCCTCCTCTGACCAACAAGCTCCGGCCGTGGGGCCCCTATCACCCAAAAACTCATTTTCAACAAAAATCCCGTTTTGCAAATAACACCCTGAGCTTCCACAACCCATAACTCCCAAACCAAGCGGTTCTGGCCAAAACTCCACATTACCAAAATCGAAGAGCACGGTTTTCTCTTCGATTTGAGTAAACGAAAGTCATATTTTGGACTGTGGAGTTGTTCAGAAAACGCGTCCAAAGTCTGCTATCCAAATATTGTCTTTTCGCGATTTCCGGCGAAATGGCACATTTTCGGAAGGAAGACCACTAGGCGAAAGTTGTCCAGAATGGCGCGTTTAAGCTAAAAATAAAGATGGTGGGAATATTGGAGCTCGTTTGCAAATTCTGGAACCAGAACAGCAAATCCGGACAACAGAAAATATGTAAGTTTTCTCCGCTTTGAAGCTTCCATGGTTTTTGACGTATGAAGTATGTAAAGTTATGATTTTTATCTATATAAAGTTATGATTTTTAATTACATAAAGTTATGATTTTTAGTTATGTAAAAGTATCATTTTTGGTTAGTTAAAAATAATATTTTTATCGAAGGACGGAAATATCTTTGGCAAGATTAAAAATATGATTTTTAACTAGTGTATGGCATGGAAATGTTTTTAGAAAGATAAAATTATGAATTTTAGATTATATATGTTATTTATAAAATGGTCATACAAAGAAATAATTATTAGTCGGCTAAAAATCCGATTTTTATATATGTAGTAGCGATATAAAAATGTGATTTTTATAATGTAAACATCGTGTTAAAAATATGATTTTTATCTATGTAGTAGCGTTATAAAAATATGATTTTTATGTACATCTAGCAACACTAAAAATCCAATTTTTATATACGTAGAGTATTAAAAATATAATTTGTAGCGAAGTAAAAATTTAATTTTTAGAATTGAAATAAAAATGTGATTTTTACTATGAACAGTGTGAAGAAGATTGCGTTCAGGAAAGTCAGGACTGTTCTAAAATTCAGAAATAAAAATGATGGAGTGGAAACCAAAGGGATAGAACTTCTCACTTAAATTTTATTTTCTAGTTAAAATATATACTATGATGCAGACGGTGCTTAGCAGCACCCGACACCATCGTCCACAGACCATGGACGACTTGTTTATTGGGTTGTGTGGTTGATTGGATTATTTGTTTGAATTTGGCTGTTTGGGTGAAATGAATTGATTAGAATTGATATGTGTATGGCGCGAGCCAATATCAGGAGAGGGGTAATGCTAGACATTACCCGATTTCAATATCGCGCCGTTATAATGCCGAAATTTTCTGAAATAAAATGTGTTAGTTAAAAATAACATTTTTATTGAATGTATGAACTGTAAAAAATAGCAAAGTGTTGAAATAAATATTTTAACTTTAAAAATATAATTTTTAACGTATAAATGAACGGCATCAAATTCTCCTGAAAAGAATTGAATATTCATTTACAAATCGAACGATTTGTTTTGTACATACATTTATCTTACATTGATTGGGACGATAAAATTTTACACATCGCCCAACTGCATAAATAAAATATGTGTTTGATTGATTGAAACCCCACACGGGTATTGGGATGATATTTGACATACACTAATCCCAATTGCTTAGTAGTATGTCGATCGATTGGTTGACGGACTGTCGTAAGCGTTAATTATTTATTTTAGTGCATATGCAGTTGTGTAGTGCACCTTGGCTGATGGTTGATTGTTTATCATTGTTGATATATACATGTGTTGTATGAAATCCATATAAATAAAATTAGGACAAATTTTTGGTTTGAGCCTCTGAAAACAACTTATTGTAAAAATAGGCCTCTTTCATAACTTATTATGAAAGTAGGCATGTTTTCTATCAGGGAACTGACCTTGCGTATTTTTTTTATTTACTTGAGCATTCCATTTGTGCGCAAGAACAAATTTGTTCTTATGCACAAATGGAGTGCGCAAGGTCAGTTCTCCGATAGAAAACAGGCCTATTTCCATAATAAGTTATGAAAGAGGCTAGTTTATACAATAAGTTGTTTTCAGAGGCACAAACCAAATATTTGTCCATAAAATTATATGGCAATTGATTATGTCTGATTCCAATTCAAAAAGAACAAATATTTTAAAATAACGAATATTTTAAAATAAGGAATATTTTAAAATAATATTCAATAAAAGATCAAAATCTGATTTTGATGTCCGATTTGGGATGGACACGAAAATATTTAAATATATATAAAGCCATGTTGATTAGATGAACGCCATTTTGACGTGAACGATATTTATATCGATTTTATTCATTTTTATAATGAATATCGAAATGGAAGTGATTTCAAAATCTAATGTTTTGAAAATATTATCATTTATATATTAGTGATATGGAATATTCAATTTTGATTTAAAATTGAATATGAAGTTGAAATCGTTTTGAAAACGAATTTAAAACAATTTATAAAATACGTTTTAAATGGGAATCGATGAAATATATAATATATATATACATTATATATTTAATGGCCTGAATAGAACGCGCTGCGCCGCGGCAGTTTGCGAATTTCGACCATTGACTTCGAATTAACGTTACGAGAGATCCAACCGTCGGATTCTCCTAAAACTGGAACCGTTGGGTTCGTATCGAAAAAAGCTTTCCAACAAATATAAGAGATTCGAAATCTAACAGTTAGATTAGGAATTATCTCCAAATCAAATATGGAAAAGGTCGCTGTAAGTGCAGTTCGATGGCCGTTTATGGAAATCGACTATACGGGCCTTGATAAAATTATTAAAAATATCCGTAATTTGTGTAAACTCATAATGATTTGAAAAGAATTGGGATAAAAATTCCATATTTGAAAAGATAAAAATATATTTTTATCGAAATGAACTAGTTATTAACTATAATTATAAATCCAATATTTTTAAAATAAATAAATTGGATTTGAAATGGTTTTAAAAATAACCAGAGTTTCCAATATATGAATTGGAATGGATTTGAATCGAAATTATCTTCGGAATATTTCGATATTGGATTCCATGATTATACGGATATTGTGGAGGAATTTGGAAGATATATATATCGTTATTCCCAATACGATGTTTGTTAATTTCAGAATTTGATATTGAATATAAGCCGATATAATTTCTATTTAGAGCCTTGTATTTAATATTGAATTGGATTTGGGTTTGCCATGAATGGTGTCTTTATTAACACCGTTCTTAAACCCCATGTGAAAAGAATAAATCTTTTTATTAAGATTTAATTGGAATAAAATGGAATATGAATTGGGTTTATCATGAGCTGTGTTTTTAACGACATTCGTTCTTTAACCCGATTTAGAATGAAATGGGATTTGGAATTTATAAATCTTTTTATTTAGATTTAACGGGAATTTTCCAAATTAAAGTTTTCCAATTTAATATATTAAATTGGCATTGAATAGAATTCGATTTGATAATAATAGAAGTGAACTTCTGTGGAGAAAGACTGTTAATACATATGGAATTTAAAAGGCTTTCCGTTATTCCATTTATATTATTGGTCGGATACGGAAATTGATATCGATTATATATTGATTTGTTTTTCTGTGAAGATTCCATAATTAATGGAATGTGATTTGGGTTTATCATGAACTGTGTTTTAAATGACAATAGTTCTTTAACCCGGTTAATGGCAGGATTACATGTCTGTCATTGTATTTCGAACTGTATGGTTGATCTCTGCTAAATTTATATCTATTTGGTGGCGGAGAATTTATTCTCTTGCTTAACACCCTTCTCTGAGATGTACGAGCTCAGAGGTTATATATAGGCAGAAATAAATAGTACGATGTAGATTGTCGATGCGACATGTTTGTTTTCCCAAAGTTAAATAATCATTAATATTGATTTTTGGAAAGATTAAAACCAAGTGGAGTTTTAATGAATCTTTAATTAGATTGAAATGTGAATTGAAAATTTAAATTATCAAATTTGGGCAATGAACGATCGTGGCGTATCACCAGTTTTGCTCCAAGCGATAGTTAAATCTTTAATTAGATTTGAATGGGAAATGATAATTAAATTTACCGATAACACCGTGGTGTTAGATATGGGGTACGGCCAGTTTTGCTCCATGGGATGAATAGGTTGGGATTGGAAAATTAAACAAATGATTACTTCGGTAAGGTGCGCTAAACCCGACTAGTTTGGAAAACCTTAATATGGTTTGAATTGATACCCAAAGGAAGATTAAAGAATAAATTTAAAAGAATTTATCTTTGATAAAATTAATGGGAACCTTTCTCAAAGGATATAAATATTTAAATAAAAGAATATTCTGAACTGGAATGAGGCGTATGTTGTGTTCTTATAACACTTGGGGTTTATACCCATTCTGAATAACTGATTTGTCGATAAGTCGACGATGAAGACGATGGTTGAAGACCGGAGGTCATCACATCGTTTGGATGATTACCGATGTCTTGATTGGGCTGTACACCCAAGACGAGGTAATAAGTGGTAATCGCCCCGACGTACTTGGAGATCGACGGATATGCGAGGGCCTCTCTCCTGTATTGGACATATGGGACGAGGAATAAGGTGCCTCCGGTTTCGTTCTAACCCAGAACGAACTTATAAATGGACATGTGTCTGACATTGGATTTTATTCTGTGTTGATTGATTTCTATTAAATATATATCTGTTTGGCGACAGAGAATTTATTCTCTTGCTTAACGCCCTTCTCTAAGACGTACGAGCTCAGAGGTTATATATCGATAGACAACAGTCGCATGGCGTGAATTGCCTGTGTGGCATGCTGAGATGCAGATGATCAAGGCTTCTGTTGAAAAGCAGAGTCTTGTGGTTGATGATCAAAGCATAGCTTTAATATAGCGCCGCTTTGTATATGGCGTTAATTCGCGAGCCTCACACCTCGGTATGAGTCAAAAACGCGATAAGGGAACGCAGTGAGTGCATGACGTTTCTTTCTAGCTATAGGTGGTGTCAGGGTTTTGCAAGCCCTGACATTGATATATTTTTGCCTATGTGGTTATTGGAATGCGAGGCGCCTCAGATATATCGGTCTCTATGGAGCCGATGGATAGGTCCGATAGGACCGGGAAACGTGTGTCCAGGAATAACCAATCCACTAACGTAAGTGTGCACCGGCACTACAGGATCCAGGGGTTGCCCAGAGCGTGCAGTCCTGATACATTTACTAGAGTGTCTCGAAGTGGAAAGGAGTACATCCCTTGCCTATACTCATGATGGAAATCCAATTTCCAATACGTGACATTTCGGTTTTGATTATAGAGCCTAGTATTGGCGACATGATAGATGGTACCCATACCGCCTATGATTGATACATTTATATTTGAAGTTGTTTTATACACTTTGCACTTATAATAGTATCGAATGATTTGTTTTAAACGTACCAAGCATGTTTGGCTATTATAAGGTAAAAACTCTATCCTCCGGCTTGCGTTGCATTATGTGATGGGACCTGAGTCTTATAATAGCTTCATTTTTCCAAAAAGCATTGCGCTGTTTTGTTAAATGCACTGGTATTCTTGGGAGGAAACCTGTTCCGTGTTATACGGCGTGGTCCCTTAATTTACTTTATTTTTAAAGTAAAGTTTTAAATAACTGTTTTAGTTCTCACACCAGTCACATGACTGACCTGGAATTTATTGTTTTAACCTAAACTCTAGGTGCCCCTATTTTCCACACGGGCAGCTAGTAGTATTGGTTTGCAGATTTATATTCACAGGATCCTGGTTTACAACTGGAACGATATTCGAAAAGCTCTGTATCCGCGTATCTCTTTCAGTTATGTTATGTATTATTTTCAGCTGCATTGTAATTTGTAAATCTCTGTCATTTATCAAATGTATATTGTTTGTTCATACTCTGTATATTCTTGTAATCTGAAGTAAGTGGTTGTAATAATCAATGAAATGTTCTTCTGTTTGTTTCCTGATTGTTAGTGTCAGTTGATCACTCTGCCTCATGGAGTCATAATGGCTCCACTGCACTAATCCATAGCCACTAATCCCTTGCTATGTCCATTCTGCCCCCATGAAGTCATAACGACTCCACTGCACTGGCTCATAGCCATGCTACGATCACTCTGCCCCCATGGAGTAATAACTACCCCCACTGCACTGATCTGTAGCCTAACATCCGTCTTGGTGGTGAATCAAAGTTATGGACGTCGATAACCCCTTAGCACACGTCCCGCAGCAACGCCCAACTCATGAAGTTAACTCGTTGGTTCCCAACTGGATCTTGAGTTCTACTTCATATTTGGACTACCTTTGCATCTCGGGTTTTGCTCCCCTTCAGTCCAGTTCGTCACATTCAGTTCGTTAGCCTCCGTTCGTGATGGGCAATCGATTCTTGGTGCAAAATTTTTGATCAAGCTCTACGGGTCGTGACCTTGATTTCGACTCGTGACCTTCCATAGGGGTCGAGTCATGATCCTCCATACGGGTCGGGTCGTGATCCTCCATAGGGGTCGGGTCGTATTCCCTGCCCCCTTCAGGAATCAAATTTCTGTAGTTTTTCCTGTGAGCTAATTTTGCCAAATGACAGCATTTTCGACCATTCTAACTTTTCTATGAAATCAATAAACACTCCAATCAGTCATAGCAACATATGGAATCGACCATAAACACCAAAACAATAATTTAACGTGTTTATATGGATCAAACATACCCAAAACCCATGTTTTCCCCTTAATCCCTTTAATCATGAATTAACCATATGATTAGCAAAACATATCCAAATTAGCCCAAATTTTTATCAGAGCTCTAAAATAATATTTTAGAATTTTACAAAATTTTCCAGATTTTTATAAAGCATAATTTCGCTAATCACCCCTAATTAGCCGTAATTAATGAAAAACAATACAAATCGCTCACCTTAGCCACAAATTAATCTTAGATCTGAAAATATTTCCGATTCGGGTCGAATCTCTATGCAACACAACAACTCCATGATTTGATGCTATTTTAACTTGATTTGATGTTGATTAGCTTAATCCTTGATTAGAAGGTGATTAGAGGTGTTTTTTAGAAGGTAGAAGCCATTACTAGGGTTAAAGAAATGAAAGTGGCAGCTGCAAAAATGACAAAGAAGGGTTTCTCTAGTCCATTTCAGTCCTTAAATACCCCTAATCTCGAAATCCCCCAATGGGCCTAGCTGCTAATCACCCTATTTGGCCTGGTTGAGCTGTTTTTCACCTTCTAAACCTTAATTCAACCATATCTCTCTGCGGTAAGTCCGTTTGATTAATGTGACCACTCTACGGAAAGGTAAACCATCATCTGGATCTAATGGAAGTGGTTTCAGGTCAAAAACCCTTACCAATCAAAAGTTATAGGCGAAACAAGATTCGCCAGGGGCAAAACAATCATTTAAAAACCAGCAAAAATCGTAAATATGGGAAATGACCCCAATAGTCGTTCCCCAAAGTTACACGACCAAACGACTTCATATGAAAATGAAATAAATATTTTACGATCCTCCGATGCGTAGAATGCGGGTTGTTACACTCTTCCCCTTTAAGAAATTTCACCCCCGAAATTCCTTAACCAAAACATACAAAGGATCCCGCATGCATATCAATCATTTGCAACAATAAAACATACATAACAATACAACAAGTCTATCCTAGCATGCGGTTTACTAACAAGGGAGTAACTATTGCTATTAAAATCTTACCAGGCAAAGAGTCATGAATACAACTTCCTTGTGTTCTATGTTCGCTAAGTACAGTATTTCTCATTCTCACCCCACTGGACTTTGACTAGTTTCAACTTCTTCCTCTGAAGATGCTTCGTATCGTACTCAACAATATGCATTGGTCGGTGGTTCCCAACCACCTCAGGTTCTACCTCGGTATCATCTAACTGGTCTGGTTAAATAGTCACATTAGGGTCATGCACAAACTTCCTTAATTGGGAAACATGAAATACGTTGTGAACTCCAGCCATCTTGTCATGCAACTCAACTTTATATGCCAAATTCCCAACTTGTTCGAGAATTGGGAATGGACCAACGAATCTTGGTGCTAACTTGCCTTTCCTGCCAAATCGAATCATGCTCTTTAATGGAGAAATCTTGACAAATACCAAGTCACCAACGGAGAATTTCAATTCTCTTCGTCTCCTATCAGCATAACTCTTCTGTCTATCTTGAGCGGCCTCCATTCGTTGTCGAGTAACCTTGATCTTGTCGGAAGTTTCTCTTATTACTTCTGGTCCAAAACATATTTCTCACCGGTCTCTAAACAACATGACGGTGAGTTGCATGGTCTTCCGTACGAAGCTTCAAATGGAGCCATACCAATACTGGATTGATAACTGTTATCATATGCAAGCTCAACTAGATGCAAATGGCTATCCCATGTCCCACCAAAATCTATTATACAAGCCCTCAAGAGATCCTCTAATACACGATTCACACAAATACTATCATGATCCAATCTAGTCCTTGGTATACCATCAATGAAATCCATTGAGACTTTTTCCCATTTCCATTCGAGAATTTCCAATGGTTGTAAAAACCACTAGGCTCCTTTTACTTAGTTTTATCTAACTGGCAATTCATGTACTTCATCTCTCAATCCATTAACATTGGGTACACCCAGTCTCTCATTCTTTCAAAGCCATCCTTCTCTATCAACTCCATACTTTCTCATCTCCTTGCTATCGATATCCATTTCTACCTTGGGGATGATTTCCAATAGGTTAGAATCGTTCCTCTGACTGGAATCAATCCGCTCAATCAAAGTCGGTCAAACTGTAATAACCCAGAAATCTGGGCCAATTTAAAATTTTTATTTTGGCAATTTTAGCGAATTTTGGATATTTAAAATGAATTATTTTAAATAATAACGACGAAAAATTTATTTTGAATAGAATTCGAACGAATATATTTATATAGATCGTCGTTAGAATATAAATATTTATTTTAAATTATAAAAGGAATTGAAAATGGCGCGGTAGTTCGATAATTCGATTTCAAACTTCAATTGAGCATACCGGGTGCAAACCAAACTGGATTTTAGTGAAACCAAAAATAATGGAATCTAATTGTGACTATCTTTCCAACGAATCCAAAAATCAAGATTTCATAGCGGGGGTCAAAACTTATGCCCAGTTGAAAATTCTGAATAGTCGCTATGGAATTCAGGCCCTTATAAATGGGAATTTTGCAAATGACCTCGGATTTCGACGAAACCACTTTTGTTGGATCCGTGATGTCAATTTATTGCTAGGTTTCAAATTTCATAATTTTCCGAATCAATATGTGAGAGTGGCAAATGAAAACGTGTTTTGACCATTTCAGTTGAATTTAATCGACGGGAAAATGGCCATTTTTCAAACGGTCTCAAAATTCGATGAAATTGGTTTTGTTAGGATCGTATCGTCAATACGAAGCTAGAAAATATTTTTCGGGAATTTTTAGAGTCCGTATGTGGCCCCGATAAATTGAAATGTACGTTTAAAATAGAATATATAGATTTATATTTTAAATTAAGCAAAAGCTGATTGTAACAGCCGATTTGGGTTACGAAACATATCCCATTGTGTTCGGAATGGGGGTAATTAGCTAGGGGCGACAGTCGGTGGGTTCGATTTCGAGTTCGAAATAAAAAGTTGTTTTTTTTAATTTAAAAATAATAAAAAATATATATATATATTAACTAACACCCTTACCCTCATTTCTCTCCCTCACTTCCAACTCAGAAAATCGATCAAATAAAAAAAAGAAGAAGAACGCTACACGAAATCGAAGGCCGCCTCCAATCGCATCCCGCCGCCGGCCTGCCAGCTCCGACCTCCCCCCGCGTCCTCCCTCTCCCAATCGCGAGCTCCTCTGCCCAGTCGAACTCCTCTCTCCACACGAGCGCCACCCTCCCTGATTCGCGAAAACCTCCCCTCCTCGTAACCCTAAACCGCCGCCATGACCCTGCTTCGCCAGCGCACCGTCAGGTTCCCCCTTTTTTGTCGGCTAGAGCGTGAGCTCCTCCCTCCACCGGCCTCGCTCAATCGTCGCAGCTGTCGCCGTGAACTCCAGCGTGCTTTGGGTGATAGGGAAAATGCTTGGAAGGCTGCTATGGTGGTTAGGGGCATGCTGGTTGAGATCCACATCCAGAACTCAGAAGAATAAAGGGAAAACAATCGTCTTTGAATGATTTTCAAATCCGGTCAAGGTGATTTTTAGTTTGTAAAAGTTTAACAATAAAGTTAGGATTTTTATGTTGTTAAAAATATAATTTTTAACCCATGAAGAATATAAAATATGATTTTTATATATTGAATAGCAAAGTAAAAATATGATTTTTATATATTGAATAGCAAAGTAAAAATTCGATTTTTATATATTGAATAGCAAAGCAAAAATATGATTTTTATATATTGAATAGTAAAGTAAAAATTCGATTTTTATATATTGAATAGCAAAATAAAAATATGATTTTTATATATTGAATAGCAAAGTAAAAATATGATTTTTATATATTGAATAGCAAAGTAAAAATTCAATTTTTATATATTGAATAGCAAAGTAAAAATTTGATTTTTATATATTGAATAGCGAAGTAAAAATTCGATTTTTATATATTGAATAGCAAAGTAAAAATTCGATTTTTATATATTGAAAAGCGAAGTAAAAATTCGATTTTTATATATTGAAAAGCAAAGTAAAGATTCGATTTTTATATATTGAATAGCGAAGTAAAATTTTGATTTTTATATATTGAATAGCGAAGTAAAAATTCGATTTTTATATATGTAGTGAATACGGACGACGAAAATGATGAAAGAAGAAACGGCGGAAATTTTCCACATATGAAGAGTCGAGGAGTTTGGATTAGCTATTGGTGAGAACTTCTCACCTTTTGATTTAATTTTCTAGTTGAAATATACACTAGGATGTAGACGGTGTTTAGTAGCACCCGACACCCGTCGTCCACAGACCATGGACAGCTTGTATGCTTGCTTGTTTGAATTTGATGTGTAGTTGATTGTGTGATGTGATGTGAAACGAAATAAAATATTTTATAGTGGAAAATATTTTATAGTTAAAAATAGAATTTTTAACGTGTATATGAAATGAAATAAATTAATATAAACAAATCGAACGATTTGTTTATATACACACCTTTGACTGATATTGATTGGGATGATAAATTTTACACATCGCCCAACTGCACAAATAAAATCTGTGTTTGATTGTTTGAAACCCCACACGGGTATTGGGATGATATTTGACGTACACTAATCCCGATTGTTTAGTTGTATGTCGATCGATTGATTGATAGAATGTTATAAGCGTTAAATATTGATATTCGATGCTTATACAGTGTAGAGTGCACTTTGGATGATGGTTGATTATTCATCGTTGTTATTGTATACATGTGTTGTAGAAAATCCATATAATTAACATTATATGGTAATTGATTGGGCTTCATTCAATATTTGAAATAGAAATATTTGAATAGAAATATTTGAAAAAGAAATATTTGAATAGAAATATTTGAAATAGAAATATTTGGAATCGAATATTTGAAAATAGAAATATATGAAGCCGTGCTGATTAGATTGACGCCATTTTGACGTGAACGATATTTATATCGATTTTATTCATTTTATAATGAATATCGATTTTATTCATTTTATAATGAATATCGAAAGTGATTTCAAAATCTGATATTTTGAAAAGAATTGAAATTCAAACCGAATTCGAATTGAATTGAATAGAAAACGAATTTGAATTGAGTAGAAAACGAATTCGAATTTAATTGAATAGAAAACGAATTCGAATTTAATTGAATAGAAAATGAATTCGAATTTAATTGAATAGAAAACGAATTCGAAATTAATTGAATAGAAAACGAATTCGAATTGAATTGAATAGAAAACGAATTCGAATTGAATTGAATAGAAAACGAATTCGAATTGAATTGAATAGAAAACGAATTCGAATTGAATTGAATTGAAAACGAATTTGAATTGAATCGAATAGAAAATAAATCTGAATTCAGTTGAATTCAATTGAAAACGAATTGAAATAGAATTGAAATCGATTTGAATTGAAATCAAATAGAAGTGAATGTAAAAAGAATTTATCACGGAAAATTCAATTTTGATTTGAATTTGAAATAAAGGTTGAAATTGTTTTTGAAACAAATTTGAAATGATTTATAAAATTCATTTTAAAAAGGAAATCGACAAAATATATATATATATATAATGGCCTGAATAGAACGCGCCGCGCCGCGGCAGTTCGTGAATTTCGACCATTGACTTCGAACGGACATTGCGGGAGATCCAACCGTCGGATTCTCCTAAAACCAGAACCGTTGGGTTCGTATCGAAAAGAGATTTCTAACGAATATTAGAAATTTGAAATCTAACGGTTGGATTTGGAATTATGTCCAAATAAAATTTTGAAAAGGTCGTTGTAAGTGCAGTTCGATGGCCGTTGATGGAAATCGACTGTACGGGCCTTGATAAAATTATTAAAAATAGTAATAATTTGTGTAAAATCATCAGAAATGATTTGGGAAAAATTGGGATGAAAAACTTCATATTTGAAAAGATAAAAATAGATTTTTATCGAAATGAACTAGTTTTGAACTAGAATTAAAAATCTATTTATTTTTAAATAAATAAATTTGATTTGAAAGGGTTTTAAAAGTAACCAGGATTTCCAATAATTGAATTGGAATGGATTTGAATCGAAATTGTCTTTGGATTATTTTGATGTTGGATTTCGTGATTATACAGATATTGTTATGGAAATTTGAAAGATATATTTATATCGTTATTTCCAATATGATATTTGTTGGTCGTAGAATTTGATATTGAATATAAACCGATATATTTTCTATTCAGAGCCTTGTATTTAATATCAAATGTGATTTGGGTTTGTCGTGAATGGCCTCTTCATTAACACTGTTCTTAAGCTCAATTGAGAAAAAGATTAAATCTTTTATTTAGATTTAATGAAGTATACCAATTAAATAATATTTAATTGGAATTGAATTGGTATTGATTTTTGGGTTTATCGTGAACAGTGTTTTAAATAACACTTGTTCTTTAACCCGATAATTAATAGAATGTGATTTTGGGTTGTCGTGAACGGTATCTTTAATAATACTGTTCTTAGACCCAAAGGAGTTAAGAAAATCAGAAACTAACTGGAGATTAGTTAAGTTGAATGGTTTCTGGGGTATTGATCTGATATTGGTTTCGGCCTTCGGGGTTAATACTTAGGGAATTGCTCACTTGCTAATTTATGGTTAGGGTCTGATTGAAATGTAATGTGATTTTGGGTTTATAGTGAACCGTGTTTTAAATGACACTGATTCTTTAACCCAGTTTAAGATTAAAACTAAGTGGAGTTTTAATGAATCTTTAATTAGATTGAAAAGATCGAGAATGGAGTATCACCAGTTTTGCTCTAGGCGATAGTTAAATCTTTAGTTAGATTTGAACGTGAAATGGTAATTGAATTTACCGATAACACCGTGGTGTTAGATATGAAGTATTACCAGTTTTGCTTCATGGGATGAATAGGTTGGGATTGGGAAATAAAATAAATAAGTACTTCGGTGTGGTTCGCTAATCCCGACTAGTTTGGAAAACCATAATTTGGTTTGAAATGATATCCAAAGGAAGATTAAAGAATAAATTTTAAAGAATTTATCTTTGATAAAATTAATGGGAACCTTTCCCTAAGAACGTGAGATTTAGAAACTAACTGTAGGTTAGCTAAGAAGAATGGTTTCCTGGGTATTGATCTGATGTTGGTTTCGGCCTTCGGGGTTAATATTTGGGGAATTGTTCCCTTGCTAATTTACGGTTAGTGACTGATGAATTGGAATGAGGCGTATGTTGTGATTGTGTAACATTTGTTTACTATATACGCGGGTTGTTCGGAAAGGCCGGGTTTATACCCATTCTGAATAACCGATTCGACGATAAGTCGAAGATGATGACGGTGGTCGAAGACCGGAAGTCTTCACATCGTTTGGGTGATTACTGATGATCTTGATTGGGATGTACACCCAAGATGAGGGAATCAGTTGGTGGTCGTCCAGACGTACTTGGAGATCGACGGATATGCGAGGAAAGTGCCTCCGGTTTCGTTCAGACCTATAACGGACTTGTACATGGATGGTGTGTCTGACATTGTATTCCTTTATATTATATTAGTTGATCTCTGCTAAATATATATCTGTTTGGTGGCGGGGAATTTATTCTCTTGCTTAACGCCCTTCTCTGAGACATATGAGCTCAGAGGTTATATATTGGCAGAAATCAGTGGTACGATATGGATTGATAGTGTGGCATGCTGAGATGCAGTGATCCAGACTTTTGTTGAAAAGCAAAGTTTGGTGGATGATGATCAAAGCGTAGCTTTAATATAGCATGGCTTTGTGTTTAGCGTTGATTCGCGAGCCTCACACCCCGGTATGGTGGTAAACTGATGGTTTGATCAGTATGCTTTTTAGTGGATGGGCACCTTAGTGGTGTCGTGGATTCGGTCGACCGAGATGAGCTTAGTGCTCAGGGATATATAGAGTAAGCGGTGTTTTCTCTCGCTGGGACGTAAGCCGCGGTGATACTCTGGTCCTAAAAGTGTGGATGTGCAGACGGTGTTTTCTCTTGTTGGGACGTAAGCCGTGGGGAATTGCATTACGTGATCGATCTTTCGAATCAGGAGCCACCATGATGGAAATCCAATTTCCAATACGTGTATTCCGGTTTTATTTGTAGAGCCTAGTATGGCGACATAGTGGGATGGGGCGCTTATGCCATCTATGATTGATACTTATGATTTGAAGATGTTTTACACAATATGCACTTATAATAGTATCAAATGATTTGTTTTAAACGTATCAAGCATTCTTGGCTATTATAAGGTAAAAACCCTATCCTCCGGCTTGCGTTGCATTGTGTGATGGGACCTGGGTCTTATAATAGCTTCATTTTTCTTTATTTAGCATTGCGCTGTTGTTTTACGCACTGGTGTTCTTGGGAGGAAACCCGTTCCGTGTTATACGGCGTGGTCCCTTGATTTACCTTACTTTGAAAATAAAGATAAATAACTGTTTTAGTTCTCACACCAGTTCCATGACTGACCTGGAGTTTATTGTTTTAACCTAAACTCTGGGTGCCCTTATTTTGACACGGGCAGCTAGTAGTTTTGGTTTTGCAGATTTATATTCACAGGATCCTGGTTTACAGCTGGAATGATATCCGGAAAGCTTTGTATCAATATATCTCTTCTAGTTGTGTATTGTATTATTTTCCGCTGCTTTGTAATTTATTGTAATCTCTGATAATTTATGATGTATATTATTTATTCATACTCTGTATATTCTTGTATTCTGGTGCATTGTTGTAATAAACAATGAAATGTTCTTCCGTCTGCGTTCTGTTGTGGTTTGTTCTCGAACTATCCGCGCTTTCCTCACCGGGGAAGTTACGGGTTTTCACACTAACCATCAAACTTGCTAACATTTCTGGATCCAATCCATACTTACGTCTGAGATCATATCCCACGATATACTCCAGTTGCTTCCATTCAAGAAACATATCATCTAAACTGTCATGTCTCCTACTCGATGCATCACCTACCGCACCTAGTCCGGTAGCACAGATGTCTCATCTCTTCGTTCTCTATTACCAGAATCCGACAGGTGATAGTCTACTCAAGGAAATAAAAATAGGAACAAACATAACAACCATAGCATCCATCAAACATGTCATATCTATCACGTGCCAAAGCCATACATACGTCAATACCTACTTGACTGGTCCAACCAATCCCAAGGCTAATGGAAGCTCCGCCTCCATACATACGTCGATGCCTACTTGACTGGTCCAACCAATCCCAAGGCTAATGGAATCCCCTCCTCCATACGGACTACTGTATGTCCAACGTACGTTTATCCTCCAAGGACAACTAGATCACGTCCAATGGATCCAAGGTAACGGGCGTCCCCAGATACCCCTGCTTCGAGCCCGCCTAGAACATTCTAGGTATCGACAATTTCTTGGTACTTTCATCAGAAGAGCTACCCACATACTCGGACCCGGTCTCGAGTATCCATTACTGACAAATCTCAAGTCCAACATGAGTCGTCTCTCTATTCGTTGCATCTCCAAGATCAACGTACAACCATTTTTCTTTTACGAGTTCAAGTCCAACTTGAATCATCCTAGCCCTCGTTGCATCTCCACGATCAACGAGCACATCTTATCCCTTTGAAGTTCTACCATTATTGAACCAAAGAGAACATCAACATAGGGTCCTAAACAATCCATTACCTTGCAGCTTCTCACGTCCCACTCGAGTCATCTCCTAGCCCTATCGAATCCAACTCGGGGCAGTCCATACCATTGAACAATCTTATCGTACCACGGCTGCACATCACTCCTCGAGTAAGCCAAGATATCATTCAATGGAAATCACAACAACTATTTATATCTCACGCAAACCATCCTAGTCGAACTCGACATTCCCTAAGCACAAGCCCTGAAGGCCTTAACCAATATCAGACAAGCACTCAAGGAACATCTTGTAGTGTCCCGAATTTCCGGTACCCTTTGAGCTGACCAAATAACATAAGTCCAACCTAAATTGCACCGGAAACCAGAAAACTAATAGATAGAAAACAGAGGGTGAGAATAGATAAGATAGAAACTCAGAATAGAAGAAGGAGAACAACATACAACATTAGAGTAACACGAATCTCACAGCGGAACGAACATATAATAGATAACATATCTTTGAAATAAAACAGTATCTGTATACAATACCATTATTAGAGTATAACACTTACAACACAGCGGAAATAACACTAGCTATATAATCCTGAAGACTCCTGCTCCAGCTCTTCAAGTATCTGTAAAATCCCGACTATTTGACTGCCCGTACAAAATTGGGCACCCAAGAGTTTAGGGAAAACAAAACAAAATAAACTCTGGGTCAGTCATGTGACTGGTGTGTGCAAACAACGATATTATTTCCAGATGGAAATTCTATCGATCGATCATCAATCAACATTTATTCATTTCCCCATTTCTCGTTTCCATATATTCATCAAATCCTTATTTTCTAGATTTAAAAAATATACGTTATTAGCTTTGGAAAACGTTTCCATTTCTGATTCACGCATCACTATCTTTTCACATATATCAGTCTCTAACTGTAAACTACTAAGAGAACAACCCCCTACGTATTAACCCCGAAGGCCGAAACCAACATCAGATCGATACCAAGAAAGCCATTCAACTCAACTAATTTCTAATCAGTTTCTAATTCCAGTTATTCCATTCAAATTCCTAATTCAAACCCCAAATTCCTTTGTAATATTTTATTAGCAAAATATTTACTTAAATCCTTTATTCACATTAAATGTAAATAATATTTCTTCTTTGCAATCAAAACAGTTTGATTTCATATTTAAAACAATATCCCAAATCCAATTTATATTTATACTTCTAATTATAGATTTTTTTTTATACAAATCTTCTTCTTTTTCTAACACTTAAATCTCAATTATAATTCCCTTTATATATTTCTATTTATTCTATATAAAACCCTTTTATATAATTCTACTTATATTTTCCAATATTTTTTTTCCAAATATTACCTTTTCTTATATCCTATTTATTTCAAATATAAATATTTCATTTTCAATATTCACTTTGAAATTTTCCTTTCTACATTACAGTATTTCATTCGGTATTTAAAATACCAATTAACCAGACCAATGTCATCATAATCAATCACAGATTATATATCACACAATATATCATAATATATGAAAACAAACAGTATTATAAATATTGAGGAATCCAGTTGTTTCCCTCCGACCTGTTTCCCTGCATTCACAAATGTTAAACAATATAATATAACATCGATTTCATTTCAATATGAAATATTCTGATAAACAGAATCAATATTTGATTAACGATTTATATATATATCGTTATCTATAATTTCAACCAATAATCAACAATTTAACCAAACAATCATCACACAGCAGTCAATTATCATTTATCAATATTAGATTATATTTATAAAAATATAAACTGGCAGAATTAGTGAGATTTACTCACATTGGACGATCATCGTTAAATAACGATAAACTGTCTTTGGTTTGATTCAGATCCGACAATTTATTTCGCTATAAATTGTAACGAGCTCGAATTCACTCCCACTCAGTTTCATTTTGTAGTCGTCGTCTATACGATCCCAACGGATCCTGTTTTCGTCCAATTTGGATAACGTATGAGATAGTTACGATAATTATAATTTAACACACATTATATATATACAATTATAGTTATTGAAAATCTTATCGGGCCTCACCCTTTTCACTTGGCCCAAATCCACTTCTTGTTATAACCCGTCTTCTCCATTAGCTTTGAAAACTCGACTTCAGTAACACCAACGCCATTTCCCTCTTGTCCGATGATTCCTCAAATCCTCCAAACATCATGGATTCCGAAACTAAGACCACCATCACAATTCTCATCTCACTCTCTTCAACTTCCACATCTTTTAGTTCATCTCACACTCTAGTATGGAATTCCGTTCTGGGCTCCAAAACCCCGCTATAGGAAGAATCGCATGTCACAAATCTCAACCGAACTTCGCTAAGAATTCACAACCGAAGCTGCTTCTCGCCACAAGTTCAAATCCACCATTGAATTCGCTTAAACCTCAACCAATTCGAAGAAATCGGAAGCCCTAGCTTCACTGTGATATATTCGAATAACGAAAATTGCAATCTCACCCAGCGATTCATATATAGAAATGAAGAGGAAGGTTGAAGAAGTTCGATTATCTTTGTTTGGTGATTTATAGGAATTTATCTCATTTTTGTTTTGATTTTAGAAACCCACGAAGTTTTTTTTTCCTGGAAGAACAAAATACAAAAATGACGGCGCATTTTATTTTGACCGTGGAAATGAAAGTTATAGGTTTAGAGATGTTGTGGGGGTATTTACAGAGTAAGAATATTATTTTTATATTGATTTCCATTGAACCGTTACTTGTATTTGTATTCTAAAAATCAGTATGATCACATATGATATCCAAAAATCATAAAAATGGGCATACAGCTACAGTTCGACATTACAGACCCAACGAAACTGGTTTCATCGAGTTCCGACTCTGTTTGCTCACACAGCGTATTTTTAACCATCAAAATACTGACTGTTTTTCACATTAAAAATCTGTACGGCCACACATTGACCCCAAAAATCAAGAAACTTGGAATTTAGCAATAATTTGATATTACTGATCCAACAAAATTAGTTTCGTCGAAAACGGAGTTCATTTGCAAAACTGACTATTTTTAAAGCTCTAAATAACCCATTGAAATATATAAATATATTTATAAATAATTAAATTAAATATTTATAAATAATATTATCGTTTATATCCACAATAGAATATCATACAACTCCAATTAGATTTATAACTTGATATTCAAATCCCGGTTGAATCGATATTCAATTTATATTGAAAAATCCATCTATAATATAAATAAATCGCTATAAATTATAAAGGAATTCCATAGCGACTCTTCTAATTTTTAATTTGGACATAAATAAAAATCTACACGATGAAATTCTGTTTTTTCTCTTCCATTAGAAAAAATATACTTCACCAACTCCGAACGTTTCTTGTTTCACAGAAATCCGGTTTAAAACAGATTCTGTATATTCAATTGAAGTTTGAATCGCCAAATTATGAACTATAGCGCCATTTTGAGCTCGATTTTAATTATAATATAATTATACGTTCAACTATCATTTATTTAATATATTCATTAATATAATTCAACTCTAAACTGAATTATATATTATATATGATCCAATTAACACAATATTGTGAATTCCCCTATTTCCGACTATTCTGCAATTTAAATATATTATTTAATTATTATATTAATTAAATATTCAATATTATTTAATTTTGATTACTTTAAATTATCAAACCATTATTTAAATAATTAAATAAATTATTTAAAATACCGTAAAAATACGGGTCGTTACATTCTTCCCCCCTTAAAATAATTTCGTCCTCGAAATTGCTAAGGTGGAAAAAAAACCCTATTAACTGGGTCAAAATTATTTGTTTAATTCTTAACTTCAGTTTCAATTGAACCAATTTAATTTCAATTAAATTATTCCTACTAACGAAAATTTCCATAAACTCTGAAAATTTTCTAACACCTTAACTTTTCGAAAAATTTCAACAGCACCTCCTTTGTACTGGTCAATAGCTCAAACTCCAACTCGCCTCTCTAGGCCTTCTTCAATCCAAAAGAAAATCAAATAGCCAAGTGGCTTGCCAATTCGGCTCATCAAAATCTCAAACCCATATATAATATAAACTGGTACCTTTTTGTCGGGCATATCATTATATCATTCCCACCTGTTACCAATTCTGCATATACCAATGTCATCCCAATCATTCGGTTATACCCAAGCCAAATTTTGTTCTTAAATCAGATTCCAATATTTATTTCAACTTTTAACTTACCAACCCGATTCCATTTCGGATTGTCTCCAATCCGTTCTAATTCAATCTTTTCTATCTTAATTCATTTTCCACTTAACTGGTTTCAATTCAATTTCTATTTGCTTTTACAATTTCTAGTTTAATTTGTTTTAATTCAAAACAATCTTCCAGGGAGTTTTAAACAACTTTACTTTTCTCAAAAATCAACTTTCCTTTTCAGGATTCAAACAACTTGCTTTTCACAAAACAATTCAAAAACAAAATATTTGGTAGTAATCCGTCACTTGGCAACTCAAAAATGAACACTAATGATGTCGTGATTCATCATCAGGATTATTTTCCAGCTATCGAAGTGAGTTCAATACTATATCACTTTTAAAACCATTTCTAAATACTTCCATTTTGAAATCTATTTCAAAATACTATTCCCAATGCTTGGAAAAAAAATTAAAATCTCCCAGTATTTTAAAATTGTCTTATACTTAATTCAATTCCATTTACAAACACTTTTCATGTTTTCGGAATTTTAATTCTAAATTCTGATTTTAATTCAGATTTAATTCATTTCGATTTCATATATTTCACTTATATGAATTCTGATCGATTATTTACATAACCATTTCATTTTTTATAATCTTACTCGGTTATAATAACAACCAATATATCTAATATATTATAATCATTTCAATATCAATCTTTTATATCAAAATATAATTTGGGCAAAATTATTTCATTTACCCTCTTTTCAAAACATACCATGTCGTTTCATCGTATTCGAGTGTTCAGAAACTCCTACCGATATAGTGGATCAAACTGATCGACTAGAATCCATAAACAACTCAACCAATAAATATCCACAATATAAAACAAGTTTTATAAAATCTACAAATACGTTCACTTATATATATACACTCAAACTCAATCTAGGGTATTGCTAACCCCATCTCTACTGAGTCACACCACAGAGCCAAGTTAAGTACTTAACCTTATGCTCTGATACCAGCTATAGTGTCGGTACCCTTTGAGCTGACCAAATAACATAAGTCCAACCCAAATTGCACTGGAAAACAGAAAACTAACATCTAGAAAATAGAGGGTGAGAAAAGATAAGATAGAAACTTAGAATAGAAGAAGGAGAAGAACATACAACATCAGAGTAACACGAATCTCACAGCGGAATGAACATATAATAGATAACATATCTTTGAAATAAAACAGTATCTGTATACAATACCATTATTAGAGTATAACACTTACAACACAGCGGAAATAACACTAGCTATATAATCCTGAAGACTCCGGCTCCAGCTCTTCAAGTATCTGTAAAATCCTGACTACTGACTGCCCGTACAAAATTGGGCACCTAAGAGTTTATGGAAAACAAAACAAAATAAACTCTAGGTAAGTCATGTGACTGGTGTGAGTAAACTCAAATCATTTGTTTAACTTTTCAAAAATCCTTTTGAAACAAAGGATAATCGTAAGACCGATCCACACATAAACACGGATGGTTTTACCTTATGATAACCCAAATATTTCTTTTAAAATCCATACTCTTCTGATATTATAATAATGTCTAGATCAAGTAAATAGAAATCTAGCAGAAACGCTTGCATCTTACGTTCTACATATATAAGATACAATTAAAACCGCGGGCTCTTATTGGGGAATGGATTCCAACTATGACAAGGTATGGATCCATCTTCCGATCAGTGTACTCTAGAAGCGATACACTGAAGTTCAACCAGAACATCTTGTAACTCGGCCACACATGACCGGCCATTCATTTCGCTTGAATGTTCCGAATATATTATCACCTTATGGTTGGTATACCAACATAATCGTTCCCGGGAGATACAGAATTGAAAGAAGTAACAAATGAATATTCTCTAGATGGTGACAATATACCCTAATTGGGTGCGGCCCACTTAGCCATGTTGCTTGCCCGATTTCTGTCATTTCCCAGTTGATGAGGCTTGAGGTCATAACGTATCTTTTGACAGATCACTCTTTTAATTACTTTGAATGCCACATCGTCATACCCGTCAAATCACAAATTGATTCCCCCAAAAATACCACGGGTATTAGCCAAGAGAAACGAATTCCTCTGCCACCAACGTAAATACGTTTGAAACGATCAACTTATGCGATCAACTAGACATACTCTATCAGACATTCGTCCATTCAAGTTATCCTGGGACTGGACAAACCAAAGGTACTATTCTGTAAACAGGACAACCCTTGCATAACTCCGTCTTCAATTATCTTCATCATATTTGATTCGCAATGCTAATGCCATACGGAGTGGTTTTCAGATAATATATCTGATCCCGGTCTCTCCATATTGACAACGGAAAAATGGTCAAAAACTTCGATAGTCGGTGATTTAACTATCAAAGAAAAACATGTGTGCAAACAACGATATTATTTCCAGATGGAAATTCTATCGATCAATCATCAATCAACATTTATTCATTTCCCCATTTCTCGTTTCTATATATTCATCAAATCCTTATTTTCTATTTTTAGAAAATATACGTTATTAGCTTTGGAAAACGTTTCCATTTCTGATTCACGCATCACTATCTTTTCACATATATCAGTCTCTAACTGTAAACTACTAAGAGAACAACCCCCTACGTATTAACCCCGAAGGCCGAAACCAACATCAGATCGATACCCAGAAAGCCATTCAACTCAACTAATTTCTAGTCAGTTTCTAATTCCAGTAATTCCATTCAAATTCCTAATTCAAACCCCAAATTCCTTTGCAATATTTTATTAGCAAAATATTTACTTAAATCCTTTATTCACATTAAATGTAAATAATATTTCTTCTTTGCAATCAAAACAGTTTGATTTCGTATGTAAAACAATATCCCAAATCGAATTTCTATTTATACTTCTAATTATAGAATATTTTTATATAAATCTTCTTTTTATTTCTAACACTTAACTCTCAATTATAATTCCCTTTATATATTTCTATTTATTCTATATAAAACCCTTTTATATAATTTTATTTATATTTTCCAATATTTGTTTTCCAAATATTACCTTTTCTAATATCCTATTTATTTCATATGTAAATATTTCATTTTCAGTATTCACTTTGAAATTTTCCTTTCTACATTACAGTATTTTATACGGTATTTAAAATACCAATTAACCAGACCAATGTCATCGTAATCAATCATAGATTATATATCACATCATATATCATAATATATGAAAACAAACAGTATTATAAATAATGAGGAATCCAGTTGGATCCCTCCAACCTGTTTCCCTGCATTCACAAATGTTAAACAATATAATATAACATCGATTTCATTTCAATATGAAATATTCTGATAAACAGAGTCAATATTTGATTAATGATTTATATATATATATATATATATATCATTATCTATAATTTCAACCAATAATCAACAATTTAACCAAACAATCATCACACAGCAGTCAATTATCATTTATCAATATTAGATTATATTTATAAAAATATAAACTGGCAGAATTAGTGAGATTTACTCACATTGGACGATCATCGTTAAATAACGATAAACTGTCTTCGGTTTGATTCAGATCCGACAATTTATTTCGCTATAAATTGTAACGAGCTCGAATTCACTCCCACTCAGTTTCATTTTGTAGTCGTCGTCTATACGATCCCAACGGATCCTGTTTTCGTCCAATTTGGATAACGTATGAGATAGTTACGATAATTATAATTTAACACACATTATATATATACAATTATAGTTATTGAAAATCTTATCGGGCCTCACCCTTTTCACTTGGCCCAAACCCACTTCCTGTTATAACCCGTCTTCTCCATTAGCTTTGAAAACCCGACTCCAGTAACACCAACGCCATTTCCCTCTTGTCCGATGCTTCTTCAAATCCTCCAAACTGCATGGATTCCGAAACTAAGACCACCATCACAATTCTCATCTCACTCTCTTCAACTTCCACATCTTTTAGTTCACCTCGCACTCTAGTATGGAATTCCGTTTTGAGCTCAAAAAACCCACTACAGGAAGAATCGCGCATCACAAATCTCAACCGAACTTCGCTAAGAATTCACAATCGAAGCTGCTTCTCACCAGAAGTTCAAATCCACCATTGAATTCGCTTAAACCTCAACCAATTCGAAGAAATCGGAAGCTTCACTATGATGTATTCGAATACCGAAAATTGCAATCGCACCCAGCGATTCATATATAGAAATGAAGAGGAAGGTTGAAGAAGTTCGATTATCTTGGTTTGGTGATTTATAGGAATTTATCTCGTTTTTGTTTTGATTTTAGAAACCCACGAAGTTTTTTTTCCTAGAAGAACAAAAGAGAAAAATGACGGCGCATTTTCTTTTGACCGTGGAAATGAAAGTTCTAGGTTTAGAGATGTGTGGGTATTTATAGAGTAAGAATATTATTTTTATATTGATTTCTATTGAACCGTTACTTGTATTTGTATTCTAAAAATCTGTATGATCACATATGATATCCAAAAATCATGAAAATGGGCATACAGCTACAGTTCGACATTACGGACCCAATGAAACTGGTTTCGTCGAATTCCAACTCCATTTGCTCACACAATGTATTTTTAACCGTCAAAATACTGTCTGTTTATCACGTTAAAAATCCGTATGGCCACACACTGACCCCCAAAAATCACGAAACTTGGAATCTAACAATAATTTGATATTACAGATCCAATTAAATTAGTTTCATTGAAAACGGAGTTCGTTTGCAAAACTAACTATTTTTAAAGCTCTAAATAACCCATTGAAATATATAAATATATTTAAAAATATTTAAAAATAATTAAATTAAATATTTATAAATAATATTATCGTTTATATCCATAATTGAATATCATATAGCTCCAAATGGATTTAAAAATTGATATTCAAATCCCGGTTGAATCGATATTCAATTTATATTGAAAAATCCATTTATAATATAAATAAATCACTCTAAATTATAAAGGAATTCCATAGCGACTTTTCTAATTTTTGATTTGGACATAAATCAAAATCTACATGACGAAATCCTGATTTTTCTCTTCCATTAAAAAAATATACTTCACTAGCTCCGAAAGTTTCTTGTTTCACAGAAATCCGGTTTGAAACAGATTATGTATATTCAATTGAAGTTTGAATCGCCAAATTACAAACTACAGCGCCATTTCGAGCTTGATTTTAATTATAATATAATTATATGTTCAATTGTCGTTTATATAATATATTCGTTAATATAATTCAACTCTAAACTGAATTATATATTATATATGATCCAATTCACACAATATTGTGAATTCCCCTATTTCCGACTATTCTGCAATTTAAATATATTATTTAATTATTTTATTAATTAAATATTCAATATTATTTAATTCTGGTCACTTTAAATTACCAAACCATTATTTAAATAATTAAATAAATTATTTAAAATACCGTAAAAATACGGGTCGTTACACATCTCCTCCGAATTCAGACAATCTACGTGAGATGATACTAGCAAAACGACTAAGCAATCACAAGTAAACATACATCCATAACTCGATAAGACCACATTACAACAAATCATGCAAAGACTAGTCGAACCACCTATCGGGTTCATCACAACTAAAGATCTATCGACTATCTCAGGTTCCAATCCCAACTTATCTACCAGGTCACTAGATATGAAGGAATGTGATGCCTCACTATCAACAAAACTAGAGCAGAAATATCATAAATATAAAGCATACCTCGAATAATGACGTCCTTCCCTTCTCCGCTGCAGTTGGGGCATTCGACGAAGAAGGAACATCATTGATAGCATATGCTTTCACAATCTGCTTCTCTTTAGGGGGTTGCGGGCAATTATCCTTGTGATGTTCCACTTGGCCGCAATTGAAGCACTTCCTTTCCCTAGGATTTTCCTGACAATCTTTAGCATAGTGGCCCTTCTTGCCACAACTAAAGCACTCTTTATCTTTCTTGTCCTTCTTTTTCTGACCACCCTTGGTCTGATCCTGTTTTCTCTTATTTTGAGACTCCTTCTTACCTCCACCACTTGCTTGCGGCTTTGGTTCCTCTACAGATGCAATAGCAACATCGGCCTTTGACTTAGGGTAAAGACTCTCCAATCTCAATGCTTTCCCCACTATAGACTCGAACGTCTCGTCGATGTGGTTTATCAGCCTTTCCCCTAAGTACTCATCTAAGCCGGTTATGAACTTCTTGTTCTTCTTCTCGGCAATGTCGATAAGAGGTAATCCATACTTCGATGAAGTATCAAACTCAACAATATATTCCAAGACTGCCCTACCATTCTGCTTAAGCTCCAAAATTTTCCTAAACAATTCATATTTGTGAGCAGCTGGAATGAACTTTTCTCTGAAATGAGTCATAAACTGATTCCAACTAACTTGATCTTCAGGAGTAGCTGCTTTAATAGCATTCCACCAATTCATAGCTCGTCCTTAAAGCTGACATGATGCTAACTTTCTCTTCATAGCATCATCGATTCCCAAGTCCTCGAAGACGCGCTCACAACTATCCAACCAATCTTGAACATCCGTAGCCGACTCCGTTCTGTGGAACGACTTCCCGCCAAGACTAGTATAATCCTTGTTAAGCTTGGTGAAATCGGCCCTAGGCGCCTGCACTACTGCACCACCACCGTTAGCAGCATTAGGAATTGCTCACCGAGCATCCCTAAGCATCTCTCGCATGAAAGTAGTGAACATCGACCTCATATCAGGGACATTCCTATTATTAGCCCCTGAGCCTGTACTCCTCGTATATCGGCTCATCGTCAAATCTTTAAAGAAAAAACGATTAACCATCTCCATAGTGGTGCCAGTGCAGTGCGACTTCATCCTTACATGTACTAATATAGTATATATATAGCTTTTGAAAACGAAAATATCACAAATATGCGCTCTCATATACGTATACTATCTCTCCCAGATGTCTTCCCCTAGGCTAACTACGCAACCTAGAGCTCTGATACAAAATGTGACGGCCCGCCCCGCACCAGCCGACATTTCCAAAGAAGCACGTTGTGCCAATGTCAAACCAGCACGGGACGGTCGTCAGAAGAAAAGAAAAGAGAAGAGAAGGAAGGAATTTGAAACTATGAACTAACAAGGAACATGTAGAATGTCTCACAGCACACGGGATAAAATATAATAATAACATAACTTTGACATAAAACAGGCGAGACAGTGTATGAGCTGAAAACTAAACCATCATAGTAGCGGAAATCCAAAATACAGCTTATCATCCAAACCAACATTATTAAAACTTTGAAATACTATCTCTAAAACAAAAGAAAGAGATAAACTACTAATGCCCAAAGCAGTGACCAGCAACAACACAAGGAGAATATATATATATATATATATATATGTGTGTGTGTGTGTGTGTGTGTGTGTGTGTGTATCATACGTGGGAGCCTCCTGCTCCTGCTCATCTCCGGTACAACTACTCGTGCATAATCACCTGACCTGTCTCTAGTCTGCCCGTTTAAGAACACCCAGAGTAATAAGAAGAGACATAAAACTCTGGATCAGACAAAAGTCTGGTATGAGCGGTAAGCAGCAAAAACAGAACAATAACAGGTATACATAACCATACCTGAACCTGGACCTGCAACCAAAGAGTTAGCATA
Organism: Allium sativum; assembly: GCA_030737875.1. NCBI lineage: Eukaryota > Viridiplantae > Streptophyta > Magnoliopsida > Asparagales > Amaryllidaceae > Allium > Allium sativum. Next base: position 919,529,690 of record CM060922.1, read on the forward strand.
ATAGGATGTACAATACTCTAAGGTGACACTAACATATGGTGTAAAGATACGGGGAAGGGATGTGCATGTCATTGTGATATCAAACAATCAAGCATAGCAACCATCCTCACATCTCTCACTTAGTACGTAAAGCATATGATATCCACTGCTTTGACCACCCAAATCCTTTGCTATGATCACTCTGCCCCATTGAGTCATGATGGCTCCACTGCACTAATCTATAGCCATTAATCCCTTGCTATGTCCACTCTGCTCCCATGAAGTCATGACGACTCCACTGCACTGGCTCATAGCCATGCTACGATCACTCTACCCCCATGGAGTAATAACTACCCCACTGCACTGACCTGTAGCCTTACATCCGTCTTGGTGGTGAATCAAAGTTATGGACGTCGATAACCCCTTAGCGCACGTTCCGCAGCAAAGCCCAACTCATGAAGTTAACTCATTGGTTCCCAACTGGATCCTGAGTTCTACTTCCTATTTGGACTACCTTTGCATCTCGGGTTTTGCTCTCCTTCAGTCCAGTTCGTCACATTCAGTTCATTAGTCTCCGTTCGTGATGTGCAATCGATTCTTGGTGCAAAACATGTTGTCAAGCTCTCCGGGTCGTGACCTTGCTTTCCACTCGTGACCGTCCATAGGGGTCGGGTCGTGATCCTCCATAGGGGTCGGGTCGTGATCCCTACACCCTTCAGGAACTGAAAATTTCTGTAGTTTTTCCTGTGAGCTAATTTCGCCAAATGATTGCATTTTCGACCATTCTAACTTTTCTATGAAATCACAAAACACTCCAAACAATCATAGCAACATATGGAATTGACCATAAGCACCAAAACAATAATTTAACATGTTTATATGGATCAAACATACCCAAAACCCATGTTTTCCCCTTAATCCCCTTAATCATGAATTAAATTATACGACTAGCAAAACATATCCAAATTAGCCCAAATTTTTATTAGAGCCCTAAAATAATATTTTAGAATTTTACAAATTTTTCCAGATTTTTATAAAGCATAATTTCGCTAATTATCACTAATCATCCCTAATTAGCCGTAGTTAGTGAAAAACAATGCAAATCACTCACCTTAGCCACAGATTAATCTTAGATCTGAAAATATCTCTGATTTAGGTCAAATCTCTATGCAACACAGCAGCTCCAACTCTGATTTGATGCTATTTTAACTTGATTTGATGTTGATTAGCTTAATCCTTGATTAGAAGGTGATTAGAGGTGTTTTTTAGAAGATAGAAGTCATTACTAGGGTTGAAGGAATGAAAGTGGCGGCTGAAAAAAAGACAAAGAAGGGTTTCTCAAGTCCCTTTCAGTCCTTAAATACCCCTAATCCCGAAATCCCCCAATGGGCCTAGCTGCTAATCACCCTATTTGACCTAGTTAAGCTGTTTTCACCTTCTAAACCTTAATTCAACCATATCTCCCAAACGGTAAGTCCGTTTGATTTATGTGACCACTCTACGGAAAGGTAAACCATCATCCGGATCTAATGGATGTGGTTTCAGGTCAAAACTCCTTACCAATCAAAAGTTATAGGCGAAAAAAGATTCTCCAGGGGAAAAACGGTCATTTAAAAATCGGCCAAAAGTCGTAAATATGGGAAATGACTCCAATAGTCGTTCCCAAAAGTTACACGAGCATACTACTTCGTATGAAAATGAAATAAATATTCTACGATCCTCCGATGCGCAGAATGCGGGTCGTTACAACACAAGCTAAACCCCTAAACTTGTGTCCCCCAATTAACTAGGATTTTTAACAGGTTAAGCCTTACAGATTAACAGGTTCGCCTAACCCCCCACAGATTAACAGTTAAATTCAGGTTAACAAGTTTATATGACTACAATGGATAAAACAGTTTAAGTATTACAGGTTAACAGGTTTATATAACCCCAAAAGATTAAACATGTTTACTTAACCTCAAACAGATTAAACAAGTTAACAGGTTCATATAACCCTAACAGATAAAATAGGTTAACAGTTCGTATATCCCCAACTGATTAAATAGGTTGCACATGTTATATATACAGTTCCATTAACATGTTCCACTTAATATTTGAATTAAGTCTACAGATTTACATGTTCATATGCCCCAAATTTCAGCCATATTCCATAATACAAGATATGCCCCAAATTTACAATCATATTCCACAGTATAATATATTCCCCAATTTGCGCGCTTTTATTTTCATTACCAAATGTTCCTTAATTTTCCCAATTTCATTCATATGTATGTCTCTTGCGAGATTTGCCTGGGCTCGAAGGTAGCCTAGGCTTATAAAATAAAAAGAGAATAAGAGAGGGAGAAGAACGGAAATAGGCATAATAACAACAGAAAAAGGCATATAATAACAACTGAACAACATGATAGTTATATGGAAAAATACATGTAATTATAACAGAACTATTTAGATATAAATCAGTTTCTTAACTAGCATAGGCTCAGATCCAGGTTTATTAACATGTCAGGATTACTGTTAAACTTTATATCTAAAAGTAACATGAACTCACAGAGATTGGATCGGTGTACAAGAAATGTCTCAAATATATGTATAAGCAGGTGTTGTAGAAGTTAGTCTTGATTCACACGGTGAGGCAACATCTCATTATCTCCATTGATATATGTGTAGGAAAACAATAGAAATGCTGGCCTTTATATAAACTGTCTCCGACGAACCCAACACACAAACAAGTCCAGGCATAGAAAAACGTATTCGACCAGATCAGGGTTGGGTCGACCCACCTGACTTTGGGTCGACCCAGACCAGGCGTGGGTCGACCCTTAATGGGTCAGATTCCCGCCCATTGCCGCCTTCGTTTCTCGCTTATGTATTTTGAATTCTGGTTCAATTTATTTATACATAAGTCTCTTATATGTATACAAACTTCTAACCTCTATGTCTTCCTTATACGATGTCTGTTTTACGCAAACTCGAAGTATATCTTAACCAGAATTCCGGGACGAACACAATTGTACGATCCTTTTACTTAATTCCCAATATTTAATTATGTATCCCTTTAGTTTATTAATGTTATTTAAAATTACGGAGTGTTACATTCTCCCTTACTTAAAGGATTTCGTCCCCGAAATCTCCAAGTTAAGAAGAATGTTTATTACATCCACCTACAATCATCTACTTATCCATCATCCACGTTCATCCATGGTCCTTAGCTAGGAATTTCTAATGTTTGTATGAACATATGCAAAGGTGTGTGTATATGTTCCTATGCTAATGCGAAAATAAGGCGGTCTACTGATTCAGTTGACCTCCTTAATGCAATATATGTATGTCCCATGAATCCAAAATGTATGCAATTATTCCTAGTATATCATGTAAACTCTACATGTGTGAAAAAATCATTCGTCTAAATGCAACATCTATGTGATGATACATCCATTTTCAACCATAAAAATAAAATGCACACACAGCCATATGCAGTATGAGAGTGTTTGAGCCGATCTAGGGCCTAGTGTGTGTATATGTATCCACGAGCAACCACTAGCAAACACTTGCATCCACTTGCATCCATCAAACATAACATGTTTCAAACACATGTTTACACCCACTGGTTTTCTACCTAAAGGTCAAAGACTCGATCGATAGGATATACTCGAATGATAGAAGCAAGTAAGAATAAAAGCTTGGAAAAAGAACTTAAGAACATACCTTTGAAAAGAAAAGGGTACGAAGCGCGAATCTTGTCTTCAGTCTCCCAAGTTGCCTCCTCGCGGCCTTCTCCCCATTGAACTTTCATCAACTTAACCTCTTTGTTGCATAGTTTCTTAATCTCCTATCCAAGTATACGGGTAGGAACTCGTTTAACTGTAGCCACCTTTTCTACGTCTCCTTCCTCAAGCATGCTCGGCTCAACTACCTCTGTTATATCTTGAAGGCACTTCCGCAAATGGGAAACGTGGAAAACATCATGAACGCCTGCCAATCTCACCCTATAGGCCATCTGACCTATCCTCTCCACTATGGGAAATGGCCCTACAAACCTTGGCGCCAATTTCCCTACAGATCCAAAGTGAAACACACTCCTCAGAGGTGATACTTTGATGAAAACCATGTCTCCTACCTTAAACTCAATGCCCGTCCTCCTCTTACCTGCATAGGACTTCTGCCTATCCTGAGCCATCTTCATACGTCGGCGGATAAGAGCAATCTTTTCTAAAGTCTCTCTAATCATCTCAGGTCCAAGTAGAAGCCTATCCGTGGACTCCCACCAACAAGTCAGTGATCTGCAAGGTTGTTCGTACAATGCCGCGAAGGGTGCCATGCCTATACTAGCCTGATAACTGTTATTGTAGACGAACTCCACCATTGGAAGATGCTCTTCCCAAGTCCTTCCGAAGTCTAGGATACATAGCCTCAAAAGATCCTCAAGAACGCTATTCACCCTCTCAATATGTCCATCAATCTGAGAGTGATATGCGGTGCTCAAACATAATTGTGTACATAGTGCCTCTTGTAGGCTCTTCGAAAACTCACTAGTGAAGATGGGATCACGATCACTCACTATGCTAAAAGGTACTCCATGTAGACGGACTATCTCACGAAGATTCTCTTGCTCTTAACAGGAATGAAATGAATGCTCTTAGTAAGTCTATCTACTATAACCCAGATACCGGTGTTGCCTCTTCTCGATCTAGGAAAATCATCCATGAAATCCAAATAGATGCTCTCCCACCTCCATTTTGGGACCTCCAAAGGATGAAGCAAACCGCCTGGCTTCTTCTGTTCAGCTTTTACTTGCTGGCAAACTGAGCATCGAGCTACAAACTCTGCTACATATTTCTTCCCGGCCCAAATGAAAACCCTCTTCATGTCTCGGTACATCTTATTGTCGCCCAGATGGATAGTTCTAGAATGATGGGCTTCCTCAAGGACTGTCCTAAACAAATCCCCAACTCGGGGAACACAAAGCCTCCTATCTCGTCGTAGCCACCCTCTGTTATCTGTTGATATCTACTGAGGTGACTATAAACCTCCCCTCTAAATAATCTATCCAAGTTGTCTTCCATTTGTGGGTCCTCTCGCTGCGAAGATCCTAGCAGATCCATAAGAGTAGGTCACAACTCTAAGGGTGCCAACAAACTAGGTGTAAGATCCGTAGATTGCCTAAAATTGAAGGTTGATATGTACTCCAAACTCTACCTCTTTATGAATAGAGGACTCAAAGTCATCCTCTACCTACTCAACGCGTCCGCCACTATATTACCCTTGCCAGGGGTATAAGCAATATCAAAATCATAGGACGCTAGGAACCCCATCCATCTTTGCTGTCTCAAATTGAGATCCTTCTACGAGAACATATACTTGAATGACTTATGGTTTGTGTATAACTCGAACCTCTCTCCAAGGAGATAATGCTGCCAAGTCTTAAGGCCGAACACTATAGTAGCTAACTTTAAATCATGGGTAGTTTAGTTCCTCTAGTGAACTCTCAACTATCTACTACCATAGCATACTGCCCTTCCCTCTTGCATCAAGACGGCACCAAGCCCTGTACTACATGCATCAATGTACACTGTGAACACCTTGCTCCCATCAAGCAATATCAAGACTGGGGCTATTGCCAAAGCCCTCTTCAACCACTGAAAAGCATCTTCACAGTCAATACTCTAAGAAAAGGCCAAATTCTTCTTCGTTAGTCTGGTGAGTGGGGCTGATATCTTTGCGAAGTCCTTAATAAACTTCCTATAATAGCCTGCTAAACCAAGAAAACTTCTCACCTCCGTTGCATTCTTTGGAACCTTCCAATCTTGAACTGCAACTACTTTCGCGGGGTCCACCGCTATCCCATCCTTGGAGGCCACATGCTCTAGAAATCTCACCTCCTTTCTCCAAAAGTGACACTTAGAGAATTTCACCTTAAGTTGGTGTGCTCTAAGAGTCCTTAAAACCTCTCCTAAATGTAGGGCATGCTCTTCCTCGCTTTTCGAGATAACATGATGTCATCCACAAAGACCACCACAAACTTATTTAGAAACTTCCTAAACACCTTACTCATCAGATCCACAAAATACGCATGTGCATTTTTCAACCCAAATGGCATGACTAGCCACTCAAAGAAGCCATCGGGAGTTCTGAAAGCGGTCTTGTCTATACTGTCCTAGGCCACCCTCAACTGATGAAATCCTATGGCCAGATCTAACTGCGAGAAAATAGAAGCGCCAACAAGCTGGTCAAACAGATCGTAAATTCTTGGGAATGGGTGCCTATTCTTCTTAGTGAGCTTATTCAACTCCCTGTAATCCACACATAGGCGAAGTGAGCCATCCACCTTTGTTGCAAAGATGATTGGAGCACCCCATTCTGATATACTTCACCTAATAAACTCCTTCTCAAGTAGCTCCCCTACTTGCTTGCTAAGTTCCCTCCTTTCCCTTCGAGCCATGTGGCGCAAAGGCAATGTGAATGGCTTCACATTATCCACCAAGTATATCCGGAAATTAATCTCATGCCTTGGAGGTAAGCCCCGAACCTCATCAAAAACATCTGGATACTCATAGACACTACACCATAATGGCCATTTGGTAACCTTTATTTTTTCAGTTGCCACACTTATTTGTGTTGTAGGTTAGTCACGATAATAAGTGTTGTTATGTTAAAAATGTGTTACCAAAAATATATAATTACAATTTTTTTATTGCCAATGCTTGTTTGTGTTTGTAAGCCCGATCAAAGTGAAATTAAGGTTGGCAAAAACATAAACTCGCTCTTGGTTTTTGGCCAACAACCCTAGTCCCCCTCTCCATGCATCTCTCAACACTTTTTTGTTTCAATGGTCGCTTGTTTAAGAAAAAAAACGAATTACAATCGATTTCTTTCCCTCTCTCAATCCATTTCCGATCGACTTGGAATTTTGGGCAATCAACTTCGACTTCAGACTCCTTGACTTCAGCTTCGCTTCAAACTCTCGACTTCTTAATCAATTTTGGCGTCAGAGAATAGGCTCCTCCACTTTAACTTCATATTTGCGTGAATCGACATAAGTCTACTCAATTTCGAGTTCAAGGAATCTTGATTTCATATCTTGGATTTTGCTTCAGGTGATTAACTTTTCTTATTTTAGATTTGTGTACGATGTCGAAATAACATCAACGTTAATTGATTAATTTCTCTTATTTCAAATTTGCGATGTTGACCTACTTCAATTTCTACATTGCTTCAGGTGAATGATTTTAGCTATTATTATTCATGTTCTTTAAATTTGTTACTGTAAGCATCTTAAAATATTGCAACTATGCTTCAGTGGTAATTGAACTGGACTAAAGACTGGACTTAATGTAAAATAATCACTATTTGAACAATGTTATTGACTCTTGACTGTACCATTAATGTTTGAATGAAACTTAAGTTGTTGATAATTTTTGCTAACATGAATTATTGCTTTATATGCTTTATTCATCTCTACACAGCAATAAGTATTACATTGATGTTTTTAACTAGTTTATTGTATATGTAGATTGCATTCTATTTTCAACTTTTCCCAAATAATGAAAATGACTAGCAAATAGTTACAAACTCTACTTGTACCATTGAAACATCAGTCTCGATGAAATATACAACACGCTATTCATACTTATATGTCACGTTGTAATTAATACATTAGTGCTAACAATTATTTCAATATGTGGGACATTTAGTTATTGTGTGACTGCCAATAATTACGTTGAACTCTTTTCATACCAGCCCACCGCAGATTCTTTGTTAATGAGCTCCCTAGCAATTGATTTTTAATCAATTTTCATTATTCACTTTGGTTATCTAGTTCATTAAGTCTACTTTTGAATTACCAAATTAGAGAAAAGCTATGTGGAAAATAGTTAATGACATGGACATCATATCTTAAACTATATATAATAATAAGCAATTGTAACGACCTGGATTTTTGGTCTGTTAATTTTAAATATATTTGTTTTAAATATTTAATTGATAATATAAATTAATTTTTATATTGAGTTATCGATTTAATAATCGAATATAATTTAATTTAGAATATACCGAATTATTGGAATTTGAAATATAATTGAAATTGAAGTTAAAAACTAAATCAAAATGATTCAGATGATAAGTAGGAATTTTATTTGATAAAAATGATAATAATAATAATTTATTATCGAGAAAATGTTTAGTTCTGAATTTAAATTATATTATATTAATTTAATATGGTATATACGATCAAATTAAATTTTAAAATATATACTGTTCAATCCAGAATAGAGTTATAACATTTAAACATCAGTCGTTATGTTAAATTAGTGGTTCATGAATTCATGTAATGGACCCTGAGATGTTTTAACGGATAAGATCGAAGTCGAATCAACATCAAATCAGAATCCATTTAAAAAGATTGAAAATTTCTTTAATCAAATCAGAATTAAATACCATGTAATTAAGCCACCCTAATTTTGTACTACCTCAGGCCTATTACTTCATCGCGAAGTATTCTTCATTATATAAACGCAACTACTCCCCCTTCCTCTCGTTTGTTTACTCGCAATGTTCATTTCATTCAGAAGGAACAAGTAAAATCAGAACGCTTTCCTTTTTAAGATTCTCAAATAAAAATCGAACTCAGTTATATAAAGAAAACGGGGAGAGATCGAAACAGAAAACCGCGATACATAAATCCCCAAAGTACGATCCTTCAAAATCGCAAAGACCGGAGCTTCGATTGAAAGGAGCAGCATCACGCACCTACTTAGAAATTGAAGTGGAAGCTCGACACAATATTGGTAGTGCGATTTTGGTGAAGTCGAGGCTCACTTGGGGTCGATCTGGAAGCTGTCGCGATAAAGGGGGTTTGGTAGATTCGAACTTGTAGTGACTGATCAGGTTTGGTTGTCGCTGGAGGAGGTAGGGCAACTTGTAGTGATGGGATCAGTGATGGGATTTTCAAAGGATTTAAGAAGAGAAGATGGTGCGATGGAAAAGTTAGGGTTCAAAAATCATGTAATGGGGATCACGACAGTAGCAGCAACAAGGAGGCCAGGGTTTGGTTCGTCTGCAGTTTTTGGGATGGCCGTCGCATGGAGCTACAACGATGAGGATGCCTACAGGTTGCGTTTTCACTGGAGAAAGAATTTAAAGTGGTATTAAGGTAAAAAAATCAATTAGTTTAAATTAGTTTGCAATATTTATTATATATATATAACTGAGAAAATATATATATTAATAACAGTGGCAAATGGAGCAGTAATGGAAGAGTAATAGGGTGATGATGGTAATATGAAGGCTTCAATGCAAGGTTTAATGTTGTACAGGGGAAGAAGGTCATATAAGAGGGATTTAAAAAGACAACTAATTTTATAATATAATTTATTCCATGTTTCTTTCATTTGAATTGAATTAGTTGATTTATATACAAACTCATAGGGAAATTATATAGCTTATATAATCCACACATTTTTAAAATAATGTATTTAATTTATACGAGATCCAAATAATAATGCAAGCCAAACTGGACTTGTAATGGGATATGGAATTCGCTTGGAAATATTTGAAATCAACTGGAATCAGAATAAAATCTGTAGACTAATCAATTAAGGTGTAAACTGGAATTTAGTTTACACACGAATAATTAATTAAATTAAATTCGTATAAATTCGATAACTGAAATTTTATTTATTTTTGTTTACATTGGAAAATAGAGGTAGGAAGGAATCGTGAAATCTATACGATAGGCTTAAAGGGGGTATTCGATAAATAAATCACGGTGAGTAAATCTCACTTATATTTTTATTTTGAATTCTTTTATTAGTTAAAAATAATTGTTGTTGATTGTTTGGATGCTTTAAATATTATTTGTTGCTGTTAAAATATATTAGTTATTTAGGCTTGGTGGTTGATATTATATATATATATATATATTGGTGGTTGGATTTCCCGCAGTATCATTAGCGGATGCCCGCAATACCATTAGCGGATGATTACCCTATACGCCCCATGCTATGATAGTGGATGACCTTCTATACCGCGATATCCTGCCTCAAAGCAGGATGGGTATTATTTATGTTACTAACGTCCGTGGATGCAGGAAAACAGGTTGGAGGGATCCAACTGGATTCCTCAAAAATATTATTATTTATTTGTTTTCACATATATTATCACATATGATATGTTGATTGATAATTGGGTGTTTTGATTGTTTAATTATCACTGAGGCCTGAATGTTGATCTATAAAAATATTTTGAAAGAGATTTTGAGATTTTAAACAGGAAATTCTATTTTTCTAAAAATAGAATTTGAAATTCAAATGGATTAAAAATATTGACTTGTTTCAAATAAATAAAACAAGTACCGAAATTTATAAACGATGTTTATAAATTAAAATATATAGGAAACTGAAGTGATGAATTTATAAACGGTATTTATAAATAAAATGGAATGATTTTTCATTGGAAAATCAGGGGATTGAAATGAATTTATAAACAGTGTTTATAAATAAATTGGAAAAATTATCAGTGGATAATTTGAATATTTAAATTCAAATATGAATTTAAAAATAGAAATGGGGAAATCGTTTTAAAGAAATAAACGATCGAATTTATTCTGATGTTCAGAATATAAATTGAACTAAAATAAATCCGTAAGGATTTATGATTTGAATTCGATTAATTCGAATTTATTTAAATAGAGGTTAAATTGAATATGAAAATAAATTGGGTGTTATAAGTTATTATAAATAGGAATTTCCAAAAGGAGACTTTGGTTTTAAATAGATTTCGAAATAGATTTGTTTAAATATAAAACAAGGAAAAAATTGTAAAATGGTGTTTATAAATATAATGAATTAATTATCAAGAGAAAATTTGAATATTTAAATTCGAATAGAAAATTCAAATAGAATTGAAAATAGAATTTGAATATAGAAATTTCAAATAGAATTGGAAATAGAATTTGAAAATAGAAAGTTGAAATCATTTCGAAATGGGAATGATGAAATATATTTCAGAATGCGGATTTTTAAACAGAATAGAAATAAATCCAAAGGATTTATAACTTGTCAAAGGAATTGGAATTTAATCAAGAAGATCGAAGTATAAATAAATTACCGAGTAAGGAAAAATTTACAATTATAGATAATCGAAAATATTATGTTGAATTGGGAAAATTGATTTGATATATATTGAAAATATATCAGAATGGAGTTGAATTTATTATAAACGAAGTTTAAACGTTTATATGTATAAATATAATTAAAATGAACTCGCCGCAGCACGGTAGTTTGTAAATTGGCGATTCGAACTTCAATTGGGTATATAGAACTCGATTGAAGTCGGAATTCTTTGAAACAAGAATCATCAGGACCAATTGAATAATAGTTTTCTAATGGAAGAGGAAAATCTGGATTTCATCATATAGATTTTGAGTTATGTCAAAATTAAATTTTCAGAAAAACAGCGCCATAACCATTTAAAAACCATAACGGTTTATTTAATTTTATAAAAGGATTTTAAACAAATAAAATCCGAATTTCTATTTAGAAAATCCCAGATTTGAGTTGTGAAATATATCTGAACTCAAGTGGAGTAATGAATTGATTTTGAAACAAAAATCAGATTTTTAATTATTGAATAGAATTAACTAATTTGAATAGTAATTAGTTAATGAGATTTTGAATTGATATTGGGCTTTGAATAAGTGAATTCGATTTGGAAATTTATATTCGTAATCGAAAAGGAAACTAGAATTGAAATTGGAATTCAATTTGGTTATAAGCAAGTTAAATATTTTATTTGAACATGTTATGTTCAAACAAAGAAGTGAAATAGGCAAAATAGCTAACTAAAGAATAAATGGGCGAAACTGAATTCAAACGATTGGATTGAGTTGAATTGAAAACAGGTGAATATGTGTTAGACAGGTATGGAATGAAGAGGATGAAAATTTTTATTTATGTGCCCGACAAAAAGGTACACGTTTAAATTCCATATGAGGTTTTATGCGCCGAATTGGGTTTTTCTTTTTTCTTTTTGATTGGAAAGGCCTGTGTGGCGGTTTGGGGATTTTCCCGATGCTCCCGGTACAAAGGAGGTTATGGCGAAATTTTCCGGAAATTTAAGGAGTTAGAATATTTTTAAGAAAATTGGATAACTAAGAAAATCAATATATCAATATATTGAATTCGATAACGAAACGAACTTAAAAATAGAATATTATAAATAAAAAAGGAAATCGATAATCTGGTAATAGAAAGAGAAACCTATATACATTTAAAAATGAATAATTGGTTTGTATGGTGTTGATTTTTCGGGAATAATGGTTTTGTCTGTTTGAAGTTAAGGATGTTTTCAGTCAAGGTCTGAGAGGTAATTTTACCCCAACTCGATTGTTTACATTTTTAACCGATAAATAGCAAGATTCAGTCTCGAAGATCAATGGTTGAATAAAAGATAGTTGAATGAAATATTTTGGGTTGTTGTAACAATGTTTTACACAACATTCGTTTTAACCCAAATTAGGGGAATTTTGGAATTATAAAAGTAAATATTTCCTGAATATAAAATTAAATGAGTCGGGAAAGAAATAAATAATTGGAATGTTTTCCAATTATAAATAGAATATATTTTCTAAATATAGAAAATAAAAGAAGGCGATATATGGAAATTTTTTTCCTAAATAGCGTAAGAGGCCAAGATGATTATCGAAAATATCGTATTAATGAATATGGATAAGGAAATGGAGAAGTGTTTTAATTAATGAAATATTAAAAGGCCCAGTGATTTGTTTGATAGTCGGAATGTTTGTTTATTTTTCTTCGATAGTTAAATAACCGACTATCGAAGTATTTGCCAATATCGTTGTCAAAATGGAGAGACCGGTTGGATTGTTATCCGAGAACCACTCCGTATTGGCACTAGCGTTGCAAATCAGATTATATGAAGATAATCGAAGACGGAGTAAAGTGCAAGGACTTTTTCTATTAATAGAAAGTGTGCCTTCGGTTTCGTTCAATCGCAAAATGAACGTATATGGACGAATTTTTGACAGAGTATTTCCAATGATCGCATAGATTGTTCTGTACAAATATATATGGTGACGGAGAATTTATTCTCTTAGCATAATATCCAGAATATATTTGTGCAAATCAATTAGCGATTTACGTATCTGACAATGTGGCATTTAAAGTGATTGTGCTATCAATGAATGGAAAGAAATCGTAGCCTCAGGCCTCAACAACCGGGAAATGACAAAAATTGGGCAGGCAGCATGGCTATGTGGGTCGCTCCTATTAGGGTGTATAATCACCTATCTAGAGAAATTACTTTTACTTCTTTAATCTATCGATGTTGTCCCTTTTCGGGAAATGGTTGCTGATCCCAACCGTTGGTGATATACATTCGATACACTCAAGCGAAATGAGTGGTCGGTCATGTGTGGGCCGGGTTGCAAGATGTTCTTGTTGAACCCAGCGTACTCCCCTCTAGAGATATACTATCGGCAGGTGGTTAAACATTCAACTTTGTTATCTATTTTAGGGCGGTGTTCCTCATGTATGATCCTAATTGCTTATGTGAAAATGGTCATGTGATATAAATAATCATAGTGATATAATTTGTATTCCAAAACATGAAAGGATATAAGGCTTTCTTAGATAGAGGGATGATTATGTAACATAAACTTTCTAGAAATAATGCAAAAACTAGGTAGAGAGAAATGGTTATTTAAACTTTAATGCACTGAACATTATTGAAATTATTCACAAATGGACAATACAACAAACACGCATTTCAGCAGCAATATTTGGATCACAACAGAAATGGACTGCCGCCTGGATAATAAAAAACATATTTTTCATCATAAAAGCTTTTGCAGCGGGGCTAGAGTTAGCACCTAGGTTCATACATATTCTTCCTGATGCATTGGACAACTTGATGTCTACTTGCTTGAATGAGAAGTAATGGCAGCAGTTTCATTGGCGGGTTTGTGTTTTGCAATTTTACCGTAGATTGTTTCATCTTATAAATGGTTTATTGAAAACTGTTTATAGGTTATACGGTTTTGTGAAACCTGTATATAAAGCTTTTAGAAAAACAGTTTATAGAGTATGAAAATTTTTAAAACAAAAATAAGCCATACCCCAACTCGTTGACATATGACTGGGGCTTTGTGGCTTTCGTTTTAGCGCTCATATTAATGTGTTGAGAGATTGGATGCGGTAATGAGCGTATATTTAATCCTGTTGGTTGGCTTAGATGAACTTTATTTAGTAGATTATGTCAAGTATTTTTATATTTTATATCATTGATGCATTGATGTCGCTAGCGTCTGCAGCAATATTTTAATTTGATTTCTCTTCCATCCCAATGGCTGAGCCTATAAACGCGTAACTACTAAATATACAATTAGAACTTTCAGGTAGCTTCTTAATCTAGTTACGAGAAACATATATTGGATCGATTGCATAACCAGCCTTGATAATCAGGTGCACCACTTGACTCTTATACGTACCACTTCAATAGTTACCTATTGCTACTGAATATGACCAAAGAAATGGCCGCGGTCTAAGTGCTGGCAGAAGGACTTGAGCAAACTACAGCTCTTTGCAGGTGCATTCTTGATTCTCAATCAAGTCCACTAACTGGTTTACGTAATGAAGTAATTACTAGAATTGAAAATGAATTATCAATCTTGAAGCAGATGGATCCCAGGTACATGTATATGCGATGAAGCAATTAGAATGTTTATGCGTTTCATAATGATGTATTCATATCCATGTATGTTAATGTATGTATTCAGCAATCATATCCCAGGTACATGGAAATATGGGGAGAAATCGATTAAGAAATCACAGAAATAGAGGTATAGTATCAATTATTTCTTGAAACACACACACATACACACACACACACACACACACACACACACATATATATATATATATTAATTATGTATTGAAAAATAAATCCTATGTATGTTCAAAAGAACTTACTACATTAGGATCATAGAAACTGTTGTCAGTGCATGTGTGAGGGATTTGATGGGAAGAAACAAGTTCAATTAAGAAGTTGGGGGTGATTTTCCAAAGCACGAAGTGATAACTATAAATGAGTCAAGCATACAAGTACAGCTTCTGGCTTTCGATATAAAGATTGAAAAATACTAAGCTTTGAGCCAAGATCTGGAAAATCTAGACCATCCAGAGATTATTAAACATGACGCAATAGGGTCATCGATTCGTTTTCACTTCATTTTCTATAGCTAGAATTAGTATTTTTGTATGAGGTGTTCTCTTATATTACCTCGTTTAAAGAAGATTCCAAACTAGAATTCATATGTTTGAATTTGGTTGTTAGCATATGGCTTTACCGAACCACAAATAGAAAAATCATGAACGCTTCTTTTCAAATCTTAATTCATCCTGCTCCTTCAAACAGTTTTCTGATCGTGGTCAGTTTAGTTTTAGGAGTGAATAGGTAAGGGCTAAGCAATGGAGATGGGTTTTCGATCGTGATCATGGTGGTGCGATTTAGGGTTATAGGCAGTTTTATGATGGTATGGAGCTGGTGTCAGCAATTTTCAGTTTGTTGTGATGGGTGGTTATTGTTTGGTGTTGTTGACAGGAGATGGAATGTGAAATGTGAGGCTACTCTGGGTATGGAGGTGAAGTGGTTGTGTGCTTCGCTGGTAGAGATGTGATGTAAGAATGAATTGTGAGGTGATGAATTTTTGCGGCGGCAGTTGCCTTGTGGTGGTGAGTTGTGGCTAGTGGTTTTTGTTGTGAGCATGTTTTAAGGGTTGGAAATGTTGGGAGATGAAGTTGATTGCAATGGTGATGGCAGGTTGTTGACAGGAAGGGTATGGTTGCACTTGCAAAATTGAAGATCGAAATCAACCTCTTGCTTCTAAGTTTTCCTGTGTGATGATCAACCGAATTACGTCACCACACATTACCAATGCTGTGATCATTATTCGATATGGTATTATTATCCGATTGACCCTCTACTTAGTGCTTTCAAGATAGTTTGTCTAATTTTTTTAGTACAACACACTGATCTGTTATAGCTATAGAGAAGAAGGTTACCAGAATTTTTAAACACACTGATGTATTGTGCACTCATTTTATTCATGATTGGAGGTATCTATGTTAGTCACTACTTGTATTTTCATGTAATTATGAATACTTTAACATGAGAAATTGGTTCTTCTACCAGAAATATTTTGATTCAAATTTATAAAAGAAAATGCATTTACTAGACATATTTTTTATTTTGGGCCTTTGATTTTATTTTTCACAAGAAGTGTGTCAATGATTTTTAGTATTGTTTGGGCTATATATTATGTTTCTATACAAAAAATTATTTTAAGCAAGCAATCGACAGAAGGTTTGCTTGCTACTCTGTCATTTTAACTTCTTCCAGTTTGCTAAACATTATAGGCTCAATTTTACTGTTCCATCCAGCTTAGCTAACACTGGTCTAGATTAGATACACCTTATCTGTTTTTATGCTTCATGTATGCATGTTGTTGCCTTTGGTTCATCTTGCTTATTGTTCACATTGGAGCATTTGTTTTGAATTAGCTTGGTATCTTGAATTTGCTTATTGTTCATCTATGCCAATCATATTCATTTATGTATCTCCTTTTCTTAAATACTTTTGGTGTATCGGGTTATTTTCTTTGATGTCACTTTGGCATTCTGTATTAGTGTAGTCTTTTTAAATGAATTAGATTTCTCACTTACTATCATTATTGTAACAACCCGCATTCTACGCATCGGAGGATCGTAGAATATTTATCTCTTTCCCATATGAAGTCGTATGGTCATGTAACTTTGGGAAACAACCATTAGAGTCATTTCCCATGTTCATGATTTTTGCCGATTTTTAAATGACCGTTTTGCCCCTAGCTGATCTTGTTTCGGCCATAACTTTTGATTGGAAAGGAATTTTGACCTGAAACCACTTCCACTAGATTCGTTTGATGGTTTACCTTTCCGTAGAGTGGTCACATGTGAAAAACGGACTTACCGTTTGGGAGATATGGCTGAATTAAGGTTCAGAAGGTGAAATCAACTTAATTGGGCTAAACCGGGTAGTTAACAGCTTGGCCCATAACCCATTTCGGGATTAGGGTTATGGGGAGGCTGATAGGGTTTGGGAAATCATTTCATTTCAGTTTTTGAGCTGCCACTTTCATTCTTGAAACCCTAGCCATGGCCTCTACTCTCTAAATTTCTTCAAAACATCTCCAAAACACCTTTTTGTCATTTCTAATCATATATTAGCCTAATCTACATCAAATTAAGGAGGATTAACATAAGAATTGGGATAGAGCTGCTGGAACACATAGGAATTGGATCCAAATCAGAGATTATTTCAGATCTAAAGTTTGTTTGTGGCTAAGGTGAGTGATTAGCTTGCTTTTTCCACTAATTAAGGCTAATTATGGTAATTAGCAAAAATTAGCGAAATTATGGCTCGGAAAAATCTAGAAAATTTTCTAAAATTCTAGAATATTATTTTATGCCTCTGATATGAATTTGGGTTGATTTCGACCAATTTTGCTAATCCCGAAATTTAGGGGATTAAGGGGTGATTAGTGGAAATTAGCGAATTTATGCATGTTAAAAATTTGGAAAAATATTCAGAAATTCTGAAATATTGTTTTAGACCTCTGTAGGGAAATTTGGTTAAATTGGTTAAGTTTTGCTAATCCTATCGTTAGATTTGCTTAAACATGCTTAAGAGGAAAATATGGGTTCTTGGGTATGTTTGATCCGTTTGACATATCATATTGTTGTTTTGCTGTTTGTGGATGTTTATACATGTTGCTATGACTGTATGATGTGCTTTGTCACTGATTAGAAAAGTTAGATTGGTCGAAAACGCCGTCGTATGGCGTAAAGTAGTCGCTGGAAGAAGTTGCAGGAAAATATGCAGAACCGGATCGGATCGCCCCTATCTCGACCCGACCCGATCGTGTAGTACGCATCACGAGCCATCTCCACGAGCTGAAGTACTGGACCGCGTCGTGAGATGCTTCACTTCGAAGGCCACGAGCCAGAAGACATCGACCGATCCGATGGAGGGATCACGATCAAGGAGACGTACCACGACCCGACTCAGCGAAGGAAGCATGCGCTACGATCCGATCGCCTGGAGGAGCACGACCCGATCCAATGGGTGAGCGCGATCCGAATCGATGGTGGATCCGTGAAGCCTGGAGCCCGATCCGACCCGTATGGGATATTCCGACCCAAGCCGAGGGAGGAAGTTAACCACGATCCGATGTTGATAGCCACGACCTGAAGTAAAGTGAATTGAATGAAGACCGATCCGGAGGAGAAGGCCAAAACCCGAGATGCAAAGGTAGTCCAAATGAGAAGTTAGAGCTCAGGATCCAGATGGGAACCAATGAGTTCACTTCATGATTGGGCTTTGCTGCGGGACGTGTGCAAAGGGGTTATCGGTATCTGTAACCTTGGTTCACTAATGACAGATAGATTAGGGGCTTGTAGTGATAGTTGTACGGGATTGGATTCCGTCATGGCCCAAAGGATTAGGTAACCAAGGTAGTGGATATCGTATGCTTTACGCACTGAGTGAGGGATGTGAGGATGATTGTTATGCTTGATTGTTTGACATCACTATGACATGCACTTCCCCACCCCCGTATTTCTTACACTGTATGTTAGTGGCACCTTAGAGTGTTGTACGGTATGTAGTGCTAACTCTTTGGTTGCAGGTCCAGGTTCAGGTATGGTTTAGTATACCTGTTATTGTTCTGTTTAGATGCTTATCGCTCATACCAGACTTTTTGTCTGACCCAGAGTTTTATGTCTCTTCTTATTACTCTGGGTGCTCACACGAGCAGACTAGAGACAGGTTAGCTGGTGATGCACGAGTAGCTGATCTGGAGGCGAGCAGGAGGCTTCCACGTATGATATATATAGATATTCTCCCTGTGTCGTTGGTGGCCACTACTTTGGGCATTAGTAGTGTACCTTTCTTGTTTAGCTTTTTGAGACAGTTTTAAAAGTTGTAATATTGATGTTGGCTTTGGATCATAAGCTGTATTTTGGATTTTCCGCTGCTATGATAGTTTGTTTCAGCTTATACACTGTCTCACCAGTTTTGTGTCAAGTATATGTTATGATTATATTTTATCCCATGCGCTGTAAGACATATTACAGGTTCTTTGTTAGTTCATTCTCTTCTTTCTTTTCTTCTGACGACCGTTCCGTGTTAACTGGACATGTGTACAGTGCACTTTTGGAGTAAATGTCGGTTGGTGCGGGGCGGGCCAGTGCAGTAGAGTCGTCATGACTCGAGGGGCAAAGTGATTGTAATAGGACTATGAGCCAGTGCAGTAGAGTCGTCATGACTCGAGGGGCAAAGTGGACATAGCAAAGGACTAGTGGCTATGGATCAGTGCAGTGGAGTCGCCATGACTCCATGGGGCAGAGTGATCATAGTAAAGGATTTGGGTGCGGTAATAGTTGCATTGAGTAGGAGACATGCCAGTTTAGGGGTTTTGTTTCTAGGATGGAAGCAACTAGAGTATATCACAGGATATGATTTCAGACCCAAGAGTGAATTGGATTCAGAAACGCTAGTAAGCTTGACGATTAGATCGATTTTGATTGAGTGGATTGGTTCCAGTTAGAAGGACGATCCTAACCTATTGGAAATCATCTCTAGGGTAGATATGGGTATCGATGGAAAGAGAACGATCAAGCAAGGATTTGATCGAGAAGGATGGCATCAAAAGAATGGAGGACTAGTTGTACCCAACGTAGATGGACTGAGAGATGAAGTGCTTAGAGCATTTCATCACTCGAAATTGACTATACATCCCGGTGGTAACAAGATGTATGGAGACATGGAGCAGACTTACTACTGGGAAGGGATGAAAAGAGACGTTGGGAAGATTATATCCAAGTGCATGAATTGCCAGCTAGTTAAAGCCGAGCAAAAGAAGCCTAGTGGTTTGTCGCAACCATTAGAAATTCCCGAATGGAAATGGGAGCAAGTCTCGATGGATTTCATCGATGGTTTACCGAGGACTAGATCGGAATATGATAGCATTTGGGTAATTGTGGATCGATTGACCAAGAGTGCAAAATTTATACCAGTCAAATCGACCAGAACGGCAGCTAAGTTAGCAAAATTGTATATGAAGTGGGTAGTGAGATTTCATGGAGTACCTAAAAGCATTGTGAGTGACCGAGACCCGTTGTTTACTAGTGGGTTTTGGAAGAGCTTACAAGAGGCTCTAGGGTCAGAATTACATCCAAGTACCGCATATCATCCTCAGACCGACGGTCAGACGGAGAGGGTGAATCGTATATTGGAAGATCTCTTGAGAGCTTGTATATTGGATTTTGGTGGATCATGGGATGACCATTTGCATCTAGTAGAGTTTGCATATAATAATAGCTACCAATCCAGTATCGATATGGCTCCATATGAAGCTTTGTACGGAAGACTGTGCAACTCACCATCATGTTGGATAGAGACCGGTGAGAAGTTTATGCTTGGACCAGATGTGGTAAGAGAAACCTCGGACAAGATTAAGATCATTCAACAACGAATGAAGGCTGCCCAAGATAGGCAGAAGAGTTATTTTGATAAGAGGAGAAGAGACTTAAAATTCTTTGTTGGTGACTTGGTGTTTGTCAAGATTTCTCCGTTGAAGAGCGTGATACGATTTGGCAGGAGAGGCAAGTTGGCACCAAGATTTGTTGGCGCATTCCCAGTTCTCGAACAAGTTGGGAATTTAGCGTATAGAGTTGACTTACCAGAAAAGATGGCGGGAGTTCACAACGTATTTCATGTTTCCCAACTAAGGAAGTTCGTACACGACCCAGATATGACTATTTCACCTGATCAGTTAGAGGACTTCGAAGTGGAACCCGAGGCGGTTGGGAACCGCAAGCCGATTCGTATTGTCGAGCACGATACGAAGCAACTTCGAAGGAAGGCGGTGAAGCTATTCAAGGTTCAGTGGGGCGAGAACGAGAATGACTGTACTTGGGAGACAGAGGAGAGCATTAGGAAGACGTATCCAGAACTCTTCGCCTGGTAAGATTTACTTTGCGATTTAGTTATTTCGCATGCTACGATAGACTTGTTTTGCATGTTTGATTGTTGTTTTATGGCTGATAGGCATGCGGGACCCTTGTGTGTGTTTTGATTAGGAAATTTCGGGGCCGAAATTTCTTAAGGGGGGGGGGGGAGAATGTAACAACCCGCATTTTACACATCGGAGGATCGTAGAATATTTATCTCTTTCCCATATGAAGTCGTATGGTCATGTAACTTTGGGAAACAACCATTAGAGTCATTTCCCATGTTCATGATTTTTGCCGATTTTTAAATGACCGTTTTGCCCCTAGTTGATCTTGTTCCGGCCATAACTTTTGATTGGAAAGGAATTTTGACCTGAAACCACTTCCATTAGATTCGTTTGATGGTTTACCTTTCCGTAGAGTGGTCACATGTGAAAAACGGACTTATCGTTTGGGAGATATGGCTGAATTAAGGTTCAGAAGGTGAAAAACAGCTTAATTGGGCTAAACCGGGTAGTTAACAGCTTGGCCCATAACCCATTTCGGGATTAGGGTTATGGGGGTTTGGGAAATCATTTCATTTCAGTTTTTGAGCTGCCACTTTCATTCTTGAAAACCTAGCCATGGCCTCCACTCTCTAAATCTCTTCAAAACATCTCCAAAACACCTTTTTGTCACTTCTAATCATATATTAGCCTAATCTACATCAAATTAAGGAGGATTAACATAAGAATTGGGATAGAGCTGCTGGAACACATAGGAATTGGATCGAAATCAGAGATTATTTCAGATCTAAAGTTTTTTTGTGGCTAAGGTGAGTGATTAGCTTGCTTTTTCCACTAATTAAGGCTAATTATGGTAATTAGCGAAAATTAGCGAAATTATGGCTCAGAAAAATCTAGAAAAATTTCTAAAATTCTAGAATATTATTTTATGCCTCTGATATGAATTTGGGTTGATTTCGACCAATTTTGCTAATCCCGGAATTTAGGGGATTAAGGGGTGATTAGTGGAAATTAGCGAATTTATGCATGTTAAAAATTTGGAAAAATATTCAGAAATTCTGAAATATTTTTTTAGACCTCTGTTAGGAAATTTGGTTAAATTGGTTAAGTTTTGCTAATCCTATCGTTAGATTTGCTTAAACATGCTTAAGAGGAAAATATGGGTTCTTGGGCATGTTTGATCCGTTTTGACATATCATATTGTTGTTTTGCTGTTTGTGGATGTTTATACATGTTGCTATGACTGTATGATGTGCTTTGTGACTGATTAGAAAAGTTAGATTGGTCGAAAACGCCGTCGTATGGCGTAAAATAGTCGCTGGAAGAAGTTGCAGGAAAATATGCAGAACCGTATCGGATCGCCCCTATCTCGACCCGACCCGATCGTGTAGTACGCATCACGAGCCATCTCCACGAGCTGAAGTACTGGACCGCGTCGCGAGCTGCTTCACTTCGAAGGCCACGAGCCAGAAGACATCGACCGATCCGATGGAGGGATCACGATCAAGGAGACGTACCATGACCCGACTCAGCGAAGGAAGCATGTGCCACGATCCGATCGCCTGGAGGAGCACAACCCGATCCAATGGGTGAGCGCGATCTGAATCGATGGTGGATCCATGAAGCCTTGAGCCCGATCCGACCCGTATGGGATATTCCGACCCGAGCCGAGGGAGGAAGTTACCCACGATCCGATGTTGATAGCCACGACCTGAAGTAAAGTGAATTGAATGAAGACCGATCCGGAGGAGAAGGCCAAAACCTGAGATGCAAAGGTAGTCCAAATGAGAAGTTAGAGCTCAGGATCCAGATGGGAACAAATGAGTTCACTTCATGATTGGGCTTTGCTGCGGGACGTGTGCAAAGGGGTTATCGGTATCCGTAACCTTGGTTCACTAATGACAGATAGATTAGGGGCTTGTAGTGATAGTTGTACGGGATTGGATTCTGTCATGGCCCAACGGATTAGGTAACCAAGGTAGTGGATATCGTATGCTTTACGCACTGAGTGAGGGATGTGAGGATGATTGTTATGCTTGATTGTTTGACATCACTATGACATGCACTTCCCTACCCCCGTATTTCTTACACTGTATGTTAGTGGCACCTTAGAGTAATGTACGGTATTTAGTGCTAATTCTTTGGTTGCAGGTCCAGGTTCAGGTATGGTTTAGTATACCTGTTATTGTTCTGTTTAGATGCTTATCGCTCATACCAGACTTTTTGTCTGACCCAGAGTTTTATGTCTCTTCTTATTACTCTAGGTGCTCACATGAGCAGACTAGAGACAGGTTAGCTGGTGATGCACGAGTAGCTGATCTGGAGGCGAGCATGAGGCTTCCACGTATGATATATATAGATATTCTCCCTGTGTCGTTGGTGGCCACTACTTTGGGCATTAGTAGTGTACCTTTCTTGTTTAGCTTTTTGAGACAGTTTTAAAAGTTGTAATAATGATGTTGGCTTTGGATCATAAGTTGTATTTTGGATTTTCCGCTGCTATGATAGTTTGTTTCAGCTCATACACTGCCTCACCTGTTTTGTGTCAAGTATATGTTATGATTATATTTTATTCCATGCGCTGTGAGACATATTACAGGTTCTTTGTTAGTTCATTCTCTTCTTTCTTTTCTTCTGACGACCGTTCCGTGTTAACTGGACATGTGTACAACGCACTTTTGGAGTAAATGTCGGTTGGTGCGGGGCAGGCCGTCACAATTATAATATGCCTACCAGTATAATACTTATGTTTTTTTGTTTTTAACAAGAAACTGAAATTATCAATAAATGAATGCAGACACTTCTAGAGGCAATGAAAGAAAAGAGGAAAATTGATGGTAGTTCTAATGGTGCGATAGATTATCTTGAAAATGATCCACTTGCAGAAGTTTTTAATTTTCGACACGAAGAAAAATTATTGTCGAGCAGTTAGCTCTACTTCTTCTATAAAACAAGTAAAGGTGACTCGAGCTGTAAAAGTTGTACTTGTCTATTGTTAACTGATATTCTATGTCGTTGCTTGATTATGAATGTTGTCTATTGGTATTCATTGAGTTATACTTTTTAAATTGAGAATAATACCTGTTTTGGATTCATATTAAATATCGTCAATATTATAATCATGTTAGTTATTAATTGTCTATTAATGTTAGAATACGGGAATTACTATTACATATTTTTGTTACTATTAACATTTATATTTGTTGTGAGTGAAAATCTTGCAACATATATAAGCGTTGCAAACAAAATTATTGCAACGTGTATAAGCGTTGCAAACAAAAATCTTCCAACGCTTGTAAGCATTGGCAAAGAAAATCTACCAATGCTTTTAAGCGTTGCTAAAGAAAATCTACCAATGCTTCTAACCATTGCGAATAAAAAAATAACAACGCTTATAAGCGTTGGGAGAGGAAATCTACCAACGCTTATATGCGTTGGAAATAAATTGCCACGCCCCTATGGCAACACTAATAAGCGTCGTTGAAATTGTTTGCGAGGGTTATACTCGTTGGGAATCACCTATTTTGGTGTAGTGAGACTACGGGTACAGATCGCAAATCATTGGCAGAAGCATCAAGTGATTCTAGTAAGCTAAGCATGATAGACCCCTTCGGGTCATAGGAAATCTCGAGAGTCCTCCCTCGGCAAGTCAAAAGTCTAATGACCCTCCTCTCACAATCTAGGATGACACCATACATGAATAGCCAATCCATCCCTAGAATCAGGCCATAGCACATTAAACCAAGCACATTCGCATCGCACTCAACGCTTAACACAGATATCCTCAAACTCCGACATATCATAGACAAATGAGTCGTGCCCCTAATAGGGTTTGAGACAATAATGGGATAAGAAACAATACTAGTACCGAGGTGCGGAGACTCAACCACAGAATCAGATATAAAAGAGTGAGAAGCGCCATAATCAAAAAGAGTCTTAACTGGATGATCGGAAAGGGAAATCAAACCTTCAACAGAAACTTTCCTACCTTTGTCCAGTCCACTGGCCTCGAGAGCATGCATATACCCTCCAGAAAGTCCTGCCCTTTTCCCTTGTCCTTGCTTCTTCGGGCATTCCCTAGTATAATGTCCAATTTCACTACAGTTGAAGCAAGCATTCTTCCTTTTTCTGCAATCCTTGACCAGATGACCCAAGCTCCCACAACCATGACATTTCTTCTTGTTCTGAGCTTTGTTGTTCTTTCCACCTTTCTTTTGTGCTTCTTTCTTGGGCCACACTTTCTTGTTTTGATTCTCATCGGTCTTAACCTCTTTCTTTTCATCTTTACCTTCTTCGTGCATCAATGCCATGTCAATAAGCCTCTCAAAAGTTGCCTCATCGGTATATGAGACAATGTCAATGCTTGAAGAGGTAGATTTAATCCTCTCGCGAACCTTAAAGCTTTCTTATGCGGGGTATTCACCGGTTCAAGCCAAAACCTTGCCAACTGATTGAACTTATTGACATACTCTTTGATAGATATACTTCCTTGCTTAAGTGCCAAGAATCTCTCCATCTGCAGACTCTCTTCTGCCTGAGAAAGAAACTTCGTCTCGAATCTCTATCGGAAATCAGCCCAAGTATCAACTAGATGCCTTGCTTGCGTCACCTCCCACCAAAATGAAGCCTCGTCCTTAAGCTGCCATGCAACCAACTGTATCTTCCTTTAGTTGTCGACATCAAAAAGTCCAAACAAGTTCTTTTTCTCTTGCAACCAATTTCGTGCTTCCACAAAGCTTTCATTTCCACGGAATGGTTTCCCTCCCATAGCATAGAAGTCCTTGCATATCTGAGAGAAATTATCTACTCGTGGAGGTGAAGGAACAGCAGCTGCTGCTGGGGAAGTGGCATCTCCTTGGCCTCCGGCAGGTGTTATAGCCTCAAGATATCTACGGAATCATGCCAGTATCGGAATGCCCTCGGGAAGATTCGGTTCCCCAGACATGCTGAAAAGAAAAGGAAAGGGATTCAAACGGAGAATCGTAAATATATTTTATATGGCTTTGGGGAATATGTTTTTCAAAAACAGACTTTTCTTTGAAAATACTTTATTTTTGAAAACTATTTTCAAAACTTTTATCCGATCTTGTAATCTTCAGCTTTAATACCAAATGTGACACCCCACGTCTGTTAATGTCACTCTTTATCAGAATCATTAAGTTTCATGAAGCGTTATAGGTAAACAAAAACAGAATCTCATATGATAAATATAAAAATAACAGCGGAAATTTAAAACATCGTTATTCAGCAGAAAAACATCGTAGTCTCAAAACCAGTTACAACATAAAGCTAAAATACTGAAACCAAGTACATCAAACTAAAACATCTTTCTTGCGCTAAAAACCATCAGAGTACAGAAATTTAAAATCATAAACCCCAATAATAGCTATAAGGAAGTAGACAAGTAGTCAAAGCGATACATCAAAGCAGGTCCAGATCCAAGCAGAAACAGAAGAGAGAGTCCTTATCACGCCTGAGCGTTCCCATCCTGAAAACCGAGGGGGGGGGGAAGAGAGAGAAAAGAAAACAAAAAGGGTCAGACATAAAGTCTGGCGAGTCCAGTGACGTTTAGCCTATAAAGAATTAAAAGCATCCTGTCAGGCATATAAGACTAGATGAGAGATAACGATATCATATAACAGGTATGAACAGGATAAGCAGAATAAACGGAGTAGACTATACTTCTCAAATACTTTTCTCTGCACCAATACTAGTATATCATATATGTGACAGAATTAGGTATCTCCTAATATAACAGAAACAGAATGATCCCAACAGAAACATAATCGTAGTTTTAGGTGTACTCTAGTTACATAACTGGTTTTACCCCAAATAGAAATAACAGGTACCTCAACAGAAAATAACGGGTGTTACCCAAACAGAAATAACGGGTACCTAAACAGAAAAAAGAGGACTAGATATACCCTAATTACTACCTCAAGCGATCGGCTCCTTAATGTGTAAATACCCTGTGTCGGCCCCACAGTAGGGTGTATTACTTCCTAAAGTGGCAACCTACTTAAGGACACATACCTATTTGCTAGTGCTACAACGACTTATTTTCCCCCACAAACCGGACCCATGCACGCACATGACTCCGTTGGAACGCGCCCGTATACACCCCCATTCAGATGAACTTCTTACAATCAGTTCATTATGCGTGCTCTGACCCCTACCTAATGCGGGGTCCCGTTTTAATACCAGAATGGGTTACTGACTGATATGGGCCCCACACAGTAGATGAAACAAGCTAAACCCTTATACTTGTGTCCCCCAATTAACTAGGATTTTTAACAGTTAAGCCTTACAGATTAACAGGTTCGCCTAACCCCTACAGATTAACATGTTAAGTTCAGGTTAACAGGTTCATATAACCCCAACAGATAAAACAAGTTAAGTATTATAGGTTAATAGGTTTATATAACCCTAACAGGTTAAATAGATTTACTTAACCTCAAACAGGTTAACAGGTTCATATAACCCTAACAGATAAAATAGGTTAACAGGTTCATATAACCCCAACAGATTAAACAGGTTCCACAGGTTATATATACAGCTCCATTAACATGCTCCACTTAGTATTTGAATTAAGCCTACAAATTTACATGTTCATAGCCACCCCCCCCCCCCCCCCCAAATTTCAGTCATATTCCACAATACACGAAATTTTCAATCATATTCCACAGTACAAGATATGCCCCAATTTTCCCTCTTTGATTTTCATTCCCAAACATTCCCTAATTGTCCCAATTTCATTCATATGTATGTCTCTTACGAGAGTTGCCTAGGCTCGAAGGTAGCCTAGGCTTATAAAATAAAAAGAGAATAAGAGAGGGAGAAGAACAGAAATAGACATAATAACAACAGAAATAGGCATATAATAACAACTGAATAGCAGAATAGGTATATAGCAAAATACATGTAATTATAGCATAACTATTTAGATATGAATCAGTTTCTTAACATGCATAGGCTCAAATCAAACATGTCAGGATTACTATTAAACTTTATATCTAAAAGTAACATGAACTCACATAGATTGGATCGGTGTACAAGAAATGTCTCAGATATATGTATAGGCTAGTGTTGTAGAAGATAGTCTTGATTCAATCCACGGTGAGGCAACATCTCATTATCTCCATTGTTTTATGTGTAGGAAAACAATAGAAATGCTGGCCTTTATATAGGCTATCTCAAACGAACCCAGCACACAAACAAGTTTAGGTATAGAAAAATGTATTCGACCAGACCAGGGTTAGGTCGACCCAACCCCACCTGGGTCGACCCACCTGAGCTTGGGTCGACCTTTGGTCGACCTAGGCCAGGCGTGGGTCAACCCTTAACGGATCGGATTCCGCCTATTGCCGCCTTCGTTTCCCGCTTATTAATTTTGAATTATTTTGAATTCTGGTTCTATTTATTTATATATAAGTCTCTTATATGTATACAAACTTCTAACCTTTATATCTTCCTCATACGATGTTCGTTTTATGTAGAATCAGAGTCTGTGTTAACCAGAATTCCAAGACGAACGCAATGGTATGGTCTGTTTTACTTAATTCCCAATATTTAATTAAATATCCCTTTAGTTTATTAATGTTCTTTAAAATTATGGGATGTTACATGACAACTAATTGCCTTTTAGTTATTAACATTCCTTATTATGTTATCATCGATGTATTTAGTTCTAATCTCATTTAATGTAAGACTTAGCTTCCATCGTTATCTTCAAAAGTCATTGGGCTTAGAGTACACTCTCTGTCAAGAGTTATATTACTTTCGTCAGTCACTACCATTGTTTTTGTTTAGAGAAGCCTGACCAGGGTTAGGTCGACCCAACCCCACCTGGGTCGACCCACCTGAGCTTGGGTCGACCTTTGGTTGACCTAGGCCAGGCGTGGGTCAACCCTTAACGGATCGGATTCCGCCTATTGCCGCCTTCGTTTCCCGCTTATGTATTTTGAATTATTTTGAATTCTAGTTCTATTTATTTATATATAAGTCTCTTATATGTATACAAACTTCTAACCTTTATATCTTCCTCATACGATGTTCGTTTTATGCAGAATCAGAGTCTGTGTTAACCAGAATTCCAAGACGAACGCAATGGTATGGTCTGTTTTACTTAATTCCCAATATTTAACTAAATATCCCTTTAGTTTATTAATGTTCTTTAAAATTATGGGATGTTACATGACAACTAATTGCCTTTTAGTTATTAACATTCCTTATTATGTTATCATCGATGTATTTAGTTCTAATCTCAGTTAACGTAAGACTTAGCTTCCATCGTTATCTTCAAAAGTCGTTGGGCTTAGAGTACACTCTCTGTCAAGAGTTATATTACTTTCGTCAGTCACTACCATTGTTTTTGTTTAGAGAAGCCTGTTATGGTTTGGTTTCAATGATATGCCAAATCAATTTTTAACTTATCTAAAATCACCTCCTCAACTCATAATTTCTCCTTAACTGTCGCCACCTTAGATCCTTGGTTAAGGCTTATGGTTTACTATTCTGAGTGTCAATTTTGCTATTTTTAATATTTCTACGTAAGACTTTATACTTAAGGTTCTAGGTTATTTAAGTTTTGGTTCAACCTACTTTCTTCGACATGCCCTCCGGTATGTGTTGGAGAAGGCTAATGAAAATCCGTCGACAACTTTCCATGTGCCGACCTCTAATTTGTTTGACTTAGTCCTCTATAATCGTTATTTCATACTTCATTGATTTATTGGACATAAAAATGAATTTGTTCTATTAACCCAATATAAAATATTCATTTTATTAAAATTCCTTTCAAAAATCCAGCTTCTAACTATATCCCTACGATTACGCTTATCTTCTTTCTAAAATTACATGAATCGTTTCTTATGATCGGTAGTAATGGAAATCATGATTTGTTCATTCATATTACCTCAATCTTCCTAGTTTTCTTTTTACCCATTTTCCATATTATGTGAACTTCTATAACTAATTTTCTTAACTAAATTTTCTATGAATTGAAACCCACTTCTTATAATTCTTTTAATCACTGTATTATTGATGATCACAAGAAGTACAAAAGTCATTCAATAAAAACATGATCGTGCAAAGGAAGAAAACGAATTAAAGAATATGATACTTACATTGATTTTATAATTAATCAAGTATCTAGTTATCTTTTTTTAAAACATTAGTGATATTTTAAGTAGTGCACGCTTTTTTACGTTTCGCGGGCTCGAACCCATGACATTAAGGTTTTTTCCAAAACGTAATATCCCTAACCACTTAAGCTACAGTGATTTGATAAATCTTCTATTGTCTTAGATATACATCTTCTTTCATTTTTTTTTTGGCTAGGCCGTAAACACCATTGAAAAACTCAAGATTTCATTACTTTCGATTATACAATGAAACGAAATAAGTAAGATCATTATAGTTATTCCAAACGAATAAGATGGTCATCTACCTGTCATTTTCTTTTCATATGAATTAGTTGGCTTTAAGATTATATTCAATTTCTCGTTTATCTTGTATTTTTATCTATGGTATTCTTAGTGTCACTTGATTTGGCATGACATAATAAGTAACCAAGCATCCTATGAATACTTACTCCTTTTTTATCTCAAATTTTCTTTATTCTCATAATAATTAGTTACTTGCTTATTTATTGACTAATCTACATGGTGTAATACGTATGCTCTTTCCAGCTCTTTCCCTTTTATTCTCTTTCTTCTTAATTTTCAACAAAAATTATATACACCACTGAAAATCATTTTTTGCTCCTAAACTGTTTTATGCGAGGGACGAGCATAATGAAAATGGACGAAAGAATCAAATGTACATACACAATGGTAAATCAGCTATAACTGGATAAATCAATTGATAAAAAAATCCTCTTTACATCACCTTTTTCCATTGAATTTTATTTTTCTACCATAAAAACAAACACGATCAATTCCTTCACTTATACCCAATTATTTTTGTCCAATATCACTGTTTCGGTAGCGACGCTCCAACTTATGCGAAGTCACATATTCGGATTCTACGCAGCTCGATTCGAGCTGCTTGACATTTGTAGTCTCATCTAAAACTCTTAGAAAATTATATATACTAGATAACTATACAATTTATTTTTCTAAAAGGACTATTCTTCATGTCATAATTTTTTTCCATGTCCGTCATGTTTTCTTGTTATTCGACTAATGTTTTAATGTTGTTAAAAACGCCATGTCCTCTTGTTAATCAACTAATGTTTTGATGTTGTTAAAAACCTACTAAAACGAGTTGTTACAAATTATTCTAAAAGAAAATATTTAAAGGTTTCATTAAAATATACTTGTACGATAAATGTAAAAGCAATTAAATGTCTTATACACATGGTTTTCCTTTGAAAAAGTTTAGCGCAAGAGGAAAATTATTTGTAGGAGCTGATTAAATGAGTATATTCGATCTCATATTCTATTTGCATCTTGCTTGCATAGTTCAATCAAAGACATAAAATAAAAATCCATTAATTTGTATGCATTTGTACTAAGCTTCAATGCTCGACAGTTCGCCTTGAAAACATAACACATTCTTGGATGTTTCTTGAACGTAAATTGCTCATTTTCTCATTGCTTCTTGTTAGCAAATTACTCAAATTGTATTTGCACCTTCTTAGTAAATTGCTCGTTTTATTATTGTAAAATGTTATTATATGTCCTGAAGCCACATGTTTTAATTGGTGAAATTGCTTAAATGACTTTTCGAATTTCACTTATTTTTTATGTTGCATGGACAAATTAGGTAATTTAAGTAATTTTTTGTTAATTTTATTGCTTCCACATTTTGCCTTCCCACCCCAACATTCCAGCAAAGTTACGCTCAATCTATTATTTTGTTTTTTTCCCTTAATTTCCAAAACTATCCATGTCTGATTTGTCTTCTCTTCTTCTTTCATTCGAAAGTTAAAATACTAAGAAGTAGGTTACTATCATATCTTAGTTATGATTAAGAAAATATATTGGAAAAGCATACATAATTTGTTCACCAACATGGTTCATAATAAAAGTACAAACCTTGGTGTTTCCTTCTTTATGATCGTTATTTTCTGATTCCAATAAATCACCATCTTAAAAAAATCATCTTTATTTCCATCATTTTGTTGAAGATAAAAAAAACAACAGGTGAAAAATGCAAAGAATGAAGGAATATGATCATACATTTAATTAATTTTAGTATAATTACGTAAGGATGAAAATGTCATGAAATGTTAAAATAATTTGTCCGATGGGAAAGAAAAAAGGATGAAAATAGAATTCACCTAATTTTCTTTTCATGTATAAATACAATTCTTAATATACGCCCTTAAATATAAGATGTCACTTATAAAATGGTTTTACTATGAACGTTTTAGATAGTGCAAACGTGAATTGCGACTTATTTGGGTTGAAACTCATCACATTTATTTAGTTGTCTAAAGTTAAAGAAAAACACATTTAAACACAAAATAGAGACGGTAACACAAAGAATCTCCGCTTTGGATTGCCCCTGAATTCTACCTTCTATGTAAAAACAAACAGTTTCAGTGGTTTAGATTCTTATATCATAACTTGTGTTTAATTTTATGTTCAAATAATCATCAACAATGTTAAAAATAAAATTATTAACAAGACTAAATGTAATGAACTGGGATTTTCGACCCAGAAAATCAACATAAAACTAAGGTCAATTATTCAAGCAACGAACATTCCAGATCATTAATAGAGTGAAATTAGAGGGTGAGGATAGATAAGATAGAAAATTAGAATAAAAGAAGAAGAAGAAGACACACAACACATCAGAGTAACACGAATATCACAGCGGAATGAATAAAATATAACATAACTTTGAAATAAAATAGTATATATATGCAGTAACATTATCAGAGTACAACACTTACAACACAGCGGAAAATAACACTAGATAACAAGCGCTGAAGCCTCCTGCTCCAAGCTCCTCCAATGAAATCTGTAAATACCTGAACTACTTGACTGCCCGTACAAATTTGGACTCCCAAGAGTTTTGGGGAAAACAAAACAAAAATAAACTCTGGGTCAGTCATGGGACTGGTGTGAGTAAACTCCAACCACTTGGTTTAACTTTAAAAATTCTTTTTGAAAGAAAGGATAATCGTAGGACTGATCCACACATAAACATGGATGGTTTTTTACCTTACGACAACCCAAAGAATTTTTGAAATCAATATTTATCTGATATTATAATAATGTCTAAATACAAGTAATGGAATCTAGCAGAACGCTTGCATCTCACGCTCTACATATATAGTATACAATCAAAACCGTGAGCTCTTATTGGATAATGGATTCCAACTGGCAAGGTATGGGACCACCTTCCCACAATGTACCTCTAGAGAGAAATACATCGGGTTCAACAAGAACATCTTGCAACTTAGGCTAAACATGATCGGTCCCTCACTTAGCTTGAGAGTACCGAATGTATTATCACCAATGGTTGGGATCAGCAACCGTTTCCCGAAAGGGACAACATCGATAGATTTAAGAATCAGAAGGAATTTCTCTAGATCAGGTGACAATACACCCAGCTTGGGTATGACGTCACCCAACTAGCCGTGAGACCTACCCGATTTTATACCATTTCCCGGTTGTGAGGCTAGAGGTTATAACGTATCTTTTGGTCTTCATTCACTTTGAATGTCAAATTGTCATATCCGACAAATCACAAATTGATTTCGCCAAACATACTACGGGTATACAGCAAAGAGAAACGAATTCCTCCGCCACCAAATGTAACTACGTTTGAAGAGATCAACTTACGCGATCCTTTAGATATACTCTGTCAGACACTCGTCCATATAAATTTGCCCTGGGACTGGACAAATCGAAGGTACTATTCTGTAAACAGGATAACCCTTGCATAACACCGTCTTCAATTATCTTCATCGTATTTGATTCTCAATGTTAACGTCTATACAGAGTGGTTTTCAGATAATGAACCTAATCCCGGTCTCCCCGTATTGACGATGTAAAAATGGTCAAAAACTTCGATAGTCGGTGATATAACTATCAAAGAAAAACATGTGTGCAAACAACGATATTATTTCCAGATGGAAATTCTATCGATCAATTATCAATCATCTTTTATCTCTTTAATTGATTTATCATTAATTTATTTCCCATTTCCTGTTCCATATATTCATAATTGCTTATTTTCTAAATCTAGAAAATATACGTTATTAATCATTGGAAAACATTTCCGTCTCTTATTCACATGTCACTGTCATTCCATTATTTCTTATCCTTATATTATATTCTAATTAGAATAGATTTCCATATCCTTATATTATAATCATATAATATTTCAAATCGACTTATATTCAAATAGAATATATTTTCATCCCAAAGATTTCAAATATATTCCAAATCGACTATGTTCGAAATCCATTCACACTCAAATAGAATATATACTTCTATAACTTATTTTCAATATCTTAGGAGATAAATTTATATTCAAGTAGCATATAATTCACATTACCATGTCAAAAATCGGTTTAGGAATCGATTCATATTCAAATAGAATAAATTTTATCTCAACTCCATTTGAACAACGGTTTAGATCCAAACACTCTCCATTCGAAAGAAATTTACAATTCTTAAAATAAAATTTTGAAAAATAAATGCTTATAAGAAATCTTTATATAATATATATATATAATAGCTAGAATAACATAAGATAATTTCAAACACTATGTATATACATAATTTAAAAATTCTTGCAAATTAGTTTAAGTAATAAAATATAAGGAAAACTTAGTTATAACAAAATAGTTTTATAGGTAAATGTTTTAATAACTGAAATTTTAGAAAGGAATAGTTATTTGATGAAAAAGTGTAAAATATATATATAATAAAATCCTTTAACCAAAATCGTTCTTTTCTTCCGAACTTCAAACACTTGGATCTATACTCCAGTCTCAATGGAATTAACATAGTTCAATATCTTGTTTCCAACACCATTTCAACCCATCTTTCCATTTAAAGGATTTCAAAACCATATTCGTATTACATTTGAACAACCTCGATTATCTTTATTCCAACCTCGATTATCTTTATTCCAAAGTGAAATTCAATAAGAATTTATTTAATTCGAGTTTCCCCAATTATTAGGATAAATCCCAAATCCTATTTAAATTCCAATTCAAAACTCCCAATCCGTTTTGGGAAAAATTTCCTTAACCATTTCAAGTAACGTCCAGGATTCAGATCTTAAAGGAAGAATAAAATTTATCGAAATCGACACATTTCCTTTAAATGAAGTTTCCATCAAACAGAATTTCGAAAATTTAAAATCATTTAACCAACCGATGTCTGTATATAATTGTCTATCCAATGGCCAAGTGATTTTAGTTTAATTTCTCAATATTCCAAGGATGGATCTATCATTTCAATCCAAATCAGGGTCACAGAGATTGATCATTTCACTTTGTATTCTTAATTTATTTTTATCGATTAATCCCAGGTTTATTGGATGCCCGTAACATCAAGGATAAAAAATGGGATTAATCGTCATAGTAAACGTACCATGTCCATGTACTGAAAAATGAACATAAACAATACCGATACAGTAATCAATTTCAACTAAGCATCCATCGCAACCATTTCACTCAAAATAATCAGTATTACATCTTGTCACTGGTTAACAAGTATCAGGCTTCAACTAGAATTTAATTAACTACCATAACTAGTTATCAACCTAAGTTTGCAGATTAACATACTTGCATATCAGTTTTTAAGCAACAATCATCAATCAAATCACAACCATGCAACCAAATTATTTCATAATTTAATTCAATAAATATGGGCATAATTCAGTTATTCGTGAGCGAGAATTCACACACCTTTTGGGTCCTTAGTGGATCCGACGTCCAAACAAAGCCCAACATTTTACAGTCTCCAAACGCAGCCAAACTAGTCAAAGATTGACCGTAATTCCGCCATGATCCTAACACAACAAACTGCGCGTCAATCCGAGGTCGTATGAAGAAGTTATGCATGTTTTACATTTGAATTTTAAAATATATAAAATAAATAAAATATTTCCCTCACCGAACCAGACATCGCCACGTCAGCAGGCCCCAATTTCATCTTCCTGCTCCTATTTCTCCAGCTACAGTAACACACGGAGGAACCCAAACCCTATCGCGCCTTTGACCATCGATTGCACCTACCTCCGACTAAATTAGGACTAGCAACTACAACCCAACTGAAGCTCATCCAAACCCGCACCTACCAGTGCCAGAACCATCACCTTCGATGGTCCCCATCGCCGCCTTCAGATCGATGAACGGAACCCAGTTCTAACGTTGAAACTCCAAATTCCGACAATTTACTACCTTATAACTCAAACGAACACCTCCATCTCACTCGTATTGACGATCCCTTCAACACCCATAAGTCAGATTCTTCTATTGGAACCCAAATTGAAAATCCCTAAAATCATGATTAGAGTTTCGTTTTTCAGAGGCTTTGACCGTAATTTCCGGCCAATCCTCTCACTGCATGTCGAATCTGAGAACACCCGTAGGTTTGTATCGCCAAGAGCTTCAATTTGATATATAATACTATAGGGTTTGAAGAGATTTCATTTTCAAGTTATGATTTTTATTTTGAGGTAGGGTTTAGAAATAAATCTTTAGCCATTAGAGAATAAAATGAGCTGATGGAAATATACGTACAAATGAGAAGTGGCTGATGAGGAATGGAGATTAAGTTTTACATATATATAGGGTCCAACATAAGAACAAACAATTATCATATTACACTGATCTCTTTCCCAATTTCTCTCGTACGGTCAAACTACAAGTCAGATTGTAACGCAAATTGAAACTCTATAATAATTCACTGTTCCGGTTCCGATGAGACTGGTTGTGTCGGATTCCGAGACAGTTGCTAAAACAGTTAAATTTTACAGTTAGACAAATTAATAAAATATTAAATATTCATTTTACTATTTGAGTTCAAATTGAATATTCATTAAATTCAAAATTAAACCAAATTATAACTTAAACAAATTCTATAAATTTATTTCATAAATTTTAAGTTCCACATTTGGTTATTTTCAAACTTAAATTTGAAATTCAAATTTAATTTAAACTATTTAAATTCCATCGTTTAACAAATCAAATTCGAATTCCTTTTAACTTAAATTTAGTTATTCATTAAAATATTAAATTCCATACTACAACATTTTCTAAATAACTAAATTAAAAATTTATTTATACTCAATTCAAACACACGCTATCATAAAAATCAACAAAAATTGATTTCTATCAAACATTATTCCATTTTATTTATTTAAATCGAAATTTAAATATACAGAAAATATGGGATGTTACATCGATGCTGTCCCATTCGGGAAACGGTTGTTGATCCCAACCGTTGGTGATATCCATTCGATACACTCAAGCGAAATGAGTGGTCGGTCATGTGTGGCCAGATTGCAAGATGTTCTTGTTGAACCCAGTGTATTCCTCTCTAGAGGTACACTATCGGAAGGAGGTTCCATACCTTGTCATAGTTGGTAATGCATTATCCAATAAGTGCTCGTGGTTTTGATTGTATACTATGTATGTAGAACGTGAGATGAAAGCGTTTCTGCTAGACGATTATTTAGTTGTGGTTGATAGACATTATTATAATATCCAAAGAGTTTTGATATAAAGTTTATCGTTTCTTTCAAAAGGGTTTTGAAAGTTAAATCAAATATTTTGGATTCTCATAAGGGAAAAACCCGTTTCGTTATACGGCGTGGTCTTATGAGATATCGTTTAATTGCTCAAACTGTTTTACTCACACCAGTCACATGACTGACCCAGAGTTTATTTTGTTTTGTTTTCCCTAAACTCTTGGGTGCCCAAATTTCTACGGGCAGTCAAGTAGTCAGGATTTACAGATACACTAGACGGAGTTTGGAGAAGGAGGCTTCAACAACATTT
Source organism: Allium sativum (assembly GCA_030737875.1). Classification (NCBI taxonomy): domain Eukaryota; kingdom Viridiplantae; phylum Streptophyta; class Magnoliopsida; order Asparagales; family Amaryllidaceae; genus Allium; species Allium sativum. The sequence goes on from CM060922.1 coordinate 919,567,717, forward strand.
TCTAGCTATTGTTTATTTCCGCTGTGATGTAAGTATTGTACTCTAATATACAAATACAGATTTGTGTTCCAAAGTTATTTTGTATACTATATTTTTTTTGTTCCGCTGTGAGATTCGTGTTTACTCTGATGTTGTGTGTTCTTCTTCTTCTTCTATTCTAAGTTTCTTTCTTATCTATTCTCACCCTCTAATTTCTTTCATGGACTATCCGGTGTTTCCAATGCTTGAATAGTCGACATAGTGTTGTATGCCGATATCCAGGATCGCAAATTCCCCGGGTCGTTACATTGGGACTTGAATCAAGAAAGTGATAATGAATGCCTAAGACACGAGGTTAGATTCGGATTGCGGTATAAGCCTGCCCGGAACCGCCCGGCATATCCAGCAACCGCAATTTGGTAATCTAACGTGAGAGGTAAAAGGTAGAAACTAGATGCATAATAATGCAAAGAAACGAGGTTAGATTCAGATTGCGGTATAAGCCTGCCCGGAACCGCCCAGCATATCCAGCAACCGCAAACGGTAATCTAATGTGGGAGGTCTTGCAAGATTGCGGTTATATTGAATTAATGAACACTTAACCAAAATAAGACATGTGGTAAGACATGGGAATAATAAAGGGTTAAGCGGGTAACATGGGTAGCATGTGAAACAAAATAAAAGCACATAACCAAGATGAGACATGTGATAAGACATGGGGATAAAAAGGGGTTAAGTGGGAATTCTGTAATGACCCGAAAATCCCCGCGCTTTGAATCCTTGGTTTAATTCAGAGTAGATTAGAAGAGAAAGGAGGAAGATTGTGGAAGCTCATCGGCCATTGAAATATATAAAGGCGGCGGCTGGTTCATAGAATTAGGTTTTAGGGTTTGTGTTATTCTATTATTTATAATATAATAATAATTTAATTCTCTAATTCACAGAAAAACCCGTTAACTTCTACTAGCTCCAAATTCAGCCCAACCAATGTTGTCCCTAGCCAAATACCCCATTTCCGGACACAATGGACTAGGTCCCGTCAGCCCGTTTGATCGTCTCAGCCAACTTTTCTTTATTTTAAAATATAAATCATTTAACTATCTATTTTGATCGTACATTTTAATTTACCGGGGCCACATACTGACTCTAAATATTACAGAAAAATTATTTCTAGCTTTGTTTTGATGATATGGTCCTAAAAAATTAATTTCGTCGAATTTGGAGACCATTTGAAAAATGGCCATTTTCAAGTTGGTTAAATTTGATTGAAATTGACAAAACACATTTTCTTTTGCCATACTCACATATTAATTCTAAAAATTATGAAAATTTAACCCAAGTAATAAATTGACATTTCGGATCCAACAAATGTGGTTTCGTCGAAAACGGAAGTCGTTTGCAAAATGTCTATATTTAAGGGCCATATATATATATATATTAAAAATATGTAAAAATTCTACAGTGACTTTTTTAAATTTTAAACTGGACATAATTTAAAATTTATAAAGTGAAATTTCAGTTTCTCACATTCGTTAGAAAGATATTATTAATCAAATTCAAATATTTCTTGTTTCGTACAATTCCAATTTATATTGAATTTTGTATATTCATTTGAAATTTAAAATCGAACTGTCGTGCCATTTCAAACTCGTTTTATAATTAAATTAAATTTATTCATTTTAACTTCGATTAAAATAAATTTTTAGTCGTTATTATTTAAAATAAATCATTTTAAATATAAAAAGTTCACTAAAATTGCTGAAATAAAATTTTTAAATTGGTTCTGAATTTCCGGGTTGTTACAATCTCCCCCACTTAAAATATTTTCATCCTCGAAAAGGAACAGAGCTAAAAGTTGTTTAACTAACAAATTCAATTTTCATTCTTTTATTGGTTTCAATAATTTTATTAGTTGAACTAACAATCACACAACACAATCATCAATCAATTAGTTGATTAGCTTTTCAAATATATATATATAACTTTTATATATTTAAAAATCATATTTTCTAAAATTGGATTATATATATAATCACAAATACTTCAAATATAGATTTGTTATTCTCAACTCATTCTAGGGCATTACTAACCCCATCTCTAATGAGTTTCTCATTCTAGGATGCTACTGATCCTATCTCTAATGAGTATTCTTATTGGATATTACTAATCCAATCTCTGATGAGTCTTTTGTTCAGTTCTAACGAGTTGTACCCCAAAGATTTGAGCTAACCAGAGCTTTGATACCACATGTAATGACCTGAAAATCCCCACCCTTTGAATCCTTGGTTTAATTCAGAGTAGATTGGAAGAGAAAGGAGGAAGATTGGGGAAGCTCTTCGGCCATTGAAATATATAAAGGCGGCGGCTGGTTCTAAGAATTAGGTTTTAGCGTTTGTGTTATTCTATTATTTATAATATAATAATAATTTAATTCTCTACTTCACAGAAAAACCTGTTAACTTATACTAGCTCCAAATTCATTCCAACCAATGTTGCCCCTAGCCAAATACCCCATTCCGAACACAATAGACTAGGTACTGTCAGCCCATTTGATCGTCTCAGCCCACTTTTCTTTATTTTAAAATATAAATCATTTAATTATCTATTTTGATCGTACATTTTAATTTACCGGGGCCACATACCGACTCTAAAAATTACAGAAAAATTATATCTAGCTTTGTTTTGGCGATACTGTCCTAACAAAATTAATTTTGTCGAATTTGGAGACCGTTCGAAAAATGGCCATTTTCAAGTCGATTAAATTTGACTAATTGACAAAACACATTTTCTTTTGCCATTCACATATTAATTCTAAAAATTATGAAAATTTAACCCTAGCAACAAATTGACATTCTGAATCCAACAAAAGTGGTTTCATCGAAAATGGAGGTCGTTTGCAAAATGTCTATATTTAAGGGCCATATATATATTAAAAATATATAAAAATTCTACAGCGACTTTTCTAAATTTTAAATTGGACATAATTTACAATTTACAAAGTGAAATTTCAGTTTCTCACATTCATTAGAAAGATATTATTAACCAGATTCGAATATTTCTTGTTTCGTCCAATTCTGATTTATATTGAATTCTGTATATTCATTTGAAATTTAAAATCAAATTTTCGAACTGCCACGCCATTTCAAACTCCTTCTATAATTAAATTAAATTTATTCTTTTTAACTTCGATTAAAATAAATTTTTAGTCGTTATTATTTAAAATAAATCATTTTAAATATCCAAAATTCACTAAAATTGTTAAAATAAAAAATTTAAATTGGTTCATAATTTCCGGGTTGTTACAAATTCCTAGTGGGGACCAAGCTTAGGAGGGAAGCTTGTTTCAAGTGTGTGGACCCTTTTCAACCAGTAACCCATTTTAGTATTTATATGAGCTCGAACTAGGTCGAGGGCAGGGACACTCTTACTAGGGTTGATTGTAAGAGGTCAATAAAGAGTTAGCGATGGCGGTGCAAGTCCAACGGAGTCATGTGCGTGTGTGGGTCCGGGCTGGTAGGTAAGACGCTGCTGCATCGTGTAGGTATAAGCTGTGCATTTCAGTAGTATCAGGGTTGCCACGTTAGGGAGTGATACACCCTATTGTGGGACCAGCACAGGTATATATGGGGTTAAGGAGCCGATCGAATAGGAAGGGTAGTGGGTACAACTAGTGGGGATAGGAGCAAGTTGGCACCTATGATAGTAACTAGAAGTACACGAAACTACCATCATTATATTTTTTAAGAGGGATCATCTTTTAGTATGTAACTAGTATGTTGGTACAGTGCAGAGCATATCTTATAGTGGTTTGGAGCGCAGTTGATGTTCTAGCTTGCTTACCTTGTTTACCTTGTCATATCTGCTTATGTTACAATCATCTTTTATATCCAGTTTATGTTCTTATCATGTTACTTGACTGATTATATTGGTAAAGTAACTAGACTCGCCCGACTTTATGTCTGACCCTTTTTGTTTCGCCTCTTTTCTTTCTCCCCCCTCCCCCCCTCCAGGCCCTTAGGGTCGGATTAGTGGAGATTGACTCGGATTTCTTTCTTCTTGAAGTGCTTAGAAGTGTTGAAAGTAATGCTCAGCTTTATCTCTTTTTCATTATGGCTATTTGGAGTGGGATTATGGTTTTGCTTTTATGTACTCTGATAATAATTTTGTCCAAGATGGATATTTGTGTACTTGGCTTTAGTATATGGTTTTGATGTTGTAACAAGACTTATTTTGCTTTTCCGCTGCAATGATAAATTTTAAATTTTTAAGTACCATTTTATATATCTGTCTTGTGATGTTCTATTCTATACTCTTATAACGCTCCATGAAAGTTAATGCATTCCCTCAGTAAGTGACATTAGTGGACGTGGGGTGTTACACATGGTATCAGAGCTGAAGGTTACCAAAACAGATAAAAGATTTTGAAAACCATTTTCAAAAGCATTTTTAAAATGATGTATTTTCAAAGACATGTATTAAATAGGGTATTTTCAAGAGAAAGGTTTATTATGAAAAACATAATCCCCAAAAGCCATATATCTATCTTTTGATTCTCTGTTTTGAATCTCTTCCTTTTTCCTTTCAGCATGTTTGGGGAACACGATATACCCGAGGGCATAGAGATACCAGGTTGGTTCAGAAGGTATCTGGATGCTAGGGCTACTTCCGCAGGCCCAACAAACGTTCCTTCTCCCCCAGAAGCAGCCGCTCCTCCTCCTCCTCCCCATGTAGACATTTTTTTCTAAGATATGCAAAGACTTCGTGCGATGGGCGGAAAACAGTTTTATGGAACTGAGACGTTTGTTGAGGCTCGGAATTGGCTCAAGGAAGTGGAGGACTTATTTGGTATCTTTGAGATAGAGGATGGAAGGAAGGTTCAGCTAGCTGCTTGGTTGATGAAGGATGAAGCTTCATTTTGATGGGAAGTAACTAATGGAGGACGTGCAGTGGAGACGTGGATGGATTTTAGACAACGGTTCGAGTTTCACAAGCAGAGGAGAGTTTATACATGGAGAGGTTCTTGGATTTGAAACAAGGGAGTTTGTCTGTGAATGAGTATGTTAATAAGTTTAACCAGTTAGCAAGATTTGGTATGGAATTAGTTAATACACCACATAAGAAGGCCTTGAGATTTGCCAAGGGTCTGAATGAACCATTACACGGGTTGACTATGTCCCACATTCCTATGGGGGCTACTTTCGAGAATCTTGTTAATATGGCATTGATACATGAAGAAGAGAAAGGTGCTAATGTAGATAAGGAACAGGATAAGAAAGGGGATCCATAGAAGGCACAACAACAACAAAAGAAGGGCAGTAAGGGCAACAAGGGTTCAGAGACAAGAAAGTGTCACAATTGTGGAATACCTGGCCATTTGAAGAAGGACTGTAAGAAGAAGAAGAGGATGGGTTGCTTCCAATGTGGTGAGGAAGGACATATGATTAAAGACTGCCGAAGGAGGCAAGGACAAGGTCAAGGACAGAGGACAGGGTCTACTTCCGGAGGGCAGGCTCATGTCTCATGGCAGCTACGCAAGAGAGAGGTAGAAACATTGTAATACCCCGTACTTTCTATGAACGTATAAGTAATAAATCAGAGAATAATTAATTTTTGAAGTAAGAATCAAGGGAAACGGGTTGCTCTATTGCGTTCGTCTCGGAATTCTGCTTGAAAACGAGTCCGAGTTTGCGAGAATCGGAGTCCGTATGACCAAGTTATGGCTCTCCAAAGTTTCAGGAATTTTCAGAGTTCAAAACAGCTCGAATTCGAATTCAAATTTCGAATTCAAAACCCAGAACAGACTGGGCGGGAAATTTCCCGCCCGGTACCCAGGTCGACTGGGGAGTCGACCCCCTTCCCCCGACCAGGTCGACTGGGCAGTCGACCTGGGGGTCGACCTGGTCCCCGAACCTGGTTTTGGGCCTGGGTGCATTCTTATGTATCTGGTCTCGTTTTCTGCCTAGATTCGTCTGCATAAACCTATTTAAACAGCCCCAACCTAGCCTTCTCTACACACAATTCTACCGATAAGATGGTGTTACAAACATTTCTGTTGAAAGTTTGGTTTTCCTTTTCGATCATCCTGTACGTACTTTGTTTGATTCTAGCGCTTCACATTCATTTATATCTGCTTCTTTTGTTGAGTCTCTGCACTTAGATACTAATATAGTAGTGGATCTCGTTGTTGTCTCAAATCCTATTGGGGTACGGCTCATCTGTCTATGTTATATCGGGAATTGAGAATATCTGTGTATGGCGTTGAGTTCGAATGCAACGCTTATGTGCTTGGTTTCACGGGCTATGGGTTGATGCTAGGAATGGACTGGCTAGCCAGGTATGGTGCCATTCTCGACTGTTAAAAGAGGGTAGTTACACTGTTGACTAGTTTGGGTAATACTCTCGATATCTCATGCGACCCTAAGGGTTTTGTTATGCTTAGCTACCTAGAATCTCTTGACACATCTATTAATGATTTGCAATCTGTTCGAGTAGTCCGTGGGTATGCAGATGTCTTTGAGGAGGTTAGGGGCTTACCTCCAAAACACGAGATTGATTTTGGTATATACTTGGTGGACAATGCAAAGCCACTTGCATTGCCTGTGTGCCACATGGCTCCAAGAGAAAGGAGGGAGCATAGTAAACAAGTAAAAGAGTTGCTTGAGAAAGGGTTCATAGGAAGAAGTATCTCGGAGTGGGGTGCTCCAGTTGCTTTTGCTACGAAGGCTGATGGTTCGCTTAGATTGTGCGTGGACTATAAGGAGCTGAATAAGCTTACGAATAATAACAGACAACCGCTACCGAGGATAGATGACTTGTTCGATCAATTGGTTGGTGCTTTGGTTTTCTCGCAGTTGGATTTAGCTACAAGATTTCACCAGCTAAGGGTGGCTGAGGATAGCATAGATAAGACTGCATTTAGAACTCCAGATGGTTTCTTCGAATAGCTCGTCATGCCTTTTGGTTTGACAAATGCACCTGCATATTTCATGGACTTGATGAGTAGGGTGTTTAGGGAGTTTATAAACAAATTTGTAGTAGTCTTTGTGGATGATATCTTGATATTCTCTAGAAGCGAGGAAGAACATGCCCTACATCTTAGGGAAATCTTAGAGACCCTTCGAGCACATCAACTCAAAGCTAAATTCTCCAAATGTCATTTTGGAGGAAGGAAGTGAGGTTTTTAGGGCACGTGGTCTCTAAGGAAGGGATAGCAATAAATCCCACGAAGGTAGTTGCAATCCAAGATTGGAAGGTTCCTAGAAACGCAACGGAAGTAAGAAGTTTTCTAGGGTTGGCGGGCTATTATAGAGAGTTAATCAAGGACTTTTCTAAGATATCAGCCCCACTTACATAGTCGACGAAAAAGAATTTGACCTTTTCTTGGGATGTTGACTGTGACGATACTTTCCAACGTTTGAAGAGGGCAATGACGACAGCTCCAGATTTAATTTTGCCAAATGGGAGTAAACCATTCACCATGTATACCGATGCTTGCGGGACCGGGCTTGGTGTAGTTTTGATGTAAGAGGGAAGGGTGATATGCTATGGTGGAAGGCAGTTAAAGGTCCATGAGAATAATTACCCTACCCACGACTTAGAGTTAGCTGCCATAGTTTTTGCGCTTAAGTCTTGGCATCACTATTTTCTTGGAGAGAGGTTTGAGTTGTATACAGACCATAAGTCACTTAAATACTTGTTCTCTCAAAAAGATCTAAACTTAAGGCAACAGAGGTGGATGGAGTTCTTAGCATCCTACGATTTTGAGATTGCATATACTCCTGGAAAGGGTAACGTCGTGGCTGACGCCTTGAGTAGAAAGAGGTTGACTTTGTGTCCTTTGTTCGTCGAGCGGCAGAGTTAAGAGTACATATCTACCTTTGATTTTAGACCCTCTATCGATTATGTACCTGGTTTGTTGGCATCATTAGAGGTGCGACCTACGCTTTTGGGACAGATAGGAGCGGCATAGCGAGGTGACCCACAGCTAATAGAGATAATAGACAAGCTCATAAGAGGGGAGTCTTCGAGCCATCTTAGTAGGTATATATACTATAGATGAAAAAGGTTGGTTGCGTAAGGATGGAAGACTTTGCATATCATGAGATAAGAGTTTGAGAAGGACAATCCTCGAAGGAGCACATCGTTCTAAGATGACCATACATCCCAGTGGTGACAAGATGTATAGGGACATGAAGCGAGTTTTCTTTTGGGCCGGAATGAAGAAGGATGTAGCTGAGTTCGTTTCTAGATGCTTAGTGTGCCAACAAGTTAAGGCTGAGCAAAACAAGCCTGGTGGTTTGCTTCACCCTTTAGAGGTTCCACAGTGGAAATGGGAAAGTGTTTCCATGGATTTCGTTGATGGGTTGCCGAGGTCAAGGAAGGGTAATACGGGGATTTGGGTAGTAGTAGATAGACTTACCAGGAGATCCCATTTTCACTAGTAAAAGAACAGCGGCATACCTTCTAGTATCGTAAGCGATCGAGATCCCATTTTCACTAGTGAGTTTTGGAAGAGGTTGCAAGAGGGGGTAGGAATGCAATTGTGTTTGAGCACCGTTTATCAACCTCAGACGGATGGCCAAACAGAAAGAGTTAATCGGATTCTAGAAGATCTTTTGAGGTTTTGCATCTTGGATTTTGGAGGGACATGGGAAGAACACCTTCCATTATTAGAGTTCGCCTACAACAACAGCTATCAGACTAGTATTGGCATCTTACCTTTTGAAGCTCTATATGGACGACCTTGCCGATCATCGATTTGTTGATGGGAGTCTACGGATAAGATTTTGCTTGGGCCCGAGATGGTTAGGGAAACCTCGAAGAAGATAGACTTGATTCGAAGACGCATGAAGACGGCACAAGACCGGCAAAAGTCATACGCTGATAAGAGACGAACCGATCTTGAGTTCAATGTTGGAGATACGGTTTTAATTAAAGTGTCACCATTGACGAACGTAGTTAGCTTTGGATCTATAGGGAAATTGGAACTAAGGTTCGTAGGGCCATTCCCTATTACAGAAAGAATTGGACATATGGCCTACAGAGTGAAGTTGCCCGAGAAGCTTAGTGGTGTTCTTGACGTTTTTCACGTATCGCATTTAAGGAAGTGTTTACATGATACCGTGGAAGTAGTAGAGCCGAGCATGCTTAGAGAAGTGGTGTTGGATCTAGATTAACCCTAGAGGGGGGTGAATAGGGTTTACCACAAATTATCGCTGAGTTCAAAACTTACAGGATATTAAAATAATAAACAGGTCACAGAATGCAGCAAAAATAAAAGTGCAAAAAAATAAATCACACAGATATACCCAGCTTCGGAAAAACCCTGCCTATTGCTGCATTCCTAAGGTTTCTACTAGTTAAAAGAACAAATCCCGCATACAAGACCATGTACACTCGCGAACCCCTCGCTCCTATTCTGATCCTACGCTCAAAACCCTAGACTGGTCTATATCCACTAGACCAGATTTTCCCCTAGTTTTACAGACACTAGTAAACCGTCAGTTAACCCCTAACTGAATACTCTAGAATTTTACAGGCTCTAGCAACTGTTCATTGATTTACAAAAGAAACTTGAAAATTACAACAAGAAATAAAAAAAACAAAGAAACCCCCTTTTTAATTTAAAAACAAAGTAAGCCCTTTTATAACATTTGGCTGCCCCAATTCTTTTGACTCCATCGTCTCTTTCATTTTCCCGATCCTTTTCTCTAAAAAAAATGGCGGCTTCAAGAAGAATTAGGGTTTCTCCTTGTGATCCCAAATCGATCGACGCTTGATGGAATGAGGTTCTTTGATGCTCGAGACATTAAATGGCTTCAGTACCTTGATTTGGAGACAATTGTGATCGAAAACAATGAATGAATTTGGTGAGTTTTCTCTGAAATTTATTTCTTCGATTATCCTCTTGTTATTCGATACATAAGCCGATGATGTAAGTGGTGTTTAAATAGGGATTTAGAAACCCTAGCTCTCTGATTTCGTTGAAATTGACTTGCCCTAATTTTTTGCTGATTTTCCTCTTTTGTAAAATTGATACACTTGGCTTGACAAACATTGCGAGATTAACTTGCCCCTTTTGAATTGTTGCCTTGAATTTCTCTCGCGTGATTTTGGCATTTTGTTTTTCATGGATTTGTATATCTGGAAAGGAATTATTTAGAGAAAACTTGTTGCCGAAAATAACTTTTGTCATCATATAAAATGTTGAATGCTGAATTGGATTCTCAATCGTATTTATGGAAATATATTAAAAACAAGTAAATGTTTTCTTGCCCCTTTTTATATTCTGTGAATTTCGAATTAAATTTGTCCAGAAAACAAATTGAATGTCTTGCCAAAAACATTATTGCCAAAACCGTAGCTTGATTTAAATCCACGCATGATTTTATTGCTTACCCAAAATGATTCTGATTTACTGAAAATCAAATAATTAGAAATGTGGAAAGAATTTATCAAATGGATCCATGCATTTTCTTTGTAGGAAAAAATTTCCTGCCAAATATGTGATTTCCAAACAGTTGAATTTCATGCAGAATATTCTTTGATTGCTCAAATATGTGCAGTTTTGTTTAGACAAATCTATGCCTTTTTTTTTGGAATACTAGAATTGATTATTTGCCATATAAACTTTTCAGCTTCATGCACCATACTAGAGCTCGTTTTTGGCACATATAGACTGCACTGAATATGTGGACAATTCTGATTTGAATTGCATATGTATTTGTTATCCTCAATGCTGCTTACTTTGATCATGTATGAACTAATGCTCGACTTTGTCGAATTGAAGGCTGTACACACATGTTCCATTCATTCTCATAATGTCTACCCATGCTGCCTTGTTATTTATATGTTGATGTGTACACATGCATACTTGCATCACTTTGAACTGTTGCTAAACTCATTTAACATTCATGGTGTACATGCTGAAGTGTTCCATATGTAGCTCGACCATGTCTTGACTCACCCTCCATGCAAAGATGCGTTACACTATTTGTTCCATGAACATGGCTGCATGTATATTATGTTGTCGAACTTGCTACTATACAACTACCTTGACTTGTGCTCCCTACCATGTTCATATGACTAGGCTGATTGGTTTGGGCTGCTTCATATATGTGCTCACTTATCCTTTATGTTGCTGATAGCTTGACCATTTTGAGAAACTTGAACATGTTGCACTTGAGTTTTCTTTTGTGTTTGTTTGAGCACTCTTGAATTTGGGCAGTCTTAAAATTTCTTGGCTTTGAACCTGAGTAGCTTTGCCATGCATAACCATTTGACTTGAAACAGTTTGCATTCTTCACCCAGTTTTTCTCCATGACTTACCATGCCATGTTTACTCATGATACTCTGTTTTGCATTCGACTTGAACTTGACACATTGCACCATATTTGTGTTGCTCGGCCATTTAGCTGCTTGTTTGAAAATTTGTACACATGTTCGACATTGTTTGCATACATTTGGGCTGATTTGCATGACCATGGCTCGACCAATTCTGTTGTGCTGTCTCGACAACATTTATTATTGTTGCACTGAGTCGAGATGGTCCACGTGACTACTCGTCAGTTGCTCGCTGATTGGCAAGGCAGTGCACACGTGTATATTTATACATTTGTGTATATTCAGCCATCAAAAAAGATTTCCTGTCCCTGTACTATACATATACAAACTGACTAGACACAGATAAATCAGATCAAGTCATGAAAAATGTTGAGAAACACACCAGAAATCTGAGGCAAATAAAAATTTTAAAAATAAAATTTATATTCGCGTGTATCCATATTTTATTTCTATTGCAATGTCTTGTGTGTGTTTCATGTGACAGGTAAGCAGGTGATGACTGGACCGCCAGTGAAGATGCTATGAAGACAGAAGATTAAAGACAAGAACAGTGTGTAAATGTGTATATAATTGAATGGAATTTTACAGAGTGACTGAGTGATGTAGTGAGGAGATGATGTAACAAATGTACTGTACTGAATGTGTATATATATATATATGAAATGAAATGTATCAGTGAAGTGTTCAAATAGTGGAGTATAAAATTTTTGTTGTTTGATATTGAAATAAAATATTCTATTCAAATAAATTACTGTGTGAATGTTTAAATTTCTGTACAGTTGTATTTTATAAACAAAAATACTATATTCCTGACTGTTGTGTGGTATACCGATACAGTTACAAACAAATTTAATAATAAAATATATTTGGTTGTTATCATCAAACAAAAATCATATAATTGTGTATACAACTGCATTATATACAACAATCTCCCCCTTTTGATGATGACAAACAAATATTAAGATTTTGAATCCAATAAATGTGTTTGACAGTAAAAAATTGAACTCCCCCTATTTGAAAGCTCCCCCTATAACTGTGCATGAGTGAAAAATGAAAATTGAATGAATTGTCGAAATTAAAAATATTTATAAAATATTCACTCATAAATCAAAATCTCAACCCATTCTCCCCCTTTTGTTATCATCAAAAGGATACAGAATTTAAATATTGATGAAAAATGACTAAAAAAATACAATATCAGCTTATGAGGAAGAACGGTCATCATAAATCTCAATCAGTCAAACAAAAATAATAATATTCTAAGAATGGGTGGCATATTTCACATTGTAGAGAATGACGGACTTACGATGAGTTTTATATAAAATTGAAAGAGTTACAAAAATATGATTTGCAGTTATTTTCAAAAGAATTTTTATAAAAAGAGCACAAAAACAGTGATGGATTCGGACTATATTTAATAATTCAATATAAGTGAAAAAATCATAAAATCTCAAATCCTAATAGCTATCAATCAACAAATCATAATACGCATAAAATATTAACACATTCCATAAAATAGAAGATGGATTGATAGGCTGGTTTTTACACACCAAGGAGAATTTCAAATTTATTTCTATTTATAGCACATTTTTCCTTTTTCTTTTTCTTTTATTTAAGTGCACACTGACCACGCATAACCAGAGCTTGGATTTTTAAATGAGGTTAGTCGTAGCTTAAATTATAAGTTGTCTCTTAATCATGCACGACCAGAGCTTGGATTTTTAAATGAGGTTAGAGACACACTTATATATATTAATTATATATTTATCATTTCAGCTCTAAAAGGAAAAACTCCTCGGTATATAAAACCAATATGAATGATAGAAATGTGGTAGGTACAGAAATGGTTGTGAAATAAATTTCTAAATTAATAATATTATGAAATATGATCAACTGTACCGAGATCATATTGTCACTAATTCTGAATAATAACATAACCACAATTCCATAACAAATATTTCACTGTTTATTCAAGGTGATTTTTTAAAAAAGTATTAAACTCTCCACATTAATATAAAAAACATGATCGATGGCAGAATGATGATAGATAAAGGAGATGGTCGTGAAATAATTGTCAATTCAAAGATATTATAGTAATTGTTCAATCATCATGAAATTTTAAAATAGAATCTCCTCTTGTCGTGAAGTATGTAGTCATAACTCATCACAATTTCAAATTCTAATAATTATCTTGATGAACTATAAATATAGTTCAATTTGGTTATTGATTTCAATTACTGAATGAATAATCAATAAATAATTTTAAAATTGAAAAACAATTACCAGATGGGATTGAGAGATATATACAAGATAATATATATATATACATGATGAGGATAAGTTTAGTAAAAAACTTCAGCACATCCTAATGTGATACCACTTGTTATCTCTGCGAACGGGGATTTTAATTTGCCGCTGGTGGTTAACAAGGGTATTTCAGACTACAAAATTTAATCCCAAAGCCTAAGCAGACACGGTTAACAAATCAAGCAAATTAATATCGTCTATTAGAGCATGGCATATATTTGATACCAAAACAAGCAGTCATCAAAAAAAATATTCAAGAACAATATCTGAGCAGCACAAAAATCATTTTCAAAGAAGACTTGTCAAGGAGATGTTTCAAAGATATTTCTATCGGTCACAAAAGATGATTCATGATCCAAGATTTAAAAATATAGTTTATTTTAAATCATTTGAGGAAAAATGAAAAATCAGGATTCAATGAATCAATCACACCAGATTATAAATTTCAGATCCAATATATGTGTGAGATTCAATAAATCAATAATTTCAAATGATTTTAAACAAACAAATATTCAAATCAAATCATCATGAAATAGTAGTGAGATTTAAGACTAGATTTTCAAAGAATTTTCAAAATTATTTCTGATAAGCATAAGAGAAATTTCAGATCATTTACATCAAATTTGAAAGATATTCATGATCCAAAAAATTAAGAAATTATTTATTTGAAATCACTTGAATCAATGTCAAGTTTTGAAATATAATGAATCAGTCACACAAGATTGATAATTTCAAGTTAAAGAGGCGTGTGTGATCTTCAAAATATCAAGAATTTCAGATGATTCCAAACAAACAAATTTCAACCATAATGATCATGAGTAAAGATGAATTTCAAGATGTATCACTGATTCAAGACATTTCAAAATATCCAAGCCAATCTAAAAATCAATGAAATTATCACAATTTATAAATAGCAGAGTGCTGTAATGAGTTTAATATTTCAAGCTTTTCTAAAATCAATTAGAAAAAACTCAAAACAGCAGAGGTATGTGAAATTCCACTAAACTTTCAGATCTTCAAAAATTTCGAATTCAAATTAATAGTATTCAAGATACGACAAGAATACATCAACACTGTTAGGAATTCATAAATCAGAAAATAAACTTCAAAAACAATCGCAAATATTTACAAATTTGAATTCAAGATCTGGAAATGATTAAAACACAAGTGTTTTATTCAAATGAAGACGATTTCTTGAAAATCATGAATTCTGCAATTGGAAGTTAAGAAAGCTCAACAAAAATATACGGCAGTGACAAATCAAAACAGAAGAGATAATGAAAATAAACAGAAGGGGTAGGAGGAGGAATAAACAATAAAAACTGAGAATATTTACAAAGATGAGTTTAGAGATTATACCTGAAATTGATGTAAGCAAATGAATCTCTAACTCAATAGGTATTAAATAGCTTGAATACAATTCCTTTGCTTAGCAGTTCCTCAGCCTCCTCCGGTACCTAACAGTTAAGGGGGTCGAGTGGTCTAACAAAATTTGTATAACCTCTCACAGTTTTGTTCACATCTTTTGGTACCCAAATCTATTTGTATAACAATCCATTTGAATTTACCTTTGTTCCTTTGAAACCCATATCTGTTTGAATTTAACAAAGTTTTCTTTATCTCCTTTTGGGATCCAGGATTGTTTAGATGAATTATTACAAAACAAATTCACACTTTGCTTTTGATTCAAAAATCATTTGGAATTATCAAAGTTCAAATTATCAAGACGATTCTTTTCAAAGAAAGTTGAAGGATTTTTAAAATCGTTTGAACTTCTCCTTTCAGAAACCTCAGATTTCCCAAAACCAAGTCTACTTCTATTTCCCGATGAAAATTGATTTTTAACAACATATTTAAAGATTTTTCACCATTTGAAAATTTCGCCAGGGTTGTTTTCAAGTTGTTGAATTTTAGTTTTAAGATCACCGTTTTCTTTCAATAAATCTGAACAATGATTTTCAGTGATCTTACATCTTCCAAAATCAGATTTCAAAACCAAATTTTCATCTTTAAGCAATTTAATTTTGGTTTGGGACTCAGCAATCTCATATTCAACTTAGTTTTCTTTTCGATTTCAGATTTTTCAAAATCTTTGAATTTTTCAATTTCCTTTTCAAAATCTTTCAAAATTGATTTAGTTTTCAGCAAACTTTCTTTTTCAAAAAATTTATGTTTGGAATTAATACTGTCCAACTCCTTCTGCAAAGAATCGTTTTTATAAACTAACTCATCTTCATTTTGTTTTAAAATGATAATTTCTTTTTCAAATTTCTGAAGATTCATATTGAGATGAGCTAAATCATTTTTCAAATTGGAACAATTCTTGCAATCAGAGTTTTCAAATTTTAATTTCAACATATTATTTTTGCATCGCAACTCAGAATTTTTAGATTTCAAAATTTTATTTTTCCGTTGGAGACGATTGGCAGTTTTTGTTAAATCATTACAACGAGAAACCAATTCTTCATATGAATAATTTCCATTGTCTGAATCATCATTAATAACTCCAATTAAGCACATATATTAATCTGAGTTGGCAACTAAGGGTTTTGAGCAGTTGTCAGAATTTCCATACCATGCGTCAAGGGTTCTGCAAATATCCTACGTAGTTAAACAGTGAGAGATAAGATCAATCTGATTATTACTGAGATAAGAATAAATAATATGCATAACACGAGCATTGACAACTCTATTTTTCTTATCTAGCATATCTCCCATATTTTCAATGATATTCCAATATTCAAAATTAACAGATTTTAAATATAACTCGATTTTTGATTTCCAAATTAAAAAATCTGCTCCACTGAAAATAATTGGATTAACACTGGACTGACTCTGACAACTAGGATCCACAAATCTAGGGTTAATAATATTACCAGGCTCTGATACCACTCGTTGGATCTAGATTAACCCTAGATGGGAGTGAATAGGGTTTATCATAAATTATCGCTGAGTTCAAAACTTACAGGATACTAAAATAATAAACAAATCACAGAATGCAGCAAAAATAAAAGTGCAAAAAAATAAATCACACACAGATATACTCAGCTTCGGCAAAACCCTTCCTACTGCCGCATTCCTAAGGTTTCTACAAGGTAAAAGAACAGATCCCGCATACAAGACCATGTACACTCGTGAACTTTTTGCTCCTATTCTGATCCTACGCTCAAAAGCCTAGACTGGTCTATATCCACTAGACCAGATTTTCCCCTAGTTTTACAGACACTGGTAAACCGTCAGTAAACCCCTAACTGAATCCTCTAGAATTTTACAGACTCTAGCAACTGTTCGTTGATTTACAAAAGAAACTTGAAAATTACAACAAGAAACAAAAAAACAAAGAAACCCCCTTTTTAATTTAAAAACAAAGCAAGCCCTTTTATAACATTTGGTTGTCCCAATTCTTTTGACTCTATCGTCACTTTCATTTTCCCGATCCTTTTCTCTAAAAAAAATGGCGGCTTAAAAATGAATTAGGGTTTCTCCTTATGATCCCAAATCAATCGACGCTTGATGGAATGAGGTTCTCTGATGCTCGAGACTTTAAATGGCTTCAGTGCCTTGATTTGGAGACAGTTGTGATCGAAAACAATGAATGAATTTGGTGAGTTTTCTTCGAAATTTATTCTTCGATTATCCTCTTGTTATTCGATACATAAGCCGATGATGTAAGTGGTGTTTAAAAAGGGATTTAGAAATCCTAGCTCTCTGATTTCATAGAAAATGACTTGCCCTAATTTTTTGTTGATTTTCCTCTTTTGTAAAATTGATACACTCGGCTTGACAAACATTGCGAGATTAACTTGCCCCTTTTGAATTGTTGCCTTGAATTTTTCTCGCGTGATTTAGGCATTTTTTTCATGGAGGCATTTTTTTCATGGATTTGTATATCTGGAAAGGAATTATTTAGAGAAAACTTGTTGCTGAAAATAACTTTTGTCATCATATAAAATGTTGAATGCTGAATTGGATTCTCAATCGTATTTATGGAAATATATTAAAAACAAGTAAATGTTTTCTTGCCCCTTTTTATATTCTGTGAATTTCGAATTAAATTTGTCCAGAAAACAAATTGAATGTCTTGCCAAAAACATTATTGCCAAAACTGTAGCTTGATTTAAATCATTGCATGATTTTATTGCTTGCCAAAAATGATTCTGATTTACTGGAAATCAAATAATTGGAAATGTGGCTCCTTTGCATTTTCCCTTGCCAAAATTTGCGAGAACTGATTTGTTGAAAAGAATTTATCACATGGATCCATTCATTTTCTTTTCAGGAAAAAAATTTCTTGCCAAATATGTGATTTCCAAACAGTTGAATTTCATGCAGAATATTCTTTGATTGCTAAAATATGTGCAGTTTTGTTTAGACAAATCTCAGCCTTTTTTTTTTGGAATACTTGGATTGATTATTTGCCATATAAACATTGCTGCTTCATGCACCATACTTGAGCTTGTTTTTAGCACATATAGACTGCACTGAGTATGTGAACAATTCTGATTTGAATTGCGTATGTATTTGTTATCCACAATGCTGCTTACTTTGATTATATATGAACTAATGCTCGACTTTGTCAAATTGAAGGTTCTACACACATGTTCCATTCATGCTCATAATGTCTACCCATGATGCCTTGTTGTTTATATTTTGATGTGTACGCATGCATACTTGCATCACTTTGAACTGTTGCTAAACTCATTTAACATTCATGGTGCATATGCTGAAGTGTCCCATTTGTAGCTCGACCATGTCTTGACTTACCCTCCATGTAAAGATGCCTTACACTATTTGTTCCATGAACATGGCTGCATGTATATTATGTTGTTAAACTTGCTACTATACAACTGCCTTGACTTGTGCTCCCTACCATGTTCATATGATTAGGCTGATTGGTTTGGGCTGCTTCATATATGTGCTCACTTATCCTTTATGTTGCTGAAAGCTTAACCATTTTGAGAAACTTGAACATGTTGCACTTGAGTTTTCTTTTGTGTTTGTTTGAGCACTCTTTAATTTGGGCAGTCTTGAAATTTCTTGGCTTTGAACCTAAGTAGCTTTGCCATGCATAACCATTTGACTTGAAACAGTTTGCATTCATCACCCAGTTTTTCTCCATGACTTACCATGCCATGTTTTCTAATGCTACTCAGTTTTGCATTCGACTTGAACTTGACACATTGCACCATATTTGTGTTTCTCGGCCATTTAGCTGCTAGTTTGAAAATTTGTACACTTGTTCGACATTGTTTGCATACATTTGGGCTGATTTGCATGACCATGGTCGACCAATTCTGTTGTGCTGTCTCGACAACATTTATTATTGTTGCACTAAGTCGAGATGGTCCACGTGACTACTCCTCAGTTGCTTGCTGATTGGCGAGGCCGTGCACATATGTATAAATATACACGTGTGTATATGCAGCCATCAAAAAAGATTTCTTGTCCTTGTACTATACATATACAAACTGACTAGACACAGATAAATCAGATCAAGTCATGAAAAATGATGAGAAACACGCCAGAAATCTGAGGCAAATATAAATTTTAAAAATAAAATTTATATTCGCGTGTATCCATATTTTATTTCTATTGCAGTGCACTGTGTGTGTGTGTTTCATGTGAAAGCAGGTGATGACTGGACCGACAGTGAAGATGCTGTGAAGACAGAAGATTAAAGACAAGAATAGTGTGTAAATGTGTATATAATTGAATGGAATTGTACAAAGTGACTGAGTGACGTAGTGAGGAGATGATGTAACAAATGTACTAAATTGAATGTGTATATATATATATATATATATATATATATATGAAATGAAATGTATCAGTGAAGTGTTCAAATAGCGGAGTATAAAATTTGTACTGTTTGATATTGAAATAAAATATTCTATTCAAAAAATATATTGTGTGAATGTTTAAATTTCTGTACAGTTGTATTTTATTTAAACAGAAATATTATATTCCTGACTGTTGTGTGGTATACCAATTCAGTTATAAACACATTTAATAATAAAATATATTCGGTTGTTATCATCAAACAAAAATCATATAATTGTGTATACAACTGCGTTATATACAACAAGTGGTAGTAGAGCGAGATGCCACGGTTAGACGATTTCCTACATGCATCCTTGGATCAGAGGTCAAGAAGTTACGCAATTGAGAGGTCAAGTTAGTTAAAGTCCAATGGGGAGATGATCAAGAAGACGCGACTTGGGAGACGAAAGACAAGATACATGCGTCGTACCCTTTCCTTTTTGAGGGTATGTTCTTAACTTCTCCTTTTTCTACCGCTTTGTTTATACTTATTCAATCGTTTAGTGTATCCTCTCGATTATATCTTCGATCTTTAGGTAGAAAATCCTATGGTTGTAAACATGTGTTTGAGACATGTTATGTTTGGTGGATGCAAGTGTTTGTTAGTGATTTCTCGTGGATGCATTTACACACATTTTGGGCACTAAGATCGGCTCAATCACTTTCATATTGCATATTGCATAAGAATACATATGTTTGTATATTGATTGAAATTTGATGCCTTATCATATGGATGTTGCATTTGAGTGAATGATTGTGCACTCATATAGAAGTTATAAAGTGCATTAGGAATAATTGCATACATGTTGGACTCATGACACTAACATAATTCGCATTAAGGAGGTCAACTGAATCAGTAGACCGCTTGATCCTTGCATTAGATAAGGAACATATACACACACTTTTGCATATGTTCATATAGCATTAGAAATCTTTTAAGTACAATGGATGCTTGTGGATAATGGATGAGTAGATGGATGATGGATGGTAGGATACATTCTTCTTAACTTGAAGATTTTGGGGACGAAATCCTTTAAAGAAGGGAGAATGTAACACCTCGTAATTTTAAAATACTAAAATTAACAAATTAAAGGATATTTAATTTTTTGAAGAAGAATTAAGGGAAATGGGATGCGCCATTGCGTTCGTCTCGGAATTCTGCTTGGGATAGGGTCCGGGTTTGCGTAAATCGGATATCGTATGAAGATGTTATAAGCCTTAGAAGTTTGTATACGCATAAGGAAGAATATATATATATATAAAATAATTCCATAACCATCAAAACAGTTCAAAAATCAAAATCTGACCAAAGCGGGTTGAGCGGGAAAATTCCCGCTCGCGGGTGTCGACCCCCCAGGTGGTTTCGACATGGGTATCGACCCCCATAGGGGGTGTCGATAGGGGAGTCGACCCCCCTATAGGGGTGTCGACCCCATCGGCCCAGATCTGGGCATTTTGCTGATGACGTGTTTTTCTGGTTTGAGCGGTTCAGATGGTTCCTAATCAGATCTAAAGGTCCTAATACACCTAATACACCTATAAATAAACCTAACCCTAATCTCATTGTTTTCATCCATGGCGCCTCCATGCTGCTCTAATCTAAACTAGCCTTTCTTCTCCACAAAAAAAAATCAGAATAGGAGTATTCCAATTAGAAGATCAGATCTATAAATAATCAAAGTAGATATTATTCAAGATCATAAATGCTACAACAACACCTGATTCTCTTTTCTAAGGATCCTATCGCTGTGAGTCTATGTTACTTTCACATATAATTAAATTAAAAAGTAATTGTGATAGGATTGTAAATTGGATCTAATGTATATGCCTCTAAATAAGATGAATCATATCAAGTTTTGTAATTTGTTATCCTTCAGATTCATACCCAATTGCTATTATCATATGCCTATCTGATATATTTTGTCGTTATTCATTTCACATGCATGTTTATATGTTTATGCCAATTTTGATGTTTTGATTCTCTCCCCTTCTTCTTTTCCTTTTTCCTTTTGATATTAGGTTAACTTCGAGCCTAAGCATATTGCATTGAAATTTACGTACGATTAACGTTGGAATGATTGGGAAAATTTGGGGAAAATGTAATAAAATGAGATTGTTGGCATAAATTGTTGATGAATATGGAAATTGGTTTGGGCATAATTGAGTATAACTTGTATACATGAGATTTGGCATAAATTGGTTTGGGCATAATTGAGTATAACTTGTATACATGAGATTTGGCATAAATTGTTAATAACTATGAAAATTGGTTTGGGCATAATTTGGCATAACTTGTACACATGAGATTATAGGCATAATTTGGATTTAAAATTATAAACATAATTTAGATTGGAAATTATGGGTAATTGGAATATATTATAATCCAAGATTTGAAATTGGGACCTGAATCAAGAAACTGATAATAAACGCCTAAGACACGAGGTTAGATTCGGATTGCGGTATAAGCCTGCCCGGAAACGCCCAGCATATCCAGCAACCACAATTTGGTAATCTAATGTGAGAGGTCAAAGGAAGAAACTAGATGCGTAACAATGCAAAGACATGATTTTAGATTTAGATTGCGGTATAAGCCTGCCCAGAACCACCCGACATATCCAGCAACCGCAAACGGTAATCTAATGTGGGAGGTCTTGCAAGATTACGGTTATAATGAATTAATGAACACTTAACCAAAATAAGACATGTGGTAAGACATGGGAATAATAAAGGGTTAAGTGGGTAACATGGGTAGCATGTGAAACATAATAAAAGCACTTAACCAAGATAAGACATGTGATAAGACATGGGGATAAAAAGGGCTTAAGTGGGAATTCCTATTGGGGGCCAAGCTTAGGAGGGAAGCTTGTGTCAAGTGTGTGGACCCTTTTCAACCTGTAACCCATTTTAGTATCTATATGAGCTCGAACTAGGTCAAGGACAAGGACACGCTTACTAGGGTTGATTGTAAGAGGTCAATAAAGAGTTAGCAATGGCAGTGCAAGTCCAACAGAGTCATGTGCGTGTGTGGGTCCTGGTTGGTAGGTAATACATTGTTGCATCGTGTAGGTACAAGCTGTGCATTTCAGTAGTATCGGGGTTGCCACCTTAGGGAGTGATACACCCTATTGTGGGACCAGCACTGGTATCTACGGGGTTAGGGTGCCGATCGAATGGGAAGGGTAGTGGGTACAACTTATGGGGATATGAGAAAGTTGGCACCTATGATAGTAACTAGAAGTACATGAAACTACCATCATTATATTTGTTTAAGAGGGGTCATCTTTTAGTATGTAACTGGTATCTTGGTATGGTGCAGAGCATATCTTATAGTGGTTAGGAGCGCAGTCGATGTTCTAGCTTGCTTACCTAGTTCACCTTGTCATATATGTTTATGTTACAGTCATCTCTTATATCTAGTTTATGTTCTTATCCTGTTACTTTACTGATTATATTGTTAAAGTCACTAGACTCGCCAGAATTTATGTCTTACCCTTTTTGTTTCGCCTCTTTTCTTTCTTTCTCTCCCCCCTCCCCCCAAGGTCCTCAGGGTGGGATTAGTGGAGCTTGACTCAGATTTCTTTCTTCTTGAAGTGCGTGGAAGTGTTGAAAGTAATGCTCAATTTTATCTCTTTTTCATTATGGCTATTTGGAGTGGGATTATGGTTTTGCTTTTATGTACTCTGATAATAATTTTGTCTAAGATGGATATTTGTGTACTTGGCTTTAGTATATGGTTTTGATGTTGTAACCAGACATATTTTTCTTTTCCGCTGCAATGAATAAATTTAAAATTTTTAAGTACCATTTTATATATCTGTCTTGCGATGTTCTGTTCTATACTCTTATAACGCTCCATGAAAGTTAATTCATTCCCTCAGTGAGTGACATTAGTGGACGTAGGTTGTTACAACAACTATAACATCTGTTCTTTTACTAAACTTGTCATACTGATCGCTTAATTCAATAACATTTAGAGTAAAGATTGCAAACTTCTAATACGAAGGCATGTATGGCTACCACGCAACTCGGTTTTACCAGTGTTTTGAAATCTCGGAAAAGAAGAAACATTGATGTCAATATGATACCACCAGAAGATTATCCCTTACAATTAAGAAATCAGTCTGATAACACAATCAAGGAAAAAAATTCTAAATAAAAAGGGAGGAAAAAAAATTATTAGTGTTAAATAATGCACAACTCACATTCAATTACAGTAGTTAACCATATACACACTGTAATTAGAATTACAGTAATAACATTAGAATTACATGCACTTCAGAATTACATTAGAATTAGAATTACAGTAATAACATTAGAATTACATGCACTTCAGAATTACATTAGAAGTAGAATTACAGTAATAACATTATAATTACATTAGAATTACATGCACTTCAGAATTACATTAGAATCGGAATTACAGTAATAACATTAGAATTACAGTAATAACATTAGAATTATAGTAATAACAATAGAATTACAGTAATAACAAAAGTCATTAGAATTAGAATTATATACACACTGTAATTAGAACCATATACACACTGTAATTAGAATTAACCATATACACATTGTAATTTGAATTCACCTTTACACACACTGTAATTAGAATTAACCATACACACATTGTAATAACAAACTACATCAACAAAAATTTTTGAAGCAAAAGTCATTACACAATCTTAATTCGTTTACAACATAATCACCGTTCAACCACAATTTAGACCAAAATATTACACATCACCAGTGCATTCAGAAAATGATACACATTAAAAGTTCATTTCAAGTTTTTACCAAAATGTAAACAAATATTCAGCAATGAGACATCAAGCTTCCTCCAGAAATAATATCACTGTCTTCGATCATGCTTTCCTTTTTCTCGTTTTTCTCTTTTATCCGGGTCATTTATCGCTTCCTCCAGCAAGTTAACTGCTTCACGTTCAGCAATAAGACATCAAGCTATGGTTTTGTTCTGAGAGCTAAGACTTTCTTTAAGCTTTTCTATGGCTTTCCCAGCAGCCAATCTCTACAAACATAAGAAAAGAATATGTAAAATTTCAAGTACATTCACCAATCAATTACAAATCACAAAATCATTATTCATACCAACTTCTCATTGTTGTCCACTTTTCTTGAGCTACTTTTCCAGACATCCGGGTGTTGAACAATAGGATGAGAAATACTCAAAAACCAAGACATATATTTTGCAGTACAATCCTATGGATCAATGACATGTAAGGAATGTGATTTCATAGATAAGACATGATCTTGCCAATTTTCAGCATACCAATAATTATTGTCGTATTCAGTTTTGTATTATTAGCATTTTTACCTTTACGACATTTAGGAGGCACCATCGGATTTGTTGGAATTCGTTGAGTGATTCTGAATTAGCGAAGCACTCGGTTAGGATAGTACGCTTCCGCGATATCAAAACATAGAATGACACCATTATAAAAAGCAACATCAGGCAAGGGTACTTCGTTTTTAAGTTATGATATAGATCCCAGTATACCTAGTAATCCATTGAAATTAAAATTTATAAAGCTACAAATGAAGTTGATAAGTTGGTAAAAGAAAATAATTGACAAACTTACATCTTGGGTAGTTAAGTCGTCTAACTGCTCTCGTAGCCGTATTATAGCTGAAGTTGTATCCCCGGATTGTTTCATAGGTTTCCATCTGCACATCCTAGGCATTGTATCATTATATTCTTTACTGGGGATGGCGTTAAGAAGCATAGGAAAGTGATCATAAATCCAAGCTTGTATAAATTCATTTATTTTAGTGTAATGGTTTATAATAATACACAATATTAGAAATACATACAGTCAATAGTGTCGAGTAACCAGCCATTTGTCTAACATTCTGTCTAGAAGTCAGACCTAACTATCTATATAAAAAGGCTAATCCGCCCATCCCTCATGCTTGTTGATTCACTTGATTGACGTTCTCCAAACATTCCAAGTAGTTAATAGAAACTTTAGATTGCAGAATAAAGTACAACCTAGTAAATAAAGAAGGTAGGCACACACAACCTCAACATAATCACCTTCAGTTGCATCTTCTTCATTTGCCATCTATTGAAATTTGTCCACTAAGAAGTTAAGCTTTATTGAATTCGACCAATTTAATTCTTTACTAGCTTCACCTCTTTCAACGCCGAGATAATCAACTAAAATATTAACCGAAGAACGATCATTCATGTCCTTGTAAATACAAGTGTCGACGACAAGGATTTTCAAAATTTGTGCGACATCGTCTAATGCAATTGTCATCTCTCCAGACGGCATGTGAAAAGAATTAGTTTTCGGATTCCATCTCTCTATGAAAGCTAAGATAGTCACATAGTCAACATGCTTGTATGAGTATTGTGCCAAATAATGCAAACTAGAATTTTTAATCATCTGTGCAACTTGAATTAGCATGTCCTCGATACTCCATTCCTTCAGCTTCGTGGTATGTGAAAGGCACTTGAGCGGGCCTCTCTCCTGAAATAAAACATATAATAATTCTTAATATATTTGCAAAAATAAATTAATAAATGGCGGCAAAATTTAAACTAAGCTCTTCCTTATTCGAAATAGAAAATGCAATATAAGTTCCAAAGCTTTTTAATATGGATGTGTTCACCGGTATAGGAGCAATAGCTTTGCAAGAAGAGGGACCAGTTGTAGGTGGTAAATTTGTTCCCACTTTCGTTTGTTTATTGTCGGAGCCAACTTTCTCTATTCCATCTCCGGAACCATAAGAACCAAACTCATTTCCCGTATCTTCTTTAGTCGACCCATTTGTCGGTTCTTCGTCATCCCTGTTTTCGTCTTCTATATGTTCAGTTTGTACTACAGCCTTCTTTTTATTTGCTTTTCAGCCTCCTTTATGCGTTTACGTCTAAGAGCAGCTATCATGGGTTGCTTCTCCTTTTCTATAGACAACATAACAACAGTCATGGTTATTACAATACATGAATTAAAGAATAATACACACTATCGATTCAATAATGTGTATATGAAATAATAATTTAATTGGAAAAATGAGGATCAGGAGATTGTGAGCCGAGGAATTAATGAGCATTACACTTCACCTGCTCTAAATGTGTGTGTATGAAGGTTGAATTATATTAACATAAACACTACATCAATCTTATGATTCTGTCATATATATAATCTAAACACCACCTGCTCTAAAATACCATAACTAAGTAAACTAAGTTTTCAACAGATGTAGGAATTTAGTTAAATTAGTTTTAAACTTTGTATCAACAAAACAGCTTTCGGGGAAAAATGATTAAAATTTTATTTCTTAAAACAGTGTAATAAAGTTAATTGCTACTTTCTACATTGGTTAGAAATTGAGAAAGACAAATTAGCAAGAAAAGCTATATTGAAAAGGAAAACACATGAATCCATCATCTTAGTTCTACTCGATCATGTATAATATGCCTAACAATAAATAACAAAAAAAAAGCTATGTTAGCTATAGTGCAACTTTCTAATATAGGATCAAAGGATTACATTAGTTTCTTCTAGAAACAGAACCTAAACACACAAACACAATCTTTTAATTAATATTTCATTTAGAGAATAAACAAGAAGTTCAGTTTTTCAAATCTCTTCATGGGTCTATTACTTAATATAAATAAACAATAAACAACAAGTTATAAAATTTCTTTAATTTTTTATATACTTTATCGAAAATATAGTGTGGGGGCTCTAGTTCTTTTGACATTAATATAAAATTAGCTTGCATGAGGGTTTTCTTTTGGGTGTAAAAATGCATAAATAGCAGTAGTTCTTTTCAGTGGCATAGCCAGAAATATATGTTGATGGGGTCACGATTTGGAGGTGTTAGAAGACTTGGTGATGCTATCAAAACATTTTGTCAATTACTCAAATATTTACACAAAATTTGAAGGCAAATTAATAAATACTCCTACAAACAATGATAATAACCATTGTATAACATAATTCGCTAACAAAACTTAGGTTCAAATGATCGTTCAATATTAAACATTTCTTTATTTAAGACCAACAAAATCCATTTACCCAGAACTTTGTACTAGCTAGCATCAGCTTACATTATATGCAGACTTTAGCACCTAAAAAATCCCTTTGAATTAACTACGAAAAAAATTGATGTTCATATTATTTTACATGGCATATTGGTAGAAATTTTATTTTTCAACTTTATTATTTAACTCATTAAAGATCCAATAGTTTTACCCAACCCATTATTATCATGCAAAGAATGTAAACATCTGCTTCTATTATCATTCATCATTATTGTCCTTTAGCTTTTGAGGAAAGCGTATAATAGGAGCAAATGTTTCTATTGAGGATTGACCCTATTTTGAATAGAATTGAAATTAAATTTGGAATTTCAACTTTAAATTTTGTTTGAATTCAGATGAATTTTAAAATTGAATGTAATTTTTTAAAAAAAATAGCGCAACTGAATCCAAATTCGTAATAGTGAGATAAACTTACTTATACCAAAAGAACAGGTGGTGGTTAAAATGTTAAAAGAATTGTGATTGGATTATTGCTGAATGAAATTGAAAATGAATGTGGAAATGCAATGAAAATGAAGCAAGTGTTTCTTCTACAAGTAAAATAGAAAGAAAAATAATTTCACTGTTCGCTCATCAACAACTGTCAAAATCAACACAATCTCGTTGATACACAACCAAGATAAAAATAATTTGATTTTCCTCCAAAAATTTGTTCCCACTTACACAAATTGACTGTTACAAACCAAAAAAATCGATATCACGACCATTAACAACCACAAAATGCATGAAATTATGGTTGAACAGAAAAATAATACTAATAGATAATTTACACTCTACAGAAGTATGAAATTAGGGTTTTATGCTTACTGGAATTGGACCCCTGAGAACTGCCGCCAATGATCATCTTGGACCCGCTGCTTGGTTGGTCGAAGCTTGGCTTCTTCGATGTAGGTGACGGACTTAGTGACGAAGGAAGAGTTTTTTTATTTGAAGGGTGTGGTGGTCTGTGCATAGTTTCTTTATTATTTTATATGGTGGCCAGAAGTGAGAAATGAAAATTTTCGGTGTGCTTTAAGGGTAGGTGGCCAAAAGAGTAAAATGGGTTGGGAATAGTAGAACCTTATATTTAAAAAAAAAATGTGTTAAGATTAACTATTTTATTTTAGTGTTTTCTCAAAGTTGACTTACTTAAATAAAGTTAATACTGACTAGAGTGTTTTATGTTTTGCATGGAATGTTTGGGTCAGACCCGAGTGTTGCAGATCTAAAGATTTCAAATAGCGAAGTTTGAGACACTTGAAGACACACGCGCATAGATTTGACTAATTTGTTGTAAAACTTATTTTATGTAAAAGTTATGTATTTTCCGCTGTGTAAAAATATTGTAAAACTCTAATATTTTTGTAAAAATTATTCCGCTGCATGTTATTATATTCAATGATTTTGTGTATTGATCCTGTTAAATTTCATAAGCAATAACAATCTGTCGTTTCGAGCGGTTTAAGTTGGTTAAACTACCGACTTGAAGCGGTCAAAAAGGCAGGTCATTACAGCAACGCAACTATTGAATCCGATGGAGCTGAAGTTGTTCCCAATTTTGACCTAAGTTCGTACGAATAAGAAATTCGTGACTTTGAAGGTGATAATCTTCCTCTTTTGAGTCTCTTGAAGTGATTTAATCAAATATTATTTTTCTTGAACATGTTGGATGTTATTTCTGATTTTGATAGTGGTTAGCCATGAGCTTGACTTGAACTTCAGCATATCGCAACCCAATGGGAGCAGTCTGAAGGAAGG
Source organism: Allium sativum (assembly GCA_030737875.1). Taxonomy (NCBI): domain Eukaryota; kingdom Viridiplantae; phylum Streptophyta; class Magnoliopsida; order Asparagales; family Amaryllidaceae; genus Allium; species Allium sativum. The sequence goes on from CM060922.1 coordinate 919,596,974, forward strand.
CGAAAACTTTATGAGTAATCTATATCAATGCATTTTTGAGTCTTCTGATGCAAATAAAGCTTGGGTAATGATCAACTATCTTTTATGTGATTGTTGTTTTCCGTGTGCATGTGTATACATACATGTGTATGTTCGACATACATCCATCTACAAATATATGGTGTTATGTGTCACGCAATTCAAAACTGAATAACAATTTGTAGACATGTTCTTATATGTTGCATGGAAAAGGATCTGACATAATTTTATTATCATTTAGATAAAATGACACTTGAATAAAAAAAACTATCAGCTTTAAAAATGGAAGCTCCAAACCTTATTGGAAATTTTTTGGATAGGTACGTTTTTTTTAAGATGTCATTAAGCTCCAATCTGAATCTATTTGCCTACTCGTCTAAATTTGCAGATACAAATAAAATGTTATTTCAGTTTCTAAATGAATTGGCAGGACTCCACTAGAAACTTTCAACACATAATTTGGTCAGTAGGGAAGCAAACAAGAGAATAAAGGAAAGAACCAAATAGGCCAGCTTGATGCTTACTGAATCTATCATAATGTTTCTTCTAAACCTCTTTATACAGCTTGTATATTGTGAAAAGATGTTGTTCATGATGACATAATCATATTAAACAGTAAAACAGAAAAGCTTAATCAAATTATTGCTTTTGATAATTAGTTTTCAAAAGGTTTTTGAAATAGGTTGTTGAAGAAGAAGGAAATTGCATTAGTATGCAAAGAAGAAGAGGAAAAGGAGAGAAGCAGGAATAGCTGCCTAAGGTCAAGCAAAGTCAGATTTGGTGTACCTGTGCAGTTTATGCCTCGCTATTACCCCGCAATATCACCACTATATCGTGTGGCGGATTTCTACTGCTGCGCTATTTCCAAATAGCCTCTGAAATATCATCTCCGCTTTAAGCCTCGCTATATTCCGATATTCCCGATATATCCCGTTATTTCGGCTATATTCCGCAATTCCCGCTATATCTTCTGTAAAAGAAATGAACTTCAAAATGACATTTATACATTATAAATTTTATAAAATTAACTTTTTAATATAGTTTTTGAACATAAATTTTTCTGAATATAAAATACTACAATATTCAACTAAATATAACCAAGCTAAACAAAAGTTTACAATTATTTGCATATATTTTCTTATGATTTTTTTATAAAAATTAAGAATGCACTAATTATAATTATGTTAAATGATAATTTACCATTTATTTATCACTTCTATATTTTTAAAAGTACCAAATATTAGTTTTATATGCTATTTTAGACACATCCGCTATATCCTGCTATTTCCTTGATTTATCCCCCTACAACTATTTGCATCTCCTCCGCATTGGATCCACTGAGCGCTTTAACTACACAGGTGTGTACTGGGTTTTTAGTATGTAATTGATTAAGAAAAAGGTAAAACATATTTATGGTTATATTATCAGAGTTTTATTGTACTTATTTGACATTGTTTTATGTAAATATGCTTTGTGTAAATGTATTTGTGCATATTTCGTATCTTTCTGACATTAGTTTGTCAATTTTAGCTTATGGATGTTCTCTTTAATGATCCAAAATCCATAGGTCTACGAAGAGACGGAAAATAGTGGATTGCTTTGAGAACACGAGGCATCGGAACACAAACAATAGAACATTTCATTGTTATTACAACAATTACATCAGAGTACAAGAATATATCAGAGTATAAATAAATAATTTACAGTGGAGCATATTAGAGATTTGAATTACAATGCAGCGAAAAAATAATACATAATAATAATGTACAGCTGAAATCAACTACAACCACAACTAAAAGAGATATATGGATACAAAGCTTTCCAAATATAGCTCCAGCTGTAATCCAGGGTCTTGGGAAAAGAAATATCTGCGAAAACCAAAACTACAAGCTACCCGTAAAAATAAAAAATATGGGAACCCAGAGTTCAGGTGGAAACAATAAACTCCAAGCCGTTCATGGGAATGGTATGAGAACTAAAATAGTTATTAAACCTTTACTTTAAAATTAGGTAACTCACGGGACCACGCCGTATGTCACGGAACGGGTTTACTCCATGTGAATACCAAAGCTTGAAATAAAACGATTTAATAAACAACGCAATGCTTTTTGGAAAAATGAAGCTATTATAAGACTCAGATCCCATTACACAATGCAACGCAAGACGGTTGATAGAGTTTTCCCTTATAATAGCCAAACATGCTTGGTACGTTTAAAACAAATCATTTTGATATTACTATATGTGCATAGTGTCAAAACAACTTCAAATACAAATGTATCAATCATAGACGACATAGGTACCATATATTATGCTGCCATACATAGGTTTACAACTAAAATCAAAAAGTCGCGTATTGAAATTTTGATTTCCGTCTATGAGTTGAGGCAAGAGATATTCCTCACCGATTTCGAGACACTCTAGCAAATGCCTTAGGATCACACCCTTAGTAACCCTGGATCCTGCAGGGCCGGTCCACACTTACTTTAGTGGATTGGTTATTCCTGAACACATGTTTCCCGGTCCTATCAGGCCTATCACTTGGCCAGTAGAGACCAATATATCCGAGGCGCCTCGCATTCCATCATCCACATAAGTAAAAATGTCTGGGTTCCATACCATGACACCACTTCTAGATAGAAAGGTACGTCATGCACTCTCTGCATTCCATATCCCGTTTTTGACTCATATCTAGGTGTAAGGCTTGCGAATTAAAGTTATACACAAAGCTATGCTATTTAAAGATGTGCTTTGATCATCAACCACAAGACTCGGCTTTTCAACAAAGGCCTTGATCATTTGCATCTTAGCATGCCACATTGACAATTCACGTCGTACAATTGTTGTCTATCAATATATAACCTCTAAGCACGTACGTCTCGGAGAAGGGTGTTAAGCAAGAGAATAAATTCTCTGCCACCAAACAGATATATAATTAATAGAAATCAATCAACACATAATGAAATCCAATGTCAGACACACGCATCCATTTACAAGTCCGTTCTGGGTCTGAACAAAACCGGAGGCACCTTATTCCTTGTCCCATATGTCCAATACAGGAGAGAGGTCCCCGCATATCCGGTCGATCTCCAAGTACGTCTGGACGATCACCACTTATTACCTAGTCTTGGGTGTACAACCCAATCAAGACATCAGTAATCATCCAGATGATGTGAAGATCTCCGGTCTTGAACCACCGTCTTCATCGTCGACTTTTAGTCGTCGTATCAGTTATTCAGAATGGGAAAATCCGGTCTTTCGAAATAATTCGTGTATTTTATAATCAATAATCAAGTGCTATAAAAATGCATAATACGCCTCATTCCAATTCAGAATATTTTTTTATTCAAATATTCACATCTCTAGGGAAAGGTTCCCATTAATTTTATCAAAGATAAATTCTTTTAAACTTATTCTTTAATCTTCCTTTGGATATCAATTTCAAAAGATTTTATTCTGTCTTTCCACAATTCTAAACCAAATTAAGGTTTATAAAACTAGTCGGGATTATCGAGCCATACCGAAGTAATCATCTATTTATTTATCCAATCCCAACCTATTCATCCTATGGAGCAAAACTGGTAGTGCTCCATATCTAACACCCATTGTGTTATTGGTAAAATTAATTACCATTTCACGTTCAAATCTATTTAAAGATTTAACTATCGCCTGGAGAAAAACTGGTGGTACTCCATTCTCGATCATTTCATGAATTCAATAAATTTAATTATCCCATTCTCTTTCCAATATAATTAAAGATTTATTAAAACTCTAGTTCAGTTTTAATCTTCCAAAAATCATTACTTATCGATTATCCAAATTTTAGGAAATAAATCCTTCCTTTAATGGGTTAAAGAACAAATGTCGTTTAAAACACAGTTCACGATAAACCCAAATCATCTTCCATTCAAAATGGAATCTTCACCAAAATCATAACAGTATATAATCGATATAAATTTCCGTATCAAATCAATACTATACATGGAATAACGGCGCAACCTTTTAAATTCCATATGTAGTAATAGTCTTCCTTTACGGAAGCTCATCTCGATTATTACCCAATTGAATTCCAATCAATTCCAATTTAGTATATTAAATTGGAAAACTTCACTTTGGAAAATTTCCATTAAATCTTAATTAAAAGGTTTATAAATTCCAAATCACAACTTCACTGCAAATCGGGTTTAAGAACTAATGTCATTTAAAACATCGTTCAAAATGAACCGGTAATCAACTACCATTTAATTCCAATTATATTGATTAATTGGAAAACTTCATTAAATCTTGGTTAAGAGATTTATCCTTTTTCTGAACTGGGTTTAAGAACAGTGTTAATAAAGACACCATTCACGACAAACCCAAAATCCAATTTGATATTAAATACAAGGCTCTAAATAGAAATTATATCGGCTTATATTCAATATCAAATTCTGAAACCAACAAATATCATATTGAGAATAACGATATATATATCTCCCAAATTCCTCAACAATATCCGTATAATCATAGTTTCCAATATTGAAATATTTCGAAGATTACTTTCATTTAAATCCTTTCCAACCTATATATTGGAAAATTCTGGTTATTTCAAAACCATTTATAAATCCAATTTATTTATTTAAAAACATTGGATTGTTATTCTAGTTAATAACTAGTTCATTTCGATAAAAATATATTTTTATCTTTTCAATCTTGGAATTTTCTAGCCAAAATCTTTCCAAATCATTTATTATGATTTTACATAATTTTCCCATAATTTTTTAAGGCCCTTACAGTAGGTTTCCAATAACGGCCACTAAACTACATTCATAGCGACCTTTTCCAAAATTGATTTGGACACAATTTAAAGTCCAACCATTCAAATTTAAATCTCTTATATTCATTGGAAAGATCTTTTTGATATGAACCCAACGGTTTCAATTTTAGGAGAATCCGACGGTCGAATCTTCCGTTAGCTGAAATTCACGAACGGTCGCTGCGCGGCGCGTTCTATTCAAGCCGTTTAATATATATGATGTATATATATATATCGTCTATTTCCATTTAAAACGTATTTTATAAATCGTTTATAAATTCATTTGAAAATGATTTCTTCTTCTATTTAATTTTAAATCAAAATTGAATATTATATATCATTATAAAATTTAAAATGATAATATTTTCAAAATATCTGATTTTGAAATCCCCCTTTCATATCCATTATAAAATGAATAAAATCGATATAAAAATCCATTCGAGTTAAAATGGCGCAAATCTACTTAACTCGGCTTCATTCACTTTAATATTTTCGTGTCCATCCAAAATCGGACATCAAAACCATATTTTTGATAATTCACTGAATATTATTTTAAAATATTCGTTATTTCTGAATCGGAATGGGACTCATTCAATTACCATATAATTTTAGTTATATGGATTTCATACACCGCATGTATTCAGCAATAATCATATATAATCATTCAACATTCAAGCATCATCCAGAGTGCATTCTATAACTGTATAAGCATTAAAATAAATAAATAACGCTTACAACAGTTTGCCAATCAATCGATCGACATACAACTAAATATTGGGATTAGTGTACGTCAAATATCATCCCAATACCCGTGTGGGATTTTCAAACAACAACAGTCTATTTATATAAATCATTGGTTAATAAATTTTACCAATTCTAATTCGGTTTGAATTATTTTTCTACTTAACAAATTTACACTGTTCAAATTATAAATGGATATTTATATCACATTTCAACAACCACAAAGTGTATCCACATTGTTTCAAATAGGAGTGTCGGATATTTAAACAACGCTTCTTGTGTAGATGAGTCGTGAATAGTTCATGTGTTGAACTCAAGAAATGTCACATACAACATATGAAAATCAACACTGGAAAATTCTATATCTTTACATTTATAAAATAAATTAAATAACTGTACAAATATTTTAGTGAGAGAATTCTCACTTTGGGTTCCACTCCACCATTCTTTATTTCTGAATTGTATTTTTCAACTAAATTAAACACGCATTTAATTTAGCTGAAAATCCAATTTGCTTTGTTTCCGTCTTGGTCAGTACCATGTTGTAATGTTTGTTGTTGGGAATCCAACGCAACTGAAATCGTTCCATTTTGACCTCATATGAAAAAGTTATGGAATTTTAAACATTAATTAAATAATTACATTGATTAGAATATAATTAATAAATAAATTCCCTAATTTTTTTCTTAATATCCCTCACCCTGTTTAAATCCCGTAACCCTCAGCTAAAAAAATGAACCCATCCTTGCGTATGAAAATCACCGCCACACCACTCCTCAAAGCACCGACCCTTGATCAGAGAGCGCCACAAGAAACGCCTCGGCTTGCTCCACCACCGCCCCAGGTGTAGGCCCATTCGAACCAAATTGCTTCCTCGATTGGGCTGCGAACGGCGCTTCTTAAGGGCTGAAATTTGAACAAAATCCTAAACGAATTTCAATCATGACCGTTGATCTTGTGTAGCTCGTTGAGTACAACATTATTGCAGTTGAAAGTGTTCAATTTAGTTGAGCAGATTAAGAGGAAAAGGGGGGAAAACGCTGGAACTTTTTGGCCATCTAACTTTAGTTGATAGCGGCTCCTCTTTGGGGATTAGGGTTTTTGAGATATGGGAGGGGGTATTTATAGTGTATATTTTATAATATTTAATTCAAAAATACTTCGTTTAGTCACTGAACTCCAAACCGAACCCAACGACTGTCGTTTCTAGCCAAATACCCCCATTCTGGACACAATGTGATATGTTTCGTAAGCCAATTCAACTGTTTTGATTGGTTTTTATCAAAATTAAAATATAAATCAATATATATTGAATTTAAACGTACATTTTAATTTACCAGGGCCACATACTGACTCCAAAAATTACAGATAAATTATATCTAGCTATTTTTGACAATACGATCCTAACAAAACTAATTTCGTCGAATTTGGAGGCCATTTGAAAAATAATCTTTTTCCAGTCGATTAAATTCAAATTGAAATTGCCAAACACATTTAAATTCACTACGCTCACATATTAATTCCAAAAAATATGAATTTTTTAATCTGACTATAATTTGACATTCTAGATCCAACAAAAGTGGTTTCGGCGAAACCGGAGGTCGTTTGCAAAATGGCTATTTTAAGGGCTATATATTATATTAAAATATATATAAATTCCATAACGACTATATTATATTTTAGACTGGACATAACTTTCAATTTATAAAGTGAAATCTCAGTTTTTCACATTCGTTCGAAAGATATAATTAAATAGATTCTAACATTTCTTGTTTCATCAATTTCCGACTTATATTGAATTCTATATATTCAAATCAGAAATCGAATTTTCAAACTACCGTGCCATTTCAAGCTCGTTTTATAATTAAAATAAATTTATACATTTTAACTTCGATTTAAATAAATTTTTAGTCATTATTATTTAAAATAAATCATTTAAATATTCACAACCCATTAAAATAGCTAAAATAAAAAATTTAAATTGGTTCAGAAATTCCAGGTTGTTACATTCTCTTACTATTCTGTTAATTCTGCCTTTTGTTTGTGTAGTATACATATCATTTAAGTAATACACGTTGTACCATTTGTTCAAATTTAGCCAACTGTTGTGTAATTTTTTAAACGTGAGTCGTTTAAATCAGTGATGCAAAAAGCTGTTTCAAATATATTAGCTAAAATGTCGATAAAATCATCAATAAAATATATGATTTATTCAGCTCGTTGGTAATTTATTGTTATACTGTTATGATTATACGACATTTTATTTTTCATCTATACATCGCAAAATTAGTCGGGAGACTTTTCATACAGGTTAAAAAAATATCATAGAACCGTCATAAGTGTTGACGATTTTTCAGTCTAAAAGTCAGAAAATATCAGAAAATTTAATGGTACTATATTTACCGACATTTTGTTTTTGTTTGTAATTTCATCAATGGTTCATTTTACCGATGAAATACTGACGTTACGAGCATCGGAAATCAAAGTTTTTTTCTGTAGTGTAAAAAATCACTTATTACTCAAATGCACTTCGTTAGGATGATTATTAGGTTATCTAGCCTGAAAATTAAGCTAAGATGAAGTCTTGTCATTGGCATACGGTTTGAATTTGGTGGATCTAGGATTGATATTTATCTTCTTACCTATTAAAGCCATCAAAGGTGGAATAAAAGCTATGGAAAAAGTAAAAAAAATGGCAATAAAGTGATATAATGAGTGTTTTCTTATAAGAAAGCATATATACTAAAGCGTAGGCCAAGGCTTGAATTCGTTAATTGCCGTTAATTTTTTTTTGCACTATAATTATTTTAATCAACATTAAGAAATATAGTAAAACAGTTAAGAGGAGATGAAAACACAATTACAAATTTGTACATGGCAAGATTTCTTCTTTCCAATGGACTTAGAAGGTAAGTAAGGCAACAACAACCTGAATATTTTTCAAATTGGCAACTATAACCTACTTCTGACCAAATTTTCAAATAGTATGATTTAGTATAACACATGAAAGTTATCATTTCCATGTTATCATTTGAGAAAACACTTATTTAAACATTTATTATTACACATGAAAGTTATCAAATCCATGTTATCATTTGAGCAAATACTTATTAAACTTTCGATGATAAAATGCAAAATATTAAACATGCAAATCTTTAACGTAGGGTAAATTGAAATAGAAGAAATTTGTAACAACCCGCATTCTACGTATCTAGAATCGTAGAATATTTATTTCTTTTTCGTATGAAGTCGTATAGTCATGTAACTTTGGGAGACAACCATTGGTGTCATTTCCCATGTTCATGATTTTTGCCGATTTTTAAATAACCGTTTTGCCCCATGCCGATATTTTTTTGGCCATAACTTTTGATTGGAAAGGAATTTTGACCTGAAACCACTTCCATTAGATTTGTTTGATGGTTTACCTTTCCGTAGAGTGGTCACATAAGCCAAACGGACTCACCGTTTGGGAGATATGGCTGAAACAAGTTTCAGATGGTGAAAAACTGCTTAACCGGGACAAATGAGGTGATTAGCAAATGGGCCCATAACCCATTTCGGGATTAGGGTTAAGGGGAGGCTGAAATGAGTTAGGTTTTCATTCTATTTCAGTTTTCTAGCCGCTATTTACCTCTAAGAAACCCTAATAACGGCCTCCAACCTCTAAAACATCTCCAAATCACTTTCTAATCAAGGATTGAGCTTAGCAACACCAAATCAAAGAGGATTAACACCAAGGCAAGGTTAGAGCTGCTGTTAGACATCAGTATTCATGTCAAACAGAGATTCATTTCATATTTGGTATTTTATTTGTGGCCAAGGTGAGTGATTTGCATAGTTCCTCACTAATTATGGTTAATTAGGGGTGATTAGTGAAGATTAGCGAATTTAGACATGATAAAAATCTTGGAAAATCTTTATAAATTCTTAAATAATGTTTTAGACCTCTGATATGAATTTGGGTTAATTTGGTTAAGTTTTGCTAATCCTATCATTAATTATGCTTGAACATGCTTAGGGAAAATATGGGGTTTTGGCTATGTTTGATCCATTTTAACCTATCATATTGTTGTTTTGGTGTTTGTGGTTGATTATACATGTTGCTATGACTTTGTGGTATGCTTTGTGATTAATTAGGATAGTTAGAATGGTCGAAAACGTCGTCGAATGGCGTAAAATGCTCGTTGGAAAAGTTGCAGAAAAACAGTGCAGGTTTCAGATTGGATCGGAGGAATGGGCTCGGATCGGATAAAGGACTGGGCAAGGGATCACCGAACCGAACCGATGACTTGGCACAAGGGCAAGAAGGAAGGCCACAATGGTTGAACTGGGATCGGATCCGGCTAAGGAAGAAGGAACCAAATCAACTCGAAGGGAAGTGAGGGGGATCGGATCGGAGCGGATGGGAATAGGAATGGGAGATAGGATCGGACCAGAAGATCGAGACAGGGACGGAAGGAAGACAGTTGACGAACCGACCCGAGGTGACATGGAGAACCCGAACCGAACCGATATACTAAGAATGTACTTGGAGACCCGGACCCGACCCGTATAGCTACCTCCGAACCGAACCGATGTATGGTGATGGATTTTAAGACCCGACCTGATCAGCCAAGGATGATGACGATCCGAACCGCCACCAGGTGGATGCCACGAGCCAAACCATGTTGACGATGGAGAGTTGAAGACCGATCTGAACCGACAGGGAAGAGGAGCTGAGAGCCGAACCGATCCAGTGATGACCAAAACCCGAGATGCAAAGGAAGTCCAAATAGGAAGTAGAGCTCTGGATTCAGTTGGGAACCAATGAGTTCACTTCATGATTGGACTTTGCTTCAGGACGTGTGCAAAGGGGTTATCGGTATTCATAACTTTGATTCACCGCTGAGAGACGGATAGTGGGCTTGATCGTACGGGGTTAGACTCCGTCATGGCCCAAAGAATTAGGTAACCAAGGTAGTGGATATCGTATGCTTTACGCACCGATCGAGTGAGAGATGTGAGGATGGTTGATAGGCTTGATTGTTTTCCATCACTATGACATGCACACCCCCACCCCCATATTCCTTACACCATATGTTAATGGCACCTTAGAGGGTTGTACAGTATGTAGTGCTAACTCTTTGGTTGCAGGTCCAGGTTCAGGTATGATTGGATTATACCTGTTATTGTTTTGTTTTGTTGCTTATCGCTCATACCAGACTTTTTGTCTGACCCAGAGTTTTATGTCTCTTCTTATTACTCTGGGTGCTCACACGAGCAGACTAGAGACAGGTTAACTGGGTATGCAGGGGTAGCTGATCTGGAGACGAGGAGGAGGCTTCCACGTATGATATATATAGTATTCTCCCTGTGTTGTTGAAGATCACTGCTTGGGCATTAGTCGTGCATCTTCTACTTTACCTTTCTTTTGTTTTAGAGACAGTAAATTTGGAAAGTTGTAATAAGCTGTATTTGGATTTCCACTGCTATGTTGGTTTAGTTTTCAGCTTATGCACTGTCTCGCCTGTTTTATGTCAAGATTATGTTATTATTATATTTTGATTCCATGCACTGTGAGACATTCTACAGGTTCTTTGTTGATTCTTCGTTTTCTTTCCTTTCTTCTGACGACCGTCCCGTGCTAACTGGACATGTGTACAGCGCACTTTTGGAGTAAATGTCGGTTGGTGCGGGGCAGGCCGTCACATTTGGTATTAGAGCCAGGTTGCGTAGTTAACCTAGGGAAAGACACCAGGGAGAGATAGTATATGTATATGAGAGCGCGTATTTTTGATTATTTTGGTTTTTAAAAGCTATATATATATATATACTATTAGTATAGCTGTGGATAAAGTCGCAGTGCACTAGCACCACTATGGAGATGGTTAATCGTTTTCTCTTTACAGATTGAACGATGAGCCGATTCGCGAGAGGTGCCGGTAGGGGAGCTAATAATGGGAATGCTGCTAACATGAGGACGATGTTTACTGACCTCATGAGAGGGATGCTTAGGGATGTGCAGAGGGCAGCCCCCAATGCCAGCAATGGTGGTGGTCCAGTAGTGCAGGCGTCTAGGGCCGATTTCGCCAAGTTGTGCAAGGATTACACTAACCTTGGTGGGAAGCCGTTCCACGGAACGGAGTCGGCCACGGATGTTCAGGATTGTTTGGATAGCTGTGATCGTATCTTCGACGACTTGGGTATCGAGGATGCGATGAAGAGAGGGCTAGCATCCCTTCAGCTGCAAGGGCGGGCAATGAATTGGTGGAATGCTATTAAGGCAGCTACCCCAGAGGATCAAGTCACTTGGGATCAGTTTAGAACTCGTTTCAGTGATAAGTTTATCCCAACTGCTCAGAAGTCAGAATTGTTTAGGAAGTTCTTGGAACTCAAGCAGAATGGCAGAGCTGTCTCAGAATATATTGCCGAATTCGACACTTTGTCCAAGTATGGGTTATCTCTTATTGATACTGCCGAGAAGAAGAACGAGAAATTCATAACTGGCTTGGATCAGTACTTGGGGGAGAGGCTTATTAACCACATCGATGAGACGTTTGAGTCGATCATGGGGAAATCTTTGAGATCAGAGAGTCTCTACCCTAAGCCAAAGACCGAGGTTGCTATTACATCTGCGGATGAGCCAAAGTCGCAAGCAGGCGATGGAGGCAGGAATAATTCCCAAAATAAGAGGAAACAAGACCAAGCCATGGATGGTCAGAATAAGAAAAGTAAGAAAGATGGCGAGTGCTTTAGCTGTGGCAAGAAGGGCCACTATGCCAGAGATTGTCGGGAAAAGCTTGGGGAAAGGAAGTGCTTTAATTGTGGCCAAGCGGGACATCACAAGAATGAATGTCCACAACCTCCTAGGGAGAAGCAGATCGTGAGAGCATATGCTATCAACGTTGTTCCTTCTTCGTCGAATGCCCCAACTGCGGCGCAGAAGGAAAAAGGTGTCGTTATTCGAGGTATGCTTTCTATTTAAGATGTTTTGATCGGGTTTTGTTTGACAAACCTGAGTTAGTCGATAGACCTTTAGTAGTGACGAACCCGATTGGTGGTTCGATTAGCCTTAGTACGATTTACCGTAACGTGGTCTTATCGAGCCAAGGATGTATGTTTGTTTATGATTATTTTGTTTTGGGCTTTACTGGGTTTAGCATTATTTGGGGAGTCGATCTACTCTAAAGGAATAGGGTGATTTTAGGTACCTACCTAGTGATGGCGATAGTAACTGGAGTCAAGGAAGCTGAGAGGTTATCGTTGTATTAATTCCTAGTTGTCTCTGGGAGGCAAATGAGTGCTTAGTTGTTTTGCTAGTATCACTTCACGTGGATTGTCCGAATTTGGAGGAGATGTTCCTTAGGTGCATGTCTAATATTGGTTTAGTCCTTTGGGGCTTGTGCTTGGGGAATGTTGAGTTTGACTAGGATGGTTTGCATGAGGGATAAGTAGTCGTTGTGATTTTCATTGGATGATACCTTGGTTTACTCGAGGAGTGATGGGCAGCTGTGACAGGATAAGACTATTCGATGGTATGGACTGCCCCGAGTTGGACTCGATAAGGTTATCAGATGACTCGACTGGGACTCGAGAAAGATGCAAAGTAATGGATTGTTTAGGACCCTATGCTGATGTTCTCTTTGGATAGTAAAACTTTGAAGGAATAGGATGAGTTCGTTGATCATGGAAGATGCAACGAAGGTTAGGACGATTCAAGTTGGACTTGAACTCGTAAAAGAAAATAGGTATTCGTTGATCTAGGAGCTGCAACGAATAGGGGGACTACTCATGTTGGACTAGGGTTGGTAGGTAATGGATACTCAAGACTGGGTCTAAGTTTATGGGTAATAGATTGACTCGAGTTGGACTCGAGAAGGCTGCAAGGAATTGGATTGACTCGAGAGGGTAGCAAAATAATGGATAGACTTGGGTGGGACTCGAGTGTTTCAGGCGGACTAAAAGCAGGGGTATCTGGGGACGCCCACTTACCTTGGATCCGTTGGACGTGATCTAGTTATCCTTGGAGGATAAACGTACGTTGGACGTATGGTAGTCCATTTGGAGGCACAGTTTCCATTAGTTATTGATGTTGGTTGGACCAGACATATAGGTATTGACGTATTCATGGCTTTAGCAGGTGATAGATAGGATTTGTTTGATGGATGCTATGGTTTTTGTGTTTGTTCTTACCTTTCTTCTCTTGAGTATCACCTGTAGGATCCTGCTGAATGGAAATAAGGTAAGTTCATTGATCACGGTGATATGACGAGTGTAAGATACTTTACGTTAGACTTGAAGTATGTTGGGCATTGTGGAGCGTCCGTTGTCTTGGAGATTCAACGGATATAGGAGTTTCAGTTGGACTTGGACTCATAGGTAGAGTACCTAGATTCATTGGATGAGTCTAGTTCAACTTTGGAAGGTGAATGTACGTTGGACGTACAGTACAGATATAGGTAGAGTACCTAGATTCATTGGATGAGTCTAGTTCACCTTTGGAAGGTGAATGTACGTTGGACGTGCAGTATGAATATGGGTAGGGTACCTGGGTTCATTGGATGAATCTAGTTCACCTTTAGAAGGTGAATGTACGTTAGACATACAGTGCAGATATTGGTGTAGTGCCTAGGGTCATTGGATGGGTCTAGTCTGCCTCTAGGAAGTGAATGTACGTTGTACGTGCAATACGAATGTAAGAAGGACTCAAGTTGCACTTGAAAGGATATTTGGAATGTAGTTGAAAATTTGGCAAATAGGTTTGGATTACCTAAGAAAATGACAGTATAGACGAATGCCATAGTATCGGACTGGGTGCGATAGCTGATGCATTGAGTAAGAGAAGTGCCAGTTTAGAGGCTATTTTTCTGGAATGGAAGCAACTAGAGTATATCACGGGATATGACTTCAGACCTAAGTGTGAATTGGATTCAGAAACGCTAGTAAGCTTGACGATTAGATCGATCTTGATTAAGTGGATCGGTTCCAGTTAGAGGGACGATCCCAACCTATTAGAAGTTACCTCTAGGGTAGAGATGGGAATCGATGGCGAGAGAACGACTGTACTTGGAAAGTAGAGAATGACATAAGAAAGTCGTATCCAAAGCTCTTTGCCTGGTAAGATTTTAGCGGTGATGATTCTTCCCCTGTTAGTAAACCGCATGTTAAGGCAGAATGGTTCTGTCTGTTTTGCATGTTTGATTGTTGTATATGGTTGGTAGGCATGCGGGATCCTTTGTATGTTTTGGGTTAAGGAATTTCAGGGACGAAATTTCTTAAGGGGGGGGGGGAGAATGTAACAACCCGCATTCTACGTATCTAGGATCGTAAAATATTTATTTCTTTTTCGTATGAAGTCGTATGGTCATGTAACTTTGGGAGACAACCATTGGGGTCATTTCCCATGTTCATGATTTTTGCCGATTTTTAAATGACCGTTTTGCCCCTAGCCGATATTGTTTTGGCCATAACTTTTGATTGGAAAGGAATTTTGACCTGAAACCGCTTCCATTAGATTCGTTTGATGGTTTACCTTTCCGTAGAGTGGTCACACTAGCCAAACGGACTCAGCGTTTGGGAGATATGGCTGAAACAAGTTTCAGATGGTGAAAAACTGCTTAACCGGGCCAAATGAGGTGATTAGCAAATGGGCCCATAACCCATTTCGGGATTATGGTTAAGGGGAGGCTGAAATGAGTTAAGTTTTCATTCTATTTCAGTTTTCTAGCCGCTATTTACCTCTAAGAAACCCTAATAATGGCCTCCAACCTCTAAAACATCTCCAAATCACTTTCTAATCAAGGATTGAGCTTAGCAACACCAAATCAAAGAGGATTAACACCAAGGAAAGGTTAGAGCTGCTGTTAGACATCAGTATTCACGCCAAACAGAGATTCATTTCAGATTTGGTATTTTATTTGTGGCCAGGGTGAGTGATTTGCATAGTTCCTCACTAATTATGGTTAATTAGGGGTGATTAGTAAAGATTACCGAATTTAAACATGATAAAAATCTGGAAAAATGTTTATAAATTCCTAAATAATGTTTTAGACCTCTGATATGAATTTGGGTTAATTTGGTTAAGTTTTGCTAATCCTATCATTAATTATGCTTGAACATGCTTAGGGAAAATATGGGGTTTTGGCTATGTTTGATCCATTTTAACCTATCATATTGTTGTTTTGGTGTTTGTGGTTGATTATACATGTTGCTATGACTTTGTGGTATGCTTTGTGATTGATTAGGATAGTTAGAATGGTCGAAAACGTCATCGAATGGCGTAAAATGCTCGTTGGAAAAGTTGCAGAAAAACAGTGCAGGTTTCGGATCGGATCGGAGGAATGGGCTCGGACCGGATAAAGGACTGGGCAAGGGATCACCGAACCGAACCGATGACTTGGCACAAGGGCAAGAAGGAAGGCCACAATGGTTGAACTGGGAACGGATCCGGCTAAGGAAGAAGGAATCAGATCAACTCGAAGGGAAGTGAGGGGGATCGGATCGGAGCGGATGGGAATAGGAATGGGAGATAGGATCGGACCAGAAGATCAAGACAGAGACAGAAGGAAGACAGTTGACGAACCGACCCGAGGTGACATGGAGAACCCGAACCGAATCGATATACTACGAATGGACTTGGAGACCCCGACCCGTATAGCTACCTCCGAACCGAACCGATGTATGGTGATGGATTTGAAGACCCGACCTGATCAGCCAAGGGTGATGACGATCCGAACCGCCACCAAGTGGATGCTACGAGCCAAACCATGTTGACGATGGAGAGTTGAAGACCGATCCGAACCGACAGGGAAGAGGAGCTGAGAACCGAACCGATCCAGTGATGACCAAAACCCGAGATGCAAAGGAAGTCAAAATAGGAAGTAGAGCTCAGGATTCAGTTGGGAACCAACGAGTTCACTTCATGATTGGACTCTGCTGCGGGACGTGTGCAAAGGGGTTGTCGGTATTCATAATTTTGATTCACCGCTGAGAGACGGATAGTGGGCTTGTAGTGATAGTCGTATGGGGTTAGACTCCGTCATGGCCCAAAGAATTAGGTGACCAAGGTAGTGGATATCGTATGCTTTACGCACCGAGTGAGAGATGTGAGGATGGTTTCTAGGCTTGATTGTTTGCCATCACTATGACATGCACACCCCCACCCCCGTATTCCTTACACCATATGTTAATGGCACCTTAGAGGGTTGTACAATATGTAGTGCTAACTCTTTGGTTGCAGGTCCAGGTTCAGGTATGATTGGATTATACCTGTTATTGTTTTGTTTTGTTGCTTATCGCTCATACCAGACTTTTTGTCTGACCCATAGTTTTATGTCTCTTCTTATTACTCTGGGTGCTCACACGAGCAGACTACAGACATGTTAGCTGGGTATGCACGGGTAGCTGATCTGGAGACGAGCAGGACGCTTCCACGTATGATATATATAGTATTCTCCCTGTGTTGTTGAAGATCACTGCTTGGGCATTAGTCATGCATCTTCTACTTTACCTTTCTTTTGTTTTAGAGACAGTAAATTTGGAAAGTTGTAATAAGCTGTATTTGGATTTCCGCTACTATGTTGGTTTAGTTTTCAGCTTATGCACTGTCTCGCCTGTTTTATGTCAAGATTATGTTATTATTATATTTTGATTCCATGCGCTGTGAGACATTCTACAGGTTCTTTGTTGATTCTTCGTTTTCTTTCCTTTCTTCTGACGACCGTCCCGTGCTAACTGGACATGTGTACAGCGCACTTTTGGAGTAAATGTCGGTTGGTGCGGCGCGGGCCATCACAAAATTCCATATTTTTTCCTGTAAAAATGGTGATTATGTCCTAAGTCTAATAAGGAATGCATTGGTTTATACATTTGTATAAATATATGTGCACACTTGTAAATGAAAAGAGGAAAAAAACATAGACATAAGAAACTAACAGGGTGTAAATAGAAAATATTCTAAATAAACAACATGAACTCAACCAATATGTGTACAGTAAATTCACAAAAATTTGCGAGAAAGCTTATTTAAATACTAAAAATACTTCTTTATAATTGGGACAAATTTTCAAAAGAAGCTTATTTTTAAAACTAATAGCAGATTTATGCTAGTTTTAAAACTATTTGCAAAAATAGGCTTGTTTTGGCCACATCAGCGCTGAGGCTGTCAATGTTTAAAAAATACACGGGGGCGCACTTATGAAGTGCGCCCCTTATAAAAATATAAGGGCACACTTACTAAGTGCGCCCTTTTCAAAATACATAAGCACACTTACATGAATCCAACCTGTATGTGTTTATTAAATTTACAAAAATTTGCTAAAAAGCTTATTTACATACTAAAAATACTGCTTTATAATTGAGGCATTTATTACTTATGTCATGTTGTAAATTTGGTTCTTGATATCAATTTAGTTGAATATATAACAAAAAAGTTGACTAAATAAATTTTAACAAAATGAAAAAAATGTTTATTGTATAAAAAGCGTACCGTATGTATGGCAAAGGGAAATTAAAAAGTATAAGGAAATAATAGAAAATTATGGGCATGCAACACTATAAACAGGTAAGAAACGGTGATAGAAACCTGTGTGGGGAATGGAGATCGAAGGAAGAAAAACGCAGAACAAATAGTTAGAAAATCATTTCCAATAGTATAATATAGACAAAGCACATGCTTTTGTAGTTTCCAAAAAATATATGGATGATTGAGATATAATCGGCTAAATATTTAAGGAAATAAATAAATTATACATGGTATAATTCAAATATGATCAATCACGATATTCAGCTTATGGTAGTAGGAAAAAATCAAGCAAACTACTCCTCCTAAGTCTGCTCATTTTAATCATAAAGAAAATTCTTTTGTAGTTTCCAAAAATTATATAGATAATTGGGACATAATATGGACAAAAAATCATTTCTAATAGTATAATATAGGTAAAGCACATGCTTTTGAAATTTCCAAAAATAGTATATAGATGATTGTGATATAATCGACTACACATATAAGAAAATTTATTTAACTATAAATGATAGAATTCTAATATGATCAATTACGATATTCATCATACAGTAATAGAAAATAATCATGTATACTGAAATTTGTTCTATTGACGACATAAATTAACTATGAACCAATAAAAGCTACATCCTGAAAAAATGTATGTACCTGAAGGATGAAAAGAGAATCTGTTAAAAAAACTCACATGGAGGTAAACTGGAAGTGGATCTCACAAAAGCGAATTGGCGTTAAATTGAATCATATATACATCAGTAAATAAATAACAATTAGAGAACAATGTTACCCTAATCATGATTTTAAAAACATCTTCCCTCTTTGGACGCCATTCATATATTGTTGACTAATTTAGTAGTCAATATATCATTTTCCATTTTAAGATGAATTGAATGAAATAATAATTATCTTAAACACACAAAACACATAGCCAATTATAAATTGATGATAGTCTGACCATGAATTACGAATCATATGTCCACTTTGGTCCATTTTCAAATATTGACCACTATCCTATTAGTCAGTACAAATACTACTTGTGTAATTATTAATTTAGATCTTTTAAGTCGTATGCATACATACTTTCATATGTAAAACACATGCACAGTATGCTTCTAAATTTTATTATGTAGCTATATGCAAGTACAGAGGGTTTTGAGACTCGTTTAAGTTTTATTACTCAGGATAAGTATCATTGATCATATTATTATAGGTCAAATGGAAGCATAATCTAAACATATTTTCTTTCACATTAGTTAAAATTTACATCAAGGACCATGATATATATTTTCTAATCACTTCTTCACAAACACACAGAATGTGTGTGTGTGTGTGTGTGAGGAGTGTTCCAAGGCACCCCTGTTTTGTAGCACCCCTTTAACACTTATGACGTATCATGAGCTACGGTAATCCAAATCCAACAAAATTTTGTAGATGTTCAATCCACATATATATTATCATCTATGTAAAATTTGACCTCATTCCAACATTCATAACATTTTTAAAATCCTAGGTCAATTATTCACTGTTCAGACATTTATTCGAACCGTTAAATTTAAACATCAAACATATTATTCTACGAATGTCGGAACGAACTCAAAAGTTTGGATAAATGAAAAAAAAAATATGGATTGAATATCTATAAATTTTTGTTGAATTTGGATTATCGTATCTCATGATATAGTAGGGTTGCTACAAAACAGCGGTGCGGTGGAATGTTCCCCTGTATATATATATATATATATATATATATATATATATATATATATTATACAAGTAAAAGAATCACCAGCAGATTCATTAATCATTAAGTAAGTCAGCAATTTTTGTAATAAAACATTTCACTGATTATTCGTCTCGTCTCTTATTCTTGTTTATATGCCATTAGAAATTCGCCCCTTGCCAGTTTTTATGCCGTGTCACCTTTTGAAGATAAACTATATGATTCACTTGTATTTTGTATTAATAGTTATGTTGGAGAATGGAATTTTGATGACAACAACCTTGTTTCAATTGTTTACATTATTGATTATAAAATATATATTAACATCTTTTGTCTATAGTATATATATATGTATAAAAAATGGATATATATATATATATGTGTGCAGGATATAAATATTGAAGACTATACAGTTATAGAGATTCAAGATATCAAGGAACTCAAGACTCATGAGTATCAAGACAATCAAGATTTCGAGAGCTTAAGATTATCAAGTAATAGAGTTAGTATATATGTAAAACTCCGGGTTAGCACTTTCAAATCTTGTTTTCAAATTTTATTTTCAAATTTATTTCAAAACTATTTTCAAACTCCTTCTCTAAAATGATTTCAAAGTTATTAAGATTTTACTTATGATTTCAAATATATATATGATTATAGTTTATAAAGTTTTATAATATATATATGTGTTTATAATATATGTTTTATTGTCTTATACCATATATATTATATATTACTATGTTTTTTTTTATGTTTTTACACTTTAGAAAATTCATTTTGAAACATTAGTTTTGATTCAAGAATTTCCAAAATATGTATATTAGTTTTAACACTTGAAAAATGATTTTTAAAATCAAAATAATAGGTATATGTCGACGTACATGTTTGAGCATGTCGACATATAACTGTTGTTACTATCAAAATCAAAATTCGAAGAAAGATGGCAATGAAGAGGTATCGGATGGTCGAAAGCTCGCGGAAGGGCTTAATAGAAAGCAGGACCCGACAATGAAAAGAGCAAGAGCAGAAGGACGTAATCTGAAAGGCCGCCACAACCGGCTTCTTTGCCGAAGTCAGTCCGACAAGACCTTCCGGCGGTATTGGCTCGACGAAAGGCTCCGTGTAAAGAACCACTCCGATCCAGAACCAAGGAAGCCAAAAGCTACAGAACCGACGGACAAAGCTCAAACGGAAACCTTCAACAAATAATCTACCCAAATACCGATACACCTAAAGACGAAATATCGGAGGCACTAAACCGGAAGAAGGCGAAGGCAACTCAAAACTGGCTCCCGAAGCGTCTACTCCATAACTGCCGAAAGGATCACATCCGCAAAATAATAAGAGTGACACCGGAAGCCACCTTCCAAGGGTACAGGCTACTGCAAAAGCCCTACCGGAGGGACAGCCAGAACACGGACAGGGAATACAGGCTACCTGTGCTAGCATACCTAGTACTGAAACCCGTAGCGGTTTGAACCCGACAACTATCAACATACACCACGGGGTTAAGCCCATCCACGTATTCACGATAAAGCTGAAAGCCTACATCCGGAAGTTCATGTCCGCAAGCCTACATTCAGAAGTTGCCCTTAGGAATTCAAGTATCATAGCCAAATGCACCCAAGGCGGCTGAAGGTCAAGCCCCCGAGACCAAGAATAAAACGACCGGCCAAAACCCAAGAGTGTCCGATAGCCATATGACGAAAGGGGGCCAGAACCATTATAAATAGAACCCAAGGGATCACATTACAGGGGGACTTTTCTCTTACTTCTTGTATCCTCAAAAGCAACTTAGAAAATAACATCAATGAAGAATTCCACTCTATGACATCTGTACTTCCAAAAAAAGCTTAATGAAAGGAGAATTTCTTAAGAAAATTGCCCTGCATGTGTGTACTTTTATTTCTCTAACTGCAATAGTCGCAGTTCATTATCCATGCTATAGAGAAGTCTGAGTTTTTTATCCATCAACACCCTCGAATGGCAATCAAACCTCGATCACTTAGTCTAGACCCGATCTGGTAATCCTCAGTGAGCCTACGACTTAGAGCCCTAGTATTCTAATTCCCCACTAAGGCCGATCGGGGAAGAGAACCAATTCACCTGATTTCCCTTAAGATTTGTCACCGTTGATCCATTTCCGGTGTTGACGAAAGATATCGTTAACATTTTGGTGTTAGAAGGAGGGCTTGAACCTCTGACCTTGTGGTTAATAGCCACATATCTACCTATGCTATTCCGTTTTGGATCTGACTAGCTTTAAAGAAGTGGAGTTATGAACGAAAAACCCAAACAAAGACCTTTAGAATTTCAAGCGGATAAGTCGAGAACCACCAGCCGTAGGGTAATGGAGGAGAAAGAGTTAGGAGCAGAGGCTTTGCGAGTAATAAAGTGGAAGAGGAAAATGGAACTACATGCTTATGAGACGAGGAATAGCAACTCTTCCCACATAGAACAGACCATGGCATTCCCACCCAGTGGATTTACCTCAGGGGACATTAACGTTTTCCCACACTTAAAGGATGCTCTCTACAGGCAAGTTAAGGGAATGACACTCGAACGTGAAATAATGGACGATTTCAACCGCTTTGCCGACAAGTGAGCTAAAGAGACGACGAGTCGATTCCAGTCCATTCCAGAAAGAAAGGACAAAAGTATTGGAACCACAACTAAAACGATTCGTAGGAGGATTAGACCCCATCAGCGAAAAAGGAAGTGAACAACAAAGATACCCCAGGAATGCTACCTCACTACTTCTAGGAAGAATGTTTACTTCCTAACCAAATACAAAATCGACTATTAGATCTCTACGAAAAAGAGGCCTAAATATGAAAGAAAAACAGGAGGGCCTTATTGTCACTACCACTTGATGAATGGACATGAGACTAATCACTACAAAGCTCTTGAAGAGGCCATCGTCAGGTTCGTCAGTCAAGGCCAATTACGAGAGTTTGTCAGGAAATTGAGATGAGTTTGGGGGATTCCTTAGGAAAAGGATTAATACACATGTGCCAGTGTACGGAAAGCCCAAAAGAGGTCCAATCGCCAATGGATTAAATCCCTCGTCATCGCCAAATTGGCCAGGGCGAGGCATCCCCTGGAGGGGATGGTGTGTTAGTCTTTCTCCATGCCCAAACCAGAGGGGGAAGGGTTAAAGCATCAAAAGCATAAGCCGTCGTTTCACACCAGAAATGGTTGTAGCGATGCGTCTAAAATTAGCACGCCCTGTCTCTACTCATAAAAGGGTACGCCCATCCAATGCTAGAACTAAGTACGTCCTACCTCTGCTCGCAGAAGAGCACGTCCTACATCTGCTTATATTCCGCGTTACCCGCAGAAGGGAACGCAAACACCTATCATCGCCTACGATGGTCAGGATAGGGCACCCCTTGGAGGGGGGTGGTGTATAAGCCTCTATCAATGCCTACGATGGTCCGTGTAGAGGGTCAAAAGAGTAAACCTTAGTTTTGTGCCTACGATGGCCTTGTCTAAGTTTTTAAGCCCTTATCATTGCGTACGATGGTCAGGATAAGGCGCCTCCTAGAGGGAGGTCGGGTAAGTCCTTGGGCCCTGCTTGTAGATAAGCTAGCCAAGCGCTTTGGACGCACATGCCTAGAGAGTGGCCAACAAAGCACGTATATCCTCTGCTTTGACATCAAAATCCCAAGGGGAGGCTCAAAAAGCACGTACAACCTCTGCTTTCCGAATCAAATCCGAAGGGGATACCTACTTCAAGAGTATTGGAGGGGGTTCCGGTCTTTAAAACTAATACCCGAATCTGAGTCGATTCGGCACCGGAGGGGGTTCCAGTCTTCAACACTACTACCTGAATCTGGGTCGGTTCGGCAGTTCACTAATACCAGAGGGGGTTCTGGTCTTTAGCACTAATACCCGAATCTGTGTGGATTCGGCGCTTCACTAATATCGGAGGGGGTTCAGGTCTTCAACACTAATAACCGAATCTAGGTCGATTTGGCGCTTCACTAATACCGGAGGAGGTTCCGATCTTTAACGCTAACACCCGAATCTGGGTCGATTTGGCGCTTCACTAATACCGAAGGGGGTTCCAGTCTTCAACACTAATACCCGAATCTGGGTCGATTCGGCGCTTCACTAATACCGGAGTGGGTTCCAATCTTCAACACTTGTAACGTCCCAGATTTTTGTTGATTTATTTTAAATGTTAAATTAGGAATATAAATGTATTTTTATATTTAATTACCGATTTAATCATCAATATACGATTTAATTTCAAAGATATTGAATTATCATTATACGGAAAAAGTGAAATAATTTAATCCGCAGTTAAAAACTGAATCTAAACAATTCAGTCGATCAATATAAATTCTATATTGAATCAGAACGATAACAATTATTTATTTCAATAAATTTAATTGCTTTAAAATCGATTTATATCGATTGAATTGCATAAGAAGAGAATAAATTAAAATCCAAGTTAATTAGTTTAATTTGGATTTAATTAAAAAAAACAGAAATTTTAATCCAAGTTGAATTAGTTAAATAAATTCGCAACCATTTAGAAATAAATAAAACTGTAATTAATTTAAATAGTCGATTTAAATTGATATCCTTTCCAGACGATCAAATTGGACTTTGAAACCTGTTCCGTGTGCTCAGAATATCGTTAAACTCTAGAAATGTCGGTCGTTGCGTTCCGATTAGTGTTTGTTACGGTGAGATATTTTGGACATAAAATTAATTAAAAATCACATCTAAATCAACTCGTTTCCCATCAGCCACCCATACTACTGTTGATATTATTTTCTATTTTCTCCCTGCTTGTACGTAGGCAAACATGAATTTAATCCATGTCTTCCATTTTTAGTATCTTAGAAACATGGAATTTAATAGCTGCGTACTGTTGTTCCCCCTTCACTCTATAAATTGGTAACACTGACATTCCAATCAAACAAAACCATTTCAAGTCTTCCTCTTTATTCGCAATTCCTCTTCCAAGCAATTTAAAAATCGATTTCCACCATAAATAAATAAAAGAATGAAAAAACGAATCGCGATTGGCATCGCTGGTTTCTACTAAAAATCGATTCAATGTTGAAGAGGCTCTCGAATTCGGGGACCGCGATACTCTCCAAGGCTCAAAATCATTTGAAAGCACTTGCGAATCGAGGGAGAAAAAGGACTGTCGCAGTTTTGGTCGCGACAGGGAGGTTGGATGTTGGAATGGGTCAGTGGGCTTCAGGAAGAGGATGCGTGTTAATCAAGGCTGGGATACGCGCATTTAGGTGGAGTTCGACATCAGGTTGAACTGGTGCGATAGTGGGAAAAATTGGGAATTTGGGTTTGTATATTTCTGAGGAGATGGGGTTCGAAATGGGTCTGTCGTGGACTATTTTGAGTTTTTCTGTGGGGTTCGGACCTTAATGAGATGTGAAATTGAAAGAGGGGGCACTACAAATTCAGAGGAGGTCAACGCAATTAGAAAGAGGGGGGAATTGGGTTCGATAGTGGAGCTAGAACTAATGGATTTTGTGGCATAATAGTGGAGTGTTTATGGGGTTTGGAGCGTGTGATTTGTGATTTCAATGGAAGTGCAAGCTTGACTGGAATGGGACTATTGTAGGGAAGTTTGTCTGGTCATTAAGCTGAGAGGTTTTAAAGAATTGCAGTGGATGGTAGGTGACAGCAAAGGGATAAAGGAAATTGTCGATGACATGTTCGAGGTAATGCCGAAACGGTGTGGATCAATTTAGGGATGATTGAAGTATTCGAGAGGAGTTTGGGGAATTGTTTCATCAATTGCCAAGAAATTTGCATTGACCCATAAGGTATATTTTGAACAAAATTCAAATTACATAGAATAATATAATTATTTATTTAGTAGTTTATTTAGATAAATAATCTCTAATCGTTAAATAAAATTAGATAATCTAGGCAAGGATTTCATTCGAGTAGATTCGAAGACGAGATGATATGGAATTTTAACGGGATATTGGGCAAATAAAAATCAGGTGAGTAAACCTCACTTAAAAATTTATTTATTTTCATTAAAAATAAATTGTTGGTTGTTTGGATGCATGCATGAATTATTGAATTATTGTGGTGATATATATAAGTTATTTAGGATTGGTGATAGTGGTTATTTTATATATATTGGATTGCCCGCAGTACCATTAGCGGATGCCCGCAGTATCATTAGCGGATGACCCTACGCCCATGATATATAAGTGGATCCCTTTTTATACCGCGATATCCTGCCTTGAAGCAGGATTGGTATTATTTTTGTTGACTAACATCTGTGGATGTAGGGAAAACAGGTTGGAGGGATCCAACTGGATTCCTCAAATTTATTTATTGTTCACATATTTGTGTGATATGTTGAATTAGATTGATGGATTGTGTATTTGGATGATTAAATATCACTGTTCCTAGATATTAAATTTAAAAATATCATAAAAGGGATTTCAGACTTAAAGGGGAAAAAATTATTTCCCGAACCGAATTTCGAATGGATAAAAAAATATTAACTTGTTTAATTAACAAAACAAGTAGTCGAAGTTGTTAACAATGTTTATGATTGGATAGAAAAATCATCATTGGATAATTTGGAAATGGAAACTCAAGTGTTGATTTTAAAAAGGGAATTTATTTCCCGAAAACAGAAATGGAATTTGAAATCGAAAACTTGTTTTAATATTTAAAACAAGAAGTGTTATTTATAAACGAGGGTTATAAATAAAATAGGGGAATTTTCATTGGATAATTCATTTAAATTCAAGAATGAACTTAAAAAGGGAATTTTATGATTTAAAAAGGAAAATTTACTTTTTGAAATAGAAATGGTATTTCGAATGAATTGAGAAATATTAAATTGTTTTAATAATAAAAATAAGTAACTGAATTTATAAACGATGTTTATAAATGGAAATCAATATTATCATTTGATAATATTGAATTTCAAATTCAATTGTGAATTTAAAAAGAAAAATTATTTTTCCAAAGTGGAAATTGGAGTTCAAATGGAATTTGAAATAGAAACTGGTTTCAATATTTAAAACCAGAGGTGAGATTTATGAATAATGTTTATAAATTACAAAAAGGAAATTTTCAGTGGACAATTCATAAATTTAAATTCAAGTATGAATTTAAAGAAAAAGAGATTTATAATTTGGATCGTTTCAAAAAGAAACGGTGAAATTTATTCCGATGTTCGGAACGTAAACTGGTTCCAAATAAATCCATAAGGATTTATGTTTTCGAATTCGACTTTGTCGAAATAAACTA
The DNA here is from genome assembly GCA_030737875.1 of Allium sativum. NCBI lineage: Eukaryota > Viridiplantae > Streptophyta > Magnoliopsida > Asparagales > Amaryllidaceae > Allium > Allium sativum. Next base: position 919,624,007 of record CM060922.1, read on the forward strand.
TTTTCAAAAGGAATATTGAAATTGTATTAATTAGAAGCTATAATCTAAATTAAATATGAAATAGATTCTATGTCTACACACTCATAAGTTAAATTATAAAATATCTTTGAATGTAAAATAAAAAGGGAAATTTACTTTCCGCAGAGTAGGATTTGGTTTTTAAATAAATTTTGAAAGGGAAAGCTTGTTTTAAATTATAAAACAAGGAAGTTACTTGACAAACGATATTTATTATCGTTGGAAAATTTGAAAGTTAGTTTCAAATAGATTAATAAAATGTGATGAAGTAATTTTCATCGAGTAATTTGGAAACAGATTTCCGAATTTAAGAAACGGAGTAAAATGTGAGATTTGAACTGAGTTTTTATATTACAAACTCTTATCTGTCTCGAGATAAGAACGCCGACGATCAAGGTCTGAGAGGTAATTTAAATACCCCAACTTGAACGACTTCACTATTATCAAGAGATGGATAAATGGTGAAGTATGTTGGATTATGGATTATTTCCATAAAAGGAATTTAATATTTGAATTCGATTATATCGAACTTTTATAAAATAATTTCTATCCAAGGAAGTTTGAAATTTAATATAGAAATGGAGCTGTGAATGATTTATAACCAAGTGATGAAATTTTGGAGGAAATAATCAACGCTTTTGAATGATCGAGATGTTTAAGTTATATTCGGGAAACTGGTTTGGTTTATATTAAATTATGGAAGATTGAAGTTGAAATTTATTTAAATAACTAAGTTTAAACGTATATAATTTAATTTAATTAAAACGAACTCGCCGCGGCGTGGTAGTTCGTAATTTGGCGATTCGAACTTCATTTGAGTATATAGAACTCAATATAAATCGAAATTCGATGAAACAAGAAACGTTGGGACTGATTAAATAATAGTTTTCAAATGGAAAAGAAAAATCTGGATTTTGCCTTATAGATTTTGAGTTAAGTCAAAATCAAATTTTCAGAAAAACAACGCCAAAATCGTTTATAAACCATAACGGTTTATTTAATGAATAAAAAGGATTTTCAGTAAATAAAATCCGAATTCTTATTTGAAAAATCCAGATTTGGTTTATCAAATATATACGAACTCAAGTGGAGTGAGCGAAGTGATTTTTGAATATAAAAATCAGATCTTGCATTATGAAATGAAGATAATTAATTATAATGTATTTAGTGAAGAAGTTGAATCGAACTTAGTCTTTGTTATGTGAATCGGATTTGTGAATTCAAGTTTGAATTCAAATATGAAACTCGAGTTAGAAATGGAAATCAACGGGTTTATAAGCGAATTAAAATATATTTGCTTATGATATGTTCAACTCAAAAGTGTATTAGGCAAAATAGTCAATTAGCGAAGTAATTAGAAAATTGAGTTAAAAGGGAAGAATTGATTGAAATAAATTGGAAATGGCCGTATATATTTTGAACATGTATGGAATGAAGAGTATGAAGATTTTAATTTAAGTGCCCGACAAAAAGGTACATGTTTAAATTTCCATATGAGGTTTTATGCATTGAATCAGCAAGCCGCTTGGCTTTTTGATCTTCTTTTTGAATGGAAAGGGCCTAGAGAGGGGAGTTGAGGTTTGAACTATTTGCCAGGACAAAGGAGGTTATGGAAAAATTTTCCGTAAATTTAAGGAGTTAGAATATTTTTAAGAAATTCTGATAATAGAAATCTATATAACGATATATATAGAATTCGCTAAGAAAGTGAATTTAATATGAAATATTATAAAGGGCCAGTGATTGTGATATTGTTTTGATGGATGTTTATTTTTTCCTTTGATAGTTAAATCACCGACTATCAAAGATTTTTACCATCATTGTCAATACGGAGAGACCGGTTAGATTTATTATCCGAAAACCACTCCGTATAGGCATAGGCATTGTGAATTAGATTATGATGAAAATAATCGAAGACGGAGTGAAATGTAAGGGCTGTTTTGTTTGTTCAGTCCCAGGACAACTTATATAGACGAATTTCTGATAGAGTATTCCTAACGGTCACATAAGAAGATATTTTCGAAGTATTACGTCTGGTTGCGGAGAAATTCATTTCTCTTAGCTTTTATACCCATAATATTTTTGGGAAGATCAACTAGTGATTTGACGGGTTTGACGGTGTGGCATTCAAAGTGTATGGTGGCCTGATGTTCAAAAGATAGACGTAGCCTCAAGCTTCACAACCGGGAAATGACAAAAATCGGGCAGGCAACATGGCTATGTGGGTCGCTCCCATTAGGGTGTATAATCACCTATCTGGAGAAATTCCTTTTACTTCTTTAATCTATTTCGATGTTGTCCCTTTTCAGGAAACGGTGGTTTGAGCCCAACCATTGGTGATATACATTCGATACACTCAAGCGAAATGAGTGGTTGGTCATGTGTGGGCCGGGTTGCAAGACGTTCTTGTTGAACCCCAGTGTATCCCCTCTAGAGTACACTGATCGGGATGTGGTCCCATACCTTGTCATAGTTGGAATCCAAGCTCCAATAAGCGCCCTGTGGTTTTTGATTTTATACTATGTATGTGGAGCGTGAGATGCAAGCGTTCTACTATTTGGTTATTTATTTGATTAGACATTATTATAATATCACTGGATTTTGATATCAAAAATGTTTTGGGTCATAGTAAGGTAAAAACCGTCTGTGTTTATGTGTGGGCTGGTCTTACTATTATCCTTTTCTTTCAGAAGGTTTTTCAAAGTTGAACAATATGGTTGGAGTTTACTCACACCAGTCCCATGACTGACCCAGAATTTATTTTGTTTGTTGTTTTCCTAAACTCTTGGGTGCCCAAATTTGTACGGGCAGTCAAGTGTTTCAGGCTTTACAGATACACTTGGATGAGCTTGAAGCAGGAGGTTTCAACGTTAGTTATTTAGAGTTATTTCCGCTATACCAAATGCTGTATTGTACTCTAATGATGGTATGTAAATATGATATAAAATTTTGTATTTCAAAACTTATGTTATATAATATATTTTATTCGTTCCTTTGTGAGATTCTGTATTGTTATTTCTGCTCATTTTCTATCTTTTCTATTTTCTTTAACCCTAATGACTCGTATTTCTGTATTATTTGAGTTTGACGTATGTTGTATTAGTCAGCTCAGATAGTATGGATTTCCTGGTCGTTACAGTTGGTATCAGAGCTTAGGTTGAGCGAATACCTAGGCTTTGTTGGGATTGTGCTCATTAGAGATAGGGTCAGTAGTACCCTAGAATGAGTATGAAAAAATATATATGAGAGAGCATATTTGTAATTTGATATAAAAATTGTTTTATATTGTGTTGATTCGTTTGTCAAGTGGTTTATGAACTCTAGTCGATACATTATGATCAACTGTATCGAATGGTATTTATAAACACTTGAACTAGGCAATTCAACGCAGTATTGTTTTAAAAAGCTGGGTAAATGAAATAATTTTACCCAAAAACTATATTTTTGATATGAAAGAAATAATTTTTCGAATTTATTATAATATATGGATGTGTTGGTTGAGACTATAATCAAACAAGATTATAAAAGAAAAACGGTTATATATAACCAAATAAAACTTGTATACACAAATGAGTTGAATTAAAATTGGATTGAAATAACAATTTGGAATTTAAAACCCAGAAAATTGGAAAATATTTTTCCAAAGTATATCAAACAACATAGCTTTGTTTTGGAAGGATTTCTGAATAAAAAAACATTTTGAAAGGATTTTGAAAAGGGTAAAGCACTAAATTCACTTCGGACACTGGAAAATAATTCTGATGAGGAAGCGCACCATTGTCAGTGTTCATTTTAGAGGTTCTTAGTGATGGATTGCTACCATAGTGGGATTTCCAATGGAAATTTATTTTGGAAAATAAGTTGTTTTGAGATAATTCAAGTGTTTTGAATTTTTGATGGATATAAATATATCTTCATATATATTTTTATGATTTCAAAGAGACTTGAAATAAAGACCCGGGTATTTGAATTCTGGAATTTAACTTAAGCAGGTTAAATGGGTTGAAATAAATAAATTGATTTGAATCACTTTGAATAAATTTGAATGAATGAAATATGAAATACTGGGTTATAACAAAATGGACTTTCAGGAAGTTAACGGGTCTGTAGCATTTCTTCTACCTTAGTAATTTCGTGGACGAAATTCTTTTAAGGGGAAGGAATGTAACGTCCCAGATTTTTGTCGATTTATTTTAAATGTTAAATTAGGAATATAAATGGATTTTTATATTTAATTACCGATTTAATCATCAATATACGATTTAATTTCAAAGATATTGAATTATCATTATACGGAAAAAGTGAAATAATTTAATCCGTAGTTAAAAACTGAATCTAAACAATTCAGTCGATCAATATAAATTCTATATTGAATCAGAACGATAAAAATTATTTATTTCAATAAATTTAATTGGTTTGAAATTGATTTATATAGATTGAATTGCATAAGAAGAGAATAAATTAAAATCCAAGTTAATTAGTTTAATTTGGATTTAATTCAAAAAAAACAGAAATTTTAATCCAAGTTGAATTAGTTAAATAAATTTGTAACCATTTAGAAATAAATAAAACTGGAATTAATTTAAATAGTCGATTTAAATTGATATCCTTTCCAGACGATCAAATTGGACTTTGAAACCTGTTCCGTGTGCTCAGAATATCGTTAAACTCTAGAAATGTCGGTCGTTGCGTTCCGATTAGTGTTTGTTACGGTGAGATATTTTGGACATAAAATTAATTAAAAATCACATCTAAATCAACTCGTTTCCCATCAGCCACCCATACTACTGTTGATATTATTTCCTATTTTCCCCTGCTTGTACGTAGGCAAACAGGAATTTAATCCATGTCTTCCATTTTTAGTATCTTAGAAACATGGAATTTAATAGATGCGTACTGTTGTTCCCCTTTCACTCTATAAATTGGTAACACTGACATTCCAATCAAACAAAACCATTTCAAGTCTTCCTCTTTATTCGCAATTCCTCTTCCAAGCAATTTAAAAATCGATTTCCACCATAAATAAAAAGAATGAAAAATCGAATCGCGGTTGGTATAGCTGGTTTCTGCTAAAAATCGATTCAATGTTGAAGAGGCTCTCGAATTCGGGGATCACGATACTCTCCAAGGCTCAAAATCAGTTGAAAGCACTTGCGAATCGAGGAAGAAAAAGGATTGTCGCAGTTTTGGTCACAAGGTCATCGCGACAGGGAGTTTGGATGTTGGAATGGGTCAGTGGGCTTCAGGAAGAGAATGCATGTTAGTCAAGGCTGGGATACGTGCATTTGGGTGGAGCTCGACATCAGGTTGAACTGGTGCGATAATGGGAAAAATTAGGAAATTGGGTTTGTATATTTCTGAGGAGATGGGGTTCGAAATGGGTCTGTCGTGGACTGTTTTGAGTTTTCTATGGGGTTCGGACCTCAATGAGATGTGAAATTGAAAGAGGGGGCACTGCAAATTTAGGGGAGGTCAACGCAGTTAGAAAGAGGGGGGAAAATTGGGTTCGACGGTGGAGATGGAACTAATGGATTTTGTGGCATAATAGTGGAGTGTTTATGGGGTTTGGAGCGTGTGATTTGTGATGTCGATGGAAGTGCAAGCTTAAGGAAATTATCGATGACATGTTCGAGGTAATGCCGAAACAGTGTGGATCAATTTAGGGATGATTGAAGTATTCGGGAGGAGTTTGGGGATTTGTTTCATCGGTTGTCGAGAAATTTGCATTGACCCATAAGGTATATTTTGAACAAAATTCAAATTACATAGAATAATTTAATTATTTATTTAGTAGTTTATTTAAATAAATAATCTCTAATCGTTAAATAAAATTAGATAATCTAGGCAAGGATTTCATTCGAGTAGATTCGAAGACGAGATGATATGGAATTTTAACGGGATATTGGGCAAATAAAAATCAGGTGAGTAAATCTCACTTAAAAATTTATTTTTTTCATTAAAAATAAATTGTTGGTTGTTTGGATGCATGCATGAATTATTGAATTACTGTGGTGACATATATTAGTTATTTAGGATTGGTGATTGTGGTTATTTTATATATATTGGATTGCCCGCAGTACCATTAGCGGATGCCCGCAGTATCATTAGCGGATGACCCTACGCCCACGATATATAGGTGGATCCCCCTTTATACCGCGATATCCTGCCTTGAAGCAGATTGGTATTATTTTTGTTGACTAACATCTGTGGATGCAGGGAAAACAGATTGGAGGGATCCAACTGAATTCCTCAAATTTATTTATTGTTGTTCACATATGTGTGTGATATGCTGAATTAGATTGATGGATTGTGTATTTGGATGGTTAAATATCACTGGTCCTAGATATTAAATTTAAAAATATCATAAAAGGGATTTTAGACTTAAAGGGGAAAAAATTATTTCCCGAACTGAATTTCAAATGGATAAAAAAATATTAACTTGTTTTAATGACAAAACAAGTAGTCAAAGTTTTTAACAATGTTTATGATTGGATAGAAAAATCATCATTGGATAATTTGGAAATGGAAACTCAAGTGTTGATTTTAAAAAGGGAATTTATTTCCCGAAAACAGAAATGGAATTTGAAATCGAAAACTTGTTTTAATATTTAAAACAAGAAGTATTATTTATAAACGAGGGTTATAAATAAAATAGGGGAATTTTTATTGGATAATTCATTTAAATTCAAGAATGAACTTAAAAAGGGAATTTTATGATTTAAAAAGGAAATTTTACTTTTTGAAATAGAAATGGTATTTCGAATGAATTGAGAAATATTAACTTGTTTTAATAATAAAAATAAGTAACTGAATTTATAAACAAAGTTTATAAATGGAAATCAATATTATCTTTTGATAATATTGAATTTCAAATTCAAGTGTGAATTTAAAAAGAAAAATTATTTTTCCAAAGTGGAAATTGGAGTTCAAATGGAATTTGAAATAGAAACTGGTTTCAATATTTAAAACCAGAGGTGAGATTTATGAATAATGTTTATAAATTACAAAATGGAAATTTTCAGTGGATAATTTATAAATTTAAATTCAAGTATGAATTTAAAGAAAAAGAGATTTATAATCTGGATCATTTCAAAAAGAAACGGTGAAATCTATTCCGATGTTCGGAATGTAAACTGGTTCCAAATAAATCCATAAGGATTTATGTTTTCAAATTCGACTATGTCGAAATAAACTATTTCAAAAGGAATATTGAAATTGTATTAATTAGAAGCTATAATCTGAATTAAATATGAAATAGATTCTATGTCTTCACACTCCTAAGTTAAATTATAAAATATCTTCGAATGTAAAATAAAAAGGGAAATTTACTTTCCGCAGAGTAGGGTTTGGTTTTTAAATAAATTTTGAAAGGGAAAGCTTATTTTAAATTATAAAACAAGGAAGTTACTTGATAAATGATATTTATTACCATTGGAAAATTTGAAAATTAGTTTCAAATAGATTAATAAAATTGATGAAGTAATTTTCATCGAGTAATTTGGAAACAGATTTCCGAATTTAAGAAATGGAGTAAAAGGTGAGATTTGAACTGAGTTTTTATATTATAAACTCTTATCTGTCTCGAGATAAGAACGTCGTCGCTCAAGGTCTGAGAGTTAATTAAAATACCCCAACTTGAACGACTTCACTATTATCAAGAGATGGACATTAGTTTGTAAATGGTGAAGTATGTTGGATTATGGATTATTTCCATAAAAGTAATTTAATATTTGAATTCGATTATATTGAACTTTTGTAAAATAATTTCTATCCAAGGAAGTTTGAAATTTAATATAGAAATGGAGCTGTGAATGATTTATAACCAAGTGATGAAATTTTGGAGGAAATAATCAATGCTTTTGAATGATCGAGATGTTTAAGTTATATCCGGGAAACTAGTTTGGTTTATAATAAATTATGGAAGATTGAAGTTGAAATTTATTTAAATAACTAAGTTTAAACGTATATAATTTAATTTAATTTAATTAAAACGAACTCGCCGCGGCGTGGTAGTTCGTAATTTGGCGATTCGAACTTCATTTAAGTATATAAAACTCAATATAAGTCGAAATTCGATGAAACAAGAAATGTTGGGACCGATTAAATAATAGTTTTCAAATGGAAAAGAAAAATCTGGATTTCGCCTTATAGATTTTGAGTTAAGTCAAAATAAAATTTTCAGAAAAACAGCGCCAAAATTGTTTATAAACCATAACGGTTTATTTAATGAATAAAAAGGATTTTCAGTAAATAAATTCCGAATTCTTATTTGAAAAATCCAGATTTGGGTTATCAAATATATACGAACCCAAGTGGAGTGAGCGAAGTGATTTTTGAATATAAAAATCAGATCTTGCATTATGAAACGAAGATAATTAATTACAATGTAATTAGTGAAGAAGTTGAATCGAACTTAGTCTCTGTTAAGTGAATCGGATTTGTGAATTCAAGTTTGAATTCAAATATGAAACTCGAGTTAGAAATGGAAATCAACGGGTTCATAAGCGAATTAAAATATATTTTCTTATGATATGTTCAACTCAAAAGTGTATTAGGCAAAATAGTCAATTAGCGAAGTAATTAGCAAATTTAGTTAAAAAGGGATGAATTGATTGAAATAAATTGGAAATGGCCGTATATATTTTGAACAGGTATGGAATGAAGAGTACGAAGATTTTAATTTAAGTGCCCGACAAAAAGGTACATGTTTAAATTTCCATATGAGGTTTTATGCGTCGAATCGGGAAGCCGCTTGGCTTTTTGGTTTTCTTTTTGAATGGAAAGAGCCTAGATAGGCGAGTTGAGGTTTGAACTATTTTCCGGTACAAAGGAGGTTATGGCGAATTTTTCCAAAAATTTAAGGAGTTAGAATATTTTTAAGAAATTTGATAATAGAAATCGATATAACGATATATATAGAATTCGCTAAGAAAGTGAATTTAATATAAAATATTATAAAGGGCCAGTGATTGTGAAATTGTTTTGATGGATGTTTATTTTTCCCCTTGATCAGATACCGGTTGGATTTATTATCCGAAAACCACTCCGTATAGGCATAGGCATTGCGAATTAGATTATGCTGAAAATAATCGAAGACGGAGTGAAATGCAAGGGTTATTTGTTTGTTCAGTCTCAGGACAACTTATATGGACGAATGTCTGACAGAGTATTCCTAATGGTCACATAAGACGATCTTTTCATGGTATTACGTCTGGTTGCGGAGAAATTCGTTTCTCTTAGCTTTTATACCCGTAATATTTTTGGGAAGATCAACTATTGATTGGACGGGTTTGACGGTGTGGCATTCAAAGTGTATGGTGGCCTAATGTTCAAAAGATAGACGTAGCCTCAAGCTTCACAACCGGTAAATGACAAAAATCGGGCAGGCAGCATGGCTATGTGGGTCGCTCCCATTAGTGTGTATAATCACGTATCTAGAGAAATTCCTTTTACTTCTTTAATCTATTTCGATGTTGTCCCTTTTCAGGAAACGGTGGTTTGAGCCCAACCGTTGGTGATATTCATTCGATACACTCAAGCGAAATGAGTGGTCGGTCATGTGTAGGCCGGGTTGCAAGACGTTCTTGTTGAACCCCAGTGTATCCCCTCTAGAGTACACTGATCGGGATGTGGTCCCATACCTTGTCATAGTTGGAATCCAATCTCCAATAAGCGCCCTGTGGTTTTTGATTTTATACTATGTATGTGAAGTGTGAGATGCAAGTGTTCTACTATTTGGTTATTTATTTGATTAGAAATTATTATAATATCACTGGATTTTGATATGAAAAATGTTTTGGGTCATAGTAAGGTAAAAACCGTCCGTGTTTATGCGTGGGATGGTCTTACTATTATCCTTTTCTTTCAGAAGGTTTTTCAAAGTTGAACAATATGGTTGGAGTTTACTCACACCAGTCCCACAACTGACCCAGAATTTATTTTGTTTGTTGTTTTCCTAAACTCTTGGGTGCCCAAATTTGTACGGGCAGTCAAGTGTTTCAGGCTTTACAGATACACTTGGATGAGCTTGAAGCAGGAGGTTTCAACGTTAGTTATTTAGAGTTATTTCCGCTATACCAAATGCTGTATTGTACTCTGATGATGGTATGTATATATGATAGAAAATTTTGTATTTCTAAACTTATGTTATATAATATATTTTATTCGTTCCGCTGTGAGATTCTGTATTGTTATTTCTGTTCATCTTATATCTTTTCTATTTTCTTTAACCCAAATGACTCATATTTCTGTATTATTTGAGTTTGACATATGTTGTATTAGTCAGCTCAGATAGTGTGGATTTCCTGGTCGTTACAACACTAATACCCAAATCTGGGTCGATTCGGCGCTTCACTAATACCGGAGGGGGTTCCGATCTTCAACACTAATACCCAAATCTGGGTCGATTCAGTGCTTTACTAATACCGAGGGGTTCCAGTCCTCAATACTAAAACCTGAATCTGGGTAGATCCAACTCTATAGGAATACTGGAAGAAGTTCCAGTCAACTATTATTAATACCTGAATCTAAGCAAGCCTCAGTGTTTCGCCGATGCCAAAGATGGTTCCAATCTTCTAAGCTAAAACCAGAATCCAGGATAATTCAGTGTTTTACAAATACTGATGGAGATTCCGGTCTTATGTACATATTCGGATCAGGATCAACCAAATCCTTTGCAAATGATGGGAGCAGCAATTCAACTCTGAATCCATGATGAATCACAGCACTAATCACACACCGGTAGCCTATATCATTTCTCTTTTGTACTCAGGAAAGTATCCTTGATTTACACGGATGCACAAAATACTCACACTAACACGCAAAACATGAAAGAGTATTTCGGATCTTTTATGACGAAACGCGCTATAGCACTATTAATCCCAAAAAGGGTACAGGATGATGTTCTCGAAACCACGAGATAGACCCCAACACAACATTCTGTGCCTAGTCATGACGTAGCGAGGGCTAAAAGGAAAACGCCTAGATTAAAATACACAATTGCACGCAAAACCACATCATTATAGGTCTTACTCTTATTCGTATAGGTTATTTACATAAAATGCTACACTCCGTTATCAAAATACAGTTAACTTTACGCATTACATAAATTTCTTTAAAAAAAGGAAAGGAAGAAAAGAAAGGAAGAAAGGAGAAGGAAGCACGCTCCAATACGATAACTCCAATACGACGACTCCCATACGAGCAATAGACCAACTTACAATAGGGTGTGCCCTATTCATGGAACTAAGAGGAAATGGCGGAGCAACGAATCGCGGCACGCAAAAGCTCGTCGACCCTTTGCATCTTTTCCATCATCTCACTCGGGTCATCCAAGCGTTTAGGTTGCCACTTTAAAGCTTGATTGAAAGTCTTACCCATCACGCAGAGATTTTTGTTTTCCTTCCTCAGATCAGAAGCATCTCAGCGCAAGGGTGGTTTCTCCTTATGTAATTGCTTAAATTTGGAGGTATAAAAGTCAGTACGATGAGAATTTCCCTCGATCTCCTTCCTGACATAAAGACTTTTCACGCCTGCCTTAACCCTTCTATACCACCTGGAAGCAAAGGAATGATCTATCCCAGGGCGAGTATCCACAATTTCACATTCCGAAGAGACGCATTCTGTCGAGACCCGTGAGTCATCAGAGGCCGAGACCCCAAGGACACATCCAAATATAGTCTCCCATTCTTTGCATCTTACTGATACGTCTTTGTATCTCACCTCTAAATCCCTAACTTGATGCCGCAGCTCATCCCTTTCTTTGTGAAAATCGACAATAGAATTTGTCTTTATGATCCTCCTTGCCTCGATGATATCTCTGTCTTTTTGCCTTATTTGGATCTCCAATACATGTATTTGTTCTGTAAGACGTTGCGCCAATCGATCCCAGGATAGGGCACATCTGCCACCCATGGTAGTAGGAGAAGTTCCAGAAAAATCTCCCAAACGCAAAGGAAACAATGCACTTCTATCCACATAAGGGGAAATGCCTTCAGGTAAATCATCCTATTTAAATAATCAGATAAGCTATCTTTGCAAGGGTGTTTCAAATCCAGGAAAAAGCATGCAACAAAAGGAAAAGAGGTAAAAGCGAATACAATTCACATTCACACGTATTATTGTTAAGGAACATATAGATATAACAGATCATCTTTCCCTAGTATTCTTTTCCTTCATGTTACATATTAACTTTGCATGATGAGTCCTAAGTTTCTTTAGTATTATCTCCTTGTCGTTCCCCAAGAAGTTGAAAGATAACTGAGGATACTTCATATAAATATGTTTGAGTTCTTTCAAGAAGTGTTCTCTGTCGGATCTAAAAGGAGGCTTAGTGAGAAATTCCCTTTTAGTTTAGAAAGAGAACGAAGATCATTTTAAAAAAATAAAAATAAAAGAGGAAGGGTGAGCAGCAAGGACATCATTCCTATCACCATAAGAACAAGCCATCAAAAGTCAATTGGTACAAGTAAAGAAAGAACTCAGAGGACGGAATTTATACCTGGAGAATAGGAGAACCAGCATGCATCGCCTACTCTCTCCCCTCAAGCTCCGAAAAATTTACCCCCTCCACAAATCCATCATCTCCATACGAGCTGACAACACTACCACCTTCTTTATGCAAAATAGGATTTTCATCACCCCCGGATGATTGGCAGTCGAACATCTTTTCAATAAAGAAAAGGTCCTCGACCTTCACCTTCTCTCCTTCAGAATCCCCAATACCCTGATCAAAGGCAATAGCATCACTCAAGATTTTGTTCCAAAGGAATGAAGAGAAGGAAAGCCCGTGTCAGGAAACTTGCCACGATTATCGCGGTAGACTTAAAGGAGAACCCTCTCATAACAATCAGACATCATATCTGGAAGATGCACTTTCAAGAACAAGGAAATCTGATCCCGAGTTTCGTAAATTATTCGCCTTGCGTCGAAAAAATTCGCATCCCTTGTTTTCAGTCTCCCCGCGTGTTTCATCAACATATCCGATCGCCCACGCCTGAGGGCCAAAACTTCAGAAGTCAGGGAACTGTTGACAACCCTTTCCCTCTTACGTGGCTCCGTCATCTGACCATAAATCTCTTCATCACGGTTCTTCGCAAAGGTTAGATCTTGAACCTTAGACTCCAACATGGATTTCTCTCTTTGAAGTTCTTCCTTATACTGGAATGAAGAAGTAGTTATAGATCTGGTAATATACCAATCCTTGGATATCTAAAAAAAGTAGGAGAGAGAAAAGAAGAAAGAAGAGGGGGGTAAGAGCAATGCAACGTTAGTTCTTACGACAATAAGACAGACAAAAAGCGACAAGGGAACAGGGATACGAACCAAAAGTTGTCGTTTAACAAAATTGATATAAAACTCAAACCATCCTCTAGAAGCCAGTTTCTAAATATTGGAGACGTCGATGGAGAATAGAACGGATCTTACAACTGTATCAAAGTTTGAAGCCGGAAAAGAGGGACCCACGGGTCATAAGGAGGAAGGGAAGGTTCACGCTGCCTTAAATCCGGACTTCCCTGAAAATCAGATCTTAGGAAACTGGTAACAAAATCACTTCCAACGGTCTCTGCAGAGGAAGGGCAAATGTTGTGAAAACTTCCAGGAGAAAAGACAAGAGGGGTACGCGGTAGCCGACGATAAGGCAACGCAACAATTTAGCCTTCAGAAGAATGGGAAACAGAATTTACGCTTTTGTGATGACAAAGGGAATCGCTGTCAAAAACTAAAGAAAATCTTTTCTTAGACAGAAATTCGGGGGAAGAAGAGGCCATGGAAGGTGAGAATAAAAAATCTCCAAGAAACGCAGAACAAGGGGGGAAGTTTGTTCTAGAAGATTCCGTCCAAAAGAAGAAGAAAAATACACAGGGAAAAAGCGCGAGAGAAACAGTTCGGAATGCTGATTCAAGGCACTTAGGATTTCACTTAAAGCATTGCTCACTTGGTGTTCCTTCATCCCCATCTCCTCCTTCGTCAAATAAAGCCCGAACTCATTTAGAATGAAATTGCCAGTTTGTGTAATCTCGTACATAGCCATGTCAGGTGATATCATAACATAAGTATGTAATTCAATTTAATTTTCTTTGATGATTATACACAAACACCACATAGGCATATGAACGATTTGGAATTTCATTATCCTACAAGACGATAACCCAGGCTAAGGAAACCGATGTTAATAAGTTGAGTTATCCACTGCTACACTAAAAAAAAAACTTACCACCAGCTAAAGCTGAAATCCTGGGAAAATAATGCAATGAATTTAGATGAACAGTAATCTTTCTTTGGTGAAATGCTATGCAGGAAAAGGAGGAAAAGATCTACCTCGCATCCCAGCTTTCCACCTAAGAATGAATCAACGGACGAGATTCATACGAAGAAAGTAAGGATATTACACGGGGATAAAAGGAAGGGATTATGCTTTGTATTCAGAATGCAGATGTGATTCTGATCAATCAAAGGGAGATCAATCAATTTGAAGGAAGGCAGAGGGAACAAAGGCAACAATTAGAAGAAAAAAACAAAAATTTGACTTGTAAAGTCGAAAACACCCCTTCACTAAAGTGGGGAAATGTTACTATCAATTCAACAATCGAAGAAAGAAGGAAATGAAGGGGTATCAGACGGTCAAAAGCTCACGGAAGGGCTTAATAGAAAGCAGGACCCAGCAATGAAAAGAGCGAGAGCAGAAGGACGTAATCCGAAAGGCTGCCATAACTGCTTCTTCGACGAAGTAAGTCCAACAAGACCTTCAGGCAGTATTGGCTCGACGAAAGGCTCCGTGTCAGGAATCACTCTGATCCAGAACCACAGAAGCCAGAAGCTACAGAACCGACGGACAAAGCTAAAAGGGAAACCTTCAACAAATAACCAACCCAAATACCGATACACCTAAAGAAGACAATATCGGAGGCACTAACCCGGAAGAACACGAAGGCAACTCAAAACCGGCTCTCGAAGTGTCTACTACATAACTACCGAAAAGATCACATCCGCAAAATAATAACAGTGACACCGGAAGCCACCCTCCACGAGTTACAGGCTATCGTAAAAGCCCTTCCGGAGGGCCAGCCAGAACCCGGACAGGGATTACAAGCTACCTATGCTAGCCTACCTAGTACCAAAACCCGTAGCGGTTTCAACCCGGTAATTATCAACACTAGTATTTTTTGCCCGCTTTGCTGGGCATTAAAATTTATTTTATTAAAAAAAATACAATAATGATTAAATATCTAAAATAAAAGAAAAATAAAGTATTGTAATTAATATTAGATAGTTATATATATATGCCATTCTAAATAATGTATGATAGTTATTGCTCAATGTATGATTTGTTATTAAGTTTTAAATAGATTTTTTTATGTATAAGAGGCATTCTAACTTAAAAAATCAAATTACAACATAAAAATAAACATCCATATCATAAAAATACTTTAACCAATAGTAGTTTTCAAAGCAAAATAAATATAAGATCATGAGTAAATTAAAATACAATTCTTTTAGTATAAATTACCTCCCATCTAAGTATGTTTTAATCTCATTTACTGTTTTCTTCTCCCCAGATTGTTGATCTAAAAGATCCCTATTATAATATTGAACCAAAAGATCCCTATTATAAGGAACCACCCACTGGTTATCTAAATCTGTATTTCTAACTCTGACAGTATGTTTGGTTTTTCTCCTCCTGTAAATTGGAAATCCGCAATCATCAAACAATGTACTTGAACAATGCCTGAAAAAGAAAAAGAAAATTTTGAGGTAAATATAAAAAAATTAATTTATATTTTAGAGTTGAATAAAGTTTTTGATCATACTTTTTGGGAATTTCCTTGTACATTTAGAACCCTTCATGCAAGGTGATTGAAATCCAAGTCTGCAAGGACCATGTATCATAAATTGTTTAACAACCGCATATCCATATGGATCGTTCTCTTCATCAGGAATCTCTGCACATACATACTTATCAATATTACTCTTCAAATCCTCCTTACCACTTTATTCCAACCATATTAATATATGCGCATGGAGAAGTCCTCTTTTTTGATACTCAACAACATACATAACTAAAAATTAGAATTTTGTCAAAACATTATTAATATGAATTGAAAGGAAATAATAGCCAGCATGATAAATAATTTTAAATTATGAAATATGTGATATTATATTTAGGGGAGAAAACAAACTTGCTGCACATGGTCCAAATTAGCATTTGAAATATTTGAAGGTTTTGATGGACATTGTGGGAAATACAAAACCATTTAGGAATACAAAATCATACAATGTTCACATGTGAACCTTTTCAGATAATACGACTTAGCATTACAAAAGATCACACATGACAACCATTTAGGAATTAAAGGCTAAAATCAGCATCACTCTTTATCAGAACAATTTGGAGTTGGCATAGTAATACATTCGAAAAAACAGTGAAAGGAACTACAGCTCTTGCGACAGCACTCATTGCACTTTCCAAAGTCTGCAATGCTCCCACCAACCAAACAAAAGAGTAGTATAGCAAATAACATGATAAAGTTCAATTTTCCTTTGTTAGTCGCCATGTATTTTGATATTCTTATGGATCGTTTCCTTCTCTTGATGTTATGATGTTTGCTACACTTATTTATAGGGCAGAGGAATACAGTGCAATACCTTTAGAAGGAAGGAAATAAATCCTTTTTATATAAATCTCCTATAAACAAAAAGAATTTGTTTCTAATTAATGTCTATATGATATGCTTTCATTGTAATAAATGTCATTAACTTTCTATCCTTTCATATTTTTTCATTTATAATTTTTCATTCATGTTTTCTATTTTATGTTTTCTTTGGTTGCATCTCCACTGTATGGTAATATTTAAGTATAGGCACAAAGACTAATTTTGGGAAAAAATAATTCTGGTAATTTTTTCAAATTAAACCTTTTTTACCATATATACAAAATTAATTGATTGTATCATGTAAAGATGAAATAGTTTGAATACTTTTGCATTTTCTCCTAAAACATGAATTTTTATTGGTTACGAAATTAATGATGACTTATTGTATTCCTTTTTTATTACTTGTTATCCCGGTGAATGTTGGCTGACAAAATAAATAAATTTATGTTTAATAAGGATTTAGAACATAATTGCTAGCTAATAAGTTTAGGAAAATTTTAAGATGGCTAAATTACATACATATATCTTCTCCCTTTTAATTGTATATGGATAATTTAGGTATTTAAAATAAATTTCCTTATCTTTTAATAATTATTTATTTGTATCATGTAAAGATGAAATAATTTGAATACTTTTGCATTTTCTCCTAAAACATGAATTTTTATTGGTTACGAAATTAGCTCTTTTAATAATTATTTATTTAACCTTAACATATGCCATTAGGCATACATTAACAAAACCCATAACTTTGATTGATTAAACATTGATCTTATCATTAAATGTTAATTGATTTTCACATTACTTTCTTTTTATTTAGATGTTAATCTCAATACCTCATCTAACATTTTATTTAAATCTTTATATTACAATATCTTTTTGTAGAAGCATCTTGTTGACAAACTCTTTTTGATGTTCATTAATAATTTTTTTTCTTTTTCTTTCAATGACATTTACAATACATATATTGCAACAATCAAGACTAATAAACTAATATAAATAACTCAGATAAGGATTTAAAACATAAATGATGACTTATTGTATTCCTTTTTTTTACTTGTTATCCCGGTGAACGTTGACTGACAAAATAAATAAATTTATGTTGAATAAGGATTTAAAACATAAATGTTGGCCTACAATTTTAGGAAAATGTTAAGATGGCTAAATTACATACATATATCTTCTCCCTTTTAATTGTATATGGATAATTTAGGTATTTAAAATAAATTTCCTTATCTTTTTTTTTGAAAATTGGTTCTCTTTATTGCTAAACCAATCAAACCTATTTTATAAGCCTCGTTAAAACCTTGCAATCCCCCTAGTGGGTACCTTACAAGGAAAAAGAGTACTCATAAAATAGGGAAATACATAAGACAATCTTGTCCAACATAGTCAAAAGCAAATACATAGCAAAATACAAAAATATTAAAAGGTCCAACTGCCAGGCCCACCAAGAGCCCAAATATTCACCGCCTCAAACTCCTTCAAACTTCTTCTTCAACCGGCATCTACCAGTTCGATACCCCACTTGTCCAACAGCTGGATATTCCTCGAGCTTCGTGTTGTCTTCGAACCATTCAACTGAACTAGATCTACAATCTCTTTTTCAATTCTCATGAGTAAAATTGAAGCAAGCGTTCATTTATTCTGAAAGATCCTCAAGTTTCTTTCTCTCCAAAGAAAATAGATTGCTGTAGTAAAAGCACCAAACGCTAGATCTCGAAGTTGATCTTTGATAGGGAACCTCAGATACAGATTACGAGCTTCTTCTTTAACGTCTTCTAGAAGATCCAGTGGTAATTCCAATTTGCCTTTTAGAGATTTCCAGATAAACGAAGAAAAATCACACTGGAATAAGATATGAGATATGGATTCTGGATGATTATCGCACAAAGGACACAAGATGTTTTCAACAGGACTAAAACGAAGTAGGCGATCCTTTGTATTCAATCTTCCCAGAACAGCAAGGTAAGAAATAAAGGACATTCTTCTACTATTTTTATTATGCCATATTACTGAAAAAATAGTACCAGAAGGATCCTTTATTCTGATATAATCCCATGTTTTATGAAATGAAAAGGAACCACCTTCACACCATTCGTAAAAATCCTGACTTTTGTTTGTTTGAATGTGAATTGAATTGATTTCATCAATTAATTCTCTCGTTGCAGGGTGAATTTCAGGATGAAAAGCTTCGTTCCTAATGATCAGATCCACTATTTGCTCTGGATGGCCAATGATATACAGTCTGACAAAACCCAGAAGATCAATTATACACTTGCAATTTATCCATGGATCAGACCATAGATAAGTTTTATTTCCATTTGCTATTTGCCTATTTAATAATTGTCTTGAGTTTGATCTAAGTTTTAGAAGAGACTTCCATGTACTTGATGCATTTATATCACAGGCCATTGACCAGAAATAGTCATTCTTACAATATTTATTGTGCATCCATTTACTCCATAATGATGAATTAGATAAGAAATTCCAAAGTAGTTTAATACATGCTACTTTTTTTAAATCTGAAAGTTTTTTCAAACCAATTCCACCTTCCTTCTTGGGTTTGCAAAGAGTAGACCATGCAACTTTGTGAGCAGTTCCCCCCCAAAAACAATCAGCACATAAACTTTGTAATTTATCCAAAGTGTATTCAGGAATCTGATATATAAGCAACCAGTATAGAATTGTTGGAGTAATTACCGAATTTATGAGTTCTGCCCTTCCTGCAAAACTCAATAGCTTGGTCTCCCAACCTTGAATTTTGCTCTGTACTCTTTGAATCAATGAATTGCACTCTGAATAATGCAAGTAATTAGAAGATAAAGGAACTCCTAGATACTTTACTGGCAAAGTACCTTGCTCAAACCCCAAAATATTTACCAAATCTGAAGAATTAGTAACTGATGCACTAAAAAATATTTTAGTTTTTATGGCATTAACATTCAAACCTGCAAACATGTTGAGCTTCTGGAATATCATTTTTAAACTGTTTGCATTTTGACATGAAGCTTTTCCAAAAACCAATAAATCATCTGCATATAATAAGTGAGAAATTATTGGCTGAACCTGATTGCTTGGCTGAAATGACTTAGAGATAATAGCTTCATCCATTAAATATGTGAAGTATTGCATGGCCAAAGCAAATAGGTAAGGAGAGAGAGGGTCACCCTGCCTAATCCCTCTTATTGATGAAATGAACCCCTTTGGAATTCCTTGTATCATTATAGAAAAAGTGGTTGTTTCCATACATTCATAAATCAAGTTAATAAAATGATTAGGAAAATGCATACACTCCATCACATGGCAAATGAATTTTCTGTTAACTTTATCATATGCCTTCTGCAAATCCACTTTGACACTCATTTTAGGCATACCTGATTTTCTGAAATCTCTTAATAATTCATGTGCAAGTAGGATATTATCTCCAATATTTCTTCCTTTTATATATGCACTTTGATTTTCAGAAATCAAAAAAGGCAAGAAAAGTTTCATTCTATTACATAGAATCTTTGAGAAAATTTTGTAATAAACATTACAGCATGAGATGGGTCTATAGTGAGCTATTTCTGATGGTCTTTCGTTTTTGGGTATTAGTGTAATAAAAGTATGATTTAAAGCCTTTGGTAATTTTCCAGACTGAAATATATCTGAAATTGCATTCTACAAATCAGATTTTATTAAATCCCAATGCACTATAAAAAACTTAACACTAATACCATCAGGGCCAGGACTAGACTCATCATGAATAGAAAATACTACCTCTTTTATCTCTTCAAGCTCAATTTTCCTGATTAATCTTCTTTGACTTTGATCATTTATATATGCAATTGGCTGGAAACTAGGAAATCCATGTGCAGTTGGTCCATTGAACATTGAAGAGAAATAATTAATAGCCTCAATTTCTATGTCATTAGGTTTATATAGCAAGCTACCATTAGCATCTATTAAAGCTCTTATCTGATTAAAATATCTTCTGTTAGACATACGAGAATAGAAGAATTTAGAGTTTGTATCACCTTGTTGAAGCCAGGAAATTTTTGCTTGTTGTTTTAAACCTTTAAAAACAATATACTGAACCTTTTGGAAATCCTTTTTTGCATGCAGGTAATCATCATATAATTGAAGATCATCTGGATTAAGATCCACTTCAGATTCCAAAGAAGAAACTCTCTGCTCTGACATTTTGAGGTTAGAATCAATTCTACTTCTGTTTTTATTCCAGTTTTTAAGCTCTCTCTTGCAGTTTTGAATTTTTTGTTGGAATTGATAACTGTAAAAGCCCCAAACATTTGAATTTAGTTCTTTTTGAATTGCATCATGATATCCTGCATAGCAGCACCAATCATTCCTGTATCTAAATGGGAATCCCTTTACATCTTGAGTTGGAATTAGGTCCAATAGGATAGGATTATGATCACTGGATTTTTGAGGAAAAGAAAGGGCTTTCATATTTAGAAACTGATGTAAACATAGATTATTAACCAGAATTTTGTCAATGTTAGTGGCTATTCCTCTTCTATGCCAAGTAAAATTAAATCCCAATGGCTTAATGTCTGTCAAACCTGTTTGTATCATAAATTTTTGAAATTCCCTTATGTGCTGATATGGGATAGGTGCACCACCTTTCCTATCATTAGGTGACAGAGGATTATTGAAATCTCCCATTAGAATCCAAGCATATGAATAGGAAAGTGAATCTCTAACAAGTGCTTCCCATAAGACCAATCTGTCTGGAAATGAGTTACTTCTATAAACAACTGTGAATATCATTCTAAAACCTCCTTTGTTTACTACATTGACTGTCAAATACTGAGGAGAGAAAGAAATTAGATCTAATTGCCAAACTTTTGAATCCCATATTAGTAAAATCCTTCCTGTACTTAAATCTGAATTATTAGTCAAATATTTCCAATCATTTGGCAACATTGAAGAAAACAAAACCAAATTAATTGTTTCAACTAAACCGACCATAGTTGATTTAGTTGATTTTAGGAGTATGAATACTTCTTTTATTCGACAAGAAGTATTCATACCCCTAACATTCCAAGTGATCAATGTCATTTAATAATTATTGAACTCCTGGTAGCTCTTTTAGCAGGAGAAGTATTTTTTGATTGTGCAACTTTTAAGTAACTTTTGTTCTTATCAACTAAAAAGGAGGTATCAACTTGCTTTCCTTTATCCTGATGATTCACTCTTTCTGATTCTTCAATATGATCAGCCACATTATTTATCATATCAGGGATCAAAGATTCTAGAAGCTTAGTAGCATTCAAAACATTTGATGTATCAGAAGAAACATTACTTGATTGAGGAATATCAGTTGTTTGAGATTCAATATCAACTGATTGATTAGCCTTTTGAGGTTCTGACATTTCCTTTTGAGTCTCTAAGTTATCATGATAAGAATCTGATGCATTTTGTTGATCTTCTTTGTGATTATCAGGAGGTTTCGATCTTGGATCTGAGAATTCTTCATGAGATTCATCATCATGTCCAAAAAGACAGCATTGAAGGCACTTCATAGGTACAAATTCATATTCAACTGCAATAACTAATGTCTGACCATTATGCAAGTGAATAGGAATTTCAGTTTTAAGCTCAGTATTAGTGTCCACTAATAATAAAACTCTTGTATATTTAGTATACTTTTTCTCAGTTGTATTAGAATCGATCAAGAGGGGTTTTGAAATAAAACTTGCCATCATTTGAATTGCTTCATTAGTCCATAACTCTAATGGTAGATCAACTAATCGGATCCAGATCTGAACCATGGTACTTTGTTTATTGTTAAAATCAAAGCCTGGATACCAGATCTCAACATACAATAGTCTACCAAAATAGGAGTATGTAGAACACTCAGTTATACGATCAAAATCATCTTTCAGATCAAACTGAACAACAAAGTTGAAGCTAGGAGTAACATGAATATTGAAAGTACCTATTGGCTTCCATACCTTTGTGACATACTCCTTAAGTTTTATTGTTGATAACCTGAAATGAATTGGAATCAAGGCAATAGTGTTTTTCCATGAGATCTCAGAATCGTTGTAAATGCTTTCAGGTATAGAAACATGATCTAAAGCCGGCTGGACAAACTCAAGCCTTCGATTGTTATGATCCAAGACCAGATCTGGAGATGATGTTGACTTTGAAGCCATATTTATTTTGGAATTTTCCTTGTAAAGATGTATTAGATGATTGATTTTGATATTAATGAGGAAGAGAGGATGTAAAATTCTGTTGATTTTCCGCCATTAAAGAGATAGATTTTCCTTTGGAAAGATACATGAAATATATAAATTTCCTTATCTTTTAATAATTATTTATTTAACCTTAACATATGCCATTAGGCATACATTAACAAAACCCATAACTTTGATTGATTAAACATTGATATTATCTTTTAATAATTGGTGTACATGTTGTTCAGAAAGCAGGTTGGATTTTTCCAAATATAGCGTATATATTATGTAACCATCATTTTTGTCATTTTTACTGTACATGATGAGATTTAATTATATATATTATGTAACCATTTATTGTATATATTATATTACAATTATTCTTGTCATTTCTATACAATATGGTATATACTTGATTGTTGGAATCAAAATTAATTTGTTCCATAACTGATTCAATTTATTAGTGCAAAAATAGAATGAAATAATTGAAAGTTTCTTATGATTCAATCCAGCTATAAAGTAATTGCAAAAGAACTCCTTTTATAACTTATCTCAATTGATTGTTGTTTCCTTAAATGTTAAATCATTTAAAGGTTTAATAAACAGTATAAAACCCGATGTAAAGTAAAATTAAAAAAGAATAAAGAAAAAAAGAAAGAGTTTCATATATTGAAAATATGAGAAGTGAATATTTGGTAAGAATAAAACTAAAGGTTAATTAACAAATTGGAATATGGCAGTCAATTAAGTGCAAATTGGTATACATGTTGTTCAGAAAGCAGTCGATTAAGTGCAAATTTGTATATACTTGATTGTTGGACTCAAAATTAAGTTGTTCCATACATGATTCAATTTATTAGTGCAAAAATAGAATGAAATAATTAAAAGTTTCACATGGTTCAATTCAAATAAACCCGGAAGCAATTACTGGAAAAAGGAAACAAAATTAATATGAGAAGAAACAAAAGTAAAGTCAGTCATACATGCAACGTGGCAACAGCAGAATATAATACAATCACAAAGCTAATGACCGCATTAAAATTAGAGCATTATATGAAAATTAAGGTTTTATACACTGTAAATTCAACCAAAAATCATCAACAACAAATGGAAGTGATTTGCATTCGAGCCAAAACCCAAGAACAAATTCAAATAAACCCTAAACCAAATTTCAACTCAAATTATCAAAGTTGAGTTCAAACCGCAAAATCAGAAACATAAATCGGAGGACACATACCATTGATCAAGTTGATATCCTCAATCCAAATAAAAAATTATTGAAAATCAAAATGGTTTTAAACAGTCTAAAAATTGAAATGGGAAAAACTTATATGCTCCTTCAAACAATCAACCAAAACAAATGTATGTATATCTACACAGAGAGAGATCATGAATTCATGCGCTAGAAAATCAACAAACAAAAAGTAACATTAAAACCCAAAAATATACGAAGTACATAGAATTAGAAGGAATTGACAGACACAAAATCTAAGTCATTATCAGCAAATTAAATGTAAAGTCTAGAGTAGTAAAGTGAACCCGAATAAGAAAATTCGTACCAAATTTGATATTAAAGAATCCTCAATTATCAAAGCCATCAAACTTGTAAAGCATCACTCCGTGGAATGGGAAACCTGTAGTAAACGTAAAAGGAAGAGGAGTAAAATTAAGAGGAAATGAAAAAATGGGTAAATAATTATGCGTAGAACCAAATTAAGAAGAAGAGATTGTGGAAAGGAATGGCATATGGTTAAGAAATGTTGAAATATTCTATTTAAACTATAGAATTCCAATTAATTTAGAAGCATTAATTTCAACATTAAATTCTAAAATAAAATTTAATTTCTGAAAGGTAAAAAATAGTTGTATTCTAATTATACTAATTGAAACATATTAATAACTTTACAAAATTCAAGAGGTTATTTAGTACTAATCATTGAATAGAAAGGAAAGAAATCAGGGAAGATAATTGTAGGTATACACATATATGTATATTGTAACGACCCGGATTTTGAGCGACTTTGGTTATCGACATAAGCACAATGTCGATAACCAAAACACCGAAAAAATCCTGGTAATTAGTGAAAGAAATTAGAGGGTGAGGAAAGATAAGATAGAAACTTAGATTAGAAGAAGAAGAAGAAGAAGAAGAACACAACATCAGAGTAACACGAATCTCACAGCGGAATGAATAAATATATTTCATAACATAACTTTGAAATACAAATCGGTACTTGAATATACATATCATTATCAAAGTACAGCACTTACAACACAGCGGAAATAACTATAGCTATATGATCTTGAAGCCTCCTGCTCCAGCTCTTCAACTATATCTGTAAAATCCCGACTACTTGACTGCCCGTACAAATTTAGGCACCCAAGAGTTTAGGGAAAACAACAAAGTAAACTCCGGGTCAGTCATGGGACTGGTATGAGTAAAACAGTTTAAAAATAGTTCGAACAAGTAAACGATATCTCATAAGACCACGCCGCATAACGGAACGGGTTTTTCCCTTATGAGAATCCAAAATATCTTTATATCAAAAACCCTTTTGATATTATAATAATGTCTATCAACCACAGTATATATATAATCATCTAGCAGAAACGTTTTCATCTCACGTTCTACATATATAGTATACAAACAAAACCGCAAGCACGTATTGGGTAATGGATTTCCAACTATGACAAGGTATGGAACCACCTTCCGCTTGTGTACCTCTAGAGAGGAATACACTGGGTTCAACAAGAACATCTTGCAACCCGGCCACACATGACCGACCACTCATTTCGCTTGAGTGTATCGAATGTATATCACCAACGGTTGGGATCAGCAACCGTTTCCCGAATGGGACAGCATCAACAATAGATTTTTAGAAGTAAATGAAACTCTAGATCAGGTGATTATACACCCTACTTCGGTGCGACCGACTTAGCCATGCTGCCTGCCCGATTTCTGTCATTTACCGGATGATGAGGCTAGAAGCTACGCTTTATCGTCATACCAGATTCACTTTGAATGCCACATCATCAAATCCATCAAATCACCGATTGACGTCCTCAACCATACATTATGTGTTAGCTAAAAGAAGTTTCCTTCTCCGCTTCCACTCTTGGTACAGTTGGAGAAATCAATATATGTGATCGTCTGGACATACTCTGTCAGACATCCGTCCATACAAGTCATCCAGGAACAGGATGAACCGAAGGCACTATTCTGTAAACATGATAGCCCTTGCATAACTCCATCTTCAATTTCCTTTGGCATATATGATTCGCAACGCTTATGCCAATACAGAGTGGTTCTTTGGATAATAATCCAACCGGTCTCTCCATATTAACACGTTAAAATGGTCAAAACTTCGATAGTCTGTGATTTAACTATCGAATAAAAACAGATGTGCAACCAACGATATTATTTCCAGATGGAAATTTATATCGATCAAACATCATTCAACATTTATCTCTTTATTTCATTAATTTACTTATCTCCTATTTCCCTATATTCAATATTTCTTATTTTCTAAATTTAGAAAATATACGTTATTAACAATGGAAAACATTTCCATTTCTTGTTTTCTTTATTAGAAAACATTTCTGGTTTCTTATTTGGAAAACATTTCCAAAGCTTCTTCATTGGACTTAGACAGATGTTTTAAACAAACATCTCTATGCCAACTCAAACCATTTCCTTTACTGCCGAACCTTAACTATTCCTTAGTTAAAAACGTAGCCAATCAAGTTGGGGTAGAACTACCTCTCAGACCTTAACTGAACAACATTTCTAACTTTGAAATAGGCAAGGTTCACTTTATATTCCTTTTACTAACTTCCTTACTT
Source organism: Allium sativum (assembly GCA_030737875.1). Classification (NCBI taxonomy): domain Eukaryota; kingdom Viridiplantae; phylum Streptophyta; class Magnoliopsida; order Asparagales; family Amaryllidaceae; genus Allium; species Allium sativum. The sequence goes on from CM060922.1 coordinate 919,650,705, forward strand.
AACCCTCCTTCGAATAAATATATTCGATTGACTCTTTTCACTTAACTCTATTCGATTAACCCTTATCAATTAACTCTATTGGACTAACACTATTGGATTAACTCTATTTGGCTAATGCTATTGATTTACCCATTTCACTTAACTCCTTTCGAATAACTATATTCGATGACTCCTTTTACTTTCTTCGAATAAAATATATTCGATTAACTCATTTGCTTCTATTCAAATAACTATATTCGATTAACTCATTTGCTTTAACACTAATCGATTAAACTAACATCGATTAACTCCTTTTACTTTTATTCGAATAACTATATTCGATTAACTCATTTGCTTTAACACTAGTCGATTAAACTAACATCGATTAACTCCTTTTACTTTAACACTAATCGATTAAACTAACATCGATTAACTCCTTTTACTTTAACACTAATCGATTAAACTAACATCGATTAGCTCCTTTATTCTTTTCGAATAAACTATTCATTTATAAAGATTTACTTTTAGTAACAGTTCTTCACTTTACAAATGATTTCCCTTTTTTAAAACTCTATTCGTTTTAAAAACATTTTTCCCTTTTATTTATTTTCGAAATATTTCCTTTTATAAAATCTGTTGATTTTATAAAATCCCTTTATTTCAATATACATTGAAATCATTCTTTTTACCTCCCAGGGTCTTTTATGATATTTAAAATATCGAATAAAAATGTTCAACATCATTCCAACACCCATAATCCATAACAGATTATATAACACATCATATATCATAATATATGAAAACAGTAAAATGAATGTTGAGGAATCCAGTTGGATTCCTCCAACCTATTTCCCTGCATCACAGATGTTAAACAATATAGATAACATCACTTTTCAGTTCCATATGATATATTCTGTTAAACAGAACCAATATAGAAAATTTAACTAACTGACTAGCAGTTCAATCAAACAGTCAACATACAGTCAAACAACCAGTATCTAACAGTTCTAAAAATACAACATGAAATTATAAACTGTTCAGAGTTAGTGAGATTTACTCACATTGATCGGTTATCGTTGTATAACGAAAATCGATAGTTGATTCGGTTCAGTCATAGTTAAATTAAACGGTTATTTAATTTAACTAAAAAATCTGGGTTGTCTCCTGTACTGTCCCGTTCCGCTCCATACTATAGCATTCTGCACTACACATTTCGGAGTCTATTACCTCGTTTCATTCGGACCTCGCAAATCAATGGTTTATTGACAATTATAAGTTAACGATTTTATTAAATCAATTAACTATTATTTAACTATAATAAAATGTAAAATATATACCATGATTTCACTATCTTATTTCTGGAAAACGCGGCAGCCACATAGACTTCTTTCCATCACTTTGTTCACGTTATCTCCCATTCCTTTTCTTTATTTTGACCTTGCCAAGACAAATCAGCCCAACCATATTTAAAACTCCGCCGGCCCATTCACTTATAAGCCCACCGCACCCTAACCATTTCAGTAAAACAACTTTCTTCCCAATACCCAGCTCCAGGTCCGTTCTTAATCCTTTCATGGCCGATTTTGACTTCCCATTGACCTCCCACCGCTCCCTCCATGATTGACGGCCATCGATTCCGACCCCACCACGACATTCTCCATCAAAATCCGCTCCCTCCTATCCAACCAACGGCAGCTCGCCTCCATCTCGACTTCGTTGGTCTGCTCCTCTACACGGCTACAGTGGCGCCACCTCCATCTTTCAACTTGGCACAGAAACTACACCACTTTCTCGGATGGCTGAAGCTTGCTCACGCTGTATTGCCCCACAAAACATCCATCTTCCACCAGTATTCAAACCGACCAACCCCACTCCACTACAGTTCGAAACCGAACCACCCAAACCAGGGCTACGCTCTCCCTTTCCATCTTTACAAATCCGCGGAAACCACCCCATACTTCAAACGTGTACCCACTACTACAGTACCTTTTCTTTCTTATTTTTGTTTTTATTTGAGTTGCGGTTTTCTATTGTCTGAAGCAAGAAAAAGGAAACGAGGTACTTCGGTGATGTATTTATAAGCGAATGATACTTAACCCTCAAGCAAATACGTGGACTGAGGTTGGCGTGAGATGTGAGTGGTTTTGTTGTTGAAATGTGGTGTTAGTTGAGCCATTCGTTTGTGTTGAAATATGGTATTACTTGTCCACGGATTTCTATCGACAGAAATAAACATACTATTGTGACGAGCAAGACGCCACGATTCCAAAAATATAATAATATCGGTAGGTGGACTCATATTTTGAAACTTCAAAATGTTGATTTCAGGGTGCGAAATACTCCAAATAAAAAGTCATTTATTAAATTAATTAAAAATTACAGTAAAATTCTAAAAATTATTTTAACACTATTTCCCAAAAGAACCTTATCTAAATTCACGCCCGATATCTAGTTATTTTGAAATAACCGTTATGGCCGATAAACGATTCTATAGCGACTATTCTGAAATTTGATTTGGACATATCTCAAAATCCACACAGTGAAATTCCGATTTTTCTCTTCCACTAGAAAGATATACTCCACCAGCTCCACACGTTTCTTGTTTCACAGAAATCCGATTTAAAACGGGCCCTGTACATTCAGTTGAAGTTCGAATCGCCAAATTACGAACTGCAGCGCCATTTCAAGCTCGATTATAATTATATTATAATTTATACGTTCAAACTGACGTCGACTGAATATATTCGTTATTCAAAATCAAATTCCAAGGTGAATTAAATATCACAGATGATCCGGTTTACACCATATCGTCATTTCAGCCAATTCTGATTATTTTAGAATTATATATATTATTTAATTTATTATTTTAATTAAATATTCACAATTATTTAAATTCCACGACCAGTTAATTCACTATCCCACCATTGATATAATTAAATAAATTAATCATAATACCTCTGCCAATGCAGGTCATTACAATCTTCCCCACTTAAAATAATTTCGTCCTCGAAATTGCTAAAAAGTGGGGGACGACCCTATCGACTGGTTAGAACATATTTTTTCACTTCTTAACTTCAATTTCAACTGAACCAATTTAATTTCAGTTAAATTATTAATTAATTCTTATCAACGAAAATTTCCAAAAATCATGAAAATTTTCTAACGCCTTAACTCTTCGAAAAATTTCGCCAGCACCTCCTTTGTACTGGTTAATAGGTCAAACCACCACTCGCCTCTCTAGGCCATCTCCCACCCAAAAGAAAATCAAACAGCCAAGCGGCTTGCCAATTCGGCTTATAAATCTTATATCGAATAGAAGTATAAACTTGTACCTTTTTGTCGGGCATATCAACTCCATCACTTCCACATGCTATCAACTCAGCATATACCAATATTAATCAAATCAAATTCTGAAATCACTTTTATCTCCAACACAACCATTCGCTTTTTACCAAGCCAAATTTTCATTTCAACTCAAGTTTTCTTCTCTTAATTTTCAATTCCTTAACTCCTCAATCCAATACCATTTCGGATTCTAATTTCACAAATCCAATCTTATTCGATTTCAATTCAACTTCAGTTACCACTTAACTGAATTTGCTTTCATTCAAATCTGCTTTCACAAATTTTTTGTTAAATTTGTTTTTAATTCAAACAGTCTTTCCCCGGGAGTTTTCAAACAGTCTACTCTTTTCAAAAATCAAATTTTCCTTTTTGACATTCAACTGAGCCCATAATCAATATTCCATTAGTTAAATCACTTCTCTATTTCTTTATCAATATTTGTTAACCAAATATTTTCAATAACCATATTGGCTTTTATGTTATTTGGAAAACATTTCCGAATATCGCCTCCTTTATTTTCTAAATCAATAACCTTTATAATCCTATTTATAATTGGAAAATACTCCAATTACTTATCTCTTTTCCGATCTCGTTTATTTCTATACTTAGGATATATATATATATATATATATATATATATATATTTCCCAGCTTACATTTTATTTGGGTTAAAACGGATGTTGTGTAAAACATCGTTACGACCACCCAACTATTATATTCAACTAACTCTTATTCAACATTGATCTTCGAGCCTGAAATCTTACTATTTATTTGTTAATAATGAAATCAATCAAGTTGGGGTATAACTACCTCTCAGACCTTGACTGAATAACATTTATAACGTCAAAACATATATGACTACTTACTCGAATAATCAATACCATACAACTACTTATTCACTTTTAAACACGTATACGCTTCCTCTTTCTATTCTTACTAGATTTTATTCTTATACTTCCTTTTTGATTATACTATTCTATTTCTAAGTTCGTTTCTTATCGACTTCTATATATATCGATACGTTGATTTCTAACTATCAAATTATCTTAAAAATATTCTAACTCCTTAAATTCCCGGAAAAATTCGCCATAACCTCCTTTGTTCTAGGAGCATCGGGATATTTCAAATAGCCTCCCATGGCCCTCACCAATCCAAAAGAAAAAGAAAAAGCCAAGCGGCTAGCCGATACGGCGCATAAAATCTCATATATGAATTGAATACATACCTTTCGTCGAGCATTCTATTTATATACCTTCATACCTTACCCATACCTATCTCATGTATATTTGTACTTGCCCAATCTATTTTAACTATACCTGATCGTTTTAACTCAATTCGTTAATTAAATTTTGTTGATTTACTTGTTTAGTCTATTCCCCTTTTATATTTGAACATGATATGTTCAAATATATTTTAACTTGCTTACAACTAATTTGAACTCCAATTTCAACTTACGCTTCATATTCAATTTCGAATATAAATCCTCAAATCCCCTTTGAATGCTATATTCAAATCATATATTTGAATCCCTTTATATTTTCTATATCCAAACGCCATTTGAATTTCTATATTCAAATTCTATATCACTTCCATTGAATTTCATATATTCAAACTCCCTTTGAATTTCTATATTCAATTTCTATTTGAATTCTCTTTATTCAAATCCTCTTTGAATTTTCTATATTCAAATCCTATGTTTGAACTTCCTTTATTCAAATTCCTTTAAGTAAGTCTCGGTTTCAATTCCTTTTGAAATCGATATCTCTACCTTTGGAAAATATATTTCCCCTTTAATTTCACACTTGTATTTTTATTTATGAATTATCCAAATGATAATTCTTTTCACTTCATTTATAAACTTCGTTTACAAAGGAACTTCTCGTCTTATTTCTTTTAAACAAGTTAATATTTCAAATATATTTTAAAAATTCAAATTCTATATTTTAAATCCCATTTTGAAATTCAACACAACTTGTCTTTCCCAAAACAAATTCAAAACAATATCTCTGGTAGTAATTCATCACTTACAACTCGAAAATGAACACTGATGATGCAGCTGTCATCATCAGAATCTATTTTCCAGCGATCAAAGTGAGTTCAATACTATAAAACAATTTCTAAACATTTCCACTTTGAAATTCATTTCAAAATATAATTCACACTGCTTGTAAAACAATTTAAAATCTTTCAAGATCTTAAATTTTCCTTATTTTTAATCCAAATCCATTTACAAACACTTATCCAATTTTCCAGAATTTTTAATTCAATTTCTGGTTTAAATTTCAGATTTAACTCATCTGATTTCACGTATTTCACTTATATGAATTCTGATTGGTTATTTACATAACCATTTAATTTATAATCTTACTCGATTATAATATCGACCAATATATCCAACATGTATCAAATATACTTTGGGTAAAATTATTTTCATTTACCCTCTTTTCAAAACATATCGTGCCGACCCATCGTATTCGAGTGTTTAGTAACTCCTACCGATACAGTGGATCAAACTGATCGACCAGAACTCATAAACGACTCAACCAATGAACCACCACAATATAAAACAATTTTTATATCAATATACAAATACGTTCACTCGTATATATACACTCAAACTCAATCTAGGGTATTACTAACCCTATCTCTACCGAGTCATGCCACAGAGCCAAGTAATTCTTAACTTAAGCTCTGGTACCAACTGTAACGACCCGGATTTTGAGCGACTTTGGTTATCGACATAAGCACGATGTCGATAACCAAAACACCAAAAAAATCCTGGTAATTAGTGAAAGAAATTAGAGGGTGAGGAAAGATAAGATAGAAACTTAGAATAGAAGAAGAAGAACACAACATCAGAGTAACACGAATCTCACAGCGGAACGAATAAATATATTTCATAACATAACTTTGAAATACAAATCAGTACTTGAATATACATATCATTATCAAAGTACAGCACTTACAACACAGCGGAAATAACTATAGCTATATGATCTTGAAGCCTCCTGCTCCAGCTCTTCAACTATATCTGTAAAATCCCGACTACTTGACTGCCCGTACAAATTTAGGCACCCAAGAGTTTAGGGAAAACAACAAAGTAAACTCCGGGTCAGTCATGGGACTGGTATGAGTAAAACAGTTTAAAAATAGTTCGAACAAGTAAACGATATCTCATAAGACCACGCCGCATAACAAAACGGGTTTTTCCCTTATGAGAATCCAAAATATCTTTATATCAAAAACCCTTTTGATATTATAATAATGTCTATCAACCACAGTATATATATAATCATCTAGCAGAAACGCTTTCATCTCACGTTCTACATATATAGCATACAAACAAAACCGCAAGCACGTATTGGGTAATGGATTTCCAACTATGACAAGGTATGGAACCACCTTCCGCTTGTGTACCTCTAGAGAGGAATACACTGGGTTCAACAAGAACATCTTGCAACCCGGCCACACATGACCGACCACTCATTTCGCTTGAGTGTATCGAATGTATATCACCAACGGTTGGGATCAGCAACCGTTTCCCGAATGGGACAGCATCAACAATAGATTTTTAGAAGTAAATGAAACTCTAGATCAGGTGATTATACACCCTACTTCGGTGCGACCGACTTAGCCATGCTGCCTGCCCGATTTCTGTCATTTACCGGATGATGAGGCTAGAAGCTACGCTTTATCATCATACCAGATTCACTTTGAATGCCACGTCGTCAAATCCATCAAATCACCGATTGACGTCCTCAACCATACATTATGTGTTAGCTAAAAGAAGTTTCCTTCTCCGCTTCCACTCTTGGTACAGTTGGAGAAATCAATATATGTGATCGTCTGGACATACTCTGTCAGACATCCGTCCATACAAGTCATCCAGGAACAGGATGAACCGAAGGCACTATTCTGTAAACAGGATAGCCCTTGCATAACTCCATCTTCAATTTCCTTTGGCATATATGATTCGCAACGCTTATGCCAATACAGAGTGGTTCTTTGGATAATAATCCAACCGGTCTCTCCATATTAACAATGTTAAAATGGTCAAAACTTCGATAGTCTGTGATTTAACTATCGAATAAAAACAGATGTGCAACCAACGATATTATTTCCAGATGGAAATTTATATCGATCAAACATCATTCAACATTTATCTCTTTATTTCATTAATTTACTTATCTCCTATTTCCCTATATTCAATATTTCTTATTTTCTAAATTTAGAAAATATACGTTATTAACAATGGAAAACATTTCCATTTCTTGTTTTCTTTATTAGAAAACATTTCTGGTTTCTTATTTGGAAAACATTTCCAAAGCTTCTTCATTGGACTTAGACAGATGTTTTAAACAAACATCTCTATGCCAACTCAAACCATTTCCTTTACTGCCGAACCTTAACTATTCCTTAGTTAAAAACGTAGCCAATCAAGTTGGGGTAGAACTACCTCTCAGACCTTAACTGAACAACATTTCTAACTTTGAAATAGGCAAGGTTCACTTTATATTCCTTTTACTAACTTCCTTACTTAACCCTCCTTCGAATAAATATATTCGATTGACTCTTTTCACTTAACTCTATTCGATTAACCCTTATCAATTAACTCTATTGGACTAACACTATTGGATTAACTCTATTTGACTAATGCTATTGATTTACCCATTTCACTTAACTCCTTTCGAATAACTATATTCGATGACTCCTTTTACTTTCTTCGAATAAACTATATTCGATTAACTCATTTGCTTCTATTCGGATAACTATATTCGATTAACTCATTTGCTTTAACACTAATCGATTAAACTAACATCGATTAACTCCTTTTACTTTTATTCGAATAACTATATTCGATTAACTTATTTGCTTTAACACTAATCGATTAAACTAACATCGATTAACTCCTTTTACTTTAACACTAATCGATTAAACTAACATCGATTAACTCCTTTTACTTTAACACTAATCGATTAAACTAACATCGATTAGCTCCTTTATTCTTTTCGAATAAACTATTCATTTATAAAGATTTACTTTTAGTAACAGTTCTTCACTTTACAAATGATTTCCCTTTTTTAAAACTCTATTCGTTTTAAAAACATTTTTCCCTTTTATTTATTTTCGAAATATTTCCTTTTATAAAATCTGTTGATTTTATAAAATCCCTTTATTTCAATATACATTGAAATCATTCTTTTTACCTCCCAGGGTCTTTTATGATATTTAAAATATCGAATAAAAATGATCAACATCATTCCAACACCCATAATCCATAACAGATTATATAACACATCATATATCATAATATATGAAAACAGTAAAATGAATGTTGAGGAATCCAGTTGGATTCCTCCAACCTGTTTCCCTGCATCACAGATGTTAAACAATATAGATAACATCACTTTTCAGTTCCATATGATATATTCTGTTAAACAGAACCAATATAGAAAATTTAACTAACTGACTAGCAGTTCAATCAAACAGTCAACATACAGTCAAACAACCAATATCTAACAGTTCTAAAAATACAACATGAAATTATAAACTGTTCAGAGTTAGTGAGATTTACTCACATTGATCGGTTATCGTTGTATAATGAAAATCGATAGTTGATTCTGTTCAGTCATAGTTAAATTAAACGGTTGTTTAATTTAACTAAAAAATCTTGGTTGTCTCCTGTATTGTCCCGTTCCGCTCCATACTGTAGCATTCAGCACTACACATTTCGGAGTCTATTACCTTGTTTCATTCGGACCTCGCAAATCAATGGTTTATTGACAATTATAAGTTAACGATTTTATTAAATCAATTAACTATTATTTAACTATACTAAAATGTAAAATATATACCATGATTTCACTATCTTATTTCTGGAAAACGCGGCAGCCACATAGACTTCTTTCCATCACTTTGTTCACGTTATCTCCCATTCCTTTTCTTTATTTTGACCTTGCCAAGACAAATCAGCCCAACCATATTTAAAACTCCGCCGGCCCATTCACTTATAAGCCCACCGCACCCTAACCATTTCAGTAAAATAGCTTTCTTCCCAATACCCAGCTCCAGGTCCGTTCTTAATCCTTTCATGGCCGATTTTAACTTCCCATTGACCTCCCACCGCTCCCTCCATGATTGACGGCCATCGATTCCGACCCCACCACGACATTCTCCATCAAAATCCGCTCCCTCCTATCCAACCAACGGCAGCTCGCCTCCATCTCGACTTCGTTGGTCTGCTCCTCCACACGGCTATAGTGGCGCCACCTCCATCTTTCAACTTGGCACAGAAACTACACCACTTTCTCGGATGGCTGAAGCTTGCTCACGCTGTATTGCCCCACAAAACATCCATCTTCCACCAGTATTCAAACCGACCAACCCCACTCCACTACAGTTCGAAACCGAACCACCCAAACCAGGGCTACGCTCTCCCTTTCCATCTTTACAAATCCGCGGAAACCACCCCATACTTCAAACGTGTACCCACTACTACAGTACCTTTTCTTTCTTATTTTTGTTTTTATTTGAGTTGCGGTTTTCTATTGTCTGAAGCAAGAAAAAGGAAACGAGGTACTTCGGTGATGTATTTATAAGCAAACGATACTTAACCCTCAAGCAAATACGTGGACTGAGGTTGGCGTGAGATGTGAGTGGTTTTGTTGTTGAAATGTGGTGTTAGTTGAGCCATTCGTTTGTGTTGAAATGTGGTATTACTTGTCCACGGATTTCTATCGACAGAAATAAACATACTATTGTGACGAGCAAGACGCCACGATTCCAAAAATATAATAATATCGGTAGGTGGACTCATATTTTGAAACTTCAAAATGTTGATTTCAGGGTGCGAAATACTCCAAATAAAAATTCATTTATTAAATTAATTAAAAATTACAGTAAAATTCTAAAAATTATTTTAACACTATTTCCCAAAAGAACCTTATCTTAATTCACGCCCGATATCTAGTTATTTTGAAATAACCGTTATGGCCGATAAACGATTCAATAGCGACTATTCTGAAATTTGATTTGGACATATCTCAAAATCCACACAATGAAATTCCGATTTTTCTCTTCCACTAGAAAGATATACTCCACCAGCTCCACACGTTTCTTGTTTCACAGAAATCCGATTTAAAACGGGCCCTGTACATTCAGTTGAAGTTCGAATCGCCAAATTACGAACTGCAGCGCCATTTCAAGCTCGATTATAATTATATTATAATTTATACGTTCAAACTGACGTCGACTGAATATATTCGTTATTCATAATCAAATTCCAAGGTGAATTAAATATCACAAATGATCCGGTTTACACCATATCGTCATTTCAGCCAATTCTGATTATTTTAGAATTATATATATTATTTAATTTATTATTTAAATTAAATATTCACCATTATTTAAATTCCACGACCAGTTAATTCACTATCCCACCATTGATATAATTAAATAAATTAGTCATAATACCTCTGCCAATGCGGGTCATTACATATATGCTGATAGATTTTACACATTTAAACAATTAAAATTAAATACATAGAGGTAGCTATATCTGTAACAACCCGTATTTTCAATAACCTGTTATAACATAAATGGAGGCAGAATTAAACTGTAAAATCTGTATCAAGGGAAACGGGCTATGCCATTGCGTTCGTCTCGGAAAAATACGCAAAATAGAGTCCGAGTATTCGAAAATCGGAGTCCGTATGACCAAGATATGGCCTCGCGAAGTTTCACGAAAAATTCCCAAATTAAAGTATACTTAATTAAGTGAAATGGGTTGCGCAGAGAAATATATATATTGATATATATATATATATATAATTGAAAATTAAATAAATAAATATGCAAAAATGTTCAAAACAACGAATTGGGAGAGGGGAATAACCGAGCCGGCCGATTTTTGAGGTCGACCCGAGCTCGCTGGGACGACTAGGGGTTAATCCAGGGTGTTTGGCTGTCAACCCGTGGGCCGATTCGCTCAAATGCAGATTTTGCATTTGGATGGTTCTCGTGGTTCATCTTTAATCTAAAGGCCCTAGATGGTTCCTACACTTGACTTCTTCCCCAAGACATGCTTTGATGGCTTGGATTGAATCTAGGTTTAATCCTATGGCCTAAAACACTTGCCTAATCTATAAATAAGACCCTAACCTATCCTAAATCCTCATTATTCATTCATGCAACTAAACTATGGCAAAATTTTACCTCTCATGGCCTCCACTCTCTTCATAAAATTTCTAAATGGTTTCTATGAGAGATTTTCCATGCATACAAGTGTTTTCAAGCTTGTATGAGTGTCATTAGCTTGCATTCAAGTCAAGTTTCTATCTTTGCATCATAAAGCAAGGGTTTTGATCATTTTGGCTCAAGGGTTTTTATGTTAGAGCTTGCATTTTGGGTCTATTTGATTGCATAAGGGCTTTGTCATATCTTTTGTGCCTTCATAGCAATGTAAGCCCTTTCCCTACTCTTAGATATTAACTATGAAGTTAAATGTTCATGTTGCAAGTTTGGGTTTGATCATTGAGTATGATACATGCTATCATGTCATGCAAGTTTATGAAGTCATTATCTTGATCTTGTGAGCTAAAAGCTACAAACTTTATGTTGAAATGTTGCATTAGGCAACATGAGAACCCTCATAACCTTTATGTCAACTTGCATATGAAGTCATAACCCTTATATGATGATATATGCGAGTTACTAGTCATCATTCCATATCTTTTGTCACCATGATTCGCTTATGTGCCAAGTTTAGGTTTATGCATGTTTTGAGGCTTAAGAATGTAACATGCAAGTTAATGAACACATTTGTGCCTCATTTGCCACCATGATTAACTTGTGGCTTAATATCCATTTTTGTCATGCCTTTGCCAAGTCTCTTCTTTTAATCCATTACGTTGTCGCGAACGTATATGCAAGTTTAAAAGCGTTGGGTTATGTTATGGGTAATTTCTAATGACATGAAAATACAACTTGAAAACATGACTTGAAATATAACATGGAAGTTGACATGTAAGTATGCATAAAAACATAAGCTTGGGAATTTACCTATTAAGTTAGGTCTACCCTTTGGGAATTTACCTATTAAGTTAGGTCTACCCAAATGCTTGAAAACTTGTAACATGTTTTGGGAAACATGATGGACATGACACTTAGATAATATAAGTGTGGCCAACTCGAGGTTGGGTTGAGTTTGCAACGTAAAACTACCCGGAACCGACCGGCCTAACTAGTAGTTGCAAACAATAGGACCCAATGTGAGAAGTTGGTCATGTTGTGCTTGAACCCGAGGTTAGACCAAGTTGTGGTGTAAAGCTACCCGGAACCGACCGGCTTAACTAGTAACCACAACAAAGTCTAATGTGAGAGGTGAAGGTGCATTAAGTAATTAATGCCACATGATAGGGTTAAGTTAATTTGATTAATGACTCTTAACCAAATATAACATGGACAAATGGGTTAAGTAATTTGATTAGGCTAATGATACTTAACAAAACATGACAAGGTTGGGTAGGTTAAGTAACTTGATTTGCCTAATGACACTTAACCATTTTTATATGACTAGTGGATGGGGTTAAGTTAACCAACACTTAATCAATCCAACGCGATAACTTGGTAAGGTTAAGTAAGTTTTCTTAATGACGCTTAACCGAAAAATACGGTTAACGAATGGGGTTAAGATTAGACTCAACTTGTCTAAACATGGAAATCGGATGGGGTTAAGATAGCCTAGACTTAATTAATCTCACTTGGTAGTTTAATGGGGTTAAGTTAAACACTTAACTAATCTAAACACGATGAATTGATGTGGTTAAGTGACCTATACTTATCCAATCTAACTCGTTAATTTATTGTGGTTAAGTTAACCAATACTTAACCAATATAACATGAAAACATGATAAGGCTAAGTCACGAATCGCTTGAATACACTTGACCGATTTGACTAAGTAAATTGATAGGGTCAAGTTAATATATACTTAACCAATCTAGAATGATAATTGGACGAGGTTAAGTCGTGAATTGATTAATATACTTAACCAACTTGAGCATGGTTTGTAGGGTTAAGCCTTGAACTTGGATACTTAGCCAATTTTGACAGGATTTGTAGACGGGTTAAGTCATGAACTTAAGTGACACTTAATCCATTATGTAAACCCTAGTTCTGAGGATTAGGTGGATAACCGTAGTTAACAAGGATAACGGGAACAATGCTAAGTGGTAAACCTTAGTTGAAGAATAACTAAGTAATGATTCTTAGTCAAGGAAATTTAGACCAGATCATAGATAGATGAGTAACCTGATACGGTAGGTCATCGTTTAAGTATACAAGTAGGAGCAAGTATCTGATTTAGATAAAGGCTCCAGCGAACTGGGTAACGAAGCAGCGGCTTCGGGGAACGTGAGGATATTCTTGGTATCCCTCTATGAGCTGCCAGGTGATTATACTAGGCTCATGAGAGGTTAAGGTCTGCGTTAGAAGAACCAAGAGTATGCCTTGGTTGCTATACGAGCGACCTAAAGACGGGGATGGATAGGGGATAGTCGATGATACACGGTCGTACCCTAGATAGCATTTCGTCAGGCTACCTACCATCTTTGGTCAAGCGTGTACGTACGGAAAGGCAGAGAACACCCAAAAGACCATAATTGCTATCTAATTATGGTTGCGGTAAGGCTTGGATGTGGGTTGGCCAGTGTTGTGTTCTCATAAAGGATTTATCCTGTCTTGTCTTTCACTAGTTGAGGGAGTGGTCTCGTGGGACCATAGCCACGTATAAGAAAAACAGACCTTAGCATCTGCATCGGCAGATAAATCGAAAGCTCCCGACCGAGTCCTGTATTTCTTGATTTGCCCTGTGACAGGACTCGGATGGCACGATGTGATACATGTGCATACAGTCATGGAAAATCGATTCACGATGAATGCGTGGGAAAAAGGGCGCGGTTGGCGGTTAGCGTAATCCCTAGTGGCCCTAGGTGGTTGAACCCAAACCGAGATACGAAAACGTGAAATAGGTAAGCATAATCCCTAGCAGCCCTAGGTAGCATAAGTCCTAGTTGTACAAACAATAATTCATGTTGGAAGACCCTAGCTAGGTTTAGGGTAACAGTCCAAACCGATCTTAAGGATCATGGAACTATGTTAAAGTAATATAGAATCTCATGGGAAAGCCCGTATGGTCTACGGCAAGGGACTGAACATTTACATGGAATAAAACATACAAGTTGAGTAACCTATATATGCGATATATTAGGTTGACATGGACCATTACACGACTTTTGAGTGAGGGTCATTCTTGGTTAACACATGACACGGTGGGGATACTAGTACGGTAGGTGCAGAGCTAAAATACAGGATAGATATCACGGGGCGTTATACGTGACAGATATCTTGGGGATATTATACTTGATAGAAACCTGACGATGTGATACCTTGTTTTATCTTGACATCGTAATTTATCATGACACCTTAGTTTATCTGAGTTCAGTAGTTCATCCTGTTATTTTGATTTAGCTTATCTATCTTGTTATCATGCTTATGTTCATCTCAGTTTCTCATGTCAGTTAACTTTACTAGTTTTTATGCTAATAGTAGATAAGGCTTACTCAGTCTTTTTGACTGACCCGTTTTGTTTCGCCTCTTTTCTTCCGTTCCCCCCCCCCCCCCCCCAGGTTACAGGGAGGAAATACTGTTGTTTAGTTCGGACTTCTTCTGCTTGAAGGTCATCATGGATGGCTTGGACTTTTCTTGGCTAATGGCTACTTTACTGTTTTTACTTGGGGAATAATTTATGAAAATGTCTTTATGCTTCTTTACTATTGCAAGACAGGTTTTGATGTACTCTGATGTAAAAGGCTTTAGACCTTATTTATTCATGTTATGAAAGTTTGATTTTACTTCCGCTATTTTATATGTTCTGTCTTGTGATATTTCTGTGCATGTTTACCAATAATGCCCCTCTAAAGCTAGTGCATTCCTTTGCGAGTGACCCTAGCGGAGGCGGGGTGTTACACGTGGTATCAGAGCAGAAGGTTACCAGATTGGGCAAAAGTTTTTAAACCTTCTGAAAACTATTTGAAAAACCGTTTACAAAGAAGCATTTTTCAAGAAAAGTTTGTTTTAAAAGGCTATTCCCCAAAGGCCATTAGCATTATCCTTTGATTCCTTGATTGAATCTCCTTTCTTTCCTCCATCTGTGGTCACAGTAGTTCTAACTGTGACTAATCTTTGTCTAGCCACGTAGGTGTTTCCCGTGCGATGGAGGAAGTTCTCGAGAGACATGTTACCGAAGTTATAATAAGGGATAATAAGAACAAGGATAAAGGACGCGAGCTTAAGGATAAGCAACTGTTGCTATGGCTTAGTCCATCAAGGAGGACAAGGACAAGATCATCGGAGAGGGCAATTGTACGCTCCCATTTCTAGGGTACCTAAAAGAAATGGTACCGTTTCTGGTAAATGTTTAGTCGTTCTTTTCTATCATCCCGTCCAGACTTTGTCTTGATAATCGTATCATTTAAGTCTGCTTGGATAGTTGAGTCTCTGCACCTTAGTACTAGCATGGTAGAGGATCCCAGTTTTTGTCCCAAAATCTGGTTGGAGAGTCGGTCCATTTATTCATGACTTGTTGGATGTGAGAACGTCTATGCAAGGTGTTGAGATTAGAAGCAATACTTCTATTGTTGAGCTATGGATGGATTCTAGGGGTAAAGGGATACCATTCTCGGTTTTGAAAAGAGGGTAGTCAGACTCTTGGCTTGCTTTGGTAATACCTTCGAAGTCTCATGTAACCTTTTAGGTTCTGTCATGGTTAGTTACCTAGAATCTCTTGATGCATTTATCGGAAATCTCTGATCCAATCGAGTAACGTCCGCCAATAAGACGGATGGTTCATTCCGCTTAAGCATGGGTTATGGGAACCACCCTAGTAAGTGCACGTGGTAACATGGATGGGCATCGGTAGACGAGATCCAGAATTCACTAGTGAATTTTGGAGAGCTTGCATGAGTACGCGGATATATTTGAGCCAAGTATGCTAGGGAAAGAATAAGTGAAAGTGGAACGAGAGGCGACAGTGAAATGAGTTCCAACTCATACCTTGGAAATAGGAATCAAGGAGTTACGAAAATCATGAAGTCAAAGGCGGTCAAGGTACACTGGAATTAAGCTCAAGGAAATGCGGCTTAGACGGGTGCATCATATCTCTTTTTAAGAGTATATCTTTAATCCTTGGTTCTCCTGTAGAGCTTACTTGCATGCTATCGCTTGGTGGATATCCTCTCGAACCTGTTTCTGTTGCAAACCCCGTAAGGAGTTTATCTTGTTTATCTCCTCGATCCTATCTTGGGAATCTTAGGTAGAACCCTATGGATGTAAACATGTATTTGAAACATGTTATGATTGATATGGTTGCAAGTGGTTGCTCGTGGATGCGCGAATACACATTAGACACTAGATCGACTCGGTCACGTTTCATATTGCATATGCACGAGTATTTATACTTGTTTATGGATGAAATTTAATGTGTTGTCATGCGGTTGTTGCATATGATTGAATGATTGTGCACGCATATAGTATCTATATGACTAGGACTATTTGCATACATGTTGGATTCATGGCACTATACATATTTTGCATTAGAAAGATTATTCAGGCCTGATCATTAGCATTAGCTAAGGAACATGTACACACACGTTTTGCATATATTCATACAGCATTAGAAATCATCTAAGGACAATGGTTGCTTGTGGATGATGTTTTGAGTAGATGGATGATGGATGGTAGGATATGTTCTTCCTAACTTGGAGATTTCGGGGACGAAATCCTAAAAGGTGGGGAGAATGTAACAACCCGTATTTTCAATAACCTGTTATAACATAAATGGAGGCAGAATTAAACTGTAAAATCTGAATCAAGGGAAACGGGCTATGCCATTGCGTTCGTCTCGGAAAAATACGCGAAATAGAGTCCGAGTTTTCGAAAATCGGAGTCTGTATGACCAAGATATGGCCTCGCGAAGTTTCACGAAAAATTCCAAAATTAAAGTATACTTAATTAAGTGAAATGGGTTGCGCAGAGAAATATATATATATATTGATATATATATATTGATATATATATAAAAATAAAATTGAAAATTAAATAAATAAATATGCAAAAATGTTCAAAACAGCGAATTGGGAGAGGGGAATAACCGAACCGGCCGATTTTTGAGGTCGACCCAAGCTCGCTGGGTCGACTAGGGGTTAATCCAGGGTGTTTGGCTGTCAACCCGTGGGCCGATTCGCTCAAATGCAGATTTTGCATTTGGATGGTTCTCATGGTTCATCTTTAATCTAAAGGCCCTTGATGATTCCTACACTTGACTTCTTCCCCAAGACATGCTTTGATGGCTTGGATTGAATCTCGGTTTAATCCTATGGCCTAAAACACTTGCCTAATCTATAAATAAGACCGTAACCTATCCTAAATCCTCATTATTCATTCATGCAACTAAACTATGGCAAAATTTTACCTCTCATGGCCTCCACTCTCTTCATAAAATTTCTAAATGGTTTCTATGAGAGATTTTCCATGCATACAAGTGTTTTCAAGCTTGTATGAGTGTCATTAGCTTGCATTCAAGTCAAGTTTCTATCTTTGCATCATAAAGCAAGGGTTTTGATCATTTTGGCTCAAGGGTTTTTATGTTAGAGCTTGCATTTTGGGTCTATTTGATTGCATAAGGGCTTTGTCATATCTTTTGTGCCTTCATAGCAATGTAAGCCCTTTCCCTACTCTTAGATATTAACTATGAAGTTAAATGTTCATGTTGCAAGTTTGGGTTTGATCATTGAGTATGATACATGCTATCATGTCATGCAAGTTTATGAAGTCATTATCTTGATCTTGTGAGCTAAAAGCTACAACCTTTATGTTGAAATGTTGCATTAGGCAACATGAGAACCCTCATAACCTTTATGTCAACTTGCATATGAAGTCATAACCCTTATATGATGATATATGCGAGTTACTAGTCATCATTCCATATCTTTTGTCACCATGATTCGCTTATGTGCCAAGTTTGGGTTTATGCATGTTTTGAGGCTTAAGAATGTAACATGCAAGTTAATGAACACATTTGTGCCTCATTTGCCACCATGATTAACTTGTGGCTTAATATCCATTTTTGTCATGCCTTTGCCAAGTCTCTTCTTTTAATCCATTACGTTGTCGCGAATGTATATGCGAGTTTAAAAGCGTTGGGTTATGTTATGGGTAATTTCTAATGACATGAAAATACAACTTGAAAACATGACTTGAAATATAACATGGAAGTTGACATGTAAGTATGCATAAAAACATAAGCTTGGGAATTTACCTATTAAGTTAGGTCTACCCTTTGGGAATTTACCTATTAAGTTAGGTCTACCCAAATGCTTGAAAACTTGTAACATGTTTTGGGAAACATGATGGACATGACACTTAGATAATATAAGTGCGGCCAACTCGAGGTTGGGTTGAGTTTGCAACGTAAAACTACCCGGAACCGACCGGCCTAACTAGTAGTTGCAAACAATAGGACCCAATGTGAGAAGTTGGTCATGTTGTTCTTGAACCCGAGGTTAGACCAAGTTGTGGTGTAAAGCTACCCGGAACCGACCGGCTTAACTAGTAACCACAACAAAGTCTAATATGAGAGGTGAAGGTGCATTAAGTAATTAATGCCACATGATAGGGTTAAGTTAATTTGATTAATGACTCTTAACCAAATATGACATGGACAAATGGGTTAAGTAATTTGATTAGGCTAATGATACTTAACAAAACATGACAAGGTTGGGTAGGTTAAGTAACTTGATTTGCCTAATGACACTTAACCATTTTTATATGACTAGTGGATGGGGTTAAGTTAACCAACACTTAATCAATCCAACGCGATAACTTGGTAAGGTTAAGTAAGTTTTCTTAATGACGCTTAACCGAAAAATACGGTTAACGAATGGGGTTAAGATTAGACTCAACTAGTCTAAACATGGAAATCGGATGGGGTTAAGTTAGCCTAGACTTAATTAATCCCACTTGGTAGTTTAATGGGGTTAAGTTAAACACTTAACTAATCTAAACATGATGAATTGATGTGGTTAAGTGACCTATACTTATCCAATCTAACTCGTTAATTTATTGTGGTTAAGTTAACCAATACTTAACCAATATAACATGAAAACATGATAAGGCTAAGTCACGAATCGCTTGAATACACTTGACCGATTTGACTAAGTAAATTGATAGGGTCAAGTTAATATATACTTAACCAATCTAGAATGATAATTGGACGAGGTTAAGTCGTGAATTGCTTAATATACTTAACCAACTTGAGCATGGTTTGTAGGGTTAAGCCTTGAACTTGGATACTTAGCCAATTTTGACAGGATTTGTAGACGGGTTAAGTCATGAACTTAAGTGACACTTAATCCATTATGTAAACCCTAGTTCTGAGGATTAGGTGGATAACCGTAGTTAACAAGGATAACGGGAACAATGCTAAGTGGTAAACCTTAGTTGAAGAATAACTAAGTAATGATTCTTAGTCAAGGAAATTTAGACCAGTTCATAGATAGATGAGTAACCTGATACGGTAGGTCATCGTTTAAGTATACGAGTAGGAGCAAGTATCTGATTTAGATAAAGGCTCCAGCGAACTGGGTAACGAAGCAGCGGCTTCGGGGAACGTGAGGATATTCTTGGTATCCCTCTATGAGCTGCCAGGTGATTATACTAGGCTCATGAGAGGTTAAGGTCTGCGTTAGAAGAACCAAGAGTATGCCTTGGTTGCTATACGAGCGACCTAAAGACGGGGATGGATAGGGGATAGTCGACGATACACGGTCGTACCCTAGATAGCATTTCGTCAGGCTACCGACCATCTTTGGTCAAGCGTGTACGTACGGAAAGGCAGAGAACACCCAAAAGACCATAATTGCTATCTAATTATGGTTGCGGTAAGGCTTGGATGTGGGTTGGCCAGTGTTGTGTTCTCATACAGGATTTATCCTGTCTTGTCTTTCACTAGTTGAGGGAGTGGTCTCGTGGGACCATAGCCACGTATAAGAAAAACAGACCTTAGAATCTGCATCGGCAGATAAATCGAAAGCTCCCGACCGAGTCCTGTATTTCTTGATTTGCCCTGTGACAGGACTCGGATGGCACGATGTGATACATGTTCATACAGTCATGGAAAAGCGATTCACGATGAATGCGTGGGAAAAAGGGCGCGGTTGGCGGTTAGCGTAATCCCTAGTGGCCCTAGGTGGTTGAACCCAAACCGAGATACGAAAACGTGCAATAGGTAAGCATAATCCCTAGCAGCCCTAGGTAGCATAAGTCCTAGTTGTACAAACAATAATTCATGTTGGAAGACCCTAGCTAGGATTAGGGTAACAGTCCAAACCGATCTTAAGGATCATGGAACTATGTTAAAGTAATATAGAATCTCATGGGAAAGCCCGTATGGTCAACGGCAAGGGACTGAACATTTACCTGGAATAAAAAATACAAGTTGAGTAACCTATATATGCGATATATTAGGTTGACATGGACCATTACACGACTTTTGAGTGAGGGTCATTCTTGGTTAACACATGACACGGTGGGGATACTAGTACGGTAGGTGCAGAGCTAAAATACAGGATAGATATCGCGGGGCGTTATACGTGACAGATATCTTGGGGATATTATACTTGATAGAAACCTGATGATGTGATACCTTGTTTTATTTTGACATCGTAATTTATCATGACACCTTAGTTTATCTGAGTTCAGTAGTTCATCCTGTTATTTTGATTTAGCTTATCTATCTTGTTATCATGCTTATGTTCATCTCAGTTTCTCATGTCAGATAACTTTACTAGTTTTTATGCTAATAGTAGATAGGGCTTACTCAGTCTTTTTGACTGACCCGTTTTGTTTCGCCTCTTTTCTTCCGTTCCCCCCCCCCCCAAGGTTACAGGGAGGAAATACTGTTGTTTAGTTCGGACTTCTTCTGCTTGAAGGTCATCATGGATGGCTTGGACTTTTCTTGGCTAATGGCTACTTTAATGTTTTTACTTGGGGAATAATTTATGAAAATGTCTTTATGCTTCTTTACTATTGCAAGACAGGTTTTGATGTACTCTGATGTAAAAGGCTTTAGACCTTATTTATTCATGTTATGAAAGTTTGATTTTACTTCCGCTATTTTATATGTTCTGTCTTGTGATATTTCTGTGCATGTTTACCAATAATGCCCCTCTAAAGCTAGTGCATTCCTTTGCGAGTGACCCTAGCGGAGGCGGGGTGTTACACGTGGTATCAGAGCAGAAGGTTACCAGATTGGGCAAAAGTTTTTAAACCTTCTGAAAACTATTTGAAAAACCGTTTACAAAGAAGCATTTTTCAAGAAAAGTTTGTTTTAAAAGGCTATTCCCCAAAGGCCATTAGCATTATCCTTTGATTCCTTGATTGAATCTCCTTTCCTTTCTTTCCTCCATCTGTGGTCACAGTAGTTCTAACTGTGACTAATCTTTGTCTAGCCACGTAGGTGTTTCCCGTGCGATGGAGGAAGTTCTCGAGAGACATGTTACCGAAGTTATAAGAAGGGATAATAAGAACAAGGATAAAGGACGCGAGCTTAAGGATAAGCAACTGTTGCTATGGCTTAGTCCATCAAGGAGGACAAGGACAAGATCATCGGAGAGGGCAATTGTACGCTCCCATTTCTAGGGTACCTAAAAGAAATGGTACCGTTTCTGGTAAATGTTTAGTCGTTCTTTTCTATCATCCCGTCCAGACTTTGTCTTGATAATCGTATCATTTAAGTCTGCTTGGATAGTTGAGTCTCTGCACCTTAGTACTAGCATGGTAGAGGATCCCAGTTTTTGTCCCAAAATCTGGTTGGAGAGTCGGTCCATTTATTCATGACTTGTTGGATGTGAGAACGTATATGCAAGGTGTTGAGATTAGAAGCAATACTTCTATTGTTGAGCTATGGATGGATTCTAGGGGTAAAGGGATACCATTCTCGGTTTTGAAAAGAGGGTGGTCAGACTCTTGGCTTGCTTTGGTAATACCTTCGAAGTCTCGTGTAACCTTTTAGGTTCTGTCATGGTTAGTTACCTAGAATCTCTTGATGCATTTATCGGAAATCTCTGATCCAATCGAGTAACGTCCGCCAATAAGACGGATGGTTCATTCCGCTTAAGCATGGGTTATGGGAACCACCCTAGTAAGTGCACGTGGTAACATGGATGGGCATCGGTAGACGAGATCCAGAATTCACTAGTGAATTTTGGAGAGCTTGCATGAGTACGCGGATATATTTGAGCCAAGTATGCTAGGGAAAGAATAAGTGAAAGTGGAACGAGAGGCGACAGTGAAATGAGTTCCAACTCATACCTTGGAAATAGGAATCAAGGAGTTACGAAAATCATGAAGTCAAAGGCGGTCAAGGTACACTGGAATTAAGCTCAAGGAAATGCGGCTTAGACGGGTGCATCATATCTCTTTTTAAGAGTATATCTTTAATCCTTGGTTCTCCTGTAGAGCTTACTTGCATGCTATCGCTTGGTGGATATCCTCTCGAACCTGTTTCTGTTGCAAACCCCGTAAGGAGTTTATCTTGTTTATCTCCTCGATCCTATCTTGGGAATCTTAGGTAGAACCCTATGGATGTAAACATGTATTTGAAACATGTTATGATTGATATGGTTGCAAGTGGTTGCTCGTGGATGCGCGAATACACATTAGACACTAGATCGACTCGGTCACGTTTCATATTGCATATGCACGAGTATTTATACTTGTTTATGGATGAAATTTAATGTGTTGTCATGCGGTTGTTGCATATGAATGAATGATTGTGCACGCATATAGTATCTATATGACTAGGACTATTTGCATACATGTTGGATTCATGGCACTATACATATTTTGCATTAGAAAGATTATTCAGGCCTGATCATTAGCATTAGCTAAGGAACATGTACACACACGTTTTGCATATATTCATACAGCATTAGAAATCATCTAAGGACAATGGTTGCTTGTGGATGATGTTTTGAGTAGATGGATGATGGATGGTAGGATATGTTCTTCCTAACTTGGAGATTTCGGGGACGAAATCCTAAAAGGTGGGGAGAATGTAACAACCCGTATTTTCAATAACCTGTTATAACATAAATGGAGGCAGAATTAAACTGTAAAATCTGAATCAAGGGAAACGGGCTATGCCATTGCGTTCGTCTCGGAAAAATACGCGAAATAGAGTCCGAGTTTTCGAAAATCGGAGTCCGTATGACCAAGATATGGCCTCGCGAAGTTTCACGAAAATTCCCAAATTAAAGTATACTTAATTAAGTGAAATGGGTTGCGCAGAGAAATATATATATATTGATATATATATATATATATAATTGAAAATTAAATAAATAAATATGCAAAAATGTTCAAAACAACGAATTGGGAGAGGGGAATAACCGAACCGGCCGATTTTTGAGGTCGACCCGAGCTCGCTGGGTCGACTAGGGGTTAATCCAGGGTGTTTGGCTGTCAACCCGTGGGCCGATTCGCTCAAATGCAGATTTTGCATTTGGATGGTTCTCATGGTTCATCTTTAATCTAAAGGCCCTAGATGGTTCCTACACTTGACTTCTTCCCCAAGACATGCTTTGATGGCTTGGATTGAATCTAGGTTTAATCCTATGGCCTAAAACACTTGCCTAATCTATAAATAAGACCCTAACCTATCCTAAATCCTCATTATTCATTCATGCAACTAAACTATGGCAAAATTTTACCTCTCATGGCCTCCACTCTCTTCATAAAATTTCTAAATGGTTTCTATGAGAGATTTTCCATGCATACAAGTGTTTTCAAACTTGTATGAGTGTCATTAGCTTGCATTCAAGTCAAGTTTCTATCTTTGCATCATAAAGCAAGGGTTTTGATCATTTTGGCTCAAGGGTTTTTATGTTAGAGCTTGCATTTTGGGTCTATTTGATTGCATAAGGGCTTTGTCATATCTTTTGTGCCTTCATAGCAATGTAAGCCCTTTCCCTACTCTTAGATATTAACTATGAAGTTAAATGTTCATGTTGCAAGTTTGGGTTTGATCATTGAGTATGATACATGCTATCATGTCATGCAAGTTTATGAAGTCATTATCTTGATCTTGTGAGCTAAAAGCTACAACCTTTATGTTGAAATGTTGCATTAGGCAACATGAGAACCCTCATAACCTTTATGTCAACTTGCATATGAAGTCATAACCCTTATATGATGATATATGCGAGTTACTAGTCATCATTCCATATCTTTTGTCACCATGATTCGCTTATGTGCCAAGTTTGGGTTTATGCATGTTTTGAGGCTTAAGAATGTAACATGCAAGTTAATGAACACATTTGTGCCTCATTTGCCACCATGATTAACTTGTGGCTTAATATCCATTTTTGTCATGCCTTTGCCAAGTCTCTTCTTTTAATCCATTACGTTGTCGCGAACGTATATGCAAGTTTAAAAGCGTTGGGTTATGTTATGGGTAATTTCTAATGACATGAAAATACAACTTGAAAACATGACTTGAAATATAACATGGAAGTTGACATGTAAGTATGCATAAAAACATAAGCTTGGGAATTTACCTATTAAGTTAGGTCTACCCTTTGGGAATTTACCTATTAAGTTAGGTCTACCCAAATGCTTGAAAACTTGTAACATGTTTTGGGAAACATGATGGACATGACACTTAGATAATATAAGTGTGGCCAACTCGAGGTTGGGTTGAGTTTGCAACGTAAAACTACCCGGAACCGACCGGCCTAACTAGTAGTTGCAAACAATAGGACCCAATGTGAGAAGTTGGTCATGTTGTGCTTGAACCCGAGGTTAGACCAAGTTGTGGTGTAAAGCTACCCGGAACCGACCGGCTTAACTAGTAACCACAACAAAGTCTAATGTGAGAGGTGAAGGTGCATTAAGTAATTAATGCCACATGATAGGGTTAAGTTAATTTGATTAATGACTCTTAACCAAATATGACATGGACAAATGGGTTAAGTAATTTGATTAGGCTAATGATACTTAACAAAACATGACAAGGTTGGGTAGGTTAAGTAACTTGATTTGCCTAATGACACTTAACCATTTTTATATGACTAGTGGATGGGGTTAAGTTAACCAACACTTAATCAATCCAACGCGATAACTTGGTAAGGTTAAGTAAGTTTTCTTAATGACGCTTAACCGAAAAATACGGTTAACGAATGGGGTTAAGATTAGACTCAACTAGTCTAAACATGGAAATCGGATGGGGTTAAGTTAGCCTAGACTTAATTAATCCCACTTGGTAGTTTAATGGGGTTAAGTTAAACACTTAACTAATCTAAACATGATGAATTGATGTGGTTAAGTGACCTATACTTATCCAATCTAACTCGTTAATTTATTGTGGTTAAGTTAACCAATACTTAACCAATATAACATGAAAACATGATAAGGCTAAGTCACGAATCGCTTGAATACACTTGACCGATTTGACTAAGTAAATTGATGGGGTCAAGTTAATATATACTTAACCAATCTAGAATGATAATTGGACGAGGTTAAGTCGTGAATTGCTTAATATACTTAACCAACTTGAGCATGGTTTGTAGGGTTAAGCCTTGAACTTGGATACTTAGCCAATTTTGACAGGATTTGTAGACGGGTTAAGTCATGAACTTAAGTGACACTTAATCCATTATGTAAACCCTAGTTCTGAGGATTAGGTGGATAACCGTAGTTAACAAGGATAACGGGAACAATGCTAAGTGGTAAACCTTAGTTGAAGAATAACTAAGTAATGATTCTTAGTCAAGGAAATTTAGACCAGTTCATAGATAGATGAGTAACCTGATACGGTAGGTCATCGTTTAAGTATACGAGTAGGAGCAAGTATCTGATTTAGATAAAGGCTCCAGCGAACTGGGTAACGAAGCAGCGGCTTCGGGGAACGTGAGGATATTCTTGGTATCCCTCTATGAGCTGCCAGGTGATTATACTAGGCTCATGAGAGGTTAAGGTCTGCGTTAGAAGAACCAAGAGTATGCCTTGGTTGCTATACGAGCGACCTAAAGACGGGGATGGATAGGGGATAGTCGACGATACACGGTCGTACCCTAGATAGCATTTCGTCAGGCTACCTACCATCTTTGGTCAAGCGTGTACGTACGGAAAGGCAGAGAACACCCAAAAGACCATAATTGCTATCTAATTATGGTTGCGGTAAGGCTTGGATGTGGGTTGGCCAGTGTTGTGTTCTCATACAGGATTTATCCTGTCTTGTCTTTCACTAGTTGAGGGAGTGGTCTCGTGGGACCATAGCCACGTATAAGAAAAACAGACCTTAGCATCTGCATCGGCAGATAAATCGAAAGCTCCCGACCGAGTCCTGTATTTCTTGATTTGCCCTGTGACAGGACTCGGATGGCACGATGTGATACATGTGCATACAGTCATGGAAAAGAGATTCACGATGAATGCGTGGGAAAAAGGGTGCGGTTGGCGGTTAGCGTAATCCCTAGTGGCCCTAGGTGGTTGAACCCAAACCGAGATACGAAAACGTGCAATAGGTAAGCATAATCCCTAGCAGCCCTAGGTAGCATAAGTCCTAGTTGTACAAACAATAATTCATGTTGGAAGACCCTAGCTAGGATTAGGGTAACAGTCCAAACCGATCTTAAGGATCATGGAACTATGTTAAAGTAATATAGAATATCATGGGAAAGCCCGTATGGTCTATGGCAAGGGACTGAACATTTACATGGAATAAAAAATACAAGTTGAGTAACCTATATATGCGATATATTAGGTTGACATGGACCATTACACGACTTTTGAGTGAGGGTCATTCTTGGTTAACACATGACACGGTGGGGATACTAGTACGGTAGGTGCAGAGCTAAAATACAGGATAGATATCGCGGGGCGTTATACGTGACAGATATCTTGGGGATATTATACTTGATAGAAACCTGATGATGTGATACCTTGTTTTATCTTGACATCGTAATTTATCATGACACCTTAGTTTATCTGAGTTCAGTAGTTCATCCTGTTATTTTGATTTAGCTTATCTATCTTGTTATCATGCTTATGTTCATCTCAGTTTCTCATGTCAGATAACTTTACTAGTTTTTATGCTAATAGTAGATAGGGCTTACTCAGTCTTTTTGACTGACCCGTTTTGTTTCGCCTCTTTTCTTCCGTCCCCCCCCCCCCAAGGTTACAGGGAGGAAATACTGTTGTTTAGTTCGGACTTCTTCTGCTTGAAGGTCATCATGGATGGCTTGGACTTTTCTTGGCTAATGGCTACTTTACTGTTTTTACTTGGGGAATAATTTATGAAAATGTCTTTATGCTTCTTTACTATTGCAAGACAGGTTTTGATGTACTCTGATGTAAAAGGCTTTAGACCTTATTTATTCATGTTATGAAAGTTTGATTTTACTTCCGCTATTTTATATGTTCTGTCTTGTGATATTTCTGTGCATGTTTACCAATAATGCCCCTCTAAAGCTAGTGCATTCCTTTGCGAGTGACCCTAGCGGAGGCGGGGTGTTACACGTGGTATCAGAGCAGAAGGTTACCAGATTGGGCAAAAGTTTTTAAACCTTCTGAAAACTATTTGAAAAACCGTTTACAAAGAAGCATTTTTCAAGAAAAGTTTGTTTTAAAAGGTTATTCCCCAAAGGCCATTAGCATTATCCTTTGATTCCTTGATTGAATCTCCTTTCCTTTCTTTCCTCCATCTGTGGTCACAGTAGTTCTAACTGTGACTAATCTTTGTCTAGCCACGTAGGTGTTTCCCGTGCGATGGAGGAAGTTCTCGAGAGACATGTTACCGAAGTTATAAGAACGGATAATAAGAACAAGGATAAAGGACGCGAGCTTAAGGATAAGCAACTGTTGCTATGGCTTAGTCCATCAAGGAGGACAAGGACAAGATCATCGGAGAGGGCAATTGTACGCTCCCATTTCAAGGGTACCTAAAAGAAATGGTACTGTTTCTGGTAAAGGTTTAGTCATTCTTTTCTATCATCCCGTCCAGACTTTGTCTTGATAATCGTATCATTTAAGTCTGCTTGGATAGTTGAGTCTCTGCACCTTAGTACTAGCATGGTAGAGGATCCCAGTTTTTGTCCCAAAATCTGGATGGAGAGTCGGTCCATTTATTCATGACTTGTTGGATGTGAGAACGTCTATGCCAAGTGTTGAGATTAGAAGCAATACTTCTATTGTTGAGCTATGGATGGATTCTAGGGGTAAAGGGATACCATTCTCAGTTTTGAAAAGAGGGTAGTAAGACTCTTGGCTTGCTTTGGTAATACCTTCGAAGTCTCGTGTAACCTTTTAGGTTCTGTCATGGTTAGTTACCTAGAATCTCTTGATGCATTTATCGGAAATCTCTGATCCAATCGAGTAACGTCCGCCAATAAGACGGATGGTTCATTCCGCTTAAGCATGGGTTATGGGAACCACCCTAGTAAGTGCACGTGGTAACATGGATGGGCATCGGTAGACGAGATTCAGAATTCACTAGTGAATTTTGGAGAGCTTGCATGAGTACGCGGATATATTTGAGCCAAGTATGCTAGGGAAAGAATAAGTGAAAGTGGAACGAGAGGCGACAGTGAAATGAGTTCCAACTCATACCTTGGAAATAGGAATCAAGGAGTTACGAAAATCATGAAGTCAAAGGCGGTCAAGGTACACTGGAATTAAGCTCAAGGAAATGCGGCTTAGACGGGTGCATCATATCTCTTTTTAAGAGTATATCTTTAATCCTTGGTTCTCCTGAAGAGCTTACTTGCATGCCATCGCTTGGTGGATATCCTCTCGAACCTGTTTCTGTTGCAAACCCCGTAAGGAGTTTATCTTGTTTATCTCCTCGATCCTATCTTGGGAATCTTAGGTAGAACCCTATGGATGTAAACATGTATTTGAAACATGTTATGATTGATATGGTTGCAAGTGGTTGCTCGTGGATGCGCGAATACACATTAGACACTAGATCGACTCGGTCACGTTTCATATTGCATATGCACGAGTATTTATACTTGTTTATGGATGAAATTTAATGTGTTGTCATGTGGTTGTTGCATATGAATGAATGATTGTGCACGCATATAGTATCTATATGACTAGGACTATTTGCATACATGTTGGATTCATGGCACTATACATATTTTGCATTAGAAAGATTATTCAGGCCTGATCATTAGCATTAGCTAAGGAACATGTACACACACGTTTTGCATATATTCATACAGCATTAGAAATCATCTAAGGACAATGGTTGCTTGTGGATGATGTTTTGAGTAGATGGATGATGGATGGTAGGATATGTTCTTCCTAACTTGGAGATTTCGGGGACGAAATCCTAAAAGGTGGGGAGAATGTAACAACCCGTATTTTCAATAACCTGTTATAACATAAATGGAGGCAGAATTAAACTGTAAAATCTGAATCAAGGGAAACGGGCTATGCCATTGCGTTCGTCTCGGAAAAATACGCGAGATAGAGTCTGAGTTTTCGAAAATCGGAGTCCGTATGACCAAGATATGGCCTCGTGAAGTTTCACGAAAAATTCCCAAATTAAAGTATACTTAATTAAGTGAAATGGGTTGCGCAGAGAAATATATATATATTGATATATATATATAATTGAAAATTAAATAAATAAGTATGCAAAAATGTTCAAAACAGCGAATTGGGAGAGGGGAATAACCGAACCGGCCGATTTTTGAGGTCGACCCGAGCTCGCTGGGTCGACTAGGGGTTAATCCAGGGTGTTTGGCTGTCAACCCGTGGGCCGATTCGCTCAAATGCAGATTTTGCATTTGGATGGTTCTCATGGTTCATCTTTAATCTAAAGGCCCTAGATGGTTCCTACACTTGACTTCTTCCCCAAGACATGCTTTGATGGCTTGGATTGAATCTAGGTTTAATCCTATGGCCTAAAACACTTGCCTAATCTATAAATAAGACCCTAACCTATCCTAAATCCTCATTATTCATTCATGCAACTAAACTATGGCAAAATTTTACCTCTCATGGCCTCCACTCTCTTCATAAAATTTCTAAATGGTTTCTATGAGAGATTTTCCATGCATACAAGTGTTTTCAAGCTTGTATGAGTGTCATTAGCTTGCATTCAAGTCAAGTTTCTATCTTTGCATCATAAAGCAAGGGTTTTGATCATTTTGGCTCAAGGGTTTTTATGTTAGAGCTTGCATTTTGGGTCTATTTGATTGCATAAGGGCTTTGTCATATCTTTTGTGCCTTCATAGCAATGTAAGCCCTTTCCCTACTCTTAGATATTAACTATGAAGTTAAATGTTAATGTTGCAAGTTTGGGTTTGATCATTGAGTATGATACATGCTATCATGTCATGCAAGTTTATGAAGTCATTATCTTGATCTTGTGAGCTAAAAGCTACAAACCTTTATGTTGAAATGTTGCATTAGGCAACATGAGAACCCTCATAACCTTTATGTCAACTTGCATATGAAGTCATAACCCTTATATGATGATATATGCGAGTTACTAGTCATCATTCCATATCTTTTGTCACCATGATTCGCTTATGTGCCAAGTTTGGGTTTATGCATGTTTTGAGGCTTAAGAATGTAACATTCAAGTTAATGAACACATTTGTGCCTCATTTGCCACCATGATTAACTTGTGGCTTAATATCCGTTTTTGTCATGCCTTTGCCAAGTCTCTTCTTTTAATCCATTACGTTGTCGCGAACGTATATGCAAGTTTAAAAGCGTTGGGTTATGTTATGGGTAATTTCTAATGACATGAAAATACAACTTGAAAACATGACTTGAAATATAACATGGAAGTTGACATGTAAGTATGCATAAAAACATAAGCTTGGGAATTTACCTATTAAGTTAGGTCTACCCTTTGGGAATTTACCTATTAAGTTAGGTCTACCCTTTGGGAATTTACCTATTAAGTTAGGTCTACCCAAATGCTTGAAAACTTGTAACATGTTTTGGGAAACATGATGGACATGACACTTAGATAATATAAGTGTGGCCAACTCGAGGTTGGGTTGAGTTTGCAACGTAAAACTACCCGGAACCGACCGGCCTAACTAGTAGTTGCAAACAATAGGACCCAATGTGAGAAGTTGGTCATGTTGTGCTTGAACCCGTGGTTAGACCAAGTTGTGGTGTAAAGCTACCCGGAACCGATCGGCTTAACTAGTAACCACAACAAAGTCTAATGTGAGAGGTGAAGGTGCATTAAGTAATTAATGCCACATGATAGGGTTAAGTTAATTTGATTAATGACTCTTAACCAAATATGACATGGACAAATGGGTTAAGTAATTTGATTAGGCTAATGATACTTAACAAAACATGACAAGGTTGGGTAGGTTAAGTAACTTGATTTGCCTAATGACACTTAACCATTTTTATATGACTAGTGGATGGGGTTAAGTTAACCAACACTTAATCAATCCAACGCGATAACTTGGTAAGGTTAAGTAAGTTTTCTTAATGACGCTTAACCGAAAAATACGGTTAACGAATGGGGTTAAGATTAGACTCAACTAGTCTAAACATGGAAATCGGATGGGGTTAAGTTAGCCTAGACTTAATTAATCCCACTTGGTAGTTTAATGGGGTTAAGTTAAACACTTAACTAATCTAAACATGATGAATTGATGTGGTTAAGTGACCTATACTTATCCAATCTAACTCGTTAATTTATTGTGGTTAAGTTAACCAATACTTAACCAATATAACATGAAAACATGATAAGGCTAAGTCACGAATCGCTTGAATACACTTGACCGATTTGACTAAGTAAATTGATAGGGTCAAGTTAATATATACTTAACCAATCTAGAATGATAATTGGACGAGGTTAAGTCGTGAATTGCTTAATATATTTAACCAACTTGAGCATGGTTTGTAGGGTTAAGCCTTGAACTTGGATACTTAGCCAATTTTGACAGGATTTGTAGACGGGTTAAGTCATGAACTTAAGTGACACTTAATCCATTATGTAAACCCTAGTTTTGAGGATTAGGTGGATAACCGTAGTTAACAAGGATAACGGGAACAATGCTAAGTGGTAAACCTTAGTTGAAGAATAACTAAGTAATGATTCTTAGTCAAGGAAATTTAGACCAGTTCATAGATAGATGAGTAACCTGATACGGTAGGTCATCGTTTAAGTATACGAGTAGGAGCAAGTATCTGATTTAGATAAAGGCTCCAGCGAACTGGGTAACGAAGCAGCGGCTTCGGGGAACGTGAGGATATTCTTGGTATCCCTCTATGAGCTGCCAGGTGATTATACTAGGCTCATGAGAGGTTAAGGTCTGCGTTAGAAGAACCAAGAGTATGCCTTGGTTGCTATACGAGCGACCTAAAGACGGGGATGGATAGGGGATAGTCGACGATACACGGTCGTACCCTAGATAGCATTTCGTCAGGCTACCTACCATCTTTGGTCAAGCGTGTACGTACGGAAAGGCAGAGAACACCCAAAAGACCATAATTGCTATCTAATTATGGTTGCGGTAAGGCTTGGATGTGGGTTGGCCAGTGTTGTGTTCTCATACAGGATTTATCCTGTCTTGTCTTTCACTAGTTGAGGGAGTGGTCTCGTGGGACCATAGCCACGTATAAGAAAAACAGACCTTAGCATCTGCATCGGCAGATAAATCGAAAGCTCCCGACCGAGTCCTGTATTTCTTGATTTGCCCTGTGACAGGACTCGGATGGCACGATGTGATACATGTGCATACAGTCATGGAAAAGCGATTCACGATGAATGCGTGGGAAAAAGGGCGCGGTTGGCGGTTAGCGTAATCCCTAGTGGCCCTAGGTGGTTGAACCCAAACCGAGATACGAAAACGTGCAATAGGTAAGCATAATCCCTAGCAGCCCTAGGTAGCATAAGTCCTAGTTGTACAAACAATAATTCATGTTGGAAGACCCTAGCTAGGATTAGGGTAACAGTCCAAACCGATCTTAAGGATCATGGAACTATGTTAAAGTAATATAGAATCTCATGGGAAAGCCCGTATGGTCTACGGCAAGGGACTGAACATTTACATGGAATAAAAAATACAAGTTGAGTAACCTATATATGCGATATATTAGGTTGACATGGACCATTACACGACTTTTGAGTGAGGGTCATTCTTGGTTAACACATGACACGGTGCGGATACTAGTACGGCAGGTGCAGAGCTAAAATACAGGATAGATATCGCGGGGCGTTATACGTGACAGATATCTTGGGGATATTATACTTGATAGAAACCTGACGATGTGATACCTTGTTTTATCTTGACATCGTAATTTATCATGACACCTTAGTTTATCTGAGTTCAGTAGTTCATCCTGTTATTTTGATTTAGCTTATCTATCTTGTTATCATGCTTATGTTCATCTCAGTTTCTCATGTCAGTTAACTTTACTAGTTTTTATGCTAATAGTAGATAGGGCTTACTCAGTCTTTTTGACTGACCCGTTTTGTTTCGCCTCTTTTCTTCCGTTTCCCCCCAGGTTACAGGGAGGAAATACTGTTGTTTAGTTCGGACATCTTCTGCTTGAAGGTCATCATGGATGGCTTGGACTTTTCTTGGCTAATGGCTACTTTACTGTTTTTACTTGGGGAATAATTTATGAAAATGTCTTTATGCTTCTTTACTATTGCAAGACAGGTTTTGATGTACTCTGATGTAAAAGGCTTTAGACCTTATTTATTCATGTTATGAAAGTTTGATTTTACTTCCGCTATTTTATATGTTCTGTCTTGTGATATTTCTGTGCATGTTTACCAATAATGCCCCTCTAAAGCTAGTGCATTCCTTTGCGAGTGACCCTAGCGGAGGCGGGGTGTTACAATATCCGAATTTTATGAAACTAATTATGACATCTGCATTAGAAATGTTCTAGTAATTAAAAAGGGAAATATTTAAATTTAGAAAATATTTTATTTTCAAAGAATTTATGGATTCTAATTAAAATCTCGCAAATGAATGAAACTTGCATATTTTACTATGATAAGCATATATATGCAAATGGTTAAGAATTGTTAAAATGTTGAAATATTCTATTTAAACTATAGAATTCCAATTAAAATTGTGCTCCTTTATTAGTTAATATGTTCCATATAATTAGTTTTTCATTCCTTAAATAAAATTGTGCTCCTTTATTGGTTAAATAAGTTAAGAGAAAGGAAAGGAAAGGAAAGGTTTCCTTCTCTGAATAAATTTAATAAGTAATCACCTTGCACAAATATGTATATAAGAGTATATTTGATATAATCTAATTTATATACACATTAAACTATAATAAAAATTTATTTGTGAAACCAAATGCAATATTGCTTTTATTTAAACAAAACTTAGAAAAGTTCTAAATGAATCTAGATTAATTAATAATTATATCGATATATGTTATGTTATTTTAATCTGTTTAGGATAACGTAAGTAACATATATAAGATAAAATTTGAAACTAATATGATTTAATTAAATAAATAGATTAACGGACATTTCATGTCTCATATAAATCGATCGTTAACCAATTAGTCAATTTAATTAAAGGGAAGGAAATGCAAGGTTTTCTATCTCCAATTAATATTATTTGCAATTCGTGTTAGTTTGAAATAAGTTAAGTGAAGAAAACGAAAATTTTCATTCCTTAAATAAAATTGTGCTCCTTTATTAGTTAAATAAGTTAAGAGAAAGGAAAGGAAAGGAAAGGTTTCCTTCTCTGAATAAATTTAATAAGTAATCACCTTGCACAAATATTTATATAAGAGTATATTTGATACAATCTTATTTATATACACATTAAAATATATTAAAAATTTATTTGTGAAACCAAATGCAATATTGCTTTTATTTAAACGAAACTTAGAAAAGTTCTAAATGAATCTAGATTAATTAATAATTATATCGATATATGTTATGTTATTTTAATCTGTTTAGGATAACATTAGTAACGTATATAAGATAAAATTTGAAACTAATATGATTTAATTAAATAAATAGATTAATGGTTAAATAATTTGAATCATTATATCAAATCTTTTAGACTTTTTTGTTGAATATTTATTTATGTATTTAATATTTGCATATGCGTGATTAGTTAGAATAATTATTCCTAATTTGTAACAATACATGTAATTTTTTTAATATATTGTCATTCGTATGTAGTTTCAAATAATTTAAAAAACTACAATAAAATAATATTTTTAATCAATTTTATAGCATTACAAAGTTGGAATAATTAAAGATAAGTAGGAATAATTCAAGGTCGGACCAAAGATTAGAATAATTAAATGACCTTGATAAATATGGGAAATTTGGGTATTTTTCGGTCGGACCAATTAGTAATCATTAAAGATTAGTGGGAATTATAATATAAATAGATACACCACGAGGTTAAGCCCCTCCACGTATTCACGATAAAGCCGAAAGCCTACATCTGTAAGTTCATGTCCGCAAGCTTACATTCAGAAGCTGCCCTTAAGAATTCAAGTATCATAACCAAATGCACCCAAGGCGGCTGAAGGTCAAGCACCCGAGACCAAGAATAAAATGACCGGCCAAAAGCCCAGGCGGGTCCTATAGCCATATGACAAAAGGGACCCAGAACCATTATAAATAGGACCCCAGGGATCACATTACAGGGGGGCTTTTCTCTTACTTCTTGTATCCTCAAAAGCAACTTAGAAAATAACATCAATGAAGAATTCCACTCTATGACATCTGTGTATTTCCATTAAAAGCTTAATGAAAGGAAAATTTATTAAGAAAATTGCCCTGTATGTGTGTACTTTTATTTCTCTAATTGCAATAGTCGCAGTTCA
Source organism: Allium sativum (assembly GCA_030737875.1). NCBI lineage: Eukaryota > Viridiplantae > Streptophyta > Magnoliopsida > Asparagales > Amaryllidaceae > Allium > Allium sativum. The sequence goes on from CM060922.1 coordinate 919,686,958, forward strand.
TTATCCATGCTACAGAGAAGTCTGAGTTTATATCCATCAACACCCTCGAACGACGATCAAACCTCGATCACAGAGTCTAGACCCGATCTGGTAATCCTCAGTGAGTCTGCGACTTAGAGCCCTAGTATTCCAATTCCCCACTAAGGCCGATCGGGGAAGAGAACCAATTCACTTGATTTTCCCTTAAGATTTATCCCCGTTGATCCACTTCCGGTGTTGACGAAAAATATCGTTAACAACTGCATATTTTCAATTTTCAAAGGAAGTGTCTTTTCATATTTGATATGCTTCAGAAACATTGCAACCTTTCAACCTCTATAAATAGGAGTTAATCTCAAATTTTTTATTGCTTCTTCTTCTCCATTATCATCCTATCTTATACCACCATTATTATACATATATTTCTTGATTTCTATAATTATACTTTGCCGATTTCTACTCAAAATATATCAAACTTCTTCTCCTCTCAATCTCTATCAACTACTATCTGTTTGAAGTGTTATTCAAGAGTTCTAGGGTAGTTGTTATCATTTGGGAATTGTTTGGGAAAGGGTGTGTTCCTTATAGTCCATAAATCAAGGAAAGGGAGCAGTGTGAACCTTGTAGTCGTGAAATCAAGGGTGGTGGAATTGATGTTAACCTTTTAACCGTGAAATCAAGGGAGTTGTAAGATTGATACTAGTATTAATAAAACTCTGCGCAGTCCAGCATTGCGTGGACTTGGACGTAGGAGTAATTCGAACCGATATAAAATCTGATGCGCTCTTTCCTTTTCTGCATTTTATATTTACTTATATCTGTATTTGCGATTATTTTTGTGTTTTTGGTCATTTCTAGTGTGATAATCATTGTGGGATTCATATAGTATTTCAAAATTGTTTAAGTTTTCCATAATCCCTTTAAAACAATATTCACCCCCCTCTAGTGTTGGGTTTTCCTTAAGATCCTTAATCCGCAATAACTAACAATTGGTATCAGATAATAGGTTTTCAAAAGTTCATCATCTGAATCTTGGAAATATTAAATGGAAACCAACACTGGAATTGCTAGTAACGATAGTTCATTTATAGAGGGTCAGTCCAACGTTAGACCACCATTATTTAATGTTAGTAATTATTCATATTGGGCATGCAAGATGAAAATATATTTGCAATTCGTAGCATTAGACACTTGGAATATAACACAGACTGAATTATTGAACCTACTACTAATTTTGCACAATGGACTAATGAATAAAAGGCTACTGCACAACGTAATTCTAAGGCTATGAATATGTTACTCTATTTATTAGGTAGAAATGAATTTAATAGAGTGTTAGTTTGTAAATCTGCTTATGAAATATGGAGAACATTGCAAGTTACTCATGAAGGAACCAATAAAATTAAACAGACCAAGATATCTATATTAACTAATCAGTTTGAGTTATTTAAAATGAATTAGAATGAATCTATCTCCAATATGTACTACAGGTTTCAAGAAATCGTGCATTCATTAATAGCTATGGGAAAAACTTATTCTGAGGAGGCTTAAGTCAGAAAAATTCTCAATTCACTTACTCTAGAAAGGGATCAGAAAACATTGGCAATAGAAGAGGCAAAAAATGTTAGTGAAATGAAGATTGAGGAGTTAATAGGAAATTTCATGTTGTTCGAAGTCCAGTTACAGAAAAGAAAGGAGAACAAGTCAATAGAAAAGAAATCCATAACATTCAAAGCAACAACTGACGGTTCCGATTCAAGTAGTGAGGATAATGAAGAAATTTCCTTAATGACAAAGAATTTCAGAAAATTCCTGAGATATAAAAGGAGAAAAAATTTCCAGAGAAATAATCAAGGAAGTTCGGGAAGAAATGATGATAGATGTTTCAACTGCAACAAACCAGGACATATAAAGAGAATGTGTCCATATCGAGATAAATTAAATCAATAGACAGATAATAATAATTCGTCAAAGAAGAGGAAAATGGCATATGCAGCAACATTAGATGATTCAGACTCATCATCAAGCGATGAAGAACCAGAAACAGCAAATTTAAATATATGCTTCACAGTAATGTAGAATTCAGAAAATATTGAAGAAATGGCTCTAAAAACCAGGTAAGTCTTAATTAATTTTTGATAGAATTGGTTGAATGGATGTTTGATTGCTTGCCTTGTTTGAATTTAAAATTTAAATTTAAAAATTCAAACTTTAACTTTAAAGTTCAAATTTGAAATTTGAATTGTGAAATTCAAAATAATAATAATAATAATATAATATAAATTAATTTTAGATGTTTGTTTGAATTATATTATATCAGGAAATAGTAAACATGTAACAACCCGGAATTTATGAACCAATTTAAATTTTTTTGTTTTAGCTATTTTAATGGATTTTGAATAGTTAAAATGGTTTATTTTAAATAATAACGACTAAAAATTTATTTAAATCGAAGTTAGAACATATAGATTTAATTTAATTATAAAATGAGCCTGAAATGGTGCGATAGTTTGAAAATTCGATTCTAAATTCCAAACGAATGTACAGAATTCAAAATAAATCGGATTTCAGTAAAACAGGAAACGTTGGAATCTATATAACTATATCTTTCTAATAAATGTAAGAATCTTAGATTTCACGTTATAAATTGTAAGTTATGCCCAGTTTAAAATTCAAAATAGTCGCTATGGAATTTATATATATTTTAATATAATATATAGCCCTTAAAAATAAACATTTTGCAAACGACCTCCGTTTTTGACGAAACCACTTTTGTTGGATCCGGAATGTCAAATTATAGCTAGATCCGAATTTTTGTAATTTTTGAAATTAATATGCAAGCACAGTAAATTTAAATGTGTTTTCAATTTTAGGTTAAATTAAATCGACCAGTTAAAAAGGCCACTTTTCAAATGGTCTCCAAGTTCGATGAAATTAGTTTTGTTGAAACCGTATTTGAAAAACATAGCAATAATTCCAAATTTCGTAATTTTTGGAGCTAGTATGTGGCCGTACATAATAAATTGTGAATCTATCAATCATTTAAGCCAGAAACAGAGCTTATGGAGAAAACTGACTCGGAATTCAACGAATCAAGTTTTGTTGGGACCGTATCGTCAAGACATAGCAGCATGTCAATTTTCATCGCCAACGGAGTTCATGTGTGACCATGGCATCGATAAATGTCGACTGGAGAGAGCGTGAACTAAACAAATAATAAAAAATAATAACCCCCACTATATAACACCTTTTTTACCTCCCAAACCCCATTCTCCTTATTCTTTTCAAAAACACAACCAACCCTCTCCCTCTCTCCCGTAATTTTGCAAATAAGTCCCCGAAAAAAAATGATTTATATCTCTCAATCCATAAGCAATTATCCCAAATGGTTTCTAAGTATTGTAGATCATGATGGTCTCTACCTACCATAAAAATTCCAAGACCTATCGTTGCACGGATTGAGAGAAATCGACGGTCAACTCCAGAAAAGCAGTTTCAGATTTTGGTGGATTGTGAGCTAACCGTCGAGTATTTGATAGTGGCACTAAAGGGAAAATGGTAGAGGAGAGGAAGGGCTACGACTTTGTCTGTAGGTGGTTAGTCCGAAAGTAATCGTGGCAGCGGAAAATTGGAGATCAACGTCGACGACGTTGAAAAGGAAGCTGCGATCGGACATGGCCATTTTCCGGTGAGGGGAGGCATTTTCTGGTGATGATGTTCGAAGTGAAAAGGTTCGTCCTGGGAAGGCGGAGGTTTCTGGGGTGGTGCATGACCGTCGTTGGTCGTGGGGGCGCTGGAATCTCGGTCGAACTGGAATTGTGGGTTTCTAGAAATTCTCGGCGGTGGCGGGGTTTCAGGCGGAGCGCGGGCAAGGGGAGGTGCGCCGTGGACTAGGGAAGCTGTGGCGATTGCTGGCCGGACCTCCGGTGGCCTATGGCGACGGCATTGGGGAGTTGGACATGGTGAATGGTTGTTGGACGGATTTTGAAAGGGTATAATTTAGTTAATTTTAATTTAATTAAACATCGTACTTTAATAACTTTTTTCCACGAACTCCAAATTGCATGAAACTGGATCCGTTTTGATCGTGAAGTTGAGAGCTTTGCAACAAAACTGACTATGTCCAATTTGGAGCTTGTTTGGATTTGGGGCAAATACAAACCCGAACGGTACCAAAACCATCAATTAAAGACTGACGGAGTAGAAACCAAAGGTGAGAACTCCTCACTCAAACTATTTTCATTCTGTTATTATATCCTAGGTGAGAACTCCTCAGAGCATATGGTAATTGATTGAGTCGCATTACGATTTAGAATATAAACAAATATTTTAAAACAATTTCAATGAAGAATAAAATTATGATTTGATGTCCGATTTTGGATGGACACAAAAATATTGAAATGTGAAGCCGAGTTATGTAGTTAAATGCCATTTTAACCCGAACGGGTTTATCGATCGATTTTATTCATTTTATAAAGAATATGAAAGGGAAATTGATTTCAAAATCAGATAATTTGAAAATATTATCATTTTAATATTATAATGATATGGAATATTCAATTTTGATTTAAAAATTGAAAATGAAAACGTTTTAAAACGAATTTATAAATGATTTATAAAATAAATTTTAAATAGAAATCGATGACATATATTATATATATATATATATATATATATTTAATGGCCTGAATAGAACGCACCGCGCAGCGGCCGTTCGCGAATTTCGATCATTAACTTCAAATGGACGTTACGAGAGATCCGACCATTGGATTCTCCTAAAACCAAAACCGTTGGGTTCGTATTGAAAAGAGCTTTCCAATGATTATAAGAGATTTGAAATCTAATGGTTGGATTTGGAAATATGTCCAAATCAATTTTAGAAAAGGTCGTTATAGATACAGTTCGGTGGCCGTTATTGGGAACCGACTGTACGGGCCTTAATAAAATTATTAAAAATATGGAAAAATTATGTAAAATCATAATAAATGATTTGGAAAGATTTTGGGTGAAAAATCCCAGATTTGAAAGGATAAAAATATATTTTTATCAAAATGAACTAGTTATTAACTAGAATAAAATTCCAATGTTTTTAAATAACAAATTGGATTGAAAATGTGTTTTAACATAACAAGAATTTTTCCAACGTATGAATTGGAATGGTTTTGAATGGAAATAATCTTCGGAACATTTCGGTATTGGATTTCGTGATTATACAGATATTGTTAAGGAATTTGGAAGATATATATATATATATCTTTATTCCCAATACGATATTTATTAGTTTCAAAATTTGATATTGAATATAAGGCGATATAATTTCTATTTAGAGCCTTGTATTTAATCTCAAATTGGATTTGGGTTTGTCGTGAATGGTGTCTTAAATAACACTGTTCTTAAACCCCAATGAGAAAAGAATAAATCTTTTAATTAAGATTTAGAGAAATATACCATTTAATTAATATTTAATTGGAACTTAATTGAAATGGGATTTTGGGTTTATCATGAATGGTGTTTTAAATAACATTTGTTCTTTAACCCAATTAACAGTGAAGATATGATTTCGAATTTATAAATCTTTTTATTAAGATTTAATGAAAATTTTCCAAAGTAAAGTTTTCCAATTTAATATATTAAATTGGTATTGGATGGAATTCGATTTGGTAATAATCGAGATGAGTTTCTGGGAAGGAAGACCGTTACTATATATGGAATTAAAAAGGCTTTGCCGTTATTCCATTTATAGTACTGATTGGATATGGAAATTTATATCGATTATATATTGATCTGTTATCCGTGAAGATTCCATAGTTGATGGAAGCTGGTTTGGGTTTATTGTGAACTGTGTTTTAAATGACATTAGTTCTTTAACTCAGTTAAAGATAAGATTAATTTCTTAAATTTGAATAATCATTAAGTAATGATTTTTGAGATTAAAACTGAATTAGATTTTTAATGAATCTTTAATTAGATTGGAATGAGAATATGGTAATTAAATTTATCGAATTCATGAAATGATTGAGAATGGAGTACCACCAGTTTTATTCCTGGCGATAGTTAAATCTTTAACTAGATTTGAACGTGAAATGGTAATTAAATTTACCAATAACACGGTGGGTGTTAGATATGGAGTACTACCAGGTTTGCTCCATGGAATGAATTGGTTGGGATTGGAAAAATAACAGATGATTACTTCGGTAGAGCTCGATAATCCCGACTAGTTTTATAAACCTTAATTTGGTTTGGAATTATTAAAGGATAAAATAAAATCTTTTGAAATGATATTCAAAAGAAGATTAACGAGAAATTTTAAAAGAATTTATCTTTAATAAAATTAATGGGAACCTTCCCCTAAAGATGTGAATATTTGAATAAAAGAATATTATAAATTGGAATGAGGCGTATGATGTGTTTTTATAGCACTTGGTTATAAAATACGTGAGTTATTCGGAAAGACCGGGTTCAACCCATTCTGAACAATTGATACGGCGGCTAAATGTCGATGATATGAAGACGGTGGTTGAAGACCAGAGATCTTCACATCGTTTGGATGATTACTGATGTCTTGCTAGGGATGTACATCCAAGACAAGGTAATAAGTGGTGATCGTCCGGACCTACTTGGAGATCGACCAGATATGTGAGGGCCTCTCTCCTGTATTGGACATATGGGACGAGGAACAAGGTTCCCCCGATTTCGTTCAGACCCAGAACGGACTAGCAAACAGATGGTATCTCTGGCATTGTATTTCGTTATCCTATATTCATTGATCTCTGCTAAATATGAATCTGTTTGGTGGCAGAGAATTTATTCTCTTGCTTAACACCCTTCTCTGAGAAGTATGAGCTTAGAGGTTATATATTGGTGGAAATCGGTGGAACTGTACGGATTGACAGTGTGGCATGCTGAGTTGCATGGATCAAAGCTTTTGTTGAAAAGCAAGGCTTTGTGGTTGATGATCAAAGCACAGCTTTAATTATCATAGCTTTGTGTAGCATTAATTTGCGAGCTCACACCCCAGTATGAACCAGAAACGGGATGTGGAACGTATGGAAATGGACATATGTTAGTTTCTAGCTACGAGTAATGTCACGGTATGGAGCCCAGACTGTTTACTCATGTGGATGTTGGAAAACTTTATTGTTGGAAAGCAAGGTATCTCGATCATTGGGCCGACTGAAAGGCTCTGTGATAGTGAGTCCCTAGTGGCTCTTGAGTGGTCGACATACTGACCCATTTTGCAGGTTCGATAGAACCGGCTAACGTATAGTTTATGGTATAACTAATCATTGATGGATGATTGCCCATGCGGCTAACCTAGGGCTAGCCAGCATCCGAGTCCTGAGGCATTGCTAGTGTGTCTCGGATCAGAAAGAAGGACAGCTTGCCTTGGTTCATAGATGGAAACCCAATTTCCAATACGTGATTTTTCGGTTTTAGTTGTAAATATATATGGCGACGTAATATAATGGTACCTATGCCGCCTATGATTGATACATTTATGTTTGAAGTTGATTTCTTCACTTATAGTAATAATAAAAGATGAAAATTTGCGTATCAAGCATATTTGGTTATTATAAGGGAAAACTCTATCCTCGACTGCATTCATTGTGCGATGGGACCTGAGTCTTATAATTGATTCATTTTTCTCCTTTGAATTGCGCTGTTATTTTTATGCACTGGTATTCATGGGGGATAAACTCGTTCCGTGTTATACAGCGTGGTCCCGTGATTACCTAACTTTAAAATCAAGCTAATAACTGTTTTAGTTCTCACACCAGTCTCATGACTGACTCGGAGTTTATTGCTTTAACCTAAACTCTAGGTTCCCATATTTTCGACACGGGCAGCTAGTAGTTTTGGTTTTCGCAGATATTTCTTTTCTCATGATCATGAATTATAGTCGGTGCTATATTCGGAAAGCTTTGTATCCGTGTATTTCTTTCAGCTTTGTTGTTGTTGTATTTACATTATACATTTTATTCATGTATTATTTTCCATTTCTTTGTAATTTATTAAATCTCTGATATTATTTATCCGCTGTATAATATTTATTCATACTCTATTATATTCTTGTACTATATTGTAATATTGTTGTAATAGCAATGAAATGTTCTATTAATTATGTTCTGATGTGTCGTGTTCTCAAAGCAATCCGGGCTTTCCCGTAAGGGGAAGTTTGGGTCGTTTTAGTTTGGTATCAGAGCTTTGGTTTACAATGCTAGAGAACAAGGCACATTAGAACCAAACAAAAGAATTCATCAGACATAGGATTAGTAACATCCTATAAGAATAGCTCGTCAGAGATAGGGTTAGTAATACCCTAGAATGAGTACAAAGAGTGCTATTTATTGAAAACAAAATTAGTTTTGAAAATTATACCTTATTATACGTATTTGAGTATTTTATTTTAAATTGAGTTTGGACTATCGGGTATAAGGAGATTTTTAATATACGTTTGATCCACGTGTATTCGAAGTCTCAAATATACTGGGTAGATATCTATATATTTCCAATTGACTGGTGTGAGAACCAAAACTTAGATAGGATTTATTGTTTGTGATTTGACACTGAAAATATGATTTTGAGAATATATAAAGGTTATATATGTTTGAAAAGCTAATCAACTAATTGATTGTTGGTTGTAATGTTTGAATATTAGTTTAACTAATAAAAAATATATTGGAGCGATAAGTAATTTTACCAATACGAAAATGAAGGGTAAAAAGTAAGCCAAATTGAATCAAATATTGAACTTAATTGAAAATTGATTGGAATTGCATATATGTACATGTGTATATAATGAATATGTCATAGCATGGAAGCTAAGAAGAGGAATAAAATTGTATGCCCGACAAATAGGTACATATTTACTGTATTTTTTGGGTTTGATGATTTTATGAGCCGATTGGCTTTTTCCTTTTCTTTTGGATTGATGAGGGCCCTATGAGGCAAGTTGCGGTTTTACCGATAGGGCTGTAGAAAAAGGTTATGGCGAAATTTTCCGAAAATTTAGGGTGTTAGCCAATTTTTTTAGAAATTAGAAAATTTTTAGAAGCTGAAATTTTGAAGAATAAAAGCCAGAATGAAAGTTGAGTTGGTTAGTTAAACAACTTTCAGCTCCGTTCCTTTTCGAGGACGAAAAGATTTTAAGTAGGGGAGATTGTAACAATCTGGAATTTCTGAACCAATTTAAATTTTTTATTTTAGCTATTTTAATGGATTTCGAATATTTAAAATGATTTATTTTAAATAATAATGACTAAAAATTTGTTTAAATCAAAGTTAGAATGTATAAATTTAATTATAAAACGAGCCTAAAATGGCACAGTAGTTAGAAAATTCGATTTTAAATTTCAAATGAATGTACATAATTCAAAATAAATCGGATTTCAGTAAAACAGAAAACGTTGGAATCTATTTAACTATATCTTTCTAATGAATGTAAGAAACACTTTATAAATTGTAATTTATGTCCAGTTTAAAATTCAAAATAGTCGCTATAGAATTTATATATATTTTAATGTAATATATGGCCCGTAAAAATAGCCATTTTGCAAACGACCTTCGTTTTCAACGAAACCACTTTTGTTGGATCCGGAAGTCAAATTATAGCTAGATCCCAATTTTCATAATTTTTGAAATTAAGATGTGAGCACAATAAATTTAAACATGTTTTCAATTTCAGTTTAAATTAAATCGACCAGTTAAAGAGGTCATTTTTCAAATGATCTCCAAATTCGATGAAATTAGTTTTGTTGAAACCGTATTTGTAAAACATAGTGAGAATTCCAAATTTCGTAATTTTTTGAGCTAATATGTGGTCTTCCAAAATAACTTGTGAATCGATCATCCGTTTAAGCTAGAAACAGAGTTTTCTGAGCAAACGGACTCGGAATTCGATGAATCAACTTTTGTTGGGACCGTATCGTCAAGGCATAGCAGCATATCAATTTTCATCGCCAACGGAGTTCGTGTGTGACCATGGCATCGATAAATGTCTATTGGAGAGAGCGTGAACTAAAGAAATAAAAAAATTACCCCCACTATATAACATCATTTCTACTTACCAAACCCCATTTTCCTTCCTCTTTTCAAAAACACAGCCAACCCTCTCCCTCTCTCCCGTAATTTTGCAAATAAGTCCCCGAAAAAATGATTTATATCTCTCAATCCATAAGCAATTATTCCAAAGGTTTCTGGGTATTGTAGATCATGATGGTCTCTACCTACCACAAAAATTCCAAGACCTGTCGTTGCACGGATTGGGAGAAATCGACAGTTAACTCCAGAAAAGTAGTTCCGGTTTTTGGACAATTGTGAGCAAGCCAGCAAGGATTTGATAGGGGCACCAAAGGGGAAATGGTAGAGGAGAGGAAGGGTTACGACTTTGTCTCTGGGTAGTTAGTCCGAAAGTGCTCATGGCATTGGTAAATTGGAGATCAACGTCGACGACATTGAAATTGGAGTTGCGATCGAACATAGCCATTTTCCGGTGAGGGGAGGCATTTTCTGGTGATGATGTTCGAAGGGAAAAGGTTCGTCTTGGGGAGGCGGAGGTTTCCAGGGTGGTGCGCGACCGTCGTTGGTCGTGGCGGTGCCGGAATCTCGGTCGAACTGGAATTGGGGGTTTCTAGAAATTCTCGGCGGAGGTGGGGTTTCAAGCGGAGCGCCGACAAGGGGAGGAGCGCCGTGGACCAGGGAAGCGGCGGCCTGTGGCGGCCTGTGAAATTTATATTGATTCTGTCTAATTTATATTTTTACATTCCAATACTTCTTATAGTATTTAACGTACCATATAATAATGATCGGTATCATTCAAACATGCAAAATCAGCAACATATTGCATATCACATCATATAACAGAATATATGAAAAACAGTAAAATAAATGTTGAGGAATCCAGTTGTATCCCTCCGACCTGTTTCCCTGCATCCACAGATGTTACACAGTAAAATTTACATCAATTTCAGTTCAACATGTAATATTCTAATAAACAGAATCAATGTTGTTTAATGATATGTGTATTTATCGTTATTTGTAATTTCAGCCAATCAAACAACAACTCAACCAAACAATCATCACACAACAGTCAATCATTATTTATCAGTACTAGATTTTATTTATAAAAATATAAATTAGACAGAGTTAGTGAGTTTTACTCACTTTGGTTGATTATCGTTAAATAACGATAACCGTTCAATTGTTCCATTCTGACGTTTTATTTCGCTATAAATAGAAATGAGCTCCAAATCACTCCAAACCAGTTTCATTGTGAAGCCTACGTCCATACAATCCCAATGCGACCAGTTTCGCTGAATTTCGTTCTCGTATGACAAAGTTATGACATCTATAAGTTAACGTACATTTTAAACTAGTTAAAACGTGTATTTAAATATAAATGGGCCTTTACCCTTTAAATTTCAGCCCACTACCCGATCACCTAAGCCCAAACCGCTCCTCTTCTTCGCCAAACGCAACACAACAAGTTCCAACCCGTTTTCATGGCCATTGCCACCGTTTCAAACCTCCACAACTCCTCCATTTCAACACCAAATCACTCCAAACCACCACCAAACTTCACCTCTTCAAAATCTCCATCTTCCCATATCAAAATCTCCAAGCTCGAGCTCCCCCACCAAAAACCATCGCCGACCCGTGTACAGCAGCCCACAACAAAACCTTGAAAAAAATTTGCACCGAATTCCACAAAAAATTCACACGAGGTGCTAAACTCCACCAAGAACTCAATTACAATAACCAATTCACGAATCGAACTAGGATCAACCCTAGTTTAAAAATTCCACACGCTGTACATATTACAGCGTACAAAAACTTCATCAAACCCCTCAACACCTATACCAGATCAAAGCTTGTCGAATGAGGATCACAACGATATAAACTTTGGAATTTATCGATTTATTTTGAAGTTGTTTTGATTTTCCAAAGATGTTCATTTACTGTAAAATATAAAGAGGATGGCCGCGGGTTCTTTTGACCAGAGAGAAAAATGTTTTAGGGTTAGGAAGTTTAGTGGGTATAAATAGGTAGGTTAAATTGTTTTTTTATTAATATTTTATTTTAGCTAATATCTCATTTATTCGTCTTCTAAAAATCCGCAAGATCACATAAAATATCCAAAAATCATGGAAATTGACATGCAGCTAGAGTTTTACATTACGGACCCAACGAAACTTGTTTCGTCAAATTTCGACTCCGTTTGCTCGCACAGTGTATTTTTAATCGTCGAAATATCGAATGTTTTTCACAATAAAATCCGGTATGGCCACATATTGACTCCAAAAATCACGAAAATTGAAAACTAATAATAATTTAACATTACGAATCCAACAAAATTGGTTTCATCAAATTTGATGGTCGTTTGCAAAAAAAACTATTTTTAATACTCTAAATAGACAGTATAATATAAATATATTTAAAAATAATTAAATTAAATATTAATAAATTAATATTATCGTATGTATTCATATAGAATATTATCCAGCTCCAAAATAAACATATCGGGATTTATAACCTGATATTTCAAGTCTAGATTATATCGATATCCAATTTATACATAAAAATCCATTTATTATATAAATAAATCATTATAAATTATAAAGGGATTCCATAGCGACTTTTTTGAAAATTTGATTTGGACATAACTCACAATCTACCAGACGAAATCTCGATTTTTCTGTTTCATTAGAAAAATACAGTTCAATAGATCCGAGTGTTTCTTGTTTCACAGAAATCTGACTTAAAATGGAATCTGTATATTCAGTTGAAGTTCAAATCACCAAATAACGAACTATCGCGATGTTACGGACTCGATTATAATTAAATTATAATTTATACGTTCTAACGTTGATTAAATAATATATTCGCTATTCTAATCCAATTCTAAACTGAATTATACCTTATATATGATCCAATTCACACTGTATTGTGAATTCAGCTATTTCCGACTATTTCAAAGTTATAATATATTATTATATTATAAAAATTAATTAAATATTCATTATTATTTAATTTAACAGCCATTTAAATCTCTAAATCACTATTTAAATAATTAAATAAATTAATTATTATACCGTAAAAATACGGGACGTTACATTCTTCCCCCTTTAAAATAATTTCGTCCTCGAAATTGCTAAGGTGGAAAACATCTCTATTGACTGGCTAAAAATTATTTGTTTACTTTTTAACTTCAGTTTCAACTGAACCAATTGATTTCAATTAAATTTTAATTCATTCCGAATAACTAAAATTTTCAAAAATTCTGAAAATTTTCTAGCACCTTAAATTTCCGGAAAATTTCGCCAGCACCTCCTTTGTACGGTTCAAACGGTACAACTACAACTCGCCTCTCTATGCCTTCTCCAACCCAAAAGAAAATCAAACAGCCAAGTGGCTTGCCAATTCGGCTCATAAAAATCTCATACTCAATATAAAATATAAACTTGTACCTTTTTGTCGGGCATATCATTATATCATTTCCACCTATTATCAATTCAGCATATATCAATATCATTCCAGACAAATTGCAATCAGTTTTATCCTCGAACCCGAACATTCACTTATATCCAAAGCGAATTTCATTTCAAACTCGAGATCCATTCTCGATTCCAAGTCTTTACTTATCATTCTGATATAATTCCATATTCCTATTCCATATTCTAATTTTATTTGATACCCTTCCATTTCAATACAATTTCCACTTAACTGGTTTCAATTTCAATTTGCTTTCATACTTTTCAATTTAAATTTGTTTTAAACAGTCTCTTCCTGGGAGTTTTCAAATGGCTTAGCCTTTTCCAAAAATCAAAATATTCATTTTGGAGTATCAAAACAACTTGTTTTTTTGAAAACAATTCAAAAACAAAATCTTTGGTAGTAATTCGTCACTTAGAAACTCGAAAATGAACACCGATGATGTCATGATTACCATCGGAATCTGTTTCCAGATATCGAAGTGAGTTCAATACAATATCACTTTCAAAACCATATTTAAACACATCTATTTTGAAATTCATTTCAAAATACCATTTACAATGCTTTAAAACAGTTTTAAATCTCCTAGGATTTTATAAATCTCATATATTTAATCCATATTCATTTACAAACACTTATTCAGATTTTTGGAATTTTAATTCCAATTCTGATTTTTAATTCAGATTTAATTCATTTAATTCCATATATTTCACTTATATGAATTCTAATTGGTTATTTATAACCATTTCACGTTCGATAATCTTATTCGATTATAATATCAACCAACACATCCAATATACTATAATACTTCAAATATCTATACTTTGTTTATATCAAAATATAATTTGAGCAAAATTATTTCATTTACCCTCTTTTCAAAACATACTGTGTCGGTTCATCATATTTGAGTGTTTCTAAACTCCTACCGATACAGTGGATCAAACTGATCGATCAGAACTCATAAACAACTCGACCAATAAATCTTCACAATATAAAACAGTTTATATTGAATAACAAAAACACACTTATATATATATATATACACTCAACTCAATCTAGGGTATTACTAACCCCATCTCTACTGAGTTACGCCATAGAGCCAAGATAATAACTTAACCTTCAGCTCTGATACCACTGTAACGAACTGTGATTTTCGACCCAGAAAATCAACATAAAACTAATGTCGATTATTCAGGCACCGAACATTCCAGATCATTAATAGAGTGAAATTAGAGGGTGAGGATAGATAAGATAGAAAATTAGAATAGAAGAAGAAGAAGACACACAACACATCAGAGTAACACGAATATCACAGCGGAACGAATAAAATATAACATAACTTTGAAATAAAATAGTATATATATGCAGTAACATTATCAGAGTACAACACTTACAATATAGCGGAAAATAACACTAGATAACTAACGCTGAAGCCTCCTGCTCCAAGCTCCTCCAATGAAATCTGTAAAGACCTGAACTACTTGACTGCCCGTACAAATTTGGGCGCCCAAGAGTTTAGGGAAAACAAAACAAAAATAAACTCTGGGTCAGTCATGGGACTAGTGTGAGTAAACTCCAACCACTTGGTTAAACTTTAAAAATTCTTTTTGAAAGAAAGGATAATCGTAAGACTGATCCACATGTAAACACGGATGGTTTTTTACCATACGATAACCCAAAGCATTTTTGAAATCAATATTCATCTGATATTATAATAATGTCTAAATACAAGTAATAGAATCTAGCAGAACGCTTGCATCTCACGCTCTACATATATAGTATACAATCAAAACCGTGGGCTCTTATTGGATAATGAATTCTAATTGGAAAGGTATGGGACCACCTTCCGATAGTGTACCTCTAGAGAGAAATACATCGGGTTCAACAAGAACCTCTTGCAACCCAAGCTAAACATGACCGGTCCCTCACTTAGCTTGAGAGTACCGAATGTATTATCACCAACGGTTGGGATCAGCAACCGTTTCGCGAAAGGGACATCATCGTTAAATTTAAGAAGCAAAAGCAATTTCTCTAGATCAGGTGACAATACACCCTGCTTGGGTATGATCCAACTAGCCATGCGACCTACCCGATTTTATACCATTTCCCGGTTGTGAGGCTAGAGGTAATAACGTATCTTTTGGTCTTCATTCACTTTGAATGTCACAATGTCATATCCGCCAAATCAAAAATTGATTTCGCCAAACAAACTATGGGTATACAACTAAGAGAAATGAATTCCTCTGCCACCAAACGTAACTACGTTTGAAGATATCAACTTACGTGATCCTTTAGATATACTCTATCATACACTCATCCATATAAATTTGCCCTGGGACTGGATAAATCGAAGGTACGATTCTGTAAATAGGACAGTCCATGCATAACACGGTCTTCAATTATCTTCATCGTATTTGATTCTCAACGTTAACGTCTATACAGAGTGGTTTTCAGATAATGAACCTGATCCCAATCTCCCCGTATTGACGACGTAAAAATGGTCAAAAACTTCGATAGTCGGTGATTTAACTATCAAAGAAAAACATGTGTGCAAACAACGATATTATTTCCAGATGGAAATTCTATCGATCAATTATCATTCATCATTTATCTCTTAATTAATTTATCATTAATTTATTTCCCATTTCCTCTTCCATATATTCATAATTTCTTATTGTCTAAATCTAGAAAATATACGTTATTAGTCATTGGAAAACATTTCTGTCTCTTATTCACGTGTCACTGTCATTCCAGTATTTCTTATCAACAAACATTTCATTTTCTATGCTTAGAAAGTATCTCTGATTATATTTGGAAAACGTTTCCAAATCTCATTTATATGGATTTCAAACTAATGTTATATAAAATATCATTATGATCGCTCAATCCATTTATCGTTTATTACTTAACCGTATTTCTAATCAACTTTCGCGCCATCGAACTTCAACTATTCCTTAGCAAATTATGAAGTCAATCAAGTTAGGGTATAATTACCTCTTAGACCTGAAATGAACACATTCTTAACCTTGCAACAGATAAAGTTGCACAACTCAAATCTTAACACTTATTGCTTACGCAAATTCTCGGATTTCAGTTTACAATTCCGTTTCTTTTATGAAAAACAATTATTATAACGATAACGTTATAATTCATACTTCCGGAATATCTAACTTTAAAACTATAACTTTTATTTCTTTTATTTGATTAAATAATAATCTATTTATTTAATAATAAATAAATCTTGATTTAAAAACCCGGAAAGTAAATAGTACTTTCCCGAATTCGATATAACTTAATTCAATGTATAATTCTCTTTTGTGTAATCCTTATTCGATTAACTCTTCTTCGAATAACCTATATTCGATTAACTCTCGTCAAATAACTTATATTCGATTAACTCTCATCGAATAACTTATATTCGATTAACTCTTGTCGAATAACTTATATTCGATTAACTCTCGTCGAATAACTTATATTCGATTAACTCTCATCGAATAACTTATAGTCAATTATAACCGTAAGTTTCTAGTCGAATGCTAATTACACATCTTCATAGATTTTATTTTAAATCATTTTCACATTTCGAACATCGAAATGGATTTCATCATATATTTTTTTTAAAACAACTTCCAATTTTCCATTTTTCATTCACTGTTGAATTTGCAATCTCAATTGTCCACTAATAATTATAATTTAATCCATTTATAAACATTTTTTATAAATCTGACTACTTGTTTTTATTATTAAACAAATTATTTATTTCTATTCATTCGGAATTTCATTTCTGTTTGAATCCCTATTTGAAAATCCAATTTTCTTTACAAATATGTTTATTTGCAAAATATTTGCTTGATTTCATCATTCACATCGAATGTGAAAAAATGTTTCCTTTTATATACTCCATTTCGTTTGATTTCGTATTTAAAATAATATTCCATTTCCAAATTCTATTTATACTTCTATTTATAGAATTTCTCATACGAAATCTCCTTTTATTTTCTAACGCTAAAATTTCATTTATAATTCACTTTATAAATGTTGAGTTCACATTCTATTTAAAACTATCGGTGTTAAAACCGATTTCTACTTCTCTATATAAGTTCAGACTTATATATTCTATTTATCAAAAGAAAATATTTTATTTAATTTATAAAATATTATTTATAAATTAATTGTCTCCATTTATCTGTTAAAACAGATTTCTGTTTACAATCTACTTTGAATTCATCTTCTCGTTGTTCTTTAATATCTTGTCAATTCCCTTTTATAAAATCTATTCATTTTATAAATGTTCTCCTTTATGAAATATGTTCATTTTATAAATGTTTTTCTTTATAAAATATTTTCATTTTATACCTGTTCTTCTTTATAAAATATTTTCATTTTATAACTGTTCTTCTTTATAAAATATTTTAATTTTATATCGGTTCTTCTTTATAAAATATATTCATTTTATAACTGTTCTTCTTTATAAAATATTTTCATTTTACAAATGTTCTTCTTATAAAATATTTTCATTTTGTAAATGTTCTTCTTTATAAAATATTTTCATTTTATAAATGTTTCACTTTATAAAATCTGTTCATTTTATAAATGTTCTCTTTTTACAATGTATATTTATTTTATATAAATATTTTATTTTCCATCTACACTGTAAAAATTCTCTTTTTACATTCCAATACCTCTTATAGTATATAACGTACCATATAACAATGATCGGTATCATTCAAACATACAAAATCAGCAACAGATTGCATATCACATCATATAACAGAATATATGAAAAACAGTAAAATAAATGTTGAGGAATCAAGTTGGATCCCTCCGACCGGTTTCCCTGCATCCACAGATGTTACACAATAAAATTTACATCAATTTCAGTTCAACATGTAATATTCTGATAAACAGAACCAATGTTGTTTAACGATATGTGCATTTATCATTATCTATAATTTCAACCAATCAAACAACAACTCAACGAAACAATCATCACACAACAGTCAATCATTATTTATCAGTACTAGATTTTATTTATAAAATAAAAAATAGACAGAGTTAGTGAGTTTTACTCACTTTGGTTGATTATCGTTAAATAACGATAACCGTTCAATTTTTCCCTTCTGACGTTTTATTTCGCCATAAATTGAAACGAGCTCCAAATCACTCCAAACTAGTTTCATTGTGAAGCCTACATCCATACGATCCCAATGCGACCAGTTTCGCTGAATTCTGTTTTCGTATGACAAAGTTATGACATTTATAAGTTAACGTACATTTTAAACTAGTAAAAACGTGTATTTAAATATAAATGGGCCTTTACCCTTTAAATTTCAGCCCACTACCCGATCACCCAAGCACACACCGCTCCTTTTCTTCGCCAAACGCAACACAACAAGTTCCAACCCGTTTTCATGACCATTGCCACCGTTTCAAACCTCCACTACTCCTCCATTTCGACACTGAATCACTCCAAACCACCACCAAACTTCACCTCTTCAAAATCTCCATCTTCCCATATCAAAATCTCCAAGCTCGATCACCCCCACCAAAAACCGTCGCTGACCCGTATACAACAGCCCACAACAAAACCTCGACAAAAATTTGCACCAAATTCCACAAAAAATTCACACGAGGTGCTACACTCCACCAAGAAATCAATTACAATAACCAATTCACGAATCGAACTAGGATCAACCCTAGTTTAAAAATTCCGCATGCTGTACATATTACAGCGTACAAAAACTTCATCGAACCCCTCAACACCTATACCAGATCAAAGCTTGTCGAATGAGGATCACAACGATATAAACTTTGGAATTTATCGATTTATTTTGAAGTTGTTTTGATTTTCCAAAGATGTTCATTTACTGTAAAATGAAAAGAGGATGTCGGGGGGTTCTGTTGACCAGAGAGAAAAATGTTTTAGGGTTAGGATGTTTAGTGGGTATATATAGGTAGGTTAAATTATTTTTTTATTAATATTTTATATTTTATTTTAGTCAATATCTCATTTATTCGTCTTCTAAAAATCCGCACGATCACATAAAATATCCAAAAATCAAGGAAATTGACATGCAGCTAGGGTTTTACATTACGGATCCAACGAAACTTGTTTCGTCAAATTTCGACCCCGTTTGCTCGCACAACGTATTTTTAATCGTCGAAATATCGACTGTTTTTCGCAATAAAATCCGGTACGGCCACATACTGACTCCAAAAATCACGAAAATTTAAAACTAATAATAATTTAACATTACGGATCCAACAAAATTGGTTTCATCAAATTTGGAGGTCGTTTGAAAAAAACTATTTTTAATGCTCTAAATAGACCGTTTAAATATAAATATATTTAAAAATAATTAAATTAAATATTAATAAATTAATATTATCGTATGTATTCATATAGAATATTATCCAGCTCCAAAATAAACATATCGGGATTTATAACCCGATATTTCAAGTCTAGATTATATTAGATATCCAATTTATATATAAAAATCCATTTATTATATAAATAAATCATTATAAATTATAAAGCGATTCCATAGCGACTTTTTTGAAAATTTGATTTGGACATAACTCACAATCTACCCGACGAAATCTCGATTTTTCTGTTTCATTAGAAAAATACAGTTCAATAGATCCGAGTGTTTCTTGTTTCACAGAAATCCGACTTAAAATGGATAATGTATATTCAATTGAAGTTCAAATCGCCAAATAACGAACTGTCGCGACGTTACAGACTCGATTATAATTAAATTATAATTTATACGTTCTAACGTTGATTAAATAATATATTCGCTATTCTAATCCAATTCTAAACTGAATTGTATCTTATATATGATCCAATTCACACTGTATTGTGAATTCAGCTATTTCCGACTATTTCGAAGTTATAATATATTATTATATTATAAATATTAATTAAATATTCATTATTATTTAATTTAACAGCCATTTAATTCTCTAAATCACTATCTAAATAATTAAATAAATTAATTATTATACCGTAAAAATACGGGACGTTACATTCTTCCCACCTTAAAATAATTTCGTCCTTGAAATTGCTAAGGTAGAAAACATCTTTATTGACTGGTTAAAAATTATTTGTTTACTTATTAACTTCAGTTTCAACTGAACCAATTGATTTCAATTAAATTTTAATTCATTCTGAATAACTAAAATTTTCAAAAATTCTGAAAATTATCTAGCACCTTAAATTTTCGGAAAATTTCGCCAGCACCTCCTTTGTACCGTCGAATCGGTACAACTACAACTCGCCTCTTTGGGCCTTCTCCAACCCAAAAGAAAATCAAATAGCCAAGCGGCTTGCCAATTCGGCTCATAAAAATCTCATACTTAACATAAAATATAAACTTGTACCTTTTTGTCGGGCATATCATTATATCATTTCCACCTGTTATCAATTCAGCATATATCAATATCATTCCAGTCAAATTGCAATCAGTTTTATCCTCGAACCCGAACATTCACTTATATCCAAAGCGAATTTCATTTCAAACTCGAGTTCCATTCTCAATTCCAAGTCTTTACTTATCATTCCGATATAATTCCATATTCCTATTCCACATTCCAATTTTATTTGATACCCTTCCATTTCAATACAATTTCCACTTAACTGGTTTCAAATCAATTTCAATTTGCTTTCATACTTTTCAATTTTTTTTTAACAGTCTCTTCCTGGGAGTTTTCAAATAGCTTAGCCTTTCCCAAAAATCAAAATATTCATTTTGGAGTATCAAAACAACTTGTTTTTCTGAAAACAATTCAAAAACAAAATCTTTGGTAGTAATCCGTCACTTAGAAACTCGAAAATGAACACCGATGATGTCGTGATTATCATCGAAATCTGTTTCCAAATACCGAAGTGAGTTCAATACTATATCACTTTCAAAACCATATTTAAACACATCTATTTTGAAATTCATTTCAAAATACCATTTACAATGCTTTAAAATAGTTTTAATTCTCCTAGGATTTTATAAATCTCATATATTTAATCCATATTCATTTACAAACACTTATTCAGATTTTCGGAATTTTAATTCCAATTCTGATTTTTAATTCAGATTTAATTCATTTTATTCCATATATTTCACTTATATGAATTCTAATTGGTTATTTATAACCATTTCACGTTCTATAATCTTATTCGATTATAATATCCACCAACACATCCAACATACTATAATACTTCAAATATCTATACATTGTTTATATCAAAATATAATTTGGGTGAAATTATTTCATTTACCCTCGTTTCAAAACATACTGTGTCGGTTCATCGTATTTGAGTGTTTCTAAACTCCTACCGATACAGTGGATCAAACTGATCGATCAGAACTCATAAACAACTCGACCAATAAATCTCCATAATATAAAACAGTTTATATTGAATAACAAATACGCATTCATATATATAAATATACACACACAACTCAATCTAGGGTATTACTAACCCCATCTCTACTGAGTTATGCCACAGAGCCAAGGTAATAACTTAACCTTCATCTCTGAAACCACTGTAACGAACTGGGATTTTCGACCTAGAAAATCAACATAAAACTAATGTCGATTATTCAAGTACCGAACATTCCAGATCATTAATAGAGTGAAATTAGAGGGTGAGGATAGATAAGATAGAAAATCAGAATAGAAGAAGAAGAAGACACACAACACATCAGAGTAACACGAATATCACAGCGGAACGAATAAAATATAACATAACTTTAAAATAAAATAGTATATATATGCAGTAACATTATCAGAGTACAACACTTACAATACAGCGGAAAATAACACTAGATAACTAACGCTGAAGCCTCCTGCTCCAAGCTCCTCCAATGAAATCTGTAAAGACCTGAACTACTTGACTGCCCGTACAAATTTGGGCACCCAAGAGTTTAGGGAAAACAAAACAAAAATAAATTCTGGGTCAGTCATGGGACCAGTGTGAGTAAACTCCAACCACTTGGTTAAACTTTAAAAATTCTTTTTGAAAGAAAGGATAATCGTAAGACTGATCCACACGTAAACACGGATGGTTTTTTACCTTACGATAACCCAAAGCATTTTTGAAATCAATATTCATCTGATATTATAATAATGTCTAAATACAAGTAATATAATCTAGCAGAACGCTCGCATCTCACGCTCTACATATATAGTATAAAATCAAAACCGTGAGCTCTTATTGGATAATGGATTCCAATTGGCAAGGTATGGGACCACCTTCCGACAATGTACCTCTAGAGAGAAATACATCGGGTTCAACAAGAACATCTTGCAACCAAGGCTAAACATGACCGGTCCCTCACTTAGCTTGAGAGTACCGAATGTATTTTCACCAACGGTTGGGATCAGCAACCGTTTCCCGAAAGGGACATCATCGTTAGATTTAAGAAGCAAAAGGAATTTCTCTAAATCAGGTGACAATACACCCTGCTTGGGTATGACCCAACTAGCCATGCGACCTACCCGATTTTATACCATTTCCCGGTTGTGAGGCTAGAGGTTATAACGTATCTTTTGGTCTTCATTCACTTTGAATGTCACATTGTCATATCCGCCAAATCACAAATTAATTTCTCCAAACATACTACGTGTATACAGCTAAGAGAAATGAATTCCTCTGTAAAAACCCGTAACTTCCCCGTGAAGGAAAGAGCGGATAGTTCGAGAACAAGCCACAACAGAACACATACAGAAGAACATTTCATTGTATATTACAACAATGCATCAGATTACACGAATATACAGAGTATAAATGAATATTACACAGAAATATCAGAGATTTAAATTACATTTAAATATATAGCAGCGGAAAATAATACAATACACAACTAGAAGAGATATACGGATACAAAGCTTTCCGGATATCGTTCCAGCTGTAAACCAGGATCCTGTGAATATAAATCTGCAAAACCAAAACTACTAGCTGCCCGTGTGGAAAATAGGGGCACCCAGAGTTTAGGTTAAAACAATAAACTCCAGGTCAGTCATGTGACTGGTGTGAGAACTAAAACAGTATTTATCTTTATTTTAAAGTTAGGTAAATCAAGGAACCATGCCGTATAACACGGAACGGGTTTCCTCCCAAGAATACCAGTGCATAAAACAAACAACGCAATGCTAAATAAAGAAAAATGAAGCTGTTATAAGACCCAGGTCCTATCACACAATGCAACGCAAGCCGGGGGATAGGGTTTTCCCTTATAACAGCCAAAGAATGCTTGATACGTTTTAAAATAAATCATTTGATACTATTATAAGTGCATAGTGTATAAAACAACTTCAAATCATAAGTATCAATCATAGGCGGCATGGGTACCATATATCATGTCGCCATACTAGTTCTACAATTAAAACCGCAAATGTCACTTGTTTGGAAATTGGATTTCCGTCTGTGAACCGAGGCAAAAGATAGTCCTCAACCGATTCGAGACGCTCTAGCCCGCCCCTCAGGAACAGCCGCAACTGCCCCTTGGATCATCAGGGCCGGTCCACCGATGTGGATTATAATGCCTGAACACTACGTTTCTCCGCCCTTTGGGGCGTAAATGAGCCAACGAATGACTCCATCGGACCCGGATCATCCGATCAAACCGAGGCGCCTCACAACAACAACAACCAAACAGGTGAAAAGTATATGAATGTCAGGGCTGGTAGGTCACTGACACCACCCTAGCTAGAAAGAAAACGCATGTCCCCCTTGAGGTCCGTCTCCCGTTTTTGGTTCACCACCGGGGTGTGAGGCTCGCGAATTCACGTTTCACAAAGCTGAGCCACACGGGCTATGCTTTGATCATCACCACAAGACTTTGCTTTCCAACAGAAGCCTTGATCATTTGCATCTTAGCATGCCACATAGGCAAAGCACTCTATGCAACCGATATCAGTCACACAGAATGAAATCCAATGTCAGACACACAGTCCATTTACAAGTTCGTTCTGGGTCTGAACGAAACCGGAGGCACCTAGTACCCCGCATATCCATCGATCTCCAAGTACGTCTGGACGATCACCAACTGTTTCCATCTTTTTGGGTGTACAGCCCAATCAAGATCATCAGTAATCACCCAAACGACGTGAAGACCTCCGGTCCTCGACCATCGTCTTCATCTTCGACTTATCGTCGTATCAGTTATTCAGAATGGGATAAACCCGGTCTTTCCGAATAACTCATGTATATTTTAAATAAGTGTTACACAAACACAACATACGCCTCATTCCAATTCATCAGTCACTAACTGTAAATTAATCAAGAGAATAATTTCCCAAATATTAACCCCGAAGGCCGAAACCAACATCAGATCAATATCCAGAAAACCATTCTGCTTGGCTAACCGACAGTTAGTTTCTAAATTTCACATTCATAGGGAAAGGTTCCCATTAATTTTATCCAAGATAAATTCCTTGAATTTATTCTCTAATCTCCTTTTGAATTTCGATTCAACTAGTCGGGATTAACGAACCTTACCGAAGTAATCATTTGTTTTAATTTCCCAATCCCAACCTATTCATCCCATGAAGTAAAACTGGTTATACTTCATATCTAACACCACGGTGTTATCGGTAAATTCAATTACCATTTCACGTTCAAATCTAATTAAATATTTAACTATCGCCTGGAGCAAAACTGGTGATACTCCATTCTCGATCATTTCAATCTAATTAAAGATTCATTAAAACTCCACTTAGTTTTAATCTGTGACTGGGTTAAAGAATCAGTGTCATTTTAAAACACGGTTCACGATAAACCCAAAAATCAATATCAATTCAATTAAATATTATTTAATTGGTACACTTCATTAAATCTAAATAAAAAGATTTAATCTTTTCTCAACTGGGTTCAAGAACAGCGTTAATGAAGACACCATTCACGACAAACCCAAATCACATTTGATATTAAACACAAGGCTCTGAATAGAAAATATACCGGCTTATATTCAATATCAAATTCTACGACTAACAAATATCGTATTGGAAATAACGATATAAATATATATATCTTTCAAATTTCCATAACAAGATCTGTATAATCACGAAATCCAACATTGAAATATTCCGAAGACAATTTCGATTCAAATCCATTCCAATGCAATCATTGGAAATTCTGGTTATTTTCAAAACCATTTCAAATTCAATTTATTTATTTAAAAATAAATAGAGTTATAATTCTATTTATTTAAAAATAAATAGTTCAAAACTAGTTCATTTCGATAAAAATCTATTTTTATCTTTTCACATATGGGATTTTTCATCCCAGTTCTTCACAAATCATTTCTTATGATTTTACACAAATTATTACTATTTTTAATAATTTTATCAAGGCCTGTACAGTCGATTTCCATCAACGGCCATCGAACTGCACTTAACGCGACCTTTTTCAAATTTGATTTGGACATAATTCCAAATCCAACTGTTAGATTTCAAATTTCTAATATTCGTTAGAAATCTCTTTTCGATACGAACCCAACGGTTCCGGTTTTAGGAGAATCCGACGGTCGGATCTCCCGTAATATCCGTTCGAAGTCAATGGTCGAAATTCGCGAACTGCCGCGGCGCGGCGCGTTCTATTCAGGCCATTATATTATATATATAATATATACTTCGTCGATCTCAATTCAAAACGTGCTTTATAAATTGTTTTAAATTCATTTTCAAAACGGTTTCAACTTCATATTCAATTTCAAATCAAAATTGAATATTCCAATATAAATTCGTTTTAAATTCTTTTTCAAAATGGTTTCAACTTCATATTCAATTTCAAATCAAAATTGAATATTCCAATTTAAATTCATTTCAAATTGATTTCAATTCAAATTGATTTCTAATTCAATTTCAGTTCGTTTTCAATTGAATTCAATTTCAATTCGAATTCATTTCTATTCCATTTCAATTCGAATTCGTTTATATTCAATTCTCTTTTCGAATTCGTTTATATTCAATTTAAATTCGAATTCGTTTATATTCAATTCTTCTCAAAATATCAGATTTTGAAATCACTTTCGATATTCATTATAAAATGAATAAAATCGATATAAATATCGTTCACGTCAAAATGGCGTCAATCTAATCAATACGGCTTCATATATTCCTATTTTCAAATATTCTATTTCAAATATTTCCTTTTCAAATATTTCTATTTTAAAACTGAAATGAGGCCCAATCAATTACCATATAATGTTAATTATATGGATTTTCTACAACACCTGTATATATCAACAACGATGAATAATCAACCATCATCCAAAGTGCATTCTACACTGTATAAGCATCAAATATAAATATTCAACGCTTATAACATCCTGTCAATCAATCGATCGACATACAACTAAACAATCGGCGTTAGTGTACGTCAAATATCATCCCAATACCCGTGTGGGGTTTCAAGCAATCAAACACAGATTTTTATTTGTGCAGTTGGGCGATGTGTAAAATTTATCGTCCCAATCAATGTCCTTCAAATAGGTGTACATAAATAAACCGTCCGGTTTGTAAATGAATATTTGTTTATTCACATTCACGTTAAAAATTATATTTTTAACGATCAAACTATTTTATTCAACCTATGAATATTCTATTCGGTTCATTTATTAAATAAAATGTTATCTTTATTTTTCTAACTTATTTTAAAAAAAATTCGGCGGCATAACGGCACGATACTAGAAACGGGACAAGGCCTAGCCTTATCCCCGGTCTAGTGAAGGCCCACGCCATTCACACATCAATCAAATCAATTTCATTTCACCAAACAATTCAAACCAAATAATCTAACCAACTACACAACCAAACAATTAAACAAACAAGCCATCCATGGTCTGTGGATGACGGGTGTCGGGTGCTGCTAAGCATCGTCTGCATCCTAGTACATATTTATAACTAGAAAAATTAAATTGAAAGGTGAGAAGTTCTCACCGAAAGCGATCCAATACCACAACTCTTCATTTAGATAAATCTTCATCGTTATCGCCTCTTGTCACTTTCTTTGCCCGTATTCTCTACATATATAAAAATCACATTTTTAATTCCCTACTCAATATATAAAAATCGAATTTTTACTTTGCTATTCAATATATAAAAATCAAATTTTTACTTTGCTATTCAATATATAAAAATCGAATTTTTACTTTGCTATTCAATATAGAAAAATCGAATTTTTACTTCGCTATTCAATATAGAAAAATCGAATTTTTACTTCGCTATTCAATATAGAAAAATCGAATTTTTACTTCGCTATTCAATATATAAAAATCGAATTTTTACTTTGCTATTCAATATAGAAAAATCGAATTTTTACTTCGCTATTCAATTATAGAAAAATCGCGCCTTTTCAACTATAAAGATTTCGCCTTTTCAATTTTAAAAATCTAATCTTTCCTATTTTAAAAATCCGAACTTTCTAATTTGAAATCATATTCTTTTCTGACATGAAAAATCACGTCTCTCATTTGATAAAAATCCGATTTTTATCACATTTAAATAAAGGAAGAATCCTAGCTTCCATTTAAATAAAATCAGAATTTTACAATGAAAAAAAACAGATTTTTAATGCTTAAATAAATAAATAAAACAAATATAAAAACTTACATCCATTCGAAGGAGGAGGGGGAGTTTCTGCGCTGTGTTGACCGACTGGGGGGGGTGGGGGTTCTGCGACGCGAGGGGAGGCTGAAGGGGGTTGTGCGGTCGGCAGTAGGGAAAGGGGAGGTATCGCGTCGATTAGGAAGGAGGGGGGTTTCTGCGATGCGAGAGGAGGCTGAAGGGGGGGGGGGGTGTGCGGTCGGCAGTAGGGAAAGGGGGGTATCGCGTCGATTAGGAAGGAGGGGGGGTTCTGCGACGCGAGGGGAAGAAGAAGGGGGGACCGGCGGAGCGGCTTGTGGGGTGGCGGGTGCCTAGAGGCGGCGCGGCGCGACTGAAGGGGGGGCGACGCTCTGTCGATCGGGGTTTTTTTTCCTGTAAAATGAAATCGGGGGGGAGGGGCAGAGGGATTTAAGGTGGAGGAGAGAGATTTTTTAATTTTTTTTTATTGTTTTATTTTCCACCAACAGTAACTTAAAATTTCGGACTCGAAACGGGACCCACCGCCTATCGTCCATAGCTAATTACCCCCATTCCGAACACAATGGGATATGTATCGTAGGCTGATTCGATCGTTTTGATCAGTTTTCGTTAAAATCAACATATAACTCTATATATTGAATTTGAACGCGCATTTCAATTTACTGGGGTCACATACTAAATCTATAAATTGCAGAAAAATATTTTCTAGCTTCGTATTGACGATACGGTCCTAACAAAACTAGTTTCGTCGAATTCTGAGACCGTTTGAAAAATGGCCATTTTCCAGTCGATTAAAATCAACTAAAACTGGTCAAACACGTTTTCCTTTGCCACGCTCACATATTGAATCGAAAAATTATGAAATTTGAAATCTAGCAATAATTTGACACCACGGATCCAACAAAAGTGATTTCGTCGAAATCCGAGGTCGTTTGCAAAATCTCCATTTTTAAGGGCCTGAATTCCATAGCGACTATTCAGAATTTTCAACTGGACATATCTTTTGATTCCCGCTATGAAATTTTAAATTTTCGGATTCGTTGGAAAGATATCATCAATTAGATCCTAATGTTTTTGGTTTCACTAAAATCCGGATTGTTTTGCACCCGTTACATTCAATTGAAGTTTGAAATCGAATTATCGAACTACCGCGCCATTTTCAATTCTATTTATAATTATATATAATTATTTATATTCTAACGACGACGTATATAACATATACGTTTTAATTTTATTCAAAATAAATTTCTCGTCGATATTATTTAAAATAATTCATTTTAAATAATCAAAATTCGCCGAAATTGCCAAAATAAAAATTTTAAACTGGCCCAGATTTTCGGGTTGTTACAATCTCCCCCACTTAAAACTTTTCGTCCTCGAAAAGGAACAAAGTCGAAAGTGGTTTGATTAATCAACTCTAGGTTCGATCAGGCTTTCATTCTCCAACTTTTCAGTTTCTGAGAATTTTCAAATTCTTCAAAAATTTGGCTAACACCCTAAATTTTCGAAAAATTTCGCCATAACCTCCCCTGCACCGGGAGCCACGGGAAAATCCCGAAATTGCCATATAGGCCTTCTGATCTCAAAAAGAAAAAGAAAAAGCCAAGCGGCTAGCCAATCGGCTCATAAAATCATCATCACCCAAACAAAACAGTAAATTATAGTAAACATGTACCTATTTGTCGGGCAAACAAATTTTATTCTCTGCTCTAGCCTCCTTGCTATGACCTGTTCAATGTAAGTACATGTATATGCAAGCAAATGCGACCAATTTTCAATACAATTCAATATTTGATGCAATTAGGCTAAATGGTTCAAAATTTCAACTAACAAACAATAATCAAACAACACAATCAGCAATCAATTAGTTGATTATCATTTCAAATTTATAACTTTGATATATTGTCAAAAATCAGATTTTTGATGCCAAATCACAACAATAAGCCCTATCTAGTTTTTGGTTCTCACACCAGTCAATAGGAAATATATAGATATTACACGTTTGTCACTCAAATATAAATTCTGATGATGATATATCAATCATCAGAATCACCCCCGGGCGACTAGAGTGTAATTCTATATCTATCCAGTATATTAAAACTACAAATACACGTTTGCAAGGCGTATATGCAAAATCTTTATATACTGGACTGTCCTAATCAATATAAAATAAATATTCAAATACGTATACAACGATTTAAATTTTCAAAACAAAATTGTTTTCATTTGAAAAATATACTCTTCACACTCGTTCTAGGATACTACTGATCCTATCCCTAACGAGTCATTCTAATTGGATATTACTAATCCAATATCTGATGAATTCTTTCGTATGGCTCTAATGTGTCTTGTTCTCTGAGCTTTGTAAACCAAAGCTCTGATACCAACTGTAAAAACCCGTAACTTCCCCGTGAAGGAAAGAGCGGATAGTTCGAGAACAAGCCACAACAGAACACATACAGAAGAACATTTCATTGTATATTACAACAATGCATCAGATTACACGAATATACAGAGTATAAATGAATATTACACAGAAATATCAGAGATTTAAATTACATTTAAATATATAGCAGCGGAAAATAATACAATACACAACTAGAAGAGATATACGGATACAAAGCTTTCCGGATATCGTTCCAGCTGTAAACCAGGATCCTGTGAATATAAATCTGCAAAACCAAAACTATTAGCTGCCCGTGTGGAAAATAGGGGCACCCAGAGTTTAGGTTAAAACAATAAACTCCAGGTCAGTCATGTGACTGGTGTGAGAACTAAAACAGTTATTTATCTTTATTTTAAAGTTAGGTAAATCAAGGAACCACGCCGTATAACATGGAACGGGTTTCCTCCCAAGAATACCAGTGCATAAAACAAACAACGCAATGCTAAATAAAGAAAAATGAAGCTGTTATAAGACCCAGGTCCTATCACACAATGCAACGCAAGCCGGGGGATAGGGTTTTCCCTTATAACAGCCAAAGAATGCTTGATACGTTTTAAAATAAATCATTTGATACTATTATAAGTGCATAGTGTATAAAACAACTTCAAATCATAAGTATCAATCATAGGCGGCATGGGTACCATATATCATGTCGCCATACTAGTTCTACAATTAAAACCGCAAATGTCACGTATTTGGAAATTGGATTTCTGTCTGTGAACCGAGGCAAAAGATAGTCCTCAACCGATTCGAGACGCTCTAACCCGCCCCTCAGGAACAGCCGCAACTGCCCCTTGGACTGTCAGGGCCGGTCCACCGATGTGGATTATAATGTCTGAACACAACGTTTCTCCGCCCTTTGGGGCGTAAATGAGCCAACGAATGACTCCATCGGACCCGGATCGTCCGATCAAACCGAGGCGCCTCGCAACAGCAACAACCACACAGGTGAAAAGTATATGAATGTCAGGGCTGGTAGGTCACTGACACCACCCTAGCTAGAAAGAAAACGCATGTCCCCCCTGAGGTCCGTCTCCCGTTTTTGGTTCACCACCGGGGTGTGAGGCTCGCGAATTCACGTTTCACAAAGCTGTGCCACACGGGCTATGTTTTGATCATCACCACAAGACTTTGCTTTTCAACAGAAGCCTTGATCATTTGCATCTTAGCATGCCACACAGGCAAACCACTCTATGCAACTGATATCAGTCACACAGAATGAAATCCAATGTCAGACACACAGTCCATTTACAAGTCCGTTCTGGGTCTGAACGAAACCGGAGGCACCTAGTACCCCGCATATCCTTCGATCTCCAAGTAGGTCTGGACGATCACCAACTGTTTCCATCTTTTTGGGTGTACAGCCCAATCAAGATCATCAGTAATCACCCAAATGACGTGAAGACCTCCGGTCTTCGACCATCGTCTTCATCTTCGACTTATCGTCGTATCAGTTATTCAGAATGGGATAAACCCGGTCTTTCCGAATAACTCGCATATATTTTAAATAAGTGTTACACAAACACAACATACGCCTCATTCCAATTCATCAGTCACTAACTGTAAATTAATCAAGAGAATAATTTCCCAAATATTAACCCCGAAGGCCGAAACCAACATCAGATCAATATCCAGAAAACCATTCTGCTTGGCTAACCGACAGTTGTTTTCTAAATTTCACATTCATAGGGAAAGGTTCCCATTAATTTTATCCAAGATAAATTCCTTGAATTTATTCTCTAATCTCCTTTTGAATTTCGATTCAACTAGTCGGGATTAACGAACCTTACCGAAGTAATCATTTGTTTTAATTTCCCAATCCCAACCTATTCATCCCATGAAGTAAAACTGGTTATACTTCATATCTAACACCACGGTGTTATCGGTAAATTCAATTACCATTTCTTGTTCAAATCTAATTAAAGATTTAACTATCGCCTGGATCAAAACTGGTGATACTCCATTCTCGATCATTTCAATCTAATTAAAGATTCATTAAAACTCCACTTAGTTTTAATCTGTGACTGGGTTAAAGAATCAGTGTCATTTTAAAACACGGTTCACGATAAACCCAAAAATCAATATCAATTCAATTAAATATTATTTAATTGGTACACTTCATTAAATCTAAATAAAAAGATTTAATCTTTTCTCAACTGGGTTCAAGAACAACGTTAATGAAGACACCATTCACGACAAACCCAAATCACATTTGATATTAAACACAAGGCTCTGAATAGAAAATATACCGGCTTATATTCAATATCAAATTCTACGACTAACAAATATCGTATTGGAAATAACGATATAAATATATATATCTTTCAAATTTCCATAACAACATCTGTATAATCACGAAATCCAACATCGAAATATTCCGAAGACAATTTCGATTCAAATCCATTCCAATGCAATCATTGGAAATTCTGGTTATTTTCAAAACCATTTCAAATTCAATTTATTTATTTAAAAATAAATAGAGTTATAATTCTATTTATTTAAAAATAAATAGTTCAAAACTAGTTCATTTCGATAAAAATCTATTTTTATCTTTTCACATATGGGATTTTTCATCCCAGTTCTTCACAAATCATTTCTTATGATTTTACACAAATTATTACTATTTTTAATAATTTTATCAAGGCCTGTACAGTCGATTTCCATCAACGGCCATCGAACTGCACTTAACGCGACCTTTTTCAAATTTGATTTGGACATAATTCCAAATCCAACCGTTAAATTTCAAATTTCTAATATTCGTTAGAAAGCTCTTTTCGATACGAACCCAACGGTTCCGGTTTTAGGAGAATCCGACGGTCGGATCTCCCGTAATATCCGTTCGAAGTCAATGGTCGAAATTCGCGAACTGTCGCGGCGTGGCGCGTTCTATTCAGGCCATTATATTGTATATATAATATATATAATATATACTTCGTCGATTTCAATTCAAAACGTGCTTTATAAATCGTTTTAAATTCATTTTCAAAACGGTTTCAACTTCATATTCAATTTCAAATCAAAATTGAATATTCCAATATAAATTCGTTTTAAATTCTTTTTCAAAATGGTTTCAACTTCATATTCAATTTCAAATCAAAATTGAATATTCCAATTTAAATTCATTTTAAATTCATTTCAAATTGATTTCAATTCAAATTGATTTCTAATTCAATTTCAGTTTGTTTTCAATTCAATTTCAATTCGAATTCATTTCTATTCCATTTCAATTCGAATTCGTTTATATTCAATTCTCTTTTCGAATTCGTTTATATTCAATTTAAATTCGAATTCGTTTATATTCAATTCTTTTCAAAATATCAGATTTTGAAATCACTTTCGATATTCATTATAAAATGAATAAAATCGATATAAATATCGTTCACATCAAAATGGCGTCAATCTAATCAATACGGCTTCATATATTCCTATTTTCAAATATTCTATTTCAAATATTTCTTTTTCAAATATTTCTATTTTAAAATTGAAATGAGGCCCAATCAATTACCATATAATGTTAATTATATGGATTTTCTACAACACCTGTATATATCAACAACGATGAATAATCAACCATCATCCAAAGTGCATTCTACACTGTATAAGCATCAAATATAAATATTCAACGCTTATAACAGCCTGTCAATCAATCGATCGACATATAACTAAACAATCGGGATTAGTGTACGTTTAATATCATCCCAATACCCGTGTGGGGTTTCAAGCAATCAAACACATATTTTTATTTGTGCAGTTGGGCGATGTGTAAAATTTATCGTCCCAATCAATGTCCTTCAAATAGGTGTACATAAACAAACCGTCCGGTTTGTAAATGAATATTTGTTTATTCACATTCACGTTAAAAATTATATTTTTAACGATCAAACTATTTTATTCAACCTATGAATATTCTATTCAGTTCATTTATTAAATAAAATGTTATCTTTATTTTTCTAACTTATTTTTAAAAAAAATCGGCGGCATAACGGCACGATACTAGAAACGGGACAAGGCCTAGCCTTATCCCCGGTCTAGTGAAGGCCCACGCCATTCACACATCAATCAAATCAATTTCATTTCACCAAACAATTCAAACCAAATAATCTAACCAACTACACAACCAAACAATTAAACAAACAAGCCATCCATGGTCTGTGGATGACGGGTGTCGGGTGCTGCTAAGCACCGTCTGCATCCTAGTATATATTTATAACTAGAAAAATTAAATTGAAAGGTGAGAAGTTCTCACCGAAAGCTATCCAATACCACGACTCTTCATTTAGAGAAATCTTCATCGTTATCGCCTCTTGTCACTTTCTTTGCCCGTATTCTCTACATATATAAAAATCACATTTTTAATTCGCTATTCAATATATAAAAATCAAATTTTTACTTTGCTATTCAATATATAAAAATCGAATTTTTACTTTGCTATTCAATATAGAAAAATCGAATTTTTACTTTGCTATTCAATATAGAAAAATCGAATTTTTACTTCGCTATTCAATATAGAAAAATCGAATTTTTACTTCGCTATTCAATATAGAAAAATCGAATTTTTACTTCGCTATTCAATATAGAAAAATCGAATTTTTACTTCGCTATTCAATATAGAAAAATCGAATTTTTACTTTGCTATTCAATATATAAAAATCGAATTTTTACTTTGCTATTCAATATAGAAAAATCGAAATTTTACTTCGCTATTCAATTATAGAAAAATCGCGCCTTTTCAACTATAAAGATTTCGCCTTTTCAATTTTAAAAATCTAATCTTTCCTATTTTAAAAATCCGAACTTTCTAATTTGAAATCATATTCTTTTCTGACATGAAAAATCACGTCTCTCATTTGATAAAAATCCGATTTTTATCACATTTAAATAAAGGAAGAATCCTAGCTTCCATTTAAATAAAATCAGAATTTTACAACGAAAAAAAAACAGATTTTTAATGCTTAAATAAATAAATAAAACAAATATAAAAACTTACATCCATTCGAAGGAGGAGGGGGGGTTTCTGCGCTGTGTTGACCGACTGGGGGGTTTCTGCGACGCGAGGGGAGGCTGAAGGGGGGGGTGTGCGGTCGGCAGTAGGGAAAGGGGGGTATTGCGTCGATTAGGAAGGAGAGGGGGTTTCTGCGACGCGAGGGGAGGTTGAAGGGGGGGTGTGCGGTCGGCAGTAGGGAAAGGGGGGTATCGCGTCGATTAGGAAGGAGGGGGGTTTCTGCGACGCGAGGGGAAGAAGAAGAAGGGGGGAGCGGCGGCGCGGCTTGTGGGGTGGCGGGTGCCTAGAGGCGGCGCGGCGCGACTGAAGAGGGGGGGGCGGCGCTCTGTCGATCGGGGTTTTTTTTTCCTGTAAAATGAAATTGGGGGGGGGGGGGGGGGCAGAGGGATTTAAGGTGGAGGAGAGAGATTTTTTAATTAATTTTTTTTTATTTTTTTATTTTCCACCAACAGTAACTTAAAATTTCGGACTCAAAACGGGACCCACCGCCTGTCGTCCATAGCTAATTACCCCCATTCCGAACACAATGGGATATGTATCGTAGGCTGATTCGATCGTTTCGATCAGTTTTCGTTAAAATCAACATATAACTCTATATATTGAATTTGAACGCGCATTTCAATTTACTGGGGTAACATACTAACTCTATAAATTGCAGAAAAATATTTTCTAGCTTCGTATTGATGATACGGTCCTAACAAAACTAGTTTCGTCGAATTCTGAGACCGTTTGAAAAATGGCCATTTTCCAGTCGATTAAAATCAACTTGAACTGGTCAAACACGTTTTCCTTTGCCACGCTCACATATTGAATCGAAAAATTATGAAATTTGAAATCTAGCAATAATTTGACACCACGGATCCAACAAAAGTGATTTCGCCGAAATCCGAGGTCGTTTGCAAAATCTCCATTTTTAAGGGCCTGAATTCCATAGCGACTATTCAGAATTTTCAACTGGACATATCTTTTGATTCCCGCTATTAAATTTTGAATTTTCGGATTTGTTGGAAAGATATCATCAATTAGATCCTAATGTTTTTGGTTTCACTAAAATCCGGATAGTTTTGCACCCGTTACATTCAATTGAAGTTTGAAATCGAATTATCGAACTACCGCGCCATTTTCAATTCTATTTATAATTATATATAATTATTTATATTCTAACGACGACGTATATAACATATACGTTTTAATTTTATTCAAAATAAATTTCTCGTCGATATTATTTAAAATAATTCATTTTAAATAATCAAAATTCGCCAAAATTGCCAAAATAAAAATTTTAAACTGGCCCAGATTTTCGGGTTGTTACACTCTGCCACCAAACGTAACTACATTTGAAGAGATCAACTTATGCGATCCTTTAGATATACTCTGTCAGACACTCATCCATATAAATTTGCCCTAGGACTGGATAAATCGAAGGTAGTATTCTGTAAACAGGACAGCCCTTGCATAACACCGTCTTCAATTATCTTCATCGTATTTGATTCTCAACGTTAACGTCTATATAGAGTGGTTTCCAGATAATGAACCTGATCCATCGATAGTCGGTGATTTAACTATCAAAGAAAAACATATGTGCAAACAACGATATTATTTCCAGATGGAAATTCTATCGATCAATTATCATTCATCATTTATCTCTTAATTAATTTATCATTAATTTATTTCCCATTTCCTGTTCCATATATTCATAATTGCTTATTTTCTAAATCTAGAAAATATACGTTATTAGTTATTGGAAAACATTTCCGTCTCTTATTCACATGTCACTGTCATTCCAGTATTTCTTATCAACAAACATTTCATTTTCTATGCTTAGAAATTATCTTTGATTATATTTGGAAAACGTTTCCAAATCTCATTTATATGGATTTCAAACTAATGTTATATAAAATATCATTATGATCGCTCAATCCATTTATCGTTTATTACTTAACCGTATTTCTAATCAACCTTCGCGCCATCGAACTTCAACTATTCCTTAGTTAATTACGAAGTCAATCAAGTTGGGGTATAATTACCTCTCAGACCTTAACTGAACACGTTCTTAACCTTGCAACAGATAAAGTTCACAACTCAAATCTTAACACTTATTGCTTATGCCAATTCTCGGATTTCAGTTTACAATTCCGTTTCTTTTATGAAAAACAATTATTATAACGATAACGTTATAATTCGTACTTCCAGAATATCTACCTTTAAAACTATAACTTTTATTTCTTTTATTTGATTAAATAATAATATATTTATTTAATAATAAATAAATCTTGATTTAAAAACCCGGAAAGTAAATAGTACTTTCCCGAATTCGATATAACTCAACTCAACGTATAATTCTCTTTCGTGTAATCCTTATTCGATTAACTCTTCTTCGAAAAACCTATATTCGATTAACTCTCGTCAAATAACTTATATTCGATTAACTCTCATTGAATAACTTATATTCATTAACTCTCATCGAATAACTTATATTCGATTAACTCTCATCGAATAACTTGTAGTCAATTATAACCGTAAGTTTCTAGTTGAATGCTAATTACACATCTTCACGGATTTTATTTTAAATCCTTTTTACATTTCGAACATTGAAATGGATTTCATCATCTTCTTTTTTTAAAACAACTTCCAATTTTCCATTTCTCATTCACTGTTGAATTTGCAATCTCAATTGTCCACTGATAATTATAATTTAATCCATTTATAAATATTGATTATAAATCTGACTACTTGTTTTTATTATTTAACAAATTATTTATTTCTAATCATTCGGAATTTCATTTCTGTTTGAATCCCTGTTTGAAAATCCAATTTTCTTTACAAATATGTTTATTTGCAAAATATTTGCTTGATTTCATCATTCACATCGAATGTGAAAAAATGTTTCCTTTTATATACTCCATTTCGTTTGATTTCGTATTTAAAATAATATTCCCTTTCCAAATTCTATTTATACTTCTATTTATAGAATTTCTCATACGAAATCTCCTTTTATTTTCTAACGCTAAAATTTCATTTATAATTCACTTTATAAATATTGAGTTCACATTCTGTTTAAAACTATCGGTGTTAAAACCGATTTCTACTTCTCTATATAAGTTCAGACTTATATATTCTATTTATCAAAAGAAAATATTTTATTTAATTTATAAAATATTATTTATAAATTAATCGTCTCCATTTATCTGTTAAAATAGATTTCTATTTACAATCTACTTTGAATTCATCTTCTCGTTGTTCTTTAATATCTTGTCAATTCCCTTTTATAAAATATGTTCATTTTATATATGTCCTCCTTTATGAAATATGTTCATTTCATAAATGTTTTTATTTATAAAATATATTCATTTTATACCTGTTATTCTTTATAAAATATTTTCATTTTATAACTGTTCTTGTAACACCCCACCTCCGCCAGGGTGTCTCTTGCAAGCACTCTGACTTTGGAGGGGCGTTTGTACCGGGTAAACATGCATAATGATATATCAAGGCAGAACAAGAACATATGTATATATGTAAACAGAGTAAATAAGATAAGTAAAACAGTGGAAGATTTCAAACTATTTCAAAACAAGTCTGGTACAACATAATGTCAACTTTCCAAATACACAAGTCTAGATAAAAACAACATCACTGAAAAACTGAAATACATAAGTACTATCCCCAAAATAAGTGATAACCATAGCTAGCTTCATGTCAAGACCGTACATGAGCTAAAATCCCACAAG
Organism: Allium sativum; assembly: GCA_030737875.1. Lineage (NCBI taxonomy): Eukaryota > Viridiplantae > Streptophyta > Magnoliopsida > Asparagales > Amaryllidaceae > Allium > Allium sativum. The sequence goes on from CM060922.1 coordinate 919,726,193, forward strand.
CAAGCGATCAGAAATCCAAGCTAAGCTCCAATATTCCCACCCTGAGAACCTGGGGGGGAAACGAAAGAAAAGAGGCGAAAGAAAAACAGGCCAGTCAAAAAGACTGAGTAAGCCCTACTACAATCAATGTAAACTGATAAAGTTAACTGGCATGAGAAGCAGGGATGAACATAAGGATAACAACATACTAGCATGATGATTAACTAACAAGGTAGATAAAGGTGTCATCGCATAATCAGGTTTAAGGTTTTTGCACCACGGGTCTACTAGCAAGCTAACATGACTTGAATAAACAAGTATTGATCCCTTGGCCCAAGCTTTGGCCCAATAACATGAAGTGACCCTAATACGAGGTCCAATAACATGAAGTGACCCTAATATGAGGTCCAATAATATGAAGTGACCCTAATACGAGGTCCAATAACATGAAGTGACCCTAATACGAGGTCCAATAATATGAAGTGACCCTAATACGAGGTCCAATAACATGAAGTGACCCTAATACGAGGTCCAATAACATGAAGTGACCCTAATACGAGGTCCAACCAAACAGTCTAATCGATCGGCTCCCTAAGCCTAACTCGTCACGTGTTGGTGTCAATACGGCCCAAACATAATTGTAGTCGGACTGTGCCGGGTCTCCCGTCGGGTGTATCAAGCCCTAGGGTGTCAACCCCTGGACACCATAAACATAAGTGCACAGTCTCGATCTACTGGTACCCATGCTTGACTTCTCCAAATACGGACTACGTGCACGACCATAGTCCGTCCGGAACTACATCGGCGTACCACTCTGCCGTCGTTTTTGGTCACTTACCTCAAGTCCAGTAATCGTGCCCCACCCTAGCCTAGTCCCTAGGGTCTTAATGATAAAAACTTGGGATTACTGCTGGAGTGGACCCCCATTGCTAGGATTTTCTAGTGGGTTAAGTACGGTTTAACCCTTTTACTAATCATGGATTAACTTGGTTAAGTGTAACGATGAGTTCACGACTTAACCCTGATTAATCTACCAAGCCCAAATTGGTTAAGTATTAAGTGGACCATGACTTAACCCTAATCATGAGGCATTAATTAATTTAATGTGCCTTAACCTCTCACATTAGACCTTGTTGTGGTTACTAGTTAAGCCGGGCGGGTCCGGGTAGCTTTACACCACAACTTGGTCTAACCTCGGGTTCAAGGTACAACATGACCAACTTCTCACATTGGGTCCTATTGTTTGTAGCAACTAGATAAGCCGGTCGGTTCCGGGTAGTTTTACGCTACAATCTCAACCCAACCTCGAGTTGGTCACACTTATATTTTCTAAGTGTCATGTCCATCATGTTTCCAAAACACATTACAAGTTTTCAAGAATTTGGGTAGACCTAACTTAATAGGTAAATTCCCAATGGGTAGACCTAACTTAATAGGTAAATTCCCAATCTTATGTTTTCATGTCTTTTAAGTTTACCCAACCCCAAACGCAATTCCATCGCTTACATATCGCAATAGCGCATAAAGGATAGAAAGAGGGAACTTGGCATAAAGATGACAAATGGTGTTGAAGCCACAAGTTTAACATGGTGGCATATGAAATGTACATATGTTCATATACTTGCATATTGCATCATTAGGCCTCAAAAGTATGCATAAAACCAAACTTAGCATATAAGTGATACATGGTGGTAAATGACATGTAGAAGTTGCCATAAGTTCGCATTTAGCCTCACATGCAAGTTATCATAAGGGATATGATAACTTACATGTTGCCAAAATGCAACCTTTAGCATAAAGCTTTAAGCTTTAAGCTTATAAACCCAAGATAAGCTTGCATAACATGATAACATGAGCAAAATGATGAACCATAACATAACTTGATAAACTTGCATATCATAACATGGCAAACTTGCATAACATAACATGATAAACTTGCATATCATAACATGGCAAACTTGCATAGCATAACATGGTAAACTTGCATATCATAACATGGCAAACTTGCATAGCATAACATGGTAAACTTGCATATCATAACATGGCAAATTGCATAACATAACATGTTAAACTTGCATATCATAACATGGCAAACTTGCATAACATAACATGGTAAACTTGCATATCATAACATGGCAAACTTGCATAGCATAACATGATAAACTTGCATATCATAACATGGCAAACTTGCATAACATAACATGATAAACTTGCATATCATAACATGGCAAACTTGCATAGCATAACATGATAAACTTGCATATCATAACATGGCAAACTTGCATAGCATAACATGGTAAACTTGCATATCATAACATGGCATACTTGCATAACATAACATGATAAACTTGCATATCATAACATGGCAAACTTGCATATCATAATGATCAACCAAACTTGCATCATTCATTTAACTTTAGAGTTTAAATATGAAAGTAGAAAATGGCTTACAATGCTTATGAAGACACAAAAATATATATAGATTGAGACAAAGCCCTTATGCAATCAAATAAACCCAAAATGCAAGCTCCAATAGAAAAACCCTTGAGCCAAAATGATCAAAACCCTTGCTTTATGATGTAAATATGGAAACTTGACTTGAATGCAAGATAATGACACTCATACAAGCTTGAAAACACTTGTATGCATGGAAAATCTCTCATAGAAATAACTTAGAATTTTATGAAGAGAGTGGAGGCCATGAGAGGAATGATTTTGCCATAGTTTAGTTACTTGAATGAATAATGATGATTTAGGGTTAGGTTAGGGGCTTATTTATAGAGATTAGGATTAGTTTCAACCTTAGGATTAAACCCTAATTCCAATCTCAGCCCTTAAAACCGAATCTGGACCCCAAACTCAACACAACTCCAAAATGGTGCACCAGGAAAAACTGCCCGGCTGAACCAAGTCGACAGCCAAGTCGACAGGGCTGTCGACTTGGGTCCAACCAAGTCGACTGCCAAGTCGACAGGCCTGTCGACTTGGTTGGCTTGGCGGGAAATTTCCCGCCTAGCCTTCCAGGCCCGAGATCCGAAATTTGAACTTGAAATTCAAATCTGTTTTGAACTTGAAATTTTCTGAAAACTTCATTGGGCCTTAATCGGGTCATACGGACTCCGATTTTCGAAAACTCGGACTCTATTTCGCGTATTTTTCCGAGACGAACGCAATGGCATAGCCCGTTTCCCATGATTCAGATTTATAAATTAAATTCTGCCTCGATTTACGTTATAACAGGTTATTGAACATACGGGTTGTTACATTCTCCCCTCCTTAAAGGATTTCGTCCCCGAAATCTCTAAGTTAGGAAGAACATATCCTACCATCCAACATCCATCTACTCAAAACATCATCCACGAGCAATCATTGTCCTTACAAGATTCTAAATGTTGTATGATCATATGCAAAGGTGTGTGTATATGTACTTATCTAATGCAAATATCATCAATGCAAATTATGTTAGTGAAATGAATCCATATGTATGCAATTCCTAACATAATGTATAACATCTATATGTGTGCACATAACATACATCCATATGCAACATCCATGTGATAACACAAAAAATTTCATCCATGAATAAGCGTAAACACTCATGCATATGCAATATGAGGAGTGTGTGAGCCGATCTAGTGCCTAATGTGTATAATGCATCCACGAGTAACCACTTGCAAACACTTGCAACCACTTGCAAACATCAAGCATAACATGTTTCAAACACATGTTTCATCTAAAGGGTTTCTACCTAAGGTTCTCATGACAAGATTAACACGATACAGATAGCAAAAGAAAGATATGCTACAAAGAGATCGGGAAGATAAGCAAGATATACTCCTTTTGGATTACAAGAAATCCCTTCCTAACCCAACCCATATTCTATAAAAGCCCAAAAGGTTTAGTCAACCTAACGGACCCCTTCAAACCCTGACATGTATTACTAGCCAATAAGTCATACCTCCCGACAGAAATAGGACTGAGAATGGGACCGAGAGGATATACGTAAAAAGATAACATGCGAGTAGGCTCTACGGAACAATAGGGATCAAGGATATACTCTTAGAAAGAGATATGATGCGCGTATCTAGCCTTCAGTCTTCTAAGTCACGTTTCCTTGAGCTTAACTCCACTGTGCTTTGACCGTCTTTTACCTCATGATTTCTTAGCTTCTTAACTCTTATTTCCAAATATGAGTTGGAACCCATTTCATTGTCACCTCTCGTCTTCCTCTTTCACTTACTCTTCTATCATTCTTGGCTTAAACATAACTATGACCTCATGGTTTCATGCAAGCTCTCCAAAATTCACCAGTGAATCCTGGATCTCGTTTACTTACTATAAAGTATTCCACGCAGCAGAACTTTTCTTGGAAATAACAATCCACATTGCCAATTGCCCTTACTAACGTAATTTTCTATAACTCATGCTTGAACGAAATGAACCATCCGCCTGTGAATGATAGGCCGTACTTAGATTCAGTTGCTTGCCCATGACTTCCCGTAGACTATCCCAAAACTGGCTAGTGAAGATTGAGTCATGGTTACTAACTATCCTTTAGGGAACCCCGTGCAACCGCTTTATTTCTTGAAAGTAAACTGTCACTAGTTATGATGCAGTCCTTTCGCTCTTTACCGGAGTGAAATGAGCACTCTTCGTGAGTCTACCTATTATGACCCACATGCTCTTATTCCCTTTCTTGATCTAGGCAGTCCATCCACGAAATCCTTCGTGACGCTTTTCCCTCTTCCATTGCGGGGACCTCCAATGGATATAATAGCCCACCGGGCTTCTATGACTCGGCCTTTAACCTGTTGGCACAACATGCACCTTGGGACAAACTCGGCCACCTCCTCGGGTGATGTGCATCTTCAAGAACCTTCTTTCTCTCATCGCGTCTTAGCCATCCCTTGTCATCTATAGCGAGGTGACTTACCATCTCGCATCGAATCAACTTGTCCATGATCTCGACTAACTGCGGGTCTTCTTTCTGTGAAGTCCCTACTTGATCCAGAAGGGTAGGTCCAAGCTCAAGGGACGCTAACTAACTAATTAAACTGAGAGAACTTCTTACTTCAATTGTCCCCGTCGGAGCTTTTCGGTTTTGAACCGCGACCACTTTAGCGGGATCCACCGCTAAGCCTTGTTTAGAAACTATGTGCCCAAGAAATCTAACTTCTTTTCTCCAAAATGACATTTGGAGGACTTGGCTTTCAACTGATGGGCTCTAAGCGCATCCATCACCTCCTTGAGATGTCTAGCATGTTCTTCCTCGTTCTTTAAGAAAGTCAGGATATCATCTTCAAAGACTACTACAAACTTGTTCAGGAACTCCCTAGGCACCCTACTCATCAAGTCCACGAAGTAGGCGGGTGCATTAGTTAAACCGAATGGCATGATCAGCCATTCTAAGAATCCATCTGGAGTTCTGAACGCAGTTTTGTCTATACTATCCTCAGCTACTCTGAGCTGAAGGGATCCAGTAGCAAGATCAAGAGAAAACAGATGTTCCTACAAGCTGATCAAACAAATCATCGATCCTTGGCAATGGTTGTCTATTCTCTTTGTTTAACTCACGATAATCAACACAAAGTCGAAGAGAACCATATGTCTTGGTAGTAAATACTACAGGCGCTCCCCATTCAGATATACTTCGTCTAATGAAGTTCTTCTCAAGCAACTCCTTGACTTGCTTTCTTAACTCTCATCTTGCGGGGCCATGTGCCTAACCGGCCACGAAACTATCTTGGCATTATTAACCTGATAAAGGCGGAAATCTATCTCTCGTTTAGGGGTAACCCCCTTCACTTTACCCAAGATATCAGGATATTCTCGGACCACCCTCACCGATTGCAAACTATCGATAGACGAGTTGAGGGATTCAAGATAACACAACATGACGGGACCCATAGGGTTACAAGAAATTTTTAGGGTATTACCGAGGTGAGTCATGAGCCTCACAACCCTATTTTCAAAAATCAAGGATGGCTCCAAAGCTGGACAACCCATCCATGCCCAAAATCAACCCATACCCCATGAAACCGAGAATATAAGCATCACACGAGAACTCTACACTAAAGATAGAGATTTTCAAATCCACGTAGATAATAGACGAATGGGCGGAAACCCCAATTGGATTTGGAACACACACGGGATCATTAACTAGACTAGTACTTAGGTGCAAACTTTCAACTAGATCAGATGAAATAAACTATGCGATGCACCAAAATCAAACAAGGTACGAAATGAAAAATCAGAAATATATACAAGGCTTTCAACAGAAATACTACCTCGATCGGGAACTGGAGCGGCATTGAGAGCGTGAACTTGCCCTCCTGAAGGTCCAGCACACTGAGTCTGACCCTGGCCTTGCCCTCGCTTCTTCGGGCAATCCTTACTGAAATGTCCAGTCTCACCGCAGAAAAAGCATTCACCATTCTTCCTTTTCCTCTTCTTACAATCCTTAATAAGATGAGTCGAACTTCCACAAGTAAAGCACTTCTTTTCCTTCTTATCTTTAGACTTCTCCTCCTTCTTTTTTATTTCCTTTTTGGGCCCCGTTTTCTTGTTTTGAGACTCATTCACCTTGATTTCCTTCTTGTCACTCCTATTCTCTTCATTGAGTAGGGCCATATTCACCAAACTCTCGAAAGTTGCCCCTAAAGGGTATATGAGACATGGCTAAACCATGTAATGGCTCGTTTAATCCTAGAGCAAAGTATAGGGCCTTGTTCTGAGCTGTGTTAACCAAGTCTAAACCGACCCGAGCCAGTTGATTAAACTTATCTATGTATTCCCTAATAGTCATGTCCCCTTGCTTCAGTGATAGGAACCTTAGTCCAAACTTTCCCCGAAAGTCATCCCAAGTCTCAATTGGCCTAGTAGTGGTGGTGACTACCCACCAATAAGCAGCTTCCCCTTTCAATAACCATACAGCCAACAGAACTTTCCTACGATCTTCTACATCTAAGATAGCAAAGAGGTCTTCAGTTTCCTTTAACCAGTTTCTTGCCTCAATAGAAGTCTCGGTTCCAATGAAATTCTTGCAACCCATCGCCTTAAAGTCTTTGCAAATCTCCGCGAAATCCTCTTGTGGATGCTGAGGGGGAGGAGGAAGAGGAACCTCAGCGACAGGAGGAAGAGGAACATTAACTACCGGAGGAGGGGGAGGAGGAACATCGGCGGGGCCGGCTTCGGTCGCCCTACCCTCCAAAAGTCTCCTATACCAAACAGGTACGTGTACTCCCTCCGGAATGGCAAAGTTATTGGCCATACTGAAAACGAAGAAAAAGATAGATTCAGAATGGAGAAAAACGAAGGAATTTTGCTAATGGCTTTTTGGGGAATAGCCTTTAAAATAAACTAGACTTTTCTTTGGAAAATACTTTATACTTGGTTTTGAAAATAGTTTTCCAAAAGTTTTCTAAAAACCTTTTTGTTCCTTCTCGTAAACCACATGCTCTGATACCAAATGTAACACCCCACCTCCGCCAGGGTGTCTCTTGCAAGCACTCTGACTTTGGAGGGGCGTTTGTACCGGGTAAACATGCATAATGATATATCAAGGCAGAACAAGAACATATGTATATATGTAAACAGAGTAAATAAGATAAGTAAAACAGCGGAAGATTTCAAACTATTTCAAAACAAGTCTGGTACAACATAATGTCAACTTTCCAAATACACAAGTCTAGATAAAAACAACATCACTGAAAAACTGAAATACATAAGTACTATCCCCAAAATAAGTGATAACCATAGCTAGCTTCATGTCAAGACCGTACATGAGCTAAAATCCCACAAGCAAGCGATCAGAAATCCAAGCTAAGCTCCAATATTCCCACCCTGAGAACCTGGGTGGGGGGGGGGAACGAAAGAAAAGAGGCGAAAGAAAAACAGGTCAGTCAAAAAGACTGAGTAAGCCCTACTACAATCAATGTAAACTGATAAAGTTAACTAGCATGAGAAGCAGGGATGAACATAAGGATAACAACATACTAGCATGATGATTAACTAACAAGGTAGATAAAGGTGTCATCGCATAATCAGGTTTAAGTTTTTTGCACCACGGGTGTACTAGCAAGCTAACATGACTTGAATAAAAAAGTATTGATCCCTTGGCCCAAGCTTTGGCCCAATAACATGAAGTGACCCTAATACGAGGTCCAATAACATGAAGTGACCCTAATACGAGGTCCAATAATATGAAGTGACCCTAATACGAGGTCCAATAACATGAAGTGACCCTAATACGAGGTCCAATAATATGAAGTGACCCTAATACGAGGTCCAATAACATGAAGTGACCCTAATACGAGGTCCAACCAAACGGTCTAATCGATCGGCTCCCTAAGCCTAACTCGTCACGTGTTGGTGTCAATACGGCCCAAACATAATTGTAGTCGGACTGTGCCGGGTCTCTCGTCGGGTGTATCAAGCCCTAGGGTGTCAACCCCTGGACACCATAAACATAAGTGCACAGTCTCGATCTACTGGTACCCATGCTTGACTTCTCCAAATACGGACTACGTGCACGACCATAGTCCGTCCGGAACTACATCGGCGTACCACTCTGCCGTCGTTTTTGGTCACTTACCTCAAGTCCAGTAATCGTGCCCCACCCTAGCCTAGTCCCTAGGGTCTTAATGATAAAAACTTGGGATTACTGCTGGAGTGGACCCCATTGCTAGGATTTTCTAGTGGGTTAAGTACGGTTTAACCCCTTTACTAATCATGGATTAACTTGGTTAAGTGTAACGATGAGTTCACGACTTAACCCTGATTAATCTACCAAGCCCAAATTGGTTAAGTATTAAGTGGACCATGACTTAACCCTAATCATGAGGCATTAATTAATTTAATGTGCCTTAACCTCTCACATTAGACCTTGTTGTGGTTACTAGTTAAGCCGGGCGGGTCCGGGTAACTTTACACCACAACTTGGTCTAACCTTGGGTTCAAGGTACAACATGACCAACTTCTCACATTGGGTCCTATTGTTTGTAGCAACTAGTTAGCCGGTCGGTTCCGGGTAGTTTTACGCTACAATCTCAACCCAACCTCGAGTTGGTCACACTTATATTTTCTAAGTGTCATGTCCATCATGTTTCCAAAACACATTACAAGTTTTCAAGAATTTGGGTGGACCTAACTTAATAGGTAAATTCCCAATGGGTAGACCTAACTTAATAGGTAAATTCCCAATCTTATGTTTTCATGTCTTTTAAGTTTACCCAACCCCAAACGCAATCCCATCGCTTACATATCGCAATAGCGCATAAAGGATAGAAAGAGGGAACTTGGCATAAAGATGACAAATGGTGTTGAAGCCACAAGTTTAACATGGTGGCATATGAAATGTACATATGTTCATATACTTGCATATTGCATCATTAGGCCTCAAAAGTATGCATAAAACCAAACTTAGCATATAAGTGATACATGGTGGTAAATGACATGTAGAAGTTGCCATAAGTTCGCATTTAGCCTCACATGCAAGTTATCATAAGGGATATGATAACTTAAATGTTGTCAAAATGCAACCTTTAGCATAAAGCTTGAAGCTTTAAGCTCATAAACCCAAGATAAGCTTGCATAACATGATAACATGAGCAAAATGATGAACCATAACATAACTTGATAAACTTGCATATCATAACATGGCAAACTTGCATAACATAACATGATAAACTTGCATATCATAACATGGCAAACTTGCATAGCATAACATGGTAAACTTGCATATCATAACATGGCAAACTTGCATAGCATAACATGGTAAACTTGCATATCATAACATGGCAAACTTGCATAACATAACATGATAAACTTGCATATCATAACATGGCAAACTTGCATAACATAACATGATAAACTTGCATATCATAACATGGCAAACTTGCATAGAATAACATGATAAACTTGCATATCATAACATGGCAAACTTGCATAACATAACATGATAAACTTGCATATCATAACATGGAAAACTTGCATAGCATAACATGATAAACTTGCATATCATAACATGGCAAACTTGCATAGCATAACATGGTAAACTTGCATATCATAACATGGCATACTTTCATAACATAACATGATAAACTTGCATATCATAACATGGCAAACTTGCATATCATAATGATCAACCAAACTTGCATCATTCATTTAACTTTAGAGTTTAAATATGAAAGTAGAAAAGGGCTTACAATGCTTATGAAGACACAAAAATATATATAGATTGAGACAAAGCCCTTATGCAATCAAATAAACCCAAAATGCAAGCTCCAATAGAAAAACCCTTGAGCCAAAATGATCAAAACCCTTGCTTTATGATGTAAATATGGAAACTTGACTTGAATGCAAGCTAATGACACTCATACAAGCTTGAAAACACTTGTATGCATGTAAAATCTCTCACAGAAATAACTTAGAATTTTATGAAGAGAGTGGAGGCCATGAGAGGAATGATTTTGCCTTAGTTTAGTTACTTGAATGAATAATGATGATTTAGGGTTAGGTTAGGGGCTTATTTATAGAGATTAGGATTAGTTTCAACCTTAGGATTAAACCCTAATTCCAATCTCAGCCCTTAAAACCGAATCTGGCCCCCAAACTCAACACAACTCCAAAATGGTGCACCAGGCAAAACTGCCCGGCTGAACCAAGTCGACAGCCAAGTCGACAGGGCTGTCGACTTGGGTCCAACCAAGTCGACTGCCAAGTCGACAGGCCTGTCGACTTGGTTAGCTTGGCGGGAAATTTCCCGCCTAGCCTTCCAGGCCCGAAATCCAAAATTTGAACTTGAAATTCAAATCTGTTTTGAACTTGAAATTTTCTGAAAACTTCATTGGGCCTTAATCGGGTCATACGGACTCCGATTTTGGAAAACTCGGACTCTATTTCGCGTATTTTTCCGAGACGAACGCAATGGCATAGCCCGTTTCCCTTGATTCAGATTTATAAATTAAATTCTGCCTCGATTTACGTTATAACAGGTTATTGAAAATACGGGTTGTTACAGTTCTTCTTTATAAATTATTTTCATTTTATAAATGTTCTTCTTTATAAAATATTTTCATTTTATACCGGTTCTTCTTTATAAAATATTTTCATTTTATATTTGTTCTTCTTTATAAAATATTTTCATCTTACAAATGTTCTTCTTATAAAATGTTTTCATTTTATAAATGTTCTTCTTTATAAAATATTTTCATTTTATAAATGTTTCACTTTATAAAATCTGTTCATTTTACAAATGTTCTCCTTTTGCAATGTATGTTTATTTTATATAAATATCTTATTTTCCATCTACATTGTAAAAATTCTCTTTTTACATTCCAATACTTCTTATATTACTTAACGTACCATATAACAATGATCGGTATCATTCAAACATACAAAATCAGCAACAGATTGCATATCACATCATATAACAGAATGTATGAAAAACAATAAAATAAATGTTGAGGAATCCAGTTGGATCCCTCCGACCTGTTTCCCTGCATCCACAGATGTTACACAATAAAATTTTGAAAAGGCCCGCAAATCTGTACCATCCGAGTTGACTAATAACACCACACGTCCAACCCAAATTGCATAGAAATACGAATCATTATTAGAAAGAAGTTAGAGGATGAGAAATAGAAAGAAAGAAATATTAGAATAGAAGAAAACGAAGATCACAAACTCACAGCGGAACGAATAAAATATATTATATAACATAACTTTTGAAATACAAATCAGTAACTTTATATACATACCATCATCAGAGCACAACAGTTATTCCTGGAACAGTTATAAAAACCTGTTTCCAGATACAACATAGTACACAGCGGGAATATGATAGTCTATAGCTAACTGGTGGAGCCCCTGGCTTCCAGCTCTTCCAAGTGAATCTGAAAAATCCCGACTACTTGACAGCCCGTACAAATTTGGGCAACCAAGAGTTTAGGGGAAACAAACAAAATAAACTCTGGGTCAGTCATGGGACTGGTGTGAGTAAACTCCAACCATTTATTTAACTTTCAAAAATCCCTTCAAAAGAAAAGATAATAGTAAGACCAGCCCACACATAAACATGGACGGTTTTTACCTTTCTATAACCCAAAACACTTTGATACGAAAATCCCGTGATATTATAGTAATGTTTACATCAAATAAATAACGAAATAGCAGAACGCTTGCATCTCACGCTCCACATAAATAGTATAAAATCAAAAACCGCAGGGCGCTTATTGGAGATTGGATTCCAACTATGACAAGGTATGGAACCACCTTACGATCAGTGTACTCTAGAGGCGATACACTGGGGTTCAACAAGAACATCTTGCAACCCGGCCCACACATGACTGACCACTCATTTCGCTTGAGTGTATCGAATGTATATCACCAACGGTTGGGATCAGCAACCGTTTCCCGACTGGGACAGCATCAAATAGAATAAGGAATTAAATGAATCTCTAGATAGGTGATAATACACCCTAATGGGAGCGACCCACATAGCCATGCTGCCTGCCCGATTTTTGTCATTTCCCGGTTGTTGAGGCCTGAGGCTACGATTACTTTCCATTCATTGATAACACAATTACTTTGAATGCCACATTGTCAGATCCGTTAATCACTAATTGATTTGCACAAATATTCTGGATATTATGCTAAGGGAATAAATCCGTTGCAACCATATATATTCATACAGACCAACTCATTAGATTATTGGAAATACTTTGTCAGACATTCGTCCATTTACGTTCGTTCTGGGACTGAACGAAACCGAAGGCACAATTTCTATAAATAGAAAAAGCCCTTGCATTTTACACCGTCTTCGATTATCTTCATATAATCTGATTCGCAACGCTACTGCCAATACAGAGTGGTTCACGGATAATAATCCAACCGTTCTCTCCATATTGACAACGATGGTAAAAACTTCGATAGTCTGTGATTTAACTATCGAATAAAAACAAGTGTACATTCAACATATCAAATAAATCACTGGGCTCTTTAATTAATTATTCATTAATTAAATCTCTTCACCATTTCCTTAACAATATTGGTTAACCAAATATTTTCGATAACCATATTGGCCCTTTACGCTATTTGGAAAAACATTTCCGAATATCGCCCTCCTTTATTTTCTGTATTTAGAAAATATATTCTATTTGCAATTGAAAACAATTTCAATCACTTATCACTTTTTCTACTACTTTAATTATACTCAGGAAATATTTACTTTTATATTTCCAAAGTTCCACCACTTGGGATAAACGAATGTTGTGTAAAACATCGTTACAACAACCCAAAATATTTTATTCAACTAACTCTTTTCAAACACTTCTCTTCGAGACTGGATCCTGCTATTTATCAATTAAAAATGAAATCAATCAAGTTGGGGTATTATTACCTATCAGACCTTGACTGAAAACATCCCCAACTTCAAAACGGCAAAACCACTTACCTCGAATAGACACACTATAAAACCCAATTATTCATTTTTAAAACATGTATAAAGTTCGCTTTCTATTTCTATTTTATAGATTTTCCTTTTTGTTTATAATATTCTATTTTAAAATTCGTTTCCTTATCGAATTCAATATATATCGATATATTGATTTCTAACTATCAAAATTTCTTAAAAATATTCTAACTCCTTAAATTCCCGGAAAATTTCGCCATAACCTCCCTTGTACCGGGAGCTTCGGGATATTTTAAATAGCCTCCCATGGACCTTTCTAATCCAAAAGAAAAAGAAAAAGCCAAGCGGCTTGCCGATACGGCGCATAAAATATCATATATGAATTTAAACGTGTACCTTTTTGTCGGGCACAAATTCAAATCTTCATATACTTCATCTCATACCTGTCTAACACATGCTCACCTGTTTTCAATTCAATTCAACTCAATTCAATCGTTTGAATTCAGTTTCGCTCATTTATTCTTTAATTAGCTATTTTGCCTATTTCACTTCTTTGTTTGAACATGACATATTCAAACAAAACACCTAACTTGCTCATAACCAAATTGAATTTCAATTTCAATTCTAGTTTCCTTTTCGATTTCGAATATAAATTTTCAAATCGAATTCACTTGTTCAAAACCCAATATCAATTCAAAATCTCATTTACTAATTACTATTCAAATTAGTTAATTATATTCAATAAATCAAAAATCTGATTTCTGTTTTAAAAATCATTTCATTTTTCCCCTTGACTTCATATATAATTCTACAACTCAAATCTAAAATTTTCTAAATAGAAAATTCGGATTTTATTCACTTAAAATCCTTTTATAAAATTAAATAAACCGTTATGGTCTTTAAATGGTTATAGCGTTGTTCTTCTGAAAATTTGATTTTGATATAACTCAAAATTTATTCAACGAAATCCAAATTTTTCTCCTCTATTAGAAAACTATTATCAAATCGGTCCAGACGTTTCTTGTTTCAAAGAATTCCGACTTCAATTGAGTTCTATATATTCAATTGAAGTTCGAAACGCCAATTTATGAACTGCAGCGCTGCGGCGAGTTCGTTTTAATTATATTTATATATAAACGTTTTAAAACTTCGTTTATATAAATTCAACTCCATTCTGATACATTTTTAATATATATCAAATCAATTTCAACATTACATTTCTGATCTATTTCACTTCCATTTGAAATTCTATATTCGAATTCCATTTCTCTTCTATTTGAATTATATATTCAAATTTTCATTTCACTTCTGTTTGGATTCTATATTCAAATTCCTTTTCAATCTCCATTTGAATTTCTATTCAAATCTATTTTCCAACTTCATTTGAATTTCTATATTCAAATCTATTTCAATTCTATTTGAATTTTATATTCAAATTCCCATTCCAACTCTATTTGAATTCTATATTCGATGTCTATTTCAAATTCTATTTTGAAATTCTATTTCGAGTTTTTTTTTGAAATTTTAATTCCATTTTGAAATTCTATTTCAATTTCTATTTCCAATTCTATTTGAATTTTCTATATTCAAATTCCCTATATTCAAATTCTATTTGAATTCTCTATATTCAAATTCTATATTTGAATTTCCTTTATTTTTTTATATTCAAATTCTATATTTGAACTCCATTTGAATTACATATTCAAATTCCATAGTTTAAATTCCATTTGAATTCTCTATTCAAATTCCATATTTATTCTATTTGAATTTCAAATATTCAAACTCCAATTTAATTCTATTATTCAAATTCTATTCAAATCCTCTTATTCAAAATCTATTTAAAAATTCAAATTCTATTTTTAAATCCCATTTGAATATCTATATTTAAACTTCATTTGAATTCTATTTTCAAATCTTTATATTTTTTAAATTTCATTTGAACTTTCTTTATTCAAATCCATTTGAATTCCTTTGAATTCAAAATTCCATTTGAATTCTTTTAAATTCAAATTCTATTTTAATTTCTTTGAATTCAAAATTTCAATTCCTTTGAATTCAAATTCTATTTCAATTCCTTTGAATTCAAATTCTATTTCAATTCCTTTGAAATAGATATTTCTACTTTGGAAAAATAGTTTTTTTCCTTTTTTCAAATTCAATCTTATAATTTATAAATTCTCTTCTCTTCATTTATAAACTTCATTTATACAAGAACTATTTATAAACTTCGTTTATAAAGGAATCACTTGTTTTTGTTTTAAAAACAAGTTTTATATTTCAAATCTATTTAAATTTCAAACTCTATTTAAAAATAGAATTTTCCCTTTAAATCTCAAATATTCTTTCCACGATATTTAAATAAATCAACACTTAGCCCAGTGATATTTAAAACAATCAAATCATCCAATTTTCAATCATTTGATTTTTAACGTGTCATATATGAATATATGAAATCAAGCAAATAAACAGACAGATAATATATTTTTGAGGAATCCAGTTGGATTCCTCCAACCTGTTTTCCTGCATCCGCAGACGTTAGTCAACATAGTAATACCCATCCTACTTCGTTGCAGAATATCGTGGTATAAAAGGGGATCCACTTATATACGTGGGCGTAGGGTCATCCGCTAATGATACTGCGGGCATCCGCTAATGATACTGCGGGAACAATCCAATCAATCATCAACCCAATATAGCTAATATATTTAAATCAACCAGAAAGCATTCAAACAAGAATCAAACAATTATTTTTAACGAATAAAAATAATTCTAAATAAAAGGTGAGTGAGATTTACTCACCATGATTTTATTTTGCACGTGTACCAATTCCAATTTCCTTTCATTGATTTTTCTAGGCTCTGAACTCCTCAAGAATGATACCATTCGATTTATCCTCGCCTAAGCAAAGATCCGAATTTTATAATTAAGCTAATGAATTTTCTAAACAAAATCTTATGTTAAAACTATACTATTCTTATATTTTCCTTTCCTAACTTCCTTGTTCTGAACAACTACTGATTTTAAGTTTAAATATTTTACAAGGTCAAATTATATACATATATATAATTAACAGTTTTAGTTAATCATCATTCCACAAATTAATTATCTTAATTGTTTAATTTACAATGTAAAAATTTAAATTGCAAGAGATTAACTTTTACCTTACTGCTCCATCCGTTCTCCAGTAACCCAACGCTTGACTCCTCTTCACACTGTTATTCTTCCTCACAAAATTCGAACTACAGTTTCCTTCTAAAAAAAACAGCATCGTTCCTTCCCAAATCATGTCGACCCTCCCCAAATCGCACATCAGTAAGGACATCGGAAGTCCCTGCATTTCTCCGAACATGGCAAACAGTAGCTTACGGTGATCAACTCCAGTTAGTTCGAGAATGGAACAGCCCTAATCTCATTATATCTTGCTGTTGAACTGCACTAACCTTCTTCTAGAAGTCCAATCCCGATACTGTCACCAACCATCACCCGTCGCGACCCCTCTCTGTAAATCGGAGTCTCCTCACGCGACGCCATCGCGTGTATCTGAACCCTAGGTGAATCTTCCTGACATCGAGCGGTTCTCTTAGCTTCTCAACCCATCGCGATTTAGAAACCGCGGTTCTAGATTGACATCGAGCTTCATGCCTTCACGGATTTCAAGTCACGTTTTCGATTTCTAGCTCTGCGATGAGCTCGATTCATATTGGATTTGATTTATTGAAGAAATTTCCTGAAATAGGAACTTGCGGTTTGATTTTAGTTTGATTTTAATGAGGATTGGAAAAGGTATTTCCGTGGTTTTTAAATGGAAGAGGTGTGATGGCCATTTTCATATTGAGCTCCTCTGTGAAACGAGATCCAGAAGTAAAAGGGGGGTCGTGGTTTTATACAGAAGTATTCCTTGGCCATCAAGGAGTTTACAGTGTAAGAGTACATCATTATAAATTTTGATTAGACTAAACGAAATCTTTACTCTTTTAAAATATATTTCAATTTGATTCTGATTTAACTGATTTGAGTTTGAGCTTATCCATTAAATTTTAAAATAATATAATTCAGGGTAACGAACACCAATTCGAGCGCAACAACCAGCGTTTCTAGCGTTTAACCACTATTCTGAACACACTGAGATATGTCACGAAGCCCAATTTGATCATCTGGAGAATATATTAATTTAAACTGATATAAATTAAATTTTAAAACAAATAAATCTTTGATAATAAATTAATATTATCGCTTTAATATTCAAACAGAACTGACACTGATCATCTGAATCATTTCGATTCAGTTTTTTTTTACCTCGAATTGAGTTATTATTTGTATTACGATAATTTAATATATTCGATAATAAATCGAAATCGATTATTAAATCGATAGCTCAAAAAAAAATTCATTTATATTATCAACACCAATATTTAAAACCCTATTAAATATTTAAAATAAATTGTTTGAAATCCGGGTCGTTACATTCTTCGCCCCTTAAAATAATTTCGTCCTCGAAATTGCTAAGGTAGGAAAAATGGTACGAATCCATTAGTTTTCAAAATCTCACTTATGTTGAAACTCACCTTTTTCTATTTCAACAATTTAGCTCCAACCAAAACTTTTGGTTTTCTCACACTTAATCTAAATGATTTATACCTAATTCAAATTCTATTCAATTTGAATTTCACTAATTTATTTATCTCGATCCCTTTAACTTGCTTTAGTTAAATTTAAACTTCAGAATTCAAATTCCCTGGTTTTCCTTTCGAATCCTTCTGAAATCACATAAATATGTACATATATATTTATTTCCATTTCAAATTCAAAACATTTGAATTTTCAAATAACTTCTTTTCTTTCAAACAAATTTTCCATCAAACTTTTCTAAGGCAGCAGTTTATCACTTAGAAACTCGAAAATGAACACTGATGTTGCTGCAGTCATCATCAGAATTATTTCCCAGCCACTGAAGTGAGTTCAGTGCTTTAATACTTTCAAAATCCATCAGAAATGGCTTCTATTAAAAATCCTTTTAAAACAAAGCTATATTATTCTAATATACTTCGAAAATATTTTCCAAATCCCCCAGGATTTGAATTCTTAATTCAAATTCTGAACCTAATTTTAATTCATCTCACTTGTATATTCCATTCATATACAAATTCTATTTGGTTCTATCTAACCATTTCATTTCTTATAATCTTATTTGATTATAATAAAAACAACCAACACATTCAATAATTTCAAAAATTATTCTTTCTATATCAAAATAGAATTTTGGGTAAATAATTTCATTCACCCACTTTAAAACAATATCGTGTTCAATCTTCTGTTCAAGTGTTTAGAAATTCCTATCGACTTTGTGACGTCCCACTATTCGATCAGAATTCATAAACAACTCAACAGACTAGCCAACACAATATAAAACAGTTTTTATATCAATTTACAAATACGCGCTCTCGTATATACACTTAACTCATTCTAGGGTACTACTGACCCTATCTTTTATGAGCACAACCCCACCAAAGCCTAGGTATTCGCTAAACCTAAGCTCTGATACCAACTGTAAAGCCCGCAAATCCGTACCATCTGAGTTGACTAATAACACCACACGTCCAACCCAAATTGCACAGAAATACGAATCATTATTAGAAAGAAGTTAGAGGATGAGAAATAGAAATAAAGAAACATTAGAATAGAAGAAAACGAAGATCACAAACTCACAGCGGAACGAATAAAATATATTATATAACAGAACTTTTGAAATACAAATCAGTAACTTTATATACATACCATCATCAGAGCACAACAGTTATTCCTGGAACAGTTATAAAAACCTGTTTCCAGATACAACATAGTACACAGCGGGAATATGATAGTCTATAGCTAACTGGTGGAGCCCCTTGCTTCCAGCTCTTCCAAGTGAATCTGAAAAATCCTGACTACTTGACTGCCCGTACAAATTTGGGCACCCAAGAGTTTAGGGAAAACAAACAAAATAAACTCCGGGTCAGTCATGGGACTGGTGTCAGTAAACTCCAACCATTTGTTTAACTTTCAAAAATCCCTTCAAAAGAAAAGATAATGGTAAGACCAGCCCACACATAAACATGGACGGTTTTTACTTTACTATAACCCAAAACACTTTGATACGAAAATCCAGTGATATTATAGTAATGTCTACATCAAATAAATAACCAAATAGCAGAACGCTTGCATCTCACGCTCCACATATATAGTATAAAATCAAAAACCGTAGGGCGCTTATTGGAGATTGGATTCCAACTATGACAAGGTATGGAACCACCTTCCGATCAGTGTACTCTAGAGGCGATACACTGGGGTCAACAAGAACATCTTGCAACCCGGCCCACACATGACCGACCACTCATTTTGCTTGAGTGTATCGAATGTATATCACCAACGGTTGGGATCAGCAACCGTTTCCCGACTGGGACAGCATCGAATAGAATAAGGAATTAAATGAATCTCTAGATAGGTGATAATACACCCTAATGGGAGCGACCCACATAGCCATGCTGCCTGCCCGATTTTTGTCATTTCCCGGTTGTTGAGGTCTGAGGCTACGATTAATTTCCATTCATTGATAAGACAATTACTTTGAATGCCACATTGTCAGATCCATTAATCACTAATTGATTTGCACAAATATTCTGGATATTATGCTAAGGGAATAAATCCGTTGCAACCATATATATTCATACAGACCAACTCATTAGATTATTGGAAATACTTTGTCAGACATTCGTCCATTTACGTTCGTTCTAGGACTGAACGAAACCGAAGGCACAATTTCTATAAATAGAAAAAGCCCTTGCATTTTACACCGTCTTCGATTATCTTCATATAATCTGATTCGCAACACTACTGCCAATACAGAGTGGTTCACGGATAACAATCCAACCGGTCTCTCCATATTGACAACGATGGTCAAAACTTCGATAATCTATGATTTAACTATCGAATAAAAACAAGTGTACATTCAACATATCAAACAGATCACTGGGCTCTTTAATTAATTATTCATTAATTAAATCTCTTCTCCATTTCCTTAACAATATTGGTTAACCAAATATTTTCGATAACCATATTGGCCCTTTACGCTATTTGGAAAAACATTTCCGAATATCGCCCCCCTTTATTTTCTGTATTTAGAAAATATATTCTATTTGGAATTGAAAACAATTTTAACCACTTATCACTTTTTCTACTACTTTAATTATACTCAGGAAATATTTACTTTTATATTTCCAAAGTTCCACCACTTGGGATAAACGAATGTTGTATAAAACATCATTACAACAACCCAAAATATTTTATTCAACTAACTCTTTTCAAACACTTCTCTTCGAGACTGGATCCTGCTATTTATCAATTAAAAATGAAATCAATCAAGTTGGGGTATTATTACCTCTCAGACCTTGACTGAAAACATCCCCAACTTCAAAACGGCAAAACCACTTACCTCGAATAGACACACTATAAAACCCAATTATTCATTTTTAAAACATGTATAAAGTTCGCTTTCTATTTCTATTTTATAGATTTCCCTTTTTGTTTATAATATTCTATTTTAAAATTCGTTTCCTTATCGAATTCAATATATATCGATATATTGATTTCTAACTATCAAAATTTCTTAAAAATATTCTAACTCCTTAAATTCCCAGAAAATTTCGCCATAACCTCCCTTGTACCGGGAGCTTCAGGATATTTCAAATAGCCTCCCATGGCCCTTTCCAATCCAAAAGAAAAAGAAAAAGCCAAGCGGCTTGCCGATACGGCGCATAAAATCTCATATATGAATTTAAATGTGTACCTTTTTGTCGGGCACAAATTCAAATCTTCATATACTTCATCCCATACCTGTCTAACACATGCTCACCTGTTTTCAATTCAATTCAACTCAATTCAATCGTTTGAATTCAGTTTCGCTCATTTATTCTTTAATTAGCTATTTTGCCTATTTCACTTCTTTGTTTGAACATGACATATTCAAACAAAACACCTAACTTGCTCATAACCAAATTGAATTTCAATTTCAATTCTAGTTTCCTTTTCGATTTCGAATATAAATTTTCAAATCGAATTCACTTGTTCAAAACCTAATATCAATTCAAAATCTCATTAACTAATTACTATTCAAATTAGTTAATTCTATTCAATAAATCAAAAATCTGATTTCTGTTTCAAAAATCATTTCATTTTTCCCCTTGACTTCACATATAATTCTACAACTCAAATCTAAAATTTCCTAAATAGAAAATTCGGATTTTATTCACTTAAAATCCTTTTATAAAATTAAATAAACTGTTATGGTCTTTAAATGGTTATAGCGTTCTGAAAATTTGATTTTGATATAACTCAAAATTTATTCAACGAAATCCAGATTTTTCTCCTCCATTAGAAAACTATTATCAAATCGGTCCTGACGTTTCTTGTTTCAAAGAATTCCGACTTCAATTGAGTTCTATATATTCAATTGAAGTTCGAAACGCCAATTTACGAACTGCAGCGCAGCGGCGAGTTCGTTTTAATTATATTTATATATATAAACGTTTTAAAACTTCATTTATATAAATTCAACTCCATTCTGATATATTTTAAATATATATCAAATCAATTTCAACATAACATTTCTGATCTATTTCACTTCCATTTGAAATTCTATATTCGAATTCCATTTCTCTTCTATTTGAATTATATATTCAAATTTTCATTTCACTTCTGTTTGGATTCTATATTCAAATTCCTTTTCAATCTCCATTTGAATTTCTATTCAAATCTATTTTCCAACTTCATTTGAATTTATATATTCAAATCTATTTTAATTCTATTTGAATTTTATATTCAAATTCCCATTCCAACTCTATTTGAATTCTATATTCGATGTCTATTTCAAATTCTATTTTGAAATTCTATTTCGAGTTTTATTTTGGAATTTTAATTCCATTTTGAAATATTATTTCAATTTCTATTTCCAATTCTATTTGAATTTTCTATATTCAAATTCCCTATATTCAAATTCTATTTGAATTCTCTATATTCAAATTCTATATTTGAATTTCCTTTATTTTTTTATATTCAAATTCTACATTTGAACTCCATTTTAATTACATATTCAAATTCCATAGTTTAAATTCCATTTGAATTCTCTATTCAAATTCCATATTTATTCTATTTGAATTTCAAATATTCAAACTCCAATTTAATTCTATTATTCAAATTCTATTCAAATCCTCTTATTCAAAATCTATTTAAAAATTCAAATTCTATTTTTAAATCCCATTTGAATATCTATATTCAAATTCTATATTTAAACTTCATTTGAATTCTATTTTCAAATCTTTATATTTTTTAAATTTCATTTGAACTTTCTTTATTCAAATCCATTTGAATTCAAAATTCCATTTGAATTCTTTTAAATTCAAATTCTATTTTAATTTCTTTGAATTCAAATTCTATTTCAATTCCTTTGAATTCAAATTCTATTTCAATTCCTTTGAAATAGATATTTCTACTTTGGAAAAATAGTTTTTTTCCTTTTTTCAAATTCAAACTTATAATTTATAAATTCTCTTCTCTTCATTTATAAACTTCATTTATACAAGAACTATTTATAAACTTCGTTTATAAAGGAATCACTTGTTTTATTTTTTTTAAACAAGTTTTATATTTCAAATCTATTTAAATTTCAAATTCTATTTAAAAATAGAAATTTTCCTTTAAATCTCAAATATTCTTTCCACGATATTTAAATAAATTAACACTTAGCCCAGTGATATTTAAAACAATCAAATCATCCAATTTTCAATCATTTGATTTTTAACATGTCATATATGAATATATGAAATCAAGCAAACAAACAAACAGATAATATATTTTTGAGGAATCCAGTTGGATTCCTCCAACCTGTTTTCCTGCATCCACAGACGTTAGTCAACATAGTAATACCCATCATGCTTCGTGGCAGGATATCGCGGTATAAAAAGGGATCCACTTATATACGTGGGCGTAAGGTCATCCGCTAATGATACTACGGGCATCCGCTAATGATACTGCGGGAACAATCCAATTAATCATCAACCCAATATAGCTAATATATTTAAATCAACCAGAAAGCATTCAAACAAGCATCAAACAATTATTTTTAATGAATAAAAATAATTCTAAATAAAAGGTGAGTGAGATTTACTCACCGTGATTTTATTTTGCACGTGTACCAATTCCAATTTCCTTTCATTGATTTTTCTAGGCTCTGAACTCCTCAAGAACGATACCATTCGAT
Source organism: Allium sativum (assembly GCA_030737875.1). Lineage (NCBI taxonomy): Eukaryota > Viridiplantae > Streptophyta > Magnoliopsida > Asparagales > Amaryllidaceae > Allium > Allium sativum. The sequence continues at coordinate 919,749,874 of CM060922.1, forward strand.
TTATCCTCGCCTAAGCAAAGATCCGAATTTTATAATTAAGCTAATGAATTTTCTAAACAAAATCTTATGTCAAAACTATACTATACTTATATTTCCCTTTCCTAACTTCCTTGTTCTGAACAACTACTGATTTTAAGTTTAAATATTTTACAAGGTCAAATTATATACATATATATAATTAACAGTTTTAGTTAATCATCATTCCACAAATTAATTATCTTAATTGTTTAATTTACAATGTAAAAATTTAAATTGCAAGAGATTAACTTTTACCTTACTGCTCCATCCCTTCTCCAGTAACCCAACTCTTGACTCCTCTTCACACTGCTATTCTTCCTCACAAAATTCGAACTAAAGTTTCCTTCTAAAAAAAACAGCATCGTCCCTTCCCAAATCATGTCGACCCTCCCCAAATCGAACATCAGTAAGGACATCGGAAGTCCTTGCATTTCTCCGAACATGGCAAACAGTAGCTTACGGTGATCAACTCCAGTTAGTTCCAGAATGGAACAACCCTAATCTCATTATACCTTGCTGTTGAACCGCACTAACCTTCTTCTAGAAGTCCAAACCCGATACTGTCACCAACCATTACCTGTCGCGACCCCTCTCTGTAAATCGGAGTCTCCTCATGCGACGCCATTGCGTGTATCTGAACCCTAGGTGAATCTTCCTGACATCGAGCGGTTCCCTGAGCTTCTCAACCCATCGCGATTTAGAAACCGTGGTTCTAGATTGACATCGAGCTTCATGCCTTCACGGATTTCAAGTCACGTTTTCGATTTCTAGCTCTGCGATGAGCTCGATTCATATTGGATTTGATTTATTAAAGAAATTTCCTGAAATAGGAACTTGCGGTTTGATTTTAGTTTGATTTTAATGAGGATTGGAAAAGGTATTTCCGTGGTTTTTAAATGGAAGAGGTGTGATGGCCATTTTCATATTGAGCTCCTCTGTGAAACGAGATCCAGAAGTAAAAGGGGGGTCGCGGTTTTATACAGAAGTATTCCTTGGCCATCAAGGAGTTTACAGTGTAAGAGTACATCGTTATAAATTTTGATTAGACTAAACGAAATCTTTACTCTTTTAAAATATATTTCAATTTGATTCTGATTTAACTGATTTGAGTTCGAGCTTATCCATTAAATTTTAAAATAATATAATTCAGGGTAACAAACACCAATTCGAGCGCAACAACCGACGTTTCTAGCGTTTAACCATTATTCTAAACACACTGAGATATGTCACGAAGCCCAATTTGATCATCTGGAGAATATATTAATTTAAACTGATATAAATTAAATTTAAAACAAATAAATCTTCGATAATAAATTAATATTATCGCTTTAATATTCAAACAGAACTGACACTGATCATCTGAATCATTTCGATTCAGTTTTTTTTTTACCTCGAATTGAGTTATTATTTGTATTACGATAATTTAATATATTCGATAATAAATCGAAATCGATTATTAAATCGATAGCTCAAAAAAAATTCATTTATATTATCAACACCAATATTTAAAACCCTATTAAATATTTAAAATAAATTGTTTGAAATCCGGGTCGTAACAAATTTACATTAACTTCAGTTCAACATGTAATATTCTGATAAACAGAATCAACGCTGTTTAACGATATGTGTATTTATCGTTATCTGTAATTTCAACCAATCAAACAACAACTCAACCCAACAATCATCACACAACAGTCAATCGTTATTTATTAGTTCTAGGTTTTATTTATAAAAATATAAATTAGACAGAGTTAGTGAGTTTTACTCACTTTGGTTGATTATCGTTAAATAACGATAACCGTTCAATTTGTAACACCCCACCTCCGCCAGGGTGGCTCTTGCAAGCACTCTGACTTTGGAGGGGCGTTTGAATCAGGTAAACATGCATAATGATATATCAAGGCAGAACAAGAACATATGTATATATGTAAACAGAGTAAATAAGATAAGTAAAACAGCGGAAGATTTCAATCTATTTCAAAACAAGTCTGATACAACATAATGTCAACTTTCCAAATACACAAGTCTAGATAAAAACAACATTACTGAAAAACTGAAATACATAAGTACTATCCTCAAAATAAGTGATAACCATAGCTAGCTTCATGTCAAGACCGTACATGAGCTAAAATCCCACAAGCAAGCGATCAGAAATCCAAGCTAAGCCCCAATATTCCCACCCTGAGAACCTGGGGGGGGGGGGGAACGGAAGAAAAGAGGCGAAAGAAAACAGGTCAGTCAAAAAGACTGAGTAAGCCCTACTACAATCAATGTAAACTGATAAAGTTAACTAGCATGAGAAGCAGGGATGAACTTAAGGATAACAACATACTAGCATGATGATTAACTAACAAGGTAGATAAAGGTGTCATCGCATAATCAGGTTTAAGGTTTTGCACCACAGGTGTACTAGCAAACTAACATGACTTGAATATACAAGTATTGATCCCTTGGCCCAAGCTTTGGCCCAATAACATGAAATGACCCTAATACAAGGTCTAACCAAACGGTCTAGTCGATCGGCTCCCTATAAGCCTAACTCGTCACGTGTTGGTGTCCATACGGCCCAAACATAATTGTAGTCAGACTGTGCCGGGTCTCCCGTCGGGTGTATCAAACCCTAGGGTGGCAACCCCTGGACACCATAAAAATGCGTGCACAGTCTCGATCTACTGGTACCCGTGCATGTTTTCCCCGGCTTCGGACTATGTGCACGACCATAAGTCCGCCCGGAACTACACCGGCGTACCACTCTGCCGTCGTTTTTGGTCACTTACCTCCAGTTCAGTAATCGTGCCCCACACCCTAGCCTAGACCCTAGGGCCATAATGATACGAACTTGGGATTACTGCTGGAGTGGACCCCCATTGCTAGGATTTTCTAGTGGGTTAAGTACGGTTTAACCCTCTTGCTAATCATGGATTAACTTGGTTAAGTGTAACGATGAGTTCACGACTTAACCCTGATTAATCTACCAAGCCCAAATTGGTTAAGTATTAAGTGGACCATGACTTAACCCTAATAACGAGACATTAATTAATTTAATGCGCCTTAACCTCTCACATTAGACCTTGTTGTGGTTACTAGTTAAGCCGGGCGGGTCCGGGTAGCTTTACACCACAACTTGGTCTAACCTCGGGTTCAAGGTACAACATGGCCAACTTCTCACATTGGGTCCTATTGTTTGTAGCAACTAGTTAAGCCGGTCGGTTTCGGGTAGGTTTACGCTACAAACTCAACCCAACCTCGAGTTGGTCACACTTATCTTTTCTAAGTGTCATGTCCATCATGTTTCCAAACATGTTACAAATTTTCAAGCATTTGGGTAGACCTAACTTAATAGGTAAATTCCCAAAGGGTAGACCTAACTTAATAGGTAAATTCCCAAGCTTATGTTTTTATGTCTTTTAAGTTTACCCAACCCCAAACGCAATCCCATCGCTTACATATCGCAATAGCGCATAAAGGATAGAAAGAGGGAACTTGGCATAATCATGACATAAAGGTGTTGAAGCCACAAGTTTAACATGATGGCATATGAAATGTACATGTGTCCATATACTTGCATATTACATTTTTAGGTCTCAAAAGCATGCATAAAACCAAACTTAGCATATTGGTGATACATGGTGATAAATGACATGTAGAAATGGCCATAAGTTCGCATTTAGCCTCACATGCAAGTTATCATAAGGGATATGATAACTTACATGTTGCCAAAATGCAACCTTTAGCATAAAGCTTGAAGCTTTAAGCTGATAAACCCAAGATAAGCTTGCATAACATGATAACATGAACAAAAGGATCAACCCAAACTTGCATAACATAACTTGCATATCATATGTCAAACTTGCATATCAAACTTGCATATCAAACTTGCATATCAAACTTGCATAACATAACTTAGTAAACTTGCATATCATGGCAAACTTGTATATCATACATTTAACTTTAGAGTTTAAGTATGAAAGTAGAATAGGGCTTACAATGCTTATGAAGGCACAAAAACATGACAAAGCCCTTATGCAATCAAATAGACCCAAAATGCAAGCTCTAATAGAAAAACCCTTGAGCCAAAATGATCAAAACTCTTTCTTTATGATGCAAATATAGAAACTTGACTTGAATGCAAGCTAATGATGCTCATACAAGCTTGAAAACACTTGTATGCATGGAAAATCTCATAGAAATTTATTTAGGAATTTTATGAAGAGAGTGGAGGCCATGAGAGGATTGATTTTGCCATAGTTTAGTTACTTGAATGAATAATGATGATTTAGGGTTAGGTTAGGGGCTTATTTATAGAGATTAGGATTAGTTTCAACCTTAGGATTAAACCCTAGTTCTAATCTCAGCCCTCAAAACCGAATCTGGCCCCCAAACTCAACACAAACCCAAAATGGTGCACCAGGCAAAACTGCCCGGCTGGACCAAGTCGACAGCCAAGTCGACAGGGCTGTCGACTTGGGTCCAACCAAGTCGACTCCCAAGTCGACAGGGCTGTCGACTTGGGTGCTCTGGCGGGAATTTTCCCGCCTGGCCCAAACTGGCCCAAATTTCCAAATTCAAACTTGAATTTGAAATCTGTTTTTACTTTGAATTTTTCTGAAAACTTCGTTGGGCCTTAATCGGGTCATACGGACTCCGATTTTCGAAAACTCGGACTCTATTTCGCGTATTTTTCCGAGACGAACGCAATGGCATAGCCCGTTTCCCTTGATTCAGATTTATAAATTAAATTCTGCCTCGATTTACGTTATAACAGGTTATTGAAAATACGGGTTGTTACATTCTCCCCTCCTTAAAGGATTTCGTCCCCGAAATCTTCAAGTTAGGAAGAACGTATCCTACCATCCAACATCCATCTACTCAAAACATCATCCACGAGCAATCATTGTCCTTACAAGATTCTAAATGTTGTATGAACATATGCAAAGGTGTGTGTATATGTACTTATCTAATGCAAATATCATCAATGCAAATTATGTTAGTGAAATGAATCCATATGTATGCAATTCCTAACATAATGTATAACATCTATTTGCGTGCACATAACATACATCCATATGCAACATCTATGTGATAACACAAAAATTTTCATCCATGAATAAGCGTAAACACTCATGCATATGCAATATGAGGAGTGTGTGAGCCGATCTAGTGCTTAACGTGTATAATGCATCCACGAGTAACCACTTGCAAACACTTGCAACCACTTGCAAACATCAAGCATAACATGTTTCAAACACATGTTTCATCCAAAGGTTTTCTACCTAAGGTTCTCATGACAAGATTAACACGATATACTAGATAATCCAGACAAACATGGATAGCAAAAGATATGCTACAAAGAGATCGGGAAGATAAGCAAGATATGCTACAAAGAGATCGGGAAGATAAGCAAGATATACTCCTTTTTGGATTACAAGAAATCCCTTCCTAACCCTGACATGTATTACTAGCCAATAAGTCGTACCTCCCGACAAAATAGGACCGAGAATGGGACCGAAAGGATATACATAAAAAAGATAACATGCGAGTAAGTTCCACAGGAAAACAAGGATCAAGGATATGCTCTTAATAAAAGATATGATGCGCGTATCTAGCCTTCGGTCTTCTAAGCCACCTTTCCTTGAGCTTAACTCCACTGTGCTTTGACCGTCTTTTTCTTACTCTTCTATCATTCTTGGCTTAAACATAACTATGACCTCATGGTTTCCTGCAAGCTCTCCAAAATTCATCAGTGAATCCTGGATCTCGTTTACTTACTATAAAGTATTCCACGCAGCAGAACTTTTCTTGAAAATACCAATCCACGTTGCCAATTGCTCTTACTAACGTGATTTTCTATAACTCATGCTTGAACAAAATGAACCATCCGCCTGTGAATGATAGGCCGTACTTAGATTCAGTTGCTTGCCTATGACTTCCCGTAGACTATCCCAAAACTGGCTAGTGAAGATTGAGTCATGGTTACTAACTATACTTTAGGAAACCTCGTGCAACCGCTTTATTTCTTGAAAGTAAACTGTCGCTAGCTATGATGCAGTCCTTTCGCTCTTTACCGGAGTTAAATGAGCACTCTTCGTGAGTCTACCTACTATGACCCACATGCTCGTATTCCCTTTCTTGATCTAGGTAGTCCATCCACGAAATCCTTCGTGACGCTTTCCCCCTTCCATTGCGGGGACCTCCAATGGATATAACAGCCCACCGGGCTTCTATGACTCGGCCTTTAATCTGTTGGCACAACATGCACCTTGGGACAAACTTGGCCACCTCCTCGAGTGATGCGCATCTTCAAGAACCTTCTTTCTCTCATCGCGTCTTAGCCATCCCTTGTCATCTATAGCGAGGTGTCTCAACATCTCGCCTCGAATCAACTTGTCCATGATCTCGACTAACTGCGGGTCTTCTTTCTGTGAAGTCCCTACTTAATCTAGAAGGGTAGGTCTAAACTCAAGGGACGCTAACTAATTAAACCGAGAGAACTTCTTACTTCAATTGTCCTCGTCGGAGCTTTTCGGTTTTGAACCGCGACCACTTTAGCAGGATCCACCACTAAGCCTTGCTTAGAAACTATGTGCCCAAGAAATCTAACTCCTTTTTCTCCAAAATGACACTTGGAGAACTTGGCCTTCAACTGATGCGCTCTAAACGTATCCATCACCTCCACGAGATGCCTTGCGTGCTCTTCCTCATCCTTAGAGAAGATCAGAATATCATCTACGAAGACCACGACAAACTTGTTCAAGAACTCCCTGAACACCCTACTCATCAAGTCCACGAAACATGCGGGTGCATTAGTCAAGCCGAACGGCATGACAAGCCATTCGAAGAATCCATCTGGAGTTCTGAACGCAGTCTTGTCTATACTATCTTCAGCTACTCTGAGCTGATGAAATCCAGTAACAAGATCAAGAGAAAACAGATGTTCCTACAAGCTGATCAAACAAATCATCGATCCTTGGTAACGGTTGTCTATTCTCTTTAACTCACGATAATCAACCCAAAGTCGAAGAGAACCATCTGCCTTGGTAGTAAATACTACAGGCGCTCCCCATTCGGATATACTTCGTCTAATGAAGTTCTTCTCAAGCAACCCTTGACTTGCTTTCTTAACTCTCATCTTGCGGGGCCATGTGCCTAACCGGCCACAAAACTATCTTGGCATTATCAACCAGATAAATGCGGAAATTTATCTCTCGTTTAGGGGTAACCCCCTTCACTTCACCCAAGATATCAGGATATTCTCGGACCACCCTCACCGATTACAAACTATCGATAGACGAGTTGAGGGATTCAAGACAACACAACATGACGGGACTCATAGGGTTACTAGAAATTTTTAGGGTATTACCGAGGCGAGTCATGAGCCTCACAACCCTATGCTCAAAAATCAAGGATGGCTCCAAAACTGGACAACCCATCCATGCCCAAAAATCAACCCATACCCCATGAAACCGAGAATATAAGCATCACACGAGAACTCTACACTAAAGATAGAGATTTTCAAATCCACGTAGATAATAGACAAATGGGAGGAACCCCCAATTGGATTTGAAACACACACGGGATCATTAACTAGACTAGTACTTAGGTGCAAACTATCAACTAGATCAGACGAGATAAACTATGCGATGCACCACAATCAAACAAGGTACGAACTGAAAAATCAGAAATATATACAAGGCTTTCAACAGAAATACTACCTCGATCGGGAACTGGAGCGACATTGAGAGCATGAACTTGCCCTCCTGAAGGTCCAGCACGCTGGGTCTGACCCTGGCCTTGCCCTTGCTTCTTCGGGCAATCCTTACTGAAATGTCCAGTCTCACCGCAGAAAAAGCATTCACCATTCTCCCTTTTCCTCTTCTTACAATCCTTAATAAGATGCCCAACTGAACCGCAATAATGGCACTTCCTCTTTTTGTTATTACCCTTGTTGTTGTTCCCCTTGTTGCCTTGACTCTTGTTCTTGTTCTGATTGCCTTGACTGCTCTGACCACTTGGATTACCCTGATTTCCTTTCCACTGGGAATCAGTCTTCTTGGCTTGAGTATCATTCATCTTGATCTCCTTCTTGTCACTCCTATTCTCTTCATTGAGTAGGGCCATATTCACCAAACTCTCGAAAGTTGCCCCCAAAGGTATATGAGTCATAGCTAAACCATGTAATGGCTCGTTTAATCCTAGAGCAAAGTATAGGGCCTTCTTCTGAGCTGTGTTAACCAAGTCTAAACCGAACCGAGCAAGTTGAATAAACTTATCCACGTATTCCCTAATAGTCATGTCTCCTTTCTCCAGTGATAGGAACCTTAGTCCAAACTTTCCCCGAAAGTCATCCCAAGTCTCAATTGGCCTAGTAGCGGTGGTGACCACCCACCAACGTGCAGCTTCTTCCTTTAGCAACCACACTGCTAATAAAACCTTCCTACGGTCATCTATATCAAAGAAGGCAAAAAGATCTTCGGTTTCTTTCAACCAATTCCTTGCCTCTACAAAAGTCTCGGTGCCTTGAAAGTTCTTGCCACCCATTGCTTTGAAATCTTGGCAAGTCTTTGCGAAGTCAGCTTGAGGATGCTGAGGGGGAGGAGGAAGAGGAACCTCAGCGACAGGAGGAGGAGGAAAATTAACTACCGGAGGAGGAGGAGGAGGAACATCGGCGGGGCCGGCTTCGGTCGCCCTAGCCTCTAAAAGTTTCCTATACCAAACAGGTACGTGTACTCCCTCCGGAATGGCAAAGTTATCGGCCATACTGAAAACGAAGAAAAAGATAGATTCAGAATGGAGAAAAACGAAGGAATTTTGCTAATGGCTTTTTGGGGAATAGCCTTTAAAATTAACTAGACTTTTCTTTGGAAAATACTTTATACTTGGTTTTGAAAATAGTTTTCCAAAAGTTTTCTAAAAACCTTTTTGTTCCCTTCTCGTAAACCATATGCTCTGATACCAAATGTAACACCCCACCTCCGCCAGGGTGGCTCTTGCAAGCACTCTGACTTTGGAGGGGCGTTTGAATCAGGTAAACATGCATAATGATATATCAAGGCAGAACAAGAACATATGTATATATGTAAACAGAGTAAATAAGATAAGTAAAACAGCGGAAAATTTCAATCTATTTCAAAACAAGTCTGATACAACATAATGTCAACATTCCAAATACACAAGTCTAGATAAAAACAACATTACTGAAAAACTGAAATACATAAGTACTATCCCCAAAATAAGTGATAACCATAGCTAGCTTCATGTCAAGACCGTACATGAGCTAAAATCCCACAAGCAAGCGATCAGAAATCCAAGCTAAGCTCCAATATTCCCACCCTGAGAACCTGGGGGGGGGGGAACGGAAGAAAAGAGGCGAAAGAAAACAGGTCAGTCAAAAAGACTGAGTAAGCCCTACTACAATCAATGTAAACTGATAAAGTTAACTAGCATGAGAAGCAGGGATGAACTTAAGGATAACAACATACTAGCATGATGATTAACTAACAAGGTAGATAAAGGTGTCATCGCATAATCAGGTTTAAGGTTTTGCACCACAGGTGTACTAGCAAACTAACATGACTTGAATATACAAGTATTGATCCCTTGGCCCAAGCTTTGGCCCAATAACATGAAATGACCCTAATACAAGGTCTAACCAAACGGTCTAGTCGATCGGCTCCCTATAAGCCTAACTCGTCACGTGTTGGTGTCCATACGGCCCAAACATAATTGTAGTCAGACTGTGCCGGGTCTCCCGTCGGGTGTATCAAGCCCTAGGGTGGCAACCCCTGGACACCATAAACATGCGTGCACAGTCTCGATCTACTGGTACCCGTGCATGTTTTCCCCGGCTTCGGACTATGTGCACGACCATAAGTCCGCCCGGAACTACACCGGCGTACCACTCTGCCGTCGTTTTTGGTCACTTACCTCCAGTTCAGTAATCGTGCCCCACACCCTAGCCTAGACCCTAGGGCCATAATGATACGAACTTGGTATTACTGCTGGAGTGGACCCCCATTGCTAGGATTTTCTAGTGGGTTAAGTACGGTTTAACCCTCTTGCTAATCATGGATTAACTTGGTTAAGTGTAACGATGAGTTCACGACTTAACCCTGATTAATCTACCAAGCCCAAATTGGTTAAGTATTAAGTGGACCATGACTTAACCCTAATCACGAGGCATTAATTAATTTAATGCGCCTTAACCTCTCACATTAGACCTTGTTGTGGTTACTAGTTAAGCCGGGCGGGTCCGGGTAGCTTTACACCACAACTTGGTCTAACCTCGGGTTCAAGGTACAACATGGCCAACTTCTCACATTGGGTCCTATTGTTTGTAGCAACTAGTTAAGCCGGTCGGTTCCGGGTAGGTTTACGCTACAAACTCAACCCAACCTCGAGTTGGTCACACTTATCTTTTCTAAGTGTCATGTCCATCATGTTTCCAAACATGTTACAAATTTTCAAGCATTTGGGTAGACCTAACTTAATAGGTAAATTCCCAAAGGGTAGACCTAACTTAATAGGTAAATTCCCAAGCTTATGTTTTTATGTCTTTTAAGTTTACCCAACCCCAAACGCAATCCCATCACTTACATATCGCAATAGCGCATAAAGGATAGAAAGAGGGAACTTGGCATAATCATGACATAAAGGTGTTGAAGCCACAAGTTTAACATGATGGCATATGAAATGTACATGTGTCCATATACTTGCATATTACATTTTTAGGTCTCAAAAGCATGCATAAAACCAAACTTAGCATATTGGTGATACATGGTGATAAATGACATGTAGAAATGGCCATAAGTTCGCATTTAGCCTCACATGCAAGTTATCATAAGGGATATGATAACTTACATGTTGCCAAAATGCAACCTTTAGCATAAAGCTTGAAGCTTTAAGCTGATAAACCCAAGATAAGCTTGCATAACATGATAACATGAACAAAAGGATCAACCCAAACTTGCATAACATAACTTGCATATCATATGTCAAACTTGCATATCAAACTTGCATAACATAACTTGCATACCATATGATAAACTTGCATATCAAACTTGCATAACATAACTTAGTAAACTTGCATATCATGGCAAACTTGCATATCATACATTTAACTTTAGAGTTTAAGTATGAAAGTAGAATATGGCTTACAATGCTTATGAAGGCACAAAAACATGACAAAGCCCTTATGCAATCAAATAGACCCAAAATGCAAGCTCTAATAGAAAAACCCTTGAGCCAAAATGATCAAAACTCTTTCTTTATGATGCAAATATAGAAACTTGACTTGAATGCAAGCTAATGATGCTCATACAAGCTTGAAAACACTTGTATGCATGGAAAATCTCATAGAAATTTATTTAGGAATTTTATGAAGAGAGTGGAGGCCATGAGAGGATTGATTTTGCCATAGTTTAGTTACTTGAATGAATAATGATGATTTAGGGTTAGGTTAGGGGCTTATTTATAGAGATTAGGATTAGTTTCAACCTTAGGATTAAACCCTAGTTCTAATCTCAGCCCTCAAAACCGAATCTGGCCCCCAAACTCAACACAAACCCAAAATGGTGCACCAGGCAAAACTGCCCGGCTGGACCAAGTCGACAGGGCTGTCGACTTGGGTCCAACCAAGTCGACTCCCAAGTCGACAGGACTGTCGACTTGGGTGCTCTGGCGGGAATTTTCCCGCCTGGCCCAAACTGGCCCAAATTTCCAAATTCAAACTTGAATTTGAAATCTGTTTTTACTTTGAATTTTTCTGAAAGCTTCGTTGGGCCTTAATTGGGTCATACGGACTCCGATTTTCGAAAACTCGGACTCTATTTCGCGTATTTTTCCGAGACGAACGCAATGGCATAGCCCGTTTCCCTTGATTCAGATTTATAAATTAAATTCTGCCTCGATTTACGTTATAACAGGTTATTGAAAATACGGGTTGTTACACAATTGTTCCATTCTGACGTTTTATTTCGCCATAAATTGAAACGAGCTCCAAATCACTCCAAACCAGTTTCATTGTGAAGCTTACGTCCATACGATCCCAATGCGACCAGTTTCGCTGAATTTCGTTCTCGTATGACAAAGTTATGACATTTATAAGTTAACGTACACTTTAAACTAGTTAAAACGTGTATTTAACTATAAATGGGCCTTTACCCTTTAAATTTCAGCCCACTACCCGATCACCCAAGCCCACACTGCTCCTCTTCTTTGCCAAACGCAACACTACAAGTTCCAACCCGTTTTCATGGCCATTGCCACCGTTTCAAACCTCCACAACTCCTCCATTTCAACACCGAATCACTCCAAACCACCATCAAACTTCACCTCTTCAAAATCTCCATCTTCCCATATCAAAATCTCCATGCTCGAGCTCCCCCACTAAAAACCGTCGGCGACCCTTGTACAGCCGCCCACAACAAAACCTCGACAAAAATTTGCACCAAATTCCACAAAAAATTCACACGAGGTGCTAAACTCCACCAAGAACTCAATTACAATAACCAATTCATGAATCGAACTAGGATTAACCCTAGTTTAAAAATTCCGCACGCTGTACATATTACAGCATACAAAAACTTCATCGAACCCCTTAACACCTATACCAGATCAAAGCTTGTCGAATGAGGATCACAATGATATAAACTTTGGAATTTATCGATTTATTTTGAAGTTTTTTGATTTTCCAAAGATGTTCATTTACTATAAAATGAAAAGAGGATGGCAGCGGGTTCTTTTGACCAGAGAGAAAAATATTTTAGGGTTAGGATGTTTAGTGGGTATATATAGGTAGGTTAATTTTTTTTATTAATATTTTATATTTTATTTTAGCCAATATCTCATTTATTCGTCTTCTAAAAATCCGCACGATCACATAAAATATCCAAAAATCATGGAAATTGAGATGCAGCTAGATTTTTACATTACGGACCCAACGAAACTTGTTTCGTCAAATTTCGACTCCGTTTGCTCATACAACATATTTTTAATCGTCGAAATATCGACTGTTTTTTACAATAAAATCCGGTACGGCCACATACTAACTCCAAAAATCACGAAAATTGAAAACTAACAATAATTTAACATTACGCATCCAACAAAATTGGTTTCATCAAATTTGGAGGTCGTTTGCAAAAATGACTATTTTTAATGCTCTAAATAGACCGTTTAAATGTAAATATATTTAAAAATAATTAAATTAAATATTAATAAATTAATATTATCGTATATATTCACATAGAATATTATCCAGCTCCAAAATAAACATATCGGGATTTATAACCCGATATTTCAAGTCCAGATTATATCGATATCCAATATATATATATAAAAATCCATTTATTATATAAATAAATCGTTATAAATTATAAAGGAATTCCATAGCGACTTTTTTGAAAATTTGATTTGGACATAACTCACAATCTACCCGACGAAATCTTGATTTTTTCGTTTCATTAGAAAAATACAGTTCAACAGATCCGAGCGTTTCTTGTTTCACAGAAATCCGACTTAAAATGGATTCTGTATATTCAATTGAAGTTCAAATCGCCAAATAACGAACTGTCGCGACGTTACGGAATCGATTATAATTAAATTATAATTTATACGTTCTAAAGTCGATTAAATAATATATTCGCTATTCTAATCCAATTTTAAACTGAATTATACCTTATATATGATCCAATTCACACTGTATTGTGAATTCAACTATTTCCGACTATTTCGAAGTTATAATATATTATTATATTATAAATATTAATTAAGTATTCATTATTATTTAATTAAACAACCATTTAAATTTCTAAATCACTAATTAATTAATTAATTAATTATTATACCGTAAAAATACGGGACGTTACACTAAAAGTCAAAACGCAAAATCCTTTAAAAATTAAGGTACTGTTTGCAGTCAAATTTTTGTGTTTGGCCGTTGCGTTGGGGTCCGACGCCCCAACTGTTAAACTTAAAAATTTAACCATTTATCTAAGTGCTTCAGAAAAGTGCATTGGCATCGCACACATCTTTTCATGGCTACAAAACCGATTGCGCTCCCCCTCCCTCCTCACTCTCAAACCACCGTCTACAACCCGAAAGCCACATGAAAAACACAACAAAAAACAATTTTCTTCGCTTGACCGACCTCTGAATCAAGTAATTTTTATTTCTATTATTATTATTATTATTTTCATTCTCTACAACATATACATTTTTTGGATTTTTCTGACATTTCCCATTTTCACCATTTTTTCAGAAATGTCGCACGATTCTACCACCTCCTCCCAGTCGATCGCTTTATGGAATGATGAGAGTACTTCTATTTTCATAGATCTTTGCTGCATCCACGGGGTGTTTGCACCTCCGCCTACTCCTTTTATCAGACCGTCGCTGCCGAGTTCAACACTCGAATCGAGCTGGACTACACAGACAGGCAGATAAAGAACAATTGGGGCAACCTGAAGAACATTTGCAACCACTGAAATGCCCTTAAACGGTTGTCTGGCGGGGAATGAAACATAGAGAAAGACAACATGGAAGACCCGGATGAATGGTGGAATAGTGCAACGAGGGTGCCATCTCGAAAGGCACATGCGTTTATTATATTTCTTTGGTCGCTCCATTTACCGTCGAGAATACAACTTTTTACGGATTATTTTTACAGAGGGATGCTCTTCTGCCTTCAGTTAGATATGCTCCTATTGAATGTCTTCTACATGCTCTTCATATAAATAGCGTGTCCATAAGCAGATGCAGCGCTGAAGTCAACCGATAGCGTCATACTTTGACTACAAAGTATGGGAGCTGAGGATGGTTCTACGGAGCGAGGCGGGAATGATAGATATTCTCGAAGAGACCGCATACGATGAGGTCAAGACGTTAGTCGGCTACATGATCTCGAACTTTCGTAGGCGTAGTATATAGTGTGTTTGAGATTTTTATTTATTTATCGTTATATGGATTGTAATTTGATTTTATTATATTGTTGTGAAAAAAATATGCATTTCGTACTAGTTTTATAACGTTGTACTTTTGCTCATTTCTACCATTCAATTCACCGTTCAAAATTGTGACGGCCCGCCTCGCACCAGCCTGCATTTCCTCCAAAAGTGCGCTGTACACATGCCCGACTAGCACAAGACGGTCGTCAGAAGAAAGGAAAGAAGGGAATGAACTAATCAAAGAACCTGTAGAATGTCTCACAGCGCATGGAACAAAATATAATAATAACATACTTGGCATAAAACAGGCGAGACAGTGCATAAGCTGATAACTAAAACCAACATCAATCTCAAAGCAGCGGAAATCCAAATACAGCTTATTACAATTTTTCCAAATTTACTGTCTCTAAACAAAAGAAAGCTAAAGTAGAAGATACACCAACAATGCCCAAGCAGTGATCTTCAACAACACAGGGAGAATATTATGTATATAGTACGTGGAAGCCTCCTGCTCGTCTCCGGATCATCTACACGTGCATCACCAGCTAACCTGTCTCTAGTCTGCTCGTGTGAGCACCCAGAGTAATAAGAAGAGACATAAAACTCTGGGTCAGACATAAAGCCTGGTATGAGCGATAAGCATCTAAACAGAGAAATAACAGGTATACTAAACCATACCTGAACCTGGACCTGCAACCAAAGAGTTAGTACCACATACCGTACAATACTCCAAGGTGCCATAATAAATAGTATAAGAATACGGGGGTGGGGTGTGCATGTCACAACGATAGCAAACAAATCATCCATAGCAACCATCCTCGCATCTCTCACTCAGTGCGTAAAGCGTACGACATCTACCACTTTGGAACACTAGACAAACTGAGGCAACGACGAATCCCGACTTGTAGAAACCCTGCTGTGACCAAGCCAAACACTTGGAGTCATGACCAAACATTTCAATGACCCACTTCATTGGTCATAGCCCTTGGTCCTACCCATGCCATAATGGCCCTGAATCCGCCTTCGTACCTCCTACCATAGTGGTCCAAAGCTATAGGTGTCGATAACTCCTTAGCACGCGTCCCGCAGCAAAGCCCAACCATGAAGTGAACTCGTTGATTCCCATCTGAATCTTAAGCTCTAACTTCTCATTTGGACCTCCTTTGCATCTCGGGTTTGGTCGAATTGGAGTGGGTCTTCAGAAGAGTTGTCGTACATTAACAGTCCTAGAGTTCTGTTCGGTTCGGTAGTCATCACCATCATCGGGTCGGGTCGGTGTCTCCCTCCGGGTCGGGTCGGTTCAGTGATTCTCCCCCTTCAGTTCGGTTCGGCAATCATTGCCCTCGTCTGTTCGGTTCGGGTTTCTTCACTCCGGGTCGGGTCGGGTTGCTATCCTCCTTCCAGTTCATGCTCCTTCTTCGATCAGCTCCCTCGTTTCTTCTACTCCGATCCGATCACTTCGCTTTACTTCAGTCTGATCCACTCCGCTCCCTAGCCTACTCCGATCCGATCCCCTTGTCCACTCCAACTCTAAGTAAACAGCCTTCCTTTTTGCCAAGTCTTCTATGTGCCAAACTCCAGTTCGGGTCGGGTTTCTCGCCCAGTTCACATATCCGATCCGAGCCCCTACTCCGATCCGATCCGGTTCGGAACATGCACTTTTCTGCAACTTTTCCAGCAACTTGTTTACGCCGTTCGACGACGTTTTTGACAAATCTAACTATTCTAATCAATCACAATTCATGCCAAATAGTCATAGCAACATGTAAGAACAACCACAAACACCTAACAACAATTCAAATGAACCAAAATGGATCAAAAGTGGCTAAAACCTCACATTTTCCTATAATCCTTCTTAATCATGTTTAAGCATACGATTAGCAAAACACATCGAAATTAACCCAAATTTCTAACAGAGCCTTAAAACATTATTTTAGAATTTTAAGAATTTTTCCAGAATTTATTTACGTATAAATTCGCTAATCTTCACTAATTACCCCTAATCACCGTAATTAGTGCAAAAACTATGCAAATCACTCACCTTGGCCACAAATGAAATTCTCAGAACTGAAACTCCTCTGATTTGGGGTGAATACTGATGTCTAACAGCGGCTCCAACCTTGCTTTGGTGCTTTTCTCCTTAATTTGGTGTTGCTAAGCCTAATCTTCAATTAGAGAGTGATTTGGGGTGTTTTAGATGTAGGAAGCCATTACTAAGGTCTTCAAGGAGGTTTGTGGCGGCTCAAAACTGAAATGAAAGTGATAACCTAACCCTAATCAGACCTCCTAACCCTCTAAACCCGAAATTCCCCTTGGGCCTAGCTGCTAATCACCCGTTTAAGCCCAACTAAGCTGTCTTTCACCATCTGAAACTTGTTTCAGCCATATCTCCCAAACGGTAAGTCCGTTTGGCTAATGTGACCACTCTACGGAAAGAGAAACCATCATCCGAAGCCAATGGAAGTGGTTTCAGGTCAAAATTCCTTTCCAGTCAAAAGTTATGGCCAAAACAGTGCCAACTAGGGGTAAAATGGTCATTTAAAAATCGGGAAAAATCATGAACATGGGAAATGACCCCAATAGTCGTCTCCCAAAGTTACATGACCATACGACTTCGTATGTGAAAGAAATAAATATTCTATGATCCTATGATGCGTAGAATGCGGGTCGTTACACTCTCCCCCCCTTAAGAAATTTCGTCCCCGAAATTCCTTAACCCAAAACATACAAAGGATCCCGCATGCCTAACAACCACATATAACAAAAATCAAACATGCAAAACAAGCAAACAAGCCTATCCTAGCATGCGGAAAAACTAAATCGAAGTCAAAATCTTACCAGGCAAAGAGTTCAGGATAAGTCTTCCTAATGTTCTCCTCTGTCTCCCAAGTACAATCATTCTCGTCCTCACCCCACTGAACCTTGATTAGTTTCACCGCCTTCCTTCGAAGTTGCTTCATGTCGTGCTCGACAATACGGGCCGGCTTGCGGTTCCCAACCGCCTCGGGTTCTACTTCGAAGTCCTCCAACTGATCAGGTGAAATAGTCATATCTGAGTCGTGAACGAACTTCCTTAGTTGGGAAACATGAAATACGTTATGAACTCCCGCCATCTTCTTCGGTAAGTCAATTCTATAAGCCAAATTCCCGACTAATTCAAGAACATGGAATGGGCCAACAAACCTTGGTGCCAACTTGCCTCTCCTGCCAAATCGTATTACGCTCTTCAACGGAGAAATCTTGACAAACACCAAGTCGCCAACGGAGAATTTTAAGTCTCTCCTCCTCTTATCAGCATAACTCTTCTGCCTATCCTGGGCAGCCTTCATTCGTTGTTGAATGACCTTGATCTTATCCGACGTTTCTCTCACCACCTCTGGTCCAAGCACAAACTTCTCGCCAGTCTCTATCCAACATGATGGTGAGTTGCATGGCCTTCCATACAAAGCTTCAAACGGAGCCATACCGATACTGGATTGGTAACTATTATTATATGCAAACTCTACTAGATGCAAATGGTCATCCCATGATCCACCAAAGTCCAACATACATGCTCTCAAGAGATCTTCCAAAATACGATTCACCCTTTCCGTCTGACCGTCGGTCTGAGGATGATATGCGGTACTGAGATGTAACTCTGACCCTAGCGCCTCTTGCAAGCTCTTCCAAAACCCACTAGTGAACAACGGGTCTCGGTCGCTCACAATGCTTTTAGGTACTCCATGAAATCTCACTACCCACTTCATATACAATTCTGCTAACTTAGCTGTCGTTCTTGTCGATTTGACTGGTATAAACCTTGCACTTTTAGTCAGTCGGTCTACAATCACCCAAATGCTATCATATCCCGATCTAGTCCTTGGTAAACCATCGACGAAATCCATCGAGACTTGCTCCCATTTCCATTCGGGAATTTCTAATGGCTGTAACAGACCACTAGGCTTCTTTTGCTCGGCTTTAACTAGCTGGCAATTCATGCACTTGGATATAAACTTCCCAACGTCTCTTTTCATTCCTTCCCAGTAGTAAGTCTGCTTCATATCTCGATACATTTTGTTACCACCGGGGTGTATAGTCAGTCTTGAGTGATGACATTCTCTAAGCACTTCGTCTCTCAATCCATTGACATTGGGTACAACGAGCTTTCCATTCCTTCTAAGCCATCTATCTTGATCAAGCCCATACTTGCTCACCTCCTCATCGACACCCATCTCTAACTTGGAGATGATTTCCAATAGGTTAGGATCGTCCCTCTGACTAGAGCCGATCCGCTCAATCAAAGTGGGTCTGATCGTCAAACTCGCTAACATTTCTGGATCCAATTCGCACTTTGGTCTGAAATCAAACCCCGCGATAAACTCCAGTTGCTTCCATTCAAGGAACATAGCCCCTAAGCTGGCATGTCTTCTACTCAATGCATCAGCCACCGCATTGCCCTTTCCTGGTGTGTATGCGATGTCAAAATCATAGGAAGCTAAGAACTCTAACCATCTCTGCTGACGGAGATTTAAATCCTTCTGGGAGAATAGATACTTTAACGACTTATGATCCGTAAATAGCTCAAACCTTTCTCCCAAGAGATAGTGTCTCCACATCTTTAACGCGAACACGATCGCTGCCAATTCTAAATCATGGGTAGGGTATCTTCTCTCGTGCGGTTTCAATTGCCGACTTGCATAAGCTACAACCCTACCGCCTTGCATCAATACAGCACCCAGTCCGGTACCACAGGCATCCGTGTATACCGTCATCTCTTCATCCCCCTTAGGAATGACTAACACTGGTGCGCTTGTCAACTTGTCCTTTAGGCTTTTGAATGCATTCTCGCACCTTTCATCCCAGACAAAAGCTTGATTCTTCTTGGTCAACTGGGTCAATGGTGCTGCTATCTTGGAGAAACCTTGGATAAACTTACGATAATATCCCGCTAACCCCAAGAAACTTCTTACATCAGTTGCATTCTTGGGCGTAGGCCAATCTTGTACCGTAGCCACCTTCGCTGGGTCCACGGCAATACCATTCTCTGATACAACATGGCCCAAGAACCTCACTTCCCTCTTCCAGAAGTGACACTTAGAAAACTTTGCTTTCAATTGGTGTTTTCTCAACACCTCCATCGCTACTCTTAGATGTTCCTTGTGTTCCTCCTCTGTCCTCGAATAGACCAAAATATCATCAACGAACACAAGGACAGACTTATTCAGCTGATCTCTGAATACCCTATTCATAAGGTCCACAAAATATGCCGGGGCATTAGTCAGTCCAAATGGCATAACCAACCATTCATAAAACCCAGACGGCGTTCGAAATGCCGTTTTAGCTATACTCTCAGCTTCCACTCTAAGCTGATGAAAACCTGTCGCGAGATCCAACTGAGAAAATACTCTCGCGCCACTCAACTGATCAAACAAATCATCTATCCGCGGTAGAGGATACTTGTTCTTCCTCGTCACTTTATTCAATTCGCGGTAGTCTACACACAAACGAAGGGAACCATCCGCCTTGGTAGCAAACACAACTGGTGCTCCCCATTCAGAAACACTCCTTCTGATAAATCCCTTCTTCAAAAGATCGCTGACTTGCACCTCGAGCTCTCGCTGCTCCCTTGGTGCCATACGACGAAGTGGCATCACTATAGGTCTGGCATCCTTTACCAAATCAATACGAAACTCAATCTCTCGGTGTGGTGGAAGTCCGGTCACTTCTTCGAAAACATCCGGATACTGGCCAACCACGGGCAAACCTGACAACTCACTATGCGGAATGTCGAGGGAGTTTAGAAAACTAGCCAATACCCCCTTACTGGGTAGACCACCAAACACTATCCTCCGCCCATCATTCGCTCTGGCTGTCACCAACAAGCCCTCACAGTCTACCACCACCCCATATCTTTGGAGCCAATCTACTCCCAAAATAATGCCAAACCCAGTAAAGCCCAAAACAAAGCAATCACAAACAAACATGCATCCATGACTCGATAGAACCACATTACGACAAATCATGCTAAGACTAGTCGAACCACCAATCGGGTTCGTCACTACCAAAGGTCTATCGACAATCTCGGGCTCCAATCCCAACCTATCTACCAGGTCACTAGATATGAAAGAACTGGAAGCTCCGGTATCAAACAAAACTCTAACAGGAACATCATAAATAGAAAGCATACCTTGAATGACGACAGTCTTTCCCTTCTCCGCCGCAGTTGGGGCATTCGACGAAGAAGGAATAGCATTAAGAGCATATGCTTTCACCATTTGCTTTTCCTTAGGGGGCTGTGGACACTTGTCCTTGTGATGTCCCAATTGGCCACAATTGAAGCACTTCCTATCCGCTGGCTTGGCCCGACAATTACTAGCATAATGGCCCTTCTTACCACAGCTGAAGCACTCCACATCTTGCTTATTCTTTTTCTTCTGGCCATCCTTAGCCTGATTCTGCTTTCTCTTATTCTGGGAACCACCCTTGCCTCCACCACTTGCTTGTGGTTTTGGCTCTTCTGCAGATGCAACCTCAGTCTTCGACTTAGGGTAGAGACTTTCTGATCTTAACGCTTTCCCCACAATCGACTCAAACGTCTCATCGATGTGGTTAATAAGCCTTTCCCCTAAGTACTGATCTAACCCAGTTATGAATTTCTCATTCTTCTTCTCGGCAGTATCAATAAGAGATAACCCATACTTTGACAGAGTGTCGAATTCCGCAATATAATCAGAAACTGCCCTTCCATTCTGCTTGAGTTCCAAGAACCTCTTGAACAACACTGACTTCTGGGCCGCTGGAATGAACTTCTCACTAAAGCGAGCCTTGAACTGAACCCAAGTAATCTGGTCTTCGGGAGTAGCTGCTTTTATAGCATTCCACCAATTCATTGCCCGCCCTTGCAGCTGACGGGACGCTAGCTTTCTCTTCATCGCATCCTCGATGCCCAAATCCTCGAAGATACGTTCGCAGCTATCCAACCAATCTTGAACATCTGTGGCCGACTCCGTTCCGTGGAACGGCTTCCCACCAAGGCTAGTATAATCCTTATTCAGCTTGGCGAAGTCGACCCTCGGCGCCTGCACCATTGGACCACCACCATTTCCGCCATTGGGAGCTGCCCTCTGAACATCCCTAAGCATCTCTCTCATGAGGTCTGTAAACATCGCCCTCATGTCAACAGCATTCCCATTATTGGCTCCCCTACCAACACCTCTAGTATCTCGGCTCATCGTCAATCTGAAAAAGGAAATGATTAACGACTCCATAGTGGTGCTAGTGCAGTACGACTTCATCCTTATACTACTAATAGTATATATATATATATATATAGCTTTTAAAAACCAAAGTAATCACAAATACGCTCTCTCGTATACGTATATTATCTCTCCCTGATAACTTCCCTAGGCTAACTACGCAACCTAGCTCTGATACCAAGTGTGACGGCCCGCCTCGCACCAGCCTGCATTTCCTCCAAAAGTGCGCTGTACACATGCCCGACTAGCACAAGACGGTCGTCAGAAGAAAGGAAAGAAGGGAATGAACTAATCAAAGAACCTGTAGAATGTCTCACAGCGCATGGAACAAAATATAATAATAACATACTTGGCATAAAACAGGCGAGACAGTGCATAAGCTGATAACTAAAACCAACATCAATCTCAAAGCAGCGGAAATCCAAATACAGCTTATTACAATTTTTCCAAATTTACTGTCTCTAAACAAAAGAAAGCTAAAGTAGAAGATACACCAACAATGCCCAAGCAGTGATCTTCAACAACACAGGGAGAATATTATGTATATAGTACGTGGAAGCCTCCTGCTCGTCTCCGGATCATCTACACGTGCATCACCAGCTAACCTGTCTCTAGTCTGCTCGTGTGAGCACCCAGAGTAATAAGAAGAGACATAAAACTCTGGGTCAGACATAAAGCCTGGTATGAGCGATAAGCATCTAAACAGAGAAATAACAGGTATACTAAACCATACCTGAACCTGGACCTGCAACCAAAGAGTTAGTACCACATACCGTACAATACTCCAAGGTGCCATAATAAATAGTATAAGAATACGGGGGTGGGGTGTGCATGTCACAACGATAGCAAACAAATCATCCATAGCAACCATCCTCGCATCTCTCACTCAGTGCGTAAAGCGTACGACATCTACCACTTTGGAACACTAGACAAACTGAGGCAACGACGAATCCCGACTTGTAGAAACCCTGCTGTGACCAAGCCAAACACTTGGAGTCATGACCAAACATTTCAATGACCCACTTCATTGGTCATAGCCCTTGGTCCTACCCATGCCATAATGGCCCTGAATCCGCCTTCGTACCTCCTACCATAGTGGTCCAAAGCTATAGGTGTCGATAACTCCTTAGCACGCGTCCCGCAGCAAAGCCCAACCATGAAGTGAACTCGTTGATTCCCATCTGAATCTTAAGCTCTAACTTCTCATTTGGACCTCCTTTGCATCTCGGGTTTGGTCGAATTGGAGTGGGTCTTCAGAAGAGTTGTCGTACATTAACAGTCCTAGAGTTCTGTTCGGTTCGGTAGTCATCACCATCATCGGGTCGGGTCGGTGTCTCCCTCCGGGTCGGGTCGGTTCAGTGATTCTCCCCCTTCAGTTCGGTTCGGCAATCATTGCCCTCGTCTGTTCGGTTCGGGTTTCTTCACTCCGGGTCGGGTCGGGTTGCTATCCTCCTTCCAGTTCATGCTCCTTCTTCGATCAGCTCCCTCGTTTCTTCTACCCCGATCCGATCACTTCGCTTTACTTCAGTCCGATCCACTCCGCTCCCTAGCCTACTCCGATCCGATCCCCTTGTCCACTCCAACTCTAAGTAAACAGCCTTCCTTTTTGCCAAGTCTTCTATGTGCCAAACTCCAGTTCGGGTCGGGTTTCTCGCCCAGTTCACATATCCGATCCGAGCCCCTACTCCGATCCGATCCGGTTCGGAACATGCACTTTTCTGCAACTTTTCCAGCAACTTGTTTACGCCGTTCGACGACGTTTTTGACAAATCTAACTATTCTAATCAATCACAATTCATGCCAAATAGTCATAGCAACATGTA
The DNA here is from genome assembly GCA_030737875.1 of Allium sativum. NCBI lineage: Eukaryota > Viridiplantae > Streptophyta > Magnoliopsida > Asparagales > Amaryllidaceae > Allium > Allium sativum. The sequence goes on from CM060922.1 coordinate 919,773,889, forward strand.
AGAACAACCACAAACACCTAACAACAATTCAAATGAACCAAAATGGATCAAAAGTGGCTAAAACCTCACATTTTCCTATAATCCTTCTTAATCATGTTTAAGCATACGATTAGCAAAACACATCGAAATTAACCCAAATTTCTAACAGAGCCTTAAAACATTATTTTAGAATTTTAAGAATTTTTCCAGAATTTATTTACGTATAAATTCGCTAATCTTCACTAATTACCCCTAATCACCGTAATTAGTGCAAAAACTATGCAAATCACTCACCTTGGCCACAAATGAAATTCTCAGAACTGAAACTTCTCTGATTTGGGGTGAATACTGATGTCTAACAGCGGCTCCAACCTTGCTTTGGTGCTTTTCTCCTTAATTTGGTGTTGCTAAGCCTAATCTTCAATTAGAGAGTGATTTGGGGTGTTTTAGATGTAGGAAGCCATTACTAAGGTCTTCAAGGAGGTTTGTGGCGGCTCAAAACTGAAATGAAAGTGATAACCTAACCCTAATCAGACCTCCTAACCCTCTAAACCCGAAATTCCCCTTGGGCCTAGCTGCTAATCACCCGTTTAAGCCCAACTAAGCTGTCTTTCACCATCTGAAACTTGTTTCGGCCATATCTCCCAAACGGTAAGTCCGTTTGGCTAATGTGACCACTCTACGGAAAGAGAAACCATCATCCGAAGCCAATGGAAGTGGTTTCAGGTCAAAATTCCTTTCCAGTCAAAAGTTATGGCCAAAACAGTGCCAACTAGGGGTAAAATGGTCATTTAAAAATCGGGAAAAATCATGAACATGGGAAATGACCCCAATAGTCGTCTCCCAAAGTTACATGACCATACGACTTCGTATGTGAAAGAAATAAATATTCTACGATCCTATGATGCGTAGAATGCGGGTCGTTACAAAAATCATAAAAACACATAACTTTAACCATATCAACTCTTTAATTTCAATCGTTTGCTTGCTGTTGCACGATAAACATCTTGCATTTCTCATCTAAAAACGCAGAATTTAATAGGGTTGTACTTTCAGAGCATAAATATATAACCAATATCGCCCACTAAATCAAACGCAAAATAAATGCTCGGAAAGAAAACCAGTAGAAACAAAACAAGAAAGAATATCAGGAATATCCAGAAACTTAAAAGATTAAAATATTCAAATTCATTTTCTCCATCAATCCTCTTTATATAATCCATTCTGTTCTCTCCCCGCATTCTCTTCTCCTCAAAATGGACGATTCTACCCCTGAGATCTCCACAGATTCTTATCCCGCAACCGCCGCCGCTACTGACGTCATCGACGACAGAGTCTACCTCGTTCCTTACAAGTATTCAATCGCTATATTCGTATTCATTCAAATCTCATTTCGTTTTTACCAATAGTTATCGTTTAATTATTACTAGATGGTGGAAAGAAACACAGCTGTCGGAATCAAGCCTGATTCGAGGAGTTTTATACACGGCTTCGTCACAGAACTCGTCGTCGTATGGAATGAAGATCATCAGCAATATTTTATTTAGCTCAGATCTCGTGTTCAATCTCAGAAAAGACGATAACGATGATTTCATTTCTAATAGCGATTCTGAAGACGGGCGTGTTTACGCTTTGGTTCCGTTCGATTTGTGGTCGAAGGCAATCAAATGGTAACAAATTTGAAACCCTAAGGCATTTTTGGAAGATTTCTTTATGTATAATTGGAGACTATTTTGTTTATGTTTTTAATCTATCTTTGTAGGCATGGTAATGTGGCTAGTGATGTAATGGGAATGGGAGCAGATGTTTATCCATTAAAATTAAAGATTTCAGTTTTAAGGGAAACAAATGTAATGACAGTTCGCATTGGCAAAAGAGTATGTTTTCTTAATTTATCATGTTTGTTTAAGAAGCACCAGTTTAGAAGTGGTGTTTTATGACATGTTCTTTGTTAATGTGGCAGTGTAAATATGATACAAAATTTGGTAGATGTGTTTTGTTGCGGTGTGAAGGGTTAGTTGGAGCAAGAAAGTATGAGATGTTAGTATGCCTGAAAATATATTTGTTTGTATTATCCCCGAAGAAGGCCGAGTGTAACATAAGGATTTCCATAGATGAAACTATACAATATATTGCTTGTTTGCTCAAGTCTATACTTTATGCATGCATATTTACAGTTGAAATATATATTTTTTGCAAGGCACTATCATCATCTTACTGCTACATGCAAAAGCACGGATAAGTTCCTATTTTTTGCTTGTGTTGTAATTATTTATTTTATTATGATTTCACGTCAAATAATCAAATATTCAAAAATCTCAGTCTCAAAGTTTTTGTCATCTTGGTTTATGTTCACGGCCTTATGTTCTAAATATTATTCTAGTATCTCACTGGTCTCCTTATATGCAAATGTGCATCTTTAATAGGGCTGTAAATTTTGTTCGAATGTCCGACGTCCGTTCGTGTCCGTGACCGAAATACGTCCGTCCGAGTCCGTCCGATTTTCATTTAGGACACGAGTTAGGACAACAAGACTTGTACGAGAAAAAATCATGTCCGGTCCGGGCTCGTCCGAATTCGTCCGAATTATTTGAAATTTGTCGTATAGTAGAGAGAAAATCTAGTAAAATGTACAAAATGTGATATAGATAGCCATGTCCGACCGAGTCCGACTAGTCCGATCGTGTCCGTGTCCGACCGATTTTATTTAGGACACGAATTAGGACAACGAAATTTGTCCGATAAAAAATTTGGTCCGGCCCGTGTTCGATCCGATTTTTTTTAGGACAGAAACCGAACATACCTCCGTCCGGTCCGGTCCGACCGATTTACACCCCTAATCTTTAAAAGCCTAAACATCCACAATGATGAGTTGATTTGATATGCGTTGAGTAGTGGTTTTGCAACTTCATATGAGAAAGCCCTATAGTAAATTGGCAAACATAGGATGTTAGCCTTTCACCTTTCACATTACTACGAGAATATGATCATTTATCGAAAAAGCATCAAACCATTAGGTAATCCAGAAAATAAAACATTAAACAAAGAAACCTGATCAGAATGCATTGTCAAAGAAATCATTTTGTGACACAAATAGACTAATTTGTAGACACAGAAACATAATCTGCTAGGGTTGATTTCCATTGAAATTGCTCATGTTTAACTGTAAAAAATCCATTTCCATACCATGGTACTGTTGGTGATGGAAAACCTCTACAAGTAATATGAAAACCTCTATTCACAACACTTATCAAATAAACTATTGAGCAAATTGGGTAACATATTTCCTTTCTGTATCCTAACAGTTTGTTTGTCCATCAGGATAACACACCTGATAATTACAAACGGGCATGCAAAATTTTTAGTGTTGACTCTGAGGTGGTATGCTCTCGATACTGTCTTTCTCATTTTTTGTACTTTATTGCTCCAATTTGTTTAATGGTTCTGTAAATTTTCTTTTAGGTTCGTCTGTGGGATTTTTCAGGACAGACAAATCTTATTTTTATGAATGAATGGAATAGATTGACCCAGGATGGTCAATGCCAGGCAGACCAAGAGGTTGGCCTTTGTCTTTCAAATTTTACATTATACATTGCAATATAATTGGTAGAGTGAGAAAATATATTTCTATGCAACTTGATTACAGATTCCTCTTGAGATACAAGTTTATGCAGTATCAGAAATTTTGAATTCTAGAAATGAAGGCAAAAAAGATGACTTGGCTGTTCAACATAGTAAAGTTAGCTCTCTTATGACTAACGGATTTGGAGGAATTTCCAAAGCTATTGGTCCTTTGGGGTTGGTAGGACTGGAAAATCTTGGAAATACATGCTTCATGAATAGTGCAATTCAGTGCTTGGCACACACACCAAAACTTGTTGATTACTTCCTTGGAGATTATAGCAAGGAAATAAACCATCACAACCCTTTGGGGATGGATGTAAGCTCTGTTTTCAACCCTCGTCCTTTTGCAGCTATTACACTTGATTTTATAATCCTGTTATATTTCCCTTTATGTCAGTTAATTGAAGATAGTCTGCAGCTATTTTTTTTATGTGTTTGAAAAAAACTATTTATTAATATGAATCGGACTTATGTGTTTTGGGGGTTAGGGTGAAATTGCTATAGCATTTGGAGAAGTATTGAGAAAGCTATGGTCTATTGAAAGAACACCAGTTGTTCCACGAGTGTTCAAGACAAAGCTTGCTCATTTTGCCCCCCAGTTCAGTGGATTCAACCAGCATGATTCACAAGTTAGTAATATCTTTCTTGTCCGTATTATGTACTAAATACTTACAATATTGAGTTTGTTGCACTATAATTGTTTCTAACAATTAAATGCATATGCTTCTGTAGGAGCTTCTTTCTTTTTTATTAGATGGACTCCATGAGGATTTGAACCGTGTAAAAGCAAAGCCGTATAAAGAAGTTAAGGATGAAGATGGCCGTCAGGATGAAGAAGTTGCAGATGAGTATTGGTCTAATCATCTGGCTCGAAATGATTCGATCATTGTTGATCTTTGCCAAGTGAGTTCCTGATATTTATCTTAAAATAATCTTTTTTGCATATTATCATGTATATTCAATTGAGCCCAAAGGAACAAACAGCGTACCTGAAGGAACAAACAACATGTATTATGGGCTTTGTCATTCTGCGTATACTAGATTTCTTACTATGTCATGTAAACTAATTATTCAATCGATTACATCATTTTTGTTGTTTCTTAAATTTTTATTTACTCCAATTCTTTTTCATTTGTTCATTTATATTTATTGTCAGCCTTGCTTATCTTTATTAGTGATTCTTTAGGTTCCTAACATTTTTATTTCATTTTTTAAGATTTATAAATGGTTATTAACTTGAACATATTTATGGAAAAATCTGTTTGAAGACCCCAAAATATTTTGTGTATTCCAACAGCCATGACAATTTATCACTTCACTGGATTTTGCTTAGCATAAACCAAATCAATTACAATATGGTCCTTATCTTTTAAGTTAATTACTGGTACAAACCTATTGGTCCTCCTTGCAATATTCATGCAGGAAATCCTCTATACTTGCAGCTAAGCAAATTTGATGTTCTTTTTTTGCATGACTCATCTTACCACATATACCTTTCAGTCTACAGTAAAATATAGATGTTTTTTTTTTTTTTTTTTTTTTTAAAAAAAAAGGAAAAGAAAAAGAAAGAAGGTGAAAATTCACTTTGTTACCTCTTTCGTTCTGGTTCTGATAATAGTTTGTTAAGACCTTTTTTGTTTTTTGCGGCTTGAATGTGGATGTTAGTTGATTGCGTCGATATAATTGCTGTTATTAGAGAAGGAAGAAGGTCAATTTTTTACTACCTTTATTTTTTCATAGGAAAAATGCGTGTGAACTGTGAAGTATTTGTTGGTTTATATATATATATATATATATATATATATATATATATATATATATTTCATATTTATGTATTTTTACAACAGTACTACATGATAGGGCATCTTCATAATCACTCTTAAGTACACTTGTTGTATTTGCCAAAGTGAATTAAAGTTAATCTTTTAAACCATGCCATCTCCTTGATTTCAATTGCAGTATCCTATGAATTCAGATTTTGTTCAATGTCTTAAGCCAACCTTAGCGAATTATTGTAACATGATATATTATTGTTGTTACAGGGACAGTACAGGTCAACACTAGTTTGTCCAGTATGCCACAAAGTTTCTGTTACATTTGATCCATTTATGTACTTATCTCTGCCTCTACCATCATCTACTATACGGACAATGACCATTACTGTATTCAGTACCGATGGTAGTGCTGCTCCTTTGTCATACACAATAAACGTTTCCAAAAATGGGCAATGCAAGGATCTTTTAAATGCATTAAGCATTGCTTGTTCATTGAAAGATAATGAAAGCCTACTGCTTGCTGAGGTAGGCTAACAACTTTATTTTGTTTCAGATCATTAAACTAGTGTGATTCTATGATCCGATTTATAATTTATGCAGGTGTACTCTAATCGTATCATTCGTTACCTGGAAGATCCTTCTGACTCAATATCATTGATTAGAGATGGAGACAGGCTTGCAGCATATAGGCTACTTAAGGAGAATGAAAATCTCCCCTTGGTGGCGTTTACACATCAGCGGACAGAGTATGTCTTTGTTGTTTAATACTTGTGTTTTTATCATAGCCAATTTGTGTACTGCTTACGTGTCCGTCGGTTAAATACTTGTAAAACCATCGTGATGACGTTTTGCCTTTAAAAGGCTAACGTTATGTCAAGTTCTAAGAGTAGAGCAAAAGCCATTGTCTTGTTTAACTATGCTATGGAAATCGGTCAACAAGTACCGTGGTTGAAGAGAGTAAAACTGAAATTTCTCTCACACTGTCATTGTTTCAGGACTTCATACCTAACTAATACAACATTTTAGTGGATTATACATACATACATATATCTTAGGATTTTAGGTTTTAAATCTCATCCTTTCAAGACACATCAGCAAAGAAGACTCCAGAAACATACAACACTAGGATCAGCACTGTGCCAATCAAAAATCGTGCATGGCAAGTATATGGGTCGACCCACCTCTTATGTAAGTTGACACATGTGTCGACCCCTGGGTCAACATAGGGGTCGACCCAAATATGGGTTGGGTCGCACATTTCACCGCTGATTAAGTTCTGATTATTAATTAAATTCCTATTTTAAATTTCAAACTTTAACCGACCATAACTTATTCATTTTTCGTCCGATTTATGCAAACTAAAAGTCTATCCGAATCAGAATTTTGTAATGGACGCAATGGTGCAATCCTTTTTGCCTAATTCTAAATATTTTTTTAATTAATATTTTTTATTGATCTTCTTTATTTAATTATTGTTTATAAAATTCGGGGTGTTACATTCTCCCCTCCTTAAAGGATTTCGTCCCCGAAATCTCCAAGGCTAGGAGAATGTTATGAATATTATCAACCATTATCTGCACCCATTCACTCAACCATCAACCCTTGGTATTCATTTTCCTTAGGATTTCTAATGCTTGGGATGAACATATGCAAATGTGTTGTGTATATGTCTCTAGGCTTTAATTCAGTTGACCTCCTTAATACAATTTATGTCTGTGTCATGCATCCAATATGTATGCAAAGTAATCCTAATGATACAAATAAAATTCTATATTTGTGCAACAACCATTCATCAAAAATGCAACATTCAAGTGATGATTCAGCCATTTTTCATCCATATTTGTAATAAATTAAAATGATCACACATCCATATGCAGTATGTAAGTGTTCTTGTTCAGCCGATCCCTAATCTAATGGCTAGACATTCAACCATAGCATGTTCTATTAACATGTTTCAAACCATTTCCTACCATCCATAGACTTCTACCTAAGAATCAAGATTCAAACAATAAGAAAATAGATTCAATTTCAAAGCTTAGAAAAGACACACACACACACACACACACACACACACACACACACATATATATATATATATATGTGTGTGTGTGTGTGTGTGTATGTGTATGTATATATATATATAAATAAATAATATGGGAAAGTCTATTTAGACACAAAATGTTGACACAAATTTAGACACAAACAATCTCAACCACAAGATCTTTCCCTGAATTCCACCTCACATATAAAGACAAACAAATCCTACGGTCCAGATTTTGTGTCTCTAATTCTGTGTTTAATTTTGTGTCCCAATTAGGGATAGACACAAACACGACCTTTTATGTGTGTGCGCGTGAGAGAGAGAGAGAGAGAGAGAGAGAGAGAGAGAGAGGGAGAGAGAGAGAACGGGTTCCTTTATTGATAACTAATAATATAATACATGCATTTCATACAACGCAATAAACACAAAAACACCATGGCAACAGTCGCAAATTCCTAGATCCGCCAATCTACACGGTCCAGCCCAGTTTAGGCCTTTAGGATACACAGTAAATATCAGGATTCAATAATACAGTATTGTAGGCTTCAGCCACTCAAGTTATGGTAAGCACATGGTCCGAGCAGTTAATGGTAACCACGCTCTAAGGGTGTATTTGCGCTTAACGGTAATGGATCATTTAAGCAAGGTATTTTAGCGGGGTATTTAACGGTGTTATTAGTTAAACGAGGAATGCGTTTGAGGCTTCAAGCGGGACATTTAAGCAGAGTATTTTGATTTGTAATTTTTAATTGATTGAGTTAAAGTCAATTAATTATTTGTTTTGTTGTGTAATATGTTGAAATATATTATTTTTGAAAATTTATCACGTATTATCCCAGAGGGGGGTCCAAGGGGGTGGCAACCCCCCTAGCAGCGCCCCATCCGAAACGGTACATCTTATTGACGGTTTAATTTGAATTAGCTGTTGGCGGTCGAATTTGTAAGCGGTCAAATTGAATTTGAATTAGCCGAAATGTTATATTGATTTGGATTCGAACGGAATAATTAGAGGGATTACGGGGTAATTAGGGGAATAGCTCGAAAATGTTGTTGGTGTCAGACAACGCGTCCGACGCCAACAGCTCGTTTTTGAGCTGTTGGGAAATGGGGGGAAATGCCCCCTTTGTTAGATGGACGCGTCCGACATCCTAACATACGTAAGCCAGAAACTGCGTTCTGGTAACTGCTCTACATCTCTGGTAAACGCTCCACAAAATTTGTCAACGAGTACTCACGTTCTGCAACCGTTTCTTTCCTCTGCTAACTGCATTCGCTAGAAACCTCCGCTCATCCCTGCTTAGAAACTCGTTCTTATTCCGTTTGTTTAATGTTGAAACCACGTGGGCTTCTTCCTTTGAGCCGTTTCACTCTCACTCCAAACAAGATTAAAAATTGCATTTTCTATACGATCAGAAACCTAAACTTGAGATCGCTGCTTCAACTGTCGCAATTCCCATCTCTGAGCATGATCTGAAATCACGACTTGAATCGCCGTGGTAGATCCAGAATTTATCCAAGGGAGAAGGGTGCATGCCTCCATCTTTTCACAATTTCTATAGCTTATGGCAGTAAACGGTTGTTGAAGTAGAAAGCCGATTATCAAAATTTCATCCGCGTTTAGCAAATTTGAACTTCATCTTCAAAAGATGGAATCCTTCCTGAGATCACGTGTTTGGGCTATAGATTGAGGAAATTTCCTGTAGCAATCACATTGCTTGCATTTTAACCTCGATCTATAAGTCTGAATCCTATATTCTACCATTATTGCATTGCTTGTCTGTTCGATTTTGCATTTGCGATTTCACCAGCAAAAAAGCACCCAGTTTTCCATAGCTTGAACCGAAACATTGCCCGGTCTAATAGTGGGACGCTTTTACCTTCGAAGAACTCAGATCTCCTTTTTGAGACTCTTGGCTGTTACCCATTAATAATACCAAGACCTCAAATTGAAAAACGTTGCTATGCCCACAATTATTAAACACTCCCTTTCAGAGTAGATCTTCAAAACTCCGCAGGGTTGAAACAACTTGTAAAATCAAGGTTAACATTAGTTAGTCCTCCTCCCATATCTGCGCCATTGTCATGGAGGTTCACTCTCAAGAGAATTCCACACATACAGGCGGCACACATGCTACACACACACACACACACATATATATATATATATGTGTGTGTGTGTGTGTGTGTGTCTCTCTCTCTATCTCTCTCTCTCTCTCTCTCTCTATATATATATATATATATATATATATATATATATATATATACATATACATATATATGAGATAGGATCAAGGGCACCCCAAATAGTGCAGCACCCCTTTAGCCCCTTGATTTCCACTGCATTCCCGTTTTCTCTTTCCTCTCACTAGCTCTCTCCCCCCACTAACTTATTTAATTATAAATGAGAGGCTACGGTTGGGGTGCCATATAACCTACCTCTCTCTCTCTCTCTCTCTCTCTATATATATATATATATATATGTGTGTGTGTGTGTGTGTGTGTGTGTGTGTGTGTGTGTGTGTGCGTGCGTGCGCGCGCGTGTATAGAGAGAGAGAGAGAGGTGATTCAAATGTCTAAAGCCAAAGCCAGCTGTTGGTGTTGGTCGTGGTCATACTTTGCTCATACCGAATAATAGGCCAAGAGAAAATATAGTGCATACTGAGAAAATTTAGTATACCCTTGCTTGTTGGCAGTTTGAACTCCAATGACACTAGTCAATCTGAATTTTTAACCAGCACTTATGGAATAGGTTATGTGTTCTGATTGTCTGCTATATTTATATTCATTTCATACATTTGATTATGATTTTTGCTTAGGCATTACTTTCGCAGCACAAAGAAACCATTTGGTGTTCCTCTCATTGCAACTCTTCCTAATGCAGCTACTGGTCGCACAATTCAAGATATATTTTTGAAATTGGTGAACCCGTTTATTCGTTCACAGGCTTCTAATGTTGAAAACGACATTGAAAATTCAAGTAAAGATGTGAAACTGGACTCATCAAATATGATTGATAACGAAGGCACGGAAGATGCTGCAAAAAATGGAGGCAGTGTTGGTAGCCAGTTTGAATTTTATCTTAATTCAGCTGATGAGAAGAATCATGAAACACGAACCAAGGTTGAAATGGATGACTTAGTGTCTATAACAAGGGAATCGAAGCAAGTGCATATGCTTGTTAATTGGGAAGATAAAGCTTTGGAAATGTATGACACAAAGCTACTGATTTCTCTACCTGAGATCTACAAACCTGGTTTGTTTATGAAGAAACCAGAACCCATTTCTTTGTATGCTTGCCTTGATGCCTTTCTAAAGGATGAACCTTTGGGACCTGAAGACATGTGGTTTTGCCCTGGCTGCAAGCAACATCAGCAGGCTACCAAAAAACTGGATCTTTGGAGACTTCCAGAAATTCTTGTTATTCATTTGAAGAGATTCTCCTATAGCCGGTTTATGAAAAATAAGCTGGATACCTTCGTAGATTTTCCTATTCACGATTTGGACTTATCGCAGCATATTGCTTCTAAGACAAAACAACCATCTCCTCGCTATTCCTTGTACGCTATAAGTAACCACTACGGAAATATGGGAGGAGGTCACTACACTGCTTATGCATATGTAAGTAATGCTGCAGCTTGGTTTCTTTTATTCTCTAATTTGGAAATCTAAATCTGTTGAATATCAACCCCACAAGTCAAAAATACTGTCTTAATTGGATTTCACAGAACCCTTCACGGTTATACTGTAGAATCATTAGCTCTGTCTTACCTAACTTACGTGTGATTTGTTCCCTATTTCACCGTTGCTTGTGAATACTGGATGACCCCCCCCCCCCCCCCTAACGATTATATATATATATGTATATATATGTATATGTATATATGTGTGTGTAAGGAGCATTCTGGGGCACCCCTTTTTTGTAGCACTCCTGGTTCATGAGCTACGCTAATCTAAATTCAACAAGAATTTGTAGATGTTCAATCCACATATATATTATTATCTACCTAAGATTTGAGCTCGTTCCGACATTCGTATAATATACTCGATGTTAAAATTTAACGGTTCGAATAAATGTCTGAACGGTGAATAACTGAGTTAAGATTTTGAAAATGTTATGAATGTTGGAACGAACTCAATTTTTGGATAGATGATAATATATACGTGGATTGAACATCTACAAATTCCTGTTGGATTTGGATTAATGTAGCTCACGAACCGGTAGATGTGTTAAAGGAGTGCTGCAAAACAGGGGTGTCTCGAAACACATATTGTAGCTCACGGTAGGGTAGAGGTGCTGCAGAACAAGGGTTCCCTGAAGTGCTCCTCTCCCTCTCTCTCTCTCTTTATATATATATATATATATATATATATATATATATATATATAAAGTTGATTTTTTTTTTCTTTCAGTATTCACTACAAATTAGGCCAGTTAAATCTTTAATCTATGGTGTTCCACATATTCAAATCATATTGGTGAAACTGCATTGGCACAATTTCAGATCAGGTTAACAGAAATTGTCGATTCAGCCTTAGCATGATAAATGCAAACCCATATGAAAATAGTTGTCCTATGATTTATTCGAATGTTATTGCCGATATGGATCTTAATGTGCTGTATATTTAGAAAATTGGGTTAAAATGAAAGGAAGAAAATTCCATTAACAAACCTGGTCAATAATGTTTGTATAATTATTATTTGCCTCGATTGTCCAATGATTACTATTAGTTGGACGTCTCACTTTAAAGAAAAATGCATAATACATGATGTACGTTGTACTATTTGCTTTGAATGTGTAAGTTTGCTTTGCTTCACTAGATTCAGTTATTGCATGTGTTTGGTTTATTAGTCAAATTTCTTAAAGGTAAGCTTACACTTTGCGTACTCTAATGATCAATTAATTTGTTATGGTCTTCAGCACGAAGAAGCAAACCGTTGGTATGACTTTGATGACCGACACGTTCACCCAATATCTGATGAAAATTCCATAAAATCATCGTCTGCGTATGTCCTCTTCTATAGAAGAATTCATTCTGAAGATTCAAATACACAGTCAATGATTCAGCCTGCGGATTCAAATACGCAATCCATGGTTAAGACTGAGGATTCAAATTCGCAGTCTACGACTCAGTCTGAAGATACGATTATGCAGTCGTCTCACACGTTGATGCGTAGCTTTTCTGACATAGAAAACTTATCAGAATAGAAGCATTTGAGAAACTTATCAGAATAGAAGCATTTGATCAGCTGTTGAACCACACATGGTAGAATTTGCAGAATCACAAGCAAATACCACCAACAATAGATTCATTCACAAATTACAAAACAAGATTGATCAACTAAGCAGAAGAGATGGATTGAAGTTTTGACCATTTATATAGTTCGTGGAGAAATTTGTCGCAACTAGTTTTACTCCATTGGTTACTGGTTTTGTTCACCCTTTACATGTAAAGAAAAGGTGCTTTTTCTACTTTCTATTGAGAACAGTAAGTTGGGCTTAGATTCATGCGGTTGCATTGCGGGCATCTGCCCCCTATTCTTTTGCCTGGAGTCTAGGATGAATCCTGAAGTTATATTTTAGTTCTCCATTATAGTTATTAAAGTAGTTAATCTTCCCCTGTATTGAACTGAAAATGGGGAGAAAGTCATTCAGCAGACAATGTAATTTTCTAGGCACACATCATCAGTATCAATCGATCGATCGATATACGTTCATCAAGTTTGCAATATTCTCCTAAACTGGTAAACGAGGTAACCTATGCTAACCTTCTCATACTCCTGTTCGCTGGGAATGTGGGGGTGTGTGTGTGTTTATTGGTATACAATGGTGGTTATTATGAATGTTTTATCGTGTGGTTCTCCACAATAAAGATATTGGCATTCCATGCGTCGTATCTTTATTAAATAACCTCCTCCTTATATTGTGGTTATTATGAATGTTTTATTGAGTTGTGGTTCTCCACAATAAAGATATTGGCATTCCATGCGTCGTATCTTTATGAAATAACCTCCTTATATGGTGGTTATTATGCATGTTTTACTTACCTTCTTACATGGTGGTTTCTACATAAGCAATAATCTATGTTTTACAAGAAGGAATTCCGTGCATCATATGTGAAGTAAAATGTGCACATATGAAATAAAATGAATTCGTCTATGCGGCTTTTGAGCCAGGAAATCCCAAAAAATAGTAGCATAGTCGAAAATTTGAATTTTGAAAATGTAAAAGCTTAAATCATTCCCTAAAACATCAATTCAGCACTCGGGTTTATTAAAGCCTGAATTTGGGCATTTCAGGTCATGTGATTTATCAAAGCCATAAAATGACTACCCAGATTAGTTGCCAAACGCGCTTTGTTCTAATTTTTCAAAACAGCGAAAATCGACTATTTTGATTACACGATACCCTGAATGAATATCAAAATGCGATTGAGTATATGCTAAAATTTAAATGATGCCCTAAATTTATTTCCTGAAATAATTATCTGGTCCACTTAGCTGAGTTATGCTAACAAATTAGTACTTGTTTAAAATGTGAAGGATTAATATTAAATTGTTACTTATGCATAAATAAACTGTTTGATTGTATGTTTTTCATCTGGTATGCTTGTATATTCTTGATTCTATATCATCTTCTAACTATGTTTCAATGATAATAATGTTTGATAGATCTTTAATAACTTCAAAACAATCTACTTATAGGAATTGGTTTTTTGCCTATAACAAAAACCATCACCACCAAAGCTAGCGTTTGGTTAAAAATGAGTTTTGAGTTTTCAAATTTAATTACAAAAGATTAAAAATGTGAAAGGAGAATTGATAGAATGAAAGGAAGATGGAGGGAACCGCATAGGGGATATAGCAGTCACGGAAGGAAGAATTGTTCTTTGTATTTCTTTTATTTCTTAAAACATGAAAAATAGATAAAAGTTGTTTTTTTGTTTTATGTGTTAACTTCGTTTTGAAAACAATCGTTTTCCACGATATGTGTGTATCGTTTCCACTTTTGTATGTACGAAAATCCAAAACTAAAAACAAAAAACCAGACGCACTCAAGATTTGGTTTTCTTTCAATAATCGGAGAAAAATAACCCTTTAGAAAAAACTCTTCATCAATTCCCGACACAATTTAGATAATCGTTTCTTATGGACATTGCCATAGATGAAGATGGTTTCCCAACTGTGCTGGTTTCCATCCATTAGAAGACTATACAATGAGGAGCAGATGACGAGTTTGAACAAGATCAAGTGGCTTGCTAAGAAAAGAATAGTTCGATGACGAGTTTGAACAAGATCAAGTGGCTTGCTAAGAAAAGAATAGACCGACGACGAGTTTGAACAAGATCAAGTGGCTTGCTAAGAAAAGAATAGATTTTAGAGTGCGTTTGGTTTACATTTTTAAATTTTGATTTTTCGCACATACAAAAGTACCGACGACGCATACAAATCGTGAAAAACGATCGTTTTACAAAATGAAGTTAACACTCAAAATCGAAAACAACTTTTTATTATTTTCTATATTTTGATAAATAACGGAAGGATGATAACAAATTTATCTATTCACCATCCCGCGGTCCCCTCCATCACTCTCTCCGCCTTCGATCCGTCATCTCCGGTATAATTCAAATCTTCTCGACTTTCATAATTAGCATTGAAAACTAAAAACTCAAAACATAAAACAAACAAATGCTACCTTATATTCCAAAAGCCTCAAAATAGCACGATTGAAATGAGAGAACCATCAGAATTTCCTAAGAAGTCGGCTACCTTCTCACTGAATATAAATCAATGATTGAAATCATGCAAAAACATACTTATTAGGGAACAAGATGATCCAAAATTCGACTAATTCAATTTGAAATGCATACATCCTTTGAAAATCAGTAATTTAAAAACAGATATCATTAAAGAAGCAGATTGTAAAGGAATGAAAGAATGTTCGAAAAATGTAATTCTTGCTAATGTTTTAGGTGCAAAACCTTATTTTCTTCATCTTAAAGCATATATATTAAGATTTTGGAAATCATTGGACAAATTTGAGGTATATTCCCGTGAGAATGAGTTTTTCCTGATCCATTTCAAGGAATCATCGGATTGTGTTAGAATGCTCAGAAGCACTCTCTATTTTTATGATGGAAGACTCATGTTAATGAGAAGATGATCTAATATTGTGAAACTCGACAAAGATCTACTATCAACAATGTCAATATAGATCAGATTACAAATGTAAATTTGAAGCTATGGGACATGATGGCTTTTAGCGTCATGGTATAGAAAAACTAATGAAATGTGATGCAGTCATAGCAAAGAAAACGAGATTGAATTATGTTTGAGTTTTTGGTTGAAGTATCTGCAAATGAAGAACTCCCTTTAAAGAAATCATTCTCGCTTTACATAATGCTAAAAATCATCGAAAATGTGGAATAATAACGAGTTCCATCTAAATGCAGAATCTACATTTGTTTTGGAAAATAGATATCAATGCAATTTTAAAAAAGAATGGGTTCCTGAGGAACCCCGAGTGTAAGAAAATTAAGAGGATAACAAAACTCCAAAAATCCAAAACATAGTGAAGATCTTATTGTAGATCATCTCAAGAACAATGAAAGTGTTGATATGGATTTTCAGTTCGTTCAAAATTCAGAAGTCATTAATGAAAGTCATAATGTATTAAATAAAAACCAACAAGAAAACAAAGAGAATGCACAAACTCAATGGACAAAATGCTCATATAACAGTCGATAAGCAAACTCCCCTTTCAGATAAATAAGCACAGTCAAGAAAGCAATATCAGTATAAGAGGGGAGTTACGGAGTAAACGGTTCTTTGAATCTGATATCCCTCCAGCATCAGATCCATGTGTAATTACAATTCAGACACTTCAACATGATAAAAGTACTAATCTAGCTTCAGATCGGAATACGGCTAATTCAACATTGCTTTCAGAAGAACCTGTAGTAACAATAGATGCTAATGGATTGAGCATTGGTAAGGATATCCCCTACAATTCTGAAAGCAAGCCTTATCCTGGCACAGGGCATACAGAAGTAGAGAGGTAAACGGTAAAAGGAAGGAATCGTTATGAACTCGAAAGCGTTTAATTTAGGATCTAGTATTGCCTATTTAAATGCTTGTACAACTTAAATCAACTACAAAATCACACAAGAACAAAGAACGAGAAGAAGAAAAAAGAGATATAAAAGATTGAACGTGATTTAGATATAAGAAGCATACATCATTCAGATATATGTATCATACGTCCACAGATACCCAACGACTCTTTGTTTCTTCACTTTGAGGGAGAATACAACATATGAAGTATGACTCACCTAGCAAGTTTTGTTCCCCTTAAAAAGAGATAAAAATATGGTTCTTATTAAGGATATTTTGGTAGAGAATACTCTTCTTGGTTTTGTTGTGTTGAAAAGATGTGCAAATATCTTTATATTTATAGGAACAAGAATGGATGCTGTCTTAGAGATAAAGATGAAATATTTTCGGATTTGCTTGATTTGATTTCCATACAAATAAAATTTGTGTTTATTTTCATGTATATCATCATTTGAATGATTTCTCGAATCAATTAATATCTCCTTTGATGCAAATTAATTATATTTTCAATTTGTTTGATTGCGGAAATCAATCAATATCTTCTCCCTTTTGAATAGATTTAAATTGTACAAATTTAGCACCCTACCTCAATTTAAACATATTCATCAATCAACAAAACTGGTAACCGGGTGAGCACCCTATGACGCTCAAGAAGTTGAAATCAAACCGATCAAGCTTGAGCAATGCTCCAACTTGTTCGTAGGAAGTGACTTTATTATCATATCTGAAGGATTATTCATAGTACTCGCCTTTACTAATTTGATTTTGCCTCTTTCTTCCTTAAGAATAAGAAATAATCCTCTAACATCAATGTGCTTCATTCGAGAACTATATGCTTGATTCCCTACAAGATTAATCACATTTCGGCTGTATGAATATAGCTCTGTTGTCTGCTGCACCATAGAAAGGTCATCCAGTAGTTGAGGTGGATATAGTCTCTCTTTAGTCACTTTCACAATCGTTATCAACTCTGCTTCGATAGTCGACAAAGCTACTACATATTGCAACTTTGATCTTCATGAAATTGAGCCTATGCCAAGAGTAAGAACTTAGCTCAACACTGACTTCCATCTATCTTTATCCTTTGCATAATCTGATCCCAATAACCTGTAAGGAAGATGTCATCGTCTACTCCACTATACAACAAGCCAAGTGAAGAAGTGTTACGAAGGTATCTGAGTATCTGCTTAACTGTTTTCCAATGATGTTTGCTTGGGCTAGACGTATATCGAGTTACAACACCCAATGCATGAGCAAAATCTGGTCTCGTTCACATCATAACGTACATAAGACTACCAATAATGTATGTCAGCCATATACCTTTTGTCTTTATCCAATGTAGAAGATAAGTCATTCAATAACTTGAAGTGAGAGCCTAATGAAGCATCAATCGATTTAGCTTTCTCTATACCCAGTGGGACTTTCTCAATGTACTGCAACTGAGTGAGTCTCAACTCTGCTTCTTATCTCTAAATATCTCCTTTCGCAAAAAAATTGTGCTTTTTCCACTCCTTGTTGAGCTCCGCTTTCTACTCCGTAATTCTGACTATATATTTCAACACACAATCAACATATTATCAAAATACAACAAAAGATATATCATTTCTCCATCACACCTCCTAAAATAAACACATTGGTCTTTGAAACATGTGGAATTTCCTTGCGAAAACATAAACCTATCAAACTTCATATAGCTTAGTCTATGAAATTGTTTTAATTCATATAGAGGTTTGTAAATTTTACAAATATAATATTGCCTAACAATTACTGAAGTACGAAATCACCACATGAAATCTTATGGTGGAAAATGGGATTGAAGTCGACCAAGTTAAGGGTGAAAGGGAAAAATTTAAGGGATAAATTAGGGTAAACTTACCGTTTTTCTCAATATTGGTGGGGAACAAAAGGTTGAAATGCAGATGGAGCAAAGTGATCTGGAGGAATGATAACATGACAAAAGAGAACTTTAACTTTTGGAAAGTATACCATCATGCCTTACTGACCAATAATAAGCTCATTGAGCGAGGAATGGATGTGCAACCGAACTGCTGCTACTGTAATGCGCATATCGAATTTGTCCCACACATTTTCTTCAACTGCAATGCTACCCAACCTATCTTGCCTGATACTATGGCAAAACTGAATGTCACAACTGCTGCTTCGGCTTTTGACTTGGAAGCTCTTTTGGAAAAATGCAAAGGAAAATCCTCCAGAGCTAGAACCAGTGCCTACCTTTTGAAGAAATACGCCCACAAAATATGGAGAGAAAGGAACACTAAGACTTTTCAACCTGAGAAAGCATCGACAAATGAAAGACTCAAGAAACAGCTTTGGCAAGAGATTAGGGATGGAGTCAAATTCCTGAAGTTAGTCTACGATTCGGGAATTTTGAGCTTTTAACAACTTTGCAATTTTGCATTTCAGTACATACGTGTTTTGTTTAGTTTCTTTAAGTTTGATATGCCGTGTTTTTCTCTATGCTTTTTTTTTCTCTTCTCTTTGTTGCTATGTATTCTTCATTGGTGTATCGATAAAGTGGTAGGCGACCACTCAATCCTGTCGGACTTGCCAAACAAAAAGGGGGAAGTGAAATGGAGTCATTTCATATCAAATTAACATGGTATAATAATGTTGGAATGAAACTGAAAATGACGAGGAAATAATTTGAGAATGAAACTAAAATTGAAAGTGGGACGGAAGTAAAAAAATAAATAAAGGCAAATCATATTCATACACCAAAAATCACTTAACAAACACTATTATTTTTCTATAGAAAACTACTACTAAAATTCCCTTTTCTCATAGTTGTTTTTTAAAATTTCACATAATCAATCAAATTAACCTTAAAAGTACTAAAATTGATGCAAAACAGATATGTTAAAGAAAATGTGAATGAATTATTTCATTATGAAACCTAAAAACGTAATCAAGAGAACGTTAAGACATCTAATTGCTCAATTTCTATGTCATAATGAGCAACTAATACCAACATAATATGAATTAATGTATGCTTGACGACTAGAGCAAAGGTGTCATGACTCTATTCCTTTCTTCTGAACATACCCCTTTTGTAATAGCCTTGCTTTGTATATGAGATCACAAATGCTGTCGTCCTTTACTCTATAGATCCACTTACATGCAATAGATCTCTTATCGGTGGGACACGACACAAAATCCCAAGTATGATTTTATTAAGGCAAAGATTCAATTGCCTCTTCCATAGCAACTAAACAACTAGAACGTCGAACTATGAAATAGCGTTATATAATCTCTGGGCTCATCATGAACAACATTCAACGCATATATTGTCATGTCATCAAAGTCAATGTTTTCGATGCTCAATCCAGAAAATCCTCAAGCCGTTTAGGCTTCTTCCACTGTCTGGCAGGCCTACCCTTTGAATGAGCTCCACCATGAGTCTAATCCTCTGTCTTAGCATTCATGCTATCCTTATCAATCCTAGTGCCATCAGAAACATCATATGCACATCTATGGAAAAAATCGGAGCATGACTTGCCTTGTGTTAAGCTGTTCATCCTTACATTGTCATCGAATGAGGAAAGCTCCACCTTCAACATAATATTCCCATCTAAAGTCAGATAGCTGCTGATAATAATCGTCTTACTAATAGGACACTATATCCTATATCCCTTTGCTCATCATCTGTAACCTAGGAAGATACACTTGCGATCTCTAAGTTTTAGCTTGCTTCTCCTCTTATGCACATAAGTTGAACGTCCAATCACTTTGAGAAATGAATAACTAATAGGCTTTTCTTTAAATATTCGTTTAGGGATGTTCATGTCTATAGCAGTAGAATGTGTGTGGATGATGGCGAAGCCGACATAGATAAAGCTAATGCCTAAAATCCATTCTTCAACTTAGCAGTCAATATGAAGCAACGAAAGTATGGTGTAGTGTCTCTTAATGCCTTCGGACTCACAAAAACCGATGAATTCTTACGATACAAATTCATCATCATTATCTAAATGAAGAACCCTCAACTTCTTCGTTGGCGGCTTCTCAACCATAGATTTCCACTTTTGAAATCTGGCAAAGGTTTCTCTCTTAGTCTATAGAAAGTATACAAAAACTTTGTGATAGAAATCGTCTATGCATGAAATGAAGTGGCCGACCCTACCAAAAGATGTGCAAGGGGAGGAACCCTAAGCATTAGTATGAACATTCTTTGGTTTATGATCTCCAGTGCCAAAAGAAATATTTGCCGACTTGCCAAGAACACACTCTTTACAAAAGATAAGCTTTGAATGATGTACATCATCAATAAAACATCACTTTTTCAAATCATCCAAACTGAAAATTCTCTAATATAACCCATCATCAAGTGTCATAATGTGGAAGAATATGTATCAACTAAAATAGCAGATGCAGATTCATCATCTACAATTATGCCCCTCAATATACGAGGATTTGTCGCCCCCGCGTCTTTCATGACAGCGATGGAACCCATCGATATATTTATTCTCTCTATCGTAACTCGACCCAAGCCTATTCAAAGCCCAACGTAAATCAAGCTCTTCCTCAAATCAAGTGCATATCTAACATTAGTATGAGTACAAATAATACCGTGTAACATTTTGATCTTCACGCTTCCAACACCAACCATACGGTAAGAAGCATCATTGCCCATTAGAGCATCTCTTCCATCAATATCATGGCATGTGACAAAAATTCCTATCAGGTGTCATATAATAGGATGCACTAGAGTAAATAAGCCATAATGTGCACTTCCTAAAAGAGTCAGAAGTTGCAAACATATTAGTATCACTCTCTATTTCTGATTTCTCTACAGTAGATGCTGAAGCTTGCTTCAGATCTTTTATTCTTCCTTCGAGTTTGGGACATTGAGTTATAAAGTGCCACGGTTTCTTACAATAATGACAAGTTAATCACTTGGCTACCTAGTCTGAGACCTTGAATTACTTCTCCATCATTCTTTGATGCTTTAACTTCTATCTCTTCGAACAACCGAGCCCTTTGAATCACTATTCAAACTAGTGCTCGCCAGTCTACCTCTCAACACTTCATTATGAAGACAAGGCTTTACATTTGATAGAGTAATCATACTGGGATCATATATCTTGAAATTAACAAAAGCAGTATACTTCTTAAACAAAGGACATAAAAGGATCGCAGCTTGAGCCGGATAAGTATTATTAATATCTGTCACCTTCAAGTTCATAATTAAAGTGGTCAATGCATTTACATGCTTCATAAGTTCTGCTTCAGGCTTCGTCTTAAATGAGTAGAGTTGGTGCTGAAAAATAATCTGATTTGTGAGTGACTTATCTTGATATGCATCAGATAACGCTCCATAATTCCTTCTTTGTCTTCATTCATGGGAACTCTTTAAGGGTTTCATTTAAAAGACTCAATTAGATAGTTATAAGAGCTTCATCTTCCTTCTCCAAAAAATCCGCTTCTATATCCTCCAATTTCTCATATGTAAAAATCACCTTAAAATTCTTCTCTTTTTCCAACACAACATTCATCTTTATCTTTCAATTTTCAAAATCCTCCTTTTCCATCAAAGCATGTAACACTATAACTATTACCAAATGTGCCAACAGACTTTCCAGAAGTATCCATTGAAACCCAAACAGAACATTAGTTCTATTTGTGTTTATCTATGTATCTGCATATTATAGTTCTGTTTATCTACGTATTATAGTTTTGTTTAGAATTTATGTTGTACATTGCATTAATATTTTGTATTTTTAAAGGAAATATGTTATTCTTAGTTGCGTTCCATTTATTTATTTTGTTGCTACATATATATGCATATATATATAATATGTGTGTATATATATATTGTGTGTGTATGTATATATATATATATGTATATGTATATATGAGATAGAATCAAGAGCATCCCAAATTGTGCAGCACCCCTATTGTGACGGCCCGCCCCGGACCAGCCGACATTTCCTCCGAAATGCGCTGTACCAATGTCCAACCGGCACGGGACGGTCGTCAGAAGAAAGGAAACTTAACGGTAAACTAACAAAGAACCTGTAGAATGTCTCACAATGCATGGAATAAAAATATAATAATAACATACTTGAAATAAAACAGGCGAGACAGTGCATAAGCTGAAAACTAAACCATAATCATCATAGCAGCGAAAATCCAAAATACAGCTTATTACAACTCCAACATACTGTCTCTAAAGCAAAGAAAGAGGTGCACTACTAATGCCCAAAGTAGTGACCAACAACAACACAGAGAGAATATCTATCCATATCATACGTGGAAGCCTCCTGCTCATCTCCAGTATAGCTACTCGTGCATACCACCTAACCTGTCTCTAGTATGCCCGTTTAAGAGCACCCAGAGTAATAAGAAGAGACATAAAACTCTGGGTCATACAAAAGTCTGGTATGAGCGATAAGCAGCAAAACAAAACAATAACAGGTTTACATAACCATACCTGAACCTGGACCTGCAACCAAAGAGCTAGCACAACAAGATGTACAATACTCTAAGGTGACACTAACATATGGTGTAAAGATATGGGGGAGGGGGTGTGCACGTCATAGTGATGTCAATTAATCAAGCATAGCAACCATCCTCACATCTCTCACTCAGTGCGTAAAGCATATGATATCCACCGCTTTGACCACCCAAATCCTTTGCTATGATCACTCTGCCCCATGGAGTCACAGTGACTCCACTACACTGATCCATAGCCACTAATCCTTTTTTATGTCCACTCTGCCCCATGAAGTCATAACAACTCCACTGCACTGGCTCATAGCCCTCTTCCTCAAGCATCGGGTCGATCGTGGTCTTCGGTTCGGATCGTGGTACGTATGCCACGAGTGGGTCACTTCGTGGAGCTCTGGCAGTGGTGTCTCGTGGTGCCCCTAGTCGGATTGGGGTGAGTGTCACAATCGGGTCGGAGGGGTGCGATCTGATCCAGTTCCTGTGTAGTTTTCTGCAACTTTTCCAGCGACTGTCTTACGCCATACGACGGCGTTTTCGACCATTCTAACTGTTCTAAGCAATCATAAATCATACCGTAAAGTCATAGCAACACGTACAATCATCCACAAACAACAAAACAACAATTTAACATGTTTATACGGATCAAACATACCCAAAACCCCATGTTTTTCCCTTAATCCTCCTTAATCATGTTTAAGCATACAATTAGCAAAACTTATTCAAATTAGCCCAAACTTCTATCAGAGCCCTAAAATAATATTTTAGAATTTTACAAATTTTTCCATATTTTCTGAGTTATAATTTCGCTAATTAACACTAATCACCCCTAATTAGCCGTAATTAGTGAGAAACAAAGCAAATCACTCACCATAGCCACAAATAAATCTTAGATCTGAAAATATCTTTGATTTGGGTTGAATCTCTATGCAACACAACAACTCTATTCCCAATTTGATGCTAATTTGCCTTGATTAGATGTAGATTAGGCTAAAAGTTGATTAAATGGTGATTAAAAGGTGATTCGGGTGTTGGAGGCCATTGTTAGGGTTAGGGAAATGTTTTAGGCAGTTGAAAATGAAATAAAAACCGTTTCCTAACTGTTCTAAGCCTCCCCATAACCCTAATCTCGAAATGGGTTATGGGCCCTCTTGCTAATCACCCTAATTAGGCCCGATTAAGCTGTTTTTCACCTTCTAAACCTTGTTTCGGCTATATCTCTCAAACGGTGAGTTCGATTGGCTAATGTGACCACTCTACGGAAATGTAAACCATCACCCGAATCCAATGGAAGTGGTTTTAGGTCAAAACTCCTTATCAATCTAAAGTTATGGTCGGAACAAGATAAGTTAGGGGCAAATGATCATTTAAAAATCGGCAAAAATCATGAACATGGGAAATGACCCCAATAGTTGTTCCACAAAATTACACGACTATACGACCTCGTATGAAAACGAAATAAATATTCTATGATCCTTTGATACGTAGAATGCGGGATGTTACACTCTCCCCCCTTAAGAAATTTCGCCCCCGAAATTTCTTAATAAAAAACATACAAAGGTGTTCCACATGCTTATCAGTCATTCACAAACAATCAAACATACACAACAAATACAAGAAGCCTACCCTAGCATGCGGTTTACTAACAAGGGAAGAAACCATCACTATTAAAATCTTACCAGGCAAAGAGTTCTGGATACGTTTTTCTAATGCTCTCCTCTGTCTCCCAAGTACAGTCATGCTCATCCTCGCCCCACTGAACCCTGACTAGATTCACCGCTTTCCTTCGAAGTTGCTTCGTATCGTGCTCGACAATACGAATAGGCTTGCGGTTCTCAACTGCCTCGGGTTCTACTTTGACATCATTCAACTGGATCAGGTGAAATAGTCACATCGGGGTCGTGCACGAATTTCCTTAACAGGGAAACATGAAATACGTTGTGAACTCCCGCCATCTTATCTGGAAACTCAACTTTATATGTTGAATTCCCCACTTGCTCGAGGACTGGGAATGGACCAACAAATCTTGGCGCCAACTTTCCTCTCCTACCAAATCGAATAACATTCTTTAATGGAGAGATCTTGACAAATACTAAGTTGCCAACGGAGAATTTTAAATCTCTTCTCCTCTTATCTGCATAACTCTTCTGTCTATCTTGAGCAGCCTTTATTCGATGTTGAATAATCCTTATCTTATCTGATGTTTCTCTTATTACATCTGGTCCAAGCACAAACTTCTCATCGGTTTCTAACCAACATGATGGTGAGTTGCACGGTCTTCCGTACAAAGCTTCAAATGGAGCCATACCAATACTGGACTGATAACTATTATTATATACGAACTCCACTAGATGTAAATGATCATCCCATGACCCTCCAAAATCTAATATGCAAGCTCTTAAGAGATCTTCTAATACTCGATTCACCCTCTCTGTCTGACCATCGGTTTGAGGATGATACGCGGTACTGAGATGTAATTCTGATCCTAAAGCCTCTTGTAAGCTCTTCCAAAATCCACTAGTGAATAACGGATCTCGGTTGCTCACAATGCCTTTGGGTATTCCATGAAATCTCACTACCCACTTCATGTACAGTTCTGCTAACTTAGCTGTCATTCTATTCGACTTGACCGGTATAAACCTTGCACTCTTGGTCAATCGATCTACAATCACCCAAATACTATCATGACCTGATCTAGTCCTTGGTAGCCCATCAATGAAATCCATTGAGACTTGTTCCCATTTCCCTTCTAGAATTTCTAATGGTTGCAACAAACCACTAGGCTTCTTTTGCTCAGCTTTAACTAGCTGGCAATTCATGCACTTGGATATTAACTTCCCAATGTCTCTTTTCATCCCTTTCCAGTAATAGGTCTGCTTCATGTCTCGATACATTTTGTTACCACCGGGGTGTATGGTCAGCTTTGAGTGATGACACTCTCTAAGCACTTCATCTCTCAATCCATTCACGTTGGGTACAACAAACCTTCCATTCTTTCGAAGCCATCCATCTCGATCAACCCCATACTTGTTCATTTCCTCACTGTCGGTACTCATCTCTAACTTGGAGATGATTTTCAAAAGGTTAGGATCGTCCCTCTGACCAGAGCCAATTCGCTCATTCAAAGTGGGTCTGATCGTCAAACTTGCTAGCATTTCTGGATCCAATTTGCACTTTGGTTTGAAATTATACCCTGCGATATACTCCAGTTGCTTCCATTTCGGAAACACAGCCCCTAAAATGGCATATCTCCTACTCAATGCATCAGCTACCGCATTGCCCTTTCCTGGTGTATATGCGATATTGAAATCATAGGAAGCCAAGAATTCTAACTATCTTTGCTGTCAGAGATTTAGATCCTTCTGAGAGAAGAGATACTTTAACGATTTATGATCGGTAAACAACTCGAATCTTTCTCCCAAGAGATAATGTCTCCACATCTTCAACGCGAATACGATCGCTGCCAATTCCAAATCGTGGGTAGGGTATCTTTTCTCATGCGGTTTTAGTTGCCGACTTGTATAATCTACGACCCTACCTCCTTGCATCAATACACCACCTAGTCCGGTACCACATGCATCCGTGTATACTGTCATCTCTTCCTTCCCTTTAGGAATGACTAACACTGCCGCGCACGTCAACTTTTCCTTTAGACTCTTAAATGCAACCTCGCACTTTTCGTCCCAAACAAAGGCTTCATTCTTCTTGGTTAACTGAGTCAACGGTGCTGCTATCTTGGAGAAGTCTTGGATAAACTTACGATAATATCTAGCTAACCCCAAGAAACTTCTTACGACTGTTGCATTCTTGGGCGTAGACCAATCTTGTACCGTAGCCACTTTCGCAGGATCCACGACAATACCATTCTCTGAAACAACATGGCCCAAGAACCTCACTTCCCTCCCCCAGAAGTGACTTAGAAAAATTCGCTTTTAATTGGTGTTTCCTCAACATCCTCCATCACTATCCTCAAATGTTCTTTGTGTTCTTCCTCTGTCCTCGAATAAACCAAGATATCGTCCACGAACACAAGAACAAACTTATTCAATTGATCTCTGAATACCTTATTCCTAAGATCCACAAAATATGCTGGTGCATTGGTCAACCCGAATGGCATGACCAACCACTCATAGAATCCAGACGGCGTCCGGAATGCCGTTTTAGCTATACTATGAGCTGATGAAAACTTATCACGAGATCCAACTTGGAGAGCACTCTCGCTCCACTCAACTGATCAAACAAATCATCTATCCGTGGAAGAGGATACTTATTCTTCCTCGTCACCTTATTCAACTCGCGGTAGTCCACACATAATCGAAAGGAACCATCGGCCTTGGTAGCAAACACAACTGGTGCTCCCCACTCAGAAACACTTCTTCTGATAAATCCCTTCTTCAAAAGATCACTTACTTGCACCCCGAGCTCTCGCTGCTCCCTTGGTGCCATACGATGAAGTGGCATCACTATAGGTCTGGAATCTTTCACTCAATCAATCCAAAACTCAATCTCTCGATGTGGTGGAAGTCCGGTCACTTCCTCGAAGACGTCCGGATACTGGCCAGCCACGGGCACATCTGACAACTCATCATGCAGGATGTCGAGGGAATTTAGAAAACTAGCCATTACCCCATCACTAGGTAGACCACCAAACACTACCCTCCGTCCATCATCCGCTCTAACTATCACCAAAAAGCCCTCATAGTCTACCACCACCCCATACCTTTGGAGCCAATCGACTCCCAAAATAATGCCAAACCCAGTAAAGCCCAAAACATAGCAATCACAAGCAAACATACATCCATGACTCAATAAGGTCAAATTTCGACAAATCATGCTAAGGCTAGTCGAACGACCAATCAGGTTCATCACAGCTAAAGGTCTATCAACTATCTCGGGTTCCAATCCCAACTTATCCACCAGGTCACTAGATATGAAGGAACGGGAAGCCCCGGTATCAAACAATACTCAAACAGAAACATCATAAATGGAAAGCATACCTTAAATGACGACATTCTTTCCTTTCTCCGCCGCAGTTGGGGCATTCGACGAAGAAGGAACAACATTGATAGCATATGCTTTCACAATCTGCTTCTCTTTCAGAGGTTGTGGACATTTATCCTTGTGATGTCCCACTTGGCCGCAGTTGAAGTACTTCCTGTCCGCTGGCTTTGCTCGACATTCTTTAGCATAGTGACCCTTCTTGCCACAGCTAAAGCATTCAACATCTTTCTTACTCTTCTTCTGACCGTCCTTAGTCTGATTCTGTTTCCTTTTGTTCTAAGAATCATTCTTGCCTCCACCGCTTGCCTGCGGCTTTGGCCCCTCGCAGACGCAACAGCGGCTTCAGTCTTGGGTTTATGATAAAGGCTCTTTGATCTCAATGTTTTCCCAACAATCGATTCAAAAGTCTCATTAATATGGTTTATAAGCCTTTCCCCAAGTACCCATCTAAGCCAGTTATGAACTTCTCGTTCTTCTTCTCGGCAGTGTCGATAAGGGATAATCCATACTTCGATAAAGTATCGAACTCAGCAATATACTCCGAGACTGCCCTGCCATTCTGCTTAAGCTCCAAGAACTTCCTAAACAATTATGATTTCTGAGCAGTTGGGATAAACTTATCACTGAATTGGGATTTAAACTGATCCCAAGTAATTTGATCCTCATGGGTAGCTGCCTTAATAGCATTCCACCAATTCATTGCCCGTCCTTGCAGCTGACAGGATGCTAGCTTTCTCTTCATCGCATCCTCTATACCCAAATCTTCGAAGATGCGCTCATAGCTATCAAGTCATTCCTGAACTTCTGTAGCTGATTCCGTTCCGTGGAACGACTTCCCACCAAGACTAGTGTAGTCCTTACAGAGCTTGGCGAAATCGGCCCTAGGCGCCTGCACCGCTGCACCACCACCATTTGCAGCATTAGGAACTGCCCTCTAAACATCCCTAAGCATCTCTCTCATGAATTCAGTGAACATCGTCCTCATATCAGGAGCATTCCCTTTATTGGCTCCTCTTCCAGTATTCCTCGTGTATCGGCTCATCGTTCAATCTGTAAGGAGAAACGATTAACCATCTCTTCAGTTGTGCCAGTGCAGTGCGACCTCATCCTTAAATATACTAATAGTATATATATAACTTTTGAGAACCAAAATATCACAAATACGCGCTCTCATATACATATACTATCTCTCCCTGGTGTCTTTCCCTAGGTTAACTACGCAACCTAGAGCTTTGATACCAAGTGTGACGGCCCGCCCCGGACCAGCCGACATTTCCTCTGAAATGCACTGTACCAATGTCCAACCGGCACAGGACGGTCTTCAGAAGAAAGGAAACTTAACGGTGAACTAACAAAGAGCATGTAGAATGTCTCACAGCGCATGGAATAAAAATATAATAATAACATACTTGACATAAAACAGGTGAGGCAGTGCATAAGCTGAAAACTAAACCACAATAATCATAGCAGCGGAAATCCAAAATACAGCTTATTACAACTCCAACATACTGTCTCTAAAGAAAAGAAAGATGTGCACTACTAATGCCCAAAGTAGTGACCAACAACAACACAGAGAGAATATCTATCTATATCATACGTGGAAGCCTGCTGCTAGTCTCCGTTACAGCTACTTGTGCATACCACCTAACATGTCTCTAGTCTACCCGTTTAAGAGAACCCAGAGTAATAAGAAGAGACATAAAAATCTGGGTCAGACAAAAGTCTGGTATGAGCGATAAGCAGCAAAACAGAGCAATAACAGGTATACATAACCATACCTGAACCTGGGCCTGCAACCAAAAAGTTAGCACAACAAGATGTACAGTACTCTAAGATGACACTAACATACGGTGTAAAGATACGGGGGAGGGGGTGTGCATGTCATAGTGATGTCAAATAACCAAGCATAGCAACCATACTCACATCTCTCACTCAGTGCGTAAAGCATACGATATCCATCGCTTTGACCACCCAAATCCTTTGCTATGATCACTCTGCCCCATGGAGTCACAGTGACTCCACTGCACTGATCCATAGCCACTAATCCTTTTCTATGTCCACTCTGCCCCATGAAGTCATAACAACTCCACTGCACTAGCTCATAGCCTTGCTACGATCACTCTGCCCCATGAAGCCATGATGACTTCACTGCACTAATCCATAGCCAATATCTGTCTCTCAGTGGTGAATCAAAGCTATAGACGTCGATAACCCCATTGCACACGTCCCGTAGCAAAGTCCAATCATGAAGTCAACTTGTTGGTTCCCATCTGGATCTTGAGTTCTACTTCCTATTTGGACTACCTTTGCATATCGGGTTTTGGTCTCCTCCGGATCAATTCGGTTCTTCTAAGACGGTTCAGATCGGTCGTGGTTGTCCCTCTACCATTTGTGAACTCTGGTCGGCTCGTGGTCATCACATCAGGTCATGATCCAGGCTTCGTGGCTCCCCCAACAGTTCGATTTGTGATCAGCAACCCGGTTCGAGTCGAGCGTCCTCCCACTGGTTCGTGGCTCCTTCATCCTCTTCCTCAAGCACCGGGTCGGTCGTGGTCTTCGGTTCGGGTCGTGGTACGTAGGCCACGAGTGGGTCAATTCATGGAGCTCTTGCAGTGGTGTCTCGTGGTGCCCCTGGTCGGATCGAGGTGAGTGTCACTATCGGGTCGGTTCGGAGGGGTGCAATCTGATCCAGTTCCTATGCAATTTTCTGCATCTTTTCCAACGACTGTCTTACGCCATACGATAGCGTTTTGGACCATTCTAACTGTTCTAAGCAGTCATAAATCATACCATAAAGTCATAGCAACACGTACAATCATCCACAAACAGCAAAACAACAATTTAACATGTTTATACAGATCAAACATACCCAAAAATCCATGTTTTTTCCTTAATCCTCCTTAATCATGTTTAAGCGTACAATTAGCAAAACTTATCCAAATTAGCCCAAATTTCTATTAGAGCCCTAAAATAATATTTTAGAATTTTACAAATTTTTCTGAGTTATAATTTCGCTAATTAACACTAATCACCCCTAATTAGCCGTATTAGTGAGAAACAAAGCAAATCACTCACCTTAACCACAAATAAATCTTAGATCTGAAAATATCTCTGATTTGGGTTGAATCTCTATACAACACAGCAGCTCTATTCCCAATTTGATGCTAATTTGCCTTGATTAGATGTAGATTAGACTAAAACTTGATTAAATGGTGATCAGAAGGTGATTTGGGTGTTGGAGGCCATTGTTAGGGTTAGGAAAATGTTTTAGGCGGCTTAAAAAAGAAATAAAAATCGTTTCCTAACTGTTCTCAGCCTCCCCATAACCCTAATCCCGAAATGGGTTATTGGCCCTCTTGCTAATCACCGTAATTAGGCCCGGTTAAGCTGTTTTTCACCTTCTAAACCTTGTTTCAGCCATATCTCTCAAACGATGAGTCCGTTTGGCCAATATGACCACTCTACGTAATTGTAAACCATCATCCAAACCCAATGGAAGTAGTTTTAGGTCAAAACTCGTAATCAATCAAAAGTTATGGCCGAAACAAGATAAGTTAGGGGCAAAACGGTCTTTTAAAAATCGGCAAAAATTGTGAACATGGGAAATGACCCCAATAGTTGTCCCCAAAGTTACACGACTATACGACCTCGTATGAAAATGAAATAAATATTCTACGATCCTTTGATACGTAGAATGCGGGTCGTTACACCTATATCTCCCCTCGATTTCCACTACACACCCTTATTTCTCTTACTTTCCACTAACTTATTTAATTGTAAATGTGTGACTTAAAATATGGTGCAAATGTTGTGCTATGAAATAGGGGTGCTGTGGAGCATGCCCCTATATATATGTGTGTGTGTATGTATGTATATGTATATATGCATATATATGCTTGTTGACTCACTTGTTCCGTTTAGTTATTGTACAAGTGTCAGTTTTCGTTCTTTCAGAGATTGTGCTACTTGCTGCTGCTTTAGTTTAGGATTTTTTTGCTTCTTTTTGTTCCTTTTTTGTTATAGTTTTTTGGAACCTTAGATTTCTTTGGTTTCAAGAGGGTTTTTCCTATTTTCTTTTATTTTGAAAACGGGAGGAGGGGGAGGTTATTGTAGTGACCCATATTTTTGACGATTGGATATTCAAATATTTTTTTTAAATAATAATCGTTGATTATTCAACGGTTCCATAGTGATATTTTTCGTAAACAATCGAATCAAGGCTCGAAATCGTTTCCATTGAGTTTGGATAGTTTTTTCTTTTCTTTTGGCAAAGCCGACTGGTTTTTAAGGTGATCGCAAACACCTTTTATTATAACCAATAATTAAATGCATGAAGTTCAGGTGATTGAAGCTAACAATCAGCTATTAGTTTTTAAGGTGGTCCGTCCACCGCATACATATAAAATGAAAAACAGGAACTAAGCCGATATACTTAGACTACTATGTGCTTTCAGAGAACTAGTCTCCAACATCATCTCCTGGTGAAACTTCCTGCACGGCTTCAACAAAGTGGGTAGCCAGATCAGACACAAAAAATGGAGAGTTCTCAGAATAAAGATGTCGTCTGTCCCATGCTGTGTCTTGAAGTAATTGTTCATTGTTTTTACCATCTTCACCATCCTTCGCAAGTATAAGCCCTTCACCTTCCACTTGATACACTAACTTACGTGTTACATCTCCTTCATCAACATGAATGTGATAAGAACCCTCACCTAATTTGTGTTTCATACCCGTGTTGCTGTGTGTTAGTGCCCTTTCTGTTTTGCTCCATGCGAAAGATTGGCCAGCAGTCGGAACCTTATCAGTGAGATTCTTACCACCAACCAAATTACCATCAATTGGTATATCAACTGGTTTGATTTTGGGAACCCATATCATAGAAGGAAAATGAGGGAGTGGAACTTTCTCATCCTGTATATAGTCAGTCGAGGCAGAACATTTCTCCTTAACATGTCCAAAAGATTTGCATATGCTGCATATTTCCAGAATCCATTTGTATGTTACATCAACATAATAAAAATGATCTTCAATGCATACCTTCAACTGAGTTGGAAGAGGCTTATCTGGAGTAACTTCAATCAATGATCTTGCATAAACAAGATTTCTCCTAGTTACCGTGTATGAATCAAAACATTTAAGTTTGCCGATATGACACGCTAGCCAATTGAGCCTAATTAGAGGTTGTAAAGATGAAGGTTTATTGTTAAGTTGGGCCCACAAATGGATGGAGAGGATCTGGTCTCTAGCCCAATCCACAGATGCATTCCATGGAGTGGCAATGAATGGTTTTCGTCTAATAATTGTTGGCACCGCCTCCAAGACTCTTTGCTTTTCCGCAATTGATGAGAATTTCAAATAGTACATTCTGTTAATAAGAGAGATTCTAAGCTGTCCATGAAGGCGCCAAGAACCTCAGCTCGCTTCAAGCATATAAAAATTTGGAATTTTTGAGTCTAAAAAGAAACCGACCCCATGATCTTTCCAAAACATTTTTGCTTCATTGAGTATTTCAATTGGTGGTGTTGGACCAGAACTTGGATCAGGAATGGTGAATTGGGTTGGTTCATAATCTCCAGCAACGTTTGGTAAAGCTGTAAACAGGGATTTCCAAGGGATATTTGTGGTTTTGGCATTTTGTCGAATATCATTGGAGCATTCCTGTGCCTCATTTTCACAACATTCTGGCACTATCACAGTCGGCCCAATAATGTTCTCAACATGTCCTTCAGAGTTAACATTCACGGTGGAAACATTTCCAACCGCAGCAGTCCAGTTTTCAACTGCATTATCACAATCTTTCGATTTTTCACCCAAAACTATTCGACAGAGAGTCTCACCTTGGTTCGTTGGCCATGTAGAGTTGGCAGCAGAATCATTGACGAGACTGCATTTGCGCCAGACATCGATGGAGGCTGAACAGATAAACGAGGAGCGTTGGGTATTTCACGAAGTAGAGATTCCAAAGGGTCAACTGGAACTATGTCAGACAGAGAAATCGAAGACCCCGACGAGTCTGAAACACACGATGCCAGATCATCGCCTTCAGCGTTAATTTGGTTGTACTGGCGCCTAGATCTAGTGTTCGATTTTGCAGAACGTGACCCAATGTTGAGACGCATCTTCTTATGCTTTCTCTTGACCATCGACTAGGTGGCGTTGGAAGGGAAGAAAGGCGGAGAGAAGTAGAAGGGTTTATATGCAGAGATTGGGGAGTCGATGGCGATGTAGATCTGATGCCATTTTTACAATTTTGTCTTTCTTTTTGTCCAGCGACAGATTATAAAAAGGAATATGAGTTTGGATAGTTTGTTAAGTGGAGAAAAGTATATGAATCGTTATATTTCGAGATTTGATGCTTTCGAGGCAAAACAGTCTCGAAATATGCGAGAAAATTATCATTTCGAGTACAATGCCGGATTTTAATGAAATTTATATTTTTGGAATTGTTACAGTGAGTTTTTGCACGCTGTCAAACTTCGTATCAATCGGAAGTACTGTTTGGCTGTGCACTCTTAAAACGTGAGTTAGTTTTAAACACACAATCCTTGACAATTGGGCCTACTGGATTATAGATACCCGTCTAATTAGTCATTAACCCTAATTTCTCATTAGCCGCATACTGTAGCCTCCGTCTCCTTAATATTTTCATGGCCTCTTCCTTCATCTATTTTAAAAAATTAAGATTTCCCTCCATACTCATCTAAAAATCACGAAATCAATTTCTAAAATGATGAATCAATGAGATCTTCGTGACGGTGGCTATCGAATTTGGATTTACTAACTTTGGTGAACTCTATATTCTCTTGTCGTGAACATAGGATGCCTAGTTTTAGGGTTTCCTTGAGATTTAGGCAACCATTGATCGAATTGAAGGTGGCGTTGAACTTCTCGTCGAACGGTGCACGTTTCCACAAGATCCAGCGGCTCCATGCGCCTTGGGAGGGCTCACGCACGTGAGTATGCCGCAACTCGGGGGGAGGGGGGAGTCGAGCTTGCCTTCAGGTTGTTCATCGAAGAGAGGACATGAAGTGGAGTGCAATGGCGATGACCATTCGTAAATCCATTGAGCAACGAAGGAGAAAAGAGGAGAGAAGAAATTGGGTTCATGTTACATATTTTGTGCGTGTACAGGTGATGGGGAAGAAGGAGTAGGTAATTATGGGAGGTAATCCGTTTTTGTTAATTTATACTTTGTAATTTTAACTAATTAAATAATCTGCAAACTTGTATTTGCTATAACTTTTGCATATGATGTCAAATTTAGACGCCGTTTCTTGCGTTGGACTCGTATTAGCGAGCTCTATGTTGGTTTGGGTTGATTTGGCTAAGGTAAGTGATTGTGTCCTTCACTGAACTGTAATTTTTTGTATGTTAAAAGTTTAACATTTTAGGTGATTTAAGATCTTAAAAAATATTTTTTCAGGAAAGTTAAACCTGGTTAATAATAAATAAAATAATTAAAAATTTATTTGGTTAGTTCAAACCTAAATTTCACATTTTTACCCGTTGGCACGTTATTGCATGTTATTTTGACGCTATCACTAGAATTGAACTATTTTGATACCAAATCATCACCAATCATTTTAGATAGTTTTTATTTATTTTATGGATGTTATTATGAATGTTTGCTTGCTTAATTAGGTAATTTTATCATTTTTGGTTGCATGATTGATTGATTATTGCTTAATTAGTTATAACGTCGTTCGTAGATGACTTAGTAGCATGTGTATTCTCATCTTCTAAAGTTGCTAGTGCTAATCGATTAAACACTCAAGAAGTTTAGTGCAAGATGATTGGGTATATGGATAGGACTCGAACAAGAAGAGACAAATTTGCGAAGAAGTTTTGAAGCGTATGGATTAATCTGAGAATAGAGAAACATTGGAGTATGACGATAGATTTGAAGACAAGGAACGAACTTGGTGACAAGCTTGAATTTCGCAATGAATGTTGGACGTTTTCATTTGACGTGTACTTAACTAATTTTGATTAAGTGTATGATTAGAGTTATCGTTATCTATTATAGTAGGGAAATCGATATCAACTACTATTGATACTGGTCATTTTGGCCAATTTGACGTAAACTATGGTGTTATTTCGAGGAGTAGGATGTGATGGTTTGTCAGGCGGTCTATTCGATCTAATGGCTCTTCGACCAGTAGTTTCGGCGTGTGGCAAGGATATGGTGCTTTGATGCAGAAATTTCATCGTTCGATAATGGTGACTCCATGATATGGAGAAGCATCCGCTTCGACGATGGATGACTGTTCTCCAAGAGGTAGAGTTTTGAGACTTGAGTTAGGATGGGAGACTGCAAGTCATGATGATAGAACTATGAGTGAGAATGGCGAGACGACTAGTTAAGATGGCAAAGCTGTCAAGAGAGGTTCAGGGAGCGAAGTTTTACGACGGATGTACTTGTCTAGGCAGTTCCCGACCAGGAGACTTCAGGTGGGAGTAGGGAAACAATTCCTGAATAAACCCTACAGTGGAGATACGTATGCAAAGGTATTGTCAGTATGTAGGTTCGGGTGGGTACTTAGAGAGCTGATGCTTGAGCATCTATCGAGTCTTCGACCTGATGTTGGTTGTAAGCCAGTTCATTGGCTGCCCATTGGATATAAGTGGTTAATCCAGGGGGACTCGTAGGTACCATTTATGCTCATTCTCAGCCAGACGGAGGTTGTTGATTGGACGTAGAATGTTTCGCCTCAAATGTGGTATAGTTACCGTGGAACCAAACATACTATATGTACCCAATGCATTGGGTGATTGAATGCGAGCATGGATAATGTTTGTTCTGTTTGTTTAGTCGTTTATCACCCTTAGGGATATCACTAAAATGTAGGTAATCATCGACACTGATATAGACAGTGTAGATACATACATTTATACATCCCAATACTCGGACGTATGGTACACCTAATTTATTATTATAGAGTAGTATATTATTTTATGTGTGATAACTCTATGGATGCAAGGATAGGTTAGGTATGGATTTTCATGCTTTTGGTCCAATTACTATTACAACTTTTACACTATTTTTAGAACCCTTATCGCTCACATCTGACTGTTGTCTGGCTCAAGGTTTCACATTCCCTCTTATTACCTTGGGTACACATCGATGAGTAGACTTGGTAGCAGTCGTAGGCATTATCTGGAGTTGCACGGGTGGATTGACATGAGGTGGCGTCTTTCCATACTATATTTGTATTATTGATTATTACGCTATGCGACACTATAGAGTCATGACAGTGTTGACTACTTAATCAAAGACAGTTTATGAGTGGGTATATTTATCGGTTATATAATTATTACCATCTCGCATGTTCTATACTTATGATTTATATCATATTTTTTCTGATGCGCTATGAGATATACGACATATTCTGTGTTTTAGTGTTTCTTTCCTCTTCCTCTATTTTATTCTCTTCCTCTCTTATTTATTTCCCTTCTTTTTCAAACTTCTTTCTCTTGATTATCACCATGCATCGATCGGGTGCCTATACAACACACTGTTGGGTTATATAGCACCAATGGTGTATGACGGTCGTTAGAAGTGGTATCAGAGCTTAAGTTGTGTTGTTTAACCTAAGCAGTATTGAATTGAGAGTTAATATTAATGAGATATTATGTATTTATATATATTTTTGTTTTCAAAACTATATATTAGTAGTATATATGCATAGTATATGTTATTTTGCATGCGAGTGTCATTGTAATAGTTTTCTCTATTGGTGATTGGTTTTCCTAACCACTTCCCCGAGACGATCTAGCAAGCGAGAAATACTATAAGCTGCTTCATTTCTCGAGTTAAGAATTAGGCAGAATCGAGGACCACTAACCTCGATTCACAATATGCGTTCTCAGTTGTGGTGCAAGTCACTGGTTGAGATGTATTGATTTATCCAAATTGTTTTGGTACTCAAGTATAAGGAGTCGACTATGCCAAGCTAGATGGTTACTTAGATATCAAAGAGGCAAATTGTTATTAGGAACAAAGTCGACTGGAGTAGTGCAAGATTGGTTTGCTTTCTTGCAAGGATTTCTTCGACGAATTGGAGTTGGATAGTGTAGTGGGATAGAAGTTATCTCAAGAAAAATCCATGGTTGAATTCAAATTTGTCGAGAATTCTTGTAGTTTTGGATTGCTTGAGATCAATCTGTGGTTCGCCTTGAAGAAATTTGCCTTGACTTCGTAAGTGTCAGCATTGGTTGAGAAGTTCACAGGTTTAGATGATGTGATATGGGTTGTGTTCCTATATGTGGCCGAATTCGAGACGAACTCGAAGTACGATTTACTTCTTTTCTGATTGTTACTCCACACAAGCAGGATGGAAGTTCATTGTTTGGTGGTGTGATCGACTTGGGAATTTGACGGTTTCAAAGTGAGATTTTTGTAAGTGATCGAATCAAGACTCAAAACCATTTGCATTGAGTTTTGCATAGTTTGTTTGGTGGAGAAAAAGTATATAAATTGTTTTATTTTGAGAGTTGATGCTCTAAGGGAAAATAATCTCGAAATACACACGAAAACTATCTTTTCGAGTACAGTGTCAGATTTCAATGAAATTTATACTTTTGGAACCGTCATAGTGAATTTTTACATGCTGTCAAGTTTCGTATCAACCGAATGTGCCGTTTGGTCGTACACGCTTAAAAAGTGTGTTAGCTTTAGACACACAATTCTGGACAATTGGGCCTAGTGGGATTATAAATACCCTCTAATAAGTCATTTGTCATAATTTCTCATTAGTCGCATACTGTAGCCAACATCTTCTTCATATTTTCATGGCCTCCTCCTTCATCTACTTTTAAAAATTAAAATCTCCCTCCATACTCATCTAAAAATCAAGAAATCAATTTCTAAAATCATGAATTAGTGAGATCTTCGTGACGGTGGCATCAGAATTTGGATTTGTTGGCTTTGGTGAACTCGACCTTCTCTTTCCATGCGACAAATGATTCCTTGGGTTAAGGTTTCCTTGATATTTACGCAACGATTGATTGAATCGAAAGTGCTGTTGAACTTCTCGTTGATTGTGCACATTTCCACAAAATCTCATGGCTCCAGGCACCTTGGAACGAATCGCATTTGTGGACAGCTCACGCATGTAAGCAGGTCGTGACTCGGGGGGAGAGCTGAAATTTGCTTTAGGTGGTTCGTCGAAAAGGGGGCACATAATGGAGTGCGATAACGACGACCGTTCGTAAATCCGTTGAGTAACGAAGGAGAAAAGAGGAGAGAGAGATTGGAGGAAGTGGGTTAATGTTATAGATTTTGTGCATGTACAAGTGACAGGGAAGGAGTAGGTAATTATGAGATGCAATTGGTGTTTGTTAATTTGTGGTTAGTTATTTTAATTAATTAAATAATCCGCAAACTTGTATTCACTATAACTTTGTATACGATGTCATATTTTGATGTCGTTTTTTACGTTAAACTTGTATTACCGAGCTCAATGTTTTTATGTTGGCTTGGCCCTATTTAGCTAAGTTGAGTGATATTGTCCCATATTGAACTGTAATTATTTGTATGCTAAAAAATTGGCATTTTAGGTGATTTAAGATCTTAAAATATGTTTTTCTAGGATAATTGAACCTAGTTAGTAATAAATAAAATAATCAAAAGGTAATTTGGTTAGTTTAAACCTGAATTACACATTTTTACCCATTTAAGCATTATTGCGTGTTATTTTGACACTATCACTAGAATTGAACTATTTTGACATCAAGTAATCACCAATCATTTTATATAGGTTTTATATATTTTATGGATGTTATTATGAATGTTTGTTTGCTAACTCGGGTAATTTTGTCGTTTTTGGTTGTATGGATGATCGTTTGCTTAGTTAGTTAAAACGCCATCCGTAAGCGACTTAGTATTAGGAAAATCTCATCTTTTAGAGTTTATAGTATTCATCAATCAAACAAACAAGAAATTTAGTGCATGATGATTGAATATA
Organism: Allium sativum; assembly: GCA_030737875.1. Taxonomy (NCBI): domain Eukaryota; kingdom Viridiplantae; phylum Streptophyta; class Magnoliopsida; order Asparagales; family Amaryllidaceae; genus Allium; species Allium sativum. The sequence continues at coordinate 919,813,852 of CM060922.1, forward strand.
TGGATAGGACTTAAACAAGATGAGATGATGTTGCGAAAAATTGTGAAACGTATGAAATAATATGAGAATAGAGAAGCATCGGAGTATGGCGACAAATTTGAAGTTAGAGAATGGACTTGGTGAGAAGCTTGAATTTCGCAACGAATGCCGGACATTTTCATTTGAAGTGTACTTAACCAATTTTGGTTATGTGTATGATCAGACTAATCGTTATCGATTGCAGTAGAGTGATCGATATCGACTGCTATTAATCTTGGCCATTTTGGCCAATTTGACATAAACGATGGTGCAATTTTGAGAAGCATGATATGATGGTTCGTTAGACAGTCTATTTGATCCAGTGGCTTTTGCGTGTGGCAAGGATGTGGTGCTTCGATGTAGAAATTTCATCGTTCGACGATGGTTATTCCATGTTGTTGAGAAGTAGCAGCTTCGATAATGGATGATTATTCTCTAAGAGGAAGTTATTGAGACTTGAGTCAGGATGGGGAGACTACAAGTTAGGATGATAGATCTATGAGTTAGGACGGTGAGACTACTAGTTAAGATGGCGGAGCTGTCAAGAGAGATTTAGGGAGTGGAGTTTGATGACAGATGTAGATATTTATGTAGTTCCCGAGAAAGAAAGTTCAAGCGGGAGTAGGGAAACAGTTTTGAATAAACTATGTAGTGTAGATACGTGTGTAAATGGATCATCGGTATGCAGGCTCGGACGGGTACCCTGAGAGCTCGAGCTTGAGCATCTATCAAGTCTTCGACCTAATGTAGGTTGCATGCAGTTCAAAGGTTGTCCTTTAGATATAGGTGGTTAATCCAAGGGGACTCGTGAATACCACTTACACTCATTCTCAACCGGACAGAGGTTGTCGGTCTGACATAGACTATTTCAGCTCATATGGGGTATAGTTATCGTGAAACCAAATGTACTATATATATATACACCTAACGCATTAAGCGATTGAATGCGAGGATGGATAATGTTTTCTCTATTTGTTTAGTTGTTTATCACCCTTGGGGATGTCACTAAAATGTAGGTAATCATCGACATAGATATAGATGGTGTAGATACATACATTTAGGCAACCTAATACTCTGATGTAGGGTACATCTGAATTATTATTACAGAGTAGTATATCATTTTATGTGTGCTAATTCTATGGATGCAGGGACGAGTCAGGTATGGATTTTCATACTTTTGGTCCATTTAATATTGCGATTTTTTTACAGTATTTTGAGAATGTTTATAGCTCAAACCAGGCTATTGTATGACTCAAGGTTTTATGTTTACTCTTATTACCTTGAGTACTCATCAAACACATCGATGAGTAGTCTAGGTAGCAAGTGTTGGCGTTATTTTGAGTTGCGCAGGTGGATTAGTAGGAGGTGGCGTCTTACCATACTATATTTGTGTTGTTGATTATTCTGTTGTGCGACACTATGGAGCCATGCCGGTGTTAACTACTTATTCATAGACAGTGTGGGTGAGTGTATTTATCTTTAGTATACTATGATTATATAATTATTACTATCTCACCTATTCTATATTTATGATCTATTTTATATATTTTTAGATTGCTGTGAGATATACGGTAGGTTTTGTATTTGTATTTGGTGTTTCTTTCCTCTTCTTTTCTTCTATTCTCTTCATCTCTCATCTATTTTTCTTCTTTTTCAAATTTCATTCTCTTGACTACTGTAACACCCCGTATTTTATATAAATATTAAATGAAAATATCGATAATTAATAGTTTAAGAATTTAGCCTCGAAACATATACCATTGTGTTCGTGGCAATTTTCCGGTTCGTTTTGATATATTACTTACCCAAATATAGTCCATACGAGGAAGTTATTACGAATGAAGAATAAAAAGGTTGTACACGTATATACACGCACAAATTCGAAATTTGAAATTAAATGGTGTTATATGTGGAAAATAATGATTTAGATAACTAATATTTGGAAATAAACTAAATGTTAAATTAACGTTAATCACAAATTCAAAGTCAGCAGGGTCGACACATGGGTCGACCCACTCGGGCCAGATCTGTTTTGCTGGGTGACGTGTTTTTCTGACTTATATGGTTCAGATTTTATATTAGTGAATCCAATGGATCGGGATTTCCTGTACACCTATAAATAGACTAGCATGACTTAGATTTCAACTCGTTATTTTTGAGACGCTACCAAGGCTCGCCATTTTTTTCCCTCTCCAAATCTTTCAGAAATTAGAAAATTAGCTTTAGGAAATTCTAATTCAAGATTTGAAGATAAAAAACGTAAATCTACAATATTGTTGTTCATATTTTTGATCAACGTAAGGTAAGTCCTATGAGTCTGATTTATTTAGGTTTCTTTCTTTCCCTCTTCTTTTAGTATCAGGTTTGCAAATCCATGGTTGTTTTAATACTAGATTCAGTTAGGAAGACCATAGAATCACATATCTGAATCAGATTCAAGGATTGGAAAGCTGTCAGATGAGTGGATTTAGAATTATACCCTTTGAATAACGGTATATTTACCATTTACATTCCATGTTAGTCTTAACATGTTAAATAACTATAAATTGTGGTGATTGCGATAATTTATTCTCTAGAATGTTAGAATATACTGTTATACAAATCTATTTTGTTAATCTTCCGTTAGATTGAAAATCATTGTAAAACTGAAAATGTGGAATTTACAATAAATGTGAATATGATACTGAAAATGTTCTATAATGACAAATTGAATATATTGTAAATCAAATTAAAGAGAAATTGGGAATAAGGCAAAAGAATAGATATGCCTAAGTTGTATAGAAAATTTACAGTGATTTGAAAATGGTACATTTACCTTAGAAAATAAAAAGAGGAAATTTGTAGTGGACTGAGTTAGATGGATTTGGGAAAATTTGATATATTTCCATATCGGTAAAATTATTAAGAACGTAGTTGCAAAAAAAGAAAGGAAAAGGGATTAGTGTGAAACTGGGATTCTTTTACCGTATTGCACACTAATCAAATAAAGAGATATATGTATGTCCACAACAAAAATAAAAGAAATAACTTGCAACTACAGATCTTGATTTATGGGCGTTATGGAAATGAATCTTTATATCTTTCCACTAATCAATGTAATGAGGTGTGTGAAATATTTTCCTGAAATAATGAGAATATACAAGACAGTAATTAAATAGACGTTACATCAGTAAAAATTTAGTTAATGTTAAGGAACTAAGGGAAAATATGATGAACGGGGAATATAACCTATTATAATTAATTATATAAATGAGAAGGTAATATAATAGGTAGGCTTGTCCTAAGCGGAATTGTAACATGAGTTACAGTAAATGAAAAGGAGAACTTATTAATAAACCTTAGTTATTAACTAAGTTAATAAGTAAACAACAACAATAGGTTGTGATGACAGTGGAAGACAAGGTTATCATTGAATAAGAAAGAATAAATAAGATTTATAAAAGGGAATAAGTTGTACTTAATTATATAATAAGTAGACATGTCAAAAGAAAACATGAGGATTGGGAAAGAATATACTTAATTATACATTAAGTTAAACATGTTATTGAACTTGTAAACATTTAATTGGATAGTAAATGACATGGTAATAATGTAAAAAGTTTGTAGATTACTTTCATTAATTACAATCTAGGAAATAATACGTTATGGGCTTATTAATGAACTTAAAACATGATTATGTTAAATCTGTACGATTAATAAGCAAGTAGGATCCATTCCTCAAGGATAAGGTGCTCGGGAAAACCTTGTAACTTGAATAAAAAGGGAATATTTGGGTAATCAAGTAAATTAGTAATCTGATAAGATAAAGCGAGCACTCAATTAAAAGATTAGACATAGTGTCTAATAACACGTTTACGTGATGTGCTTGGACCAGTCCGCATGTACAAGGGTGAAGAACCCAATGCGGTAGATCATTGAGGTGTCTTGAAACACGGGAGTAGAACGTCCATCTGATTATTTTGATGGTTATTCTGTTTTCTTGCTCGGCAGGACTAGAGGGAAGCACGAGGCTTCTGAGGGACGTGGTAGGGTACTCTATGTTGGTCCTCTATTGCGGTACACGCTCAGGCTGTACTCGTGGAGGTTTCGTGTGTGCGGTACCACCCGGTGAGTATACCTTGACCGCAATTATAGCTTGGCAGTTAGAAGGCTGTTGCGGATAGCGTTGGGTGATTCGGCGATTGCCTCGGGAAAAAGCTGGGTCAGGACCAATACATGATAGTAATCGTCGGGTACCTGTCATCGGCAGCCAGTAGGATGCGGAAAGACTAGAGCTAAACCAAGAGACCATCGATCTTTCACTATCGAGACATTAGTTGAGGGACATGCCAAATTGGATGATTAGATTGCTCACTAAGGGGACGTCACTTAGCTATTGATGTAGTCTTTCACTAGTTGAGGAAGTGGTCAGGTGAGACCATAGCCACTGTGAAAATGCAGATCAGATTCCGGATATCTGTATTGTAGGCCTTTTTGGGCGGACCTTTACATATATGAAAAGCTCCTGACCGATTTCCATGCATTCAGATGTAACCTTATTACGGGACTCAGTGTACAGTAGACAGTACGTTCATGTGAGGGTCTAGATACACGCACTGGGTGGTGTACTATAGACGAGAGGGCATTACTCTATGTTGAGGCTTGATTCAACCGATGAGGTAGGATACGACAATCTTTATGCTTGCATGGCATCACGATGGTGGTTCTTTGTGATAACATGATGTAGCAATATGAATTTCCGTACATCATTCGGCGTTGGATGAGAGTTTCATGTGCTTTCGCAGAGACCGTGTAAGGAGGGTACTATGGGAAGTACTTTGGCATGATGGGGGTAGTTACGTATATAGTATATTAGGTTTATCTACTGGGGAGTAGACGGGTACGACGAGAGTATGAAACCTTGAGAGTTGTTAACCTAAGTAACCTAATAAATAAGAAAACATGACTGAACGGTATATGTAGGGTTATTTCAGAATGTGTAATTTGTCCAGTCACCAAAACTTTGTATTCCGACCCCCTCCTCATAACACACTCGCATGTTAGGTTTGTGGCAGAGATATGATAGCTTTGGATACTGGTTAGGTAGTATTATTACCTCGGTAAGGTTGTACTTGATTAGATTATATTTTATCCATTCCGCTGTGAGATGTTTACCGAGTTATGATATAATTATTATCTCTTTCTTTTTTGTAGGATACTAGACAAGCCGACTCGAGTTTCGATAGATTGGGATTTTTGAAGAAAATTCGGGTTGTTACATCTAGTATCATAGCTTAAGTTAGGATTCCTGTCTAGATAGTGAGTGAACGTATTTGTATTTTTAAAAATATAAATATTACATATACACACACACACCCCTGGATCCATAAAAGAACCCACTAAATAGGAAGAGCAACATATGAAAAAGAATTAGGATATCAATTATGTACACTAAAAAAATGGTTATGGAAATTTGAGAATATAAGACCCTTAGGTGGTCTGGGTGAAAAGTGTATAATCTGTTTTGTAATGGAAAAGATGGATCTCATACGTTAGTATTTGAGATGTTAGTGTTTCAGATTAGTAGGTTTGGCTGTAGAGCCTTATAAATTGAGAAAGAGTAAAGCGGAAATGAATTAGGAATATATATATATTTAGGACTATTGAGGGAAATATTTAGAGAGGTCTAAGTAATTTAGAAACCCACTTTGAGTCTAGCCCCATTGTTGACTTTTAAGGACTTGAAATTTTAAAAGCTTTTGGGTGATAGTTTACGGTGTTTTTCAAGTTTTGACTTTAAAAGTTTACAATTTTAAAATATGTGCTAGCTAAATTGTATAGAAACAATTTTTGAAATAAAAGAGATATTTTTGATATTTGAAAAAAATGTAAGTAACATATTTGAAGAGTACATATTGGGTTTTGGGGGTAAATGACGTATATTTTGGAAACGGTGATTTCTTATGAAACTTTTGTAAAAATGAATTCTTTTAGAAAAAGGTGTACATTATAGAGCATGTATAGCTCAATGGGTTTTTTTAGTTATAAGGTATGAAAAAATAATAATTAAATAAACAAACACGGAAAAAAGATTGTATTTTTGTCAAAAACTAAAATCTTCGCTAAGATTTTTTTTTTGAAAATCTCTATTCTTTTGACAATTGTTTTGACATAAAACTTTGATGGGTGAATAAAGTAAGTTGTTAAGAATTTTAGAATAGAGTAGATGTTTGGGATATATTTAAAAATTTACAGCTTGCCATAAGAAATTGAGCTGGCATAGTAAAAATGAACAGTTGTGAAATTAATAGAGAAATAGTTGTCCTTGTCTAATCTAGTTTTTATGATATGAAAAAGGGGGTTTTGTGTTTTTTTATGAGATGTCACATTTTTATGATTTGGAAAAAATAAGTTTTAGTGAAGAAAAATAAAGTTTAGAAACTTTTTATTTTTGGAAGGAAAATGAAATGATGATAACCACATTTTTAAATCATGGAGTAGGTAAGGATTAATACCTAGTAAAGACGAGGAATATTTTGGGGCTATATAGTAGGTAGCAAGAATTGTTTTGAAATGACAGTAAATTCTCGTAGAGTGCATAATCACTATAAAGTCTAGGCTGTTGCTTGGAAAAGACTGTTAGTACACAACAAGGACTAGTTGTGAAAGTGGATGGTAGTCGGCAAGCAAGTTGTTCAGATCCTATGGTTTAGACTTTTCTTTGTCAGTGTGAACATGGTCTTAGGATTCTTAGCCCTTGGTAGTAGTAGTGTAGTGTGTTTGTTTTCCTATTTTAATTTTGAAAGATTTAGAAGACTTGTTTAAAATCAAGCTTAGATCGATGGATTTAGTTAAATAAGCTTAGGAAAAGGCGTTGACATAACTAAAAGAAAACAATCAATGATGACAACTGCAAAAATAAAGCAACAAATATGAGAATTGAGAAGATGGAAAATTTCAAGAAATAGAAAGAAAATAAATTGGATTTTTCCAAAGTAAGTTGGAAAAGAAAATTTATAACAAAGAAAATTTTCTTATGTAAACTGTGCTTGTATATGTAGATAAGACATCTTTATATAGTAGTTGCACAAAATCCAAGTACAGATAGAAAAAGGCACATAAAAGAAAATCGGAAGATGTGAAGTTTTCCGTTTTTTTACTTTTTTATGACATAAGAAATCGAATTCATAAAATTAAACTTTTTTGTAATTCGAAATTTTAAAGTTGGTTGGTAGGGTTTTGGATGCAAAAAATTGGATGAACTACGCTCTTGCTCTGTAAGAGTGTGGGAAATTTTGGATGAAAAAGTATTTTGATTTTCAAAATATTGCATTCATATAGAAATTGCCAGTATATTTAGGATGTATAGGATGTGTGCATCATGTTTTCAAAGAGTTTTCAAGAAAAAATTGCATTCATATAGGAGGCACCGCTTATGCATTCATTCATTCCATTCATGTATTATTATGTTGTATTACACTTTGCATAAGTGCACAAATGGTTGAAAACTTGGATGTACCCATGATGGTTGTGATTTATGTAGGGAATTACTTAATTTTACCCTTACCAAATTTCGGGGACGAAATTTCCTAAAGGTGGAAGAATGTAAAACCCTGTATTTTATATAAATATTAAACGAAAATATCGACAATTTATAGCTTCAGAATTTATCCCCGAAACATATATCATTCTGTTCGTTGCAATTTTCTGATTCGTTTTGATATATGACTTTCCCAAAACGGAATCCTTGTGGGAAAGTTATTAACAAATAAAGAATAAAAAGGTTGTACGCGTATATACGCACACAAATTTGAAATCAAATGGTGTTATATCTGGAAAATAAGAATTCAGATAACTCATATTTGGAAATGAACTAAACATTAAATTAACATTAATCACAAATTCAAAGTCGACAGAAAATACGTTAATGACCCAGGAGCTGGGTTGACCCAAGCATTACATGGTTCGACCCATGTATCGACCTTAGGGTCGACCCACCTCTAAGCGGGTTGACACAGGGATGGACCCACTCAGGACAGATCTATCTTGCCGGACGACGTGTTTTTCTGACTTATACGGTTCAGATTTTATATTAGTGAATCCGATGGACCAGGATTTCCTATACACTTATGAATAGACTAGCAGGGCCTAGCTTTCAACTCATATTTTCTGAGATGCTGCTAAGGCTTTGCCATTTTCCTTCCTCTCCAAATATTTCAGAAATTAGAAAATTATCTTTAGGAAATTATGATTCAATATTTGAAGATAAATAAGGTAAATTCATAACATATGTGTTTAGATTTTTGATTAACATGTGAATCTGATTTATTTAGGTTTCTTTCCCTCTTCTTTTAGTATCAGTTTTGTAAATCCGTGGTTATTTTAATAATAAATTCGGTTAGAAAGACCATAGAATCACATATCTGAATCAGATTCAAGGATTGGAAAGCTGTCAGGTGAATGGGTTTAGAATTATACCTTTTGAATAATGGTATATTTACCATTTACATTCCCCGTTATTCTTAACACGTTAAATAACTGTAAATTGTCGTAATTACGATAATTTATTCTCTAGATTGTTAAGAATATACTTTTGTACAAAACTATTATGTTAATCTTCCGTTGGATTAAAATCACTGTAAAACTGAAATTGTGGAATTTACAATAAATGTGAATATGATACTGAAAATGTTGTCTAATAAGGTTGGATATACTGTAAATCAAATTACAAAGAAATTGGGATAGGGAAAAAGAATAGATGTGCCTAATTTGTATAGAAAATTTACAGTGATTTGAACATGGTAAATAACATCTAACTCAGTAAATAAAAAGAGGAAATTTGTAATGGACTGAGTTAGATGGATTTGAGAAGATTTGATATATTTCCATAACGGTAAAATTACTATGAACGTAGTTGTAAGAAAAGAAAGGAAAAAGAGATTCTTTTACCCTGTTGCACACTAATCAAATAAAAAGATATATGTATGTCTACGACAAAAATAAAAGAAATAGCTTCCAACTACAGATCTTGATTTGTGGGCGTTATGGAAATGAATCTTTATATCTTTTTACTAATCAATCTAATGAGGTATGTGAAATATTTTCCTGAAATAATGAGAATATACAAGATGGTAATTAAATGATGTTACAATAGTAAAAGTTTGATTAATGTTAAGGAACCAAGGGAAAATATGATGAACGGGGAGTATAATCTATTATAATTAATTATATGAACGAGAAAGTAATATAATTGGTAAGTTTGTCACAGGGACAAGCAGAATTATAAAATGAGTTATGATAAATGAAAAAGAGAACTTATTAATAATCCTTAGTTAAGAGAACTAAGTTAATAAGTAAACAACCACAGATTTTGATGACAGTGAAAGACAAGATTATGATCGAATAAGAAAGAATAAAGAAGACTTATAAAATGGAATAAGTTATACATAATTATATATTAAGTAGGCATGTCATAAGAAAACATAAGGATTGGGAAATAATACACTTAATTATACATTAAGTAAAACATCGTATTGAACTTGTAAACATGCAACTGGATAGTATATGACATGGTATTAATGTAAAAATATTGTAGATTATTTTCGTTAATTACAATCTAGGGAATAACATGTTATGGGCTTATTAATGAACTTAAAACATGATTAAGTTAAACCTGTGTGATTAATACACGAGTAGGGTTCGTTCCTCAAGCATATAAGGGGCTTGGGAAAACCTTGTAACTTGAATAAAAACAGAATATTTGGGTAATCAAGTTAATTAGTAATCTGATAACAAAAAGCAAGCATTTGATTAAAAGATTAGACATAGTGTATAATAACACATTCGCGTGATGCGCTTGGACCAGTCCGCATGTACGAAGGTGAAGAACCCAGCAGGGTCGATCATCGAGGTGTCTTGAGACACGGGAGGAGCACACCCATCAGATTATTCTGCTTGGTTATTCTGTATGCTTGCTCTACGGGAATGGAGGAAAGCACGTGGCTCCGAGGGACGTGGTAGGGTACTCCTTGGTGGTCCTCTGTTGCGGTACATGCTCTGGCTGTACTCGTAGAGGTTTGGTCTACGCGTTGGGTAATTCGACAATTGCCTCGGGAAAAAGCTGGGTCAGGACCAATATGTTGGATCTAGATTAACCCTAGAGGGGGTGAATAGGGTTTATTCGATTTTAGTGAGATATTAAAAATTAATCAGATCACAGAATGCAGCAGAAATAAAGATGTAGAAAGTAAATAACACACAGAGATACCCAGCTTCGGCAAAACCCTGCCTACTACTGCATTCCTAAGGTTTCTACTTGGTAATAGAACAGATCCCGCTTATAAGACCATGTAAACTCGCGAACCCCTCACTCCTATTCTAATCCTACGCTCAAAACCCTAGACAGATCTATATCCCCTAGATCTGATTTTCCCGGATTACAAGCCCGTAATCGTATTCCTTAGTTTTTATAGACTCTAGTAAACTGCCAGTTAAAACCCTAAATGGATTACCTAGATTTTACAGACTCTAGAAACTGATAGAATACAAATTGAATTCAAAAAACAAAATAAAATAAATATATAAAAATTAAACAAAGAAAATCATTTTTGTCACTTAGAATCAAGTAGGCTGGCCAACTCTCCTGTTTGTTTTAACCCGATCTCTTTCACTCTGGAAAAATAGAAATGGCGGCCTCGAATCTAGGGTTTTTCTTGTTCTCTCAAAATCACTTCAGCTTCGCGATTGATCTGAAATAATCTCTGAAGCTTTGAATATGTGGATGCTCTTGAATGTTCTCTCGTGACTGATTGGGATGCAGTTGATCGGGACTCTAGAAGAATTGTGAGTTTTCTAATTTTAATTCTTTGATAGAAATTATTGCTTGTGGTTTCGATCCATATGCCAATGAGGATAGTGGTGTTATATATAGGATTAGAAAAATCCTTTAACTTCTTTGATTTCGAAATATGGATTGACTGATTTATGTGTTTCCTCTAATTGATTGCGTGATTTCCCTTTTGAAATTACCTTGGCTTTGAGTGTTGAGATGAACCTAGACATGTCTTCGATCTTCAATGGATCTGGTGGGATAATTACCCTCCTCGATTTTGCTATATTATTGTTGCCACGACTATGATTTAATTCTGGAAATATTTGAATTGATCTTTGCCCAAAAAATTGTTCCTCTTGCAAGATTGATGAAATATTATTGCCTTGAATTCACACAGTGATTTCTGCAATTTGCTTAAATTGATCCTTGCCAAAAAATAAATATTGTGAATCTGGATACAATAAAAACTTACCAAATATTGAACTGATTTTTGGAAACCATTCAACTGGTTTTCATCTAGCCGAGAATATTTCCTTTGATTGCACAACGCTGTGTATGCCAAGTTGAAATGGATTGTTGAACATTTTCCTTGTATTTGTGAACTGATTTCCAGGCAAAATTTATGTCCATATATATAAACACAAACTTTTTAATACTGGACTGTTGTATACTTGAAAATCCATGTTGCATCGCTGCCTATTTTTGAACACTGATTTCTTGCCTGGATATTGGAACTTGTTTGCTTTTTTGGAATCAATCACTTGCACCATGAATATGAGACAGTCTCAACTGTTTGAACCACATATCCACTTTTTACTGCACATGCTTGACCATATTTCTGCATATGTATATATGACCCTGGCTTTGTATGTTTGTTGTGTATTTCTTTGGCATGAGCTGTTCTTCATTGGCAATGTTAATGAGTTGTTTGTCTTGTACATGCAAGTGTACATGCTGTGTTGATACTTGTTGTATTCATGAAACATGTAACCATCTGGACTATGATGAACTGTTTCAAATTTATGCTTGAACATGCTGATCCAGTTTTGAAGTAATCAATTCATGATTGTACACTTTTCTGCTGAAACTTCATCACGCTGAAATGTTGCTTTAAACTGTTGTACCACTGACTTGCATGTGTGTGAACTGAATCATGAAAATGCTGTGTACATTTTTGTTGGTCATTTGGCATGACCATGCTCGCTCATGTTTATTTTATCACCATGTTCAATTTGTTGTGTCCATGCTTGAGCTTGTATATATGATGCTGTATACTTGAACTTGTGTGTTGACTTTCTATGTCCATCTTGATTATGTTACTGCCTCGTTTCTCCAATCATGTCTCCATGCTTATTTGTTTATGCTGCTAGTTATTTGCATGCTGAATGACCATGCCCTCAACTTGTTCGAGATGTGTAGCCATTTCTTTCTTGAATTTGCATGGCTCGACACTTGAGCTGCTTGCTTCACTTGTGCTTGAATTTATTGAGTTGTGCACTGAGTTGAGTTGGTCATCATGGCTGCTCCTCAGTTGCTCGCTACTACATTTTGATTAGCGAGGCAGTGCACACGTGTATATTTATACACATGTGTATATGCAGCCTTTCAGAATAGTTTTCCCTATCCCTGTTCTGTATATACATAATGTCTACCTTGCTGTATTTATAGTGTATCACTGTGAATATCACAAGCTATCTAGACACAGATGGATGGATATATAAATCAGATCAAGTCATGAATAATGACGAGGAAACACACCGAAATTCTAAAGCAAATAAAATTTATAAATAAATTCAAATTTGCATGTAGTCAGTTTTATTTCTATTGCAGTGTACTGTGTGTGTTTCATGTGACAGGTATGGATGACGGTACCGACTTAAGGATGCTGTGAAGACAAAAGACAAAAGAAAGTAACAGTGTGTCAATATGAAACAATAAATGTGTATAGGCAGTGAAAGTATATAAGTGTATGTGCATGTATATGTGAACTGAATACGAGTGACTAAGTTTACTGTAGTGAGGAGTTGATGTATGAAATTGTATATGTATGAAATGAAATATATCAGTGGAGTGTATAAATAGAGGAGTTATAATAGTTGTACTGTTTGAATGTTTGAAATAAAATATTCTATTTAAATAAAATACTATGTGAATATTTAAATTTCAGTAAAGTCATATTCTATATAAATATAAATATTATATTCTAGTCTGTGATGTATAAATGAGACAGTACAATAACAAACACATTTATAATAATATATATTTGGTTGTTATCATCAAACAAAAATCGTATAATTGTGTATACAAAAAAGTTATATACAAAAATCTCCCCCATTTGATGATGACAAACAAATATTAAGATTTCGAATATAATTACCGTGTTTGACAGTGAAAATCTGAACTCTCCCTATTTGAAAGCACCCCCTACAACAGAAACTCCCCCTATAACTGTGCATGAGAGAAAAGAATGTAAAATGAATTGGAATTTTCAAAATTAAATTTTTTTTTATAAAATATTCACTCATAAATCAAAATCTCAATTCATTCTCCCCCTCTTGTTATCATCAAAAGGATACAGACATTAAAATATATACCAAAAATGTAACGCCCCGCCTCTATACCCACTATCGTCCAGTTCATTTCAGAGAAATGTCGTAGACCATAACGGAGAATTGGGTTTGTGAAGGGCGACCGATTGTATGATTGCTCCATGTAAGGAATGCACATCGAATTTTGATACCGATTAAAATTTTGACATGACCATTCGGCACATAGGGCAACTACACAACGACTATATGCAATCCGGAAAGCAGTATAAAATAGACAACAACAACAACAATATATGGTATGTATCTCAAAGCCAGACACAGAATAATCATATCACAAGGGCGGAATAGATATGAATAAACCAAGGATGTGTACAACAAGATAGTTGTCAACAAAGATCCACTAATCCCAAAATAATAGGTACATGCACCATGATCTACATAAAAGAACATGTACACAACAATAGATAAAGAACAAAAGTACATAAAACTGCAGAGACAAAGTAGCAAGCTGAAAGCGGAAGATCAATCCTATGGTGAGACCTAAAGGAGCACCTAAAATGACTCGGCCTGACCCGAGTATTATTTATAAGAAAATAAACAATAAACAGATCAGTCTAGCTGTACTTATCAAACAAACCGAGATAACAAGAGATATAACACAGGATGACATGAACATGGCATGTCGACACAATCAGGAAATGACAATGGAATGTCAGCACACAAATATCTCTAAATAATCTCCTAGCTAATATAGAATGCAACATTCAAATAACAGCACATAACAGGAAATGACAGCGGAATGCCAAATACACATCAAATTGATGACCATCGCATCAAAGTAAATCATAAATCATTTCTCAAATTAACGCGCTTCGCGTCAAAGTAATCATAAATCATCAAAGTCATCATAAATCATCAAGACATCATAAATCATCAAAGTCATCATAAATCATCAAGACATCATAAAGGGACAGACCTGTTCATAGATGAGATACGATCTCTAGGTAGCGAACCCATTTGTTTGAGCCGAACCTCCTCACGAAGCTGGGTCGTGACCCCGGAAGAGGGAAAACACATAATCGTGAAATCCCTATAAAACATCATAAAGAGGGGGCAGGTCTGTTCACAGATGAGATACGATCTCTAGGTAGCAAACCCATTTGTTTGAGCCGAAGCTCCCCACGAAGCCGAGTCGTGACCCCGGTAGAGAAGAAATCATAAATCATAGAAAATCATAGAAAGTTGGACCGCGGTGCCGGGTGCCGAAGCTCCCTACCGTGCCCGGGACCGAAGTCCCATAGATGAAGGTCACAAATTGTATATTCCCACTCGGGCGATCGCGAACCAAACAACTATGTCATAGAGGCGGATACCATCGATCCGGGCGAATAGAAATTACTACGAGCTAGTTAATATAAAAAAATAGCAACATGTCCCATAACCACATGCTATTCTCGAATATTTACACAGTCGTAATTGGTTCCTATTCAAAACAGATAAAATCATAGAAGGAGCATTGCTATGGTTTTCGATCGGACGAGTCCAAGAATTAACCATCGAAGCAAAAGCAAGGGTTCATAATCCTTGATTTTACTAAGACATTTAATTAGATTTCTCATACGAACAAGAAAAAGGTTTATAAAATATATACTAGTAGCTTTGATGAAGGTTCATAAAACGATTTCGTAAATTAGCTTCATATAATGAAGTAAGATTGGAAACCATTTTAGTACAAGAATTTGATATCTACTAAATAACATAAAACTTCTTTATAAAATTTCAAAGTGGCAATAAACAATAGTACGGTTGCCGAGGCAAATTGGTTAAGGGGGTTCACGTCACAATGACGTGATCTCAAATCATAAATCATAAACTTACATCGCAACAACATACATGAAATCAAGGGATAACGGTTGTAATTTCGATTAATGAATGAATCGAAATACCAAACTAGGACCCGAAGGTTTTAAATTATATCGGAATAGACTCGAAGGATGTCGAGCCGATAATTCACGTTTTAGAGTCGTGAATCATATTAGCAAGAGTATCGAATAAATTCGATATACAAATAGAGCGCACGGGCTTTAGAATGATCACTTATTCAATTCACATCATAAACAAATGTGAATCGACCAAGAAGGATCAACATTGGAAGAATCACATGAGAATCAAAGTAAAGAAATTGAGATGTAGAAATCTGCGAACCAGAGAAACTAACAAGTCACAAACGGCGTCGAAATGGGTCGAAACTTGGCCGGGAATGAGCTCAACCGATACTAAACTATTGACCGTGGTCTACTGGTCAATAGCAGTTTCAGGCAGACAGACGTCTATCACTGTAGTGACAGACGTCTGAGCTGACAGTTAGCAGTTTTTTTATTTTTCCCGAGAGCCGGGACAGATGTCTGACCCATTTTGGTCAGACGTCTGTGATGAAGCAATTATTTATTTTCTTCCCCAAACATTGACAGGCGTCTGTCCCCCTCCTGGACAGACGTCTGAGCTGTAGTATGGCCATTTTTGCTTAGGAAATGAGGTGCAAACGGTTCTCGAACGAGCTCGGATCAATGGTGTTGGCTTATAACATTTTCTAATTGAAAATGAAGCCTCCTTAGCTCACCGAAAACACTCAAGAACACATACACACACATGCAAGCATTCATACAAGAGATTTGCAATGATTCGGCTTATAAATTCAAATGTGAACTAAATTCCAAATCAAAGCATGTAAAAGCGATTCAAGCAACTTGTGAAGACTTAGAACTTTGCCGATGCGACAATGGAGCTTCGCAATATCACCAAATCAACAAGTAGCTTATGAATTAGATTGTGTGGACAATTCTAATCATAATTTTCAACTCAATGAAACACAAACACAATAAATCAGCTAAGTTACACTAACCTAACCATTTCACAAGCACAAGCAAACTCGTATGAACACTAAATTACACTTGTACAAGCCAATGGCTTGTGGCATAGATGTGAGTTCAAGAAGAACTCACCTTTGGCTCTTGAATATCAAGAACAAGCTCCAACAAGGAAGAACAAGCACATAAACAAGCAAAGCTCCTCTCTTTCATCAATTGCTCCTCCGAAATCACCTCATGAACACATATGCAAACACATAGGTGTTATAACATCATAGAAATCCGAAATTGAGAGGAGCATAAGGTAGAGAGGGAGAGTAGAGAGCTTACCCATATTATAGAATTGAATTTGCACAAGAATTGAGCCCTATATTGAAAGCCCTAGCCTTAAGAATTCTAGTTTCCCTTTCCTCTCCCCATTTCTATCCTCTTTTGAGTGTTTGGGATGAATGAGAGGAAGAGGGGCTGATTTGGGGGTTATATGGTGAGCTAGGCTAGCTCAACCAAGCCCTAGCCAAGGTGCCAAATTTCCGACTCTCGGAACATATCGATGCTTATAGTCAAAAAGGTCGCAAACGTTGAGCCGGACTCAATGGGTGTGGTCCCGAGTTCTAATTTTATCGTTTGTGAAAAACGACATTTTGAGTGACACATTGGATACGACGATATATTTAGATAAAATATCTAAATCTAAAATCGTCGAATGAGCGGGTTGTAACAGACTTCCCCCTTAAAAGAATTGAGTCCCCGCAATTCCTTAAGAATGAAGTAATAGATAATAACCAAAAATTATACCATGAAGTGGTACAACAAGAACCAACACGAAATGAAAAGATCACACCAACAACTAGGTGAGATCCCAATTTCGTCTCGCAAGATCATAAAAACTAGAGTTCCATCTCGAACTTCATTACCCATGAAGGTAGTCATTCCGAACGGGTAAAGTAATTCCAGAAAAATTCATAAGCGTTATGAATTCAAATAGACTCGCCTTTCTTAGTACGATTCTCAAGGGAATGAGAATCGATAGAATGCACAAAAACCATGCGAATCTAATTTGGAATTTTCAAGAAGCAACAGGACTGCATCCCACAGACACGAGATATCAATCGTAGATATTCTTCTTAGGATATGAGATGGGAATTTACGGTGGTTTACTACTCCATTCCCAAAACTTAATCACGACGACGTAGTGAACACCGATCTTCAGCACTTTAGTCCGGCGAAAAGGTGGCTGACACCAACAAAAGAACAACTCGGAGATTCCAACGAAGTTAGCAAAAGAGAGCAATTCTCAAAGGAATAATCAATTCTAATATCAATGATTCAAGGTTGGTAACGAAATACCAACGAACTACTAGTCGATAATCAAAAATTGGTAACGGAATACCAATGAACTACTCAGGGAAATCGATTTCTAACCAGGTACTAAATCTCATTTAGTAACCATAAAGACGTATCATTAGGAATTATACGAAATTCCCAATATTCAGAAACTCGAGTATCAATTCTAGAAAATCAGAAACATCGAGAAGATGATGGACAAGTAGTGCACAACTTACTACTTCGGAACAACATGATTTAAGATAATTTTCCGCCAAAAATCTCAAATCGCAAAAACATCAGCAATTAATCAAAGAAGCAATAAATAATTTTTCTAACAAGATGAGATTAAACCAAACAGGTCATAATCTCCAAAGATTTGATTGACAAGTGTTAACAAACGTACGGAGACAATTGTCAATCCAAATGGTTCAAATAAACAAAGGAGGGATATCAAAAGAGCTCATCCTTTCGATATTCATTTATAAGAAAAACAAAAGGCTATGTGCATAAGTGGATTGACTATAGCACTTCTGGATGATCGATTAGATCATAGATTCAAAGTAAGGAATTATTGAGTTTGTCGTGGATCGCAAAACCCAAATCTTCCCTCCCCAATGGGAACTCTCATTCTCTCGAGTGATCGTCCACTAGAGAAAATAAGAAGACCCATGGAATCACAAGAATACTAAATTCTCTTTAGCAAATCGAAACAAGGATTAAGAATTAGGCGAGATTCTCAATCACTAAGAATTCTCGAAAATTAAAGATCTGAAATCCAGAAACAAGAGACATAAATAAATAAATTTTTGGGTTGTTCCTGGAGTTATTTAATTTACTCAAAGAAAAGATTCAAGATAATTTCTAACTGAAAATCTTGAACCATTCAAATTTTTGAAATTGCTCTAAGGATATCTAGAAATGAATTATCTAGAAAAATAACAAACGATTACGAAAAATCGCAAAAATCCAAAATATTATTATTTTGATTTACTTATTAGGAGTGAATTTTAATTTTTAGGAATCATTTCGAATGTCGGATTGTCACATAATGGTGTTTACGAATTCCGATCTACAACATGACGTCCCACGTCTTGTTCGAGATCCTTAACGCACCCAACGGACAAGTTAACACAAGAAAGTCCTCCAAAATTTCTAAAGTCCACGCAAATCTAATAAAGATACAAAAATTAAATAAATCATTCGGGATGGCATAAAGGAAATAAAATTCCTTTATCAACTTACGAATAAAACACAAATGATATTTTTTGATAACGAAGAGCACGATCGACGTATATCAAAAGAACATAAATAAAATAATCTCTAAACAAGGTAAATGACATTAAGGAATTAATGACTTGACTCAAGAAGAGGGATCAAAAGAAGCTGGATGCTTTCCCTCGTTCTTGATCTTGAGTTTGGAACGCAACGATACATTTGTTGAGTTAATTTAGCAAAAATTCTTGGTGACTCACACCGGCACAACGAGGTAACAAATGTGTTGTTTTAGCCTGAAGGCTTGGTGATCTCACACCGATCTAGAACTATATAGTTGACAACAAAGGAGTAGATTTAGTCACAAAGACATGGTATCTCCATACCGGCCGACAAGTAATCAATAGAGCATGCTAGGTACATAACGACATACGAAATAATCTTAACTAGAAATCAAGAAATATCTGGATCAAAGGCGCTTACATTGTGCATAACGACGCACGGGCAAGATATCCAATGATCAATCAACTACAAGGATCATAAATGATACACAAGATAAGTGTGATACACAATAGGCGAAACAGACATCGATTAGCAACTCGAGTCATAGAATGAAACAGAAGCACCACTAGAGTACACAGGCCCTAGACGGACTATAGAAATCAACCCAAAGGAGATGAGTCAATAACTATTCTAAGAGACTAAAAATAGGTCACTAGATACTCAAACACCCCTCCGTAGGAGGTACACTGGGTGAACCGACACTTGCACGGCTACGACCAACAATTTCGCTTCTTTAAGGAAAAAGGAGGAAAAAGTTAGTCTCAAGTTAAATTCAAATGACGCGAATTCAATCGAAATGGAATCGTATAGGAAGATAAGCTATGACGGGTCTTAAGACTCTAACTAAAACCCTAAAGACAATACCATCGTCATACTATCTTACACTGTTTCGGAAAGTTGCTCTGATACCAAACTGTAACGCCCCGCCTCTATACCCACTATCGTCCAGTTCATTTCAGAGAAATGTCGTAGACCATAACGGAGAATAAGGTTTGTGAAGGGTGACCGATTGTATGATTGCTCCATGTGAGGAATGCACATCGAATTCTGATACCGATTAAAATTTTGACATGACCATTCGGCACATAGGGCAACTACACAACGGCTATATGCAATCCGGAAAGCAGTATAAAATAGACAACAACAACAATGTATGGCATGTATCTCAAAGCCAGACATAGAATAATCATATCACAAGGGCGGAATAGATATGAATAAACCAAGGATGTGTACAGCAAGATAGTTGTCAACAAAGATCCACTAATCCCAAAATAACAGGTACATGCACCATGATCTACATAAAAGAATACGTACACAACAATAGATAAAGTACAAAAGTACATAAAACTGCAGAGACAAAGTATCAAGCTGAAAGCGGAAGATCAATCCTGCGTTGAGACCTAAAGGAGCACCTAAAATGACTCGGCCTGACCCGAGTATTATTTATAAGAAAATAAACAATAAACGGATCAGTCTAGCTGTACTTATCAAACAAACCGAGATAACAAGAGATATAACACAGGATGACATGAACATGGCATGTCGACACAATCAGGAAATGACAATGGAATGTCAGCACACAAATATCTCTAAATAATCTCCTAGCTAATATAGAATGCAACATTCAAATATTAGCACACAACAGGAAATGACAGCGGAATGCCAAATATACATCAAATTGATGACCATCGCATCAAAGTAAATCATAAATCATTTCTAAAAATTGACGCGTTTCACGTCAAAGTAACCATAAATCATCACATCATAAATCTTCAAGACATCATAAATCATCAAAGTCATCATAAATCATCAAGACATCATAAAGGGGAAGACTTGTTCATAGATGAGATACGATCCCTAGGTAGCGAACCCATTTGTTTGAGCCGAAGCTCCCCACGAAGCCGGGTCGTGACCCCGGAAGAGAGAAAACACATAATCGTGAAATCCCTAGAAAACATCATAAAGAGGGGGCAGGTCTATTCACAGATGAGATACGATCTCTAGGTAGCGAACCCATTTGTTTGAGCCGAAGCTCCCCACGAAGTCGGGTCGTGACCTCGGTAGAGAAGAAATCATAAATCATAGAAAATCGTAGAAAGTTGGACCGTGGTGCCGGGTGCCGAAATTCCCCACCGTGCCCGGGACCAAAGTCCCATAGATGAAGGTCACAAATCGTATATTCCTACTTGGGCGATCGCGAACCAAACAACTATGTCATAGAGGCAGATACCATCGATCCGGGCGAATAGAAATTACTACGAGCTAGTTAATATAAGAAATTAACAACATGTCCCATAACCACATGTTATTCTTGAATATTTACACACTCGTGATTGGTTCCTATTCAAAACAGATAAAATCATAGAAGGAGCATTGCCATGGTTTTCGATCGGACGAGTCCAAGAATTAACCATCGAAGCAAAAGCAAGGGTTCATAGTCCTTGATTTTACTAAGACGTTTAATTAGATTTCTCATACGAACGAGAAAAAAGTTTATAAAATATATACTAGTAGCTTTGAAGAAGGTTCATAAAATGATTTCGTAAATTAGCTTCATATAATGAAGTAAGATTGGAAACCATTTTAGTACAAGAATTTGATATCTACTAAATAACATAAAACTTCTTTATAAAATTTCAAAGTGGCAATAAACAATAGTACGGTTGCTGAGGCAAATCGATCAAGGGGGTTCACGTCACAATGACGTGATCTCAAATCATAAATCATAAACTTATATCGCAACAACATACATGAAATCAATGGATAACGGTTGTAATTTCGATTAATGAACGAATCGAAATACCAAACTAGGACCCGAAGGTTTTAAAATACATCGGAATAGACTCGAAGGATGTCGAGCCGATAATTCACGTTTTAGAGTCGTGAATCATATTAGCAAGAGTATCGAATAAATTCGATATACAAAATAGAGCGCACGGGCTTTAGAATGATCACTTATTCAATTCACATCATAAACAAATGTGAATCGACCAAGAAGGATCAACATTGGAAGAATCACATGAGAATCAAAGTAAAGGAATCAAGATGCAGAAATCTGCGAACCAGAGAAACTGACAAGTCACAAACGACGTCGAAATGGGCCGAAACTTGGTCTGGAATGAGCTCAAACGATACTAAACTATTGACCGTGGTTTACTGGTCAATAGCAGTTTCAGGCAGATAGACGTCTGTCACTATGGTGATAGACGTCTGAGCTGACAGTTAGCAGTTTTTTTATTTTTCCTGAGAGTCGGGACAGACATCTGACCCATTTTGGTCAGACGTCTGAGCTGAAGAAATTATTTATTCCCCAAACATTGACAAGCGTCTGTCCCCCTCCCGGACAGACATCTGAGCTATAGTATGGCCGTTTTTGCTTGGGAAATGAGGTGCAAACGGTTCTCGGATGAGCTCGGATCAATGGTGATGGCTTATAACATTTTCTATTTGAAAATGAAGCCTCCTTAGCTCACCGAAAACACTCAAGAACACATACACACACATGCAAGCATTCATACAAGAGTTTTGCAATGATTCGGCTTATAAATTCAAATGTGAACTAAATTCCAAATCAAAGCATGTAAAAGCGATTCAAGCGACTTGTGAAGACTTAGAACTTTGCTGGTGCGACAACGGAGCTTCGCAATATCACCAAATCAACAAGTAGCTTATGAATTAGATTATGTGGACAATTCTAAAAATAATTTTCAACTCAATGAAACACAAACACAAGAAATCAGATAAGTTACACTAACCTAACCATTTCACAAGAACAAGCAAACTCGTATGAACACTAAATTACACTTGTACAAGCCAATGGCTTGTGGCATAGATGTGAGTTCAAGAAGAACTCACCTTTGGCTCTTGAATATCAAGAACAAGCTCCAACAAGGAAGAACAAGCACATAAACAAGCAAAGCTCCTCTCTTTCATCAATTGCTCCCCCGAAATCACCTCATGAACACATATGCAAACACATAGGTGTTATAACATCATAGAAATCCGAAATTGAGAGGAGCATAAGGTAGAGAGGGAGAGTAGAGAGCTTACCCATGTCATAGAATTGAATTTGCACAAGAATTGAGCCCTATATTGAAAGCCCTAGCCTTAGGAATTCTAATTTCCCTTTCCTCTCCCCATTTCTATCCTCTTTTGAGTGTTTGGAATGAATGAGAGGAAGAGGGGCTGATTTGGGGGTTATATGGTGAGCTAGGCTAGCTCAACCAAGCCCTAGCCAAGGTGCCAAATTTTCGACTCTCGGAACATATCGATGCTTATAGTCAAAAAGGTCGCAAACATTTATCCGGACTCAATGGGAGTGGTCCCGAGTTCTAATTTTATCGTTTGTGAAAAATGACATTTTGAGTGACACATCGGATACGACGATATATTTAGATAAAATATCTAAATCTAAAATCGTCGAGAGCGGGTTGTTACAAAAAATGACTAAAAAAATATAATATCCGCTTAATAGGAAGAACGGTTATCATAAATCTCTATCAATCAAACAAAAATCATAATATTCTGAGAACAAGTGGCATATTTCACATTGTAGAGAATGACAGATTTACGATGAAATTTATATATAATGGAGAGAGTTAAAAAGACGAGTTCCATTTATTTCAAAAGATTTTTTATAAAAATGAAGCACACAAAAAAGTGATGGATTTGGACTATAATTATTAATTCAATTTAAGTGACAAAATTGAATAATCTCAAATCCCAATAGCTATCAATCAACAAATCATAATGCGTCATAAAATATTAACACATTTCATAGATTAGAAAATGGATTGATAGGCTGGTTTTTAAACACCAAGGAGAAATTCAAATTAATTTCTATTTATAGCACATTATTTCATTTTCTTTTCTTTTTATTTAAGAGCACACTGACCACGCTGTTTAATGTTGATGAAACTAGAGAAGACGAGAAATTAATGGCGGCGGTCCTCTATTCTTCTTCTTGCTCTGTTTTTGAAAATTTTTGTAATCTTTCTTCGATTCATATTTCTTCTCAGGCTATTTCTCGGAAGGTTTCTCAGCACTCCTATGTCGAGGTTACTAGACAATTCATTCCTATTCCTAAGAGGAATTTTCTCTTACACAAGATTTCTTTTGAGTGGAAATACCCAAGGGTTAGATTCTGTTTTAGATGTGGTGATGTAAACCATATCGCGAGAGAGTGCAGGAATTTGATTCGTTGTTTTTAGTGTGGAGGTTTGGGACATCAGAAGAATAGTTGTTCTGAGATCTTTAGAGGAAATCTGTGTTTGATATAATGCACTTCAACTGCTCGAGATAATGTCAGAAACTAATCTCTTTAGTGGATCTTTACGATTTGGAATTTTTAAATCAGGAAAGAGGTGGAGCGTATCTGTTGCTCTTGTTGGGTTGGCATATCGAGGGTATCATGGATGGTTTATTGTGGTCTAAGAGGATTCTTAGGGAATCAAAATTGGATGTGTTCCCTCAGTTACCTCGCCCTCTTGATAGAAAAGAGCATGCTTTCTTTTTCTGTATAAGTTTCTTGAAATTAAAAGGGATTTTTTCTGAGTTAAAGTCGAAGGGCAAGACGAAGTGTTTAATGTTGATAGACGAGATACTTGCGCATTTTGATGCTAAAAATTCAGAAGTGAATTGTGATCACATTGTTGCTGATTTTCAGGCTAATTCTAGTATTGTTGTTGATATCAATGGGAGGAATGGGGGTTTTTCAAAACAGTTGGGGGTTGAATCCCTGTCGGTGTTGGATCGTGACTTAGGGGTGGATTGGTTTAATGATCTTGTTGATGACATGGTGGTTTGTGGAGATAAGATGATGGGTTCTACTGGGTGTTACTTGAATTCCAAGCAGTTCGATCCTATGTTGTTTGACCCATTCGTTCAACATTGTTTGGAAGTTGAGCTTTTTGGTCCTGATGTTGGTGTGTTCTGTAAACTTATGGGTAGAGAAGTGATGAGCGGGATTGATGTAATTGATATGCAGGATTGTGTTGCTGACAATCTCCTTATGGATAATTCCGGTTCAGTTGATGAGGTAGGTTTGGGTTGGCGCGTGGTAGATGACATCGGACTTTACAACAGCTTTGGTCTACTGGAGGAGGAAGATTTAGTAGTGGATTCAAGGGAGGAGATTTGTCGTAGTGACTCTGGTGTTAAAGAGGTGGGTTTCTCAGAGATTTCTATGTCGAGGCTGAATGGTGATTTGGCGGAGAAGTCGCTGAGTGACAAGGGTATTGATAATGTTGTTCATAATAGAAAGTTTAAACTGAAAATCAAGAAGAAAATTCGTTGCTGTGTCAGAAAGAGTGATAAGGATGCAGTTTCTATATATAGGAAGTCTTCGAAGAGGAGTGCTCTTAAGGTTGATTATGATGAAGGTATTATAGCTAGTAGGAATGTTTTACCAAAGTGGGATTTAGGTAAGGCTCTTGTTCTTAAAACTGGAGAGGGCTATGCAGGTTCAGCATTGGAGTCTGGAGCTATTTTTGATATCAGTGCGGGACCATTTATGGGGTTAAAGTCAGATGTTTGTACTTGTTTTGGGGTCTGGTGGTGTTCTTTTGGGTGGTAATGATTGGTTTTATGCTTCAGGTTATGCTGTGTAGGATTTCAAGTGGGATAGTTTGGTGGAGAGTCTGGTTAACGTTGATGGAGTGGTTAGCTTGGATATTAAACAGAGCTCAATGTTGGGTGGTTATCCGAATTATATGGGGATCTGTGTTGAGTTATTGGTTGCTATGTCTGATAGCTCTTTGGTTTTGAGGGTGGCAGGAGTGTGTCTCTTTTCTCTTTTATTGAAGTCTTGTTTTTTTTATTTCAATCATTGTGTGAGTTGTCTGGTTCGTTGATAGAGGCTCTTGGTCAGCTTTGTGTTTCGACTAGGGGTGCTTTTCAAGAAGATAGGAGTGTGCTTTCTTCGGCCGGTGATGCGTCTTCTTCTTTGTCACTGAGAGGGAGGCATAAAAGAGATACTCCCATTTTTGGATTGGTTCGCCGTAGTGCGAGGATTAGTGCTAGCTCCTCTTCACACCATGGTAAGATCCCGAGCTCGAGTGCTAGTAGTAGCAATTCAAGTTCGGGCTCAGGTATGATTCCAGTTTATGGCAGCGATTATACTCCTTTTGCTTTAGGTAGTCTTACTAATGGTCAGTTATTTCAGCTTGCTAGCGATACTGCTTTCATTTTTTCTGATATTGAGTTGGATGCGGAGTTTATTAGGAGTAGGGAAGCAGAGAGGGTTAATTTTTTTAGATGTTGTAGATAGTTAGCTGGAATATTAGGGGTCTCAATGATCCTAAAAAATGTAATAAGGTTAGGGCTTTTTTTTAGAGATTTTCATACAGATATTGCTTTGCTTCAGGAAACTAAGATCGAGAGCCTCGATCTTAGCTTTTATATGCGGTTAGGTGGGTCTCACTTTCGCAGTTAGGCTTGTCTTCCGGCTATTAGGAGTGCTGAGGGACTTATGATTGGTTGGAAGGATAATCAATATAGGCTTGTTCAGGAGATCCCTAAATTGTACTCGTTACATATTATTTTAGCCTCTCTTATTGATAATTCTTTATTAGGCATTTCCAATGTGTATGGTCCTCATACAAAGTTTGAGAGGAGAATTTTGTGCAATGAATCTTCTGATTTTAGAAATCTTGTCCCCAATCAATGGATTGTGGGGGGAGACTTCAATGTCACAAGATTTCTGGAGGAAAGATCTCCTCGTGAGGGAGATTTCTCTGATATGGAGGAATTCAATGATTTCATTTTAGATAATAATTTGATTGAGATACCACTCAATAATAGATCGTTCACTTGGTCTAATGTCAGAGATAATCCTTCTTTTGCATTATTAGATAGATTTTTTATTAGTTCTGAGGTGGATGATAGACTTTTTATTTGTAGAGTTAAAGGCTTTCCTTTTTTATATTCTGATCATTGTCCTATCATCCTTTCATGTGATTCAAAAATTTCTATTAGTAACAGTTTCAAATTTGAGAAGATGTGGTTATTGGATTCTAGTTTTATTAATCTTGTATAGGGGTAATTCTGCGAAGATTTTTGTTGCGAAGTTAGGTAAGTTAAGATTTTTTCTTAAGCATTGGAATAAGTATATTTTTGGTAGTGTTAAAATTAGGAAAGATAAGATTATGTGTGAGATGTTAGATCTAGACAAGATTAGTGAGTCCAGGGTTCTTAATTCCAATGAGAAGGATAGACTTTTCTACCTTAGGAACAATCTCAAGCTGATTTTAGAAAAAGAAGAGATCATGTGGAAGCAAAAGGCTCGAGTTCAGTGGATTAAGGAGGGAGATAATAACACGAAGTTCTTTCATAGTGTGGCTAATAAGTGAAGGCGAGATAATTTGATTCATTCCATTTTTATTAATGATGTGGAAGTGACTGTTCAGAAGGATTTAAATGAGGCTTTTACTATATATTATAAGCAGATTTTTGGAGCTAGGATTAAGAGAAAGACTAATGTTAGATGGAATGATATTTATCTGTCTGATACCAAGGTTGAGTTATTAGATTTAGATAAGCCTTTTTCAAAATGGGAGATTTGGAAGGCAATCTGTGATATGCCCAGTGACAAAGCTCCTAGGCCTGATGGTTTTTCTATTCTTTTTTTATAAGCAGTTTTGCGAGGTTCTTAAATTTGATATTATTAACTTATTTGATGATTTTTATAGTAGGAATTTATTTTAGGTAGTTTTAACTTTGCTAATGTTATCCTTATTCGTAAGAGAGAGGGTGCTAATTCTCTTAAGGATTTTAGGCCTATTTCCTTGATCAATTGTTCCGTCAAGATTATTTCTAAAGTTCTTGCTAATAGGCTTAGTATTAAGATGAATGATCTGATCGATTGCTCCCAAACTGCCTTTATCAAAGGTAGGAACATAGTGGACGGAGTGGCCGCTGTGCAGGAGTATATTAATGTCTGTTGTAAAAATAACTTTTCTGGTGCTATTTTAAAGTTAGCTTTTGAGAAGGCATTTGATTCTGTTGATTGGGATTTTATCTACGAGTTATGTCTTGCTAAGGGTTTTAGTGTTAGATGGATTAACTAGATCATGCTTTTGCTTAGGTCTGGTTGCTCCAACATTGTTGTTAATGGGGTTGTGTCCAAGAAGATTCAATCTAAGAGAGGTCTTAGACAAGGTGATCCCCTATCACCTCTTCTTTTTAATTTACCGGCTGATGTTTTTACTAGGATTATTAAGAGAGCCGTTAGATTAGGTGTTTTAGGTTGTATTCGTAATGAGGAACTTAATAATGAATTATCTATTCTCTAATTTGCTGATGATACATTATTATTCTCCTCTCATTTGCCCAAGCATATTATCGCTCTAAATTTTATTCTTTATTATTTTGAGGTGTTATCTGATCTTAGAATAAATTTTGATAAGAGTGCTTTAATGGTCCTTAATGACTGCGATAATGTCAGTCTCTAGTTGCTGACGCCTTGAACTATTCAGTCATGAAATTTCCTTTTGATTATTTAGGCTTTAAGATTAGGCCTTCGAAACTTAAGAAGGATGATTAGTTTGCTATTATTGATAAGATCAATAATAGATTATCGAGTTGGAATAACATATTTCTATCTAGAGCAGGTAGATTAGTTCTTGTTAATTCCGTGTTGTCTGCTATTCCTACTTATTGGATGAACGTCCATAGATTTCCTTAATGGGTTATTGAGAAGATTGACAGAATCAGGCGCAATTTTCTTTGGAGTGGTGCTCGAATTTGTAGAGGCTATAAATGTTTAGTTAACTGGAAGAAGTGTTGTAAACCCAAGAAGGATGGGGGCCTGGGGATCATTAACTTATATCATTTTAATTCTGCCTCGTTAGCCAAATGGATCTGGAGATTTAGAAGCCCTGCTGTGTCGGCTACTTGGAAGACTATTGTTTCTAAATTTTGTTATTCTGGGATGAGTTTATTGTTGGTTCTAGTTTTAGTTGGACTAATAGATTATCCTTTTTTTAGAAGTCTGTGATGAATTGTTTTGATTTTTTTAATTTAGGTTGTAAATTGACTGTTCATTCGAGGAATCTTACTTTCTTTTGGCATGATGCATGGATTTCTCATTTGCCTCTTAGAATTGAATTTAGTGAGCTTTTTAACAATTGTTGCTTTAAGAATTCTTTGATTATTGATGTTTATAGAGGGGATTTAGATCCCTCGTGGGAGTTCTCCTTCGTTAATATTTTAGAAGGGGATATGTTAAGGCAATTAGCCTTACTGAAAACTAAGTTAGCTTTATATCATTTAAATGAAAATGGAGATTGTGTTAGTTGGGGTTTTGACAAATGTTTAGTGTTTTTTGTTAATACTATGTATAATTTTTTGATTTTTTCTGGTGTTTCTTTGTTCCCTTTCAAGTTTCTTTGGAAATCTAATTCTCCTCCTAAAGCTAAGTTTCTTATGTGGTTATTTTTCATAAGAAGCTTAATACGGTGAAGCTTTTAAAGAAGAAGAATATTATTTTTTATGTTAAGTGTTGTTTCTGTAATCTTTTTGATGAAGATGTTGATCAACTTTTTTTCTCTTGCAATATTACCAAGTATATTTTTAAATATGGTTTTAAGGATTTTTATTTTTGGTAGTTTTAATTGTTTTAGTAGCTGTGTTGATTATTGGGATTGTTGTAGATTTGTTTATAATTCTAGGCAGAGATATGTGTTGGATTCTTCAGTTACTATCATTAGTTGGTTCATTTGGTTTGAGAGGAGTCAAAGATTTTTTCATTCTATTTCTATGTTGTTGACAGTTTAATCATTAGGATTGTTAATTATTGTCTTGGTTGGATGTCTAACTCGCACTTTAAGCTTTTTGGTGATTAGTGTTTTGAGAGTTTTTTTCCTAAGGGTAGAATTAATCTGAGTTTATTTATTAGAATTAATAGTTATTTTAGTGGTAATAGATATCGCATCTGTTGTTAATTCTTGTTTTTTTATTTCTTTTTTATGTTTTCTTCACATATATGTATGGATATATATATATTCTTAGATATGTATATACACACACACACACACTCATATATATATATATACATATATATGTGATGGTTACTTATGGTTTGCTTAGTTTATTTCAGGTTGTTGATTATTGCTGAGGAGCCTTGTGCATAGCTGTTTGGATTGGAGATTGATATTAGCTTTGGAGTTTTTTTGTGTGTGTTTTCGGAGAGTTATTGGGGATGTTCTGTTATTCTTTTTGTTGTTTATAGCTTGGACTGACTTGTTTTTGTACTGGAGTAGATATACTTCAATATCGGGTGGTGGCTTTGCCGGAATTCGATATTGGAGTATGATGGACAGTGGTTTCTCCGGAGCTCATCTATCTACTTTCCTCTATATTCTTAGAATTTTGTTTTGGTTTGCTTTAGTCTCTTTTTGGTTCTGTAGTTGGATATTGTAGCCTTTTTGTTTTTATTATATATGTGTGCTCTCTTCTTTTCAGAAGTTCACACATTTTTGTTTTCAAAAATGAGCAGACCATGCATAACCAGAGCTTGGATTTTTAAATAAGGTCAATCGCAACTTAAATTATAAGTAATCTCTTAACCATGCATGACTAGAGCTTGGATTTTTAAATGAGTTTAGAGAAACACTTATGTATTAATTATATTTATCATTTTCAGCTTAAATAGAAAAACTCCTCAGTATATAAAACCAATATAGATGATAGAAATGTGGTAGGTACAGAAATGTTTGTGAAATAAATTTCTAAATTAATCATATTATGAAATATGATCAAATGTACCGGGATTATTGAAATTTTTTCAATTATCACTAATTCTGAAAAATAATATAGTCCCATTTTTATCACAAATATTTCCACTGCTTATTTAAGATGATTTTAAAAAATATTAAACTCTCCACTTAATATAAAATCACGATGGATGGCAGAATGGTGATAGATAAAGAAGATGGACGTGAAATAATCGCCAATTCAAAGATATTATAATAACTATTCAATCATCATGAAAATTCAAATAATATTTCCTCTTGTTGTGAAATATACCATAGTCATAACTCATCACAATTTCAAAATCTGATAGTGATTTTGATGAATTATAAAAAACAGTTCAATTTGGATATTAATTTCAATTTCTGAATGAATAATCAATAAATAGTTTAAAATTGAAAAATAATTACAAGAGGAATTTAGGCAGATTTATACAAGAAAAAAAATGTGAAATTTATACATGGTGAAGATTCAAAACAGATGAATGAGCAAAATATAAGGCACTTCTGATACCAATTGATATCCGCATTAACAAGGAATTTAATATGACATAGGTGGGTATCAAGGGTATCTCAGACAAAAGAATATTTAAACACAAAGCCCAATCAGACAAATTAAGCACACAAATTTCATTTATTAGAGCAGTAAGCAGTTTTGACCAAAACAACCAGTTTCAAGAACATATTCAAAGGTGATTCCTTTTATCAGAGTAGTAGACAAAAATTAATTAAAGCAAGTAATTGCCAAAAAAATTCCAAATCAATATCAGGGCATTAGAAAAATCAGTTTCAAAGTGGACTTGTCAAGAGAAGATGTTTCACAGATATTTCAGAAGGTCACAAAAGATGATTCATGATTCAAGATTTAAAATTTAGTTTATTTTAAATCATTTGATGGAATATGAAAAAATCAGGATTCAATGAATCGATCACACCAAATTTTAAATTTTAACTTCGAGATGTGTGAGATTCAAGAAATCAATAATTTCAAACAAAAAATATTTAAATCAAATAACCATGAAATAACAGAGAGTTTCAGGACCAGATTTTCAAAGAAATTTTCACAAGTATTTTTGCCAAGTACAAGAGTAATTTCAGATCATTTACATCAAACATAAGAGATATTCATGATTTAGAAAAGTGAATATTAGGCTCACGTCCCTATTTTGAAACTTAATTAGGCTCACATCCGGTCATAAACTTAATATAAATTAGGTCCCTGTTTTCAAAACTTATAAAATAATAATTAAAAAAATAAAAAAAATTCGTAAATTAGTAATAAAATAAATTATGCATTATACAAAAAATTCAGTTCAAAAAACAACAAAAATAATGTCAGAAAGAAGAAAACAGCAAAAAAACAGAAAAACTGCAGTTAAATGCATAATATTATGCACTTTTTTGATTTTATTGCATGCATATATGCAATTAACTGCAGTTCTTCCAGCGGATAGATTTAACTTAATATTTCAGTTCATTTTTATTTGCATCCAAATGTGCAAATTTCTCAAAAAAATGCACACATGTGTGCAACATTTTTATAGGATAAAAGTAGGGACCTAATTTATATATATAAAAAAAAGATTTGAAAATTTTAAACCCGCCCCTTATTTTATTACTTCCGCCTTTTTTTATTTTTTTAAAAAAAGTACGTTCCTTCATAAAATTTTTTTTTTTCTAAAATATGGAAATAATTTCAGGTTTCTACGGAAATAAAAAAAAAATAGTTGCATACATTTATGCAAATATTACTGATAATTGCATATATGTATGCAACTTTTCCGTAAGCTATGTTCGGTTTGAAAATTTGAAACTAAACCTGCACAAATGTGTGCAAATATTGGGTATATTTGCAAACATGTAAGCATGTTTTTGTATGAATAAAAATCAACGAAGATGTATGTAGTGAAAAATATGCACGGATGTATGCAGGAAAATGATATATGTGCATACTATTATGCATTTAACTGGAAATTTCGTTTTTTTCTGTTTTTTGGATTTTTGACGCCTTCTTTAATGGTTTTTTGTTCTGAATTTTTTAGTGTTTACATGTTTTATTTAAATACGAATTTACGTGATTTTTTTATATTTTTTATATTTTTTTTATGACTTTTCAAAAAATAGGGACCTAATTTACAATAAGTTTATGACCGGGTTTTTTTTATATTTTGAAACTTAATAGGGACCTCTAAAAAACGCATCCTTTAGAAAATTTATTTGAAATCACTTGAATCAATGTCAAGTTTTGAGATATAATGAATTAGTCACACAAGATTGATAATTTCAAATTTAAGTGCGTGATATTCAAAATATCAAGAATTTCAGATGATTTCAAACAAATACATTTCAAATAAAATGATTATGAATAATGATGAATTCCAAGAGGTAAACATTGTGATTCAAGACAATTCGAAAAGAAATCCAAGCCAATCTGAAAATTAATGAAATTATTACAACTAGAAAATAGCAGTGTGCTGTAATGAGTATAAATTTTCAAGCCTTTCCAAAATGAATTAGAAGAAACTCAAAACAACAGAGGTGTGTGAAATTTCAAATTTTTTTCAGATCTTCGGAAATTTTGAATTCTAATTAACAGTGTTCAAGATATGACAAGAATACATCAACACTGTTAGGAGTTCAGAAATCAGAAACCAAACTTCAAAACAATTGCAGATATTTACAAGTTTAAATTCAAGATCCGGAAATGATTAAAACATTAGAGTTTTATTCAAATTTAAGCGAGTTTCCAGAAAATCATGAATTCTGCAATTTAAATTAATGAAAGCTCATAGAAAAAAAAATATAGCAATGACAAATCAAATAAAAAAAAATAAACAGAAGAAGTAGAAGGAGGAATAAAGAAGAATAAAAAAGTGAATATTAACAGAGATGAGTTTAGAGATCATACCAGATTTTTAGAAATTTTGTGGATCTCTGACTCAATAAACTTGGCTAAGGAACTGTGAATGATACAGAAATACAAACCAGCTTGATTTCAAATCTCTTTTTGGACAATAGTTCCTCAGCCTCCTCCGGTACCTAACAGTTTAGGGAATCGAGTGGTCTAACAAAATTTGTAAAACCACTCTGAAATAAGTTCATGACTTTCGGTACCCAACCTGTTTGTATAACAATCCATCAAAATTTACTTTTGTACCTTCAGGAACCCAAATCTGTTTGAATTTATTCAAAGATGTTTTATTTCTTTTTAAGGATCTAAGATGATTTGAATGGATTGTTAAACAACCAGTTTTCATCCCGTTTACAATTTAAAAATCCTTTGAAATTACTAGAGTTTAAATTTTCAAAATGATCTTTTTCAAAACAGTTTGAAGGATTTTTAAAAACATTTGAATTTTAATTTTTAAAAATATTAATTTTCCCAAAGCCAAGACCATGTTTATTTCCAACAGAAACTTGGTTTTGCAGTAGCACATTCAATGATTTTTCCCCATTAGATAATTTATCCAAAGTTGATTCTTATCGTTGAATTTTGGATTTAAGATCGCTATTTTCTTTTATTAAATTCGAGCAATGATTTATAGCGATCTTCTGTTCAGCATTGGACTGTTTCAAAACCAAATTCTCATTTTCAAGTATTTTAATTTTGGCTTGGGACTTAGAGATTTCAAATTTAAAATGTTTTTGCTTTTCAAACTCAAGTTATTCAAAATCCTTGAATTTCGGAATTTCGTTTTCTAACTCTTTCAAAACCAAATCAGTTTTCAATAGGCTTTCTTTTTCAGCAATTTCATGTTTGGAATTTTTGGTAGTCCTAAAATTTTCAATTTCCTTTTGTAGAAGATTATTCAAACTTAATAACTCAATCTCGTTCTCTTTTAAGATCAGAATTTCATTCTCAAGGTTTGGAATATTTTTATTGAGATGAACGAGATAAGTTTTCAATTTCAATCAGTTTTCACAATCCAGATTTTCTAATTTCATGACATTTGAAAGTTTTGATTCCAATCAGTTAATTTTGCTGATCAACTCATGATTTTAAGATTTCAAAGATTTGTTTTATAGTTGGAGTTTATCAAAAGATTTAGTTAAATCAACACACATATAAACTAAATCTTCATAAGAGAAATTTTCCGTTTCATCATTAGTAGAGTCTCCATCGCTGATCCATCTGAAATTATATCTATACGACCTATTAAGCATAGGTCTGAATCTTAGTTGGCTTTCTAAGGGTTTGAGCAGTTGTTGTCCTTTCCATACAAGGCGTCGAGAGTTTTTCAAATATCCTGCGCAGCTAAACAATGAGAGATAAATTTTAATTGATCATTACCAAGATAGGAATAAATAATATGCGTAGCATGAGCATTAAAAACCTTATTCCTCTTATCTAACATATCTCCTAAATTTTCAATAATATTCTAATATTCAATTTTTTTTAAAATAAGATTCAATTTTCGATTTCCAAATTAAAAAAATCTGTACCATTGAAAATAATTGGAATATCGCTGGACTGACTCTCAGAAGGCTGACAATTAGGGAACACCATGACTCTAGAGTTAATGAATTACCAGGCTCTGATACCACTTGTTGGATCTGGATTAACTCTAGAGGGGGAGGGGGGTAAATAGGGTTTATTTGATTTTAGCGAGATAATAAAAATTAATCAGATCAGGCAGAAATAAAGATGCAGAAAGTAAATAACACACAGAGATACCCAACTTTGGCAAAACCCTGCCTACTATTGCATTCCTAAGGTTTCTACTAGGTAATAGAATAGATCCCGCTTACAAGACCATGTAAACTCGCCAACCCCTCGCTCCTATTCTAATCCTACGCTCAAAACCCTAGACTGATCTATATCCCCCAGATCAGATTTCCCTGGGTTACAAACCCGTGACCCATATTCCCTAGTTTTTACAGACTCTAGTAAACTGTGAGTTAAAACCCTAATTGGATTACCTAGATTTTACAGAGTCTAGAAACTGATAGAATACAAGTTGAATTCAAAAAACAAAACAATAAAAATAAAACAAAGAAAATCCCTTTTGTCACTTAGAATCAAATAGGCCGGCCAACTCTCCTGTTTGTTTAGACCCGATCTCTTTCACTCTGGAAAAATAGAAATAGTGGCCTCAAATCTAGGGTTTTTCTTATTCTCCCAAAATCACTTCGGCTTCGCGATTGATCTGAAATAATCTCTGAAGCTTTGAATCTGTGGATGCTCTTGAATGTTCTATCGTGACCGATTTGGGATGTAGTTGATCTAGACCCTAAAAGAAATGTGAGTTTTCTGATTTTAATTTTTTGATAGAAATTATTGCTTTTGGTTTCGATCCGTATGCCAATGAGGATAGTGGTGTTATATATAGGATTAGAAAAATCCTCTAACTTCTCTGATTTCGAAAAATGGCATGACTGATTTATGTGTTTCCTCTAATTGATTGCGTGATTTCCCTTTTGAAATTTCCTTGGCTTTGACTATTAAGATGAACCTAGACATGTCTTCGATCTTCAATGGATTTGGTGGGATAATTAGCCTCCTTGATTTTGCTGTATTATTGTTGCCACAACTATGATTTAATTCTAGAAATATTCGAATTGATCTTTGCCCAAAAAATTGTTCCTCTTGCATGATTGACGAAATATTATAGCCTTGAATTCACACAGTGATTTCTGGAATTTGCTTAAATTGATCCTTGCAAAAAAATAAATATTGTGATTTTGGACACACTAAAAACTTGCCTAATATTGAACTGATTTTTGGAAACCATTCAATTGTTTTTCATCTAGCCGAGAATATATCCTTTGATTGCACAACACTGTGTATTCCAAGTTGTAGTGGATTGTTGAACATTTTCCTTGTATTTGTGAACTGATTTTCAGGCAAAATTCATGTCCATATATATAAACACATACTTTTTAATACTAGATTGTTGTATACTTGAAAAACCATGTTGCATCGCTATCTATTTTTGAACACTAAATTCTTGCCTGGATATTGGAACTTGTTTGCTTTTCTAGAATCAATCACTTGCATCATGAATATGAGATAGTCTCAACTGTTTGAACAACATTTCCACTTTTTACTGCAGGTTCTCGACCATGTTGTTGCATATATATATATATGACCCTGGCTTTGTATGTTTGTTGCGTATTTCTTTGGTATGTGCTGTTCTTCATTGACAATGTTACTGAGCTGTTTGTCTTGTACATGCAAGTGTACATGTTGTATTGATACTTGTTGTATTCATGAAACATGTGACCATCTGGACTATGATGAACTGTTTCAAATTTATGCTTGATGTTGATCCAATTTTGAAGTAATTAATTATTGATTGTACACTTTTCTGCTGAAACTTCATCATGCTGAAATGTTGCTTTAAACTGTTGTACCACTGACTTTCATGTGTGAACTGAATCAAGAAAATGCTATGTACATTTTTGTTGGTCATTTGGCTTGACCATGCTCGCCCATGTTTATGTTATCACCATGTTTAATTTGCCGAGTCCATGCTTGAGCTTGTATATATGATGTTGTATACTTGAACTTGAGTGTTGACTTGCTATGTCCATCTTGATTATGCTATTGCCTGGTTTCTCCAATCATGTTTCCATGCTTATTTGTTTATGCTGCTAGTTATTTGCATGTTGAATGACCATGCCCTCAACTTGTTCGAGCTGTGTAGCCATTTCTGACTTGAATTTGCATGGCTCGACACTTGGGCTACATGCTTCACTTATGCTTGAATTTATTAAGTTGTGCACTGAGTTGAGTTGGTCATCATGGCTGCTCCTCAGTTGCTCGCTACAACATTTTGATTGGCGAGGCAGTGCACACGTGTATATTTATACACGTTTGTATATGCAGCCTTTCAGAATAGTTTTCCCTGTATATACATAATGTCTGCCTTGCGGTATTTACAGTGTATCACCGTGAATATTACAAGCTGTATAGACACAGATGGATGGATATATAAATCAGATCAAGTCATGAAAAATGATGAGGAAACACACCGAAATTCTGAGGCAAATAAAATTTAAAAATAAATTCAAATTTGCATGTCTTCAGTTTTATTTCTATTATAGTATACTCTGTGTGTGTGTGTTTCATGTGACAGGTATGGATGACTGGATTGACTGAAGGATGCTGTGAAGACAGAAGATAGTAACAGTGTGTCAATATGAAATAATAAATGTGTATAGGTAGTGAAAGTATATAAGTGTATGTGCCTGTATATGTAAACTGAATACAAGTGACTGAGTTTATCTATAGTGAGGTGTTGATGTATGAAATTGTATATGTATGAAATGAAATATATCAGTGGAGTATACAAATAGAGGAGTTATAAAAGTTGTACTGTTTGAATGTTTAAAATAAAATATTCTATTTAAATAAAATACTGTGTGAATATTTAAATTTTGTGCATAGTTGTATTCTATTTAAATATAAATATTATATTCAAGTCTGTGATGTATATATGAGACAGTATAATAACAACACATTTATAGTAATATATATTTTGTTGTTATCATCAAACAAACATCATATAATTGTGTATACAACAACGTTATATACAACACAATACAAGATATTAATCGTCGGGTACCTATCATTGGTAGTAAGTGGGATGTAGAAAGACTAGAGTTAAACTAAGAGACCATCGATCTTTCACTATCGCGACGTTGGTTGAGGGACACGCCAAATTGGATGATTAGATTGGTTGCTAAGGGCACACCACTTAGTTCTTGATGTAGTCTTTCACTAGTTGAGGGAGGGGTCAGGTGAAACCATAGCCACTGGGAAATGCAGATCATATTATGGATATCTGTATTGTAGGCCTTTTAGGCGGACCTTTATAGATATGGAAAGCTCCCGCCCGAGTTCCATGCATTCAGATGCAGCCTTACTACGGGACTCACTGTACAGTAGATAGTATGTTCATGTGAGGGTTTAGATACACGCACTGGGTGGTGTATCGTAGACGAGAGGGCATTGCTCAGTGTTGAGGCTTAATTCAACCGAGGAGGTCGGATACGGCAATTTGTACGCATGCATGACATACAATGGTGGTTCTATGCGGTAACATGGCATAGTAATATGAATTTCCGTACGTTCGGCATTAGGTGAGAATTGTATGTGCTTTCATGGATACTGTGCGAGGAGGTATTATGGGGAGTACCTGTAAGTCTATGATAGGATCGTATACGTGTCTAAACAGTAGCAAGTATTAATATTATGCAATAGTAAGCAGTAAAGATAAAATAAGAGATAATCACATCGATATTTTATCCTGGTTCAGACCTCCCGTCCTATGTCCAGTCCCGAAGCTCCCCTTCAGCCTTTTAACTATCAACAAAACTGTTCTCGCTTCGCCCGGAGGAATAGACTTACAGAAGAATAATATTCTTGACAATCTTGTGCTCTTTACAATACTGATATTGACTGATTCGTACAAATTGCTCCTATAATCTCCTTGAGTTGATATGAGAACTGAATCAATAGAGAGAATAGAAGTATTTAATGCTTGATTGAAATCTAGAGAGTATTTGGGAATAAAAGAGCTTTTCAGAGAATACAGAATAGATCTAGAAAGAATAGGTGATTAGAAAACTTGAATCTTTGATCTATTTATAATAAACTAAGAGTTTTCATGAAAGGTTGTGATTTTTGAATGAAACCCTTTGTTTGAAACGAGATTTCTTTTGAGAAAACCGTATTTTAGAACATGAGTTAAACTTGCAACTATTCAGACTGAAGAGATGTCTCTTGAAATCATAGGTCGTGGGCCAGGACAGACGTCTATCTGTATTGGTCAGGCGTCTGTCTTTGTAATCTGATATCACTCAGATACATAGACAGACGTCTGTGTGTGTAGGAAAATTAACCCGAGGCTCTCTACAGACGTCTGTCACATATATGATAGACGTCTGTGCTAAGTGAGGAATATTTTTCTTGCTTTAGTGACAGACGTCTGTTGTATATATGACAGACATCTGACACTGCACAGACACTATGATTCCTTAATGTTCTCTCATATTTAGTCAAGGAGATTATACATCATATCTAATACACTATATACACCATACGAGATATTCCTTGAGTGTTCTTGTCATCTTGAGTTCTTCTCCTTGAGTTGATTCCTGCATGAATATGTACATATATGTTTCTGTAATGTGTATAGTGTGTCATCATCAAAACCGAGGATCTAACATTCTCCCCCTTTTTGATGATGACAACTATACTGTTATAAAGCTCCTCCTGAGTTAATGATCCCTTAACTTTTCTACCCCATTGGTATTATCAAAAAAATAGAAAAAGCCAAAATATATAAAACAAAAACTAAAGGTGTCAAGCATAGATAGTTTAATACAGTACCCACAGAGTATCATGCGATAAAAGATATAATTACAGACCATAGAAGCATACTAATAGTTAATAGATAAGATAAGATAAAACTAAGCGTCCGTGAAATATCTCCACAAGTCCGATGCTTGGTTACCGGAATGTTCCCACTGTGAATTGTCATAGTAAATGACATTCTCTTGGATAGGAAAGTCGTGTAGTGTGGGCTGTGAATGGTGAATAGCATCATCTGGTTCCCATTTAGATTCCTCCTCACCTCCAGATGCTGCATGTTCCTTACCAGGTGCACGTTCTTAGGGTTGAGGTGAGTCATGTTGAGCACTTGGTCCTGGTGGAATGTAGCTAACCAAGGTTCCATCAGGAGGAGGAGTGGGTGATGCTGATGAGGAACTAGAAGAAGATCTTCCACGAACTTTGCGAAAATTTTTTCCAAGCGAGCGGACAACTTTATCCAAAGTTTTCTCAAACTTTGTCATCTAGGTAGAGAACGATCATTCGAGACGAGTTACTTTCTTTCCTAGGATTTGTTAGTTTTGAGAAAGTAGCCGTTGATTGAATAGGGTAAGATCTTGTACATTATGTCCAGGCTCGATTGCTACCCTAGCTTCTTGTATTTCAGATCGGAATGGTATTCAGAAGATTCGCTTGGTTCAGCGCGGTGTCGTTGTTGTCATTGTGAGGTTTGAATTGGTTGTCGAAGATGTCCTTGTTGTGTTTGCCATTGGTCAAAAGGAATGATGTTTTGTGGTTGATTAGGTAATTTCATTAATGCCGCAAAACGTATGCCACTATTCTCAATTGGTATTTCCGGATAGCATGAAAGATAAAGATTAATCTCTTGTGACCAAAAGATATGCATTAGATACGCTCCATAAGGAATTGTTTTTTTAGTTGGGGTCCAAAAATCTCGAATTTGCTCAAAGAAATATTGTGCTCAATTTACACGTGTGTGCCCAAAAGTTGCATACAATGCCTTATGATCATTCAGATATACTTGTTCATGACTTCCTAGTCAGGGAAAAACAGTGTTTATAAGCATCTGATTGATAAGACCTGGCCTAGATCGGAATTGAGATGGTTTCATCTTTGTAAAATTATCTTGCCATATATGATGAGTAACTCGATCTCGAGCTTGAAATCAAATATCGGGGATGTCTTGCAGACGAGTGCCAGTATATGAAGTGTTTAAAATTTTCCCTAGCATCTCGATGTTAAATTTAACTACTTGGCCATACACTAAAGACCACACCCAATTTTATAGGTCTGATGGAGACCACACCGAGAGTGAACACAAGTTTATGAAGAATAAGTAGATTGCAAGAGAGTCAATCATACCTTTGTTGTCTTCATACTCAATTAAATGCGTAAGCTTTGCTCGAGTTAGAATGGTATTTACATCATAGTGTGTTAATTGATAAAGAGGATAGAAAGGTCCTTGATGAATTGACTTCTCTTTCAAAGACTCTAAACGTTTTGAACCATCTTTCTCTGTCATCCACCCTTTGATTTGTTGATCAATGGCATAATTAGGTGTTTGTTGAGGTGGTTGAGAGGAGGATGCTTTGACAACCTTCTTTTGTTGGTTGGACGGTTTCCTTGGGGCCATTGAATTTTGAAATTGATAGTTTTAGAATTGGGGATTTAAGGTTAGGTTTATGAGTTAGATGGGAATGGTGAAAAGTGATTTAGTAAAATGGGTAATATATATATATATATATATATATATATATATATATATATATATATGGGCAAATAACGGTTCAGATGGGTGTTTAGACGTCTGTGGAGTGGAAGACAGACGTCTGTCACTACAGGGAAAATATTTCGAGGGTTTGTATAGTCGTCTGTTGTAGTTAGAATAGACGTCTGTGCTGAAGCATTTCGGAAGGTTATTTAAAAATGAGGTCAGACGTCTATTGGTTAATGTGTCAAACGTCTGGTACTACAGGGTTTTTAACCCGAGAGGTTCTACAGACGTCTGATCCTTTTGTTTTAGATGTATATGCTAAAACCTTTTAGAAATAGTATATGATAACATGCTCGGACGTTTGTGGGTATTGGGGACAGACGTCTGGTACTACAGGGTTTTGAAATCCGAGAGATTCTACAGACGTCTGAGTAATGAGAAGCAGAAGTCTGTCAGGAAATATGAAAATATTGTTTTGTTAAGTATAGGTCAGACGTCTATGGTAATTAACTTCAGACATCTGTCAATGGTAAAATGATTTTTTGTAGAACACAAACTTTTATTCATGATGAAAATAAACTTACATAGTAATGCATTATCACAATGCATCATATTATTTCGATAAACCAAGCACAAAGAAGTGAAATGTTATTCTTGGAAATATCGTCAACAAGTCTTCATCGTTTGATCGAAATTCTCAATGGTTTGGGGAGAATGGTGGCCTCTTTGGAGATGTCCATGGATTTATTGGGTCGTCAGCTGTACGAAACGATGAAGATGGATCAAGTGGATTGACAGGTTTCGGTAGAGGATCTGAAACATTTTTTATTTTAGAGCCACAAAATTTTAATGCAACTTGTCGTAGGAAGCTTACTGAGTAGAAGTGACTTTTTTTTTCAAAATAGAGCTCTTTTTGAAGGCGTAGTTGCTTTGCTTGAAAGTGATGAATGTCATCAATCTTTCGTTTATTATCAGGTGATGTAAATAGAGCTCGCTTAGCTCGTTTGGAGTCCGGTATAAAACCAGTGCGATATTCTTCTTATTTATATACTGGCTCATGTCGTGATACTGGTGTTGGATCATGTGGTGTATCTGCCAAACTGTCGGTGGTGAAAGTAATGTTGAGAGAAGTGGAGTTATTTGACATTTTGTTTATTTCTATTATGTTGGAGTAATTTTCTTTCTTGTCAAAATTCGTTATTTATAGGTAGTAATATACTAAATTTTATTCCTTAAAATAAGCATTAGTTACCTGAAAACCAATCAAAAATAGGGTGAAGAGTAAAATAAGGTATATTAATCTTTAGAAAAAAAACATAGTTTATATATCCGAAAGAGAACAAATTCCTAATTCTCTACGTAAATTTATGAAAGTAGATTCATTTAACGGTTTTGTGAATATATCTGCAATTTGTTTATTAGTATTTACAAATTCCAATGAAATGTTACCTTTTTCAACATGATCTCATAAAAAATGATGTTTGATATTAATGTGTTTAGTTCTAGAATGATTAATAGGATTTTTGGATAAATTAATGGTACTAGTGTTATCGCAATATATTGGTGAATTAGTAACTAATTTTCCAAAATCTCTTAAGGTTTGTTGCATATAAATCACTTGTGCACATGCAAGAGCAGCAGATATATATTCTGCTTCACAGGTTCATAATGAAACGGAATTTTGCTTTTTGCTGAACCATGACACTAGATATTGTCCGATAAAATGACATGTACCACTTGTGCTTTCTCTATCTGACTTGCA
This sequence comes from Allium sativum, assembly GCA_030737875.1. Taxonomy (NCBI): domain Eukaryota; kingdom Viridiplantae; phylum Streptophyta; class Magnoliopsida; order Asparagales; family Amaryllidaceae; genus Allium; species Allium sativum. The sequence goes on from CM060922.1 coordinate 919,857,218, forward strand.
TCCTCCAAAATCTGAATCACTATATGATACAAGTTCAAAGGGACTACCATTCGAATAGAAAAGTCCATAATCTTTTGTGTTAGTTAAGTATCTCAAAATCCGTTTTACTGCTTTATAGTGTGATTCCTTTGGTTTAGCTTGAAGACATGCACATAGACAGACGCTCATCATGATGTCTAGTCTACTGGCACTTTAATATAAAAGTGATCCTGTGATACTTCGATATCTTTCGATCAAAATCATTTCCATTTTCATCTTTGTCTAAATGAGCAATTATGCTCATGGGTGTTGGTTTACCTGACATTTTTTCCATGTTAAAACATTTTAAAAGATTGTTACAGTATTTTTCTTATTTTATAAAAATTCCATTTTTAAGTTGTTTAATCAGTAATCGTAGAAATAAATTTAATTCCCCCACATGCAACATTTTGATTTCATTTTTCATTATATTAGAAAATTCATTACAAAGATCTTCATTAGTTGATCCAAAAATTAAGTCATCAACATATATTCGAACAACTAGGATATTATTTTGCAATCTTTTTATAAAAAGTGTTGTATCTACCTTTCCAATTTCAAATCGAGAATTAATTATGTGTGATTTTAATCTTTCATACCAAGCACGAGGTGCTTGTTTTAGACCATATAAGGCCTTTTTTAATTTGTAAACATGGTTAGAAATTGTTCATGTATAAAAAGTGTAGGTTGTTCAACATAGACTTGTTCTTTTATGTAACCATTTAAAAAAGAACTTTTAATATCTATTTGAAAGAGTTTTATATTGTGATGAACTGCAAAGTCTAATAAAGTACGAATTGCTTCAAGACGTGCTACTGGGGAAAAGGTCTCTCCATAATCGATTCCTTCTTCTTGGTTGTATCCTTGTGCAACCAATCGAGCTTTGTTATGGATTATGTTTCCAGTTTCATCAGATTTATTTTTATAGACTCATTTTGTTGTTGGTCTAGGTACTAATTCCCAAACTTCATTTCTTTCAAATTGATTGAGTTCTTCTTGCATGGCTAATATCCATGATTCATCATTAGCTGCTTCCTTATAGTTCTTAGGTTCTAATGATGAAAAAAAGCTACATGACTCATTTGATTAAGTTGATGTCTAGTATATACTCTTGAATTTGTATCTCCTATAATATTATTTGTAGGATGATCTTTTAAAATACGTGGGGGTGACCTTACTGTATTTGGTGGCTCATTATTATTTGGATTATTTGAAAATTCATTTTCATTTTCATCAGTTATTTTAATATTTTGAAAATTCTCGTCAAAGGAAACATGTAAACTTTCTTCGATTGTATTGGTTCTTTTATTAAAAATTCTATAAGCCTTACTTCGATCAGAATATCCAATAAAAATACCTTCATCAGCTTTTGGATCAAACTTTTCTAAATTGTCTTTTGTGTTTAAAATGAAACATTTTTCCCCAAAGGTTCTAAAATATTATACATTCGGTTTCTTTCGGTAAAGTATTTCGTAACAAGTATTTTTCATCAAAGGTCAAAGAGTTACCCTATTTAGTACATAACAAGCTGTAGCTATTGCTTCAGCCCAAAAATGTTTTGGTAAGCCACTGCTATTCAAAAGAGTTATGGCACATTCTTTTAAAGTTCTATTCTTCCTTTCTACAACACTGTTTTGTTGTGGTATACGAGGTATTGAGAAATTGTGACCTTTTTTGTTACAAAAATCATTAAACAGTTCATTTTCAAATTCCCCTCCATGATCGCTACATATCTTTTTAATTTTTAAATCAAATAAATTCATTATTCTTTTAGCAAAAATTTTAAATAATCCAAAAGTGTCACTTCTATGTTTTAAAAATAAAGTTCATGTGTATATTGAAAAATCATCTACAATTACAAAAACATATTTATTATGATTGAAAGAACGAGTTTGGCTAGGACCAAATAAATCTAAATGTAATAATTCTAAAGGTTGACTTGTAAAAATCTTATTTTTTGATTTGAATGAACTCTTTTTAATTTTACTAATTTGACAATCATCACAAAGATTTTTTAATTTAAAATTAATTTTTGGCAGGCCTTTAACAAGTTCCTTTTTAGATAGTTTATTAATATTCTTAAAATTTATACGACAAAAGCATTTAAGCCATAACCAAGGATCTTCTTGATTAATGGTTAGACATAAATTTGTCTTTTGTTTTGACTTTATATTTAAAATGTATATATTTTTACATCTAATTCCGTCAAGTATTAAATTTTTATGTTTGTCAAGAATATTACATTTGTCTTTTTCAACACTTATTTGAAAACCCTTTGTAACACCCCGTATTTTAACAACACTAAAGGAGAATAAATTAAATAATATTTAATTTAATATTCGAAATTAAGGGAAACAGAAAATGCCATTGCGTCCGTCTGGAAATTCTGGTCAAGATAGACATTTGGTTTGCGTAAAACGGACACCGTATGAAGAAGTTATGAGGATTTAAGTTTGTATACGTGTAGAAGAATTTTATATACACACACACACATATGAGTCAGACATGAGTCAGAACCCTATCCAAAACTGTTCAAAATTGAAAATAATAATAAGGCGGCAGTTTTCCCGCTCTAGGGGGTCGACCCCCTAGAGGGGTGTCGACACCGGGTCGACCCCCCTTAAGGGGTGTCGACACCAGGGTCGACCCCCTACAAGGGTGTTGACACCCTTAGGGCTGACGTGGTAGTCGGTTTCAGAGGGGCTGCAGCTATAAATACATGGTCATTTCTCTTGTTTTCTTCATTGAGAATCCATGGGGGCCAAACTCTGCCAGTGACTGAACTAGGATCCGTTATCTTCTACAACTATCAACTTTGCAAATCAAACTTAGAGATTCAAGCATAGTTACTTTTAGACTTGAATGATTAAAAGTAATTTGCGACATGACTGTGATTTGGATATATACATGCTTGTGACTGAATTATATTGGATCTATCTTAATATGTGAACCTGTAATATTCTTGGATCCTAGACCTTATCATGCTAGATCTGTTTTATAGATCTAATTCTTTGTTGTTAATTCATCATGTCACATGGGATTATCATTATCTGGACAGTGAAACCTTTGTTTAGATCTAGATCATCAAGTTGTGATTAATTGAGATCTGTCATTATTGGACATGTGAATTCTTATTTGGATCTGTTCATCCTAATTATGATAGATCTAGTTTTATCATTACCCTTTACACTAGATCTGTTTTTATGTCCACCTTATTATGCCAATTACATGTCCATGCCAGTATGTATGTATATGATCACCTTATTAATGTGTTAGTATATATTTATGCTAGTTATGTTAGAACATTCACTCATGTTATATCCCCATCACCTTTCCCTTTTATCGTTTATGACTAGGCTATTACCTAGCCTAGGCATGCCGCAAATTATGTGAATGCGCTAACTAGGGAACGGGGGAAAACGATTTGTATTGGCATAATTTGAATATTGTTTATAAACATGAATTGGGCATATAATTCAATAATTGGGTAAATGGGCATTAACACCTATAAAGGCATACGTCTAAATAATTGATTAATAATGAATGCCTAGGATTACAATTAGAAATTGTAACTGCACTTATGGTACGAGGTTAGGTTGCATTATTGGTGGAAGTCTGCCCGGACCCGACCGACATATCCAGTAACCACTAATGTTGAACCTAATGTGAGAGGCCTAGGTGCACAAATACGAATCGGGCTAAGACACGAGGTTAGGCCCAACTTGTGGAAGAAGTCTGCCCGGACCCGACCGGCATATCCAGCATCCACAAGTTGTAAGCCTAATATGGGAGGTCTAGCCCATTATAAACCATAAATGGACATGTTAATGAATTGGACTACTTAACCTAATCTAATCCATAGGGATTGTATGATTATGAACTAAAGTTAGGGTTAAGTAAAAACTGGTTGGACAGTGGGTGGGTTAAGTTAAGTATATCTGAGATTGGTGGGTAATATCTAAATATAGGCCCAGGAAACATAACCAGTTCGGGGTTATATAATTAAAGACACCTATTGGTATACATAACCGATGGAAATAATAAAGATATGTAATTAAAGACACCCAACGGTATACATAATCAAATGAAAAACCTAGTGGGGGATACAAGACGAAGGGGAGAGCTTGTATCATATTGTGTGAGACCCGTTTCATCTAGGAACCCATAGTAGGTATCAAACATGTACTCCGAACTAGGTCGGGGAAGGGGCACGCTTACTGGACTGATTGTAAGAGATCCAAATGTGGAGTTCGGTGTGGGCGGTGCAAACCGACCTGGCCATGTGCGTGCATGAGCCCGGCAGAGGGGGATAAGACAACCATGACACTTGTAGATATGAGGCTGTGCATATCAGCGAGGGGTTGCCACTTTAGGACGTGATACGTACTACGGTGGGACCAACACAGAGCAGAGGGGGATAAGACGACCGTGACACTTGTAGATATGGGGCTATGCATATCAACGAGGGGTTGCCACTTTAGGACGTGATACGTACTACGGTGAGACCGGCACAGAGTATCTACGCAGATTAGGGAGCTGATCGATTAGGGTAGTAGTTAGGATACATTTGGATGTATGCCTAAGTCTACCACCTTATAGTGGAAGGGATCATCTCATTCTGTTTATACTAGTAATGGTGCAGAGTAATCGTTAGAAGCGTATACACATTATCCTGTCTACCTTGTCACACCTTCCTTTTATATAGTAATCTCTCTTATCCACTTTATATGCCTGTCATGCTACTTTTATTTATTTACTTGCTAAAAGTATCTAGACTCGCCAGACTTTATGTCTTACCCTTTTTGTTTCCTCTTCTTTCTTCCGTTCCCTCCCCCCTCAGGTTCTCAGGACGGGAATACTCAAGCTTAGTCAGAACTCAGTTATCATCTTGCTAGGAGCTGCTTTCGAAGTATGGCTCAAGTTCTTATCTCTACTATGGTTTAGCTCTTTTTCTTAGGGGAAATTATGTTATGCTTTTTATATTTATGTATTTTGATGGTATAGGACAAAAGTTATATTATTGTAATGGTTTTTGTGTCTTATGGTATTTAGGACCACGATGTTATGATTTATGTTTGAAATAAAAATTTAAATTTCCGCTGCTATCTTATTTATATTTGTCTTGTAATTATTCTGTGTCTGTTTACCTATAACGTTTCACAGAACTTAATGCATTCCCTTAGTGAGTGACATTAACGGATGTGGGGTGTCACACTTGGTATCCGAGCAGAAGGTTACCAGATTAGATAAAAGTTTTATTTGAAATCTATTTTCAAAAAAAGGTTTTAAAAGAAAGCATTTTTCAAAAGAAAAGTCTGTTTTGAAAAACATATTTCCCCAAAGCCATATGTAATATCCTTCGGTCCTTTGTCTAAATCTCTTTCTTTTCTTTTCAGCATGTATGGGGAACCTAACATTCCTAATATCTCGGAGGTTGTTACGATACCAGGATGGTTCCATAGGTATCTGGAGGCCACAACGCCTGCCGAAGGCCAAGGAAACATTCCTCCCCCAACTGCACTAGTCATTCCTCCTCCTCCTCCTATAAGAATAGGTAATTTCGCTAAGATCTGCAAAGATTTTCGTGCTATGAGAGGAAAGCCATTCCATGGGAACGAGACATTCATAGAGGCATGAAATTGGCTCAAGGAGAACGAGGACTTGTTCGTAATCTTTGAAGTAGAGGATAGAAGGAAGATTCAGTTAGTTGCTTGGCTACTGAAAGATGAAGCCTCATTTTGGTGGGAAGTTACCCAAGCTAGATGTCCGGTGGAAACATGGGATGATTTTAGACAAAGATGAAATGAAATGAAATTTCTTTCCCAAGCCAAGAAAAGCATGCAGACGAGAGGTTCTTGGCACTCAAACAAGGAAATACGATTGTTAAGGAATATTTGAACAAATTCAACCAGCAAGCAAGGTTTGGGTTGGAACTAGTGGATACTCCGCATAAGAAGGCGTTGCGGTTTGCTAAAGGGCTAAATGAACCCCTTCATGGGTTAGCCATGTCCCATATTCCAATGGGAGCCACTTTTGAAAAGCTTGTCGATATGGCCCTAATACATGAGGAAGACAAGGGAGAAAAGAAGGAAGTAAAGGCTGAGGAAACATCACAAAATAAGAAGGTGTGGCCCAAGAAGGGAAAATAGCAGCAACAACAACAAAAGAAAGGTAGAAAGAATGACAAGGCCAAGGATAAGAGAAAATGCCACAGTTGTGGGAAAGAGGGTCACTTGATCAAAGACTGTAAGAGAAGGAAGAACACTTGCTTCAATTGTGGAGAGGTCGGACACTTTGCTAGGGAGTGCCCGAAGAAACAGGGATCGCAGGGACAAGGTCAAAGGGTAGGAACTTCTGGAGGGCAGGTGCATGCTCTCGCGATCAGTGCTTGTAATGACCCGCATTTTCCAGGGGTATAATTAATTTATTTAATTATATAAATAGTGATGTAGTGAATTAAATAGAGGTTTAATTAAATAATATGGAATAATTAATTTAATTAAATAATTAAATAATATATTTAATTCAGAAATAATCAGAATTATTGGAAATCACAATATTTTGTGAACGGGGTCGTCCCGTTGATTTAATTCAGCTTAGAGTTGAATTTTTTTGACGAATATATTCAATCAATGACAGTTTGAACGTATAATTATATTATAATTAAAATCGAGCTTGAAATGGCGCTGCAGTTCGTAAATTGGCGATTTGAACTTCAACTGAATGTACAGGATTCGTTTTAGGCCGGATTTTTGTGAAACAAGAAACGTGTGAAGCTGGTGGAGTATATCTTTCTAGTGGAAGAGAAAAATCTGGATTTTGTCGTGTAGATTTTGAGATATGTCCAAATCAAATTTTAAAATAGTCGCTATAGAATCGTTTATCGACCATAACGGTTTATTCGTTATAACTAGAGATCGGGTTTGAATCTAGACAAGGTTCTTTAGAGACATAATGATAATTTAATTTTTAGAATTTTATGGTAATTTTTAATTAATTAAATATGCGACTTTTTATTTGAAGTATTTCGCACCTTGAAATCAACATTTTGAAGTTTCAAAATATGAGTCCACCTACCGGTATTATTATATCTTTGGGATCGTGGTACGTTGGTCGTCACAATGGTATGATCAACTCTGTCTATAGCAGTTGTATATGAATGGAATTTACGAAAATGGATATACAATATCTAAGCCTATATAATCACCTTAACCACAAGTATAACGTAAAAAAAGAAGTCCACATTCTCTTTTTTTGTAGCTGCCACCAAAGGAGTTCTCAGCCACAAATTGGATCAAGGAAAATATCTAGAAACCTTCCTATAAATACGTTCCACCATCCCTAAAACCTAGTTGCTCATCTTCATAGTCAACCAAAATACCCCCTCCAGAAGAAACCGTGAACCCTCTCCTTCGAAAATCCAAACAAACCCAAAAGAAAATCTTATAAATCATCTTATAAATGAATTCCAACTCCTATTGAAAAGCCCTTCAATACTGTATAGTTGTTTTTGAATTCGAAAGGGGTAGGATTTGGTGTCCTTAAGAGCAGCGTGTGAGTTCGATTTGTTGACGAGGAATGGAAGCATCGAGTGTGTGTAAATAGGCATATTCGGATGATTGAGGTGTTTTGAAGTATGGTTGCAAACTATTGGGAATCAACAGAAATGTCTTGGAGAAATACTGGGAGCGGTTTGTAAGTAATGAAAGTGGGGAGTTTGTGATTAGGAAGAAGTAACGTAAGGAAGTGAGAGAGAGAGAAAGGGTGATGGGTTCAGGTTGTTTTGGGCGTGGACATATATTGTACTGGGGTTCATGTTTGGAGATAGAAAGGGGTACGGTCTGGCGTACAGCGGGAGTTTCATATGAGGGGATTAAAGGGTTTAATTATTTTTATTTAAAATATTAGTGATAAATGGTGAGTTCGGTGGTCCAAATGGAAACGTGAGAGTGGGATGGAATTGAAGTCCTAAGGGAGGATGTTATTGTAATGATTTTTGGTTTACAGCAGAATGATAGAAGAAGGAATTTTGGGGCGTTGAGAACATAGGGAGTAATTACTTTAGTTGATCAACATTTATGGATTAATTATTGCATTTGAATCAAGTAATGATGGAGGAGGTAGGTTGATGCAAATATTGGGTAGTGTCTGCACGTATGAGGAGCTGAACGTTTGGGGGAAGAAGGTGTACACGTGGGTCTAGGCTTCTGAGTTGGGGCGGGCCGGTTTAAATGGGTGAGAAGCCCAATAACAATTTTTTTAAAGTTTATTTAATTTAAATAAGGTGTGTTACTTATAAATATTGTATCTCGATCATACGTTATCAGAAATTCGAACGGGCAGTCACGTTGGGATCGTATGGATGAGGACAACACCATGGAACTGACTGGAAGTCCATCGGAGCTTGTTACAATTTATAGCAAAATAAATTGTCCGGTCTGAATCAACGACAATTATCGTTAATTAACGATGATAGTCCAATGTGAGTAAAACTCACCAACTCTGAACAGTTATATTTTTATAATGTATTTTTAGAACTGTTAATCATCTGTTGATTGTTGTGTGTTGGTTGATTGATTGAACTGTTAGTCAGTTAGTGAAAATTATATATATATATATATATATATATATATATATGTAATTATACATATATAAACCGTTAAATATTTATATATTGATTCTTCTATTAGAATAATTTATATTGAACTGAAAGTGATGATAATCATATTGTGTAACATCTGTGGATGCAGGGAGACAGGTTGGAGGAATCCGACTGGATTCCTCAACAGTTATTTTATTGTTTTTCATATATTGTTATATGATGTGATATAAAATCTGTGGGCGATTATATGTACTTGGACGATATTGAACATCGTGATTTGATATGATTGAATACCATAACATACCGAAATGTTGATAAGGGGATTTTCAAAGTGATATTGAAAATAGAATATTTATAAAATGGGATATTTATAAATAAGAGATATTTATAAAGTGGAATATTTATAAATAAGAAATGTTTATAAATTGGAATATTTATAAATAGGAGATATTCAAAAAGGAAATAATTACGAACCATTTTCTTTTTGAATGGAAAGGCCTGTGTGGCGGTTTTGGGGATTTTCCCGATGCTCCCGTTACAAAGGAGGTTATGGCGAATTTTTCAGAGAATTTAAGGAGTTAGAATATTTCAAGAATAAATTTGAAAAGGAAATATTTGTAAACCATTTACAAATGGAATTGAAAAGGAAACGTTATAAAAAGGAAATCATTTTTAAAGTGTAGAACCGTTATTTAAAAGTAAATCTTTCCAAATGAATAAAACGTTGTTAAAAAGGAAATCTTTATAAAGTGAATAAAGTTAAATCGAATATGGTATTCGAAGGGAGTTAATCGAATATGGTATTCGAAAGTTAGTGAAACGAATATGCTATTCGAAAAGGGGTTAGTCGAGTCGAGTTAGTTGAATAGAGTTAACTAGTTCAGTAGAGTTAACCAGTTCAGTAGAGTTAACCAGTTCAGTAGAGTTAACCAGTTCAATAGAGTTAACCAGTTGGGTTAAGTAAGTCAAGTTAACCAGTTGGGTTAAGTAAGTCAAGTTAACCAGTGAGTTAAGCAAGTCAAGTTAACCAGTGGGTTAAGTAAGTCAAGTTAACCAGTTGAGTTAAGTAAGTCGAGTTAATCAAGTCGAGTTGATCGAGTTAGAGTTACTCAGTTAGAGTTAATCGAAGTGAGTTATAGAATATTAGTTAAATCGAAAGGAGTTGTCAAATTTAGTTATTCGAAAAGGAGTTATCGATTTGTTAAATCGAAAGGGAAGATTATCGAATATCGTTTATTCGAGAGGAGATTTTCGAATGTAGTTTATTCGAAGGAGTTATCGATTATTAGTTAATCGAAGTGAATTATAGAATATTAGTTAAATCGAAGGAGTTATCGAATATAGTTTATTCGATGGAGTTAATCGATTAGAGTTAAATCAAATGAGTTGATCGAATATAGTTTATTCGAATAGATAAAAGGAGTTAATCGAATATAGTTTATTTGAATAGAGTAAATGAGTTAATCAAATATAGTTTATTCGAATAGAGTTAGAGGAGTTATCGAATATAGTTTATTCGACAGGAGTTAAGTGAATAGTTAGATTAATCAAAGAGAATTAGTTAAGTTAAACTAAGTGAATTAGTTAAGTGAATTGGTTAAGTTAACCAAAGTGAATTTGTCGAGTTAATCAAAGTGGTTAGTTCAGTTAATCGAGTTGAATTTGTCAGTCGAGTTAATAAATGGAGTTAGTCAAACCAAGTAAAACCGGTTAGAGTTAATCAATCAGAGTTAATCAAATAGAGTTAAGTAAAATTAGAACTGACTAGAGATTAGTAAATTGAATGGTTTTCTAAGTGTCTATCTGATGTTGGTTTAGGCCTTCGGGATTTATACTTAGGGAATTGTTCTCATACTAGTTTACAGTCAGGGACTGATAGTTGGGGAAGAGTAGTGATTTGTAAATAAGCAGATGGAAACGTTTTCCAGTGTTAATAACATATATTTTCTAAACATAGAAAATAAGGCAATGTGAATATATATATATATATAGATATATGTTGATGATTGATCGATATAATTTCCATCTGGAAATAATATCGTTGTTTGCACACTTGTTTTTCTTTGATAGTTAAATCACAGACTATCGGAGTTTTGACCATTTTAACGTTGTTAATATGGAGAGACCGGTTGGATTATTATCCGAAGAACCACTCTGTATTGGCATAAGCATTGCGAATCATATGTGCCAAAGATAATTGAAGACGGAGTAAAATGCAAGGGCTGTTGTATAAGTCTTAGATAACAGTGACTAAGATGGATATACTGAATAGTGCCTTCGGTTTGTCCAGTCCCAGGACAACTTGTATGGACGAAGGTCTGACAGAGTATATCCAATGGATCATGTAAGTTGATCTGTTCAAACGTATTCACGTTTGGTGGCGGAGGGATTCGTTTCTCTAAGCTGTATACCCATGTTACTTTTGGATAAATCAATTTGTGATTTGGCGGGTATGACGATGTGACATTCAAAGTGAATTTGATGTGATGATAAAGCGTAACTTCTAGCCTCATCATCCGGTAAATGACAGAAATCGGGCAGGCAGCATGGCTAAGTCGGTCGCACCGAAGTAGGGTGTATAATCACCTTTCTAGAGAATATTCATTTGTTTCTTAAATCTATCAATGATGTCCCATATATATACGGGAACGGTTGCTGATCCCAACCGTTGGTGATATACATTCGATACACTCAAGCAAAATGAGTGGTCGGTCATGTGTGGCTGAGTTACAAGATGTTCTTGTTGAACTCCAGTGTATCGTTCCTAGAGTACACTGATCGGAAGGTGGTTCCATACCTTGTCATAGTTGGAAATCCATTACCAAATACGTGCTTGCGATTTTGATTGTATACTATATATGTAGAACGTGAGATGAAAGCGTTTCTGCTAGTTGATATCTATTTGTACATAGACATTATTATAATATCAAAAGGTTTTTGATATAAAGATATTTTGGATCCTCATAAGGGAAAAACCCGTTCCGTTCTGCGGCGTGGTCTTATGAGATATCGTTTACTTGTTCATACACCTGTTTAAACTGTTTTACTCACACCAGTCCTATGACTGACCCGGAGTTTACTTTGTTGTTTTCCCTAAACTCTTGGGTGCCTAATTTTGTACGGGCAGTCAAGTAGTCGGGATTTTACAGATACACTTGGAGATCTTGGAGTAGGAGGCTTCAGGATTCTATAGCTATTATTATTTCCGCTGTTGTTGTAAGTGTTGTACTCTGATAAGTGCTATTGTATATATAACTGTTTGTATTTCAAAAGTTATGTTATATTTTATTCGTTCCGCTGTGAGATTCGTGTTACTCTGATGATGATGTTCTTCTTCTTCTTCTATTCTATAAGTTCTATCTTATCTTTCCTCACCCTCTAATTTCTTTCATTAATTACCGGGATTTTTCGATGTTTTGGTTATCGACATCGAGCTTATGTCGATAACCAAAGTCGCCGAAAATCCGGGTCGTTACAGTGCTCTTGATAGAGGTAGAAAAATTTCTGTGGAAGGCTTAATTTTTCTTTCAAACCATCCTATTAGAACACTTTTTAATTCTGGCGCTTCACATTCATTTATATCTAGTTCTATGGTTGAATCTATGTACTTAATTACTAGTATGGTAGTGGATCCCGTAGTTGTCTAAAACCCCATTGGTGGTTCGGGTCATTTATCTGTGATTTTTGGGGTTTGAAGATATCTGTGTTAGGCATCGAGTTGAGTGCGATGCATATGTGCTTGGGTTTATGAGCTATGGGTTGATTCTAGGAATGGATTGGCTTACCACGTATGGTGCCACTCTGGATTGTGAGAGGAGGGTCGTTAGGTTCCTGACTTGTCATAGGAGGACCCTCGAGATTTCTTGTGACCCACAAGGGTCGGTTATGCTTAGTTTCCTAGAGTCTCTTGATGCATCTATCGATGATCTGCAATCTGTTCTAGTAGTCCGAGATTATTCTGATGTTTTTGATGAGGTACGGGTCTTACCTCCAAGGCGCGAGATCAATTTTCATATATATTTTGTGGACAATGCAAAGCCAGTTGCATTACTAGTGCGCCATATGGCTCTGAGGGAAAGGAGGGAGCTGAGTAAGCAAGTAGGGGAGCTACTTGAGAAAGGGTTTATCAGACGAAGCATATCTAAATGGGGTGCTCCAGTTATATTTGCAACTAAGGAAGATGGTTCGCTTCGTTTGTGTGTTGACTATAGAGAGTTAAATAAACTCACCAAGAAGAATAGGCACCCACTGCCGAGGATTGATGATTTATTTGATCAGCTTATTGGTGCCTCGGTATTTTCTCTCGGTATTTTCTCAGTTAGACTTGGCCACGGGATTTCATCAGTTGAGGGTGGCTGAGGACAACATAAATAAGACCGCTTTTAGAACTCCGAATGGTTTCTTCGAATGGCTAGTTATGCCTTTTGGGTTGACGAATGCACCCTCCTATTTTGTTGATTTGATGAGTAGGGTGTTTCGGTAGTTTCTAAGTAAATTTGTCGTAGTCTTTGTTGATGATATCTTGATCTTCTCCAAAAGCAAAGAAGAGCATGCCCAACGTTTGAGAGAAGTTTTGAAAACTCTCCGGGCACATCAGCTTAAGACGAAGTTCTCCAAGTGCCATTTTTGGAGAAAAGAGGTGAGATTCTTAGGGCACGTGGTCTCCAAAGAAGGGATAGCTGTAGATCCCGCAAAGGTGGTTGCAGTGCAAGATTAGCATATTCATAAAAATGCAACCGAGGCGAGAAGCTTTCTTGGGTTGGCAGGTTATTATAGGAAGTTCATTAAGGACTTCGCAAAGATATCAGCCCCACTCACCAGGCTAACAAAGAAGAATTTGGCATTTTCATGGGATATAGATTATGATGTCGCTTTCCAATGACTGAAGAGGGCTCTGACTACAGCCTCGGTCTTGACCTTGCCTGATGGGAGTAAAGTGTTAACCGTTTACACTGATGCATGTGGTACAGGGCTTGGTGCGGTTCTGATGCAAGAAGGGAAAGTAGTGTGTTATGGGGATAGACAGTTGAGAGTTCATGTGAAGAACTACCCCACCCATGATCTAGGGCTAGCTGCCATAGTATTCGCGCTTAAGACGTGGCAACATTATTTACTTGGAGAGAAGTTCGAGTTATACACCGATCATAAATCTCTCAAGTACTTGTTCTCGCAAAAGGATCTTAATTTAAGGCAACAACGGTGGATGGAGTTCCTAGCTTCTTATGATTTTGAGATTGCTTATACACCTGGCAAGGGTAATTGGTGGCTGACGCAGTAAGTAGGCAGAGGATGGCCTTAAGTCCTCTGTTTGTGGAGAGGAAGAGCTTGGAGTTCATCTCAACTTTTAATTTTAGACCCTCCATCGAGATTTTGCCTGATTTGTTTACATCATTAGAAATACGACCGACTCTTATGGATCAGATAGGAGCTTCGCAGTAAGGTGACCCGCAAATTTTAGACATCATGGATAAGCTCAGAAAATGGGAGACTTCTGGTCACCTCAGTAGATATTCCATAGACGAAAAGAGGTGGTTGCGACGAGATGGAAGGCTTTGTTTCCTCAAACTGGAAGTTTGATAAAGGCAATCCTAGAAGAAGTCCACCATTCTAAGATGGCTACTCATCCAGGTAGCGATAAGACGTACAGAGATATGAAAAGGGCTTTCTTTTAGCCTGGGATGAAGAAAGATATGGCCGAATTTTTTTCTTAATGTTTAGTTTGCCAGCAAGTTAAAGCTGAGCAAAAGAAGCCCGGTGGTTTACTTCATCCTTTGGAGGTTCCACAGTTGGAATGGGAGAGCATCTCTATGGATTTCATAGATGGTTTGCCTAGATTAAAGGAGGGCAATATCAGTATCTGCTTTGTGGTAGATAGACTCACTTAGAGTGCTCACTTTATTCCAGTTAAGAGCAAGAGGGCGACATCATGGTTAGCAGCAATTTATGTCCGAGAGATAGTCCGTCTTCATGGAGTACCTTCCAGCATCACGAGCGATCGTAATCCCATCTTCACTAGTGAATTTTGGAGGAGCTTGCAAGAAGCAATAGGCACATAGTTGTGTTTGAGCACCGCCTATCATCCTCAGACCGATGGGCAGACAGAGAGGGTGAATAGAATTCTTGAAGATCTTTTAAGGTTATGTATTATAGACTTCGGAGGGACTTGGGAAGAGCATCTTCCTTTAGTAGAGTTTTCCTATAACAACACTATCAATCCAACATCGGCATGGCACCCTTCGAAGCATTGTACGGACGACCCTGTAGATCACCAACTTATTGATAGGAATCTACAGAAAGATTATTACTTGGACCAGATATGGTTAGAGAAACGTCCGAAAAGATTAAAATTATTCGACGGTGGATGAAGATAGCTCAAGATAGGAAGAAATCCTATGTAGACAAGAGAAGAACTGACATCGAATTTGAAGTGGGAGACTTAGTTTTTATCAAAGTGTCACCTCTGAGTAATATGGTTCGCTTGGGATCTGTAGGGAAGTTGGTACCTAGGTTTGTGGGACCATTTACCATAACCGAGAGGATTGGACAAATTGCCTATAGAGTAAAGCTCCCAGAAAATCTATCTGACATTCATGATGCTTTCCACGTTTCTCATCTGCGGAAGTGTTTGCATGACATTGCAGAAGTAGTTGGAACGGGTGTATTGGAAGAGGTAGAAGTGGAACGGGAGGCGACAGTCAGGCGAGTCCCAACCTGTATTCTTGGATCAGAAGTTTAGAAGCTACGCAATAAAGAGATCAAATTGATAAAGGTTCAATGGGGAGATAACCCAGAGGATGCTACTTGGGAGACCGAAGACAAGATTCGTGCTTCATACCCTTTCCTTTTGAGGGTATGTTCTTAACTCCTTTTTCCAAATTTTTATCAGTGCTTGTTTCTATCATTTGAATATATCATATCCATAGTATTTTCGACCTTTAGATAGGAATCCTATGGATGTAAACATGTGTTGGAGACATGTTATGTTTGATGGATGCAAGTGGATGCAAGTGCTTGCTAGTGGCTGCCTGTGGATGCATATACACACACATTAGGCACTAGATCAGCTCAATCACTCTCATACTCCATATGGATGTGTGTGCATTTTCTTTTCTTTTATGGATGGAAATGGATGTATTAGCATATGGATGTTGCATTTGGACAAATGAGTGTTCACACATATAGAACTTACATGTTATAATAGGATTATTTGCATACATATTAGATACATGGCACTAACATACATTGCATTAAGGAGGTCAACTAAATCAGTAGACCGCCTGATCTTCGCATTAGTATTGGGACATATACACACCTTTGCATATACTCATATAAGCATTAGAAATATTTAAGGACAATGGATGCTAGTGATTGATGGATGAGTAGATGGATGATGGATGGTAGGATATGCATTCCTCTTAACTTAGAGATTCCGGGGACGAAATCCTTTGAGTAGGAGAGAATGTAACACCCCGTATTTTAACAACACTAAAGGAGAATAAATTAAATAATAATTAATTTAATATTAGAATTAAGGGAAACAGACTGTGCCATTGCGTCCGTCTCGAAATTCTGGTCAAGATAGATATTTGCTTGCGTAAAACGGACACTGTATGAAGAAGTTATGAGGATTTTATGTTTGTATACGCGCAGAAGAATTATATATATACATATGAGTCAAATATGAGTCAGAACCCTATCCAAAACCGTTCAAAATTGAAAATAATAATAAGGCGGCAGTTTTCCCACTCTAGGTGGTCGACCTCCCTAGAGGGGTGTCGACACCGGGGTCGACCCCCCTTAAGGGGTGTCGACACCAGGGTCGACCCTCCTACAGGGGTGTTATCACTCCTAGGCTGACATGGAAGTCGGTTTCAGAGGGGCTGGGAGCTATAAATAAATGGTCATTTCTCTTGTTTTCTTCATTGAGAATCCATGGCGGCCAAACTCTACCGGTGACTGAACTAGGATCCGTTATCTTCTACAACTATCAACTTTGCAAATCAAACTTAGAGATTCAAGCATAGATCCAACCTCTGCTATTTTGTACCTTCTCTTTTAATCCAAACACTCACTACAAGAAAAAAGGCTTTTTATAGCGTGTAAAACCGCTATAAAATCTTTCTATAGCGATTCTATAATTGTCATAGATCAACGTGCTGTGAAAAATCTGGTAGATACTATAGCGCGTCATACTTGCAATGGAAAGCTGCTATCTTAAACAGATCAATTAGTGCAACTGCTTTTCTATAGCTTGTGAAGCATGTTGTGGAAAGTTTTTATGACGCATCGAAATGCTATGGAAAGGTTGTAATATGTTGGCATTCCTTGTTGTTATAACATCTTAACAAGCTATGGAAATTTTTTGTGACGCATCTAAACGCGCCATGGAAAATTCACTATTGTACACTACAACATCGTTTTGATGCTATAAAAACTGTTTATTCCTTGAAACATATTTTGTATAGCACTACCAGAATGCTATAATAAACAATTTTTCTTTTCATTGCACAGTTTAGAAGGCTATACAAAAATTTCTATTGCAACATTTTGCTGCCATAACATTCAAACACGTCATAAAATTATATTTCCATAATATTCTGAGTACACAATTAGAGTCATAAGCCAATTAAATAACAAAATATATATATATATCCATAGTATTTCATACATGATGATTTCAAACATAAATAAAACAGTACAACCAAAACGATATTCAACTAAAAATATTCATGAACTTCGACAAGCATAACCGGTTTGAAGAAGAGCGACATCATATATCAACTTCGAAAGAATCATACAACCCCTGTCAAGAAGAAACATAAACAAATGTATATTAGTTATATATACAAATATGTATAATTACAAAAGAGGTAACCTGTCAATTTTTACCACTATCACTTCTCACTTTGACTGAATAATCATTTCGGACAACCATGGATAATACACACACACATAGACACACTTTCTCTCTCACACACATATATACAGACATGTGAGGACCGTTCAGCCCGGGCATTGGTTGCCCCAATATAGTAACCTGGGTTGCTCAAAATCAAACCTGGGTTGCCACCACGTTAACAATGATGTTAGCACCACAAAACACATCTATCTTATACAGTTACTACTGCCCCTGCGTGATCACTTTCCATACACGCAACAAAAGAAAAACAGAGAAACATTTCCGGTATATATGTAAAGATTTACATATATATAGTTTGGTGACCAATCTTCCTATGTTCAACCATTAATAATGATCAGCAAGTTATCTTTATAACAGAGATAGTGTGCATAGGTCCTAAACATTGTATATATATTTATGATGATCTTATCATTTAAAGCACTTCATTTTAACTAAACAGATCATTTCCTAATAAATGTAAGCATATATACAGCTGATCAAGTAAAGTCATTCAATGCACATCACCATTTATAACTTCAGGGAATAGCCGAGGTCTATCCATAACATCCTTAACAGATATACACATATATAAATATAACAAACATCCAAACATACTTTCATATCAATCCTCAAGTCTCATTTCTGAGAGTAAATCAATTCATTCAATCATGAAATAGGGAGTACATTCACATACTAAATGTGTCCTTCCAATTTATTTTATTTAATCCAGTTAGTTCCCCTTATTACCTTGTATTCACACCACAACACTGATGTGAATACCTAAATAAGGCCTTAATAGTCACTCATCCATGTACGCATATACAGAATCAGACAAATGATACCATACATTAAGAGTCATTCATCCCATTCGAAGCCATAAATATTCCGGTGAGTGACATATAGATACATATGTTTTTGAATGGGCTGTTTTTAGCTAAATTTATCTTCATGAAAAACTTGAAATCAGAAGAAAAATAAACCAGACAGTGAACCCAAAAGGACGAATGAGTAAACATCAAATTTAATTTCACTTAAATCAAATTCTGGATTTTTCCTGAATGGTGTAGCTTCTATATATGTTTTTTCTGCCTATATAATGACTGATTTAATGATTGATTTTGTATATCTAAAGAAAGTTTGAATTATACTTACTAGAAACCGATTCCATTATGACGTTCGCAACAGGCCAAGCTATTGTTGTACCAAGAGCATCTTCTATAACTTCTAAATCGGACGTTGTTCTCCATAGACGTGCCTTTGGAATTTTTACGATATCTACCCAAACTCTAACAACATTTTTCCCCAAAGGAACACAATGAACCACAGTAGTTGGATCCGTTGAAGACACACGGCCTATTGCAACTATTTCTTTCTTTCCCGACCAATCGATCAACATGCATTTACCTTTTTCCATGGAATTTTTACTCTATCAATTAAATAAAGAGGTTATTTTAATATGTGCTTCAATAATTTGTACGATGAAAAAATAATTGAATGGCATATAAATAAGTTTGATGCATACCTTCTCGACAACTCCAACATTACTCGTATTATTAATTGATGATGTTGTGTTAATTGTTTCGATAATTACTTTCGATTTAGGCCATGCAACTTTGGTACCAATAGCTTCTCCAACTCGTGTCAATCCTTTTGTAGGCCTCCATAGAAAAGCATCTTCGATCTTTGGATTATCTATCCAAATTGCAATGGCATCCGGACCAAGAGGGAGACCATTCACGAGGTCCTACGGATCACTCGAATGCAATCGTCCATCTGCGACTAATTCTTCACTGCCACTCTAGTCGATTAATTTGCATTTATGATTTACGCTGTTACTTTTGCTCTAATAAAAAAGAACATATTACTCTTTTTGTACATTGAAAATAAAAAATTTAATTAGTAGAAAATAGAAAGATTACCACATTATCCTCTTTTTCAAAGTTGTTGAAGTTGTGCAAAACAACCTTAGTAATTGGCCATGCTACTATCTCACCTTCGACATCTCCGATGTGTGTTGAATAAGGTGAAGGTCGCCACAAGAAAGCCTCTAGATTCCTTACAGTGTCTATTATAATTTTTTTAGCATCAGGTCCTAAAGAAATTTGTTGGACAAGCTCCGATGGGTTACTTGGCACGACTCTTCCTTCCGCAACAATTTCATCTGTCCCACTCCAATCCAGTAAGTCACAGGTGTCATATTGTTTATCATGTTTGTTCTACAATTAATCAAAAGCAAATTATATATTAATAATGAAATTAAATGCTATATATAATGATATCACACTAGTACTATAACTTTTACCACTTGATGCACATTTGCTTCACCCGAGCTTCCTACTAATTATAATATAGACTAGATATTAGATAATTGTCTCAAATTGATTACATATTTTGTACTTTCAGAAATTAAGTCTATCAGATCATATTTTGCTAGTTTCAAAAACTTTTAGAGCAAGTTTAAATTTAGATTGCACTAATCTTTTCTATAATCCGGAACCATATAATTAAAAAGTCACAATACAATAACTCAAACATGATATACTATTTCTAATGAACTAGTCAGTAGCTATCTACGTCTTGTCTAATTCAGGGTACGGTGTTGTAACTACATGTGCATCTGATTCTTGTTCATGCTCTTTTTTCAGTTTTTACTCAATGAAATTGTATATTACCTTCACCTAAGAAATCCATATTAGTTCATTAATAAGTCCTATACGGCGTTAATTAATTTTGCCAAACCTTTAGCATTGCCTACTGCTACCATTACAGTTGTTGCAAAGAACAACATTTCAAGAAGCGTTAAGTGTGTTCATTTTGCAGTGTCTACTTAATTTGCAGTTGATAAATCATGGCATTTGCAGCAAATTAATTGAGAGTATTAAGGAAGATATTTCAGAATTCTTCAAGCTCCCTTTGGAGAAAAAACAAGTGTTCAGTCAGTTGCCAGGAAATCGCGAAGGCTATGGGCAGTTATTTGTTAAGTCCGATGACCAGAAACTCGATTGGGCAGACATGTTGTACTTCAATACTCTACCACTTTCGAGAAGGAACATGAGCATATGGCCTTCCAATTTAAGGTGGTTTAAAACATTATGCTCCTAATATATTACCATACATGGCAAAACGGTATCCTGAACTTATTAGATCTTAAGGTAATTTTCTCAGGAAGATGGTAATGAAGCTAAGTATAAAACTGTGAACAATGAAGAGTTCAGGGAGCTTTTCTTCTCTACAAAACTTAGTGGCAAAAGCCTCATTAATGGCTTGAAAATATGATAGTGTGCTACTTAAAATGTTGCATTTTTATTAGTGTTGGTTGTATGTGCATCTAATATTGCCTGTACGAAATATGAAACTGTGCCTGATATGCACTAAAAACCATTATATGGAATTTATATATTTTCCCTTTTTATGATCTTTTGCTGAATTAATTAAAGTAAACATATCCAACAGCTACGATGATTTATACTGCTTTTTTTATATCTATAACGCTCTGGTCTCCATAATATCTCTGAAGAACGGCTAACGGATAAACGCAGGCTAGGACACGGAAAAATATAAGAAAAAATGGTAAATAACTCCACTTATAAATAACTAGTAAGTGGCTCGTGCTAAACACAAAGAAATTGCTATAACTTATATGGTCTCAAAAGCATACTACCACATGCACAAAGATCAAATGCATACTACCACATGCACAAAGATCAGCAATTCAACCTGTCTAGCAGTTTTCACTAATGAAGGAAACCGAACAGATTATTCACATCAAATGCAATCAAGTCACCTAAAACTACTTTTGATAATTAAATTACTAGCATGCAACGCAATGAGCTGGAAAGTTAGAGGTTCCATATTACTAAACAGTCATGTTTTCCAGTTCTAAATTACTAACATGCCCCGTTACAACATAAACCCTACAACATAGAGGTTCCATATTTCATCTCGTCAAAGTGTAAAAATGTAACTTCCAGTAAGATCTCAAGCTACATAAATGAGATCCAAAACTCCAGCCTTTAATTTTGAGTGTCAAAAGATGTTTTAGGTGCATAAATGACCACCAAGCTACATAAATGATCACCAAGTGGAAACCAAGCAATCAAAAGATGTTTTGAGTGCTTATAGAATACGAGCAGTGAATCAAACTAGAGTTTTCTATGAAGTGAGAAGGAATCCAATACAGACCGAATTTTTTTCCAAGTTGATGGTTGATGGTATGCAATGTTTTAACAGATAAAGGCAAGCACAAAGTTTTGGTGTTCAGGAGAAGAGGTGTAAACTTTGAAGCATGACTGTGAGTTTTTCAGATAAACATTATATGCGAGACATACCAAATAATTAGCCATAGAATATCAAATGTCAAAAACTAAAATAAAAAGCATTCAAAGTGGTTGTATTAAAAAGACTCGCAGAACTATATATAACCCCAAACGTTTGAATGCTCTTTGATAGACAATGTTCTAAAATATATTGGGTGCTTATGAAGATGAATTCATAAGCTGCTAAGCAATCATTATATACGCAAATCCAAGTTGTAGGCCCACTAGCATTGTATTATAAAGACTCACGCTTGTTCGGTAAGGTCAAAAGTATTTGGCTCAGTCATGCAGACATCAACAATTCAATAAACAACGGGTTCTTAAAACAAG
Organism: Allium sativum; assembly: GCA_030737875.1. Classification (NCBI taxonomy): domain Eukaryota; kingdom Viridiplantae; phylum Streptophyta; class Magnoliopsida; order Asparagales; family Amaryllidaceae; genus Allium; species Allium sativum. Next base: position 919,879,383 of record CM060922.1, read on the forward strand.
ATCAGTTGTCATATAATAAGCTAGTTGGCGTGGTTAATCAACCAATAAACATCCACAGTTGCAATATTCTAATTGAGAAAGCAAAAGGAGCTACAACTATAAATTTTTAGATGTGCTTTGTGTGGTCGATTTATGTATTTTAGAAGCTTATAACACAAAAGAGTTTTAGCGTTGAAGTAGTATAAGACAACGAATGTTATTCACAATATTTTAGTCGGGAAAAATAAAAAACATCATGACTTACTTTTTCAGGGTGAGGACGGAATTCAAAACTATCAAAAAGGATATCATTATATACGCAAGCCAGCAACTCCATTTAAGGTAGCTGCCACATACTGGGTTTCGCAGATGCATTTTATTTGGATTCGGATTGCTGTGAACATAAGCAAGGAAGCATTATCCTATCCTACTGCATCTATAATCATATTGTTGCATTCTGTTTTCTCTTAACTACCTGAAGTATGTACATAACCTAAATAAATAACCTATATCTATCTAGTTGCAGCAAGGCCTTCATGTAAATCATATTGTTGAAAAACATCATAATAATATCACAGACAGCACAAGATAGTATAACGTCAAACAAAAAATAAGTTAAAAATAAAAAGACAGGAGTAACCTTTGTTGGAGGACGCACTTCAGAACTATCACAAAGCAAAAAATCAAGTTCAATTCACAAGCAGCTCCTACAGATATTTAAGAAAGAAAGTCAAGTCAGTACACACTTAATTTGCACTGTAACAGTATAAAGCCAGACATATTTGCAGTCTTTCTTTATAATATGTCAAATAGGCTACACTTAAAATGTTTGCACCCAAGCAAATGATTTTTGTAGTTATAGTAATCACCACTGGCCGTCGTTGGCCCACATCTATGCCTAGATTATTATTTTTTACGGTTACAATTACAGCAAACACCCAAGAAATCTGCGCTATGCGCTATTTGGAAAAATAGCAAATTACACAAAATAGCACAATGTTAGCATTATGCGCTATAGCGCGCGTTAGTTGGTTCATTTCTTGAACAACTAATCAAAAACAGGTAATTACTGTTATTTTCTATAACGTTTCTTTAAAATTATGTCCTTTCCTGAATAAAAAAGAAAAAAAGAAAATAAAAAAAACCACTTAAAACTCAGTTACCTAGCTATGGACTGCAAAGTTTTCCTTTATATGTTTGTTCTTTTGTAATTTTCATTAAGATGCAATACTAGTTTCGGAAATTTCTGCACATGTATCTTCTTTAATCCAGAAAACTGTTCATACCTCTAAAGAAATGACCTCATTCAGGCGTTTAGAGATTTCACCATTGTCAGCATTTAGAGCACTCAACAGGCTCTGTGGTGTATTCCTTTCTTGTTGTTTGACAGCTATATTTTGTTTTGAGTGGTTTATTTCCTTAGGGATATATACTACTTCTGATTTAATTATAAAATTATAACTAGCAAAACTATATATATCCCCAAACTATTTGATCTCCGAATTTTCAAATAACAGGTATGTCTGTTTTCTCAAGTAAATAGGTAGAACATGCATTAGATGGTGCTCTCTAAACAAAAACAAGTATTGTAGTGCTAGTGTTCGACATTAGAGAAAAGAGAGGTGCTCATAGCTGACTTTCCTACAAGGACGAGAAATAAAGGAAATTGATTGTGGGCATGGTTCTTCAAGTGCATAAACCAATTTATATTTAGTTTATAAATCAATATTATTTAGCTATCTATTCAATAACATAAACCAAATTTTCATATATTACCTAAGTTTTTAGCGTTCTAATATTTTTCTATATTGGTTTGTAATCCAAAGAATTAGTGTATAAAAATCAAAATTAGTATTATAAAAATAAGCAAAATCACAATATAAATTTATAATTGCAAATTTACCTCTTCAATTAAGTATACCGAACGTACTGTCATAGTATACTATATTATTCTTATGTCATAGTATACTATATTAACTCAATTCAGTTTTGAATTCAATTCGTCAAACTAATCAAACCAACATAATGCTCACTCCTAGTTGTTAGGGTATTGGCACTGAGAACGAAGCTTGTGTGAAGTATAAGTGGCAACTGTAAATACCAATCATATTAAATTATCCTAGAAGCATTTGAGATAGCATGGTTAGTCAAACCTGAAACTAATGCACCTATTTTCCTTATCCCAAATGTTGGAGAGAACAATAATTTTATTCAATGCATCAATAACAGTAGTACACAAGTGTATAATTTTAAACTAAAATCTAGAAATCGAAGTGATAACGTATATGTTGGAATACATTGAAATCGGTGGAAAAAAAATGCTAGATTTACGTTTAAGACGACAAGGAAGATGAGAAGCGAGTGCCAAACCAACTAATCACCTACTGCAACTATAAATGCTAGATTAATACGATCATACCTGAAATCAAGTTCACAATCATACCTGAAATCAAGTTCGAAGAATTAGGTCGAAGAATCAGGATAAAGGTGAAATCCGTAGACAATCGCAGCAGGCGGAATGTCGATTTGGAGGGAATACGTGAGCGGAGAGGGATTAGGTTGAGTGAATTGGAGGGAAAAGTGAAATTAGGGGCGGGGAAAAGTGAAATTTGGGGGAAACGTGAAAAATAGGTTTTGAGAAACACGAAAAGTAACTTTTACCGGCCGAGTTTGGGAGGGAGGGTAAAAAAACTGGTGGGGTCTAATATTTGCCCAATTATTTACTACCACGTGGGATCTATGTCATGGTTTATGTTTCAAACCAAAGACTTAATTGTCATTGCGTTGATTATTGTCATAATTTATTCTTCAAAATCATGGTTTATTCTAACTAATGGCTAGCATATTTAATTATAACAAGGTAAATTATCGTGCAATCTTTGCTTGCTATAAATATATTATTTTCTTGTAGTGACTGTGAGTTAGTTACTTTTAGATTTAAATATTTAAAAGTAATTTGTGACATGACTGTGATTTGGATATATACATGCTCGTGACTAAATTATATTAGATCTATCTTAATTTGTGAACCTATAATATTCTTGGATCCTAGACCTTATCATGCTAGATCTATTTTATTGATCTAATTCTTTGTGGTTAATTCATCATGTCACATCTATCGATCTTACCCTTTTTCTAAGTTTGTGGTAAATTTGGGATTATCATTATCTAGACAGTGAAACATTTGTTTAGATCTATATCATCAAGTTGTGATTAATTGAGATCTGTCATTATTGGACATGTGAATTCTTATTTGGATCTGTTCATCCTAATTATGGTAGATCTAGTTTTATCATTACCCTTTTAACTAGATCTATTTTTATGTCCACCTTATTATGCCAATTACATGTCCATGCCAGTATGTATGTATATGTTCACCTTATCACCATGTTAGTATATATTTATGCCAGTTATGTTAGAATATTCACTCTTGTTATATCCCCATCACCTTTCCCTTTTATCGTTTATGACTAGGCTATTACCTACCATAGGCATGCCGCAAATTATGTGAATGCGCTAATTAGGGAACGGGGGAAAACATATTAGTATTGACATAATTTGAATAATGTTTATAAACATGAATTGGGCATATAATTCAATAATTGGGTAAATGGGCATTAACACCTATAAAGGCATAGGTCTAAATAATTGATTAGTAATGAATGCCTAGGATTACAACTAGAAATTGTAACTGCACTTATGGCACGAGGTTAGGTTGCATTAGTGGTGGAAGTCTGCCCGGACCCGACCGGCATATCCAGCAACCACTAATGTTGAACCTAAATGTGAGAGGCCTAGGTGCACAAATACGAATCGGGCTAAGACACGAGGTTAGGCCCAACTTGTGGAAGAAGTCTGCCCGGACCCGACCGACATATCCAGCATCCACAAGTTGCAGGCCTAATGTGGGAGGTCTAGCCCATTATAAACCATAAATGGACATGGTAATGAATTGGACTACTTAACCTAATCTAATCCATAGGGATTGTATGATTATGAACTAAAGTTAGGGTTCAGTTAAATTGGTTGGACAGTCGATAGGTTAAGTTAAGTATATCTGAGATGGGTGGGTAATATCTAAATATAGGCTCACGAAACTTAACCAATTGGGGGGTTATGTAATTAAAAACACCTAGTGGTATACATAAACGATGGAAATAATAAAGATATGTAATTAAAGACACCTAGTGTTATACATAATCAAATGGAAAACCTAGTGAGGGATACAAGACAAAGGGGAGAGCTTGTATCATATTGTATGGGACCCGTTTCATCCAGTAACCTAAAGTTGGTATCAAACATGTACTCCGAACTAGGTCGGAGATGGGACAAGCATACTGGACTAATTGTAAGAGATCCAAACGTGGAGTTCGGTGTGGGCAGCGCAAACCGACCGGGGCATGTGCGTGCATGAGCCGGGCAGAGGGGGATAAGGCGACCGTGACAGCTGTAGATATAGGGCTGTGCGTATTAGCGAGGGGTTGCCACTTTAGGATGTGATACATCCTACGGTGGGGCCGACACAGAGTATCTACGTGGATTAGGGAGCCGATCGATTAGGGTAGTAGTTAGGATACATTTGGACGTATGCCTAAGTCTACCACCTTATAGTGGAAGGGATCATCTCATTTTGGTTATACTAGTAATATTGCAGAGTAATCAATAGAAGCGTATACACTTTATCCTGTCTACCTTGTCACACCTTCCCGTTATGTAGTATTCTCTCTTATCTACTTTATATGCCTGTCATGCTACTTTTATTTATTTACTTGCTAAAAGTAACTAGACTCGCCAGACTTTATGTTTGACCCTTTTTGTTTCCTCTTCTTTCTTCCGTTCCCTCGCCCCCCCAAGGTTCTTAGGACGGGAATACTCAGGCTTAGTCAGGACTCGGTTATCATCTTGCTAGGAGCTGCTTTGGAAGTATGGCTCAAGTTCTTATCTCTACTATGGCTTAGCTCTTTTTCTTGGGGGAAATTATATTATGCTTTTTATATTTATGTATTCTGGTGGTACAAAACAAAAGTTATATTATTGTAATGGTTTTTGTGACTTATGGTATTTTGTACCACGATGTTATAATTTATGTTTGAAATAAAAATTTAAATTTCCGCTGCTATCTTATTTATATTTGTCTTGTAATTATTCCATGTCTGTTTACCTATAATGCTTCACAGAACTTAATGCATTCCCTTAGTGAGTGACGTTAACGGACATGGGGTGTCACACCCTTGTTATAAAGTTGACTAATACTTAGAAGATTATGTTTAAAATTTTTACACACATTAGAAATAATAGGAGAGTCAGATATACCAGTATTTATGACTTCACCAATGCCAATGACATATCCTTTTGAATTATCTCCGAAGGTAACTGTGCCACCATCCATGTATTTTATATTTGATAGCATGTTTTCATTTCCATTCATGTGCTTAGAGCAGCCACTATCCAAGATCCATTTCTCCTTTTGTCTTGATTTGGGTACCTACAAGATAGAAAGCATTTATTGGTACCCACTTCCTCCGTTAGAGTCCTAAATGTTAGACAGAGAAGGTAGCCATACCCATATGGGTTTGGGACCTTTAAAAATATAATTTGAATTGTATATTACACTTTGTAAGAAACTTTTAATATGTTTTTGTCTAATAAACTTGTTATTAGTTTTAGGAATCCATATTTTTACTTCTTTGGGTAATTTTGTATTTTTAAAATTTATTTTCTCCTCTTTATGTATTTCTTCCTTTTTATGAACATTCTTCCTCTTTGTCTTTCTATAAAGAAAGCTATGATTTTTGAAATTATTTCCTTCTTAAAGCCTAAACCATTTTTATTTCCTGATGGTTTTGAGCTTTTGATTAAATTTTCTAAATTTTTCTTACCTTTGTTAAACTTGGAAACATTTGTAGTGATTTTTTCTAATTCACTTTTGAATTTTCAGATAGTGAGACTTCTAGATCACTACTCAATTTATTATATTTTTCTGAAATATCCTCATTTTCTACTTCAATTTTTCTAAATTTGCTAGATAAAGAATCATTTTCTAAGGATAATTTGTCACATTTAAATTGTGCATTTTCTAACTCTCCTTCTAGAATGGTTTTCTCATCTTTTAATAATCCAATCTCAATTTCCATTCTATTTATCTTAGCAATAAGTTCCTTATTCATCTTTTTTTTTCCTCCCAAAATTTACCGTCCAATTCAATACTAATTTCTAAGATTTCATTATAAGTAAGTTCAAGACATACCTCGTTAACATTAGCCATAAAACATATATTCGATTGTTCTGAGTCACTGTCACTATCGCTTTCTGACGAAGATGAATCTGAATCATCCCATGTAACTTGAAATGCTTTTCTTTTCTTTTTAACCTTCTCAATCTTTTGTTTCTTCTTATCATTCTTTGGACAATCCTTCTTTATGTGACCATACTCATCGCAATAAAAACATTTAACCAAGGTCTAATTTGTTGAATTTGGTTTGTCGCTTTTCTGAAACTTTGTCATTTTTATGAATTCCTTGAATTTGTTGTAGTTCTTTGCTATGAATACTATCTCTTCCTCATCCAAGTCCGAATATTCATTATTTGCCGAAAAATCCATATTCTTCTTCTTAACATTTTGTTCTTTTCTAACCTGCAAGTTAGCTTCATAGGACAGTAGATTTCCTACCAATTCTTCAACTTTGAGTTGAGAAAGATCGTTTGCCTCTTCTATGGCTAAAATTTTTCTTCCCCACTCATTAGTTAATGAATTTAAGATACATGTAACTAGATCAAAATCAGTAAATTTAACTCCAAGAGCCATTAAATCATGTTGAATAGTTTGAAATCTAGTATACATGTCACTAATAGTTTCACCTGTTTCATTTTAAATGATGAAAACTGATTTTGTAAAATTGTTTTTTTGGTTTGTTTGACTTTTGTAGTACCTTCATGAGTGATTTGTAGAGTTCTCCATATGTTATAAGCAGTAGTGCACATCATAACATGTGAAAACTCATTTTTATCTAATGCACAAAATAATACATTTATGGCTTTCAAATTATTTGATGCTGCTGCTTTTTGAACATCGGTCCAAGTACTTAATTCAGTTGTTGGTGGTTCATATTTCTTTTGAGTAGCAGCCCATATTTCTAAACCATTAGCTTCCATAAAAAATTTCATACGTGTTGACCAATAGGCATAATTAGACCCATTAAACAATGGTGGTCTTTGTGTAGATTGCCCTTCTTGAAAAATGCTACTAACAATATTACTTGCCATATTAATTTAATGAAACAAATACAAGTTACTGTTATTTGTTATAATCTAGCTCTGATACCAAACATAAGTCTATGTTAGGATCGTATACGTGTCTAAACAGTAGCAAGTACTAATATTATGCAATAGTAAGCAGAAAAGATAATAGAAGAGATAATCACACCGATATTTTATCTTGGTTCGGACCTCCCGTCCTACGTCCAGTCCCGAAGCTCCCCTTCGGCCTTTTAATTATCAACAAAATTATCCTCGCTTCGCCGAGAGGAATAGGCTTACAGAAGAATAGTATTCTTGACAATCATGTGTTCTTTACAACACTGATATTAACAGATTCGTACATATTGCTCCTATGATCTCCTTGAGTTGATATGGGAATTGAATCACTTAGAGAGAATAGAAGTATTTAATGCTTGACTGAAATCTTGAGAGTATTTGGGAATAAAAGAGATTTTCAGAGAATATATAATAGATCTAGAAAGAATAGGTGAGTAGAAAACTTGAATCTTTGATCTATTTATAATAAACTAAGAGTTTTCATGAAAGGTTGTGATTTCTAATGAAACCCTTTGTTTGAAACGATATTTCTTTTGAGAAAGTCATATTTGAGAAGAAGAGTTAAAGTTGCAACTATTCAGGCTGAAGAGATGTCTCTTGAAATCATAGGTCGTGTGTCAGGATAGACGTCTATCTATATTTGTAACGACCCAGAGATTTTCGGCCCCGAAAATCGATATAAATACCATTACCGTATCTTATACCGATCCTCCAAGCACCGGAAACACTGGATTGTTTTAGAAAGAAGTTAGAGGATGAGAATATAGAAAGAAAAAAATTTTAGAATAGAAGAAAGAAGAAGAACAACACATCAGAACCCCACAGCGGAACAGATAAAGTATAATATCCAATATACAAAAGAATTGTATATACATACCAATCATCAGAGTTTAACATATAACTACACAGCGGAATATAACTTGATATAACTAGCGGTGAAGCCACCTGCTTCCAGTTCTTGAAACTCCAAGCGAAACCTAACCTGGAACATACTCGGTCTGACCCGAGCACATTTGATTTAAAACAAAAATACACCGGGTCAGTCTGGGATACTATCAGTGATAAATTCACAGGAAACAAACAATCATCGGTTTAACTTTGGAAAATCTTTTCTGAAATCAAAGGATAATAGTAAGACCAGCCCACACATAAACACGGACGGTTTTCACCTTACTATAATCCAAACCATTTTTGAAAGCTATACTTTGTTTTGATATTATCATAATGTCTAAATACAAGTAATTAACAATCTAGAGGAACGCTTGCATCTCACGCTCCCCATATATAGCATACAATCAAAACCGCAAGCGCTTATTGGAAATTGGATTCCGACCTTGACAAGGTATGGGACCACCTGCCGATAGTGTATCTCTAGAGGCGAATACACTGGGTTCAACAAGAACGTCTTGCAACCCGGCCCTCACATGACCGACCACTCATTTCGCTTGAGTGTATCGAATGTATATCACCGACGGCTGGGATCAGCAACCGCCACCCGAATAGGGTCAGCATCGAATACAGATTAAGAAGCAATAGGAATTTCTCCAGATAGGTGATCATACACCCTAATGGGAGTGACCCACATAGCCATGCTGCCTGCCCGATTTTTGTCATTTCCCGGTTGATGAGGCTTGAGGCTAGAACTTTACCTTTAAATCATCTGGTCATCACACACTTTGGATGCCACATCATCAGATCCGCCGGATCACACTTGATTGACGTCCACAAACACACCCTAGCTATCAAGCTAGAGAATAACCATTTCTCCGCCATCAACTATGGTACGTTTGGAGAAATCAATGCGCGTAAATCCTTTTGGAAATACTCTGTCAGACATCCGTCCATACAAGTCATCCAGGATCAGGATGAACCGAAGGTACTCTCCTACTGCATCACATATAGGAATCACCCCAAGGATCAGTAGCGAGAAGTCCTTGCAACCCGTAGGTTCCAACTACGACTGAATCATGACAGAATAACTCTGGTTGCAACACAGAGTATATTCGTCAAGTAATCCCTCCGCTTAGGAGATCAACGGTCTTCACTTGCTCCGTCTTCAGCGACGTCTTCACGTATTGTTGGTCGGAATGGTATTCGAATATAATTCGATCCCGGACTTTCCATACCAACAAGCGTATTGGTCAAACTTCAATAGTCGGTGATTTAACTATCGAATAACAATGGTGTGAATACAATCAGTTTTCTAATACAGCACTTAACATAACTCAACCTCTTAAAATGTACATAACGATGTAAAAACAATTTCCTCTGATTAACCCTGATTGAATTACTTCGATTGATTAAATCTAACTTGACTTATTTAACTCGACACGACTTATTTTACTCGACTAGACTAATTCGACTTTTTAACTTGACTAGACTACTCAACTTGGTTACTACTATCGATTAATTAAAACTTGACTTAACTCTATCCGCTCGACTCTAGGTCGCAGCGATCACAATGGTTACGCCTGATTCCCTCAAGAAACATCCGACCGCCGTAGGCTATCTGCAGCCCTGCGAATTACGCTAGCAGTCGTACTCAATGGAACTTTTTCCTCTAAATAACTAGGTTTGACTCATTCTAACTCAAAACACTACACTCGATCAACTCTGATTGACTTACAAATATTTATTTTAACAACATCTTTATTCCTTTTGAAAACGAATATAGTAACTTTATTAAATTTCCATAACCTTGTATCAGAGTTGATATTCCTCGTATAGGATAAAACCAAATCTCGACACTTCACTTGCTCCCAACTAATACTATTCCTTGGTAATAGGGAAGCCAACCAAGTTGGGGTATTTTAGTTACCTCTCAAACCTCAGCTGACGACCTTCTCACCTCAGAATAATATTAGTTTAACCTCAAACGTCACAATCACATTTCCCCTCGATTTCCCTTTTGGATTTCAAATCTGGTTTTTTAACCCATCCTTTTATTTGCGACCCTCGTTTCAGGCCTTTACTTAATTCCTTGATTTAAGTAAATATCCCTTAAAATCCCACTTAAATTCCAAATATTCTTTCACTTAAAAATCCTCTTAATTTATAATGTAACTTCCTCGTCAAAGAAGTTGATTCCATCTACTTGGCCATTTAGGACAAACTTTTATCACCTCTTTGGCTAAACCCCATCGTCAGCTCACCACTTGTTGATTTAATTGAATTCGCATTTATCAACCTTGTTTTAAACTTGGATTTACAAATCCCTTGAATAAAATTCTTACTTGGTATTTAGTTAAATTCACTACTTTAAATCATTCTAAATCAAAGTATAACTTGCTTTATATTTACTAAATATAGTTAACTTGAATCTTAACTCAACATAGAATTATCATCCTGTTTACACGCTTGCTTAAAATAATCCAGATTATTAATAATAACCAATCCAATTATCCCTTTAGACTATAGCTAATCGAAGATTAACTAATATTCAACATTTATCCGTTAAACTTTAACGAATATTTAAGCCAATATTCATCTCTTTGTCTATTGCACTCAAATACGGTGGATTAACCAACCGTACATATCAGTTAACAATTAACTGAATTTCAAAGGTCATTTTCCCTTCCTTAAAATTTATTAATTAATTAACTTAATTAATTAAAGTCAACTTTTAATTGTTTGAAAACAATTATTTCTCTTTCCTACCAATTCTTAGAAAACCCTTGATTTCTGCTTCGCAACTGATAATAACCATTTTACTAAATTTTCTTACTAACTTGATTTAGTCTATTTAATTTAAATCTTCCAATGTATACAATAATTAAATAACTCTATTTCTTTTATAAATGACTTTGAAACACTGTCAATTTCCCTGACGGTAAAACTCTGTTAAAACACTATGACTGGACCATTACTGCCCATCTACTCAGCCAACACAAAAAGTTGATCTTAATCACACCGCGATGGTTGTATATACAACTATCAACATTAAAAACAGTTTTGGGTTCAGACGATGCGAACAATTCATATATATGCACCACAAGTAAAAATACAGTTAATTTGAGGAATCCGGTTGGATCCCTCCAACATGTCCTTCTCTGCATCACAGATGTCAGTTGATAAACACTATATGAGTTAAACCACAAATCAACTGAAATCAAACAGATAATAACAACCAAAATTGCATCCATCGCATCCAAACAACCAGTCTAAACTGTAAACTGTAAATTATATTTAACTGTGACTATACCACATCACAGTATTCCAGAAGGTGTGAGAATTAACTCACCAGAGTTTGTTCTGGTGAACGGTTGACTTGTTCGTTCTATTTCAATTCGGTCGAACGTTCTGAATTTCCTGAAATTTCAACTGCGTCCGATTGATTCCCAATCAGTGTCATTGTGTAGGTCTCGTCTCTGCGATCCCAACGCAATGGACGGCGCGTAAATCCGATAACATACGAGTGAGATATCGTAAAACAAATTTTATAAACAAATTAAATTTAAAACTTGAAATTTATTTAAAATAAAAACTTTGGGCCTTACCAAATTGATTTCAGCCCACCGGGTTTTAAGACCCGCATCCATTTCCTCATATACCAAAACCCTCGTCCCCTTTAGTTTCAACCCTCAGATCCATTTGTAAATCCTCCGCCGCCATTCAAAAAAAAAATGGAGAAACCCTCCATCTCGAATCATCGGTTCTTCCGTCCTCGTTTCCTCCAGCGACGTCGGAAGCAGCAATTATTCCCCATCTCCTTTATGTTGCGACACTCCTCCCCTTCCATCCTCTGACACTTCGCCACCTACGAAGGACCAGACCAAGGCCGAACCCTAGGTCTTCGGAAGTGCACAGTTCCATCGGAAATCCCTCTTTCGGTCTTCCCTTCGAACTGTCTGCTACACCGACAGCGACTTCAACAACGGCTTCTCCGCAACCCACCCAAGGACCGAAAGCTAAGTGTTTAATTTCTAAATTGAATTACAGTATTTTGTTTCCTTTTGGTTTCGAAATTACTGTGTTCTGAAATGTGGTGCGTGGCTCTATTTATACTTGAACTCGTCCTAGCTAAGATTAACGTCAATACTTGAGTTGTAAAATCATAGCTTTGGGGGTTTGCAGTGCCTAGTTTATAGGCGTTTACTTTATGATTTAGAGTTGCGTGATCGATCTGTGGTGTTTTGATGGACATTGATAACTGTGATAACTTAGCAGTGAGGCTTGTACTAGATTTCCTGTATTGTCTTAGGTCAAAAATAAATAAATAAACTTACTGTTCCCATGTGGACTTTAGGCACAGCTATGAATTTGCTCATTGTTTAATCGAATGGTATTGAATTTTCATGTGTGTTTTGATCCACATATGGATCGAACTGTCATTACATACAACTATGCATTGTTTAGTTGATATTTTCTATCCCTTCTTGCAGATTTGATCTGTATGTATTGTCTTTTCATTTTCTTTACTGACATTGTCTAAGAAATTTTGGGGTTTCCTACTGTTTTAAATTCAGGCAAGAACATGGCCTCCTGTACTTTAATAAAGGAAGAATTTTAATAGATCTGCTATGGCAGATTTGTTTGTATCGCTTTGTTAATCCCAACGAAATATTTTGCTATATTTTTGATTCAAAAGATTGGATGGTATATTGTTTTCCTGTTTCTCTTGCTTGTGAATTGATGATGCACATGCTTAGGCTATTCGGCATTATGGTTTTGATGCAGAATATATATATTTTGTTTTCCATAGCAGCTTTGATGTAGAGAATTATCAGCTATGATTTCTATGTACTATTTTTGTTTGGTTGAGTTGTTGAGTCAATGTCTTGCACTGGTTATTTCACTGTAAATTCACTGTCTCTATTTTCCTCTTCTTTATTACCTTTCTGTTGTGTTACAGTTCTTCTGTTTTTGCTGTTTGAATTTTATTTCTTTTCCTTTTTTTTTAAACTTTCAACTCCAAATATTCATCTTATTAGCTACTTATAGCTTTCCTTTTGTATTACAGGTGATGATGGCTAGCACTTGTTGGCTTAGTAGGATTTTCCAACTGTTCGAACAAGACATTTTCGATCCTATAAAGGCTAGGTGGAGTTGAGGCTTTGAATTGTCTATTCATTTGAGACTTTTCCCCAGTCTGTATGACTATTTGAATAGTTATTTCAAATAGCAGACATTGTAATTTCAGCGACATTTGTATGGTCATAGAATTTGTAAAATCTTGTACTTGAAACTATGCTGTATATAGATAAGAGTTCTATTTTTTTTTCTCTTTTCTTTTCTTTCTGTTCCTCATTGTATCCAACATATATATATATATATCTTTGTATTTTTTCTTGGTATTGATCACTTCCAACTATGTATACGACCTAGTGTTCAAGCATGATGAAAATATGTATTTGAGTTTACCAAATGAAATTATGTATTTCAGTACACAGGGGATTTGTACTGAAAATATAAACTCTGTGTTTGATGTTGTACACAAGCTTTTGGTTGTCATGCAATATAAATAACTTCGAATAGTGAATTAAAAATAAACTGATATCACCAAGTATATTTAAATGAAATACCGTCTAACTTCAAATAGCCTAAGATGGATTTCAAAATATTAAAAATAAATTATTACCGTAAATATTCAAATGAAAATAATATATTTCAAATCCATTAATATTCTAAATGAATAAAATCAAATATTTAACTACTAAAAATACGGGACATTACAATATTGGTCAGACATTTGTGTAATCTGATATAACTCATATACATAGACAGACGTCTGTCCTTAAGACGACAGACGTATGTGTGTGTAGGAAAATTAACCCGAGGCTCTCTACAGACGTCTATCACATATATGACAGACATCTATGCTGAGTGAGGAATATTTTTCTTGCTCCAGTGACAGATGTCTGTTGTATATATGACAGACGTCTGACACTGCTCAGACACTATGATTCCTTAATGTTCTCTCATATTTAGTCAAGGAGATTGTACATCATATCTAATACACTACATACATCATACGAGATATTCCTTGAGTGCTCTTATCATATTGAATTCTTCTCCTTGAGTTGATTCCTACATGAATATGTACATATATGTTTGTGAAATGTGTATAGTGTGTCGTTATCAAAACCGAGGATCTAACAGCACCTTGGCATGTTGTGGGTAGTTACATATATATTATGTTAGGTTTATCTACCGGGGAATAGACAAGTACGACATGAGTATGAAGCCCGGAGTGTTATTAATCCAAGTAACCTAATACGTATGAAAACATAACTAAACGATATATATAGGGTTATTTCATAATGTATAATTTGTCCTGTCACCAAAACATTATGTTCTGACCCCCTCCTCATAATACACTCGCAGGTTAGGTGTGTGGCAGAGATATGATAGCTTTGGATACTCGTTAGGCAGTATTATTACCTAGGTAGGGTTATATTTGATTATATTATATTTTATCCATTCCGTTGTGAGATGTTTATTGAGCTCTGATATGTTTATTATTTTTGTATTTTCTGCAGGATACTTGACAAGCAGACTTGAGTTTCGATAGATTGAGATTTTTGAAAAAAAATCGATCTGTCAAAATTCGGGATGTTACAACTGTCGGCATGCATCGATCGAGTGCCTGTACAGCGCACTATTAGGCTATATGAGCACTGGTGGTGTATGACAGTCGCTATAGTTATTGTTACATGCCAGACTTGTTGGTAACTCTTTCTTTAGTGTTGAATAAAATGACATGAATGCTCTCCTCTTGTAACGACCCGGATTTCGCCTGGACCTAATCGATCGCTAAATCGACCAAGACCGTTCAAAACCCGGATACGTTAACTCTGGGAATACAACACATCAGAACAAATAACAGAAGAATTTTATTACATCATGATAATGTTACATCAGAGTACAGAATATATCATAGTACAACGAATATAATAATACAGCGGAAGATTAAATTACAACAAATGTAATACACTGCAGCGAAACAATTAAATTAATACAGCGGAAGACTATCAATGCTCTAGACACAACTCTAAGCTTTGACCCAGAATCCTGCTCAATATATCTGCAAAAAGCTACTCGACTTCCCATGTGGAAAAGAGGGCACCCGAGTTTGCGAAGTGAAACAAACTACGGGTCAGTCATGGGACTGGTATGAGAAATCTTACTTAACTTATCTAATAAGAAGGCTAATCACAGGACCACGCCGCTAACGCGGAATGGGTTTACTCCATTGGATTGCCAGTGCATGAAATAAAGTAAATCGTTAAATAACGCAATGCTTTTTAGAAAAATGAAACCATTATAAGACTTAGGTCCCATCACACAATGTAATGCAAGCCGGAGGATAGAGTTTTACCTTATAATGGTCAAAAATGCTTGATACGATAAAAATGGATTTGACATTATTACTAGTGTATATATGCTTCAAAAACATTTCAATCATAATGTATTAATCATAGATGGCATAGCTACCATATACTATGTCGCCATACTAGTTCTACAATCAAAACCGCATGGTGTCTATTGGAAGTTGGGTTTCCATCATGAGTCAATGCTAGGAACGATTTCCTTACCGATTCGTGACACTCTAGCAATGTCTCAGGATTCGGACGCTGGCGAACCCTTGGATACAGCAGGGCCGGTCCACAAATACTTTAGTGGATTAGTTATTCCTGAACACACTCTTCCCGGTCCTATTGGACCTATAATACGGCCATTGGCGACCAATAAATCCGAGGCCTCGAAAATTTCATCATCCACATAAGTAAATGTCAGGGCGTGTAAAACCCTGATACCACTTCTAGCTAGAAAGAAACGTGTGCACTCCCTGCGTTCCCTTGCTCCGTTTCTGACTCTTACCGGGGTGTGAGGCTCGCGAGGTCACGCTTTACACAAAGCTATGCCGAAATAGGCTATGCTTTGATCATCAACCACAAGGCTCTGCTTTTCAACAAAAGCCTTGATCATTTGCATCTTGGCGTGCCACATTGACAATCCACGCCATGCGATCGATAACTACCAATATATAACCTCTGAGCTCGTACGTCTCAGAGAAGGGTGTTAAGCAAGAGAATAAATTCTCCGCCACCACAGATATATATTAAATAGAAATCAATTTAATTTACATGGAATGAAATTCAATGTCAGACACACATCCATTTACAAGTCCGTTCTGGGT
This sequence comes from Allium sativum, assembly GCA_030737875.1. Classification (NCBI taxonomy): domain Eukaryota; kingdom Viridiplantae; phylum Streptophyta; class Magnoliopsida; order Asparagales; family Amaryllidaceae; genus Allium; species Allium sativum. Next base: position 919,895,815 of record CM060922.1, read on the forward strand.
CTGAACGAAATCGGAGACACCTTATTCCTCGTCCCGTATGTCCAATACGAAAGTGAGGTGCTCACATATCCGGAAAATCAACAAGTACGTCCGGATAAACTACCACTTTAACCCTTTCCTGGGAGAAAATCAGTCCAGGGCATCAATAGTCATCCATTCGATGTGAAGATCACCGGTCTTCAACCACCGTCTTCATCTTCGACTCTTAATCGTCGTAGTAATTATTCGGAATGAGTTAAACCCAGTCTTTCCGAATAACTTGCGTATTTTATAATCAAAAATCAAGTGCTACAAAAACACATCCAACGCCTCATTCCAATTCAGAATATTCTTTAAATAAAATATTCAAATTATTCTAACAAAGATAAATCCTTCAAATTTATCCTTAAATCTTTCTTTTAAAAATTTATTAAAACTCCAATTTGGTTTTTGAATATCAAAAATCATTATTTAAATTTTAAGAAATTAATCTTATCTTTAACTGGGTTAAAGAACTAATGTCATTTAAAACACAGTTCACGGTATGCCCAAAGTCGTCTTCCATTAGATATGGAAATTTCATAGAAATCAAATCAATATATAACCGATATAAATTTCTGTATCAAACCAATAATATAAATGGAATAACTGCAAAGCCTCTTAAATTCCATATATAGTATCGGTCTTCTTTTACAGAAGCTTACCCCAATTATTATTAAATCGAATTCCATTCAATTCCAATTTAATATATTAAATTGGAAAACTTTACATTGGAAAATTCCCATTTAAATCTTAATAAAAGATTTATAAATTCCAAATTATAATTTCATTGTTAATTGGGTTAAAGAACAAATGTCATTTAAAACACAGTTCACGATAAACCCAATCCACATTTCATTTTATTCCAATTATTAAATATAACTGGAAATTATAATAACCTTAATTAAAGATTTATTTTTTTCTCAGCTAGGTTTAAGAAAAATGTTATTTAAAACACTATTCACGACAAACCCAAAATTCCAATTTATTTAATTCCAAATAAATATTAATTAATTGGGAAACTCAATCTTGATTAAAGATTTATTCTATTTTTTTATTAAAATAATGTTTTCAAAATATTAGATTTTGGAAATTACTACTTTTTATTCGATTCATTATAAAATGAATAACAATGATCGATAAACCCGTTCGGGTTAAAATGGCGTTTCGACTTATAATGGGCTAAATAGTCCAATTTCTTACCATGTCCATTTATGGTTTATAATGGGCTCGACCTCCCGCATTTGGCCTACAACTTGCGGATGCTGGACATGCCGGTCGGGTCCGGGCAGACTTATCCTACAAGTTGGACTTAACCTCGTGTCATACCCCACTTCGTATTTGCTCACTTAGACCTCTCACATTAGGTTCAACATTAGTGGCTGCTGGATATGTCGGTCGGGTCCGGGCAGATTTCCACCACAAATGCAACCTAACCTCGTGTCAAAAGTGCAATTATAATTTATAATTGTAATTATTTAAATTATTCATTATTTTAAACTATTCTTTATTTAAAACATCTTTATTCTAAAATATTCTTAATTTAAAATATCCTTTATTCTAAAATGTCCTTTATACTAAATTGTTATTTAATTTATAATATTCTTTTTACCAAATATTCTTTATTTCTGAATCAAAATGCAACTCAACCAATTACCATATATGTTCATTTATATGGTTTTCATACATTGCATATGAATGATAAATAATCAGTAAACATCCAAATAACAACTATAGTGCATTCTACAACTAATCACAAGGGAGATGTGTGATTAGAATATCATCCCAAGACCCGTGTGGGGTTTCATCCAACAAATAAATAATAAATTATTTGTGCACTTGGGCGATGTGTAAAAAGAATATCCTCCCAATCACATAAACAAGTCGGATAACTTGTAAATGGAAGTGTAATTATAATAACATTATTTTAACATGTTTAATTTTCCAAATCTCAATCATGTCACAATATAACATACATAACAACACAACAATACATCCATGAAATAGATATAACAAATATTTCAATCATTTTAATGCAATAAAAATGATACTTTTTATTGCAATCTTTTTAATGAAACAACATGACAATAAAAATGTAATCTTTTTATTGAAACACGACATTATCTAAATAAATGATATATTCATCTGACAGATCATTATCCTAAATAAATGACATTTTTTATTATTCTAATATAAATGACACATTTAACTAAAATAACATTTTCTTCTAACATGACATTCTTATCTAAAATGACAATTTATTCTAACATGACACTTCTACCTATAATGACAATTTTAACTAAATTGACAATTTAATCCTAACATGACATTTTTATCTAAAATGGCAATTTAAACTAAAACGACATTTTTATTTATTTAACATGACATGTTTAATTCTCTAAATAAATGACATGTTTAATTCTCTAAATAAGTGACAAATTTATCCTCTAACATAAATGACAAATTTATTTTCAAAATATGTTCTTTAATTAAATGACATGTTTAATTCTCTAAATAAATGACAATTTATCCTCTAACATAAATGACAAATTTATTTTCAAAATATGTTCTTTAATTAAATGACATGTTTAATTCTCTAAATAAATGACAATTTATCTCTAATATAAATGACATAATTATATCTAATATAAATGACATTATTATCCCCGACATAAACGACATATCTAACTCTAACATAAATGACATATTTAAATTTTAATATAACATTTTGTAACAAATTGATATTTTTAACTAACATGACATTTTATAACATAATGATGTTTTTAATTAACATGACAAATTCTAACAAAGTGCTATTTTTAATTAACATGACAATTTATAACAAAGTGTTGTTTTTAATTAACATGACAATTTATAACAAAGTGTTATTTTTAATTAACATGACAATTTATAACAAAAAAGATATTTTTAATTAACATGACAATTTATAACAAAGTGCTATTTTTAATTAACATGACAATTTATAACAAAAAAGATATTTTTAATTAACATGACAATTTATAACAAAAATGTTATTTTGAATCTAACTTAACATTTTATAACAAAATGATGTTTTTAATCTATTATGACATTTTTGTTTAACATAACAAGAATACAACTAAATGACCTATTTTGTTTATAAAGTATGAACACAACTAAATGACCTATTTTATTTATTAAACAAGTTCCTATTTTTACATAGCAATTTCCATATTTAACAATGATAAACAAAAGTGAATATATTTATCTGACAACCATTTTAATTTCAACATGACAATAAAAAAGAAACATTTTTATTTTCTTATAGTTTCTATTTTTAAACATGATAAATAAAAAGAAATGTTTTTATGTGATGACAACTCTATTTCTAACCATGAAAAATAAAAAGAAACATTTTTATTTGACAAAAACATGTTATAACCAATTGACACTTTTCATCTCACAAGAACATATAATTCAGCAAGTCACCACAACCACCATCAATCAATTAATCTAAATTTTCATACAACGCATATGTGTTCTATAGAGCGTATATATTTGATATCACAGACAAAATCAATTCAAGCATATATATTTACAATCAATTAATCTAAATTTTCATACAATGCATATGTGTTCTATAGAGCGTATATATTTGATATCACAGACAAAATCAATTCAAGCATATATATATATATTTATTTTAAAAATCGAGAAATCTCACCTTTGGGTTTTGAATTCTTCAAAATTTTATATCGCTCCGTTTCAGCTCTGGTCTGTTCCATGTTGTAGATCTCATCGCTTTCGCGATTCAAACGCTTTCGGTTTCGTGTAATTCCGCTTCTGTTTGACAAAGTTACGTTGATTTAAACAATGGATTACAATAATCACTTAAATAAATAATTAATTATTTTAATTATCATCTAAGCATAATTAGGCCGCCCAAATTGGATACTCATCGTCTTCTTTCTTTGCGTTTGTACAAAATTGAACCCACCAACATCGTATTATTTTGAAGATCTCTTGAATCTCTACAAAGTTTGACCAGGAATCGGGATTTAATTTGGATTAAATGAAGAGAAGTTAGGGATTCAAATTGGAACAAATTCAACCATTGCTTTTGAACTAACGGTGGCTTGGATACATAAATTAGGGTTAGGTTTAGAGAAGTTTAGGATGCTATATAGTGGAGACAATATATATATGTATTTTTTTTATTTGGTTATATATATTTGATTTTTACTTGTCTCTACATATGTAGTGGGTGACAAATGAAATTTAATTAGCTGACTAGGCATGATGGGACCACACTTATTTTTCATTCAAATTTCAAAAGTAAATAATAAAGACAGAGAGAATAAATGGGAAGGAATGAATGCATGATTTATTGTCTAATGCTGATTGTTAGAAAGTTGTGTGTCCTTTTAAATTTCAAAACACATAACATTAAATATCATAATTTAAGTAACATATTCAATGGGTTGGAAAGAATAAATAGAAGAGAAATATATATATATATAGGTGGTTTGTTTGTTAAGGCAAAATAATAACAATGGAAAACCAATAAAAAGGGGAAAGATAAATGAATGCATGGTTAAGTAACATAAGAATGGAAAATAATGAGAAAAATAGAATGAAGGAAAGAATTTAATGGAATGAAGGGTAATAAATTAATTTAAATAAGAAGAATGTGTCAATTTGGAAGGAGATGCATGGTGCAATATTAATGACAAAATAAAGAGAGGAGGACACTGAAATAAATGTAGCTATTCATATTTCAAAAGAAAGCGAATAAAAGGAAAAAATGAATGTTTGATTCATTTTCTCTGATTTCATTTCATGACATTAAAAAATGAGGGTTTTAAGGCAAACATGTTTTTATATTTAAAATATGTACATTTTTCTATGTTCTCATTTACCTTAAAAATGTAAACTTTATATTTTTAGCTCCTTTACATTAAACACAAGTTGCATAAAAAGATAATCCATTTCATATTGCATATAAATATAATCTTTTTATATTGCACAAAAATATAATCTTTATATTAAGTAAAAATGTAATCTTCTTACATTAAATAAAAAAAAGTAGTCTTTTTATATTACATAAAAATGTAATACTTTCCTATCATTTTCTTTTGTATTCTTTTATTTACATTGAAAATGTGAGATTCTACGTAATCTTTTATTTACATTGAAAATGTGAGATTCTATGTAATCTTTTATTTACATAGAAAATGTGAAATTTCTCTATGTAAACACATTACTGTTAAACTATGAAACTTTTTAATCATTCTATCTTACATGAAAAATGTTTTTTTTTAATTCTGACGCATTTCCTATTAAAATATCTTAAAATAAAATTTTAAATTGGTTCTGAATTTCCTGGTTGTTACACCTCTTATTGAGGATCAATCATTTGTCTTAATATAACAAGCACTAGCTCTGATATTAATCTGTTATGGAAAATTGATATGTAGAAGCATTTAATTCAGAATCTAGTATTGCCTATTTGAATACCAACACCACTTAAAATTAGCTATAAATCACACATGAAAAAGCATTGAAAAAAAGGTATAGAAAATTTTGCGTAGTTCACATATAGTATCTTATGTCTAACGGAGACCCATCAGCCATTTACTTCCTTACTTTATGAGAGAGTACAACATGTGAAGAGCATGAGTCATTGAACATATTTCATCCACTCTTGATAGAAGCGCAAAAATAGGGATCTTATCGAGGATTATTTTAGGAATACTCTTCTAGGTTTTGTTGTGTTGAAAAGATAAGAAAATTTCTTCATATTTATTGGTGTAAGGATTAATAATGCCTTGAAGATAATGGTGGAACATTTTTGGATTTTCTTGATTTGATTTCTACACAGATTTGGTATTTTTTTTCCATGTATATCCTTATCTGAATGATTCTCAAATCAATTAATATCACTTTCTGTACTATCTGATTATCTTTCCAATTTATTCCCTATATTTGATTAATTGTGGAAATCAATCAATACTTTTTCCCTATGGAACAAAAGTAAATCAGCCAAATTTAACAACGAGTAGACAAATTTAAAGAAAAATATATATCAAATATCCAAAATGGGAAGACTTAGCAAATAAGCTAAAAGCTAGAGGTTCAAAGAAAAGAAAGAGAGGGTAGGAAGGTATGACAGATATGCATGCCAAAAATGCTTTATATCTTATTTTATAACTTTGATCATAACGTGCAATATTAGACGTATGAATGCTCCATATAAATAGAATGAAGCAATTAACATGACAAGAAAATATAAACCTGTAGTTGCTATTATTGAGGAGAATAAACTTAGTAATAATAATTTTGATCTGTTTTGTCGAAAACTATCTAGTAATTGGAATTATGTTAATAATTACATATGTAGGGGTAAAAGTAGGATTATGCTTAAGTGGGATACAAAAAAATGAAATAATAGTAAAATATCATATGATTTTCAATTCATAAGTCATTTTATTCGAAACTCTGGTGGTTTAGATAACTTGTTTTTATGTTAGTAATTTGAATCTGAAAGAGGTAGGCTTTGGAAGAATCTTACCGAGTTTGGTAAAAATGTAAATTTTCTTGGGTTTTAATAGGGGTTTTCAATACTATTTCAAGGAAAAAACTGGAAGAAATTCTAATCCAGCTAAGAAGCTAAGAAAATAGATTTTTTTTATACTTAAAATTGGTCTTATAAAGCCTGTCTTGAAAGGTAAAAATTCACTTGGAGGTCAGGTAAATTTAGAAATATACACAACGTAAATTGGATAGAGTTCTATTAAATGCTAATTTTCCCAATAAGAATTTCAATTTCTTATGTACAACAATATAATTGAATACTAGTGACCATTCCCCTATTTTATTAAATTTAAAAGGAGTTGAAAAGAAAATAACCATCACTCCTTTTAGATCTAAGAATGGATGGACTCAAGGTAAAATTATAATTATTTAGTAAAAGACAGTTTATCTTTTCAATGGAACGGAACTAGTCAAGTTTTATTATGCTTTAAAAACATACTAAACATAATGCTGAAGCAATGGAATAAAATTAACATAAAGCATTCAAATTGGAATTAAAAATGAGGGTAAGAGATTACATTACCAGTTCGATAGCAATTCTGGTATGGTGAAATAGCCTCAAGTAATTTCAGCAATCAAGTTAACATATCAAAAAATAACATATTGAGGTTAGTAATTTAAAACAATAAGCTAAAGCAGACTGGCCTTCTCAGGGGATGAAGCAACTAAAATTTTCTATGCTAACGTCTAGTAGAAGACATATAAATAATATAGATAATATTTTTGATAATGATGGCGATCCTGATAATTTTAAGAAAATTACTCAGAAAGCAACTAATTATTTTGAAGACTTATTCAATGGTCAAAGCACAACTGAAATTTCTCGTATTATTTGCAAAAAGAAAATCAATCATATAGCTCTAATTTTTTTTTTGGAAAAAGTTAATGAATTTGAAATAAAACATATTATTTTTAACCCTGGTTATAATAAAAGTCCGGGTTTTGGATGGGTTTAATTCTTAATTTTATAAAACTCAATGGAAAATGATTATTAAAGGCTTTAACCATACTTTCTTAACTTTAATTCCAAAATCTAAAAATTCTAATAATATTAGTGATTTTAGACCAATTTCTTGCTGCAACTATGTATACAAAAATGAAAATTCCTTTATAGCTCAAGAAATGGATAGAACTTTTAATAGTAAAGTTGGAAACCATATGCACATTAAGGTAGATTTGAGAAAGCCACATGATAAGGTAAAAAAATTATCTATTAAATGTTGCTTGAATTGGGTTTTGGTAGAAAAATCTATGAATTAATTTATGAATGTATAAATATAACATCATTTTCTATTTCAATACCCAGGTCAACCTGTGAGTTTAAAGAGCAATAGAGAAGTTAGCTAAGGAGATCATTTTTATCCATATTTATTTATTTTAGTTATTGTAACAACCCAGATTTTCAGAACAAATTTAATAATTTTATTTTAGCAATTTTAACGGATTTTGAGTATTTAAAATAATTTATTTTAAATAATAACGATTAAAAATTTATTTAAATCGAAGTTAGAATGGAAAATTTTAATTTAATTATAAAAGGAGTTAGAAATAGCGCGGCAGTTTGAATATTCGATTTCAAATTTCAATTGAATGTACAGAATTCAAATCGGATTTCAGTAAAACCAAAAATATTAGAATCTGTTTAAAAATATCTTTCTAACGAATGTGAAAAATCCAAATTTCATAGCGGGAATAAAAAGTTATGTCCAGTTTAAAATTTAAAATAGTCGCTATGGAATTTAATATAATATAAAAAATAGCCATTTTGCAAACGACCTCCGTTTCCGACGAAACCACTTTTGTTGGATCTGGAATGTAAAATTATTACTAGATTCCCATTTTCATAATTTTTGGAATCAATATGTAAGCGTGGCAAAAGAAAAAGTGTTTTGTCAATTTAAATTTGAAGTGGATCGACCAGAAAATGGCCATTTTTCAAACGGTCTCCAAATTCGACGAAATTAGTTTTATTCAGACTGTATCATCAAAACATAGCAAGATTTATTTTTTATTTTGGAATTTTTGGAGTTAGTATGTGGCCCCAGTAAATTAAAATGTATGTTTAAATTAAATAAATTTTGATTTATATTTTAATTTAAATAAAAACTGACCGAAACATTAGAATTGGCTTACGAAACATATCCCATTGTGTCCGGAATGAGGGTATATAGCTAGATACACTGTAGCGACCCAGGGGAAAACTCGACGCTCGAATTTTCGACAACAATACATAAACCTGTATTACTTGTCAAAAACCCAAGTATTGAATCCCCAGATTGTTTATAGAAAGAAATTAGAGGGTGAGAATAGAAAGAAAGAATATTAGAATAGAAGAAAGAAGAAGAACTCCACATCAGAATCTCACAGCGGAACGAATAAAATATAATATCAAATCTCTTTATACAAAAGAGCTGTATATGCATACCAATCATCAGAGTACAACATATAAATGTCACAGTAGAATAATAATTTTATATAACTACGGTGGAGCCTCCTGCTTCCAGCTCCTGAAACTCCAAGCGAAACCTAACTTAGAACATACTCGGTCTGACCCAAGCACATTTGAAGCAAAGCAAAATTCACCGGGTCAGTCTGGAATACTTTCAGTGATAAATTCATAGAAAAACACACAACTTGTTGAGCTTTGGAAAATCCATTATGAAATCAATGGATAATAGTAAGACCAGCCCCCACATAAACACGGACGGTTTTTACCTTACTATAACCCAAAATGGTTTGGAAATCATAACCTGTTCTGATATTACCATAATGTCTGAATACAAATAAATATCAATCTAGCGGAGCGCTTGCATCTCACGCTCCACATATATATTATACAATCAAAACCGCGGAGCTTATTGGAGATTGGGTTCCAACTTTGACAAGGTATGGGACCACCTACCGATAGTGTATCTCTAGAGGCAAATACACTGGGTTCAACAAGAACGTCTTACAACCCGGCCCACACATGACCGACCACTCATTTCGCTTGAGTGTATCGAATGTATATCATCAACGGTTGGGATTAGCAACCGCCTCCCGAAAAAGGGACAACATCGAATATAGATTAAAGAAGCAAATGGAATTTCTCTAGATAGGTGATTATACACCCTAATGGGAGCGACCCACATAGCCATGCTGCCTGCCCAATTTTTGTCATTTCCCGGTTGATGAGGCTTGAGGTCTGAACACATCTGGTCATCATGCACTTTGAATGCCACATTGTCAGATCCGCCAAATCACTAATTGACGTCCATAAAATACTCTGCTCGTTATGCTAAGAAAGGCGCCCCTCTCCGCCACTAACAGGAATACGTTTGTAAAAATCAATGTACGTGATCCTTAAGAAATACTTTGTCAGACATTCGTCCATACCAGTCATCCAGGAACAGGATGAACCGAAGGCACCGTCCTACTGCATCTAATATAGGAATCACCCATGGATCAGTAGCGAGTAGTCCTTGCAAATTCGTAGATTTCAACCACGACAGAATCACAAACCAAATAACTCTGGTTGCAAGCCAAAGAAATTTGACAAGTAGTCCTTCCGCTTATGAAGATCCACGGTCTTCAATTGCTCCATCTTCAATTACCATCTTCACGTATCTGTTGGGCGGAATGGTTTACAAATATAAATTCGATCCTGGTCTTTTCATACCAACATTCGTATTGGTCGGGTTTGATAGTCGGTGATTTAACTATCAATAAAAAATGTGTGAATAACATGAGTTTGTTGATTCGGTAGTTGGCACTACTTGGCCTCTTAAAATATATTTAACAAAATGGTTAATCAACTTCTAATTTTTCCTATATATTAGAAACAATATATTTATCCTTATTTTATTATAATAAAATCAGTTTTATATGTTTTAGAGTATGGGTATATACACAACTTTCCATTTCCATTTCTATTGGAAACATCGATATATTTTCAAAAACCTTTTTCCTATATTCCCTTAAGTTCGACATCTCAATATATGTACACATATATATCTTACTTATTGGTATTAACAAAATTACCAATTTTGATATGACAAATGTCAAATTTATATAATTTAAAACCAAATATTCTTATTTATCTTGTAACCAACATTTATATTCAAAAACCTCGTACTCATTTCAATATTTCTCGTATGGAATAATTAACCAATTACAACACCTTTCACTCGTTTCAAACTAATTTCATTCCTCGATAATAATGAAGCCATTTAAGTTGGGGTATTTTATTTACCTCTCAGACCTTGATCGACGATGTTTTTATCTCAGAATAATATCAGTTCGTCGCGTAACCCCTGATATAAAAATCTCATTTATCACCTTGATTTCAAATCTGGTTTTATAAACCATTTCATACGTTTGAAATCTTCTTTTAATATAACCCCCTTACTTAATTCATTCGATTAAGTAAATGTCCACGAAACACCACTTTTAACTTGAATCATACCTCGTTTATAACATTTTGATTTTTTTTTATAAAAATCATTCATCAAATAATCTATTTCCATGTACTCGGGCATTCTTATACTAAACTTTATCTCGGATAAAAATCCACTTACCACCTTCTTTACAACAAGACCTTTTTCTTGGATTTTATTTCCAAAAATCATTTACCAATATTTAACACTAACCAATGGTATGTATTTCCCTTGTTTTTGAAATCCTTATTTCAACCCCCTCATTTCACTTAATTTAATTCTCTAACATTACACTCATCAATTTGGTTTTAAAAATCCTTTTAAAACCTCACTTTGATTTCTTTATAGTAATCCATTTACCATCCTTTCGCAACTTAGCTTAGATTTCGTTTTGAAACCATTAACACCTTTCGATCCATTTCAAATCTATTAACTATTTTCACTAAAACTTCATTCAGTTGAATTCACTTTAATTAAGAAAAATCTTATTTATGTCTTTATATGCACTTACATATCTCATTTACAAATTTCGGTTTGAACTTGGATTATACATTTCCTTATAAAACTTTTATTTGACTTGACCGAATTTATCGACATTTAATTACTTCTAGTGGAATTCCAATTAAAGGTAATTTCTTCAATTATTATAATAATTAACTTTACCATTAACTATATTAAAATAGTTAATTTTTTTGCTATAAATAGGATCATCATCATTTTTTTAAAATCATATTGAATAATAATTAACTTTATTAACACTAAACGATACAAGAATTACTTTAAATTATAGTTAATCAAAGATTAACTAATATTTCACGCCGTTCGTTAAATTTAACGAACATTCAGAAATTTAAATTTCATTTGTCAATTTCAGTTCAAAACAGTTGATTTTGTCAACCGTACATATCAGTTAACTGATTTTCATTTGTCATTTCCCTTTTAAATTAATTAAATAACTTAATTAATTTAAAAATGCCATTTAATTGTTTTAAAAACAATTATCCCATTTTACCAACACGTAGGTAATTTCTTTGGCTTTCTGCTTTATAACTGGTTTACAACATACGATTTTGCTACATAAACCATTTAAATAATTCTTTTATAAACTTGATTAAAATATTTATTTATAAATTTCTAATTTAATCACTTATATAAAATGACTGAAAAACATCAGTTCAGTCATAAAATAATTTATAACTTTGAAAAAAATGCGTCGATTCACCGAACAGTAGAACGACGTCTAAAACAACACATTTATGGCCCTTCACTACCAATTACCCAATCAACACTGTCGATTGATTTTAAACACAACACAGGTGAATATCTATTCAGCCATCACGCTCAAACAGGTTTTTCTACCATATGGGGTTCAATCAGTTCAAATATCAACAATATAAAACAAACAATATATATAATATTTGAGGAATCCGGTCGGATCCCTCCAACCTGTCTTCCCTGCACCACAGCTCTTTATAACATTTCATAATAATCTATGAAATAAATTTCAATAATCTAATATTTTAAACGATGGAATATAAATAACAGCAACCAACCAAACAGTAAACAACCAATAGCAACCAATCAACCAATTTATACTTTTTAAAGGTAAATTATATTTTAATATGAATTTACCATATCACAGGATTCTAGAAGGTGTGAGAATTAAATCACCAGTTTATTTCAGTTGACGCATTTGTTCCTTTTAATTTGAAACGAACGTTCAAAATTTGCTGAAATTTTTAACTGCGTCAGATCAGTGCCTAGTCAGTGCCATCGTCTAGAGCTCGTCCCTGCGATCCCAACGGATCTAGTTTCACTGATTTTCGTTGAAGTATGAAAAAGTTATGACTCTTTAAAGTTTATACTAGTTTTAATTTGAATTAAATTAATAATTAAACTAACCATTACCTTAATTATTTATTAAACCTGTCATTAGCCAATGATCATGCCACGTCAGCCCCTAAACCACGAGATTACTGTTTTGCACGCGTTTTCTTCTTCGTTGATTTCTGAAACCGGACTTCCTGTAATTCACCCAAAGCACGACTCCAAAGCTCCATCACCGCGCCGCCTCTGGTCAACCAGAGACCACCGTGACCTGACTGCGACGATCGCCCCTCCACGCTGACCCTTCACCATCAACGCCGTGACCCAGAACTTCCCCGACTGCCGTGATTTTGAGCATCCCCAATTCCCGTTCAAACCCCAAATTCACCGCCCTCTGACCACAAGGGTCAGCCGCACCACCATCGTTGTGACCCCAGTCCACCACCGCTTCATCGACCTTCACCACTCCTCCTATAAACGGCCGTGGCCCCACCAAATCGAACCAATTTAGTTCGAACTACACCCAAATTTGTCAACTTCGTTCATCTCCCAATCACTACTACCACGGCTAACTTCAGGTCATCGACCCAAAGAAGAAAATAACCGTCTTCCTCCCCTCTACAAAATCCCCTTAGGTCCGACCATCTGAAACTGCCTCTGTCGACGTGAAAACAGCAAAGAACGAAATTGGTTTCTTGCCTTTCTTCGTGATTTTCGGCCACCTCCGACCATCGTTTCACCCCAACTTTTTACAACAACTAGACGTCGACCCGATCTACACCTTTGCCTTTGGAACCCCCTTCGAATTCATGATAGATTTGGAGATATAAATTAATTTATGTTTAGGGACTTTTCTGCAAAAATAAAGTGCTGGAAAATGGTTTGGATGGAGATGGTCTGAAATATGGGCTGAAATGGTGTATATATAGGTGTGAAATAATATTTATTTATGTGAAAACCCGTAACTTCCCCGGTGAGGAAAGCGCGGATAGTTCGAGAACAAGCCACAAAACAGAACGCAGACGGAAGAACATTTCATTGTTAATTACAACAATTCCATCAGAATACAAGAATATACAGAGCATAAATTAATATTACACAGAAATATCAGAGATTTAAATTACATTTAAATACATCGCAGCGGAAAATAATACAATACACAACTAGAAGAGACATACGGATACAAAGCTTTCCGGATATCATTCCAGCTGTAAACCAGGATCCTGTGAATATAAATCTGCAAAACCCAAAACTACTAGCTGCCCGTGTCGAAAATAGGGGCACCCAGAGTTCAGGTTAAAACAATAAACTCCAGGTCAGTCATGGGACTGGTGTGAGAACTAAAACAGTTATTTATCCTTATTTTCAAAGTAAGGTAAATCAAGGGGCCTCGCCGTATAACACGGAACGAGTTTCCTCCCAAGAATACCAGTGCATATAAGTAAACAGCGCAATGCTTTTCTAAAAATGAAGCTATTATAAGACCCAGGTCCCATCACACAATGCAACGCAGCCGGAGGATAGGGTTTTCCCTTATAATAGCCAAACATGCTTGGTACGTTTTAAAAATCAAATCGTTTGATACTATAATAAGTGTATAGTGTCAAAACAATTTCAATCATAAATATCAATCATAGACGGCATAGGTACCATATATCATGTCGCCATACTAGTTTTACAATTAAAACCGCAATACACGTATTGGAAATTGGTATTCCATCATGGTGGCTCCTGATTCGAAAGATCGATCGTGTAATGCAATTCACAACGGCTTACGTCCCAACAAGAGAAAACACCGTCTGCACATCCGCACATTTGGGACTAGAGTATCACCGCGGCTTACGTCCCAGCGAGAGAAAACACCGCTTACTCTATATATCCCTGAGCACTAAGCTCATCTCGGTCGACCGAATCCACGACACCGCTAAGGTGCCCATCCACTGAAAAGCATACTGATCAAACCACCAGTTTACCACCATACCGGGGTGTGAGGCTCGCGAATCAACGCTATACACAAAGCCACGCTTTGATCATCATCCACCAAACTTTGCTTTTCAACAAAAGTCCGGATCACTGCATCTCAGCATGCCACACTATCAATCCATATTGTACCACTGATTTCTGCCAATATATAACCTCTGAGCTCGTATTTCTCAGAGAAGGGCGTTAAGAAAGAGAATAAATTCTCCGCCGCCAAACAGATATATATTTAGCAGAGATCAACGAATACAATATAAAGGAATACAACGTCAGACACACCATCCATTTACAAGTTCGTTCTGGGTCTGAACGAAATCGGAGGCACTTTCCTCGCATATCCATCCATCTCCAAGTACGTCTGGACGACCACCAACTATTTCCATCCTCTTGGGTGTACAGCCCAATCAGGATCGTCAGTAATTATCCCAACGATGTGAAGACTTCCGGTCTTCAACCACCGTCTTCATCTTCGACATATCGTCGAATCGGTTATTCAGAATGGGTGTAAACCCGGCCTTTCCGAACAACCCGCGTATATTAAAAATAAATGTTACACAAACACAACATACGCCTCATTCCAATTCATTAGTTACTAACCGTAAATCAGTAAGAGAGCAATTCCCCAAATATTAACCCCGAAGGCCGAAACCAACATCAGATCAATATCCCGGAAACCATTCTTCTTAACTAACCTTCAGCTAGTTTCTAAATTTCAATTCTTAGGGAAAGGTTCCCATTAATTTTATCCAAGATAAATTCTTTAAAATTTATCCTTTAATCTTCCTTTGGATGTCATTTCAAACCAAATTATGGTTTTCCAAACTAGTCGAGATTAGCGAACCATACCGAAGTAATTATTTAATTTATTTCCCAATCCCAACCTATTCATCCCATGAAGCAAAACAGGTAATACTCCATATTTAACACCACATTGTTATCGGTAAAATTAATTACCATTTCACGTTCAAATCTGAATAAAGATTTAACTATCGCTTTGGAGCAAAACTGGTGATACTCCATTCTCACTCATTTTCTAAAGTTGATAATTTAAATTATCAATCCACATTTCAATTTAATTGAAGATTCATTAAAACTCTTTTTACTGGGTTAAAGAACTAGTGTCATTTAAAACACAGTTCACGATAAACCCAAATCACATTCTATTTATTATCGGGTTAAAGAACTAGTGTTATATAAAACCCAGTTCACGATAAACCCATGAATAAATTCTATTTAAACCCATTTCAAATCCAATTTATTTATTTAAAAATAAATGGGTTTTAATTTCAGTTCAAAACTAGTTCATTTCGACAAAAATCTATTTTTATCTTTTCAAATATGGAGTTTTTCATCCCAATTTTTCCCAAATCATTTCTTATGATTTTACACTAATTATTACTATTTCTAATAATTTTATCAAGGCCCGTACAGTCGATTTCTATCAACGGCCATCGAACTGCACTTACAGCGACCTTTTCCAAATTTGATTTGGACGTATCTCCAAATCCAACCGTTAGATTTCAAATTTCTAATATTCGTTAGAAAGCTCTTTTCGATACGAACCCAACGGTTCCGGTTTTAGGAGAATCCGACGGTCGGATCTCCCGTAATGTCCGTTCGAAATCAATGGTCGAAATACGCGAACTGCCGCGGTGCGGCGCGTTCTATTCAGGCCATTATATTATATATATTATATATAATATATACTTCGTCGATTTCTATTTAAAACGAATTTTATAAATCATTTCAAATTTGTTTCAAAAACCAATTTGAATTGAATCGAATAGAAAACCAATTTGAATTGAATCGAATAGAAAACCAATTTGAATTGAATCGAATAGAAAACCAATTTGAATTGAATCGAATAGAAAACCAATTTGATTTCAATTGAATATATAACGAATTTGATTTCAATTGAATAGAAAATGAATTGAATTCGAATTGAATATAAAACGAATTGAATTCGAATTGAATATAAAGCGAATTTGATTTCAATTGAATGTATAACGAATTTGATTTGAATATAAAACGAATTTGATTTCAATTGAATATGTAACGAATTTGATTTGAATTGAATAGAAAACGAATTTGATTTGAATTGAAATCAAATAGAAATGAAAGTAAAGGATATATAATAGAAAATTCAATTTTGATTTGAATTTTTATGTCGATGTGATAAACAATATTTTATTTCGTGTCTATCGCAATTTCGAACATTGTTTATTGGCTCCTGTGCTCACATACAAACTCCGTTTGTGATACAAATGGACGTCATAGTATAACTTGTCGATACGGTCCTAATGGAACTTGTTTCGTCGAATTCCGAGTTCCTTTGCTCAAATGACCCTCGTTCACATTCAAATGGTCGTTTTTTATTTGTATTTTATTTTGCCACGCTCGCAAAATAACCCCGATTGACGCGCCACTTGAAGTCTAGCAATAATTTACTATTGCGGTCCCAATAAATTTTGTTTCATCGAAAACGAAGGTCGTTTGAATAAAGTCCCATTTATAATTGCCCAATTCAGATTAAAATAAACCAATTTCAAAATACCTCAATATAAAAATAATAAAACATTGAAATTAGCCATACACGACCAGAATTTTAATCATTACCAAAATAAAATAACTCGGATTAAGTTTGAAGCCAAATTGATATTAAAATATTTAAAAACCCCTTATTTTATATAATAAATCGATATAATATATAAAGGAATTCCATAGCGACCTTTTCAAAATTTGATTTGGACATAAAATAAAATCTACGCTATGAAAACTGGATTTTTCTCTTTCATTAGAAAAATATTATCAAATAGATTCTGGCGTTTCTTGTTTCAAAAAAATCCGGCTTATTTTGAATCCTGTATAGATGTTTAAAGTTCAAAACGCCAAATTACGAACTACCATGCCGCTGCAGCTCGTTTTATAATATAATTATAAATTAAACGTTCTGACGTCGTTTTAATAACTAATATATTAATATAATTTAATATAAACCATATTTAAACCATTTTAAATCGCTCGTCAACCTTATACAGCAAAATTAACATTTTCCCCAATATGCCAAAAATAAAATATTATTATGATATTCAAAATAAATAAATATTCAAATTAAGATGGTTAAATTCCATTATTTAAACTCAAATCATTATTTTAAATAAATAAAATATTTCAAATAAATGTTCAGAAAATATGGGACATTACAATTGTGAACAATGTTTTAAATAACATTTTTTCTTTAACCCAATTAACAGTGAATAATATGATTTGAAATTTATAATCTTTTAATTAATATTTATGGAAATTTTCAAAAGTAAAGTTTTTCCAATTTAATACATTACATTGGAATTGAATGGAATTCGATTCGGTAATAATCGAGATAAGCTCCTGTGAATGAAGACCATTACTATATATGGAATTTAAAAGGCATTGCCGCTATTTCATTTATATTATTATTCTTATACGGGAGTTTATATCGATTATACACCGTTATGATTTCCGTGAAGATTCCATAGTTAATGGAAGAAGATTTGGGTTTATCGTGAACAATGTTTTTAAAAGACATTAGTTCTTTAACCCAGTTAAAGATAAAATTAATTTATTAAATTCGAACAAATCATTAAGTAATGATTTTTGAGATTAAAAAGAATAAATTTGAAAGAATTTATCTTAGATAAAATTAATGGGAATCTTTCCCAAAAAATGCGAATATTTTATTAAAAGAATATTCTGAATTGGAGTGAGGCGAAGGATGTGTTTTTACAGCACTTGATTAAAAATTACGTGAGTTATTCGGAAAGACCGGGTTTAACCCATTCTAAATAATGAATACGACGACTAACAGTCGAAGAGATTAAAGACGGTGCAAGATCGACGATCTTCACATCGAATGGATGAGTTGCTACTGATGCCTGTGGTTGGAGTAGCTACCTTGAAGGGGCTACAGTGGTGGCCATCTGGACGTACTTGTTAATCGTTCAGATATGCGAGGGCCTCTATCCCGCATTGGACATACGGGACGAGGAATAATGTGCCTCCGGTTTGGTTCAGACCCAGAACGGACTTGTAAATGGATGGTATGTCTGACGTTGTATTCCTTTAGCTGTATTCGTTGATCTCTGCTAATATATATCTGTTTGGTGGCGGAGAATTTGTTCTCTTGCTTAACACCCTTCTCTGAGACGTATGAGCTCAGAGGTTATATATTGGCAGAAATCAATGGTATGGTATGGATTGACAATGTGGCATGCTAAGATGCATGGATCAAGGCTTTTGTTGAAAAGCAGAGCCTTGTGGATGATGATCAAAGCATAGCTTTAATTAGCATAGCTTTGTGTAGCATGACTTCGCGAGCCTCACACCCTGGTATGTTGGTGATATGATGATTAGTATGCTTTCGATAATAGTATGGATTCAGACAACCGAGATGAGATGGGTGTGGTCGCTCCACGCTTAGAGGGATAGGGCATATACCCCCGATTCCTATATGGATAGAGTAAGCGGCGTTTTCTCATGCACATGACGTAAGTCGCGGAGATACCCGATATCCTAGATATAGTGCGGATGTGCATTACGGTATTTTCTCTAGCTGGGACGTAAGCTGTTGAGTATTGCACTATGCGATAGATCTTTCAAATCAGGAGCCATCATGATGGAAATCCAACTTTTCAATACGAGCTTTACGGTTTTAATTGTAAACCTATGTATGGCGACATAGTGGGATGGGGCGCTCATGCCGTCTATGATTGATACATTTACTTTCGAAATTGATTTCTACACTATGCACTTATGGTAATAATAAAAGGGAAATTTCGCATACCAAGCATGTTTGGCTATTATAAGGTAAAACTCTATCCTCCGGCTTGCGTTGCATTGTGTGATGGGACCTGAGTCTTATAATAGCTTCATTTTTCTTTAATTAGCATTGCACTGTTTTATTTATGCACTGGTATTCTTGGGGTAAACCCGTTCCATGTTATACGGCGTGTTCCCTTGATTTACCTAACTTTAAAAATCAAATTAGTAACTGTTTTGAGTTCTCATACCAGTCCTATGACTGACCCGGAGTTTATTGTTCCTTCCTAAACTCTGGGTTCCCATATTTTCCACACCGGCAGTCAGTAGTTTTGGTTTTGCAGATTTCTATTTAACAGGATCCTGGATTACAGCTGGAACTATATTCGGAAAGCTTTGTATCCGTATATCTCTTTCAGTTGTTATTTTCCGCTACGCATTATACTTATGTCTTATTTTTCCACTGCTATGTAATTTTTAAATCTTTGATATTATTTTCTATTGTATAATTAATCATACTCTAGAATATTCTTATACTCTGATGTAAATTGTTGTAATAAGCAATGAAATGTTCTTCTGTTTGTGTTCTGATTTGTCGTGTTCTCAATTCAGTCTGGGCTTTCCCAAAAGGGGAAGTTTGGGTCGTTTCATTTGGTATCAGAGCTTTGGTTTATAGAGCTCGAGAACAAGACACATTAGAACCGAACGAAAGAATTCATCAGAGATTGGATTAGTAATATCCAATAAGAATGACTCGTTAGAGATGGGATTAGTAGTATGCTAGAACGAGTGTGAAGAGTTTTATTTCTAAAATAATAATGAAGACAAATTTAGTTTTGAAATTTTTATCTTAAAATTCGTATTTTAGTATATTATTATATTTTAATTTGGACAATCGATTATATGAAGATTTTGAATATACGCGTAACTAACGTGTATTCGAAGCCTCGGATACTAGATAGATATAGAATCACACTCTAGTCGCCCGGAGATGATTCTGATGATGAGGCATCATCATTAGTGCTTATGTTCGAGTTTCAAAAGTGGGAGATCTATATATTTCCAATTGACTGGTGTGAGAACCAAAACTTAGCTAGAATTTACTGTTTGTGACTTGGCACTAAAAAATATGATTTTGACTATATATAAAAGTTATATGCTTTGGAAATTTAATCAACTAATTGATTGTTGGTTGAGATGTTTGATTATTGATTCAACTAATTAAAATATTTGAATAATAAATCCAATATGAAGATGAAAGGTGAATTTAGCCAAATTGAATCAAAATATTAAAGTGAATTGAAAATTGATTAGAATTGCATGCATAGATTTGTATGTATATATATTAAACAGGTCATAGGAAGGAGGCTAGAGAAGAGGAATAAAATTGTATGCCCAACAAATAGGTACATATTTACTTTTTTATTTGGGTTTGATGATTTGTGAGCCGATTGGCTTTTTTTTTTTGGATTGGCGAGGGCCCTGTGTGGCAAGTTGCGGTTTTAAATATCAACCTGTACAAAGGAGATTATGGCGAATTTTTTTGAAAATTTAGGGTGTTAGCCAAATTTTTGAGAATTTAGAAAATTCTTAGAAACTGAAAAGTTGAAGAATGAAAGCCAGAATGAAAGTTGAGTTGGTTAGTTAAACAACTTTCAGCTACGTTCCTTTTCGAGGACGAAAAGATTTTAAGTGGGGGAGATTGTAACAACCCGGATTTTCAGAAAAAATTTAAAATTTTTAATTTAGCAATTTTAATGGATTTTAAGTATTTAAAATAATTTATTTTAAATAATAACGATTAAAAATTGTTTAAATCGATGTTAGAACGGAAAATTTTAATTTAATTATAAAACGAGTTATAAATAGCGCGGCAGTTTGAAAATTTGATTTCAAATTTCAATTGAATGTACAGACTTCAAAATAAATCAGATTTCAGTAAAACCATAAATATCAGAATCCATTTAAAAATATCTTTCTGACAAATGTGAAAAATCCAAATTTCATAGCGGGAATAAAAAGTTATGTCTAGTTTAAAATTTAAAGTAGTCGCTATGGAATTTAATATAATATAAAAATAGCCATTTTGCAAACGACCTCCATTTTCGACGAAACCACTTTTATTGGATCCAGAATGTCAAATTATTGTTAGATTCCAATTTTCATAATTTTTGGAATCAATATGTGAGCATGGCAAAAGAAAACGTGTTTTGTCAATTTAAATTTGAATTGGATCGACTAGAAAATGACCATTTTTCAAACGGTCTCTAAATTCGATGAAATTAGTTTTGTTCGGACCGTATCGTCAAAACATAGCTAGATTTGCTTTTTTGGAATTTTTGGAGTCAGTATGTGGCCCCAGTAAATTAAAATGTACGTTTAAATTAAATATATATTGATTTATATTTTAATTTAAATAAAAACTGATCGAAAACATTAGAATTGGCTTACGAAACATATCCCATTATGTCTGGAAAGGGGGCATTTAGCTGGAGGCGACAGTCGTTGGGTTCCATTTGGAGTTCGGACGATAAATTTCACAACAAAGAATTTAAATGAATTAAATATTAATTTTTAAGTCTTATAAATACCCTAGATTTCGACCTAACCCTAACAATCTTCTCGAACCGCCGCCTGTAAAAAAATCAGTGGCCAATATCACACGATTCCTTTCTCTTCAATTCCTCAAAATCTGTCATCTAAATCACGAAGCTCCTAAACAGAAAAACGTTGAGATTGGCGAGCTCGATCAATTCAACGGTGGAGATGGTCTGTTAAGGCCTGGGTTCTTGGAATTCGCTCTCAAAGGAGCGCCGGTCGTTCGCATTTTAAGGCCTCAATAGGCCACCGAGTTGGCAGATACTCTAGGCATGGGAAGGCGGTGTATAGGCGGAGGCCGTGGAGTGGTCTGATCGGATGTATGTGGTCGGAATTCGAGGCGCGGTGGAGGTTTATGTTTTGAGCGATTTAGGGTTTTCACGTTCTGAAAGTTACAGGGGTACGAAGAAGATGAAGGACACGACAACACTATAAAAACGTTATTAAAAGGTGTAACTAATTTATTAATTATAAAATTAATTATATCAATTATGTAATTAATGTTCATACCGCTGTAATTTCTTCAAACAATGTCAGAATTGGGCAAAATTGAGACCGTTGGAATCGCCTTCGCGAGATCTACAACATAGAACCGATCAGAACTGAAAACAGTGAGTTTTTTAATATCATAGTTTTATTTTCAGATTTTTAAATAATTTGACATTGTTTTTAAAGATCTGAATTTTTAATTAAAATAAAATATAAAAAGTATGATGTAAAAATATGGTTTTGAAAATATAATTAGTATTGTTTTAAAATATATAAATATATAAATAATATTACTTTTAAAATATATGAAATAACATTCATTACCTTTAAAATGAAATTAGCGTTATATAAAAAACAATGATTTTTAGAAATAAAAAAAGATTTTTATAAATATGATTTTGTAAAATAAAAATAGCATTGATTTTGTTAAATAAAATAGCCTTGTTAAAAATGAGATTTTTAATATATATATATCATGTTAAAGAAATGTGATTTTTATTTATAAATACTTTGTTTTAAAAAAATATGGATTTCCATAGAAATAACTTTGAAATTAAAATAGGAATTTTAAAAAATATATATACATTGTTTTTTTAAATAAAATTAGCATTGTCATCATTAAAATAAAATTAGCATTGTTATCATTAAAATAAAATTAGCATTGTCATCATTAAAATATAAGTATACATTGTTTTGAAAATATAATATACATTGGTTTTAAAACATAAAAGAGCATTGTTTATTTTTAGAAATTTATATAATAACATAGTTTTAAAAATATAAAAATAAGATTTTTCATTGATTAAAAATGGGATTTTTCATTGATTGAGAATATGATTTTTCCATTGATTAAAATATGATTTTTCATTGTATAGAAAAATATGATATTTTTTCACTGTATAGAAAAATATGATTTTTTTAACTTTATAGAAAAATGTGATTTTTCACTGTATAGGAAAATATGTTTTTTTAAAATTATATAGAAGATATGAATAGATTATAAAAATATGATTTTTATATATGGAGCGAATCAAAAATGTGATATAAATATATATATATATTGTAGTGGTATAAAAATGTGATTTTTAATCATGTATAGCTTAGATAAAAATGTGATTTTTAAATATATAAACGTCGTATTAAAAATGCGATTTTTACTGTGAACAGCTTGAAGAAGATTGCGTTAGAATTTCAGGAAAATCCAAACTGTTCATAAAGTCAGAAATTAAACTGGTGGAGTGGTAACCAAAGATGAGAACTCCTCACTCAATTTATTTACAGTTAAATATATACTAGGATGCAGACGGTGCATAGTAGCACCTGACACCTTTGATTGAAACCATGATTGTTTGTTTGGACTGTATTGTGATGTGATTGTGGTGTGAAATGGAAAATAAAATCTTCATATGTTGAATAAAATATTTTATCATTAAAAATATAATTTTTAACGTACATATATGAACGACATAAAATTATCATGAAAAGAAATAAATATTCATTTACAAATCGGACGATTTGTTTATGTACACCCATTTGTCTGATATGATTGGGACGATAAATTTTACACATTTCCCAACTGGACAAATAAATGAACAGTTGTTGTTTGAAAACCCCACAAGGGTATTGGGATGATAGTTGACATACACTATTCCCAATATTTAGTTGTATGTCAATCAATGGATTGACAGGCTGTGATGAACGTTAATTATTTATTTTAATGCTTATGCAGTTGTAGAATGCACTCTATATGTTGTATGAATTTTTAATGATTGTTTATCATTATTGTTGTATACATGCGATGTATGAAATCTATATAAATAACATTATATGGTAATTGATTGTGTCTCATTCCAATTTGAAAAATAAAGAATATTTTAAAATAATAATCCGTAAAGGATATAAAATATTTATGTGTTGAATAAAATATTATTGTGTTGAATAAAAATATTTAAACAATAAAAATATCCTTTTTATTGAATGCATGAAACAATAAAATATTCATTGTTTTGAAAAGAAACAATTTATACAATAAAAATCACATTTTTATTGTATGTATGAATGAATAAAGTATTCATTGCTCGAAATAGAATATGTTAACAATAAAAATATACATTTTTATTGTGTGGGTAGACATGATTGAAAATATTCAATGTTTTAAAATAAAATGTTTATACAATAGAAATTACATTTTATTTGTATTATAAAATCATTAAAAAGAACCATGTTAAGTAAAATGCTTAAACATTCGAAATTACATTTTGTTTGTATTATAAAATCAGTAAAAAAAATCATGATTCAATAAAAAGATTAGACAATAAAAATTATATTTTTATTGTATGTTTGATTTATTAAAGAGATTTTGTTTATTAAAATGTAAATCATTTACATGATAGCGAAGTAGAAAATGATCATTTATTAATGCATGTTTGTTTATTAAAATGTAAATCATTTACATGATAGCAAAGTAGAATATATTATCGTTTTAATATGATAAAGATATAGAATATTCAATTTTGATATAAAATTGAAAATGAAGTTGAAATCGTTTTAAAATAAATTTATAAACGATTTATAAAATACAATTTAAATGGAAATCGACGAAATATATATTGATCAGCATAGAAATATGTTAATTTATGCACCTATATTTTATCTTTTTTGTATATAAATAAATGTTACGCTGGGTATTTTCTTGTTGTTTTTATTGATATGTTGACCAGACCTCATTCATCCTTAAAAGTGAAGAATAAATGCCATTTACTTGAAGAAGTTGCATAGGAGCTTTCATTGGAGACTAGATGTGTTCACATTGGTCACATTAGAAGAGGATTGGTAGAAAAGATTTCAAAAGATGTCATTGGAAGATCTTTGTCAATCAATTAGCCACATGGAAGATTTGAATGATATGGAAGATATCCACCATGGTATGCTCAGATATTCTTAAAAGATCATTTCCAAACAAAGCTTGGTTAAGAAAGGCATGTGATATGATAATAATTCTTGGAAAAGAGGCCCATATATTCATACAAATTTGATTAGCATTTGGCCAATTTCACCTATAAAAGCACATGTATACCCAGTGTAACAAATATTCTGTATCTATTATTCTGTATTCTCTTCTCTATTAATAAAAGTTCTTCCTTTTTACTATTTCTGCATTTTTCTTTCTTAGTAATAGGTGTTGTCTTCACAATTAGTTTTGGAAGAGCACCAATTGTATTTTACATTTGTTTCATTAGTGATTAGTCGTTTGATTAGTTTCAACGACAATCCTAATTTTATTTTTGTTGTTCTTCTTATTCTGCACTTTTATTTTCTGCATTGTTGTTCTTGTTTTGCAATT
This sequence comes from Allium sativum, assembly GCA_030737875.1. Classification (NCBI taxonomy): domain Eukaryota; kingdom Viridiplantae; phylum Streptophyta; class Magnoliopsida; order Asparagales; family Amaryllidaceae; genus Allium; species Allium sativum. The sequence goes on from CM060922.1 coordinate 919,921,852, forward strand.
TACTTTCTTTAGTGATTAATCGTTGATTAGATTCAACGATAATCCTAAGTTCGCAATTTCAGTTTGTTTTTATTTCAACAAAATCTCCAGGCTTCGTCTAACTCGCCCAAGAGATTAGATAAATAAGTTGATTTTAATTTACCTCCCTGTGTTCGACCTGTATGCTACACACCTGTGCGCTTGCAGAATTTTATTACAAATATCGCGCTTTTCTAATTCATAGATTAGCGACAATCAAGTTTTTGGCGCCGTTGCTGGGGAGGTAACGATTAAATTTTATTATTTATTAAATTTTTAATTCGTGTTAGTTTTCGTTTTTTTTATTTTCTCATTTTTGTTTTCTTATATATATAGAAAATATTCTCAATTAGATGATTTGGTATTGATTGTTCATACCGTAATCTTCTACACATGAGAGAAAAAAAGTTGCCAATTTTCTTTTGTTTCATTCCTTCTCACAATTCTTTCCCTCTTTTCAATAATTTAATTACAAAAAAAAGACAATTCCCTATTGTTGTTTCTGGCCTGCCTTGATTCTCTTCCCTTTCTAAATTGTTTTTCCTTTTTATACTTCGGCCGTCAATCTTAAAAAAAAAAAGTCTTGATTGGCAGATTTGATATTAGTTATTGATATTACAATCTCCCAAAAACAAGGAAAAAAATCTTGCCCCTTTTTCTTTTAATTTTCCTTCTTTTTATTTTCATTTATTTCTTTATTTTTTTTGTTTTCATTTCTTCCAATCTAATTCCTTCTTCAAAAAGAAAAAAAATATACAAAAAAAGAAACTTGCTAATTTTTCTTCAATTTCTTTCCATCTTTCTACCACCTCGCTGATTTTCACATTTTTCTTTTCCCTTTCCTTTTCTTTTTATTTGTTTCCATCTTTTGTCTACAACTTTCTAAAAAAAAAAAAAAACTTTTGCAATTTCTTCTCTGTCTACTTTGATTTCTTTCTTGTTTTTGTCTTCTTTTATTTCTTTCCTCAATTCCTTCTACCCTTCCTCTCTACTCAAAAAACCTTGCTTTTTTTCTCTTATTTCCTTCCTCTTTTATTTTTTTTCCTTTTTTGTTTTGGTTTTTCCCATCCATTTCTTTCCCTTTCTTCTTGTTCAAAATTTCATAAAAAAAACTTTTTATTTATTTATTTCTTTCCAATTGCATTTCTCATTCACCTCCTACAATCTCTCTTTCCATTTTTTTTCATTTATTTCTTTCCGTCTCTCTCCTTCATTAAAAAAAAACAACTTTCAATTTTCCTTTATTCTTTCCATCTTTCCACTTTCTTTCCAATCATCTACATTCTTGTTCTTTTTACGAATTTCAAAAAAAAAAAAAAGATTCCTCTTTTGCAATTTTTTTTCCTTTCTTCTTTTGTCTTTCTTATTCTCAATACATTTGATTTCTTTTCTTCTCTTACAAATTCCCTTTCTTTTCAAACAAAAAAATCCTCTTCTAATTTTACAACAATAAACAAAAGAAAAAAAATTCTTTCTGTTTTTGTCTTCTCTTTTATTACTTTCCCTTCTCAATTTCTTTTCCAAATCTTTTACAATTACTTTCCTTCCTTCCTTTACAATTCTCTTTTTTTCCTCAAATCTCTCTTCCCATTTTTTTTTTTTTTTTTTGTCATTTGTTTCTTTCCTATTTGTCCACTTTTTCAATAAAAATAAAAAAAAGGGGAAGGTCATAAAAAGATTCATTCTTTTTTTTCAATTATTTTTCCCTGCTTAAATTCTTCCCTTTGATCAAATACCCCCACACTTCAAGGGCGAGCAAAGCAAAGCAAAACAGTGAAGTTGAATTGTCACCACTACTCAATATTCTCTGGACGGACTGCCATACACCGCTGTAAAATTTCTTTAACTCTACAGGTGCTCTGCTGAAAAGAAAAATATATAGCAATTGCTTGTAAAAATCTTCTGCAGGGGCAGCGGCTTGCTTGTACAATATTTTAATTTCCTGTTATTATTCTGTGACTGATATTTCGGATTCTGTTTGTGTGGAACGAATTTCCATAACTAAAATCATCACTCTCGTCGTTTTTCAATTCTGAAACTTGATTTGATTTGCAAAATAATATAATTGAAAAGTGGTGTTTTGTGAAGTCGACTGTCTCGTATAATTGGATCGCGGATATATATTAGTTCAATTTATTGAACTTTTAGCAAAAGAGGTTGCATACTACCCGTAAAACATTGGTCATATCCCTTAGTATTTATATTATACGTGAACGGCCATAAGACCCTCTTCCCCCTTCCAATTGAGTCAGTTAATTAATAGGGCACAACTTAGTATTTTATGCTATTTTGAAGCGAGAATAATTTCTGTCTTGTCGTGACTTCTTTAAAATGTCTGATTCAAAAAAATCATTGAGAGATATGTGGGATAATAATCGGAGTAGACGTCCTCTTGAAGAGTATGATTTTGAATTACAACTCATGAAGCAAAATTTTCCAAAATTTCGCGAGCCAAATGTCAAAAAATTTCAAAATGACTAACATTTTCAAAATTATGATCGAAATGACGACTTCAATTCAAATTTCAATGATTTCGATTATGGGCCACATCAACATCAAAATAGCTTTGAAACCCAAGATAGCTTTGATCAACATCAATATGGGGTTGTAAACCAAAATTTCCAAAGTTATAGCTCATATCAGCATCTTGAAAATAACCAAAATTGCAATTTTCTGCCAAATTTCAACAGTTTTGGTTACGAACATAACTTTTATGATCAAAATGATTTCAAATATCAATGTCAATTTTCTGAAAACTCGGATAATTTGGAGAATCAAGAAATCCAAAACGAGAGCTCTCAAATCAACGATCGTCTTAACATTCTTAAAGAGAGGGAAGAAAGACTAAATAAAAAGGCCGATGAACTTCTTTATTTATTGACATCTTTGAAAGAACAACGAGAGCAACAGAATCAAATTCAAACAAGCGATGAATCAGAAGATAATCTATTCTTTACGGATAGTGAAAATTTTCAGATAACAACTTTCGAAATTGAGAATAACGATCTAAATGAAGTTGTTCACGATTCAGTAAATGATTTAGACTTCAACTCTTTTCAGGAAAAAGATTTATGCTCAGATTTTGATCTTTCTCTTTCGGGCTGTGAGAAACTTGAAATTTTTGAAATTGAACAGAATAAAAATGTTAAAATTTTCAACACAAAATTGGAAAATAATTTTAATGAATATAAATTCTTTGGATTGTATGAGGAAGAGTTGCAAAATGAGGAAGAAGTAGATTCACGTCACGAGTTCGAAAAATTTAACTTTGAGAAAATTTCAAATGAGCTTGAAATTGTCAGTGTCTTGAACAACTTTGAGAAATGTGATCACATACTCTTGAACAACACTCAGATTTCAAATTTCACTGAATTTATATACGATCACAAATTTTTGAAAAATTACACTGATAAATTTGTTGAACACATGAACTATTTTTGGAATGTTAGCTTTGTTGAAAAACTTCATGTTAGGACGACCCTGAACATTCATTTACTGGACTATAAATCGAGATATAAAGATGAGATGGTTTTCAAAAACTCTTGCTTGTTAGAAAACATGCCTAGACATAGTGGGAATGGGACTCACAGGGCAAGAACCAAGTGTGGGGGAAAAAGTTGGTGGCAATCCTTGCGTCGCATGCATCGCAAACACATTTATCATTGTACATATGATCCTTTCTTATATATAGTTAAATTGCATTTCGTTTTACAAATCATTTTACATTTAATCCATCTTTGGGTACTATCTTTCAAATATAGAAAAAATTTACAGTGTGGACACTGTTTAGATCTAGTGTGGGGGGAGTCTGCATTACATCCTTTTATTTTTCTTTAATTTTTTTCTTCTTTCTTTTCATATAGGACCATCATGCCTTTTATATTGTAGTAACATGCCATTTTTTTATTTTGAAATACGACTCATTTTCAATTGATACAACAAAATAAGTTTACAATTTTATGCCAGTTGATAGTATTTTTCTCTCTCAGCTAAGTTCGAATTTGAAATATAATGAAAAGTTTAATTTTGAGGGATAATAGTGTAACCGGTACATAGGGAGATTCTTAGGTGATGGCCATGAAATCTATTCTATATTGTAGACTTTGTTTAAATAAGTGGAGGACTTAAAATACTTATATTGGCTTTTCCGAATCTTTAAAACTAAGTTGTGTTAAGCTGAATTCGCGTAACTCTCTTTTGTGCTTATATCTTTAATAATAATAATAATAATCCAAGGGTATCCAACATTGCTTGTATATCAAGCGTTGGTGTGCAAACCCGCCAAACTCTATCCGACACGTTGTTGACAAAGTCAGCGTTGGAATATCTTGGTCTCATTTTATGAGATTGGACACCTAAGGATTACCGACACGTTGTTGACAAAGTCAAAGTCGGCCTGCACAATCCGCCAAGCTCTTTACCCACTCTCCGTTAGTCCGCGAGGCAGTGCATGGGTGGTAAACCTTGGTCTTCTAAGTTAGGTGTATGTACTTAATCATAAATTTTAATTTTTAAAGGAATAGAGAATAAGCGATGATGCCCAAACACTTCTTGACCTTATTGATTTGATTAGCCATACATGAGAAAATAATAATACCACTTTGCAAATTGTGCCAAGCAAATTAAGAATCTATTTCATGGCTGCACTATGTTATCAACCGAACCAGCTGGCCAAGCTAGAGTTTAACATTGAAAACTTGAATTATATTGAAAATTTGTGACAAGATGAGGTATCTAAAATAAAATCAACTGACTAGAAATTGTTAATTTAATTTGTTGTACCACTTTCCTGAAACAAGTCGTGTTTTCAATTTTTGTTTTCAATTGCATAAGTCCATTGCGTTCATGTAGTTTCATTAGAACCATATCATACTGCATTTGGATTTTGTGGGTAGTATCCGTCGAAAACCCTCACGAGACACCACTCGTCCTACTAGGGACACCTAGAGGTTTAACGGCTTGTTGCATACGCTCAATGCAATCGTGTCTCCTACGAAAGTGTGACCTATCTAGTTAGTTTTTCATTTTTTTGTTTTACTCGAGGACGAGTAAAAGATAAGTGTGGGGGTATTTGATCAGCATAGAAATATGTTAATTTATGCACCTATATTTTATCTTTTTTGTATATAAATAAATGTTACGTTGGGTATTTTCTTGTTGTTTTTATAGATATGTTGACCAGACCTCATTCATCCTTAAAAGTGAAGAATAAATGCCATTTACTTGAAGAAATTGCATAGGAGCTTTCATTGGAGACTAGATGTGTTCACATTGGTCACATTAGAAGAGGATTGGTAGAAAAGATCTCAAAAGATGTCATTGGAAGATCTTTGTCAATCAATTAGCCACATGGAAGATTTGAATGATATGGAAGATATTCACCATGATATGCTCAGATATTCTTAAAAGATCATTTCCAAACAAAGCTTGGTCAAGAAAGGCATGTGATATGATAATAATTCTTGGAAAAAAGGCCCATATATTCATACAAATCTGATTAGCGTTTGGCCAATTTCACCTATAAAAGCACATGTATACCCATTGTAACAAATATTCTGTATCCATTATTCTGTATTCTCTTCTCCATTAATAAAAGTTCTTCCTTTTTACTATTTCTGCATTTTTCTTTCTTAGCAATAGGTGTTGTCTTCACAATTAGTTTTGGAAGAGCACCAATTGTATTTTACATTTGTTTCATTAGTGATTAGTCGTTTGATTAGTTTCAACGACAATCCTAATTTTATTTTTGTTGTTCTTCTTATTCTGCACTTTTATTTTCTGCATTGTTGTTCTTATTTTGCAATTTACTTTCTTTAGTGATTAATCGTTGATTAGATTCAACGATAATCCTAAGTTCGCAATTTCAGTTTGTTTTTATTTCAACAAAATCTCCAGGCTTCGTCTAACTCGCCCAAGAGATTAGATAAATAATTTGATTTTAATTTACCTCCCTGTGTTCGACCTGTATGCTACACACCTGTGCGCTTGCATAATTTTATTACAAATATCGCGCTTTTCTAATTCATAGATTAGCGACGATCATATATAATATATATTATATATATTTAATGGCCTGAATAGAATGCGCCGCTCAGCGACCGTTCGCGAATTTCGACCATTAACTTAAATTTGATGTAACGGGAGATCCAACCGTCAGATTCTCCTAAAACCAGAACCGTTGGGTTCATATCGAAAAGAAATTTCCAATGAATGTAAGAGATTTGAAATCTAACGGTTGGATGTTAAGATATGTCCAAATCAATTTCAGAAAAGGTCATTATGGATTTAGTTCGGTGGCCATTATTCGAAACCGACTGTACGGGTGATAATAAAATTATTAAAAATATGGAAAAATTATGTAAATCATAATAAACGGTTTGGAAAGACTTTGGACGAAGAACTCCAATTTTGAAAAGATAAAAATATATTTTTATTGAAATGAACTAGTTATTAACTAGAATAATAATTTAATTATTTTTAGAAATAAATAAATTGGATTTGAAAATGGTTTTAAAATAACCAGAATTTTCCAATATATATTGGAATGGATTTGAATGGAAATTATCTTCAGAATATTTTGATATTGGTTTCCGTTATTATACGAATATTTGAGGAATTTGGAAGATATATATATCGTTATTCCCAATACGATATTTGTTGGTTTCCGAATTTGATATTGAATATAAGAGGATATTATTTCTATTCAGAACCTTATATTTAATATCAAATGGGATTTTGGGTTTTTCGTGGACGGTGTCTTTAATAATAACACTATTCTTAAACCCAATTTAGAAATAAAAAATCTTTTAATTAAGATTTAGGAAATTTTACCTTTGAATAAAAGAATTGGATTCTGGGTTTATTATGAACAATGTTTTAAATAACATTTGTTCTTTAACCCAATTAACAATGAATAATATGATTTGAAATTTATAATCTTTTAATTAAGATTTATGGAAATTTTCAAAAGTAAAGTTTTTCCAATTTAATACATTAAATTGGAATTGAATGGAATTCGATTTGGTAATAATCGAGATAAGCTCATGTGAATGAAGACCTACTATATATGGAATTTAAAAGGCATTGCCGCTATTCCATTTATATAATTAGTCTGATACGGGAGTTTATATCAATTATACACCGTTATGATTTCCGTGAAGATTCCATAGTTAATGGAAGAAAATTTGGGTTTATCGTGAACAATGTTTTTAAAAGACATTAGTTCTTTAACCCAGTTAAAGATAAGATTAATTTCTTAAATTAAAATAAATCATTAAGTAATGATTTTTGAGATTAAAAAGAATAAATTTAAAAGAATAAATTTAAAAGAATTTATCTTTGATAAAATTAATGGGAATCTTTCCCTAAAAATGCGAATATTTTACTAAAAGAATATTCTGAATTGGAGTGAGGCGTAGGATGTGTTTTTACAGCACTTGATTATAAATTACGCGAGTTATTCGGAAAGACTGGGTTTAACCCATTCTGAATAATGAATACGATGACTAATAGTCAAAGAGATTGAAGACGGTGCAAGACCGACGATCTTCACATCGAATGGATGAGTTGCTACTGATGCTCGTGATTGGAGTAGCTGCCTTGAAGGGGCTACAGTGGTGGTCGTTCGGACGTACTTGTTGATTGTTTAGATATGCGAGGGCCTCTCTCCCGTATTGGACATACGGGACGAGGAATAAGGTGCCTCCGGTTTCGTTTAGGCCCAGAACGGACTTGTGAATGGATGGTATGTCTGACATTGTATTCCGTTATGCTGTATTCGTTGATCTCTGCTAATATGTATCTGTTTGGTGGCGGAGAATTTATTCTCTTGCTTAGCACCCTTCTCTGAGACATATGAGCTCAGAGGTTATATATTGGCAGAAATCAATGGTATGGAATGGATTGACAATGTGGCATGCTAAGATGCATGAGTGATGGATTTTGTTGAAAAGAAGAGCCTTGTGGATGATGATCAAAGCATAGCTTTGTGTAGCGTGACTTCGTGAGCCTCACACCCCGATATGATGGTGAACTGATGGTCAGACCAGTATGCTTTCGATATTAGTATGGATTCGGTCAACCGAGATGAGATGGATGTGGTCGCTCCACGCTCAGAGGGATAGGGCCTATACCCCCTATTCCCATATGGATAGATAAAGAGGAGTTTTCTCATGCACGAGACGTAAGTCGTGGAGATACTCGATATCCTAGATATAGCGCGGATGTGCATTATGGTGTTTTCTCTAGCTGGGACGTAAGCCGTTGAGTATTGCACTACGCAATAGATCTTTCGAATCAGGAGCCATCATAATGGAAATCCAATTTTCCAATACGAGCTTTACAGTTTTAATTGTAAACCTATATATGGCGACATAGTGGGATGGGGCGCTCATGACGTCTATGATTGATACATTTACTTTCGAAATTGATTTCTACACTATGCACTTATAGTACTAATAAAAGGGAAATTTCACGTACCAAGCATATCTGGCTATTTGTTACAACCCGTATTTTTATAACGTGTAATAACCATAAATCAAGGCAGAATTAATTTTTAAAATAAGAATAAAGGGAAAGGGGTTACGCCATTGCGTTCGTCTCGAAATTCTGCTTGGAAACGAGTCCGAGTTTTCGAAAATCGGAGTCCGTATGACCAAGTTATGACCTTTCGAAGTCGAAAGCAGGAAAGAATCACAAAGGGAGGGAAAGGAGCAGGCCACCGACAGCAGCTGGTCCAAGTCGAAAGCAGGGTGAACGATAACACCTTTGGACCAAATGATCCAGATCTTGTCGGAAACGTTGGCTAAGGCGCCGCCAAAGCCAAGAGATAAAACAGCAGAGGTGGTCGCGTCCGGTCCCATCATTGGTTCCAGAAGCACGACCAAACAGACGGAGTGCTTCCTGACAATGCGCTTTAGCCTAGCTAAAGACGCATCGTTGCCAATACCCCTGAGACGACCCCAAACCCCATACTGACGATGGCAAGGGTAATCCGTGGAACATAACACAGAAACAGATAATAGCAGAACAGAAATAAATAAATACACCAGATAATGAACAATAGAATATACTAGATAAAAGTAATCATCAGAGTTACACAGTATACAGGATCATACTTAGTACAAATACAGTTCAACTATACATATATGTCTACAGCGGAAAACAAACATAATGTACAATAGGAGCTGAACAGCATAAAAAGAGATAAATGATAGAATCCATCTTCAGCTCCAGCTACCCAGGAAGAACCAGCTAAACCTGAATACAAGGCTGCCCATGTAGAAAAAGGGGCACCCGAGTTTGAAAGTGAAACAAACTACGAGTCAGTCATGGGACTGGTATGAGAAATCTACTCAACACATTTATACTATGGCTAATCATAGGACCACGCCACTTTCGTGGAACGGGTTTACTCCATTGGATTACCAGTGCTTTGAAACAAATCATTCTTTGAAACAACGCTATGCTTTTTATAAAAATGAAGCCGTTATAAGACTCAGTTCCCATCACCAAATGCAACACAAACCGGAGGATAGAGTTTTTTTCCTTATAACGGCCAAAATATGCTTGATACGAATAAAACAAAGGCATTTGATATTATTGCTAGTGTTTATATGTTTTGAAAACAATTTCGAATTATAACTATCAATCATAGACGACATTAATGCCCCATACCACTATGTCGCCATATATAGGTATACAATCAAAATCGCACAGTCACGTATTTGGAAATTGGATTTCCGTCATGAACCAAGGCAAAAGATAGTCCTTACCGAATTCGAGACTGCCTAGCCCGAGTCTCAGGATCAGAACGCATCGACCCTTGGATCGTCAGGGTCGGTCCACACGGAGTGGATTATAATGCCTGAACACTACGTTTCCCCGCCCTTTGGGGCGTAAGCGAGCCAACGAATGACTCCATCGGACCCGAATCGCCCGATCTAACCGAGGCGCCTCACAACAGCAACAACCACATAAGTCAAACTCGTCAGGGCGTGTAAAACCACTGATGCCACTTCTAGCTAGGAGGAAACGCAGGCCCTCCCTGAGGTCCTTTCTCCCGTTTCTGGTTCATACCGGGGTGTGAGGCTCGCGGTTTCGCGTTATACACAAAGCTACGCCACACAGGCGGTGCTTTGATCATCACCACAAGACTTTGCTTTTCAACAGAAGCCCTGATCACTGCATCTTAGCATGCCACACAGGCAATTCACACCGTGCAACTGATGGCTACCAATCACACAGAATAAATTCCAATGTCAAACACACTGTCCATTTGCTAGTCCGTTCTGGGTCTGAACGAAACCGGAGGCACTAAATACCTCGCAAACCCATCGATCACCACGTACGTCTGGACGATCACCACTCATTATCCATATTTCGGGATGCCTCCCAATCAGGACCTCGGTTACCATCCAAACGAGGTGAAGATCTCCGGTCTTCGACCACCGTCTTTATCTTCGATTTATTATCGTCGATTCCGTTATTCAGAATGGGTTAAACCCGGTCTTTCTGAGCAACTCGCGTATATAATAAACAAGTGCAACATTAACATATACACGCATCATTTCAATTCATTAGTCACTAACCGTCAATTAGTAAGAGAACGATTTCCCAAATATTAACCCCGAAAGCCGAAACCAACATCAGATCAACACCCAGGAAACCATTCGACTTAGCCAACCTTTAGTTAATTTCTAAATCACATCCATATTGTTTACAATATTTTATAACGATTTATCGCCATTTTTATTTATTTTTAAATAGCCATTTTATTCAAAACGACGCTTCGGGCCATAACGCGACCGTGGCACTGTTTTTCTTCAGATTTGATTTACACATATCTGAAAATCTAACCGTTGGATCTTCATAAAATTTACATCATTAAAAATATCTTTTCAAAACGAATCCAACGGTTCCAGTTTCGGGAAAATCCGACGGTCGGATCTCCCGGTATAATCGTTTGAAGTTTTGATTTCGAAATACAAACTGCAGCGTCGTTATTCGATTAAATATAATTATATATATATATATATAATCGATTCTGGCGCTGTTTTTCTTCAGATTTGAATTAAACATTCCAGACAATCCAACCGTTGGATTTTTACAAAGTTGGTGCTGTTGAAAAGATTTTTCCAAAGCGAACCCAACGGCTGTGATTTCAGGAAAATCCGATGGTCGGATCTCCCGGTATAATCGTTTGAAATAACGGTTTCAAAATACGAACTACAGCGTCGTTATTCAATATATTTTAGTTCTATATATATATATATATATATATATATATATATATATATATCGATTCTTCGATTTCAAAGCTACATTCTTTTCATTCATTTGATAAAAATGATATTTTTATCTAACTGTCTTCTATTTCAACACTTCACTATTTTTAACAATTCGTTTATATAATAAAAATGTGATTTTTATTGTAAAACAAATCATTTCAAAACACTATTATTTCGTATAGTTAATATAGGGGATAAAAATAGGATTTTTATTGTAAAACAATTTATTTCAAAACAGGATTATTTTATACTTTTCATATTGATGTTAAAAATGGGATTTTTATTATAAAACAATTCTTTCAAAATATGAATACCATTCAACACATGAATTTCAATTCAACGAATGAATATCGATTCAACACATGAAGGTTTTCTATAGTTTATATAAATCGATAAAAAGGTGATTTTTATATTTTAAAACACGAACAACATTCAACACATGAATTTCAATTCAACGAATGAATATCGATTCAACACATGAAGGTTTTCTATTCAACGAATAAATATAGTTTCAACAAATGAAAATAATTCAAACACATGAATATTATTCAAAATTTCGGCAGCATAACGGCGGGGTAGTTAAAACCGGGACCGTCCCTAGTACGGCTCCTCGCTCTACCTTAAAACCTCGCGGTTTTTGACAATGGGGATCATGCATCTAGTTCGCACGCAGGCGGCATGTATATATTTATTTCATTTCCACAAACTAATCCTATGTGGTTTCAACCAAATATTTCTCAACCACAAATGGGTATTTTTCAACCACAATCAATCAATATCAACCACAAACAATCCTAAACAACCATTCGCTATCAATCAATTTTCACACCAATCACAACCAATAAATATCGTCCATGGTTTGTGGACGAGGGGCGTATATATATATATATATATATATATATATATAGCAATTCACTTCTATTTCAACACATATATAATTTTTACAACGCATATATAACTTATACATCGAACATACAACTTATACAATGCTTATACAAGAGGTGTACAACGTATATATAACTCATACATCGACTATATAATTTATACATCGTCGTTTTCCATATTGTTTATAAATTAGAAATCTCACATTGGGTTCCACTCCACCAAAAATAGCAGAAGGCTCAGAAAAATATGCGGTCTCTTCTATAATGTAGAAGACGTCCTCACGGTCCCGATGTCCCTTGTTTCACTGAATTTCAACCACATGGCAAAAAGATATAATTTTTACAAGTTTGCAACACTTTAAAGTGTGAAAACAGTTGAAAATAAACTAAGCCGTATACCTCGTTTTGATGCTCAAAACTAGGTTTGAGTTTTTCTCGAAATTCGCGCCACTTCAGGATGATCAGCCAATGCAGCGTTGAAGAGCTTCGAATCATCTTCCCGGCGCCGGCGATCTCGTGCAGTTCGGTGGTGGGACCAGGCCATGGCGGCGGCGGAAAGTGGCCAACTTCAGGGAGCCGCTGCGCACGATTTACGGGGAGATAGGGGTTGAGGCTGGTATGGATTTGAAGAGGAGGCGAAGTGCTTTCGAGGGAGGGTGGTGGCGCGTCCTATCGTGGACTGTGGCGATCGGAATCGGAGGAGGAAGTTTTGAAGGCTTTTCCGCCTTCAGATCTGTCGGGGAGAGAGAGTGTCCGCCTTTTTTTCTTTTCTTTTTTTATTTAAATTCTGATTGGTCGGTAGATTTTATAAGGGGTTTTCTGACGCGACCACCAATCCAAACCCAACGACTGTCGTCCCAAGCGTTTTACCCCCATTCCGAACACAATGGGATATGTTTCGAAGGCCCATTCGAATGTTTCAGTCAGTTTTCCTTCAAATTAAAATATAAAATATTCAATATTTAATTTGAACGTACATTTCAATTTGCCAGGGCCACAAAATGATTCGAAAAATTCCAGAAAAATAAATCTAGCTATGTTTTGACGATACGGTCCCAACAAAACTAGTTTCGTCGAATTCTGAGACTGTTTGCAAAAAGGCCCATTTCTGGTCGATCCAATTTAACTGTAATTGATCAAAACACGTTTTCCTTTGCCACGCTCACATACTAGCTTCAAAAATTATGAAATTTGAAACCTAGCAATAACTTCACATCCCGGATCCAACAAAAGTGGTTTCGTCGAATTCCGAGGTCGTATGCAAAATGGCCAATTTTACGGGCTATATAAATTCCATAGCGACCTTTCTGAAAATTCATTTGGCCATAACTTTTGCTTTCCGTTATGAAAATTCAATTTTTCAGATTCGTTAGAAAGGTATTCTCTAACAGATTTAAATATTTTTGGTTTCACTCAAATCCGTTTTGTTTTGCACCCGGTACAGTCCGACAAAGTTTGAATTCAATTTTTGAAACTGCAGCGCCTTTTCAGGCCTTGTTTATAATTAGAATTAATTATATTCCTTTTCAATTGTCGATTCAAACTCAGTTTTCATCTCTATTATTTAAAATATTTATTTTAAATATTCAAAATCCATTATTTTAGCCAATTTAAAAAAAAAAAATTGGTTCAGATTTTCTGGGTCGTTACAACCCCTGACGTTCCAGAAAAGAAAGGTCGCCATCGAGAGAGAAACGAAGAAGACACACAAAAATAAGAAGGAAGGAAACCAAAAGCCACAAAACTCAGATAAGATACAAAGTGTGATGAGTAGATCTGACGATCTGTTTGGACGCCGCTATAGAGCGTGTGCGAATAGTACGGGGGGTGCGGGGAACAGGCCTGGAGCTACGACGCAAGACTTAGGTAGGCGACCTAGATAGTGAGTCGCAAAACAAGGGGGACCTCTGAGATCGGCCTATCTTGCTACCGGAAGCAGACACTCTCCTGGAAGAACGGACAAGACAAAAGTTCTTAGTAAGACGAAGTAGACGATCATTAATGATCGCTATCTCGTCTGTGCTAAGCAATGGAAACTGAGAAGAAACAGAAGATACAGGGCTATCAGAAGACACCAAGCAACAGGGGACCGGTGGGCAAAACAGGAAAAGAGACTCAGAAGAGCAAGGAAATTCAGATCATAAAAATAAATTCAACAATAAGTCTAAAGAAAAAGATCTAGCTCATATCTTCGCTACGACAACTATACTTCATATATGGAAGGAGCGGAATAATATGGCTCACAACAGAAAAGACCTAAGAAAAGAAAAGAAAACGAGTTCTTATTTGTAAGACAACAATATTCTATTATTCAATGAAAAAGAAAGTAAAGAAAATATACTGATCTTTTGGCGGACGTTGTGGTAGAGACCTTCGGGGCATTTCAAGAGTATCTGAAGTCATCAAAGCTCATTTAAAGTTTTTGTTTTCTTCTAGATCTAACTTTGCAAACACTGAATTATCAACTGAAGCCAATAGATCTACAGACGCTTTCCTAACCAACAATGAGAATTAGTTGAAGAATCTACTCCTAAAGAGCCTCGCCACATCATTGAAGAGAGGAATCTCAAACTTAGATCAAAAAATATCTACAGATCTTAGTTTTAATACTCAAAATAATTTAGTTATGAGAAGATTTCTTAATCATGATCTATTCTGCTTGGAAAAGGGAGAATTGAGTAGTATAAGAAAGAAGAAATAGTAAGACAGTGATTAAAATGATTTCTTTCTTTCGTTCTCCATGGAATTGTAGTTGATGAAAGAGAGCTCTAAAAGATTGTTTTAGGGTTTGGGAGTTATAATGATAGTAGTCGCATTAAGGTTGTAATGTTCGTTATTTGCGTAGTGTATTATCGACGTGTTGTTTTGTACCTGGTCCAATCTTATATGTGCCGACTGATTCCTTTTTAACGTATTTTCCAAAACAAAAAAAAAACACTGCTAACACTTCTGCAAAAATAACCACCGCTTCTTTTTTGATGGAAAGTCAGAAAATGTATACCATTACCTAGAGCAAGTTATAGGAGTACTAGTACCTCAATCTAGCTGCTAGTCTTGTGACTCAAGACTATTTCAACTACTAGCTAGAATGATAAATTTAAAGCATCAAAATAGTTTCTACATGGGTACTAAATATAGATAACAAATCAAGTAATAAAAAGAAACAATCATCATTTCGTAGTAACAATTTTCAATTCATACAATAGTTCAAAGCAAAAATTGCCTTTTATGAACTAGCTTGTATAAGAAATGTTAATAATTAAATTTTAAAGAAAAGAAACTTATTTATCATGAATTTTGGTATTCGGATCGTATTAATATTCCCATAACATAAGGTTAATAGAAATAGCGACAGAAAATTGATTTTTGTAATTGATACGTTGGTGTAATCTTTCCTTTTAGTCTCTTTCAATTAAGGTAGATGTTAAAAATTATGAATTTATGGGACATCTGAAAGTTGTGAATTTTAGAATTTGAAACAATAAATTGAAGGAATAGGGAATCGGTTGATGCTAATCTATTTTGTGCTTGGAGGCTACATTTATTTTTGTACAATGATTTTTGTTGGCGTTTACTCTGAAATTTCACATTTTTTCCTTTTATTTTTGGTATGCTACAGTAAATTGAACCTAAATTCATGGTTTAGTGACTTTACCGAAGGAACACCTTCCTGGCATGACAATAAACCAATAATGATAAGTTATATGTTTGAAAATTTAATGTGTGTACCCTTTTATGTTAGCATAATTCATCGTATTGGTTGGTAAAGGAGAGGAGAAAAGTAAGTTGAATTTTAAGATAAAATAAGATCATTTGCTTGATTTTTTTTAAACTATAACAAAATAGGAAAACAAAAATTTAATGAATTGTTGCTGACTAAATAATGTCATGTCAACTTAGTTCAAAAGTAATAATTAAGCTCGTTACTATACTTCTTTCTACATGCCACCGCACATATTTTTTTCTTCTTACACCTTGGTCAGCTAACAACCGTCGAAGACAGCAAGCACCCATGGTGGTTGACCACCAACCATAGTGGCTGTTAGCACAAAATAATATGCTATAACATTACATATAATTAATTACCATATCAGAGTAGTACATCCTTGCACATATATACTACAAACAGAATTAACATATCTATATAATTTTAACATTGTGAAAACAATCAAGGAAATAATAACTGTCAAAATAGCAAACAACAGTATGATAGGGAATACAAATACGTAATTTCACTATTTAAGTGGGTCTAAATAAGACTTGTTATTAAATAAAACAAGAACATATAATTAAAGAAGAGAAGCCATTAGAGAGAACATAAGGTATTATGGAGAAACTTTTATTTCTATAGATTCAGATCTCAAATAAAATGTAAACAACCTCTCTGTTTATAAAATCTACATGCCCTGTAAATTACGCTAAAGTTTGTTAGCATATTAGCATATTCACCCTTGTTACTTTTATATGTTTCAACACTCCTTGACTATGCATATGAAAAAATGATAAGATTAATCGCCTCATTAAGTTTTTTTTATGAAAAACCTAGTGGAAAAAATCATAAATAAGGAAAAAAGTACAATTTTATTTCATCTTTAGATAACATGTTTTACAATGTTATAATAAGGGTTGATACTTCTGGATCAAGTTAAGGCCTCATTAAAAACCTTATAATAAAAACCTAGTGCGAAAAATATTAGTGAAAGAAAGAGTATATTATAACATAATTTTATGTGCTTCCTTGATTTATAACGCATTATTCAATTAGTTTATTGATGTAGTCGACGCATACCAATTTTATACACCTTCTGAAATGTTGATTTAGATATTGCCATTGAGAACATATCTACCCGCTTTTCTTGATATTGGATCTGTTTCCGCTCTGTCTTGTTATCCTTTTATAGTTCATGTGTAAAGAGAAATTTAGAAGAAATATATTGTGTCCTATCACCTTTGATATGATCTACTTGAATCTAAGCCATATAAGATTCGTTGTCTTCACAAATAATAGTTTACTACACCAAAAGATATTTGATACTTCTGGATCAAAATGTTGTCTCGTTAAAACTTTACTAAGAAAAACCTGATGGGAAAAATCTTAGTGAAAAAAAACGAGTACAATATAGAATGTCATATTTCAATAATTTACTATGTCAAATAGAGTTTGATACTTTCAGATTAATGTAATGCCTTGTTAGAACTTTAATATGAAAAATCCAATAGAAAAAATTATTAAATAAGAAAAATGAGTACGTTATAACTTATTTTTATATGTTACTATTTGGGTTGAGATGATGCCTCGTTAAAACCTTACTAAGGAAACCCAATGGAAAAAATCCTAGTTAAGGAAAAAGAGTACATTATAATGTACTTATCGATGCTCTCCCTGATTTAATAATTTCATCTGAATTTGTAATCGTCTTTTGATAACTCAAATTGCTTATGGATATTGTGCATTTCCATGCTTCATACATGCTTTCTTATTTAAAGCGCCTTCTGTTTGCATTTTGTATGCTACTAATATTTATTTGTGAATACACTTCATGTGCTTATAATTTTGTGTTTCAATCAAGTTTGCATATTGCAATGCACGTTTGATACATAAGACAAGTATCATTACACAACACTAAGAAGTAGGAAGTAATATACTTATCCTGAAGTATATCAAGATTTTCATTACAGCAATACTTAGAAGAATGTTGTAATCTGTCGTCCATGTCCTTGACATTCTTTATAACAACAAATGTTATTTATATTCTTCAGACACTTGTATATTTTAATAAATTTTACATATTGCAACTATCGCTTCAATGGGTATAATGAGTTACATTACAATAATTCTTAAAGTAGAAAGTAATTCACTCATCATGAATTATATCAAGACTTTCATCACAAAAATACTTAAAAGAATGTTATAATTTACATTTCTTGTTCTTTGCATTCTTTATCACTACCAAAGTTATTTACATTCTTTCGAAATTTGTATACTTTCATTGCTTATACCTTCAGGGTATTGTAAACGTTTTAAACAATTTCACTACCTTAACTCTGAAAGTATAATGCTCATGGCACATAACATGTTGTTGACACTGTATGGCGCTTCAGTAGTTTTAATGTCCTTTTGTCATTTTATATATTTCTGATTTTATTCTATGGACTATAGACCCATATATTTCTTATTTAGAAGAATTTCATGATGGCCAATCATGTTTTTCTCTAACATGGGATTTTTAATCTATTTATAAATATAAACACTTTATTGTTTATAAATTTATCGTCGATTATTTTTTGTTAGTAATATACATAATTTATTGAAATTTCAAAACTTATCATGTTTTAGGTATCTAAACCACTTCTAGGGTTACTTGATAATCATGTCATGGGTCTCTTTCAAAGCACCCTTAAGGGTTTCTTAAAGAACACTCACCTTTTTTATTTGAGATCTTTATGACTTACTCCAAAATATTTTGAACTGACTATATATCATATTTCAGCTGTGGTTTACACCTTTTAATCCTTCAGGGATCTATATTTATGTTGGAGAAAGTATGCTAGGGATATATTAATATTTTATTCAAGTTACTTAATATTTTGCATCGCTATATATATAAACAAATAACACCGATGATCCATATGAACTTGTAACCCTTTATCGCCTCCCTCAATGTTGACAAACATTGTAATAACCCGGAAAATACGAGCCAATTTTAAAATTTTAAATTGGTGATTTCAAAGGAATTTGAGCAATTGAAATAGAATATTTCAATAAAATATGGAATTAGAAATAGTGAGTCAGTTTGAAAATTTGAATTCAAACTTTGACTGACTGTGCAGGGTGGAAAATATAACGGATTTTAGCGAAACCAAAAATATTTAAATCTGTTAGTCAATACCTTTCTAACGAATCTGAAAAATCGAAGTTTCATAACGGGAATCAAAAGTTATGGCCGAATGAATTTTCAGAATGGTCGCTATATAGAATATATAGCCCTGGAAAATTGATATTTTGCATACGACCTCGGAATTCGACGAAACCACTTTTGTTGGGTCCGGGATGTCAAACTATTGCTAGGTTTCAAATTTCATAATTTTTGAAGCTAGTATGTGAGCGTAGCAAAAGAAAATGTGTTTAGTCAATTTCTGTTAAATTGGATCGACCAGAAAATGGCCTTTTTCAAACGACCTCAGAATTCGACGAAACTAGTTTTGTTGGGACCGTAGCATCAAAACATAGCTAGATTTATTTTTCTGGAATTTTTCGAATCAGTTTGTGGCCCTGGCAAATTGAAATGTACGTTCAGAGTTAAAAATTAAATGTTTTATACTTTAATTTGAAAAATAACTGACTGTAACAGTCGAATTGGCCAACGAAACATATCCCATTGTGTCCGGGATGGGGGTATTTAGCTAGGGGCGACAGTCGTTGGGTTTAAAAAGGAGATCGTTTGAGAAAACACTATTTAAAAATTTAATATAGTCCTCGGCCAATTAGAATTCTCCATTCATAATTTTTTTTTAAAAAAAAAACCCTCGAACGAATGGCGACCCGAGATCCAAACCTTCCAGCCCCGATCGCCGCCGCTGCCGTCGCTTCCAGCCTCCGCCACCACCACCATTCGAACCGCCTTCGCCTCCCCTTCAAATCCGACCACAGTTCGACGCCGACCAACCCCTCCTCCGCCCGAATCGAAGCTCCAAAGTTCCGACCTTCCCAGCGCCGCCGCCGCCGATCCTGACCACCGAACGCCACCAAACCACCACCGCCAGAAAGCCCTCTCCTCCCTCTTCCACGTCCAACTCGCCGATCATCCCCTCGTGCCCCGATTGTTGCGAAAACCGTAAACCTAGTTTTGAACCTTCGTGAAAGGTGAGTTTTTTTATGTTTACACTTTGAAAAATCATATCTTTTTGGTGTGTTGACGAAATTCGATGAAACAGGAAACATCGAGACCGTAAGGAAGCTCTCTACCCAATAGAAGAAGCCGCGGATTTTTCTTACATCGTATCGATTTTTAGCACTCCGAAAACCAAAGTGAGAAATCTAAATTAACGTGAAATTGAATGGAAAATGTCGTGTATAATTTATATTAGCGAAATATAAATTACATACGTGTTGTATACCTCATGTACATGCATAGTGTAAGCTATATAAGCGAAGTATGAATTTTACATGCATAGAATAATTGATATATGTGTTGAAATGCAAGTGAAATATAGCAATTATATATATATATATGTACTCCCCTCGTCCACAAACCATGGACGATATTTATTGTGGTGAATTGGTGTGAAATATTGGATGAAAAATACGAATGGTTGGATAATTGTTTGTGGTTGATATTGTTTGGTTGTGGTTGAAAAATACCCATTGGTGATTGAAATGAATTTGAAATATTTGTGGAAATAAAAAAATAAACATGCCGCCTGCGTGCGAATTAGATGCATGAATCCCCATTGTCAAAAACCGCGAGGTTTTAAGGTAGAGCGAGGAGCCGTACTAGGGACGGTGCCGGTTTTAACTACCCTGCCGTTATGCTGCCGAAATTTTGAATAATCTTTGTGTGTTAGAATTATTTTCATATGTTGAAATTATCTTCATGCGTTGAAATTAAAGCCATATGTTGAAACTATATCCATGTGTGGAAATGTTTGTGTGTTGAAAAGTGTCGTGTGAAAATTAAATTCATTTGTGAATGAATGAAGTGTTTAAACAATAAAAATCACATTTTTACATATATATGAAGTATGAAAAATATTCGCCTTATAAAAATAGTTTCAACAATAAAAATTCCATCTTTCTAATATGAACAACATAAATAAAATGTCCATGTGTGGAAATGCTCATTTGTTGAGAAGTGTGTGTAGGGGAAAAGTTCATGTGTTGAATAAAAAGATCGAACAATAAAAATTACATTTTTATTGAGATTGTGAAGTGTTGAAAACATCCATTTGTCGAACAAATATTTTGAACGATAAAAATATCATTTTTATCATATATGTGATATGCTAAAGATATGCGGACGTTGAAATAAATATTTGTGAATGAAATATTATTTTTAACATACATAGGAACTAAATAAAATAGTCATGTGTTGAAATCTATTTTAGTTCGCCAAAATTATCATCTTTGAAATGTGAAGTGTTAAAAATAGCCACTTGTTCAAATAAATGTGCATGAGTTGAAATATACATTAATTAGCTAATGATATGATTTTAGCCTATGCATGCAACATTAGAATGAATGGTGTTTTTAAACCAAAGTAAATCAAATATGAAATTGAATGGAAAATGATAAGGGATAGAAATTATGTATATGTACATGCATATCTATTGAACAGGTTAAAGCAAAGGGGCTAGAGAAGAGGAATAAAATTTTGTGCCCGACAAATAGGTACACATTTACTGCTTTGTTTGGGTGATGATTTTATGAGCCTGTTGGCTAGCCGCTTGGCTTTTTCTTTTTCTTTTTGATATGAGACGCCCGTGTGGCTATTTGGGAATTTTCCCAGACCCTCCCGTACAAAGGAGGTTATGGCGAAATTTTCCGAAATTTAAAGGCGTTAGTGAAATAATTGAAGTGGAAACGATATAGGAATTTTTGAATGAACTATATTTATATAAATATATAAATATAAATAGAATTAAAACGAAACGTGGCCGTGCAGTTCGTGTTTTGAAACCGTGATTTCAAATGACTAGTGCGGGAAATCCGACCATTGGATTTTCCCGAAACCGCAACCGTTGGGTTCGCCTTGGAAATATCTTTCCAACGACACCAACTTTGTGAAGATCCGACGGTTGGATTGTCTGGAATGTTTAATTCAAATCTGAAGAAAAACAGCGCCAGAAACGATTATATTTATATAAATATATAAATATAATTGAATTAAATCGAATAACGACGATGTAGTTCGTAAATTGAAATCGTAACTTCAAATGGCTAGTGTGGAAGATCCGACCGTCGGATTTTCCCAAAACTAAAACCGTTAGAATCGTTTTGAAATGACCTTCCTAATGATATAAAATTTGTGAAGATCCAACGGTTAGATTTTTAGATATGTGTAAAACAAAATTAGTGAAAAGCAGCGCCAGTGCATCGATACGACCTGAAGCGTCGTTTAATTAAATTTGGCCGTTTTAAATAAAATAAAAATGGCGATATATCATTATAAAATACTATAGACGATATAGAGTAGAAATAAACCCATTTTGTCGTGTTTTCTTGATATGTGATGGTTGAATGTATTTGACATGAAAATTATAACTAAATAACTGAAATGTGAATGTTGAATAGTCCAACCATGGGAATAACTGATTTGAAAATCTAAATATACGTGGGTTATTTGAAAAGGCCGAGGTTATCTCATTTCAAATAATCGATCGACGTTGAGAAGTCGAAGAGTGGAAGATGGTTGAAGACCGAAGATGTCCACATTGGATGGATGGGCGCTACTGATGCTCGTGATTGGAGTAGCTACCATGAAGGAATTGAAGTAGTAGCAATCCAAACATACTGTTGATTGTACGGATATGCGAGGAATTGGTGCCTCCGGTTTCGTTCAGACCCAGAACGGACTTGTAAATGGACTGTGTGTCTGACATTGGATTTTGTTCTGTGCTGATTGATCTCTGTTAAATATATATCTGTTTGGCGGCGGAGAATTTATTCTCTTGCTTAACGCCCTTCTCTGAGACGTACGAGCTCAGAGGTTATATATTGATAGAAATCAGTCGCATAGAGTGGATTGCCTGTGTGGCACGCCTAAGTGGCATATGATCAAGGCTTCTGTTGCAAAGCAAAGTCTTGTGGTTGATGATCAAAGCATGGTCTGTGTGACGTAGCTTTGTGTATAACGTGAATTCGCGAGCCTCACACCTCGTTATGAGTCAAAAACGGGAGAGTGATTGCAGGGAGAGCACGACGTTTCTTTCTAGCTAAGGTGGTGTTAGTGACCTACCAGCCCTGACATTATATATACTTTTCACCTGTGTGATTGTTGGAATGCGAGGCGCCTCGATATAGGTCTGTAAGGACCGGGAAACGTGTGTTCAGGAATTGCCAATCCTCAAAAGTAAGAGAGGACCGGCCCTGAAGATCCAAGGATCATAGTGGGGTCCTGGGACATTTGCTAGAGTGTCTCGAATTGGAGAGGAGCTTGCCCCTTGCCTTGACTCATGAAGGAATCCAATTTCCAATACGAAATATGCGGATGTGATTGTATTACTAGTATGGCGACATGATATATGGTACCCATGCCGTCTAGGATTGATATTTATGATTGAATTTGCTTTTGAAACATATATGCACTAGTAATAATATCAAACACTTTTGTTTTATTCGTATGAAGCATCTTTGGCCATTATAAGGGAAAACTCTATCCTCCGGCTTGCGTTGCATTGTGTGATGGGACCTGAGTCTTATAATGGCTTCATTTTATAAAAAGCATTGCATAGATTTAACCGTTTACTTTATCTCATGCACTAGCACTCATTGGAGTAAACCCGTTCCGCGAAAGTGGCGTGGTCCTTTGATTTGCCTTATTATTGTTGTTAATAAGTTGAGTAGATTTCTCATACCAGTCCCATGACTGACTCGTAGTTTGTTTCACCTTGCAAACTCGGGTGCCCTCATTTTCACACGGGCAGCCTAGTTACAGGTTTCCGACGCACCTTTTGGCTCATGGCGAGGGTTGACTACACCGTGCTGACTTGGATTTTCTCCGCCATTATTGTATCTATATTATGATTCCGCCATTGGCGATGTAGACTGATATTTATTTTGAGTACTCTTTATGTATGATTCCGCCTCAGGCGATGGTGACTGATTATGTATCATTATGCACTAAGTTGTATCCTGTACTGTGCTTCTCTGATGTGATGATATCTATATGATTCCGCTGTCATATGTGTGTAAATTATTCTATTTTCTGTTTATGCTATTATCTGTGATCTGCTAATGATGATTAATGTGTTATATTCCAATGATTATCCTTAACACCGTGTCACGGGGTTTTGGGATCGTCACAGCTGGTATCAGAGCTTTGGTTAATCTTAGTTCTGGAGTCTAACACATTAAACACTTCGTCAAAATAGAATCAGTAGTATTCTAAGGCGAGTCGCTCATTAGAGATAGGACTAGTAAAGTCCTGGAATGAGCCGAGCAGAATAGCAAAAACAATTGATCAGTCCATCGTTATCTTTCCGCAAAATTTGCTGCTTAACTATGCAATTGACTATCATTTCTGTTGGCTGACTTTTTCTTGCTTATACAGAATTTGACAAATGGCTACCAGAGCAGCCGCCGCTAGAGGAGGCCGTACCGGCCGAGGCCGAGGAGGGGGAGAAGTCCCAGCTCAAGAAGGACCTTTGATACAACCTCCGGCAGCTCAATACTTCGAGCTAGACCGCGTAGCCAAGAGATATAAAAACTTAGGAGGCAAGACCTTCTCGGGAACTGGCACCATAATAGAGGCCCTTGCATGGCTCAAAACATGCGAGAAAATTCTTGAAGGCCTAAGGCTTGGAGACGAAGACAAAGCTATTATGGGCGCCTGGCTTATGCAGGAACAAGCTGAACTATGGTGGGAATCTCTTACCGTCGGGAATAGAGAAGCTGGAAGAACATGGGATGGATTTAAAGAACTCTTCAAGGAGAAATATGTCCCCGAACAAGCTCTAGAAAGAATGCACGATGACTTCTCCAATCTCCAGCCGGGGGATCTTTCCGTGCAAGATTATCTCAATAAATTTACACTGTTATCGTCCTATGCTCCGGAGCTCGTCGCCACTACGAAATCCAAAAATAAGAGGTTTATCCTTGGGCTAAGACGACAATATCATGATAGAGCCATGGACCATTTCAAGCTGGAATTCAACGAACTGGTGGAAATGACATGCAACTACGAAGACCTTGATCAAAGGCATCTGGATCAGGATCGCGCTAGAAGCCAAGCCGAAAACAAGCACAAGCCTGTTGTAAATCAAGGCGAGTCAAGCCAAGCAGCATCTTCAAAACCTCAGACTGGCAAGCCGCCAAGAGGAAATTGCTTTAACTGTGGTAAGCCGGGGCACTACTCAAATGTCTGCACAGCTCCGAAGAGGCAGAAGACAAATTCTCAAGGCTTGAGCCAAGGCTCCCAGAACCCTCGCTCGTGCTTCAATTGCCGCAAGACCGATCATCTGGTCAAAGACTGTCCTTTGCTGAAGAAAGCTACAGTAGCTCACGTCTATGACGGGTCGAGCCCGCCAGCTGCTTCCGATGGAGCAGGTAAACCTGATGTTTTGGGAGGTACCCTTACCATTAAAAATATTCCTGTTTCTGTATTGTTTGACACAGGTGCGTCGCGTAGTTTTATTGCTAATAACACAGTCCACAAATTAAAGTTAAAACAGCGAAAGCTCAAAGAATCGGTGGAAGTACATAACCCGATAGGGGGTCCTGTTACTCTCAGTTCATATTGTAGAGTGCCAGTCTCTTATTCTTCCTACAAGTTTCCTTTTGATTTAATCGTTATGGATTTTCCCGAATTCGATATTATTCTCGGGCTGGATTGGTTAACGAAATACGAAGCTGAGGTAAAGTGTGCGGAAAGAATCGTAAAAATTCGAACGAAGCTTGGGTATATTACAGTTCCCTGTCATGGTTCGAATCCGAATAGAGAAGAATTTTGGTCAGCATTAGAACTTGTCCCCACTTCCATAGAAAAGATTCCGATTGTTAGAAACTATGCGGATGTTTTTGAAGAAGTTGAAAACTTACCTCCGCAAAGAGAAATAAAATTCCGAATCGATCTAATTCCCAATGCCAGACCAGTGGTGCATCCAATTCGCAGAATGACTCCGAAAGAAAAAGAAGAATTAGGCGATCAAACTCGTCAACTGTTGTGGAAGGGTCTAATCAGACCTAGTTTTTCTAATTAGGGTGCAGCTGTTGTGTTTGTCCCAAAGTCTGACGGTACTCTTAGATTATGTGTTGATTACCGAGACCTCAACAAACAGACGCTTAAAAATAAATATCCATTACCCCGCATTGATGATTTGCTAGACCAATTGAATGGGGCGAAAGTATTTTCCCGAATGGACCTAGCTACGGGGTTTCATCAATTGAGAATAGTAGAAGAGTGTGTTCCTTTGACAGCTTTCAGAGGTCCAGACATATTTTATGAATGGTTAGTAATTCCGTTTGGCCTATGCAACGCTCCAGCATACTTTGTCGATCTAATGAATAGAGTGTTCAGGGGAGTTCTGAATAAATTTGTCCTCGTCTTCATCGATGATATTTTAATCTACTCCAAATCAAAACCTGAGCATGAAAAACACTTAGAACAAGTATTGGAGATTCTAAGTAAGAACGTCTTCAAAGCCAAATTCTCTAAATGTGTCTTCTGGCAAGAAGAAGTAAAATTTCTTGGCCATGTCGTGTCAGAGAAAGGAATTTCTGTTGATCCAAGCAAAATAACAGCGATTTAAGATTGGAAACAACCCACTACTCCCACGGAAGTTAGAAGTTTTATGGGGTTGGCTAGTTATTATCGAAAGTTCGTTAAGGATTTTTCGAAAATATCCGGTCCGTTAATGAAGCTCACGAAGAAACATGAGAAGTTTAAGTGGACTTCCGACTGCGAAGAAGCTTTCCAGGAATTGAAATCGAAATTGACCACTGCTCCAGTGTTAACCATTATTGATGGCAATCAGGATTTAACGGTTTGGATAGATGCTTCTATTAGAGGTCTTGGTGCAGTGTTAATGCAGAGAGGCCAAGTAGTCGCTTATGCAAGCCGCCAACTGAAACCGCATGAGAAAAATTATGTGACTCATGATCTTGAGTTGCTAGCCATCGTTTTTGCCTTGAAAATCTGGAGGAATTATTTATTGGGCGAGAAATTTATACTGTACACAGATCATCAATCGTTGAAGTATTTATATACCCAGAAAGATCTGAATCTGAGACAGAAGCGTTGGCTAGAATTTCTTGCAGCGTATGATCTTGATATCCTGTATACGCCGGGGAAGGCTAACGTTGTAGCGGATGCCCTTAGTAGAAAGACCGCAATCGTTGCCCATCTTATAATTACACCTAGCTTGATCGATAAGATATGTGCTCTCCAGAAGAATGATTATTTCACTCAAAAGATCAAAGGAAGAATCCAGAAGGGAGAGCCCTCAAGCTTTCAAGTAGATAAAGAAGAAGTTCTGAGACTGAATGGGAGAATTTGTGTTCCAACCTTCCTGAGCTCAAAAGAGAAGTGTTAGACGAATGCCATAAATCCAAATTTTGCATCCATCCTGGGGTGAGTAAAATGTACAACGATATCAAACGCACTTTCTGGTGGAAGGTAATGAAAAGGGATATTTCTTTGTATGTTAGTAGATGTCCTACTTGTCAATTGGTCAAGAGTGACCAACAGAAGCTAGTTGGACTGTTGCAACCGTTGGAAGTCCCAAGTTGGAAATGGGAACAGATTTCCATGGATTTCATAGATGGTTTGCCGCGAACCAAGAAAGGTAATGACAACATTTGGGTAATCGTAGATCGCTTCACGAAGACTGCCCATTTTATACCTGTCAGATCCAATAGAACCACTCAAAGTCTAGCGCAGATATACTTCAAAGAAATTGTTAAGCTGCATGGAATTCCCATCAGCATAGTCAGTGATAGAGATCCCCTATTTACTAGCAAATTCTGGGAGGCTTTCCAGACAGAATTGGGAACAAAACTGAATATGAGCATCGCTTATCACCCTCAAACAGATGGCCAAACTGAGCGGGTGAATAGAATTCTAGAAGATTTATTGCGGGCCTGTATAATTGATTTTGGTGGGTCATGGGAAGATCATTTGCATTTGGCAGAATTCTCATATAACAATAGCTATCAAGCAAGTTTGGGATTGTCGCCATTTGAGGCATTATATGGCAGACCCTGCAGATCTCCAGCATGTTGGGTAGAACCTGGCAACAGAATTGTGTTAGGACCCGATATGATTAGAGAAGCATCTGATAAAGTCGACTTCACCAAAAAGCGTTTGAGAACCGCCCAAAACCGACAGAAAAGTTATGCTGATGCGAGAAGAAGAGATTTATCATTTGCCGTTGGCGATTATGTTTATTTGAAGGTTTCTCCGATGAGAGGAGTAATCAGATTTGGCAAGACCGGGAAGTTGGCACCGAGATTTATTGGTCCCTTTCCTATACTTGAACGAATTGGAACTCTTGCTTATAGGGTTCAATTGCCAGATTGGTTGCCTGGAGTGCACGATGTATTTCACGTATCTCAACTTAGAAGACATGTGCATGATCCGGATCTTGTTGTAGAAGAAGCAGCGCAACAGGATATAGACATAACTCCAGAATTATCACTCAGAAGAGAGCCATTAAAGATTGTTGGCAAAGAAACTAGAGAACTCAGAAGCAAAAAGGTTCATTTAGTCAAAGTGCAGTGGAGCAGTGATCCTAGAGACTGTACTTGGGAGACGGAGGAAAGCATTAAGCAAGCTTACCCCAAATGCAGAGTGGATATCTCTGACTAACTCCGGTGCAAGGTACCTTTACAATACTTTGCATTTACATTTTATTTCCTACTTTACTGTTGTTTCCTTTTCGAGGACGAAAAGTTTTAAGTGGGGGAGATTGTAATAACCCGGAAAATACGAGCCAATTTAAAATTTTTAAATTGGTGATTTCAAAGGAATTTGAGCAATTGAAATAGAATATTTCAACAAAATATGGAATTAGAAATAGTGAGTCAGTTTGAAAATTTGAATTCAAACTTTGACTGACTGTGCAGGGTGGAAAATATAACGGATTTTAGCGAAACCAAAAATATTTAAATCTGTTAGTCAATACCTTTCTAACGAATTTGAAAAATCGAAGTTTCATAACGGGAATCAAAAGTTATGGCCGAATGAATTTTCAGAATGGTCGCTATATAGAATATATAACCCTGGAAAATTGATATTTTGCATACGACCTCGGAATTCGACGAAACCACTTTTGTTGGGTCCGGAATGTCAAACTATTGCTAGGTTTCAAATTTCATAATTTTTGAAGCTAGTATGTGAGCGTAGGAAAAGAAAATGTGTTTAGTCAATTTCTGTTAAATTGGATCGACCAGAAAATGGCCATTTTTCAAACGACCTCAGAATTCGACGAAACTAGTTTTGTTGGGACCGTAGCGTCAAAACATAGCTAGATTTATTTTTCTGGAATTTTTCGAATCAGTTTGTGGCCCTGGCAAATTGAAATGTACGTTCAGAGTTAAAAATTAAATGTTTTATACTTTAATTTGAAAAATAACTGACTGTAACAGTCGAATTGGCCAACGAAACATATCCCATTGTGTCCGGGATGGGGGTATTTAGCTAGGGGCGACAGTCGTTGGGTTTAAAAAGGAGATCGTTTGAGAAAACACTATTTAAAAATTTAATATAATCCTCGGCCAATCAGAATTCTCCATTCATAATTTAAAAAAAAAAACCCTCGAACGAACGGCGACCCACGCTCCAAACCTTCCAGCCCCGATCGTCGCCGCTGCCGTCGCTTCCAGCCTCCGCCACCAACACCATTCGAACCGCCTTCGCCTCCCCTTCAAATCCGACCCCAGTTCGACGCCGACCAACCCCTCCTCCGCCCGAATCGAAGCTCCAAAGTTCCGACCTTCCCAGCGCCGCCGCCGCCGATCCAGACCACCGAACGCCACCAAACCACCACCGCCAGAAAGCCCTCTCCTCCCTCTTCCACGTCCAACTCGCCGATTATCCCCTCGTGCCCCGATTGTCGCGAAAACCATAAACCTAGTTTTGAACCTTCATGAAAGGTGAGTTTTTTGATGTTTACACTTTGAAAAATCATATCTTTTTGGTGTGTTAACGAAATTCGATGAAACAGGAAACATCGGGACCGTAAGGAAGCTCTCTACCCAATAGAAGAAGCCGCGGATTTTTCTGACATCGTATCGATTTTTAGCACTCCGAAAACCAAAGTGAGAAATCTAAATTAACGTGAAATTGAATGGAAAATGTCGTGTATAATTTATATTAGCGAAATATAAATTACATACGTGTTGTATACCTCATGTACATGCGTAGTGTAAGCTATATAAGCGAAGTATGAATTTTACATGCATAGAATAATTGATATATGTGTTGAAATGCAAGTGAAATATAGCAATTATATATATATATATATATATATATATATATATATATATATATGTACTCCCCTCGTCCACAAACCATGGACGATATTTATTGTGGTGAATTGGTGTGAAATATTGGATGAAAAATACGAATGGTTGGATAAATGTTTGTGGTTGATATTGTTTGGTTGTGGTTGAAAAATACCCATTGGTGATTGAAATGAATTTGAAATATTTGTGGAAATAAAAAAATAAACATGCCGCCTGCGTGCAAATTAGATGCATGAATCCCCATTGTCAAAAACCGCGAGGTTTTAAGGTAGAGCGAGGAGTCGTACTAGGGACGGTGCCGGTTTTAACTACCCTGCCGTTATGCTGCCGAAATTTTGAATAATCTTTGTGTGTTAGAATTATTTTCATATGTTGAAATTATCTTCATGCGTTGAAATTAAAGCCATATGTTGAAACTATATCCATGTGTGGAAATGTTTGTGTGTTGAAAAGTGTCGTGTAAAAATTAAATTCATTTGTGAATGAATGAAGTGTTTAAACAATAAAAATCACATTTTTACATATATATGAAGTATGAAAAATATTCGCCTTATAAAAATAGTTTCAACAATAAAAATTCCATCTTTCTAATATGAACAACATAAATAAAATGTCCATGTGTGGAAATGCTCATTTGTTGAGAAGTGTGTGTAGTGGAAAAGTTCATGTGTTGAATAAAAAGATCGAACAATAAAAATTACATTTTTATTGAGACTGTGAAGTGTTGAAAACATCCATTTGTCGAACAAATATTTTAAACGATAAAAATATCATTTTTATCATATATGTGATATGTAATGGCGCGTTTTGTAAGGTATAATAATTAAGTTATTTAATTATTTAAATAACGAATATATTAAATAAACGATAGTTGAATGTATAAATTATAATAATAATTATAATCGAGCCCGTAACGACGCGGCAGTTCGTTATTTGGCGAGTTGAACTTCAACTGAATATACAGAATTCGTTTTAAGCCGGATTTCTGTGAAACAAGAAACGTGTGGAGCTGGTGGAGTATATCTTTCTAGTGAAAGAGAAAAATCGGGATGTCGTCGTGTAGATTTTGATGTACGTCCAAATCAAATTTCAGAAAAGTCGCTGTAGAATTCCTTTATAATTTGCGACGCTTTATATACGTTATAAAAGGATTTTCGATATGAATTGAATATCGATAAATCTGAAATATCAAACTGTAAATTCGGATATGATATTCTGGAGCTGTACGATATCATATGTGGAGATATACGATAATATAAATTTATTTATATTTAATTTAATTTATTTAAATATATTTATATATTTAAATCGTCTATTTAGAGCTTTAAAAATAGCCACTTTTGCAAACGAAGTCGGAATTCGACGAAACCAGTTTTGTTGGATCCGCAATGTCAAATAGTTGTTAGATTTCCAGTTTCGTGATTTTTAGAGTTAGCATGTGGCCGTACGGATTTTTTAGAGTGAGAAAACAGTCACTATTTCCACGGTTAAAAATATGTTGTGTGAGCATACGGAGTCGGAATTCGACGAGACCAGTTTCGTTGGGACCGTAATGTCGAACACTAGCTACATGTCAAGTTGGGTGATTTTTGAGTATCATATGAGGTCGCAGTGATTTTTCAGAACCAAGGACAAATGGAAAATCATTAAAATAAAATAAAGTATTTAACAAAAAAAATATCCCAATATTTTTGGGGCAACAACAAACCCACGCAGACTCTTTCTCAACCACGAATGGCACCTACCAACAACACAGCATATATATATATATATATATATATATATATATATATATAACCGCAAGTGTTTATACAGACAATTGTGCCAAATTCAAAAAGAAAACAAACAAAAATCCTAAAAATCTTAGAATGATTCTCGACCAACTCAGCATCAGAAGAGCTTGAAGCTCGTATACTTGTTGTGAAGCTCGATGCTGTTTTTCTGGGTTCGACGCGGACAACAGTAGTTCTAGGGTTAGCAAATCGATGAAGTAGAGGCGTTCGTTTGGATTGTGGTTGTTTGCTTTGGATTCGTGGTTGGATTTAGTAGCAGTTGTGGAGATTTTGGGGGATTCGAAGGTGAAAACCGTCGCTCGTACCACTGTAGATGGGCGGAAGACCTGGACGTCACGATATCTAGATGGGGGGTTCGAGTGTGTGGGAAAGGGGATGCGTGGAAAAGGGATTCCAAGGTGGAGATGCTGGTGTTTTCGATTTGGGAAATCATGGAGTAGAGAAGGAGATGTGGTGGCTTGAAGGATCGATGTTGGCGTGAGGTAATACTGGGGCATCGGGATCTTTAATTTGGGGAAGAAGTAGTAATAAAGGGTCGGGTCTTATTTGGTAAATGGGCCAGGAAGATAAGGGGTAGGCCCAATGGATTTTAATTGAAGTTTTATTTAATTCAAATATTTATAAACTTCGACGTTGAGTAGCTTTGTCATACGTGATCAGATTTCAGCAAAACAAGATCCGCTGGGATCGTATGGACGAGAGCAACACAATGAGACTGACCGGGAGTGAATCCGAGCTCGTTACAATTTATGGCAAAATAAATTGTCAGTCTCAAACATCGAACGCAAACCGATATTTTTCTGTTAACGCGAAAAAGTGAGTAAATCTCACAGCCTCTGAACAGTTTATATTCTCACGTTGTATTCTTAGGACTGTTAAATATTGTCTGTTTGATTTTGTGTGTGGACTGTTTGATTGAACTGCTAGTCAGTTAGTAGATATTATATATATATATATGTATATATATATATATATATATAAACCGTCAAATAATTATATGTTGATTCTGTTCTAACAGAATATTATACTGGTGTTGTCTAACATCTGTGGTGCAGGGAAACAGGTTGGAGGAATCCAACAGGATTCCTCAACAGTTATTTTACTGTGATTTTTATATTGTGATATATAATGTGATGTATATAATCTGTGTGATTTTGTGTGGTGGAACGATATTTATCGTTGTTATATGGTGTGTTAAATACCATGGGAAATACCAG
The DNA here is from genome assembly GCA_030737875.1 of Allium sativum. Classification (NCBI taxonomy): domain Eukaryota; kingdom Viridiplantae; phylum Streptophyta; class Magnoliopsida; order Asparagales; family Amaryllidaceae; genus Allium; species Allium sativum. Next base: position 919,955,233 of record CM060922.1, read on the forward strand.
AATGTAGGAGAGGGGTTTTCAAAGTATATTTTGAAAATAGTTTATTTATATAAAATCAAGGGATTTTATATATATATAAGAAAAAGGATTCTGAATATAAAGGAATATAGTTGGTAAAAACAAATATAAAAGAATTATATTTGTAATCAAATACAAGGGAATATATATGTTAATCGAATATAAGGGGATATATTTGTTAATCAAAATATAAAGGAATTATATTCGTTAAAAGAAATATAAAGGATATTTATTTAGAGATTTAATAAATAGAATTTAACTAAAGGAGATATTTATTTGTTAAATAAATAGGAGTTAACCAAGTGAATTGGTCGAGTTAACCAAGTGAATTGGTCGAGTTAATCGAAGTGAATTTGTTAAGTTAAACTAAGTGAATCGGTTAGAGTAAATCAAAGTGAATTAGTTAAGTTAACTAAGTGGTTAATCGAAGTGAATTAGTTGAGTTAAACTAAGTGAATCGGTTAGAGTTAATCAATGTGAATTAGTTAAGTTAAACTAAGTGGTTAATCGAAGTGAATTAGTTAAGTTAACTAAGTGGTTAATCGAAGTGAATTAGTTGAGTTAAACTAAGTGAATCGGTTAGAGTTAATAAATGTGAATTAGTTAAGTTAAACTAAGTGGTTAATCGAAGTGAATTGGTTAAGTTAACTAAGTGGTTAATCGAAGTGAATTAGTTGAGTTAAACTAAGTGAATCGGTTAGAGTTAATCAACGTGAATTAGCTAAGTTAAACTAAGTGGGTTAGTTCAGTTAATCGAGACGAGTTAACCAGTTAGGTTAAACCATTTGAGTTAACCAGTTAAAGTTTACCAGTTAAAGATAAACAGTTAGAGTTGACCAGTTAGAGTTGACCAGTTAGAGTTATCCAAGTGGAGTTAATCGAGTAGAGTTGCCAAATATCACTTATTCGAAGTAGAGTTATAGAATATAGTGTATTCGAGGGAAGAGTAATCGAATATAGTTTATTCGAGTGGAGAAATCAAATGTTATTCATTTGAGAAGAGTTACCGAATATTAACTATTCGGAGAGTAGTTATCGAATATTGGTTATTCGAAGTTAGTCAATCCAAAGGAGTTATTCGAAGTTAGCTAATCCAAAGGAGTTATTCGGAGTTAGTTACTTCAAAGGAGTTATTCGAAGAGTTAATCGAATATAGTTATTCGAAAGAAGGTGTAAATCGAATATAGTTATTCGAGTAAAGTTAAAAGAGTTAATCGAATTTAGTTATTCGAAATGAGTTATTCGAATTTGATATTTGAATAGAGTTAAACACATTAGAGTGATTCGAATTACTTATTCAAATAGAGTTAAACACGTAAGAGTTAATTGAATATTAGTTATTCAATTAGAGTTAAATCGAATTTAGTTATTCGAAAGGAGTTAATCAATTTGAGTTAAGTTAATCGATTTGAATTAAGTTGAATCGAAATGGAGTAAATCGATTAGAATTAAGTTAATCGAGTTAGAGTAAATCGAATATTGGTTATTCGAAGGTAAGTTATTCGAATTAGTTATTCGAAGGAGTTAATCAAATGAGTTGATCCAAAGGAGTTAGTCGAATATTAGTTATTCGAATAGAGTTAAAGGAGTTATCGATTTTAGTTTGATCGAAAGGAGTTATCGATTAGTAAATCGAAAGGAGATTTTCGAATATAGCTTATTCGAAAGAAAAGAGATCGAATATTGTTTATTCGAAAGAGAGAGATTTCGAATATGAGTTATTCGAAGAGAGATATTCGAATATAGGTTATTCGAAGAAGAGTTAATCAAATAGAGATTTCTCGAAAGAGAGTTATACGTCGAATTCGATTATAGCGAATTCGGGAAAGTACTATTTACTTTCCAGGGTTTAAATCAAGATTTAGTTATTGATTTAGAAATTAGGTGTCTGTTAAATTATTCGAGTTAGGAGATAAAGTTATAATTTAGGTTAGATATTGCAGAAGTAGGAATTATAACGTTATAGTTATAATCAAACGTTGTCATATAAGAAGTGGATTCGTAACCTGAATCCGAGAATTTGCGTAAACAGATGATTGGACAAAGTGAGTGACGAGCTTCATCTATTTCACAGTAAAGGACGTTGTTCAATTAAGGTCTGAGAGGTAATTATACCCCAACTTGATTGACTTCAGAATTGACAAAGGAATAGTTGTGGTTCGATAGAAAAGGATGATTTGAAATATATTTAAGTAATAAGCGATTAATGAATTAAGCGTAACGATGTTTTATACAACGTTCATTGGAAATCCGTAAATGAGTTTTGGAAACGTTTTCCAAATATAGCCAGATATGTTTTCTAAACATAGAAAATGAAATGTTTTCATGATAAGAATTTAAGAAATAGAGTTAAGCAAATTCAGAAACTGACTGGAGAGGGTAAGTTGAACGGTTTTCTAAGTGACGATCTGATGTTGGTCTCGACCTTCCGTATTGATACTTAGAGAATTGTTCTCATACTAGTTACAGTTAGGGACTGATAGTTGCGAAATAATAGTGATGTGAAAATAAGCTATGGAAATGTTTTCCAATGATTAATAACATATATTTTCTAAATATATGAAATAAGGAAATATGAACATGTGATGATTGATCGATCGAATTTCCATTTGGAAATAAGATCGTTGTTTGTACACCGACATGTTTTCATTTGATAGTTGAATCACAGACTATCAAAGTTTTTACCATTTTAACGTTGTTAATATGGAGAGACCGGTTGGATTATTATCCAAAGAACCACTCTGTATTGGCATAAGCGTTGCGAGCAATATCTGCCAAAGATAAATTGAAGACGGAGTAAAGTGCAAGGGTTGTTTTATAAGTCTTAGATAACGGTGACTAAGATGGATATACTGAATAGTGCCTTCGGTTTGTCCAGTCCCAGGACAACGTATATGGAAGAAGGTCTGACAGAGTATATCCAATGGATCGCGTAAGTTGATCTGTTCAAACGTATTCACGTTTGGTGGCGGAGGAATTCGTTTCTCTTAGCTATATACCCGTGTTATTTTTGGATAAGTCAATTTGTGATTTGGCGGGTATGACGATGTGGCATTCAAAGTGAATGGTGATCAGATGTTCTGAAGATAGACGTAGCTTCTAGCCTCACACCGGGAAGTAACAAAAGTTGGGCTAGGCAGCATGGCTAGTTGGGTCATCCCCAAGCAGGGTGTATTGTCACCGATCTAGGGAATATTCATATTTATACTTCTTTTTGATTCTGTATCTTCGGATGACGGTTTGATGGCCTACAACCGTGGTGGCAATATATTCGCGACACTCAAGCTAAATGAGTGAGCGGTCATGTGTGGCCGGGTTGCAAGACGTTCTTGTTGAACCCTGAGTGTATCACCTCTAGAGTACACTATTCAGAAGGTGCTCCCATACCTTGTCTGTTGGAATCCATTCTCCGATAAGCGCCCTGCGGTTTATGATTTTATACTATGTATGTAGAACGTGAGATGCAAGCGTTTCTGCTAGATTGATACCTATTTGTACTTAGACATTATTATAATATCACAATGATATTGCTTGTCAAAGCTATTCAGATACTCATAAGGAAAAACCCGTTCCGTATTCACGGCGTGGTCTTATGAGATATCATATACCTGTTCAATTGGTTTAAACTGTTTTACTCATACCAGTCCCATGACTGACCCGGAGTTTACTTTGTTGTTTTCCCTAAACTCTTGGGTGCCTAAATTTGTACGGGCAGTCAAGTAGTCGGGATTTACAGATATACATGGAGAGCTTGGAGCAGGAGACTTCAAGATTTTATAGCTATAGTTATTTCCGCTGTGTTGTAAGTGTTGTACTCTGATAAGTGCTATTGTATATATATAACTGTTTACTTCAAAGTTATGTTATATATTATATGTTATTCGTTCCGCTGTGAGATTCGTGTTACTCTGATGATTCTGATGTTCTTCTTCTTCTTCTATTCTATTAGTTCTACCTTTTCTTTCTCACCTTCTAAATTCTTTCACTAACGTCTCGGAATTTCCGACTCTCGAGGAGTCGGAAATTTCCAGCCGTTACATGATATGCTAAAGATATGCGAACGTTGAAATAAATATTTGTGAATGAAATATTATTTTTAACATGCATAGGAACTAAATAAAATAGTCATGTGTTGAAATCTATTTTAGTTCGCCAAAATTATCATCTTTGAAATGTGAAGTGTTAAAAATAGTCACTTGTTCAAATAAATGTGCATGAGTTGAAATATACATTAATTAGCTAATGATATGATTTTAGCCTATGCATGCAACATTAGAATGAATGGTGTTTTTAAACCAAAGTAAATCAAATATGAAATTGAATGGAAAATGATAAGGGATAGAAATTATGTATATGTACATGCATATCTATTGAACAGGTTAAAGCAAAGGGGCTAGAGAAGAGGAATAAAATTTTGTGTCCGACAAATAGGTACACATTTACTGCTTTGTTTGGGTGATGATTTTATGAGCCTGTTGGCTAGCCGCTTGGATTTTTCTTTTTCTTTTTGATATGAGACGCCCGTGTGGCTATTTGGGAATTTTCCCAGACCCTCCCGTACAAAGAAGGTTATGGCGAAATTTTCTGAAATTTAAAGGCGTTAGTGAAATAATTGAAGTGGAAACGATATAGGAATTTTTGAATGAACTATATTTATATAAATATATAAATATAAATAGAATTAAAACGAAACGTGGCCGTGCAGTTCGTGTTTTGAAACCGTGATTTCAAACGACTAGTGCGGGAAATCCGACCATTGGATTTTCCCGAAACCGCAACCGTTGGGTTCGCCTTGGAAATATCTTTCCAACGACACCAACTTTGTGAAGATCCGACGGTTGGATTGTCTGGAATGTTTAATTCAAATCTGAAGAAAAACAGTGCCAGAAACGATTATATTTATATAAATATATAAATATAATTAAATTAAATCGAATAACGACGTTGTAGTTCGTAAATTGAAATCGTAACTTCAAATGGCTAGTGTGGAAGATCCGACCGTCGGATTTTCCCAAAACTGAAACCGTTAGAATCGTTTTGAAATGACCTTCCTAATGATATAAAATTTGTGAAGATCCAATGGTTAGATTTTCAGATATGTGTAAAACAAAATTAGTGAAAAACAGCGCCAGTGCATCGATACGACCTGAAGCGTCGTTTAATTAAATTTGGCCGTTTTAAATAAAATAAAAATGGCGATATATCGTTATAAAATACTATAGACGATATAGAGTAGAAATAAACCAATTTTGTCGTGTTTTCTTGATATGTGATGGTTGAATGTATTTGACATGAAAATTATAACTAAATAACTGAAATGTGAATGTTGAATAGTCCAACCATGGGAATAACTGATTTGAAAATCTAAATATACGTGGGTTATTTGAAAAGGCCGAGGTTATCTCATTTCAAATAATCGATCGACGTTGAGAAGTCGAAGAGTGGAAGATGGTTGAAGACCGACGATCTCCACATTGGATGGATGGGCGCTACTGATGCTCGTGATTGGAGTAGCTACCATGAAGGAATTGAAGTAGTAGCCATCCAAACATACTGTTGATTGTACGGATATGCGAGGAATTGGTGCCTCCGGTTTCGTTCAGACCCAGAACGGACTTGTAAATGGACCGTGTGTCTGACATTGGATTTTGTTCTGTGCTGATTGATCTCTGTTAAATATATATCTGTTTGGCGGCGGAGAATTTATTCTCTTGCTAAACGCCCTTCTCTGAGACGTACGAGCTCAGAGGTTATATATTGATAGAAATCAGTCGCATAGAGTGGATTGCCTGTGTGGCACGCCTAAGTGGCATATGATCAAGGCTTCTGTTGCAAAGCAAAGTCTTGTGGTTGATGATCAAAGCATGGTCTGTGTGACGTAGCTTTGTGTATAACGTGAATTCGCGAGCCTCACACCTCGTTATGAGTCAAAAACGGGAGAGTGACTGCAGGGAGAGCACGACGTTTCTTTCTAGCTAAGGTGGTGTTAGTGACCTACCAACCCTGACATTATATATACTTTTCACCTGTGTGGTTGTTGGAATGCGAGGCGCCTCGATATAGGTCTGTAAGGACCGGAAAACGTGTGTTCAGGAATTGCCAATCCTCAAAAGTAAGAGAGGACCGGCCCTGAAGATCCAAGGATCACAGTGGGGTCCTGGGACATTTGCTAGAGTGTCTCGAATCGGAGAGGAGCTTGCCCCTTGCCTCGACTCATGAAGGAATCCAATTTCCAATACGAAATATGCGGATGTGATTGTATTACTAGTATGGCGACATGATATATGGTACCCATGCCGTCTAGGATTGATATTTATGATTGAATTTGCTTTTGAAACATATATGCACTAGTAATAATATCAAACACTTTTGTTTTATTCGTATGAAGCATCTTTGGCCATTATAAGGGAAAACTCTATCCTCCGGCTTGCGTTGCATTGTGTGATGGGACCTGAGTCTTATAATGGCTTCATTTTATAAAAAGCATTGCGTTGATTTAACCGTTTACTTTATCTCATGCACTAGCACTCATTGGAGTAAACCCGTTTCGCGAAAGTGGCGTGGTCCTTTGATTTGCCTTATTATTGTTGTTAATAAGTTGAGTAGATTTCTCATACCAGTCCCATGACCGACTCGTAGTTTGTTTCACCTTGCAAACTCGGGTGCCCTCATTTTCACACGGGCAGCCTAGTTACAGGTTTCCGACGCACGTTTTGGCTCATGGCGAAGCTTGACTACACCGTGCTGACTTGGATTTTCTCCGCCATTATTGTATCTATATTATGATTCCGCCATTGGCGATGTAGACTGATATTTATTTTGAGTACTCTTTATGTATGATTCCGCCTCAGGCGATGGTGACTGATTATGTATCATTATGCACTAAGTTGTATCATGTACTGTGCTTCTCTGATGTGATGATATCTATATGATTCCGCTGTCATATGTGTGTAAATTATTCTATTTTCTGTTTATGCTATTATCTGTGATCTGCTAATGATGATTAATGTGTTATGTTTCAATGATTATCCTTAACACCGTGTCACGGGGTTTTGGGATCGTCACAAACATTGTCAAATTAAATAATAACCCTCTTTGGATCTCATTTTTTGATCCACTATCACATTACTACTAAAATACATTATATGTATTTCAATTATATGAGGATAATGTTTTTATTAGTTGATAAGATGCATTCATGTTATATTACTTATTTTTTTACATTGATCTAGTAACTTGGAGAAATTTTCTAATTATATTGATCATTTGAATACACATATGACTTTAAGTCATTCAATTTTTATGTTGATCGACTTTTCGAATTACTAAATAATATCTGTGCACAATCTATGATATGAGCTCGTAATTCAAGTTGACAATTTTTATAAATAGAGAGGTTGTTTACATTATTTGTTTAATGTAACCAATGCTAAACGCAAGAAATAAACGAATCCTCCATAGTATTTACTACTTAGCAAAATAGATAAATAAAAGCAAACTAATTCAACGGTTTTACTAATTTATGCCAGCAATATGTAATAATAAATCAAAGAGTAAATAATCATGAAAACAAATTCTTTTATCCCCTCCGGAGATTTTAAATTCAATGAAAGTTTTTCTCAACTTTAGAAAAATAAGAAAAATAATCTACTAGAAATTAAGTTTGCTATGTATTTCCTTTCACTTGAGGTGTGCTAAATCAAATCAATATTGGGTCTAAACTTAATACAATCTTCTAGACTTGTATTATTCTTATGTATGTTTCTTCAGGAAACAATAAAAAAGGAACAGTTTGGTTCATGTCTAGTTTAAGTTTTAAAATACAAAAAAATTCCTTATCTTAAAACTTTGTAAATTAGGTTTCTATTTTTTGAAAATCGTAAAAAAATAACAACAAAAAAAAACATTAAAATTTGCCAAACTTCGAAATTTAATTCAATACATAATTATACTCATATTAATACCAGAAAACTACAAAAAAATAAAAAATAAATAAAAAAATAAATCATGCTCCAATGAATTTCAGTAATTTTTCATCAAAATCTACACTTATTTAAACGTCGAAGTATTACAGTAAAATCATCTGAAAAATAACAAAAATTCCATACAAATGAAAAATGTTTCATCTCTAGTAAATTGCTGAAAAAGATGCAACAATTTGCAAAATTTGCAAAAATATCGCAGCTTTTCCATATAGCAACACATTTTTACACTATACTGTAAAACAGTTGTAGATATGTCTATAATTATTTATAATAATTGCAGACATCGCTGCAACTTTTCTTCCTTCTTTTAATATATGCAGTGCACTATGTGAATAATTACAGAAATGTGTGCACTTATTCACAAAAAATGCTGATATTTCAGCAATTTTTTATTTTTTGCGGAATCCCTAAATATTTACAATTTTTTGAACTTTTTTATATAGCAGAGAGAAATTGAAAAAAAAAACACGTTGGTATAGGAAATATGAACCCGCTTTAGATGAAAAGTTACGTGAGGAGCCGCATTGCATAAACTTCAAAAATAGGGATGCCACCCTAATTTTCATCAATAAGAAAAATCTTCTGGAAATATAAAATATATATCTAAATCATTTCCAAAGTCAAAGTCCAAATCAAAGGTTTTCAAAATGGAAACTTCATCTACTAAACATGTATAAATTATTCAGATTCATATCACAAACCAAAACGCCATCAAGCTCAATAAATTTATTTGAATCAACAACAACAGAAACTGTCAAACTCAAAACTTATTTTAAAAAAAATAAATGAGCTCAAAAATTACCAGAATGATTTTGAGATTTAGATAATGTAATAAGATCCAAATGAGATCTATAATATAATATATAAAAAAATCAAATCTACAGTAGAATGAGACCTGAAATGTAATGATTAAAACATATATACAATGGAATGAGATCTAACGGTTTAGATCTATGATAAAATCAGACTAAAAAAGATAAAATTTACAACAAAACGAGATCTAAAATACATAGGCAAAAAATAAGATGTACAAATGGAATCATATATGAATAAGTAGATCAATGATAAAGTTCATCTTTTTATTAAGATCTTCATTTAAAAAAATTGATTTTTTTATTAAAGCGGAGAGTACTCAAATAAATCAACGATGCATGAATATGATAAAATGAAATCTAAAATGATAAGATTAATAGATCAATATCTATAAGATAAGATCTACATGATAAAGTCTAGAATATTACATCTATGATGGATAAGATCTAAAAAGAAAAATAACATAATAAGATATGAATTTACATTTGATCAATCGAATTTAAATTAACTTAATAAGAAATAAAATTAACAAATAAGATCTGAAAGATTTGATCAAACAAATCAAGAAAATAACTTACCACTTTGGAGATCTATTATCTGATCTGAAAAAGAAGAATTGATCTGAATTTTAATTTTTTAATTTTTATTCTTATTTGTTTAGAAATTGTGTTGATAAAATAAAGCAAGAACATATAATAATAATAATAAAGTCATTAGAGAAAACAGAAGATATTATGGAGAAACCTTTATTTCCATTGATTCGGATCCCAAATAAAATGTAAACAATTTGTTTATTTATAAAATCTACATGTCTTGTGAATGAGAGTAGAATCTATTAACATATTTACCCTTATTAATTTTACATATTACAAGACTGGTTTTTATACAATTATACTGGTAGAACTTAAATACACAATGTTTTGTCCATGCAGATGACATAGTTACATAATATTGTTCTGTATAATAACAATTAATTAACAATGCGCATTGAAAAGAAAAACTGCAGTATATGCAAACAAGAATAATGCATAATAGTTCCCCAACACAACCTTTGCCAAATACCCATTTGGTGTTCCATTGTAGCAACCCTGAAATCAATAGCAAACATATTATTGTATTAGCCAGTTGCTATTACATATTAATGAATTCTTTTTTCAGTTTACCCTAAACATATCACAGTTTACCCACTAATCTATGATGCATGTTACTTCAGCTTCAATGCCTCTTCACATAATTATGACTACATCCGGATACATTTAGGAAGAAATACACACAGCTCTTACATCTTGGTTTTGCATTCTTCAGAGGCACATAAGTTACAAAAACATTTGCTAACATCCTAGGTGCAGAATGCATTAAAAACATTGGTTTTAATGTATGTACCTTTTGCTCAACTAGCATATGTAACGCCTTCGAAGAAAGGCATATTTCTTTGCTGAAGTAGTAAGCATTCTTGCGAAGAAGCATGGATGGGATTGAAAACCTTGCCTTCTTCATAAATTAAACCTTGCTTTATACGCCCTAATTTTCTTGCATGCAACACTTGCTTTGAGACCACTGGTAGCCTAATAGACTGAAATTCTTCAAGGGCCAAGTTCAAATTTGCTAAACCCCACTTTTCTAAGCACTGTCCTAAAACTCCAGCATCAACTATTGACATGTTAGTGCTTCGCAGGCCATGAGGAGTAGTCGGATGCGCTGCGTCTCCTACTAACACCACATTGTTCCAGTAAAGTTGAGGTAATGGATCACTGTCGTATATTAAATTGATAAAAGGGTCGTTTGTTTCTTTCATGACATTGGCTAGTTCAGGCACCCATGTTTTGTCTGCCTCTTTGTGCATCTTCTTTATCATTTCATCGTTTACTTTCATTGTCATCGAGCTTCCCTGGTTATGATTATATTTTTCGTGAATGGTCTATTGAACCAAGATTTGGACAAGTGCTTCACATATATTAGTACAAGCATAAATTTTTAAAGAAATAATACATGGCTTACGTTTAAAATAATTACAAAGGCCAAGGTAGCAACATTCTGAATTTTCCTAAAACGGCGATGGTATATTAAGGAAAACAGAATTCAGGTTATCAGCCATAGTGACTTCTATAAACCGTATCAAGCATAAATAAGAATAATTATGAAATATGATATGTCGATATACAACAATATGTTTAGATAAAAGGGGAGAAATGTCATAGAATAGAATTGCTGTACCTCAACTAGTTTAGTGCAATAGTACCAAGTAATTGTTTACATTTAAATTTGACACAGTCATCTAATTTAATTTTTTTTCTTTTTTCTTTCTTTCTTTCTTTCTTTCTTTCTTTTTTTTTTTTTTTTTTTTTTTTGGCAGCAGTTTCAGTGTAAAAGTTGACATTAAAATTATGCTTATAATTTATATTTCAAATGACATTGCTGAGGTAAGGAGTTATAAATTACTATTTACAATAGTAGTTGGCATTTAATTTTAATTACATTGCACAGCAACTCAGTATATCATCATCATGAAATAAGGTCATTTGTCTACACTACTTGTAAATTATAAAATTCATATACAAAACGCAAGTTCAAGGGAATATGCACCACATTTCTTTTTATTGATCGTGAGTCTATCAACTGCAAGAACTGCACAACCATTCAGGTAAAGTTCATGCCTCTTTGACTTTCTTTTACATGTCCTATACATTGAAACTACGTAGTTAAAACGTTCAGCTGATTCAATGCAGCGGAGGTGCAAAAAATCGTAGCAGAGATATAGCGGATGACTTTAAAATAGCATATAATGTTTTTACTAGCATATAAATGATAAGTAAATGAAAATTTAACATTTAATTTAATTATAATTAACATTCTTATTTTCAAATAAAAACATGAGCAAATATATATATATATAAACGAATGTATACTTTTATTTAACTTATCTAAATTTAATAGAATATTAGAGTATTTTTGTTTCTAAAAATATATGTTAAAATTTTCGAGTAAAACTAATTGCATAATTTTTGTAATGTATAAATATCATTTTTCAACTCATATCTTTAAAAGATGACATAGCGGGAATAGAGAATATAACAGAAATAACGGGATATAGCAAAAATAGCGGAATATAGGGATGTTGAGGCTATTTGGGAAAATCATGGCAGTAAAAATCTACTATAGGATACAGTGGGGGTCGTACAGAGGTAATATCAGAGCATTAACTGCACAGCATTAAAAGCAGCATCTTAAATTCAAATCAAGAAGAAACAAGTTAGGAAAATAAATTTAATACCTTCATTTCTAACTCTGATCCATTGATGTACCAAATCCAATTAAGTCGCTTCTTCTTGAGCTCATACAAAACACAATGTGTTTTTTCAGCCAAATTAAAATATAAACAATCTCCAAGTTCAGGGTACGCTTCAAAAATGCCAGTTATAGTTTCAGAATTCCCTTTAGCTGTATAATCAAGTACCCCTCTCCATGCATAATAACCTGCATACCTAAAAAAATTAAGAGGTAATGAATTTCCATGGCTAAGCATTGAAGATGGTTTTTACAATTATCATTGATCACTAAAAATTCAACGCATGGTTATTATCAAAGAAATGTCTTTTAAATATGTTTCCTTCCACTAAATCACAATGGAATTGATTGGAAAATTTCTTTCAAGATCCAACGTAGTTTGTGTTAGTAATGTTGCATGTGTAGCAACAACCAAGTCACCCATGTGTTCAACATGGTGTGCCACCAACCTCATGCACCAACCACCACCAACCGGGCCACCAACCAAGCCACCAACCCCACCAACTATTTATCACCTATATATACATCCCTCCTCTTCATAATTCATATCTTATCTCATCTCAAAATCAACAAGAAGAAAAGGAGAGCAAGATTAAGAGTGAGATCGAGTGTTGTATATAAAGTGTTCTGTGTAATCACTTTGTAATATTCTCTGAAATAAAAGATCTGCAGCAACCCGGAGACGTAGACATAATTGGCCGAACTCCGTTATCAAATTTGTGTGTCTCTTACCATTTCTATGTTTGATTTCTTTTCTCCACAAATATAATCATAAGGAAATCTGCGTCATTTCCCAACAGTTTGTTTGATTCAAGTTATGGCTGCCTGACTTAAACCAATTGAAACACTCTGGCAATGACGATGCAAGGAGGAAAGTTTTATTCAAATATTTGTTTGTGCTGGCTCAGCCTATAATTACTACATTTTATAGGCAGAGGTTGTCAATTGATTCAAAAGGATCAAGCAACTTATTTCACCAGCTAGAAAATATACGATTTTTAAACTTCAATATTTATGTGACTGTTGCATTTCAACCTTAACTCCAGCAGATGTATAAAAATAATTCAAATGAACGTAATTTAGAATATTATTTATCAAACAAAAACATATAAGTAACAAGATCATATCTTCGAGCCAACCTTAGTTTAAAATCTGGAAGGAAATTTTGTCTAATAGAAGACAGGCATCCATCAGCAGCAACTAGTAAATCACCAACAATATCAATAACTTCACCAGTTTGTACAACTCTGGCTTTGACCTCAACTGAAGTGTTCTCATGAGAATTTTGAAAGGAAAGAAATTGGTGACCCCACAATATGAGCTCAGGTGGCAGAGCGTTAAGTAAAATATGGTGGAGATCGGCCCAATGTGCTGCCCTAAAGTTAAAGTTGTCATCTCTTACTAGTGTTCTGTTAAGCTTCTTCTCGCTGTCTGTCACACAATTCTGTTAAAAGAAGGAACTTTATACATTATTTTTCAATAAACATGGGAAAAAGACCTTCTATTTCCACAATTTATTACTATTTTAAAGTAAAGATTTCCAGCTTGCTATTAGTTGAAATCACTTGATAACTCATAACTCTATCATCGAATCAACCAGATCAAGTAGGAAAAATATATAAATTTTGACTTTAATATTCATTTCGTTCATCATGTAATAATATAATTAGAAGCAATCATGTAAGGGTATTTCTGCAAAACAGAATTGAGCACTAGATAAGCAACTTACAACATTAATAGGGAGCTAAAAGAAAAGAAGATACCAAATCGACAGAAAGAGGAAAAGTAGAGTCGTGAATAAGTTGAGGATCGGAAAGCCAACGGCTGAGCAAGTCGCGTGACAGTTGATCGAGGCCGAGGCCAGCGCCGGTTGGACTACCTGATGGACATGTGGACTTCTCGATCACTGTAACTTTCCATCCGACGACGGTTAGGGCGTGCGCGCAGGACAAACCGGCGATGCTTCCTCCGACTATGATCGCTCTAGGTGCTTCCTCTGCTGATTCCATTGTTTATCTATGTATCCCTTTAGGCATAGTTTATTATTATTTTTAAAATAAAATAAATGAATAAGTAATTGTAACTGTATAAGTTTTAGATACGGTCGTATGCAACATTAGATCAGTATCTTTCCACAGATGAATTTGATTATATAGATCTTCAATTTACGACATCGGTTTAAAATGTACAATAAAAGCATTCCCAACGATATATAGGTTGAAAATCACCGACCACAAAGGATCAATAGCTTTGCTTTTATTTGGATTGCTTATAAATTGAGCATTAACCGGTTAACTTTTTTTTTTTTTTTTTTTCCTTCGGTTCAACAAGCTAAAAAAATAGCCTACCGAAGCAACATTTTTTATTTTATTTCCTTAGCCAGCTTAAAAAAAACAGGCTAGGGTGGTTCATGCTTTTTGCGGTTGGGATGAGTTGGGGTCAACCAAGTTTGATTTGACCTCCAACAACCTCCTCCATTGAGGATGCCTTAACCGTCTTTTGTTTAAAAGATATTTGTTGACGTGGAAAATTGGCGTTGCACCCAAAGATCCTCGAGTTAATGAGAATAAAGTTTCCCGTACGAAAAATAAAGTGCAGAAAGCAAAAACCCAAGAATTATAGTTGTTCGATCTGTATTGAACCTACGTGCACTTTTAAGCTTTTGCCGATTTTATTCACAATTGAAGGTTTACAGTGATAGACATCATCCTTATATTGGTTTACAATATTTGACTAAGTATTCCTGTAACGACCCACATTTTACGTATTGAAGGATCGTAAAATATTTTTATTTAATTTCCTGAGGGACGGATCATTCTCATATTTTGATATGTTGGTTCTGGGGATGTGAGACATGTCCATAATTTTTATCAATTTTATTTGTGACCATTTTGCCCTTGTCAGTGTTGTACGGGGAATCACTTTTGGCTGGAATCGAATCAGATGCTGAGATCAATTTAATTGAAAATGAAATGGTGTTGCCAATTCCGTAGAGTGGTCACATTAAAGATTTGGTTTTGCGGTTTGGGAGAAATTACTGTTTTAGTGCTACACAATTTCTGGACAAACTAACTAGTCCTTAGTCGGCTGATTTGGTGTGACTCATTAGTGGGCTGGTAGGATGGCTATAAATAGAGGGGTAAAGGTAAAGTGAAGGGTTTAATTTCTTCATTTCTTATTTAGTTGAGCTCGTGATCCTCCTTACTCAATCAAATACATCTCTCCTCCATTAAAATCTTAGATCTACATAAGAAGATTGCTGATCTACATCAAGGAAGGCTAGATCTACATCAAGAGAGAGTAGATCACATCACATTAAGAGATTTGGAGATCGTTCTTCACTGTTCGGATTTATAGATCATCGTTTTAAAACTAACTTGTGGATTTGGTGAGTGATAAAAATCTCTCATGTAGATTCAATCGAGTACATGGGTTGTTTGATCTTATTTTCATCATTTCAAGTTGTTTTCACCTAGATCTACATTATGGTAAGTATGTTTCCATTCGAATCACCATAGGATCTAATCTAGCAACTTAAATCGGTAAATCCATATGTTAATTCTTGTGTTTATGCAAGTTTAGATCCATCTGTTAATTCATTCATTGTTTTATCATGATTTGTTGAATTCATATGGTTATATGATGATATATTGTTGTGCTAATGTGTGTTGAGGATTGCTATTGATTTTGGTTTGAAAATTGGTCGATTTTGGATGAGCTGCATGTGTGGATGTTCATTATTGAAGCATTGATGGATGGATCGTTCGAAAGCATGGTATGAAGCTTGGGTCGCTATGTCTTTTTGCGCAACAAATGCTAATTGAAGTCAAGTCATCCCAACTTGGGTCGTTCCAGCTAGGTCATGGAGATAACAATGGAGTCGGGTCGTTTGAAGTTAGGTCGTTCGGTTATGGTGAAATTTGGTTGGTCGACTATAGTGAAGTAGGTTGTTCAGCTATGGTGAAGCTGGGTTGTCCGCAGACTTTGTTGATGGGTCGTTCAAGTTTAGGTCAGGTCGTCGATGACGTGCAAGAATTGGTCGAACTTGGTATGAGAAGCTTAGGTTCGGTCGTTGGTGGCTTCGAGTTGTTCAAGACCTGTCGAGTCAGGTCGTTCAAGACCTATTTAGTCGGGTCGTTCAAGACCAAATGAATCGGGTCATTCAAAACCTGTTGAGTTGGGTCGTTCAAGACCTGATGAGTCGAGTCGTTCAAGACCTGTTGATTTGGGTCATTCAAGACATGTTGGGTCGGATTGTCTATGATGTATTAGGCAGAAGATACTACAATGTTTAACAAACGTTGTGCTATGTTTTTCATAGCGGAAAGGCTAAAACACTATGAATCGAATATTAACCAAATGACGTATGTTTTTGGCTCGATGCTGGTTGTGGCTTCGAAGTGAATTCAAGGAATGTTCGAAGTGTTGAGAGGTGTTCGTTGATCGATGAAATGCAACGAATGTGATGACGACTCAAGATGATTTGAGCTCATGCATAATGGTTGCTCAAGATGATTTGATCTTATGAATGGTCGCCGATGGTGACAACTAGAGATATTGAAGGCCGAGGATTTATAACTTTAGTAGGTTCTAGCAGGCTCAAAGCAAGGGTATAATAGGGACGCCTAAAAGACTAGATGAATAGTCGAGTACCCTAGGTATCGATGAAGGCCTAGATACGTATTGATGAAAGGCGTATGGAGTTTTTGCTAGAACCGGGGTTACCATTTGCCCTTGACAAATGGCGTCCCGTAGCCGATCGTACGATTAATGATGGTTTCAAAGTAGGATTGGCTGTGATAGCCAGAGTCATGGATGTTGATTATTTTGGTTGTATCGTCTTGCGTAGATTGTTTGACGTCGAAGGAGACATCTCTTGGGTGCTTGTCTGATGTTAATTTAGGCCTTCGGGGCTTGTGCTTGAGGGATGTTGATTTCGATTAGGATGGTCTACGCAAGATAACTAATTGCTATTCCTGTGTGTTTTCCTTTTATGGTTGTTGTAAAGACCATCACTGTCAAAAGTGGAGGAGATGGTTTTGGGTTTCTTCACTGTTGATTTTGGTAGATTAGATGATTAATCTACCAATTCTCATATACGTTATTGATGATGTTAGATAGTTGTTTTATCGCTCATTAAGACTATTGTCTGACTCAAGGTTTTATGTTTCCTCTTATTAACTTAGGTTGTTCATCCTGTTGTGCATGGGTAGACTGAGTAGCAGGTCACAGGTAATGTTGACGATATTTTTCATCAACACCGGAAATAGATCTATGGAGATGGACCTAAGGGGAAAATGAGATTATTCAGTTCCTACAAGCTTGAATTAGTTCACCCTTTCCTACATAATGGTCTTAAGCCTGGAGATTAGTTACTCTTCCCTCAAGGGGTGAGTATCACACTTTTTCCACTCAAGAGCCAACAGTTACCTTGGGATAAGGGTTTCCTAAGCACGACACATGCGAGGAAGCTGAACAGCTTTCGGAAGGTTCATCTATGCTCGGTGCAAGGTAGGAAGCTTGAGAAAGATAATTTCGGTAGTCGACGGTTTAGGAGTTAGGAAAGGTAGGTACGGTAAGGCTTATATCGTAGGAAAGCATCAAGTTGCCAAGAACCCGATAGCTTAAGCGTCAGGTTGCTAAGTACCTAACGACTTGACCAGGAATATTCTGATGGTCCAACCGTATAGCTGTAACGACCTGGCTTTTTGCCCGGTTTTTGTAGGTAATTAAACCAACTTCAAACCGTTCATAAAGACGGATTGTTAGGGGTACTTACACATTCGCACAAAATAAAAAAAATTCCATTATCATTACAATAATATTACATCAGAGTTACGAGAGATACATCAGAGTATATCGATTACACCGCGGAAGATATACTAAACTCAGTGGAAGAATATGCATGCTCCAAGGTATAACAGGTCCAGCTAAACCACCATCCTGCTCCAATCAACTCCAAAAATAAATCTGTGAACCAAACTACTAGGCTGCCCATGCAAAAATTATGAGGACCCAGAGTTTAGGTGTGGGAACAATAAACTCCAGGTCAGTCATGGGACTGGTGTGAGAACTCAAAGCAGTTGTCTTTAGGGTTAATTTTAAAGTTAGGTAATTCACCGGACCACGCCGCTAATGCAGAATGGGTTTACTCCATGTGAATACCAGTGCATAAAATCCGCAATGACTTGTTGAAAAATGAAGCTATCATAAGCTCGTCCCATATCATACAATGCAAGCGCACACCAGATGGGCAGTTTTTCCTAATGATAACCAAAAATGCTTTCATACATGAAAATCCTCTTTTACTACTATATATAGTGTGAAAAACCTTTTCGCAAATAAATGTATTAATCATAGCCAGCATAATGCCCCATCCCATTATACTGACAATCCTGCCGGTAACAAGCAGGCTATACAATCAAAATTGTACGGGCTCATAGTGGAGAGGGTTTCCAACATGATGGTTCCTCGTATGAAAGACCATTCATGGACTCACAAACTTTCTTGCGTGCATCATATCAGTACCCGTGGATAACGTCCAGACTCGGGCTCCGTTATACTAACCCACTATACATAAATCAGAGTACCCAACAAATAGCGTCTCAGACTGGGGACTTCGTAGTACCCTTTCATCATCACATCCCGGTGCACCGAACATACGAAACAAACATAAAAATCTGACCACCAGTTTACCATCAATCCGGGATGTGAGGTTCGTCGAGGTCACGATATACACAAAGATACACTTAAATAAGCCATGATTTGATCATCCATAGCTCAACACATAACTTTAATATGCCATATTGTCCATTCATTAAGCATCACTGATTTCCATCAATATATAACCTCTAAGCTCATACGTCTTAGAGAAGGGTGTTAAGCAATAGAATAATTTCTCCGCCACCAAGCAGATATATATTAATAAAGATCAGTGCTACATAGTTAATTATAATGTCAGACACACAATCCATAAATGTCCGTTTTGGGTCTAAACAAAACAACAATCCGGAATTCCTTCACACACGTTTGGTCTTCTTGCCACTTAACTGATATAAAATCCATCTGCAAATGGGAGCGACCCATTCGAGACATTCAGCAAGTCGCCCTTACGACATGAAGGGTCCCGGTGTTTAATGTCGTCTCCAATGTCTTTAGTTGCTCCACAACATCGTATTATTACTTGGAATGGTTTTCAGACATACATCTGATCCCGGTCTTTCCAAATAATAAGCGCAATTAAAAAAAACACAACTATAGAACACACAGGCTTTCTACCAATCTCCTTCCATCTTGGATTTTGTCAAAATTAAACTTCTTTAAACCCATTTTCAAATTATTACAAAATCCATATTTAACCTTTCACTTTTAAAACACATCCCTTAAATCAAAGATGATTTAGCCTCAAAGCCTTAATTAATTTTCCGTTTGATAACTCGTTATCAAAATCCAGTTTCCTTTGAAAATCCTTAATTCACATTTCAACCATAGTTTCCAATTAAATTGATTTTCCAACGTTCCATTCTTTAATCTTAACTAAAAGATTATACTTTCTTTCCAATTCCTCACTTTTAATTTCCTCAAATCAAATATCTAATTAAATCCTCAAATTGCAATATGAATTTCCATAACTCAATCTCATTAAGTTTCAAGAATGATATTATTGAAGATATGATTCACGACAAAACCCAAATCAATTGATATTGAACATAAGTTACACAGAAATTGTATTTACTTGTATTCGATATCAATTCTCATAATCAAAGAATACTATAAGTGGAACAACGATATAATAATAATATCTTTCAAATTTCTCAAATAGTGTACGTTTACACCAAAGAATTTCATATCAAATATCCGAAGATTATTTCTATCCAACTTATCCCAATCAAATTAGGAAACCCATATCTTAATTAAAAGATTTATCCAACTCTTTGACATTAGATTTGGATAGAAATATCATCCACTTATACTTAATATTAATCTCTGTATCCAACTCGCACTATAAGCGGAATAATGGTGAACTACCTTTTAAATTCCTCAAATAGTAAGAGTCATCATCTACTGGATTAATATCAAACATCCGAAGATTTATCTCCAATTATTTAAAATTAAAAAATCCGTTTTAATATCAAAACATTTTCAATACCTTTAAATCTTTGAAAACATTCCACCAATCATTTACAAATGATTACTTATAGTTCGGGAAATAACTCGTGGTTTAGCACTTCAAAATAGATTTTTTTTCAAAGAAAGAGTTACCATAGTGTTTCAAAAGCGTTACAAAACAGTTATCTTAACTACTTCGATCAAAATATTGTTTATCGTAGCCAAAACTTAAACTTTACGATTCAAAACACTTTTACATAATTTAAAATGATTTTACAAAAAAAATCCATATTTTTAAAACATTTAAAATAGCTGTTTATAGTTATGGTCGACAACTGCTCTTATAGTGACCCTTTCCAAAACAGTTTTAAACATAACTTGAAAATTATAACCCAAAATTAAAATCCGCTTTCACTCATTCGAAAGCTCTATAAATCAAATGTTTTTCATTTCTTGGAAATTCGATTTAGGTTGCAAAAGTTATAAGCATTTACAATTTGTAACTAAAATATGCAACATTGTGCGACAAGCTCTATTTTGACCGTAATAAAAATTATTCTTCAATATTTTAAAATACCTTGGAAAACCATTATCACTTTATTGTGAAAGACCAGATCGGCTCGTTCTACCATAAGTACCTCCGTATTCCGCTGAGTAGGATTCGATAATGGACTTGAGTTAGTGATTCGAAAACTTCCTATATCATTTAAAATCATTTAAGGTAATTTACATTGACTTTCCAAATTATCTCAGGTTCAAAATTCAACTTTTATTTTTCACTTAATTAAATATTAAATTAAAAATCCAATTTATTTCTAAATTCAAATAACTTCAAATCAACCATCTCATTCGTCGGATCAGTTATGGATAGCCAGAGAGAGCAGGAAACTATATTTTCCAAACCCAAGCCTAGACATTATCCTCTCTGTCATCCTAGAACGTTCCGATATTTATTCATTTTTAGAAATTTTATCAATATATATATGAATTTATACATATGTGTCTTTTCTAA
The DNA here is from genome assembly GCA_030737875.1 of Allium sativum. Taxonomy (NCBI): domain Eukaryota; kingdom Viridiplantae; phylum Streptophyta; class Magnoliopsida; order Asparagales; family Amaryllidaceae; genus Allium; species Allium sativum. Next base: position 919,976,455 of record CM060922.1, read on the forward strand.
TTATTAACCTTTAATTTTAACGATAATATTGCTTTTAATTACGAAGGAGATTTGTCGATCACCAATGTGATACCAAAATTGTTGTGTCATAGTGTGTGCGCAACAACATCAACAACTATTATAAACAACCATAACAACCATCATAACTGTGCATAAGCATTATAACACTAACGCTTAATAGTGTGTGTGTTCTAAACTATGCATCCATCTTTCATCACAACAAACATCATTAATCACTAATAATTCATCGCTATATATTTAATTTAGTCTAACTACTAATTAAATATATAAACCGTGGTTAAAGAGTTCTCACCAAACAACTTTCCAATCTTCACGGTAAGCTAGCCTAACTGAGTGAATCGTCAGACAGTATTTCGGCACACCGTCTTCTTCACCAAAAAATATATAATATAATATACACTAATCTCTCTCTCTTTATATTATAAGAGGAGGAGCAGGAGGAGGAGGACTACGAACTTCGACAAGGTGGTGGTGGAAAAGAGGAAGACTTATGCCATGGAAACCATGGCCATAAGCTTTAAGAAGAAGGTGGAAAGAAGGAAATGAAATGGAATTGTATGAAAATGGAGAAAAGGCCTCCTTATATAGAAATGGAGAGTTAAGGAGGTAGTGACACCTAAGGGGGCAAGTGGAAGGAATGCATGGAAGGAGGCATGCAAAAATACAAGTGTAAGGACACTTGTCTTAAGGAGATAAGTTGAACTTTTGGTAGCATTTTCCCTTGAATGCTATGAAAACTAAGGGCAACACTTAATTCTAATGCTACTAATTCATGTTATGCTTTGACAAATCCGATCGAACGACAAATAGTATCAATAAATCCAAACTTATTAATAATCGTTCTCATTTATAATTTAAATAAAATCTATCATATAACTTATCAAAATTATTAAATATTCTTAACCATATATATTTATGTCAAATTCAAATTAAGTAATGAAAATTCCAATTTTATATTGGTCAAAAATTTTGGATCGTTACATTCACCCCCGCTTAAAACTTTTCGTCCTCGAAAAGGAAAGGGAATCGTAACTACTCATTCGACAAATTCAAGATTAAGGTTCTTTATACCAAAGCTCCCTGTTCTCATAATGGATATACCAAGTAGAATATTATAACACACATATTTACGTACAACCATATCTACATGTCCTCGAACGATAACCTCCAGTTACCCATTATATTCAATTCATCGTATACTGGGACAATTACTTATACTCAACCATTTACTTCTTTCAAAAAAATTCAGAGTTATAAATTTATTCTCTTAGATCTTGTCTTGCAAATACAAAGGTTATGAAACTTATTCCTTTTCAGTTCCCCAAAATTACTATTATTCTTTACATGGAAAACTCGATCATCTCAAAACTCAGCTTATCTAAACGTTTTAGTTTAGGTAATATCTTCTTACTATTCCCACTTGCCAAATATTCTTTAATCAAATTGTGAAACTTAATTCACAAAGTATTTATGCTTACTTAAACAGTTCTTTTATTGCCACAATATACTTTATAACTTATCGACTGTCCAAAATTGTCGATAATTCCAGATTTTTTTTATTCCTTATATTGTTTAAGTTTGGCTATCCATAATAGTTATTCTAAATTCAAGATTACAAAACTTATTTCCTTCAAACTTTAGAGAAACAGCTTTAACCAATGTACTCCTTAACCAAAATATCGTCAAATATCATATCGTCATATTGAATTCTCAAGATATTTGCATTTTGAATTTAATTATTTGGGGAGGACTAATTGTAAAATATCTTGATTAATTAATTCCAACTTAGCCTTTAAATCGTTTCCCAAACTACTTATATTGCTTACGTAAATTACAACTTTACGTAGAAGTATTTTAATCAACTGAAAAATTCCAATCACAAGATGTCTGTGCTCAAGTTTTTAATTTCCAAATATTTTCAAAGATCTTTTTCCTTTATATTCAACATATATTCTTTCAAAATCAATTCCAAAGTAACTGCTAATTCTTACTCAAAATTTTGATTTGAGTTTTCAAATTATACATCTTTCCAAAACCTTTTATATATATATATATCACAAATGCACTTTCTCATATACTCTTTACTAGCTTATCCTTATTACAGGTTTACCTGATATAATTCTTACAACTTATCAAATTTTCAAGATCTCACTCACTTATTCTAATGCACATCAATTTACTTTAACAACCCAGAAAATCAGAATCAATTTAAAATTTTTATTTTGGCAATTTTAATGAATTTTGAATATTTAAAATAATTTATTTTAAATAATAATGACTAGAAATTTATTTTGAATAGAATTAGAACATATAAATTTATTTAAATCGAAATTAGAATATAAACATTTATTTTAATTATAAAAGGAATTGAAAATGGCGCGGTAGTTTGAAAATTCGATTTCAAATTTCAAATGAATGTACAGGACTCAAAATAAACCGGATTTTAGTGAAACCAGAAATACTTGAATCTGTTTGAAAATATCTTTCCAACAGATCTGAAAAATTGAAATTTCATAGCGGGAATAAAAAGTTATGTTCAGTTGAAAATTCAGAATAGTTGCTATGGAAATATAGCCCTTAAAAGTGGAGATTTTGCAAACGACCTCCGTTTTCGACGAGACCACTTTTGTTGGATCCGGAATGTCAAATTATTACTAGATTCCAAAATTCATAATTTTTGGAATCAATATATGAGCGTGGCAAAGTTAAACGTGTTTTGACAGTTTTAGTCAATTTGGATCGACCAGAAAATGACCGTTTTTCAAACGTTCTCCAAATTCGACGAAATTAGTTTTTTTAGGACCGTATTATCAAAACATAGCTAGATTTATTTTTTCGGAAAATTTTGGAGTCAGTATGTGGCCCCGGTAAATTAAAATGTACGTTCAAATTGAATATTGAATGTTATATATTTTAATTTAAAGCAAAACTGATCGAAACAGTCGAATTGGCTTACCGGACATATCCCATTGTGTCCGGAATGGGGGTATTTGATTAGGGGCGACAGGTGGTAGGTTCGATTTGGAGGTTGAATGGAGAAATTATATATATTTTTTCAAGGCCAACATTTTCATAAAGGGGAAAAAAACCTCCCCATCGTTCAAACCCCCCCTCATGTTGACCCGTTACCCCTCGTTTCCCCATCGCCGCCTGGCCCTCCAGAACCCGTGCCACCACCACGACCCCCTCCTCACCACCTCCGAGTTCCGGCCGCACCTCCTCCCCCTCAGATCTGCCTCCCCCTTCTCCCACTCCACCTCAAAATCCCCTAACCCCAAGTCAATGGAAACCACGCCGCCAAGGCCATCTCCGGCCCTACTACGACCAGCGCCGCCTCCTGCCACCACACCCGACCCAAGCCGCCCTTCCTCAGCCATCATGTAACGACCCGGAGATTTTGCGATCCTGGATATCGACATACAACACTATGTCGACTATTCAAGCATCGGAAACACCGGATAGTCCATGAAAGAAATTAGAGGGTGAGAATAGATAAGATAGAAACTTAAAATAAAAGAAGAAGAACATACAACATCAGAGTAAACACGAATCTCACAGTGGAACGAATAAATATATTTCATAACATAATTTTGAAATAAAACAGTATATGTATACAATACCATTATTAGAATATAACACTTACAACACAGCGGAAATAACAATCTATATAATCCTGAAGCCTCCTGCTCCAGCTCTTCAAGTATCTGTAAATCCCGACTACTTGACTGCCCGTACAAAATTGGGCACCCAAGAGTTTAGGGAAAACAAAACAAAATAAACTCTGGGTCAGTCATGGGATTGGTATGAGTAAACAATTTAAAACAGTTTGGGGAAAAATAATGATATCTCATAAGACCACACCGTATAACGGAACGGGTTTTCCCTTATGAGAATCCAAATCAATTTGATTTAACTTTCAAATCATTTTGAAAGAAACAATGATCTTTTATATCAAAACTCTTTTGATATTATAATAGTGTCTATCAACCACAATATAATAATCATCTTGCGGAACGCTTTCATCTCACGTTCCACATATATAGTATACAATCAAAACTACAAGCACATATTGGGTAATGGATTTCCGTCTATGACAAGGTATGGAAGCACCTTCCGATAGTGTACCTCTAGAGAGGAATACACTGGGTTCAACAAGAACATCTTACAACCCGGCCACCCATTACCGACCACTCATTTCGCTTGAGTGTATCGAATGTATATCACCAACGGTTGGGATCAACAACCGTTTCCTGAATGGGACAGCATCGACAATAGATTATAGAATGAAATGAATATCTCTAGATATGTGATAATACACCCTACTTGGCAGCCAACCACTTAGCCTTGCTGCCTGCTCGATTTTTGTCATTTCCCGGTTGTGACGCTAGAGGCCACGCTTATCTCTGACAGATCACACAATTTTTCACTTTGAATGTCACATCTTCATACCCGCAAAATCACAAATTGACTTCCCCAAAAATACAATGGGTATATAGCTAAGAGAAACGAATTCCTTCGCCACCAAACGTAAATACGTTTGAAGAGATCAACTTACGCGATCTATTAAATATACTCTGTCAGACATTCTTCCATACAGGTTGTCCTAGGACTGGACAAACCGACGGCACTATTCTGTAAACAGGACAACCCTTGCATAACTCCGTCTTCAATTTTGTTCATCATATTTGATTCACAACGCTAATGCCCATATAGAGTGATTTTCAGATAATATATCTAATCCTGGTCTCTCCGTATTGACAATGGAAAAATTGTCAAAAACTTCGATAGTCGGTGAGTTAACTATAAAAGAAAAACACGTGTGCAAACAACAGTCGTATCTCCAAATGGAAATCTTACCGATCAAATCATCAATCAACACTGACTCACCTTAATTTAATTTGTCACTCAATTATCCATTTTCCTATTCCTGTTTCCATATATTCAACATTTCTTATTTTCTAAATTTAGAAAATATACTTTATTAACATTGGAAAACATTTCCATTTCTTATTTTCTTATATTAGAAAACATTTTTGATTCTTTTTTGGAAAACATTTCCAAAACTCCTACATTGGATTTAAACAAATGTTTAAATCAAACATCGCTATGCCATCTCAAACCATTATACTTGTTAACTAAATTCACTTAACCAATCTTCACTGTCAAACCTTAACCATTCCTTAGTTAAAAACAAAGCCAATCAAGTTGGGGTATAACTACCTCTCAGACCTTAACTGAACAACATTTCTAACTTCGAAACAGACAAGGTTCACCTTTTTAAACCTTTAACAAACTTCCTTACGTAACTCTCTTTCGAATAAATCCCTATTCGATAACTCTCTTCGAATAGCCATATTCGATTAACTCCATTCAATTAACACTATTCGATTAACTCTAATCGATTTACTCTTATCAGTTAGCTCTATTTGATTAACTATATTCTATTAACTCTATTCGAATAAACTATATTCGATAACTCCTTTAACTCTATTCGAATAAACTATATTCGATAACTCCTTTAACTTTATTCGAATAAACTGTATTCGATAACTCCTTTAACTTTATTCGAATAAACTATATTCGATAACTCCTTTCGAATAACCAATATTCGATAAGCTCTCTTCGAATAACTAATATTCAATAACTCCTTTCGAATAACTAATATTCGATAACTCCTCTAACTCTATTTGAATAAACTATATTCGATAACTCCTTTAACTCTATTCGAATAAACTATATTCGAGAACTCCTTTCGAATAACCAACATTCGATAATCTCTCTCCGAATAACTAATATTCGATAACTCCTTTCGAATAACTAATATTCGATAACTTCTCTTCGAATAACTAATATTTGATAACCGCTTTTCGAATAAACTATATTCGATTAATTCTCTTCTTCGAATAACCTTATTCGATAACTCTTTCTTCAAATAAACTATATTCGAATAATTTTCTTCTTCGAATAATCTTATTCGATAACTCTTTCTTCGAACAAACTATATTTGACTAACACCTTTCTTCGAATAAACTATATTCGATTTACTCCTTTTTGAATAACTCTATATTCGATTACTTCCTCTTCGAATAACTATATTCGATTAACTCCTTTCGAATAACTAATATTCGATTAACTCCTTTCGAATAACTAATATTCGATAACTCGCTTTGAATAACTAATATTCAATTAACTCTATTCAATAACTCTAATCGATTAACTCTAATTGATTAACTCTATTCGATTAACTCTAATCGATAACTCTAATTGATTTACTCTATTCGATTAACTCTAATGAATTAACTCTAACTGATTAACTCTATCTGATTAACTCTAATAGGTTAACTCTAACGGATTAACTCTAACTGGTTAACTCTAACTGATTAACTCTAACTGATTAACTCTAATTGGTTAACTCTAACTGATTAACTCTAACTGGTTAACTCTAACTGATTAACCTGTAACAACCCGAATTTTAACAACGTGTTAAGACAAGAATCAAGGCAGAATTAAACTATAAAATCTGAATCAGGGTAAACGGATTGCGCCATTGCGTTCGTCTCGGAAAAATACGTGAAATAGAGTCTGAAATTTCGTAAATCGGAGTCCGTATGACCCAGTTAAGGCCCAACGAAGTTTCACGAAAATTCAAATCCGAAAACAGATTTGAAATTCAGCCCAGAAAGAGAAGGCGGGAAAATTCCCGCCAGACACACAGGGTGTCGACCCCTGGGTCGACCCCCCCTCCAGGGGGTCGACATGGGTGTCGACCCCTGGGTCGACCCCTCCCCAGGGGGTTGACATGGGTGTCGACCCCTGGGTCGACCCCCCCTGGTCGAACCAGCGACCTGGTGCACCTGCTTCTGGTTTTGGCTCGGTTTTGGAGGCTTGTGACGGTTTTTGAGGGTTCAGATCTATCCTAGGGTTTATCCTACGGCCTAAACTACTCCTAATCTCTATAAAAATACCCCTAAGCCTACCCTAAACCCTCACAAATCACTCATGCCACGAAGTGCTGCCCAAATGCCAAGTGATCATGGCCTCCATCTCCAACTCCAAGAGACTATGCATGCAAATCGGATCCGAATCGAAAGGTGCAAGCTTGCTACACCAAATCGAGGCCAAATCAACGTTGCTACGACGTTTTCATGACGATTCTTCTTCAAAGGAGCCACCTTTCTTCGTCGAGACGATTCATGCTAATTCGCTAAGCCACGTTATGTAAGTTCTAGCTACTTCTAGATCTAAACGGTAGTCTTAATGATGGCATGGAATAAAACGAGATTAAACTAAGTATGCTAGCCTATATGAACCTTGTCATGCCTCTTTTGCTTGAACCTTTGACTTTTGGCTATGCTTAGTGACTAAATCATGTTATTCATGTTATGATTAACCTAGTTTATCTTGCAAGTTTGAATCTTTATCTATGGAATGCTAGCATGAACCTTTGGGAACCATTTGACTTGTGAAACATTGGCAAAGATTTGACTTTGGGGCTTATGTATGTAAATGAACCCAAACCCCTATGTTATCATGCATGTTTGTGGCCAAATTCCCTTATGATACTATGCATGTTTGTGGCCAATCCCTTCTTGGCATCGTGCATGTTTTGAGGCCAATATGTAGCATAGTACCCTTACTATGTGGACTCGCCTTCACTTGGGTTGGAAATACGATTTGGGTAGGATAGATGAGCGTGATTATGACACGAAAATTTGATATGGGATTCCATGAAAATATGACACTCATGATCCACCTAAATGTGGACATGACATATGGGGTAAACGTGGGACTTGAAACTAGACACGGGGGTTGTAAGTGTAATATGACACTAGACCAAACATGAAAGTGGCCAACTCGAGGTTGGGTTGAGTTTGTAGCATAAATCTACCCGGACCCGCCCGGCTTAACTAGTGGCTACAAACAATAGGATCCAATGTGAGAAGTTGGTCATGTCATGCTTAAGACCCGAGGTTAGACTAGGTTGTGGTGTAAAACTACCCGGACCCGCCCGGCTTAACTAGTAACCACAACAAGGTCTAATGTGAGAGGTTGAGAGTGCATTAATTAAATTAATGCCACATGATAAGGTTAAGTAAATTTGACTAATGACACTTAACCGATATGACACGAATGGGTAGGTTAAGTGGGACCGGGCTTGATTTCTTAATGACACTTAACCATACAAGACAATTAGGGGATGGGGTTAAGTAATTTACACTTAACTAATCCGACTTGGTAATTAGATGGGGTTAAGTAATTTAGACTTAACTAATCTAAACACGGTAATTAGATGGGGTTAAGTAACCTATACTTAACTAATCTAAACACGGTAATTCGATGGGGTTAAGTTAAACACTTAACCAATCTAAAATTGATAATTCAATGAGGTTAAGTAACCAATACTTAACCAATTTAACATGATAATTTAATGGGGTTAAGTAACTTATACTTAACCAATTATACATGATGATTTGATGAGGTTAAGTAACCTACACTTAACCAATCTAATATGTGGACCTGGTAGGGTTATGTCACAAGACCTTTTAAATTAGGCTTAACCATTGTAATATGATTAGGGGATGGAGTTAAGTTAACCTATACTTAACCAATCCGACTCGATAATCTGATGGGATTAAGATAATCTATGCTTAATCAATCTAACATGATAATCTGATAGGGTTAAGATAAATAAATACTTAACCAATTTGACTTGATAGGGTTAAGTCATGAGCTTCTTGGTATACTTAACCAACTTGTAGGGCTAAACCTTGAACTTAAATACTTAGCCAATCTTGACCTGATTCGTAGGCGGGCTAAGTCATGGACCTGAATAACAACACTTAACCCAATAGACAAAACCCTAGTGAGAGGAACTAGGTAGAAAATCGTGGTTAATCAAGGGTAACGGGGAAAAGAAGCTAAGTGGTAAACCTTAGTTAAGTATAACTAAGTAATAATTCTTAGCCAAGGACATGGGACTAGTTCATGAATGGATGAGTAACCCGATATGGTAGGTCATCGCTTAAACACACGAGGAGGAGCAAATTATCCGACTTGGATAGGGGCTCCAACGAACTGGGTGACGAAGCGGTAGCTTCGGGGGATGTGAGGGTACTCTTGGTATCCCTCTGTGAGGTGGCAGGCGGTCCATGAAACCCGGCCTCACAGAGGTTAAGGTCTGCGATAGAAGAGCCAAGAGTATGCCTTGGTTGCTATGCGAGCGACCTAAAGACTGGGATGGATTAGCGTGGAGTCGACGATACTTGATTTTGCCCTGGATAGCACGTCGCCGACTACCTACCATCTTTAGTCAATCGTGTACGAACGGAAAGGCAGGGAACCCCCAACAGACCATGTTCTTGCTATCGAGTCATGGGTGAGGTTGGCCTATAGGAAAGTGGGGCTATAGTGGGGCCGGGATGTGGTTCTCATACATGATTTTTCTTGGATTGCCTTTCAGTAGATGAGGGAGGGGTCACGTGGGACCATAGCCACAGATACAAAAACAGACCTTGATATCTGCATCAGCAGACGACTTAAAACTCCCGACCGAGTTCCGTATTTCTTGATTTGCCCTGGCACGGAACTCGGATGACACATTGAGATACATGTGCGTCTAGACATGGAAAACGATTCACGATATATACGTGGGACAAAGGGCGTGGTTGACGGGTGGCATAATCCCTAGTGATCCTAGGTGGCCAAAACCCAAACCGTGACACGAAAACGTTCATTAGGTAGCATAATCCCTAGTGGTCCTAGGTGGCATAAATCCTAAGTGAACACGCGATAGTTCATGGTAAGAAAACATAACCAGATCAAGGGTAGCAGTCCAAAACAACATCAAGGATAAAATGGTACTACGTCGAGGCGGTATAGATTTACATGGGAAAGCCCGTACGGCCTACGGCAAACGACTGAACTTATACATGGGAAGAAACATACGAGTTGGGAAACCTACATATGCTATATATATTAGGTTGACATGGACCATTACATGACATTGGGCAAGGGACATCCATAGTTGACACATGACGCGGGTTGGGATACTAGTACGAGAGGTGCAGAGCAAATATACATGATAAATACTCTGGGATGGTATATGTGATAGACACCATGGGATGGTATACAGGATAGATACCTTGGGATAGTATACTTGATAGAAACCTGACGATGTGATACCTTGATTTATCATGACACCGTAGTTTATCATGATATCTTATTTTACCTTGCTACAGTAGTTCGGCCTGTTACCCTAGTTTAGTTTATCTATCTTGTAGTCATCCTTATGTTTACTTTCAGTTTATGCATGTCATGTTACCTTTACCTGTTTTTATACTGGAAGTAGGTAGGACTTACCAGTCTTTATGATAGACCCCGTTTCGTTTCGCCTCTTTGTCTTCCGTTTACCCCCCAAGGTTTCAGGGAGGAAACACTGTTATCTAGTTCAGACTTCTTCTGCTTGAAGGTCATCACGCATGGCTTGGACTTTTCTTGGCTATGGCTACTTTACTGTTTTACTTGGGGAATAATTTACGAAATGGTTTTATGCTTCTTTACTATTGCAAGACAGGTTTTGATGTATTCTGATGTAAAGGCTTTAGACCTTATTTTATAAGGTAATGAAGATTGTTTTACTTCCGCTATTTTATATATGTTCTGTCTTGTAATATTTCTGTGCATATTTACCTCGATAATGCTTCACCAAACCTAGTGCATTCCCTTTGTGAGTGACCCTAGCGGAGGTGGGGTGTTACATTTGGTATCAGAGCAGAAGGTTACCAGACTGGGCAAAAATTTTTAAAAAACCTTCTGAAAACTATTTGAGAAACCGTTTACAAAGAAGCATTTTTCAAGAAAAGTTTTAAAGGCTATTCCCCAAAAGCCATTAGCACTATCCTTTGTTTCCTTGATTGAATCTCTTTTCCCTTTCTTTCCTCCATCTGTAGTCACAGTAGTTTTAACTGCGACTAATCCTTGTCTAACCACGTGAGTGTTTTCCCCGTGCGATGGAGGAAGTTCTCGAGAGACCTGTTACTGAAGTTATAAGAAGGGATAAAGGACACAAGCTTAAGAATAAGCAACTTGTTGGTATGGCTTGATCCACAAGGGAAGATAAGGACGAGATCAGCAAGAAGGCAATCGTATGCCCTCACTAGCGTACCTAAGGAGGATGGTACCGTTTCTGTTAAAGGCTTAGCCTTTCTTTTCTATCATCCCGTCCAGACTTTGTTTTGATCATCGCATCATTTAAGTCTGCCTCGATAGTTGAGTCTTTGCACCTTAGTACTAGCATGGTAGAGGATCCCAGTTTTTGTCCCAAAAATCTGGATGGAGAGTTGGTCCATTTCTTCATGACTTGTTTGGATTTGAGAATGACATGTCTCGGCTACGGATGGATTCTAGGGATAAAGTGGCCACCCAATAAGGGGTGCCATTCTCGATTTTGGAAAGAGGGTAGTTAGACTCTCGACTCACCTTGGTGATACCCTCGAGGTCTCGTGTAACCTTTTGGGTTCTATCATGGTTAGTTAACTAGAATCTCGGGATGCAGTTGTTGGTAATCCGTTCGAATAGAATTCGCCGCTAAGGCGGATGGTTCGTTTCGCTTATGCATGAGTTATGGGAATCACCCTAGTAAGTACTCTTGGCAACATGGATTGGCATCGGCAAACGAGATCCAGAATTCCCTAGTGAATTTTGGAGAGCTTGCATGAGTAAGTGGATACGTTTGAGACAAGTATACTAGGGAAAGGATAAGTGAAAGTGGAATAAGAGGCAACAATGAAATGAGTTCTAACTCATATCTTGGAAATAGGAATCAAGGAGCTACGAAATCATGAAGTTAAAAAGATGGTCAAGGCACCGAGGAATTAAGCTCAAGGAAACACGACTTAGAAGACGTAAGGCTAGACACGCGCATTGTACCTCTTTTTAAAGAGTGTATCCTTGATCCCTGGTTTTTCCTGTAGAGCTTGCTCGCATGTTATCTTTTGGTGAATACCCTCTCGGTCCTGTTTCTGTCGCAAACCCCGTAGGGGGTTTACCTTGTTTATCTCCTCGATCCTATAGTGAGAACCTTAGGTAGAATCCTATGGATGTAAACATGTATTTGAAACATGTTATGATTGATATGGTTGCAAATGGTTGCAAGTGGTTGCTCGTGGATGCGCGAATACACATTAGATACTAGATCGACGCATATGCACGAGTATTTATACTTGTTTATGGATGAAATTGAATGTGTTATCATGCGGATGTTGCATATGAATGAATGTTTGTGCACGCATATAGTGCTTATATGACTAGGACTATTTGCATACATGTTGGACTCATGGCACTAAACATATTTTGCATTAGAAAGATCATTCAGGCCTGATCATTAGCATTAGCTAAGGAGCATATACACACACGTTTTGCATATGTTCATATGGCATTAGAAATCGTTTAAGGACAATGTTTGCCTGTGGATGATGTTTTGAGTAGATGGATGACGGATGGTAGGATGCGTTCTTCCTAACTTGGAGATTTCGGGGACGAAATCCTTAAAGGAGGGGAGAATGTAACAACCCGAATTTTAACAACGTGTTAAGACAAGAATCAAGGCAGAATTAAATTATAAAATCTGAATTAGGGTAAACGGGTTGCTCCATTGCGTTCGTCTCGGAAAAATACGCGAAATAGAGTCCGAAATTTCGTAAATCGGAGTCCGTATGACCCAGTTAAGGCCCAACGAAGTTTCACGAAAATTCAAATCCGAAAACAGATTTGAAATTCAGCCCAGAAAGAGAAGGCGAGAAAATTCCCGACAGACACACAGGGTGTCGACCCCTGGGTCGACCCCCCCTCCAGGGGGTCGACATGGGTGTCGACCCCTGGGTCGACCCCTCCCCAGGGGGTCGACATGGGTGTCGACCCCTGGGTCGACCCCCCTTGGTCGAACCAGTGACCTGGTGCACCTGCTTCTGGTTTTGGCTCGGTTTTGGAGGCTTATGACGATTTTTGAGGGTTCAGATCTATCCTAGGGTTTATCCTACGGCCTAAACTACTCCTAATCTCTATAAAAAGACCCCTAAGCCTACCCGAAACCCTCACAAATCACTCATGCCACGAAGTGCTGCCCAAATGCCAAGTGATCATGGCCTCCATCTCCAACTCCAAGAGACTATGCATGCAAATCGGATCCGAATCGAAAGGTGCAAGCTTGCTACACCAAATCGAGGCCAAATCAACGTTGCTACGACGGTTTCATGATGGTTCTTCTTCAAAGGAGCCACCTTTCTTCGTCGAGACGATTCATGCTAATTCGCTAAGCCACGCTATGTAAATTCTAGCTACTTCTAGATCTAAACGGTAGTCTTAATGATGGCATGGAATAAAACGAGATTAATCTAAGTATGCTAGCCTATATGAACCTTGTCATGCCTCTTTTGCTTGAACCTATGACTTTTGGCTATGCTTAGTGACTAAATCATGTTATTCATGTTATGATTAACCTAGTTTATCTTGCAAGTTTGAATCTTTATCTATGGAATGCTAGCATGAACCTTTGGGAACCATTTGACTTGTGAAACATTGGCAAAGATTTGACTTTGGGGCTTATGTATGTAAATGAACCCAAACCCCTATGTTATCATGCATGTTTGTGGCCAAATTCCCTTATGATACTATGCATGTTTGTGGCCAACCCCTTCTTGGCATCGTGCATGTTTTGAGGCCAATATGTAGCATAGTACCCTTACTATGTGGACTCGCCTTCACTTGGGTTGGAAATACGATTTGGGTAGGATAGACGAGCGTGATTATGACACGAAAATTTGATATGGGATTCCATGAAAATATGACACTCATGATCCACCTAAATGTGGACATGACATATGGGGTAAACATGGGACATGAAACTAGATACGGGGGTTGTAAGTGTAATATGACACTAGACCAAACATGAAAGCGGCCAACTCGAGGTTGGGTTGAGTTTGTAGCATAAATCTACCCGGACCCGCCCGGCTTAACTAGTGGCTACAAACAATAGGATCCAATGTGAGAAGTTGGTCATGTCACGCTTAAGACCCGAGGTTAGACTAGGTTGTGGTGTAAAACTACCCGGACCCGCCCGGCTTAACTAGTAACCACAACAAGGTCTAATGTGAGAGGTTGAGAGTGCATTAATTAAATTCATGCCATATGATAAGGTTAAGTAAATTTGACTAATGACACTTAACCGATATGACACGAATGGGTAGGTTAAGTGGGACCGGGCTTGATTTCTTAATGACACTTAACCATACAAGACAATTAGGGGATGGGGTTAAGTAATTTACACTTAACTAATCCGACTTGGTAATTAGATGGGGTTAAGTAATTTAGACTTAACTAATCTAAACACGGTAATTAGATGGGGTTAAGTAACCTATACTTAACTAATCTAAACACGGTAATTCGATGGGGTTAAGTTAAACACTCAACCAATCTAAACTTGATAATTCAATGAGGTTAAATAACCAATACTTAACCAATTTAACATGATATTTTAATGGGGTTAAGTAACTTATACTTAACCAATTATACATGATGATTTGATGAGGTTAAGTAACCTACACTTAACCAATCTAATATGTGGACCTGGTAGGGTTAAGTCACAAGACCTTTTAAATTAGGCTTAACCATTGTAATACGATTAGGGGATGGAGTTAAGTTAACCTATACTTAACCAATCCGACTCGATAATCTGATGGGATTAAGATAATCTATGCTTAATCAATCTAACATGATAATCTGATAGGGTTAAGATAAATAAATACTTAACCAATTTGACTTGATAGGGTTAAGTCATGAGCTTCTTGGTATACTTAACCAACTTGTAGGGCTAAACCTTGAACTTAAATACTTAGCCAACCTTGACCTAAGCTAAGGCATTCCCCTTGTGAGTGACCTTAGCGGGTGTGGCGTGTTACACGTGGTATCAGAGCTCAAGGTTACCAGAACAGATAATTTTTTTAAAAAAACTATTTTCTAAAAACATTTTTGGAAGAAGTATTTTCAAAAACATGTCTTTTAAGAGAAAAGTTTTTGAATGAAAAGCATAATCCCCAAGTAGCCATATCTTTATCCTTCGGATTCTCCGTTTTGGATCTCTTCCTCTTTCTCTTTTTGAATTTCCCCTCCGCGTATAGATGTCTTTTTAAGATAAGTAAGGACTTCCGTATGAAGGACGGAAGAACCACTTCAAGGGACTAAGTCGTTTGCCAGGCTAAGAAGTTAGTCCAAGGAGGTGGAGGGCTTATGGGTACCGTTAAGATGGATGAGAGAGGAAGGTTCAAATAGCTATTAGGTAAATAAGGGACGAAACCTCATCGTGGTAAGAAGGCCACGAAAGGAGAATGTGAAGGGTAAGGCTAGTTGTTTTGGAGAAATAAGACACCTTATTAGGGTTGTCCAAAAAGGTAAGGACGAAGTACAGGATCTTTTGGAGGGTAGATGTATTCCCTCACGACGGGTATACCTGATGGGGGTAGAACCGTCTAAGTTGAAATTTGGTTCTCTCGATCATCCTGTTCGAACTTTATTCGACTCTGGCGCACCACATTCGTTTATCTCATCATCATTAGTTGAGTCACTGCACCTAGACACCAGTTTGGTAGATGATCCCGTGGTTGTTTCAAACCCAATTGGGAGGGCTCCACTTATTTGTCCATGATATGTTTGGGTTTGAAGATTTCCATACTTAGCGTTGAGTTTAGAGGTGATGCTTTTGTTTGGGCTTCACGGGTTATGGGTTGATTTTGGGCATGGACTGGTTATCCAGTAATGGTGCCGTTCTTGATTGTGAAAGGAGAGTTGTTAGGCTTATGACCCGCTTGGGTAACACTCTCGAGATCTTCTGAAATCCCATAGATTCTGTTATGTTAAGTTATCTTGAATCGCTTGACGCTTCGGTCGAGAGTTTGCGATCTGTTAGAGTGGTCCGGGAATACTCGGATGTGTTTGGGGAGGTGAAGGGCTAACCTCTGAAGCGGGAGATAGACTTCCGAATATATCTGGTAGATGATGCTAAACCAGTATCTTTGTCAGTGCGCCACATGGCTCCTCGTGAGAGGAGGGAACTCCATAAGCAAGTAGGGGAGTTGTTTGAGAAGGGGTTCATAAGACGAGGTATATCGGAGTGGGGTGCTCCAGTAGTTTTAGCCACGAAGGCGGATGGGTCCCTCAGACTTTGTGTAGACTATAGAGAACTCAACAAGCTCACAAAGAAGAATAGACACCCATTGCCAAGGGTTGATGATCTTTTCGATCGGTTGGTTGGCGCCTCAGTGTTTCGCAGTGGGACTTGGCCACGGAGTTTCATCAGTTGGGAGTGACTGAGGATAGTATAGAGAAGACCGTCTTTAGGACTCCGGATGGTTTCTATGAGTGGCTGGTGATGCCCTTTGGTTTGACGAACGCCCCCGCATATTTTGTTGATTTGATGAGTAGGGTGTTCAGGGAGTACCTAAACAACTTCGTAGTAGTCTTTGTGGATGACATCTTGGTCTTTTCTAAAAGCGAAATAAGTTTTCATGTGTGCTGAATAGGTTAAGCGAAGCCAGTTATTTGATCAACGGTGGTTCTGGAGTGAGACTGGCAAGGACATCCAGAGTTGGGCAAAGGCTTAATTATTCAGCCATTTTTACTAGTATCATCTCACGTAGGTCGTCTGAATTCGAAGGAGGTGTCCCTTGGGTGTTTGTCTGATATTGGTTTAGGCCTTTGGGGCTTGTACTTGGGGGATGTCGAGTTCGACTAGGATGGTCTGCGTGAGAGATGGATAGTTGTGACGATTTTGTATGAGAGAATATCCTGGTTTTCTCCAGAAGTGGAGAAAAGCGTGCCCTACATCTTAGGGAAGTGTTGGAGACTCTTCGAGCGCATAGTCTTGAGACAGCAAAGGTGGATGGAGTTCTTGGCATCCTATGATTTCGAGATAGCGTACACCCCAGTAAGGGTAACGTGGTGGCGGACACCTTGAGCAGAAAAAGGTTGTCCTTGAGTCCATTGTTCGTGGAACGACGAAGCTTGGAATTTATCTCGATGTTTGATTTCAGACCTTCCGTTAACTTTATACCCGATTTGCTAGCATCCTTGGAGGTCAGACCTACCCTTTTTAGATGGATTGGCGAGGCACAGAGGGACGACCCACAGTTGGTTGAGTTGGTATAGAGGCTCATAAGGGGGGAGTCGTCCAGCCATTTGAGTAGGTACAACCTAGACGTTAGGGGGTGCTTGCGTAGAGACAGTAGACTTTGCGTACCGCAAGACGAGGGTTTGAGGAAGGCTATTCTTGATAAGGCGCATCGTTTTAGGATGACCATTCATCCCGGTGGGGACAAGATGTACCAGGACATGAAGCGAGTTTTCTTTTGGGCCGGTATGAAGAAAGATGTGGCCGAGTATGTCGCTAGATGCTTGGTGTACCAACAGGTGGAAGCGGAGCAAAAGAAACCCGGTGGGTTGCTTCACCCATTGGAAGTTCTGCAATGGAAGTGGGATAGTGTCTCGATGGATTTTATTGATGGGTTACCTAGATCGAGGAAGGTTAATACGGGAATTTGGGTTGTGGTAGACAGACTTACTAAGAGTGCCCATTTCATACCCGTGAAGAGCAAGAGGACTGCTCCATGGCTAGCTTCGATTTATCTTCGAGAGATGATTCAGTTGCATAGGGAACATGACGTATTCCATGAGTCACATTTGAGGAAGTGCCTACATGAGACCGCAGAGGTGGTAGAGCCGAGCTTGCTGAGAGAAGTGGAGGTAGAGCGTGATGCGACTATTCGACGAGCTCCTACCCGCATCCTTGGGTCAGAGATTAGGAAGTTGAGAAACAGAGAGGTTCGACTAGTCAAAGTGAAAAGGGGAGAAGATGAGAGCAATGCTACTTGGGAGACAGAAGCGAAGATGCGTTCATTGTACCCATTTCTTTTTGAGGGTATGTCCTTTAACTTCTCCTTTATCGTTTGTCTAGTGCTTATCTTATCTTTAGTATGTCCTCTCATTGGTACCTTTGACCTTTAGATAGGGAAAACCTATGGTTGAAACATGTGTTTGAGACATGTTATGTTTGATGGATGCGTGTGGATGCAAGTGGTTGCTAGTGGTTGCTCGTGGATGCATATACACACACTCTAGGCACTAGATCGGCTCAATCACTTCATATTGCATATTGCATAAAATTGTGTGTAGGTAGCTATATTAATGGATGTATAATGGTTGTGTTATCACATGGATGATGCATTTTGGTGAATGATTGTGCACTCATGTAGAAATAGTATGTGTCGATAGGGATCTTTCACATACATATTGGATGCATGGCACTATCATGGTTTGCATTAAGGAGGTCAACTAAATCAGTAGACCGCCTGATTTTGCATTAGACAGGGAACATATACACACACTCTTTGCATATGTTCATACAGCATTAGAAACTCTAAGGACAATGGATGCCAGTGTTTGATGGTTTGAGTAGATGGTTGTTTGGTTGGTAGGATACGTTCTTCTTGACTTAGAGATTTCGGGGACGAAATCCTTTAAGTAGGGGAGAATGTAACACCCCGTATGTTGAATAACTCGCTATAATATAAAACAGGGCAGAATTAAATTTTAAAATCTGAATCAGGGGAAACGGGCTATGCCATTGCGTTCGTCTCGGAAAAATACGCGAAATAGAGTCTGAGTTTTCGAAAATCGGAGTCCGTATGACCCCGATAAGGCCCAAAGAAGTTTTCAAAAATTTAAAAACAGATTTTCAGAAGTGGCGGGAAAAATCCCGCCAGACCCAGGGGGTCGACCTGGGGGTCGACTGGGGAGTCGACCTCCCCCCCCAGGTCGACTGGGGAGTCGACCCTAGGGTCGACCTGGGAGTCGACCTCCCTGGTCGAGCCCAGGTGACCTGGGTGCATCAGTTTGGCTTTTGGGCTGGGTCTGGTGGCTTGTGACGAGATCTGACGGCTCTAATCTAATTTAGGGTTAATCTAAGGGCCTAAAACACCTAACTAATCTATAAATATACCCTAAGACTACCCTAATTCATACTAAAAATAGTTACAACACCGTTATGCCGTCAAAATGCAACTTGAAGGAGCCTCCATCAATCTAAAGAGGAAGATGGCTTCTCAAATCAATCTCTAATCAACTCTAGCAACTTAATCTTCTTCTTAGGAGTGCTAATCAACAAGTTGTGAGTTTTCTATAGCCTTAATAACCAATTATTGAAATGATTATGATAGGATATAATGAGGTTATGGCTATGAATGTGGATCAATGCAAGTTATGCAAGTTATATGCTATGTGTTAATGATGTTATGCAAGTTATATGCTATGTTTTTGAGATGTTATGCATGTTATGCAAGTTATATGCTATGAGTTTGAGATGTTATGCAAGTTATGCAAGCCATATGCTACATGTTCATGATGTTATGCAAGTTATGCAAGTCATATGCTACATGTTCGTGATGTTATGCAAGTTATGCAAGTCATATGTTACATGTTCATGATGTTATGCAAGTTATGCAAGCTATATGCTATATGATCATGATGTTATCCAAGTTATGCAAGTGTTCATGATGCTAGTTGCTATGATAAACATTGATCCACTATGACACCATGATTATGCAAGTTTGGTGTATGATTATATGCAAGTTCATATATGATATGTTATGCAAGTTTGGTGTATGATTATATGCAAGTCCATATATGATATGTTATGCAAGTATGGTGTTTGATTTTATGCAAGTAACATGTGCAAGTTTACACCTTAGTATGATATGCATACATATGCAAGTTAACCCCTTTACATGTCATACATACATATGCAAGTTTACCCCTTTGTATGACATAAGAAACTTATGCAAGTTAACCTCTTTATGACATATGTGATTCATGCAAGTTTGGGTTGAATATTTATGCTAGTTGGGTTTGATGCTATATGCATGTTGACACCTTTAAACCCATGTTGATGCTAATGTGTTATGCAAGTTGAACCCATTGTATTTGTGATGAATCTTCCCTTTTATGTCATGTTAGCGATTTACGTGGGGAACGATGGGGTTAATATACATGTTAATGAAATGGTGTGAAATTGGTATGATTATGCGTACCATAAAGAGGATGGACATAATTGAGTCAATTATGTACATCGTTAAAAATTGGAATTAATTAGGGAAAATTTATTCGAAATATGGGGGTGATTAATTAGGTGTAATTAATCGACTAAGACACGAGGTTGGACCCTTTTGTAGCATAAGACTGCCCGGAACCGACCGGCATATCCAGCGGCTACAAATGATTGGCCCAATGTGAGAGGTCTTAGGCACAAACTATATACGTGACAAGTGTAAAGACACGAGGTTAGACTCGGTTATGGCGTAAGGCTGCCCGGACCCGACCGGCAAATCCAGCTGCCATAAGAGATAGTCTAATGTGAGAGGTCTCTACAACGGTTACGTTCTTAATCAATTAAGAAACACTTAACCATATTAGAATGTAGAGGACATGGGGGGTTAAGTGGGTGCCTTGGGTGGCATGTGGGAAAATCTAGTAGTTACCTTGGGTGGCAATAGAAAATACGATTAGAATACTTAACCGAAGTGGAACATGTAATTAAACATGATTAACGGGTTAAGTAAGTGCCTTGGGTGGCATGTGGAAAAATCTAGTAGTTGCCTTGGGTGGCAATAGAAAATATGATTAGAATACTTAACCGAAGTGGAACATGTAATTAAACATGATTAAAGGGTTAAGTAAGTGCCTTGGGTGGCATGGGAAAATCTAGTGGTTGCCTTGGGTGGCATGTAGAAATCTAGTGGGTGCCTTGAGTGGCAATTGAAATATGATTAGATGACTTAACCAAACCTTAACATGTAGGTGGGCATGATTATGAAAAAGGGGTTAAGTGGGATGCACTAGATTAAATAACAAGCTTAAGTAGTAGCTTGTGGGGGCCTTGAGTGGCAATTGAAATATGATTAGATGACTTAACCAAACCTTAACATGTAAGTGGGCATGATTATGAAAAGGGGTTAAGTGGGATGCACTAGATAAAATGACAAGCTTAAGTAGTAGCTTGTGGGGGCCCATTTCAACCAGTAACCCATATGTATCTTATTGGGCTCGACCCATGTCGAGGACGGGACACGCGTACTGGGCTTGACTATAAGAGGCCAAAACGGGGTAGCGGTGGCAACGCGAGTCCAACGGGTTTCATATGCGTGTGTGGACCCGGGCTGGTAGGTAAGACGTTGTTGCATCGTGTAGATATAAGCCGCGCACCATTTTCAGGTTGCCACTTTGGGGAGTGATACACCCCACTGTGGGGCCAGCACGGGTATCTACGGTAGGGAGCCGATCGCTTGGGGAGTAGCAAGTACACCTAGTGGAGATAGGGGCAGACAACACCTATGTAGTCAGCTAGGGGAACACGGAACTACTATTAAAAATTACTAAGTACACTTAGTGGGATCAACCTTTAAGTAGGAATTACCCTTGGGTGGGTAGAACTGGTGTGGTACAGTGTAGGAATTACGCTTGGGTGGGTAGATCTG
Source organism: Allium sativum (assembly GCA_030737875.1). NCBI lineage: Eukaryota > Viridiplantae > Streptophyta > Magnoliopsida > Asparagales > Amaryllidaceae > Allium > Allium sativum. The sequence continues at coordinate 919,998,051 of CM060922.1, forward strand.
GGGTGGTGCAGTGTAGTATTTATCCTTGGGTGGATAGGCGCGTCTTTACCGTTATCTTAGTTTATCCTAAGTCTGGTTGGCTACTTAGTGTAGTCATTTATCCCCAGTCGTACCGTACTAGGTTTATATCATACCCTAATTACTTTAATGATTGTATTGTTAAGGTTATAGGGCTCACTCAGACTTATGTCTAACCCCGTTGTTTTTATCTTTTTCCCCAACCCTCAGGTTCTCAGAGTGGGCCGAGCACTAGTGGGCTTTGATCAGATTGCTTTATCTATCTTTTGGAGCTTGGACTCTTGAAGAAAAGCTCGGTTATCTTTTCTATTATGGTTATTAGTATGTAGTGGGATTATGTACTTATGTTTTAACGAGATGGATATTTTGTACTTGACTCTTGTTGGTTTTTGAGATGTAACCAAACATGTTTACCTTCTGCTGCATTGAAATGATGTTTTAAATTTCAAGTATTACTTATATCTGTCTTGTTGTAATTTTTCAGTTCTATATTCACTTAAATACTCCACCGAAGCTAAGGCATTCCCCTTGTGAGTGACCTTAGCGGGTGTGGGGTGTTACAAAAGATAAGAACTCGAGCAATACATCTAAGCAGCTCCAAGCAGAATGAAAGCAGAATCCTGATCAAGTTTGAGTATTCCCACCGTGAGAACCTGGGGGAAAACCTAAGAGAAAGAAGAGGAAACAAAATGGGTCAGACATAAAGTCTGGCGAGTCCAGTTACTTTTGGCATATAAATAAGTAAAAGTACAATGATAAGCATACAAAGTGGATAAGAGAGATAACATCATAAAAAGGCAGGTATGACAAGGTAAATAGGATAAACATGATGGAATATATTGCGCTTCTCTAATGATTTCTCTTTCTCTGCACCAATACTAGTACAACAGATATGTAATAGGATTACATACTCCTTAATTACTTAACAGAAACAGGATGATCCCAATAGAAATATAATGGTAGTTTTAGGTGTACTCTAGTAACGGGTTTTAACCCAAACAGAATTAACAGGTACTTAAATAGAAATAATGGGTGTTAGCCCAGACAGAAACAAAGGTACCCCACAGAAACAGATAGGACTAGATGTACCCTATTTACTACCCCCCAATCGATCGGCTCCATATCCCGTAAATACCCTGTGTCGGTCCTACAATAAGGTGTATTACTTCCTAAAGTGGAACCTACAGAAGGACACAGACCTATTTACTGGTGCTACAGCGGCTTATTTTCCCAGATGCAGACCATACTCATGTACGCACAAGAGTCCGATGGAACGCGCTAGTACACACCTACTCTCAGATGAACCTCTTACAATTAGTTCAGTAAGCATGCCCTGACTCCTACCTAGTGCGGGGTCCCCCTTTAATATTAAAATGGGTTACTGACTAATATGGGTACCACACAACATATGACACAAGCCAACCCTTACAGATCTTGTGTCCCTAACTACCTAGGATTTTGATAGGTTATGCCTAACAGATTCACATAACCCCCTACAGATTTACGGGTTAAACTTTACAAGTTAACGCGTCCATATAATCCAACAGATTTAAGAGGTTAAGTTTTCTAAATTAATAGGTTCATATAACCCTCACGGATTTAACAGTTTACTTAACCCCACAGATTTAACATGTCTACTTAACCCCACCGATTTAACAGGTTTACTTAAACCCTAAAGATATAACAGGCTTACTTAACCCCACATACTTAATAGGTTTACTTAACCCCACAAATTTAGTAGGCTCATACAATCCTTATGGATTTAAACAGGCTAAGTATTACAAGTTCTTTACCATACATTCATTTATGGTTAAAATGTTCTAGACCTCCCACATTAAGTCTACCACTTGTGGATGCTGGATATGTCGGTCGAGTTCGGGCAGACTTCTTCCACAAGTCGGACTTAACCTCATGTCTTAGCACCGTCATGTGTTTATGCACTTAGAACCCTCACATTAGATTCACCAATTGTGGTCGCTGGATATGCCAGTCGGGTCCGGGCAGACTTCCACCACAAGTGTAATCTAACCTCGTGTCTAAACGCGGTTACAGTTTTCTAATTACTGTAATTCTAGGCATCTTCATTCATTAACAAGTATTCCTATTTCATTATAGGTTTTCATGCCTCTTTCCCAAGTTATATTCATCAGGGTTTCAATTGAAGTTTTACCCCAAATTTCCCAATACAAGTTATGCCCCAATTTTAACGGATTAAACAAGATTCACAGATTCTTTACAGTTCCAATAACATGTTTCGTTTAATCTCAAATTAAGCCTACAGATTTTTATATCCCAAACCACAAGTCATAATTTACCATATAAATCATTCCCCAATTTTTAGTCCAATTTCACAATATAGTTTATCCCCCCAAATCCCAATCGTGATTCAAAGTACAAATTATGCCCCCAAATTACCATTTCCAATTATTCTCAATTTAACCCAATTTCGCTTGTACGCATATTTCAACGATATCGGCCTAGACTCGAACATAGCCTGACTATAAAAATAAAAAGGAAATGAGAGAGAGAAGGACAAAATAGACATAAAACTAGCAATAACATAAATTGGCATGTGATAGCAAAAATAGGCATATAAGAACAGATATGATGAACATAAATAGGCATATAAGAACATATCTGATGAACATGTAATAACATGACTGATTACGCATAGTGTCATGATCATAAATAGGCATGATGGGATCTAATTAGTGAATTAGATATACAAATATAGCAGGTCTAATATGATTCCAATAGTCACGGCTTAGATCTAATTCATAGGCATGTCAAGATTGCATTTTAATTATTTTTATCTAAAAATAATGTAGACTCACAGGGAATAGATCTAAAAGACAAAAGAATAGTTGCAGATGTTGAATCACAGATCTCTAAACTTGAATGACTCGAGTTGATTGTTGAAGAAGAAAAGACTTGATTTATTCTGGGCAGAGGCAGCATCTAGTTCTCCATTGTTTTAGGTGTGGAGAAACAAGAGAAATGGGGTCTTATTTATAGCCTATGGTCAATGAATCTAGTCAAGAAAGGAGTCCACTTGCGAAAATAGAATTCTGGCCAGATCTGTATGGGAGTCGACCCCACCCTTTGGGTGTCGACCCTGGGGTCGACCTCAAAGAGCCTGGGTCGTTATTCCCCCAAAATGGGGCGGTTCGGCTATCCCCCTCCCGATTCGCTGTTTTGATTTTTTTTATTTGTATATATATATATATATAATTCTCTTGTGTGTATACAAACTTCTAGGCTTAATAACTTCTTCATACGGTGTCCATTTCACGCAAACTTGGTGTCTATCTTGAGCAGAATTTCGAGACAAACACAATGGCGCATTTGTTTTACTTAATTCCTAATATTTAATTAAGTATTTCTTAGTTTATCATGTTAATGTGTTATAAAATTACGGGGTGTTACACTCTTTCTCAATTTATAATCACCATCTAAACCTAAATATCCTCTAAATTTGTATTCTCCAAACCTTATTTTGTTGATTTTTTTTTAAAAAAATACCATATAATGAAGGAATGATTGTAAGAAACTCAATTTGAATTCATGCAATAGAAGTTAATTTGATTCCTCTTTATTCTGATGGTTTATATTTACTTCAATTGCTTACAAAATTTGCTTTTGTTATTGGCAATTTTAAACTCGATTTGTTTTGCATTAGTGTCAGTCTATGCTTTGCTCAAAGTCTCCTCTCTGAATGCCACATAGTCTCTCTGAAAATTATAATATGAAAGATAGGATAAGTAGATTCGTAGCCCTGATCTATGAACAAATAAAGGTGTCTTCGTATATTACATGAATTTGAAATTTACATTCAATTTTTGTACGATGTAACCGCAATATACAACCCGTGGTCGATTTTTGTATATGCACAATCTTTATTTTTGTTTTATACTCGTGCAAGCAGCTTAAACCAAAATTATATTCTCAATGGGATTAAGAATTTTTTTTTGATTTTTCATCCTGAACTATTCCGGATAGGTTGCAAAAAAGTTGTTATTTTATTTTTGTGTAACTTGTAATAGCATGTTCGATGCTGATTTTTGTGATTCTTGATTTTTTTTTTCTTCCTATTAATACAAATTTAGTTCTCGAACAAATAAAGATCGGATATTTGTAAAGAATGTAAGCTAACATAGTATTTTGAAATTAGCTTATACAATGTATTTTGTTAGACCACTTTATTTAAATATACTGTGTTTGATTTCCTCTATTTTCGAAGGGGATGACTATTTAGACACAAAACCTCCACCGTTGGATCGTTTTGTCCTTATGTGAAGAAGTGGAATCCAGGAGGCAATCCAGTAGTGGAGATCAACTGTGTCATCAATTATGTCAAAAATTTGTGTCAAAATAAACTTTCCCTTTTTTGAAATATATAATTTTTACAATCAATTTTTTAATTCATTCGAATGGTTCAAAAACGAAAAAAAAATGTTCCTTTGACAAAAATTATGCATAATGATACTTCTACATATGGTATAGCTTAAATGTACATATATGATTATCTATATAATAAAATTCCTTGGTCCATAGACAAAAGACAAAAAATTGCTGTGATTTAATGTCGCAAAAGACATTGAATAGCTGAGTATTTGCAAGGAATACCTCACGGTTTACAGTGTTCTCTTTTTCTGCACCACTTGCCTTGGTCATGCTCCATGATCTACTCCATGACCTACACGTCTAGTAGTTACCCGCAGCCATGCATCTTCTAATCAAACTTAGTTCTTCAATTAAATTTATAGACTTAGTTTTCTCCATTCCAACCGAAGGTACTTCTCTCCTCCTCCATACCGATTTTCCTCTTCATCTGTCATGGCTGACATTCAAAAATTAATACTATTATGATATATATTGTCGATTCCAACGGGCCTCTGTTCTTCCTTATTTCTCAAATTGTTCACACTTATTTTTTCAAGCACACGTCAATGTTCCCATGTTACCATCTTATTTTTGTTAGTTTATATGTATCGACGCCCATAAACTGTTTGTGTAAATGAAACAGCAAGTAGTTATTCATTTTGATGCACGCTGTTACTATATTTTTGTGGATTTCTAGGTATCCTGATAATATGGAAGGATACTTTATTATCTTTACAAATCAACAGCAATAATTTTGATAGCTATAAATAGCATTAATATTGATTTCCATAATTACAATAAAAAAACTGTCTGTGATTATAGTGGATTGTTTCCACTGATCTTTAAATGATACTCCTAACATTCCTTAAATGGTATCATTTATTAATTTTTATGTGATATACTATCAAACTAGGTAAGATATAAATCACAACCTTCCAAATAAAAATTGATCTTTTTTTTCAATATTAAGGTACCGGATATAAATCTGTATATTTCACTGATTTCTCATCCATTAATATGATCAAAATTTTCCATTCTTCTTCTTTTATAGCCAACCTTAATGTGCCTAATTGTAACTAAGTTATATATTCTTATTCTTATTGCTGATTTTCTCCAGTACTATAAAAAAAAGATGTTTATAAATTGTAGTTGATTGTTCCCAACGATCTTTAATTAAATGGTATCACTATCAATTTAACAATGTAACGTATTATCAAACTAGGTAAGATAATAAATACAATATATTTCTAAAAGAAATTCACAATAAATAGTAACTTCTATTAGTTTTTAATCTTTTGCTGTAAATGGTAAGGTGTGTTAATTTATCATCTATTCATAAAAATTCTAAAAAGAAGAAAAATATTAGTTAATAGACTGTTAAAACTAGGATATTTGTGCCCTTTCCATCATATATGAATGATTCTTTTTTGTAAAACTTGGTGATTAAACAAATATAAACAAGCATGTCATATTTTCTCGAAAGTTTAATTATTGTCCATGTTTTTTTTATTTGACTATGTATTATGTAAAAGTAAAATGGACACCATTTACTTCCTATATTGATTGCTATATTACTTTCTAATATTATTTTTTTATATAAGATAATTATATGTATTTGTATTGTACCCATAGTATCGATACATCTCATGGCAGTATACACTAGCATTACCACACAACGGTGGGAAGACCAACCATTAAGGTGTTCAATATAAAATAAAAATTATTTGTTAAAACATATTCAAAATTATATTTTATTTAAAAAATATAAATATAATTGGTGACACAACAAATATCCACCATTATATCACCACATGAATTTCAGTCTTTCATATAAAAACAAAAAGATTCAACGGCCTAGATCACTTTTGTCACTAATTGTATCTAATTTTATATTCAAATAGTGGACCCAAATAATATATACTATTCATTTTCGTGTTTGCATAAACATACTACACGTTGTATATCAAACAAAAAACAAAACGAAAAATTCAAATATAAAGAAGTTGAATAAAAACAACTGTGAATATATTAAGCTGCTGATTAAAAATTGATAATAAATAAAAGGTAATAAGCTGAATTCCAAACATAATGATTAAAGATTAAAGAGAATACAATATCTTAAACTACATGAGACCGAATTGTACGAGAATAAAACTACAATAAAAAATGTTTATAATGTAGTTTCAAATATATAATATAAGAGATAAGCTAGACAAAGAGAAAGTTGAAAGAGAACTCAAGCATCTTTCATAACAATATCAGGCACAAATTTTGTAAGCAACACGCTTTTAATGTCTTTTGAATCACATCTGCAAACATTATTGATATTAATAATTTTTACTCAAAATAAGTATTTTTACTATGCCTAAGCTATTAACAAAATAGTTTGCATACTTATATGTCGCATATAGAAGTAGGTATGTTAAATGAGTTGGGTTAGGTATAAATGGGTTGGTTGAACATTTACCCAACCCATTTAACAAAGAAAAATACTCAACCCATCATACCCTGCTTGCGTCAAAAATGGCATAAACATCAAGTGTACTTGGGGTACTTCTCAAAAAGCTAGGTAATATGAAATGTGGAGCCAATCAACAAAGTAAAGCAAGTAAAAAGACACAATATTTTTATAGTGGTTCGATCAAATATGATCTACGTCCACTTTGAACAGTGATTCCATTATTGCACATAGAGTTACAAGGCAAACACATCCTCTCATTACATTCATTGCTACACTCTTCTAGGATTTGATTAAGGAAGAATGGTGAAGGTCTTCAATCGTGGAGGATAGTAGATCGGATGGAGACTTCCGTGTGATCTTTTATAGGTTCGGAGTTTGATCTTCACTTTATGGTGATTGGAGATGATGAAATCTCTAAGTAGAAGTAGAAAATGAAGTTTAGCAGCCCTCCGAGATCATAGAATTCGTCCCCCGTTAAAGTGGGGTTGGACCTCTATTTATCGGTGTGGAGAAATGAGGTAATATCATCTCCAGTGTCACCGGTCGGTTGATCCTTATTTACGAAATTGTCACTGGCCAGCCTGGCAACAACTGTTCAGAAGCCAACCCGTCGACAGCTGTCTGGAGGACCGATCGGTCTGGATTGGGTCAAGCCGATCGGTATGACTCCTTTTCTGCTTTGTATGGGTGACCTGGCAAGGATTCCAGAATATGGTCGGTCGGTTGCCCATCCTTAGACCGGTCGGTATTATTTTTCTTGGGTGAACATGATATTCCTAAAGGGACTGGTCGATACACACTGATACCGGCCGCCCGGTAGGTGAGTTTTCCTTTCTTCGTGTATGGGACTGCTCTGCTCTGAAATTGCGACTATCTGACAGGTGTGTTTGGGTTCGAACCGACCGGTACCGCTATCATCGCACCGATCGGCGTTGCCTTCTTGGATCAAGCCATGCTATATTTTCCTGGCCGACCGGTTCATTCCTCTGACTATACCGATCGGGTTCGTTCCCCAATATTTGGTGGATAACATTTGCCCCTCGAGGTCCTCAATCTTTATTCTTGTAAAATTGGGGACCTTGACACAAAAACCTTTACTATGAATCGAGGTATCCCGATCGTTGCATCTATGAATGGGTAGAACAAGCTGAAACAAAGAATCCTAATAGGTCAATCGATCTATTAACATGAGCACGAGCGAGATAGGTGTCAGTAGGTTTTCTAGCCGATCGGTGCATGCCTCTTGGAATTCGTGCACTTAATTTGGGATTTGACCGATGTGACTTTTCATCTCTCCTGACTACTGGGCTTTCCAATGCTCCTCTATTTATACCCCTTTTAATGATCATTTCCCCACCGTTCCACATTTTCTTTTTAAAGAAAATTAATGGCATCTAAATTCCGATCGAACAGAAAAATCAAAAGTGGGGCTTTCTTTCTCCCTCAGGTTTCTCGCTAATCCTTCACCCTCTCTTGAGCTTCGAATCGACTTCTCCGCCGCCAGGTTCTTCTTTAATTTCGCTTTATTTTCCTTCGATCTAAGCTGATATGCTTTTGTATTTGCGTTTTTATCTGTGAACTATGTGGTTTGGTGTGAGTTGATTTGGCAAAAGTGATAACTCGATGAGCTTAAATCTTTAGTACGGCTGTCTTAGCGTTGAAATGCTCTGAAATAAGATCGGATGTAGTTGTTTTGACACCATGATCGTAAATGACATTTCTGTTTCAACTTCGTTTCATGCTCGCATGTTGTTTGATGAATTGCTTGACCTGGAAAACTCTTCAATTTTGTAGCCTTAACAATGCCAATGGATTTTTTTTTGAAAGTGTGTGCATTTGACTTGTCTGCGACTCACATTGATACTCAGATTAACCGTTGTGTTCCCTGTTTTATCAGTTCCCATGATTGTAGTTGCGAATAGTTTAGCGATAGGCGCGGATCTTAAAGTTTATATTAGTGCTGGTCGGTTCGGGCACCGGTCGGTCTGTATTTAGCTCCTGAGGGAATGGGAAAACTGGTCAATCCGTATTGAATACCGATCGACTGGTTTCATTCTCCCGAGAAGTTAACGGTGTTGATCGGTTTGTCCTAGATGCTGATCAGCCCTGTGACCCCTTAAGGTGTGACTGATTCCGACCAGCTGGTTGTCTTTGTGCTTCTGGACAATTCTTGGAGGTGTCGGTCGGTCTGTTCTGAATATCACTGCTGAGCGATTGGTCCTGCGAGACGTCCAACTTCTTCTTCATACTTTCTCATTTTAATGATTAGAAAAGTGTTTGAATACCCTTTTTTTGCACAGGATGGATCCAACTTCTAATAAAACAGGATAAAAAAAAGTTCTTTGATCTGGATGAAGACACAATTGTCCAACCTTCAATGGATTCCCCCATACTTGCTGGCCCTTCTTACCCAGAGATACAATCAATCGTGAACAGACCTCGTTACGCACTAGGGGCTTGTAATGCCAAGCTTGCTAAGCGACTTCTCGGTTGGAACTTACAAGGGGTTTCTTACAACTTAGAGGTGTCGCACCCCGATTGTCAAATAACATCCAGTGACATCATGGTTGCCAAATCCAGACTGCTTGGGCGTATGGAATAGACTTTGCATCAATTCGAGAAACAGATGGATCTACTCAAAGATCAAACCGCGAAGAATCTTCAAGACTGACATTCACTGGCTGGAGACCTTCAAAGACTCCATCAGGAGAGCCTCGATCGCATTGCAATTTTAGAGGCTGACAAGGCGAAATTCTCTAAGAAACCAAGATGCTCTTGTTGCTCTTTTCCAAAGGGAGACATTGAGTTGGCGGGTCCAGCTAGCAAGAGGACTATTCCTGACACTTCTACATCAGGGTCTGCTCCACTGAAGAAGAAGAAGGTCGGACGGCCCAGGAAGTACCCGAATGCATAGCTCTTTCCTCCTAATGCTTGACCACTTTTGGCTTGATGAATTTTATCTTTAGACCGGTTGTATTAAGCGAGTTCCGGTCCTCCCCTTTAACTACTATGTTGTGACTGTAGTGACTGCTGTGATTGTGTTTGCTGGCCCTTTTTGATGGTGATGGGATGTTGGTCATGAAAGTTAATGCTTAATTAGCCAGGTTACTTAGTTCACAGCTTGTTTTCTTCTATATGCCTTTACTTTTCGTGGCTTGCATTCTTTGCGTCTGATACCGTGCAGTCCGTGTCTGTGATTACTCGGACGATCGGTTTATGGCCGACCGGTTACTGGTGGCATTGACTGATCGGTCGCTTTCCACCTGAAGTCGGCCGGTGGTAAGGTTCTCTTGAGGTGCATTGATCCCATTTTTGTATGATGGCTTTTTGGCTTTGAATGTCAGATTGTGTCGCTAGATGTGTTGTGACGATGCGTGGTTGCCCCTGGTTCTGACCCGGGTCATCACAATCTATCTTATAATAATTGAAGCATTGTATAACTCTAGGTTAGTTAATTCGATATTGATTGTCCACATTAATAACAAATCAATCATCTAAGTATGATGAACTTCAAACATGAATCAGTGTTCTTGCAAACTTGTTTCATTCGATGGTCTTTAAAACCTATCGAAGCTTGTTTGCCAAAATACATCATCTTGGTTTGGAGTTGTATTGATACTTGACGATTAGGTGGTTGATATAATCTGACAAGTTCGATATTGTACACTATTTTATGCTTATGAAGCACGTATCTGTGATTTGTTTTCATGTTTGCAATACAGAATTTCCGCACTTTCTATGAAGATAAGTTCCCTTTTAGTGCCCTTGTCTGGAAAGCAACATTTGTAAACCCTTTATTCATTGTGACTGAACGGTTCAGCCACTTGTAGAATTTGTTGAAAAAGGCCTTTGGATCCGTCATTAACCAAATTTGGAAGATCCGACATATGATTGGACACCCCCGAAGAGGTTTTTGGTAATCCGTCATTAACTGGGTTTGGAAGACTCAGAATTGATAGTTGGATTTGGAAGACCCAACATCTGAACGGATGCCTCCGAAGTGGTCTTTTAAACTCAGTATTTGTGTCGTTATCCAGCCATGTATCAATGGCGTCGACGAGTTTCCGAGTGCCCCCTGGAGAGGTGTTTGGTTTTTAAAAACCCGGTGTTAGTGTCGCTATCTAGCCATGTATCAATGGCGTCAACGAGTAACCGAGTACCCCCGGGAGGTTATTGGTTCATCAATTATATAATTTCTTTCTTTGGAACTGACACTGGATCATTTGCTGATTTTCATTGCTACCTGTTGGAGCTAGTGTTTAGAACCATTTGATAGGCATATTCCTGGTGTCCTGTTTTGCATAGCTATGCTTTCACATCTTTTGAGCCTACCGTGAATGATGTTTTTAGCATTAAATGGTGGACATTCAAGATATCCAGCCAAGGCATGCCAGAACAACTATCAGGGTTAGCTATACCATGATAATGTCATCATTCTTCTTTAGACCTGCGATTGAAATCAAATCTTAGCGAGAAGTTTGTAAATGTACGATTTATACAAGTAATGCAATTTCGCTTCATTTATATTTACAAAACTTGCAATAGCCTTGCATGGTTTGTACAATGCATTTTTTACAAGTAGTATGAAAGGAAAACTAAAAGAAGTAGCGACGGAGATGAATAGCATTCCATGCTCTTGGGAGTTGCACTTCGTCTGTTGTTTTTAGCTCAAATGTGCCATCCGAGAACTTTTGGCTTATTACATATGGTCCCTCCCAATTGGGTCCTAGTACTCCAGTTCCTGTCATGATTTTCTTAAGAATGAGATCCCCAACTTGGAAGGTCCTCCAACTAACTTGAGCACTGAAACGGCGGGCTATTCTTCTCTGATGTGCCATAACCCTGAGTTCTGATTCTTTCCTTCTTTCCTCGAGTAAGTCTAGCGCTTCGAGTTGAAGTTTTTCATTTTCTGCTTGGTTGAAGTAGATCCTTCTATGAGTTGGAATTTCTAGTTCGACTGGGATCATTGCCTTAGGTCTGAATGCCAATAAAAACGGAGTGTGGCCTATTACAGTTTTATGGGTGGTACGGTATGCCCATAATTCTAGTGGAAGCTCATTGACCCATCCACCCTTGGCTTTCTTAAGTCACTTCTTGATGGTTGATTTCAGGATCTTGTTGATTGCTTCAACTTGCCCATTAGCTTGTGGATGGGCAACGGCCGAAAAACATTTCTTGATCTTCAACTTGGCGCAAAAGTCTAAGAACTCACCGCTTTCAAGGTGATTATTTTTTGTGGTATGCCGAAGATACAGATGATGTTTTTCAGGACAAAGTTGATCACCTTCTTTGAGGTAATAGTGGATAATGGCTCTGCTTTGGCCCATTTTGTAAAATAATCGACTGCCACTATTGCGTACTTCATACTTGATTTTGCAATAGGTAGTGCCCCAATTAAATCTATGCCCCAAACAGCAAATGGTCATGGGCTGACCATTTGTGTCGATTCGGTTGGTGGCGCCCTCTGAATTTTTGCAAATCTTTGGCACTTGTCGCATCTGTTGGCATAATTCATAACGTCTATGTTCACGTCGGGCCAAAAATAACCGTATCGCAAAACTTTCTTGGCTAACGTTTGACCTCCGATGTGACCTCCACAATCTCCCTCATGCAATTCTTCTAAGATTGCTTTTGACTCCTCCTTGGACACACACCGCAATAAAGGCATAAAGAATCCTCGTCTATACAGCCTTCCGTCTTGAACAAGGTATAGTGGAGCCTTGCGCAGTATTTTCCTCCGCCTTTTCGGCTCCTCTGGGAGTGTTCCGTTGAGGATATATTCCTTAATCGGCGTCATCCAGGACTCAGGTTCTTCCGTTGTTTCCATAATCCACTCGACATATATCTCTTCAATGACAGGTGTCGTAAGGACTTCAATAGGCACTAGCCCCAGCAAATGTGCATCAGAGGAACTAGCGTATTTGGCGAGAAAATCATCCTTAGTATTTTCTTCTCTTGGAATGTGTGATATAGTATAATGATTGAGGTTGTTGAGGAGTTCCATGGCTTTCATAAGGTAGGAAGGAAGATTTCCCACTTTAGTCTGGAATTCCCCAAGAACCTGCCCCACTACCAATTGGGAATCGCTGAAGATCCGTATGGTTTTTAGATTCAGCTCTTTTGCTAGTTTTAATCCGTTTATCATTGCTTCATACTCAGCCTCATTATTGGTTGATGGAAACTCCAGCCTTAACGCATGACATAAAGAATGGCCTTCTGGAGTTTCCAAGACAATTCCGGCTCCTGAACAGTAATCATTTCTTGAGCCATCCACGTATAGCTTCTAGCTAGCGATTGCTCCCATTGGTTCCTCAATTTCCTTTCCTTTGTCCGTGAATTCGGCAATGAAGTCTGCTAAAGCTTGCCCATTGATAGCCCCTCGGGGGTGACAAGTGATATCATATTGGCTGAGCTCAATGTTCCACTTCAGCAGTCTTCCATAAGCTTTCGGACGGAGGAGAATTTGCCTTAGCGGTTGGTCGGTGAGGACTTTAATCGAATGGGACTAAAAATATGGTCTCAATTTCTTTGAGGCGATGAGTAGGCAGTATGCCAGCTTTTCAAGCATTGGGCAATTCAGCTCTGCCCCAGCAAGTCGCTTACTGATATAATAAACTGTCCATCGGACTTTTGAATCTTCTCAGACAAGTGCGGCACTCAGGGCATGTGGTGATACCGCCAAGTATAAGAATAGCTCTTCTCCATCTTTGGGTTTAGAAAGCATCGGTGATGATTCCAAATGTTGAATTAACTATTCGAAAGCTATCTGACACTCTGGAGTCCATTGAAAGTCTTTCTTTCCTTTTCTTAAAGCGTCAAAAAGCGGGATGCATCGATCTGTTGCTTTGGAGATGAAGCAGTTAAGGGCGGCAATTTTCCCATTCAAGCTCTGAAGCTCCTTTATTGTTTTTGGTGCTCGCTCTTCTCGTAACATCGTGACCTGGGAAGGGTTTGCCTCAATGCCCCTGGCATTGACTATGAATCCGAGAAATTTTCCTGAGGACACCCCAAATGAGCATTTCAGAGGATTTAATTTCATATCGAATATTCTTAGGATATGGAACATTTCTGCTAGTTCTTCTAAGTGATCTTCATCCTTTTTCGACTTTACTAGCATGTCATCGACGTATTCCTCCATGATATTCCCAATTTGGGATTTGAACATGGAGTTCACTAAACGTTGATATGTTGCCCCAGCATTTTTTAGTCCGAATGGCATGACCTTATAGCAGTATAGGCCTCTATCAGTTATAAAGCTTGTGTTCTCTTCATTCGGTTCATGCATCATGATCTGATTATAACCATAATATGCATCCATGAAAGATAGTAGTGCATGTCCAGCGTTTGCATCAACGAGCTGGTCAATTCTGGGCAAGGGGAAACTGTTCTTAGGACACGCTTTATTAAGGTCCGAGTAATCTATGCACACCCTCCACTTGCCATTAGACTTTTTGACAAGAACTGGATTTGAGACCCAATCGGGATATGTTGATGCTCGTATGAAGTTTTTCTTAAAAAGTTTGTCTACTTCTTCTTGCAATGCTATCGATCTTTCAGGTCCTTGGGTTCGTCGTTTTTATTTTACAGGGGTAACGATGGGATTAACATTCAGTCTATGAACAATTGTATCTATTGATATTCCGCACATGTCTGGGTGCGTCCATGCAAAGACGTCTAAGTTTGCTTTCAGAAACAATATCAAATCCTTCTTTAGCTTCTGGCCCAGCTGAGAACCTATTTTCAGAACTCCATTAGGATCTTTATCATGCACTGGAATAGAAATGGTATCTCCAGCTGGAACTGCCCGGTCTTCCTCCATACTGGTTTTCCTTGGATCCATCTCCTTCTGAGCTCCGCTATGCTCGCCAGTATGGGGGCCTTGCTTTAGTTGCTATAAAGGAGGGTTTTGGATGCGGAGCGGTAGCTCCACATCCTTCTTCATTTATTTTTTCCTTAATTCAGAAAGCTCAGCCAGATAGCACTCTCTTGCTGTTTGATGGTCGCCTTTAACTATATCGATCCCGTTCTCGATGGGAAATTTCATTGTCAGGCACCATGGGGCCATGGTGATTCGAAATGCTGCAAGTGTTGGTCTTCCTAGGAAGGCGTTATAAGCTGAGAGCTCGTCGATTACAACAAAGTCCTGCTCTCGTGTGACCCTTTGCTCCCCTTCTCCAAGATCAACAGGCAGGTTAATAATTCCGATTGGTTGGACAACCAGTCCCGTAAAGCCATGAGTTTTGTTCTGACAAGCTCTCACATCTCCCATAGAAAGCTTCATTCTGTGAAAGGCATTAATGAACAAGATATTGACTGATGCTCCACTGTCCACTAAAACTCTTCTGACGATGGCAGGACCCAAGCCTATGGTTATCACCATTGGATCTTCTGTTGGGGGTTGACACCCTTCTGAGTCTTGTTCTTTGAATACAATGTCATCCCAGGAGAACCTTGGTATCTTTGCTGAAAAGGATTCACTCATGATCATGAGTTCTCCTTCCTTTGGGAGGTTCCTCATCTCGTTAGCATGCTTCACAAGATCCCTTCAACTTTTCCCGGCAGGGTGTGGGCCTCCTGATATGGTATTAATGATCAGCCTTGGCATAACAACATTTGCAACATTCTCACTTTGGCCTGGTTGTCCATTAGAGGCTCCTTAGCCTTGAGATGCTTGAGAATTTTGCGGATTTTTAGTATATTGCTAAAGTCTATTTTTCCTTATTAGTTCTTCAATTAAGCTCTTTAGGTGTCGACATTCGTTTGTGTTATGCCCCGGTTGGTTGTGAAACCGACAAAATCTTC
The DNA here is from genome assembly GCA_030737875.1 of Allium sativum. NCBI lineage: Eukaryota > Viridiplantae > Streptophyta > Magnoliopsida > Asparagales > Amaryllidaceae > Allium > Allium sativum. The sequence continues at coordinate 920,013,715 of CM060922.1, forward strand.
CGGATTTAACGGCGGCATTGCTAACCTTTATTTGCTTTGGTAAAGGGTAATCTTCAGTCTCCTTGGTGGCCATGAAGATATTTTGTACCGTCTAGTTTAATGGTGTCAACTCCGAGTTCTTGAAGTAGTGGAACCATTTATTAACTCGGTTGTCTCTCCCATCACTGCTCCGTTTTTGGCCTCCAAGGTTTTTCTGATTGTTATCAGTATCGTCACCCTTCTTCCCAAGCTGTGTGTTATTTTTCGGAATATCAATAGCATAGGCAGGATTCTCATCCACACCTATGTATTCTTCATCTTTATCAAACAATTCTTCGAGGGTACCGGGTTTCTTCTTTTTAATCCACCATCCGAGCTTAGTCTTCTTATTCACAACCCCTTTTTAGGCCATTAAAGCCAATCGAGGCTCGTAATTCCCAACTTCGGGTGCTGCGTTATTGAATCGGGTAAGAAAAGCTCTAATCGGCTCCCTCGGCCTCTGCTCTGGCTCATTTAACTCCATTACATCTCGTACCTTCGTGGTTTGAAGCCTGAATTGCTCTTGGAATAGCTTTGCCAGTGTGGCGAAGTCATCCACTGATCTAAGTGGTAACTTTGTGAACAAAAGCGAGGCTACTCCCTCAAGGTAGGTCGGAAAATATAAGCATTTTAGTTCATCAGTGGCTGGGGCCCCGTCCATGTGCTGATCATACTTAAATAAGAACACATTAGGGTCGGCTGTCCCGTTATAGGCCTGAACTGTTGGTGATTTGAATTTGTTCGGATATGGTTCCATTTTTATCCTTTCTGTAAGGGGAATCTTTGTGGGAGCGAATTCCCATCCTTTCTCGTCACTCTGCTTCTTCAGCCCCTTTTCCACAATTCTGTGGATCATCTCCTATATACGCTCTTCCTCATTGTGTTGTTCCGCGGGGCGGACGCCGTCTTCCCTACAGGATGTTTGCTTAAGCGGACGATCATGGTTCAGATTTCGGGGTCCTGAGCCTCCTACTTGAGGAGGTGCCCCTTTGGCGGAGCCAAGCACTTGTTGGGAAGTCACCTTGTCAGTACGGTTATAAGGAGGTAATTTAGCTTCCTTATGGTTAGGATTCGTCATCTCTTGGATAGAATTTTCTCGGCCTGGACTTGAAGAAGAGGATCCTGCGTTTTCCGTATGCGGAGTTTGAAGGGACTTTGCTCGGGCGGATTTTGTGGTGACCTTGGCCGTAGCAGCTTGCGCGGCGAACATTGCTTCAAGCCTTTTCATTATAACTTTATTTGCAACGCCCATCCGATTTGCTAGTCCGGCCACCACTTCGTCGAGTCCTCGAGACTTCCTCTCCGGCGTTAGAAGTTTCTCCGCGTTCGAATGGGTTGGTAGGAGGAGTAGCTTCATGCTCGGCATTATCATTATTCTCAATGTTTTGATTGGCGACCATCTTTGATGGTCTACCTGATTTCTTCATTATTTCCGGCAAGGATTTGAATTGGATTGTAGTGTAATGGGTTCAGACCTTCAATGCAAGGCGTAGGACCTTGTGAGAGAGTATGAGAGAACATGTGATTGAATCGGCCCCACGGTGGGCACCAAATGTTTGCGTCAAAAATGGCACAAACACCAAGTGTACTCGGGGTACTTCTCAAAAAGCTAGGTAATATGAAATGTGGAGCCAATCAACAAAGTGAAGCAAGTAAATAGACACAATATTTTTATAGTGGTTCGATCAAATGTGATTTACGTCCACTTTGAACAGTGATTCCATTACTGCAAATAGAGTTACAAGGCAAACACATCCTCTCATTACATTCATTGCTACACTCTTCTAGGATTTGATTAAGGAAGAATGGTGAAGGTCTTCAATCGTGGCGGATGGTAGATCGGATGGAGACTTCCATGTGATCTTTTATAGGTTCGGAGTTTGATCTTCACTTTATGGTGATTGGAGATGATGAAATCTCTAAGTAGAAGTAGAAAATGAAGTTTAGCGGCCCTCCGGGATCATAGAATTCATCCTCCATTAAAGTGGGGTTGGACCTCTATTTATAGATGTGGAGAAATGAGGTGATATCATCTCCAGTGTCACCGGTCGGTTGATCCTTATTTACGAAATTGCCACTGGCCAGTCTAACAACAACTGCTCATAAGCCAACCCGTCGACAGCTGCCTGGAGGAACGATCGGTCTGGATTGGGTCAAGTCGGTCGGTATGGCTCCTTTTCTGCTTTGTATTGGTGACCTGGCAAGGATTCCAGAATCCGGTCGGTTGCTCATCCTTAGACCGGTCGGTATTGTTTTGCTTGGGTGAACATGATATTCCTAAAGGGACTGGTCGATACTCACTGATCCCGGCCGCTCGGCAGGTGAGTTTTCCTTTCTTCGTGTATGGGACTGCTCTGCTCTGAAATTGCGACTATCTGACAGGTGTGTTTGGGTTCGACCGACCGGTACCGCTATCATCGCACCGATCAGCGTTGCCTTCTTGGATCAAGCCACGCTATATTTTCCTGGCCGACCGGTTCATTCCTCTGACTATACCAATCGGGTTCGTTCCCGAATATTTGGCGGATAACATACCCATTTATAAAATAGGTAACCCCAACCCAACAATTTGATGGGTCAAACCAGGCCCAACCCATATAACCAATTTAATTGAAATTGTTGCAAAATGCATATAATGAACATGGATATATGGACTATATCGTAAAATAAATATCAATCAAACTGCAATATTCAAACTATTGTTAAAGAACATCACTTTCGCAGTACATCATACAATTAGTCATCAAAAATATCCTTCAAAAGATGCATAATATTTGCAATTAGCCTGCATCTCTCGGTATAATGGGTTGATCAGAAATTCACATAGCATGCACATCCGTTAGCACATCAACTATCACCTGAGCCTGCACATCAAACATCAAAATATCGTTTGCAAAATATCGGCATATAAAGGTCTTATTAGTTCTACATTTGAGCAACAAAATTGGATTTAAAATCTGTGATCATGACATAAAACAATGAGTTCAAATTAACAAATGTTTATTACCTTAATGATTCACAAAAATATAAACAATACTGCTTAGAAAAATATAAACAATCTTTCAAACAAAACTAATAAGTTACCTGGTACACAAAGTCCACAATATACATCTCAGTTCAAATTATGATACACATACTCTAGCCCTGCACAATAAATCTTTAGTTACATTATGAATTACATTCCACATAGTTGCACAAATGTGCAGCATTGCAACTACTAGAACAAAGGGTTTTATGTGAATATATAACTTTTAGTACGTATAATTTCAAATGAGTGTAACTTTAAGTTTGAATAAGCTTTGAAGATAAAGTACATTTGCACTACATTTGAAGCACAGCCGCACAAGCATACATATTTTTATGGATTCCAAAGTATATCTATATAAAAGCTTGAACATAATAAGCATGGATGTTTGAAAACATATATACCTTTATATCGCTAGCTATTTCCTTGGGAACGATTGAAGTATTTAAGAATTTGTCAACTTGTTCAATTGTTTCTTTGTGATCCTGCAGATAAAATTTTAGAATACTGATGAAACATTTAATTCAACTATCCAACTTGATGTGAAACGCAAATGTGAAAACAGTGACTAACTTCCGCAAGCAACAACTTCTTGGTCACAAACTGCACAATAGTTGCTGAGTCTAACAGTTGAAGCAAAGTTTCAATCTGCAATATTAACTCTCTATTAGTTTATACTTAGAAGAAACACATTATATACACATTGCATACCTCAGCCAAGGCAGCAAAACCTAAATCATTAGCAGCTGCTAGTCCCAGAATAGGAAATGTGCCATCTAAATCTACCTGAAGTATAATCAAAATTTAACAATTTTCTTATGTAATTAAACTGTAACATACATATCAATCAATCTACATACTCCAAATGCATTTGCTATTGCATCTGATAAGTTGCCAAAATTAAGAGATAGCGATGAACATAATAAGCATAAGCATAATAAGACTTTTGAACATAAAGCGATGGACATGTGTAATTCCAAGAATAAACAAAAAGCGATTAAGCTGGTCTAGCCCTTCAAATGAAACAAATGGTTCATACCCCTATGATATCTAAATCAGTATTAACCACAAAGTCGAATAATTGGGGTTATTCAACTTAATGATATCTAAAAGTTTAACCATGTTAAATAACCAGAACATTAATGGTTTTCATGGGGTTATTCAACTTAATTACCGGAATTACAGAATATGGAATTTGATATTGAATTTTGCATATAAATACAGCAAAACAACATTTTATTATATACAAAACTATGTCCCCAAATTAGAATACATTGTATCGAAAATTTGAAAACTTGTGTGATTTTTTTTAAAGAAATCTATTTAAACATGGAAAGACAGTTGAGACATGTAGAAAATAGAAAAACACATTTTCTTTACCCAGTTATAATTATCTGGTTCAATCAAGCAGCATACAATAAATGATCTCTTATGTGATAGCAAATTATATAAAAAAATATGAGTTTACAATAAAGAAGTCTTTCTTAGCTTATGCTGAAGTAGAAAAAATAATAATGACAATTAAAAAAATATTGAAGACTCTATGATTAGTCAAGATATCCACTTACTTTTTAGTCATGCATTATTCTTGTTCTTAAATCTTAGGTTTAAGTTATCTTAACCAAGTGATCTGTCTCGGTTTAAATGCGCAAACGTGGTATGATCCAAAAATTATTATTGTGAATTTTAATTGTCTCGTACACTAAATTGATTTATGGATCCCCACCATTATCTTCTCAATCACAAATAATAAGTATCTGAATTATAATTATTAAATTAGTTTTGGATGTGTTTGGAAGTGGATTAAAGTAAATAACAACTGCTTCGAATTTCTATTATATGCCTGCCTAAAGAGATGCAGAAAAAAATGCCATGTGGAGTTATCACAATCATTTGGCTTCTCCTTTCCTACTTAACTAATAGAAGATACGTGTGAGTTTGTGCATGTGTGTGTGAGAGAGAGAAGGGGAGGGAGGGAGAGTGGGTGAGAGGGGTTGTGTGCGTCTCACTGCAATCATGGACGGTATTTTAAATTTCAAATAGAAGGCGGATATGTTAAATGGGAGAAGAACAACTTAATCATTAACACTAAGTGAATTGGTAGAAAGCTCGACATTTTGGCCATTAAAGCTGAGCATAACCTTATTCAATTCCTGGCCTTAAGAACAATTGGTCCACCACTTTTCAAAGTAGAATAACTCTTTCATTAATAGCAACAGGAAAGAGATCAAATTCGCCACCATACAATCATTAAAAATAACATTATTACCTAGTGGCCTAGGAGTGAATATTGGGTTAATTAACATGGACCAGACAAACTGAACGCAAAGTCAAATTTTATATTTCCATATGAAAGCTTACTTTCAACCAAAACCAAAATTACTGTTATTTAATACAGTGATTAACATATAAACATTAGAGTCATATCTTCTAGTATTATTCCAGTACCAAGACTCTACAGGGTCTTGAATAGCATATATAGGCCCAAAGGTAAAGAAACTACAAAAAAATATCATGTTATTTAGAAACCAACTTTCAGTGATGTTATTTCAAAAAGAGAAAGAAAAAAAAAGGTCCATTCCTTAAATTAATCTTTTTTAAAAGTTTTCAAGCAAAATTTGTGAAGATTTATCATCGAAAATAGATTTATTTAAAGTTCAGTGCTTTTAAATCAAGTAGTTTATCTATTCAGTAAGAAGCAACCAAACATGAAAAAAAACATGAAACATCCAACAATAATTGCCTTCAATAAGTAATAGTTATTTAGGAAAATAAATGTATGAGTTTTTCTACTATATATTCGGTACTAATTCATTCGGTCCACTTACGATGTTTATGTGGAAAGTTAATTTTATCAATTGTAATTTTATGTCAATTTTATTGTTACTGGAAACATACCTTCCTTGAGCTTGAAATAAAATATTTGATTTTTAAGTATCCACATAAATTTTTATGGATTTGTATTTCATTGAATTGGTAATGTTGTCCTTATGGCAACAAAGCATCAAATTAGGCCTCACCAAAAAAAAAGCCATCAAATTGGAACTGGATTTACAATTTATTATGGTCTTCCATATGTGGATAGACAGTAAAATTCCAAATTTTCGTACATGGATGTTGCACGCTCTTTGCATGTAAATATGGCACATACTTTGCTTATGGAAAGAAAGATAATTCTGTAAGGGCAAGTGCTTCACCCGTGCAAGGGGAATGGTTTGGATACATGGAAATTAGAATGCAGGTGAAAACATAAACCAAATATACACATTTATCTAAATTTTTATTAAATAATTATTTTTTTATTATCATCAAATTTCATAAAAAAAACATGTTTCTTTATGAAAAATAACTGTCGAAATGCATTTCCTATCAGGAAAGTGCAAATTACTTTACACATTCTGTTTTGCAAAAGTAAGGACCTAAATTACATATTAAATTTTGTTGAATTGTTATCAAAAAAGGAACACGTTCCAATTTTACTATATATAAGATATATGGATGTGCATACAGATATTATATCTTAGTTAGGCCTCAATAGATGTTAATTATTAAATATCTATGAAAATGAGTTCTCATCATGAAATATTTTACTATGACAACAAAACAAACTAAGTCTATCAAAGTGTTTGCTATACACTACCACAAGCATAGGAATTAGCAGGTGGCTAAAAATTAATTATTTTATGAATAAAACTATGATAAAAAAATTCAACATTGTACTCATAATTTGTGTGACAACTTTAAAAATGTAGTAACTCTGTCAGTCAGCACTTATTTTTAAGAGAGAAAGAGAAGAATCAAAGACTAAAAATAGAAAAATGAAGATTAATAATCAAAGGATGATTAATATGGCATATAATTGGGAATGAAATTAGGCAACCGAGCAATTTTAAGAAAGATATCTCATCAAAAATTTTGCTTAATTATTTAACCATTGACTCACCCATTTGATAAGGTTCATTTTATCATGGTCTTCCATTAATTTATAGATAACGAAATGCATTTGCCATCATTGTATAAAATTGATGTCTGAATAACATGCATCATCCTTAACTATAATATTTCTCCAAATCCTGAGGGAAATGTTGTTTGATCAAACAAATACAGTTCATGCAAATTTTAATAACTACAAAAATTAATATAACAGGGACCCGGCTAAGAATATATGAAAGATAGATGAAATTTTTGCAAGAGTTTAAATTAAAAATTGCCAAATTTGTAAACAATAATAAGTCCAGGTAGGTAAATTAATGTTAGATAAAAGTCCTAATTTTCTCAGAACTGTCTGCATAGTTGGTATCAAACTTTTTTAATGCATTCAACAATTTTAGTTTCATTACTGGTTAGAAATCAATTAGCCCAAATTGGAATTCACAATTCAAGAACAAATCAATTTACGAAAACAACAACAACATGATGTTAAGCCCTAAACCAAAAACAAAAGCGCAAGATTGAATCGAGTAAGAATAAAAATCTGATTGGATGAGGCAGTCTGAAGGAGGCGGCGGACGATCTAAAGGGAAGCGGCGGTCGATTTGAGAGAAGACAGCGATCGATGTGAGAGAAGACAATGGTCGATTTTAGGGATTGAAATATTGGGAGGAAATTCGAACGAGAAAGAAAACAGCGGAAGGTATCATGAGTGATTTATATAAGCAATGAGTGATTTAAATCTGGAAAGTCAGACCCGAAAACTCGGATGGAGAAAGAAAACAATAGGAATTTGGAAACCGGAAATTTGGAGAATGGTTTAGGAGAGAAACGTGAGATATTTGTGCCAAAATTTATTGGCATAGACAATTTGATTTTAGCTCTCTTACAGTAGAGAAACCTCCCTAACGGTCGATTCATTTTATCATGGTCTTCCATTAATTTATAGATAACGAAATGCATTTGCCTTCATTGAATAAAATTGATGCCTAAATAACATGCATCATCCTTAACTATAATATCTCTCCAAATCCTGAGGGAAATGTTGTTTGATCCAACAAATACAGTTCATGCAAACTTTAATAACTACAAAATAGCTTTTGAAATTAACATAAAAGGGACTTAGCTAAGAATATATGAAAGATAGATGAATTTTTTGCAGGAATTTAAATTAAAAATTACCAACTTTGTAAACAATAATAAGTCCAAGTAGGTAAATTAATGTTAGATAAAAGTCCTAATTTTCCCAGAACGGTCTGCATAGTTGGTATCAAACTTTTTTAATGCATTCGACAATTTTAGTTTCATGACTGGTTAGAAATCAATTAGCCCAAATTGGAATTCACAATTCAAGAACAAATCAATTTACGAAAAATAGCAACAACATGATGTTAAGCCCTAAACCAAAAAAAAAAGCACAAGATTGAATCGAGTAAGAATAAAAACCTGATTGGATGAGGCAGTCTGAAGGAGGCGGCAGATGATCTAAAGGGAAGCGGCGGTCGATTTGAGAGAAGACAGCGATCGATGCAAGAGAAGACAGCGGTCGATTTTAGGGATTGAAATATTGGGAGGAAACTCGAACGAGAAAGAAAACAACGGAAGGTATCATGAGTGATTACTATAAGCAATGAGTGATTTAAATCTGGAAAGTCAGATTCGAAAACTCAGACGGAGAAAGAAAACAAAAGGAATTTGGAAACCAGAAATTTGGAGAATGGTTTGGGAGAGAAACGCGAGATATTTGTGTCGAAATTTATTGGCATAGACAATTTGATTTTAGCCCTCTTACAGTAGAGAAACCTCCCTAACGGTCGGTTTGATTATTTCAAATCATTATTTCCGTTTCACAAATGATGCGTTAAAGGTTATTAGTCTTTATAATTATTATTTATTATAATAAGGATATATTTGTCCTTACACCTTTAAATTCTTGTGTTGATTGTTATACTAGTTTCAAATAATATTTTATGACATATAAAAAAATTCTTACCACTTATTTGGTTTGTGTTAATATTATATCTTCTAGCAGTACACACTGTTTAAAACCATTGTTTCCATTTCATAAATAATCTACTAAAATCACTGCATGTGTTTTTTTTATCTCAAACGGTACCATATTTTGTCAATTTTATGTTGACTAATTTTGAAATTTCAAGTCTACATTCTTTGCTTTAGAAAAAAAAAATGGGTCAGCAGTGCTAAATTCACCATTGCCGCACGCAAGTTCCGTAGTTGATCTATATTTGAAATACGTTGATATTTATGCTAAAAATAAACTTATTCTATACAATGCCTAGTGGATAAGTTCTTAATTAACATTTACTTCCATGAAATGGATGTTTTTTACTTCATCAATTTAATACAAATTGATTAATGGCTATATTTACGATTTGAGATTAAAATGAATAATGTCATAAAGTCATGTATGTATGCTCATTTTTAAAGTCATTACAAAATATTTTACTACATATGTACAAAAGTGGAAATTATGAGACATATGTACAAAATATTTTACTACATACGTATGTATTTGAATACCTATTATTTTAAGTGAAAATTAGTGAAGCATCCCTATTTTCAAATTTAATTCGTTGTGGCTCCTTGTGTCACTTCCATATTTCCTGTAGCAACGTGTTTTTCTAATTTTTCCACCTGCTGCATTCAAAAAAATTGTAAATATTTACGAAAGGATTCTGAAAAAAAAAAAAACTGAAATATCAACACTTTTTGAATAATTGCAGACATTTCTGCAATTATCCACATAGTATATTGCTGGTATTAAAAATAAAAAAATTTGTTGCAGCAATGTCTGCAGTTATTCTAAATAATTACAGACGTATCTGCAATTATTTTACATTGTATTGTATATGTGTGTACTATGTGAAAAAATTGCAGAAATATCGGTAATTTTGCGAATGACTTCTTTTTCTGCAATTTTACTAAAAATAAAATATATGTCATTTGTTTGCAATTTTAATCATTTTTCTGACGAGTTTTCTGCAATAGGTTGATGTTTGAGTAAGTGTAAACTTTGAGTATGAAAGTTAAAAGCAAACCAGCAAAAACTGCATGAATGTCTGCAATATTTTGAAATTATTACTGCGATATCTGCAACTTAACGAAAAATTGCAGGAATTCGCTAAAACATGTGTTTTTTTTAAATCATTTTTTTTGTAGTTTTTTGCATGAAGATGATTATGTGTTGAATTAAAATTTGAAGTTTGATAAATTTCTACATTGTTCTTTTTTTCTTTTTTGATAATTTTCAAAAAAAACAGTGATATAATTTATAAAGTTTTAAGGCATGAAGTTTTTTTGTATTTTGAAACCTAAACTGGACATGAGCCAAACTATCCCTTATTTTAATTAGTAGCATGTACTATCTCATAATTGCATATATAATCATGTATGTCATTACATAATTATATTAATGCTATATCAATTTCAGAAATGCCCAATTTTATTATGAAGTTACAGGTCTTTGAAATTCACTTTATTTCAATCTTTTCTCGGTGAACATATATCCTTTTTATTGTGAAATAAAGTTTATAATGCATGGCATCTTTTTCTGTGTTATATAATGGCATTTGATCTAAAATACCAATATCATATAGTTTGTTAACCATTACTAACGTCATGAATACATATAATTCTATTAATAATCTTTTGAAGTATGCTTGCTCTTTATTCTCTCTCTTAATTCAAATGATGCACAACAATTAAGTATCATGCATACAATTGATACCAAGCTGTGGCACCCCACTCCGAGACTTTTAGCAAGATTTAACATTTATACACTACAAGAAAAAAAGATATTTCCGACGGTTGAAAACTGTCGGCGGCCGTCGGAAACCATCGGAAATAGCCGTCGCTTTTAGTGGCGTCGAAAATCTGATTTTCCGACGTTTTTCGACACAGCCTGTAGTTTTTTTTTTTTTGAAATTTCAGCCGCTATTTAGCCTTCCAACTATACTTCTTCACTAAAACCACTATCTAATCAATCAATAGATAACCCAACATATCAGCTCTCAACCAATTAACAAAAACACAAAAATTTCACCATAAACTTAAACCATTAACTACATAATACATAAATTTGTGCACACCATGTAGTCTACCAATATATATACCAGTAATAAATACACTACCCCAAAAAAATCTGCATGATTTCCAAATCCTGACTCATACTTTGTACAAATTATGATGAAGTGGACAGTTTGAATCCTAACTCATATTTGTACCAACTGTGCAAGGGTACATGATTTTATTTCTAAACTAAAAATTATATTAAGAAAAAAATTGTTTACCACTTGATTTCCAAATCCACACCGCTTGTTTCGCGTCGCTTTCGCATACGCGCATCCGAAACCAGAATTTAAGCATACCTTAAAATCAGAATTAACATACCTTAAAGATATATTTAACACAAAAAATAGAAAAACATACCTTAAAATTAGAATTTAAGCATCTCTTTCCCGTAGGCCCATCAAAATAGTTAAAGGAACTGTGTCATCGTCGTCGTCTATAATATATATGCATTAATACTAACAAAAAAGAAAAAGGAATTGAGATTCCAACAAAAATACCAAGATATAAGTAAGGGAGTTTCCATTCAATGACTACATAAAGGGGGTGACTGCACTGTAATCGAAGAGAGGTTCAAATTCGTCCAATTTGTCTCCCTGCGATTATTGCCATGAGTTCATTAGTTGACTACATGAAGAAGTTGGCCAAAAAAAATTGGACAAGCTCATATCATCAAATTTAGTAGAACATGATTTATTTGCTCGTTTATTTTAAGCAAGAGATAAAGTAAAATAGTTAATATGTCATGATGATATTATCACCAGCATCACGGACAATATGTGTGCAAGTATGGAGGTTGTTGGGCCGGGTCTGCAAAGAATGACATTATCAATCAAATATTTTTGATATTTACAAATAATTTTGTGCACTTACCTTCGCCTCATCAGTGTTCCAATACTTGATAAATACTTCCCACATGGTTGTTCCAACACTGAAAATAGTTAGCTTTGTATGTTACTTCACAAGTTTATTCATACATGTAATATTCATAGATATAATGCATCGATTTCATGCATATTATCCTATTTTGATGTGTTCTCTTAAATCCGCATCGTTGATTCATAAATAACTTAAATCACAAAAGGGTTTTTGTTTTGTTAGATGTACTCAAACAATTTTTGTAAGATTTTCCACTTTTGCAATAAATACAAGAATAATAAGTATATAACAGTGCACATATACACAAATAACCACAATTATACAATGGTCAAAATCAAGTTAAGGGGGATATATGCATAAATAACCAAACATTGCACATAAAATTTTCAATTTCATTATATCACATGAAATACGCACATAATAGGATGCTATAACCCCAATAAAAGGCTATTTAAACCAATTGCAATCAATAGATAATCCTAATTTTCTAATCTAAGCAAATATAGATTTAGATAAAAATTGGATTTTTATGGAAAAAAGAGATTATACCTTAAATTGATTGGTCTAGAGATCTGAATGAAAGCCAAGGAGGTTCTTACGCGAAGAAATCGGGATTTTGAGGCAAAAAAATCGGATTTTGGGTGGTATGGTTTTAAAAACCATAGCTGGAAAAAATGGATAAGCAAGAGAAATGAGGAAGAAAGAGTTCGGTAGTCAGCTTATCACGAAAATTTCCGACGACTTCCGACGGCTCATCTGAAGCCGTCGCAAATAGCCTGTTTTCTTATAGTGATATCACGTGTAGATGATGAGAAAGAGACATGCAAGAAGATCTTTCATCAAAACAAAAACAACAACAAAATAAACTTTGATATTTCATGGATTGTAGATGGATTTAGGTTGGGAGATTACCTGAGAATGATTTTAACTTGAATTTGCTCTAGAATTAGCGAATTGTAGCTTGAATTTAACAAAGAATTGGCTAGGAGGTCATTATTGAGTTTTTAGAGGTTTTCTTTCTTTTATTTTCCCTTTTATTTTGCTTATTATTATAATTTTTATTCAAGAACGCCTATAATAGCCTACATCCCATGTACAATAATTGATTATAATTGCCAATAAGTGTACAATATTATATTAAACTAAAACAATATTCATAAGTATGATATAGATTTCCTATTTGGCTACACTTCGGTATTACATTAACAAGAGAAAAAAAAAATCTTTTACTACCCCTCTCTACATAAACGTCACTTCCATATATACATCACTTTGACAAAAATCTTTGTACGATGAATAGGTTATTAAAGCCAAAAATCTGTATATTTTCTTCTGTTCAAAGAATTTTATATATTTTTATGTATTATATGCGTTTGTTGGTTAATTAAAACCTTTAAATAGAACCATTATTTACTTTCTTCAATATAAGTAATCCAATATTTATTTACCCAAATGAAGTTTATTAGATGCAATAAATTTAATACACTTAAATTTTCCATTAATATTATTGTTAGTACATTGAGTTACTGATACTAACTATGGGCTGGCGTAAGCACATAGGTAATGCTTCACTATTATTTATATGCCCTTTACGCGTTCAACTCCTTTAAAACAATATTAAGTTATTGGTATTGTATAGACACACTTTCTCATATCCCTTTTAACTATCGTAGTTTACTATATGATTGAAGAGTTGTTGTAATAATTCTAAGATTTTTGACTTATAATTGATATTTTATGTTAAATTACTTTGAGTTGGACCCTTAGGGGTTTTTCTTTGTTAGGATATTGTACCATTTTATAAGTATTGCATCTATAATTTGTTCATATTAAATGTTATTCGAGCAACTGCAACCAAAAACACATAAATAAAAGCAGCGAATAAGAAAATGACAATAAAAAGGAAAAAATGTCACTTGTGGATTTACCATCATGCATTTATTAGTTAGTAAGCAATCTTTATATTCGATATGTTAGTTCCATGCATTTATGAATCTGATGTTGTCAGTTTGGCATGAATATACACACTGATAACGTTTACTTTTTTTGGTAATAATTTTATGTCTACGTGTAACTTGTAGGACTCCTGCTTAGCTTAAAGTTACAGTAATATGGTGTAAATTGTAGGTGTGCAATTTATTAGCTTTGAAGTGCAATAATATATTACATCATTTGTATACATAAATGCATATAATGCATATTCATCAAACTTGAGCACTAATCTATTTACCAAAATTTTACCATATTAATCTTTTACCAAGCTTGTATACATAAATGTAAGAGTTCGCCAAATTAAGGCATGTATTTTGGTGAAACGAGAGAGAATGAGTTAATTACTTAATTATAGTTTTATAGACAACCAACCAACTTTTCTAGACAATAACGTCCAAATATAAACTCGATTTTAAATAATAATTCCAAAGGTGATTAATAAATATATCTATCTTTTGCTTCTTTCACAACTGTATTTGCTAAATGTTGAACAAGCAAGATAACATTTCATATCAGGTCTAAATCTAGACCAATTTTAGTCAGTGTTTTTAGTTTTTGTGATTATTATGAAATAACGAATGTATTCACCGGTTTGTTCTCATATATATATATATATATATATATATATATATATATATATATATATATATATATATATATATATATATATATATTGCCAATATTCAGTGTGTACGATTCAATTTGATGCTTCATCGCATTAAACATTTATAGTGGATAAATGTTCATGCTATTTAAGAAGGATTAACTTTATAGTAGGGTGGTTCATTGCATTCTGTGGATTTAAATGAGTAAAGCGCTGAATTTCTATTCACTTTTTTTGGCAGTCAATTACAAGATTGAAGTTTGGAATCCCAAAAGGCATAGGTGTTAGCTTACCCTTTTGGGTCATTTGATTACATACTAATGAGAAAATGGATGAAAAAAAATTAAATAGTAATTATATATGACATGTATCGTACTCTAAAGATGTCAAGAGCAGCAATTTATAGTTAACATCGAAGAATACATGTCGAAGATGATCAAAGAGAGAAACTGACTTGTATATCTCTTTTCACACTAGCTTATGTTGGTGAAATTGGAGGTTTAGATGCAACTTATGAATACAAGTCTCACATAAGCAGACCATACTTCGAGCTTATCACCATGTACTATATTACATGTTTACCATACGATTGACATTATTTCCTTATGGTTTGTATAATTAATTTAGGCTCTAGCCAGTATTGTATGTATTGGTTTGTTATATTGATTCTAAATATACAGTCATCATTTTTTTTATGGAAATCTCGCTTTCATTTAGTCTATCCAGCCTTATTTAATCAAAATGAAATCATTTAATTTAATTTGAAACACGTATATGAAACTATTGGTTCATTCGTTGATGTAACTCACACTAAAATACATAGTACGGGGACCCTAAAATTGTTAACTAAAACATGCAACATGTAAATAAACTGATTACGGTCTCAAAGTATTTCAGCTTATTAATCACATCAAAATACCGTTGTTAATGGCAAAAGCAACTTAGTATTCTTTAACATTAGAAAATTTTGCCTTATATTTCTTTTTTTGTCGTAAATCGAACACTTATTTTAGACGTGTGCTTAGCATGTACAAGAGTACTTTATATATAAGATCTATTTTAATAAATATAGCATGTACACGAGTACTTTATATAATATCTATTTTAATATGTAATTCATTCAACGTACAACCTTTTTTTACATTATTCAAATTAGAACGCTGCATTTCTGCAATATTGTGTTTGCAAACACGCATGTTACATGTTATTTTTGTTAGAGGTGTCATTATTCTCAAAGTATTTTTTTTATATATAAAATTCCAATTTTTTTTCCTTTCTCTTTCGATAAATTTACATACCATAAATTTAATAAGTTACATGAACTACATCCATGGTACAAATTCAAGTCTCTACCATCGTGGTGAACCAAACAATTATCTACATATTAGTACGGTGGTATATTACTTTTTAAAAGAGAGATTATTCAATCTTTCCAAATTCTTGACTATAGAAAGTGCTAATTTTAATGTTTGTTGTATTTTCGAAATATTGATGTAACAGTCAATTACTTTTTTGTCCTATTTTATAAAAAATTTAAATAACTTGGTCTTTATAATGCCTACATAAACTATTAATTTGTGAATGTATGTGTGCATACACACAGCGTTACGTGTACTTCAAATTCAAGTTATAAAATTCATAAAAGCTCACAAATGACGGTTTTTAACATCAACTACTGTTGCAAACGTGAATCGCCCGTACCAAGTACTCGTTTATATCAGACAGAAATATAGAAATAAGTCTACTATATATACAAAAAATAGCAGAAAATGAATCTATAAAGTGATGAATCACCCATATTCTTAAGGACAAATTTTCCAATGGGGCTACTTTTCAAAACAATTTCGCGTTTAGGACTAATTTTCAAACTTATTACCAAAAAGGGCTGGTTTGTGCACAGTCAGCAATTTCGTAACTGCTTCGTCTGGGCGCAACTCATAGTTGCGCCCAGATTTTTTTTTCAATCGGTGTTGTGGCTAAGCCACATTTTTTTATGGATTAAAAAAAACAAAGTCTGAAGTGGCGCAACTATGAGACATGCATTTGGGCAAAAGACATTGTGCCCACTTGGTTTTTTTTTTTTTTTTTTTTTTTTTTTTTTTTTTTTTTTTTTTGTTTAATCTGGGCGCAACTATGAGTTGCACCCACTCACATATTTTTTTTTAAAAAAAAATCTGGACGCAACTATGAGTTGCGCCTAGACAAGACAGTTACGAAATTGCTGACTATGTTGCTGACTGTGCACAAACCAGCCCTGTTTGGTAATAAGTTTGAAAATCAGCCCTAAACGCGAAATAGTTTTTAAAACAAGTCTCGAAAGAAAATTTGTCCTATTCTTAATTTTACTAGCCAAAAGCCATTTTTGTATGTTCCACCTCATAGTTATGTCAGCAGGTTTCTTGGTTTGTAGACTGGATGTGATGTATTCATACAGTGGTCTAGAAATCTACAATTGGTGGTTGAAGCTTCTTCAACTTGGTATATAAATTAGTTCCTTTTTCTTGCTAGGATCATATGATTTTCTACTTGAGCGAGAATTTCCATGACTTCAAAATAGTCCATGTTTTTAGGCCAATTCATGACAAGACGTAACAGAAAATATTATGATTTGCTTCTTTTCAGCATAAACACAAATTCATGTTTATTTTCTCTATGGATGTCAATTTATTTTAATAAATTTTTTCCTACCGTATGATCTAATGAATATTTGCTCCAATTTTAACGGATAAGCAACAGTATGTAGACTATGATGCAACACGTGAGTGAGGGAATATTGGGCCAAGTAATGCAAATGATTCAGCATCAGGCATAAGTGTACAACGTTTATGATATTCTTAGAGCATCTCCAACAGCATTACGGGCCGTAACGTTATGGTCTGTAACATGTTGGGAGATATCTTTGATATCTCCCAACAGGCGCGAGCCGATTTTATCGGCCCGCGATGTTCCCGAGCCTATAAATGGCTCGGGAAGGGAGGTTGTATAACATTTGTTTTTCCTCCTAAGTCCTCCATTTTAATTTATTTTTATTGGTTACGACGCCGGGATGCCGCCACGCGTAACGAAGATGGGGAGATGGACAGTTCCAGTTTTGGCAAACGACGGATCTGGTCCAGCTCACCTTCCTCCACCAACGGGGACGACGATTGACGACTTACGGATCCTCCACGAGCTGCTAGAGGGATTCACTCATCGATCTTCTACCGTGCTGGCCACTGTTCAAGTATTAATTTTTATTTATTTACTATTTAGAGTTACTGAAGTGTTAAATAGTATGCCCTGTTGCTTTTACATTATATTTTAGTGCATTTATGTTATACATTTCAACAATATTTACGAACTGTTGGTTTTATAGTCATTTAACTGTTATAATTTTAATAGACTCAGTACGTCTACGTTCGCAGGAGTTGGGCGAAGTTTGTTACACATGCACTTGACATATTACGATTGCATATTCGGGAGAGGCTACTTGCTTGTCCGTTCGGACTCTTTTTACGTATTATACCTCCCCAGTCCTTCGATCGACCTTTGGTACAGGCCTTAGTAGAGAGATGGTGGCCTACGACACATACCTTTCACTTTCCGGATTTTGAGCTAGGTATCACCCCAGCCGATTTTTACATGCTTACGGGGATTGAGATAGGCCGTCCAGATAGAGTCACTTGTCCATTTGATTCCTCTTTTGAGTCATCCGATTCCTACCTACAGTATTTGCCAGATTTGTCAGCGGCTCATATAGCTAAAGGTGCCGTTTCCGTCACATATTTACTTGAGTATATTACAGGGCATCTCGATGTGGTAGATTTCCACGACATAGTATATAGGGCTACCATTTTATACCTCCTTGGTTCGACATTCTTTTCGAACCAACATAGTACGATTAGGCTGGGATACCTAGCAGCACTAGTCGACTTAGAGCAGCTACATACGATTGATTGGGGTTCTTCCATATTGGGTTATCTATACGCCGCTCTTGACTCCTATGCCTTTGGAGAGGTTTTCCAGATGTTCGCTTTTTGGTACATGTTGCCATGCCAGTACTACGCGTACACAGCCAACATGCACACACGCATGCAGCCCACCGCCAGTCATGCTGCTGAGACCTTTTTCCCACGCATGCGTAGATGGGAGAGTACTCACGGAGTTTGGCGTGCTCCTTCTGGTGTGAGACATGACTTGATGGAGGCTCGTACCCAGTTAGATATGAGGGAGAGGGGGAACATATTACGAGCACCTTGGGCTTCTTATTGGTTGTTACTTGCAGCGGATGGCCCACTACCTGATGCCCATCCATTAGCCATTGCATGTCGCTTATCTACTCGACGTGTCCTCTTCTTCCCACCGGCCCACCTTCCTATTTGGTTTTTGGGAGATCGATGTTATTACCAGGCTACTGGTCAGTTGCCCATACCTGGAGATCACCCTTTGCCACTTGATATGTTCGGGCGGCAGCGTTGTATAGGGAGATAGTATGTGCATGATCTGAGACAGACATGATGGGTTGATACGATCGATTTTCACTTACCCGACGCAGAGTTTGGTCCTTATTTGGTTCGGGTAGCTCCTAGACGGTACTTGTTGCCGGATTATACGCAGGGTGTGAACTCTGATCACGTTGGTCCCCGATTGGTTACTAGTAGAGTTCACCCTCCGCCGTTTACTTTTGATCCGACCCCTTCATAGATCTCCGACCCTCCTGCGGATTTCGCTCTGGCTGATACATTTCAGACATATGATCTTAGCGGTGCACAGATATTCCTGCCTATTGTTTACCCACCTGCATACATGGTGCACGGTGTCCCTACTGCTGGATTATATCCGCCACACGAGGTAAAATTTATCGCTTGTGAATTTACGTTGTATGTTATACGATGTACAAACTGATTTTATATGTTCTATATATGCAGTATGCACCCCGGTTGGACCGGCATAGGATACATATTGCAGCTATTCAGGAGATGGCGCTGCTACATTCTCGGTCCATGTATGAGGAGCACCAGGCGGTTGTTCAGGGATTGCAGGAGCAAATCTATGGCTTACAGGCTAGATTAGAAGCAGCAGGGGTGGTGATACAGCAACATCAGGTACCATTGTAGGGTCATGTACTGGTGGAGGTTCAGGAGGCAGAGTAGGAGGTTCAGGAGGAGGATTTGGAGGCGGTGACGGACTTAGAGGGGGTGACGGACTTGGAGGGGGTGATGGAGTAGGAGGGGGTGACGGAGTAGGAGGGGTGGCGGACTTGGAGGGGGTGACGGAGTAGGAGGGGGTGACGAACTTGGAGGGGGTGACGGAGTAGGGGGGTGACAGACTTGGAGGGGGTGACGGAGTAGGAGTGGGTGACGGAGTTGGAGGGGGTGACGGAGTAGGAGGGGTGATGGAGTAGGAGGGAGTGACGGGCTAGGGGGTAGTGATGACGATATTCCGTATTATGACCCTTCTGATGGCGGGGATTCGATGTCTTTGGATGGTGCTGATGATGATGGTTCTAATGATGATGCCGCGGATTTATCATGATGTATATTTGTGTTCTGTGACATATTTAGTGTCGTTTCATATGTTCTGTGTAATGTTTGCTCGTTTATTATGTTCTGTGTAATGTTTGCTCGTTTCACATGTTCTGTGTAATGTTTGCTCGTTTATTATGTTCTGTGTAATGTTTCCTCGTTTCATATGTTTAGTGTCGTTTCATAAGTTATAATGAAAGCTAATGTGTAAATAAGGAGGGTAAGTGGACGACCCTCCTTTTTAGCTCCTTTTTAACTCCTTCGAGTGCTTAAATGTTTAAATAAGGAGGGTAAGTGGATGACCCTCCTTTTTAGCTCATTTTTAACTCCTTCGGGTGCTAAATGTGTAAGTAAGGAGGGTAAGTGGACGACCCTCCTTTTTAGCTCCTTTTTAACTCCTTCGGGTGCTTAAATGTGTAAATAAGGAGGGTAATGGACGACCTTCCTTTTTAGCTCATTTTTAACTCCTTCGGGTGCTAAATGTGTAAATAAGGAGGGTAAGTGGACGACCCTCCTTTTTAGCTCCTTTTTAACTACTTCGGGTGCTAAATGTGTAAATAAGGAGGGTTAGTGGACGACCCTCCATTTTTAGCTCATTTTTAACTCGTTCGGGTGCTTAAATGTGTAAATAAGGAGGGTAAGTGGACGACCCTCCTTTTTAGCTCCTTTTTAACTCCTTCGGGTGCTAAATGTGTAAATAAGGAGGGTTAGTGGACGACCCTCCATTTTTAGCTCATTTTTAACTCCTTCGGGTGCTTAAATGTGTAGATAAGGAGGGTAAGTGGACGACCCTCCTTTTTAAATTGATTCGACCCTAGTTTTATAACGTTCCGAACTTCATTATGTTTAAATGGGGACACCGTTTTTCTGGTTGTGCAGCCTACCGTTTTTCCAGGCGCACACCGTTTTTCCAGACAAAATTGACTGTTGTTACTTTAAGCAGTGGATTGACCCTCCAATGTGCGAACGTGGAGTTCAATATGCATTGGAAACGCAAGACGAAATACGACGTTTGAACAAGAATGCGTCTGAAGCAACTAAGGCTGGATTTTCCCCCGTCTGTGGTAGGTGTGGGCGGAAACTATCGTATCGTTTATTACTGTAGTTTAAATTTGATGTTTATGTGTTTGGTTGTCGTACTTCTTTGAATTGTGCTTTGTCACGTATTCATGTTGCAATTGTCGTTGTTGTAAGCTTCTAAGTTATGTAATGCAAAATATTTATGTACTGCAACGTCCAACGGTCTAAACGTATGTGATGCAAAGAGCAATAAACCTCTTACCAATAAAGGACACTCTATCCAATAAAGGACACTTTGTCCAATAAAGGACACTCTGTCCAATAAAGACGCACTCATACCAATAAAGGAGCACTCTTTCCAATAAAGAGAAGAACACTCTATCCAATATAAAGTAGCACTTTGTCCAATAAAGAGGCACTCTTACCAGTAAAGGAGAAATCTGTCCAATAAAGAAAGGAACACTCTACCCAATAAAGGAGGACTTTGTCCAATAAAGAACACTCTGTCCAATAAAGAGGAACTCAAACCAATAAAGGAGAACCATAACGATAAAGGAACCCTCATTCCAATAAAGGAGCACATCATCCAATAAAGGAGAGCACTCCACCCAATACAGCTACCCACTTACCAATACTACATACCTTATATATAACAGCAACATTCCACTTCATATCTCAAATCAAAACTTATTCACAAATATAAATGGATTCTAGCTTCACAAAATGCTTGCTGGCTTTTGCTAGTGATTCGGATGAAGATGAAATCCTTCAAGAGGAAGCAGAAGAAATACAGGACCTATATCGTGAAGTGTATGGTTCATCGTCCACAACTAGAGGGGGATCGGTTCCTGGAAGGAGGTTTATACACCGAAATCATGCTAAATACCACAAGTCTTTGATGCAAGATTACTTCGATGACAATTGCACTTACGGGCCTGATTTGTTTCGCAGAAGATACAGGATGCGGAGAAAGCTATTTCTTCGGATATTGGCTGGTATTCAAGATAACAATGATTACTTAAAGTACAAACAAAATGCATCGAATACACAGGGGTTGTCCGGTGAACAGAAAATGACGGCCGATATGAAAATGTTAGCTTATGCCACTCCAGCCGATGCTTTGGACAATGCATACCGCATAGCAGAGAGCACGACACTAGAAAAACTTGAAACATTCTGTCAAGCAGTTGTGGACATCTACGG
Source organism: Allium sativum (assembly GCA_030737875.1). Taxonomy (NCBI): domain Eukaryota; kingdom Viridiplantae; phylum Streptophyta; class Magnoliopsida; order Asparagales; family Amaryllidaceae; genus Allium; species Allium sativum. Next base: position 920,035,979 of record CM060922.1, read on the forward strand.
AGAAGAATACTTACGGTCTCCGAACGAAGCAGATGTAGTGCGAATCAGAGAGATGCACGAAAGCAGGGGTTGGCCGAGAATGTTAGGAAGTCTGGATGTATGCACTGGGAATGGAAGAACTGTCCTAAGGGATTACAAGGTGCGTACAACGGCAAGGAAAGACGACCAACCATCATTTTGGAAGTTGTGGCATCGTACGATCTGTGGATATGGCACGCTTTCTATGGAATACTCGATTCGAATAACGGCTTAAATGTTTTAGAAAGATCACATCTGTTCAATGATCTTGCTCAAGGCCAGGTACCTCCGTTAACATTTACCCTAGGCCAAAATACTTACAACCATGGCTATTACCTAGGTGATGGCATTTACCCGAAATGGAGCACCATTGTTAAAACATGTCCAAATCCTTTAACTCCTAAACAAGTCATGTTCGCGGAGATGTAGGAGGGACAAAGGAAAGATGTGGAACGTGCTTTCAGTGTTTTACAATCTAGATTTGCAATGATAAGTAATCCATGTCGGCTGTGGTCCAGGAGTAAGATGTCTACTATCATGTTTGCTTGCATCGTTCTTCATAACATGATTATAGAAGATGAAAGAGATATGGATGAAGAACAACGTCACTGCAATTACGAGGGTGTTTCGCCACCACCGCAAGTATTCTGACAAAACCTACCACTAACAGAGGAGGACTTCAACATTCATTTGGCCCGTCAAGTTATGTATAGAGATGTAGAACTCCATAACCGGTTGCAGAAGGATCTTATGAATCATTTATGGAACCATTACGGCAATACCTAGTTATGAAGAACCATTATCTATTTTCATGTTTTATTTTATGCTTGTCCGAACTTATCGATCATGTATGCAGTGAAGATGTTATCCTTTTCTATTGTACCAACTCGTTCTTTTGTATTTGTAAGGTTTATTAATCATCTATTATTACGTTTCAAAGTTTATTTTATAAAAAAATTAATGGTTTTGTTTTTGTATATGAGAAAATAGGGTTTAATAGTTGGAAAAAAATATTGGCCATGAGCCGATTTTATCGGCTCATGAAGTAGCGAGCCGATAAAAACGGCTCGCGACTTCACGAGCTGATAAAATCGGCTCATGAAGTAGCGAGCCGATAAAATTGGCTCGCGACTTCACAAGCCGATAAAATTGGCTCGCACATCCCATTCAAGACTCTGAATTCAAACCGTAACATTTGGCTTAATATTACACCACGTAACATCTATTGGGTGCAAAAACAACCAATATTACATACCGTAACATGAATTGCCTCCTTTGTTGGAGATGCTCTTATATCTCTTAATTCAATTTGAAAATCTGTCTACAATTGACAAAGTTTGGTTTAAGCATTTACATATGTCATCTTTACGTGTACGAAATTGAGAGTTATCTTGCCATTTTTAATTGCACTTTGCATAACATAATAAATTTGAAAAAGATAAGCAATGTTGATTGTTAAAATAATCAATATATGGTATTTATGTTAATAATATATTACATAAATAACATACATTAACGGTAGAAGCAATTGTAATAACCCGCATTTTCCGAACCAATTTAAATTTTTATTTTAGATATTCTAATGGATTTTAATATTTAAAACGATTTATTTTAAATAGCAACGACGAAAAATTTATTTAAATGAAGTTAGAACGTATAAATTTATTTTAATTATAAATTGAGCATGAAATGGCGTGACAGTTTGAAAATTCGATTTCTAATTTCAATTTAATATACGGAATTCATTTTAAATCAGAATTGGACGAAACAAGAAATATTTGAATCTGTTTAATAATATCTTTCTAAAAAATGTAAGAAACTGAGATTTCACTTTAAAAATTGTAAGTTATGTCCAGTTTAAAATTCAGAAAAGTCACTACAGAAATTATATATATTTTTAATATATATATAGCCCTTAAAAATAGCCATTTTGCAAACGACCTCCGTTTTCGAAGAAGCCACTTTTGTTGGATCCGGAATGTCAAATTATTGTTAGATTCCAATTTTCATAATTTTTGGAATTAATATGTGAGCGTGGCAAATTAAAACGTGTTTTGTCCATTTCTGTCAAATTAGATCGACCAGAAAACGGCCGTTTTTCAAACAGTCTCCAAATTCAATGAAATTAATTTTTTTTAAATCGTATCGTCAAAACAAAGGTAGAAATATATTTTTTGGAATTTTTGGAGCTAGTATGTGGCCCTGAGAAATTAATTGTGAATCGATCAGCCATATAAAGCCAAAAACAGGGCTTTTTGAGCAAACAGACTCGGAATTCAACGAAACCAATGTTGTTAGGACTGTATCGTCAAGACATAGCAACATGTCAATTTTTATCGCCAACGGAATTCGTATGTGACCGTTGCATCGATAACTGTTGAATGAAAAGAGCGTGTACTAGCGAATTAATAATTAAACTAGAGAATTAATAATAATAAAATAAAACCCTCCACAATATAATATTTTTTCCTCTCCACAAACACTCATTTCTCTTCTTGCTCAAAAATTGATAGCAGCCCTCTTCCTCTCTCCCTCTCTCTCTCTTAATTTTGCAAAAAATATCCCGGATCTTAAATAATTTATATCTCTCAATCCATACACAATTAACCCAAACGGTTTCTGCATATTGTAGATCATGACGATCTCTACCTACCACAAAAATTCCATAGTCTATCGTTGCATGGATTCGCCAGAATCGACGGTCAAAGTCAGAAAATGACTTTCGTTTTTGGCGATCTCTGGTCAAACCGTCGAGTGTTGGATGGTGGCACCGAAGAGAAAGTTGTAGAGGAGACAATGCTCGAAAAGTTTGTCTTTGGATGGTCGGTCTGATAGTGCTTGTGGTGATCGGAAAATTGGGTTCAACGTGTATGATGTTTTCCGGTAGCTCAAAAAGAAGATGGTCGATTTGACGGCGATGGTGGGGTTATCAGGCGATGGTCAGTGAGGGGCGAAGCTTCATGGTGGCGCGGTGGTTCTTCTTGGTGGGGTCTGCGATCTGGTCGTGGCATGGCAGCATTGGATTTTGGCCACGATCGGTTTTGGGGGTATGGCGATTTCCAGATCGCCGGAGGCGAATTGGGTCCAGCGGTTGAGGGTGGAGCAGCGCCACGTGTAGGGGGTGGCGACGGTGAACCCAGGTCGGCGGCGGAAGGCCCCTGGTAGCGACGATGATCATCAAAGAAGCGGGAGCAACGGGAACGACGGTTTTTGAAGGTGATTAGGGTTTTTAATTAATTAATTAAATTATTTAAACTTCATGCGTTCATAACTTTTTGACACGAACTCGAAATTGCATGAAGCTGGATGCGTTGCGATCGTGGAGCCGAGAGCTTCGCAACAAAATTGACCGGACCCAATTTGGAGCAAGTTGGAATTTGGGCAAATACAAACCCAAACGGTTCTAAAATCACCAAATTAAGACTAACAGAATGTAAATGAAGGTAAGAACTCCTCACTTAAAATTCTGCACAGTTATTTATTTATTTTCATAATTGAAATATATATATATATATATATATATAATTGCCAGTGTAGATTTTTACAAGTTTAATCATTATAAATTGTACATGGTACCTGTTAGATGAGTTTCCTCGTCCACATACCATGGACGATTTAAATTGACTGTATTGTATGTTGTTTGTGATGTTGAAATGTTTAACATATTAAAAATAATGTTAATATTAATGTGATAGTGAATTTAATTATAAATATTCATTTATAATTTGAACAGAGAAAATTGGTTAAATAGATAATTATTCAAACCGAATTAGAATTGGTTAAATTTACTAACCAATGATTTATTTAAATAAACTGTTGTTGTTTGAAAACCCCACACAGGTATTGGGATGATATTTGACATACAGTAGTCCCAATATTTAGTTGTATGTCAATCGATGGATTGACAGTCTGTGATGAGTGTTATTTACTTATTTTAATGCTCACACAGTTGTAAATTTCATTCTAGATGTGAATGGACTGTTTGATGATTATTTATCATTATTGTTGCATACATGCGATGTATGAGATCCATATAACCGAAATTATATGGTAATTGATCGAGTCGCATTCCGATTCAGAAATAAAAAAATATTTTAAAATAAAGAATATTTATAAAATAAAGAATCTTTTAAAATAAAGAATATTATAAAATAAAATGTTTTAACAATAAAAATCACAATTTTATTGTATGTATAAACCAATAAAGGAAACATATGTTAAGATGCATCTTTTGTTAGATAAATAAAAATGTCATCTTTAACGTGTTAATGAAAATAAAATAATCATTTGTTAAATTATATTTTTGTACATTAGAAATGTCATCTTTAACATGTTAATGAAAATAGAATAATCATTTGTTGAATTATATTTTTATACATTAAAGATGTCACCTTTAACATGTTAATGAAAACAAAATAATCATTTGTTGAATTATATTTTTGTACATTAAAAATGTCACCTTTGACATGTTAATGAAAATAAAATAATCATTTGTTGAATTATTTGTACATTGAAAATGTCACCTTTAACATGTTAATGAAAATAAAATAATCATTTGTTGAATTATATATTTGTACATTAAAAATGTCACCTTTAACATGTTAATGAAAATAAAATAATCATATGTTGAATTATATTTTTGTACATTAAAAATGTCATCTTTAACATGTTAATGAGAATAAAATAGTTGAACAACAAAAATATCATTTTTATTGAATGTATAAACCATATAAAATATTCATTTTTTAAATAAAATAGTTGAACAATAAAATATCATTTTTATTGAATGTATAAACTATATAAAATATTCATGTGTTGAATAAAATGTTTGAAACATAAAAATAGTTATATAGTTAGACGCCCTTTTTACTCGAACAAGTTTATCGATCGATTTTATTCATTTTATAATAAATATCGAAAAGAAGCGATTCCAAAATTTAATATTTTGAAAATATTATCATTTTAATATGATAAAGGTATAGAATATTCAATTTTGATTTAAAATTGAAAATGAAGTCGGAATCGTTTTAAAACAAATTTATAAATGATTTATAAAATACGTTTTAAAAGGAAATCGACGATATATATATATATAATATTATATATATATATATTTAATGGCCTGAATAGAACGCGCCACGTAGCGACCATTCGCGAATTTCAACCATTAACTTCAAATCGATGTAACGGGAGATCCGACCGTCGGATTCTCCTAAAACCAGAACCGTTGGATTCGTATCGAAAAAGATTTCCAACGAATATAATGAGTTTGAAATCTAATGGTTTGATTTGGAATTATATTCAAATCAAATTTGGAAAAGGTTGTTATGGATGCAGTTCGGTGGCCGTTAGTGGAAACTGACTGTACGGACCTTGATAAAATTATTAAAAATATGAAAAAAAATCATAATTAACGATTTAGAAAGATTTTGGACGAAAAATTCTAAGTTTGAAAAGATAAAAATGTATTTTTAGCGAAATGAACTAGTTATTAACTAAAATAATAATCCAATTATTTTAGAAATAATAAATTGGATCTGCAATGGTTTTAATATAACCAAAATTTCCAACATGAATTTGAGAAGAAATAATCTTCGGAATATTTCGATATTGGATTCCGTGATTATATAGATATTGTTATGGAAATTTGGGAGATATAAATATCGTTATTCCCAATACGATATTTGTTGAGTTCAGAATTTGATATTGAATATAAGCCGATATAATTTCTATTTAGAACCTTTTATTTAATGTTAAATTGGATTTTGGGTTTGTCGTGAATGGTGTCTCCAATAACACTGTTCTTAAACCCCGATGAGAAAAGAACAAATCTTTAAATTAAGACTTAATGGAGTTTTCCAATTAATATTTAATTGGAATTGAATAAAATAAATTGGATTTTTGGGTTTGTCGTGAATGGTGTCTTAAATAACACTGTTCTTAAACCCAGTAGAGGAAAGAATAAATCTTTTAATTAAGATTTAGATAAATTTACCAATTAATGAATATTTAATTGGAACTGAAATGATTGTGGGTTTATCGTGAACTGTGTCTTAAACGACATTTGTTCTTTAACCCAATTAATAGTGAAAATATAATTTGGAATTTATAAATCTTTTATTAAGATTTAAATGGAAATTTTCTAAAGTAAACTTTTCCAATTTAATATCTTAAATTGGGATTGAATGGAATTTGATTCGGTAATAATCGAGATGAGCTTCTGTGAATGAAGACTGTTACTATATATGGAATTTAAAAGGATTTGCCGCTATTCCATTTATATTATTAGTCTGATACAAAAATTTATATCGATTACATATTGATCTGTTTTCCGTGTAGATTCCATTTTTTTGGAAAATGATTTGGTTTATCGTGAACTGTGTTTTAAAGGACATTGGTTCTTTAACCCAAATAAAAACAGGATTTATTTCCTGAAGATTTGGATAAACATTAAGTAATGATTCTTAAAATTAAAACTAAAATAGAGTTTTTAAATGAATCTTTAATTAGATTAAAATGAGATTGGGATAAATAGGTTGGGATGTGAAAAAATATATAAATGATTATTTCGTTAAGGTTCGCTAATCCCGACTAATTGATAAACCTTAATTTGGTTTAGGATTGATAAAGGATAAAATAAAATCTTTTGAAGTGAGATCCAAAGGAAGATTAAAGAATAAATTTAAAAGAATTTATCTTTGATAAAATCATTGGGAACCTTTCCCTAAAGATGTGAATATTTTATAAAAAGAATATTATGAATTGGAATGAGACGTATGATGTGTCTTTATAGCACTTGATTATTGATTATAAAATACGCAAGTTACTCGGAAAGACTGGGTTTAACCCATTCTGAATAATTACTAGGATGATTAAAAGTCGACGATGAAGATGGTGGTTGAAGACCGAAGATCTTCACATCGTTTGGATGATTACCGATGTCTTTATTGGGTCGTACACCCAAGGCATGGTAATAAGTGGTGATCGTTCAAATGTACTTGGAAATTGTGATGGCCCGTAAATCCGTACCAATTTGAGCTAACTAATATTTTACACATTCAACTCAAAGTGCATGAAAATACTGGGTCATTAATAGAAAGAAGTTAGAGGATGAGAAAGATAAGATAGAACTAAAAGAATAGAAGAACACAACTGAACAGGATCAGAGTAAACACGAACTCACAGCGGAATGACTAAAATGTATTATATAACATAACTTTGAAATACAAAATATTATATATACATACCATTATCAGAGTATAACTCATATACATCACATCGGGATAACAACTCTAAATAACTAACAATGGAGCCTCCTGCTTCGAGCTACTCCAAGAGAATCTGCAAAATCCTGAAACACCCAAGAGTTTAGGGAAAACAAACAAAATAAAATCTGGGTCAGTCATAGGACTGGTGTGAGTACACTCCAATCATATTGCTTAATTTTGAAAATCCTTTTGAAATAAAAGGATAATAGTAAGACCAACCCACATATAAACACGGACGATTTTTACCTTACTATAACCCAAATCATTTTGATATCAAAATCCAATGATATTATAATAATGTCTAATCAAATAAATAACCAAGTAGCAAAACGCTTGCATCTCACGCTCCACATGTATAGTATAAAATCATAAACCGCAGGGCGCTTATTGGGGATTAGATTCTAACAAACAAGGTATGGGAGCACCTTCTGGTCAGTGTACTCTAGAGGGTATACACTGCAGGTTCAACAAGAACGTCTTGCAACCCGGCCACACATGATCGCCCACTCATTTAGCTTGAGTGTAGCAGATATATTTTCACCCACGGTTGTTGGCCAACCAACCGTAATCCGAAGATATAGAATCGAAAAGAAGAACAAATATGAATTTTCTCTAAATCGGTGACAATACACCCTGCTTGGGTATGACCCAACTAGCCATGCTACCCAACCTAACTTTTGTCATATCCCCGTTGTGAGGCTAGAGCTACGTCTATCATTTCTGAACATCTGGCCACCATATACTTTGAATGCCACATCATCAAACCCGTCAATTCACTATTCGATTTCCAAAAATATAACGGGTATAAAAAGCTAAGAGGAACGAATTCCCCCACCACTAGACGTAATACCTTTAAGAGATCAACTGTGCGTGATTTGTCAGATATACTCTGTCAGACACTCGTCCATACAAGTTGTCCTAGGACTGGACAAACAAAAACCACCTATTCTGGAATAGGATGACCCTTGCACTGCACTCCGTCTTCAATTATCTTAAGCAGCATCTACTTCGCAGCGCTTATGCCTATACGGAGTAGTTTTCAGATAATATATCCAACCGGTCTCTCCGTATTGACAGCGATGGTCAAAACACTTCGATAGTCGGTTATTTAACTATCAAAGTAAAAACAAACATTCGTTCAAATGTACAATTGAACATCACTGGCCCTTTTTGTTTACATTAATTTTCTAGTTTTTCATATATTCCCAGATATTCCCCTCAACCCGTTTAAGCCTTACTCTTCTTGGAAACCATTATATCTATCTAACTTGCAACATTTGCTTTTTAAACACTATTCACTTTAAAATGTGAATATAATACATTTATAGAAATATGAATACCTTTATCAAATAAATCTTTATTTTAGTAATAAATACCCTTATGGGACCAACCCTATTTACCGAGTTATTCTATAATTTTATCTTCCCATTCCCCACTTCATAAACCTGTTTCTAAGTCGCTTCTTGTTAACTCAATATCAAGTCTATAACTAAATATTGATTACATATCCTACTATAATTTGTTGGTTTAAAACTAAATATTAACTATCCTATCAGATTATAATTCCTAAAATAATTTACTTTAATACATTCGACCTCGTCGAATTATAGTTCCAGTTCCTAGTAGTGTTATACATAAAAATCACACTTAAACTTGGTCAACAACGCTAATTTATCGTTATAGTTCAAAACTTGTCATACGCTGTAATATCCCCCTTTATAACTAATCTCGACATAACAGTCATGCTTAAGCCTAGTTAACAACGTTATTTTATCGTTATCGTTTATTTATTAAATTAACATAATGTTGAATTTCCATTCACATGGTTCAAACAGTGCATATATAAAACAAGCAATACATATAAATATTGAGGAATCTGGTTGGGTTCCTACAACCGGTTTTCTGCATCCATAGATGTTAGTCAACACAATTAACACTGATTTCATATGATGGAATATTTTAATTAAGGGGATCAGTGCAAATATATATATATATATATATATATATATGTATGTATAGAATATTCAACCAATTTAACTGTAATTTAACTAAACGATCATCACAACGCATTCTACCAATATTAAAATATAATTATAATATTTTAAAATAAATCAGAGTTAGTGAATTTACTCACTTTGGCATGTTAACTGTTAAATATGATTTGCGTCGGCTGATTTGGATGAGCGGTTTATTTTGCCTAAATTCAGACGAGCTTCAAATGGCTCTGAATCAGTTCCAGAACGTAGCCTGTCTCCATACGGTTCCAAAGTGCCAAATCATTCGTGAAACTTAAATCGCTTGGTCCAATGACCCTTTTTGAACCTACGTCCGTCCAGGTACCGAACTGATCCATTGTTCTTCATCATATAACTTGTCTTGGCTTTTATTTCTTTTTCTCGATAATCACGCTTCCAGTTATACTGCTCTCCTATTAACATACCACTTCATCACGCACTCAAGTGCTCAGCAACCACTCCCCTTCCAATTACACGCATGCACCCCTCCAATAACTTCCCGCCGCTTCCTATCCTTCATACCATTTACACAGCAATCCTCTCATTACCCTCCACGTTTTCATCATCCAAACCACGTTATATATCCTCCAACGTATACGTGCACACCCCCTATGTACATACTTCCTTCTCATATCATGCATGACAAAACCACTTCTCCTATTTACAAACACCGTGACCAATTTCACCAGTTCTCCATCGATGCACATTATCAAGCTCGACATGCTCCCAGTATAACAAGCGCCATCACTAATCAGCGCAGTCATGGCTACTGCTCCACATACATTACACCGTTCTTCACATCCATTCAACTAGCGTCCACTGTCTCACACACTAGAAACCTTTTATAACTTTCCAATGTAAATTTTAAAAATACTGTTAACTTCCTTTTCTCAGACTTCCATCGTTATCACCATGGTACGGCAACCCCATACTTCCTCTTACAATAAAACATAATCTGCATGTCTTTCGAGCTGCCATTTCTGTGGCCACTTCCTCCCATCAGATATTTCATTCTTCAACTGGTTCACGCAGGGTACCTAAATGGTGCGAGCTGTTTCTTCCTATGAACCTAACTGTTGCTCCTTTATACCAACCGCCAACCCCGTATTCTTTTTAGCATGCAACCACCAAAACATCAACTCGCCCCCAGGCCTTCAGCTCCTTCAGCCTTCAACGCTTCACCAAGACTTGTCTCCAGCTTAGCCTCGTACAGGAGGCTACAACAACTCCGTCGCTCGACACTGCCCCTTCCACGAACTTGCAGGCGCCCAGCTTCCCTTTCTAGTCAACATCGATCTCTCGTCCTCATTTGTTGAGCCTTCCCGAAGCCTGGCTTTGATTCTAATGATTTTCCGCAGAAGAAAGAACAAAGTGTGTGTTTATTTATAGTGAAGGAAGACTTAACCTTTAAGCAATAATAGGTTATACGTAGCAACGTCTTGAAGTGATGGTTATTATAGCGGTAGGTCATGGTCTTAGGGAGATGGGTATACTTGCTTCGCCATGAAGCTTGTAGATTTTACGGACCTTGATTTGCCAAGACATGCATAACCTAGGGTAGGGACTACTCATAAGTCTACAGTATTTCTTAAGTAAGAATTATGTATTTGATTATTGTTTTCATCGTTTGGGGCTACTGACTCCTTATTTGCTTATGTTTACTTAAATATTATCGTTTATAATTATGTGACCAACTCTTTAATCCCTTACTTCAGTGTTAAGTCTGTGTGGAGAAATCACTTCATAGGTCTACCATCTTATTTTTAGGTTCCTGTATGGTGAAAGGATGGCCTACGAAGGCCTTAGCTGCTAAGTCTTTATAGTAACTGATATTTAATGGCAACACAAACGAGCTACAGGTAGGTGATGGAAATTTTAAATTAGCTGAGTGCGAGAGAGTATGGTCTGTAGTGATGATTTTCCATGTCTTAGGTTTGTAGTGGTATGGAGTAGATGATCAAACTGTTTCGTATATATGCTTGTCTTATTCAAGTTTAAATGAAACATCTTGAATTTTCCATGCTTCAATCAACGTATTAATTCTCTTTATGTTGTTTTTGTTTTACACGATGCAAAGGTCTATTTATTTTCATATTTTTATATAGTTATTTATGTCTGTATATTTAACATGGATGTGGAATCGTTACAACGAACATCGTTTATTTATTTCCTGACTACTGTGGACAGAAATAAAAATACAGTCATGTCCAACGAGGTGTCACGGTTCTGAAAATATAATAATACCAGTAGATTAACTCATATTTTGAAACCCCAAAAATATCGATACAGGGTGCAAAATACTTCAGTTAAAAAGTTGCATATTTAAATAATTAAAAATTACAGTAAAATTCTAAAAATTAAATTATCACTATGTCTCAAAAGGATCTTGTTCAAATTCGCAACCGGTATCTAGTTATATCAAATAAACTGTTACGATCGATAAACGATTCTATACCGACTTTCTGAATATTTGATTTGGACATATCTTGCAATACATACAACGGAAATTCCATTTTCCACTTTCGTTAGAAAAATACAGTTCAATAGATTACAACGTTTCTTGTTTCGAGAAAATCCGTCTTATAATGAGTCATGTACACTCAGTTGAAGTTCAGAACGCTAAATTACAAACTGCCGCGATATTACGGGCTCGATTGTGTTTAATATATATTTTTATACATTCTTCTTTGTTTTAAATAAGTCCACTTATATTATGAATTCAATATTTAAACTGATTTAAATATTCAAATACAAACCGATAAAAATGTGGGACGTTACACTCCTTCCCCCTTAAATGAATTTCGTCCCCGAAATTACTAAGGTGAAAAAAATGCTGCAATCCCTATTATCACCAGGTTAACGATCCTTTATTTATCTTCAATTTCAATTTGAACTATTTATGTAACAACCCGTATTTTTATAACATGTTAAAACAAGAAATCAAGGCATAATTAATTTTTAAAACAAGAATCAAGGGAAACGGGTTGCGCCATTGCGTTCGTCTCGAAATTATACATGAAATAGAGTCTGAGTTTTCGAAAATCGGAGTCCGTATGAGGGAGATATGACCCTCTGAAGTTTCAGGGATTTTCAGAATAAAAAACAGCTCGAAATTCGAATTCAAACCCCAGAACAGGCTGGGCGGGAAAATTCCCGCCCAGGGACCAGGTCGACCTGGGGGTCGACCATAGTGTCGACCCCCCAGGGACCAGGTCGACCTGGGGGTCGACCTGCCTCCCGAACCACTTTTCTGAACCAGATGCATTCTGATGTATTTAGGCTCGTTTTCTGACCAGATTCGTTTGCCTAAACCTATATAAACAGCCCCCTAGCCTCATTTTCTCCACACCATTTCTTTCTTTCCTTATGCTGCTTCTAAGATAATCAAAATAATAAGATAAAAAGGAAGAAAAAGGACTGCTCCTTCTCCATCAAGACTACGCTTAGGGATTTTCAAATTGGGGGGATTTCAATTAGAACACGATCGATCAAATAGAGATTCAACAGTCAAATTCTGCTTTCTAATTCTCGATCCATGCACTATAAGTTCAAGTTACTTTTAGATAAAAGCTGTAAACTTAATATCCATGTTGTAAATTGGAATCGGGTCAATGTATGGTAATTGATTCGTATCTATTCTTGTTCGTCTTGGATCTTGACTTTCGTGAATATTGCTTTGGACTTATTCATGTTGTAAATCAAACCCTCTCGTGTCTATAACCTTAACATGCCTATGACGTTGAATCTATTGTTAATGGACAAGGACTATGACTGAGAACATAAGACTGCCTATGACTAATATGACTATGCCAATGATTATGACGGTGAACATAAGACTGCCTATGACTAATAAGACTAAGCATATGCCTATGACGGTGAAAGAAAGACTGTTGTCTATGACTATGACAAGGACAATTGTGGCTAATCAACTATGACTCTTGACTATGAGAATTATTATCTATGATTGTGAACATAAGGCCATTATCTATGACCATGACCATGAAACTATTACTGTTAATTGCCTATGACTATTGCCTAGAACTATTTTGGATAATTAACCATGACTATTGTGATTAATCGCTTAGGATTCTTAATTATGAGATTTCTACCTATGACCATGACTATGACTATCGGGGTTAATTACCTGGGACTATTATAGTTGATTGAAACCCATGTTATATACCGAATTCGCAGTTTGTTGGATCTCATACCAAGGGTGCGACTTGCTTAGTTTATTCACTATTATGTACACCAAAACCATTGGATCCATTTTTTTCTTGTATTTGGCTTGCCTTTGCATGCTTATTCTTTTATGTCAGCGTTTACCATGATTATCACCTTATCTTGCTAGATTTGAAATCCTATATGCCAGTGAGGTTGTAACCAATTATCTCAAGTTATGTCATGCTAGTCTTGTAACCCCTTTTATTGCTTTATGCTAGTCCCTTTTGCCTATCATAGTTTTGATGTTATTCCCTCTATTTCGAGATTTGGATTTATTTGTAGTAGAGATCGATTCACGTTCACGTGCGAAGGGAATACGATTTGGGTAGATTAGGCAAATCATGAATTGGTTATGAACATGAATTATGAACTGGATAATAGGAAAAACTTGAAACATGAACGCTGTTATAACTTGTACCTGGATATGGACACGAACCTGACATCGACTTGATAAGAAACTTGCCTTGAAAACTTGACACGATTTGACATGAAACATGACATGAAAACTCGACATGAATTTTGACATGAAAACTTGAATGTGGGCATGACAATTAGAGAAACTTGAAAATGGCCAACTCGAGGTTGGGTTGAGTTTGCAGTGTAAATCTGCCCGGAACCACCCGACAAATCCAGTGGCTGCAAACAATAGGATCCAATGTGGGTAGTTGGTCATATCGCACGTAAAACCCGAGGTTAGACTATGTTGTGGTGTAAATCTGCCCGTAACCGCCCGGCAAATCCAGTAACCACAACAGTTAGTCTAATGTGAGAGGTTGAAATGCATTAATGAATTAATGCCACATGATAGGGTTAAGTCATGAACCACTTGAATATACTTAACCAATTTAACACAATGATTTGATAGGGTTAAGTGATGAACCACCTGTATATACTTAACCAATTTGACACGATGACTTGATAGGGTTAAGTCCTGAACCTCTTGAATATACTTAACCAATTTAACGCGATGATTTGATAGGGTTAAGTCATGAACCGCTTGAATATACTTAACCAATTTGACATGACGACTTGATAGGGTTAAGTCATGAACCACTTGAATATACTTAACCAACTTGACACATGATTCGTAGGGCTAAGTCATGAACTTAAACGACAACACTTAGCCAATTTGACATGACACGTAGATGGGTTAAGTCACGAACTTGAATGACTACACTTAACCAACTTGACATGCTAGACCGATGGGGTTAAGTCTCGAATTTAAATGACAACACTTAACCTACTAGACGGAAACCCTAGTTACGCGGTCCGTTTCAGCAGTAACCCACTAGATGTATCATGGTACCCTGGAACTAGGCAGGGTGGGGCACGATTACTGGGCTGATTGTAAGCGGCCAGAACGACGGCTGTGTGGGTGCGCCAGTGTAGGTTCTAACGGAGTGCGGGCGTGCACACACTACGGAGCAGAAAAAGTAGGCATTGGGCATCAGTAGGTTTATCTGTGCATACTTGATTAGTGTCGATGGTTGGCACCATAGGGCTTGATACACCCTATGGTGGAGCTAGCACAAGTGACTACATTTCTTGATTGGGCCGTATGACACAGACACATGAACGAGCTAGGACTTGTAGGGAGCCGATCGATTAATAGATCATTACGTGGAATTCGTTAGGTAGCGTAATCCCTAGTGGTCCTAGGTGGCATAAACCCTACTCGAATCTAGAAAACGTTCAATAGGTAGCATAATCCCTAGTGGTCCTAGGTGGCATAAATCCTAGTTGAACACACGATAGCTCATGATAAGGAAACCTAACCAGAACAAGGGTGGCGGTCCAAACGATTTCAAGAATGGTGGCACTACGTTGATGTAGTATAGAAATACGTGATGAAACCCGTACGATATACGGCAAGGGACTATACATATACATGGAAAGGATGATACGGGTTGGGATACTATGACAGTTGGTGTAGAGAATTTAGGAAATCAGAGCAAATAGATATCGTTTTAATGGTGAAGCAGAGAAATCTTGCGATGCTTGATAGAAATCGTGCGAAACTATACTTAGTTCATCCTGAACGGGAACCTTGCAATGTTATACATGATAGAAATCCTATGATGTTACTCTTAGTTATCGTGCCTGTAGCTTATCTTGTCACCATGCTTACGTTTACTTTCAGTTTATTCATGCCATGTTATCTTTACCTGTTTCTATGCTGAAAGTCACTAGGACTTACTCAGTCTTTATGACTGACCCAGTTTGTTTCGCCTCTTTTTCTTCCATTCCCCCCCAGGTTCACAGGGTGGGAACACAACTTAGTTCGGATCTTACCAAGCTCCAAGGCTATTTCATGAAGGCTTGGATTGCTCTTGGCTATGGCTTGCTTTGCTGATTTATTGGGGAATGATTTATAACTACGGTTTTATGCTTCTTTACAATTGCAAGACAGATTTCGATGTAATGGATTTTTAATAGCATTTTGATGTAAAAGGCTTTAGACCTTTGTAGATTTTAAAGCAATGAAATTTGTTTCTTCTTCCACTGTTTTATATGTTCTTCTTGTAATATTTCTGTGTATGTTTACCTAGATAATGCTCCACCATAGCTAGTGCATTCCCTTTGTGAGTGACCCTAGCAGAGGTGGGGTGTTACATTTAGTATCAGAGCAGAAGGTTACCGGACTGGGCAAAATTTTCTTAAAACCTTCTGAAATTATTTTCAAAACGGTTTACAAAGAAGCATTTTTCAAGAAGAATCTTGTTTTATTTAAAGGCTATTCCCCAAAGCCATATGCACTATCTTTTGATTCTCTCCTTGAGTCTCTTCTCCCTTTCTTTTTCACCATAGTTTGTAGGCATGCGACGAATGTCGGAGGGCAAAGTAGTGTCCAACCTCCATCTATAGCCGTAGTAGTTTTACCTATGACTAATCTTATCTCAAGCTTTGTAGGGTTGTCGTGCGATGGAAGTAGCTTTCGAGAAACTTTACAAGGATAGTAAGAGCGAGGATAAAGAAAACAAGCCTAAGGATGAGAAACTTGTTGATAAGGCATAATCCACGAAGGAGGAAAAAGTGAAAGGGAAGAGGTCAAAGTAAAAGAATAATAAAACCCATGACAAGAAAGGACATCGTTGGTATGGTAAAAAGGGACATGTAGTTAAGTATCATAGGATGAGGACAAGGGCAAAGAACAAGATCGTCGAGAGGGCAAATTGTATGCTCTCACTACTAGCATACCTAAGAAAGGTGGTAACATTTCTGTTAAAGGTTTATCTTCTCTTTTCTATCATACCGTGGGAACTTTGTTTTTATACATCACATACTTTTGATTCTGCCTCGATAGTTGAGTCTCTGCACCTTAGTACTAGCGCAGTAGAGGATCCCATTTTTGTCTCAAATCCTGTTGGGGAATCGGCTCATTTACTCATGACTTGTTTGGATTTGAGAATGTCTATGCTAAGTGTTGAGTTTAGAAGTAAAGCTTATGTTTTTAGGCTATGGGTTGATTCCAGGGATGGAGTGGTTGTCCAGTAATGGTGCCATTCTCGAGTATGAAAAGAGGGTAGTTAGACGCTTGACTTGCCTTGGTAATGCCCTCGCAGTCGAGTGTAACCCTTAGGGTTCTACCATGTTTAGTTACCTAGAATCTCTTGATACATTTATCGATCCGCTTGAGTAGTGTTCGCCACTAAGGCGGATGGTTCATTTCGCTTATGCATGAGTTATAGAAAATTACCTTAGTAAGTACACTTGGCAACATGGTTGGCATTTGTTTATTTTTAAGAGATAATTCATTTATGTGGAATACCTTCTAGTAAGTGAATGAGATCCAGCATTCACTAGTGAATTTTGGAGAGCTTGCATGAAACCATGAGTACGCAATTATGTTTAAGCCGAGTATAGTAGAAAGAAGAATAAGTAAAGTGGAACGAGAGGCAACAGTGGAATGAGTTCCAACTCATATTTTGGAAACAAGAATCAAGAAGCTACGAGAATTGTGAAGTTAAAGACGGTGAAAGCACAATGGAGTTAAGCTCAAGGAAATGCGACTCAGAAGATTGAAGACTAGATACACGTATCATATCTCTTTTTAAGTGTATATCCTTGATCCCTCTTTTCCTGTAGAGCTTACTTGTATGCTATCTTTTAAGTATAACCTCTCGGTCCTATTCTTAATCCTATTTCTGTTGCAAACCCCATAGGGAGTATGACTTATCTGTTAGTAATACATGTTGGGGCTTAAGGGTGTCCGTTGGGTTGACTAAACTTTTTGGGTTTTATAGGATATGGGCTGGTGCTTAGGGAGTTCTTCTCCTATTCAGTATATATGTGACGTAGATTTCCAGCTTTGACATTGCCTAATGGGCACAAAGTTTTTACTTGCTTCTATCATTCGGCTATATCTTTAGGTAGGAACAATTGGGTGAAACATGTGTTTGAGACATGTTATGATTGATGGATACAAGTGGTCGCAAGTGGTTGCTCGTGGTTGCATAACACACATTAAGCACTAGATCGGCTCAGACACATTTTCATATTGCATATGCATGACTGTTTATACTTGTTTATGAATGAAATTGAATGAGTTATCATGTGAATGTTGCATATGGATGGATGTTTGAGCACACATATTGTGTTTATGTGATTAGGGCTATTTGCATACATGTTGGACTCATGGCACTAAACATATTTTGCATTAAGAAGATCAATCAGGCCTGATCATTTGCATTAGATAAGGAACATATACACACACTTTCTGCATATATTCATACAGCATTAGAAATCTCTTAAGGACAATGGATGACTGTGATTGATGATTGAGTAGATGGATGATTGGATGGTAGGACACGTTCTTCTTAACTTGAAGATTTCGGGGACGAAATCCTTTAAGGAGGGGAGAATGTAACAACCCGTATTTTTATAACATGTTAAAACAAGAAATCAAGGCAGAAATAATTTTTATAACAAGAATCAAGGGAAAGGGGTTGCACCATTGCGTTCGTCTCGAAATTTTACATGAAATAGAGTCCGAGTTTTCGAAAATCGGAGTACGTATGAGGGAGATATGACCCTCCGAAGTTTCAGGGATTTTAAGAATCAAAAACAGCTCGAAATTCGAATTCGAAATTCGAATTCAAACACCAGAACAGGCTGGGCGGGAAAATTCACGCCCAAGGACTAGATCGACCTGGGGATCGACCATAGTGTCGACCTCCCAGGGACCAGGTCGACCATAGTGTCGACCTGGGGGTCGACCTGCCTCCCGAACCACTTTTCTGAACCAGATGCATTCTGATGTATTTAGGCTCGTTTTCTGACCAGATTCTTCTGCCTAACCCTATATAAACAGCCCCCTAGCCTCATTTTCTCCACACCATTTCTTTCTGTCCTTATGCTGCTTCTAAGATAATCAAAATAATAAGATAAAAAGGAAGAAAAAGGACTGCTCCTTCTCCATCAAGACTACGCTTAGGGATTTGCAAATTGGGGGGATTTCAATTAGAACACGATCGATCAAATAGAGATTCAACAGTCAAATTCTTCTTTCCAATTCTCGATCCACGCACTGGAAGTTCAAGTTACTTTTAGATAAAAGCTGTAAACTTAATATCCATGTTGTTAATTGAAATTGGGTCTATGTATGGTAATTGATTCGTATCTATTCTTGTTCATCTAGGATCTTCACTTTCGTGAATATTGCTTTGGACCTATTCATGTTGTAAATCAAACCCTCTCGTGTCTATAACCTTAACATGCCTATGACGTTGAATCTATTGTTAATGGATAAGGACTATGACTGAGAACATAAGACTGCCTATGACTAATATGACTATGCCAATGATTATGACGGTGAACATAAAACTGCCTATGACTAATTTGACTAAGCCTATGCCTATGACGGTGAAAGAAAGACTGTTGTCTATGACTATGACAAGGACAATTGTGGCTAATCAACTATGACTCTTGACTATGAGAATTATTATATATGATTATGAACATAAGGCCATTATCTATGACCATGACCTTGAAACTATTACTGTTAGTTGCCTATGATTATTTCCTAGAACTATTTTGGATAATTAACCATGACTATTGTGATTAATCGCTTAGGATTCTTAATTATGAGATTTCTACCTATGACCATGACTATGACTATCAGGGTTAATTACCTGGGACTACTATAGTGGATTGAAACCCATGTTGTATACCGAATTCGCAGTTTGTTGGATCTCATACCAAGGGTGCGACTTGCTTAGTTTATTCACTATTATGTACACCAAAACCATTGGATCCATTTTTTTCTTGTATTTGGCTTGCCTTTGCATGCCTATTCTTTTATGTCAGCGTTTACCATGACTATCACCTTATCTTGCTAGATTTGAAATCCTATATGCCAGTGATGTTGTAACCAATTATCTCAAGTTATGTCATGCTAGTCTTGTAACCCCTTTTATTGCTTTATGCTAGTCCCTTTTGCCTATCATAGTTTTGATGCTATTCCCTCTATTTCGAGATTTGGATTTATTTGTAGTAGAGATCGATTCACGTTCACGTGCGAAGGGAATACGATTTGGGTAGATTAGGCAAAACATGAATTGGTTATGAACATGAATTATGAACTCGATAATAGGCAAAACTTGAAACATGAACGCTGTTATAACTTGAACCTGGATATGGACACGAACCTGACATCGACTTGATAAGAAACTTGCCTTGAAAACTTGACACGATTTGACATGAAACATGACATGAAAACTCGACATGAATTTTGACATGAAAACTTGAATGTGGGCATGACAATTAGATAAACTCGAAAATGGCCAACTCGAGGTTGGGTTGAGTTTGCAGCGTAAATCTGCCCGGAACCGCCCGGCAAATCCAATGGTTGCAAACAATAGGATCCAATGTGTGTAGTTGGTCATATCGCACGTAAAACCCGAGGTTAGACTATGTTGTGGTGTAAATCTGCCCAGAACCGCCCGGTAAATCCAGTAACCACAACAGTTAGTCTAATGTGAGAGGTTGAAGTGCATTAATGAATTAATGCCACATGATAGGGTTAAGTCATGAACCCCTTGAATATACTTAACCAATTTAACACGATGATTTGATAGGGTTAAGTCATGAACCGCTTGGATATACTTAACTAATTTGACACGATGACTCGATAGGGTTAAGTCCTAAACCGCTTGAATATACTTAACCTATTTAATACGATGATTTGATAGGGTTAAGTCATGAACCGCTTGAATATACTTAACCAATTTGACACGACGACTTGATAGGGTTAAGTCATGAACCACATGAATATACTTAACCAACTTGACACATGATTTGTAGGGCTAAGTCATGAACTTAAACGACAACACTTAACCAATTTGACATGACACGTAGATGGGTTAAGTCACGAACTTGAATGACAACACTTAACCAACTTGACATGCTAGACCGATGGGGTTAAGTCTCGAATTTAAATGACAACACTTAACCTACTAGACGGAAACCCTAGTTACGCGGTCCATTTCAGCAGTAACCCACTAGATGTATCATGGTACCCTGGAACTAGGCAGGGTGGGGCATGATTACTGGGCTGATTGTAAGCGACCAGAACGACGGCTGTGTGGGTGCGCCAGTGTAGGTTCTAACGGAGTAAGGGCATGCACACACTCCAGAGCAGAAAAAGCAGGCATTGGGCATCAATAGGTTTATCTGTGCGTGCTTGATTAGTGTCGATGGTTGGCACCATAGGGCTTGATACACCCTATGGTGGACCTAGCACAGGTGACTACATTTCGTGATTAGGCCGTATGACACAGACACATGAACGAGCTAGGACTTGTAGGGAGCCAATCGATTAATAGATTGTTACGTGGAATTCGTTAGGTAGCGTAATCCCTAGTGGTCCTAGGTGGCATAAACCCTAATCGAATCTAGAAAACGTTCAATAGGTAGCATAATCCCTAGTGGTCCTAGGTGACATAAATCCTAGTTGAACACACGATAACTCATGATAAGGAAACCTAGCCAGAACAAGGGTGGCGGTCCAAACGATTTCAAGAATGGTGGCATTACGTTGAATAGTATAGAAATACATGATGAAACCCGTACGATATACGGCAAGGGTCTGTACATATACATGGAAAGGATGATACGGGTTGGGATACTAGGACAGTTGGTGTAGAGAATTTAGGAAATCAGAGAAAATGGATATCGTTTTAATGGTGAAGCAGAGAAATCTTGCGATGCTTGATAGAAATCGTGCGAAAATATACTTAGTTCATCCTGAACGGGAACCTTGCAATGTTATACATGACAGAAATCCTATGATGTTATTCTTAGTTATCGTGCCTGTAGCTTATCTTGTCACCATGCTTATGTTTACTTTCAGTTTATTCATGCCATGTTATCTTTACCTGTTTTTATGCTGAAAGTCACAAGGACTTACTTAGTCTTTATGACTGACCCAGTTTGTTTCGCCTCTTTTTCTTCCATTCCCCCCCCCCCCAGGTTCACAGGGTGGGAACACAGCTTAGTTCGGATCTTACCAAGATCCAAGGCTATTTCATGAAGGCTTGGATTGCTCTTGGCTATGGCTTGCTTTGCTGCTTTATTGGGGAATGATTTATAACTATAGTTTTATGCTTCTTTACAATTGCAAGACAGATTTCGATGTAATGGATTTTTAATAGCATTTTGTTGTAAAAGGCTTTAGACCTTTCTAGATTTTAAAGCAATGAAATTTGGTTCTTCTTCCGCTGTTTTATATGCTCTATCTTGTAATATTTCTGTGTATGTTTACCTAGATAATGCTCCACCAAAGCTAGTGCATTCCCTTTGTGAGTGACCCTAGCAGAGGTGGGTTGTTACAATTTATTTATTTTTATTTAAAATAGTAATTCCTTATTAACGACTATTTTCAATAATTGTGAAAAATTTCTAACTACTTAAATTTCCGAGAAATTTCGCCAGTATCTCCTCTGTACAGCTCAATTGGTATAACTACCACTCGCCTCTCTAGGCCTTCTCTAATCCAAAATAAATTCCACTCTATCTCTTCCATTTTCTGTCCAATCAGCATATACCATTTCATTTCCACTTGATTTCCATTAAAATTATCCTTGAACCACATCATCCACATATAACTTCATTCAAACTCCAATTCTAACTCTTAATTCATCAATTCAATTCCATTCCAGATTATCTCTAATCCAAACCAAATTTATTTGAATTAGTTAAATTTTTATTTATTTACTTCATAAGTAAATTTTAAATTTTGAAATTCAAATTCATGGGTTTTATTTTAAATCAGTTTGAAATCTTATATATACATATAGTAGTAGGAATTCAAAATATTTCAACAATTCACAACACTTGTTGAAACAATTCAAAATTTGTGGTAGTAATCCGTTACTCAGAACTTGAAAATGAACACTGATGATGCTGCAGTCATCATCAGAATTATTTTCCAGCTATGGAAGTGAGTTCAATACTATATTACTTTCAAAAACTCATTTTTAAACACTTCATTTTGAAATTACATCAAATATCCTTTCAAAATGCTTGGAAAAACATTTCTAAATTCTCAGGAATTAAAATTCCATTAAATCAATATCCATTTCCTACCCTTTTCCAAATTTTCAGAGTTTTAATTCCAATTCTGGTTTTAAATTCAAATTTATTTCATCTGATTTTGCATATTATACTTATATAATATTTCGATTGGTCATTTATATAACCACTCAATTATACATCTAATTTGATCATAATAATGATCACACATCCAATATATTATAAAACTTTCAAGATATATATTTCTTTTATATCAAAATATATTTTAGGTAAAATTATTTTGTTTACCCATCTTTCAAAACAATATTGTGTCAGAATTCTCTATCCAAGCGTTTATAAATCCCCATCGACCTTGTCAGCCAAACGCGTCGATCTGAAATTTGTATACCACTCACTAGATCAATCAACACAATATAAAACAGTTTTTATATTGATTTACAAATACGCGCTCATATATATACACTCAAACTCAATCTAGGGTATTACTAACCTTATCTCTATTGAGTCACGCCACAGAGCCAAGTTAATCACTAAACCTTATGCTCTGATACCAACTTTGATGGCCCGTAAATCCATACCAATTTGAGCTGACTAATATTTTACACATTCAACTCAAAGTGCACGAAAATACTGGGTCATTAATAGAAAGAAGTTAGAGGATGAGAAAGATAAGATAAAACTAATAGAATAGAAAAACATAACTGAACAAGATCAGAGTAAACACGAACTCACAACGGAATGACTAAAATGTATTATATAACATAACTTTGAAATACAAAACTGTATTATATATACATACCATTATCAGAGTATAACTCATATACATCACAACGGGATAACAACTCTAAATAACTAATAGTAGAGCCTCCTGCTTCGAGCTCCTCCAAGTGAATCTGCAAAATCCTGAAACACTTGTCTGCCCGTACAAATTTGGGCACCCAAGAGTTTAGGGAAAACAAACAAAATAAACTCATGGTCAGTCATAGGACTGGTGTGAGTAAACTCCAATCATATTGCTTAATTTTGAAAATCCTTTTGAAACAAAAGGATAATAGTAAGACCAACCCGCACATAAACACGGACGATTTTTACCTTAATATAACCCAAATCATTTTAATATCAAAATCCAGTGATATTATAATAATATCTAATCAAATAAATAACCAAGTAGCAAAACGCTTGCATCTCACACTCCACATGTATAGTATATAATCATAAACCGCAGGGCGCTTATTGGGGTTTGGATTCCAACAGACAAGGTATGGGAGCACCTTCCGATCAGTGTACTCTAGAGGGTATACACTGCAGGTTCAACAAGAACGTCTTGCAACCCGGCCACACATGACCGCCCACTCATTTAGCTTAAGTGTAGCGGATATATTTCCACCCACGGTTGTTGGCCATCCAACCATAATCCGAAGATACAGAATCGAAAAGAAGAACAAATATGAATTTTCTCTAGATCGGTGACAATACGCGCTGCTTGGGTATGACCTAACTAGCCATACTGCCCAGCCCAACTTCTGTCATATCCCGGTTGTGAGGCTAGAGGCTACGTCTATCTTTTCTAAACATCTGGCCAACATATACTTTGAATGCCACATCGTCAAACCCGTCAATTCACTAATCGATTTCCAAAAATATCACGAGTATAAAAAGCTAAGAGGAACGAATTCCTCCACCACCAGACATAATACCTTTAAGAGATCAACTGTGCATGATTTGTCAGGTATACTCTGTCAGACACTCATCCATACAAGTTGTCCTGGGACTGGACAAACAAAAACCACCTATTCTGGAACAGGACGACCCTTGCACTTCACTTCGTCTTCAATTATCTTCAGCAACATCTAATTCGCAGCACTTATGCCTATACGGAGTGGTTTTCAGATAATATATCCAACCGGTCTCTCCGTATTGACAACGATGGTCAAAACACTTCGATAGTCGGTTATTTAACTATCGAAGTAAAAACAAACATTCATTCAAATGTACAATTAAACATCACTCAATCATAGGCCCTTTTTGTTTACATTAATTTTCTAGTTTTTCATATCCTTCCAGATATTCCCCTTAACCCGTTTAACCCTTACTCTTATTGGAAACCATTATATCTATTTAACTTGCAACATTTGATTTTTAAACACTATTCACTTTAAAATGTGAATATAATACATTTATAGAAATCTGAATACCTTTATTAAATAAATCTTTATTTTAGTAATAAATACCCTTACCGGCCCAACCCTATTTACCAAGTTATTCTATAATTTTATCTTCCCATTCCCCACTTCATAAACCTGTTCCTAAGTCGCTACTTGTTAACTCAATATCTAGTCTATAACTAAATATTGATTACATATCCTATTATAATTTGTTGGTTTAAAACTAAATATTAACTATCCTATCAGATTATAATTCCTAAAATAATTTACTTTAATACATTCGAATTCATCGAATTATAGTTCCAGTTCCTAGTAGTGTTATATATAAAAATCACGCTTAAACTTGGTCAACAACGCTAATTTATCGTTATAGTTCAAAACTTGTCATACGCTGTAATATTCCCCTTTATAACTAATCTCGACATAACAGTCATGCTTCAGCCTAGTTAACAACGTTATTTTTTGTTATCGTTTATTTATTAGATTAACATAACGTTGAATTTCCATTCACATGGTTCAAACAGTGCATATATAAAACAAACAATACATATAAATATTGAGGAATCCGGTTGGGTTCCTCCAACCGGTTTTCCGCATCCGTAGATGTTAGTCAACACAATTAACACTAATTTCATATGATGGAATATTTTAATCAAGGGGATCAGTGCAAATATATATATATGTATAGAATATTCAACCAGTTTAACTGTAATTTAACTAAACGACCATCACAAGCATTCAACCAATATTAAAATATAATTATAATATTTTAAAATAAATCAGAGTTAGTGAGTTTACTCACTTTGGCGCGTTAACCGTTAAATACGATTTGAGTTGGCTGATTTAGATGAGAGGTTTATTTTGCCTAAATTCAGACGAGCTTCAAATGGCTTTCAATCAGTTCCAGAATGTAGCCTGTCTCCATACGGTTCCAACATGCCAAATCGTTCGTGAAACTTAAACCGCTTGGTCCAATGACACTTTTTGAACCTACGTCCATCCAGGTACAGAACTGATCCATTGTTCTTCATCATATAAATTGTCTTGGCTTTTATTTATAGTGAAGGAAGACTTAACTTTTAAGCAATAGGCCATAATAGGTTATACGTAGCAACATCTTGAAGTGATGGCTATTATAGGGGTAGGTCATTGTCTTAGGGAGATGGGTATACTTGCTTCGCCATGAAGCTTGCAGATTTTACGGACCTTGATTTGCCAAAACACGCATAACCTAGGGTAGGGACTACTCATAAGTCTACAGTATTTCTTAAGTAAGAAATATGTATTTGATTATTGTTTTGATCGTTTGGGGCTACTGACTCCTTATTTTCTTATGTTTACTTAAATATTATCGTTTATAATTATGTGACCAACTCTTTAATCCCTTACTTCAGTGTTAAGTCTGTGTGGAGAAATCACTTCATAGGTCTACCATCTTATTTTTAGGTTCCTGTATGGTGAAAGGATGGCCTACGAAGGCCTTAGCTGCTAAGTTTTTATAGTAGCTGATATTTAATGGAAAAACAAATGAGCTACAGGTGGGTGATGGAAATTTTTAATTAGTTGAGTGCGAGAGAGTATGGTCTGCAGTGATGATTTTCCGTGTCTTAGGTTTGTAGCCGTATGGAGTAGCTGATCAAACTGTTTCGTATATATGCTTGTCTTATTCAAGTTTAAATGAAACATCTTGAATTTTCCATGCTTCAATCAACGTATTAATTCTCATTATGTTGTTTTTGTTTTACACGATGCAAAGGTCTGTTTATTTTCATATTTTATATAGTTATTTATGTCTGTATATTTAACATGGATGTGGAATCGTTACAACGAACACCGTTTATTTATTTCTTGATTACTGTGGACAGAAATAAAAATACAGTCTTGTCCAACGAGGTGTCATGGTCCCGAAAATATAATAATACCGGTAGATTAACTCATATTTTGAAATCCCAAAAATATCGATACAGAGTGCAAAATACTCCAAATAAAAAGTTGCATATTTAAATAATTAAAAATTACAGTAAAATTCTAAAAATTAAATTATCACTATGTCTCAAAAGAATCTTGTTCAAATTCGCAACTGGTATCTAGTTATATCAAATAAACTATTACGGTCGATAAACGTTTCTACAACGACTTTCTGAATATTTGATTTGTATCTTGCAATATATACAACGAAAATTCCATTTTCCACTTTCGTTAGAAAAATACAGTTCAATAGATTACAACGTTTCTTGTTTCGAGAAAATACGACTTATAACGAGTCATGTACACTCAGTTGAAGTTCAGAACGCTAAATTACGAACTGCCGCGATATTACGGGCTCGATTATATTTAATATATATTTTTATACGTTCATCTTCGTTTTAAATAAATCCACTTATATTACGAATTCAATATTTAAACTGATTTAAATATTCAAATGCAAACCGATAAAAATGCGGGACGTTATGGAGATGGACGGATATGCGAGGACCTCTCTCCTGTATTGGACATATGGGACGAGGAATAAGGTGCCTCCGGTTTCGTTCAGACCCAGAACGGACTTGTAAATGGATGGTATGTCTAGCGTTGTATTCCTTTATGTTGTGTTCGTTGATCTCTGCTAAATATATCTGTTTGGTGGTGGAGAATTTATTCTCTTGCTTAACACCCTTCTCTGAGACGTACGCGCTTAGAGGTTATATATTGGCAGAAATCAATGGTATGGTATGGACTGACAGTGTGGCATGCCACGATGCAAATGATCAAGGCTTTTGTTGAAAGGCAGAGCCTTTTGGATGATGATCAAAGCATAGATTTATTTAGCATAGCTTTGTGTAGCGTTGATTCACGAGCTTCACAACCCAGTATGAACCAGAAACGAGATAAGGACTTCAGGGAAATAGACACATGTTAGTTTCTAGCTAGGAGTAACGTCATGGTATGGAGCCCAGACTGTTTACTCATGTGGATGTTGCTTATTATTACTGGATTATGGATTGCCAGGCGCCTCGGATATATCGGTCACTACGGGATCGATGGATGTTATGGTCGATATACTGACCATATTATTTTATGCCCCATAGGGCAGGCTAACATATAGTTTATGGTATGGCCAATCTTCGATGGATGATCGGCCCTGTCGCTAACCGCAGGTGGACTTACGGCTGTATCCTGAGGCTTGGGGTAGAGAGTCTCGAATCGGTAAGGATGATCGCTTGCCTTGGTTCATAGATGGAAACCCAATTTCCAATATGCGATATTCGGTTTTAGTTGTATATATATATATATATATATATATATATATATATCTGTGTGTGTGTGTGTGTGTGTGTGTGTATATATATGGCGACGTAATATATGGTACCTACGCCGCCTATGATTGATACATTTATATTTGAAGTTGATTTCTTCACTTATCATAATAATAAAAGATGAAATTTCGTATATCAATCATTTTTGGCTATTATGAGGGAAAACTCTATCCTCGACTGCGTTCATTGTGTGATGGGACCTGAGTCTTATAATAGCTTCATTTTTTCAAAAAGCATTACATTGTTTTATTTTAAACTAAGATATATGTGGAGTAAACCCGTTCCGTGTTATACGGCGTGGTCCCGTGATTTACCTAACTTTAAAATCAAGCTAATAACTGTTTTAGTTCTCACACCAATCCCATGACTGACTCGGTGTAATGACCCGCATTTTCAACGGTATAATAATTAATTTATTTAATTATTTAAAAGGTGATTTAAAGGATTTAATGGTCGTAGAATTAAATAATGGTGAATATTTAACTAAATTAATAAATTAAATAATATATTTAATTTTGAAATAGTCGGAATTGGCTGAAATGGCGATATGGTGTGAACTGGATCATCTGTGATATTTAATTCAGTTTAGTATTTAATTAGAATAACAAATATATTATTTGAACGACAGTTTGAACGTATAGTTATATTATAATTAAAATCGAGCTCGAAATGGCACCGCAGTTCGTAGATTTTGATTTACGTCCAAATCAAATTTTAGAAAAGTCGTTGTGGGATTCCTGTTTAATTTATAAAGGAATTATTTATATTTTAAAAAGGGATTTCAATATAAATCGAATATTGGGATGACCCAGATTTGAAATATCGAGTTAGAAATCCATACAGGATTATTCTGGAACTGTATGGTATTCCACATTGAATATAGACGTTAATATTTATTTATAAATATTTATTTAATTATATTTAAATATATTTATATATTTAAATGGGTTATTCAGAGCTTTTAAAATAGCCAGTTTTGCAAACGGAATCGGAATTCGACGAAGCTAATTTTGTTGGATCCACAACATCAAATTATTGCTAGATTCCAAGTTCTGTGATTTTTAGGGTCACTGTGTGGCCGTACGGATTTTTAGAGTGAAAAACAGTCACTATTTCGATGATTAAAAATATGCTGTGTGAGCAAACGGAGTCGGAATTCGACGAAACCAGTTTCGTTGGGACCGTAATGTCGAACTCTGGCAGTAAGTCCAGTTTCTTGATTTTTAGATGTCATGTGTGATTACCGGAATTTTAAAGGACAAATAAACACAGTGGTTGATATTAAATTTATATAATATTATAAAAATAAAATATCTAGGTTGCCTATAAATACCCCTATAATTTTTCTAAACCCTAATTAAATTTTTCCACCGGTAAAATTTCAGCTCCGCCACCATTTTTCTTTTAAAACGTGAAAATCTTGGCTTCAAAAATTAAAATCAAATTCAATAAAATTCCACAAATCAAAGTACTTGTATATTGAGTTGTTAGGGAAGTGCTCCTCGTTCTGGTGTACGAATTTTGGAGCTTGATGAAGTTTCCCGTGAAAGTCAACACAGCGAAGTAGGGTTCAAATCGATGGTGAGATTCAAGGAGTTTTAAATGATTTCGAGTTTGTATTTGTGTTTGTGGGATCGAATGGCTTCAGTAACCAAAGTTTGGTGAGAATCTGGGAGGATTAATGTCATCGTTAAATGGGTTTGGGGGCCGAAGTCGGATCCGGAGACTGACGTGCGAGTTCAGGGTTTTGTGTAGGGATGGATGCAAAATTTGTAAAGGAAGCTGGTGGTAATCTCGGTTGGGGGAAGTGGTGGAGAACGGGGCTGAAATGGCCATGGGATTGCAGGTTGTTTTCTGGAGTTTGGGATTTCAGAAATGAGGAAGACGGGGAGGGATTAAGCGGGTTGGGCCTGATTCTAAAAGTGAGCCCAAAAAGTTATTAAATTAGTTTATTTATTTTTGTCTTAAAATGGGTATTAACTTATAATGTCAATATCTAATTCATACGAAGTCAGAATTTCGAACCGTCGGATCCATTGGGATCGTATGGACGGGAGAAGCGCAATGGAACTGACTGGAAGTAGATTGGGGCTCATTTGAATTTATGGCAAAATAAATTGTTTGATTCAAATCAAACAAACAGTTTATCATTCTTTAACGATGAACTGCCAATGTGAGTAAATCTCACTAACTCTGAACAGTTTATAATTTCATGTTGTATTTTTAGAACTGTTAGATATTGGTTGATTGGCTGTGTGTTGACCGTTTGATTGAACTGCTAGACAGTTAGTTGAATTTCTATATTGATTCTATTTATCAGGATAAGTCATATCGAACTGAAAGTGATGATAATCATATTGTGTAACTTCCGTGGATGCAGGGAAGCAGGTTGGAGGAATCCGAATGGATTCCTCAACAGTTATTTTATTGTTTTCATATATTGTGATATATGACGTGATTTATAATCTGTTGTTGATTATATGTGTATGGACGATATTGGACATCGTAACTTGATATGTTAAACATCATAACATACCAGGATATTGAAAAGAGAATATTTATAAAATCAGAGGATTTTATAAAAGAGAATATTTATAAATAGAATATAAAATCATAAGATTTTATAAATGGGAGTATTTATAAATAGGAAATCTTTTTAAAGTGGAACTTTATATGAAGGGAAATCCTTATAAATGGAATATTTATAAAGTGAATTATTTATTTAGAATAAATAAATTAGATATTTAAATGGATTATGTATTTGTTAAATAAATAGGATAAGATAAAGAGATATTGACTTAGAAAATAAATAAGTTATTAAAAGGACATTCAGTAGGAAATAAATAAGTTATAAAAGGGATTATTTATTTAGAGAATGAATAAAGAAATATTTGTAAACCATTTACAAATAAAATAGAAAGAGAAATATGTGTAAAACATTTACAAATAGGTTATAAAGGATATTAGTTGTTAAATAAATAGGATAAGAAAAGGATATTTATTTGTTACATGAATAGAATAAGATAAAAGGAATATTTGTTTAGAAAACAAATAAGATATTATATAGGAAATATTTGCAACACATTTGCAAATAGAGTTGAAAAGGGAATATTCGCAAACCATTTGCAAATAGAATAGAGAAGTGAATGTTCGCAAACCATTTGCAAATAGAATTTAAAAGGGTAATATTTGTAAACCATTTACAAATAAGGATTTAAAAAGGAAATATGGGTAACGACATTTAGAAAACAAATAGATTATAAAGGAAATATTTATCTTTGGATAAATAGATATATATATATAAGTCTGAACTTATATATGAAGAAACAAACAGATAAAAGGAGCAAGCTGATTTATAAATGATATTTATAAATTAAGTTAAATATTTATCATTTGGATAAATAGAATATATAAGTCAGGACTTATATAAAGAAGTAAGAATCGATTTCAGCATCGATGTTTGAAACTGAATAAGGACAAAGAGTTAAATCAGTTAGGGTTAACCAGTTAGGTTAAACCATAGAGTTAAACCAGTTAGAGTTAATCGATAGAGTTAAATCGAACTAGAGTTATTGAATAGAGTTAAATCGAACTAGAGTTATTCAAATGGAGTTAATCGAATTTAGTTTATTCGAATAGAGTTGAAGTGAGTTAATCGACTTTAGTTATTCGAAGTGAGATAATCGAATTTAGTTATTCAAAGTGAGATAATCGAATCAGAGATATTCGAAGTGAGATAATCGAATCAGAAATATTCGAAGTGAGTTGATTGAATCTAGTTATTCGACAGGAGTTAAATCGAATAAGATTTATTTGAAGAAAGAGATTATCGAATATAAGTATTTGAAAGTAAGCAAATCGAATATAAGTTATTCGAATAAGAGATAATCCAGTGAGAGTTATTAAGTTGGAGTTATTCAAATAAGAGTTATAGATTAGAGTTAACCGAATAGGAGTAAATAAATTAGTTGTCATTATATTATTCGAGTTAGGAAATAAAAATCATGTTAAAGATAATATATTTCGGATGCAGGAGATTATAACACCATTGTTATAATCACGTAAACTTGTTAAAGAAGGGGGTTCGTAAATAGAATTCGAGGGTTCATAAGGAAGTGTTAAAGGGTTAAAAGATGAACTTACCCTATTTCGAAATTTGAAATGTTGTTCAGTTAAGGTCTGAGAGGTAGTTATACCCCAACTTGATTGACTTCATTTTTAATTTAGAAATGGTTAAGGTTCGAGAGTAAAAGTGGTTAAGTGATTTTAGTAAATAAGTATAGTGGTTTGAGTTGTCGTCGCGATGTTGATTTAAACATCTAATTAAATCCAAGTAAAGAAGATTTGGAAATGTTTTCCAAATAGAATTAGAAACGTAATCAAATATTGAAATTTGAAATATGAATATATATATATATATATATATGTGATTGATAATTGATTTGATAGAATTTCCATCTGGAAATAATATCGTTGTTTGCACACGTATTTTTCTTTGATAGTTAACTCATCGACTATCGAAGTTTTTGACCATTTTAACGTTGTTAATATGGAGAGACCGGTTGGATTATTATCCAAAGAACCACTCTGTATTGGCATAAGCGTTGCGAATCATATATGCCAAAGATAATTGAAGACAGAGTAAAGTGCAAGGGCTATTGTATAAGTCTTAGATAACAGTGCCTAAGATAGATGTACCGAATAGTGCCTTCGGTTCATCCTGTTCCTGGATGACTTGTATGGATGAATGTCTAACAGAGTATTTCCAGAAAGGTCACGTACATTGATTTCTTCAACCGTACAAAGAGTGGAAGCGGAGAAGGAAACTTGTTTAGCTAACACATAATGTATGTTGTAGACATCAATTAGTGATTTTCGATGGATTTGACAATGTGGCATTCGAAGTGAATCTGATGTGATGATAAAGCGTAACCTCAAGCCTCATCATCGGTAAATGACAGAAATCGGGCAGGTAGCATAGCTATGTAGGTCGCACCTATTAGGGTGTATAATCACCTGATCTAGAGTTTCATTTACTTCAAAAAAAATCAATTGTTGACTTTGTCCCATTCAGGAAACGGTTGCTGATCCCAACCGTTGGTGATATACATTTGATACACTCAAGCGAAATGAGTGGTCGGTCATGTGTGGCCGGGTTGCAAGATGTTCTTGTTGAACCCAGTGTATTCCTTTCTAGAGGGACACTAGCGTAAGGTGGTTCCATACCTTGTCATAGTTGGAAATCCATTACCCAATACGTGCTTGAGGTTTTGATTATATACTATATATGTAGAACGTGAGATGAAAGCGTTTCTGCTAGATGATTATTATATTGTGGTTGATAGACACTATTATAATATCAATGAGTTTTGATATAAATATTATTTTGGATACTCAAAAGGGAAAAACCCGTTCCGTTATACGGCGTGGTCTTATGAGATATCGTTTAACGGCTCAAACTATTTTAAACTGTTTTACTCATACCAGTCCTATGACTGACCCAGAGTTTATTTTGTTTTGTTTTCCCTAAACTCTTGGGTGCCCAATTTTGTATGGGCAGTCAAGTAGTCAGGATTTTACAGATATACTTGGAGAGCTTGGAGCAGGAGGCTTCAGGATCATATAGCTATTGTTTATTTCCGCTGTGTTGTAAGTGTTGTACTTTGAAATGATATGTATATGCAAGTACAGATTTATATTTCAAAGTTATGTTATATATTAAATGTTATTCGTTCCGCTGTGAGGTTCGTGTTACTCTGATTTTGTGTTCTTCTTCTTCTTCTATTCTAAGTTCCTATCTTATCTTTCCTCACCCTCTAATTTCTTTCATTAACTACCGGGTTTTTCAATGTTTGGTTAGTCGTCATTAAGTTTATGTCGATAACCAAAGTCGCCAAACTTTCCAGGTCATTACACTCGGAGTTTATTGTTTTAACCTAAACTCTGGGTACACATATTTTCTACACAAGCGATTGGTAGTTTTGGTTTTGCGGATTTCTTTTCAAAGGATCCTGGTTTATAGCTGGAGCTATATTTGGAGCGCTCTGTATCCGTGTATTTCTTTCAGTTGTGTTATATGTTATTTTTCCGTTGCTATGTACTTTAAAATATAATTTAAATCTCTGATATTTTTTACTGTATATTATTTATTCATACTCTTGGATATTCTTGTGCTTTGATGTAAATTGTTGTAATAGCAATGAAATGTTCTTCTGTTTGTGTTCTGATATGTCGTGTTCTCAACTCAATCCGGGCGTTCCCGTAAAGGCGAGTTTGGGTCGTTTCATTTGGTATCAGAGCTTTGATTTACAGAGCTCGAGAACAAGACACATTAGAACCGAATGAAAGAATTTATCGGAGATAGGATTAGTAAAATCCTATAAGAATAACTCGTTAGAGATAGGATCAGTAGTATCCTAGAATGAGTGTGAAGAGTATTAATTAAAAAAAACAAATTTAGTTTTGAAAATTTTATCTTAAAATATGTATTCGAGTATATTATTTTACTTTAATTTGGGCAATCGAGTATATAAAGATTTTGAATATACGAGTAATTAACGTATATTCGAAGTTTTAATATACTGGATAGATATAGAATCAAACTCTAGTTGCCCGGAGATGATTTTGATGATTGATATATCACTCAACATTTGTGTTCGAGTTTCAAAAGTGAGATATTTATATATTTCCAATTGACTGGTGTGAGAACCAAAACTTAGTTAAAATTTATTGTTTGTGATTTGACACTAAAACCATGATTTTTGGCTATATACAAAAGATATATGTTTGAAAATTTAATTAACTAATTGATTGTTGGTTGTGTTGTTTGATTATTAGTTTAACTAATAAAATTAATAAAACCAATAAGAAAATGAAAGTTAATTAAGCCAATTTAAGTAAAATATTGAACTGAATTGAAAATTATTTGAAATTGCCTATATGTACATATGTATACATTGAACATGTCATAGCATATTAAGAAGAGGAATAAAATTGTATGCCCGACAAATAGGTACATATTTACTATATTTATTGGGGTTTGATGATTTTATGAGCCGATTGGCTAGCCGCTTGGCTTTTTATGTTTCTTTTGGATTGACGAGGGCCCTATGAGGCTAGTTGCGGTTTTAAATATCAACCCGTACAAAGGAGGTTATGGAGAAATTTTTCAAAAATCTAGGGTGTTAGCCAAATTTTTGAAAAAATTAGAAATTCTTAGAAATTGAAAAGTTAAAGAATTAAAGCCAGAATGAAAGGTTAGCAACTTTCAACTCCGTTCCATTTCGAGGATGAAAAAATTTAAAGTGGGGGAGATTGTAACAACCCGCATTTTCCAAACCAATTTAATTTTTTTATTTTAGATATTCTAATGGATTTAAATATTTAAAATGATTTATTTCAAATAATAACGACGAAAAATTTATTTGAATGAAGTTAGAACGTATAAATTTATTTTAATTATAAATCGAGCCTGAAATGGCGCGGTAGTTTGAAAATTCGATTTCTAATTTCAATTTAATATACATAATTCATTTTAAATCAGAATTGGATGAAACAAGAAATATTTGAATCTGTTTAATAATATCTTTCTAATGGATGTAAGAAACTGATATTTTACTTTAAAAATTGTATGTTATGTCCAGTTTAAAATTTAGAAAAGTTGTTATAGAATTTATATTTTTTTTAGAGGAAGACGGGTGTGTAGCATGTCACTACACAGTCGGTTACGCGTAGATGCATATAAAGCTAATAATAATACCTGGTTGACAGGCCCAACCAGTAGCAAACATAGGTCAGACTAAGAGGGTCATAATAGTCAGTCTAAAGTGTACTGATAATATGTACATATAGCAGCAACATCGCATAATACTGATTAATACACATCCCAAATAAAACTGCTAGCTAATCTTCATCAGTAGGGAAACAATGAACTGCTTCCTTGGGTACCTGGCGAAGGAGGCCTGGGAAGAGAGAGTCTGAATCTAGCATGCCTGACAATGCCTATCCATTGTTCGAAGAGATGCAAGATTTGATAACAAGTTCCTATCAAAAACTTTTTGGGTTTGCCGAAGACATAAGCGTTGCGCTCTAACCAAATACACCATGAAAAGATTACCATCGGGGAATCAGTAGAAGGGTCAGGGGGGTTGTGCTGCCAATAATCGAAGAAAGAGCGGATTGAAGGGATGAAGCCAAGGATGAATAAGCTAATCGCAGCCCAGACCGCGAAAGAAAAGTCGCATTCGAAGAAAAGGTGGGTAAGAGATTCATTATTGAGGTTGCAAATAACGCAGGAAGGATCGACATTAATGTTGAAGCGGCGAAGCCTGTCCTTTGTGTTGATGCAATTGTGAATTAATAACCATTGAAAGAAAATGATGCATGGAGAAAGACTACATTTCCAGATTCTAGAGAAAGAATAGCATCGACCAGGGTGGATAAGATAGTTGTAACGAGATTGAACCGAAAACTTATGTGAAGAGCCCAAAGCCCAATAGAAAGTATCAGGCACATTGGAAAGATGAAAAGATCTGATAACATCACCGATTTTAATCAGTTCATGGAGAGTGGTTAGCCCAAATAGCGAACGGGTAATAAGCCCAATGGGCCCAAATTGGAAACTTCTGCAATTGTTTGTGGGTTGGAAATGTTAAGAGAACCAAGGTTGGGTAAATCAAAGGATAAGGGTATCTCTTCAGTCCAAATATCTTGCCAAAACAAACACGATTCGCCATTGTTTACCTTTACATGAAAGAGCGGTTTAACCCTTGTGAATGACGCCATAACATCCCTCCAGAATGGAGAAGGTCTTGAGGAATGGTTGAGGTGAAGAATAAGGAATGGATTTGCATAATAAAGGCGTAGTAAAATCTAGTCTTTCCAAATGAATTGAGAAGGAGAGAGAGCAAGCCGATCCATTTAGATAAGAGAGCGAGGTTGAAAGAGGCGAGCTGAGGGACATTCAAACCACCATGAGAGTAGGGAAGACATACTGTTTGCCAGTTGACCAGTCTTTTGAGTTTGTTGCCATTCCAAAGGAAAGAACTCCAAATGGAATCAATTTTATTGATAACCCGGATGGGTAATTTGTGGAAAGACATCCAGTAGGTTAGCACGATGAGAGTACATTCTTGAGAAGAACGAGGCGACCAGCTGAAGACAAGGAATTTGCCTACCAAATTGCGAGTCTAGTTTCAATTTTTGAGATAAGGAGAGTCCAATCTGCTTTATGGAGTTTGGTGGGACGCAGAGGAATTCCAAGATATGTGATGGGGAATGATCCTACCTTGCAGTTAAGGCATTCAGCAATATAGTCACCGAGGAAACAGTAGTTACCCAACATGCTAATGCAGCTTTTATTGAAATTGATAGAGAGACCCGAAATTAGTTTAAATGTGTATAAAAGAACTTTAAGGCTATGAATGTTTTGTGGTGAAGGGGAGGTGAAAAGGATTGTGTCATCTGCAAAATGTAGGTTGGCCGTGGTAAGATTGGAATTTGGTAAAGATATGCCTGATAGAATGTTGTGGGCTAGAGACAATTTCACCATTTGATTGAAGACATCAGCTATCAAGACAAAGATTAAAGGCGAAAGTGGGTCTCCTTGTCGTAAGCCTCTTTTAGATTTTATTTTGCCACCCATTTCACCATTTATATTGACAGATGAATAATTAGTGACCAGGATATGTTTGATCCAACAACACCATTTCATTGGGAAACCTCGGTGAGACATGAGATCTAAAATGAAACCCCAATTAATCGAATCAAATGCTTTTGATAAGTCCAGTTTAAGAAGAACCCCAGGGGTATTAGTGGTATGATAGAAGGAGATAACCTCTTGAGTGGCTACAACACTATCTAAAATATTTCTTCCCAATATGAAAGCAGATTATTCTTTACACACCAAATCAGAAATGTGGTTTCTGAGTCTGTTGGCTAGGATTTTAGTGATAATTTTGAACGTGGTATTGAGAAGACTGACGGGTCTGAATGAGGGAAGGGTGTTAGCGCCAGGGAATTTGGGAATAAGGATGATGTTAGCATAACTGAGGTTAGCAATTGCTGAAGGGTTGGAATAGAATTCTGAACACATCTCAACTAGATCATGTTTTACGGTGGGCCAAAAATGTTTGAAAAAACACAGTCTAAAACATGGAATAGAATTTGTATATATTTTAAATATATATAGCCCTTAAAAATAGCCATTTTGCAAACAACTTCCGTTTTCGACGAAACCACTTTTGTTGGATCCGGAATGTCAAATTATTGTTAGATTCCAATTTTCATAATATGTGAGTGTGGCAAATTAAAACGTGTTTTGACCATTTCAGTCAAATTGGATCGACCACAAAATGGTCGTTTTTTAAACGGTCTCCAAATTCGATGAAATTAGTTTTGTTAGGATCGTATCATCAAAACAAAGCTAGAAATAATATTTCTGGGATTTTTGGAGCTAGTATGTGGCCTTGAGCAATTAATTGTGAATCAATCAGTCATATAAGGCCAAAAACAAGGCTTTTTAAGCAAACGAACTCGGAATTTGACGAAACCAGTTTTGTTAGGACCGTATCGTCAAGACATATCAGCATGTCAATTTTTGTCGCCAACGGAGTTCTTATGTGACCATGGCACTGATAACTGTTGAACAAAGAGAGCAGATACTAGCGAATTAATAATTAAACTAGAGAACTAATAATAATAAAATAAAACCCTCCACTATATAATATATTTTCCTCTTCAGAAACCCCCATTTCTCTTCTTTCTTAAAAATTGATAGCAGCCCTCTTCCTCTCTCTCTCTTTTGTAATTTTGCAAAAAAGACGCTGAATCTCAAATAATTTATATCTCTCAATCCTTACACAATTAAACCAAACGGTTTCTGGGTATTGTAGATCATGATGATCTCTACCTACCACAAAAATTCCATAGCCTATTGTCGCACGGATTCGCCGAAATCGACAGTTAAAGTCAGAAAATGACTTTCGGTTTTTGGCGATTTCTGGTCAAACCGTCGAGCGATTTATTGTGGCACCGAAGAGAAAACTGTAGAGGAGATAATGCTCGACAAGTTTGTTTTGGGTGGTTGGTCTGTAAGTGCTTGTGGTAATCGGAAAATTGGGTTCAACGTGGATGATGTTTTCCGGTAGCTCAAAAAGAAGATGGCTGATTTGTTGGCGATTGAGGGGTTGTCAGGCGATGGTGGCACGACAATTCTTCCTGGTGGTGTCCGCGATCTGGTCATGGCATGGCGGCGCTGGATTTTGGCCATGATCGGTTTTTGGGGTATGGCAATTTCCAGATCGCCGGAGGCGAATTGGGTCCAGCGGTTGAGGGTGGAGCAACGCCACGTGTAGGGGGTGGTGACAGTGAACCTAGGTCGGCGGCGGAAGGCCCCTGGCGGCGGCGATGATCAACCAAGAAGGGGGAGCAATGAGAATGACGGTTTTTGAAGGTGATTAGGGTTTTTAATTAATTAATTAATTAAATTATTGAAACTTCGTGCGTTCATAACTTTTTGTCACGAACTCGAAATTGCATGAAACTGGATCTGCTGGGATCGTGGTGCCGAGAGCTTCGCAACAAAACTGACCTAGTCCAGTTTGGACCAAGTTGGAATTTGGGGCAAATTCAAACCCAAACGATTCTAAAATCATCAAATTAAGACTAACGGAGTGGAAATGAAGGCGAGAACTCCTCACTAAAAATTCTGCACTGTTATTTGTTTATTTTCATTACTGAAAAATATATATATATATATATATATAATTGCCAGTGTAGATTTTTACCAGTTTAATCATTATAAATTGTACATGGTACCTATTAGATCACTTTTGTGACAGCCCGCCCCGCACCAGCCGGCATTTCCTCCAAAAGTGCGTTGTACACATGCCCGACCAGCACGGAATGGTCGCCAAAGAAAGGAAAGAAGAGGATGAACTAACTGAAAACCTGTAGAATGTCTCACAGCTCATGGAGCAAAATATAATAATAACATAATCTTGACATAAAACAGGCGAGACAGTGCATAAGCTGAAAACTATACCAACATAGCAGCGGAAACCCAAATATAGCTTATGATCCAACATTATTATTACAATTTTAAGCTGTCTCTAAAACAAAAGAAAGCTAAAGTAGAAGATGCACTACTAATGCTCAAGCAGTGATCTTCAACAAAACAGGGAGAATATCTATATGTATCATACGTGGAAGCCTCCTGCTCGTCTCCGGATCAGCTACTCGTGCATACCCAGCTAACCTATCTCTAGTCTGCTTGTGAGAGCACCCAGAGTAATAAGAAGAGACATAAAACTCTGGGTCAGGAAAAAAGTCTGGTATGAGCGATAAGCAACAAAACAGAACAATAACAGGTATAATCCAATCATACCTGAACTTGGACCTGCAACCAAAGAGTTAGCACTACATACTGTACAACACTCTAAGGTGCCACTAACATATGGTGTACAAGCATACGGGGGTGGGGGTTGTGCATGTCATAGTGATGGCAAACAAATCAAACATAGCAACCATCCTCACATCTCTCACTCGGTGCGTAAAGCATACGATATCCACTACCTTGGTCACCTGTCCATTGGGCCATGACGGAATCCAATCCCGTACAACTATCACTGCAAGCCCACTATCCGTCTCTCAGTGGTGAACCAAAGTTATGAATACCGACAACCCCTTTGCACACGTCCCGCAGCAAAGCCCAACTCATGAAGTCGACTCGTTGGTTCCCAACTGGATCCTGAGCTCTAACTTCTTATTTGGACTACCTTTGCATCTCGGGTTATTGGTCTTCTTCTCCAGATCGGTCTTCTTCCTTTACTTTGCTTCGGATCTACTCCCATCGGGTTCGGATCGTCGTCAATCGTCGTCATCACCCCTGGCGGATCGGGTCGGGGCCTTCAAGTCCAATCGCCATACATCAGTTCGGTTCGGAGGTGGCTATGCGGGTCGGGTCAGGTGGCCTTCCTCCAGCGGCTCAGATCGGAGTCCACACCTCCTGGCTTCATGGAAAACTCCTCTGGTTTGGTCCTTCTTCCCAAGCACTCCGGATCAGGTCGGGTTGCTCAAGCTTCTCCATGGTGCATCGGTTCGGGTCGGAGTAGCTTCATGCCCACGAGGGAGGATCGGGTCGGGTGTGAGCTGCTCTCGTGGAAGGTGGTTCAGATCGGGCTCCTTCCTCCGATCTAATCCGTATCGGCCAAAATCCTGCAACTTCTTCCATCGACTGTTTACGCCATTCGACGGCGTTTTCGACCAATCTAACACTTCTAGGCAAGCACAAATCATATCATACAGTCATAGCAACATGTATAATCATTCACAAACACCAAAACAACAATCCTAGCATGTAAAACGAATCAAACATAGCCAAAATCCCATATTTTCCCTTAACCATGTTTAAGCAAAACTAATCGTAGGATTAACAAAATTTAACCAAATCAACCCAAATTTCTAACAGAGGTATAAAACATTGTTTTCGAATTTATAAATATTTTTCTAGAATTTATTAATGCATAAATTCGCTAATCTTCACTAATTACCCTTAATCAACCGTAATTACTGCAAAACTATGCAAATCACTCACCTTAGCCACAAATAAAACCTCAAAACTAAAATAAATCTCTGTTTGGCGCTGTTCCCAATGTAACACAGCAGCTCTAACTTTACCTTGGTTCTTTCTCTCCTCAATTTGATGTAGCTAAGCCTAATCTTCAATTAGAAAGCGGTTTAGAGGTGTTTTGAAGAGGTTTAGAAAGTGGAGGCCATGGCTAGGTTTAGAGGAATGAATAGTGACGGCTGAAAAATGAGGAAAAGGTATTCCCCAAACCCTAATAGCCCTTTTAAACTCCTAATCCCAAAATTCCCGTTTGGGCCTAGCTGTTAATCACCCGGTTAAGCCCAATTAAGCTGTTTTTCACTATCTGAAACTTTTTTCAGCCATATCTCCCAAACGGTGAGTCCGTTTGGCTAATGTGACCACTCTATGGAATTGTAAACCATCATCCGGATCCAATGGAAGTGGTATCTGGTCAAAATTCCTTTTTGGTCAAAAGTTACGGCCAAAACAGTATCAGCTAGGGGCAAAACGGTCATTTAAAAATCGGCAAAAATCATGAACATGGAAAATGACCCCAATAGTCGTTTCCTAAAGCCACATGACCATACGACTTCAAATAAGAAAGAAAGAAATATTCTACGATCCTCTGATGCGTAGAATGCGGGTTGTTACATTCTCCCCTCCTTAAGAAATTTCGCTCCTGAAATTCCCTAAACAAAACACACAAAGGGTCTCGCATGCCTATCAGCCATAAAACAACAATCAAACATGCAAAACAAGTCTATCCTAGCATGCGGAATAACTGAATTGCAAAGTAAATCTTACCAGGCAAAGAGCTTTGGATACGACTTTCTTATGTCATTCTCCACTTCCCAAGTACAGTCGTTCTCTCGCCATCGATTCCCATCTCTACCCTAGAGGTAATTTCCAATAGGTTGGGATTGTCCCTCTGACTGGAACCGATCCACTTAATCTAGATTGATCTAATCGTCAAGCTTATTAGCGTTTCTGAATCCAATTCACATTTAAGTCTGAAGTCATATCCCATGATATACTCTAGTTGCTTCCATTCCATAAAAATAACCTCTAAACTGGCATGTCTCCTACCCAATGCATCAGCTCTCGCACCCAGTCTGGTACTATGGCATCCGTCTATACTGTCATCTTCTTAGGTAATCCAACCCTATACGCCAAATTTTCAACTACATTCCAAATGTCCTTTCAAGTCCAACTTGAGTCCTTCCTACATTCATACTGCACGTCCAACGTACATTCACCTACTAGAGGAAAACTAGACCCATCCAATGAACCTAGGTACTCCACTTATACTCGTACTACACGTCCAACGTACATTCACCTTCTAAAGGTGAACTAGACTCAGCCAATGAATCTAGGTACTCTACCTTCAAGTCCAAGTCCAACTTGAAGCTCCTATCCGCTGAATCTTCAAGGTCAACGGACGCTCCACAATGCCCAACATGCTTCAAGTCTAACGTAAAGTACCTTACACCCTTCATATCACCATGATCAACGAACTTATACTATTTCCATTCAACAGGATCCTACAGGTGATACTCAAGGGAAGAAAGGTAGGAGCAAACACAACAACCATAGCATCCATCAAAAAAATCCTATCTATCACCTGCTAAAGCCATGAATACGTCGATGCATGTATGTCTGGTCCAACCAACATCTATAACTAATGGAAACTCTGCCTCCAAACAAACTACCGTACGTCCAACGTACGTTTATCCTCCAAGGATAACTAGATCACGTCCAATGGATCCAAGGTAAGTGGGCGTCCCCAGATACCCCTGCTTTTAGTGCGCCTGAAACACTCTAGTCCCACCCAAGTCTATCCATTATCTTACTGCCCTCTCGAGTCCAACTCGAGCCAATCCAATTCCTTGCAGCCTTCTCGAGTCCAACTCGAGTCA
The DNA here is from genome assembly GCA_030737875.1 of Allium sativum. Taxonomy (NCBI): domain Eukaryota; kingdom Viridiplantae; phylum Streptophyta; class Magnoliopsida; order Asparagales; family Amaryllidaceae; genus Allium; species Allium sativum. The sequence continues at coordinate 920,080,000 of CM060922.1, forward strand.
ATCTATTACCCATAAACTCAGACCCAGTCTTGAGTATCCATTACCTACAAACCCTAGTCCAACGTGAGTCGTCTCCCTATTCGTTGCATCTCCAAGATCAACGAACACCCATTTTCTTTTACGTGTTCAAGTCTAACTTGAATCGTCCTAATCTTCGTTGCATCTTCCATGATCGACAAATACATCCTATTTCTTCAAAAAGGACATTAACATAAGGTCCTAAACAATCCATTACTTTGCATCTTTCTCGAGTCCCAGTCGAGCCATCTCATAACCTTATCGAGTCTAACTCGGGGCAGTCCATACCATTGAATAGTCTTATCATGTCACGGCTGCCCATCACTCCTTGAGTAAACCAAGATATCATCCAATGAAGAATCGCAACAACTATTTATCTCTCACGCAAACCATCCTAGTCGAACTTGACATTCCCCAAGCACAAGCCCCAAAGGCCTAAACCAATATCAGACAAGCACATAAGGAACATCTCCTCCGAATTCGGACAATCCACGTGAAGTGATACTAGCAAAACAACTAAGCGGTGGAGCACTCATTTGCCTCCCAGAGACAACTAGAACTTATTACAACGATAACCTCTCGGCTTCCTTGACTCCAGTTACTATCGCCATCACTAGGTAGGTACCTAATACCACCCTATTCCTTTAGAGTAGATTGACTCCCCAAAGTAATGCTAAAACCAGTAAAGCCCAAAACAAAGTAATTACAAACAAACATACATCCACAACTCGATAAGACCACGTTACGACAAATCATACTAAGGCTAGTCGAACCACCAATCAGGTTCGTCACTACTAAAGGTCTATCGACTAACTCAGGTTTGTCAAACAAAACTCGATCAAAAACATCTTAAATAGAAAGCATACCTCGAATAACGACGCCTTTTTCCTTCTGCGCCGCAGTTGGGGAATTCGACGAAGAAGGAACAACGTTTGTAGCATATGCTTTCACGATCCGCTTCTCCCTAGGAGGTTGTGGACATTCATTCTTGTGATGTTCCGCTTGGCCACAATTAAAGCACTTCCTTTCCCCAGGCTTTTCCTGACAATCCCTGGCATAGTGGCCCTTCTTGCCACAACTAAAGCACTCACCATCTTTCTTATTTTTCTTATTCTGGCCATCCATGGTTTGGTCTTGTTTCCTCTTATTCTGGGAATTATTCTTGCCTCCACCGCTTGCTTGCAGCTTTGGCTCCTCTACAGATACAACCTCAGTCTTGGACTTAGGGTAAAGGCTTTCTGACCTCAATGCTTTCCCCATAATCGATTCAAACGTCTCATTGATGTGGTTAATAAGCTTTCCCCCACGTACTGATCCAAACCTGTTATAAACTTCTCGTTCTTCTTCTCGGCAGTATCTATTAGGGATAATCCATATTTCGACAAAATGTCGAACTCAGCAATATACTCCGAGACTGCCCTACCATTCTGCTTAAGCTCCAAGAAATTCTGTGAGGGCTCGCCCCGCACCAGCCTGCATTTCCTCCGAAAGTGCGCTGTACACATGCCCGACTAGCACGGGACGGTCGTCAGAAGAAAAGAAAGAAGAGAATGAACAAATCAAGGAACCTGTAGAATGTCTCACAGCGCATGGAATAAAATATAATAATAACATACTTGACATAAAACAGGTGAGACAGTGCATAAGCTGATAACTAAAATCAACATCCATCATGAGAGCAGCGGAAATTCAAATACAGCTTATTACAATTTTCCAAATTTACTGTCTCTAAACAAAAGAAAGCTAAAATAGAAGATACACCACCAATGCCCAAGTAGTGATCTTCAACAATACAGGGAGAATACTATGTATATTACGTGGAAGCCTCCTGCTCGTCTTCCGGATCATCTACCCGTGCATCACCAGCTAACCTGTCTCTAGTCTGCTCGTGTGAGCACCCAGAGTAATAAGAGGAGACATAAAACTCTGGGTCAGACATAAAGCCTGGTATGAGCGATAAGCATCTAAACAGAATAATAACAGGTATACTAAACCATACCTGAACCTGGACCTGCAACCAAAGAGTTAGTACCACGTACCGTACAATACTCCAAGGTGCCATAATAAATAGTGTAAGAATACGGGGGTGGGGTGTGCATGTCATAATGATAGCAAACAAATCAACCATAGCAACCATCTTCACATCTCTCACTCAGTGCGTAAAGCATACGATATCTACCACTTTGGAACACTAGACAAATTGAGGTAACGACGAATCCCGACTTGTAGAAACCCTGCTATGACCAAGCCAAACACTTGGAGTCATGACCAAACATCTCAATGACCCATTTCATTGGTTGTAGCCCTTGGTTCTACCTATGCCATAATGGCCCTGAATCCGTCTTTGTACCTCCTACCATAGTGGTCCAAAGCTATAGACATCGATAACTCCTTAGCACGCGCCCCGCAACAAAACCCAACCATGAAGCGAACTCGTTGATTCCCATCTAAATCTTGAGCTCTAACTTCTCATTTGGGCTTCCTTTGCATCTCGGGTTTCTGTCATCACCGGATCGGTTCGGTTCCCCTTTTTGCCATCGGTTCGGTTCGGATTCCTTCTTTGCCATCGGTTCGGTTCGGATCCCTTCTTTGCCATCGGTTCGGTTCGTGGCCCTCATCTCGTGGCGGTTCGGATCGGTCGTGGCCACTCCTGGCGGATCGGGTCGGTCTTCGAATCTAATCGTCACCCATCGGTTCGGGTCGGAGTAGCTCGTGCTCACGAGAGGAGGATCGGGTCGGGTGGTGTGAGTGGGTCGGTTCGGATAGTATGCTCCAACTTGTGATCCTCCATGGCTATCAATTCGCAAGCTTCCAGGTGGTTCGGATCGGTCTCCATCACCACAAGCAGTTCGTAGGGACGGCTTCACAACGGTTCGGTTCGGGCCTCCCATCCGATCCGATCTGGTTCAGGTACTTTCCTGCACTGACTTTCCAGCGACTGTTTTGCGCCATACGACGGCGTCTTCGACCAATCTAACTATTCTAATCAATCACAATTCATGTCAAACTGTCATAGCAACATACAACATCAATTGCAACACCATAACAACAATTTGATGGATTAAAATGGATCAAACATAGCTAGAACCCCTCATTTTCCCTTAATCCCTCTTAATCATGTTTAAGCATACAATTAGCAAAACACATCGAAATTAACCCAAATTTCTAACAGAGCCTTAAAACATTATTTTAGAATTTTAGAAATTTTTCCAGAATTTATTTACGTATAAATTCGCTAATCTTCACTAATTACCGTAATTAGTGCAAAAACTATGCAAATCACTCACCTTGGCCACAAAATAAAACACCAAATCTGAAATATTCTCTGTTTGGGTCGAATTCCTATGTATAGCAGCAGCTCCAACCTTGCTTTGTTGCTATTTGGCCTTGTTTTGATGTAGTTTAGGCTTAATCTTCACTAAAAATGTGTTTTGGGATGGTTTTAGAGGATGGAAGCCATCACTAAGGTCTCAAGAAGGTTTGTGGCGGCTCAAAACTGAAATGAAAGTGATAACCTAACCCTAATCAGTCCTCCTATACCTCTAAACCCGAAATTCCCCTCTGGGCCTAGCTGCTAATCACCCGGTTAAGCCCAATTAAGCTGTTTTTCACCATCTGAAACTTGTTTCAGCCATATCTCCCAAACGGTGAGTCCGTTTGGCTAATGTGACCACTCTACGGAAAGAGAAACCATCATCCGGAACCAATGGAAGTGGTTTCAGGTCAAAATTCCTTTCCAGTCAAAAGTTATGGCCAAAACAGTGCCAACTAGGGGTAAAATGGTGATTTAAAAATCGGGAAAATCATGAACATGGGAAATGACCCCAATAGTCGTCCCCCAAAGTTACATGACCATACAACTTCGTATGTGACAGAAATAAATATTCTACGATCCTATGATGCGTAGAATGCGAGTCGTTACACTCTCCCCCCCTTAAGAAATTTCGTCCCCGAAATTCCTTAACCCAAAACATACAAAAGATTCCGCATGCCTAACAGCCATATACAACAATCAAACATGCAAAACAAACAAACAAGCCTACCCTAGCATGCAGAAAACTGAATCTAAGTCAAAATCTTACCAGGCAAAGAGTTCCGGATAAGTCTTCCTAATGTTCTCCTCTGTCTCCCAAGTACAATCATTCTCGTCCTCGCCCCACTGAACCTTGACTAGCTTCACCACCTTCCTTCGAAGTTGCTTCATGTCGTGCTCGACAATACGGGCCGGCTTGCGGTTCCCAACCGCCTCGGGTTCTACTTCGAAGTCCTCTAACTGATCAGGTGAAATAGTCATATCTGAGTCGTGAACGAACTTCCTTAGTTGGGAAACATGAAATACGTTGTGAACTCCCTTCATCTTCTCTGGTAAGTCAATTCTGTATGCCAAATTCCCAACTAGCTCGAGAACAGGGAATGGGCCAATGAATCTTGGTGCCAACTTGCCTCTCCTGCCAAATCGTATTACGCTCTTCAACGGAGAAATCTTGACAAACACCAAGTCACCAACGGAGAATTTCAAATCCCTTCTCCTCTTATCGGCATAACTCTTCTGCCTATCTTGAGCAGCTTTCATTCGTTGTTGAATGGTCTTGATTTTATCTGAAGTTTCCCACACCACATCTGGTCCAAGCATAAACTACTCGCCAGTCTCTATCCAACATGATGGTGAGTCGCATGGTCTTCCGTACAAAGCTTCAAACGGAGCCATACCGATACTGGATTGGTAGCTATTATTATATGCAAACTCTACTAGATGCAAATGGTCATCCCATGATCCACCAAAATCCAATATACATGCTCTCAAGAGATCTTCCAAAATACGATTCACCCTCTCCGTCTGACCGTCGGTCTGAGGATGATATGCGGTGCTGAGATGTAACTCTGACCCTAGAGCTTCTTGTAAGCTCTTCCAAAACCCACTAGTGAACAACGGGTCTCGGTCGCTCACAATGCTTTTAGGTACTCCATGAAATCTCACTACCCACTTCATATACGATTCTGCTAACTTAGCTGCCGTTCTGGTCGATTTGACTGGTATAAACCTTGCACTTTTAGTCAATCGATCCACAATCACCCAAATGCTATCATGTCCCGATCTAGTCCTTGGTAAACCATCGATGAAATCCATCGAGACTTGCTCCCATTTCCATTCGGGAATTTCTAATGGTTGCAACAACCCACTAGGCTTCTTTTGTTCGGCTTTAACTAGCTGGCAATTCGTGCATTTGGATATAAACTTCCCAATGTCCCTTTTCATCCCTTCCCAGTAGTAAGTCTGTCTCATGTCTCGATACATCTTATTACCACCAGGATGTATAGTCAGTCTTGAGTGATGACATTCCCTAAGCACTTCATCCCTCAATCCATTGACATTGGGTACAACAAGCTTTCCATTCTTTCTAAGCCATCCCTCTCGATCAAGCCCATACTTGTTCATCTCCTCATCGATACACATCTCTAACTTGGAGATGATTTCCAATAGGTTAGGATCGTCCCTCTGACTAGAGCCGATCCGTTCAATCAAAGTGGGTCTGATCGTCAAACTTGCTAACATTTCTGGATCCAATTCAGACTTTGGTCTGAAATCAAACCTCGCGATAAACTCCAGTTGCTTCCATTCAAGGAACATAGCCCCTAAGCTGGCATGTCTTCTACTCAATGCATCAGCCACCGCATTGCCCTTTCCCGGTGTGTATGCGATGTCAAAATCATAGGAAGCTAAGAACTCTAACCATCTCTGCTGACGGAGATTCAGATCTTTTTGAGAGAAGAGATACTTTAACGACTTATGATCTGTAAACAACTCAAATCTTTCTCCCAAGAGATAGTGTCTCCATATCTTTAACGCGAACACGATCGCTGCCAATTCTAAATCATGGGTAGGGTATCTTCTCTCGTGCGGTTTCAATTGCCGACTTGCGTAAGCTACAACCCTACCGCCTTGCATCAATACAGCACCCAGTCCGGTACCACAGGCATCCGTGTATACCGTCATCTCTTCATCCCCCTTAGGAATGACTAACACTGGTGCGCTTGTCAACTTGTCCTTTAGACTTTTGAATGCATTCTCGCACCTTTCATCCCAGACAAAAGCTTGATTCTTCTTGGTCAACTGGGTCAATGGTGCTGCTGTCTTGGAGAAACCTTGGATAAACTTACGATAATATCCAGCTAATCCCAAGAAACTTCTTACATCTGTTGCATTTTTGGGCGTAGGCCAATCCTGTACCGTAGCCACCTTTGTCGGGTCCACGGCAATACCATTCTCTGATACAACATGGCCCAAGAACCTCACTTCCCTCTTCCAGAAGTGACACTTAGGAAATTTTGCTTTCAATTGGTGTTTTCTCAACACCTCCATCACTACTCTTAAATGTTCCTTGTGTTCTTCCTCTGTCCTCGAATAGACCAAAATATCATCAACGAACACAAGGACAGACTTATTCAACTGATCTCTGAATACCCTATTCATAAGATCCACAAAATATGCTGGGGCATTGGTCAGCCCGAATGGCATGACCAACCACTCATAAAATCCAGACGGCGTCCGAAATGCCGTTTTAGCTATACTCTCAGCTTCCACTCTAAGCTGATGAAAACCTGTCGCGAGATCCAACTGAGAAAATACTCTCGCGCCACTCAACTGATCAAACAAATCATCTATCCGCGGTAGAGGATACTTGTTCTTCCTCGTCACTTTATTCAACTCGCGGTAGTCTACACACAAACGAAGGGAACCATCCGCCTTGGTAGCAAACACAACTGGTGCTCCCCATTCAGAAACACTCCTTCTGATAAATCCCTTCTTCAAAAGATCGCTGACTTGCACCTCGAGCTCTCGCTGCTCTCTTGGTGCCATACGACGAAGTGGCATCACTATAGGCCTGGCATCTTTTACCAAATCAATGCGAAACTCAATCTCTCGGTGTGGTGGAAGTCCGGTCACTTCTTCGAAAACATCCGGATACTGGCCAACCACGGGCAAACCTGACAACTCACTATGCGGAATGTCGAGGGAGTTTAGAAAACTAGCCAATACCCCCTTACTGGGTAGACCACCAAACACTATCCTCCGCCCATCATCCGCTCTAGCTGTCACCAACAAGCCCTCACAGTCTACCACCACCCCGTATCTTTGGAGCCAATCTACTCCCAAAATAATGCCGAACCTAGTAAAGCCCAAAACAAAGCAATCGCAAACAAATATGCATCCATGACTCGATAAGACCACATTACGACAAATCATGCTAAGGCTAGTAGAACCACCAATCGGGTTTGTCACTACTAAAGGTCTATCGACAATCTCGGGTTCCAATCCCAACCTATCTACCAGGTCACTAGATATGAAAGAACTGGAAGCTCCGGTATCAAACAAAACTCTAACAGGAACATCGTAAACAGAAAGCATACCTTGAATGACGACATTCTTTCCCTTCTCCGCCGCAGTTGGGGCATTCGACGAAGAAGGAATAGCATTAAGAGCGTAGGATTTCACCATTTGCTTTTCTTTAGGGGGATGTGGACACTTGTCCTTGTGATGTCCCATCTGGCCACAGTTGAAGCACTTCCTATCCGCTGGCTTGGCCCGACAATTACTAGCATAATGGCCCTTCTTACCACAGCTGAAGCACTCAACATCTTGCTTATTCTTTTTCTTCTGGCCATCCTTAGCTTGGTTCTGCTTTCTCTTATTCTGGGAACCACTCTTGCCTCCACCACTTGCTTGTGGCTTTGGCTCATCTGCAGATGCAACCTCAGTCTTCGACTTAGGGTAGAGACCTTCTGGTCTTAATGCTTTCCCCACAATCGATTCAAACGTCTCATCGATGTGGTTAATAAGTTTTTCCCCCAAGTACTGATCCAAACCAGTTATGAATTTCTCATTCTTTTTCTCGGCAGTATCAATAAGAGATAACCCATATTTTGACAAAGTGTCAAATTCAGCAATATATTCCGAGACAGCTCTGCCATTCTGCTTGAGCTCCAAGAATTTCTTAAACAGCACTGACTTCTGAGCAGCCGGAATGAACTTCTCGCTAAAGCGAGCTTTAAACTGCTCCCAAGTAATCTGATCTTCGGGAGTAGCTGCCTTTATAGCATTCCACCAATTCATTGCCCGCCCTTGCAGCTGACGGGACGCTAGCTTTCTCTTCATCGCATCCTCGATACCCAAATCCTCGAAGATACATTCGCAACTATCCAACCAATCTTGAACATCCGTGGCCGACTCCGTTCCGTGAAACGGCTTCCCACCAAGGCTAGTATAATCCTTATTCAGCTTGGCGAAATCGACCCTCGGTGCCTGCACTATTGGACCACCACCATTTCCACCATTGGGAGATGCCCTTTGTACATCTCTAAGCATCTCTCTCATGAGGTCAGTAAACATCGTCCTCATGTCAGCAGCATTCCCATTATTGGCTCCCCTACCAGCACCTCTAGTATATCGGCTCATCGTCAATCTGAAAAAGGAAACGATTAACGACTCCATAGTGGTGCTAGTGCAGTACGACTTCATCCTTATACTGGTAATAGTATATATATATAGCTTTTAAAAACCAAAGTAATCACAAATACGCTCTCTCGTATACGTATATTATCTCTCCCTGATAACTTCCCTAGGTTAACTACGCAACCTAGAGCTCTGATACCAAGTGTGGCGGCTCGCCCCGCACCAGCCTGCATTTCCTCCCAAAGTGCGCTGTACACATGCCCGACTAGCACGGGACGGTCGTCAGAAGAAAAGAAAGAAGAGAATGAACAAATCAAGGAACCTGTAGAATGTCTCACAGCGCATGGAATAAAATATAATAATAACATACTTGACATAAAACAGGTGAGACAGTGCATAAGCTGATAACTAAAATCAACATCCATCATGAGAGCAGCGGAAATTCAAATACAGCTTATTACAATTTTCCAAATTTACTATCTCTAAACAAAAGAAAGCTAAAGTAGAAGATACACCACCAATGCCCAAGTAGTGATCTTCAACAATACAGGGAGAATACTATGTATATTACGTGGAAGCCTCCTGCTCGTCTTCCGGATCATCTACCCGTGCATCACCAGCTAACCTGTCTCTAGTCTGCTCGTGTGAGCACCCAGAGTAATAAGAGGAGACATAAAACTCTGGGTCAGACATAAAGCCTGGTATGAGCGATAAGCATCTAAACAGAATAATAACAGGTATACTAAACCATACCTGAACCTGGACCTGCAACCAAAGAGTTAGTACCACGTACCGTACAATACTCCAAGGTGCCATAATAAATAGTGTAAGAATACGGGGGTGGGGTGTGCATGTCATAATGATAGCAAACAAATCAACCATAGCAACCATCTTCACATCTCTCACTCAGTGCGTAAAGCATACGATATCTACCACTTTGGAACACTAGACAAATTGAGGTAACGACGAATCCCGACTTGTAGAAACCCTGCTATGACCAAGCCAAACACTTGGAGTCATGACCAAACATCTCAATGACCCATTTCATTGGTTGTAGCCCTTGGTTCTACCTATGCCATAATGGCCCTGAATCCGTCTTTGTACCTCCTACCATAGTGGTCCAAAGCTATAGACATCGATAACTCCTTAGCACGCGCCCCGCAGCAAAACCCAACCATGAAGCGAACTCGTTGATTCCCATCTAAATCTTGAGCTCTAACTTCTCATTTGGGCTTCCTTTGCATCTCGGGTTTCTGTCATCACCGGATCGGTTCGGTTCCCCTCTTTGCCATCGGTTCGGTTCGGATTCCTTCTTTGCCATCGGTTCGGTTCGGATCCCTTCTTTGCCATCGGTTCGGTTCGTGGCCCTCATCTCGTGGCGGTTCGGATCGGTCGTGGCCACTCCTGGCGGATCGGGTCGGTCTTCGAATCCAATCGTCACCCATCGGTTCGGGTCGGAGTAGCTCGTGCTCACGAGAGGCGGATCGGGTCGGGTGGTGTGAGCGGGTCGGTTCGGATAGTATGCTCCAACTTGTGATCCTCCATGGCTATCAATTCGCAAGCTTCCAGGTGGTTCGGATCGGTCTCCATCACCACAAGCGGTTCGTAGGGACGGCTTCACAACGGTTCGGTTCGGGCCTCCCATCCGATCCGATCCGGTTCAGGTACTTTCCTGCACTGACTTTCCAGCGACTGTTTTGCGCCATACGACGGCGTCTTCGACCAATCTAACTATTCTAATCAATCACAATTCATGTCAAACTGTCATAGCAACATACAACATCAATTGCAACACCATAACAACAATTTGATGGATTAAAATGGATCAAACATAGCTAGAACCCCTCATTTTCCCTTAATCCCTCTTAATCATGTTTAAGCATACAATTAGCAAAACACATCGAAATTAACCCAAATTTCTAACAGAGCCTTAAAACATTATTTTAGAATTTTAGAAATTTTTCCAGAATTTATTTACGTATAAATTCGCTAATCTTCACTAATTACCCTTAATTACCGTAATTAGTGCAAAAACTATGCAAATCACTCACCTTGGCCACAAAATAAAACACCAAATCTGAAATATTCTCTGTTTGGGTCGAATTCCTATGTATAGCAGCAGCTCCAACCTTTCTTTGTTGCTATTTGGCCTTGTTTTGATGTAGTTTAGGCTTAATCTTCACTAAAAATGTGTTTTGGGATGGTTTTAGAGGATGGAAGCCATCACTAAGGTCTCAAGAAGGTTTGTGGCGGCTCAAAACTGAAATGAAAGTGATAACCTAACCCTAATCAGTCCTCCTATACCTCTAAACCCGAAATTCCCCTCCGGGCCTAGCTGCTAATCACCCGGTTAAGCCCAATTAAGCTGTTTTTCACCATCTGAAACTTGTTTCAGCCATATCTCCCAAACGGTGAGTCCGTTTGGCTAATGTGACCACTCTACGGAAAGAGAAACCATCATTCGGAACCAATGGAAGTGGTTTCAGGTCAAAATTCCTTTCCAGTCAAAAGTTATGGCCAAAACAGTGCCAACTAGGGGTAAAATGGTCATTTAAAAATCGGGAAAAATCATGAACATGGGAAATGACCCCAATAGTCGTCCCCCAAAGTTACATGACCATACGACTTCGTATGTGACAGAAATAAATATTCTACGATCCTATGATGCGTAGAATGCGGGTCGTTACAAATTCCTAAACAATTCTGACTTCTGAGCAGCTGGAATAAACTTACAACTGAAACGAGTTCTAAACTGATCCCAAGTGACTTGATCCTCCGGAGTAGCTGCCTTAATAGCATTCCACCAATTCATTGCCCGTCCTTGCAGCTGACGGGATGCTAGCCTTCTCTTCATCGCATCCTCGATACCCAAGCCTTCAAAGATTCGCTCACAGCTATCCTACCAATCTTGAGCATCCGTAGCCGACTCCGTTCCATGGAACGGCTTTCCACCAAGACTAGTATAATCCTTGTTCAACCTGGCGAAATCAGCCTTAGGCGCCTGCACTATTGGATCACCACCATTACCAGCATTGGGAGCTGCCCGCTGAACATCCCTAAGCAACTCTCTCATGAGGTCAGTAAACATTGTCCTCATCTCAGCAACATTCCCATTATTGGCTCCTCTACCAGTACCCCTTGTGTATCGGCTCATCGTTTGATCTGCACAGAGAAAACGATTAACCATCTCCACAGTGGTGCTAGTGCAGTGCGACTTCATCCTTAACTATACTAATAATATATATATAGCTTTTGAAAACCAAAATAATCAAAAATACGTGCTCTCATATACGTATACTATCTCTCCCAGATAACTTCCCTAGGTTAACTATGCAACCTAGAGCTCTGATATCAAATGTGACGGACCGCCCCGCACCAGCCGGCATTTCCTCCGAAAGTGCGTTGTACACATGCCCGACTAGCACGGAACGGTCGCCAAAGAAAGGAAAGAAGAGAATGAACTAATCGAAAACCTGTAGAATGTCTCACAACGCATGGAGCAAAATATAATAATAACATAATCTTGACAAAAAACAGGCGAGACAGTGTATAAGCTGAAAACTATACCAACATAGCAGCGGAAACCCAATTATAGCTTACGATCCAACATCGTTATTACAATTTTAAACTGTCTCTAAAACAAAAGAAAGCAAAAGTAGAAGATGCACTACTAATGCTCAAGAAGTGATCTTCAACAACACAGGGAGAATACCTATATGTATCATACGTGGAAGCCTCCTGCTCATCTCCGGATCAGCTACTCGTGCATACCCAGCTAACCTGTCTCTAGTCTACTCATGAGAACACCCAGAGTAATAAGAAGGGACATAAAACTCTGGGTCAGACAAAAGGTCTGGTATGAGCGATAAGCAACAAAACAGAACAATAACAGGTATAATCCAATCATACCTGAACCTGGACTTGCAACCAAAGAGTTAGCACTACATACTGTACAACACTCTAAGGTGCCACTAACATAGGTGTACAAGCATACGGGGGTGGGGGTTGTGCATGTCATAGTGATGGCAAACAAATCAAACATAGCAACCATCCTCACATCTCTTACTCGGTGCGTAAAGCATACGATATCCACTACCTTAGTCACCTATCCATTGGGCCATGATGGAATCCTATCCCGTACAACTATCACTACAAGCCCACTATCCGTCTCTCAGTGGTGAACCAAAGTTATGAATAACGACAACCCCTTTGCACACATCCCGCAGCAAAGCCCAACTTATGAAGTCGACTCGTTGGTTCCCAACTGGATCCTGAGCTCTAACTTCTTATTTGGACTACCTTTGCATCTCATGTTATTGGTCTTCTTCTCCAGATCGGTCTTCTTCCTTTACTTTGCTTCGGATCGTACTCCCATCGGGTTCGGATCGTCGTCAATCATCGTCATCACTCGTGGCGGATCGGGTCGGGGCCTTCAAGTACAATCGCCATACATTGGTTCGGTTCGAAGGTGGCTATGCGGGTCGGGTCGGGGTGGACTTCCTCCAGTGGTTCGGATCGGAGTCCACACCTCCTGGCTTCATCGAAAACTCCTCTAGTTCGTTCTTTCTTCCCAAGCACTCTGGATCGGGTCGGGTCTCTCAAGCTTCTCCATGGTACATCGGTTCGGGTCGGAGTAGCTTCATGCCTACGTGGGCGGATCGGGTATGAGCAGCTCTCGTGGAAGGTGGTTCGGATCGGGCTCCTTCCTCCGATCCGATCCGGATCGGCCAAAATCCTACAACTTCTTCCAGCGACTGTTTATGCCATTCGATGGCGTTTTCGACCAATCTAACACTTCTAGGGCAATCAAAAATCATATCATACAGTCATAGCAACATGTATAATCATTCACAAACACCAAAACAACAACCTAGCATGTAAAACGGATCAAACATAGCCAAAATCCCATATTTTCCCTTAAGCATGTTTAAGCAAAACTAATCGTAGGATTAACAAAACTTAACCAAATCAACCCAAATTTCTAACAGAGGTATAAAACATTATTTTTGAATTTATAAATATTTTTCCAGAATTTATTAATGCATAAATTCGCTAATCTTCACTGATTACTCTTAATCAACCGTAACTAGTGCAAAACTATGCAAATCACTCACCTTAGCCACAAATAAAACCTCAAAACTGAAATAAATCTCTGTTTGGCGTTGTTCCCAATGTAACACAACAGCTCTAACTTTGCCTTGGTGCTTTCTCTCCTCAATTTGATGCAGCTAAGCCTAATCTTCAATTAGAAAGTGGTTTAGAGGTGTTTTGAAGATGTTTAGAAAGTGGAGGCCATGGCTAGGTTAAGAGGAATGAATAGTGACGGCTGAAAAATGAGAAAAAGGTATTTTCCAAATCCTAACAGCCCTTTTAAACTCCTAATCCCGAAATTCCCCTTTGGGCCTAGCTGTTAATCACCCGGTTAAGCCCAATTAAACTGTTTTTCACTATCTGAAACTTGTTTCAGCCATATCTCCCAAACGATGAGTCCGTTTGGCTAATGTGACCACTCTACGGAATTGTAAACCATCATCCGAATCCAATGGAAGTAGTTTCAAGTCAAAATTCCTTTCCATTCAAAAGTTATGGACAAAACAGTATCAGCTAGGGTCAAAACGGTCATTTAAAAATCGGCAAAAATCATGAACATGGAAAATGACCCCAATGGTCGTTTCCCAAAGCCACATGACCATACGACTTCATATAAGAAAGAAATAAATATTCTACGATCCTCCGATGCGTAGAATGCGGGTTTTACAACTTTCCTCGTCCACGGACCATGGACGATTTAAATTGACTGTGTTGTATGTTTTTGTGATGTTGAAATGTTTAACATATTAAAAATAATGTTAATATTAACGTGATAGTTAATTTAAATTATAAATATTCATTTATAATTTGAACAGTGAAAATTGGTTAAATAGAAAATAATTCAAACCGAATTAGAATTGGTTAAATTTATTAACTAATGATTTATTTAAATATACTGTTGTTGTTTGAAAACACCACACGGGTATTGTGATGATATTTGACATACACTAGTCCCAATATTTAGTTGTATGTCAATCGATGGATTAACAGTCTGTGATGAGCGTTATTTACTTATTTTAATGCTCACACAGTTGTAAATTTCACTCTAGATGTGAATGGACTGTTTGATGATTATTTATCATTATTGTTGCATACTGTAACCACCCGGAATTTCTGAACCAATTTAAAATTTTAATTTTGGATATTTTAATGGATTTAGTATGTTTAAAATTATTATAAATAATAATGACTAAAAGTTTATTTTAATCGAAGTTAGAACGTATAAATTTATTTTAATTATAAAACGAGCCTGAAAAGGCGCTGCAGTTTGAAAATTCGATTTCTAATTTCAAATGAATATACATAATTCAATATAAGTCAGAATTGGACGAAATAAGAAATTTGAATCTGATTAACAATATCATTCTAACGGATGTAAGAAGCTAAAATTTCACTTTAGAAATTTAAAGATATGTCCAGTTTAAAATTTAGAAAAGTCACTGTGGATTTTATATTTTTTTTAATATATAAATGGCCCTTAAAAATAGCCATTTTGCAAACGACCTCCGTTTTCGACGAAACCACATTTGTTGGATCTGGAATTTCAAATTATTGCTAGATTCCAAAATTCATAATTTTTGGAATTAATATGTGAGCGTGGGCAAAGAAAACGCGTTTTGTCAATTTTAGTCAATTTGGATTGACCAGAAAATGGCCATTTTTCAAACGGTCTCCAAATTTGGCAAAATTAGTTTTGTTAGGATCATATCGTCAATACAAAGCTAGAAATATTTTTTTGGGAATTTTTGGAGTCAGTATGTGGCCCCGGTAAATTAAAATGTACGTTTAAATTCAATACATACTGATTTATATTTTAATTTGGAGAAAAACTGACTGTAACAATCAAATGGGCTTACAAAACATATTCCATTGTGTCTGCAATAGAGGTATTTAGCTAAGGGCGACAGTCGTTGGGTCTGATTTGGAGTTCGTATGGACAAACAATAAATTTTGAAATTTAATAAAATAAATAATGCATATAAACACCCTCTAACCAATAGGAAATCAGAAAAAAGCCATATTTTTCCAAACACGCCGCTGCACCGATCCACGGCTGATTTTCTCCAATTCATTTTGCGTTCGATCTTCAAATCTAAACAATGGGTTTGACATTTCCAAAGGCATGAATGAAGAACATCGCGAGCTCTCCCTTCCCAACGATGATGATCAAGTATTATCGCCTAGACGTCGAAATTTTGGGGCACAAAGCCGCTGCGTTTCATCACGAATCCCGAGGCGATGGCACGAGCGAGTTGGTCCAGGCTGGGCGTGGAGGTGCGGCGGAGGAGGGGCTCTGATGTGGCGTCGTCCGATCAGGTGGCGATGGCTCTAGTGGCGCACAAATCGAGGTGAGCGGGTGGAGCAAATGAGTCAACGGGTTATGAAGAAGACGATGGTTTTTGGGGGGGGGGGGGTAAAATGGTAAATATTATTTAATTAATTCCTCATTTAAATTATCACAATGAAATTAATAGCGTAACTTCTTCATACGAGGTCCAAATCGTGCGAAACTGGATCGGTTGCGATCGTGGAGCCGAGAGCTTCGCAACGAAACTGACCGGGTTCAATTTGGTGCTAGTTAGAGATCTAGGAAAATTAAAATCCAAACTGTTCAGAAATTCAATAAAGACTGACGCAGTGGAAACCAAATGTGAGAACTTCTCACTATAATTTCTTGTACAGTTATTTATTTTATAACTACATATATGAACTGCTCCCGGTCGTCCACAGACCATGGACGACTTGTTTGATTGTATTGTGTTGTGGAAATTGATTGTGATTGTTATGTGAAATGGAAAATAAAATATTCATGTGTTGAAATAAAATATTTCATAGTTAAAAATATAATTTTTAACGTGTATATGAATAAAATAAATATTCATTACAAATCGAACGATTTGTTTAGATACACGCATATATCTGATATTGACTGGGACGATAAATTTTACATATCGCCCAACTACACAAATAAAAATCTGTGTTTGTTGATTGAAACCCCACACGGGTATTGGGATGATATTTGACGTACACTAATCCCAATTATTTAGTTGTATGTCGATCGATTGGTTGACAAGCTGTTGTATGCGTTGGTTATTTATATTTAATGCTTATGCAGTTGTGTAATGCACTTTGGATGATGGTTGGCAGTTTATCATTGTTATTATATACATGTATTGTATGGAATCCATATAAGTAACAGTATATGGTATTTGATTGGGCCTTATTCCAATTTGGAAAATAAAGAATATTTTAAAATGATATTCATAAAAAGATTAAATAATATTCATATGTTGAATAAAATATCCATGTGTTGAATAAAATATCAATGTGTTGAATAAAATAAAATAACGAATATTTTAAAATAATATTCAGTAAAAGATCAAAATATGATTTTGATGTCCGATTTTGGATGGACACGGAAATATTAAAATATTTGAAGTCGTGTTGACTAGATATGCGCCATTTGGATGGCGAACGATATTTATATCGATTTTATTCATTTTTTTTAATGAATATCGAAAAGGAGTAGATTTCAAAATCTGATATTTTGAAAATATTATCTTTTATATATTAATGATATAGAATATTCAATTTTTATTTAAAATTGAAAATGAAGTTGGAATCGTTTTTAAAATGAAGTTAAACTGATATATAAAATACGTTTTAAATGGAAATCGACGAAATATATATTAATGGCCTGAATAGAACGCGCCGCGCAGCGACCGTTCTCGAATTTTGACCATTAACTTCGAGTTGATATTTTGGGAGATCCGACCGTCGGATTCTACTAAAACCAGAACCGTTGGGTTCGTATCAAAAAGAGCTTTCCAACGAGTATAAAAGATTTGAAATCTAACGGTTGGATTTGGAATTATATCCAAATCGAATTTGGAAAAGGTCGTTGTAAGTGTAGTTCGATGACCGTTTATGGAAATCGACTGTACGGGCCTTGATAAAATTATTAAAATATTAATAATTTGTGTAAAATCATAATAAATGATTTGGAAAGAATTGGGATGAAAAATTCCACGTTTGAAAAGGTAAAAATATATTTTTATCGAAATGAACTAGTTATTAACTAGAATTATAATCCAATATTTTTAAATAAATAAATGGATTTGAGAATGGTTTTAAAATAACCAGAATTTCCAATTTATGAATTGTAATGGATTTGAATCGAAATAATCTTCAGAATATTTCGATATTGGATTCCGTGATTATACGGATATTGTTATGGAAATTTGAAAGATACACACACACACACACACATATCGTTATTTCCAATATGATATTCGTTGGTTCCAGAATTTGATACTGAATGTAAGCCGATATAATTTCTATTCAGAGCTTTGTATTTATTATCAAATTGGATTTTGGTTTGTCGTGAACGGTGTCTTCATTAACACTGTTCTTAGACCCAGTAGAGAAAAGATTAAATCTTTTTATTAAGATTTAATAAAGTTTTCCAATTAATTAATATTTAATTGGAATTGAATAAGAAAATTGGATTTTGGGTTTGTCGTGAACGGCGTCTTCATTAACACTATTCTTAAGCCCAGTAGGGAAAGAATTAAATCTTTTTATTACGATTTAATGAAGTCTTCCAATTAATTAATATTTAGTTGGAATTGAATAAGAAGATTGGATTTTGGGTTTGTCGTGAACGGTGTCTTCATTAACACTGTTCTTAACCCCAGTAGAGAAAAGATTAAATCTTTTTATTAAGATTTAATGAAGTTCACCAATTAATTAATATTTAATTGGAATTGAATTGAAATTGGTTTTTGGTTTTATCGTGAACGGTGTCTTAAATAACACTTGTTCTTTAACCTGACTAACAACAGAATGTGAATTTGGGTTCGTCGTGATTGGTGTCTTAAATAACACTGTTCTTAAACCCCGTGTGAAAAGAATAAATCTTTCAATTAAGATTTAAAGAAGTTCACCTTTTAATCAATATTTAATTGGAATTGAAATGGAGTGTGAATTGGGTTTATTGTGAACTGTGTTTTTAACGACATTCGTTCTTTAACCCGATTAACAGTGAAATGTGATTTAGAATTTATAAATCTTTTTATTAAGGTTTAAGGGAAATTTTCCAAGGTAAAGTTTTCCAATTTAATATATTGGAATTGAATGGAATTCGATTTGGTAATAATCGAAATGAGCTTCTGTGGAGGAGGACTGTTAATATATATATGGAATTTAAAAGACTTTGTCGTTATTCCATTTATATTATTAGTCGGATGCAGAAATTGATATCGATTATATATTGATGTATTTTCCGTGAAAATTACATAATTAATGGAATGTGATTTTGGGTTTAACGTGAACCGTTTTTTAAACGACATTGGTTCTTTAACCCATTTAAAGATAAGATTAATTTCTTAACTTGGAATAATCATTAATATTGATTTTTTTGGGAAGATTAAAACTAAGTGGATTTTTAATGAATCTTTAATTAGATTGGAATGAGATAAATAAATTTATCGAATTCATGAAACGATTAAGAATGGAGTACCATCGGTTTTGCTTCCAGCGATAGTTAAATCTTAAATTAGATTTGAACGTGAAATGGTAATTAATTTCACTGATAATGCCCTGGTGTTAGATATGGAGTACTATCAGTTTTGCTCCATGGGATAAATAGGTTGGGATTGGGAAATAAAATAAATGATTACTTTGGTAAGGTTCGCTAATCCCGACTAGTTTGGAAAAACTTAATTTGGTTTAAAATTGTAAAAAATATATTTGAATAAAAGAATATTCTGGATTGGAATGAGGCGTATGTTGTGTTTGAGTAGCACTTGTTTATGAAATACACGGGTTATTCGGAAAGTCCGGGTTTATACCCATTCTGAATAACTGATACAACGATAAGTCGACGATGAAGACGGTAGTTGAAGACCGGAGGTCTTCACATTTTTTGGATAATTACTGATGTCTTGATTGGCCTGTACACCCAAGACGAGGTAATAAGTGGTGATCGTCTAGACGTACTTGGAGATCGACAGATATGCGATGTTATATATCGATAGACATCAGTCGCATGGCGTGAATTTCCTGTGTGGCATGCCTGAGTGGCAAATGATCAAGGCTTCTGTTGAAAAGCAGAGTCTTGTGGTTGATGATCAAAGCGTAGCTTTAATATAGCGCCGCTTTGGGTATAGCGTTAATTTGCGAGCCTCACACCCCGGTGTGAACCTGAAACGGGAGAGGACTTCAGGGTAATGGACATATGCTGGTTTCCAGCTAGGAGTGGTGTCCTGGTATGGAGCCCAAAGATTTTACTTATGTGGATGTTGCTTATTATTACTTGATGGATAGAGAGGCGCCTCGGATATATCGGTTACTACGGAGCCGATGGATATTGAGTCATCTGGCTCATTTATGCCCCAAAGCGCAGGCTAACTGTAACGACCCAGATTTTTTGGTCGGTTTATTTTAAATATTTAATATTATTTATAATATAGAGCTGATAATATAAATCGATTTTCATATTGAGTTATAAATCTAACTACCGTAATACGGGATATATATTGAATTCGAAGTTAGAATTGAATCAAAACAGTTCAGATAATAAATATAAATTCTATGTGAATGTAATCGATAAGGGTAATGATATATTATCGAGGAATTTATTTGTTTATAAATTTAAATTTTTTTTTCATCTATTTAAAATGATTATTCTATATACATTTAAATTAAATATAAAATATATTCGGTTAGTTCAGAATGTGTTAAACTGTTGAAATAACAATGGTTGCGGTAAAATAGCGGTTCTGATTTTCGAATAAGGGTACCACAAGATATTTTAGTTATCAAATTAAATAAATTCCTATCAAATGTTTTATCAGCCGACCTAATTTACTTCCTATGGAAACCTAGTTCCCTCGAGCCACAAAACTGTCTCCCGCTCTCGTTATCAGGGAAACACAATTTTAATGGCCTGTGTACCTTCTGTCTTCCCCCCCCCCTCATCTATAAAACGCGACCTCGTTCTGTGATTTTCCATCCATTTCCGTTCTCCCTTATAATCACATACAAAGGCTTCTCTTTTAATTCATTCTCTGTTCAATTAAAAACCACATGTTTCCCTTATATAATACACCGCTCCTCCTAAAAGCCTAAAAATCAAAAGCCGCCTTCTGTTTTTCTTGTTTCGGAATTCGAAATCAATTCGAATGAAATCAAAATCAAAAACGAAGTTGCCAAACATGTTCTGCGAAGGGTACGGGGTTTTCGACGATTTTAAGTTCAAATGCGATTTCGATTTTGGGGGTTCGGGCTTCTGGAGGCTTGCGAGCTGAAAGGGAGTTAGGCTCTTGATTTTGAGGTGAACTCGAGCTCGATTTTGAGTCGCGATTTGGGGTTCTGGGATGGGGCGATTCAGGAACAGCGAAAGGGGAAGTCGCGGTGGCTTATGGGACGAGCAGTGGAAGGAATCAAGAGGATAAAAAGGTGAATAATAGATTTAGTTCTTAATTAAATTAGCTAGTAACATTTTTAATTCATTTAAAATTTATAAACTGTAGTACAAGGATTTAAGTTTAGTTAAAGTAAGAAAAATTATTTATTTAATTTAAGTAATTAGTGATGATTTAGGGTATGAGTTTATTTCAAGAGAAAAATTTACTTATGTATTTTTATTTGTGTGGAAACAAATTTAAATTAAATAAGGTATGGAAATTAGTTTATATAATTGGAAATCTAATTTTTTGTAAAAGGAAGGGGAAAAGGTAATTAAAGTCGTTGTTTATTTATTTAGGTAAGCATTGAAAATATATATGGTTAAGTGTTTGAAAATACATAGGATAAATTAATCTATAGGATAAGTTAGTTTAAACTAAAAATCATTTAACCGTTGAATTTAATTAATGGTAGGTACCAAATCAATTTATTCAAGACGATGCACAACCGAGATGAGTTGGAAATTTACACAGGATATTTCGGCAAAAATCACAGTGAGTAAATCTCACTCACCTTTTATTTATAATTATTTTTATTTCATTAAAAATAATTGTTTGTTGCTTGTGTGAATGTTTTCTGGTTGTTTTATATATATTAGTTATTTAGGCTATATATATATATATATATTGGGTTGATTGATTGGTTGGATTCCCGCAGTCTCATTAGCGGATGCCCGCAGTTTTATAGCGGATGATTACCCTATACGTCCCACGCTATGATTAGTGGATGACCTTCTATACCGCGATATTCTGCCACGAAGCAGAATGGGTATTATTTATGTGCTAACATCTGTGGATGCAGGAAAACAGGTTGGAGGAATCCAACTGGATTCCTCAAAAATATATTATCTGTTTGTTTATTTGTTTGCATATATATTGTTATATATGATGTGTTAGAAAAATAAATAATTCGTTGTTTTGTGTGTTTAAATATCACTGGGCTTAAGTAATGATATCTAAAAATATCGTGGAAGGATATTTGAGATTTAAAAAGGGAAAATTCTATTTTTAAATAGAATTTGAGTTTTTAATGGGAATAAAAATATAAACTTGTTTTTGAAAAATAAGAACAAGTAGTTTCTTTTTAAACGAAGTTTATAAATAATTCTTTTATAACGAAGTTATAAATGAAGTGAAAAGATTTATCATTTGATAATTCAAAAATAGAAATACAAGTTTGAAATTGGGATTTGAAATGAAATTTCAAAATAGGATGTGAAATGAAATTTTTAAATATATAACTCAAATGAAATTTGAGTATAACATTTGAATTTTTAAAAGGAGTTTAAATATTTGAAGTTTAAAAGGAGAGTGAAATTCAAATAGAAGTTCAAACAGAATTTAAACAGACGAAATTAGAATGAAAAATAGAATTTGAATTCAAGGAATTAAAATAAAATTTGAATTCAAAAGAATTCAAAGAAAGAAATTCGAATAGAGATTTGCATGTAGAATTTCAAAATAGAAATTGAAATAAAGTTTGAAATAAGATTTTCAAAGTAGAATCGGAAATAGAATTTCAAATAGGATTTCAAAATAGGAAATCCAAATGGTTTTGAAATGGAATTTGAATCCAAGGGAATTCAAATGGATTTGAGTGAAGGAATTCAAATGGGATTGGAATAAAGGAAATTCAAAATGGAATTTCAAATAAGAGAAGAATGTAATTTGAAATTTTGGGAATTTCAAATAAGAGAAAATGGAATTTGAAACATTTAGAATTTCAAATAGAATTTAACTAGAGTTTGAATATTTGAATTTCAAATAGAATTTAAATATGGGATTTGAATATAGCAATTCAAATAGAATTTGAATAAATGAATTTGAATATAGAATTGCAAGGTAGAATTGTAATGAAATTTGAAATATTGAATTCAAGAGAATTGAATATGGTTTTGAATTTAGAATTCAAAGAAGAATTGGATATAAACTTCAAATATAATCGAAATGGAATTGAATATAAACTTCAAATATATTCGAAATAGAGTTGAATATATTATTCAAAGGGAATTGAAATAGGAAATGAATAGAGATTTCAAATGGAATTCAAATATGAAATTTGAATAGTGAATTGAAATAGAAATTCAAGTATTGAATTTGAATATCAAATAGAAAAGGAATTGGGATTTGAAATATAGAATTCAAAAGTGAGATTGGAATTTGAATCAAGGAATTCAAATAGAGTTAAAGATGGAATTGAATTCATTTTAAGAAGTTTAAAGGTTTATATATATAAATATAATTAAAACGAACTCGCCACAGCGCTGCAGTTCGTAAATTTGCGATTCGAACTTCAATTGAATATATAGAACTCGATTGAAGTCGGAATTCTTTGAAACAAGAAACGTCAGGACCGGTTTGATAATAGTTTTCTAATGGAAGAGAAAAATCTGGATTTCATCGGATAGATTTTGAGTTATGTCAAAATCAAATTTTCAGAAAAACAGCGCCAGAATCGTTTTAAAACCATAATGGTTTATTTAATGTTATAAAAGGATTTTTGAGCGAGAAAATCCGAAGTTTCTATTTAGAAAATTTCAGAGTGAGTTGTAAAATATATGCGAATTCAAGTTGTGTAAATGAATATGATTTTTGAAACAGAAACCAGATTTTGATTTATTGAATGGAATTAACTAAATTGAATAGAAATTAGTTAAGAAGCTTTCAAATGGATATTGGGGTTTGAATAAGTAAATTCGATTTGAAAATTTATATTCGAAATAGAAAAGAGAACTAGAATTGAAATTGAAATTCAATTTGGTTATGAACAAGTTAAACATTTTGTTTGAACATGTTATGTTCAACAAAGAAGTGAGAGAGGCAAAATGACTAATTAAAGAATAAATGGGCGAAACTGAATTCAAACGATTAGATGGTATTGAATTGAATTGAAAACAGGTGACAGGTGTTGGACAGGTATGGAATGAAGTATATAAAGTATATAATTTATGTGCTCGACAAAAAGGTACATGTTTAATTCATATATGAGATTTATGCGCCGTATCGGCAAGCCGCTTGGCTTTTCCTTTTTCTTTTTGATTGAGGAAGATACCGGGAAGCTATTTGAAATTTCCCGATGCTCCCGATACAGGGGAGGTTATGGCGAATTTTTCCGGGAATTTAAGGAGTTAGAATATTTTGAAGATATTGTGATAGTTAGAAAACATTGTGTCGATATATACAAATATTGATAAGAGAATATAGAAGAGATTTATTTAATGAAATATTAATTAAGGAGCCTAGTGATTTGTTTGATATGTTTGGATGAACACTTGTTTTTATTCGATAGTTAAATCACAGACTATCGAAGTTTTGACCATCGTTGTCAATATGGAGAGACCGGTTGGATTATTATCCGAAGAACCACTCCGTATCGGCATAAGCGTTGCGAACCAAGTATGCTGAATATATTGAAGACGGAGTGAAGTGCAAGGGCTTTTCTATTTAATAGAAACAGTGCCTTCGGTTTCGTTCAATCCCAGAACGAACGTAAATGGACGAATGTCTGACAGAGTATTTCCAATGATCAAATGGGTTGGTCTGTATGAATATATATGGTTGCAATGGATTTATCCCTTAGCATAATATCCAGAATATTTGTGCAAACTCAACTAGTGATTAACGGATCTGACAATGTGGCATTCAAAGTGATTGTGCTATCAATAAATGGTAAGTATTCGTAGCCTCAGGCCTCAACAACCGGGAAAGGACAAAAATCGGGCAGGCAGCATGGCTATGTGGGTCGCACCCATTAGGGTGTATAATCACCTATCTAGAGAAGTTCCTTTTGTTTCTAAATCTATCGATTCTGCCCATTCGGGAAACGGTGGTTTGAGTCCAACCGTGGGTGATATACATTCGATACACTCAAGCGAAATGAGTGGTCGGTCATGTGTGGGCCGGGTTGCAAGACGTTCTTGTTGAACCCAGGTGTATTCGCCTCTAGAGATACATCATCGGAAGGTGGTCCCATACCTTGTCATGTTGGAAATCCAATCTCCAATAAGCGCCATGCGGTTTGTGATTTTATACTATTTATGTGGAGCGTGAGATGCAAGCGTTCTGCTATTTGGTTAATTACTTGATGTAGACATTATTATAATATCACTGGATTTTCGTATCAAAGTGTTTTGGGTTATAGTAAGGTAAAAACCGTCCGTGTTTATGTGTGGGCTGGTCTTACTATTATCTTTTCATTCGAAAAAGAGTTTTGAAAGTTAAACAAGTGGTTGGAGTTTACTCACACCAGTCCCATGACTGACCCAGAGTTTATTTTGTTTGTTTTTCCTAAACTCTTGGGTGCCCAAATTTGTACGGGCAGTCAAGTGTTTCAGGCTTTTACAGATACACTTGGAGGAGCTTGAAGCAGGAGGCTTCAACGTGAGTTATTTAGAGTTACTTCCGCTGGATCAAATGTTATGTGTACTCTGATGATGGTATGTATATATGTACAAAACAGATTTGTATTTCAAAGCTTATGTTATATAATATATTTTCTTCGTTCCGCTGTGAGTTGTGATCTTCGTTTTTTTTCTTCTAGTCTAATATTTCTTTCTTTCTATTTCTCATCCTCTATCTTCTTTCTAATAATGAGTCGTATTTTTGTGTTATTTGGGTTGGACGTGTGGTGTATCTAGTCAACTCAGATAGCACGGATTTGCGGGTCGTTTCACTAACATATTGTTTACGGTATTTATAACTCGCTAAGTGTGGGCCGACCTTGACGATCCAAGGACCCACCTATGTTAGGGTCCTGAGACATGGGCTAGATTGTCTCGAAGCGGTAAGGACGATCCCTTGCCTTGGTTCATAGATGGAAATCCAACTTCCAATATGACATTTGGTATACTATTGGCGACATAGTGGCATGGGATGCTAATGCCGTCTATGATTGATACATTATGATTGAAATTGTTTTTGAAACACATATGCACTTATAATAGTATCAAAATGATTTGTTTTAAACGTACCAAGCATGTTTGGCTATTATAAGGTAAAACTCTATCCTCTGGCTTGCGTTGCATTGTATGATAGGACCTGAGTCTTATAATAGCTTCATTTTCTTTATTAAGCATTGCGTTGTTTGTTATATGCACTGGTATTCTTGGAGGTAAACCAGTTCCGTGTTATATGGCGTGATCCCTTGATTTACTAACTTTAAAATAAAGATTAATAACTGTATTAGTTCTCAAACCAGTCACATGACTGACCTGGAGTTTATTATTTTAACCTAAACTCTAGGTGCCCTTATTTTCCACATGGGCAGCTAGTAGTTTTGGTTTTTCAGATTTATTCTTACAGAATCCTGGATTTACAGTTGGAATTATACTTGGAAAGCTCTGTATCCATGTATTTCTTTTAGTTGTGTTATGTATTATTTTTCCACTGCACAGTAATTTAATCTCTGATATTTATCAAATGTATGTTATTTATTCATGTTCTGTTATATTCTTGCACTCTGATGTAAATTGTTGTAATAAGCAATGAAATGTTCTTCTGTTTGCGTTCTAATTTGTCATGTTCTCATAGCAATCCGTTCTTTCTCTTCTCTTCGGAGACCGGGGAAGTTCGGATCGTTAAAGTTGGTATCAGAGCTTTGGTTTACAGAGCTCGAGAACAAGACACATTAGAACCAAATGAAAGAATTCATCGGAGATTGGATTAGTAATATCCAATGAGAATGACTCATTAGAGATTAGATCAGTAGTATCCTAGAATGACTTGGAAGAGTTTTATTTTTAAAATAAAAATGAAAACAGATTTTGTTTTGAAAATTTAAATCTTATTATACGTATTTCAATATTATCTTTATTTTGATTTTGGACAATCGAGTATATAGAGATTTTGCATATACGCCTAGCCAACATGTATTCGAAGCCTCAAATATACTGGATAGATATAAAATCATAATCTAGTCGCCCGGGGATGATTCTGATGATGCGGCCACATCATCAGCATCTGTGCTCGAGTTTCGAAAGTGTGATATCTATATATTTCCAATTGACTGGTGTAAAAACCAAAACTAGATAGGGTTATTTGTTGTGATTTAGCACCAAAAAGACGATTTTTGAATATATATTAAAGTTATGAATTTGAAAATTTAATTCACAAATTGATTGCTGGTTGTGTTGTTTGATTATTAGTTTGGTTACTTAGAATATTGGATTGATAATACTAATAAGAGAATTTTAGCTAAACTGAATCAAAAAATTGAACTGAATTGAAATTTTATGGAAATTGCATATATATGTGTGAAAGGGTCATTACAAGGTGGCTAGAGAAGAGGAACAAAATTGTACGCCCGACAAATAGGTACATGTTTACTAATTTATTGGGTTTGGATGATTTTATTAGCCGATTGGCTTTTCCTTTTTCTTTTGGATTGATGAGGGCCCTGCGTGACTAGTTGAGGTTTTAAATGTCTCCCCGTACAAAGGAAGTTATGGCGAAATTTTTTGAAAATTTAGGGTGTTTGCCAAATTTTTGAAGAATTTGAAAATTCTTAGAAACTGAAAAGTTGAAGAATTAAAGCCAGAATAAAAGTTGAGTTGGTTGGTTAAACAACTTTTAGCTCCATTCCATTTCGAGGACGAAAAGATTTTAAGTAGGTGAGATTGTAACAACTCGGAATTTCTGAACCAATTTAAAATTTTAATTTCAGTTATTTTAATGGATTTAGTATATTTAAAATGATTTATTATAAATAATAATGACTAAAAATTTATTTTAATCAAAGTTAGAACGTATAAATTTATTTTAATTATAAAACAAGCTTGAAAAGGCGCGACAGTTTTAAAATTCGATTTCTAATTTCAAATGAATATACAAAATTCAATATAAGTTAGAATTGAACAAAACAAGAAATATTTGAATCTGATTAACAATATCTTTCTTACGGATGTAAGAAGCTAAAATTTCACTTTAGAAATTGAAAGATATGTCCAGTTTAATATTCAGAAAAGTCGTTGTGGATTATATATATATATATATATCTATATATATATACATATTAATATATATATATGGCCCTTAAAAATAGCCATTTTGCAAACGACCTCCATTTTCGATGAAACCACTTTTGTTGGATTTGGAATGTCAAATTATTGCTAGATTCCAAAATTCATAATTTTTGGAATTAATACGTGAGCGTGGCAAAAGAAAACGTGTTTTGTCAATTTCAGTCAATTTGGATCGACCAGAAAATGACCATTTTTCAAATGGTCTCCAAATTTGTTGAAATTAGTTTTGTTAAGAATGTATCGTTAATACGAAGCTAGAAATATTTTTCTGAAATTTTTGGAGTTAGTATGTGGCACCGGTAAATTAAAATATACGTTTAAATTCAATATATATTGATTTATATTTTAATTTGAAGAATAACTGACTGTAACAGTCGAATGGGCTTACGAAACACATTTCTTTGTGTCCGGAATGGGGGTATTTAGCTAGGGGCGATAGTCGCTGGGTCTGGTTTGGAGTTCGTATGGAAAAAAAATTATTTTTGGAATTTAATAAAATAAATAATTCATATAAATACCCTCCAACCAATAGGAAATTAGAAAAAAAAAGAAACCCAAATTTTTCCAAACGCGCCGCTGCACCGATCCACGGTCGATTTTCTCCAATTCATTTTGCGTTCGATCTTCAAATCTAAACAACGGGTTTTGAAATTTCCAATGGCAAGAATGAAGAACATCGCGAGCTCTCCCTTCCCAATGATGATGATTGAGTATTATCGCCTGGACATCGAGATTTTGGGGCACCAAGCCACCGCGTTTCATCACGAATCCTGAGGCAATGGCGCAGGCGAGTTGGTCCAGGCTGAGCGTGGAGGTGCGGTGGAGGAGGGGCTCTGATGTGGCATCGTCCGATTAGGTGGCGGCGGCTCTGGTGGCGCACAAATCGAGGTCAATGGGTGGAGCAAATGGGTCAGCAGGTTCTGAAGAAGACGATGGTTTTGGGGTGGTTTAAAATGGTAAACATTATTTAATTAATTCCTCGTTTAAATTACCGCAATGTAAATAATAGTGTGACTTCTTCATACAAGGTCCAAATCATTTGCGATCGTGGAGCCAAGAGCTTCGCAACAAAACTGACCGGGTTCAATTTGGAGCTAGTTAGAAATCCAGGAAAATTCAAATCCAAACTGTTCAGAAATTCAATAAAGACTGATGGAGTGGAAACCAAATGTGAGAACTTCTCACTATAATTTCTTGTACAGTTATTTATTTTATAACTGCATATATGAACTGCTCCCCATCGTCCACAGACTATGGACAACTTGTTTGATTGTATTGTGTTATGGAAATTGATTGTGATTGTTATGTGAAATGGAAAATAAAATATACATTTGTTGAATAAAATACTCATGTGTTGAAATAAAACATTTTATAGTTAAAAATATAAATTTTAACGTGTATATGAATAAAATAAATATTCATTTACAAATCAGACGATTTGTTTATGTACACCCATTTATTTGATATTGATTGGGACGATAAATTTTACATATCGCCCAACTGCACAAATAAAAATCTGTGTTTGTTGATTGAAACCCACATGGGTATTGGGATGATATTTGACATACACTAATCCCAATTATTTAGTTGTATATCGATCGATTGGTTGACAAGCTGTTGTAAGCGTTGATTATTTATATTTATTGCTTATGCAATTGTGTAATGCACTTTGGATGATGGTTGACTGTTTATCATTGTTATTATATACATGTGTTGTATGGAATCCATATAAGTAACATTATATGGTATTTGATTGGGCCTCATTACAAATTGGAAAATAAAGAATATTTTAAGATAATATTCAGAAAAGGATTAAATAATATTCATGTGTTGAATAAAATATTCATGTGTTGAATAAAATAAAATAACGAATATTTAAAAATAATATTCAATAAAAGATCAAAATATGATTTTGATGTCTGATTTTGGATGGACACGGAAATATTAAAATATTTGAAGCTGTGTTGACTAGATATGCGCCATTTGGACGCGAACGATATTTATATCGGTTTTATTCATTTTTATAATGAATATCGAAAAGGAGTTGATTTCAGAATCTGATATTTTGAAAATATTATCTTTTATATATTAATGATATAGAATATTTAGTTTTGATTTAAAATTGAAAACGAAGTTGGAATCGTTTTTAAAACAAAGTTAAAACGATATATAAAATACGTTTTAAATGGAAGTCAACGAAATATATATTATATATATTATATATATTAATGGCCTGAATAGAACACCCCGCACAGCGACCGTTCGCAAATTTCGACCATTAACTTCGAGTTGATATTTCGGGAGATCCGACCGTCGGATTCTCTTAAAACCAGAACCGTTGGGTTCGTACCGGAAAAAGATTTCCAATGAATATAAGAGATTTGAAATCTAACGGTTGGATTTGGAATTATGTCCAAATCAAATCTGGAATAGGACGCTGTAAGTGCAGTTCGATGACCGTTTATGGAAATCGACTGTACGGACCTTGATAAAATTATTAAAATATTAATAATTTGTGTAAAATCATAATAAATGATTTGGAAAGAATTGGGATGAAAAATTCCATGTTTGAAAAGGTAAAAATTTATTTTTATCGAAATGAACTAGTTGTTAACTAGAATTATAATCCAATATTTTTAAATAAATAAATGGATTTGAGAATGGTTTAAAAATAACTAGAATTTCCAATATATGAATTGGGAGGGACTTGAATCGAAATTATCTTCGGAATATTTCAATATTGGATTCCGTGATTATACAGATATTGTTATGGAAATTTGGAAGATATATATATACACACATACACATATCGTTATTTTCAATACGATATTGGTTAGTTTTAGAATTTGATATTGCATATAAGCCGATATAATTTCTATTCAGAGCCTTGTATTTAATATCAAATTGGATTTTGGGTTTGTCATGAACGGTGTCTTCGTTAACACTATTCTTAAACCCAGTAGAGAAAATATTAAATTTTTTATAAAGATTTAATGAAGTTTCCAGTTAATTAATATTTAATTGGAACTGAATAAGAAAATTGGATTTTGGGTTTGGCTTGAATGGTTTCTTCATTAACACTATTATTAAACCCAGTAGAGAAAGGATTACATCTTTTTATTAAGATTTAGTGAAGTTTTCCAATTAATTTATATTCAATTGGAATTGAATAAGAAAATTGGATTTTGGGTTTGTCGTGAACGGTGTCTTCATTAACACTGTTCTTAAACCCAGTAGAGAAAAGATTAAATCTTTTTATTAAGATTTAATGAAGTTCACCAATTAATTAATATTTAATTGGAATTAAATTGAAATTGGTTTTTGGGTTTATCGTGAACGGTGTTTTAAATAACACTTGTTCTTTAACCTGATTAACAATGGAATGTGAATTTGGGTTTGTCATGAATGGTGTCTTAAATAACACTGTTCTTAAACCCCATAAGAAAAGAATAAATCTTTTAATTAAGTTTTAAAAAAGTTCACCAATTAGTTAATATTTAATTGGAATTGAAATGGAGTGTGAATTGGGTTTATTGTGAACTGTGTTCTTAACGACATTCGTTCTTTAACCCGATTAACAGTGAAATGTGATTTGGAATTTATAAATCTTTTTATTAAGGTTTAAGGGAAATTTTCCAAGGTAAAGTTTTCCAATTTAATATATTGGAATTGAATGGAATTCAATTTGGTAATAATCGAAATGAGTTTCTGTGGAGGAAGACTGTTAATACATATGGAATTTAAAAGACATTGTCGTTATTCCATTTATATTATTAGTCAGATGCAGAAATTGATATCGATTATATATTGATATATTTTCTATGAAAATTCCATAATTAATGGAATGTGATTTTGGGTTTATCGTGAACCGTGTTTTAAATGACATTGGTTCTTTAACCCAGTTAAAGATAAGATTAATTTCTTAACTTGGAATAATCATTAAGATTGATTTTTGGGAAGATTAAAACTATCGAGAATGGAATGAGAATGAGATGAATAAATTTATCGAATTCATGAAACGATCGAGAATGGAGTACCACCAGTTTTACTCCAGGCGATAGTTAAATCTTTAATTAGATTTGAACATGAAATGGTAATTAATTTTACCGATAACACCGTGGTGTTAGATATGGAGTACTACCAGTTTTGCTCCATGGGATAAATATGTTGGGATTAGGAAACAAAGTAAATGATTACTTCGGTAAGATTCGCTAATCCCGACTAGTTTAGAAAACCTTAATTTGGTTTAAAACTATAAAATGAAGAAAATTCTGGATTGGAATGAGGCGTATGTTGTGTTTGTGTAGCATTTGTTTATAAAATACACGGGTTATTCGGAAAGACCGGGTTATACCCATTCTGAATAACTGATACGACGATATGTCGACGATGAAGACGGTGGTTAAAGATCTGAGGTCTTCACATCGTTTGGATAATTACTAATGTTTTGATTGGCCTGTACACCCAAGACGAGGTAATAAGTGGTGATCGTAAAGACGTACTTGGAGATCGACGGATATGCAAGGGCCTCTCTCCTGTATTGGACATATAGGATGAGGAAGAAGGTGCCTCTGGTTTTGTTCAGACCCAGAACGAACTTGTAAATGGACTGTGTGTCTAATATTGGATTTTACTCTGTGTTGATTGATCTCTATTAAATATATATATGTTTGGTGGCGGTTATTCTCTTGCTTAACACCCTTCTCTGAGACGTACGAGCTCAGAGGTTATATATCGATAGACATTAGTCGCATGGCGTGAATAGCCTGTGTGGTATGCCTGAGTGGCAAATGATCAAGGCTTCTGTTGAAAAGTAGAGTCTTGTGGTTGATGATCAAAGCATAGCTTTAATATAGCTCCGATTTGTGTATAGCGTTAATTCGCGAGCCTCACACCTCGGTGTGAACCTGAAACGGGAGAGGACTTCAGGTTAATGGACATATACTGGTTTCTAGCTAGGTGTGGTGTAATGGTATGGAGCTCAGACATTTTACTCATGTGGATGTTGCTTATTATTACTTGATGGATAAAGAGGCGCCTCAGATATATCGGTTACTACGGAGCCAATGGATATTGAGTCATCTGGCTCATTTATGCCCCACAGGGCAGGTTAGCATATCGTTTACAGTACTTATAAACCGCTAAGTGTGGCCCGACCCTTACGATCCAAGGACCCACCCGTGCCTGGGTCCTGAGACATGGGTTAGATTGTCTCAAAGCGGTAAGGATGATACCTTGCCTTGGTTCACAGATGGAAATCTAACTTCCAGTACGACATTTTACTGTATTAGTTGTATACTATTGGCAACATAGTGGCATGGGACGCTAATGCCTCTATGATTGATACATTATGATTGAAATTGTTTTTGAAACACATATGCACTTATAATAGTATCAAAATGATTTGTTTTAAACGTACCAAGCGTGTTTGGCTACTATAAGGTAAAACTCTATCCTTCGGCTTGCATTGCATTGTGTGATGGGACCTGAGTCTTATAATAGCTTCATTTTCTTTACTTAGCATTGCGCTGTTTGTTATATGCATTGGTATTCTTGGGGGTAAACCGTTCCATGTTATACGGCGTGGTCCCTTGATTTACCTAACTTTAAAATAAAGATTAATAACTGTTTTAGTTCTCACACCAATCACATGACTGACCTGGAGTTTATTGTTTTAACCTAAAGTCTGGGTGCCCTTATTTTGCACACGGGCAACTAGTAGTTTTGGGTTTGCAGATTTCTTCTTACAAGATCCTGGATTTACTGCTGGAATTATACTCAGAAAGCTCTATATCCGTGTATTTCTTTCAGTTGTGTTATGTATTATTTTTCCGCTGCACAGTAATTTAATATTTGATATTTATCAAATGTATATTATTTATTCATGTACTGTTATATTCTTGTACTCTGATGTAAATTATTGTAATAAGCAATGAAATTTTCTTCTGTTTGCATTCTGATTGTCATGTTCTCATAGAAATCCGGTCTTTCTCTTCTCTTCGGAGACCAGGGAAGTTTGGATCGTTAAACAAACATGCGATGTATGAAATCCATATAACTGAAATGTTATGGTAATTGACTAAGTCACATTCCGATTCAGAAATAAAAATATATTTAAAATAAAGAATCTTTTTAAAATAAAGAATCTTTTAAAATAACACTGTTATTATACCCCGATGAGAAAAGAATAAATCTTTAAATTAAGATTTAATGAAGCTTTCCGATTAATATTTAATTGGAATTGAATAAAATAAATTGGATTTTTGGGTTTGTTGTGAATGGTGTCTTTAATAACACTGTTCTTAAACCCAGTGGAGGAAAGAATAAATTTTTTAATTAAGATTTAGAGAAATTTACCAATTAATGAATATTAAATTTGAATTGAAATGATTGTGGGTTTATCGTGAACTGTGTCTTAAACGACATTTGTTCTTTAACCCAATTAACAGTGAAAATATAATTTGGAATTTATAAATCTTTTATTAAGATTTAAAAGGACATTTTCTAAAGTAAACTTTTACAATTTAATATCTTAAATTAGGATTGAATGGAATTCGATTTGGTAATAATCGAGATGAGCTTCTGTGAATGAAGATCGTTACTATATATGGAATTTTAAAGGCTTTGCCATTATTCCATTTATATTATTAGTCTGATACGGAAATTTATATCGATTATATATTGATCTGTTTTCCATGTAGATTCCATTTTTTTGGAAAATGATATGTGTTTATCGTGAACTGTGTTTTAAAGGACATTGGTTCTTTAACCCAAGTAAAAAAAGGATTTATTTCCTGAAGATTTGGATAATCATTAAGTAATGATTGTTGAAATTAAAACTGAAATAGAGTTTTTAAATGAATCTTTAATTAGATTAAAATGAGAATGGGATAAATAGGTTGGTATGTGAAAGTATAAATAAATGATTATTTTGGTAAGGTTCGCTAATCCCGACTAACTGATAAACCTTAATTTGGTTTAAGGTTGATAAAGGATAAAATAAAATCTTTTGAAATGAGATCCAAAGGAAGATTAAAGAATAAATTTAAAAGAATTTATCTTTGATAAAATTAATCGGAACCTTTCCCTAAAGATGTGAATATCTTATTAAAAGAATATTCTGAATTGGAATGAGGCGTATGATGTGTTTTTATAGCACTTGATTATTGATTATAAAATACGCATATTATTCGGAAAGACCGAGTTTAACCCATTCTGAATAATTACTATGACGATTAAAAGTCGACAATGAAGACGGTGGTTGAAAACGGAGATCTTCACATTGTTTGTATGATTACTGATGTCTTGATTGGGTCGTATACCCAAGACAAGGTAATAAGTGGTGATCGTTCAAACGTACTTGGAGATTGACGGATATGCGAGGACCTCTCTCCTGTATTGGACATACGGGACGAGGAATAAGGTGCCTCCGGTTTCGTTCAGACCTAGAACGGACTTGTAAATGGATGGTATGTCTGACGTTGTATTCCTTTATGATGTATTCGTTGATCTCTGCTAAATATAAATCTGTTTGGTGGTGGAGAATTTATTCTCTTGCTTAACACCCTTCTCTGAGACGTACGTGCTTAGAGGTTATATATTGCCAGAAATCAATGGTATGGTATGGTATGGAATGACAGTGTAGCATGCCAAGATGCGAATGATCAAGGCTTTTATTGAAAAGTAGAGTCTTGCGGATGATGATCAAAGCATAGCTTTAATTAGCATAGCTTTGTGTAGCGTTGATTCGCGAGCTTCATAACCCAATATGAACCAAAAACGGGATGAGGACTTCAGGGAAATGGACATATGTTAGTTTCTAGCTAGGAGTAACGTCATGGTATGGAGCCCAGGCTGTTTACTCATGTGGTTGTTGCTTATTATTACTGGATTATGGATTGCGAGGCGCCTCAGATATATCGTTCACTACGGGATCGATGGATGTTATGGTCGATATACTAACCATATTATTTTATGCCCCATAGGGCAGGCTAACATATAGTTTATGGTATTGCCAATCATTGACGGATGACCGGCCCTGCCGCTAACCGCTGGTACAGTTGCGGTCGTATCGTGAGGCTCGGTTTAGAGAGTCTCGAATCTTTAAGGACGATCGCTTGGCTTGGTTCATAGATGGAAACCCAATTTCCAATACGTGATATTCGATTTTAATTGTAAATATATATATATATATATATATGGCGACGTAATATAATGGTACCTATGCCGCCTATGATTGATACATTTATATTTGAAGTTGTTTTCTTCACTTATAGTAATAATAAAAGATGGAATTTCGCGAATCAAGCATATTTGGCTATTATAAGGGAAAACTCTATCCTCGACCTTGTTCATTGTGTGATGGGTCATGAGTCTTATAATAGCTTCATTTTTCCAAAAAGCATTGCGCTGTTTTATTTTAAACTAAGATTCATGTGGAGTAAACCTGTTCCGTGTTATACGGCGTGGTCCCGTGATTTACCTAACTTTAAAATCAAGCTAATAATTGTTTTAGTTCTCACACCATTCCCATGACTGACTCGGAGTTTATTGTTTTAACCTAAACTCCGGGTGCCCATATTTTCCACACAAGCAGTCGGTAGTTTTGGTTTTGCAGATTTCTTTTCGCAGGATCCTGGTTTACAGCTGGAGCTATATTCGGAACGCTCTGTATCCGTGTATTTCTTTCAGTTGTGTTATGTATTATTTTTCCGCTGCTATGTACTTTAAAATATAATTTAAATCTCTGATATTTTCTGCTGTATATTATTTATTCATACTCTGGGATGTTCTTGTACTCTGATGTAAATTGTTGTAATAGCAATGAAATGTTCTTCTGTTTGTGCTCTAATGTGTCGTGTTCTCAGCCCCTCTATATAGGAGTTCAATGTTTACTGGAATTATTGCAAATAGATAAACATCAACATAAATAATATATATATATATATATTACCATATGTAATATATATATATATATTAACATAAATAACACACATTTAATCTTCTGTCATTAATATATATATTACCATGTGTAATATATATAAATGACAAATTTTCTACCATTAATATATGTTATTTATGTAATATATTATTAACATAAATACCATATATTAATTATTCTAACACAAATCTTCTACCATTGATATATGTTATTTATGTAATATATTATTAACATAAATACCATATATTAATTATTCTAACACTTCCTCGCAGTCGAAACTGGCCGTTGTCGGACGTTGAGGTTGTCCCAACATTCATCAAATAGCACACGCGGAAGACCTTTTGTAAAAATATCAGCAATTTGATAACGGGATGGGACATGGAGGACTCGAACTTCTCCTTCAGCTACTTTTTCATGGACAAAGTGAGTACCCATTTCAATGTGTTTTGTGCGTTGATGCTGAACTAGATTACCAAATAATTAGATCGCACTTACATTGTCACAATAAACTAAGGTGGCTTTCTGAGTGGGAACATGCAACTCGAATAACAAATTTCTGATCCAACATGAGTCAGAGACAACATTAGCAACTCCTCTATACTCGGCTTCTACACTAGAAAGAGACAATGTAGGCTGACGTTTAGAGGACCAAGAAATAAGATTATCTCCAAGAAGTACATAATAACTGAGGTGAAGCATCAAGTATCCGGGTATCCACCCCAATCAACGTCTGTATAGGTTATAAGTTTGTCAATAGAAGACTTGTGCAAATGCAAACCATAAGATAGTGTACTCTGAATATAGCGCAAGATGCGCTTGAGAGCATTCATGTGCTCAACTTTTGGATCATGCATATGAAGGCACACCTGTTGTACTGCATAAGAAATATCAGGCCTTGTGAAGGTAAGATACTGAAGAGCACCAAGGCGACGATATTTAGTAGGATCCTCGTACGGGGTATCCTTAGTAGCATTAAGTTTAGACTTGATGTCAACAGGGGTAGGGCAAGGACTACAGTTAGACATTCCAGCTCTGTCAATGATACCTGCAGCATACTTTTTCCGAGATAGAAATAAGCCATTTGCATGATGAGTAATAGCAATACCCAAGAAAAACTTAACTGACCAAGATCCTTCATAGAAAATTCTAAACTCAAAAGAGTAATGAATGAATTGCGCAAATGATTTGAAGCAGCAGTAAGAATTTTTTCCGTCAACATACAACATTATATATGCCATATGGGAACCTTATCTATAATTGAAAAAAGAGTATTCAGATTTACTGTGAGTAAATCGAATGGATGCAACAAAGTATGCAAATCGCTGATACCAAGCCCAAGGAGCTTGTTTTAAACCATATAGAGATTTTTTTAGCAAACACACATGATCCGGATGTCTCTTGTCTCGAAACCTCATGGGTTGATGCTTATAGACAGTCTCATTAAGATGACCATGTAAAAAGGCATTCTTGACATCCAGTTGATGAATGTGCCAAGATTTTGAAAGTGTGACACTAAGTGTTGACGGGCAAAATTGTCGCACGCCAACACCAAATTTGTGACTGTGAACAATTATCAGAATAAGCAGTAAATAATGTAAATGCAAGGAGACACAACATTTATAGTGGTTCGGCACTAACGCCTACGTCCACTTTATAATTCTCATTCATCGTATCTTTGATCGATTACAAAAGATGTTACAATATTTGTGTACAAATTTGTATGTATGGTGAACTTTGACTAAGTTGTTCTTCTTCTTCCTTGGAGTGAGTTGACCTGGTCAACTATAGGCAAGGTAGGCTTTAGTGTCCAAGAGGCCTAGAGGCAGTGTAGCAAGGCTTGCTAGTCTTCAAGTGTTGAAGGAAAACATGCATGCCATGTTTTAATTATTTATTTCATCTCCCATGGCTATGGTGGAGGTGTTGGAAGCCATTAATGAGTTTTTGGAGCTCTTAAGGTCCAAAAATTCCAAGGGAGAAAGTTCCATTTGAAGGCCAAGGCTTGGGGTATTTATAGGAAGGAGGTTAGGTGGGAGTAGATGAGCAGCTGGGCTCACAACAGTAATTTTCGCACCTAGAACAAGCCATGTGCAGGAAATTCGCACCTCCTGGAGCGGGTTCGAAATTTCGCACCCCTGCCCGGGGGTCGAAATTTCGAACCCACTGGTTGGGTTCGAAATTTCGAACCCACTGGTGGGGTTCGAAATTTCGACCCCATGGGTGGGGTCCGAAATTCGACCCCACAGGTAGGTTCGAAATTTCGACCCCACTGGTGGGGTACGAAATCTCGACCCCACTGGTGAGGTGCGAAATTGATAGTGGATGAGGCGAAAATCTTGCTGTCGAGGGAGTCGAAGTCTCTGAATGTGAAGTGAAGGAATCCGCGATTCTGCTGGTCCGAAGTGAAAGAATCTAATCTTCCGGCATGGAGAAAATCGGATGAATCGGGCGGTGCCCATAGTTTCTACCTAACCGGTTAGGTCGATCGCCCCCGGGACTGTGGGGCCCCGGACCCCCACCGTTGCTGCGCCCGGACCTGCTGGACAGCTCGGATGATGACTTGACTAAGAATCCATTGGGCCCGACAGGGGCCATCTGATAGAGGCTTCGGGTTTCCATGTGTTTGCGCACGACTTCGACCCAACTGCTTTATGCTTTTTGATGCTTGAGCGCGTCGTTCGCCAAATACTTGGCGTGTGACAGCTTTGACAAAAAAGCATGTCAACACTAAGAATTGCTCGTATGGTTGCTGGTTTAAGCACTGGGCTAAACATTTCTTCACAATCAATACCTTGTTGCTGTGTTTTACCATCACCTACAAGATGGGCTTTATGCCGCTCAAAAGAACCCTCAAATTTGTACTTGTGACGAAAAATACACATAGACTGAATTACATTCACATTAGGTGGCATTGGCACTAAATCCCAAGTCTTGTTATCAATTAAAGCATTAAATTCATCCAACATTGCACTATTCCAATTTTGGTCCTGAAAAGCACTAATAGGGTACTTAAGTATGAGAGATATGTTTGGGGTGGATGTGTGTAAATTGGTAGTGTATTTGGGATTTGGTTTAAAAAATGCCATCCATTGCTCGGGTTGTCATACGATGTAATACTGGGTTGTTAGGCAGAGGAGAGCTTTGTGGGCTTTGGGTTCGGTTCGTTTGTGCAGTTGAAATGGAGGTGTTTGGGGAAAGAGATGCTGCTAACTTAGAGTTGTAAGATTGGGCAGCAAGATGTGGGTTGTGTTTCTAGACTGAAAAGAAGAGGAGTGGGTTGTGGGCTTAGCTGAGTTTGTCGAACAACTTGAGTGTTGATAGCACATGGAGAGAATTGCTGGCGAACTGAGCCTATGGGAGCTAGTGGCGCAATAGAAAAGGATGCAACTGGGACCTTTTGAGGCCATGGCCAGTAAGGGAATGCAGATTTAATGGGCTAGAATGAGGCGTGGACTCAGTTATGTTTGGAGGCTTCGAAGTAGAATTCAAATAATTCAATAAAGAATTAGAACTATTGGCAATTAAAAAATCATACGTTTTATTTGTGGTTTTATGAATTTTTGTGAATGGTAATTCGATCTCAATGATTTCCACATAACGACAAATAACGATTTTGCCACTTGCCATATTGTAACACTTTGAGCCTCTATGGTTGGGAGCGAGACCAAGATAAGCACATGGAGTGGATCGAGCTTGCAATTTATGGATAGAAATGGTCTGAAACAAAGGAAAACATAGGCAACCAAATACATGCAATGCCGAATATTTGGGATCACATTAGTATAGAATTTGGGTGGGGGACTAAAATCCTAAGACTTTAGTTGGACATATGTTAAGAAGATATGTGGCCATTTCTAAAGCATGATGCCAAAAACAAGGTGGCATAGAGGCTTTAGCAAGCAAGGTAGGAATGATGTTGTTTATTTATTTAATGTGTCGTTTGACTTTGCCATTTTGAGGAGAGGTGTGGGGACAAGAAAGGCGGAATAACATCCCATTATGATCAAAGAATTTTTTAAAGGTGCTATTGATGTATTCTGTACCATTATCACATTTGAATGCTTTAATGTTTCGTTCAAATTGAGTTTTGATTAGAGCATGACAAGATTGGAATAAATGTTTGACTTGTGACTTTTTGGCAATAGGGAAAGTCCACAAAAAATTGCTATAATCATCAAGAAAAAGAAGGCCAAGAGAACTAACAACAGGCGATGTCCAAAGATCGTTGTGAATAATATCAAAAGGTAGCAAAGTGTACGACAGAGAATAAAAAATGTTAATTTAGAATGTTTTCCAAGAGGAAAAGAAGAAGAAGAACAATAAGTTTCACGAAACTTATTATAATTAATGAGGTTTTTATGATTTAATGATCTGAGCCGCCAGGATGTCCTAAGAGGTTATGCCAAAGATCTGGAGAGAGAACAGTAAAGACTGACCGATTCATAAAGGGAGTGGTTTGGTTATTGGAGAAGAGAAGATAAAGATACCCAGTGTTGTCACATGTCATTAGTTTGGTTCTTGTATGTAAATCATTAATAGAAAATCCAAATGGATCAAATTCAACAGAAACCATATTATCAGTGGTGAACTTATGAATGGATATCAGGTTTTTAATAAGTTTAGGAGCATGCAACACATTATTTAGGACAAATGGAGGGTATGGTAAAGGAAAATTAGTG
This sequence comes from Allium sativum, assembly GCA_030737875.1. NCBI lineage: Eukaryota > Viridiplantae > Streptophyta > Magnoliopsida > Asparagales > Amaryllidaceae > Allium > Allium sativum. The sequence goes on from CM060922.1 coordinate 920,121,666, forward strand.
CTACAGTGACCAAGAATAGGAATTAGATGACCATTGCCAACAACAATATTATGATAATTATTGTTGGCATTGAAATAAGAAGAAAGTACACTTTGATCCGTTGTCATGTAAGATGTGACACCGGTATCCATGTAAAAAAAATCATCGGCATGCATAGCGTCCATTAGTGGTGACTTAATAGGAAAGAAATGGTCGAAGAAGAAGAAGAAAGAGAGGAGGATGGGAGAGCATAGGTTTAGATATTCGAAACCTGCTCTGATACCATGATAGAATTAAATTTCTTGTCTTGCATTTCATTATTCTCAGCCCCTTTATATAAGTGTTCAATGTTTATAGGAATTATTGCAAATAGATAAACATCAACATAAATAATATATATTACCATATGTAACATATACATATATATATTAACATAAATAACACACATCTAATCTTCTGTCATTAATATATATATTACCATGTGTAATATATATAAATGACAAATCATCTACCATTAATATATGTTTTTATGAAATATATTATTAACATAAATACCATATATTAATTATTCTAACACAGACCTTCTACCATTAATATATGTTATTTATGTAATATATTATCAACATAAATACCATATATTAATTATTCTAACAATGATATTTATTCTCTTGTGCCCTCTAGGTTAGTTGACTGCTTGGTTCAAGTTTCTGTTTTATACAATCAAAAGTTATTGTAATAGCTTACAACGTATTGATGGGTGCAAGCATAAGAGCATAATACATCAAAATGAAATAGAAAACGTTAAGTTTCTCTAGATATTTATATGGTTATTGATTATGTTTTGAAAGAGAGATGACGCGAGGTTTTCAGATTTCAAAGTAAGTGTTGATTTCAAACTAGTTGACCACTTTATTTGCTTTATTTTATTACTTTTGTAACTGACTTATTCTCATTTGAATCTAATTAATTAGCTAATTCGTGATAGTACATATGCATACAACATTATGTATACTTCAATATCATGTTGTAAGTTCCAAAAAAAATAATCAAAGTTGAACTTTTTAATACCTGTTTTTATAGCACGCACATACCAAAATGCTCGTAATCAAAAATATTTTTATCAAATATCATCTACATATATGGAAATATATATATCATAATTAATCTTCAATGTCATAACCATTAGGTAATCGAATTATAACAAAGTAGCATGACATCTTATGAGCTTATGTCTGTGACATTTTTAAAATTTGTACTAACTTGTGTCATTTAGGTTGCAGCTTTAATGATATGTTTTAATGAAATCAAAAGATGCAATTCAATGTTCACACTAGCAAAGTTCAAATTTAACCCTAGTTGGTAATAAATCCAACTTATACATGGAGAAATAGAAATGTTCAGAAATAATAAAAATTATGGTGGCCTGAGATCTTTGGCCCAGAAGATTTTACAAAGCTTTAATTTTACTTTCGTCATTCAAAGCGATTCTAACTAATGAAATATGTGATTCTACTTCAGAACGAAAACATTCAAGTTCAATAGTGGATCGCCATTACAACTTAAACATCAAAGTGTACAAAAAGGAGAGGGAGAGAAAGATAGATTCAGTTCAACAAAGCGATCTCGATAAGGGAAAAAAATAGAGGTTAGGGGGAGGAATAGGAAGAAAAGCAACATACCTGGATATTCGGAAACCCTAAGCTTCAAGAGGAACATGATTGAGAGTATTAAAGGTCGGTAACCCCTGCGGTGGCAATGGGCCGGATTGGAGCAGATGTTTTGTGCCCCACACCCAACTCAACTCGAATTTTCTGGATTGTCCTCCGGATTAGTCCTAGATTTGGTGTGGGCTTGAAATTTTACCTCAAATCTAAAATCTGTATGGATTACAGAAGACCTGATACATCTCAAGATCCGCTGAAACTGTGTGCTAAATGTACAAATTTATTTATTTATATTTATATTACTAAATAATAAATTACATTTCGATACCTGAAATGGCATGCTAAGAGCTTACCATGTACATACGCTAAGATCATCCACTTATGTGGTGCTTGTGGACCGGGCTAGGTGCACTAGGAAGGGTTTTACGACATCAGTCGGTTTCCCTCCTGAACAAATTCAAAAAAAAATACATATTAATAATAATTTGTCTACAATAATAAAAAAAGGATCGTTTTGTCTTAGGTCACTAAAAGGTTAAGAAATTCAGCTCATATCCCTCCCTTAAAATTTTATAAATTAGTCTCTATTTTCTGTAAATTCGTCAAAAGAAATAACCTAAATTCGTAATTAAATTCAACATGTAATAATCCTCAAGTTCATGCAGTAAAACCACAAAGAAACGCATAAAAAAACATGGGTCTCCATTGTATTTCATCAAACGATGCAATTATTGCGTACATTTCAGCAACAATTGCAGTTTATGCGTCAAACTGCAATATTACTACATAAATGTAATTGCAGTTTTTGAGCCAATAATTGATCTCTCGCATGTTTTTAATTTTTAAGCATTGTTGGTTACATTTCAGCATTTATAAGCAACAATTGCATACATATCAACACAGATTGATAAGCCTTCATTGGTTTTAACATTATTGCATACATGTCAGCAATTATACACAATAATTGCATACATTTCAGCAACAATTCGTAAGCCTTGCAGATTTATTCGACTTTATATGTATACATATCAGCAAGTATATGCAATAATTGCATACATGTATGCAATAATTCATCCAGATTTTCAATATAAACTCTGGATGAATTGTTGCATACATGTATGCAACTATTAAACATTATTGTTGACTTTGCATTTTTTCTAGGTTGCTTCTGTGAATATTTGCAATTTTTTGAAAAAAATTATGTACCAATGCCTAAAATTGTTTGAAAAAACACGTAGGGGACAACAATAAGGACCCGCTTTGCATAAATCTTTAGGGGGGAGGCCGTATGCAGCAAACTCAAAAATAGAACATGACACTAATTTTCACATAAAAAAATATCATAAAAATGTGTTGTACGATGAAAGTTGAAAAGTTATGCATTCATTATTATATAATTATCATTGAAGCAACTTAATACTACGAAAATTTTATAGCTTGTTGATCGAAAGTACATTATATTCATACCATAAACATTTATACCTAAAAAGATTAACAAGTAATCATAATAATAATAAATCGGTCTCATCATATTTCAATAATGGTCAGTCATATCCGACACTAAACCCAGACCTCTCAAAAGTGGGTTGTGGGTTTACTCGGGCCGAATACCCCTTTTTGTGGGGGTAGAGGGTTGGGGTCTAAACGGGCCAAAGGAGGGGTGGATCAATCAGGTTTGGACCTTGGACCCACCCCGTTGTCATTTCTATCACAGATCGAATTATCTGCATAAGCTATCACCCTAACTCCCGAATTGTCATTGCAAAATCTATTTTCACTAGTGGGAATTCATGTGATGCATATGGTCTTTTATTAAATAGTTTTATTATTATTTTTTAAACATAATTGTACCTTTTTCTAAGGTTATATCCATATATGTATGTTTAATCTGTTTCATGTTAGTTCATTATGCAACATTTTTGTTTAAAAATACATTAAAATGTATCAATTTCGAACCCGTTCAAATGAATTAAATAAATTATTATAATATATTGTATGTATTACAAAAAATTCGTAATTGATTTGAGTATAAAATACCATTTCTACCAAGTGTAAATTAATGAAAATGAAATTCTATCAGTGTATCTTATATAAACTAATCTGAACATTAAATTAATTAATAATTTTTGCAAACATTCAAAATTTAAATGTATGAAGATAAAAACTAGTAATCAAATAAAGAAATTAGAGATTGTCAGTTTCAATATATAATATGGATTTACATTGTACACAAAAATATTTTTCCATAAAATATGCATGAACTTCCACATTGTTTAAGCATGTTATTTGTATAACCCTAATTTAATGCATGCAAAAATACACATTACACCTTGCAGTAGCAACATTCTGTATGCATCATGTATTTCAAGATGGATATGTTATGTAACAATCCGGAATTTCAGAACCAATTTAAAAAATTTATTTTAGATATTTTAATAGGTTTTGAATATTTAAAATGGTTTATTTTAAATAATAACGACTAAAAATTTATTTAAATCGAAGTTAGAACGTATAAATTTATTTTAATTATAAAACGAGCCTGAAATGGCGTGGTATTTTGAAAATTCGATTTTAAATTTCAATTGAATGTAAAGGATTCAAAATAAATCGGATTTCAGTCAAGCCAGAAATATTTAAATTTGTTTAATTATATCATTCACGAATGTAAGAAATCTAGATTTCACTTTATAAATTATAAGTTATGTCTAGTTTAAAATTCAAAATAGTCGCTATGGAATTTATATATATTTTAATATAATATATAGCCCTTAAAAATAGCCATTTTGCAAACGACCTCCGTTTACGACGAAACCACTTTTGTTGGATCCGGAATGTCAATTTATTGTTTGGTTTCAATTTTCATAATTTTTGAAACTAATACATGAGCGTGGTGAATCTAAACGTGTTTTGACAGTTTTAGTTTGAATTGGATCGACCAAAAAATGGCCATTTTTAAACGGTCTCCAAATTTGACGAAATTAGTTTTGTTAGGACCGTATCATCAAATCATAGCTAGATTTATTTTTCTGTAATTTTTGGAGTTAGTATGTGGCCCCGGTAAATTAAAATGTGCATTCAAATTTAATATATATTGATTTATATTTTAATTTTGATGAAATCTAACTGAAACCGTCGAATTGGCTTACGAAATATATCCCATTGTGTCCAAAATGGGGGTATTTAGTTAAAGTCGACAGTCCTTGGGTTCAATTTGGAATTTTTGACATTTAACAAGCTATTAACGAATTAAAATATTTTTAAATATATATATATATAAGGCCAAGAAAAAAAATAAAAACCCTAATTCCTATTGTCACTACGCACCGCCAGTTAAACGATACAGGGTCGATATTCTTCAATTTGAATCCCGAAATTCCCCCCAGTTTTCCACGAATTAGCATATGATTTATACACGAGCATTATAGAGGCTTATGAGATCTGTAATTCCATCCTAGTATGATCAAATCTCGTGTCCTGTTTTGTTTGATTTTCACCATCAAAGTGGGCTCAGTTGCGCTCGAATTCCCGGTGCCTAGGGGCTGGGCACCCACAGTCGTTCACAGCGGTGGAGGAGAGTCGTCGCCTCTTAATCATGGCATACTCCGATGGTGTCCATGTGGATCGTGGTTGTGCTGATTTCTAACCCTAAAGATGGAGAATGGGTTCGGTGAGAAGCCGATGCTTGGAGTTTTCCACATGAAGGAAGGAACGGGTTTAGCACCCTGATGACGTGGCAGCAAAAGAATAGGGTAATTAATTTAATTATCTTATATTAAATCATGTTAAAACTTGATATGGCGATAACTTTTTCATGCAACGTCGGATTTTGACGATTTTAGAAGCATTGGAATCGCAGAAACGAGAGATACACGATGGAAAAAACCAAAACAGAAACGGAGCTAGTGGGAAATTTTTGATTAATTAAACGGTCGGTTTAATTTAATTAGAAAAATCGTTATATAACGATTTCAGAAACAAATCAACATGATAACTTCTCACTATTGGCTTGAATAAAATTGTCATGTAATGGAAAAATTATTGGATTGTTAAAAATATGATTTTTAACATATATATGCATGGTATAAAATTGTCATGCAATGGAATATTCAATTTTGATTAAAAATTGAAATGGAAGTCGGAATCTTTTTTAAAATGAATTTGTAAACGATTTATAAAATACATTTTAAATGGAAATCGAAGATATATATTATATAAATAATGGCTTGAAAAGAACGCGATGCGCAGCGACCGTTCGCGAATTTCGATCATTAACTTCAAATGGACGTAACGAGATTCTCCTAAAATCGGAACCATTAGGTTCGTATCGAAAAGATCTTTCCAATAAATATAAGAGATTTGAAGTCTAACGGCTGGATTTGGAATTATGTCCAAATCAAATTCTAAAAAGGTCGCTATGGATGCAGTTCGGTGGCCGATATTGGAAACCGACTGTAAAGGCCTTAATAAAATTGTGTAAAATCATAATAAATGATTTGGAAAGAATTTGGATGAAAAATTCCAATTTTAAAAAGATAAAAATATATTTTTATCGAAATGAACTAGTTTTTAACTAAAATAATAATCCTGTTATTTTAAACAAATAAATTGGACTTGAAAAAGGGTTTTGAAATAACCAGAATTTTCCAATATATATAAATTGGAATGGATTTGAATGGAAATAATCTTTGCAATATTTCGATATTGGATTTCGTGATTATATGGATATTTTTGAGGTTTTTGGAAGATATATATATATCGTTATTCCCAATACGATATTTGTTGGTTTCAGAATTTGATATTGAATATAAGTCGATATAATTTATATTCAGAGCCTTATATTTAATATCAAATTGGATTTTGGGTTTGTCTTGAATGGTGTATTAAATAACACTGTTCTTAAACCCAGTTGAGAATAGAATAAATCTTTTAATTAAGATTTGAAGAAGTTTACCAATTAATTAATATTTAATTAGAATTGAATTGAAATTGGATTTTTGGTTTAACATGAACTATGTTTTAAATAACATTAGTTCTTTAACCCAATTAACCATGAAGATATGATTTGGAATTTATAAATCTTTTTATTTAGATTTAGTGGAAATTTTCCAAAGTAAAGTTTTCCAATTTAATAAAAGAAATTAGAATTGAATGAAATTCGATTTGGTAATAATCGAGATGAGCTTCTGTGAATGAAGACTGTTATTATATATGGAATTAAAAAGGTTGTGCCATTATTCCATTTATATTATTAGTTTGATACGGAAATTTATATCGATTATATACTGTTATGATTTCCGTGAAGATTCCATTTTGATGGAAGATGATTTTGGGTTTATCGTGAATTGTGTTTTAAATAATATTTGTGCTTTAACCAGAGTCAAAGACAGGATTAATTTCCTAGAAAATTGAGAAATCATTAGGTAATGGATTTTAGAGATTAAAACTAAGAAGTTTTTGATAAATCTTTAATTAGATTGGAATGAATGAATGTTAATTAAATTTTCCAAAACATGAGACGTGATATAAATCAAATATACTTGATTGTTGATATTGATTATGATTGATTGACCGTTTGGATTGTGCTCGACCAGTTTATGAGCAAAATATGCTTTTATATTTAGCATTGGGTTGGGTAGAACTATTTGTGTGCTAACATCTTATGAAACACTTCACGATTTTACTATGAGATGTTTAGCGATGTTGTTGAGTTCATTTCAAATTTAATGAATGATTTTGAAATGATACTTTTCATAAGTGAAAAGAAATGTATTCCCGATTTTGGACAAGGAATGTTTTATAAAAATGTTTTATAAAACAGAAAGGATTTCGAGGCCTAAACCTAATGTTGTCGAAATGATTTTGAAATGTATTATGTGTTTGACATTGTAGTTCATCACATAACCGATTAGTTGTTATTGATGAAATATCTGTTTGGTGGCAGAGAATTTATTCTCTTTCTTAACACCCTTCTTTCAGACGTATGAGCTCAAAGGATATGCGATTAATAGTGACTGATCATATGTGTGAATTGCTAATGTAAAGTACTATATTTTGGAAAGTACTTGTGATTATTTTGTTGTGAAATGATTTTCCCCACTTCGGGATATAAAATGATTTAGTATGCGGCTAAAGACTCTGGCAACCCGAACGACTAAAAGTATGGGTGAGAGAGACCCAGGGCCTTAATTGGCGAGTGGTCAGTGTAGCCTGCTCCATAGTGGGAGGTGCATATATATATATATATATATATTGAGTTGCTGAGGTGCATACCCTTTGCCTTGTCTAAAGGGAGCCCGATATTTGGTTGCATACATGTTTGTATGCATTATGATGTTTTGGAATTCATATTTCCAAAGATTTTGGTTTGAGTTCCCAAAGTGAAATCTACTTTGATATAAAGCTAGATATGTATTTCAAATGATTTAAATAAGAAATCAGAAAATAAAGTCCAAAGGAATAATTTCTGTAAAGTGAATTGGATTTTGAAAATCTAAATTTGGGATTAAGGCAAAATGGGTAGATTGGAAAATTGCATGTTGTATGATGCATTGTAGATCCACATGACTATTATTGATTATTGTTTATGCACTGGTATTCATGGGAGTAAACCTGTTCCGTGACATGCGGCGTGGTCCCGTGATTTACCTTATTTTAAAGTAAAGTTTAATAACTGTTTTCAGTTCTCACACCAGTCCCATGACTGACTTGGAGTTTATTGTTTCTACCTAAACTCTGGGTGCCCATATTTTCCACACGGGCAGTTAGTAGTTTTGGTTTTGTAGATTATTTCATTTAGTAGGATTCTAGATCGAAGCATAAAGCTGTGTCCAGAGCATTAATAGTCTTTCACCGTGTTAGTTTATTTGTTTCCGCTGCATTGTATTACATTTATTGTAAATTTATTTTTGTTTGTATATTATTTTCGATACTTTGATATTCTATACTCTGATGTAACATTATTATGATGTTTAGAAAGGTCTTTTTATTGTTTGTTCTGATGTGGTGTGCGCCCAAAGTTAGCGTATCCGCCTTTTTGGTTCGATTTAAGTCGGTTTAACGATCGATTTGGATCGACCGAGAGGGAGGGTCACTGCATGTGCTATCAGAGCTTTGGTTAACTCAAATATTTGGAGTACAACTCGTTAGAACAAGATAAAAGACTCATCAGAGGAAGGATTACTAATATCCTATAAAAGAAAACTCATTAGAGATAGAATCAGTAGTTTTCTAGAATGAGAAACTAATTAGAGATGGGGTTAGTAATACCCCAGAATGAGTTGAGAGTTATATGTTTATAACGTATTTGTGATTATATATATAATCTGGTTTTAAAATATGATTTTTGAGTATATATAAAAACTATATATTTGAAAATTTAATCAAATAATTAATTGCTGATTATGTTGTGTGATTATTAATTTAACTAATTAAAATATTGGAATAATAAAACCAATAATAGAATAAATGATAAATTAAGCCTAACGGAATCAAATATTGAACTGAATTGAAAATTTATTGGGATTGCATACATGTACATATATTTGTGTGAACAGGTCATAGCAGGGAAGCTAAGAAGAGGAATAAAATTGTATGTCTGACAAATAGGTACATGTTTACTATATTCATTGGGTTTGATGATTTTATGAGCTGATTGGCAAGCCGCTTGGCTTTTTCTTTTTATTTTTGGTTGATAAGGGCCTTGTGAGGCAAGTTGTGGTTTTACCGTTCACCCCTTAAAAAGGAGGTTATGGAGAAACTTTTCGAAAATTTAGGGTGTTAGCCAAATTTTTGAGAAATTAGAAATTTCTTAGAAACTGAAAAATTGAAGAATGAAAGCTAGAATGAAAGTTTAGTTGGTTAGTAAAATAACTTTCAGCTCCGTCCCTTTTCAAGGACGAAAAGATTTTAAGTGGGGAAGATTGTAACAAGCCGAAATTTCAAAACCAATTTAAATTTTTTATTTTAGCTATTTTGATGGGTTTTGAATATATGAAATGGTTTATTTTAAATAATAACGACTAAAAATTTATTTAAATCGAAGTTAGAACGTATAAATTTATTTTAATTGTAAAACGAGCCTAAAATGGCGCGGTAGTTTAAAAATTCGATTTTAAATTTCAATTGAATGTACAGGATTCAAAATAAATCGGATTTCTATAAAACCAAAAATATTTAAATCTGTTCAGTTATACCTTTCTAAATAATTTAAGAAATCTAGAGTTCTCTTTGTAAATTATAAGTTATGTCCAGTTTAAAAATTCAAAATAGTCGCTGTGGAATTTATATATATTTTAATATAATATATAGCCCTTAAAAATAGCTATTTTGCAAACGACCTCCATTTTCGACGAAACCACTTTTGTTAGATCCGGAATGTCAAATTATTATTAGGTTTCAATTTTCATAATTTTTGAAACTAATATGTGAGCGTGGTGAATTTAAACGTGTTTTGACAGTTTTAGTTTGAATTGGATCGACCAAAAAATGACCATTTTTCAAACGATCTCCAAATTCAACGAAATTAGTTTTGTTAGGACCGTATCGTCAAAACATAGCTTGATTTACTTTTCTGTAATTTTTGGAGTCAGTATGTGGTCCCATTAAATTATAATGTGCATTCAAATTTAATATATATTGATTTATATTTTAACTTTGACGAAAACTGACTGAAACAGTCGAATTGGCTTAGGAAACATATCCTATTGTGTTCGGAATGAGAGTATTTAGTTGGGGGCGATAGTCGTTGGGTTCAGTTTGGAGTTCATGACATTTAACAAGCTATTAACGAATTAAAATATTTTTAAATATATATATATTAAGCTAAGAAAAATTAAAAACCCTAATTCCGATTGTCACTGCGCGCCGCCAACTAAACGATAAAGGGTCGATATTCTTCAATTTTAATCCCGAAATTCCTCCCAATTTTCCATGAATTAGCATATGATTTATATGCGAGAATTATTGAGGCTTCTGAGATCTGTATGTCCATCCTAGTTTGATCAAATCTCATGTCCTATTTTGTTTGATTTTCTCCTTCAAAGTGGGCTCAGTCGCGCTCAAATTCCCAGCGCTTGGGGACTGTGCACCACCGTCGTTCATGGTGGTGGAAGAGAGTCGTCGCCTCTTCATCGTGGTGTACTCCGCTGGTGTCCATGTGGATCGTGGTGGCATTGGTTTCAAACCCTAAGGATAGAGAACGGGTTCAGTGAGAAGCCGATGCTTGGACTTTTCCGCTTGAAGGAAGGAACGGGTTTAGTACCCTAATGACGTGGCAGCAAAAGAATGGGTAATATAATTACCCTATATTAAATCATGTTAAAACTTGATATAGCGATAACTTTTTCATACAACGTCGGATTTCGACGATTTCATAAGCATTGGAATCGCATAAACGAGGGCTACGTGATGGATAAGACAAAACAGAAATGGAGGTAGTGGGAATTTTTTGATTAAATTAAATGACCGGTTTAATTTAATTAGAAAAATCGTTATATAACGATTTCAGTTTCCAATCAATGTGAGAGCTTCTCACTAAAATTCTTGTATAGTTATTCTATAACTGCATATATGAACTGTCAGTATTGATTATTATCAGTTTTTAATTATCACAAATGTTGTACGATGCATGTTAGCTCTCCTCCCTCATCCACATAACATGGACAATTTAATTGATTGTATTGTGTTGTGATGTGAAATGGAGTAAATATATATATATATATATATATATGCGTTGTATAATAAAACATATATATATATATGCATTGTGAAAATTATATATATGCGTTGTGAAAATTATATATATAAGCGTTGTGAAATTATATATATATATATATGTGTGTGTGTGTGTGTGTGTTGTGAAATAAAGTATACATATGCATTGTATTAAAATATAAACGCGTTGTGAAATTATTTATATGCGCTGTGAAGTAAAATATACATATGCGATGTATAAAATTATATATGCAATATATAAAATGGTTATGTAATGAAATAAATATTTGTTCGCTAAAAATATATTTTTAGCTTATATATGTATGGTATAAAATGGTCATGTAATGAAATAAATATTTGTTCGCTAAAATTATTATTTTTAGCTTACATAGGCGATGAATAAAATTGTCATGTAATGGAAAAATTATTGGATTGTCAAAAATATAATTTTTAACATATATATTCACGGTATAAAATTGTCATGTAATGTAATATTCAATTTTGACTAAAAATTGAAAAGGAAGTTGGAATCATTTTTTAATGAATTTATAAACGATTTATAAAATATGTTTTAAACGGAAATCGACGATATTATATATATATAATGGCTTGAATAGAATGCGCCGCGCAGCAACCGTTCGCGAATTTCGATCATTAACTTCAAATGGACGTAATGGGAGATCCAATCGTCAGATTCTCCTAAAACCGTAACCGTTGGGTTCGTATCGAAAAGAGCTTTTCCAATGAATATAAGAGATTTGAAATCTAATGGTTGGATTTTGTGATAACCCGTAACTTCCCCGTGAAAGAAAGCATGGATTGCTTTGAGAACAACACACATCGGAACACAAAAAGAAGAACATTTCATTGTTTATTACAACAATTCCATCAGAATACAAGAATGTATAGAGTATGAATAAATATTACGCATTTGACAGATATCAGAGGTTTAAATTATGTTTACATACATCGCAACGGAAAATAATACAAAACACAACTAGAAGTAATACACGGATACAGAGCTTTCCGAGTATCGTTCCAGCTGTAAATCAGGATCCTGTGAATATAAATCTGGAAAAACCCAACTACTAGCTGCCCATGTCGAAAATAAGGGCACCCAGAGTTTAGGTTAATACAATAAACTCCAGGTCAGTCATGTGACATGTGTGAGAACTAAAACAGTTATTTAAAACTTTACTTTAAAGTCAGGTAAATCAAGGTACCACGCCGTATAACGCGGAACGGGTTTCTTCCCAAGAATACCAGTGCATAAAACAAACAGCGCAATGCTAAATAAAGAAAAATGAAGCTATTATAAGACCCGGGTCCCATCACACAATGCAACGCAAGCCGGAGGATAGGGCTTTTACCTTATAATAGCCAAAGAATGCTTGATACGTTTAAAAATAGATTATTTTGATATTACTATAAGTGTATAGTGTCAAAACAATTTCAATCATAAGTATCAAGCATAGGCGGCATAGCTACCATCTACTATGTCGCCATACTAGGTTCTACAAATAAAACCGAATTATCACGCATTGGAAATTGGATTCCATCATGAGTCGAGGCAAGGGGCAAGCTCCTCTCCGTTCGAGACACTCTAGCAAATGTCTCAGGACCACACACAGCAATCCTTGGAATCAGTTTGGCCAGTCCTCTCTTACTTTTGAGGATTGGCAATTCCTGAACACACGTTTCCTGGTCCTATCAGACCTATATCTGAGGCGCCACGCATTCCAACAACCACACAGGTAAAAAGTATATAAATGTCAGGGTTGGTAGGTCACTGACATCACCCATAGCTAAATAGAAACGTCGTGTTCTCGCAACGGTCCGTATCCTGTTTTTGACTCCTACCGAGGTGTGAGGCTCGCGAATTCACGTTACACACAAAGCTATGCCACACAGTCCGTGCTTTGATCATCAACCACAAGACTTTGTTTTTCAACAGAAGCCTTGATCATCTGCCACTTAGGCGTGCCACACAGGCAATTCAGTCCATGCGACTGATGTCCATCGATATACAACCTCTAAGCTCGTGCGTCTCTGAGAAGGGCGTTAAGCAAGAGAATAAATTCTCCTCTGCCAAACAGATGTATATTTAGTCAACACAGAATAAAATCCATTGTCAGACACATAGTCCATTTACAAGTTCGTTTTGGGTCTGAATGAAGCCGGAGGCACTTTCCTCGCATATCCATCGATCTCCCGGTACGTCTGGACGATCACCAACTGATTCCCTCCTCTTGGGTGTACAACCCAATCAAGATCATCAATAATCATCCAAACGATGTGAATGTTGGATCTAGATTAACCCTAGAGGGCGAGGTGAATTGGGTTTATCACAGTTTTTAACTGAATTAAAAATCTAACGAGATATATAATAATAAACAGATCACAGGCTGCAGTAGAAATAAAAAGCAGAAAAGAAATAACACACAGAGATACCAGCTTCGGTAAAATCCTGCCTACAGCTGCATTCCTAAGGTTTCTACTAGGTATTATAAGCAGATCCCGCATACAAGACCATGTACACTCGCAGCGCCTGCTCCTGTCCTAACCCTATGCTCAAAACCCTAGACTGACCAATATCCCCTCGATCAGATTTCCCCTGATTACGACCCTGTAACCAGTAATCCAGATTTTACAGACTTTGTCAACTGTCAGTAACCACTCTGACTGAAACCCCCTAGATTTTACAAACCTAGAACTGTTCAGAACTGATTTTACAACACAATTTAAAAACAACAAAATAAAGAAAAACAAGGAAAACCCTAGTTAAAAGAATTTAAACTCCCATTTTAAAATAGACTTGGCTTACTCCAATTAAACATAGGTCAGCCCCTTTTTAATTTCCTTTAACCCGTTCTATACTCCTCTTTGCTCTGAAAAAAAATGACGGCTGGCGATTAGGGTTTTCTTCGATTGCTCCAAACCAAGTCGATGCTTTGATTGTTGATGTTGTGATAACTCTGAAGCTTGTTTCTTCGATGGCTTTCCACGTACAACTTGGAATTGCTCTCTGGCTCGATCGAACAGTGAGTTTTCTGAAATTTGTTGCTTTGAAAAAATTGAACTGATTTTGTGGTTTTCGATGTCATTCCTGCCTGTGATTACATGGTGTAATTTATAGGGATTTTAAGAACCCTAATTTCTCTGATTTCGTGAGTGACTTGGCTGATTTGTTGCAGATGTTTCCCCTTTTGATATGCTTTGCTTTTGATAAATTCGGCACTGAATAATTGCTGTTTAAAAATTGGCTTGATTCCTTGGTATAAATTCGATTTCCATATGCATGATTTCTGGAAATTTCCTCTGTAGAATTCCTTGATTAAATCGGCTTTAACTGTGAAATTATGAAGTGAGGAAATCTGGATATTTAGAAAACAATTCCTTGCATAATTGTTGGCTACGGATTCTGACTTGTTTTTGAACCTCAAATAATCTGCTTCATTAAAAATTCTGGAAATGGTTTCATGCTTTAAAAAAGGAAATATTTTGTTGTCTTCTGAAAAAGAATTAAATCCTTGCCAACTTCGATTCACTGATTTATAGCAGCCTGTTCATACCTTGAATTGCCAAACATTGATATTCATGAATTTATGGAAACAAATGAGAGCTTGCCAAAAAATGAATTTCTGATTGTAGAAAATCTATAAATGTTCATTTTCTCTCCCTTTTTCAAATATTGTAATTCCAGAAAGAAAAATCAGCAATAAATGCTTCTGTGATTTCTCCCATGATTTGATTTCTTGTGAAAAAGAAAATGCCTAAAGAAAACTTACTGAAAAAGATTTTCTGATTTCTAGAAATGAATGATAAGTTTCCTTTTGCATGCCAGCTACATCATGTATCCATTCTTATTTAACCTGAATTGACCTTGTAGCACCGCTTAAACACTATAGCCAAAAACTGTTTGACCAAGAGACTTGAATTCATTTACACCAGCCTTCCATTCAGTATACACAAGCTACATGTATACATGCCTTTGACATTTGAACACTGCACCATCCATTGTACAATAGCTAATCAGTCTTGTAAGTGCTTGAACCTTGTTGCATAGTTGTATTTGTGCATGCAGAGTTGACCATTTGGCTTTCACTCATCATGAATGCAGTGTGTATGACTTTGTATCATTCATGTCGACCAACCTTGTGTGTTTACCATGCTTGACATGTTCCTGCTGTTTCATTTTTTACTTAAAAAAAATTCTTGTTCATGTTGTATACTGTTTGGTCCATTCACTTTGTCATGCAGTCTCAACCATGACTATGTTGACTCAACCATTTTGTCTTGGACTTGACCATATTGTTGCACCATTCCTTGTTGGTGACATGTCCACACTTGTTATTAAACTGCATTTGTAAACACTTGTTTGCTGCACCATTTGTGCAATCTTGACCCTGCTTGACTTGTATTCGTTTGTATGCTGAAAACTATTTGCCTAGTCCGTTTCACTTACTTCCATGGCTTTTGATATTTCATGAATACAAGTTTGCATCCATATAAGCTATTCTGCCATTTAGAGAAGATTCTGAACCATGACTTTATGTTGTTGTGTTGTTGACTTTGACATGATCATTTAGTCCATCCTGCCATGTTGATTACCTCATGAATTTTGCAGTGTATCTTTGCTTTGGCTTGACACTTGTGTACGTTGACTTAGTCCGTTCATGATTTATTTAGCTCGTACGCACTGAGTCGAGTTGGTCCACGTGGCTGCTTCTCAGTTGCACACTGATTGGCGAGGCGGTGCACACGTGTATTTATACACGTGTGTATTTGCAGCCATCAGAAAATTTTCTGTCCCTGTACATATACAAACTGTCTAGACACAGTTGGATTAACAAATCAGATCAAGTCAGAAAAATGATGAGAAATACACTAGAAACCTGAG
The DNA here is from genome assembly GCA_030737875.1 of Allium sativum. NCBI lineage: Eukaryota > Viridiplantae > Streptophyta > Magnoliopsida > Asparagales > Amaryllidaceae > Allium > Allium sativum. Next base: position 920,137,920 of record CM060922.1, read on the forward strand.
GCAAATAAAATTTTAAAAAATAAAATTTATATTCGCGTGTATTCTGTTTTATTCCTGTTGCAGTGTACTGTTTGTGTTTCTATTTTATTAGACAAATAAGCAGAAGATGACTGGACTGACAGTGGAGAATGCTGTGAAGACAGAAGATAAAGAACTGAAGACTAAGAGATAGTGTATCAGTGAATAAATATGGATATGACAAAGAAAAAAAAAGTGATTGTATATATATGAGATGTATAGACAGAGTGTTATAGTGAGGAGCTGTGTAACAGAATTGTACTGTGATGTGTAATAAACAAATTTATTTGAAATAAAATATTATTTTACTGTTGTCAAACAAACTTGTCTATCGTATTCAGTTTATTTACAAGTACAATCTCATGTGTAAATCGTATATGAATTGTGAGTATCAGTAAATATAAGAGAAATGTATAAACAGTGGAGTTTATAAATTTGTACTGTTTTGATGGTGAAATAAAATATTATATTTAAATAAAATACTGTGTGAATATTTAAATTTCTATACAGTCGTATTTTATTTAAATATAAATATTATATTCCAGTCTGTGATGTATAATAACAGAACAGTATCAAACACATTAAAATAATATTTATTTGGTTGTCATCATCAAACAAAAATCATATAATTGTGTATACAACACCGTTATATACAACAATCTCCCCCTTTTGATGATGACAAACAAATAAAAGATTTTGTATACAATAAATGTGTTTGACAGTGAAAAATGAACTCCCCCTATTCATTAGCTCCCCCTACAACAGAAAGCTCCCCCTATAACTGTGCTTGAGTGAAATTAACTGAATAATAATGAAATTTAAAATTAAGAATATTTATCAAATATTCACTCATAAATCAAAATCTCAATCCATTCTCCCCCTTTTGTTATCATCAAAAGGATTCAGAATTTGAAATACAGATGAAAAGGGATTAATAAATAAAATATCAGCATGAGAGGAAGACCAGTCTTCATAAATTTCAATCAGACAAACAAAAATCATAATAAACTGAGAACTGGTGGCATATTTCACATTGTAGAAAATAACGAATTTACGATGAATTTTATATATTATGGAGAGAGTTTCAAAAACATATACTTTCAATTATTTTCCAGAAGATTTTTATAAAAAATAAAGCACAAAACACAGTGATGGATTTGGACTATAATTATAAATTCAACTTAAGTGACAAAATCAGATAGTCTCAAATCCCAGTAGCTATCAATCAACAAATCATAATACTTCATAAGATATTAACACATTTCACAGATTAGAACATGGATTGATAGGCTAGTTTTTATAAACACCAAGGAGGATTTTAGTTTAATTTCAATTTAGCATTTTTTTTAATTTATTTAAGAGCAAACTGACCACACATAACCAGAGCTTGGATTTTTAAATGATGTCAGTCGCAACTTAAATTATAAGTTGTCTCATAACCATGCATGACCAGAGCTTAGATTTTTGAATGAGGTTAGAGACACACTTCTGTATTAATTATATTTATTATTTTCAACTTTAAAAGGAAAAACTCCTCGGCATATAAAACCAATATGAATGAAGGAAAAGTGGAAGGTACAGAAATGGACTTGTACCGAGATCACTGAAAATTTCAATTGTCACTAATTCTGAAAAATAACATAACCACAATTCCATCACAAATATTCTCACTGTTTAAAAAAAATTAACTCTCGACATTAATATAAAATCGTAACGGATAGCAGAAGGATGATAGGTAATGAAGATGGTCATGAATTAATTGCCAGTTCAAAGATATTATAATAAATATTCAACCATTATATAAATACAATCTCCTCATGTTGTGAAATATAATGCAGTCACAATTCATCACAATTTCAAAATCTAGTAATTATTTTGATGAATTATAAATACAATTCAATTCAGATATTGATTTCAATTTCTGAATGAATAATCAATAAATAATTTTAAAATTGAAAGTCAATTACAAGAGGAATTTATACAGATTTATACAAGAAAAAAAGTGTATGGTGTCTATACAAGGTGGAAATTCAAAACAGATGGATGAAAAAGCTGATACCAAATGTAGTCTCCTTTATTGAGGAATTTATTCACACTGTAGTTATCTCAGACTAAAGAAATTTCAAACACAAAGCCCAAACAGACAAGATTACAAATTTGGCACAATTATCAGAGCAGCAGTCGAATTAAAGCAGACAGTTATTTGAAAACCATATCAGAGCAGCACAGAAAACACTATCACATCAGACTTGTCAGAGGATGGTCACATAAGATCATTCATGATCCAAGATTAGAAATACTGTTTATTCGAAATCATTTGAGGAATATGAAAAACTCTAGATTCAATGAATCGATCACACCAAATTATTGGTTTCACATTTAAGATATGTGTGTGATTCAGTAAATCAATAATTTCAAATGATTTTAAACAAACAGATATTCAAATCAAATAACCCGGAAAAATCAATAAGTTTCAAGACCCAAATTTTTCAAGGAATTTTTCAAAAACAATTTCTAACAAGCATATGAGTAATTTCAGATCATTTACATCAAATTTAAGAGATATTAATGATCCAGAAAATTAAAAAATAATTTATTTGAAATCACTTGAATCAATGTCAACATTTGAGATATAATGAATCAGTCACACGAGATTGATAATTTCAAATTTAGAGGCATGTGATGTTCAGAATATCAAGAATTTCAGATGATCTCAAACAAATAAATTTCAACAATAATGATTATGATATAAGGTGAATTTCTAGATGTATCACTGTAATTCAAGACAATTCAAAATATCCAAGTCAATCTGAAAATATCTGAAATTATCACAAATGATAAGAAGCAGTGTACCGTAATGAGTATAATATTTTAAGCGTTTCCAAAATGAATTGGAAGAAACTCAAAACAGCATAAGTGTGTTAAATTTCAATAGTTATTCAGATCTTCAAAAATTTAGAATTCGAAATGACAGTGTTCAAGATATGATATTAATGCATCAACACTGTTATGAATTCAGAGAATCAGAAAGCAAACTTCAAAACAATTGCAGGGATTTACAGGATTGAGTTTAAGATCTGGAAGAGATTAAAATCATTAGAGTTTTATTCAAGAAAAGCAAATTTCCAGGAAAAAACATGACTTCTGCACTTGGAAGTTAATAAAGCTCATAAAGAAAAAAATATGATAGTGACAAATCAAAAACAGAAAGAGATAAAGAAAATAAATAGAAGGGGTAGAAGGAGGAAAAAAAATAAAAGCTGAGAATATTTACAAAGATGAGTTTAGAGATCATACCAGAATCCAATGTAAAACAGAATCTCTAACTCAACAGGCTTTGGCTAAGGAACTGTGGACGACCCGATGATATGAAGCAGTCTGAATTCAATTTCTCTTTAGCAATGCAGTTCCTCAGCCTCCACTGGTACCTAACTATTGAGGGATTCGAGTGGTCTAACAAAATTTGTAAAACCAGTCACAGCTGTGTTAAATCGTTTTGGCACCCAAACTTGTTTATATAACAATCCATCAGAATTTACTTTTGTACCCTTTGGAACCCAAATCTGTTTGAATTTAACAAAGTTTATTTTTGGTATCCATGATTGTTTAGATGGATTATTATAAAACAATTTCTCATTTCGATTTTCATTCAAAAATCCTTTGCGATTATCAGAGTTCAAATTTTCAAATCGATTCTTTTCAAAACTGGTTGAAGGAATTTTCAAATCAATTGGATTTCGATTTTCAAAAAGATCGTTCTTCCCAAAACCAAGTCCACGTTTATTTCCGACAGAAAATTGGTTTTTCAATAGCTTACTCAAAGATTTTTCTCCATCAGAAAATTTACTCAAAGTTATTTCAAGTTGTTGAATTTTAGTTTTCAGATCACCGTTTTCTTTCATCAAATTTGAACAACGATTATTAGTGACCTTACATTTTTCAAACTCAGATTTCAAAACCAAATTTTCATCATTAAGTAATTTAATTTTAGTTTGGGACTCAGCGATTTCAGAATCAAAATATTTTCGACTCTCAGATTCAAGCTTCTTTAAATTTTCAATTTCGATTTTGAGCTCTTTCAAAATCAAGTTTGTTTTCACCAAGCTATTATTTTCAGCAATTTCTTGCTTGGAATTTTTGATAGCCTTAAAATTCATAAATTCCTTTTGTAAACAATTGTTTGCATCTTTCAGCTCAATCTTGTTATCTTTTAAAATCAGAATTTCTTCTTCAAGCTTTTGAATATTTTTATTGAGATGAACGAGATTAGTTTTTAATTTCAAACAATTTTCACAATTAGAATTTTCTGATTTTATGGCATTTGAGAGTTTTGATTCCAAACAGTTAATTTTGCTGGTCAACTCATGATTCTTAGATTTCAAAGATTTATTTTTCAGTTGGAGTTTATCAACAGATTTCGTTAAATCAACACACATATAAACCAAATATTCATATGAGAAATTTTCCAATTCAGCGTCTGTTGATTCTCCATCATCTGATTCATCTGTATTTTCATCTATAAATCCTGTTAAGAAAAATTGTGAAACTGAGTTGATATTCTGGGGTTTTGAATAGCCGTCAGATTTTCCATACAACGCGTTGAGAGTATTCCATATTTCCTGTGCTGATAAACAATGAGAGATAAGATTAAACTGTTCAGTGCTAATATAATCAAATATAATTTTCATAGCACAAGCATTGAAAATAATATTTACATTATCAAAACCATTGATAACAACATCCCAACATTTAATATTAACGGATTTTAAATAAAATTCCATTTCGGATTTCCAGTTCAAAAAATCTGTTCCATTGAAAATGTTTGGGATGTGACTGGACTGACTCCCAATAATTTGACAACAAGGGTTACCCATGACTCTAGAGTTAAACAAAAATACCTGCTCTAATACCACTTGTTCGATCAAGATTAACCCTAGAGGGGGGTGAATAGGGTTTATCACAGTTTTTAACTGAATTAAAAATCTAACGAGATATATAATAATAAACAAATCACAGGCTGTAGTAGAAATAAAAAGCAGAAAAGAAATAACACACAGAGATACCCAGCTTCGGCGAAATCCTGCCTACTACTGCATTCCTAAGGTTTCTACTAGGTGTTATAAACAGATCCCACATACAAGACCATGTACACTTGCAGCGCCTGCTCCTGTCCTAACCCTACGCTCAAAACCCTAGACTGACCAATATCCCCTCGAACAGATTTCCCCTGATTACGACCCCGTAACCAGTAACCCAGAATTTACAGACTCTGTCAACTATCAGTCAACACTCTGACTGAAACCCCCTAGATTTTACAGACCTAGAACTGATTTTACAACACAATTTAAAAACAACAAAATAAAGAAACACAAGGAAAACCGTAGTTAAAAGAATTTAAACTCCCATTTTAAAATAGATTTGGCTTAGTCCAATTAAACATAGGCCGGCCCCTTTTTAATTTCCTTTAACCCGTTCTATACTTCTCTTTCCTTTGAAAAAAATGGCGGCTGGTGATTAGGGTTTTCTTCGATTGTTCCAAACCAAGTCGATGCTTTGGTTGTTGATGTTGTGATAACTCTAAAGCTTGTTTCTTCGATGGCTTTCCACGTCCGACTTGGAATTGCTCTCTGGCTCGATCGAACAGTGAGTTTTCTGAAATTTGTTGCTTTGAAAAAATTGAACTGATTTTGTGGTTTTCGATGTCATTCCTGCCTATGATGACATGGTGTAATTTATAGGGACTTTAGGAACCCTAATTTCTCTGATTTCGTGAGTGACTTGGCTGATTTGTTGCAGATGTTTCCCCTTTTGATTTGCTTTGCTTTTGATAAATTCGGCACTGAATAATTGCTATTTAAAAATTGGCTTGATTCCTTGATATAAATTCGATTTCCATATGCATGATTTCTGGAAATTTCCTCTGTAGAATTCCTTGATTAAATCGGCTTTAACTGTGAAATTATGAAATGAGGAAATCTGGATAGTTAGAAAACAATTCCTTGCATAATTGTTGGCTACGGATTCTGACTTGTTTTTGACCCTCAAATAATCTGCTTTATTGAAAATTCTGGAAATGGTTTCATGCTTTAAAAAAAAGGAAATATTTTGTTGTCTTCTGTAAAAGAATTAAATTCTTGCCAATTTCGATTCACTGATTTATAGCAGCCTGTTCATACCTTGAATTGCCAAATATTGTTATTAAACTGCATTTGTAAACACTTGTTTGCTGCACCATTTGTGCAATCTTGACCCTTCTTGACTTGTATTCGTTTGTATGCTGAAAACTATTTGCCTAGTCTGTTTCACTTACTTCCATGGCTTTTGATATTTCATGAATACAAGTTTGCATCCATATAAGCTATTCTGCCATTTAGAGAAGATTCTGAACCATGACTTTATGTTGTTGTGTTGTTGACTTTGACATGATCATTAAGTCCATCCTGCCATGTTGATTACCTCATGAATTTGCAGTGTATCTTTGCTTTGGCTTGACACTTGTGTACCTTGATTTTTTCCGTTCATGCTTTATTAAGCTCGTACGCACTGAGTCGAGTTGGTCCACGTGGCTGCTCCTCAGTTGCACACTGATTGGCGAGGCGGTGCACACGTGTATTTATAAACGTGTGTATTTGCAGCCATCAGAAAATTTTCTATCCCTGTACATATACAAACTGTCTAGACACAGTTGGATTAACAAATCAGATCAAGTCAGAAAAATGATGAGAAATACACTAGAAACCTGAGGCAAATAAAATTTTAAAAAATAAAATTTATATTCACGTGTATTCTGTTTTATTCCTGTTGCAGTGTACTGTTTGTGTTTCTATTTTATTTGATAGGTAAGCAGAAGATGATTGGACTGACAGTGAAGAATGCTGTGAAGATAGAAGATAAAGAACTGAAGACCAAGAGACAGTGTATCGGTGAATATATATGGATATGACAAAGAAAAAAAAGTGATTGCATATATATATGAGATGTATAGATAGAGTGTTATAGTGAGGAGCTGTGTAACAACAGAATTGTACTATGATGTGTAATAAACAACTTTGTTTGAAATAAAATATATTTTTATTGTTGTCAAACAAACTTGTCTATCGTATTCAGTTTATTTACAAGTACAATCTCATGTGTAATCGTATATGAATTGTGAATATCTGTAACAACCTGCATTCTACGCATCGGAGGATCGTAGAATATTTATTTCTTTCCCATATGAAGTCGTATGGTCATATAACTTTGGGAAACAACCATTAGAGTCATTTCCCATGTTCATGATTTTTGTCGATTTTTAAATGACCATTTTGCCCCTAGTTGTTCTTGTTTTGGCCATAACTTTTGATTGGAAAGGGATTTTGACCTGAAACCACTTCCGTTAGATTCGGTTGATGGTTTACCTTTCCGTAGAGTGGTCATAATAGCCAAACGGACTTACCGTTTGGGAGACATGGCTGAAACAAGGTTTGGAAGGTGAAAAACTGCTTAACCGGGCCAAATAGGGTGATTAGTGAATATGCCAATAACCCATTTCGGGATTAGGGTTATAGGGAGGTTGAAATGAGTTAGAGAATCATTCCATTTCAGTTTTCTAGCCTCCACTTATCTCCAAGAAACCCTAAAAATGACCTCCATCCTCTAAGTCACCTCCAATCATCTTTTGATCAAGGATTAAGCTTAGCAACATCAAATCGAGGAAGATCTACACCAAATCAATATCGGAGCTGCTGTTTAGCATTGGGATTTGCATCAAATCAGAGATTTATTTCATATCTTTGTTTATTTGTGGCTAAGGTGAGTGATTTGCATAGTTCCTCACTAATTATGGCTAATTAAGGTTAATTAGTGTTAATTAGCGAATTTAAACATGATAAAATTCTGGAAAAATGTTCATAAATTTTTAAATGATGTTTTAGACCCCTGATATGAATTTGGGTTAATTTGGTTAAGTTTTGCTAATCCTATCATTAGTTTCACCTAAACATGCTTAAGGGGAAATATGGGGTTTTGGGTATGTTTGATCCATTTTAACCTATCATATTGATGTTTTGATGTTTGTGGTTGATTATGCATGTTGCTATGACTGTATGATATGCTTTGTGATTGATTTCAATAGTTAGAATGGTCGAAAACGTCGTCGAATGGCGTAAAAAACTTGATGGAAAAGTTTCAGGAGGCAGTGCAGGATCGGATCGGAGATGGTGGCTCGGATCGGATAAGTTGAAGTGGGCAAAGGATTCGATCGGATCGGAACCTGACACTTGAGAACCCTGGCAAAGAAAGGCCATGTTGGTTAAGCTCGGGATCGGATCGGCTTAAGGACGAAGGGCTCGGACCGGAGTATGGTGAAGGGATCGGATCGAATTAGAATAGGGAACGGGACCAGACGAAGCACAGGAACTGGAGCACGAACTGAATGGGAGATGGCAACCCGACCCGACCCGAAGTGGGACATCCGACCTGAACCGACGCGATGGAGTGGACCCGAACCGAGCCGTTACCAGAGGAAGACCATGAACCGACGCAACGTAGTGGACCCGACCCGAACCGATAGCTTGAAGGGGGAACCCAACCCGACCCAGTATTAACCAATAACCCGAGATGCAAAGGTAGTCCAATATGGGAAGTTAGAGCTCAGGATCCAATTGGGAACCGATGAGTTCACTTCATGGTTGGGCTTTGCTGCGGGACGTGTGCTAAGGAGTTGTCGATGTTCATAACTTCGATTCACCACTGAAAATGGATGATGGGCTACTTATCAGTGCAGTAGAGTCATTGCGACTCGAGGGGCAAGGTGACCGGGCTTCCACCACACCGAGAGATTGAGTTCCGTATTGATTTAGTGAAAGATGCCAGACCTATAGTGGTGCCACTTCGTCGTATGGCACCAAGGGAGCAGCGAGAGCTCGGGGTGCAAGTCAGCAATCTATTGAAGAAGGGATTTATTAGAAGAAGTGTCTCCGAGTGGGGAGCACCAGTTGTGTTTGCCACTAAGGCAGATAGTTTCCTTCGTTTGTGTGTGGACTATCGCGAGTTGAATAAGGTAACGAGGAAGAATAAGTATCCTCTACCGTGGATAGATGATTTGTTTGATCAACTGGAAGGAGCAAGAGTGTTCTCCCAGTTGGACCTCACGACAGGATTTCATCAGCTCCGAGTGGCGGATGAGAGTGTTCCGAAAATGGCATTTAGGACGCCGTCTGGATTTTATGAGTGGTTGGTCATGCCATTTGGGTTGACCAATGCACCAGCCTACTTTGTGGATCTTATGAATCGAGTATTCAGAGATCAGTTGAATAAGTTTGTTCTTGTGTTCGTAAATGATATCCTTGTTTACTCAAGGACAGAGGAGGAACACAAGGGACACTTGAGGATAGTGATGGAGGTGTTGAGGAAACACCAATTGAAAGCGAAATTCTCTAAGTGTCACTTTTGGAGAAAGGAAGTGAGATTCTTGGGTCATGTTGTTTCAGAGAGTGGTATTGTCGTGGACTCGGCGAAGGTGGCTACGGTACAGGATTGGCCTACGTCCAAGAATGCAACAGATGTAAGAAGTTTTTTGGGATTAGCTGGATATTATCGTAAGTTTATCCAGGACTTCTCCAAGATAGCAGCACCGTTGACTCAGTTGACTAAGAAGAATCAGTCCTTCATCTGGGACGGAGTGTGTGAGAATGCATTCAAGAGTCTAAAGGAAAAGTTGACGCGTGCGCCAGTGTTAGTCATTCCTAAGGGGAATGAAGAATGAAGAGATGACGGTATACATGGATGCTTGTGGTACCGGATTAGGTGTTGTATTGATGCAAGGAGGTAGGGTTGTAGCTTATGCTAGTCGACAGCTAAAGCCGCATGAGAAGAAGTATCCTACCCATGATTTGGAATTAGCAGCGATCGTGTTTGCGCTGAAGATGTGGAGACATTATCTCTTGGGAGAAAGATTTGAGTTGTTTACCGATCATAAATCGTTAAAGTATCTCTTCTCTCAGAAAGATCTGAATCTCCGTCAGCAGAGATGGTTAGAGTTCTTGGCTTCGTATGATTTTGATATCGCATACACACCCGGGAAAGGTAATGCGGTAGCCGATGCCTTGAGTAGGAGACATGCTAGTTTAGGGGCAATGTTTCTTGAATGGAAGCAGCTAGAGTATATCGCGGGGTTTGATTTCAGACCAAAGTGCGAATTAGATCCAGTCATGCTAGCTAGTTTGGCGATCAGACCCACTTTGATAGAGCGGATTGGTTCCAGCCAGAGGGACGATCCTAATCTATTGGAAATCATCTCCAAGTTAGAGATGGACATCAACGGTGAGGAGATGAATTTGTATGGGCTTGATCGAGATGGATGGCTTCGAAAAAATGGAAGACTAGTTGTACCTGACGTAAATGGTTTGACAGATGAAGTGCTTAAAGAATGTCATCACTCAAAACTGACTATACATCCCGGTGGTAATAAGATGTATCGAGACATGAAGCAGACTTATTACTGGGAAGGGATGAAAAGAGACGTTGGGAAGTTTATATCCAAATGCATGAATTGCCAGCTAGTTAAAGCCGAGCAAAAGAAGCCTAGTGGTTTGTTGCTACCATTAGAAATTCCCGAATGGAAATGGGAGCAAGTCTCGATGGATTTCATCGATGGTTTACCAAGGACTAGATCGGGATATGATAGAATTTGGGTAATTGTGGATCGATTGACTAAAAGTGCAAGATTTATACCAGTCAAATCGACCAGAACGGCAGCCAAGTTGGCAGAATTGTATATGAAGTGGGTAGTGAGATTTCATGGAGTACCTAAAAGCATTGTGAGTGACCGAGACCCGTTGTTCACTAGTGGGTTTTGGAAGAGCTTACAAGAGGCTCTAGGGTCAGGATTACATCTCAGTGCCGCATATCGTCCTCAGACCGACGGTCAGACGGAGAGGGTGAATCGTATTTTGGAAGATCTCTTGAGAGCTTGTATATTGGATTTTGGTGGATCACGAGATGACCATTTGCATCAAGTAGAGTTTGCATATAATAATAGCTACCAATCTAGTATCGGTATGGCTCCATATGAAGCTTTGTACGGAAGACCGTGCAACTCACCATCATGTTGGATAGAGACTGGCGAGAAGTTTATGCTTGGACCAGATGTGGTGAGGGAAACTTCAGATAAGATTAAGACCATTCAACAACGAATGAAGGCTGCCCAAGATAGGCAGAAGAGTTACGCCGATACGAAGCAACTTCGAAGGAAGGCGGTGAAGCTAGTCAAGGTTCAGTGGGGCGAGAACGAGAATGATTGTACTTGGGAGACAGAGGAGAGCATTAGGAAGGCGTATCCAGAACTCTTTGCCTGGTAAGATTTACTTTGCAATTTAGTTATTCCGCATGCTAGGATAGACTTGTTCTACTTGTTTTGCATGTTTGATGGTTGTTTTATGGTTGATAGGCATGCGGGACCCTTTTGTATGTTTTGGTTAGGGAATTTCGGGGGCGAAATTTCTTAAGGGGGGGGAGAATGTAACAACCCGCATTCTACGCATCGGAGGATCGTAGAATATTTATTTCTTTCCCATATGAAGTCGTATGGTCATGTAACTTTGGAAAACAACCATTAGAGTCATTTCCCATGTTCATGATTTTTGTCGATTTTTAAATGACCATTTTGCCCCTAGCTGATCTTGTTTTGGCCATAACTTTTGATTGGAAAGGGATTTTGACCTGAAACCACTTCCATTAGATTCGATTGATGGTTTACCTTTCCGTAGAGTGGTCATAATAGCCAAACGGACTTACCGTTTGGGAGATATAGCTGAAACAAGGTTTGGAAGGTGTAAAACTGCTTAACCGGGCCAAATAGGGTGATTAGTGAATAGGCCCATAACCCATTTCGGGATTAGGGTTATGGGGAGGCTGAAATGAGTTAAAGAATCATTCCATTTCAGTTTTCTAGCCTCCACTTATCTCCAAGAAACCCTAAAAATGGCCTCCAACCTCTAAGTCACCTCCAAATCATCTTTTGATCAAGGATTAAGCTTAGCAACATCAAATCGAGGAAGATCTACACCAAATCAATATTGGAGCTGCTGTTTAGCATTGGGATTTGCATCAAATCAGAGATTTATTTCAGATCTTAGTTTATTTGTGGCTAAGGTGAGTGATTTGCATAGTTCCTCACTAATTATGGCTAATTAAGGGTAATTAGTGTTAATTAGCGAATTTAAACATGATAAAATTCTAGAAAAATGTTCATAAATTCTTAAATGATGTTTTAGACCTCTGATATGAATTTGGGTAAATTTGGTTAAGTTTTGTTAATCCTATCATTAGTTTCACCTAAACATGCTTAAGGGGAAATATGGGGTTTTGGGTATGTTTGATCCATTTTAACCTATCATATTGATGTTTTAATGTTTGTGGTTGATTATGCATGTTGCTATGACTGTATGATATGCTTTGTGATTGATTTCAATAGTTAGAATGGTCGAAAACGTCGTCGAATGGCGTAAAACACTTGCTGGAAAAGTTTCAGGAGACAGCGCAAGATCGGATCGGATCGGATCGGAGATGGTGGCTTGGATCAGATAAGTTGAACTGGGCAAAGGATTCGATCGGATCAGAACCTGACACTTGAGAACCCTGGCAAAGGAAGGCCATGTTGGTTAAGCTGGGGATCAGATTGGCTTAAGGACGAAGGGCTCGGACCAGAGTATGGTGAAGGGATTGGATCGAATTAGAATAGGGAACGGGACCAGACGAAGCACAGGAACTGGAGCACGAACTGAATGGGAGATGGCAACCCGACCCGACCCGAAGTGGGACATCCGACCTGAACCGACGCGATGGAGTGGACCCGAACCGAGCCGTTACCAGAGGAAGACCATGAACCGACGCAACGTAGTGGACCCGACCCGAACCGATAGCTTGAAGGGGGAACCCAACCCGACCCAGTATTAACCAATAACCCGAGATGCAAAGGTAGTCCAATATGGGAAGTTAGAGCTCAGGATCCAATTGGGAACCGATGAGTTCACTTCATGGTTGGGCTTTGCTGCGGGACGTGTGCTAAGGAGTTGTCGATGTTCATAACTTCGATTCACCACTGAAAATGGATGATGGGCTACTTATCAGTGCAGTAGAGTCATTGCGACTCGAGGGGCAAGGTGATGATAGCAAGACTACGTTATCAGTGCAGTAGAGTCATTGTGACTTGAGGGGCAAAGTGATGCGTAGTAAGACTATGAGCCAGTGCAGTGGGGTCATTATGACTCCATGGGGCAGAGTGGACATAGTAAAGGATTGGTAAGGCTATGAGCCAACGCAGATGGGGTGAATAACTCCAAGGGCCAAGTGGACATAGCGAAGGATTAGTGGCTACGTTATCAGTGCAGTGAAGCCATTTATGACTTCATGGGGCAAAGTGGTCGTAGCAAGGTATGTTGGGTGATCGAAGTGGTGAATATCGTATGCTTTACGCACTGAGTGAGAGATGTGAGGATGGTTGCTATGTTTGATTGTTTGCCATCAGTATGACATCCACACCCCCCACCTCCGTATCTTTACACCGTTTGATATGGCACCTTAGAGTGTTGTACAGTATGTAGTGCTAACTCTTTGGTTGCAGGTCCAGGTTCAGGTATGTTTTAGTCTACCTGTTATTGTTCTGTTAGATGCTTATCGCTCATACCAGGCTTTATGTCTGACCCAGAGTTTTATGTCTCCTCTTATTACTCTGGGTGCTCACACGAGCAGACTAGAGACAGGTTAGCTGGTGGTGCGCGAGTAGCTGATTCGGAGGCGGGCAGGAGGCTTCCACGTATGATGTATATATAGATATTCCCCCTGTGTCGTTGGTGGTCGCTACTTGGGTATTAGTAGTGTACCTCCTTTATCTTGCTCTTGCTTTGAGACAGTTTGAAAGTTGTAATAATGTTTAACTTTGGATCATAAGTTGTACTTGGATTTTCCGCTGCTATGTTAGTTGCTTCAGCTTATGCACTGTCTCACCTGTTTTATGTCAAGTATGTTATTAATATATTTTATTCTATGCGTTGTGAGACATTCTACAGGTTCTTTGTTAGTTCATTTCCTTCTTCCCTTTCCTTCTGACGACTCGTTCCGTGCTAACTGGACATGTGTACAGTGCACCTTTGAAGTAAATGTCAGTTGGTGCGGGGCGGGCCGTCACAATATCAGTAAATATAAGAGAAATGTATAAACAGTGGAGTTTATAAATTTGTACTGTTTTGATAGTGAAATAAAATATTATATTTAAATAAAATACTGTGTGAATATTTAAATATCTGTACAGTCGTAGTTTATTTAAATATAAATATTATATTCCAGTCTGTGATGTATAATAACAGTACGGTATCAAACACATTAAAATAATAATTATTTGGTTGTCATCATCAAACAAAAATCATATAATTGTGTATACAACACCGTTATATACAACAGTGAAGACTTCCGGTCTTCAACCACCGTCTCCATCTTCGACTTATCGTCGAATCGGTTATTCAGAATGGGTATAAACCCGGCCTTTCCGAATAACCCGCGTATATAATAAACACGTGTTACACAAACACAACATACGCCTCATTCCAATTCAGAATATTCTTTTATTCAAATTTTCACATTCTTAGGGAAAGGTTCCCATTAATTTTATCAAAGATAAATTCTTCCAAATTTATTCTTTAATCTTCCTTTGGATATCATTTATAACCATGTTAAGGTTTCCCAAACTAGTCGGGATTAGCGAACCACACCGAAGTAATTATTTATTTTATTTCCCAATCCCAACATATTCATCCCATGGGGAAAAACTGGTAATACTCCATATCTAACACCACGGTGTTATCGGTAAATATTAATTAACATTTCACGTTCAAATCTAATTAAAGATTTAACTATCGCTTGGAGCAAAACTGGTGATACTCCATTCTCGATTACTTTCCAAATTTGATAATTTAAATTATCAATTCACATTTCAATCTAATTACAGATTCATTAAAACACCACTTAGCTTTAATCTTCTCAAAAATCAATATCCTGTCTTTAACTGGATTAAAGAACCAATGTCATCTAAAACACGGTTCACGATAAACCCAAAATCACATTAAATTCAATTTCCAATTAAATATTATTTAATTGGTACACTTCATTAAATCTAAATAGAAAGATTTAATCTTTTCTATGCTGGGTCCAAGAACAGTGTTATTCAAGACACCATTCATGACAAACCCAAAATCCCAATTGATATTAAATACAAGGCTATGAATAGAAAATATATCGGCTTATATTCAATATCAAATTCTGAAACCAACAAATATCGTATTGGAAATAACGATATAAATATATCTTTCAAATTTCCACAACTGTATCTGTATAATCACGAAATCCAACATCGAAATATTCCGAAGATAATTTCGATTCAAATTCATTCCAATTCACATATTGGAAATTCTGATTATTTTCAAAACCACTTCGAATCCAATTTATTTATTCGAAAATACTGGACTATAATTCTAGTTCAAAACTAGTTCATTTCGATAAAAATCTATTTTTATCTTTTCAAATATGGAATTTTTCATCCCAATTCTTCACAAATCATTTCTTATGATTTTACACAAATTATTGATATTTTTAATAATTTTATCAAGGCCCGTACAGTCGATTTCCATCAACGGCCATCGAACTGCACTTACAGCGACCTTTTCCAAATTTGATTTGGACATAATTCCAAATTAAACCATTAGATTTCAAACCTCTATTATTCATTGGAAAGCTCTTTTCGATGCAAACCCAACGGTTCCGGTTTTAGGAGAATCCGACGTCGGATCTCCCGCAACGTCAATTCGAAGTCAATGGTCGAAATTCGCGAACTGCCGCGACGTGTTCTATTCAGGCCATTATATATATAATATATATATGTGTGTGTGTGTGTGTATATGTATATTATATATATTTCATCGATTTCCTTTTAAAATGTATTTTATAAATCGTTTTAAATTCGTTTTCGAAACGATTTCAACTTCATATTCAATTTCGAATCAAAATTGGATATTCCACATCATCGATATACAAATGATAATATTTTCAAAACGTTATATTTTGAAAATCACTTCCTTTTCTATATTCATTATAAAAACGCATATAATCGATATGGCGTATCTCTAATCAACACGGTTTTATATATTTCAATAACTTCGTTATTCTATTCAACAAATGAATATTTATTTTTCTTTCAACACATGAATATATATTTCTCTTTCAACACATGAATATTCTCAACACATGAGCATCGTCAATACATGACTATTTATGTTATTTAATATATTTTATAAAATTACAATAAATATGTAAATTTTATTGTTTAAAATATTTTTCTCAACACATGAATCTATATTTTATTCAACACATGAATATATATTTTATTCAACACATAAATATATATTTTATTCAACACATGAATATATATTTTACCCAACACATGAATATATATTTTATTCAACACATGAATATATATTTTATAATATTCTTTATTTTTCCAATTGGAATTAGGCCCAATCAATTACCATACAATGTTAATTATATGGATTCCATACAACACATGTTTATAATAGCAATGATAAATAATCAACCATCATCCAAAGTGTACCACCCAACTGCATAAGCATTAAATATAAATAATTAACGCTCATACAGTCTGTCAATCAAACGATCGACATACCACTAAACAATTGGGATTAGTGTACGCCAAATATCATCCCAACACCCGTGTGGGGTTTCAATCTACAAACACTAAATATTATTTGTGCGGTTGGGCAACATGTAAAATTTATCGTCCCAATCAATATCCTTCAAATAGGTGTACATAAACAAACCATCCGGTTTGTAAATGAATATTTTTTTATTCACATATACGTTAAAAATTATATTTTTAACGATAAACAATTTATTTCAACACATGAATATTTTATTATCCATTTTACATTAACATCACAAACAAATTTCACAACACATCAAACAAACATACAAGTCATCCATGGTCTGTGGACGACAGGTGTCGAGTGCTGCTAAGCACCGTCTGCATCCTAGTATATATTTTAAGAGAAAAAAAGATTTAAAGTGAGAAGTTCTCACCGAAAGCTAAACCAAACGCCACGACTCTTCATATGTAGAAATCTTCGTCGTGCTCGCCTTTTGTCACTTTCGTCGTCCGTAGCTACTACATATATAAAAATCACATTTTAACATTGTTTCTATGTATATAAAAATCACATTTTTACACCGCTACTATATAGATAAAAATTCTATTTTTACACCGCTACTATATAGATAAAAATTCTATTTTTACATCGCTACTATATAGGTAAAAATTCTATTTTTACATCGCTACTATATAGATAAAATTTCTATTTTTACATCGCTACTATATAGATAAAAATTCTATTTTTAAATTGCTAGTAATATAATAAAAAATATATTTTTATTGCTCTACATGAATAAAAATCATGTTTTTATTCTTCTTATGATATAAAGAACGAATTTTTATTATCTATATAATATAAAAATCATATTTTTACCTTGCTACTTCTATAAAGATAATATTTTTATATTCTCTATTATATAAAAATCATATTTTTAATACTTCTACTTTATAAAAATCATATTTTTATACTTTCCACTATATAAAAATGCGACCTTTTCTATTTGATTAACTAAAATCAAACCTTTCATATTTTTATTATAAAAAAAACAATCTTTTCTAATATAAAAGTATAATTTTTTTTCTATCATATAAAGATCAAATCTTTTATTTTTAAAAATCATTTCTTTACGGGTTTGATTTTAAATTCAAAACTGAATTCAAATTAAAACTAAATTAAATAAAACTGGTTTAAATTAAAATTTACCTTTGCAATTGAAGAGGGGGTTTCGCTGTTTGCATCGAGCGAGGAAGGATGCGACTAACATGAGGGGGTGTGGCAGGCGGACGGGGTATCCTGGTGGTCGGCGCGGCGTCTGAGGTGGCGGGGAGGAAAGGCTAGGGCACGGCGGTTGAAATCGAAGGGGGGGACTGGAGTCGCGCGAGGAGAGAGGAGGGGAGAAGAAGAAGGTGGAGGCGGTGATGGGGCGTGCTCGTCGGGCGCGGCGGCGCCACCCATCGGAGGAGCGACGGCTCCTCCGTCTTCTTCCTTTTTTTATTTAATTTACTTTCGAATGAAATGAAACTGGGGGGGGGGGGGCTGAATGGTTAAGGAGGAGAGAGGTTTTTATTTATTTATTTTCAAAAAGATACTTTTTATTTCGACCTCGAAACGAGACTCCCCGCCTGTCATCCATAGCCAATCACCCCCATTCCGAACAAAATTGGATATGTATCGTAAGATGATTCAATCGTTTCAATCAGTTTTCATCAAAATCAAAATATAACTCTATATATTGAATTTGAACGCACATTTCAATTTACCGGGGCCACGTATGAACTCTAAAAATTCTCGAAAAATATTTTCTAGCTTCGTATCGACGATACGGTCCTAACAAAACTGATTTCATCGAATTCTGAGACCGTTTGAAAAATGGCCAATTTCAGGTTGATCGAAATTGACTAAAACTGGTCAAATGCGTTTTCCTTTTCCACGCTCACATATTGATTCGAAAAGTTGTAGATTTTGGAATCTAGAAATAACTTGACATCATGGATCCAACAAAAGTGGTTTCGTCGAAAACCGAGGTCGTTTGCAAAATTTCCATTTTTAAGGGCCAGAATTCCATAGCGACTATTCTGAATTTTCAACTGGACGTAACTTTTTATCCCCGCTATGAAATTTCGATTTTTTGGATTCGTTGGAAAGATATTCTCAATTAGATTCTAATATTTTTGGTTTCTCCAAAATCCGGTTATTTTGCACCCAGTACATTCATTTGAAATTTGAAATCGAATTTTCAAACTACCGCGCCATTTTTAATTCCTTTTATAATTATAAATAATTATTTATTTTCTAATGACGATTCAAATAAATATATATGTTCTACTTCTATTAAAAATAAATTTCTTGTCGTCATTATTTAAAATAATTCATTTTAAATATTCAAAATTCACTAAAATTGCCAAAATAAAAAAATTTAAATTGGCTCGAAATTTCCGGGTTATTACAATCTCCCCCACTTAAAACTTTTCGTCCCCGAAAAGGAACGAAGCCGAAAGTTGTTTAACTAATCAACTCAATTTCCATTATTTTAATTACGGCTTAAGTTCTTCAACTTTCCCGTTTCTAAGAACTTTTCAAATTTTTCAAAGATTTGGCTAAAACCCTAAATATTCGAAAAATTTCGCCATAACCTCCCCTGCTCCGGGGACTTCGGGATATTTCATATAGCCTCCCATGGCCTTCTTCAATCCAAAAAGAAAAAGAACCAGCCAAGCGGCTAGCTAAGCGGCTAGCCAATCGGCTCATAAAATCATCCAAAACCCAAAAAATTTGTAAACATGTACCTATTTGTCGGGCAAACAATTTTATTCTTCTGCTCTAGCCTCCTTGCTATGACCTGTTCAATGTAAGTACATGTATGTGCATGCAATTTCAAACGATTTTCAATACAGTTCAATATTCGGTTCAATTGGGCTAAAGGTTCAACATTTCAAACCAATAATCAAACAACACAACCATCGATCAATTAGTGGATTATCGTTTCAAATTCATAACTTGATATATATATTCAGAAAATCATGTTTTTGATGCCAAATCACAACAATAAACCTATCTAGTTTTGGTTCTCACACCAGTCTAATGGAAATATATAGATATCACACTTTCGAAACTCGAACATAAATACTGAAGATGTTGCCACATCATTAGAGTCATCCCTGGGTGTCTAGAATGTGATTCTATATCTATCCAGTATGTTAAAACTTCGAATATACGTTCATGACGCGTATACGCGAAATCTTTATATACTCGATTGTCCAAAATCAATATAAATAAAATATTCAAATATGCATAAAGTGGTTTAAATTTTCAAAACAATATTGTTTTCATTTGAAAAATATACTCTTTACACTCGTTCTAGGATACTGTTGATCCTATCTCTAACGAGCCATTCTCATTGGATGTTACTAATCCAATATCTGATGAATTCTTTTGTATGGTTCTAATGTGTCTTGTTCTCGAGCTCTGTAAACCAAAGCTCCGATACCACTGTGATAACCCGTAACTTCCCCGTGAAGGAAAGCACGGATTGCTTTGAGAATAACACACATTGGAACACAAACAGAAGAACATTTCATTGTTTATTACAACAATTCCATCAGAATACAAGAATATACAAAGTATGAATAAATATTACACATTTGACAGATATCAGAGATTTAAATTACATTTACATACATCGCAGCGGAAAATAATACAAAACACAACTAGAAGTAACACACGGATACAGAGCTTTCCGAGTATCGTTCCAGCTGTAAATCAGGATCCTATGAATATAAATCTGCAAAAACCCAACTACTAGCTGCCTGTGTCGAAAGTAAGGGCACCCAGAGTTTAGGTTAAAACAATAAACTCCAGGTCAGTCATGTGACTGGTGTGAGAACTAAAACAGTTATTTAAAAATTTACTTTAAAGTCAGGTAAATCAAGGGACCACGCCGTATAACATGGAATGGGTTTCCTCCTAAGAATACCAGTGCATAAAACAAACAGCGCAATGCTAAATAAAGAAAAATGAAGCTATTATAAGACCTAGGTCCCATCACACAATGCAACGCAAGCCGGAGGATTGGGTTTTTTACCGTATAATAGCCAAAGAATTCTTGATACGTTTAAAAACAGATTATTTTGATATTACTATAAGTGTATAGTGTCAAAACAATTTCAATCATAAGTATCAATCATAAGCGGCATAGCTACCATCTACTATGTCGCCATACTAGGTTCTACAAATAAAGCCGAATTATCACGTATTGGAAATTGGATTCCATCATGAGTCGAGGCAAGGGGGCAAGCTCCTCTCTGTTCGAGACACTCTAGCAAATGCCTTAGGACCACACACAACGATCCTTGGAATCAGTTGGGCCGGTCCTCTCTTACTTTTGAGGATTGGCAATTCTGGAACACACGTTTCCCGGTCCTATCAGACCTATATCTGAGGCGCCTCGCATTCCAACAACCACACAGGTAAAAAGTATATAAATGTCAGGGCTGGTAGGTCACTGACATCACCCATAGCTAGAAAGAAACGTCGTGTTCTCCCAACGGTCTGTATCCCGTTTTTGACTCATACCGAGGTGTGAGGCTCGCGAACTTGCGTTAGACACAAAGCTATACCACACAGGCCGTGCTTTGATCATCAACCACCGGACTTTGCTTTTCAACAGAAGCCTTGATCATCTGCCACTTAGGCGTGCCACATATGCAATTCACTCCACGCGACTGATGTCCATCGATATACAACCTCTGAGCTCGTACGTCTCAGAGAAGGGCGTTAAGCAAGAGAATAAATTTTCCGCCGCCAAACAGATGTATATTTAGTCAACACAGAATAAAATCCAATGTCAGACACACAGTCCATTTACAAGTTCGTTTTGGGTCTGAACGAAACCGGAGGCACTTTCCTCGCATATCCATCGATCTCCAGGTACGTCTGGACGATCACTAATTGATTCCCTCCTCTTGGGTGTACAGCCCAATCAAGATCATCAATAATCATCCAAACGATGTGAAGACTTCTGGTCTTCAACCACCGTCTTCATCTTCGACTTGTCGTCGAATCGGTTATTCAGAATGGGTATAAACCCAGCCTTTATGAATAACCCGCGTATATAATAAACATGTGTTACACAAACACAACATACGCCTCATTCCAATTCAGAATATTCTTTTATTCAAATTTTCACATTCTTAGGGAAAGGTTCCCTTTAATTTTATCAAAGATAAATTCTTCCAAATTTATTCTTTAATCTTCCTTTGGATATCATTTCAAACCATGTTAAGGTATTCCAAACTAGTCGGGATTAGCGAACCACACCGAAGTAATTATTTATTTTATTACCCAATCCCAACCTATTCATCCCATGGGGCAAAACTGGTAATACTCCATATCTAACACCACGGTGTTATCGGTAAATAATAATTACCATTTCACGTTCAAATCTAATTAAAGATTTAACTATCGCTTGGAGCAAAACTGGTGATACTCCATTCTCGATCACTTTCCGAATTTGATAATCTAAATTATCAATTCACATTTCAATCTAATTACAGATTCATTAAAACTCCACTTAGCTTTAATCTTCTCAAAAATCAATATCCTATCTTTAACAGGGTTAAAGAACCAATGTCATCTAAAACACGGTTCACGATAAACCCAAAATCACATTCAAATTCAAATTCCAATTAAATATTATTTAATTGGTACACTTCATTAAATCTAAATAGAAAGATTTAATCTTTTCTACGCTGGGTCCAAGAACATTGTTATTCAAGACACCATTCATGACGAACCCAAAATCCCATTTGATATTAAATACAAGGCTCTGAATAGAAAATATATCAGCTTATATTTAATATCAAATTCTGAAACCAACAAATATCGTATTGGAAATAACGATATAAATATATCTTTCAAATTTCCACAACCGTATCTGTATAATCACGAAATCTAACATTGAAATATTCCGAAGATAATTTCGATTCAAATTCACGTATTGGAAATTTTGATTATTTTCAAAGCCACTTAGAATCCAATTTATTTATTCGAAAATACTGGATTATAATTCTAGTTCAAAACTAGTTCATTTCGATAAAAATCTATTTTTATCTTTTAATATATGAAATTTTTCATCCCAATTCTTCACAAATCATTTCTTATGATTTTACACAAATTATTGATATTTTTAATAATTTTATCAAGGTCCGTACAGTCGATTTCCATCAATGGCCATTGAACTGCACTTACAGCGACCTTTTCCAAAATTGATTTGGACATAATTCCAAATTCAACTATTAGATTTCAAATCTCTAATATTCATTGGAAAGCTCTTTTCGATGCGAACCCAAAGGTTTCGGTTTCAGGAGAATCCGACGGTTGGATCTCCCGCAACGTCAATTCGAAGTCAATGGTCGAAATTCGCGAACTGCTGCGGCGCGACGCGTTCTATTCAGGCCATTATATATATAATATATATATATATTATATATATTTCGTCGATTTCCTTTTAAAACGTATTTTATAAATCGTTTTAAATTCGTTTTCGAAATGATTTCAACTTCATATTCAATTTCGAATCAAAATTGAATATTCCACATCATCGATATACAAATGATAATATTTTCAAAACGTTATATTTTGAAATCACTTCCTTTTCTATATTCATTATAAAAATGCATATAATCGATATAAATATCGTTCGCGTCAAAATGGCGTGTCTCTAATCAACACGGCTTTATATATTTCAATAACTTCGTTATTTTGTTCAACAAATGAATATTTATTTTTCTTTCAACACATGAATATATATTTCTCTTTCTACACATGAATATTCTCAACACATGAGCATCGTCAACACATGACTATTTATGTTATTTAATATTTTTATAAAATTATAATAAAATTTTAAATTTTATTGTTTAAAATATTTTTCTCAACACATGAATCTATATTTTATTCAACACATGAATATTTATTTTATTCAACACATGAATATATATTTTATTCAACACATGAATATATATTTTATTCAACACACGAATATATTCGACACATGAATATATATTTTATTCAACACATGAATATATATTTTATTCAACACATGAATATATATTTTATTCAACACATGAATTTATATTTTATAATATTCTTTATTTTTTCAATTGGAATGAGGCCCAATCAATTACCATATAATGTTAATTATATGGATTCCATACAACACATGTATATAATAGCAATGATAAATAATCAACCATCATCCAAAGTGCACCACACAACTGCATAAGCATTAAATATAAATAATTAACGCTCATACAGTCTGTCAATCAAACGATTGACATACCACTAAACAATTGGGATTAGTGTACGTCAAATATCATCCCAACACCCGTGTGGGGTTTTAATCCACAAACACGGAATATTATTTGTGCGGTTGGGCGACGTGTAAAATTTATCGTCCCAATCAATATCCTTCAAATAGATGTACATAAACAAACTGTCTGGGTTGTAAATGAATATTAGTTTATTCACATATACGTTAAAAATTATATTTTTAGCGATAAACAATTTATTTCAACACATGGATGTTTTATTATCCATTTCACATTAACATCACAAACAAATTTCACAACACATCAAACAAGCATACAAGTCGTCCATGGTCTGTGGACGACGGGTGTCGGGTGCTGCTAAGCACCGTCTGCATCCTAGTATATATTTTAAGAGAAAACAAGATTTAAAGTGAGAAGTTCTCACCGAAAGCTAAACCAAATGCCACGATTCTTCATATGTAGATATCTTCGTCGTGCTCATCTTTTGTCACTTTCGTCGTCCGTAGCTACTATATATATAAAAATCACATTTTTATATTGTTGCTATGTATATAAAAATCACATTTTTACACCGCTACTATATAGATAAAAATTCTATTTTTACACTGCTACTAAATAGATAAAAATTCTATTTTTACATCACTACTATATAGATAAAAAAATTATTTTGCATCGCTATTATATAGATAAAATTCTATTTTTACATCGCTACTATATAGATAAAAATTCTATTTTTATCTTGCTAGTAATATAATAAAAATTATATTGTAATATAATAAAAATTATATTTTTATTACTCTACATGAATAAAAATCATATTTTTATTCTTTCTATGATATAAAGATCGAATTTTTATTATCTATATAATATAAAAATCATATTTTTACCTTGCTACTTCTATAAAGATAATATTTTTATATTCTCTATTATATAAAAATCATATTTTTAATACTTCTACTTTATAAAAATCATATTTTCATACTTTCCACTATATAAAAATCCGACCTTTTCTATTTGATTAACTAAAATCAAACCTTTAATATTTTTACTATAAAAAAACAATCTTTTCTAATATAAAAGTATAATTTTTTTCTTTCATATAAAGATCAAATCTTTTATTTTTTAAAATCATTTATTTACGGGTTTGATTTTAAATTCAAAACTGAATTCAAATTAAAACTAAATTAAATAAAACTGGTTTAAATTAAAATTTACCTTTGCAATTGAAGAGGGGGTTTCGCTGTTTGCATCGAGCGAGGGAGGACGCGGCTAACATGAGGGGGTGTGGCAGGCGGAGGGGGTATCCTGGTGGTCGGCGCGGCGTCTGAGGTGGCAGGGAGGAAAGGCTAGGGCACGGCGGTTGAAATCGAAGGAGGGGGGCTGGAGTCGCGCGAGGAGAGAGGAGGGGAGAAGAAGAAGGTGGAGGCGGCGGTGGGGCGCGCTCGTTGGGCGCGGCGGCGCCACCCATCGGAGGAGCGACGGCTCCTCCATCTTCTTCCTTTTTTATTTAATTTACTTTCGAATGAAATGAAATGGGGGGCTGAAGGGTTAAGGAGGAGAGAGGTTTTTATTTATTTATTATATTATATTATATTTATTTTCAAAAAGGTACTTTTTATTTCGACCTCGAGACGAGACCCACCGCCTGTCATCCATAGCCAGTCACCCCCATTCCGAACATAATAGGATATGTATCGTAAGCTGGTTCGATCGTTTCAATCAGTTTTCGTCAAAATCAAAATATAACTCTATATATTGAATTTGAACGCATATTTCAATTTACCAGGGCCACGTATGAACTCTAAAAATTCTCGAAAAATATTTTCTAGCTTCGTATCGATTATGCGGTCCTAACAAAACTGATTTCATTGAATTCTGAGACCTTTTGAAAAATGGCCAATTTCAGGTCGATCGAAATTGACTGAAACTGGTCAAATGCGTTTTCCTTTGCCACGCTCACATATTGATTCAAAAAATAACAGATTTTGGAATCTAGCAATAACTTGACATCACGGATCCAACAAAAGTGGTTTCATCGAAAACCGAGGTCGTTTGCAAAATTTCCATTTTTAAGGGCCAGAAATCCATAGCGACTATTTTGAATTTTCAAATGGACGTAACTTTTTATCCCCACTTTGAAATTTCGATTTTTCGGATTCGTTGGAAAGATATTCTCAATTAGATTATAATATTTTTGGTTTCTCCAAAATCCGGTTTATTTTGCACCTGGTACATTCATTTGAAATTTGAAATTGAATTTTCAAACTACCACACCATTTTCAATTCCTTTTTTAATTATAAATAATTATTTATATTCTAATGAAGATTTAAATAAATATATACGTTCTACTTCTATTCAAAATGGATTTCTTGTCGTCATTATTTAAAATAATTCATTTTAAATATTCAAAATTCACTAAAATTGCCAAAATAAAAATTTTAAATTGGCTCGGAATTTCCGGGTTATTACAGATTTGGAATTATGTCCAAATCAAAGTATGAAACGTTCGCTATGGACGCAGTTCGGTGGCCGATATTGGAAACCGACTGTAAAGGCCTTAATAAAATTGTGTAAAATCATAATAAATGATTTGGAAAGAGTTTGGATGAAAAATTCAAGTTTTGCAAAGATAAAAATATATTTTTATTGAAATGAACTAGTTATTAACTAAAATAATAATCCAATTATTTTAAACAAATAAATTGGACTTGAAAAAGGGTTTTGAAATAACCCGAATTTTCCAATATATATAAATTGGAATGGATTTAAATGGATATAATCTTCGAAATACTTCAATATTGGATTCCGTGATTATACAGATATTGTTGAGGAATTTGGAAGATATATATATCGTTATTCCCAATACGATATTTGTTGGTTTTAGAATTTGATATTGAATATAAGTCGATATAGTTTCCATTCAGAGCCATGTATTTAATATCAAATTTTATTATGGGTTTGTCGTAAATGGTTCCTTAAATAACATCGTTCTTAAACCCAATTGAGAATAGAATAGGTCTTTTAATTAAGATTTGGAGAAGTTTACCAATTAATTAATATTTAATTGAACTGAAATTGGATTTTTGGTTTATCGTGAAATGTGTTTTAGATAACATTAGTTCTTTAACCCAATTATCAATGAAGATATAATTTGGAATTTATAAATCTTTTTATTAAGATCTATTGGAAATTTTCCAAAGTAAAATTTTCCAAAGTAAAGTTTTCCAATTTAATAAAAGAAATTGGAATTGAATGGAACTCGATTTGGTAATAATCGAGATGAGCTTCTGTGAATGAAGACCGTTATTATATATGGAATTTAAAAGGCTTTGTCGTTATTCTATTTATATTATTAGTTTGATACGAAAATTTATATCGATTATATACTGTTATGATTTCCGTGAAGATTCCATTTTGATGGAAGATGATTTTGAATTTATCGTGAATTGTGTTTTAAATAAAATTTGTGCTTTAACCCGTGTAAAAGACAGGATTAATTTCCTAGAAAATTGAGAAATCACTAAGTAATGGATTTCGGAGATTAAAACTTAGAAGAGTTTTAATAAACCTTTAATTAGATTGGAATGAATGAATGTTAATTAAATTTGCCAATGCATGAGATGTGATATAAACCAAATATACTTGGTTGTTGATATTGATTGTGATTGATTGACTATTTGGATTGTCTTGACCAATTTATAAGCAAAATATGCTTTTACATTTAGCATTGGGTTAAGTAGAAATATTTGTATGCTAACATCTTGTGAAACACTTCACGATTTGACTATGAGATGTCTAGAGATGTCGTTGAGTTCATTTCAAATTAAATGAATGGTTTTGAAATGATATTTTTCTTAAGTGAAAAGAAATGTATTCCCGATTTTGTATAGGGAATGTTTTCTAAAAATGTTCTATAAAACAGAAAGGATTTCGAGGCCTAAACCCGATGTTGTCGAAATGATTTCGAAATGTATTATGTGTTTGACATTGTAGTTCATCACATAACCGATTAGTTGCTATTGATGCTATATTTGTTTGGTGGTAGAGAATTTATTCTCTTTCTTAACCCCCTTCTTTGAGACGTACGAGCTCAAAGGTTATGTGATTAATAGTGACTGATCATATGTGTGAATGGCTAATGTAAAGTACTATATTTTGGAAAATACTTGTGATTATTATGTTGTGAAATAATTTTCCCTACTTTGGGATATAAAATGATTTAGTATGTGGTTAAAGATTCTGGTAACCCAGACGACTAAAAGTATGGGTGAGAGAGACCAGGACCTTAATTGGTGAGTGGTCAGTGTAGCCTGCTCCCTAGTGGGGGGTGCACATATATATCAAGTTGCTAAGGTGCGTACCCTTTTCCTTATCTAAGGGGAGCCCAATATTTGGTTGCATGCTTGTTTGTATGCACTATGATGTTTTGGAATTCATATTTCCAAAGATTTTGGTTTGAGATCCCAGAGTGAAATCTACTTTGATATAAAGCAATATATGTATTTCAAATGATTTGAAATAAGAAATCAGAAAATAAAGTCCAAAGTAATAATTTCTATGAAGTGAATTGGATTTTGAAAATCTAAATTTGGGATTAAGCCTAAATGGGTAGACTGGAAAATTGCATGTTGTATGATGCATTGTAGATCCACATGACTTTTATTGGTTATTGTTTATGCACTGGTATTCATGGGGGTAAACCCGTTTCGTGACATGCGGCATGGTCCCGTGATTTACCTTATTTTAAAGTATAGTTTAATAACTGTTTTTAGTTCTCACACCAGTCTCATGACCGACTCAGGGTTTATTGTTTCTACCTAAACTCTGGGTGCCCATATTTTCCACATGGGCAGTCAGTAGTTTTGGTTTTGCAGATTATTTCATTTAGCAGGATTCTGGATCAAAGCTTAAAGTTGTGTCCAGAGCATTGATAGCTTTCCGGTGTGTTAGTTTATTGGTTTCCGCTACATTGTATTATATTTATTGTAAATTTATTTTCCACTTTATATTATTTTCGATGCTCTAATATTCTGTACTCTGATGTAACATTATTATGATGTTTATAAAAGTCTTATGTTGTTTGTTCTGATGTGTTGTGGGCCCAAAGTTAGCGTATCCGCCTTTTTGGTTCGATTTAAGTCGGTTTAATGATCGATTTGGATCGACCGAGAGGGAGGGTTGCTACATGTTATCTTTCATAGAGTTAAGCGAAAGATACATTTTATGATAATTCATGTGACTATACATTAATGGACAACACTCATTAATATTGTGAACACGTTGAATATTAAAAAAATCACTAAGATTGCATTGTGCCCGCATATGATTGAAGCTTCAATAATGATTTGTTTTACAATCAATACTATTACAAAAATTGATATGAGACTAAATTGCTAATTATTTTTCTATAATGTTAGCCCTTTCTCAACACATTATGATAAAGAGATTATCGTTCTTGTCAAGTTCAAATGTAATATCTATGTTATAAAAAAATACAAATTAGAGTAAATTTTCCATGACTAAACGGATGAATATAAGATGCATGGGTAGATATTTATGATAATAATGGTAATGCTTGTTGATTGCAGCATGTCTTAACGAAAAAAAACATTAAAAACTCTGAACATACAAAACTCATTGGACATTAGCACTCAAATTTCTATGCAGACAACTCATTTAATAACAAAATTTCTGTAACAAACCGCAAATTCTGAACCAATTTAAAAAATTTATTTTAGAAATTTTAATGGAGATTTTATGTTTAAAATAATTTATTTTAAATAATAACGGTTAAAAATTTATTTAAATCGAAGTTAGAATGAATAATTTTATTCTAATTATAAGAGGGGTTAGAAATGGCACGGTAGTTTGAAAAGTCAAACTTGAATTTGGCCGAATATACCGGTTTCAAAATTTAACGGATTTTAGTGGAACCAAAAATATTAGAATCTATTTAAAAATATCTTTCCAATGAATCAGAAGAATCGAAATTTCATAGCGGAAATCAAAAGTTATGCCCAGTGTAACATCCCAGATTTTTCATCCATTTAAAATCGAATATTTAAATCAGTTTATATACTATAATGGATTTTAATCGAATTTATTTAATAGATTTCAATTTTTTTTTTTATATTAACGATTTTTATATAAATAGAATATCATCAAAGGAAAGATAAAAAAACAGAATTTTTGATATCGAGCTTTGAATTTTATACTTATTGAAATTCAACTTATTTGGTTTAAATATATAGGGATAATTACTTTCGTTAATTTAGCTACATAAGTTAAATAACAAACTTTCTTCTGTAGTAACCAGGCAAACTGAACAATGTTCTTAAACACTAAAAAAAATGGACGATTTTAACAGTTAATAACAATAAATAACTCACAGCTATCCAAGTATTTTGATTAGACAAAGAAAAAAATAGTAGTCTAGATACCATATTTCATTAAAGGTTTTCTCATCTTTTTTATCAACTTCAATACTGTTATATGTTAAGCAAAGTTTACAGACTTTGATCTGAGACATTTTAACATATTTTTTATGTAACTATAGTGCATTTAACCAAACGTTAAGTAATACAAACGTGTAAAGATAATGCATTAACTCGGGCAGAAGAAGTAACTAATAAATAGTCTATATTATTATAAACAAGTTATTTACAGACCAAAGCAACATCAAGACTCTAAATTACTAAGGAAAAAAAAGAAAATACACTTTATAAAGCAGAACAAAACCATCGATATGATTCACTATTTTTACAACTTCAGTAAATCAAAATGCCACGTTCAATCCACTTCATAGCATAAGATAGTCTGTATACCAAAGGATACTACTGAATCCATTGGCTCGGTCGATGTTGATCTGCGACAAGAAAAGAAAAAACCCATAAGGGTGATTTCATGAGAAAAAAAAAATTGAATAGTACAAGAAAGAAAAAAAAATCTTCACATGCAAAGTACAGCTAAGGTAAATTGCTAAGACATATAGATGTATTGATACATCTAGTCTGGACTGCAAAAGTAAATAAACAGCTAGGGAAAGAGGAAAATAAAGTAAATATATCTTGAACTAGAATGATATGAGCAACAGAAATGAGATCACAAAATCCATGAACAATTGGATCGAACAAACATATGTACATAATTCAGTACAACATGTGAACAGGAACAGGACATAAACAGCTAACTTAGTGTACATTTATATTTATATTTTTTTCAAATCTAAGGCAAACAAATCGAACAGCTATGTATAGCTAGAAGCTATACTAGAACAGCTATATGTACATGGCTAAATAAAAAAAATAAAGCAAAGATTTTTCCACAAGCACAGATAAAGGAGAATCTAAATGAACAGCTAAGAGATTTGATATGTACACATATATATATTTTTGTACAGTCAAATCAGTTAGCTGATATATAGTGTGATCCATTTCGAAATTCACTATTTTCATACACTAGAAAACCCAGCATAGAATTAATACAGTTCCAAATCTTTGAATTCGATTTAACAAGTCAGAGGCCATCCTAACCTAATCTATACAAAATTTCAACAAGATTACGATCAGTATATATATCAAATATACAGTCGAATTGCCAATTCACTGCTACCATATGTTGAAAAATCCTATACCAAAATCTAAACAAAAGATCTAAGTACAAATTTGAATATTGATTGAAATAACAATTCATGGATGTTGATAAACGTCCATCCAATCCAAACCAAACCGCAACTATATATATACGCCATCACTCAATGTGTTTCATCCATTCGAAACAAACCAACACAAAATGAACCAGAGAAAAAAATCAAAACAAATAATACTTAAATCGAAAGAAAACTTAGCTTGCGGGTCTGGAGGATTCTTGGACAAACCCTTGTTGAAGCTGTACAAAACCCGAAGACCTAGGGTTGCCGAAAGCCTATAGAGGAGGCTCGTAAGTTCTGAAGGGGTTGGAGTTCATCGCGAATCGGAAGGCGGTTGACTGGCGAAGATGGAGTGAACGTCGAACGGGTGGTTGGGGATTTAGGGTTTCATTTAATTCAGTTTTGAGATGAAATTGTGGCGGCTATTGGAATGGAAAGGGATCGATGATGGAGGGTTTTAAAGGGCAGAAGGGTCGGGTTTGAGATGTGTGGGCCGATGATCATAAGGTAAAAGCCCAACTTTAATTTAAAGGGAAAATCCATGGTTTTAATTTAATTAATTTATAATTTTTTATGCGATATTTCCTACATACGTTGTCAGATTCAAGCGCGGTCAGTTGCGTTGGGACCGTGGAGACGAGTACTTCGAGATGGAGCGGAGCTAGTCCGGGTCTGAAGTGACTGGAATTTCTATTCGAATTAAACGTCAGTTTAATTCGACTAAAACCGGACTGTTTA
This sequence comes from Allium sativum, assembly GCA_030737875.1. Taxonomy (NCBI): domain Eukaryota; kingdom Viridiplantae; phylum Streptophyta; class Magnoliopsida; order Asparagales; family Amaryllidaceae; genus Allium; species Allium sativum. Next base: position 920,170,347 of record CM060922.1, read on the forward strand.
TCGACAAATCAAAACCGAGGTGAGTTAAACTCACTCAGCCTTCCCGTTTATATTTTATATAAAATGGGTATTTTTATTTTGCGTGTTCTTTAGTGGTTGACTGTTATGTATATATACTGTTGATTCATCGGTCGTTTAATTTCAGAAAATACCCACTGTTTTGGGGTTGACCAACACAAAGAAATTCCCTTGACTGGTCACATTTATTGCTTGAATTGTTTGGAGTGTTTGAATTGGTGATTGTCATAGAAATTTAGCAATCAAATGGTTGATTATTATTTTTGTACCTCATTTCGACAAATGTTCTGATAATAACCAATGGATGATGTGGGTTGAGTAATTGGCATCACCTGGCTTATAAATCAATCGATTTATAAAATATGGGTTTTATCGACAGTGAATCGATAATATTTAAGTTATAAATATATTTTATAATGAAGATAAGATTTGGAAGATTATTGCATTGAAAGGTTATTCAAAAAGGAAATAAATATTTAATTATTTATTTATTTAAAGTTTACAAGGAATTATGGAATTGTTTATATAAACCAAATTCTTATGTTGATAAGAATGATAAATAAACGAGCAAAAAAATAACCTAGGAGTTAAGTATTTCGTTAAGTGAATGATTAAATGAAGTTATTCAGATTTATTATATTTTAATTAATTTAAAGAAGGAATTAACTAGAGTTGGTTAAAGAGATAATCATGTTTGGAATCGACCAAGTCGATCCATTGTAACAAAGTTAGAAACTTTTTATTAGTTGTTGTAAATAAACTAAATTAGATGACCTGACGAATAATTGGTTAATTTAAAGAAGATTTAAAAGAGATTTTTATTATTGTAAATAAAACTGATTTTACAATAATAAGTGTAAAAGTAAAATTATTTGTTTAGTTTGATTTATTACTTCTTAAATGAGATATATTTAAGTAAGTGATTGATTTGGAGATTCAAAAGGGTTTATATTAAACCTGGAAACTATAAAAAAGGTTTATAAGTGGAATATGAGTTTAAACGTCGTTTTAAATTTGAAATACTTAATAGTGGTATTAAGTTAAAGCCATGGATTTAAAAAGGGAATTTCCCGAAAGAAAGGGGATTGGCAAAAAGGGGTTTGATTCAAGCTCGGTAAACGAAGTTGAAAATAGGATTTGAAATAATAATTCAGTTTGTGAAACAAAGTATTTGAATAAGCCAAGAGTGAATAAAAGTGATGTTAGTAAGTAGTTATTTAATTAAATGAGCGATATTAATTTTAGTTAAAAAGAGAAACTTCCAAAGGATGAGAAGTACTGTAGAGCGATGTTTTAAATAGTGGGATGTGTTTAATATCGATTCTTGAATTACAACTCGTATCTATCTGAAGATAAGAACGTTGTTGATCAAGGTTTGAGAGGTAATTAAAATACCCCAACTTGGACGACTGCGGGATTATCCAAAGACGATACTAGTTGGTAATGTCAAGAATGGGTGATAAGATTTCCAAATTAAAGGAAATGATATGATATTATATTTCCCTAGTAACGAAATTAAAAAGAAGACTGGGTGGTAAATTTAAAAGCCAAGTGATTCTAAATACTAGACCAGTGAATCTATTTTTGTGATTTTATGGATGTTTACTTGATAGTTAAATAACCGACTATCAAGTCTAACCCTTACGATTGTTGGTATGGAAAGACCGGGATCGAATATATATTCGAAAACCATTCCAACCAACAAATACGAAAATATAGAAGAAGATCAGACGATGATCGAGATGGAGCATGCGAAGACCATAGATCATCATGAAGTGGAAGAACCACTTACAATCTCTGATTCGCGCCGGAGATATACTGTGGTTCTGTCGTGGTTGAAACTGTGGATTGCAAGGACTATCGCTACTGATCCATGGGGTGATTCCTATATTGGATGCAGTAGGAAAGTACCTTCGGTTCATCCTATTCCTGGGTGACTTGTATGGACGAGTGTCTGACAAAGTATTTCTAAAGGGATTACGTATATGAATTTTCTACAAACCTATCTCTGTTGGTGGCAGAGAAGACTGGACACCTTCTTTAGCTTAACGCTCAGAGTATTTTTGTGGAAATTAGTATTCAGTGATACCTGGTGGATCTGACGATGTGGCATTCAAAGTGAATGGTGGCCAGGTGTTCAAAAGATTATAACCTCAAGCCTCACAGCCGGGAAATGACAAAAATCGAGCAGGCAGCATGGCTATGTGGGTCGCTCCCATTAGGGTGTATAATCACCTATCTATAGAAATTCCTTTTGTCTCTTACTTTATCGATTCTGCCCATTCGGGAAACGGTGGTTTGAGTCCAACCGTTGGTGATATACATTCGATACACTCAAGCGAAATTAGTGGTCGGTCATGTGAGGGCCGGGTTGCAAGACGTTCTTGTTGAACCCAGTGTATTCACCTCTAGAGATACACGATCGGCAGGTGGTCCCATACCTTGTCAAGGTCGGAATCAAATCTCCAATAAGCGCTCGCGGTTTTGTTTGTATATATATACGTGTAAAGTGAGATGCAAGCGTTCCACTAGATTGATATTTACTTGTATTTAGACATTATTATAATATCAGAGAAGATATTGATTTCGAAAACTGTTATGGGTTATCGTAAGGTAAAAACCGTTCGTGTTTATGTGTGGATTTGTTCTTACGATTATCTTTTTCTTTCGAAAGGATTTTGAACATTAAAATCAAGTTGTGTGGTAACCTTAATGCTGTGCGAGTTTTCTCACTCTGGTTCACTAGACTGACTCGGTATTTTGTAAATGCTCGGGTTAGACCGAGGTGTACAAGTTCAGGATATCAGGTACTAAGAAGTCCAGAGACGAGCTGGAGATGATTCAGACATGTGAAATATAGTATTTATTCCGCTGTGTATATGAGGACAGGTTATCAAAACTGTCCAGCTGTGTGTTATACTCTGATATTGTAAGTATTTTAAAGTTTTCACTAAAGATTTATTTCTGTATTATATTTTGTTCCGCTGCGATGTAAGACTCTGTGTTGGTTCTTCTTCTTCTTTTATTCTAACTTTATTTCTTTCTTATCTCACCCTCTAATTTCTTCCTATAAACATTCCAGTGTTTTCGGTGTTAGAAGGTCGACATGAGTACGATAAGGGTATTTATGTCGATCTTCGGGGCCGAAAATCTACTGGGTCGTTACACCCAGTTTAAATTTCAGAATAGTCGCTAAAGAATTTATATATATATTTAATTTTAAAAATAGTCATTTTTCAAATGACCTCCATTTCGACGACATCACTTTTGTTGTAACCGGAATGTCAAATTATTGCTAGATTTCAATTTTCATAATTTTTAGAATTAATATGTGAGCGTGGCAAAAGAAAACGTGTTTTGTCAGTTTCAGTCAAATCTGATCGACCAGAAAATGATCATTTTTCAAACGGTCTCAGAATTCGACGAATTTAGTCTTGTTAGAACCGTATCATCAAAACATAAATAGAAATATATTTTTTGGAATTTTTAGACTTAGTATGTGGCCCCGGTGAATTTAAATATACGACCAAATTAAATAATTAAATGTTTTATATTTTAAATTAAAGAAAAGTGAGTTGAAACGGTTGAGCCGACTGACGGGACCTAGTCCAATGTGTTCGAAACGGGGTTATTTGGCTAGGGGCAACTATAGTTGGGCTGGAATTGGAGGTAATATAGGTTAACGGGTTTTTTCTGAGATTTAAATAATATAAGATATACTATATAAATACATGTGAAATGTGTAAACCCTAGTATACTATACAGCAGTCGCCGCCTTATGTCTCTTCTATGGCCAGAATGCTCCAATTCAAATCCACAAAATTCTCCAAATTCATTCAATTAAAATCAAAAGTTATAAAACTAAAATCAAAGGGCTACATGAGATCTATCTCTTGTACGGTGGTGATCGGAAATTTCGAGCTAGGATGGCCAATTTTGGACGTTGAACGTCGGCGGTTTGGAGTGGTTTTCGATGCAATGGGAGGCGGCGAGTTTCAAGTGGTGGCCTGCAGCTGTCGGGGACGATGAGGGCTTTGACATGGCAGTGTCTGATCGGTTTATGGTGGCTTGGGAATGACGCGAGGTGGAGCTTTGGAGATCGATCTTGGGTTCTTCTTTGTGGCTGTAATAAGGAAGAAGGAGTTTTGAATGGCCAAATTTTAATCAGAGGGTAATTAAGGGAATTTCATTAATCAATGATGTAATTTAATTATTAATTTAAATTGTATTGATTAAAACTCGAATATCTTTTTACTGCGCGCTCAGAATTCGATGAAATTTGGTGTGTTGGAATCGCAGGAAAAAGATCTACATTTCAGAACTGACCATATCTGAAACAGAGTACTTTGGAAATTCTGACAAATCGAGGTGATATTTCTATATTCATAAATAGTTATAATTATTTATCTCCCGTTATTTAAATTGCATGCATGTATGATAATTAATTCAGATCTGCAGTCGTGATGTATGTGTTGTTTAGATCTAGATCTGAAATAAAAATCATATTTTTATTTTAGATCTATATAGATTTAATTCATAATAGAACCTCCTTCTATTTTAATCCACGAACATGGAATCATTCTTCTTTTATTTAGATCTGTCTTCTTCAATTCGGATCTATGATTTTTATTTAGGCCCATGAATACTGATTTGCTTTTATTATTAAAAAAAATTTATAACCTTTTTATTTAGGTCCATGAATCCATGAACATTAGAATTAGATTAACAATAAAAGTCACCTTTTTATTTTTGTATGAAATGTTTTGATTAGAATAAAATAACATTTTTGTATGAAATGTTTGATAGGAATAAAATAACATTTTTGTTTAGAATGTTTGAATAGAATAAAATGTCATTTTTGGTACATAATGCCATTAAGGTCATTTTATTTAAAAATGTCGTCTTTGTAAGATTATTACATTGAAAAAAAACATTTCATTTTGTTAAGATGATTAGACTAAAAAGGATTACATAAAAATAACATTTTTGGCAAACATGTCAATTGAAATAAAAATAACATTTTTGGCAAACATGTCAGCGAAGTAAAAGATTATATTTTTATTGTAAATTTGTCACAATAAAAAGAGTAGAAGTAAAAGACTATATTTTTTTATTTAGTTGGTTTCAGTAAAATGATCGAACGTTAAAGATTACATTTATATGGATAATCTGATCTAATCAAAAGATTGAAATTTAAAAGATTACTTTTTTATGTAGTATGCTTTCATTTGAAAGAGTAGGATTAAAAGATTACCTTTTTACGTAATATGTTTTTCATTAGGAAGAATAGTTTTAAAATAACACTTTTATTGTCAAGTTAGTTATAATGAAAAGAATTGATATAAAAGAAATATATTGTAATTAAAAGAATAGATTTTAAAGATGCATTTTTATTTACATTTTTTATGCAATAAAACTGGGAAGTTGAAAGTAACATTTTTGTTATCATTTTATATGAAATAAAAATAGTCATTTTTGTCAAAACATGTAAACCATGGAATTAAAAGTTGAATTTTTATTTGCATTCTTTGATGCAAATAAATATCGTATTCAAAAGTCGAATTTTTTATTTGCATTCTTTGATGCAAATAAACCATCGTATTAAAAATTGAATTTGTATTAACATTCTTTGATGCAAATAAACTATGAAATTAAAAGTTGCATATTTATTTGCATTCCTTGATGCAAATAAAATATTGATTAGAAGTTGCATTTTGCAAATTTAGATGCAAATAAAACCTTGAATTAGAAGTTGCATTTTTACTTCCATTCTTTGATGCAAATAAAACATGAAATTAAAAGTTGTATATTTTTATTTGCATTCTTTGATGCAAATAAATCATAAGTTAAAGTATTAAATTTTTATTTGCATTTTAGATGCAAATAAAAGCATAGTTTAAGAAGTTACACTTTTATTACATTTTAGATGTAAATATAAGAATAGGATTAAAAGTATCATTTTTACTTTTAAACTAGAGAAAATAAAAAGATTACGATAAAATAAATTCATCTTTGTTGTAATTTTGTTGAATTAAATAAAATGCTTTTATTTTCATCATAGATTATTATAAAAAGATTAGAATTAAAAAGATATATTTTTAGTGTCATCTTAGCTTCAATAAAAAGAGTAAATAGGTAGATAAGGTTTATTTGTCCTTTTGTTGCAATACGAAAAGACACATTTCTATCATTTAATTAGAATGAGATAAAATTATTTAATTTTGTCATTTTAAAAGGTTAAGATAAACGTATTCACTTTTGTCATTTTAAAGGAATGAGACAAAATATTCATTTTTGTCAAAATAGATTAGTTAAAGCAAACCATATATTTTTGTCGAAATATATACTTTTGTCAAGATAATACTAGTTGAACCAAAATACACGTTTTTGGACAAATAGCTTAGTTGAACCAAAATAATTATTTCTATCAAAAATATAATAGTCGAAACAAATGTTACATTTTGTTAAATATGATGGTTGAAAACAAAAATTACATTTTTGTTAATTAGATTTGAATTAAGACAAAAATTACATTTTTGTTAAAGGAAAGAGTTAAACACAAATATTATTTTTGTGAAATAGGTTTGTGTTACCATAGAAATATCCATTTTGATAAAATAGAATTGTCAGCCCAATGGAACTTCTTAAACATTTTGTTGAGATAGAATTTATATGCAAATATAATAATCATTTTTATTTGCATAACATACAATAGAATTTATATGCAAATATAATAATCATTTTTATTTGCATAACATACAATAGGATTTACATGCAAATATAATAATCATTTTTATTTGCGTAGCATATAATCGAATTTATATACAAATGAGAGTATTTCTTCTATGTGTTAAAAATTAAGAATAATTACATACAAATAAAGTATAATGAAAATTATCTTTTATTCTTCATCCACAATAATGTCATATAAATAAATTACATTCTATTAGATATTAGAAATGTATAAAGAAATTATGTGAGTCAAATATATTTTATTTCGGTATTAGAAATAAAATATCATGTTTTGTTCATCATCATCATCATCATGTCGGTAGTATTACAATTGGTTGAATTCATTAACCAATTGTTTATTTATATGAACTGTTGTTGGCTGAAAACCCCACACGGGTATTGGAATGTTGATTTATATACACTAGTCCCAGTATTTTTTTGTATGTCTACCGATAGATTGACAGGCTGCGATGAGCGTTATTATTTCATTTTAATGCTCACACAGCTGTGAACTTCAGTCTGGATGTTGAATGGATGGTTTGATGATTATTTATCAACTGTTGTCATTTACATACGATGTATGAAATCCATATAACTAAAGTTATATGGTAAATGATTGAGTCGCTTTCTGATTCAGAATATCTTTATTATATAAAGAATATTTTAAACAAAGTATTTCTTTTAAATAAAGTATATATTTTTAAAAGATATTGTAATAAAAGAATTGGATTTTGGGTTGTCGTGGATGGTGTCTTAAATAACACTGTTCTTAAACCTTGTATGAAGGAGTAAATCTTTTAACAAAGACTATTGGTGTTTCGAATTATATTTAGTATTGGAATAAATTGATACGTGAATTAGGTTTATCGTGAACTATGTTTTTAAACGACATTTGTTCTTTAACCCAATTAACAGTGAAATATAAATTGGAATTTATAAATCTTTTTTTTAATATTTAAAAAGAAAATTTCCAAAACCAAGTTTTCTAATTTAATTGGAATTGAGTGGAAATTCGATTTGATAATAATCGAGATAGGCTTCTGTAAAAGAAGACTGTTACTATATATGGAATTTAAAAGGCTTTGCCATTATTCCATTTATATTATTAGTCTGATACGGAAATTTATATCAATTATATATCGATTTGATTTTTGTGAAAATTCCATATTTTGGAATATGATTTTGGGTTTATCATGAACAATGTTTTTAAATGACATTGATTCTTTAACCCAGTTAAAGATAAGATTTATTTCTTAAATTGGAATAATCGTAAAGTAATGATTTTGGATATTAAAATTGAATTGGAGTTTTAATAAATCTTTGAAAATAAGATTTAAGAATAAATTTAAAAGAATTTATTTTTGATAAAATTAATGGGAATCTTTCCCTAATAATATGAGTATTTTATTTAAAGAATATTCTGAATTGGAATGAGGCATTGGATGTGTCTTTACAACACTTGATTTTTAATTATAAAAATACGCGTGTTATTCGAAAAGACCGGGTTTAACCCATTCTGAATAATCACTACGACGATTAAAAATCAAAGACATTGAAGACGGTGGATGAAGACCGGCGATCTTCACATCGAATGGACGACTACTGCTTCCTGGCATTGGGTCGCTCCTAGAAAAGGGTTAATAGTGGTAGTTTGTTTGGACGTACTTGCTGGTCGTTCGGATACACGAGCACCTAGGTGACTCCGGTTTCGTTCAGACCCAGAACGGACTTGTAAATGGATGTGTGTCCGACATTGAATTTCATGCTGTGGAATTAAATTGATATCTATTAATATATATATCTGTGGTGGCGGAGAATTTATTCTCTTGCTTAACACCCTTCTTTGAGACGCACGAGCTCAGAGGTTATATATTGGTAGTTATCGATCGCATGGTATAGACTGTCGATGTGACATGCAAAGATGCAATTGATTCAGGCTTTTGTTGAAAAGCAGAGCCTTGTGAATGATGATCAAAGCATAGCCTATTTAGGCATAGCTTTGTGTATTTCGTTACCTCGCGAGCCTCATACCTCGGTAGAGTCAAAAACGGGACAAGGGAACGCAGGGAGTGCACACGTTTCTTTCTAGCTAGAAGTGGTGTTTGGGTTTTTTCAAGGCCCGGCATTTTACTTATGTTGTTGATGGATTTAGAGGCGCCTCGGATATTTTTTTATTAGTCGCCAATGGCCAATTTATAGGTCCAATTGGATCGGGGAGCGTGTGTTCAGGAATTGCCAATCCACTAAAGTATTTATGGACCGGCCCTGCTGTATCCAAGGGTTTGCCAGCGTCCGAATTCTGAGACATTGCTAGAGTGTCTCGAATCGGTAAGGAGATCGTTCCTAGCCTTGACTCTTGATGGAAACCCAATTTCCAATACGACATCATGCGGTTTTGATTGTAGAACTAGTATGGCGACATAGTATATGGTAGCTACGCCGTCTATGATTAATACATTATGATTGAAATGTTTTTAAGACACATACATACACTAATAATAATATCAAATCCGTTTTATCGTATCAAGTATTCTTGACCATTATAAGGTAAAACTCTATTCTCCGGCTTGCGTTGCATTGTGTGATGGGACCTGAGTCTTATAATGGTTTCATTTTTAAAAAGCATTGCGTTGTTTTAACGATTTACTTTATTTATGCACTGGCAATCCAATGGAGTAAACTTGTTCCGAGTTAGCGGTGTGGTCCTGCGGTTAGCCTTCTTATTAGATAAGTTAAGTAAAGTTTTCTCACACCAGTCCCATGACTGACCCGTAGTTTGTTTCACTTTGCAAACTCGGGTGCCCTCTTTTCCACATGGGCAGTCGAGTAGCTTATTTTTCAGATATATTGAGCAGGATTCTGGATATAAGCTTAGATCTGTGTCCAGAGCATTGATAGTCTTCCGCTGTGTTAGTTTGTATTTCCGCTGTGCAGTATATTACATTTATTGTAATTTATCTTCCGCTGTATTATATAGATGTACTCTGATATTCTATACTCTGATGTAACACTATCATGATGTTTATAAAAGTCTGTTGTTATCTGTTGTAATGTGTTGTATTCCTAAAGTTAACATATGCAGGATTTGAACAGTCTTGGTCGATCTAGCGATCGATCGGGTCGGGCAAAATCCGTATCGTTACAGTTTCCTTTCAACTTACCTTTTATGCAGCAAGATCAAAAATGCTAAATTTCCTTAGTCTTTTTTGCAGTATACTGCAACAAGAAAAAATAAATAAATTTAGGTTATGCATCCAAAGAATTGACTGAAAGAAAATTAGGGTTTGGATTCATGTTTATAAATGAAATCTAAACCAAATCACTACTGGGTCTTCATGATAATTCATAAATTGAGAAGTATACCCGACTATAGCTCCATCGTTTTCCGCGCAATCGATTATTGGGTTGTTGTCAGAGCTCCCAAAGCAGCGAGCCTCTACTGGAGTCCACGATCGCTCGATCTCGATGGCGTGGAACACAATCGAGATAAAGGATAGATGGTGCTAGCTCTTTTGGGTTTTAGGGTTTCGTTGATTTAGGTTTTTGTGGCGACTCTGATCTATATGTGATGAATGGAAAAATAGAATGAAATATAAGAAGGGTCGACCTTCCTTTCTAACACTTGGCCCACAAAATTCTAAATTAACTAACACTAAAAACCCTTATACTAATTCAACAATTAAAGAAAAAGTCAACATTTTGATTTCCTTTTATTGTGAACGGTTTTTATCCTCTTTAAGCGGTCAAATGTGTGACCCTATAGGTTATTACAACATTGGCAATGATTTTAAATCGTATTTAAAATCATAAACAGTGGTTGGCATCTAGCAATACGTCGCTGCTACCCAAGTTATAATAAGATCAACGATTCAGTACAACCTTTCCGCGATCAGTGTATCAATGTAATATAATCCTTTTAACCAATATATCCAGGATTAAACTAGAGGCATGGATCGTATCATCCCCTTTATAATTTAATCCATTTTTCTTGATCAGTGAGTAGACTGTTTAAAACAAATCAATATTTGAGCACGGCCATGTATTTCACAGTCTCACTCAATCAAGAGGCCCATGGATATCACTACGAATATATCATAGGGTTAAATTCCATATAGATCATTCATAAATTTCATTCGATTCGAGATGTATCCAATAATCACCGTTATCCTTACTTTGTTACGAATAACTTTAGGTGATATCAAAACACAAATATCCTCGAATTAAATTATAATGATTTCAGGTCTGAGGACCATTACATCACTGTCACTATGAGAACAACTTATGATACTGTTGATTATATTCCATGTAGTTATCTCATAGTGGGTCAGCCCAATACGCTATTCTTATATCTTGACTTTAATATCACGTATATTAATGATCAATGAGATGTGATCATCAGTCAATCAATATACTAGTCTCAACGTTTTTATTGTTGTCCTATATAAACAATAAAACTCGACTAGGGACATTTAAGAATTATAATACTTATCACATTATATAATCTCAAGTTCAGTCTTACTCGAACTATATAATTCCGTATTATTATTCTAAGGACTTCCATTAGGTTATTATTTATATTACGCAGTAAATATAAAATAACAGAATATTTTTATTCCAAATAAAACAATAATGTTATTAATCGCATCAAATGGATAGCCTCTAGGGCATAAACTCTAAAAATCTCCCACTTGCACTAGAGTCAATCATTCATGTATCATGTACTCATAAAACTAGTGTGACTATTAAACTTCTGCTGCGACAGTGTTTAATTTGGTAGGTCTGCAACATTACAGCTTTTGCAACTTTGCAGATATGTTCATATCCTCTATGAACAATTTCACATAAGAGTTATATTTCTTAAATATATGTTTGGATCAACTATGAGTTTAACGTTTTAGGCTTGAGCAATAGGCACATTGTTATCACAATGTAAATCATTGGATTAACAATGAATTAAGTTCAATTATGAACTTTTTAATCCAAACATTTTCTTTATTAGAATCAGCATCTATTTCTTGTTTTAAAACTAACATTATTCACAATAATTAATGTGTTATCAATATATAACATTGTAATTATTGTGTCACTCCCACTCAATTTCTTGTCTACAAGAGATTCAATTATATTTTTTGGTCTCCGAGACATTTCGGATTCTATTTTATTCTCATCAGTATGTTAGAGACTGACTCTCTTTTATAAGGATACCAATTCGAGTAATAAACATTTTATTCTCAGAGGATTTATAGAATTAATTTCTGTTTTCTTCTTTTGGATATTCCACAAAATATTTATTTGATTTGGGTCCGATCTTATCAGAGGAATGACGTTTAACAAGCGCCATACATCCCAAATCTGCGCATTTAGACATACTAGGACATTTCCTAATCCATATCTCATATAGCGTCTTAAGACTTGTTTTAGTAGGACTAATTTGATTGTTCTCAATTTAATTTATTGGAAGATCTATATGACTTATCTTGGTCGTACCATATCTTATAAGGTGTGATTACTCCATTCAGGCACACCATTTCAACATGGTGTTCTAGGTGGTGTGAGTCGTGAAACAATTTCAAACTCATCTAGATAGTCATTAAATTTATTGGCTTAAATATTCTCTTTCGAACTATTCGAAAAGTATTTATATTCTATTAAAATTGGTTTCTAACTTTACTTTGAATTCTTTGAACTTTTCAAAGGATTCTGAAATGTATACATATCTATATCTATTGATATCATCAGTGAAGTAATAAAACCTACATGTAGCATATGTATTCATTGCTCCATATACATCATTATGTATGAAACCCAATACTTAATAGTCCATTCACTGTGTCACGTGAAAGGTGATTCAGTTATTTGCCTTATAAACAAGATTTGCATTCTTTATATGATTCGAAATCAAATGACCTCAAAATTCCATCGTTATGGAGTTTTGATATGCGTTTCTTGTTTATCTTGGTTGATCGACAATGCTAAAGGTGTGTTGGATTTAAATTATTTAATTTAATCCACTCAGTGTTTAAGTCAAGTACATTATAGTTAACAATTTATAAAGATCTTTAACTATTTGTGAAATTCCATAAGATATTTCATTTAAATAAAATGAATAACAATTTTTCTTTTATTACAAATGAAATTTAAACTTGTCTGAACAAGATTATAATAACATTTATTTTAAATGGAATTTCATAATAACAATTATTTTATTAATTTTATTAAGCCAGTATACACAACAAGAATCAACTTTCTATGGATAATCCAGCAACTTTTGTTTCATTTCCATAAGTCCACTTTTCATTTTGTCGGATCTCTACTTATTTTGCAATTTCTGTAAATTAACATACATTTATGTGATTTATATCTAGTATTTAATACTAGAAATGTATAAGTAGATTGTTATAACATTTATATATTATTCAGTTGAAATCACACCTCAACCTTTCATTTTAGATCCTCTATGTTTATATAACAATTACGTTTGATTTGTTTGAGGACAATCCTCAAATTTCAATGTTAGTCAAGAAATTTGATTTAATTCAATTTATTTCCTTCTTAAGGATTAATTTAAATTATCGAGTTATTTATTATTTAGTATCTACATTAGATAAAATAATAACTGATTCTGTAATATTTATTTAATCACAAAATTTTGACAATCAAAATTTATATTAACATAAATATGTAATTTAAACTAAAATATGCTCGCACTCAAATTAACATCCCTATGTTTATATATACATATCGGTATATATATATATATATATATATATATATATATATATATATATATATATATAACGGTGTTCCAAGATCCATATCTAATCATGCCTTGACCTAGCTTTGGCTAAACTCAAAACACAACCTTTTAGGTAGACATCTTATGTCAATTATATCGTCTATATAACTCTTAGATCACATGTTGAACAGTTTGTTCAGTATTATTCATTTGCTCAAATATATAGAATAATTTATGCTTTTGTCTCTAAGGCCATAATCCTATTATGAAGCCTAGCTAAGTCAGACCCAATAATAGGTTGGAGCACCACATTTTACTCCATCGCATATAACCAAAATAAAAGGTGCACAACACTTTGCCGTTAGTTATAACCAGTGATCTTGGACAGTGATGAGTATATTATTGGAAGACGTCACCAACTCACCATGACTTAATATAATAGAATTTGCTATAAAGGAAATTTATAATTCGTAGTGGTAAGCAATATTAGAGTTATTTACATATATCAAAATACATGTATTTTATAATCATAATATTAATTGAATTCAAATAGTTGAGGTATTTAAATTCAATGTTATAAGTAGTATGCTTATTTATTTATTTTTGAACATATCAAAATATTTTTTGTTAACGAAGTCCATGTATGTAGAGTATTAGAAAATATAATCATGAATCTAACATGAAATGTTCTTAACCATTGACATATAATAGGTAGCAAACTATACCAGCATGTTCAAGTTTTCAATACATATATACACTCAACAGAATGAACATATAATCCTATATATATAATACTATGCATGTGTAAACTCAAGCTCATTGGTATTCAAACTTTTATAACACTAGGTTCAATTGTTTTACAATAGAACCAATACAAAAGTTTAAAATGACATAGAAACTGCATAAATATTATAATTATAGAATCTATATCTATTTAATTTAGTAGTCCAACTAAATTAATCACATTCATATTCAGATGAATACAATCATATTATACACCGGTTACACATTAAAGTGTTTTAATATTAATACTTTAACCAATATTATACAAAAGGTATGCACCTACTAACATACAATGTCTTCAGTTGGATTTCACTGATGTGTTTATATAATCAGTAAACTTTATGGATGATCAGTCCCAATCCTTATCAATGTTCCCTTTTGTTTTACTGAACAATTTCAGTATCCGTCTCCATTATAGATGGCCCCTGTTATTTTAACTCACATGGTCAAGATGATTAAGATACATCAAATGTATGTAATCATATTGAATTAGACATTCAACAATACATGTGTGTGCATCATCTTAGGAACTTTTCATTGTGATGTTATAACTAAAGGAAGACAGTATGTTGAATTGTTGTATATTTATCAAAATAAATACAAATTCAGCATGCTTATAATCGTTTTGAAATGTTGTGTATTACATGCAACATATCAGTTTCACGATTTCAAAACAAGGCATTGCAAATCATATTTGCAATCTACACATCATGAATTCATCAATACATGTTTCCTTTCAGGGTCATCCATAGTACTATTTAATCATATAAACATATCGTGATCAGGTAATGCAAAACAAAATTTGCTTTTATTCTGAAATCAATTCAGTTCAGAACATTAATAAATATAATAATTTGGGTAGGGTTTAAACATTTCAAATCAGAGGAATTATCCATCTTTCAATCCACAAATCCATTTCCAGATTATTTTATATCAGATACAAAATCATTTATCATGAAACTATTTCATAATATAAATGAGTTTTATGTCATAATCTTCTTACAGTGGAGATTATAACACTTAACTAATTTTGATGTTAATCAAACAGATTTTGATTATGAGTTTTACATTTTTATACCTCATGTGTAACCAGATTCTTAATCATGTAAATAATAGACAGAATAGTATCTGATATAAATTCGTGTCCAAATAAACACATAGAAGCAATCAATAGATCAATATGTTTTTCAGATTCCAATGAGTAAAAATGGCATAATCTATACCACAAGCAATATCTAATATACAGATATTATGGCAAACGGCAGATTTAAACATTTCAAGAAAGTGAAGTTAGTAATCATACAGGCTTGCAGATCTAAATTAATACTGGATTGAAATATAAATATGATCCAATATCTAACTCAGAATTTCAATTCTTAGAGTACAAATTTCATTCAGTAAATTGTGAAAGAGCATAAACAAATTATGCATTATTTAACTATAATTGTTCATACCAATAATATATAAAAGCAAATAGTAAATCACATTTACTAAAGCTTTTAAACCACATTTGTAATGTATATATGTACACATTATATAATGCCAAGATTCAAATGATTCAAAATCATTGAAGCAACAAAGGTCATCCATCAAAATAATAAAGGTGAGTCAATGAATACAGATCAGGTTCTGTATTCATGATTTTTCTTACAATTTTGTAAACTTGAACTGCTGCAAGTTTAACGTGTAAACATTTTACACTTTGTAAATAGATTTAAAACACCCTGCTTATTAATATAGGATTTTAGCAATGTAATAAATTGAATCAAATTCTATATAACAAAGCCAGGTCGAGTTTTAGTTTCAAACATCTCTATTGAACATCATAAGCAGTATACTTATATTCAAAAGAAATCAAAATAGGAAATTAAATCCAAGATTAATACATAAGTAAGGATAGCATTATCCATTCACTGTCCAACAGAGAATAACCTTGATTCAAAACACGTTTACGGTTGATGTATCATTCATGCACTTAAGATTTAATAGCATATAGGATCTAGCAGTACATGAAACAGAGTTAGAATCATATATAAATTCATGGTTTCCCTTTTACGCTTTGTATCGGTATACAATTAAAAGGGTATCATTTATATATATCCAGTCTAAAGTTTTATATCAATATAAAAGTTTGCTAATGGTAAAACACCTTTTAAAACATGTATCGAATACAGTTTTTAACTTACAGTAAGGCAATTTGGACTTCTAAATCGAACTTAACATGACAACTTGAGTCCATGTTTGAATAAGTTCAAGTATCGATTCAGAAAACTATGATTTCAATGACTTTAATACTTATGAATCAAACAATATTTGATTATAAATTAAGCACTTATCTTATATGAACAGATTAAATTAATTAGTGCATAAATAAAATTTATATCTAATATTTACTATAAACAATCAATTTACATATGTGCATGATGTAATTCAAAGAGATTTTAATTTTTATAACTGAGTATACAAAGGAAATCAATGAACCATATATTCAGATCTCATATCATCGAATATGATAGATGGGATCTGATAACAGGTTAGGATTAATATCATGTGTTAATTCATAAGTTCATTCAGATTTTGCAGCATAATAAAATTGTGCTTTACTGAAACCATTTCAGTTTTGATAACATCTCAGAACAAATTATATTTGAGTTATAATGGTCGGAAGTATGTATAGAGTCAAATCTTAATATTCATAAATCAAACAAATTTTGATTATAAATACTGTATTGTTAACTCAAGTGAACAAATTTGAATCAAGCAATGTAAAAACTGAATTTATATCTAATATTTATCCTTGTTTAAACAAATATGCAGATAATGTCATAATTGTTTCTAAATATGGTAAATAAAGTATACCGAAGTAATATTTAAACCAGATATATATTTATATCTCATATCATCGAATATGATAGGTAATATCTGAGCTTTGGTCAAAATTAATATCATATATTTATATATGATCCATCTCAGATTCAAAACAATATCAAATCTGGGTTTATTTTAAAATTACTTCATATCAGAATTAACATACGATGATTTAAACATTTTAAACCATAATATAAAGCAACTAATTTAACACAGAATTCATTTACATTTCGTATCCCATACAAATCATTTCTAATGAAACAATTTCATTGTTGACTGGATTTATGTTAAATTATCCTAGCAACTATATTCATAATACAGTCGGTTTTTGATAAAATCGAATAGATCAAAAACCCTAATTATACTCAATATACAAATTACCATAGAACCTGGCTCTGATACCATTGAAAGAAAATTAGGGTTCGGATTCATGTCAATAAATGAAATCTAAACCAAATCACTACTGGATCTTCATGATAATTCATAAATCGAGAAGTTTACCTGACTATAGCTCCATCGTTTTCCACACAATCGATTATTGGGTTGTTGATTCGAATCAGAGCTCCCAAAGCAGCGAGCCTCTATTGGAGTCCACAATCGCTCGATCTCGATGGCGTCGAACACAATCGAGATAAAGGATAGACGGTGCTAGACATTTTGGGTTTTAGGGTTTCGTTGATTTAGGTTTTTGTGGCGGCTCTGATCTATATGAGATGAATGGAAAAATAGAATGAAATATAAGAAGGGTCGGCCTTCCTTTCTAACACTTGGCCCACAAAATTCTAAATTAACTAACACTAAAAACCCTTATACTAATTCAACAATTAAAGAAAAGGTCAACATTTTGATTTCCTTTTATTGTGAATGGTTCTTATCCTCTTCAAGCGGTCTAATGTGTGACCCTATAGGTTATTACAACGTTGACAATGGTTTTAAATCGTATTTGAAATCATAAATAGTGATGGGCATCTAGCAATACGTCGCTGCTACCCAAGTTATAATAAGATCAACGATTCGATACAACCTTTCCGTGATCATTGTATCAATGTAATATAATCCTTTTAACCAATATATCCAGGATTAAACTAGAGGCATGGATCGTATCATCCCCTTTATAATTTAATCCGTTTTTCTTGATCAATGAGTAGACTGTTTAAAACAAATCAATATTTGAGCACAGCCATGCATTTCACAGTCTCACTCAATCAAGAGGCCCATGGATATCACTATGAATATATCATAGGGTTAAATTCCATATAGATCATTCATAATTTTCATTCGATTCGAGACGTATCCAATAATCACCGTTATCGTTACTCTGTTACGAATAACTTTAGGTGATATCAAAACACAAATATCCTCGAATAAAATTATAATGATTTCAGGTCTGAGGACCATTACATCACTGTCACTATGAGAACAACTTATGATAATGTTGATTATATTCCATGTAGTTATCTCACAGTGGGTCTGCCCAATACGCTATTCTACAATACGTATTTATATCTTGACTTTAATATCATGTATATTATTGATCAATGAGATGTGATCGTCAGTCTATCAATATACTAGTCTCAACGTTTTTATTGTTGTCCTCTGCAAACAATAAAACTCGACTAGGGACATTTAAGAATTATAATACTTATCACATTATATAATCTCAAGTTCAGTCTTACTCAAACTATTTAATTTCGTATTATTATTCTAAGGACTTCTATTAGGTTATTATTTATATTACGCAGTAAATATAACATAACAGGATATTTTTATTCCAAATAAAAAATAACGTTATTAATCACATCAAATGGATTGCCTCTAGGGCATAAACTCTAACATTGACCTTAACTTAGATTGGTTCACCATCATTATATGAAAATCAACACTGCACTAAAATAATGTAATATATAAAAATGTATTTTCGTTTATTTGTAGGTCGTTACTACCAATATATATTCTTTTGACTTAATCTTTCAAAAAGATTAATTATGAAATTTAAGTAGAAACTTAAGTGAATGAGAAGATCAAAATGGAAACATATTAAACAAAATTGTATATGATTATACCTCCATAAAATAACATGATCTGTTCCCTTTTTTATATTTCTTGTTCTACACATAATTTTAACAAATTAAATTCTAAAGAATAAAAATTTAGTATATTAGGGGTAAAGGAAATTAGAGAACTTGTTAAATAGTAAATGATGTTAATAATTGAAAAAGAGTTTGTGATGTTTTTTACAAAGAAAAATGGGTAATTGACGGCAAGGAGTGGTTTTGGTCAGTGCAGCTAGAAAGGAATCATGAGAGAGTAATTTATGAGTATGTATTTTTCCAACAAGAGACAACAAACATAGTTGTTACACCTGTCTAATCATTATTAAGAAAGTATAAATCCAAATTAAGATTAAACTACTAATTTTCTCTTTGTTATTGAAATGAAAACGAAAACTAATTATAAAGCACAAAGAACAAATCACCAGGTTGAAAATGATAGGTAACTGGTAAAAGCATAAGTTCCTTAACATTGTGAACTTATATGTTAGTTCTAAGACGAAAACTTGAAATTATAATAAGAAGATCTTGAAATGAAATTTATCTATGAAAACAAAGGCTCCATTCACTCATTCACCATTAAAGTCCAATATATAATAAAACCTCTAAAAATAGCATTCAATCTATCATGTTATATACTTACATTATTGACTTCTATTAAAATTGGGTTATTTCAGTATGATATATTTGTTAGGATTTCCTCGCGTGTTGTTAAGGTAGAAATGACGGTTTGAATAAATAGTCCCACATCACAGAATAAATTGAAGGAGTGAAATAAAAATATAGGTTGGTAGGCACTTAACATTAGGGATTTCTTTTGTTAGAAGGATGTGTGTGCCAACTCATTTGAGGGGGACTTTGTTCCGATCGTCGCTACATAACAATAGCATCAGAGCCGAAGGTTTTGGACTGGACCATACAAGCAAGGCAGTGCTCCCAAAAGATATTCGGAGCATGTGAGTCAAAGGGAAGACTATTAGGATTGTCTCGCATGTTTTTAAGGTAGGAATGACGGTTTGAATAAATAGTCCCACATCACAGAATAAATTGAAGGAATGGAGTACAAATATAGGTTAGCGGGTACGTAACATTAGAGATTCTTTTTATTACAAGGATATGTGTGCCAACTCATATGTGAGCGCCTTATATTGGAAGGAATAGGGAGTTTTGTTCCGACCATCATTACATAACAATACTGAGCCATCATACCAAATATTGAAAGTAGCAGTTGCAAAAAAAAAAAAATTAAAACACCAAATACCTCATCCAACCTCAGGTGTACTAGTTTTCGTATTAGAAAAGCCTTACTTATAGCACTCTTTGACTCATATAGCGATATTAATTTGTCCCACAACCACATATTGGAACACTGGATCATCCAACTATTGGTGAATCAAAGCAATCACCCTTTTGTACATTTTCTTCCACTTTCCCTCATCCATATTCGAGTGCTTCTCCCCATCTCCACCAATGGGAGCATGCACATCATTGATATATAGAATGTTCTCCATCTTCGGCTTTCATATACCCCAATGCTTCTCATTCAAAATAGCCATCTTCGAAAACGTCATCATCTCTGACATCTGCAATCTTCAATCCAATAAACACTCCAAGCTATGCGATGATCTAAGCTCTGGTACCAACTATTAGGGTTTTGTATGCAGCGGAAGTTTGACAAACCCCCGAAAAACAAAGCGAATCTTTTTCATTGAATCACTTGGAGATGAATGTGATTGAAAAACTATAAATCCCCAAAATTTAATATACTACAACCACAATGTAAAAATAATAAATTGGGAATTACTTAATTAAATATTCAAAATTAAGTGAAATCGGCTTTACCACTGCGTTCGTCTCGGAATCCTGGTTCAGATAGACCCTAAGTTTACGCAAATCGGATAACGTACGGAGAAGTTATGAACCTTAGAAGTTTGTATACATATAAGGGGATTATATATATATACATATATATTCAAAATAATTTAAATCAGGTCAAGCCGATTAACCTGCGCATAAAATCACGTATATGAGGCAGCTCATGCCTTGTCTGCATTGACCCTTGGGTCGGCCCAAGGGTAAGTGGGTTGACACATGTGTCAAACCAGTGAGTCAACCCACCCAGATCCAAGGCGGTTTCCTATGTCTGTATTTTGACTGTTTTGTTGGCTAGGTTCGTTCGCTGACTCAGTGCCATGTATATAGCTTAGATTGAAGACCTAATATCTAAAGGTTTATTTTAGCTTAGGTGACTCTCTACCATTTCAATGCACACAACTATTCTTCATATTCTTTTCCTCCATGAATCTATTCTAATATATATATATATATATATATATATATATATATATATATATATATATATATATATATATATATATATAAGCCTGGATCTACAGAGATAATTAAAAATTCAAGATCTGCATACAATAATAAAAGACATTGAAGTGGACTTTTCTACAACGATATATATATATATAGATTTAATCTCTTCTACACCAATACCCATTGTGAGTTTCCTGTTATTTTCAGATCTGATACCTAGAACTATATCATGGCAGTTAAATAAAAAAATTGGATTAGAACATATAGTGTCTATAAGATAATTTCTAGGCATGTTCCTCCACTGTTGTTAATCTATGTCGTTGTTATAAGTAATATGTGTTTTACCGTCAGTTGATTAATTGGTTATGCGTATTTATCTTCCTTTTCCCTATTTCTACTATTTAGTTTATTTCTAGTCTTGCCTATATGCCTATATAGTTGAATTGACTCTATCCTCCTTTTATTTTTCCCTTTTATTTACGCCAAGCCTAGGCCATTAGAAGCCTAGGTCATGTCTGATTTGAGATTGCATATAACTAAATTAGGATAATAAGAAATGACATGAAAAAGGGGATTTGGGTTCAAGAACGCCAAGCTTAGGCCGATCTCTGGAAGTACTTATCATAGTATCATCATTTCTTGTATTAATTGTTGCCGTTCTTGGATTGGGTTCAGGATTTCTTGTGTTAAAGTCATTAACCTAGGGTTGAATTTAGCATTCCTGATATGTGTAGCATCCAGTATTGAAGATTCAGGTCTGGCAAAAAGAGGTTGTCGGCATTTAGAGGCACATATGCATTTGATCTTGCATGTTGGTTGCTCCCTTGATGTCTGTGAATATCATTTCGAATGGTTGTATCAGTTAATCTTTGATTTCTGTTACCATTTAGTGCATAAATTTTTTAGATTCTTACATATTCTCCATTTTTATGTTGAGATTACCCATTTCCTCCCTAATGTCTTGATTCTGCATGAGTGAATCTTGATTCTTGATTGATAAATGTTGGGTGAAATCTTCCAATTTTCTCAAGTTATTACTGTTGACACAATTTTCGGTAAAAGCTGTCACACTGAATATCTGGATAGCATCGCGCTCGGATATGGAGAACATCGTCAGAAGACAGGCAGCGATTTGGTCAAAGTCGCATCGCGAACAAAGAAAGGCCCGAAACTCCTATCAGACGACCTCTTTTTGGACTGAAACAGCAATTATGAAGCTGAGTTGTGTAACTCTTGTAGATCTCTGAATTAGCTTCAGTTTGAGCTTTGGTTTGGCTCAATCGGACTTACGGTTTGAAAGTTATGCCTGTTTCCATAAACTGGTGTAATCTGACAAGTTCATGGATAAAGCAACGAAGCGTCACACGATCGGAGTATGGCTCATGCACCCTCGGATCGCCCCTCATCGGATTGCCCCTCCCCCCCCCTCCCCCCCCGGGCTCGTGGATCACGACCCGACCGTGGACACCAGCTTCCCACTCCATCTCACGACCAGGCTTCGGTTCGTGGAGACCTCATCACGACCCGACCCCATGACCACGAACCGATCACCGAATTTGCTAATACACGCATAGATCTTGACCTATTCCCAAGGCCATTCACACTCCTATTTTCCCGGATCGGATGCCATGTACCCTATCACGAACCAGTCTTCCCAGAAGCTCTCCTACAGTTATAAATACACCATTTGAAGGCATTTTCAAGAATCTTTTGGCTCTAACTCCTCACAGCTTCCACTATTGCTCTTTACAAAGCAATTTCAGCACCAAAGGAGCCAAATTCCACATTATAACACGAGGATTTCGTGTATAATCTTATGATTTCTTACCCCTTTTCATTGTAAACACAAGGATTTCGTGTATAAACCGAGAGAATTGTACTTTTAACTTCTTAGGATTTAAGAAGGGATAAAGTGGACGTAGGCATGGTTCGAGCTGAACCACTATAAAAACTTCGTGTGTCTCCTCTTTATTTACTGTTTTCTGCATTTTGTGATCTGCAATTGGGTGTTAGGTCCAGATTTTGGTCTAACTTTTGGCGCGCCATTTAGGGGGCACACGACAACTTCAACTTCTGCTTGGATTTTTTGGCCATTGGATAAATGGCAATCAAAAGGAAGACTGAAACTTCCACTCATGCTGATGATGATGACGTTGAAGACATAAGGAACAAGGCAAGCCAGGAAGCTTCCTCTCATGGAGATCCTTCTGCATACTTGACCAGAGACGAGATGGACGGAGTTCTCACTGAACTGAGAGATCAGATGGCACGGCA
Source organism: Allium sativum (assembly GCA_030737875.1). Taxonomy (NCBI): domain Eukaryota; kingdom Viridiplantae; phylum Streptophyta; class Magnoliopsida; order Asparagales; family Amaryllidaceae; genus Allium; species Allium sativum. The sequence continues at coordinate 920,194,131 of CM060922.1, forward strand.
AGATGATCTCCTCCAGAAACAACAGGAAATGATCAACCAATTCTTCGCTCGGATGGATGGATGGCCGAGCAACGCCCAAGTCATTGAAAATGAAGCCACAGAAGCGGCTCGGGCATCACATGGACTCGGAGGCAACCCCCTCGTTATTGGAAATGCACAGCGACCGACTTCAGCTCCAAATCGGATGGATATCGGAGCGCAAACTCTCACTCAACCGCAGCAGGGATCGGCTCGTGACAGGCTACCAACACTGGGTCGGATCTCCGCTCCTCAGTTCGCTCCCCACGAACCACGATCCAGCCTTCACGAACCTGCCTCACGAAACGACCCCCTCGAACTGGATCGGGTCGCCACCCTTGATCTGCGATCCGCGAGCCGCGATCCCCAGGCAACAGCTCACCAACAGCTTCCATCCTCTCTTGCATTCAACGCTGGGGGCACCAGCTCTGATTTTGGTGATTTGCAACAGCTTTTTGAAGGCAATCGACTCGCTGATCTGATTCAATGCCTCTCGAGAGGCCGCACCTATCAGAATGACGTGCATGACGTCAATCACAACTCATTCACTCAGGAAATCAGGAATTCCCGCAATCCCCCATATTTCAAACTCCCACAACTGGAGCCATACAACAGCAGGATGGATCCTACCGTGCACCTGATGCGCTACAAACGGCATATGGAAGTTCAATCGGCGTCGGAAAACGTCATGGCTAAGTGTTTTCCCCTCTTTCTGACTGATATAGTAGCCATGTGGATTCGGCAGTTAGAAACAACAGCTGGAATATGTTGGTCGCTCACTACCTTGAACAGTTTCAGGTCCACATCGCACGACCCAAGAACGTCATGTCACTCACCACAATCTAGCAGAGGCCTAGAGAAACTCTGCGTTCCTTTCTGGAAAGATTCAACATTGCAGCAGCATCAGTTGATCGCCCTGAACAATCGATGGTACTAATGGCAGCGGTATCCGGCGTTCTGGATAACACGGAATTCAAGAAATCTTTGTATCGAGACTCACCACGGAATCTTAGCGAGTTCTACCTTGAATCAGATAGATTTCTGCATGAGGAAGACGAAACTTTCGAGAAAAAAGTTCTCGATGTCAACATGCTCAAAGATGGAGAACTGTCTGATTCTGGAAATGGCAAAGGAAAAGCCGCCGTCAAGAATGATTGCAACATTCAGCCCCGGAGAGGGCCCATATATGAAAAGTATACCGAGCTCATTGCTTCACTTTCTGACATCTACATGGACACAAACGGCGTTGTCTCCTACCCAAAGCCTCACAGGAGGGAGCCATCGCAAAGAGAACGCGATTCTGGAAAGCACTGCATATTCCAAGATATGGACGGACATGACACGAATGAGTGCAGACATCTTCGTGATTTGATTGAGGAACGGGTTAGACGTGGAGAGCTGCCCGAGTATGTGAAACCATCAACAACACCTGCACTTCCACCTCCTCCTCCCCGGAGAGGGAATGACCCTGGATCGAGCTCTCGTGGGCTCATCATCAACTGATCTGGATGAGATCAGCTTTCATTTTCTGCATTTCTTAGGCTTTAAGATTTGTTTTTTCTTTCATTAGGTTTTCCGATCGGTTGAATCAGAGTATACACATACGAGGTTAGGATGTATCCCCAAAGCGTGCTCTGGACTCGGTGTCAAACCAACCAGGATTTGCTTTGGTTTTGCATTTTGAATTGAATAAGGACTTTTCAAGCATGGATTATGTTTGGAGAATTTAAGTATCTTGTCAGGATGTGGCAGGATCCTCAACTTCGGTTAAAGTATGGCTTATACTTATTATGGAACTCTAGGTATGGATTATGCCTAGGGACGGACTATCTTGTCAGGCTGTGGCAAGCGTAGCTCTACTTCAGGTCTGAGTATGGTTTATACTCACTTTGGAATCTTAAGTATGGATTATACTTAGGAACGACAAATGGTCTTGTCAGGATGTGACAAAAGAAATCGGGTATGGATTATACTCGGTTTGAACTCCAGGGTATGGATTATGCCCTGCAAACGGTCTTGTCATGATGTGACAAAAGAAATCGGGTATGGATTATACTCAATTTGGACTTCCGGGTATGGATTATGCCTGGAAATGTTGGCCCTTGCCAGGATTTGGCAGGATGACTCAAACGTCCCTTGAGTATGGTTTATGCTCATTAGATGCCGAAGCATGGTTTATGCTCAGAAAATTTGAACAAGATCACCAGGATTTGGCACGTTTGTTTTTCCTTTATCTCTTTACAGGTATGGATTATATTTGTAGCTGGCAGACCCGGCAAGGTCATGGCATTATCGAATTTCTATGGCTTATAGATTTCCTGGACTATCCAGAACACATCTTCCTTCAACTAGCAAATATGTTCTGGGGGCCAAACTTGTTGACACACTTTTGGGTAAAATCTGTCATACTGAATATCTGGATAGCATCGCGCTCGGATATGGAGAACATCGTCAGAAGACAGGCAGTGATTTGGTTAAAGTCGCATCACGAACAAAGAAAGGCCCGAAACTCCTATCAGACGACCTCTTTTGGGCCCGAAAACAGCAATTACAGAGCTAAGCTCTGTATCTCTTGTAGATCTCCAAATTAGCTTCAGTTTGAGCTTTGGTTTGGCTCAATCGGACTTACGGTTTGAAAATTATGCCTGTTTCCGTAAACTGGTGTAGTCTGGCAATTTCCTGGATAAAGCAACGAAGCGTTAGACGATCGGAGTATGGCTCATGCACCCTCGGATCGCCCCTCATCGGATCGCCCCCCTGGGCTCGTGGTACACCTGATCACGACCCGACTGTGGACACCAGCTTCCCACTCCAGCTCACGACCAGGCTTCGGTTCGTAAAGACCTCATCACGACCTGACCCCATGACCACGAACCGACCACCGAATCTGCTAATACACGCGTAGATCTTGACCTATTCTCAAGGCTATTCACACTCCTATTTTCCCGGATCGGATGCCACGTACCCCATCACGAACCAGTCTTCCTAGAAGCTCTCCTACAGCTATAAATACACCATTTGAAGGAATTTTCAAGGATCTTAACTCCTCACAGCTTCCACCATTGCTCTCTACAAAGCAATTTCAGCAGCAAAGGAGCCAAATTCCACATTATAACACGAGGATTTCGTGTATAATCTTATGATTTCTTACCCTTTTCATTGTAAATACGAGGATTTCGTGTATAAACGAGAGAATTGTACTTGTAACTTCTTAGGATTTAAGAAGGGATAAAGTGGACGTAGGCTTGGTTCGAGCCGAACCACTATAAAAACTTCGTGTGTCTCCTCTTTATTTACTGTTTTCTGCATTCTGTGATCTGTGATCTGCAATTGGGTGTTAGACCCAGATTTTGGTCTAACAATTACTGTTTCTATGATTAATAACGTTATGTCTATCCTAGAGTTCTTGTTGTGATAGCTTGGTGGAATCTGTGTCTTCTAGAAGAGATGATGATGCATCAACACTAGCTTCAAAAATGGATGGATCTTGATGGTGAGGGTCAGTGTTAATCTCACTAGTCGGCTCCGATACCAAATTGTGAGCATCATCCTGTTTCTGCTTTTGTAAACGGGTTTTTGGCATTGTAATGGTGAAAATGTGGATGGAAATTGGATGTGAAATAATCAGGAATGGTGGAAATCGGAGTAAGGAATAAGGGGGATCAAGCCGTGATGATCAACACGGTGTAAAGCAATAAGTGAGAGAAGAGGATCAGCACCAAATGTCACTTCAGAATTCAAGGAATCAACACAAGAAGATCTCAGAAGTTATAATGATCAACTGGTATTTTGAGAGAAGAAAAATAAGAACAGATTGCAAGAAGATAAAAGAACACAAAAATAAGGTGAAATGAGAAAAAAAATTATTATTGATTTCCCATATGGATTACATAGCTTAGGGTATTATTTATAGTTGTAAATGACATAATTCAATTGCCTGATTTACAATTATGCCATCAAAACCCGAATTTTATCTCATTTAACTAGTGTGCACGTGCACGCTCAATTTACTTAATTTCTATTTGAAATTTGATATTGGAAATCATTGTAATATCATCCTACGAGCATGCTACCATCTCAAATTTGTTGAATTTGTTCATCCTGCCCTTGCATTGATTGGCATTCGAGTTTTCCCATTGTGTTTGCTAAAATGCCTTGCACAGTCTTATGCTCACCGGATGTTTGAAGGAATGCTTCGCCGTGACACAGATGAAGCATTGAATTGTTCATATTGGAGATGCGGATGAACTAAATACTTTTTGTTAATACTAAAAAAACAAAAAAGGCTAGAAAATAGGGTCGATGAACTAAAATAGTGGATATGAATAAAGTTTACCAGATAGAAAACAGACTGTTGAGTTGGATCTAGAAAGGGAAATTGGAGCTTCCCAGTTTCGATTTTTCTGAAAATATAGAGATAATGAATAGGGGAAGATATGGTAAGTTATCACATTTTAGCATGCAAATAGGACCTAGGTTTGAAATTTTTCAAATTTGGGAAATAGTAATGAAATCTGAGCAAAAAGAAGGTTAGGATCATGGTGTTTATAGATTCGAGGGTTCTAAATAGACACACGTTGAAACACAAAACTCAAAAATAATACAATTTTAAATACCAATATGATACGCTGTTTCATAGATTCGAGCATCCGTCGGACACCAAAATGCACATAACGAATATACTGCGGTGATCAGCATGACAAGATAGACACAATGGTACATAGATATCAATGTCATTAATCTCCTACCAAAACTCCATTTTTGTAATGACGATACGCTGTTAATTCATATGGAAATATTCAAATGGAACTAGAATCGTCTGAATTCGTAAAACAAATTGTTCCATTGATTTTAGAACGAGCAATTTTTTTTTTTTTTATGTTGTTCGTTCGGGTTTCGAAAATAGTTTTGTTCGTTCAATATTTAAACCGTTAACGCTAAAATAACATTGTTGAACAAACTTCCTTATATCTCGAAAGAAATTTACCATTTGCTATGTTTAAATGAACACATATCAAATATCAAATTTCATTGTTAAATTCAACTGCTAAATGTCAAAGCAAAATTTGATTAAATCAGAGTTTTAAATGATAAAAAATAACGGATGGTAATTCTCTTAGTCTCAACTAGCGAACTCCTTTAAGCTCTTGATTATCAGCCTCAAACCTGATCCCAGTCTCCTTGTACGTACTCACTTGGAATAATAAAGCCCGCATCACTTTGAATGCCATGATATACCTCTTTGGTCTTCCCTATCCCCCTTCACTACCCGTCCATCCTTTTCAAACCATAACTCTCCAATTTTGTGATGGATAAAGCCAAGGAAAGGAACTATTGTAATTTTTTTTTTTTTTTCCTGGTATGAACACAATGGACCTGCTTGGATGTAGGATTCTTTGAGCAAGCTTTCTTTTGGTAGCCTTTTAAACATACTGCACATGCGAGGTATATACATACATACATGTATATATACATACATATACATACATATATATATGTATATATACATACATATACATACATATATATATGTATATATACATACATACATATATATATATATATATATATATATATATATATATATATATATATATATGTATATATACATATGCATGCATAGTTATGACATGATTAATGTCTGCAGCATACACTAAATTTGCATGATTTTGTCTCATAGTCCCTAAGTCATTAGTACATCCATTTGTGTAAATTGCATCATTCGTATATATTAGTAAAGATTAGAAGCAACGAATTGAACAAAAGCGGAAACATCTTCAAAATAACTGAAAAAGCCATCACTCCAGCATCTCGTCCCACCATTCAACCCTGCATGAAAATGAAAACAAAACTACTGCCAGGATCTAATAGTAAATCTATATAACAAACAGAACATATTGAAAGACAAAATCCTCGTAAGATGAGGATGCTAGCGTGTCCGTGTGTAGGATGGATGGTTGGGCATATTATGATTGCACTCGAAGGTTAAAAAAGAAACAAAAACATTAAAGCATATGACATACCATGGCTCATACCAAATAGTACAATACTTCTGATTTTGGGTTGAACCTAAATACTGTGATTCTTCCCCGCTGTTATTACAGCAGCATATTGTTGTTGCAGCATGCTTTTCTTCCTCGCTTGAAACAGAAGACTCTGCAGAGAAATACATGGGCTCACGAAGGTAAACTTCAAGATCGGCCACAATCACCGTCTTGGGTTCATCTTGATGAGAGTGGGGTAGAAAGATCTTGTTCTGAAGTCTTTTAGTGGTTGGTAGGGACATGACAGACAGGCTAGATCCAAGAAACAAGCTTCGGCCACACAAATCAACAGTCTCTTTCCAGACCATCTTCTTTCGATCAAGAAGAAATAACTGGATCCTGCTCCCATTGTTTTTGACCTGTACTGCCATCACTGTGTTGATCCAACCAACAAGGTAGTAGCAGCAGTAGCCGTGGATATCATCCTTCTCGTCGTATTTGTTCATGAATTCAACACTGTAAACGTTCCAAGTCCATTCTAACAAATCAAAGATTCCTATTCTATCGCCTTTGGTACTCAAGCAGTAGAATCAACCATCAAAGTACACTGGGTTCGATGACATGTAAAATGGCTCGTTACCGTTGTCATACACTAAATCCAAAGTCCAAATGCCCCTATGGTACAAGTGCATCGTGACTTGGTTCTCATGGGACGTGTCAATTAGAAACATTACGTACGACTTGCGATGCACTCCTATAGCAGTGCCATTGAAGGATATGTGGCTTGATATCTGCGGAAAATCGTTCGAGTAATCAAGCATAGGGTCGACCATCCTCATCAGCATCTCATCTTTGTTGTAGATCAGTAGAGCTCCATGTATAACACTAATTATCTCGTACCCTCTCAAGTCCAGAAAGCATTTCACTTGGAATGTTTTGTTTAAGAACGGGCTGTAGTAGTGGAAAATGACAAACATTTCTCCTTCTTCTTTGCTTTTTACATGGATCAACAGGGGGGTTTTGCCTACCGGATAGAAGGGCTGTTCCGTTTTATTTATGTCCCTCCAATGTTTGCACACGCATGCAAATCTTGCCTGGTCTTCATATCGCAGCCTTGGAGTCATCATCTGCTATTATTTACTACTACTTCAAAGTTCTAAATTATATGGCCCTGCTTGATTTCATTTTTAAGCTTTGTGCTTTGTGTTTTCAATGTGTATTACAAAATATTAGAAAGAAGAAGAAATTATCTAAAAATTTTAGTCATTACAACGATGAATGAAAATGGGCAGAATGATTTTTTTCCCCTGTGCTTTTGTCATGTCCCAAAAGCACAGAAAACAAATTCATTTTCCTTTCCAAGTTCCCAAAAAAAAAAAAAAAAAAAAAGACAAAAATGTTTTATCACCTTCGTCATCATAATCGCAAGAAATTACGCACTTTCTTCCCCGCTCCCTTCATATTCTGCCGTGCATATTGGAAATGCTAAACATAATATGCAAAACGACACCAGAAGAGCCCTAACATTCTACTCTAATGCATGTTTATGAGTGAATCATTTAGGTGTTGGTTAGCCACTAGATAAAAAAAAACAGAACCTAAAAATGAACACGCGAACATATACTGTGAACTCTTTATTAATAGATAAAGCCTTGTACCTCTTCTAATGAAGCCACACCACATCTTCACCATCATCAGCAGTGTCCTAACCCAAGTTACAATTCTTGCTATCATCATTGCTCGATGCCTAATCAATAAAAAAATAGAAAAAAAATAATATGTATGGAAAGTTGATAAAAAGTAACCGCACTTGAAAATGCGAACTTTGAGGTTAAATAGTCACAATATCATAACACTTGCCAAACATAAACTCATACAATATTTTGAGTACTTGTTGTCGATTTAGCTAGAGACGACAACTGGATGGGTTGTCCGTACTCCATACCCAGTCCGAGTTTGTTAAACTGGATTAACGCACCCAAATGCAGTGGAAATAATAGGATTGTGAGATAGATTAAACAGAAAACTAATATCCTAAAATAAGCAATCACAATCACAAATGCACAAATAGAATATACATAATTTATATTGCTCCACTATCGTGACAAAGTGCTCATGGGCTTTGCGGAGAGGAGGTTCTGTTACTTTCAAAAAAGGGAAAAAATTTGAGAGGATCTTATTAATCTCAAAATTGATTGTTGTCTAGGGTCAAAGTAATTGATTTATAATACTATATAGATGCCCATGGAAAACATTTATCTACTTGATTTTTTTAGTTTCTTCCAATGTGTGTCTGGTAAAATGTCTTATTTAATCATTTAGATGACTCATTCTTACATAGATAATTCATTGTCATTGTTATGAATTAAAAGAGTCAAGAAATTTGAGTCATAATTTCGTGTTGACTCAACTATACTCAAAGTCTTCTGAAATATGAAATTATTGTATTATCGAAATCTAACAAAACCCAACCGGAGACCTGTGCTGCAGAGTATGCATTTTCCCCAACCCAAAACCCGTATATATTTTTATTTTGTATACATTTTCCCCTATCCAAAATCTGAGGTATCTTCCTATTTTCTCTTAAAATGTATATTTTGGCTCGCATATACTAGTATTTTTTATATGCATAAAGATAGATATTAACAAATATATTGATTATAGGCAATAACGAGGTAGTCAATGTGCAAAAAAACGTCGGTAACAATCCAATTTTTTTAATAATAACTAATTTAAGTTAACGGTAGTAATTTAATTAATTAAATTGAATTTTGGAAATATGATTAATAAATTGCTTTATGAACTTATTTGAATAAAAGAATTTAGATGTCGAAATATGGTATTTAAATTTAAATAAGATAAAAGGCGAGTATAATATTTTTATAATATTAAAGTGCGTGGAATATAACATTGATTTGGTAAAGAAGTAATTTTAAATAAGGATCTGTAGTTATTTAAATAAAATAAAATTTGATTTTAAAGAAAAAGGAAATATAAATTTGTATGACTCGACCTAAAATTGTGAAAAGGCTCAAACTTCATTCCATATTTTGATAATTCTAAATTGTTTCCTCCCTCGAAACAAAAAGAATTCACTTCCTTACCTTTATTGAATTAGCTTCCACATAAAGCACAATTGAACTCACTTCTAAAAATTAAAAATCAACTCTAGTAATTGTTTTAAAAAAAAATGAACAAGTGCTTTCTGATGCACACAAGCATCTATGGTTTGAAGTATTTTGATTTTGGTTGCTCTGCAGAATTTGTGCATGTTCCAGCACGGGTTCTTTTACCGTGTGCATGTATCTCAAGGAGGAGGTGAAATAGAATGTAAGCAAAATTCCAAAGAGTACATATCACTCATGTATCTATGTCCAAGTTAAACCTTATTTTTGGGTTGAACTGAGCTTTTAGTGTATAAATGAATATGCCTGAATTTATCATCGCTGTAGGGAGATTGAAAAGGCATCGATTGGCTTCAAGGGCTTGTCGGCCAGTATGATTTTTTTGTGGATTATGCCAGTATATGCATGCATGAGACAATGAATGAGACCGCTACAACGATTTTGCTTTTTAGCAAAGCAAATAATTGTGACAAAAAATAATATGATGCCAAACTGAATATTAAAAATGTTACCTTACGTCACTGGTAACATTGATAGTAAATGACCTAATCATAAACAACTTTATTATACATTACAATTGAACATATAAATTAAAGCAATATTATCAATCACAAACGGTAAGGTTACCCGGCTGGTAATCTGGAGCGCACAGGTTCGAGCCTCGGCCTCTTCACATAATGTGAGAGGAAAAGGCTGCGCGCGCTAATCGACCACCCGCAGAGCCCGGAAAGCCGTGAGAATAGTACCAGATGGGAGACTGTCTAGGAAGTCCTCACGCTTGAGTACGGGAGCCTTCGGCACTGGGTATCCACCACAAGTATAAACATTTACTACATATTGTAGACGACATAAAAGACATTGATTTTTTTTATTTTATTTTTAACCATGCAGCAATATATCTCTATTGTTACTCTAACGTCTAAACTAGCAACACAACTTTATGTCGCTATATGTCAATAGAGTGACTCTTTCATGCATTGCAAATATTATTGAAGTAGTGACATCTTCGTTATGAATATTTTTTGAAGTTGTTCAATTCTATTAATACCACTTCGTACCTTTAGTGTTTTAAGTTTTATCGATATAATTTTGTAATTTCTTATAAACAAGATCTGAGTTATTTGGTAAACTTTTTAATTATTCGTGCATATTTATCAATAAGTTTCATACTTAAACTTTCCAGATTTATACAATTTAAAATCTGCTATTGCACACTAGCATAGAAGTACTCAAAACATATAGTAGGTGATTTTTTTTTAATCTATATTTTATTATTATTGCTTTGTACAGATAAAATTATATTAGCCCCAAACCTTATTCCCATGACTTCTTTTACTTTTCCTCAAAATGGGCTACTAGGTTTTCCTCTCGCTCTCAAAATTGACTATTTTTTCCTTCCCACTCAAAATAGGCGACTGGTTATTTCCTTCAGTAGCACTCTCTAGACAACTTCTTCAGTCAACTTTTCTACCAAGACATATTTTGATTTCTGCTTCTTCTTCTTTTTTTCCTTCCCTTTTAATTCTTTTTATTTCCATAAAGCATAAAATGAAATCTCAAGGGATCAAACACATACAAGGAATAATATTACTTACAGGCTTTTTTACTAATCTTGAAACTGGTACTTGTATTTTTTAAATGCTTCCTAATAAAGTTATGATGTTAATCATTGGCCAAAGATGATTACAATCATCCTTGATAATTCTGATATGGCCAAAGGTGTTCTTAAAATGAAAACATATTGAGCATATTTGGGCATCTTTCAAAAATAAAATCTTTAGTTTGTTTGCAGCACAAAGTAAATCAATCAAGCCTTGCAAAAATTATAATAACAAAATAATATTACCACAATTTTTTTTTTAGAATTGGGAATTCGTTTTATGTGAAATTTATATCACTCAATATTTTAGAATACGCCTTTGATTTTTTTGTTAATAAAACCATAGATGAAAATTATACTACTGTTTGTTACATGAGCATTTCAACTTTAAGTTTATAACACCAAAACGAGCTGCGTCTATTTGTTATTTTTATTTATCACGATAAATTGTTGAAAATTTGCTTTTTTTTTTTCCTTCCCTTTTTATTCTTTTTATTTCCATAAAGCATAAAATGAAATCTCAAGGGATCAAACACATACAAGGAATAATATTACTTACAGGCTTTTTTACTAATCTTAAAACTGGTACTTGTATTTTTTAAATGCTTCCTAATAAAGTTATGATGTTAATCATTGGCCAAAGATGATTATAATCATCCTTGATAATTCTGATATGGCCAAAGGTGTTCTTAAAATGAAAAGATATTGAGCATATTTGGGCATCTTTCAAAAATAAAATCTTTAGTTTGTTTGCAGCACAAAGTAAATCAATCAAGCCTTGCAAAAATTATAATAACAAAATAATATTACCACAAATTTTTTTTAGAATTGGGAATTCGTTTTATGTGAAATTTATAACACTCAATATTTTAGAATACGCCTTTGATTTTTTTGTTAATAAAACCATAGATGAAAATTATACTACTGTTTGTTACATGAGCATTTCAACTTTAAGTTTATAACACCAAAACGAGCTGCGTCTATTTGTTATTTTTATTTATCACGATAAATTGTTGAAAATTTGCTTGAATTTGTTAGCATAACATGTTATGTTTTGCTTGAAGTTATTCTTTAATTGGAAATCATTTTAGGATATCTTTCAGTTCATAATCATAGCTTAAATACTCATTAGTCACTTCGGTTTATAATTGTCACGGACCACGGTTCTAGGTATCAACAATATTTGATCTCATTCACAGTTTGTTATTATGCTCAATGAGCAATAAAAGAGACAACCTGCAGCTATATTCAATTCATCACAAGGGACACAATATGTGGCTATCCCCAACCCAAAATCAACATGGACACAAGTGGCCATAGAGTAAAAACATTTTTTTGCAGGCAAGATTATAAACTATTTGTTTGGAGACTTAGCATGTTAACTTTTTCCAACTGCAGATGATCAACTACTTTAAAACCTGATATGTTAGTTTATTCCTTTCCAAAAGCTTAACACCCAAAAAGTAGAAAACTAAATGTTTGTAACACTAATTTTAGTTTTTTGTTTAATTCAGTAATAAAAACATGCACACAGAGATTTAAAATTGAAATTTTCGTATAAACCACAAATATGTTTGCTTAGATGATTTATAGTTTGAATTTTTTTTCATTTTCTTTGGTTCTTATTCTTTGGTGATTCTCTCTGTAATCCTAAAATTTTCACATTCAAATTTTAAATTTATCTTTTTCATTATTGTTAGATATATTCATTTTCTTCGAAATTTCAAGATTTTTAAAATTATACGAAAGAACTGATATTTCTGTCAACTCTTAGAATTTGTTTTGTCCTAAATTCCTGAATGTACTTCAAATAGGAATCTATTGGAAATTATAATTTAATTTGAATACATATAAAAAATATTCTCAATCAAGCGATTTGTTTTGACTTTTTAACCACCAAATTGTAGATCATTTATGGTCATTATTCTTAATTAATTTCCAAAAAAATTAAGAAATTAAAAAAAAAAAAAAAAAAAAAAAAAAAAAAAAAAACACAGCTAGGACTTGTAACATTTCTTTACTGATTTTCTTCGAAATGGATAAAATCAAAACAGAAGACTTGAAAACGCATAACTTCGTAAATTTATTCAACTTTAATCTATAATCTGCAGTACATCATGGATATGTAAAATATGCAAATAAAATGGCAAAATAAGTCATTTGATTAACACTGCCACAGCTTTGCAATGCTATTATAGGTTTACATATACAAATTAAGCAAATAAAGGAATAAAACAACGCTTTTGCTATAGTATGTTTCAACCCTTTTTTTTTACTATAGCAAACGACTACATTAATTATGTATTGCAATATATTTGAATCAGAAATCAAAATAAAATAGATTTTATTTTGAATAATATGTTTGTAAACAAAATGGTAAAATAAGTCATTTGACTACCTTTGCCATAAGTTTGCAATGCTATTTGAAGTATACAAACCAAGTAAATAAAGAAATAAAGTAGCTTATTACGATATATCCAACCTTCAACGAATTAAGATTTTCTTTCTTCATCTTCACATCCAAATTCAGGTTTAAAACCCTATTAATTGTGGTGTTTAAACCATCGCTTTTCTTACTTATCTTTGATGAATTAATGTTTAAGCCTCGGCTAAAACCATTAAAACTTGATCATTTTTCTAAACATATTTCTGACTACTAGCTTTGTTTTGCGGTAGACCATAGTCTTGCTCTGCTTACTCTTAGATTAGCATTTGATTACCCATAACATACTAACCTTGTTATGACTAAGCGTACTACAACTACACATGTGGCTGCATTAATTGTAACTCTAATTGATGTTGCCGAAAGCTTAAGGTAAAGTCCATGATGATGTTCTTTTCAAAAATATAAGAAACAATCCCACGATTTCCTGGTACTAAATTGTGTATTTTATTTAGGGCTGTTATGATAATGGTAACCGCTACCTATACATGAGAATCATTACCGTACCAGTACTACTGGTAAGTCAAAAATAGCTACCGATAATTTACCGTTACCAATGGTAAAATATTCATTGGTATACCGATAAACTGGTATACCGTTGGTTGGTAATGGAAAATTTACTAGTACAACAAACACTCAAATTTTGTTGCACTAAAATTTGAGAACAAAACAATTATCTTGTTTTTTTATTACTCTATGATATTTATATTAGTATTACGACATGTTTTAGTTGACATCTAAGTATTTCTTAATCCATCACAGCTTATTTACAATAATATGAGATAATAACATTCATAATCTCAAACTTTGAGCCTAACAAAACATTAAAAGAATCATCATCATAAATAATACTACAAAATCTTCTTAAAAACCACGACATATCGTTAAAAGTGTTTATGGTTAAGATTTGATCTAATAGTGAAAAATAAATTTAATATGATTGGTAAATTTACCGTTATCACTGGTTTTGACTTTTCTCGCTATATTTACCGTTAACAATGGTAAATTTACCGTTACCATACCAATAACATTGGTAAACCAAAGTGGCTCAATTTTTTTTACCAATTGCTTGATATTGGTATGGTAATGGTAAATTTACCATTACCATAACAGCCCTAATTTTATTGTTTGAATATCCAAGTTCTTTTTAGCAACTTATCTTTTTATCTCGTAAAAAAAAAGGATTCACCGTCAATGTAATCGCCTCATTTTAAGTACCAGTAGACAAAATTATAAAATTGCGCGAGAATTTCCATGACTTCAAAATAGTCCATGTTTTTAGGCCAATTCATGACAAGACATAACAGAAAATATTATGATTTGCTTCTTTTCAGCATAAACACAAATTCATGTTTATCTTCTCTATGGATGTCAATTTATTTTAATAATTTTTTTCCTACTGTCTGATCTAATGAATATTTGCTCCAATTTTAACGGATAAGCAACAGTATGTAGACTGTGATGCAACACGTGAGTGAGGGAATGGTGGGCCAAGTAATGCAAATGATTCAGCATCAGGCATAAGTGTACAATGTTTATGATATTCTTATATCTCTCAATTCAATTTGAAAATCTGTCTACAGTTGACAAAGTTTGGTCTAAGCATTTACATGATACAGCATCAGGTTATGTCTGTGACATTTTTAAAATTTGTACTAACTTGTGTCATTTAGGTTGCAGCTTTAATGATATGTTGTAATGAAATAAAAAGATGCAATTCAATGTTCACACTAGCAAAGTTCAAATTTAACACTAGTTGGTAATAAATCCAACTTATACGTGGAGAAATAGAAATGTTCAGAAATAATAAGAATTGTGGTGGCCTGATATCTTTGGCCGACAAGATTTTACAAAGCTTTAATTTTACTTTCGTCATTCATAGCGATGCTAACTAATGAAATATGCGATTCTACTTCAGAACGAAAACATTCAAGTTCAATAGTGGATCGCCATTACAACTTAAACATCAATGTGAACAAATAGAGAGAGAGGGAGAGGGGGGGGGGGGTGAGAGAGAGAGATTTAGTTCAACAAAGCGATCTCGATTCAGGAAAAAAAAAAAAAAAAAAAAAAAAACAGAGGTTAGGGGGAGGAATAGGAAGAAGAAGCAAATACCTGGATATTCGGAAACCGTTGTTCCACAAAGCGATCTCGATTCAGGGAAAATAAATAAAAACAGAGGTTAGGGGGAGGAGTAGGAAACATACCTGGATATCCGTAACCCCTGCGGTGACAATGGGCCGGATTGAAGCGGATGTTTTGTGCCCCCACACCTAGGCCCGTAAAACTTATCCTAACCCTTTTACCCGTTCCATTAATCCTAATATTAAAAGGGTTGGGTCTGACCATTTACAATTTATATTTTTCTGATCCAATCTGTTTAACAAACAGATATGCGGTTTAATATCAGCCCAAACCGTGTAAACCGCGCAACCCATTTGCACATAACCCTACCTTTAGTTTCTCCCTAAATCGTGTTTCCTCAAATTAAAAAAAAAAAAAAAAAAAAAAAAAAAAAAAAAAAAAAAAAAAAAGATTTTTTTCAGATTTTCGAGCAGTCCTTATCTTGGTCAATTTTTCCTATAGATCTGTTTCATGAAGCATCGCTTCTCGGCTATCTGCATCTCTCTTCCCTTATCTTGGTTTCTTGTATTTCATTACTAAGTCGAAGACTTCCCCAAAGCTTACTCTCTTTTGTTTCTACTTCTTGCTTGCGTTTGTCGGTGCTCAAGTTAATATATAGACTTTTGACATTTCGTTTTCATATAAAGTGGCTTTTGCTGTTGTTTGTAAGCTTCTGTATGGAATATGGATACAGTGATCAACCGGATGAAATATGAACCATATTTTGGGTGTTGTCAGTGTATCTCTTATGTTGTAGGCACATTTAGTGTTGTTATTGAAGAGAAGAAAACTGCTATAGAACCCAATTGTTATATATTTATTAAATCCAGTGTTGAAAATTTGCAACGTTGCTTTGTGTTGGTATTCTATAACGGTGGTAATAAGCAGACCCAATTCATTAATGAAAATTATGCAACGATTTTTGTTCTTCTACAAGCATTACTATAGTAACACTGACTTCTGAGTAAGTAAGTAATCTTCTCTCCCTTTCACTAGAAGGTGATGCATTCAATGTCCAAAAAATTATTTTGTAAATAAATCGACTGAAGAAGACGGAGGTGAGGACATTTTTGTTGAAACAAACAATGTAAATGACTAAATTCTCCATTTTAATGTGAAAATAGACCACTAGTGTTTGAAACAGTCTGGAGACTATATAAATTTCTTTTTATTTGGTAGTTGGATGGTAAATTGTTTTTCCAACGTTTTGACTCTTTAAGTAGAAATTTAAGAGGATTACCACTTCCTTTTGTATTTGGAATAATCTTGTTAAATGATGGGCCAAAGCATGAAGATGATGATGAAGAGACATCATTCATTCATGTTTCAAGTCATGTAAGTGACAATAAATGTCTCTATAAGCTATGTTTTTAAAAACAACCCAGACACTATTTAGTATCATAAATCTTCCTCTCTCTTACTGTTCGTTATTCTTCTTGAATATTGTTTTTAAAGGACTTTTGTAGATGCCTAAATAAATAAACTTACAATGAAAGGGAGAGAAGATTGATTACTAAATAAACTTTTGCTGGTAACCAGTGTGTAACTACATAAGCATCAACGAGATACATCAAAACCAGCCCCTCTTCTCAAGTCTAGTTAGTCATATCACGAGTCCATATGGGGTCCATTACACTTCATAACCATTGTTCCTTACATTTTCTTATAATTTAATATCGTAAATGTTTACTCTAATTACTATGTGGTTACTACTTAATGTGCTGTGATTTTGTTAGTATTTTTATTTAGAGGACTAGAAGTATAATGTTGGAAGCCCAATTCATTTTCCAACTAGCATCAAGGGATTTATAACGAAGATGCCTACTGATTTTATTGGAGTACATTGACTGAATCAGTCTAAAATTTTGAATGAATTTTCAAACTGCACATACAAAACTTCATATACTTGTAAGTGAACCAAGCATTTCAGAAAAATTAAGAGGAATAAACTGATGTTTAGTAAAAAACACTCCAATATAACATAATGGGTGTTGTTGTCGTATAGGAAAATACATAATATGTATCTGTACATGATACATTGCAGTTATGTTTTGACATTGTTTAATGTCTGTTTGTAACCTTTTTCTTGGTAAGTTACCCTTTTATTTAGCTTTGTTTATGTGGTATCTGCATATGTTTTGGTTTAACTATCAATTAAGAATTATACTATCTTTGCAATTAGAGTCTAAAAATTAGGCAATGATGTTATTTGGTCTTTGTTTATATCAGCTTCTTTTTTGATGCAAGCGTGGATTCCTTAAAAAAAAAAAGGTGCTTTGCTTGGTACCTAAGTCTCCATTAACTTAACTGCAATTAGAGTACAAAAAAATACAAGGGGTCAGACCTATCTCTCTCAAGACTGGAATTCAGTCAGGACACTCATATTTCTTCTCTTTTTGCTTAATGAAGTTCTGCATAAGACATTAACAAGAGCTCTTCTTCTTCCAATTCAGCATAATTAGCTTTCTTTTCCCAGTCAGGACACTCAGATTGAAAATGTCCTAACTTGTGACAATTGTAACATTCAATGAGTGCTTTATTTAGGGGTTGTCTTCCTCTACCTCTACCACGTCCTCCCCTAAACATGTTTCGACCCCTTCCTCTGCCTGATCTATCATCCTGTGCCACTTTCAACACATGTTCCTCCTCTTGGTATCACTGCATCCTTTGTTCATGGACAAGTAGACTTCCATGCAATTCATCAATGCTCAAAGTACTTAAATCGTTTGACTCTTCTACTGAACAAACAACATAATTAAATTTTGCAGACAATGATCTGAGTATCTTACTAACTACTGTACTTTGCTCCATTGTCTCACCATTTGTCTTCATCTTGTTCACAATTTCCAAGGTTCGCCCCAAGAAGCTATCTACCTTTTCTCCTTCTTTCATGGCAAGCAACTCAAATTCCCTTCTTAATGCTTGAAGTTGTGCCCTTTTCACCTTCGTGGACCCTTGATATTTCTGTTTCATTGAGTCCCAAATTGCCTTTGATGTCCTCTTGTCCAGAATTGTTTCCAGAATTTCTCTATCAATTGCCTGGAATAGGAAATTCTTGACCTTTAGATCCCTCAGCTTGTCTTCTTTCACGGTCTTTCTCTGTGCTTCACTCGCTGCCGTTGTTCCAATTGCCGCTGTAGGGAATCCTTCGTCCACCAAACTCCACATCTCCTTGCTCCTCAGAAAATTTTCCATCGTCATTGACCAATAATCATAATGGCCGTCAAACTTCAGAATGAATGGTTGCACAAACTTCTCTGAGGTTGACATTTCTCTCTGATACCAAATGTTATTTTTCTGAAACTCTTAAATGATATACGAAACAGCAAAGAAGACAATTTATTCATGAACTAGTATGGCCTTTATAAAACCTTACAAAAAATCAACAGAAGCTACTAAAATGCTAACTTTTATCTTTCCTAAAGAATAGTTCCTACTCCAGAATAGGACTTTATTAAATAACAAATAACAGCAGGCCAAAGATTATTTCAAACAAAATAAATATCAAACAATAATATGACTACCTATTTTGGAGATGATTTCCAGTTGTTACTTTTTTTTCACTGCTCTTTGTTGGGAAATAGGTCAAATTTAGCATTTATAGTGGTATGTAAAAAGTGATAAACATTATAATATCTGTAACACCCCGCATTTTTAAGTATAACTAAAAATAAAATAAAATATATGAAAATATGCTTATGATAGGTAAATAATGGTGATGCATAAGAAGAATTAATTAATACATGAAAGAGAAGAAAAAGTAGTTTGATAACGGTGTGTGTAACGGAAAAGATAGTAAAATGAGGATAATTAATTTAAGAATCAGGAATTAGGTAAAATAGACATCACCATTGCGTTCCTCTCGAAATTTTACATGAAATAGAGTCTGAGTTTTCGAAAATCGGAGTCCGGATGAAGAAGTTATGGCCTGTGGAAGATTCAGAAGGTTTCGGTCAGCACAAAACTGGGCAAGTCGACCTGGGGGTCGACCTGGGGGCCAGGTCGACCAGGGGGTCGACCTGGGAGTTGATCTCCCCCATGGGGGTCGACTATAGTGTCGACCTCCCCCCTACAGGTCGACCTGGTCGGCCTGTTTCGGTCCAGAACACGTTTTTGAAGCCCAGGGACGATTTTTGATGGTCCGGATTGGTTTTAGGGTTAATCTGATGGCTGAAATGAATTGCTACACCTATAAAAACAACCTAAGACCTAGCCTTCTCTACACACAATTCTATTCTGCTTCTTCTCTGCCTCTGTTCTAAATAAAAATAAAAATGGTGTCGCTACTCTGCTGGAATCAAAACTAGAAGCTAATCAACATCAACCTAAGCAACTCAATTCAAATTAGATATTAAAGCTTCTGCAACGATTCTACAACAATTAAAGTTCTTTCTTTAATCCAACCAAGGAAAGTACAGTTATTTTCCGATATAAACGTTAATTCTGATTGTGACATGAATTGTAAATCTAAATCTGAGGTTATATCCGTTCTTATCTGTTTAGATCTATCTTATTTTGTATCTCTTTCCTCTTTCTGTTCTATAGCCAGGCTACCACGAGCCTGTGCCAATCTCATAAGAGATTAACCTACGCTAAATTGTTTGGGACAGTAAAATGAATGATGTATAAATTGGGCATGACCAATAGGTGACTGATTTGAGGAAAGAACATGGACTGTAGTTAGAACATAAATTTGAGACATATGACCGGACATGTTGTATTTATAACATAAATGGGTATTGAACATATGATTTGTGATAAAAAGAATATGGCTTAGGTATAAAGATTTACACGAGAGTAGGGTATCTATTAATGTAAATAAACACCTAAGTAAGGGATCTTTGGGATATATGACATGCATAGTAATAGATGGCTATATTTGGTATATAATCATATTGTGAACCAAGACAATTATTTAGGCATAGGCCAAATTTATAATTAGGCAAGATGGGTCAATGAAACCTTAAGGAATAATAAAATCTGCTATTTAGTTCTGCTATATTTGCCTTATCTGCTAGTCTGTTACATTGCTTAATCTGCTAGTTCTGCTCTACTGCCTAGTCTGCTAGATTTGTTCATCTGCCAAATCTGTCATTTGTTAAGTCTGTTGAAAATGCCAAATCTGCTAAACTAAATCTGTTGAGATGCCTAATCTGTTATCTGCTAAATCTGCTAGTTTTCTTAATCTGCTGAATCCATTAAGACGCCTAATCTGCGAAAATCTGTTATCTACTATATCTGTTAAGCTGAGATATTTAGTCTATTATTGACATAATCTGAATTAGCTATGAATAATTGACATGTATATTAGTCGTGGGTATAAATGGTAAATCATTAATTAATTGGCCGCAAAGATAAACATGGCTAACTCGAGGTTAAAATGAGTTTGCGGCGTAATTCTGCCCGGAACCGCCCGGCATATTCTAGTGGTCGCAAACAATAGGTTCTAATGTGGGAAGTTAGTCATAACGTGCTGGAAACCCGAGGTTAGACTCAGTTTGCGACAGAAACCTGCCCGGAACCAACCGGCCTAACCAGTAGCCGCAAACTGTCAGTCTAATGTGAGAGGTTTGAGCATTAATATTTAATTAATGAAAATCTGAGATAATTATGATGTCTAAAACGTGTTGGGTAAGGTTAAACCAATTGGACCAATGAATCTGATAAACCCGTTTCGTGAATCCGTAGGCCCAATACAAAGTTAGATAATCTGTAACCAGTTAATCTGTAAGCCCGTTAATCCGAACATCTGATCCGTTAGTCTGAAAACCTGTTAACTTGATTGTCTGATCTGTGAACTAGTTAATCTAAACTTTGTATGTCTGAAACTTGTAGACAAGTTAAGCTGAAATCTGTTAGTCTGGGGACACAAGGTTAGGAGGGGAATTACTTGTGTCATCTGTTGTTTGGGACCCATATTAGTCAGTAACCCTTTCTGGTATCAATACTTTGACCCAACAGTAAGTAGGGTCTGGGCACGCTTACTGAACTAATTATAAGCGGTTCATTCTGATAATGGCGAGGGGTGTTGATGGTGCGTTCCAACCGGGTCATGTGCGTGAATGGATCCCGGGCTGCCTCTGAGGATGTAAGACGCCGTGACATCTGTAAATAGGTCTGTGCCAATTGGTTGTCACTTTAGGGAGTGATACACCCTACTGTGGGGCCGACACAGGATATTTATGTATTAGGGAGCTGATCGCTTGGGGTAGGGTTTTAGGGTACACTTAGTTCTGTCTGTTTCTGTTGGTACCGTCTGTTTCTGTTGGATGGTAACACCTATCTGTTTCTGCGTGGTACCGTCTGTTCTGGTGGTAAAGGCCCATTACTAGTGTACACCTAATTCTACATTTTGTTTCCGTAGGGATTAATCTGTTTCTGCTTCTGTCTATTTCTGATCGGGTAGTAAAGGCCCATTATTAGCGTTCTGTTTTTGTTAAAATATTCTGTACCCGGTTCTGTTTCAGTTTAGACATTAGGGTGACACCTAATTCTGTTATACTAGTATTAGTGCAGAGAAGTGTAAAGCAATAGCTTATATCATTATGTTCTTCTGTTATATCTGCTACACCTGTTACAGTTATCTCTCATCCAGTTTTATGTTCATGTCATGTTATTATTATCTGTTCATAACTGAAAATCACTGGACTTGCCAGACTTTTTGTCTGATCCTTGTTGTTTCGCCTCCTTTCTTCCGTTTCCCCCCCAGGTTTTGTAGAAGGGAATACTCTAGCTTGATCCAGATTTCTTCCGCTTCCAGTGCTTAAAGTATGGCTTGTCTTCTTCTGTGGGGATTATGATTTTAAACTATGCATTCTAAAGGCTTTTGTACAAGACTGATATTTTGTACTTGAATTCTGATATTGTGATTTGAAAGGATGTAACCAAGCTTCTGTTGAAATAAAGTTATAAATTTTTCAAGTATTGTTTTATCTATCTTGTAAGTTTCTGTTCTGTTTACTAAAATGCTCCACCAAAGTTAAGGCATTCCCTTTGTGAGTGACCTTAACGGAGGTGGGGTGTTACACTTGATATCAGAGCTAAAATTTACCAGATTAGATAAAAGTTTTTGAAAACTATTTTCAAAAAGGTTTTGAAAGGAAGTATTTTCAAAAATAAAGCTTATTTTGAAAAACATGATCCCCAAGAGCCATATATCTTTCCTTCAGTCCTTTTTGTATTGAATCTTTCCTTTTTCGTTTCAGCATGTCTGAAGCATCTGAGATACCAGAGGGTGTTCATGTACCCAGTTGGTTTCGTCAATATCTTGAGGCTAGGACCGCCGCCGCAGGTCCAGCAAATGATCCCCTTCCTCCTCCGCCCCTCCTCGTGCGATTGCTTTCTCAAAGATCTGTAGAGATTTTAGGGCCATGGGTGGAAAGGATTTCAAGGGAACTGAATCATTCGTGGAAGCGAGGAACTGGCTCAAAGAAACTGAGGATCTATTCGTTATCTTCGAGGTGGACGATAGGCAGAAGGTACAGTTGGCGGTATGGCTGCTCAAAGACGAAGTTTCCTACTGGTGGGAAGTCATTAACGCCAAGAGGCCGGTTGAGACATGGATGGATTTCAGAACAAGGTTTGAGACAAAATTTCTCTCGCAAGCTGAACGGAGTTTACAACTGGAAAAGTTCTTATCTCTTAAGCAAGGAAGTATGACGGTCAAGGAATACGTCAACCAGTTCAACCAACTAGCTAGGTTCGGATTGGATTTAGTCAACACTCAGCATAAAAAGGCTCTCCGCTTTGTTAAAGGATTGAACGAGCCACTGCACAACCTAGCCATGACCCATGTACCCATGGGAGCGACTTACGAGAAATTGGTGGACATGGCACTACTGCACGAGGAAGACAAGGGCCCGAAAGAGACAAAGAAGGAAGAACCACAGAATAAGAAAGCAGGGCCCAAAAAGGAAACACAAAGGAAGGATGAGAAGTCTGAAGATAAGAAGGGGAAAAAGTGCTTTACTTATGGAAGTTCGACTCATCTGAACAAGGATTGCAGAAAATGGAAGGGCACTTGCTTCAACTGTGGTGAGATGGGACACTTCACTAGGGACTGCCCGAAGAGACGAGGTCAAGGAGGGCAGGCGAACAATCTTGAGGCTAGTGGCTAGGATAGAAATAGGAAAATTCCTACAGTAGGTTTAATTTCTTTATCTGATTATGGAGTTAAGACTCTTTCTGATTCTGGTATTTTGATTTTGTAATCGATACTCTGCACTTTAATACTAGTATTATTTCTGATTCCGCTGTAGACTCAGACCCATAACGGTTATGACTCATCTGTTGTGATAGATTGGGGTTTGAGAGATAAATGTGTTAGGCGTCAAGTAGGACGCATACATTCTGAACTTTTGTGGGATATGATTTTATCATGCTTAGCTTCCTAAGAATCATTAGGGAACCTGATCTGTACTAGTAGTATGTAAATATTTGAATAATTCTGCTTTCCAGTTTTGACATTGTCTAAAGAGGGTAATCCTCTGGGTGTCAATTTGATGTTGGTTTCGGTCTTCTGGGCTGATACTTAGGACCCATGCCTAATGGGAACCAAGTTTTTGTTCTATCTGTACTCGCTTACATCATTCGACTGTATCCTATCGATTGAATCTTCGAACTTTAGGTAGAAACTAATGGGTGTAAACATGTGTTTGAGACATGTTATGTTTGATGGTTGCAAGTGGATGCAAGTGGTTTCTAGTGGTTGCCCGTGGATGCATATACACACACTAGGCACTAGATCGGCTCGAAAACACTCTCATACTACATATGGATGTGTGAGCATTTTTAATTTTTGTGGATGCAAAATGATTGACTCAGCACATGGATGTTGCATATGACTGAATGGTTGTGCACTCATATAGAAATGATATGTATCGAGTAGGAAAATTGCATACATGTTGGACTCATGGCACCGGCATAATTCGCATTAAGGAGGTCAACTGAATCAGTGGACCGCCTGATCTTTGCATTAGACAAGGAACATATGCACACACTTCTTGCATATGTTCATACAGCATTAGAAATCTCTTAAGGACAATGAATGCCTGTGATTGGTGATTGAGTAGATGGATGATTGGATGGTAGGACACATTCTTCTTAACTTGAAGATTTCGGGGACGAAATCCTTTAAGGAGGGGAGAATGTAACACCCCGCATTTTTAAGTATAATTAAAAATGAAATAAAATATATGAAAATATTCTTATGATAGGTAAATAATGGTGATGCATAAGAAGAATTAATTAATACATGAAAGAGAAGAAAAATTAGTTCGATAACGGTGTGTGTAACGGACAAGATAGTAAAATGAGGATAATTAATTTAAGAATCAGGAATTAGGTAAAATGGACATCACCATTGCGTTCCTCTCAAAATTTTACATGAAATAGAGACCGAGTTTTCGAAAATCGGAGTCCGGATGAAGAAGTTATGGCCTGTGGAAGATTCAGAAGGTTTCGGTCAGCACAGAACTGGGCAGGTCGACCTGGGGGTCAACCTGGGAGTCGACCTCCCCGATGGGGGTCTACTATAGTGTCGACCTCCCCCCTACAGGTCGACCTAGTCGGCCTGTTTCGGTCCAGAACACGTTTTTGAAGCCCAGGGACGATTTTTTATGGTCCAGATTGGCTTTAGGGTTAATCTGATGGCTGAAATGAATTGCTACACCTATAAAAACAACCTAAACCTAGCCTTCTCTACACACAATTCTATTATGCTTCTTCTCTGCCTCTATTCTAAATAAAAATAAAAATGGCGTCGCTACTCTGCTGGAATCAAAACTAGAAGCTAATCAACATCAACCTAAGCAACTCAATTCAAATTAGAGATTAAAGCTTCTGCAACAATTCTACAACAATTAAAGTTCTTTCTTTAATCCAACCAAGGAAAGTACAGTTATTTACCGATATAAACGTTAATTCTGATTGTGACATGAATTGTAAATCTGAATCTGAGGTTATATATGTTCTGTTCTGTTTAGATCTATCTTATTTTTTTATCTCTTTCCTCTTTCTGTTCTATAGCCAGGCTACCACGAGCCTGAGCCAATCTCATAAGAGATTAACCTACGCTAAATTGTTTGGGACAGTAAAATGAATGATGCATAAATTGGGCATGACCAATAGGTGACTGATTTGAGGAAAGAACATGGACTGTAGTTAGAACATAAATTTGAGACATATGACTGGACATGTTGTATTTATAACATAAATGGGTATTGAACATATGATTTGAGATAAAAAGAATATGGCTTAGGTATAATGATTTACACGAGAGTAGGGTATCTATTGATGTAAATAAACACCTAAGTAAGGGATTTTTGGGATATATGACATGCATAGTAATAGATGGCTATATTTGGTATATAATCATATTGTGAACCATGACAATTATTTAGGCATAGGCCAAATTTATAATTAGGCAAGATGGGTCAATGAAACCTTAAGGAATAATAAAATCTGCTATTTAGTTCTGCTGTATTTGCCTAATCTGCTAGTCTGTTACATTGCTTAATCTGCTAGTTCTGCTCTACTGCCTAGTCTGCTAGATTTGTTCATCTGCCAAATCTGTCATTTGTTAAGTCTGTTGAAAATGCCAAATCTGCTAAACTAAATCTGTTGAGATGCCTAATCTGTTATCTGCTAAATCTGTTAGTTTTCTTAATCTGCTGAATCCATTAAGACGCCTAATCTGCGAAAATCTGTTATCTACTATATCTGTTAAGCTGAGATATTTAGTCTGTTATTGACATAATCTGAATTAGCTATGAATAATTGACATGTATATCAGGCGTGGGTATAAATGGTAAATCATTAATTAATTGGCCGCAAAGATAAACATGGCTAACTCGAGGTTAGAATGAGTTTGCGGCATAATTCTGCCCAGAACCGCCCGGCATATTCCAGTGGTCGCAAACAATAGGTTCTAATGTGAGAAGTTAGTCATAACGTGCTTGAAACCCGAGGTTAGACTCAGTTTGCGACAGAAACCTGCCCGGAACCAACCGGCCTAACCATTAGCCGCAAACTGTCAGTCTAATGTGAGAGGTTTGAGCATTAATATTTAATTAATGAAAATATGAGATAATTATGATATCTAAAACGTGTTGGGTAAGGTTAAACCAATTGGACCAATGAATCTGATAAACCCGTTTCGTGAATCCGTAGGCCCAATACAAAGTTAGATAATCTGTAACCAGTTAATCTGTAAGCTTGTTAATCCGAACATCTGATCCGTTAGTCTGAAAACCTGTTAACTTAATTGTCTGATCTGTGAACTAGTTAATCTAAACTATGTATGTCTGAAACTTGTAGACAAGTTAAGCTGAAATCTGTTAGTCTGGGGACACAAGGTTAGGAGGGGAATTACTTGTGTCATCTGTTGTTTGGGACCTATATTAGTTAGTAACCCTTTCTGGTATCAAAACTTTGACCCAACAGTATGTAGGGTCCGGACATGCTTACTGAACTAATTATAAGCGGTTCATTCTGATAATGGCGAGGGGTGTTGATGGTGCGTTCCAATCGGGTCATGTGCGTGCATGGATCCCGGGCTGCCTCTGAGGATGTAAGACGCCGTGACATCTGTAAATAGGTCTGTGCCAATTGGTTGTCACTTTAGGGATTGATACACCCTACTGTGGGGCCGACACAGGATATTTATGTATTAGGGAGCTGATCGCTTGGGGTAGGGTTTTAGGGTACACTTATTTCTGTCTGTTTCTGTTGGTACCGTCTGTTTCTGTTGGGTGGTAACACCTGTCTGTTTCTGTGTGGTACCGTCTGTTCGGGTGGTAAAGGCCCATTACTAGTGTACACCTAATTCTACATTCTGTTTCCATAGGGATTAATCTGTTTCTGCTTCTGTCTGTTTCTGATCGGGTAGTAAAGGCCCATTATTAGCGTTTTGTTTTTGTTAAAATATTATGTACCCGGTTCTGTTTCAGTTTAGACATTAGGGTGACACCTAATTCTGTTATACTAGTATTAGTGCAGAGAAGTGTAAAGCAATAGCTTATATCGTTATGTTCTTCTGTTATATCTGCTACACCTGTTACAGTTATCTCTCATCCAGTTTTATGTTCATGTCATGTTATTATTATCTGTTCATAACTGAAAATCACTAGACTTGCCAGACTTTTTGTCTGACCCTTGTTGTTTCGCCTCCTTTCTTCCGTCCCCCCCCCCCCCAGGTTTTGTAGAAGGGAATACTCTAGCTTGATCCAGATTTCTTCCGCTTCCAATGCTTAAAGTATGGCTTGTCTTCTTCTGTGGGGATTATGATTTTAAACTATGCATTCTAAAGGCTTTTGTACAAGACTGATATTTTGTACTTGAATTCTGATATTGTGATTTGAAAGGATGTAACCAAGCTTCTGTTGAAATAAAGTTATAAATTTTTCAAGTACTGTTTTATCTGTCTTGTAAGTTTCTGTTCTGTTTACTAAAATGCTCCACCAAAGTTAAGGCATTCCCTTTGTGAGTGACCTTAACGAAGGTGGGGTGTTACAATATCACTTGTCGACGTGCCTATATTGCAAAACATGAATAGTGCTGATGCCATATGAAACCTAGCATTAAATGCTTCAAGAATATCAGAAGCGTGCAGAGGAACTGCTTTTGATCGTTTAATACACTGGTCATGTTGTTATAGCTCATTATGAACATGTAATAATGTTATTTCACTGCCAAAGCAGAAACCGATTGATAACATAAGGACTTTGGATTTGATACGTACATTGTTTGTCAACGAAGATGATTTGTTTTTATAGCTTGGTGGGTCTTAGTTATATTTCTATACAAAAAAATGTTTAAGTAATTTGATTCTATCATGTATCGAGTAGTTTCATGTACTTTTTATAATTGG
The DNA here is from genome assembly GCA_030737875.1 of Allium sativum. Classification (NCBI taxonomy): domain Eukaryota; kingdom Viridiplantae; phylum Streptophyta; class Magnoliopsida; order Asparagales; family Amaryllidaceae; genus Allium; species Allium sativum. The sequence continues at coordinate 920,222,293 of CM060922.1, forward strand.
ATGCAAAGAATTAGCGTTAAGTATAAAAAAATGGCTGCTTATGTTGAGTTATTAGTAAGTATATTCATAACTGATGTTTTGAAAGCTAGTTACTTTTTGTATATATATATGGGAAAGTCTATAGGGACACAAAATTTTGACACAAAATTGAACACACAAAATCTGGACCACTAGATCTTCCCATGATTTGCACCTCTTATGTAAAGACAAAAGAATCCAACGGTCAGGATTCTGTGTTTAAATTTGTGTGTTTTATTTTGTGTCCCAATAGCTGCTCCCTATATATATATATATATATATATATATATATATATATTGAGTGTTTTACTTCATATAACAACAATATTATAGATACCACTTTTCACAATATTTAGCGGACACTGTAGTACCACTTGTCATTAGTTTTATTAAGTTTTACAATATATATTGAACATTGCAAGAAAACACTTTTAGAGTATCGTTTACTATACTTTTATACATTGTTAAGAAAAAGTTCTTATTTTTCTACAGCTCTAGATATAAATAAACTGTGAAGAATGTTGTCTATGTATTATAACAGCATTTTTACCATGCGGTAGAAGAGGTTTTTTCTTGTAGTGGAAGCAAAGAGTATCGAGATAGTGCTTATGATACACCAATCATGCAGATTAAATATGTAATATGACCAATTAAAATTATTCACTCTTAGATGTATGATACATTGATACTCGGCATCACCTGTCAAGTACCATTGTTATATCTAAAGTAGAATACAATAACACAGGATTGCACATGTAGGACGAACAAAGGCAAAAACTAGCATAAATTTCGAGATCGGGAAGAACAGTAATTTGCTTGTAATTCATGACCTAGTAAATACTACTGCAAATACACCTCTAATTTAACTTAAAGAGTTCAAGTTACATTTCAACCTATTTAAAGAGCTTAAGTTAAATAATCATCTGAGGATTAGCTTGAATCTCGTCTAACAAATGGTAGTCCGAAATGAGGCCATCAATTCTAATATTAGCCAACAAAATCCCGACCTTAATCATACTCAAAGAATCACAGATTATTAAATTAATAAACAAAACAAAGAATTTACCTCCGGAGCCTCCGCATGACATAACTAACATTTAACTGGAAGTTTCAATAAAACCCTAGATTTAGAAAAGAGGAAATGAGAGACGGCAACAAAAGGTGTACTTATAAATACAAAGGATTTTAGCGATCCAACATATTACCAACCCTGGTTTGAACTGCTCACTAAAATAAAAACCGGCTTTGAAATAACAAACTTATGAAGACCCAGGAGAAGAAGAAATTCAGGAGAAGTATCAAAGCAGTGGAGACGGGGAAAGCATCGTTAAAAGGGAAAAACAAGGAGACAGGAATAGCAGGCGGAGGGGAGATGGGTGTCACCAAATAGCGTTTAACAGCCCGGCCTACACGGTGTTAGAAGCCTGAAAGGCGGAAACGCTCTGCATTGATGCTACTGAATAGCATATTTCTTATAGTGAAAATTTCTCCTTCTGTTAACGCAACAAAAATTCCTCCATATCCCTTGTAACATCCTTGATTTTTGACCGTTTTAATAGACAATGATCCTCAATGTTGACTTAAACAAATCAAAAATAAAGATAGTTATTGGGATTTATATTAGAAAAAGAATAAAGAAGAAAACAAATACAGAGTCTCGCAGTGGAAGGACAAAATATAGTAAATAAATAACAGTTCAAAAGCAGTTGAAAATAAATCTGAATATAATATACAATGATTACCAGAGTTACACATACACAGATATATACAACAAGGCAGCAGAAACAAAGTATAAAAGTTCTAAGCTGTCACCCCACTCAAACTCTTGAAAATAGACATCGATGATGCGTTCACTCATCAACGAAATCATTTCCCGAAGACAAGTGAGGAGTATACACTTAGTTTTTGAAGTTCATTTGAAAACAATTTCTATACGAAACAATATTTTAAATATAATGTCATTATTTCAAAAATCATTTTTGAATCAATATTGCAAAACCACCCAGAATTAAGTTCTCAATTTCATATTTTCTTATTCCATTACCAATAAATTTTCAATACTTGTTTTTTCTTAAACCATTCAATAACTAATAGTTTTAATTATTGATTAATCGAATAATAAATGATAGAGATCTAATATTATCATCAACAAAATCAAAATTCATAGATTTTCAAATAATTCTTTATATATATGAAAAATATAATTCAAAACAATATTATGTCAATGAGTCCTATTCAAGTGTTTAGAAATCCCTATCGATGTCTTGGCGTCCCAAGTACCGACCATAATTCATAAATACTCAACGGAACAAACCGACACAATACAAAATCATTTTATATCAAGTACGCTCTCTCATATACACTCAAACTCATTCTAGGGTATTACTACCCTATCTCTAATGAGTTAATCCCAAATAGAGCCAAGGTTTTCGCTAAACCAAAGTTTGGATACCAATGTAACATATCTGTATTTTTGATTTGTTTAAGTCGACATTGAGGATCATCGTCAATTTAAGCGGTCGAAAATCACGGATGTTACATCCCTCAATTATTATTCAATGCCCACTATTTTCTTTTCCTTTTGGTATATGTGATGTTACCAGGTGATTTACTCCGTACGAAATGTTGATGCCCCTTAGGGTTTTGATGCCCCGTGCTTAGTCCCGGTTTGCACTGTGCCAAAGCCGGTTCTACTTACATATACGATAATAATTAGTTACAAGGAGCCAATCATTGGTAATGCATCTGTATATTGATTTTCGCACCTCTGTATGCATTGTCACCAAACAATTATTCACTGTATAAATTACCTCTGTATCTTTTTATAAATTTATGAAACTATCACAAGTTCATTTGTTGATTTTAAAATTGAATGAAACTGCAAATAGTCTGCTCTTTACATTATTGGCCATATTAAAGTCATAAGTTTCCCTCTCCACCTCCATTGCGACCTTGTACTTGCTTTCACTCAATGCTATCCCTCGCAGTCTTGAAGTTTGTCACCTTTTTTCCTTCCCATACTTTTTATACAGGTTCTCGCACTGGCAAGTGTACAACTGTTAGTGTATAGGGAGAAGAGCAACCTAGGTCTAAGCATGCTTATATATGAGAAAGTAATCAGATATTCATAAATCATCTTACAACATGTTATGTGCGTAGCCCTTGAAATCAAAATTATGATATGGCCAAAATTAGAAAGGCATAAATAGAAAATAAAGTTTATTAAGGTACTGCAAAAAATTAGATACTTTTATATGCATTTGTTTCTAATTTTCTGATATACTATTTGTGATTATGTTGCTTCTATAGTTGATCATATTACATGAGACTGATAAAAGGTAAGAACCATGTTTGGAAGTCGAGATTACCTTGAAAATAATTCATAGGGTATCCTATTTTTGTCTATTACTTTTAAAAATGTAAAATTTATTCCATTATATGTAAAAAGTGATAAGATGGATAAATATGAAGTTAATTGCTGGAAAATAACAATGAAATGATGCATCAACTTTTAACATTTGCACATTGTTGACAATCCGCAAAATGTCAATATGTAGATTATCGTAGCACCATTTGGTCTGCTCCCAGTATCAGCAGCAGAGACACCCGAAAATATACAAGCTTGGTTTGTGGTTGTGATTTTAGATAAATATTTCCTGTAATATAGTTTCATTTAAAAGTACCCTTTTCTAAAAAAAAATAGCTTCATTTATCCATTTAATCTGGAAGTACAACAACTTGGAAGGAGGTATCTAAAGTACGATATTACTAATGTAGAGTAATGCAAGATCTCGCTGTCTCTTTTCTTGGTAAACAAATACTAGAGGACTACTGCACATTGATAGAGGAAGGCTTGCTTAATTCTCAAATTCTTCATATTAGTGAATAAGATGGCAGTTTTTTTTTCTATTAAATAGTGACTTTGCGAAGGCATGGTCCTAAAAGACATTATGTATCTTTCTGGTATTTTCATTTTTCTAGCAAAGAAATGCTATCTTCTTGAATGCCTCATAGCTCTCTACTTTAATATTGAGAAATGAAATGAAACTAGTGTGCAAAACAAAACATTTGGCACATACTTATGTCCTTTCTCCTAAATACTGAAAATCTGAACTTACAAGTTAATTGTGTTTTAAATTTTATTATAAGATTAAACAACAAACTTTTCCAAAACGTCTAAGCAATATCCTCTTTTGTTTGATAAGATATGATGTAAGATTCTAATATTAAATGTTAACAATGAATATATTTTTAACCAAATTTTCTCACACAAGTGATATGTTAGCAGCACTTTACACCAATTATACACTTACTAATGCTATATTTTTTTCAAATAATCTCAGAGATCGAAGCAACAAAGGGAAGATCGATAGGTTGTTCTATAAAGTACTGCTTTAGACATATATCTATACTATAAGGCAAGCATTTAAAACGTTTGTCGGGAGGTCTATTGCTTGGCATAAGCAATTTATTCCTTTTGGTTAGTATCTAAATGAACTTTTATTGATATATGCTATGAATTTAGTTATGTCTTATGATGGAGTGATGAATTCACAAATGATGTAAACTTGAATTGTTATCGACTTTTATGAATGTGAGAGACCCGTATTTTTTTATATTTTGAATAATTATGATTATTATTAATAAATATTAGTTCAATTATAATATTATGAAATTTACGGTTAATAACAGGTGTTAAAAGATGAATCATATTTATTTGTAGCCGTTGGCAAAATATTCGTTGACCCTATTAGAAAAACAGTTGTAAAATGTAAACAAAACTGGCGAAAACAATTGTTATAGCATTATTGCAACTGTTATAAACACTTGTAAAAAAAGCCTTTTACAAGTGTAAAAAACAGTTGTAAAATATATATTTTTACGACTTCAAATAACAGTTGTAGAAAGTATTCTAAAACTATTAAAAACTGATGTCATTGCATCTTTTACAACTGTCAAAAGCAGTTGTAAAAAAAATTCTACATCTGTCCAAAACAGTTGTGAAATAATTTTGTTCTATTACAACTGCAGATATAATGATTGATGGGTATCTGTTGTAATAGTTCTATTACACCTGTTTAAGACAATTGCGAAAGGGTATTTTTGTTGTAGTGGAAGTTTGGTGGATAAATATTGGTGCTACATGTCATATTTGTTATGACCATGCCATGTTCTGAACATATATGAAAACAGATGATAAGAAAGTGTAGTTGGGAGATTCTCACACTACTACAGTTGGTGGGATTGGAAGCGTTGAGCTAAAGATTACCCTTAGGGGAGACCATTATTTTGAAAGACGTCATGCACACTCCAGAGAAAAGAAAGAATATTGTTTCAGGTTTTCTACCTAATAGTATTGAGTTTACAAGACTATTGGGGCGGACTTTGTAATGACCCAGATTTTTATTAAGAAATATTTAGTGAATATTAAACATTTTAAAACAATTTATTTTAAGAATTAATGACTTGAAGTTTATTTTAATTAAAGGTTTGAACGTATAATTTATAATTAATTCAAAATGAGCTCACAGTAGCGGTTGTTCGTAAAAAACATTTTGAACATTAAATGAGTGTACATGATTAAATATAAGTCAGAAATCGTTTAAACAAGAAAAGTTCAAATCTATTGAATTATAGTTTTCTAATGAAAGTGAAAAATCAAGATTTCGTCTTGTAGATTGTAAGTTATGTTCAAATCAAATTTCAGAAAGTCGTTATGGAATCATTTATAAACCATAACGATTTATTAAATAAAATAAAAGGATTTTATAATATATTGAATATCGAATAACTTGGATTTTGAAACATCGAGTTATAAACCCAAGAATGATTATTTCGGAGTTGTATGTAGTTTTATTCGAATATATACGATGATTATAATTTATTTTTAATGGATTTAATTATTTTGAATTTAAATTTTATTTTATCGATTTAATTAAATATTGGAAAATAGCCATTTTGCAACCGATCTTGGATTTCGATGGAACCAGTTTTATTGGATTCAGAACGTTAAATTATTGAAAGATTTCAAATTTCGCATCAACTACAGTTAGAATGTGAGCATGTGCAATTAGGATGTGAACAAATCAATAATTTGAACTCGAACTAGCGTTATTTGAGCAAACGGACTCGTATTTCGACAAAACAAATGTCATTAGGATCATTATGACAAACTATTGATGTATGTCCTCTTTCATCGCAATTGGATTTCGTATATGATAATATGAATTTATTAACGACAAATATAAGTAGCATTACAATAAAATTCATAAAATATTATACAAGGCTTATCCTATAAGCTAACATACTTCTATAAATATACCCCACCTCCACCCTAAACCTTACCAAAAACTTCAGCCAACTTATTTGCAAATAAGACCATTCTTCTATTTTGATTTTTATCATCCAAACGATAATGAATTAGAGAAACTTCCAACATGAAAGTTGTGGTGTATATTGAGTACTACCTACACCAAAAAATTGGTAGTGATTGGTGTAGTGGTTTGTTCGGAATCTGGCTCGAAAGGAAGAGGGATATATTTTATATTTTCTTGTTTTTTCGCGAATGAAGAAGAGTTGGCTAGAGGTTTCAACTAGGAAGTTGAAGAGGGGAGAGAGGGCTACAACTTCGTAGTTGGAGGTTTGACCTAATACGGCCTGTAGTGGTCGCAGTGTCACCATGGTCGGAGGGGATGATTTGTTGCGTGGTGCAAATGGGAAATCGAAATTTTTGGCGAATAGGTGGAGAACTAGAGGAGTGGTCAACAGGAAAAAGGAGGAGCTTGAGGAGGCATATGTGGTTGCAAAGTTTAATGGAGAAAGAATGTAACACCCCACCTCCGCCAGGGTGGCTCTTGCAAGCACTCTGACTTTGGAGGGGCGTTGAATCAGGTAAACATGCATAATGATATATCAAGGCAGAACAAGAACATATGTATATATGTAAACAGAGTAAATAACATAGATAAAACAGCGGAAGATTTCAAACGATTTCAAAACAAGTCTGGTACAACATAATGTCAATTTTCCAAATACACAAGTCTAGATAAAAAAACAACATTACTGAAAAACTGAAATACATAAGTACTATCCCCAAAATAAGTGATAACCATAGCTAGCTTCATGTCAAGACCGTACATGAGCTAAAATCCCACAAGCAAGCGATCAGAAATCCAGCTAAGCTCCAATATTCCCTCCCTGAGAACCTGGGGAAGGGGGGGGGGGGGAAACGGAAGAAAAGAGGCGAAAGAAAACAGGTCAGTCAAAAAGACTGAGTAAGCCCTACTACAATCAATGTAAACTGATAAAGTTAACTGACATGAGCAGCAGGGATGTACATAAGGATAACAACATACTAGCATGATGATTAACTAACGAGGTAGATAAAGGTGTCATCGCATAATCAGGATTAAGGTTTTGCACCACAGGCGTACTAGCAAACTAACATGACTTGAATAAACAAGTATTGATCCCTTGGCCCAAGCTTTGGCCCAATAACATGAAGTGACCCCAATACGAGGTCCAAAGTGTAAACAATAAGTGATCCCCAGGCCCAAGTTTGGCCCAACATCATGAATGACCCAAACCAAGGTCCAACTAGCACGGTCTAGTCGATCGGCTCCCTATAAGCCTAACTTGTCAAGTGTCGGTGTCATACGGCCCAACTACGAAGTGTAGCTAAACTGTGCTAGGTCCACCCTAGGGTGTATCAAGTCCTAGGGTGTCAACCACTAACACAAATCAATGCACGCACAGTCTAAACCTACTGGTGCCCGTGCCTGCTTTTTCAACTTCGGACCATGTGCACGACCATGGCCCGCCTGAACCTACACCGGCGCACCTACTCAGCCGTCGTTTTGGTCGCTTACATGGCATCCCAGTAATCGTGCCCCTCCCTAGCCTAGTCCCTTGGGTATCATGATACAACTAAGAGGGTTACTGGTGCAAAGGACCACGTAACTAGGGTTTCCTTAATGGGTTAAACGTGGTTAACCCAACCCATTCAAGTACCAAGTTGGTTAAGTGTACCCAAGGTTCATGACTTAACCCTACCAACCCATCATGTTTAATTGGTTAAGTATTCAAGCGGTCCATGACTTAACCCTAATCATGAGGCATTAATTCATTTAATGCGCCTTAACCTCTCACATTAGACTTTGTTGCGGTTACTAGTTAAGCCGGTCGGTTCCGGGTAGCTTTACACCACAACTTGGTCTAACCTCGGGTTCAAGGTACAACTGACCAACTTCTCACATTGGGTCCTATCGTTTGTAGCAACTAGTTAAGCCGGTCGGTTCCGGGTAGGTTTATGCTACAAACTCAACCCAACCTCGAGTTGGTCACACTTATATTTTCTAAGTGTCATGTCCACCATGTTTCCAAAACACACTACAAGTTTTCAAGCAATTGGGTAGACCTAACTTAATAGGTAAATTCCCAATGGGTAGACCTAACTTAATAGGTAAATTCCCAAGCTTATGTTTTTATGTCTTTTAAGTTTACCCAACCCCAAATGCAATCCCATCGCTTACATATCGCAATAGCGCATAAAGGATAGAAAGAGGGAACTTAGCATAATCATGACATAAAGATGTTGAAGCCACAAGTTCAACATGGTGGCATATGAAATGTACATATGTTCATATACTTGCATATTACATTTTAGGCCTCAAAAGCATGCATAAAACCAAACTTAGCATATTGGTGATACATGGTGCTAAATGACATGTAAAAATGGCCATAAGTTCGCATTTAGCCTCACATGCAAGTTATCATAAGGGATATGATAACTTACATGTTGCCAAAATGCAACCTTTAGCATAAAGCTTGAAGCTTTATGTTCATAAGCCCAAGATAAGCTTGCATAATATGATAACATGAGCCAAATGATCAACCCAAACTTGCATAACATAACTTGCATATCATATGGCAACTTGCATATCAAACTTGCATAACATAACTTGATGAACTTGCATATCACATCATAGTGAACTTGCATAACACATCATAGTAAACTTGCATATCATGGCAAACTTGCATATCATACATTTAACTTTAGAGTTTAAGTATGAAAGTAGAATAGGGCTTACAATGCTTATGAGGACTCAAATGAGTATAGCAAATATAAGAAAGCCCTTATGCAACCAAATAAACCCAAAATGCAAGCAAAACCCTTGAGCCAAAATGATCAAAACTCTTTCTTTATGATGCAAATATAGAAACTTGACTTGAATGCAAGCTAATGATGATCATACAAGTTTAAAAACACTTGTATGCATGGAAAATCTCATAAAAATTTGTTTAGGAATTTTATGAAGAGAGTGGAGGCCATGAGAGGATTGATTTTGCCATAGTTTAGTTGCTAGAATGAATAATGATGATTTATGGTAGGTTAGGGTCTTATTTATAGATTAGGCAAGTGTTTTAGGCCATAGGATTAAACCCTAGTTCCAATCTCAGCCCTCAAAACCGAATCTGGCCCCCAAGCTCAACACAATCTCTAAATGGTGCACCAGGCTAAACAGCCCGGCTGAGCCAAGTCGACAGCCAAGTCGACAGGGCTGTCGACTTGGTCCAGCCAAGTCGACTCCCAAGTCGACAGGGCTGTCGACTTGGGTGTTCTGGCGGGAATTTTCCCGCCTGCCCCAATATCACCCAATTTCCCAAATTCAAGTTTGAATTTGAAATCTGTTTTTACTTTGGAATTTTCTGAAAACTTCGTTGGGCCTTAATTGGGTCATACGGACTCCGATTTTCGAAAACTCGGACTCTATTTCGCGTATTTTTCTGAGACGAACGCAATGGCATAGCCCGTTTCCCTTGATTCAGATTTTAGAATTAAATTCTGCCTCGATTTATGTTATAACAGGTTATGGAAAATACGGGTTGTTACATTCTCCCCTCCTTAAAGGATTTCGTCCCCGAAATCTTCAAGTTAGGAAGAACGTATCCTACCATCCAACATCCATCTACTCAAAACATCATCCACGAGCAATCATTGTCCTTACAAGATTCTAAATGTTGTATGAACATATGCAAAGGTGTGTGTATATGTACTTATCTAATGCAAATATCATCAATGCAAATTATGTTAGTGAAATGAATCCATATGTATGCAATTCCTAACATAATGTATAACATCTATATGTGTGCACATAACATACATCCATATGCAACATCCATGTGATAACACAAAAATTTCCATCCATGAATAAGCGTAAACACTCATGCATATGCAATATGAGGAGTGTGTGAGCCGATCTAGTGCCTAATGTGTATAATGCATCCACGAGTAACCACTTGCAAACACTTGCAACCATCAAGCATAACATGTTTCAAACACATGTTTCATCCAAAGGGTTTCTACCTAAGCTTCTCATGACAAGATTAACACGATAAACTAGATAATCAAGACAAACATGGATAGCAAAAAATATGCTACAAAGAGATCGGGAAGATAAGCAGGATATACTCCTTTTGGATTACAAGAAATCCCTTCCTAACCCCAATCCTATAAAAGCCCAAAAGGTTTAGTCAACCTAACGGACTCCTTCAAACCCTAACATGTATTACCAACCAATAAGTCATACCTCCCGACAGAAATAGGACCGAAAATGGGACCGAGAGGATATACATAAAAAGATAACATGCAAGTAAGTTCCACAGGAAAACAAGGATCAAGGATATGCTCTTAAAAAGAGATATGATGCGCGTATCTAGCCTTCAGTCTTCTAAGTCACGTTTCCTTGAGCTTAACTCCACTGTGCTTTGACCGTCTTTTACTTCATGATTCCTTAGCTTCTTGACTCTTATTTCCAAATATGAGTTGGAACCCATTTCATTGTCGCCTCTCGTCTTCCTCTTTCACTTACTCTTCTTCTATCCTACTTGGCTTAAACATAACTATGACCTCATGGTTTCATGCAAGCTCTCCAAAATTCACTAGTGAATCCTGGATCTCGTTTACTTACCATAAAGTATTCCACGCAGCAGAACTTTTCTCGAAAATACCAATCCACGTTGCCAATGAACCATCCGCCTGCGAATGATAGGCCGTGCTTAGATTCAGTTGCTTGCCCATGACTTCTCGTAGACCATCCCAAAACTGGCTAGTGAAGATTAAGTCATGGTTACTAACTATACTTTAGGGAACTTCGTGCAACTGCTTTATTTCTTGAAAGTAAACTGTCGCTAGCTATGATGCGGTCCTTTCGCTCTTTACCGGAGTGAAATGAGCGCTCTTCGCGAGTCTACCTACTATGACCCACATGCTCGTATTCTCTTTCCTTGACCTAGGCAGTCCATCCACGAAATCCTTCGTGATGCTTTTCCCTCTTCCATTGCGGGGACCTCCAATGGATATAATAGCCCACCGGGCTTTTACGACTTGGCCTTTAACCTGTTGGCAAAACATGCACCTTGGGACAAACTCGGCCACCTCCTCGAGTGATGTGCATCATCAAGAACCTCTTTCTCTCATCGTGTCTTAGCCATCCCTTGTCATCTATAGCGAGGTGATTACTATCTCGCCTCGAATCAACTTGTCCATGATCTCGACTTAACTGCGGGTCCTCCTTCTGTGAAGTCCCCACTTGATCCAGAAGGGTAGGTCTAAGCTCAAGGGACGCTAACTAACTAATTAAACTGAGAGAACTTCTTACTTCAATTGTCCTCGTCGGAGCTTTCCGGTCTTAAACCGCGACCATTTTAGCGGGATCCACCGCTAAGCCTTGCTTAGAAACTATGTGCCCAAGAAATCTAACTTCTTTTTCTCCAAAATGACATTTGGAGGACTTGGCTTTCAACTGATGCGCCCCAAGCGTATCCATCACCTCCACGAGATGCCTTGCATGCTCTTCCTCATCCTTAGAGAAGATTAGAATATCATCTACGAAGACCACGACAAACTTGTTCAAGAACTCCCTGAACACCCTACTCATCAAGTCCACGAAGTAGGCGGGTGCATTAGTCAAACCGAATGGCATGACCAGCCATTCTAAGAATCCATCTGGAGTTCTGAACGTAGCCTTGTCTATACTATCCTCAGCTACCCTGAGCTGATGGAATCCAGTAGCAAGATCAAGAGAGAACAGAAGTTCCTACAAGCTGATCAAACAGATCATCGATCCTTGGCAATGGTTGTCTATTCTCTTTGTTTAACTCACGATAATCAACACACGGACGAAGCGAACTGTCCACATTAGTAGCGAATACTACTAGAGCACCTTCCTCGGAAATGCTTCATCGAATGGAGTTCTTCTCAAGCAACTCCTTCACCTGCTTACTTAACTCCCATCTTGCGGGACCATGTGCCTAACCGGCCACGAAACTATCTTGGCATTATCAACCAGATAAATGCGGAAATCAATCTCTTGCTTGGGGGTAACCCCCCTTCACTTCACCTAAGATATCAGGATATTCTCGGACCACCCTCACCGATTGCAAACTATCGATAGACGAGTTTGAGGGATTCAAGATAACACAACATGACGGGACTCATAGGGTTACAAGAAATTTTTAGGGTGTCACCGAGGCGAGTCATGAGCCTCACAACCCTATGCTCAAAAATCAAGGATGGCTCCAAAACTGGACAACCCATCCATGCCCAAAATCAACCCATACCCCATGAAACCGAGAATATAAGCATCACATGAGAACTCTATACCAAAGATAGAGATTTTCAAATCCACGTAGATAATAGACAAATGGGCAGAACCCCCAATTGGATTTGAAACACACACGGGATCACTAACTAGACTAGTACTTAGGTGCAAACTTTCAACTAGATCAGATGAAATAAACTATGCGATGCACCAAAATCAAACAAGGTAAGAACTGGAAAATCAGAAATATATACAAGGCTCTCAACAGAAATACTACCTCGATCGGGAACTGGAGCGGCATTGAGAGCATGAACTTGCCCTCCTGAAGGTCCAGCACGCTGAGGCTGACCCTGGCCTTGCCCTTACTTCCTAGGGCAATCCTTGTTAAAATGTCCCGTCTCTCCACAGTGAAAGCACCCACCCAATTTCCTTCTCTTCTTCCTACAGTCCTTGGCTATGTGCCCAACAATCCCACAGAAGTTGCACTTTCTTGTTTCCTTTGCCTTGTTCTTGTTGCCCTTGTCGTTCTTGTTGTTTTTGTTGTCCTGATTACTCTGATTTCCTTTCCCCTGGGAATCAGTCTTCTTGGCTTGAGTATCATTCATCTTGGTCTCTTTCTTGACATCTCCCTGAAGTAACGCCATATCAACCAAACTCTCAAATGTGGCCCCATGGGGAATATGTGACATAGCCAATCCCTGCAACGGCTCATTCAATCCTCTAGCAAAACGAAGAGCCTTCTTCTGAGGAGTATTCACCATATCCAAGCCAAAACGAGCTAACTGATTGAATTTGTTCACATATTCCTTGACAGACATATCTCCTTGTTTCAAAGTTATGAACCTCTCCATTTGCAGATTCTCCTCAGCAGAAGATAGAAACTTAAGCATGAACCTTGCCCTGAAATCGGCCCAAGTCTCAACAGGCCTAGTACCATTGGTGACTTCCCACCAATAAGCGGCTTCATCCTTCAAAAGCCAAACCACCAACAAGATCTTCCTCTGATCGTCTAACCCAAAGATAGCAAATAAATCCTCGGTCTCTTTCAACCAATTTCTGGCCTCTACAAAAGTCTCGGTGCCTTGAAAGTTCTTGCCACCCATTGCTTTGAAATCTTTGCAAGTCTTTGCGAAGTCAGGTTGAGGATGCTGAGGGGGAGGAGGAAGAGGAACCTCAGCGACAGGAGGATGAACATTAGCGACAGGAGGAGGAGGAACATTGACTACCGGAGGAGGAGGAGGAGGAGGAATGTCTGCGGGGCCGGCTTCGGTCGCCCTAGCCTCTAAAAGTCTCCTATACCAAATAGGTACGTGTACTCCCTCCGGAATAGCAAAGTTATCGGCCATACTGAAAACGAAGAAAAAGACAGATTCAGAATGGAGAATACGAAGGGATTTTGCTAATGGCTTTTTGGGGAATAGCCTTTAAAATAAACTAGACTTTTCTTTGGAAAATACTTTATACTTGATTTTGAAAATAGTTTTCAAAAGTTTTCAAAAAACCTTTTTGTTCCTTCTCGTAAACCATATGCTCTGATACCAAATGTAACACCCCACCTCCGCCAGGGTGGCTCTTGCAAGCACTCTGACTTTGGAGGGGCGTTGAATCAGGTAAACATGCATAATGATATATCAAGGCAGAACAAGAACATATGTATATATGTAAACAGAGTAAATAACATAGATAAAACAGCGGAAGATTTCAAACGATTTCAAAACAAGTCTGGTACAACATAATGTCAATTTTCCAAATATACAAGTCTAGATAAAAAAATAACATTACTGAAAAACTGAAATACATAAGTACTATCCCCAAAATAAGTGATAACCATAGCTAGCTTCATGTCAAGACCGTACATGAGCTAAAATCCCACAAGCAAGCGATCAGAAATCCAGCTAAGCTCCAATATTCCCTCCCTGAGAACCCGGGGGGGGGGGGGGGGGGGGGGAGGGGGGACGGAAGAAAAGAGGCGAAAGAAAACAGGTCAGTCAAAAAGACTGAGTAAGCCCTACTACAATCAATGTAAACTGATAAAGTTAACTGACATGAGCAGCAGGGATGTACATAAGGATAACAACATACTAGCATGATGATTAACTAACAAGGTAGATAAAGGTGTCATCGATAATCAGGATTAAGGTTTTGCACCACAGGCGTACTAGCAAACTAACATGACTTGAATAAACAAGTATTGATCCCTTGGCCCAAGCTTTGGCCCAATAACATGAAGTGACCCCAATACGAGGTCCAAAGTGTAAACAAGAAGTGATCCCCAGGCCCAAGTTTGGCCCAACATCATGAATGACCCAAACCAAGGTCCAACTAGCACGGTCTAGTCGATCGGCTCCCTATAAGCCTAACTCGTCAAGTGTCGGTGTCATACGGCCCAACTACGAAGTGTAGCTAAACTGTGCTAGGTCCACCCTGGGGTGTATCAAGTCCTAGGGTGTCAACCACTGACACAAATCAATGCACGCACAGTCTAATCCTACTGGTGCCCGTGCCTGCTTTTTCAACTTCGAACCATGTGCACGACCATGGCCCGCCTGAACCTACACCGGCGCACCTACTCAGCCGTCGTTTTGGTCGCTTACATGGCATCCCAGTAATCGTGCCCCTCCCTAGCCTAGTCCCTAGGGTATCATGATACAACTAAGAGGGTTACTGGTGCAAAGGACCACGTAACTAGGGTTTCCTTAATGGGTTAAACATGGTTAACCCAACCCATTCAAGTACCAAGTTGGTTAAGTGTACCCAAGGTTCATGACTTAACCCTACCAACCCATCGTGTTTAATTGGTTAAGTATTCAAGCGGTCCATGACTTAACCCTAATCATGAGGCATTAATTCATTTAATGTGCCTTAACCTCTCACATTAGACTTTGTTGCGGTTACTAGTTAAGCCGGTCGGTTCCGGGTAGCTTTACACCACAACTTGGTCTAACCTCGGGTTCAAGGTACAACATGACCAACTTCTCACATTGGGTCCTATCGTTTGTAGCAACTAGTTAAGCCGGTCGGTTCCGGGTAGGTTTACGCTACAAACTCAACCCAACCTCGAGTTGGTCACACTTATATTTTCTAAGTGTCATGTCCACCATGTTTCCAAAACACACTACAAGTTTTCAAGCAATTGGGTAGACCTAACTTAATAGGTAAATTCCCAATGGGTAGACCTAACTTAATAGGTAAATTCCCAAGCTTATGTTTTTATGTCTTTTAAGTTTACCCAACCCCAAACGCAATCCCATCGCTTACATATCGCAATAGCGCATAAAGGATAGAAAGAGGGAACTTAGCATAATCATGACATAAAGATGTTGAAGCCACAAGTTCAACATGGTGGCATATGAAATGTACATATGTTCATATACTTGCATATTACATTTTAGGCCTCAAAAGCATGCATAAAACCAAACTTAGCATATTGGTGATACATGGTGCTAAATGACATGTAAAAATGGCCATAAGTTCGCATTTAGCCTCACATGCAAGTTATCATAAGGGATATGATAACTTACATGTTGCCAAAATGCAACCTTTAGCATAAAGCTTGAAGCTTTATGTTCATAAGCCCAAGATAAGCTTGCATAATATGATAACATGAGCCAAATGATCAACCCAAACTTGCATAACATAACTTGCATATCATATGGCAACTTGCATATCAAACTTGCATAACATAACTTGATGAACTTGCATATCACATCATAGTAAACTTGCATAACACATCATAGTAAACTTGCATATCATGGCAAACTTGCATATCATACATTTAACTTTAGAGTTTAAGTATGAAAGTAGAATAGGGCTTACAATGCTTATGAGGACTCAAATGAGTATAGCAAATATAAGAAAGCCCTTATGCAACCAAATAAACCTAAAATGCAAGCAAAACTCTTGAGCCAAAATGATCAAAACTCTTTCTTTATGATGCAAATATAGAAACTTGACTTGAATGCAAGCTAATGATAATCATACAAGTTTAAAAACACTTGTATGCATGGAAAATCTCATAAAAATTTGTTTAGGAATTTTATGAAGAGAGTGGAGGCCATGAGAGGATTGATTTTGCCATAGTTTAGTTGCTAGAATGAATAATGATGATTTAGGGTAGGTTAGGGTCTTATTTATAGATTAGGCAAGTGTTTTAGGCCATAGGATTAAACCCTAGTTCCAATCTCAGCCCTCAAAACCGAATCTGGCCCCCAAGCTCAACACAATCTCTAAATGGTGCACCAGGCTAAACAGCCCGGCTGAGCCAAGTCGACAGCCAAGTCGACAGGGCTGTCGACTTGGTCCAGCCAAGTCGACTCCCAAGTCGACAGGGCTGTCGACTTGGGTGTTCTGGCGGGAATTTTCCCGTCTGCCCCAATATCACCCAATTTCCCAAATTCAAGTTTGAATTTGAAATCTGTTTTTACTTTGGAATTTTCTGAAAACTTCGTTGGGCCTTAATTGGGTCATACGGACTCCGATTTTCGAAAACTCGGACTCTATTTCGCGTATTTTTCCGAGACGAACGCAATGGCAAAGCCCGTTTCCCTTGATTCAGATTTTAGAATTAAATTCTGCCTCGATTTATGTTATAACAGGTTATGGAAAATACGGGTTGTTACAAAGAAGCACGGTGGAGGCTAAAACCGTGGCTGACGTGGGTTCGGTTCGAGCATGAATAACGAGGTGGTGGTGGCGGTGAATTTGGGATGGCAGTCTATGGTGATGGAGCGGCTCACGAAGGAGGTTCAGACGGTGGGGTTGGCCTGCCGACTGTGGCTCCAGGCGGCGGTGGTGAGGTCGAACTGATGATGAGTAGTGAACAGAGGTATACATGAGGAAGGAGATGAATTAGGGGTAATTATATTATTTAATTACCTAATTTGTAACAAACCAGAAAATTTGATGCTCGAAGTTTTGACACAATTACATCCGTTGTCCATACTTGAGTATCGAACATCCAGATAGATATTAGAAGGAAGTTAGAGGATGAGGAAAGAAAGAAATATTAGAATAAAAGAAGAAGAAGAATCAACGCAACACAGAGTCTCACATTGTAGCGGAACAAAATATAATACAAAATAACTTTATTGAAAGCTTGAAGTAATATACTTACATACATCGGAGTACAACGGACAAATCTGGATAGTTATAACAACCTGTCCTCAAATACAACACACAGCGGAATAATATTATATATATCATACGTCTGGGCTACTCCAGCTCGTCTCTGAACTTCACAACATCCGATAATATGAGCCTATAACCCGGGTTAACCCGAGCATTACAAACGCCGGATCAGTCTGGGGAACCAAAGTGAGAAAAACTCACTAAGTTTAAATAACATCCATATTAACTTTAGCGTCAAAAATCCTTTTGAAAGAAAAGGATGATAGTAAGACCAGTTCACAAATAAACACGGACAGTTTTTACCTTACAATAATCCAAAACATTTTTGAAATCATATATATCTTCAGATATTATAATAGTGTCTAAATACAAATAAATATCAATATAGTAGAACGCTTGCATCTCACGCTCTACATATATAGTATACAATCAAAACTGCGGGCGCTTATTAGAGATTGGATTCCCACTATGACAAGATATGGAACCACCTTCTGATAGTGTATCTCTAGAGGGGAATACACTGGGTTCAACAAGAACGTCTTGCAACCCAGCCACACATGACCGACCACTCATCTCGCTTGAGTGTATCAAATGTATATCACCAACGGTTGGGTTCAAATGACCGTTTCTCGAAAAGGGTTAGCATCGAAATAGATTAAAGAAGGAAAAGGATTTTCTCTAGATAGGTGATTATACACCTTAATGGGAGCGACCCATATAACAATGCTGCCTGCCCGATTTTTGTCCTTTCCCGTTTGATAAGGCTTGAGGTTCTACTATCCTTTGATCATTTGACCGCCATTCACTTTGAATGCCACATCGTCGCATCCGTTTAATCACTAATTGATGACCTCAAAAATACACTGGGCACTTTCGAAGAAATCAATGTACGTGACCCTCTGGAAATACTCTGTCAGACACTCATCCATACAAGTCATCCAGGAACAGGATTAACCGAAGGCACTCTCCTACCACATCCATTAAAGGACCAGTAGCGAGTAGTTTTTGCAATCTGCAAAATCCCACTTACGACCGAATCACGTCAGACAACCTTTGGTTGCAATCTAGAGAATATACAATAAGTAATCCTTCCGCTTATGAAAATCCACAGTCTACAATTGCTCCATCTTCACCAGCATCTTCAACGTTACGTATTTGCTGGTCGGAACGGTTTTCGAATATAAATTTGATCTCGGTCTTTCCATACCAACAATCGATTTGGCCAGATTTTGATAGCCGATGATTTAACTATCAAAATAAACAACCATCACCCAAAAATAAAATAAAATGGATCCATTGGTTTAGTATACAACATCACCTGGCCTCTTAAGATTAAACACTTGTTAATTAAATTTCTAAATCTTCCAACATTTGGATTACCACTTTCCAATTCTCATTTTCAAATCACTAACTTATAATTCTTCGAATTATAACCTATAATATCCTTTACGAAAAGATTATTTAAATCCCCTCAACTACCCTCGTTTATAAACTAATATCACCCCTGGATAATCGTGAAGTCGTTCAAGTTGGGGGTATTTTATTTACCTCTCAGACCTTGAGTCGACAACATTCTTATCATCTGGATAGATATGAGTTTATCAACGAAATCTCATTCCAATTCTTATCCCAACACTTCTATTTACTATACGATTTTAACCTTGATTTTTAACTCCATTTATTCTCTTTTGAAAACTCTTTTTCAATTCAAAATCACGCTTTCTCCATTTAAAACATTTCTATATTTCTCGTCTTTAGGCTTTTAAAACTCCCTCTGACTTCCTCCAGATTACAAAATCCCATTTTAAACTTGGTCTGACTCTTATAACATGTATCCATTTATAACTTTCCTTTATAATTGCCCAATCTGGACTTTATAAAGATCCGACCAGTGGAATTTTTAATAGGATTTCCTATTTAAATATAAATTCACTTACAATTCCATTTAACTACACATAAGGCTCTAAGACTTTATAACCTCACCTTAAAATGATTTAGCTTCAAGATTTATCACTTTGGTTATTATTAAAATAATAATAATTGTAACTACCCAGCGGGTTCGATGCACGGACTTCAACAATAATACATAAAACCCGCTAGGTCGTTACAGTGGTATCATAGCACAAGGTTGAGTTGTAACCTTGGCTCTGTGGCGTGACTCAATTGAGATGGGGTTGATAATACCCTAGATTGAGTTTGAGTGCATATATATATATATATATATATATATATATATATATATATATATATATATACACACACACACACACACACACACACACACACACGAGAGCGCGTATTTGTAAATTTTGTATAAAAATGTTTTATATTGTCTTATTTGATTGGTTCAATATTGAACTGGCCTCTAACACGATGTTGTTTTGTAAAGAGGGTCAAATGAAATAATTTTGGCCAAATTATATTTTTATATAGAAAAGGAATAATTTTATCGAATTATTGAGATATTTGTCTGATGGATTTGAATGGAATTAAAAATGAATTTGAAATTTGAATGGTTTAATATAACCAGAATATTTCATATATGAAATTATAAAGAGAAAATAGGCGATTTTTAAAATTAATCAGAATTTGGGTTTTGAAATGGAAGTGAACTAATTAGAAGATTAATTGGTTAATTGAATATGGAATTGAAATTTGACTTGGTTAGATGAAGTTAAGAATTGGTATTGAGATGGGATAAATTGGAGATTTGGAAATTGAATAATGATAATGAAAATCAATCGGACATTGATCGATTGATGTTTAAATCCAAGTGAATATTAATAGTGAAGGAAAATTCAAGATAAATTCAATTGATGAGATTAAGTTGATTATGAATTGGTTGTTGATCATGTGTTAAATTAGTTGAATATATTCACTATTGGTTTGATATAATAGTCGAATGAATTGGTTTCTGATTTATAATAAATTGGAATTTGGGAATTTAATGAGATTTGTAACATTTTTTCTAACTTAGTAATTTCGGGGACGAAATTCTTTTAAGGGGGAAGGAATGTAACCTCTCATATTTTCGGTAGTCAGATATTTATTATATTTTATTATTTTAAATATTGATTTGGGATTTATGAATGGATTTATGTTATATAATAATAAAGTTCGAACGTTAAATTTATATTTCATTATAATTCGACATCGTAAACGTCGCAGTATTTCGTAATTTACGATGTGAAATTCATGTATATTGGTACAAACATAAAATGCTCAATGACAATTGATGATGAAATTAAATAATCATACAAAATAGAACGTTCAAATCAATGCGTTGCTTACCTTATGATGAGGCCCGTGCTTCGCACACGAGAAATTGTTCGATATATTATATAGGCGTTAGAAATGATTTATTTTTGAAATAATCTCCATTTTCGACGAAACTAGTTTTATTGGAATGCGCACAATTAATTATTGTTCCATTTCCAGTTTGGAGTCAATCGGAGTTGTTTTGCCAGTGCACTAAATTTAAGGGTGAACCGATAATTTAAAATAACGCTTTATGTAAACAGAGTCAGTTTTCAATGAAATGAATTTCAGTGGGACCAGAACGGTGAAACGGTGTGTCCATTTTTCGTCGTGTTTGAAATTTATGTGTGACCATACAAATATTACAGTCAGTAGTAAACAACGGTTAGCGGTTTAATTTCATACCGTATTAAAATAAATATACTAAACTTAACACTTAAGAAAAATGTGTACACCCTACCCTATCTCTACAACTTAACATCACGCAGAAGTAGAAGCTATATTTGAACTCATTTTTGTACCAACGCATTGAGATTTGGTACCACCGCACCCTATTGTCATCAGCTACATGCTTCCTTCCCTGTTAAGTTCCAGATCAATTCTTACGTACCCATATTAAATGTTCTCATGTACCCATTAGATCTTGACCATAGATCAAGTAATTTAAGTGATTTAATTGATAAACGGATCCCATCAATTTATTAATGTAATTATGTGATATATATGATGTGCGACCCTGATTTAATGGGCACTTGGGGTACACCCAATATGGAGAGCTAGTTTGTTCACACTTTAACTGATGTTATGTTCACACCACTAACGGTGTTAGTGGTATGAGGCTGAGATTAAATAGGTGGAATTCAGGGGCCAATCACAGCTCTATACCACTAACACGGTTAGTGGTGTTATGTTCACATCTGTTAAAAAGATGTCAACAAACTCGTACTGCCCAATATGGGTATAGAAGAATTGTTCCCGTTGAGTTCCATCAGACCTACCTATCTGCATAAGCATGTCCAATCACATACAAACCGAAGCCATAACATCACAGAGACCACACTACGCAGTGACATTTCAACCCAACTAGCTCATGTTCTTGATTGAAAACACATAACATACTACTCTAAATGTGTGGATCCTAATTAACCTGAACAGGCGAATGGAGTATGGTGGGAAGCTTGCGGTTTTTTAGAAGAATAGCAGGCAGGGACGGAACCAGGAATCCGCTCAGCGGGGGGCGGATTCGAAGGGGGGCCAAATTTTTTTTTTTTATACCAGTTTACCCTGAATTTATCATAATTTCAACCAATAATGTTTCATATTGTTAAGTTTTAGACAAAAATATTGCATAAATACTAATAAAAATGCCTTAAAAATGGTTACTTTGGTATCAAAAGGATAAAAAAAAATATTTTTTTTATAATTTTAAAATCGGGGGGGGGGGGGGCGCCGACCCCACTTGCCCCATGGTTCCGTCCCTGATAGCAGGGGTAGAGAAGATGAAAGAGTAGTAGTGGTGAGTAATAAATAATGTGCTTAACCTTGCCTTAATAATAATAATAGTATATGTTACGTAAGTTATTAATAACAGTATCAGTATGGCCGGTTAAATAATTCGATGTCACTAATGTTGTTTTACAGAGCCTAATCATGACTTTATCAAGTGCAAGTAATAATTATAGTTTTTAGTACTAGTTTAGACGATGAACAGTATCATTACATATGCCTAACAATATTTCATTTTTCCTGATCTAAGTTGGTTAAAGCAAGTAAGAATTTAAGGGATGGTATATATGTTTAACGTGGTGCCTGGGAGGACTTTTGAAAGTGCTGTAATATGTATATTAGTATATATATGGCAAGTCACGTCTTCAATTTGCCTAATATGTTTTTAATAATATGTCTAGTTAGTTTCAAACAAAATCTAAATGTGCCTAAATATACTTAATTTAATCTATGACTAATCATGTGTATATTAATGTAACGTTTCCTATTAACCGTAACCTATGTATCGGGAAATGCCTAATCCTATCAAATAATGGCCTAATCCTAACTTTAGCGTGAACCATGTTAGCCGATGTGTATATATCAATGCCTATGCTGATGTGCCACGTATACTTAAGTTTAAACTGTCTAATCTTTTTGTAATTAAAGTAGTTGTGTTGATACTTAAGTAAATAGGCATGCGAAATGAAGTTTAAAGGTGCCAAATCATTATTTTAATCAACGTACCAAATCCTATTTCAAATGGGTAGACAAGTTCTTTTCTTTTGTGGCCAATATGAATAGTAACGTGGTTTGGTTTGAAAATTCCCAATCCTATTCCCGTGACTAGCTAATTACTTTACGTGACAAATCATAGGTATTACTTGGCTAATAGTTATAATACATATAAGTAACATTAATTTAAATTTATTTTAAGTTAAATAAATTTAAATAAAAACGTATGCGTACGATATGTATAATATTTTCATATGTACGCAAAATCAGATCAAACAAAGAGCGCTGGACCAATATCAACGAACATAAAGATTTGGAATTGGAACGGATGGAGACAAACGCAGCTAGACCTAACTGTTTTCACGATGAATGGAATCAAGGTGAGTTCAACTCACTCAGTTTTATCCCACTTATATTTTATATAAGTTGGGTTTAAATATTTGTGTGCTATGATTGTTAATTGGTTGATGGATGTTTAGATTGTTGTTATATATTGTTTTATGGTTGAATATTATATCTGTTTATGGAAATAAAATGATATTGTTAAGATAATGTATTTGGATGTAGGGAAAAACAGGTTGGAGAGATCCAACTGGATTCTTCAAATTTATTGTTTGTTTTCATATTACAATTATATGAACTGTTTAACTAATACGATTGGATGGATGACTTGATTAGTGATTATTGAAATTCAACGCCTGTTTGATATGAACCAATGGTTAGTATTGGTTGAGTAATTGGTAGCAGTTGGCCCAAAAATATATCGTTTTATAAATATTGATTTACCTTCAGGAGAATCGACGATAATGAAGTTATAAAATTTATTTTATAACTGAAGTTAGATTTTGAAAACTATTATTTCGAATAGAAGTTATTAAAGGGAAAATAATATTTATTATTTAAGTCTATAAAATTATTAAATGGTTTAATAAACCAAATTCTTATGTTAATAAGATTTATAAGCAGATTGAGCAGAAATTAATTTAACGGCTAAAAGTCAGATTTATTGTTTCTTAGAGACAATCAAATGGAATTATTTAAATTAATTATTATTAATTGAAAAATGATTAAATGGAATGGAACAAGAAACCTTGTTTTTGAATTGATTAGTTTGTTGTTAATTAATCCAATGGAATAGATTAACGAATATTTGCTTTTACTTTATTAAGATTTTAAATAAAAGTTTACTGTTTGTTTTAGTCGAATAAGAAATAACTATTTTTGAAGTAGTTAAAGGTAATGTAAATTATTATTTTAATAATTTAAGTGATCAATTATTAATGAGATTCATTTAGGTAAGTAATCCAAGTGGAAATTGAAATATAATTGGATTTTTGAAAAGAGTTGATGAACGATTTTATACTGAAACTGAGTTTTATAACTAAGTTGTACAAGAGATTTTAAGCTGAGGTGATAACTTAAAATAAGTGCTTGAATAAGAAAAGGGAGCGAATTAAAAAGGGGTGCAAATTAAGCCAGAGTTTCATAAATGATGTTTATAAAAGGGGGAGCTTGAAGCTAAAACGTTAAGTTTTAATTAACGTTACCTAGTAATGGAATTGAAATGAGATTTTCAAAATAGAAAATGGTTGAATTAATCAAAAGTGGAATATAATGGATTGATAACGAGTTAAGATAAGAATTAGAACTTAGTTAGAGATTGGCTGAGTTAAATGATTTTCTGAGCGTCAATCTGATGTTGATTTCGGTCTTCGGGGTTGATACTTAGGGAGTTATTCACTTACCAATTTACGGTTTGGGACTAATAATTGTTGGAGTATAGATATGCATGAATAATGTTATGTTTGAAATAATAATCTATATAATAAAATCCTTGGTAGGAAAAACCAAGAGACAAAGAAGGGCTAGAATTCATTCATCACAATTATATCGGAAGCCTCCTGTAGATCCACGTACACGAGCAAACTTGCGTGCATAACTTCTGTTAAGCCACCGTTAAAATCCAGACCTTTTTGACATTCCTCTCCCATGAAACTCACTCACCCATGATCGTTACTACCCACTACATTTCAGTTTCTTTGACTAATAATTTCCGACCAGAACTTATTTCATCGCTCTTCATTTCTCCTTCTTCCTCAAAATGACGACATAGACCTTCCTCTCCCATGAACCCACTTATCCATGATCCTTACTACCCACTATATTTCAGTTTCTTTCGGTAATAATTTCCGAATAGAAATTATTTCATTCCTCTCCATTTGTCCTTCTACCTCAAAATGACGACATACTTTCATTTATTGTACATTGCGACATTGGTTGGTGACTGTTATTTGAGAAACATGATAACAATATCTAATGGGGCTATACTGATTGTTGTTAATGGATTTACTAGGTTTTACCTGTCATTTATATTACCGGGTTTTATTGATAATTAATTTGTATAGCTTGATGTTAACGATTTAGCATGTTATCTTCTAATTCATATTTGTATGCACATTA
Organism: Allium sativum; assembly: GCA_030737875.1. NCBI lineage: Eukaryota > Viridiplantae > Streptophyta > Magnoliopsida > Asparagales > Amaryllidaceae > Allium > Allium sativum. The sequence continues at coordinate 920,247,978 of CM060922.1, forward strand.
AGTGTTTGAATTAATGTTGTGACCTGTTTTTTAGCCCGTTACTCCTCTTCCTACTGTAATTAGCGTTTATGTTTATTTTTTTATTGTGTATAGATTTCATAGAGTATAAGCTTAAATGGAGCACATAAATGGAGTCAAAATAGGGATACAGAGTCGTATTACATTTTGAGCACATAAATGGAGCACCGCCAATAGTCAGTACCAGCTTTGCATGGTTGTTCCCGATCATGTCCCTCCATCTTACCGTGCGGCTTTCCTTCAAGCTCTGCCATGCGATAACGGTAAGGATTGATCAGTCCCTTGCAGCGGAAAAACCTCAATAGGATCAGCAATGATGTGATAGAACAAACAGCTTGAAATGAATCTCAATCACAGATAAAAAAAAATAGAGAACACACAAATTTATAGTGGTTCCACTATCGCAAGATAGTGTACGTCCATTTCAATGGGGAAGAGATTTTATTAATATATTCAAGAGATTACAGAGTCTTTTTTTTTAATGTAGAGCAAAAGAAATGAAGAATACAATGATCTCTCCTCACATAGCATCCTCTATGTTTCTCTTTAAATAGAAAAAAAAGGTTACTTGGGGAAGAAACAATTGATTTATGTAAAATAAATCAATCTATGGAAAACTAGTATCCCATTAATTATCATATGATTGATTGATAATTTCCCTTTTCTCCATCAATCAATCCCATTAATTAATTGTCATATGATTGATTGATAATTTCCCTTTTCTCCATCAATCAATCCCATTAATTAGTTGTCATATGATTGATTGACAATTTTCCTTTTCTTCATCAATTAGTCCCTTTTGCAATTTTAGTCTCTTTCTGTTTCTTTTCTTCATGAAACATGACAACTAATTAAATGACAAACATTTCCAATATCCCCTATTCATTAATATTCCTTCCATTTCTTTCCATTCATTCTTTGCACAAAACAGGTAACCAAATTACCATGCATGTCTCCATAATTAATTAGATATGGAAATATTGTATCTTTAAATTCCAATAATCTCCACCTTGATACAATATCTCATACAACCTAGAGACTCCAATGTGAATGCTTCCCAATGAGTTCCTGCTAAAGCCACCCCTCATTGCACTTTGTCAGTGAACTCCGGCAAGGCCACCGCCCACCAACAAAGTGTTGGAAGCATTCAAAAACAAGGTAGACATTGTGCAACCAACTCCTATCTCTTCATACAAGAAGAATACCACATCTTCTTTTGACTTCAACCAAGTCACTCTCTTCCCCATTGTGCCACCATGTGGCACCTAGCACTTCATCAAGTGAATCAAGTTCGAGCAATGCTCGAACTTAGTAGCAGGTAATGCCTTCGTAAACATGTCTGCTGCATTTTCATTTATGTGAATCTTCTGAAGACGAACTAACTTCTTCTCATTCATAGAGATAAGGAAAGATTCTCTTACCTCTATATGCTTTGTTCTAGAACTGAAGGCCAGATTTTCAGCTAAATGAATTGCGCTTTGACTGTCACAATTCACCAAACAAGCATCTTGCATGAAGCCCAAATCACACAATAACTTCTTCAAATAAAGTGCCTCCTTAGCTGCCTCAACTGCAGCTATCAGCTCTGCCTCTGTAGTAGACAAAGCAACTATAGTCTGCAACCTCGCTCTCCAACTAATAGCTGTTCCTCCAAGTGTGAACACATAGCCTGAGGTTGACTTCCTTCTATCTCTATCTCCGGCATAGTCTGAATCACAGATCCAACCAAGTTGAAATCCTTATTTCTGCCGCAAAAAACAAGCCCGTAATCTGATGTTCCTTTAAGATATCTAAAAATGTACTTCACTGCCTCCCAATGCGATTTTCCTAGATTTATCGTGTATCTACTAACTAATCCAACAGCTTGAGCAATGTCAGGTCTAGTGCACACCATAGCATACATCAAGCTACCTACTGCACTGGCATAAGGCACCTTCTTCATATAGGCCTTGTCCTTTTCTGAGATCGGAGAGCCCTGATTAGAAAGCTGTATATGCAAAGGCATGGGTGTACTGATAGTCTTTGCACCATCCATGCTAAACCGAGCAAGCACTTTTTGAATATATTCCTTTTGAGTAAGTCTCAAAAGTCCAAGCTTTCTATCTCTTTGGATTTCCATCCCCAAAATTTTCTTTGCTTCTCCAAGGTCTTTCATATCGAATCCGCTTTTAATTTCAATTTCAATGAATCAATTTCAACTTTATCCTTGGAAGCAATCAACATATCATCCACATACAAAAGTAAATACACCCAATTATTATTCTCTAAATGCTTAAAATAAACACATGCATCTTTAGTACTACGATTAAAACCATGTGAAAGCATAAAAGAATCAAACCTTTTGTACCATTGTCTAGGCGACTATTTTAGACCATAAAGAGATTTCTTCAACTTGCATACCCAATCTGACTTTCCATCTACGATAAATCCTTCTGGCTGCTTCATGTAAATGGTTTCCTCCAAGTCACCATGCAAGAAAGCGGTCTTCACATCAAGTTGTTCTAACTCCAAATCGTAAGCGGCAACTATTGCAAGTAGGATTCGAATTGAAGTTTGTCTAACAACTGGAGCAAATATTTCATCATACTCTAGCCCCTTTCTTTGTGAAAACCCTTTGGCTACTAATCTTGCCTTGTATCTACCATCATCTTTTACCTTGAACACCCACTTTCAACCTATGGCTCGGCTTCCTTGAGGTAGTGGTACCAAATCCCAAGTCTTGTTCTTTTGCAAAGACTGTATCTCCTCTTCCATAGCGCAATTCCACTTCGTGTTGTCACTCGACTTCATGGCTTCTTCAAGGCTCAATGGTTCATCATGAATTACATGTAAAGCATACTCAAATTGATCATCAAGGCTCAAATTTTCATACTGCCAATCTCCATATCTAATTGGAGCTCTCTTTTGTCTCTGACTAGCCCGAATGACTATATCGCCCGACTCTCCTTCAGCTCCACCTTGAACTCCACCTTGAGCTCCACCTTGAGCTCCACCTTGAGCTGAATCATCTCTAGCTTCATGACCATCACCATCACTACTAGAGGAAATATGTGGACTATCATGTGATGTATCTTCAACTGCTCCGTCACTATTATCAATAGTGATAGCTCTACTTTGGGTTTGAAAACGGGGAATCTCGGTCTTTTCAGGCTTCTCATCAACTGAGTCTGAACCCTCTGGTAAACCTTCCAAAGGTTTGAACATTGCTGACTCATCAAAAGTCACATGTCTGGAATGTATAACTTTCTTCGTAATTGGATTCCAAATTCTATATCCTTTTATGCCATCTGTATAACCAAGAAAAACACATTTGGAGGCCCTAGGCTCCAACTTGTCATGTCCTGTATTATGAACATAAACTGGACATCCAAATATACGAAAATAACTTAATAAAGTGTTTTTACCTCTCTATACTTCCTCTGGAATCTTCCTATCAATGGCTGAGCACGGAATCCGATTAATAATATGTGCTTTAGTCGAAATAGCTTCAGCCCAAAAACCCTTAGACATGCCCGCAGTCAATATTAAGCAACGTGCCTTTTCAAGTAGAGTCCTATTCATTCTCTCAGCAACCCCATTAGATTGCGGATCACCAGGTGTAGTAAAATGTCTGCTAATACCATGCTGTCTGCAGTAGTCGAGGAACTCTTTAGAGACATATTCGCCACCATTGTCGGATCTAATAATCTTCAATTTCCTTCCTGTTTGGTTCTCAACAAGAGCTAACCAAACCTTAAACTTCTCAAATACTTCCGACTTAGCTTTCATTACATACACCCAAACCTTGCGCGAGTAGTCATCAATGAAGGAAACAAAATAATATGCTCCACCAATAGAAGCTGTAGAGTACGACCCCCAAACATCTGAATGCACATAATCAAGTACCCTCTTAGAAGTATGCATGCCATCGCCAAAAGAAACTCTGGTTTGCTTTGCCAATACACACTCCTTGCAAAAGTCCAACTTGTTGAAGATTTCTCCTTTGATCTTTTTCTTCTTACGAAGCAACTCTAAGTTCTTCTCCGAAGTATGACCTAATCTCATATGCTAAAGCTTGGCAGCATCCAAACTTTTAGAACTATCGACTCCAACACATGATTCTCCATGAACAGTGGTACCCATTAGCAAATTCAAATTTTGCACCATAACACCCTTCATCAATACAAGTGCCTCTCTAGAAACTCTCACACCATCTTTGACAATGGTTATTTTGCATCCCAATGATGCCAATTGGCCTAATGATATCAATGACTTCCGAAGACCTGGGACATAGCGAACATTTGAAAATGTGCGAACAATCCCATCATACATGCGAATGCGAACCGAACCAACTCCCATAGACTTGCATGTAGCACCGTTCCCCATAAGGATAGAACTTCCTTCTTTGGCATCGAAGGAAGAAAAATAATCCTTATTAGGAGTCATGTGAAATGATGCTCCGGAATCTAGAATCCAGTGGTCTGCAACATCTGATACAACCGCTGTCAATAAGTCGCTACCGCCTTTCTCCATCGCAATAGATGAAGAACCATCAGTCTTCTTCTCCAACTCTAGACAGTCTCTTCTCCAATGGCCTGGTTTCTTACAATTATAGCACTTTCCATCTTTAGACTTACTCCGCGAATTAGGCTTCCTAGAATTGGAACGCCCTCTATTATTCTTCCCTTTCTTCTCTGCTCTTCCTCTCTCTGCAAATAAGCCTGAACTACTACTTCCTCCACTACTATCACCAACAAAAAAGTCTTTCATCTGATCTCTCAACTCTTTACTGAGCAAACCTATCTTCACATCATCTAATTTCAATGTGTCTCTACCATAGATAAGGCTGTTAGCGAAACCAGTGTATCGCTCTGGAAGCGAACACAACAGAACCATTGCTTTTTGTTCTTCATCAATCTTCAACTCAACAGACTTCATCTTCATCAACAGGTCATCAAACACACTTAGGTGTGTCTTAATTGAAGAACCTTCCTTCATTTTATAAGTGAAGAAAGTTTTCAATAGGATCAGGCGGTTGGTTAGGGATTTCTTCATGTAGAGGTCCTTCAACTTCTTCCAAATGCCTCTAGCTGTTGCCTCCTGACTGATTTCAGAAATAACATTTTTTCCCATAGCAAGCTGAAGAATAGTAAACGCCCATTCTTCCATCTCTTCTAATTCCACTGATGAAATATCAGCAGGCAATGTCTCTGTATCAAATACTACTCGATGAACGCGATTTCTTCTCAAAACCGCTTTCATCATCCACTGTCATTTTTCAAAATCTCCTTCACCATTCCACTTCTCTATCGTCAACTGTGATCCTGACGCCACATAGGAGCCTCTGACGTATGGAGCAACTACTGGCACTGACGTATTATTTGTCTTGTTTTCATCTCCTTTTGTCATTCTACCAAACACCTTCTTTGTGAATCTAGCTTTGATACCAGTTGTAAGGGTTGATCAGTCCCTTGCAGCGGAAAAAACCTCAATAGGATCAACAATGATGTGATAGAACAAACAGCTTGAAATGAGTCTCAATCACAGATAAAAAAAATAGAGAACACACAAATTTATAGTGGTTCCACTATCGCAAGATAGTGTACGTCCACTTCAATGGGGAAGAGATTTTATTAATATACTCAAGAGATTACAGAGTCTTTTTTTTTAATGTAGAGCAAAAGAAATGAAGAATACAATGATCTCTCCTCACATAACATCCTCTATGTTTCTCTTTAAATAGAGAAAAAAGGTTACTTAGGGAAGAAACAATTGATTTATGTAAAATAAATCAATCTATGGAAAACTAATATCTCATTAATTATCATATGATTGATTGATAATTTCCCTTTTCTCCATCAATCAATCCCATTAATTAATTGTCATATGATTGATTGATAATTTCCCTTTTCTCCATCAATCAATCCCATTAATTAGTTGTCATATGATAGATTTACAATTTTCCTTTTCTTCATCAATCAATCAATCCCTTTTGCAATTTTAGTCTCTTTCCGTTTCTTTTCTTCATGAAACATGACAACTAATTAAATGACAAACATTTCCAATATCCCCTATTCGTTAATATTCCTTCCATTTCTTTCCATTCATTCCTTGCACAAAACAGGTAACGAAATTACCATGCATATCTCCATAATTAATTAGATATGGAAATATTGTATAATTAAATTCCAATAATAATAATAGGCGTCCGCCGATCCGTTTCTCAAGTAGCCAATTTCTTTATGGTTTCCAACATTTTAATTGGTTCGTCTACCATTCACATGCCTTGACTTATGCCTTCAGCAAAGATTTAAGTAAGAGCAGTGGAAATTTAAAAGTTGTAGCTGGGGGTTGAAAATTTTAACATGTTCAGGTACATGTGCTATTGATTTCTTTTGGGTCTGCTTTCTATTACTTTTCTTTTAGGGATTATGAATCTTTTCTCATCTAATTATGGCATTATGTTAGATGTTTCTGTGTTTATTATTAAGGAATTTACCTCACCAAAATCATATGAAATTATTAAATATGGTCCAATAGCTTAAATGGTTCATTTTCAGGCCATCTAGAATTGTAGAATCATTGTGAAAACATATTTGCTAAACCTCAAACCAAATACATATAAAAAGATTTGGATCGTTGTTTCCATGATGGAAAGCATTTTCAAAAAGTTAAAAATATTCAATACCACTGAATTACTGTAACTATGAAAATATTGAATGAAGATACATGTTAAATGCACATCCAAAATTTGGTAGTGTTACTATTATTTTCTACAATCCATAGTATTTTGTGCAGAGTACTTTAGTCAGCTGGACTGAGCAGAATTTTGTCATGCGAACTTTCATCAAAGAAGTTTCATAACAGTGAGCATCCAGTATCAATGTTGGGTGATTTTATTATTGTTTGTTTGAGTTTCAAATTCTTAGTAAAAGGTGGAAGTTGTTGGGCACATATATAGAATATATGATAATCCGGCTCATATAAAATATTTTGGTTGTAACAATACTTCATGCTTTTACAATGAATTGTAGATAAATATGGTATTAATTGATATTTAATATAGCAGGTAGAAAAAGATCCATTTACATTGATCCTTACTAATGGATTATAGATGACAATTTCCCTAATGTTACTATAAAATTAGTACAATAACCTTATACTTTTAAACAAATGAAAACTATTAATAGAAGTTACATAATCGTGAATGAGAAATTAATGACATATAATAAATGTAGTTTTGTGGCAGTAATTTTTCTTGCCACTTGAAAGCCTATGAAGTTGTTCCCTTTATACACAACTATAAATTTTTGGTCAACCATTGAATTTGAAAATTTTGTTTTTATAGTTTTGTTTATAATACACAAAAAATTATATTAGCATAGTCTATGGAAACTTTTTGGAATAGATATTTAAAACTGCACGTCGCGTTTGGAAAGTACACTAATTTTTTTAATGTTGTTTTGCTTATAATACACAAAATGTTATATCAGCATTTAATTTATTATTATAGTATTTAGAAACTTTTGGAATAAATATTTATAACTCCGCGTCGCGTTTGGAAAGTATACCAACATTTAATAAAAGGCCTTCTATCTAAAATGAATAGAAGTTGTTAGACATTTGGACAATCATGATTTTTACACAACTTGGTCATTAATGAAATTCATGGCTCCATATATTGGTAGGAAAGAAGGGAAAAAAGGATAAATTGTAGTACCATTTTATTTTCATTATTCATGGATTTGTAATTAACTTTTATTCTTCTCATGATGTATAAAGAGATTAACATTATTTCTATCTACATTATGATTATGTGTATCTAAAGTGATATCTGTTAAACATTTTTGTTTTTACTCATTCTAACTCATATTTTCATTTTGAATGTTGTATTAACCGTAATGATGAACTGAAAAAATATTTTACAAACTCTTTTGTCAATTCTCCCATGAATTGCATTTATTTAGTATAAAAATGTCTACAAGACTCAATTGAGTTATTCATGCATTTTCATAAGTAAATCTGTAACGACTATTTTAAGCTTAATATTTATGTTAGTTAAATCATACAAAAGTTCATAACCAGTGTTTAATATAGAAAGCACCAAGTATCATAAACTTGAGCAACCAATGAGGGCTTATAAGTTTGAGAATCATATGCAATTCAAACTTCTTTTATTATAAAGAAAATTCTAAATGTATTAATATTTGATAGTTTAATACTTTCTTAAATAAGATAATGCATGTTTTTTCAAGTTTCAAATTATCGAATGTGTTAATTATGATATTTTTTATATTTTAGACATTTATTAGTTAATTGCTTTCTTTTGTCTATTTGATAATTTGCCAAAATTACTTATTCCCATTCATATTTTTATAAACGGTTGATTTGTGCACTTAAAACGGGTTAAAAAGGCATCATTACTAATACCTCAAAGTCATTTTATAAAGCGTCACAAGGTTTGGTAAAGATATATCTTATATGTTCATTCGATGCAAATCATTAACCACGTTTGTTCCGTTCTACAGAGTACTCACACCACTTTGCTGATTGATGCTGATAACAATGATACTGAGACCTCTACTAACACTACAACCAACATGTACGTGCACACTCTACTCATAATTTCTGTATTTGCTCATGAAATAAACTTTCTGTCATATTTATTTACTAAATCTACCAGATTAACATGGTATGTATTTATCTTTAGTTTTATTTTCTTCTACTACATGCAAAATTAATCTTTGCTGCAATTAGGCCATCAAGGCACTCAATTGCTCAAACTTTGCGTAGACAAAAAGAAAGACTGACAAAAAATGAAATATCTTCGGGAACGGAATCTCAAAACTCAGTATTCAATCTTCCCTCATCAGCTTCCATGATGCAAAGTGGTTTGCAACAAATTTTTTTTAACCTCTTTTTACCAGCATATTTATCATACAAACTGCTTTTCTAACCATTTTTTATCTTCACTGCAGTTTGCAGACTGTGATAGGATCGAGGCAGAGTATCTGGCAAGGCGTTCAAGGAATTAATCAACCTGCTTCCCCATTATAACCTCATTTCCTTCTTCCCACACTCACCAGTTCCGTTTGTATTCCCCTCTAATAAATTACATTCACTTCCCACCTGTTTTACCACTGTATAAAGCTATTTGTGTTTTCTTTGTATGCATAAGTTTGTGTTATGCAGTTTGTGTTTTGCAGTTTGTTTTTAATTATGACACTTTTTCCCTTTCATTTATTATTATGTTGCCAACTTCGCACATCTTTTATTAATTAACTGAAATAATCCCAACATTTTACATTCATCCACTTCCAATTTACATTAAATAACCTACAACAAATAGAAAATTAAATATACAATTACTCTACATATACATAACAGTTGACGAACATCAATCGATGCGCAAACGACTTTCATCGATCACGCACGAAGCGCGTACCACGACCACGCGCGAAGAGCATCAAATGACCACGTGCGAAGCACGTGCCACGACCACGCGCGTGCAAACTACAACACCCCGTACTCTATGCGTCCGTGCAAACTACAACACCCCGTACTCTATGCTTCTGTGCAACGCACGGGTTTCCACTCGTTAGATAGAAAATTGGATATAGTTATAAGACATTTTTTCCAAATATTGAAATGAAACGGTTTTAAGAATATTAATAAGAAGTAAATACCATATTTTAAAATATATAAAAGATTTAAGAAATTTACGAATGTGTTTGAATAAGTTTATTTAGAAGGAGAAGTGTTAGTTATTATTTTCGAGAAATAAAACCAAAGTGATTTCGTGACGATGTTTACATGAAAGGGTTTAAACCAAAGTTAGCATATATATATAGATATATATGATTGAATTCTAATGAATTTAAAAGGAGTTTTAAAATACTCTTATAATATAATAAGAAGTAAATAGTATGTTTAAAATATTGGGAGATTCGAAGTTAATTAGTTTTTAAAGGCCAAGTGATACTAAGTACTGGGCTAGTGAACTCATTTCATTTTCATAGTTGAACGAATGATATTTGATAGTTTAATAACCGACTATCAAATCTGACTCATACGCTTGTTTGTACAGAAAGACTGGGTTCGAATTTATATTCGAAAACCATTTCGAACCAGTGAATACGAAATCGTCAAAGATACAAATTGAAGATGGACTAATTGAAGACCGTGGATCTTCGTGAGCGAAAAGATTATTTGCCAAATTTATCTGGTTAGCGGCCAGAGGTATTTCGACAGTAATTCATGTCGTGATTGGAATCTTTCATATTGCAAGGACTACTCGCTACTGATCCATAGGGTAATTCAAGGATGCAGTAGGAGAGTGCCTTCGATTTGTCCAGTCCCAGGACAACTTGTATGGATGGATGTCTGACAAAGTATTTCCAAAGGGTTACGTACGTTGATTTCCTCAAACATATTTCTGTGGCGGCGGAGAAGACACCTTCACTTAACTTAACAACCCGAGTATTTTTGTGGAAATAAATTATTGATTTCTGGAGGATCTGACGATGTGGCATTCAAAGTAAATGGTGGTGTGCTATCATAAAAAAGTAATTTCAAACCTCAAGCCTCACAACCGGGAAAATGACAAAAAATCGGGCAGGTAGCATGGCTATGTGGGTCGCTCCCATTAGGGTGTATAATCGCCTATCAAGAGAAATCCCATTTCATTCTTTAATCTATTTCGATGTTGTCCCTTTTCAGGAAATGGTTGTTGATCCCAACTGTTGGTGATATACATTCGATACAATTAAGTGAAATGAGTGGTCGGTCATGCGTGGGCCGGGTTGCAAGACGTTCTTGTTGAACCCAGTGTATTCGCCTCGAGATATACACTATCGACAGATGGTTGCATACCTGGTCATATTCGGAATCCAATCTCCAATAAGCTCCCGCGGTTTTGATTATATACCATATATATGGAGCGTGAGATGCAAGTGTTCCGCTAGATTGCTATTTATTTGTATTTAGACACTATTATAATATCAGAATATATATGTGATTTCAAAATGTTTTGGGTTATCGTAAGATAAAAGCCGTTCATGTTTATGTGTGGATTTGGTCTTACGATTATCCTTTTACTTCTAAAAGATTTTTGAACATAAAAATCAAGTTGGATGATCCCCTTAAATTTTGCGAGTTGTTCTCATTGTGGTTCACCAGACTGACCCGGTGTTTGAAATGCTCGGGTTAGACCGGGTTGTACAGGTCTAGGTTATCAGATGATCGAAGTCCAGAGACGAGCTAGATGAATTCAGATGTATAATATACTTTTGTTGTGTTTTCTGCTATGTGTTGTATATAAGGATAGGTTGTTATAACTGTCCAGATGTATTGACTGCAAGTTGTACTCTGATGTTTGTAAGTATTTTCAAGCTCTCAATAAATATTACTTTTATAATATATATTTTTCCGCTGCATTGTGAGACTCTGTGTTCTGTTGGTTCAACTTCTTCTCCTTCTATTTTAATATTTCTTCCTTTCTTATCTCACCCTCTACCTTCATTCTAATAACTATCTAGTGTTTTCGATACTTGGATTTTGGAAAGTAATACGGGTTTTACGTATTATTGTCGAAGTCCATGCGTCGAACCCGCTGGGTCGTTACAATAATCCATTTCAATATCTTTAGAAACCAATTTGTTCATTTTAACATTAATTGTTAATCTTCCTTTCAAATAATTAGAATAATAATCGAATTAATTTATGATATAATAGTTTATTCAATAATCTATCTTGGTTTAATACTCAATCAACTCAAAAACAAGGTTAACTCGTTAACCAATTCCATTGGCCCTTTCTGTTAATCACATTCAAAATGCCTTTTAATTTAATTAACAATATAATAAAATAAATAATCACTTTTAATTGTTATTTGAGACAATTAATATAATCCTTAATCATTCGGTTAATTCCTGCTCATCGCTTATAAATCTCATTAATATACGAATTCGCTTTATATACCCGGTTAATAGTTACTAGATACAAATAATTAATTATTTCTTTTAATAAACCTTGGTTCAAATAATCTATATAGAATAGATTTCGAAATCCGTTTGGTTATAAAATAAATTCTTATAACCTTATTCATATCGATTTACCTGACTGTAAATCTGTGTTCATAAAATGATTCATTTTTAGGCCAATCGTTGCCATTTACTCAACCAATATCATCCATTAGTTAATAACAAACAAATGCTGTATTTTAATTCAACGATCAAGAATGAATCAATTCATACTATCATGCTAGTTAAATAATTCATATAATATAATATGAATATAAATAATCATATTTGAGGAATCCGGTTGGATTCCTCCAACCTGTCCTTCTCTGCATCAAAATGGGTTATCTTAAATTCAATACGATAACATATTTATCACGATAAACAGATATAAACAGTTTAACTAATAATAGTCAATAATCAATTTATAATATCCATTCAAACGGCCAATTTTTATTTAATATGTTTGTATTATTATAAACGTAACCAACAAGGTAAGTTACCTCGTTAGGAATCTAACCGTTAAACAACGATTTAATTCGATTTAATTAAACAAACGTTTAATTTAATTAATGAATATTAAAAATATTCATTATATGCAAACAATCATTCATTCATCGACCAACAGCAATTATTGCATACAAAATATAAATCCGGTTTATATAAACAGGATAAACTGAGTGAGTTAAAATCATCTTGATTTCATTCGTTGATGAAATAATTCGTTTTAATAACTTGCAGTTGTGCTTAACTCTGTCTAAACCAGATTCATGCTATTACGCCCGTCGATGCGATCCAAATGCCCTTTAGTTCGTTCAAATCTGCCAACCTATGGGTACATTGTACCAATTATAAGGTATTGTTCTATTTAGATTTACTGACAACCTAATTAAATATAATATATGTTAAACTTAAATTAGGTTAACAATTTATTGGCCATGTTTAAAAAGAATAGTATAATTTGTCATAAATTAAGTCTTCTACGTTTTGTATATATATAACTTGGAAAAGTCCAAAATTAAGTCTTCTACGTTAATAACTGCGAAACATATTTACCTTCTTCTATCGTCTGCCTCAATAATTGTTCTTCTTCAACATGCCAAAACCAAAATGTCTGTGTTCACGTTTAATGCTTATTTCGGTTACTCAGGCCGATTAAAACTTCCACCAATTGATTTCATCAGCTCGTTCAAACCAATTGTACAATATGTTCAACCCACATGCGTATATTCTTTCCATCAATCTGTTGTTTCTTCTTCCCATATATATACTTCTTCCTATTGACAACATGCATCCATTCTTCTTTCATTTGTACCAAACAGGGACCCCGTCGCCACTTCGTTGTTGTTCATGCACTCATCACCTCCACAGTTCAATGCATGTGATACACTTGCACCCTTGAATGCAAGTCGCTCTATTTCTACACTACTATGTACCCACGCAATATCCCTCCTTGCTCATGCTTCAGCACTTGTTCGCTTGGCTCAAAGATCCATCCATTTTATATTTGAACGCATCTTCCCATATGTTGCCATTTCTTCCCATACTATTACTCCACCTTCAAAGACAAGCCTCACGTTATTTTCAGCTTTCACCATGCTAATTTACTGCCTTCACAACCCATGCATGCACCATACTTCCTCTTCTTCACTTATGACGCAAATGCCAAACATACATTATTGCCTCTTGAAACACTACCACCCGTCCACTGCACCGACCACCACCATGTCATCTGAATCACTACAAACCCAGCACCCTAAAATACCTCCGTCCTCAGGTGATGACCTGCTCCTGCCACCAGAAAGCTTGCGCCAACCCCAAGTCTATCGTGGATACATGGGCCATCGAAAGAAAAGGAATGATAGAGCTTTGTGGATTGAGTTATATATATAAAGAGGTTCGCTGAGGCATACGGTTTAATCCTCTTTTGTTAGAGAGATTTATTTACTATAGAGAGAGTTCAATCCGTTTCTGCTTTGTTTATCGAGAAGAGAGAAGTGTGTAAGCTATTTATAGAGGTGTGAGAACATGGGATAAGCACAATGTCGCTTGTCTATTGGTACACCTTAGGTTAAGGCTGTACTATCCTTAGCAAGTACATCTTTTCAATTCGAAGGGAAATGTTGAACTCAAGTATGAGCTGGCTTAATGGTTTTCACGTAACAACCCGTATTTTCAATAACCTGTAATAATGTAAATCGAGGCAGAATTTAATTCTAAAATCTGAATCAAGGGAAACGGGCTATGCCATTGCGTTCGTCTCGGAAAAATACGAGAAATAGAGTCCGAGTTTTCAAAAATCGGAGTCCGTATGACCCGATTAAGGCCCAACGAAGTTTTCAGAAAATTTCAAAGTAAAAACAGATTTCAAATTCAAGTTTGAATTTGGAAAATTTGGGCCAGTTTGGGCCAGGCGGGAAAATTCCCGCCAGAGCACCCAAGTCGACAGCCCTGTCGACTTGGGAGTCGACTTGGTTGGACCCAAGTCGACAGCCCTGTCGACTTGGTCCAGCCGGGCTGTTTAGCCTGGTGCACCATTTAGAGATTGTGTTGAGCTTAGGGGCCAGATTCGGTTTTAAGGGCTGAGATTGGAACTAGGGTTTAATCCTAAGGCTAGAACTAGTCCTAATCTCTATAAATAAGGCCCTAACCTAACCCTAAATCATCATTATTCATTCTAGTAACTAAACTATGGCAAAATCAATCCTCTCATGGCCTCCACTCTCTTCATAAAATTCCTAAATAAATTTCTAAGTGATTTTCCATGCATACAAGTGTTTTCAAACTTGTATGAGCATCATTAGCTTGCATTCAAGTCAAGTTTCTATATTTGCATCATAAAGAAAGAGTTTTGATCATTTTGGCTCAAGGGTTTTTATGTTAGAGCTTGCATTTTGGGTCTATTTGATTGCATAAGGGCTTTGTCATATCTTTTGTGCCCTCATAAGTATTGTAAGCCCTATTCTACTTTCATACTTAAACTCTAAAGTTAAATGTATGATATGCAAGTTTACTATGCTATGATATGCAAGTTTATCATGTATGATATGCAAGTTTATATGCAAGATTACTATGCTATGATATGCAAGTTTATATGCAAGTTTACTATGCTATGATATGCAAGTTTATCATGTATGATATGCAAGTTTATATGCAAGATTACTATGCTATGATATGCAAGTTTATATGCAAGTTTACTATGCTATGATATGCAAGTTTATATGCAAGTTTACTATGCTATGATATGCAAGTTTATCATGTATGATATGCAAGTTTATATGCAAGATTACTATGCTATGATATGCAAGTTTATATGCAAGTTTGCTATGCTACAAGTTTATATGCAAGTATGCCATGTTATGATATGCAAGTTCATCATGTTATGTTATGCAAGTATGCCATGTCATGATATGCAAGTTCATCAAGTTATGTTATGCAAGTTTGATATGCAAGTTTGTCCTATGATATGCAAGTTATGTTATGCAAGTTTGATATGCAAGTTTGTCATATGATATGCAAGTTATGTTATGCAGGTTATGTTATGCAAGTTTGATATGCAAGTTTGTCATATGATATGCAAGTTATGTTATGCAAGTTTGGGTTGATCCTTTTGTTCATGTTATCATGTTATGCAAGCTTATCTTGGGTTTATGAGCTTAAAGCTCCAAGCTTTATGCTAAAGGTTGCATTTTGGCAACATGTAAGTTATCATATCTCTTATGATAACTTGCATGTGAGGCCAAATGCGAACTTATGGCCATCTCTACATGCCATTCATCACCATGTATCACCAATATGCTAAGTTTGGTTTTATGCATGCTTTTGAGGCCTAAAAATGTAATATGCAAGTATATGAACACATGTACATTTCATATGCCACCATGTTGAACTTGTGGCTTCAACACCTTTATGTCATGATTATGCCAAGTTCCCTCTTTCTATCCTTTATGCGCTATTGCGATATGTAAGCGATGGGATTGCGTTTGGGGTTGGGTAAACTTAAAAGACATAAAAACATAAGCTTGGGAATTTACCTATTAAGTTAGGTCTACCCATTGGGAATTTACCTATTAAGTTAGGTCTACCCAATTGCTTGAAAATTTGTAACATGTTTTGGAAACATGATGGACATGACACTTAGAAAAGATAAGTGTGACCAACTCGAGGTTGGGTTGAGTTTGTAGCGTAAACCTACCCGGAACCGACCGGCTTAACTAGTTGCTACAAACAATAGGACCCAATGTGAGAAGTTGGCCATGTTGTACCTTGAACCCGAGGTTAGACCAAGTTGTGGTGTAAAGCTACCCGGAACCGACCGGCTTAACTAGTAACCACAACAAGGTCTAATGTGAGAGGTTAAGGCGCAGTAAATTAACTAATGCCTCGTGATTAGGGTTAAGTCATGGTCCACTTAATACTTAACCAATTTGGGCTTGGTAGATTAGTCAGGGTTAAGTCGTGAACTCATCGTTACACTTAACCAAGTTAATCCATGATTATCAAGAGGGTTAAACCGTACTTAACCCACTAGAAAAATCCTAGCAATGGGGGCCCACTCCAGCAGTAATCCCAGTTTGTATCATTAAGGCCCTAGGGACTAGGCTAGGGAGGGGGCACGATTACTGGGCTGGAGGTAAGCGACCAAATAAACGACGGCCGGGTGGTACGCCGATGTAGTTCCGGACGGACTATGGTCGTGCACGTAGTCCGTATTTGGAGAAGTCACCCATGGGTACCAGTAGATCGAGACTGTGCACTCATGTTTATGGTGTCCAGGGGTTGGCACCCTAGGGCTTGATACACCCGAAGGGTGGACCCGGCACAGTTCGACTACAATTATGTTTAGGCCGTATTGACACCAACACGTGACGAGTTAGGCTTAGGGAGCCGGTCGACTAGACCGTTTGGTTGGACCTTGTATTAGGGTCATTTCATGTTATTGGGCCAAGGGATCAATACTTGTTTATTCCAGTCATGTTAGTTTGTTAGTACACCTGTGGTGCAAAACCTTAAACCTGATTATGCGATGACACCTTTATCTACTTTGTTAGTTAATCACCATGCTAGTATGTTGTTATCCTTATGATCATACCTGCTTCTCATGCCAGTTAACTTTATCAGTTTACATTGATTGTAGTAGGGCTTACTCAGTCTTTTTGACTGACCTGTTTTCTTTCGCCTCTTTTCTTCCGTTCCCCCCCCCCCCAGGTTCTCAGGGTGGGAATATTGGAGCTTAGCTTGGATTTCTGATCGCTTGCTTGTGGGATTTTAGCTCATGTACGGTCTTGACATGAAGCTAGCTATGGTTATCACCTATTTTGGGGATAGTACTTATGTATTTCAGTTTTTCAGCAATGTTGTTTTTATCTAGACTTGTGTATTTGGAAAGTTGACATTATGTTGTACCAGACTTGTTTTGAAATGGTTTGAAATCTTCCGCTGTTTTATCTATGTTATTTACTCTGTTTACATATATACATATGTTCTTGTTCTGCCTTGATATATCATTATGCATGTTTACCTGATTCAAACGCCCCTCCAAAGTCAGAGTGCTTGCAAGAGTCACCCTGGCGGAGGTGGGGTGTTACATTTGGTATCAGAGCATATGGTTTACGAGAAGGAACAAAAAGGTTTTTAGAAAACTTTTGGAAAACTATTTTCAAAACTAAGTATAAAGTATTTTCCAAAGAAAAGTCTAGTTTATTTTAAAGGCTATTCCCCAAAAAGCCATTAGCAAAATTCCTTCGTTTTTCTCCATTCTGAATCTATCTTTTTCTTCGTTTTCAGTATGACCAATAACTTTGCTATTCCGGAGGGAGTGCACGTACCTGTTTGGTATAGGAGACTTTTGGAGGCTAGGGCGACCGAAGCCGGCCCCGCAAATGTTACTCCTCCTCCGGTAGTTAATGTTCCTCCACCACCTGTCACTGAGGTTCCTCTTCCTCCTCCCCCTCAGCATCCTCAAGCTGACTTCGCAAAGACTTGCAAAGATTTCAAAGCAATGGGTGGGAAGAATTTTCAAGGCACTGAGACTTTTGTAGAGGCCAGGAATTGGTTGAAAGAGACCGAGGATTTATTTGCTATCTTTGGGTTAGATGATCAGAGGAAGATCTTGTTGGCGGTTTGGCTTATGAAGGATGAAGCCGCTTATTGGTGGGAAGTCACCAACGGTACTAGGCTTGTTGAGACTTGGGCCGATTTTAGGGCAAGGTTCATGCTTAAGTTTCTATCTTCTGCTGAGGAGAATCTGCAAATGGAGAGGTTCATAACTTTGAAACAAGGAGATATGTCTGTCAAAGAATATGTGAACAAGTTCAATCAGTTAGCTCGTTTTGGCCTGGATATGGTGAATACTCCTCAGAAGAAGGCTCTTCGTTTTGCTAGAGGATTGAATGAGCCGTTGCAGGGATTGGCTATGTCACATATTCCCCATGGGGCCACGTTTGAGAGTTTGGTTGATATGGCGTTACTTCAGGGAGATGTCAAGAAAGAGACCAAGATGAATGATACTCAAGCCAAGAAGACTGATTCCCAGTGGAAAGGAAATCAGGGTAATCCAAGTGGTCAGAGCAGTCAAGGCAATAAGAACAAGAACATAAGTCAAGGTAACAAGGGGAACAACAACAAGGGCAATAACAAAAAGGGAAAGTGCTATTATTGCGGTTTAGTTGGGCAACTTATTAAGGATTGTAAGAAGAGGAAAAGGAAGGATGGCGAATGCTTTCATTGTGGTGAGTTTGGACATTTCAGTAAGGATTGCCCGAAGAAGCAAGGGCAAGGCCAGGGTCAGACTCAGCGTGCTGGACCTTCAGGAGGGCAAGTTCATGCTCTCAATGTCGCTCCAGTTCCCGATCGAGGTAGTATTTCTGTTGAAAGTCTTGTTTATATTTCTGATTTTCCAGTTCGTACCTTGTTTGATTCTGGTGCATCGCATAGCTTTATCTCATCTGATCTTGTTGATAGTTTGCACCTAAGTACTAGTCTAGTTAATGATCCCGTGTGTGTTTCAAATCCAATTGGGGGTTCCGCCCATTTGTCTATTATCTACGTGGATTTGAATTCTCGCGTGATGCTTATATTCTCAGTTTCATGGGGTATGGGTTGATTTTGACCATGGATTGGTTGTCCAGTTTTGGAGCCATTCTTGATTTTTGAGCATAGGGTTGTGAGGCTCATGACTCGCCTCGGTAATACCCTAAGAATTTCTAGTAACCCTATGAGTCCCGTCATGTTGTGTTATCTTGAACCCCTCGACTCGTCTATCGATAGTTTGTAATCGGTGAGGGTGGTCCGAGAATATCCTGATATCTTGGGTGAAGTGAAGGGGGTTACCCCTAAACGAGAGATTGATTTCCGCATTTATCTGGTTGATAATGCCAAGAAAGTTTCGTGGCCGGTAAGGCACATGGCCCCGCAAGATGAGAGTTAAGAAAGCAAGTCAAGGAGTTGCTTGAGAAGAACTTCATTAGATGAAGTATATCTGAATGGGGAGCGCCTGTAGTATTTACTACCAAGGCAGATGGTTCTCTTCGACTTTGTATTGATTATCGTGAGTTAAAGAGAATAGGCAACCATTGCCAAGGATTGATGATTTGTTTGATCAGCTTGTAGGAACATCTGTTCCATCAGCTCAGAATAGCTGAGGATAGTATAGACAAGACTGCGTCCAGAACTCCAGATGGATTCTTAGAATGGCTGGTCATGCCATTCGCACCTACCTACTTCGTGGACTTGATGAGTAGGGTGTTCAGGGAGTTCTTGAACAAGTTTGTCGTGGTCTTCGTAGATGATATTCTGATCTTCTCTAAGGATGAGGAAGAGTATGCTAGACATCTCAAGGAGGTGATGGATACGCTTAGAGCGCATCAGTTGAAGGCCAAGTTCTCCAAGTGTCATTTTGGAGAAAAAGGAGTTAGATTTCTTGGGCACATAGTTTCTAAGCAAGGCTTAGCGGTGGATTCCGCTAAGGTAGTTGCAGTTCAGGATTGGAAGACTCCAAGGAATGCAACCGAAGTAAGAAGTTCTCTCAGTTTAATTAGTTAGTTAGCGTCCCTTGAGCTTAGACCTACCCTTCTGGATCAAGTAGGGACTTCACAGAGGGAAGACCCGCAGTTAGTCGAGATCATGGACCAGTTGATTCGAGACGAGATAGTAAGTCACCTCGCTATAGATGACAAGGGATGGCTAAGATGCGATGAGAGAAAGAAGGTTCTTGAAGATGCACATCACCCAAGGAGGTGGCCGAGTTTATCCCAAGGTGCATGTTGTGCCAACAGATTAAAGGCCGAGTCATAGAAGCCCGGTGGGCTATTATATCCATTGGAGGTCCCCGCAATGGAAGAGGGGAAAACGTCACGAAGGATTTTGTGGATGGACTGCCTAGATCAAGAAAGGGAATACGAGCATGTGGGTCATAATAGGTAGACTCACGAAGAGTGCTCATTTCACTCCGGTAAAGAACGAAAGGACGACATCATGACTAGCAACGGATTACTTTCAAGAAATAAAGCGGTTGCACGAGGTTCCCTAAAGTATAGTTAGTAACCATGACTCAATCTTCACCAGTCAGTTTTGAGATAGTCTACGGGAAGTCATGGGCAAGCAACTGAATCTAAGTACAGCCTATCATTCGTAGGCGGATGGTTCCTTTTGTTCAAGCATGGGTTATAGAAAATCACGTTGGTAAGAGCAATTGGCAACGTGGATTGGTATTTTTAAGAAAAGTTCTGCTGCGTGGAATACTTTATAGTAAGTAAACGAGATCCAGGATTCACTAGTGAATTTTGGAGAGCTTGCATGAAACCATGAGGTCATAGTTATGTTTAAGCCAAGAATGTTAGAAGAGTAAGTGAAAAAGGAAGACGAGAGGCGACAATGAAATGGGTTCCAACTCATATTTGGAAATAAGAGTTAAGAAGCTAAGAAATCATGAAGTAAAAGACGGTCAAAGCACAGTGGAGTTAAGCTCAAGGAAATGTGACTTAGAAGACTGAAGGCTAGATACGCGCATCATATCTCTTTTTAAGAGCATATCCTTGATCCTTGTTTTCCTGTGGAACTTACTCGCATATTATCTTTTTATGTATATCCTCTCGGTCCCATTTTCGGTCCTATTTCTGTCGGGAGGTATGACTTATTGGCTGGTAATACATGTCAGGGTTTGAAGGGGGTCCGTTAGGTTGACTAAACCTTTTGGGCTTTTATAGGATATGGGTTGGGTTAGGAAGGGATTTCTTGTAATCCAAAAGGAGTATATCTTGCTTATCTTCCCAATCTCTTTAGCATATCTTTTGCTATCCATGTTTGTCTTGTTTATCTAGTTTATCGTGTTAATCTTGTCATGAGAATCTTAGGTAGAAACCCTTTGGTTGAAACATGTGTTTGAAACATGTTATGCTTGGTGGTTGCAAGTGTTTGCAAGTGGTTACTCGTGAATGCATTATACACGTTAGGCACTAGATCGGCTCACACACTCCTCATATTGCATATGCATGAGTGTTTATGCTTATTCATGGATGAAATTTTTTGTGTTATCACATGGATGTTGCATATGGATGTATGTTATGTGCACACATATAGATGTTATACATTATGTTAGGAGTTGCATACATATGGATTCATTTCACTAACATAATTTGCATTGATGATATTTGCATTAGATAAGTACATATACACACACCTTTGCATGTGTTCATACAACATTTAGAATCTTGTAAGGACAATGATTGCTCATGGATGATGATTTGAGTAGATGGATGTTGGATGGTAGGATACGTTCTTCCTAACTTGAAGATTTCGGGGACGAAATCCTTTAAGGAGGGGAGAATGTAACAACCCGTATTTTCAATAACCTGTAATAATGTAAATCGAGGCAGAATTTAATTCTAAAATCTGAATCAAGGGAAACGGGCTATGCCATTGCGTTCGTCTCGGAAAAATACGCGAAATAGAGTCTGAGTTTTCGAAAATCGGAGTCCGTATGACCCGATTAAGACCCAACGAAGTTTTCAGAAAATTTCAAAGTAAAAACAGATTTCAAATTCAAGTTTGAATCTGGAAAATTTGGGCCAGTTTGGGCCAGGCGGGAAAATTCCCGCCAGAGCACCCAAGTCGACAGCCCTGTCGACTTGGGAGTCGACTTGGTTGGACCCAAGTCGACAGCCCTGTCGACTTGGTCCAGCCGGGCTGTTTAGCCTGGTGCACCATTTAGAGATTGTGTTGAGCTTGGGGGCCAGATTCGGTTTTAAGGGCTGAGATTGGAACTAGGGTTTAATCCTAAGGCTAGAACTAGTCCTAATCTCTATAAATAAGGCCCTAACCTAACCCTAAATCATCATTATTCATTCTAGTAACTAAACTATGGCAAAATCAATCCTCTCATGGCCTCCACTCTCTTCATAAAATTCCTAAATAAATTTCTAAGTGATTTTCCATGCATACAAGTGTTTTCAAACTTGTATGAGCATCATTAGCTTGCATTCAAGTCAAGTTTCTATATTTGCATCATAAAGAAAGAGTTTTGATCATTTTGGCTCAAGGGTTTTTATGTTAGAGCTTGCATTTTGGGTCTTTTTGATTGCATAAGGGCTTTGTCATATCTTTTGTGCCCTCATAAGTATTGTAAGCCCTATTCTACTTTCATACTTAAACTCTAAAGTTAAATGTATGATATGCAAGTTTACTATGCTATGATATGCAAGTTTATCATGTATGATATGCAAGTTTATATGCAAGATTACTATGCTATGATATGCAAGTTTACTATGCTATGATATGCAAGTTTATCATGTATGATATGCAAGTTTATATGCAAGATTACTATGCTATGATATGCAAGTTTATATGCAAGTTTACTATGCTATGATATGCAAGTTTATATGCAAGTTTACTATGCTATGATATGCAAGTTTATCATGTATGATATGCAAGTTTATATGCAAGATTACTATGCTATGATATGCAAGTTTATATGCAAGTTTGCTATGCTACAAGTTTATATGCAAGTATGCCATGTTATGATATGCAAGTTCATCATGTTATGTTATGCAAGTATGCCATGTCATGATATGCAAGTTCATCAAGTTATGTTATGCAAGTTTGATATGCAAGTTTGTCATATGATATGCAAGTTATGTTATGCAAGTTTGATATGCAAGTTTGTCATATGATATGCAAGTTATGTTATGCAAGTTTGGGTTGATCCTTTTGTTCATGTTATCATGTTATGCAAGCTTATCTTGGGTTTATGAGCTTAAAGCTCCAAGCTTTATGCTAAAGGTTGCATTTTGGCAACATGTAAGTTATCATATCTCTTATGATAACTTGCATGTGAGGCTAAATGCGAACTTATGGCCATCTCTACATGCCATTCATCACCATGTATCACCAATATGCTAAGTCTGGTTTTATGCATGCTTTTGAGGCCTAAAAATGTAATATGCAAGTATATGAACACATGTACATTTCATATGCCACCATGTTGAACTTGTGGCTTCAACACCTTTATGTCATGATTATGCCAAGTTCCCTCTTTCTATCCTTTATGCGCTATTGCGATATGTAAGCGATGGGATTGCGTTTGGGGTTGGGTAAACTTAAAAGACATAAAAACATAAGCTTGGGAATTTACCTATTAAGTTAGGTCTACCCATTGGGAATTTACCTATTAAGTTAGGTCTACCCAATTGCTTGAAAATTTGTAACATGTTTTGGAAACATGATGGACATGACACTTAGAAAAGATAAGTGTGACCAACTCGAGGTTGGGTTGAGTTTGTAGCGTAAACCTACCCGGAACCGACCGGCTTAACTAGTTGCTACAAACAATAGGACCCAATGTGAGAAGTTGGCCATGTTGTACCTTGAACCCGAGGTTAGACCAAGTTGTGGTGTAAAGCTACCCGGAACCGACCGGCTTAACTAGTAACCACAACAAGGTCTAATGTGAGAGGTTAAGGCACAGTAAATTAACTAATGCCTCGTGATTAGGGTTAAGTCATGGTCCACTTAATACTTAACCAATTTGGGCTTGGTAGATTAGTCAGGGTTAAGTCGTGAACTCATCGTTACACTTAACCAAGTTAATCCATGATTATCAAGAGGGTTAAACCGTACTTAACCCACTAGAAAAATCCTAGCAATGGGGGCCCACTCCAGCAGTAATCCCAGTTTGTATCATTAAGGCCCTAGGGACTAGGCTAGGGAGGGGGCACGATTACTGGGCTGGAGGTAAGCGACCAAATAAACGACGGCCGGGTGGTACGCCGATGTAGTTCCGGACGGACTATGGTCGTGCACGTAGTCCGTATTTGGAGAAGTCACCCATGGGTACCAGTAGATCGAGACTGTGCACTCATGTTTATGGTGTCCAGGGGTTGGCACCCTAGGGCTTGATACACCCGAAGGGTGGACCCGGCACAGTTCGACTACAATTATGTTTGGGCCGTATTGACACCAACACGTGACGAGTTAGGCTTAGGGAGCCGATCGACTAGACCGTTTGGTTGGACCTTGTATTAGGGTCATTTCATGTTATTGGGCCAAAGCTTGGGCCAAGGGATCAATACTTGTTTATTCCAGTCATGTTAGTTTGCTAGTACACCAGTGGTGCAAAACCTTAAACCTGATTATGCGATGACACCTTTATCTACCTTGTTAGTTAATCACCATGCTAGTATGTTGTTATCCTTATGATCATACCTTCTTCTCATGCCAGTTAACTTTATCAGTTTACATTGAATGTAGTAGGGCTTACTCAGTCTTTTTGACTGACCTGTTTTCTTTCGCCTCTTTTCTTCCGTTTCCCCCCCAGGTTCTCAGGGTGGGAATATTGGAGCTTAGCTTGGATTTCTGATCGCTTGCTTGTGGGATTTTAGCTCATGTACGGTCTTGACATGAAGCTAGCTATGGTTATCACCTGTTTTGGGGATAGTACTTATGTATTTCAGTTTTTCAGCAATGTTGTTTTTATCTAGACTTGTGTATTTGGAAAGTTGACATTATGTTGTACCAGACTTGTTTTGAAATGGTTTGAAATCTTCCGCTGTTTTATCTATGTTATTTACTCTGTTGACATATATACATATGTTCTTGTTCTGCCTTGATATATCATTATGCATGTTTACCTGATTCAAATGCCCCTCCAAAGTCAGAGTGCTTGCAAGAGTCACCCTGGCGGAGGTGGGGTGTTACATTTCATAAGAAAGGCATGGGTTGATTTTGATATAGGGTTGCGTATAAAATTATAGGGTAGCATGTGCATTTGTTTAATCTGTTTGTTTTTCTAGATTTAGTTTTCTTTTTAATTTGGGTACACGGCAGTTAAGTTTTCATTTTTTTTGGTTACGTTGGTTATTAAATTATACTAGTAACTGTCATTGCACATTTTGCATCGCAACCTACGAACTCCAAACATAACAAAAACAGACATACTGCTACGTCTCAACATTTTGGTCCTAATGAAATTAATTTTTGTTGAAAACGGATTCCGTTTGCTCAACAACAATATTATAATTTATCGGTTCACCTCTAAATATCGCCCACTGATAAAACAACTTCGATTGGCTCCAAACTAGAAATATAACAATAATTAATTATACGCATTCCAGTAAAACTCGTTTCATTGAAAACGGAACTTGTTTGAAAAGAAAACTATTCCTAAGGCCATATATTATCGATAAAATATATTTAAAATCCCAAAACAATTCGGTCAATAAAAGTAAACCAATATTATCGTATATACCCAAATATCGAATTATATAACTTCAAAATAAGCCGATATAGATTCATAACCCAATATTCTACAATTTATGGTTAAATGATATTCAAATTATATATCCTTTATATTTATTAAATAAACGTTATCGTTTATTAACGAAATCCACAGCGACTATTTAGAAATTTGAATTGAACAAATCTTGAAATCTATGCCATGAAATCTCCATTTTTCTCTATCACTAGTAAAATATAATCAAACAGATTCAAGCGGTTCTTGTTTCACAAAAAACCGACTTATATCGGATCATGTATATTCAGTTAAAGTTTAAATTGTAAATTATGAACTACCGCGTCGTTTCGAGCTCGTTTTAATTTTATTATAAATATATATTCGAACTCCATTTTAAATAAATAAATAAAATTCGATATAAAATCCATTATATTCCAATATAATATATAAACCAGATTTAAATGTCCTAATTTAAATGGCAGAAAAATATGGGACGTTACATTCTTCCCCCTTAAAAGAATTTCATCCCCGAAATTTTCAGGTAAGAAGAATGATCCAAACACAATTATTTTAAAATAATTATTTTTGAATTATTATCAAAATAAATTCAAACTCTTTAAAAAATTTAAAAAATTCGCCAGCACCTCCTCTGTATGGCTTGATCAAAACAACTACAATCGCCACTCTCGACCTTATAAAAAGGAAACAAAAGCCAAGCTGCTAACCCAACTTAGGGGTATAAGATTAATCACTCCCATCAATATATTAAGGTTTACCTATTTGTCAGGCAATTCAATTCCAATTTCAAAGCAAATCACTTATTGCTCTTCATTTTCCAACTTGGACTTCAAATCTGTAACCAAATCAACTCCATAGCTTTTTGGAATCTGCACTTAACTCAAATTACAGTGCCAGTAACAAATACAAGGTAAAATAATCTTGTTTCATTCCATAACCAATCTTATTTCCAGATGAAACTCAGTTTTCAATTCATTGAACTTCTTATTAACTCGTTTGGTGAATTTCATTCAACCAACCCAACCCAACCCAAATATAAACAACAACCAACTATTTGAATTATATCCCGCATTAATACTTACTGATCTATTCATTTTTGTTGAACATATTCAGTCGATTTCCAAATTTCCAAATTTATTTTATTCCATTTGAATTACATCTTAAATTAATTCATTTAACTAGGTTAAGTTTCATTTCATAATTCAATTAATCAATTTTTTCAAACCAGTTCGATTCCATTTCACAATCTAATTTGAATCTCAAGAGAAACAACCAAACAACCAATATTACTATACTATAGAAAATTATTTCATTTCTCTATATAAAAATAAATTTTGGGAAAAATTATTCCATTTACCCTTTTTATAAAACAATATTGTGCCAATTGCCAATTCATAGGGTTTCCCAATACTTGAACCGATCAATCAACAAATACGAAACATTTTTATGTAAAATCTACAAATACGCTCTCTCGTATATACACTCAAACTCAATCTAGGATATTACTAATCCCATCTCTATCGAGTTACACCACAGAGGCAAGGTTATTACTAAACCAACAGCTCTAATACCACTATAACGAACCAGAAAATCCGATGCTCGAATTTTCGACACAATTACATCCGGTGTCCAAGCTCGAGTATCGAACATCCAGATAGTTATTAGAAGGAAGTTAGAGGATGAGAAAAAAAAGAAAGAAATATTAGAATAGAAGAAGAAGAAGAATCAATACAACACAGAGTCTCACATCGCAACGGAACAAAATATAGTACAGAAATAACTTTATTGAAATCTTGAAATAATATACTTACATACATCAGAGTACAACAGACAAATCTGGACAGTTATAACAACCTGTCCTCAAATACAACACACAACGGAATAATATTATATATATCATAGTCCAGGCTACTCCAGCTCGTCTCTGAACTTCACATCATCTGATAATCTGAACTTGTAACCCGGGCTAACCCGAGCATTGCAAACGCGGGATCCGTCTGGTGAACCGGAGTGAGAAAACCCGCTAAGTTTAAATAACATCCATATTGATTTTAAAGTAAAAATTATTTTTGAAAGAAAAGGATAATAGTAAGACCAGTCCACACATAAACACGGACGGTTTTTACCTTACTATAACCCAAAACATTTTTGAAATCATATATTTCTTCTGATATTATAATAGTGTCTAAATACAAATAAATATCAATCTAGCAGAACGCTTGCATCTCACGCTCTACATATATAGTATACAATCAAAACCGCGGGCGCTTATGGAGCCTGGATTCACACTATGACAAGGTATGGAACCACCTTCCGATAGTGTATCTCTAGAGGGGAATACACAGGGTTCAACAACAAAGTTTTGCAACCCGGCCACACATGATCGACCACTCATTTCGCTTGAGTGTATCGAATGTATATCACCAACGGTTGGGCTTAAACCACCGTTTCCCGAAAAGGGTCAGCATCGAAATAGATTAAAGAAGGAAAAGGATTTTCTCTAGATGGGTTATTTTACACCCTAGTGGGAGCGACCCACATAGCCATGTCGCCTACCCGATTTTTGTCATTTCCCGTTTGATGAGGCTTGAGGTTCTAGTATCTTTTAATCATTTGACCGCCATTCACTTTGAATGTCACATCGTCACACTACAAGAAAAAACGTAAATAGCTACATATTTTTACAGCGGAAAATTCTGTCACAAATTAGCGACAGATTTGCGAGTGATTTACAATGGATAATTTTAAGATTTTTCTATTTTAATTTTTCCTACATTATCACCGACCTTTTTATATCTGCCACTGAACCGTCGCAAATTACGTCAATTTACGGACGGATACATTTTGACCATAAATTCCGTCGCAAATTAAGACAGATTACAGACAAAAGCATTTTGAAGCTATTTTGCGATGGATTTTCCTAGGAATTTGCAAGGGATGCTTACTTCTAAATTAAGACTTGGGAAGGCTTATACAATTTAGTCATAATGAATTTTGTAATATACATATTTAATAATCAATAACCAATAATTAATACTTAATAATTAAAAAATAATTTTAAAAAATAATTTTTTATTAATTAGAAATTATTACTAAATAATTGATACTAATAATAATTAATCAATAGCAAAAATTAAATAATTACCATTAGTGAAAAATAATTAATAAAAAAATATTTAATAATATATTGACTAATTAATAGTCACAATTAAATAATTAAAACTAATTTTTGTTGTCTAATATAGTTTAATGTTAATAATTAATGATTAATATGTAGTCTTTAACAATTGAAAAATAATATTTATCATTTATTCTTTGATATTTAATAATTATAATTGAAATCATATTTAATATGTATTAATTAAAAAGTAAAATCTTGGAATTTCATAAATTATATTTAATATTATTCATAAATTTTAAATATAAAATTTTGAAGTTTTCGTAAAATTTGAAATATTTTTTAAATAAATCTAAAAGATTGTAAAATATTTAAAATTATAATAAATTCCTAACTAGTTCGAACAAGATGCTTGTCACATGTATATGTTTTTATTATGTTTGCAATTGATTAGAATGTTATAATAATTAATTTACAAATAATTACTCTTGATTTTGCATTTTTATCTTAACTTTTTGAGATAATAAAATTGAATAGATTTACTGTGACACCCCATCTCCATTAAGGTCACTCACAAAGGGAATGCCTTAATTTTGGTGGAGCGTTTATTGTGTATAGAACAGAAAAGTAAACAAGACAGATAAATATATTGGTACTTGGAAAATAAAAACCACTTTTACTGCAGCGGAGTAATAGTTTGGTTACATCACATCAAAAACCAACTACAAAACCAAATACACTTATTATCCATCTTGACAAATAAGTTCTGAGTACATAAAATAAAAGACATAACTCCAACATAAAATAGCTATAAATAAGATAGGCTGAACTTTACTTCAGCAATCCAAGCAACTTCCAAAAGAAAGAGATAAAGCTGTCCAAATCAAGCTCCACTAGTACTAGTCCCACCCTGAGCACCTGGGGAAGGGGGAGGAAGAAAAGAGGTGGGAACAAAGGGGGTCAGACATAAAGTCTGGCGAGTGCAATAACTTTAACAATATAATCATTAAAGTAACTAGGATAAGGCATAAGATGGGAAATAAGGAAATGACTGTGAACAATGGGCATGACAGAGCAACTAAAGGAAATAAGATGAACAAAGATTACGTTAAAGGCACACCTAATCACTATAAGATAATTACTACATTGCACCAAACCAAACACCCTAAAAGTTGATCCCGCCTACAGAGCTTAATAATGATAATGGTAGTTTCGTGTACCCCTAGCTGCCTTCATAGGTGTCGTCTGCCCCTATCTCCACTAGGTGTACCCACTACCCCCATATGATCGGCTCTCTAACTCGTAGATACCCGTACTGGCCCCACAGTGGGGTGTATCACTCCCCAAAGTGGCAACCCAATACCACCAAAAAATGCACGGCTTATATCTTCACGATGCCACAACGTCTTACCTACCAACCCGGGCCCACATACGCACATGACCCCGTGGGAATTGCGTTGCCACCGCTAACCCATTTTGACCTCTTACAATCAAACCCAGTACGCATGTCCTGTCCTCGACTTGGATCGAGCCCACAAAGATACTTAATGGGTTACTGGTTTGAAAAGGGCCCCCATGCATGACACAAGCTTTCCACCTATGCTTGGTCCCCTCTAAGATTATCCCCACTTAACCCCATTCTTATTCATGTCTTCTTACATGTTTCAATCTTGGTTAAGTGCATCTAATCGTATTTCACATGTCACCCAAGGCACCCTCTTAATTTCACATGCCATCCAAGGCACCCACTTAACCCCCCATGTCCCACCACAGGTTTATCTGGTTATGTGTTTCTTAATTCATTAAAACCGTAACCTTGTAAAGACCTCCCACATTAGACTGGCATTTGTGGCTGCTGGATTTGCCGGGCATGTCCGGGCAGTCTTACACCACAAACGAGCTTAACCTCGTGTCTTTACAATTGTTACGCATTTAATTCGTGCCTTTGAACTCTCACATTAGACTGACATTTGTGGCTGTTGAATTTGTCGGGCGGGTCCGGGCAGTCTTACACCACAAACGAGTCTAACCTCGTGTCTCTAGCGGTTAATTATTACATATCTATATTTAACCCAAAAGTGGATTAATATCCCTATTCAAATTTGTCAATAAATTCCAAATATACTTATGTCCATAATTGTCACCTAAATTATGTCCATTTATTTCAGGTATAACAAATTTTACCAATTATTGCCTCAAATTAATTGTATGCTTTTAAGGCCATTACATGCCAATTATCAATACGAGTATATTCAATATTTCCCCCATCGTCCCCACATTGTTCGTTCGCTTATCATGACACACACACACACACACACACACATATATGACTAGCAATTAGTCTACTCACATAAAAGGGAAGAACATCGCAAATTTGCATAACACACAAAATGGATCTAACTTACGAATAAGGATTACAACTTATCTTGCATAAACTTTGTATTGTCATGAATCTAAACATAGACCTATAGGTGTGAACTTGCAGGTATGAACATAGTTTTCACCCAAACTTGCATAGGCCATAGTCACAAACTTGCATAAAACTATGTATGTCATAGATCTAAATCTAAAGGTGAAAACATGCATATATGTGGGTCCAATTCCTACCTAAACTTGCATATAGTTATTTTACTTGGTTCACATGTAAACTTATGTACAATTCACATAGAAACTGGCATATAATCTACACCCAAACTTGCATATAAAATGATGTGAAACATGAATCAAGTTGAACATAGGTGATTTGGCATATACAAAGGGATCCACAACAAAAACTATCATTATGAACAACTAGCATATATTCACAAAATATCACATTTTCCAATGTTTCACATGCATAGCCATATAACCCAAATTATATCTCAACCTAATTAACTTGTTAATTATCTTATTAAAGAAATCGAACTCAACACTCTAAGAAGGTCTTGAGTTCTGGGATCTGTGTTCTGAAATTGATTTAGCTCACCTTTGAAGTAGACAAATTCGTTGTTGTTGCTGTTGTTGTTGTCATAGACTTGAGTTGAATTGAGTTGATTAGCTCCTCTAGTTGATGGCAGCTACTCTAGGTTGCGGGGTGATAGCATGACGGCCACGGTTCTAATTTTGATTAGGTTTTAGGGTTTGAGTCTACATGTGTTTATATAGAGATTAGGATTAATTTAGGCCATCCGATCAACCTAGAAGCAACCTGAACCATCCAAAAAGCCAACTCAGCCCTAATGAATCAGCAGCAAATTGGGCTTAATTCAAATTTGCCCGAGGGGGGTAGGTTGACCCCCAGGTCGACCTATAGGGTAGGTAGACACTAAGGTCGACCCCCTGGTCGACCTGACCTTGGGTGGGAAATTTCTCGCCCTGCCCAGTTCTGAGTCTGAATTCGTTTTTGAATTTAAATTTAAATTTCTGGGAACTTCCAACAGCCATAACTTCTTCATACGAAGTCCAATTTACGCAAACTCGGGCTCTATCTCAA
Organism: Allium sativum; assembly: GCA_030737875.1. Lineage (NCBI taxonomy): Eukaryota > Viridiplantae > Streptophyta > Magnoliopsida > Asparagales > Amaryllidaceae > Allium > Allium sativum. Next base: position 920,280,326 of record CM060922.1, read on the forward strand.
CTAGAATTCCGAGACGAACACAATGGCGTAACCATTTTTCCTTGATTCTCATATTTAAAATTAATTATTCCTCAATTCGTTAGTTTAATGTTAACAGAAAACACGGGGTGTTACATTCTCCCCTCCTTAAAGGATTTCGACCTCGAAATCTTGAAGTTATGAGGAATACATATCCTACCATCCAATCGTCCATCTACTCAACCATCAACCATAGGTATCCATTGTCCTTAAAATACTTCTAATGCTTTCATGTTTATATGCACAGTGTGTGTACATGTCTGTATCTAATGAAAAATCCGACGGTCTACTGATTCAGTTGACCTCCTTAATGCAAATTATGATAGTGCCATGTGTCCATTATGTATGCAAAAGATCCCTAATGATACATATTATTTCTACATGCGTGCACACCCATTCATTCGTATGCAGCATCCATATTATAACACAACTATTAATCTAAATAAGTACACATTTATAGGCAGTATGAAAGTGATTGAGCCGATCTAGTGCCTAATGTGTTTGTAAATGCATCCACGAGCAACCACTAGCAAACACCTGCATCCACTAGCATCCATAAATCATAACATGTTTCAAATACATGTTTACATCCATTGGTCTCTACCTAAGGATAAAGAATATGACCGAGGAGACACACTAAAAAGGTAGATACAAGCTTGAATAAACTTAAAGAAAAAGAGATCAAAGATGTACCCTCAAAAAGAAAAGGGTAGGCTGCACGTATTTTGGCCTCGGTCTCCCAAGTCGAGTCTTCCTCGGCGTCGCTCCATTGAACTTTGACAAGCTTAACTTCACGGTTGCGTAGCTTTTTGACTTCCATCCCCAAGATACGAGTTGGAACTCTCCTCACAGTCGCTTCTCGTTCCACTTCGACTTCCTCTAGTATGCTTGGCTCCACAACTTCTGTCGACTGATGTAAGCACTTTCGTAGCTGGAGACATGAAAGACATTATGAACTCCAGTCAGTTTTTCAGGCAGCTCTACTCTGTAGGCCATCATCCCAATCCTTTCGATGATAGGAAATGGTCCTACAAATCGTGGTGCCAACTTTCCTTGGTCCCAAAGCGGATGGCGTTCCTCAAAGGAGATACTTTAAGGAACACCTTATCCCCAACTTCAAACTTAAGGTTGGTCCTTCTCTTGTCTGCATAGGATTTCTGTCTATCTTGGGCAGTCTTCATTCTCCTTCGTATCAAGTCCACTTTCTCTGAAGTCTCTCTAATCATGTCCGGCCCAAGTATAAGTTTATCTGTGGACTCCCACCAACAAGTTGGTGATCGACATGGCCTTCCATATAAAGCTTCGAAGGGTGCCATGCCTATAGTGGCTTGGTAGCTATTGTTATAAGCGAATTCCACCAAAGGGATATGATCCTCCCAAGATCCTCCAAAGTCAAGAACGCACAGTCTCAAAAGATCTTCCAGTACTCTGTTCACCCTTTCCGTCTGACCATCGGTTTGAGGGTGATAGGCTGTGCTTAAACATAGTTGTGTGCCTACAGCCTCTTGCAAACTCCTCCAGAACTAGCTTGTAAAGATAGGGTCTCGATCACACACTATGCTGGAGTGTATCCCTTGGAGTCGAACTATCTCCTTGAGATAAATGGAGGCTAAAGACGAGGCGGTCCTCCTACTCTTGACAGGTATAAAATGAGCGCTTTTCGTGAGCCTGTCCACTATTACCCAAATAACGGTATTGCCCCTTCTTGACCTAGGCAACCCATTAACAAAGTCCATCGAGATGGTTTCCCATTTCTATTGCAGGACTTCTAGAGGATGAAGAAACCACCAGGCTTCTTCTGCTCCGCCTTGACTTGCTGGCATATCATGCATTTTGAAACAAATTCAGCTACATCCCTCTTCATGCCATTCCAAAAGAAAACTCTTTTGATATCTTTATACATCTTGTCTCGCCAGGGGTGTATGGTCATCTTGGAATAGTGTGCTTCTTCCAAAAACATCTTCACCAAATCTCTTGCTTATCGAACACATAGTCTTCCATCATGTCTCAAACAACCCTTATCATCAATGGAGTATCCATTGAGGTGACTAGAAGTCTCTCCCCTAATCAGCTTATCTATCACATCAACTAGCTGAGGGTCTTCATGTTGTGCGGTTCCTATTGAGTCCAACAAAGTAGGCTGCACCGCTAGCATTGCCATCAAGCCAGTCACATAATCAACAGAGGGTCTAAAATAAAAATTGGCTATGTACTCCAAACTTTGCATTTCCACAAAGTGAGGACTTAAGGTCAGCTTCTTTCCACTTAAGGCGTCTGCTACTACATTGCCCTTGCCAGGAGTATAGGAGATCTCAAAGTCGTATGAGGCGAGAAACTTCATCCATCTTTGCTGCCTTATATTGAAGTCTTTCTACAAGAAAAGGTACTTCAGTGATTTATGGTCAGTATAGATTTCAAATTTCTCACCTAAGAGATAGTGGCGCCAAGACTTAAGCACAAAAACAATGGCTGCTAAATCTAGATCATGGGTTGGGTAGTTTTTCTCATGCACTTTCAGCTGCCTTCTACCATAAGCTACTACCTTCCCCTCTTGCATCAAAACAGCGCCTAGTCCCGTACCGCATGCATCTGTGTATACCATAAACATCTTGCTCCCTTCTGGTAATGTCAGAACTGGGGCTGTTGTCAGAGCCCTCTTCAATCGTTGGAAAGTGACTTTGCATTCCAAATCCCAAGTGAAAGTCAGGTTCTTCTTCGTTAACCTTGTAAGTGGAGCTGAGATTTTCGCAAAGTCTTTAATGAACTTGCCATAAAAGCCTTCTAGCCCAAGAAAACTTCAGACTTCGGTTGCATTCTTTGGAACCTTCCAATCCTGGACCGCAACTACCTTTGCAGAGTCCACAGCTAACCCTTTTTGGGACACCACATGCCCAAGAAATCATACTTCTTATCTCCAGAAGTGGCACTTGGAGAATTATGCTTTTAACTGATGTGCACAGAGAGTGTCCATGACTTCCCTTAAATGCAAAGCATGCTCTTCATCATTCTTCGAGTAAATCAGAATATCATCTACGAAGCCACCACAAATTTATTGAGAAATTCCCAGAACGTTTTATTCATCAAATCGACGAAATAAGCAGGTGTGTTTGTCAAGCCGAAAGGCATGACGAGCCATTCGAAGAAACCGTCCGGGGTTCTGAATGCGGTCTTATCAATGCTATCTTCAGCCACTCTTAGCTGATGAAATCCGGTAGCCAGATCTAATTGGGAGAAAACTGTTGCACCTACAAGCTGATCGAACAAATCGTCTATTCTTGGCAGTAGGTGCCTATTCTTCTTGGTCATCTTGTTTAGCTCCTTATAATCAACGCATAGGCGAAGTGAACCGTTCGCTTTGGTTGCAAACACCACTGGAGCACCCCATTCAGAAATACTCCGCCTTATAAACCCTTTTTCTAGCAGCTCCTTAACTTGCTTGCTAAGCTCCTTTATCTCCCTTAGAGCCATGTGTCTAACGGGTGAAGCAACGGGTTTTGCGTTATCAACTAGGTATATGCAAAAGTCTGTCTCCCGCTTCGGAGGCAAGCCCTCTACTTCCTCAAAGACATCCGAGTATTCACGGACCACTCTAACAGACTGCAAATTCTCAACAGACGCGTCAAGCGATTCTAGATAACTTAGCTTAACATAATTCATGGGATTACAAGAGATTTCGAGAGTGTTGCCCAAGCGAGTCATAAGCCTAACCTCTCTCTTTTCACAATCTAGGATGGCTCCATTACTGGATAACCAATCCATGCCCAGAATTAACCCATAGCCCGTGAAGCCCAAAACATAAGCATCACATCTAAACCCAACGCTAAGTATAGAAATTTCCAAATCCAAACAAATCATCGACAAATAGGCTGAGCCCCTAATTGGATTTGAAACAACCAAGGGATCCTCCACTATATTGGTGTTTAGGTGTAGTGACTCAACTAAAGCAGTGATATAAAAGAGTGTGATACCCCGAATCAAAGAGTGTGCGAACAGGATGATCAAAAAGTTAAACTAAACTTTCAATGGAAATCGCTCTACCTCATTCTTGCATCAGTGGGGCCACGAGAGCCTGGACCTGCCCCTTGCCCTGGTGCCATGAGAGCCTGAATCTGCCCTCCAGAGGTAGGCCCTGCCCTCTGCCCTTTCTTTGGACAGTCCTTTATCAGATATCCTACCTCGCCACAGTGGAAACAACCAGTCTTCTTCTTCTTCCTACAGTCTTTGCTCAGATGGCCTGGTGTCCCACAGTTAAAGCATATTTTCTTTCCCTTGCCATTGTTGTCTTTACCACCTTCTTGTTCTGCTGTTGCTGTTGTGGTTTCTTTTGATCCCTTTTATTCTCAGGTGCCTTATTAGCATTAGCGCCTTTCTCCTCTTCATGCGTAAGCGCCATGTCAACCAGTCTCTCAAAGGTGGCCCCCATAGGGATGTGGGTCATAGCTAACCCATGTAGCGGCTCGTTCAAACCCTTAACAAATCTCAGGGCCTTCTTTTCGAGTGTATTCAAGAAGTCCAAGCCAAATATCACCAACTAATTGAACTTGTTAATGTGCTCTTTCACTGATAGATTTCCCTGCCTCAATGCCAAAAACCTTTCCATATATAGATTCTCTTCGGCTCATGAGAGAAACTTTGCCTCAAACCTACGCCTGAAATCCGGCCATGTATCAACTGGACGTTCTCCATTAGTGACCTCCCAACAAAAGGAGGCCTCATATTTCATTAACCAGGCAGCTAATTGGACCTTTCTTCCATCTTCTACCTCAAAGATTCCAAACAATTATTCCACCTCCTTTAGCCAATTTCAAGCTTCAACAAACGTCTCCGACCCGTGAAAAGGTTTTCCGCCCATTGCCCGAAAGTCCTGCATATCTTTGCGAAATTATCAACATGGGGAGGAGGAGGAGGAGCATTTGCTGGGCCTGCGACATTGGCCCTAGCTTCCAGATACCTTCTAAACCATCATGGTATCGGTATCCCCTCTGGTATCTTGGGAATTACAGACATGCTGAAAAGAAAATGAAGAGATTCAAATGGAGAATTCAAAAGAAAGATATATTGCTGTTGGGGCTTATGTTTTTAAAATAAACTTTTCTCTTGAAAATACTCTCCTTAAAACGTATTTTTGAAAGTATTTCTTTATAAAAATGCTTTTTGAAAAATAGTTTTTCAAAATTCATATCTGGTCTGGTAACCTTCAGCTCTGATACCACATGTGATACCCCATCTCCATTAAGGTCACTCACAAAGGGAATGCCTTAATTTTGGTGGAGCGTTTATTGTGTATAGAACAGAAAAGTAAACAAGACAGATAAATATATTGGTACTTGGAAAATAAAAACCACTTTTACTGCAGCGGAGAAATAGTTTGGTTACATCACATCAAAAATCAACTACAAAACCAAATACACTTATTATCCATCTTGACAAATAAGTTCTGAGTACGTAAAATAAAAGACATAACCCCAACATAAAATAGCCATAAATAAGATAGGCTGAACTTTACTTCAGCAATCCAAACAACTTTCAAAAGAAAGAGATAAAGCTGTCCAAATCAAGCTCCACTAGTACTGAGCAACTGGGTGGTGGGGGGGAGGAAGAAAAGAGGTGGAAACAAATAGGGTCAGACATAAAGTCTGGCGAGTGCAATAACTTTAACAATATAATCATTAAAGTAACTAAGATAAGGCATAATCTGGGAAATAAGGAAATGACTGTGAACAATGGGCATGCCAGAGCAACCAAAGGAAATAAGATGAACAAAGATAACATTAAAGGTGCACCTAATCACTATAAGATAATTACTACATTGCACCACACCAAACAACCTAAAAGTTGATCCCGCCTACAGAACTTAATAATGATAATGGTAGTTTCGTGTACCCCTAGCTGCCTTCATAGGTGCCGTCTGCCCCTATCTTCACTAGGTGTACCCACTACCCCCATTCGATCGGCTCCCTAACTCGTAGATACCCATGCTGGCCCCACCGTAGGGTGTATCACTCCCCAAAGTGGCAACCCAGTACCACCAAAAAATGCACGGCATATATCTACACTATGCAACAACGTCTTACCTACTAGCCCGGGCCCACACACGCACATGACCCCGTTGGACTTGCGTTGCCACCGCTACCCCATTTTGACCTCTTACTATCAAACCCAGTACGCGTGTCCCATCCTCGACTTGGGTCGAGCCCACAAAGATGCTTAATGGGTTACTAGTTTGAAAAGGGCCCTCATGCATGACACAAGCTTTCCACCTATGCTTGGTCCCCTCTATGGTTTTCCCCACTTAACCCCATTCTTATTCATGTCTTCTTACATGTTTCAATCTTGGTTAAGTGCATCTAATCGTATTTCACATGCCACCCAATGCACCCTCTCAATTCACATGCCACCCAAGGCACCCACTTAACCCCCCCATGTCCCACCACATGTTTATCTGGTTAAGTGTTTCTTAATTCATTAAAACTGTAACCTTGTAAAGACCTCCCACATTAGACTGGCATTTGTGGCTGTTGGATTTGCTGGGCGGGTCCAAGCAGTCTTACACCACAAACGAGCCTAACCACATGTCTTTACAATTGTTACACATTTAATTCATGCCTTTGACCTCTCACATTAGACTGCCATTTGTGGCTGCTGGATTTGCCGGGCGGGTCCGGGCAGTCTTACACCACAAACGAGTCTAACCTCGTGTCTCAAGCGATTAATTATTACATATCTTTGTTTAACCCCAAAGTAGATTAATATCCCTATTCAAATTTGTCAATAAATTCCAAATATACTGATGTCCATAATTGTCACCTAAATTATGTCCATTTATTCCAGGTATAACAAATTTTACCAATTATTGCCTCAAATTAATTGTATGCCTTTTAAGGCCATTACATGCCAATTCTCAATATGAGTATATTCAATATTTCCCCCGTCGTCCCCACATTGTTCGTTCGCTTATCATGATACATATATATATATATATATATTAGACTAGCAATTAGTCTATTCACATAAAAGGGAAGAACATCGCAAAGTTTCATAACGCACAAAATGGATCTAACTTACGAATAAGGATTACAACATATCTTGCATAAATTTTGTATTGTCATGAATCTAAACATAGACCTAAAGGTGTGAACTTGCAGGTATGAACATAGTTTTCACCCGAACTTGCATAGGCCATAGTCATAAACTTGCATAAAACTATTTATGTCATAGATCTAAATCTAACGGTGTAAACATGTATATATGTGGATCCAATTCCTACCAAAACTTGCATTTAGTTATTTTACTTGGTTCACATGTAAACTTGTGTACAATTCACATAGAAACTAGCATATAATCTACACATAAACTTGCATATAAAATGATGTCAAACATGAATCAAGTTGAACATAGGTGATTTGGCATATACAAAGGGATCCACAACAAAAACTATCATTCTGAACAACTAGCATATATTCACAAAATATCACATTTTTCTAATGTTTCACATACATAGCCATATAATCCAAATTATAACTCAACCTAATTAACTTGTTAATTATCTTATTAAAGAAATCGAACTCACAACTCAAAGAAGGCCTTGAGTTCTGGGATATGTGTTCTGAAATTGATTTAGCTCACCTTTGAAGTAGACAAATTTATTATTGTTGTTGTTATAGACTTGAGTCGAATTGAGTTGATTAGCTCCTCCAGTTGATGGCGGCTACTCTAAGTTGCGGGGTGATAACATGATGGCCATGGTTCTAATTTTGATTAGGTTTTAGGGTTTGAGTCTACATGTGTTTATATAGAGATTAGGATTAATTTAGGCCATCTGATCAACCTAGAAGCAACCTAATGAAATTTATTTTTGTTGAAAACGGACTCCTTTTGCTCAAAAGCGATATTTTAATTTATCAGTTCACCTCTAAATATCGCCCACTGATAAAACAACTTCGATTGGCTCTAAACTGGAAATATAGCAATAATTAATTATACGCATTCCAGTAAAACTCGTTTCATTGAAAACGGAACTTGTTTGAAAAGAAAACTATTCCTAAGGCCATATATTATCGATAAAATATATTTAAAATTCGAAAACAATTCGGTCAATAAAAGTAAACAATATTATCGTATATACCCAAATATCGTATTATATAACTTCAAAATAAGCCGATATAGATCCACAACCCAATATTCTATAATTTCTGGTTAAACGATATTCAAATTATATATATCCTTTATATTTATTAAATAAATGTTATCGTTTATTAATGAATTCCACAGCTACTATTTAGAAATTTGAATTGGACATTTCTTGAAATCTATACCATGAAATCTCCATTTTTCTCTATCACTAGTAAAACATAATCAAACAGATTCAAGCGGTTCTTGTTTCACAAAAAACCGACTTATATCGGATCATGTATATTTAGTTAAAGTTTAAATCATAAATTATGAACTACCGCATCGTTTCGAGCTCGTTTTAATTTTATTATAAATATATATATTCGAACTCCATTTTAAATAAATAAATAAAATTCGATATAAAATCCATTATATTCCAATATAATATATAAAACAGATTTAAATATCCTAATTTAAATGGCAGAAAAATATGGGACGTTACATTCTTCCCCCCTTAAAAGAATTTCGTCACCGAAATTTTCAGGTAAGAAGAATGATCCAAACACAATTATTTTAATATAATTATTTTTGAATTATTATCAAAATAAATTCAAACTCATTAAAAAAATTAAAAATTTCGCCAGCACCTCCTCTGTATGGCTCGATCAAAACAACTACAATCGCCACTCCCGACCTTATAAAAAGGAAACAAAAGCCAAGCTGCTGACCCAACTTAGGGGTATAAGATCAATCACTCCCATCAATATATTAAGGTTTACCTATTTGTCGGGCTATTCAATTTCAAAGCAAATCACTAATTGCTCTTCATTTTCCAACCTAGACTTCAAATCTGTAACCAAATCAACTCCATAGCTTTTTGGAATCTGCACTTAACTCAAATTACAGTGCCAGTAACAAATACAAGGTAAAATAATATTGTTTCATTCCATAACCAATCTTATTTCCAGTTGAAATTCAGTTTTCAATTCATTGAACTTCTTATTAACTCGTTTGGTGAATTTCATTCAACCAACCCAACCCAAATATAACCAACAACCAACTATTTGAATTATATCCTACATTAATACTTACTAATCTATATTCATTTTTGTTGAACATATTCAATCAATTTCCAAATTTTCAAATTTATTTTATTCCATTTGAATTACATCTTAAATTAATTCATTTAACTAGGTTAAGTTTCATTTCATAATTCAATTAATCAATTTTTTCAAACCAGTTCGATTCCATTTCACAATCTAATTTGAATCTCAAGAAAAACAACCAAACAACCAATATTACTATACTATAGAAAATTATTTCATTTCTCTATATAAAAATAAAATTTGGGCAAAATTATTCCATTTACCCTTTTCGTAAAACAATATTGTGCCAATTGCCAATTCATAGGGTTTCCCAATACTTGAACCGATCAATCAACAAATACGAAACATTTTTATGTAAAATCTACAAATATGCTCTCTCGTATATATACTCAAACTTAATCTAGGATATTACTAATCCCATCTCTATCGAGTTACGCCACAGAGCTAAGGTTATTACTAAAGCAACAACTCTGATACCACTGTAACGAACCAAAAAATTCGATGCTCGAATTTTCGACACAATTACATCAGGTGTCCAAACTCGAGTATCGAACATCCAGATAGTTATTAGAGGGAAGTTAGAGGATGAGGAAAGAAAGAAATATTAGAATAGAAGAAGAAGAATCAATACGATACAGAGTCTCACATCGCAGCGGAACAAAATATAATACAGAAATAACTTTATTGAAAGCTTGAAATAATATACTTACATACATCAGAGTACAACAGACAAATCTGGACAGTTATACCAACCTGTCCTCAAGTACAACACACAGCGGAATAATATTATATATATCATACGTCCAGGCTACTCCAGCTTGTCTCTGAACTTCACAGCATCCGATAATCTGAACATGTAACCCAGGCTAACCCGAGCATTACAAACGCGGGATCCGTCTGGTGAAACAGAGTGAGAAAAACTCGCTAAGTTTAAATAACATCCATATTTATTTTAAAGTCAAAAATCCTTTTGAATGAAAAAGATAATAGTAAGACCAGTCCACACATAAACACAGACGGTTTTTACCTTACTATAACCCAAAACATTTTTGAAATCATATATATCTTCTGATATTATAATAGTGTCTAAATACAAATAAATATCAATCTAGCAGAACGCTTACATCTCACGCTCTACATATATAGTATACAATCAAAACCGCGGGCGCTTATTGGAGATTGGATTCACACTATGACAAGGTATGGAACCACCTTCCAATAGTGTATCTATTGAGGGGAATACACTAGGTTCAACAAGAACGTCTTGCAACCCGACCACACATGATCGACCACTCATTTCACTTGAGTGTATCAAATGTATATCACCAACGGTTGGGCTTAAACCACCGTTTCCCGAAAAGGGTCAGCATCGAAATAGATTAAAGAAGGAAAAGGATTTTCTCTAGATAGGTGATTATACACCCTAATGGGAGCGACCCACATAGCCATGCCGCCTGCACGATTTTTGTCATTTCCCGTTTGATGAGGCTTGAGGTTCTAGTATCTTTTAATCATCTGATCGCCATTCACTTTGAATGCTACATCATCACACTACAAGAAAAACCGTAAATAGCTACATATTTTTGTAGCGGAAAATTCTGTCGCAAATTAGCGATGGATTTGCGAGTGATTTACAATGGATAATTTTAAGATTTTTCTATTTTAATTTTTCCTACATTATTACCGACCTTTTTATATCCAAGCAACTTCCAAAAGAAAGAGATAAAGTTGTCCAAATCAAGCTCCACTAGTACCAGTCCCACCCTGAGCATCTTGGGGGGGGGGGAGGGGGGAAGGAAGAAAAGAGGTGGAAACAAAGGTGGTCCGACATAAAGTCTGGCGAGTGCAATAACTTTAACAATATAATCATTAAAGTAACTAGGATAAGACATAAGCTGGGAAATAAGGAAATGACTGTGAACAATGGGCATGACAGAGCAACCAAAGGAAATAAGATGAACAAAGATAACGTTAAAGGCGCACCTAATCACTATAAGATAATTACTACATTGCACCACACCAAACATCCTAAAAGTTGATCCCACATACAGAACTTAATAATGAAAATGGTAGTTTCGTGTACCCCTAGCTGCCTTCATTGGTGCCGTCTGCCCCTATCTCCACTAGGTGTACCCACTACCCCCATTCGATCGGCTCTCTAACTCATAGATACCCGTGATGGCCCCACAGTGGGGTGTATCATTCCCCAAAGTGGCAACCCGATACCACCAAAAAATGCACGACTTATATCTACATGATGCAACAATGTCTTACATACCAGCCCGGGCCCACACACGCACATGACCCCGTTGGACTTGTGTTGCCACCGCTAACCCGTTTTTACCTCTTACAATCACACCCAGTACGCGTGTCCTGTCCTCGACTTGGGTCGAGCCCACAAAGATACTTAATGGATTACTGGTTTGAAAAGGGCCCCCATGCATGACACAAGCTTTCCACCTATGCTTGGTCCCCTCTAAGATTATCCCCACTTAACCCCATCCTTATTCATGTCTTCTTACATGTTTCAATCTTGGTTAAGTGCATCTAATCGTATTTCACATGTCACCCAAGGCACCCTCTTAATTTCACATGCCACCCAGGGCACCCACTTAACCCTCCATGTCCCACCACATGTTTATCTGGTTATGTGTTTCTTAATTCATTAAAATCGTAACCTTGTAAAGACCTCCCACATTAGACTGGCATTTGTGGCTGTTGGATTTGCCGGACAGGTCCGGGCAGTCGTACACCACAAACGAGCCTAACCTTGTGTCTTTACAATTGTTACGCATTTAATTCGTGCCTTTGACCTCTCACATTAGACTGGCATTGGTGGCTGCTGGATTTGCCAGGCGGGTCCGGGCAGTCTTACACCACAAATGAGTCTAACCTCACGTCTCAGACGGTTAATTATTACATATTTTATTTAACCCCAAAGTGGATTAATATCCCTATTCAAATTTGTCAGTAAATTCCAAATATACTTATGTCCATAATTGTCACCTAAATTATGTCCATTTATTTCAAGTATAACAAATTTTACCAATTATTGCCTCAAATTAATTGTATGCCTTTTAAGGCTATTACATGCCAATTCTCAATATGAGTATATTCAATATTTCCCCCATCGTCCCCACGTTGTTCGTTCGCTTAACATGACATATATATATATATATATATATATATATATATATATATTAGACTAGCAATTAGTCTATTCACATAAAAGGGAAGAACATCGCAAATTTGCATAACACACAAAATGGATCTAACTTACGAATAAGGATTATAACATATCTTGCATAAACTTTGTATTGTCATGAGTCTAAACATAGACCTAAAGGTGTGAACTTGCAGATTGCAGATATGAACATAGTTTTCACCCAAACTTGCATAGGCCATAGTCACAAACTTGCATAAAACTATGTATGTCATAGATCTAAATCTAAAGGTGTAAACATTCATAAATGTGGATCCAATTCCTACCTAAACTTGCGTATAGTTATTTTACTTGGTTCACATGTAAACTTGTGTACAATTCACATAGTAACTAGCATATAATCTACACCCAAACTTGCATATAAAATGATGTCAAACATGAATCAAGTTGAACATAGGTGATTTTGCATATACAAAGGGATCCTCAACAAAAACTATCATTATGAACAACTAGCATATATTCACAAAATATCGCATTTTCCAATGTTTCACATACATAGCAATATAACCCAAATTATAACTCAACTTAATTAACTTGTTAATTATCTTATTAAAGAAATCGAACTCACAACTCAAAGAAGGTCTTAAGTTTTGGGATCTGTGTTCTGAAATTTATTTAGCTCGCCTTTGAAGTAGACAAATTCGTTGCTGTTGTTGTTATTGTTGTTGTTATAAACTTGAGTTGAATTGAGTTGATTAGCTCCTCTAGTTGATGGCAGCTACTCTAGGTTGCGGGGTGATAGCATGACGGCCATGGTTCTAATTTTGATTAGGTTTTAGGGTTTGAGTCTACATGTGTTTATATAGAGTTTAAGATTAATTTAGGCTATCCGATCAACCTAGAAGCAACTTGGACCATCCAAAAAGCCAACTCAGTCCTAATGACTCAGCAGCAGCTCAGAATTGGGCTTAATTCAAATCTTCCCGAGGGGGGTAGGTCGACACCCAGGTCGACCTATTGGGTAGGTCGACACTAAGGTCGACCCCCTGGTCGACCTGGCCTTGGGCGGGAAATTTTCCGCCCTACCCAGTTCTGAGTCTGAATTCGTTTTTGAATTTAAATTTGAATTTCTGGAAACTTCTGACAGCCATAACTTCTTCATACGAAGTCCAATTTATGCAAACTCGGACTCTATCTCAACCAGAATTCCGAGACGAACACAATGGCGTAACCCATTTCCCTTGATTCTCACATTTAAAATTAATTATTCCTCAATTCGTTAGTTTAATGTTAACAGAAAACACGGGGTGTTATATTTATCTTACATAAATTATGAAAATATAAAAAAGGCAATAAAAATATTGATTTTATCACATACTAATAGCTTGAAATACGAACACAATACTAGTTTTTATGTATTACATTGCAAAATTTTAACATTTAACAATTAATATTTGAAATTTATGAAATATAAAAAATAGTGCCACTTTTTTCATTAACAAGTACAAGGTTTTGTTTTTTTTAATATTTCAAAATTTGGAAAATGTAAAATAATGTTACTTTTTTGACTACCATATGCAAGGTTTTTATGTTGGCTCACACCTTGAATTATGGCTCCAAATCTATTCTGCATTGGCTCCAACACTACAACAAAACTACTAATCTACAATAAAGAATTTGCAATGGTTTTGCATACCGTTGTAAAAAAGTCAGAGCTTTAACAACTTATTTTGGAAAAAACATTGTTACATGTTTTCCTTGGCAACGTTTTATACATAGATGTAAAAAAATAGAATTCTATGACATTGGTCCAAATAGTTGTTTCGTGGAGGTTTTTTTTTTGTTTTGTATAGAATTTGTTTTTTCAAAACGTTTATGTAATGTTTTTGAATTTTAGTTTCTTCAATATTTTTCTAAAGGTGTAAATTTATTATATCCAATAATATTATTAAATTGTTCTAGCTATTGTTTTAACGATTTAATGTTTATACACTAAAAGACGTATAAAAAGAGAAATCACAACACTTGTATTATCTTTTAGTAGTTTACACTTAAGACACTATTTAGAAATACTCAAAATTATTATAAAATAATAAATAAATAAACAACACATTAACATATAAAATTTAACCTTTTTGGGGAATATAGCAATAAGAAAGGATCCTGAAGGGTTTGAATAATAATCCAATCTAACAAATCCATTTTTGCTTAGATAAACAAAAACACAGAGGGCTCCCCTCATTTTATGGTGGTAAGGATGAAAAACCCAAGCCCCTTCATCTCTATTTTCCTTCCCACTTCCCATTAATAACTCACCACTCCAAAGAGTAAATATTTCCCCAAAATTTCGATCACCACGTCCCATCCGCACTACTTCAAGATTCATGGCGATAATTTGTAAAAGAGTTGAGCAAAACTACAAAATTGGAGGATTATGTATCCTTACGACTTCACCTTATTTGCAATTTTGAGTTCGAGGAGTTAGGTAAGGGAAAAAATCGACTTTTATTTTACCTTCTACTTTTAAAGTAAAAAATTCCATAATCAGAACATGATTTTTGTTGTAAATTTTTGAAAATTTTCATTAGCTTCTATAGCTTCCAAATACAGTAGTGCATCTTGAATATTTCCATCTTAATTTGTGAATAATTTTCCCTAGGTCAATGAAGTTCTTTCAATTCACAAACTATTGAATTAGTTTTCCTTTTTGAATATTTATTACCATATATCTTTAATTTTTGGATTATGACATTCATTTTCTTAATATTTTACTCAGGTTCGATGATGTATATGAAGATGCTTCAGATTTAGTGGAGATGCGTCATATTTAGAGGTGACTTTTATTTTGTGAAAATATCTGATGTCAGTTGCATATGCGCATGGAACTAGTATTGTTGTTATTTCAAATTAGACCATTTTATGATGCATTTTGTTTTTTCCTATTGGAAAACGTTTAGCATTTACGAAATAAAATACATCTAAGTTAATATGCTTTTCCATGAAACCAGAGTTTAATTTTGTAGCAGCCATTTGTAGAGTATAGTTGATCTATTAGAGTGATGTTTTGTCATAAAACAAAATGCTTTGCATTGTATAAAACTATTCTATTTCATTGAGCAATGTTATAAGGTATAGGCATTTTAACTATAACATTTCCTAGTCGTACATTACTGAATTCTATGATTGAATTTACATTAAAGATGAATTTGTAATATTACTAAACATTATTTTAAATAAGCCTATGCTTTTTAAGCAGTTAAATCTTCTTTGGTCTTTTCTCACAATTAAATAGGTACTTTTGATTGCTTAAACAGTTTTGTACTTTTTGTCTATGTTGTGAATTTTTTTTCTTTTAGCATTCGGAACATTCTGGAATATGATATTCTAATTTGTTTTTATTTATGTTTTAAGCGTGGATGGCAATGCTTTATTTTAATATGTTGCAGCTTATGTAAACCCCATTTACTACGGCAATGTAACTGTGCATTGTCGTTCCTGAGTCCGGAAAAAGGAGGAGGACGAAGGATGTATAATTTTAACTGTTGGCTTCATCTGAATATTTATTTGATTTCAGGTCTGTTTTTTTGTGATTTATTTACGATTCCTAGTCTTATATTCCTCTTTTCCTCATTTCTCTAATTGACTTGATTAGTGTTTTCATAATTGATTTTTTTTAAAAGTTTGGTTCCAAAGTAGTCAATTATTAGACATTTCTCTGTTTAATGATATTATTGTCAATTCAACATTTACCTATAGAAAATCGTTATATAATGGTAAGCTTTCTGGGTGTGCATCAACTGATGAAATATAGAAGTATATTTCCATTGTAAGTCCGCAAACTGCATTTTCTTTCGATAATTCCATCTTCCATTTATTGAGATTGGTCTTTATAGTTGGTATATATAGTAACCCCAAAGTTTGCTTTGAGTCCTTCGGTAATGCAAGAGTCATAGTGTAACGTCCCAGATTTCTGGACATTAATTACGAATATTAAAATCCGTTTTGAATAATGATTTGGTGATATAAAATGGTTTTTATATCGAATTTATTTATTTAAAATGGAGTTCAAATATATAAATTTATAAATTAATTATAAAACGAGCTGCCGCGGCGCGATAGTTCATAATATAACGTTTTGAATTTCAATTGAATATACGGGATCCGATATAAGTCGGAATTCTGTGAAACAAGAAACAGTTGAATCGATTAGATGATAATTTTATAATGAAAGAGAAAAATCGAGATTTCGTCGTATAAATTGTAAGATATATCCAGTTCAAATTTTAAGAAAATCGCTATGGAATCGTTTATAAACCATAACGATAATTTAATATAATTAAATATTCGTTTCGAATTTGAATAAGATCTTTGAGATGTAGTTATAATTTAATTTTTAGAATTTTACTATAATTTTTAATTTGGAAAATATAAAACTTTCTATTTGGTGTATTTTGCATCCTATATCAGCATTTCGGGGTTTCACAATATAAGTTAATTTGTCTATATTATCATACTTTTGGGATCGTGGGGTGTTGGTCGATACAGCGGTATTTTTATTTTTGTCGATGACAGTTCTTAAATGGTAAAATTTTGTATAGCACGATACCTTCGAAAATTAACCCACGCATTACTTTATTCTACGTTGAAAATTATACGCATTACCCAATTTTCACACAGCTACAGTTGAAGATAAACCCCATGTCAAATCTAATTAAAACACCATGTCTGTACGCATTAAACTCAGCCCATATTTTCTCTTCGGTACCCTGTTTTCAGTGTATGTGACTACCTCAAAAATACACTGGGCACGTTTGAAGAAATCAATGTATGTGACCCCCTGGAAATACTCTGTCAGACACTCGTTCATACAAGTCATCCAGTAACAGAATGAACCGAAGGCACTTTCCTACCGCATTCATTAAAGGACTAGTAGCGAGTAGTCTTTGTAATCCGCAAAATCCCACTCACGACCGAATCATGTCAGACAACCTCTGGTTGCAATCCAGAGAATATTCGACAAGTCACTACAAGAAAACAACAGCTTTATCAATGCCAAAATAGCGTAGGCGAGGCGTAGGTAAATGCAATACCTACGCCCCGCCTACACCAATATTGGCGTGGCTAAAACCAGCATAGGTAAAAATATTCTCACGGCTTATCTACGCCACCTGTGAGGGTGTTTCCTATGCCATAGCTATGCCATTATTTGCCTACGGATTCCCTACGCCATATCTTTCTACAATGCTCCTACGACATATTTACATCTAACATTTCTTACGCCTTCCCTATGCCATATATTTTCCTATGTCTTTCCTACGACATTATTTCCATACGTTTTTACCACGCCATTTATACATCTAACGGTTCCTACGACCTTTTTTACGCCAATTATTTACCTACGATTTACTTACGCCATCTTTTTTACGTTTTCCCTACACCATCTCCACGATTTTCTAATGCATTAAAATAAACTTATCTACGCCTTTCCTATGCCCAATGCACGCCTTTTCTAGAATAATTTTAATATATTATTATCATATTCTATTTCATATTAAACAAAATCCAAATAAACTAATTGCTTATTTATATAAGTTCTAATAAAAAGATTAAAATCAAATCATTCATCATCAGTTAAATTTGAATATCTAATTAACATTACAAATTCAACGTAACATTAATCAAGTTCACATAAGTCTAAACGATACAATAATATGATGTTCATGATACATGACGTTGTACAAAATATCATTACGAATAAGAAATTAACTCTCACGGCGATCATTTGACTCCTCATCAAACCATTGTCGTAACATCTCAGAAAGTTGTTCATACTGCTTTTTAAGCATTTGAATTTCTACATCTTGATGCTCCATCTTTTCCTTCAATTTTGCTCTAGGTATTGCTTCTCCTTTGTTGATGCTATAAGTGGCATCTTTGTATTTTTGCATTCCATCAAATATTACATCAATTTCAACATTTCAACAAATTTAAAATAATATTTTTCTTGAAATTTAAATACTTACACCAGAGATATTGCCATAATATGTCCTACGATCTTACCTTTCAGCTATAGCATTAGTCAACATATCAAATGTTTCTTCCTCGACTTCATATGAAATTTCTACGTCTTGATTTTTCAATTCTTCAATTCTTGCTTGATATTTTGCCTACATTTGACATTTGCAAAAATAATTTTTATTAGTTGTAATTTAATAGAAAACTAGCGCTAAGACATGTTCATTTGCATCAATAAGTTCTAAACAGACAAGTTCTGGCACATAATACTGCAAAAAAACATAAAAAACATATTAATTTCTGGTACACAAGTTTCTGGTACATAATACACAAGTTCTAGTAACAATTGCACCAATTGCAAACATGGCTTCAATTGTTGATCTCTTCTAAAAAATACACAAGTCACCACGGAATCATATACCAAACAAACTTATTCTACAACTTTCCGCCAATATATCTACCAAATATCATTTAGTATTTAGAGAAATATTTTACAAAACTAATTATCAATTATTGATCTCTTCTAAAAAATCAAATCTGTTGGAAGAAAAACTATAATTTACCATGGGCTATTTAATATAACACCAATTTGGCTACTTGAAAAAACAAGTATAAACGCACATGGTTTGGCAAGTGCATCATGCTAAGGCATTCATTACGACCAATTTTAAGTAAAAAATGAGGCATTTATTCTGGTAGATGTGTCCTAGCTATATATCATTAGAATTATGCACCAGGTGAATTTTAGCATATAAGATTTCTAAAATTCATAATCTATATAATAAAATCCCTTGGAAGGACAAACCCAGAGACAAAGAAGGGCTATAATTCATTCATCACAATTATATCGGAAGGCTCCTGTAGATACACGTACACGAGCAAACTTACGTGCATAACTTCTGTTAAGCCACCGTTAAAATCCAGACCTTTTTGACATTCCTCTCCCATGAAACCCACTCACCCATGATCGTTACTATCCACTACATTTTAGTTTCTTTCACTAATAATTTCCGACCAGAACTTATTTAATTGCTCTTCGTTTCTCCTTCTTCCTCAAAATGACGACATAGCCCTTCCTCTCTCATGAACCCACTTATCCATGATCCTTACTACCCACTATATTTCAGTTTCTTTCGGTAATAATTTCCGAATAGAAATTGTTTCATTCCTCTTCATTTGTCCTTCTACCTCAAAATGATGACATACTTTCATTTATTGTACATTGCGACATCGGTTGGTGACTGTTATTTGAGAAACATGATAACAATATCTAATGGGGCTAACTGATTGCTGTTAATGGATTTACTAGGTTTTTACCTGTCATTTATATTACCGGGTTTTATTGATAATTAATTTGTATAGCTTGATGTTAATGATTTAGCATGTTATCTTCTAATTCATATTTGTATGCACATTAAGTGTTTGAATTAATGTTGTGACCCGTTTTTTAGCCTGTTACTCCTCTTCCTACTGTAATTAGCGTTTATGTTTAATGTTTGAATTTAGTGTCTGAATTAATGTTGTGACCCGTTTATTTTAAGCTTAATATTTATGTTAGTTAAATCATACAAAAGTTCATAACCAGTGTTTAATATAGAAAGCACCAAGTATCATAAACTTGAGCAACCAATGAGGGCTTATAAGTTTGAGAATCATATGCAACTCAAACTTCTTTTATTATGAAGAAAATTCTAAATGTATTAATATTTGATAGTTTAATACTTTCTTAAATAAGATAATGCATGTTTATTCAAGATTCAAATTATCGAATGTGCTAATTATGATATTTTTTATATTTTAGACATTTATTAGTTAATTGCTTTCTTTTGTCTATTTGATAATTTGCTAAAATTACTTATTCCCATTCATATTTTTACAAACGGTTGATTTGTGCACTTAAAACGGGTTAAAAAGGCATCATTACTAATACGTCAAAGTCATTTTATAAAGCGTCACAAGGTTTGGTAAACATATATCTTATATGTTCATTCGATGCAAATCATTTACCACGTTTGTTCTGTTCTACAGAGTACTCACACCACTTCGCTAATTGATGCTGATAACAATGATACTGAGACCTCTACTAGCACTACAACTAAAATGTACGTGCACACTCTACTCATAATTTCTGTATTTGCTCATGAAATAAACTTTCTGTCATATTTATTTACTAAATCTACCAGATTAACATGGTATATATTTATCTTTAGTTTTATTTTCTTCTACTACGTGCAAAATTAATCTTTTCTGCAATTAGGCCATCAAGACACTCAATTGCTCAAACTTTGCGTAGACAAAAAGGAAGACTGACAAAAAATGAAACATCTTCGGGAATGGAATCTCAAAACTCAGTATTCATCTTCCCTCATTTGCTTCCATGATGCAAAGTGGTTTGCAACAAAATTTTTTTTTACACCTCTTTTTACCAGCATATTTATCATATAAACTGGTTTTCTAACTATTTTTTTTCTTCACTGCAGTTTGCAGACTGTGATAGGATCGAGGCATTGTATCTGGCAAGGCGTTCAAGAAATTAATCAACCTGCTTCCCCATTATAACCTCATTTCCTTCTTCCCACACTCACCAGTTCCGTTTGTATTCCCCTCTAATAAATTACATTCACTTCCCACCTGTGTTACCACTGTATAAAGCTATTTGTGTTTTCTTTGTATGCATAAGTTTGTATTATGAAGTTTGTGTTTTGCGGTTTGTTTTTAATTATGACACTTTTTCCCTTTCATTTATTATTATGTTGCCAAATTCGCGCATCTCATATTAATTAACTGAAATAATTCCAAAATTTTACATTCATTCTTCCAATTTACATTAAATAACCTACAACAAAAAATAAATAAATATACAATTACTCTATATATACATAATAGTTGACGAACATCAATCGACGCGCAAACGACTTTCATCTATCACGCACGAAGCGCGTGCCTCGACCACGCGCGAAGAGCATCAAACGACCACCCGCGAAGCGCGTTCCACGACCACGCGCGTGCAAACTACAACACCCCATACTCTATGCTCCCGTGCAAACTACAACACCCCGTACTCTATGCTTCCATGCATATATATATATATATATATATATATATATATATATATATATATATATATATAAGGCGGCTATTGGGACGCAAAACTAGACAGAAATATAGAGACACAGAATCTTGACCATTGGATCTTTTTGTCTTTATGTGGAGAGGTGAAATTCAGGAGGAGATCTAATGGTGTAGATTTTGTTTCCCCTTATTTGTGTCTATTTGTTGTGTTCAAATAGACTTTCCCATACACACACACACACACACACACATATATATATATATATATCCATGTAAGAAAATAAAGTCGGCTGCTATCACATATGTTATGAAGACAACAAGGGTTTCTTTCTCTTTCGTACAGATGTAATAAAATAAGTTATGGGCTATTGTACATGTGGGCTAGCCCACTTGCTATTAACGTAAGACTGCATCTATCACTACACCAAAAATATTGATTTGCAACGGCTCTAAGCCGTTGCAAAATCTGGAGTGGCTAAAATTTTGCAACGGCCTAAAGCCGTTGCAATTTCTTGTTTTTTGCAACAGTCCTAACCCGTTGCAATCTTCCATTTTGCAACGGCTGAAGTCCGTTGCTTATTTTAATTTAGCAACGCTTTTGGCCGTTGCTAATTGACATTATTTTTAAAAAAAAAATATTTTCATCCCCCTCCTTCATTTGTTTCTATTCAGTACAAACGGTTACAGATTTGACATAATATCACAAAAGAAATATCAATAAACTGAAATCTTCCAATAAATTCAACATAAAGATCAAATTTAACAACAAACTAATTTAAAGTTCAACAATATATTACAAACTTAAAAGTCTAACAGTTTACAACAGCAAAAATAATATTACCATCCACTCCAAGTTCAATAACAGTGGCCAAAAAAATAGTATGGTACATTTCAACTTCACCACCATAATATTACAATATCAATTGTTCATATATATCATACATTACGTAATTGTACTGTTGCTTAATTTCTTCTTGAGCAAACCTCTGTCATCACCAGAAATCAGCAATCTAACTTTGATTAAAGTCAATTTTTCAGATTTATAGAGTCATATTCATAATTATATATGTGCTAAATTAATACAAAGATAAGAAACGAGAAATTAAGTAAAGCTTACAAGAGCATCAGCCACATCAATAGCTATTTGAGTTCTAGTACTCCATGTCAACGAGGCTTTATCTACTGCTGCATAAGCCAAAGATTTATTAGCAAAGTATAACTTATTTTAACTAATGATTTTTGATTGATAAATTTCTACATGGAAAATCAAAGTTTCATTAAAAAAAAACAATATATTTCGAAATTCATTTGAATTTTAGTTACCAAGCAATAGTGATCGAAATATCAAACTATATCCGGATGTATAAGCTAATTAACTAATACATGAAGAACAAATAATAATAAAGACTACAGTAATGTCCACTCTTGAAACTCAGCAGATATAATTGATATTACCAAAATAAATTATACTGGAAAAATTATAAGCAACTGATCATTAAAATGATTAGTGTACTTAGGTTGAAATTCAAAGAGTCGGTAGAAGATAAAATATGCGGTGTGGCATGGGTATATGATCAGCGAGATAACTTTGGTCCCAGCTAATCTCCATTTCTTACACGCAACCTATGGAAACCACTGAAGCAAATGCTGTGGGTTAAGCAGAAGATCAATGGCTTATGTAAGACTAAGATGTAATAAAATTAGGTATTCGATCACAATGTTAACATTGTAGTAAATATGACGATTATGCATAATGTTGGACTGGAGTGTTAATATCAACTATGTTCAGCTATGGTTCCACATCTCCTTTGTTGTCTTATATTTTGCAAAATTAATTATACCACTGACAAATTATAATCAGATATATCTTATGTAGGTGTATCACTCATATCTTAAGCTTTCATATCACAATGTTGTAAATGCACTAAGGTGTATGTACAAGATGGAGGAATGACATAAGTGACAGAATATTTTCCCTCTGGTATTGCTCAGCTACTTTTTCCCTAAGCCAATCTAGGCTGGTTTAGAAATGGGTTATCTTCTTTTACGAATGAATATAAAACATGTCTTCAACTAACGCACCATAACAGGAAAAGAAAATAACAGAAGTCAAGCAACTGACCTAAAACACTACCGACAAAACTGTAACAGTCCCCGCAATAGAAGAGGATCCACTACGAATAATGCCCGACCACATAATAAAATCTTGAAAAATAAGCCCAATGAACAAGTCGTAGATTGTCTACATCATCCGGCAATATTCAGTAATGTATCCTTGAATGTTGCATGATTGAATCGTTAATAAGGCTTGACCTGGTGTTGATCGCAAGGAGAAAGCATAGTGGTAGAGAAAAATTATTGCAGGTTTGGTGGCACATGGATGCTGACTTGTACAATTTCGAAAGGTTATGACTGACTACTTAGCAAACGATGAACAAACACAGAAGCCTCCAAGTCTCTCTGTTTCCCCACTTACTTTCTTTTTCCTTTACTTTTTTTAACAATATTTTTATATATAAAAAAAATAACGAGACAGTTTATTTTTTTTAGCTTACTAAACTTCCTTGATCTGTTTCCAACCATGGATATTTGAGTAAAATGCGACAAACAAGAATGGTTAAGAAACAAAAGAGATAAACAAGCGAAAAAACTAATTTGTTGCAAAGTAGGCTTTCGCAGTAATGGTTAGGATAGAACAATAACTTGGCACCCTCTTTGTTCAATTAAAATCTAAAAGCTATTTAAGTGTGGCGGGCTAATGTTCTGGCTATGAGATTTCTTGAAAATTGGTTATGGCACATGGATTTTGAGAATTAATAAATGATCAAAGAAGCAAGTAAAGAATAAAATCACACACAAGATTTAACGTGGAAAAACCCTTTACGGGAAAAAACCACGGGAGAAAGGCAAACTTTATTGATTTAATTGATGGAGTTGTTACAAGCTTATTCAACATATCAACCATAGCAGTAAATTTATATTCTACTTTCATGCATTCAGATAAGGAGAGAAAGAATAAAAATAAGAATATTCTTTATCCTTCAATGAGGTTGCTGCATTTATCTCAATCAAGAGAGTAAATTAAAATCTCCTTTATCCTTTTGATGAGGTTGCTATAAATGTCTCAATCAAGAGAGAATCTTCTTTATCCTTTAAATGAGGTTGCTGAAAATACCTCAATCAAGGGAGTAAATTAAGGAACTAAATAATATTCTTTAGGTGACACATCAGCTGGACCAATCCTCAATCAAGAGAGTAAATTAAGGAACTAAATAATATCCTTTAGATGACACATCATCTGAACCAATCCTAATGGGAATTTCGGATCACAAATTAACAATCTCCTCCTTGAGACGAATTTTCATCTTGAAGTTAAAAACGAACTCCTTCAACAAGTAAATATCTGCCTTGCTCCAATAGTCCCTAAAGACTATACTGTAACACCAACCAAGCTTGAGCAAAGCTCAAACTTAGTAATTGGAACTGGCTTTGTCATCATGTCAGCGGGATTGTCATGAGTACTTATCTTGCAAATTTTAACACCACCTTTAGCAATAACATCTCGAATGTAGTGATACCTCACATCTATATGTTTAGTTCTCTCATGGAACATTTGATCCTTTGTAAGGCATATAGCACTCTGGCTATCAGAAAATATAGTAATGCAAGATGTATCTCCACAAAACTCAAAATATAAACCTCTAAGCCAAATAGCTTCTTTACATGCTTCAGAAATAGCCATATACTCGGCCTCAGTAGTTGATAATGCTACTGTAGTTTGCAAGGTTGCTTTCCAACTTACAGCACAGCCACCAATGGTGAAAACATAACCTGTTAATGATCTCCTTTTATCCAAATCACCTACAAAATCAGAATCCACATAACCAACAAGTTCTTCTTTAGATTTACCAAACTGCAAACAAGCATTTGCAGTGCCATGAAGATATCTAAAAATCCATTGAACTGGTTATGAATCTACTGACAACACTTAAAGCATGTGATAAATCAGGACGCGAACAAACCATGGCATACATAAGTGAACCAACTGCACTAGAATAGGGAACTCTAGACATGTACTCAATATCTTCATTTGATTGTGGACACATGGCTGATGACAATTTAAAATGTGCAGCAAGAGGAGTACTTACAGGTTTGACATCAAGCATATTAAAACGGCGAAGCACTTTTCTAACATACCTACTCTGACTTAGGTATAATTTTCCAGAAGTTCTATCTCTTGATATCTCCATGCCAAGAATCTTCTTAGCATCTCCCAAATCTTTCATTTCAAACTCTCTACTTAACTGCCTTTTCAAATTTTCAATTTCCACCTTGTCTTTTGAAGCAATCAACATATCATCAACATAAAGTAACAAATAAATGGCTGAATGAGTAGTAATTTTCAAATAGACACAACTATCATAATTGGACCTTTTAAAACCTTGAGATAGCATAAAAGTGTCAAATCTTTTATACCACTGC
Source organism: Allium sativum (assembly GCA_030737875.1). Classification (NCBI taxonomy): domain Eukaryota; kingdom Viridiplantae; phylum Streptophyta; class Magnoliopsida; order Asparagales; family Amaryllidaceae; genus Allium; species Allium sativum. The sequence continues at coordinate 920,306,294 of CM060922.1, forward strand.
CTAGGTGACTGTTTCAATCCATAAAGAGATTTCTTTAATTTACAGACAAGATTTTCTTTTCCAGGGATGATAAAACCCTCAGGTTGATGCATATAAATATCCTCTTCTAATTCTCCATGTAAAAATGCAGTTTTTACATCTAACTATTGAAGCTCATAATCATGCATAGCAACAATACTGAGTAACATGCGAATTGAGCTATGTTTCACAACAGGGGAAAAAACTTCATTATAGTCAATACCTGGAATCTGACTGTAACCTTTTGCAACTAATCTTGCTTTGTACCTATCAAGAAGTCCTCTCTTGTTCAACTCCGACAGACCTAATTCACTCATATGTCCAAGACGCATATGCCAAAGATTAGCAGTATCACAATCAGAAATATTATTTGAGATAATAGGGGAAGCATTACCTGAAACAGTAGTGCCTTGAAGATAATAAAGGCCATTTGTTTGCCTAAGATTTCCCTTCATTACAATAAGAGAACCATTTGTGACTTTCAAGACACCACCTCCACCTGAATATTTGTACCCTTTGTCATCAAGAGCACTTAAAGAAATCAGATTTCTCTTCATGTTGGGAATGAACCGAACATCTGTTAAAGTTCTGATTGCGCCATCAAACATCTTGATCTGAATAGAACCAATTCCTGCTACTTTACATGCCGAATCATCACCCATCAAAACTGAGCCAGCATCTTTTATGGGTTCTAAGGTTGTAAACCAATCTTTAATAGGACACATATGGAAAGTGCAAGCAGTGTCAAGTATCCATTCATCTTTAATCTCAGCACATCCAGCAAACACGGTAACAACAAGCATCTCATTGTCAGAACTATCATTACGAGCACAATTGGCATTAACTTCATCTTCTTTGTTATCTTTTGGTTTGTATGTGCCATTTCTCTTTTCCTTGTTCTGCAGCTTATAACATTCGGATATTTCATGTCCATCCCTCTTACAATATTTGCAAGACTTGTATTTGCCTCTAGATTTAGATCGACCTTTATAGGCATTGGAACTTTTGCCTCAAGATCCATTATTTGAATTTTTCTCCTTTGTCCTGCCACGAACGGACAAGCTTTCGGCTTGAGAGATTGATCCAGTTGAAGACACCAGTTGTTTCATTTTCTCCTTGGCGTGCAAGGCTTCATAAACGTCATTTAGAGTGAGAGTATCATGACTATATAATATGGTATCTCTGAAATTTGAGTAAGAACTGGGCAAAGAACATAATAGGATTAAACCCAAATCTTCATCATCATATTTGACTTCCATTGCAGTCAAGTCAGAAACAATCTCTTTAAAATCAGAAATATGGTCAAGCAAATTACCTCCCTCTTGCAATTTGTGCAGAAACAGCTTTTGTTTGAGATGCATCTTACTTGTGAGATCCTTGGTCATGCAAATTGACTCCAGTTTCAGCCAAAGAGAAGCAGTTGTCTTCTCGTTCAAAACTTCTTGTAAAATATTATTGTGTAGATGGAGCTGAATTTGCGACAAAGCCTTCCGATCCTTTCTCTTCTCATCATCGGTCCATAGATCAAATCTCTTGTTCCCGAATCCATCCAATGCATCATCATAATCAGCTTGTGCGAGCAACGCCCGCATCTTCACTTGCCACAATGAGAATCGAGTGTTTCGATCCAATAGCGGAAGATCATACTTTAACGACGCCATGTTGAATAAACCAGCGCTCTGATACCACTTGAGAATTAATAAATGATCAAAGAAGCAAGTAAAGAATAAAATCACACACAAGATTTAACGTGGAAAAACCCTTTGCGGGAAAAAACCACGGGAGAAAGGCAAACTTTATTGATTTAATTGATGGAGTTGTTACAAGCTTATTCAACATATCAACCATAGCAGTAAATTTATATTCTACTTTCATGCATTCAGATAAGGAGAGAAAGAATAAAAATAAGAATATTCTTTATCCTTCAATGAGGTTGCTGCATTTATCTCAATCAAGAGAGTAAATTAAAATCTCCTTTATCCTTTTGATGAGGTTGCTATAAATGTCTCAATCAAGAGAGAATCTTCTTTATCCTTTAAATGAGGTTGCTGAAAATACCTCAATCAAGGGAGTAAATTAAGGAACTAAATAATATTCTTTAGGTGACACATCAGCTGGACCAATCCTCAATCAAGAGAGTAAATTAAGGAACTAAATAATATCCTTTAGATGACACATCAGCTGAACCAATCCTAATGGGAATTTCGGATCACAAATTAACAGATTTGGTGGCACATGGTTCCAAACTGTCTGGGCTGGCACAAGAAGAAAATTGGTGCTACTTGGATTTTTTTTAAATTAATGAATCTGTTTATTTTTTTAGCTTACTAAATTTCGTTGATCCGTTTCCAACCATGGATATTCGAGTAAAATGCAGCAAACAAGAATGGTTAAGAAACAAAAGAGATAAACAAGAGAAAAAATTAATTTGTTGCAAAGTAGGCTTTCACAGTAATGGTTAGAATAGAACAATAACTTCGCACCCTCTTTGTTGAATTAAAATCTAAAAGCTATTTAAGTGTGGCGGGCTAATGTTCTGGCTATGAGTTTTCTTGAAAATTGGTTATGGCACATGGATTTGTTGGCACATGGTTCCAAACCGTCTGAACTGGCACAAGAAGAAAATTGGTGCTACTTGGATTTTTTTTTAAAATTAATGAAACTGTTATTTTTTTAGCTTACTAAATTTCGTTGATCCGTTTCCAACCATGGATATTCGAGTAAAATGCGGCAACCAAGAATGGTTAAGAAACAAAAGAGATAAACAAGCGAAAAAACTAATTTGTTGCAAAGTAGGCTTTCACCGTAATGGTTATTGAATAGAACAATAACTTGGCACCCTCTTTGTTGAATTAAAATCTAAGAGCTATTTAAGTGCAGCGGGCTAATGTTCTGGCTTTGAGTTTTCTTGAAAATTGGTTATGGCACATGGTTCCAAACTGTCTGAACCGACACATAAAGAAAATTGGTGCTAGATTTTTTTTTAAAATTAATGAAACTGTTTATTTTTGTTAGCTTATTAAATTTCGTTGATCCGTTTCCAACCATGGATATTCGAGTAAAATGCGGCAAACAGGAATGGTTAAGAAACAAAAGAGATAAGCAAGCGAAAAAACTAATTTGTTGCAAAGTAGGCTTTCACAGTAATGGTTAGAATAGAACAATAACTTGACACCCTCTTTATTGAATTAAAATTTAAAAGCTATTTAAGTGCGGCGGGCTAATGTTCTGGCTATGAGTTTTCTTTAAAATTGGTTATAGCACATGGATTTGGTGGCACATGGTTCCAAACTATCTGAACTGACACAAGAAGAAAATTGGTGCTACTTGGATTTTTTTTTTAATTAATGAAACCATTTTTTTTTAGCTTACTAAATTTCGTTGATCTGTTTCCAACCATGGATATTCGAGTAAAATGCATCAAACAAGAATGGTTAAGAAACAAAAGAGATAAACAAGCGAAAAAACTAATTTGTTGCAAAGTAGGCTTTCACAGTAATGGTTATTGAATAGAACAATAACTTGGCACCCTCTTTGTTGAATTAAAATCTAAAAGCTATTTAAGTGCAGCCGGCTAATGTTCTAGCTATGAGTTTTCTTGAAAATTGGTTATGGCATATGGATTTGGTGGCACATGTTTCCAAACTGTCTGAACTGGCACAAGAAGAAAATTGGTGCTACTTAGAATTTTTTTTGATGATATGGTCACACATGATAACAAATGTGGGAGTGCCGTGTTTATGACTGACTAGCCAGGAATTACAAAAGTATTACAACATAATGGAATTTCAAGCATGTGGCTACAATTAAGATAGGCATTAAATGCCCCATAATGTGCAGCTTGTATTACGAACAGAAGAATTTAACCGGATCATTTATGTATACATGCCTTAGATAAATACCTACCCCAAAATTCCTATACACGACATATACCTAATGAGCAAGCTGGATGAAGCGACAAGTGAAATTGAACGAGCCACAGTTGAATCAAAATGCTAAATCAAAGGCCTATAAACATGCTTCAAATGAAGGACTGAAACTTCTATACCAGAAAAGATATTTTGATTATATGGATTATGGAATGTTTATACTTGGTCTTCCACTTTATTTCACTCTTCAAGTCAATACATTTTTTGTATTCTACATGATGCGGCTGGCATCAGCATAATTTTCACAACTATATATGGTCAAATTTAGCTGAACAAAGAAAGGAGCTGATAACACAGTAGTCGGACGGCATTATTTATTCAAAATTGATTGAGCTTGAGTTCACAAGTAATTTTTATACTTGGATGGATGGTAACAAATTTTCTATTGGCAGTAAAATTGATAGAGTATTTATCAACAATCTTTCAGAAGATAAATTTCTGAATTTTCTATTGGCAGTAAAATTTATCAGTAAAATTGATAGAGCATTAGAGTATTTGTCAACAAATATTAGTATAATTCTTTGGACAAAAAACCATATCTAAAGGTTATAGCTACACTGATCCATAAATAATTGGAAAACTCATGTCCAATTGAAAAGAAAAGTTGGGGAAAATTAAATTATATTAGCATGAAACCGTACAAAAGTTTTCATTTAAAGAAAAAGACAAAATATTTAATTGATTTAGCATAACCCAAAATAGATAACATAGTAGTCAGACATGTGTACAGGTCAACCAGTATTTAATCTAAAGCACATACAAACCCATTTAGAAATAGAAGTAAACATATTCAAGATAATATATACACATACACCATTATTATGGTAGTGAACGCATATAAATGTTAAGTTTTAATTGACAACATTACTAAAAACATGCAAAAACATTATTAAAAGTTAAGATTTTATATAAAAGTTAAGATTATAATTGACAACATTATTATGGTAGTGAATGCATATAAAAGTTAAGATTTTATCTGAAAGTTATGGTAATGAAGACATATTGACCTGCTATATATAAGGTATGTCTTCATTATTTTTCAATTGGCTTAATATATTACCTCATCACATACAAAAACATGCAAGTGTCCCTTCTATGTGATATCCTAATATTATGCATCATTCTCCTATCAATAATAAAGTTGATTGTTAAACACACATGCAAAATAAATGGAAACATCTTCCTTGAAAACTCAAACCTAAATACTTGCAATCAAGTAAAGCATATCCATTGTCTTCACCAGTCCATTTAGAGCTCTGGATAGAGCATGATTTTAAAAAGTTAATTAGGGAAATTTCAAAGGAATAGTGATAGTGGCAAATTTTATGACAGTTCATTGCATTGAGAAAGACAAAGCAAAATAATTCTCAAATATAGAAAACAAGCTTATTTCGAAATTTCCGTAAACTCTTATGTTTCTGATTAAACAACATTCTACTTAAAATTCTTGTAACTTTTAAGAAGATTAAATTTTTTACATGAAAAAATTTGAATTATGCATATTCTTTGAGTATAACTTGATCCTATTATAGCTTTCTTATTGCATGCTCCACACATAATAAGATAGTAATGTACTGTAAATTAGAAACTCTAGGCAAATTTGCAAAGTAAACAGTAAATAAAAATATGAACTTTTTAATCATAATATACATTCCTATAGGCTAATCAATTATTGATTAAGAAAAGAATTATAATATACATACAAATAGATTTTGTTTTTCACTACAAAAAAACATCGATATAAAGACTGAAAAATAAAGACTGAAATTGCTCATTCTTTAAATAGAGACTGAATACAAACTGAAAAGTGCAGTCTTAAAATTTTTATGTTAAAGACTAACATTCAGTCTCAAATCGGTTTGTAATTATTAAGACTGCTTAGAGACCAAACTTCGGTCTTTATTTCAGTTTTTAATTCAGTATCTAAGAAGTCTTAAAACAATTAATCATTCAATGTTGTTATCTTATGCAAATCTGATTACTAATGTGGATAATTCATGTGAATGCGGTTAAAACTTGTTACAGTTTACATAACAACTCGCTTTATGTGTGATAATATATATTGAATGTCATCTTCCTATCGTTTCGCAATTCCACCAGATCTTCGACATATAGAGCACGGGACTTCATCAGCATGAGTTGGGTATTTTTCTCCAGATCTTAATTCTAAAATGGAATTTCCAGATCTTCTGCGAGGAGATCAAGATTTCGCCAACACTAATTATATGAAGCAATCAAAGGAATGGATCGACGTTGTCACAGTGAGTTTCGTCAGAATTCAATTAAATTGAAATTTTATGAACCTGATGTTATGGATAATCTTAAAATTGCGGTAACTAGTGAAGACTTGATCTGTAAAGCACGGGAAAAATGGATAAATTCCATTCTATTTTATGTGTTGGGAAATAAACCTTACTATAGTTTCCTTAAGAATTATATAGATCGGAACTGGGGTATTGAAGGAAACTATACATTATTTTCTAGAGAAAATGGATTCTTTATTCTGAAATGTGATAATCCCGATGATTGTGATAGAATCCTAGAACTAGGCCTCATTTTTACAATAAAAGATTGATATTTATGAGGAAATGACAACCAGATTTAAAACTGACTAGAGAATGCCTTCATAGTATTCCTGTTTGGATTAAGTTGCCTGATTTGGATTTGGATTTTTGGTCCGTTGAGGCGATAAGCAAAATTACATCTATCTTAGGCAATCCACTAAAATTAGATAATGTGACAGAGGGTTTAGCTAGAATATCTTTTGCTAGAGTAATGGTAGAAGTAAGCTTGGATTTTAAGTTTTCGAATGAAATTCCTATCAAAACTTTTAATGGCGAAATTATCTGGCAAAAGGTTGTATATGAATGGGTTACTTCTACGTGTTCTAATTGCAAGATTTTTGGGCACTCGAATGTTGCTTGTAAGTCTATTAAGATTTGGGGTCCTAAAGCTAATCCTAGCTTAAAAAATGAGATGGATATTGACATTAACCTGAAAAATCAGTGCAAGACTAATGTTGAAGCTACTGAAAGAACGAGTTAGTGAATAGCACTAATTCTGCTAAAAATAAGGATGGAATAGTAGGAACATCTAGAGTATTTGAGAAGGATATTAATGTCAGCAAAGAAAACCCTTTTAATATTCTTGAAAGTTTTAATACATGCATGCAGGACAAAACTGAAAGAGATCTGAATCCTTTTAAAATAGATAGGAAAGATCAAGATTTAGCTGGTTCCACTAAAACTGGTAAGGTTGGTTCCACTGAAACTGGTAAGTTTGATTTCCGTAAAGAAAATGATGGAATGTTAGATGATGAAGATTATTACAGTGGGTTGATGAGTACTAAAGATGCAAGAAATAAAGATATTTTAATAGATGAATCCGATAGCTCTTGGAGCGGTTTTAAAAGTAGAAGATCCGAACTTAAGTCCACTAAATTCAAAAAATTCAGCAAAATAATGTTTGAAAAACCTTTGGTGGAGACAAATTCAGAATGGGTCAAATTAGTTTCTCAGTTTCAAAATAAACCGAAAACGAAGAAGACAAAAGAAGATAGTAGTACTCCCGGTGGGGTTTCGAGTGAAGGTATGGCTATCAATGGATATCCGAAAAATCCGAAATCCGTCCGCATTCGCATCTAAAAACGGATAAATATCCGTTATCCGGAAAAACAGACGCGGATATAGACACATCCGCATTCGAAAATTATCCGTTCGCTTTTTTTTACGATTATAGCTTAAATTATGTGTATTTTCACATAACTAAATATACTAATTTATTATTTTGTAATGTGGAAAGTCTACAAAATGCATGCTAATTGCTCAAAATTATATATTATTATCATATTTGTTTATTTTTAGCACTTTAGTAATCAGTTAAGTTGAAAAAACTTAATACTAAGTTATAAAAACTCATTTAAGTTCATTAATTTATCAACCGTTGGCGGAACGGATAATTATCTAATATCCGTCTGTATCCGCGGATGCAGATATCCGATATCCGAAAATGATTTCGGATGCGGATGCGGATATGGCAATATCCGCATCCGAAAGTATCCATTGACAGCCCTAAGTGGAGGAATATCTAAAAAGTAAGTTTTCTATCTTCATTCGTGTGATGCGTGAGAATGTTGTATGTGAAGCTTTGTGTGCTTTAATGGAAGTGCTTCGGTTGTTATATAAAGCAGGTTTCTCAAGTTTCTGTAGTTGGTTGCTTGGTTTTTCCGGTGATTGTTATTTGAAGAAACTGTTTGAATCTTTGTCTTTCAGCTTTAGTCCTGTAATCTAGATAGAATGCAGCAGATGAACCACTTTAAAAACCGAAGTGGTGGATGGTCACCTTAAAAATCAATTACAATATATTGATAATTTGTCAGTCCCCTGTAATATTTATAATTATTATTTGTTATAATAATAAGTATTTGTGATCATTATAAAACCGGTCGATTCTGCCCAAAAGTAATTGTTTAAATCTGTAACTAAAAAAATATCCTGATCACTTTTTTTACTGTTAGAATATAACAAATGTTGAAAAGAGATAGAAATTAAGGTAGAGATATGGATGAGTTCACTATGACGATTCTTTCATAAATTTCTAATCATAGAACTAGGGAACCAGAGTGAAGGGTTTAAGTAGCATAAAAAGTGATGGTAGTTGTAATGTAAAGAAGAAAGAAACATGAACTATAAAATTAGCATGTAACTCATCCCCTGCACATGGTAATTGAAAAATGGTGTTTATAATTTTGTGTGTTAAAGTTAGAATTTACAATGTATTTTGTTATAAAATAACTAGGAATAGAAGCTAGTAGAGATGAAATACATTTTATTATTCAAATTTCCATAAAATGCAAATATACTCTTTATTTACATACTCTACATGTATTGAAGATTACAATAATAATATTGACATTTAGCATATTCATTCTTGTTACTTTTAATATTTATACTTGGTTTTAGTTTACAAACAATTTTATCTTTGTAGTCAACCATATAATTCATGTTATTGTAAGGGTCATACGTACAATTGTGATAAGTGTAAATAAAGTTTGTTGCATCAAGATGGTTTGTGATTTGGGTATGGTTTATAATGTATTGAAAGAGGGAATGCTAATATATTTTTTTATCAATTAATCTAGACGTTCATGTCTTAATGTTGCAAAGTATACTTTTGTCTTTTAAAAGGTGCTAAAAATAAAATTACATTATGCACTGAACTTTTTGGGGATAAATAAATTGGAAATTAGAAGCGATATTATATTTAACTATACATTTATGTTAATTCATTTGACTTAAGAAATAATTTTTGTTATTATTTTTGATTATATAGGAAATCGAATGAATCGATATTATTGTATTTTTAGGATTTATTAGATGGATTAATAAATGATAGTTAATCAAATATTTAATAAATTTAAGATTTACACTATTAACTAGATACATGGACTTGATAATAAAATATTAAGACAGGAATTAAAATGGTTTCAAAGTAATAGTAATTTAAAAAAAAAAAAATCAGATGTTGAAGCATGCATTTTAATATATGATAAATTTGTGAATGAACCATTGTAAAATAAAATTGTTATTTTCATCAATGTATACAATTTGCATTATGCGATCTGTATACTTTTGTATCTAATTGATTTTTGGCCCAGTTTGTTGATGTGTGATCTGTGGTATGCATATTGAAAATTTGGAGCGTAAGTTGACTAATTTTATCTATTAGTTTAAGTCTGGATTAATTAATTAATTTAAATATGAGGATCTCAATATCAAAATAATTGGGAGAAAATCGAAAAACATTTGTAAATAATTGTAAACTTTTTTAACAGTGGTTATTTGGATGTAAAATACCGTAAGAGATTAGTAAATAATTGTAAAATGAAAGATATTAAGATTTTAAAAACAAAATATCTGAAATTGGATATAAGAGATAACCCTTTTTTACGCGTTTGGTTTTGGAAAAGGCAACATTATTGTTTCAATAAATTTAGGGAAATAAATATGCTAATTAATTAATTCAGGGAAATAAATACGCTAATTAATTTTATCATTTATGTATAGTTAATATTGCCGTAACATTCCTCGTTCGTTCCTTAGTAATGGCATAACATTTCTTATCCGTTCCCCACTCTCAAACTCGCAGATCTGATCCCTAAGCAAAATCCACGATAACTTCCCTTTCTTTCGCGCTAAATTTCCTTTTCCCCTCTTCCCACGATTCCTACGCAGCCCACTTATCACCAATTCTGCAGCCACTATTGTTCATCTTCTCGGAATTAAAATTCCAGAGGTAATTTTTCTGAGTTTTCTAAAATTTGCTTTTTTGTGTAGGGTTTTTGATTTATGAATGAGTAGCAGCTATTTAGATCTTGTATGACGACTTATTACCGTTTGTGAATTTCCGTAGATTTCACTTCACGTCTGCCTCAAAACCCTAGACCCTTGATCAACCCTTAAGCGTCGACTTCGGCCTCCATTTAATGTCTGCAGCTCTCAGTAGGTAACCTGAAAATCAAATATTTACATTCTGTTGTATGAGTTGAGTTAGAATGATTTGCTGAGTTTTTTGTTTGCACTAATTTTATAATTGGTTATAGTTAGCTGTTTGAATTGATTAAAATTTACTTAAAATTAGATCACATTAATTGATAGCAAAATTTGCTTAATGTTTGTTGGGTAAGGAAAAAGAAATTAATGGGAACGGTAGAAGAAAGTTATTTTTCAGTGAACCAAAATTGATCTATTATCCAACATTTGAAGAGACCTGTTTAGCCAAATGGATTTACTGATGTCAATTTATTATGTCAGTACTTTACTGTTGTCAATACCAAATGCTGGATAATTGTTCAATCAAATTTCTGCTGCATTTATTGGAAGTTGTAGTTGTCCGGTTACTCATCAACTAATTGAAATTTTAATGCACTCTCAACTGTTATCAATACCGAGTGTAGCTGAAATATAACTCCACTCACTTCCTGATCATATACCCTGTAACATTGTTGTCTTTTTGGCTATGTATGCTTGCTTTGTTGTATATCAAAAATGTCCTGGGTTTTTGCAATAGTTTACAAAGAAAGTAATGAATTTTTGGGTTATGATGACTTGCTGTGGCATATGTAGTGCTCAGTTAGTTAACAACCATAGATAACTTACTTTTTAGAACCTGTCTTAGTGCACTATTTGTGAATTTTCTCGTATTAGAGCACTTAACTCGTTATATTTTAATTATCATGCATGCAACATTTCACAAATTTAATGCAACATTTTGATTATCAATATCAAGCAATCATGGTTTGCAAACCATTGGGTACTCCTAAAGGTTAAATTTAATGCAACATCAATTCACAAATTTTGCGGCAGTAGACGTAGTATGTTAGCTAAAACTTGAACCCTTGGTTAATCATCAAAATATATTAAAAAAATTAAAGCAGATACGTTATGCCAACTTTGGAATTGTTTAAGTTATATTTTATTTTACTATTTCGATACATTCACATTAGTATCAGTGGCGAAAAATGATTTCCTACCATAATTCTGAGTTGAATAAAATTCAGAGGAGGAATAATCAAGAAGAGTTATTCTCAAGTACTGACAATGGCCATTTACTATTTTAAACCTTAAATTTGTGTTTTCAATGCAGCATGCATGCACACACACACAAGTAAAATACAATAAGATCTAATTATTCTAAACAGAACTAAACAAAACCCATTCTGAAACATAGCAAAATGTATGATTTAAAACTAAAATTGAAAAATTATAGGTATTAAAGCGTAATGATGATTATATCACATAGTTAAGTTGTTTTAAGGACAAAATATATGTCTTTGATCTCTTGATTATCGATCTTCGATTTAATATAAATTTCAAATTTTAATGGAAGGAGGATGAAGATAGAAAAATGAATATTTATTTTAAAAAGTGGATTAAAATTGAAAGATATATAAGCGTTTGAGCATGGTTTGAGCCATCTTCCCATTTAGCCCTAAACTAATTATCTCTTTTATTTGATTTTAAAAACGATTCGTCTTTTTTATACATTTTAATTCCTTCTTCACAAATGTTCTAATAATGTAGGATAAACAATATCTCACTTCATTTAGAATAATATTTCAGAGATACATCATCCTAAAAATAAGCGATATATATGTTTTGTTATTTTTAGCTATGAAAGTCATCATTGACTAACAGAAGGAAAGATGTATGGAGCACCTTATGTTGACGTAAGTGGTTTACACGAAGATTCTCATTCTTCAACCAATGCCCATCAACAATGTACGCCTACTGCATCTACTCAGACAATGCCTAATCAATTTTCAGTGGAAGAAATTATTCGACGGTCAGAGCTATAAATTCTAACTATGCTTTTAATGCTGATTGTATTTGTAGTATCTATTTTAATGCATATATTATATTTAAATAGGGTGTTGGATAAGTTAAAGGAGTCCCCTGATATATGTGTATAGTCTGCTGTAGATACGCAGACCACTGATCATGTTGTAGCATCTTCGCAACCAGCTGTGCCAACACCAGGTTTTATTCCCGATCAATCCAACATGCCTACACAAGCCACCATTCCGATACATGCAACAATGCCTACAGAGTCACATCAAACGGGATATTCTCCCATATACGGGCATATTTCCACATTTCACAGGTTAGTGTACTTTTATTCACAGTTTCTATAATTTTGTAGTTTAAGCCTTGTCGCAATTGCTATTTTATTTTTATAGACCACGCTAGCAGATTGTGTCAGTGATAACTTGCTTGATTAACCGAAAGCCGAAACATTTCTATTTAGACAAAATAGAGGTTGATTAGACAAAAGTAAGTGTTGCTTGGTTAATTAGTATTCCATGAAATATTTACTAGCACGAAACACCCTTTATCGCTTTTGTTTCAATAATCTCAAAATCGATCATATCAGAATCCTCGAGTCTGCAAACAAACCTGTCTAGTCTTTTCTGCACTATGGACCATCTGTCTCCGAGCATTTCATTTGACCCTGTATCATAGGTATACCCTTCTTCCTTGGGTTTGAAATCAGACCATGCATCACACCATCCACTGGTCAAAGGAAATGGACCATCAGTGGATTCGTCCCAGTTCATGTCTCCTCCAAGCACAATGTTTGGTGAGAATTTTAGAACGTTGACTGCCTTTTTTGCTTGACTCGTCCGCTTTATGTAGAATGTGCATGCACCATCCAGACTTTTGAGATGGCAAGTTGCAACCGTCGGTGTTTTCTTTGGATTTGAAGTGAACTTTTCTACTGAAACTCCCATGCAGGCCTTGGTGTTGACAAATCGCCTGTAGAAGAATTCACTTACAGGCAGTTTGCTCAACATCATACAGAAAAATTGTTTGATGGTTTGTTTCTCTTTAATGGACATTCGTATATTCCCTAGCAATTGCAACTTTGGAAATGTATGTAGATCTCAGGCCTAACTTCCTGGAGGAGAATTATGTCAGGAGAGTGCTGCTCAATGAGATGGTTGACAACATTCATTCTCTCTCTCTATTTTTTTTTTTTGGTAATACTTGATACTCAAATGTTAAGTCATGATTTTGATTGTCCCTTGGAGACAAATTCTAGGGGTTAATTAGTTAAATGCCTCGAAATTTGGTCATCACCATCAACTATTAGCTTTCTCTTCCATTTTAATGTTCGGGGTTTTTGATTACCTGAATGTTTGCTCTTCTGTCTTATATGCTTGTTAGGGGCGTCCTTTTTTTGCTACCAACCTGACAGGAGCTGGATTGTACTCCAGTGTCTTATATGTCGAACTGCATTATTTTGTACTCTCTCTGAGTTGTCAACACAGTTAGAGAAACCAGGAGTTAAATGCTTAGGGATTTGCAATTTTGCATTGTCCTTTAGCTTCTGTTTATTTTATTTTTTTAAAAAAAATAATCATTAATAATATAATGGATATTCAAACACAAATTAAGGAGTTAAAACGTTCCTGTTACATGAATGATCCATTGTATAGTAGCAACCTCCGTCTATTATATGTGCAAAAAACCCTTTGGGCAGTGGATGGTAAAAAAAATGTACTACAAATTTGGAATGCTTTAACATATAAAACTTCGAAATGCATATGCAATGCTAAAAACTACATTTTTACTATTGTTACAAAATCGGGCATCCTGCTTAGCCTAAAAAACTTCGAAATGTCATGCTGAGATGTATAATATACAGTTTCTGAGACCAACTGACTGAAGTAAACATTTGTACAAGAAATTTTAAGTTCTGACTCAAAAGCCTGAGTTGCTTTATTTTCAGGTATTGTTCTACCATGTAAAGTTCTAAATTTTGTAGCCATATAGTAAAAGAGAGGCTTGGTTTAAAGTTTTGATTCTCTCTACCAAAATTAGTGGAAAATTAATTTATATGTTTTCCTAAAAAAGAAAAAAAAATAGTGTTAGTTGGTTGTGAATGCATGTGAGTTTGAGGGTGCTAGCATCTGCACATGTATGAATTAGTTGCATGAGCTTTCTGAGTATATGTGGACGTAACATCGCATATTTGTTGAAGGAATTTTGCCAACTAAGTGGTATTCTGTATTTGGGAGTAAGCTGGCGCATGCGTTTTTAATAACATATGTATGTTTTTTTTTACCAGGTCACATATCTACGATGCTAGGAGTACATCCATCACAACAGTCACCTTTACATTCCAAAGCATTCGGGACCGCACAACAGACTTTTTTTGATCTAATGCACCAGTTTTCAGCAGCTTCTACGTCTTATCAGTCATCTCGCAATGTTGAAGAACGTCAACATCATGAGAGTATGGATTAATTTTTTTTCCGACTTCACTTGTTTGGTTTGTTTTCCTTGTTGAAAAAATATATGTTCATATGTTAGTGGATTTGCTTGCCTTTCTAGAACAATCTTTTTTCTTTCAGAGGTAACATGTGTATTGAACATGTTAAAATATCCTTTTGTTTAATGAAATCTGTTTTGGGCCTGTTATATGTGTTATTCTAAATTGATTAATTTTTCATTTATGCATTGTTGTTAGATATTATGCAATTTTAATAGAATATTGAATGTATCACATGTATGAAATTGTGATGTTGATATATTAAATTCGTTATGATGATTCATATTTTATTATATTGGATATTGTATTTATATGTTTCAACTATATAAATTTAAGACTGATAAAAGACAGAGATTCTGTCATTAAAAATCAGTTTCAAGTATAATTTAAGACTGCAATATCAGTCTTTACATTTTGAGACTGAAACATCAGTCTTAATTTTTTTCTGCGACTAGAAATTCAAAGACTGAAATTTCAGTCTTTAGTCAGTCTGTAAGTATAATTTAAAGACTGAAATACCGGTTTAAAGACTATACTTTTCAGTCTTTAATTCACTGTTTTTTTGTAGTGTTTAGTTCAAGTGATAAAAATTATAAAATTACTACAATATAATTAACATACATATATCAATTTTTCCCAAAAAAAAAAAAAAAAACTGCAGAATGTTGCTGAATATTTTCGGCCGTGGTAGCAATAAAAGGAATAAATTGCATCCAAAACAAAAGACTAGTCCAACTCTCAGAGCAGCAACTCGTCAATTGCATCCACCCAAATGACCCATCCGGCTGCAACTGACTCGGCGATGCGCAAGAGTCCTACCAGTAATGTCATAACAAACGGAGGCATCACATCCGAAGATAAACTTCCCTTCGTAAGGGCCCAAGAATCATGCAACACAAACTACTCAATTGCAACAAAAATTTCAAACTTCGTAAGACAACACGAGGGTGCACAATAGGATGTACACACAGTGCACATAAAGGAGAATCAACATGCTCAAAGACATGAACCAGTTGACATTTAGCTGCTGCATTGCTCGACCATGTACAAAATATAATTTACTTCCTAGTAAGTTATTATATGTTATAGTATTTGGGTGAAAACAATGTGCAACTAATTGAAAAATACTTGGTTAGCTTCAAAATTAACTGTATTTTTAGTTTAGTACCTCAACTTATACTGTAAATCATTTATGCTTCAAAACATAGAAAACCATGTATTGTAACATTTTTGGAAAATTGATTTGATTCTTGTGCATACTGTCCCATATTATCTTAGTATAATATACATTTTTCTAGATATGGCGCCCTTTTTTCTACACACAGCATCATATTATCTTAGTACCATATTGATTTGACAAATGTTATGTCCGAGTATGATATGAACAATTTACATTTAGACAGGAAGGAGTAATCCAATAAATGTGACATCAACAAACAATTCCAATCCAGAATTACAGAGTCTGGAGTTACATTGCGCTCAACAATCAAAAATTATAAGTGGTGCAGTATAGAACAATCTTTATAAAATTCACATCCTAATAGCCAACACAAAAAAATTAAATGAAGCTAAAGTTGAATCATTAAGTTGTTAACTCTGAAGATTTTTCAAGTATCCAGTGTATATCCTTTTGGGTTCACGTAGGAAATTAAAATTAATATGATCCAATACATCTGAGAGATAAACCAAACATAGAGGAAACAACTTTTGCTGGTTCATTACCTATGTATCCAAAGTTTAAGCCACAAAAGTCAAGTAAACAAAATCGTTTACGTTGAGAAATGCTAATAAAAACAGAAGCAAAAAAGTCTGGTAAAATCTGTTTATACTTTATAGAATGTCGGAAGCTATTGGACATTACATAATTGGTCAAACAGCATAGATGTTCATTAACATGAGAGTTCAATATGGAATGATATACTGGAATAATAACTGGGGACTTAGCACTGTGCATAATTAATGGTCAGTAAATAGTGCAAACAATGTTCTTACAAAGGTTTAGAGTTTAAATTATTCCTTAGTTTCATGTTAGAGTTTAAATTGTTCAGAATTATTCCATTTGTACCTCAAAACAGCCAATCAACTAGTAAGTTATATAACTCCTGCACCCCTTATGCAGGAATCTAATGGCATGGAGGTTCATGTATTTGACCAAGGAGGTACTGCCTTAGGGGATTCATCAGAACCTTAATATTGCAAATAGGTAAAGTGCATAACTAATTTATTATGTGCTATATAATTTGTTTAAAACATCATTTTGGGATTTTGACAGGCATGCATGCTCCTACAATTCTAAAAAAGGAAAGGGCTTGAGCAGACGATAGTAATGAGTCAGTCCTTGCAAATGAAATAAGCTTTGAGCGTACAGCTCCATTGGCTTGCTAAGCTTACGTGCTCGCTATGTGTGTTCAAAATGAGTTTAATAGCATGCATGACTTCGTTTCTCCATTATGATTTCACATCATATCAGCCATCCAGTATTTACAGAATTTTTATAATTCAAACAATCTAAGAAGACTGACTCATAACTATTGGGTATAGTGCAATCATAACAACACAAATTTCTTATAATCTAAGAAGACTTGCAACCAGCAAAAGGTTAAATAGATCAAACATGAAGTGCTAAGAATTAATGTATGTCAATGAAACCGTAAACTAAATAAAAACAAAAAGGCAATCAATGAGTTAGCAAACAAATAAATAAGCATTACCAGAATCTGACCTTGTAGCAAAAGGACATAAGCTTAATCCAATCAAATCCTCCTAGAGAGACAAAGAAAATGAGGCTTTTTAGGAGGAAGAAAAGGTGTATAAGAAAATGCTGCATTATGTCCTTTTTTTTATTTTGTTAGGTTTGTTTTAAAATCTAATCAACTATAGAACAATGTTCGCAATTGTTTGCAAGAATAGATGGAGATGAAGCAGGCAGTTGTTTGCAAGAATCATTAAATAAGAAAATGCAACAACATTTGGAGATGAAGAATCAGATACAAGAAGTTGTTTGCAAAAACAATTAAATAAATGACAAAACAATCGTTCACGATTGAATGTATTTTGAATTCATTCAAGATTGAACAAACAATCATTCACTATTAAAAATCTAATTAACGATTCTATTCTATGACATTAAATCAACAGTAAAAAATCATTTTTTCCATACCGAGAAGAGAACAACTTCAAATCGATATCTCGTGAGCCTTTTGTTCTGGAAAAAAGCACCTGATTCGATCGAGATTTAATTAGGAAACTTCCTTGATTGTTGAACTGGAACAAAAGGGATTCTGGAAAGAAGATTGGATTCTAGTTATTTCAAGTGCGAAGCTTTCTTTGATGGAAGAATGAACGAAGAAAAATGAAGTGTATTGGGAACAGGGGAGTGTATTGTAAAGCGTTCGAAATTGAGGAACGGGTTTGAGCCGTTCTAAAAGATAGAACGGACTAAGACCGTTGTACAAATTTTTACAACGGGTTAAAGCTGTTGCTAAATAGCAACGGTCCAAAGCCGTTGCAAAACGTCCGCCTTGGGGAGTTGCAAAACTGCTTGTATGGTGTAGTGTATAAAAGGATGCTTTTGTACATTACAGAAATAATATTAATACATTAACCTATTCTCAATTTTACAATACAGTTGTGTACACTCTTGCAATTTCTGTTCAAACCTTAATTTGGTATTAGAGCACTTCTTGCTTAGCAGCATCAAACGATCAGCCATCTGAATATCTCTTTGGGTTTTGTGTATAAATATCCATCAGTTTAATCTTCATCATTTGGATATCTGAACTCATCAGAGAAAGATCTCTTCATTTGAGTTCAAGATTCACAATTAACAAGTGTGTCGTTCCTGACCTAGCGGTGGCTGCATCAAACGGTTGATTGCAAATCTTTACAGGTAGTAATATCATCCATTCCGGAGTCGATCAGGAAGATCAAAGTATACTCTACAGTCAAGAAAATCTCTTCAGACATACATCTGTTTTTATCAAAAGATCCATTATTCTTTGTCATTACAAAAGATTCTCAAGACTGCCTAATATCCTTTGATAATCTCAATACTAAACTACAGAAATTGATCCGTACCTGTTTCTTGATATAATTTTTCATCATGGTCGATCCAATAGTAACCGAAGGAAGTGAATCTTCCTCTTCAAGGGTCAATCCACCACCACAAACCGCTAAGCAACTTGTTAAAACCATCATAAGCCCTCAAAGCCAATTGATCACGATCAAACTCGACGAGAACAACTTTCTTTTATGGAAGCTTCAGGTTGAAACCACCATCCAAGGCTACGGACTGGATGGATACATCTATGGAATCTTGCCAACTCCTCCTCAGTTCATCACTGATAAAGACAATAAAATAATTAGCAATGAAGATTACAATCAATTTCACAGACAAGAAAGGCTAATCAGTGCATGGCTGTTATCTTCAATTAGCCCAAATCTTTTATTTCAAGTAATTGGATGCAAAACTGCAAACGACATTTGGGTCACTGTTGAAAAGAACTTCAATGCACAATCCTCGGCCAAGTCCCTGTTCTACAGAAGACAATTACAGAATTGTAAAAAGGACAATCTAAGCATGAGGGAATACATTGCAAAGGTCAAGAACATATGTGATATGCTTCTTGCTTCAGGTAGCAAGATTGATGAATCAGAACATGTATTGTCATTATTAAATGGTTTAGGCAATGAATACAAAGTCGTTATTGCAGTTATAACATCATAGAAAGTAACACCACCCCTCGACGATGTTCACTCAATACTTCTCTCACATGAAGCCAGAATTGACATTAAAAACAGCCCTAATTCAGACTATTCTTTGAATCTAGCAGTAAGTAACAGGGGAAGAGGTCAATCCTATAAAGGCAACAATCCTAATCAAAGAGGAGGCTTGTAACGACCCTGAATTTTGGGGCCAAGTTAAAATTTATTTTAAGTGATTTTAAATGAGTTTTGATATTTAAAATAATCTATTTTAAATAATAAGGATCACAAATTTGGTTCAAATCGAAGTTAGAATGAATAAATTAATTTTAAATATAAAAAGAGCTAGAAATGGCGCGGTAGTTTGAAAAGTCAAACTTGAACTTTGACTAACCATACAGGATGCAAAATTTAACGGATTTTAGTGAAACCAAAAATATTGGAATCTATTTAAAAATATCTTTCCAACGAATCCGAAAAATCGAAATTTCATAGCGGAAATCAAAAGTTATGGCTAATTCAATTTTTAGAAAGGTCGGTGGGTAATTTGCATAGGACAAAAATGCTACTTTTCACATATGTAGGAATTTGAACTCGAAACCACTTCCATTGGTTTCAAAATGACGTTTCTGCATTGAAAAACAGTAAACACTTATATGTTTCGAGTTTCAGAAAATATTTGTTTAAAAATGTATTTTTAATATTAAATATATTCGCCTTGAAAATAGCCATTTTTCAAAAAGTCTCAGAATTGAACGAAACAAATTTTGTTGTGATCGTATCGGCATAAGAAAGCCAAAAATATTTTTTCCGAATTTTTCTGACTTCGTATGTGGCCCCGGCAAAATTATATTTACGTTCGAATTTAAAATAAAGGATTTATTTGAAAATAAAAGAAAACCATACTGTAACTTCAGAATTGGACCATGGGGATAGCGCCATCGCGTTCAGGAGACGTCAAAACATTAAGTTTGACAGTTGTTGAGCGCGAATCAGAGACCGTATGTGAAAACTGTATTTTCTAGAATTAATTAATTAAATAAATAAATAATTAAAAATAAAACCCTAATATACTGGTATATATACGCTCGTATACGGCCGCTCAATCCTTCTTCTTCCTCCATCGTTATTAGCCGCAAGTAACCCATTATACATCAAAACTTCAAACTCACTTTTCTCCCTCATCTCTCGACGGAATTCAGCATACCATATACCGTTTCGAAGCTCTTCGCGAGCCCTTCGATTTGGTACCCACTATCGCCTCCCCCGTGCCCTGTAGCGCCGCCACCATCGCCGCAAAGTTCCGCCGGTCGCAGCCACGCCGGGCCCACCACGCTCGACCGAACTCCACCCCCTTCTGGCCGTGCAAAGATCTCTCCAAGGCGGTCATTCTCAAAAAAACCGCACCCAAAACCGTTCAGTAAATCAAAAGTTATCGCGATTTGAAGTTTTGAACAAAAGGGTATGAATTATTTCAGATTTTGTAACGCTTTTAAGCGTGACAGAAGCAGTTGTTAAAAGTCTGGTTAATTAAAACATCAATTACTTTTTCATATAAACACCGATTCTGAAAATTTCAGATCCGATGGAACCGTGACTTCGAATACCACTTTAATACAGAGCAATTGGGAACAAACTCTAATCTAATTGAGGTGAGAATCCTATTTATTTTATTTAAGTAATTATGTTTTAATTATGGATGTTCGCATTCATAATCATATATGTATGTGAATCTGCTATGATATAAACTGTATATGAATCTGCTATGACTTAATCTGTATGCGTATGCTATGTCAAAACCCACTGTATGTTGAGATGTTACAATATAAAAATTATAAATTAAAATTGTTCATGTATGTTGTGTGACATGTTTATATGTTAAAATGTTAACATATCAAAATTGTTCATTGTATGTTATACTAACATTTTTATATATTAAAAATAGAAAATGTTGGAAATGTTCATCGTAGGATAAAAGTGACATTTTTGTCAATAGCAAAATAAGAGAATGAACACCGTATGTAAATTGACACTTTTGTCAATAATAAAATAAGAAAAAGAACATGTATGTAAATTGACACTTTTGTCAATATCAAAATAAGAAAATGAACACCGTATGTAAATTGACACTTTTGTCAATATCAAAATAAGAAAATTAGCACCGTATGTTGAATGAACAAATTTGTGTATTTAAAAAAATAGAATTGGTCATTATATGTGAATGATTATATTTTGTTCATTTATAAAATAAGAAAGCACTATATGTTAAAGAATTATATTTTGTGTCATTAACAAAATAGAATTTGTCGCTATGGTAAGGAATTATATTTTGTGTCATTATTCAAAATAAAATTTGTCGCTATGTGAAACGAACCATTTTTTGTTCGTTAATAAAAATAGCATAGTATGTTAATGAACTATATTTTGTCCATTATATAAAATAGAAAATATAATGCATTTTATGTATCGCATATTATTTTTGTTAAAATAGAGAAAATATAGTACATTGTATGTATTGCATATTATTTTTGTCAAGTTAGAAAAATAGATAAATACATTGTATGCATATTATTTTTGCAAAGTTAGAAAAATAGATAAATACATTGTATGCATATTATTTTTGTCAAGTTAGAAAAATAGATAAATACATTGTATGCATATTATTTTTGTCAAGTTAGAAAAATAGATAAATACATTGTATGCATATTATTTTTGTCAAGTTAGAAAGTTGCATTGCATAAAATGATATTTTGTCAAAATAGAAAATTAGGAAGTTGCATTGCATAAAAGATATTTTGTCAAAATAGAAAAGTAGAAACTTGCATTGCATAAAATGATATTTTGTCAAAATAGAAAAGTAGAAACTTGCATTGCACAAAATGATATTTTGTCAAAATAGAAAAATAGGAAGTCGCATTGCACAAAATGATATTTTGTCAAAATAGAAAAATAGGAAGTTGCATTGCATAAAATGATATTTTGTCAAAATAGAAAAATAGGAAGTCGCATTGCACAAAATGATATTTTGTCAAAATAGAAAAGTAGAAACTCGCATTGCACAAAATGATATTTTGTCAAAATAGAAAAGTAGAAACTTGCATTGCATAAAATGATATTTTGTCAAAATAGAAAAGTAGAAACTTGCATTGCATAAAATGATATTTTGTCAAAATAGAGAAGTAGAAACTTGCATTGCATAAAATGATATTTTGTCAAAATAGAAAAGTAGAAACTTGCATTGCACAAAATGATATTTTGTCAAAATAGAAAAATAGGAAGTCGCATTGCACAAAATGATATTTTGTCAAAATAGAAAAATAGGAAGTTGCATTGCACAAAATGATATTTTGTCAAAATAGAAAAATAGGAAGTCGCATTGCACAAAATGACATTTTGTCAAAATAGAAAAGTAGAAACTTGCATTGCACAAAATTATATTTTGTCAAAATAGAAAAAATAGGAAGTCGCATTGCACAAAATGATATTTTGTCAAAATAGAAAAATAGGAAGTCGCATTGCACAAAATGATATTTTGTCAAAATAGAAAAATAGGAAGTCGCATTGCACAAAATGATATTTTGTCAAAATAGAAAAATAGGAAGTCGCATTGCACAAAATGATATTTTGTCAAAATAGAAAAGTAGAAACTTGCATTGCATAAAATGATATTTTGTCAAAATAGAAAAATAGGAAGTCGCATTGCACAAAATGATATTTTGTCAAAATAGAAAAATAGGAAGTCGCATTGCACAAAATGATATTTTGTCAAAATAGAAAAATAGGAAGTTGCATTGCACAAAATGATATTTTGTCAAAATAGAAAAATAGGAAGTCGCATTGCACAAAATGACATTTTGTCAAAATAGAAAAGTAGAAACTTGCATTGCACAAAATGATATTTTGTCAAAATAGAAAAATAGGAAGTTGCTTTGCATAAAATGATATTTTGTCAAAATAGAAAAAAAAGGGAAATGAAACATAGGAGAAGATTTACATTATTTATGACGTATAAGGGTTACACCATAGAAAATGTCCATTGTTCAAAATGTAAAGGGGAAAAGTGAAAAACAAAATTGATTGGAAACAGCGCCAAGGTCGCCCTTGACCTGAAGCGTCGTTAAATAAGGAAATTAATTATATTAAAATAATTAAGGCAAGAATTAATCGTTATAAAATAAAATAACGATATGAAATATGTTTTTCTCAAAATATATGAATGCGAGATTATTTGGGAAGTCCGGGTTAATCCCATTCCAAATGATCGTACGATTTCAAGAATTCAAGTATGAAGACGGCGTATGAAGACCGTAAATCTCCCCTCGAATGGACAACGATCAAGACTCTGAATTGGTTTGATCCCAATTCAAGGGTCGGGGTAATTGCCCAAACGTACGTGTTGATTTCACGGGTTTGACCCTAGTTCAGACCTAGAGCATGGGTATAAATGGATGGTGTGTCTGACATCGTACCCCACAAAATATTATGTTGTTGATATTCAGTTAATATATAAACGATTGGTGGTAGAGAATTTATTCTCTACTTAACACCCGTTTATATAGTGACGGACGATCAATAGTACGGTATGGAGTGACGGTGTGGCATATTAAGATGCAATGATCAGGGTTTCTTGTTGAAAAGCAGAACCTTGTGGTATGAAGAACATGACTTCACGAGCCTCACAAACCGGTAGAGTCTAAAAAGGGGGAAGGGAACGCAGGGAAAGTAGCACGTTTCTTTCTAGTTAGTAGTCATTTTACTTTTGGAGGATGATGAAATGAGGCGCCTCGGATAGGTCCTATAGGACCGGGGAACGTGTGCTTAGGAATTGCCAATCCTCTAAGCTGTATGTGAGGACCGGCCCTGCAGGATCCAAGGGTTAACTGCGGGTAATCCTGAGACGTTAACTAGAGCGTCTCGAATCGGTAAGGAGTCCTCCCTAGCCTGGACTCATGATGG
Source organism: Allium sativum (assembly GCA_030737875.1). Taxonomy (NCBI): domain Eukaryota; kingdom Viridiplantae; phylum Streptophyta; class Magnoliopsida; order Asparagales; family Amaryllidaceae; genus Allium; species Allium sativum. The sequence continues at coordinate 920,330,734 of CM060922.1, forward strand.
AAACCCAAATTTCCAATACGACCCCGACGGATTTGATTGTATTACTAGTATTGGAGGCATAATATATGGTACCTATGCTTCCTAGGATTAATACATTGCTTTGAATTGTTTTAAAACATATACACTAATAATAGTATTAGTTACGTATTTGGCGTATTTAGCATGTTTAACCACCATAAGGTAAAACTCTATCCTCTTGGTGTGCGTTGCATTGTGTGATGGGACCTGAGTCTTATGGTGGTTCCATTTTTCAAAAGACATTGCGTTGTTGACGACTTATTTAATCATTTATTATGACACTTTAAATTATGCACAGCAGTCCCTTAGAGTAAACCCGTTCCGCGTTGGCGGCGTGGTCTTTTGGATTTGCCTTATTTTTATTAGTATAAGTTATTTAAGAATTCTCACACCAGTCCTTGTTTAGCATGCCGGGAATAGGATGCAGCATGATGGGGGGTTCTCGCTTCGCGGTTTGGTGGCGAACGGGAGACTCTTACCCCCACATGTCCCTGTTGAGGGTTGGTAAGGCAATGGCCGGGAGGCTCGAGAGGGTCGCCGTAAAACAAGGTGTACTGGGGGACCAATGTGAGCCACGGTGGGTTTTACCTGCTGCTTTGGGGGGATGAAGGGATGGTTGCAAAGCCTACCGGATTTCGTCCGAGCCGTCACAGTTGGTATCAGAGCTTTGGTTTACAAAGCGGAGTACAACATATCTATAATAATTCGTTTACGTAGAATCACTATATTCTATGACGAACAGTTCATGAGATACATAATAGCCAGTCATTTTATCGTCATCTTTTCATTCATCCTTCGATCTTTTCTATCTCTTAGAATCACCATTTCAGTTGTTTTGACTCTTCCCTTGATCATTCGTTCGAAGAAGACTAAGAGAAGTGGCGATGCTCAATTGGCACATGTTTACGAAGGAGCGAAAGGACCAACTTCTTCGGTAGAAAGCCTGATGTTATAGACGGTACCATCTCTGTTAAAAACATTCTCTGTGTTTATTCTTCCTCTTTTCCTCTTCTATTTTTCTTTTTCCTTTGCGGGGACGAAAAGTTTTTAAGTGGGGGAGACTGTAACGACCCTGAATTTTGGGGCCAAGTTAAAATTTATTTTAAGTGATTTTAAATGAGTTTTGATATTTAAAATAATCTATTTTAAATAATAAGGATCACAAATTTGGTTCAAATCGAAGTTAGAATGAATAAATTAATTTTAAATATAAAAAGAGCTAGAAATGGCGCGGTAGTTTGAAAAGTCAAACTTGAACTTTGACTAACCATACAGGATGCAAAATTTAACGGATTTTAGTGAAACCAAAAATATTGGAATCTATTTAAAAATATCTTTCCAACGAATCCGAAAAATCGAAATTTCATAGCGGAAATCAAAAGTTATGGCTAATTCAATTTTTAGAAAGGTCGGTGGGTAATTTGCATAGGACAAAAATGCTACTTTTCACATATGTAGGAATTTGAACTCGAAACCACTTCCATTGGTTTCAAAATGACGTTTCTGCATTGAAAAACAGTAAACACTTATATGTTTCGAGTTTCAGAAAATATTTGTTTAAAAATGTATTTTTAATATTAAATATATTCGCCTTGAAAATAGCCATTTTTCAAAAAGTCTCAGAATTGAACGAAACAAATTTTGTTGTGATCGTATCGGCATAAGAAAGCCAAAAATATTTTTTCCGAATTTTTCTGACTTCGTATGTGGCCCCGGCAAAATTATATTTACGTTCGAATTTAAAATAAAGGATTTATTTGAAAATAAAAGAAAACCATACTGTAACTTCAGAATTGGACCATGGGGATAGCGCCATCGCGTTCAGGAGACGTCAAAACATTAAGTTTGACAGTTGTTGAGCGCGAATCAGAGACCGTATGTGAAAACTGTATTTTCTAGAATTAATTAATTAATTAAATAAATAATTAAAAATAAAACCCTAATATACTGGTATATATACGCTCGTATACGGCCGCTCAATCCTTCTTCTTCCTCCATCGTTATTAGCCGCAAGTAACCCATTATACATCAAAACTTCAAACTCACTTTTCTCCCTCATCTCTCGACGGAATTCAGCATACCATATACCGTTTCGAAGCTCTTCGCGAGCCCTTCGATTTGGTACCCACTATCGCCTCCCCCGTGCCCTGTAGCGCCGCCACCATCGCCGCAAAGTTCCGCCGGTCGCAGCCACGCCGGGCCCACCACGCTCGACCGAACTCCACCCCCTTCTGGCCGTGCAAAGATCTCTCCAAGGCGGTCATTCTCAAAAAAACCGCACCCAAAACCGTTCAGTAAATCAAAAGTTATCGCGATTTGAAGTTTTGAACAAAAGGGTACGAATTATTTCAGATTTTGTAACGCTTTTAAGCGTGACAGAAGCAGTTGTTAAAAGTCTGGTTAATTAAAACATCAATTACTTTTTCATATAAACACCGATTCTGAAAATTTCAGATCCGATGGAACCGTGACTTCGAATACCACTTTAATACAGAGCAATTGGGAACAAACTCTAATCTAATTGAGGTGAGAATCCTATTTATTTTATTTAAGTAATTATGTTTTAATTATGGATGTTCGCATTCATAATCATATATGTATGTGAATCTGCTATGATATAAACTGTATATGAATCTGCTATGACTTAATCTGTATGCGTATGCTATGTCAAAACCCACTGTATGTTGAGATGTTACAATATAAAAATTATAAATTAAAATTGTTCATGTATGTTGTGTGACATGTTTATATGTTAAAATGTTAACATATCAAAATTGTTCATTGTATGTTATACTAACATTTTTATATATTAAAAATAGAAAATGTTGGAAATGTTCATCGTAGGATAAAAGTGACATTTTTGTCAATAGCAAAATAAGAGAATGAACACCGTATGTAAATTGACACTTTTGTCAATAATAAAATAAGAAAAAGAACATGTATGTAAATTGACACTTTTGTCAATATCAAAATAAGAAAATGAACACCGTATGTAAATTGACACTTTTGTCAATATCAAAATAAGAAAATTAGCACCGTATGTTGAATGAACAAATTTGTGTATTTAAAAAAATAGAATTGGTCATTATATGTGAATGATTATATTTTGTTCATTTATAAAATAAGAAAGCACTATATGTTAAAGAATTATATTTTGTGTCATTAACAAAATAGAATTTGTCGCTATGGTAAGGAATTATATTTTGTGTCATTATTCAAAATAAAATTTGTCGCTATGTGAAACGAACCATTTTTTGTTCGTTAATAAAAATAGCATAGTATGTTAATGAACTATATTTTGTCCATTATATAAAATAGAAAATATAATGCATTTTATGTATCGCATATTATTTTTGTTAAAATAGAGAAAATATAGTACATTGTATGTATTGCATATTATTTTTGTCAAGTTAGAAAAATAGATAAATACATTGTATGCATATTATTTTTGCAAAGTTAGAAAAATAGATAAATACATTGTATGCATATTATTTTTGTCAAGTTAGAAAAATAGATAAATACATTGTATGCATATTATTTTTGTCAAGTTAGAAAAATAGATAAATACATTGTATGCATATTATTTTTGTCAAGTTAGAAAGTTGCATTGCATAAAATGATATTTTGTCAAAATAGAAAATTAGGAAGTTGCATTGCATAAAAGATATTTTGTCAAAATAGAAAAGTAGAAACTTGCATTGCATAAAATGATATTTTGTCAAAATAGAAAAGTAGAAACTTGCATTGCACAAAATGATATTTTGTCAAAATAGAAAAATAGGAAGTCGCATTGCACAAAATGATATTTTGTCAAAATAGAAAAATAGGAAGTTGCATTGCATAAAATGATATTTTGTCAAAATAGAAAAATAGGAAGTCGCATTGCACAAAATGATATTTTGTCAAAATAGAAAAGTAGAAACTCGCATTGCACAAAATGATATTTTGTCAAAATAGAAAAGTAGAAACTTGCATTGCATAAAATGATATTTTGTCAAAATAGAAAAGTAGAAACTTGCATTGCACAAAATGATATTTTGTCAAAATAGAAAAATAGGAAGTCGCATTGCACAAAATGATATTTTGTCAAAATAGAAAAATAGGAAGTTGCATTGCACAAAATGATATTTTGTCAAAATAGAAAAATAGGAAGTCGCATTGCACAAAATGACATTTTGTCAAAATAGAAAAGTAGAAACTTGCATTGCACAAAATGATATTTTGTCAAAATAGAAAAATAGGAAGTCGCATTGCACAAAATGACATTTTGTCAAAATAGAAAAGTAGAAACTTGCATTGCACAAAATGATATTTTGTCAAAATAGAAAAATAGGAAGTCGCATTGCACAAAATGATATTTTGTCAAAATAGAAAAATAGGAAGTCGCATTGCACAAAATGATATTTTGTCAAAATAGAAAAATAGGAAGTCGCATTGCACAAAATGATATTTTGTCAATATAGAAAAATAGGAAGTCGCATTGCACAAAATGATATTTTGTCAAAATAGAAAAGTAGAAACTTGCATTGCATAAAATGATATTTTGTCAAAATAGAAAAATAGGAAGTCGCATTGCACAAAATGATATTTTGTCAAAATAGAAAAATAGGAAGTCGCATTGCACAAAATGATATTTTGTCAAAATAGAAAAATAGGAAGTTGCATTGCACAAAATGATATTTTGTCAAAATAGAAAAATAGGAAGTCGCATTGCACAAAATGACATTTTGTCAAAATAGAAAAGTAGAAACTTGCATTGCACAAAATGATATTTTGTCAAAATAGAAAAATAGGAAGTTGCTTTGCATAAAATGATATTTTGTCAAAATAGAAAAAAAAGGGAAATGAAACATAGGAGAAGATTTACATTATTTATGACGTATAAGGGTTACACCATAGAAAATGTCCATTGTTCAAAATGTAAAGGGGAAAAGTGAAAAACAAAATTGATTGGAAACAGCGCCAAGGTCGCCCTTGACCTGAAGCGTCGTTAAATAAGGAAATTAATTATATTAAAATAATTAAGGCAAGAATTAATCGTTATAAAATAAAATAACGATATGAAATATGTTTTTCTCAAAATATATGAATGCGAGATTATTTGGGAAGTCCGGGTTAATCCCATTCCAAATGATCGTACGATTTCAAGAATTCAAGTATGAAGACGGCGTATGAAGACCGTAAATCTCCCCTCGAATGGACAACGATCAAGACTCTGAATTGGTTTGATCCCAATTCAAGGGTCGGGGTAATTGCCCAAACGTACGTGTTGATTTCACGGGTTTGACCCTAGTTCAGACCTAGAGCATGGGTATAAATGGATGGTGTGTCTGACATCGTACCCCACAAAATATTATGTTGTTGATATTCAGTTAATATATAAACGATTGGTGGTAGAGAATTTATTCTCTACTTAACACCCGTTTATATAGTGACGGACGATCAATAGTACGGTATGGAGTGACGGTGTGGCATATTAAGATGCAATGATCAGGGTTTCTTGTTGAAAAGCAGAACCTTGTGGTATGAAGAACATGACTTCACGAGCCTCACAAACCGGTAGAGTCTAAAAAGGGGGAAGGGAACGCAGGGAAAGTAGCACGTTTCTTTCTAGTTAGTAGTCATTTTACTTTTGGAGGATGATGAAATGAGGCGCCTCGGATAGGTCCTATAGGACCGGGGAACGTGTGCTTAGGAATTGCCAATCCTCTAAGCTGTATGTGAGGACCGGCCCTGCAGGATCCAAGGGTTAACTGCGGGTAATCCTGAGACGTTAACTAGAGCGTCTCGAATCGGTAAGGAGTCCTCCCTAGCCTGGACTCATGATGGAAACCCAAATTTCCAATACGACCCCGACGGATTTGATTGTATTACTAGTATTGGAGGCATAATATATGGTACCTATGCTTCCTAGGATTAATACATTGCTTTGAATTGTTTTAAAACATATACACTAATAATAGTATTAGTTACGTATTTGGCGTATTTAGCATGTTTAACCACCATAAGGTAAAACTCTATCCTCTTGGTGTGCGTTGCATTGTGTGATGGGACCTGAGTCTTATGGTGGTTCCATTTTTCAAAAGACATTGCGTTGTTGACGACTTATTTAATCATTTATTATGACACTTTAAATTATGCACAGCAGTCCCTTAGAGTAAACCCGTTCCGCGTTGGCGGCGTGGTCTTTTGGATTTGCCTTATTTTTATTAGTATAAGTTATTTAAGAATTCTCACACCAGTCCTTGTTTAGCATGCCGGGAATAGGATGCAGCATGATGGGGGGTTCTCGCTTCGCGGTTTGGTGGCGAACGGGAGACTCTTACCCCCACATGTCCCTGTTGAGGGTTGGTAAGGCAATGGCCGGGAGGCTCGAGAGGGTCGCCGTAAAACAAGGTGTACTGGGGGACCAATGTGAGCCACGGTGGGTTTTACCTGCTACTTTGGGGGGATGAAGGGATGGTTGCAAAGCCTACCGGATTTCGTCCGAGCCGTCACAGTTGGTATCAGAGCTTTGGTTTACAAAGCGGAGTACAACATATCTATAATAATTCGTTTACGTAGAATCACTATATTCTATGACGAACAGTTCATGAGATACATAATAGCCAGTCATTTTATCGTCATCTTTTCATTCATCCTTCGATCTTTTCTATCTCTTAGAATCACCATTTCAGTTGTTTTGACTCTTCCCTTGATCATACGTTCGAAGAAGACTAAGAGAAGTGGCGATGCTCAATTGGCACATGTTTACGAAGGAGCGAAAGGACCAACTTCTTCGGTAGAAAGCCTGATGTTATAGACGGTACCATCTCTGTTAAAAACATTCTCTGTGTTTATTCTTCCTCTTTTCCTCTTCTATTTTTCTTTTTCCTTTGCGGGGACGAAAAGTTTTTAAGTGGGGGAGACTGTAACGACCCTGAATTTTGGGGCCAAGTTAAAATTTATTTTAAGTGATTTTAAATGAGTTTTGATATTTAAAATAATCTATTTTAAATAATAAGGATCACAAATTTGGTTCAAATCGAAGTTAGAATGAATAAATTAATTTTAAATATAAAAAGAGCTAGAAATGGCGCGGTAGTTTGAAAAGTCAAACTTGAACTTTGACTAACCATACAGGATGCAAAATTTAACGGATTTTAGTGAAACCAAAAATATTGGAATCTATTTAAAAATATCTTTCCAACGAATCCGAAAAATCGAAATTTCATAGCGGAAATCAAAAGTTATGGCTAATTCAATTTTTAGAAAGGTCGGTGGGTAATTTGCATAGGACAAAAATGCTACTTTTCACATATGTAGGAATTTGAACTCGAAACCACTTCCATTGGTTTCAAAATGACGTTTCTGCATTGAAAAACAGTAAACACTTATATGTTTCGAGTTTCAGAAAATATTTGTTTAAAAATGTATTTTTAATATTAAATATATTCGCCTTGAAAATAGCCATTTTTCAAAAAGTCTCAGAATTGAACGAAACAAATTTTGTTGTGATCGTATCGGCATAAGAAAGCCAAAAATATTTTTTCCGAATTTTTCTGACTTCGTATGTGGCCCCGGCAAAATTATATTTACGTTCGAATTTAAAATAAAGGATTTATTTGAAAATAAAAGAAAACCATACTGTAACTTCAGAATTGGACCATGGGGATAGCGCCATCGCGTTCAGGAGACGTCAAAACATTAAGTTTGACAGTTGTTGAGCGCGAATCAGAGACCGTATGTGAAAACTGTATTTTCTAGAATTAATTAATTAAATAAATAAATAATTAAAAATAAAACCCTAATATACTGGTATATATACGCTCGTATACGGCCGCTCAATCCTTCTTCTTCCTCCATCGTTATTAGCCGCAAGTAACCCATTATACATCAAAACTTCAAACTCACTTTTCTCCCTCATCTCTCGACGGAATTCAGCATACCATATACCGTTTCGAAGCTCTTCGCGAGCCCTTCGATTTGGTACCCACTATCGCCTCCCCCGTGCCCTGTAGCGCCGCCACCATCGCCGCAAAGTTCCGCCGGTCGCAGCCACGCCGGGCCCACCACGCTCGACCGAACTCCACCCCCTTCTGGCCGTGCAAAGATCTCTCCAAGGCGGTCATTCTCAAAAAAACCGCACCCAAAACCGTTCAGTAAATCAAAAGTTATCGCGATTTGAAGTTTTGAACAAAAGGGTATGAATTATTTCAGATTTTGTAACGCTTTTAAGCGTGACAGAAGCAGTTGTTAAAAGTCTGGTTAATTAAAACATCAATTACTTTTTCATATAAACACCGATTCTGAAAATTTCAGATCCGATGGAACCGTGACTTCGAATACCACTTTAATACAGAGCAATTGGGAACAAACTCTAATCTAATTGAGGTGAGAATCCTATTTATTTTATTTAAGTAATTATGTTTTAATTATGGATGTTCGCATTCATAATCATATATGTATGTGAATCTGCTATGATATAAACTGTATATGAATCTGCTATGACTTAATCTGTATGCGTATGCTATGTCAAAACCCACTGTATGTTGAGATGTTACAATATAAAAATTATAAATTAAAATTGTTCATGTATGTTGTGTGACATGTTTATATGTTAAAATGTTAACATATCAAAATTGTTCATTGTATGTTATACTAACATTTTTATATATTAAAAATAGAAAATGTTGGAAATGTTCATCGTAGGATAAAAGTGACATTTTTGTCAATAGCAAAATAAGAGAATGAACACCGTATGTAAATTGACACTTTTGTCAATAATAAAATAAGAAAAAGAACATGTATGTAAATTGACACTTTTGTCAATATCAAAATAAGAAAATGAACACCGTATGTAAATTGACACTTTTGTCAATATCAAAATAAGAAAATTAGCACCGTATGTTGAATGAACAAATTTGTGTATTTAAAAAAATAGAATTGGTCATTATATGTGAATGATTATATTTTGTTCATTTATAAAATAAGAAAGCACTATATGTTAAAGAATTATATTTTGTGTCATTAACAAAATAGAATTTGTCGCTATGGTAAGGAATTATATTTTGTGTCATTATTCAAAATAAAATTTGTCGCTATGTGAAACGAACCATTTTTTGTTCGTTAATAAAAATAGCATAGTATGTTAATGAACTATATTTTGTCCATTATATAAAATAGAAAATATAATGCATTTTATGTATCGCATATTATTTTTGTTAAAATAGAGAAAATATAGTACATTGTATGTATTGCATATTATTTTTGTCAAGTTAGAAAAATAGATAAATACATTGTATGCATATTATTTTTGCAAAGTTAGAAAAATAGATAAATACATTGTATGCATATTATTTTTGTCAAGTTAGAAAAATAGATAAATACATTGTATGCATATTATTTTTGTCAAGTTAGAAAAATAGATAAATACATTGTATGCATATTATTTTTGTCAAGTTAGAAAGTTGCATTGCATAAAATGATATTTTGTCAAAATAGAAAATTAGGAAGTTGCATTGCATAAAAGATATTTTGTCAAAATAGAAAAGTAGAAACTTGCATTGCATAAAATGATATTTTGTCAAAATAGAAAAGTAGAAACTTGCATTGCACAAAATGATATTTTGTCAAAATAGAAAAATAGGAAGTCGCATTGCACAAAATGATATTTTGTCAAAATAGAAAAATAGGAAGTTGCATTGCATAAAATGATATTTTGTCAAAATAGAAAAATAGGAAGTCGCATTGCACAAAATGATATTTTGTCAAAATAGAAAAGTAGAAACTCGCATTGCACAAAATGATATTTTGTCAAAATAGAAAAGTAGAAACTTGCATTGCATAAAATGATATTTTGTCAAAATAGAGAAGTAGAAACTTGCATTGCATAAAATGATATTTTGTCAAAATAGAAAAGTAGAAACTTGCATTGCACAAAATGATATTTTGTCAAAATAGAAAAATAGGAAGTCGCATTGCACAAAATGATATTTTGTCAAAATAGAAAAATAGGAAGTTGCATTGCACAAAATGATATTTTGTCAAAATAGAAAAATAGGAAGTCGCATTGCACAAAATGACATTTTGTCAAAATAGAAAAGTAGAAACTTGCATTGCACAAAATGATATTTTGTCAAAATAGAAAAATAGGAAGTCGCATTGCACAAAATGATATTTTGTCAAAATAGAAAAATAGGAAGTCGCATTGCACAAAATGATATTTTGTCAAAATAGAAAAATAGGAAGTCGCATTGCACAAAATGATATTTTGTCAAAATAGAAAAATAGGAAGTCGCATTGCACAAAATGATATTTTGTCAAAATAGAAAAGTAGAAACTTGCATTGCATAAAATGATATTTTGTCAAAATAGAAAAATAGGAAGTCGCATTGCACAAAATGATATTTTGTCAAAATAGAAAAATAGGAAGTCGCATTGCACAAAATGACATTTTGTCAAAATAGAAAAATAGGAAGTCGCATTGCACAAAATGACATTTTGTCAAAATAGAAAAGTAGAAACTTGCATTGCACAAAATGATATTTTGTCAAAATAGAAAAATAGGAAGTTGCTTTGCATAAAATGATATTTTGTCAAAATAGAAAAAAAAGGGAAATGAAACATAGGAGAAGATTTACATTATTTATGACGTATAAGGGTTACACCATAGAAAATGTCCATTGTTCAAAATGTAAAGGGGAAAAGTGAAAAACAAAATTGATTGGAAACAGCGCCAAGGTCGCCCTTGACCTGAAGCGTCGTTAAATAAGGAAATTAATTATATTAAAATAATTAAGGCAAGAATTAATCGTTATAAAATAAAATAACGATATGAAATATGTTTTTCTCAAAATATATGAATGCGAGATTATTTGGGAAGTCCGGGTTAATCCCATTCCAAATGATCGTACGATTTCAAGAATTCAAGTATGAAGACGGCGTATGAAGACCGTAAATCTCCCCTCGAATGGACAACGATCAAGACTCTGAATTGGTTTGATCCCAATTCAAGGGTCGGGGTAATTGCCCAAACGTACGTGTTGATTTCACGGGTTTGACCCTAGTTCAGACCTAGAGCATGGGTATAAATGGATGGTGTGTCTGACATCGTACCCCACAAAATATTATGTTGTTGATATTCAGTTAATATATAAACGATTGGTGGTAGAGAATTTATTCTCTACTTAACACCCGTTTATATAGTGACGGACGATCAATAGTACGGTATGGAGTGACGGTGTGGCATATTAAGATGCAATGATCAGGGTTTCTTGTTGAAAAGCAGAACCTTGTGGTATGAAGAACATGACTTCACGAGCCTCACAAACCGGTAGAGTCTAAAAAGGGGGAAGGGAACGCAGGGAAAGTAGCACGTTTCTTTCTAGTTAGTAGTCATTTTACTTTTGGAGGATGATGAAATGAGGCGCCTCGGATAGGTCCTATAGGACCGGGGAACGTGTGCTTAGGAATTGCCAATCCTCTAAGCTGTATGTGAGGACCGGCCCTGCAGGATCCAAGGGTTAACTGCGGGTAATCCTGAGACGTTAACTAGAGCGTCTCGAATCGGTAAGGAGTCCTCCCTAGCCTGGACTCATGATGGAAACCCAAATTTCCAATACGACCCCGACGGATTTGATTGTATTACTAGTATTGGAGGCATAATATATGGTACCTATGCTTCCTAGGATTAATACATTGCTTTGAATTGTTTTAAAACATATACACTAATAATAGTATTAGTTACGTATTTGGCGTATTTAGCATGTTTAACCACCATAAGGTAAAACTCTATCCTCTTGGTGTGCGTTGCATTGTGTGATGGGACCTGAGTCTTATGGTGGTTCCATTTTTCAAAAGACATTGCGTTGTTGACGACTTATTTAATCATTTATTATGACACTTTAAATTATGCACAGCAGTCCCTTAGAGTAAACCCGTTCCGCGTTGGCGGCGTGGTCTTTTGGATTTGCCTTATTTTTATTAGGATAAGTTATTTAAGAATTCTCACACCAGTCCCACGACTGACCCATAGTTTGTTTCACCTTTTTGCAAACTTGGGTGCCCTCTCTTCTACACGGGCAGCCAAGTAGACAGGTTCATTCTTTGCTTGGAGCTTTTCTTTGAAGCTGCTTATTTTCTCTCTCTTGGATTCTGCTTGGGAGAGGAGGTGATGACTTGGAGCTTGAAGACTTTTTGTTTCTGTTGGCATCTTTTCTTTTCTTTTTAGACATCAAACTTATTTCTTTTCTGCAAACTTGTTGTAATAATCTTAGTTCTGTGACTGTGGAATTTCTGTGATTGATGACATTATATTTTTCCGCTGCTATAATGTTATTACTCTATGAATCTCCTTTGCTATATTGTATCTGTGTTCTGTTTTATTGTATATATGTTGTATTCCAAAAATGATTTCTCCTGCTTTCACCCGTGGAAGTTTGGGGTCATCACAAGGCTACTCTAATAGAGGAAGAGGAAGGGGTAGATGGAACAATAACAGTAAACCAAAATGCCAAATCTGTGAAAAAGTGGGACACACGACCTTCAAGTGTTACTTTAGATACAATTCAAACTTTATTCCAAACCAGAATGACAACAATCAACGAAACACAAATCCTAATGTTAACATAGCACATAATCAAGGTGATGCATCAAATTCATCAGATAACAGTAAGAGCTGCAATCAGAATGAAAGTACAAGAACTGATAACATTCAAGACGACAACTGGTATCCTGATTCAGGGGCTACTAATCACATGACGAATAATCTTGACAACCTTAATCAAGGAAACAGGGAGTATAGAGGTAAACAGTCGATAAGCATGGGGAATGGTAAGTGTATCAATATCTCTCATACTGGCAGTAGTATAACTCAGGGAAAAAGGCAATTATTTTTACATAACCTACTTAGAGTGCCAAAGATCAGAAAGAACTTGATAAGTGTATCACAGTTTGCTACAGAAAATAATGTATATTTTGAGTTCTTTCCTAAATATTGTCTTGTTAAAGATATTCTAACTAATGAAATTTTACTGCAGGGTGACGCTGTAAATGGACTATACATGTTCAGGATCAATACAAGGACAAATCCTGCAGTTCAGAACTCATGTTACACTTCTGCGATGCAAAATAGCAGTAACAATACTAATGCTTTTGATATTTGGCACTATAAACTCGGCCATCCTAGTGTAAAGATAATGAGGAACATATTCAGTAGAAATAATATTGATTGTGACAATGTTTCTATGCCCTATATTTGTACCTATTATCAAATGGGTAAAAATCATAAGTTGCCATTTAATGACACATCAACTAAATACTCTAAACCATTTGACCTTGTTGCATGTGATTTATGGGGACCAGCCCCAATATGTACTGATTATGGCTATAAATATTATATTTCTTTTGTAGATGCACACATAAGATATACATGGATATATTTCCTAAAATCAAAATCTGATACACATGATACCACTATTAGGTATATGAATATGATTGAAAATCAGTTCGGCACAAAAGTTAAAGTTATTCAATCAGATGGAGGATCTGAATTTAAAACTTTGGACTACTATTTTAAGGATAAAGGAATCATTCACAGAATTACTTGTCAATATACATCTGAGCAAAATGGTTTAGTCGAGAGAAAGCGTAGACATATAGTCGAATCCGGTTTAACCTTACTAGCACATGCCTCGTTACCAATCAAATTTTGGTCAGAATCATTCAACACTGCTGTTTATCTAATTAATAGAATGCCAACAAAAGTGTTGAATGACATCAGTCCACTAGAAGTACTATACAATGTTAAGCCAGATTACTCTAGTCTAAAACCATTTGGATGTCTATGCTTTCCCTACCTTAGACTTTACAACCCAAATAAATTAAATTTCAGGTCTAAACCTTGTACGTTTTTAGGCTATGCTGCTAGACAGAAAGGTTATAGATGCATTGACGAAAATGGAAGGATTTTCATTAGTAGACACGTAATTTTTAATGAGAACATTTTTCCGTATAGTAACAGTGGTGTCAAAACATCAAACAAGGTTTATAATGACAAAACAGATGTACCTGAGATTCCAGTATATGGTGACACTCTATTGCCTCCCTTCATAAGTAGAAAGGCCGCTGATGCTCATGTTATCAATAATATGACCGACAATCAGCATAATACCAATAACCATGAACCACCCAGCCTCGCCAGTCCTCTGCATGATGACAACGAGAACAATTATGATCACAATCAAGGCTACCAAGACAATACTACTAGTATTGAAGAATCAGAGAATATAGTACCTGAAGAAGGGAGCAACAACAATCAGCAAACTCCTGATCCTCCTGAACCAACTGGTCACCCAATGATAACTAGATCCAAGAGCGGAATTTTCAAGCTAAAGATATACACTGCTATAGTCAGTGATGATGAACCATGCACCTTCGAGCAAGCAATCAAATCCAAGCACTGGAAAGCTGTCATGGATGACGAGTACAATGCACTCATCAACAACAAAACATGGGAGTTAGTCAAAAAGCCAGATAATAAAAATCTAATTGGTTGCAAGTGGACATATTGGATTAAGAAAAATCCTGATGGTACAATAAGTAGATACAAAGCAAGGCTCGTCGGCAAAGGTTACACTCAAGAGTATGAGTTTGACTATAATGAAACCTTTTCACCCGTAGTCAAACCCGCAACAATTAGACTAATATTGACTATTGCACTAAATAGTCATTGGAATATAATTCATCTTGATGTGAATAACGCATTTCTAAATGGAGTCTTGTAGGAAGAAATTTACATGACACAACCACAGGGGTATATCAAGGAACCAGAACTCGTGTGCAAGCTTTAAAAAGTAATATATGGTCTCAAACAGTCCCCAAGGGTCTGGTTTGAAAAACTAAGATCAGCATTAACCAATTTGGGTTATCAATATGCAAAATCGGACAACTCTCTATTCTTTAAAATTAATAACAACACTACTATATATGTTGATGACCTTATTGTAACAGGTAATGACAAGGCTGAAGTGAACAAGCTAACTCAATATCTGGACAAAGAATTTTCCATTAAAAATCTTGGTGAAGTCACATATTTTTTGGGAATAGAAGTACATAGAAAATCAGAAACTGAAATGACAATGTGCCAGAGAAAATACATAACAGAACTGCTGATCAAAACAAATATGATGGAAGCTAAAGCTCAACCAACCTCGATGATTACTAATCAACACTACTCTAAATACAGGGGAGAAGCCATGAATAATATTAAACAGTATAGGAGTGTTGTGGGAGCATTATAGTATGCAACCATAATGCGTCCTGACATTGCGTTCAGTGTTAACAAAGTTTCACAATTCTTACAGGAACCAAAAGAGGACCACTGGAAAGCAGTAAAAAGGATACTGAGATACCTAAAGGGTACACTTGACTACGGGCTTGCATTCAGAGGGGGGAAAGGAGCTAAGCATTACTGGATACACAGACTCTGATTGGGCAACAGACACAGACGACAGGAAATCCATCACTGGGTACTGTATTTTCATTGGACACAACCCTATTTCATGGAGTTCAAAGAAACAATCTACTGTTTCAAAATCAAGTGCAGAGGTAGAATATCGAAGCATCGCAAGTGCTACAACTGAAATAGTGTGGTTACAATCTATACCAAAAGAGCTTAAACTGCTAAACAATGCCAAAGCAACTATATGGTGCGACAATCAGAGTTCTATACAAATCCAATTCAACACGCCATAACAAAGCATATAGAGATAGATATCTATTTCATAAGGGAACATGTAAGAAATGGAAAGCTTCAAGTTAATTTCATACCTTCTTACCATCAGAAGGCTGATATCCTCACCAAGGCACTGTCAGCGAAGAATTACACTCGATTACATGATGAACTGAAGATCCAGAAGATTGTGACTCACGAATCTCCAGCCAACACACATCAGAAGCCAAATTCGACATCACCAGAAGAGCGGAAATCCAGATCCGACAATCGAAGTCTGAACTTGAATGATTCGAAAACCCTAAAGCTTCCAATTGGAAACCAAAGACGAATTGATTAAAGTCTGCTTCAATATACCGAAGGAAGATCAACAAATCGATAGCTCATTAACAATATCTCCGGCTTTATCTTCCTAATGCAAATCTCGAACCGTAAACCTAACCCTAGATTTGAGAGGGGGTGTAAGAAAATAAAGTTGGCTGCTATCACATATGTTATAAAGACAACGAGGGTTTCTTTCTCTTTCGTACAAATGTAATAAAATAAGTTATGGGCTATTGTACATGTGGGCTAGCCCACTTGCTATTAACGTAAGACTACATCTATAAAAGGATGCTTTTGTACATTACAGAAATAATATTAATACATTCACCTATTCTCACTTTTACAATACAGTTGTGTACACTCTTGCAATTTCTGTTCAAACCTTAATTATCCAAGACTTATAGTAATGAAACTATAAGTTGCTTTTATTATAAAAAAAGCACAGTAGGTTTTGGACTTAAAGTCTCCCTGAAGTTTATATCTCCAAAAAAATTGGATTAAAAATGCAATGTTAACCACAATTTTAAAATATGATTCACAGTACAAAGTAAATAATATTACTTCACGTGGTGATATGAAGAAAATAACAAATGTGTCACTCTGAAGAGACTGAGGATCCTACAACATTTTTTAAATGCATTTACCAAAGGTTGGGGAAGAAACAGCAAGTGGTGTACATGCATTTATTCTACCAATTTTCACAGGAGGAACTTCAGTAATTCCAAAAGAATGAAAAAAACGAGTTGTTGAATTCATAAATATATTAATTCACATTGTATGTTGCAAAGCAAACAGTAGTACACTTCAACATGAATCAACTTTAACACTTTAATTTCAGCTAGAAACAAAGTACCATAGCCATAAATCATCAGCCCCACACCCACTCATTACCAACTTACACGAGAATAAACAAAATTGTCTCTTTATTTTTCTGTAATATGATGAATTCTGTGTATGTATATTGTTAAATTTCATGCCAAGTTTTCATTACAGCACGAGTTATTCATCTTACTTATATTACTAAATTGCAATTACATCGTGAAACATTAAAAAATCACGCATGCTTGGTATTCACATCAGTTGTTGAAATCTTTAATTATTATTGTGGAATAGTTACACAGTTGATGGTACAACTATAATAGCTATAAATATATGTTTGTCACTGCAGTTTGCTATAAACAGAATAATTATTCAACTCTCTACCAAGAATAATAAAATTATTGGGATCTGAGTGTCTCCAAAGGAATTACTTTAGAGCACAACTAACAATGGCTTGTTTAGTTACTAAACAATCCACGGAGCAACCAGGTGTGGCTTGTTCAGTCACCCGTGGCTAGTCTGTGGCTAGTTTTCATCTCGTTCGTGGCTGGTTGACTGAACAGGGGCTAGTACTTATAACGGAAAAGTGTTTGCCGTTATAAGCTTATAACGGCAAACTCTTTGCCATTATAATCTTATAACGGCAAAGAGTTTGCCGTTATAAGCTTATAACGGCAAATACTTTGCCGTTATAAGCACTAGCCGTTGCACTCCAACGGCCAGTGCACTTCCTCCCTATATACCAACCTACCTCCTTCTTCTTCCACACAACCACACCACCTTCTCAACTTCAACTTCTTCAACAACAAGATGTCTTCTTCTGCACCCAAACGAAGTGGGAAAAAATCCGCAAATAGGACAGTCATGTCCAAACCGCACTCGTCATCGTATGCCATGCAACGGTCAATCCAACAACAGCAACCGTTGCAGCCATCTCACGAATATGGCTACTCTCCATATTCAAATTATCCATACCGACCGCCGTACCAATCGCTCGCTCCTCCCAATTTTCCTCCCATCCATTCTACCGCCCAACCACAGTTTTACCAACGACCGACCGGGGTAGGCGTGTACGACGATTATTCGTCGTATATGTCAATGATGATGCAGACCGATCAAAGTCAACAACCTCACCTAACTCCGCAACAGACCGAGGTTCGTGACCGTGAAGCTATGCTAAATCATGAAAGACAGTTTTCGTACGGGTATGTCTCTCCTACTACCGAAGAAAATGTTGAAACTTCAACGGAGGAGGCAGAGGAAGATGCAAATGAGGATGCGAATGTTACAAATTCTAAAGAATTTATTCAAGAATACGTTGCACCTATTAGTCCCGAATATAACCAAAAGAAGACGAAGTGGAAGTCTTTAAATGGCATTTTCAGTAAACGACACCAAACCGAAGTTGAATCGGAGCCGGATCCCGGAATAGAAGATATTGAGGATAATCATGCTGAAGGGGTAGGATTAGCAGCGGATGAAAAAAAAACAATGTAAGTTTACTTCCGAGCAGTACGTTTCACTTGCTAAATCGTGGATACGCATTTCACAAGACAACATTGTTGGGAATAATATGAAAGGTCAGAAATTTTGGGAAAGAGTAGCAGAGTTTTACAATTCGTTAGAAGCGAGGAATAGAACATGGGCATCACTTAGAGGCGGTTATAGAGTTATGAATGCCGCATGTCAGAACTATCTGGCAATACTGACAGGCTTGCAGAACAAACAGCAAAGCGGTGCTGCACCTTATGACATTGTAAGTACCGTAGATTACTTTGAAAAATAACTTACTATACTATGATTGATTAGTTAGAAATGTCATACGCTCATACAGTTTCCACTTTGTGTTACAGATTGAAGAGTCACGAAAGGCCTACCAACAAAAGTATGGTCATCCATTTAAATTTCAAGTCTGTTTTGAGCTTCTATCTAGTTTGCCGAAGTCGAAGAACCCAAGCAACTTCATGTTTGAGCAGCAGAATAAAGCTAGATGGATGAACTACTCTGATTCCAGTCCAGGAAGTGACCCGAGTTCGCAAAAAAGAAACCCTTTATTTAGAACTAGTGACGAACGACCTGTTGGCAGAGCCAAATCAATTCAGCTGGAGCAACGCTGTGCAGAGTTTTCTAGATTTATGGAAACAATAGAGAATTCATCTAAGGCGACAAAAGAGCATAGAGCTCGATTTTCGGTGCAAAGAAACCGCAGCGACGAAGAGTTCCAAAAGGCAGTTAGAGATGATCGAGAGCTTTGTAGACATGTACATACGGAGCTATGCAGTTAAAGCCCCGCTAAAGCCCCGCAATATCCCCGCTATAGCCCGTAGCGCCCTTCAACCGCTACGCTATTTCAATTTAGCGCTGATGAACAGTAGATCCGCTTGTTGCCCCGCTATTTCCCGCTACATCTGCTAAATCAACGCTTTTTACCATCTGCTTTAACAATATTAATATATAAAGGTTGATTTGACTAATTCTCTTTTAAAAAAAGTCGATAAA
This sequence comes from Allium sativum, assembly GCA_030737875.1. Lineage (NCBI taxonomy): Eukaryota > Viridiplantae > Streptophyta > Magnoliopsida > Asparagales > Amaryllidaceae > Allium > Allium sativum. The sequence continues at coordinate 920,350,106 of CM060922.1, forward strand.
GTTAGTGTAAAGAGCTAATTTTAAGGCATTAGTTCCAATATATTCAGGAAATCTATTATAATCATCAAATCTAATGTGTGTAACAATGATATTCTTTGATTCTACTATACATGATTAATTTATTTTAGTTTCTTCTACACATATAATGTGAAAATGATAATTAATTTTATATATTTGTTTTCACATTTTATGAACCTTTTTGCGCCTCCGCTATATCCCCCCCTATTTCCCCGCTTTATCCCCTCTACACCTTTTTGCACCTCCACCGCTATGGAACTGCTGAGCGCTTTAACTGCCCAGATACGGAGAAACAAGCCATGGTACGAGAAAAGCAGGAGGAGAAGAAAGCCATGCTATGAGAGAAGCAGGAGGAGAAGAAAACAATGGTACGAGAGAAGCTGGAGGAGATGAAAGCTATGATGCGAGAGAAGAATTATATTAAAATGATTATGTGTGATTTTAGCAAGTTTTCCCCTCTACAGCAAGAACTAGTAACCGAGCAGATTGGAGAGTACAGAAAACACAAAGGAAGCGGAAGCGGTAGTGGCTCGTATATGGACTAGCTATGTATGTTGGGTTAAGTTGTAATATGATTGTGAATTGTTTGTAGTATTTATGTACTGGTGGGTGTTTATGTACTAGCTATATATGTTGGGTTGAGTTGTAATATGATTGTGAGCAGTTTTTAGTATTTATGTACCGGTTGTTGGAATAATGATACAATCTATAATATGATTGGAAACCAAATTTATTGACCCAACTACACACTGATAGATAGTACTCTGATACATAGTACACGACTACACACTGATACATAGTTCTAGTACCAACTACTGATTCCGACTATTCCTTCCTTTATGCGCCCACAAATGTTCCACCAACTGGTCACGCAATTGGAGGTGCGCAGCTTGATCTTCAATGTGTTGAACCATATCAACATATTCTTCCTTTGAGTTTACATCTTTATGGGGTTTTGCATTTGACCCCGTAAACATGTCAGGATAATTAGACTTTTGATTCTTATAACCGCCTCTTTCAGACTCCACAATCATGTTTTGTATTATTATACAAGCATACATGATTTATGAAAGCACTCTTGCATCATGAAAACGAGTAGGATTTCATAAAATATGAAATCGGGCTTGTAAAACACCAAATGTATGTTCGATATCCTTTCTGTAGCTAGCTACTTTTTCAGTGAAATACCTTTCTTTATCATTTGACGGTACTCTGTACCCTTGCATCAAAGTTCTCCACTTTGGGTATATTCCATCCACTAGGTAGTACCCAGTTTTATGTTCGATATTACCAACTTTATATGAAACATCTGTTGATAGTCCGTTAGCAAGTTCTGTGAAAAGATATGATTGTTTTAAAACATTTATATCATTCAATGAACCTGGGACTCCAATAAAAGCATGCCAAACCCATAAATCGTCTTTTGATACTGCTTCAAGGATCATTGACGGCACTTTTTTATGTCCGGTGAACATTCCTTTCCATCCCGTTGGCCAGTTTTTCCAAGGCAAATGCATGCAATCTAAACTTCCAATCATACCTGGAAATCCTCTAGCTTCTCCCCTGCGTAGTATCCTACTTATGTCGTTTGGTCCAGGCGTCCGTAGATACTCCTGCCCGAACTGTTCAACAACTGTTTTACAGAATTCTTTCAGACACTCTATTGTTGTTGATGCTGCGATTATGAAATATTCATCCATTTGGTCGCCAGATGTTCCATAGCTTAACATCCTCAACGCCGATGAAATTTTGATGTGGGGCGAGTGGCCGATTTCTTGTGCTCCGTTCAGTATATAAGTGAAATATGGGTTTGACTGATGAAGTTTAAGATAAATTTTTGAGAAAATTGCCGGACTCATACGATAACGATGGCGGAACAAAGTTATATCGTAGGTTTGATTGTCAATGAAGTAATCCATCATTAGTCTTTCATGTCCATCCTTGTAGTCTCTCTTATGCCGCCGGTCAATCCGGCCAAGCATACTACCTCGACGGTTGGTCATTGAGCCTTCAGCAAAATAATTGGAATACCCAACCATTGCATGCTATTCCAACTCCTCCTCCATCTCTTCCTCCATTTCTAGTTCGGAATCGTCAGTTTGATTGACTTCGTAGTAATGGTGGTATAGATTTGGATCCATTGCTTGTTTTTTTTATAAATTTAGTTTCGTTGTTCTCCTTGAGTGTGGACGTAGGACAGATATATATATAATCAAGGATGGTTGGCATAATATCTCTGTCATTGAGTAGTCAAATCGGGCAGTTGTTGTGATGTGAAAGGTTGGCAATAATGGTTGGAAATAATGGTTGGCAATACATGTAGACAAGAATGGTTGGCAATAATGGTGTGGATAATATCTCTGTCATTGAGTAGTCAAATGGATCTGCTGTTGTGCTGTGAAATGTTGGCAATAATGGTTGGCAATACATATAGCCAAGAATGGTTAGCAATAATGGTTCCGACATAATGGTTGGGATAATAATGGTTCTGTCATTGAGCAGTCAATTCGGACAGTTGTTGTGATGTTAAAGTAATAGAGAATATAATGGAGAATTTCCTTTGTATTTATGTAATAAATGATTTTGTAGATTTTCAGAAATATACGTTTGAAACGATATCCAAATGTATAGAAATTCCTTTATATTCAATTAAATAAACATATCGTTTATTACCGAAATTCCATAGCCACTATTTAAAAATTTAAATTGAACATAACTAACAATATATGTCACGAAATCTCAAATTTTTTCCCCTAACAGATAATTTTAATCTAATCAACCCGAACGATTCTTGTTTCACAGAATTCTGACCTATATCAGATCCGGTATATTCAGTTAAAGTTTGTATTGAAAACTACGAACTACCGCCGCATTTTGGGCTCGTTTTAATTATGTTATAAACTAAATATATTTTCAAATGTCATTTTATATAATAAATTCGATATAAAATCAATTATATCTCCAATATTATAGTATTAACGACAAAATCATGGCTTCAGTGTTCACCGTCATGGCTACGGTGTACGCTACATGGTTGGCAATACATGTAGGAAAGAATGGTTGGCAATAATGGTTTGGATAATATCTCTGCCTTGAGTAGTCAAATTATTCTAGCCAAGAATGGTTGGCAATAATGGTTCCGACATAATGGTTGAGATAATAATGGTTCTGTCATTGAGTAGTCAATTCGGACAGTTGTTGTGATGTGAAAGTAATAGAGAATATAATGGAGAATTTCCTTTGTATTTATGTAATAAATGATTTTGTAGATTTTCAGAAATTTACGTTTGAAACGATATCCAAATGTATAGAAATTCCTTTATATTCAATTAAATAAACGTTATCGTTTATTAACGAAATTCCATAGCGACTATTTAAAAATTTAAATTGAACATAACTAACAATCTATGTCACGAAATATCAAATTTTTTTCCCCCAACAGATAATTTTATTCTAATCAACTCGAACGTTTCTTGTTTCACAAAATTCTGACCTATATCGGATCCGGTATATTTAGTTAAAGTTCATATTGAAAATTACGAACTACCGCCGCGTTTCGGGCTCGTTTTAATTATATTATAAACTATATATATTCAAACTTCATTTTATATAATAAACTCGATATAAAATCAATTATATCTCCAATATAATATTAACGACAAAGATTTGTCATAGTAGAGTAGGATAAGGAGATACAACAATAAGGAGAAAGATAAAATAGTTTATAAAGACACAACAACTGACGATAGTATATGCGAACTAACTCAATCAAACCATGGAGTAGGCATTAGCAACTTCATTACAATGCATGTTACGTTTAGTCTTACGGGCATCGCATGATGTTCAATTGCAACTGCTCATTATCACTTCGAACAACGTCTATTTTCTCGTTCGAGTTCGTTAGCATATGCTATTCCCCGAGGACACAAAGGTTGGTCTATCCAGTCCGTGTAATTGCAACCATTTGGATAGGCTGGACATCACTGCATGCGCCGACCTATATTGTTTCCCTCTGCTCGAACGACAACTTCAACCGCATACCCGCAATAGCAACGAACTGGATAAGAATCAACTACATGTTCGTGCAGTGGTACACGAAAGAACTCTGCTTCCTGCGTTGACTGAGTGACCTCCTGTTGAGATGATACTTGAACAGGTGGTACTGGTGTTTCATGTGGAGGTTGAACGTTCACGTGTTCGTACGGCGGTATAGTTTGCGGTTTCATTTGGTTTAGGAACTGAAGTTCATCTTCAAGCTCTTGTAGCCTCATGTTTTCGTAAGCTTGTTCCTCGGAATCTGTAGATGTTGCCCACGAAGACATTTTCAGTGAGTGCGAATCCAATGATGTGCTCTAAGAATGGGGAAGAAGTTGTTTGAGTTTGGTATGTTGTGAGTAAGTTAACATATGTATATATAGCTGGAAGATTGGTAATGGTGTGAATGGTCAAAAGCTACACTGTAGGGAACACTATATGGAATCTGCCAGATGACATGACTGCACTATGCGAATAACGCAAGACTTGACCAGTCATTACGCTACAGTTAGTTGACCCGTTATGTTCTTACGTAGAATATGGAGTTATCTGCAAACCTTGTTATGTTGGCGCGTTATTTAAGAATTTTGCATTTCGAAACGAGAAGACGACAATCTTGTTCACGATCAAATTCAAACGCTAATACATTTCAAACAAGACTTACAGGAACTAAAACAACAGAACATAGCAACATCAAATTCAAAGTACAGTAATAAACCTTCGATCCAAGAAAAACCAAATCCTAACGATTTCTGAGATAGCTAGCTCTAGTTGCATCGGCAACAATCTTGTTCAACCGCCTTATTTCGACTTGCGCTTCCAATGCATATTGAAGTCCACGTTGGCACATCGGGGGGTCTATCCACTGCATAAAATTACAACATTGAATATCATTAGGGTAATACCTATGGTCTTCGAAGGCAGGACATCCGAAGAATCGGCGTCCAACATTTTTTTCAGTTTTGGCAACAACAACAACCGATTCATCTCCATAACAACAAATAGGGTAAGCTCCACTAGGTAGCGTTGGACCGATTGGATGTAGGGGCTCGATTTCTTGTCCTTCGTATACGATCGGCTAACCAGGTCTTTGATTTGCTACAACTTCACGCAATCGAGCATTCAAATATTTTGTTCTCGGCTTCACTGATTTAGACTGAACTTGTGCTCCTTCACCGAATTCCACCGTAGGCTTGTTGTGTTGTACACTATTCCTTGACCGTTCAAACTCTTCATAACAATTATTCATTGTTTCATCGTCAATCTCCAAGTTTTCCATAGCTTCAATACAAAACAAAACCTTAAGCAATTGAAATGAATTCAAAGTGTAAGGAATTTTTGTTCTGTTAGAGATACAAACCTAGTGCATATTTATTGCTGCGTTCGAACACAAAGCAGGGCTAGATTTGTAAAAAGAGATGTTGCAATTCCCAACATAACACAAAGTAGGTGATACCCATGATAAATTTTTGGTATTGATATATAATGCATCAACTTTATCAGTAACATAATTACTGGTACAGTATCAATGTATAGTGTATCACTGTTTGCACTGTATATTGTTTGACTGTTTCCATAAATTATTTGACACAAAGTAGGCCGACCCTTTTTTTTAACTCCTACTCGTATTGAAATGGTAAATGCACCCGAGGACGACCCCAATTTTTAACTCCTACTCTCGAAAAACAGTGGCATGACTCCACCCTGCCATAAAACATGGCTGAACTATGGGAACTGTGCAAGACTTGGCCAGTCAATGCGGAACGACCCATATTTTTTAACTCGTTGTTGTATTGAATCGTTTAATGCACCTAGGAATGACCCTTACACATAGGTTACATAAGTGATAATAAGTAACAAATATGATAAATTACACAAACGGTAGATTAGACAAACAATAGGTTCCACAAATAAAATCAGCCTACATAACCTAAACGTTACACAGCTATAGGGTTACATACTTCGGTCGTTTACTTGATTTCGCAGTACATAGTACGCATAACATAAAATATTTCAATCCTAATTTAACCCACGTTGCAGGCGATAATTTGCATTACTTAGGTCGTTTACTTGATTTTGCAGCTTTCTTATTTCTTCCTCTAGTTCCAATGCATACGTAATTGCTCAACGGGGAAAACGGTCATCTATCCACTGTCCAAACTCGCATCCATTTCCACGTACTGGACAACTATAATATCGACGTCCAACGTCGTTTCCATGACGGACGACTAATTGCGGTGCTTCAAATCCACAAAAGCATACAATATTTGCGGATTGCACCTCGCCTTATTCTACCGTGGCTCTAACACGAGGAATTTAATTACAAGGTTAGACCTGCAATCACGTTGTCGATTACGATTATCATGCTGATGTCGTATTTCCATTTCATGCATTCCTGCTTCAAGTTCTAGTTGTCGCACCTCGTCATTGTGTCGCTCTTCCATTTTGATATACCACTCTGTTGGTTCTCTGGGTGTGGACGGATTAGGGTTTGATGGTCCTGAGAGAAGGTCCATGTAAATGTAAGAATATGGATACGATATTGGCAATTTTCTTATTTGAGATATAATTTTCGGTCCGTATGGATCGGGTATTGCTGAAGCAATGTTAGTTATATATAGGAGGAGATTTAGTTACCACTGCATAAGGATATTACTTCCCATTTCCAAAAGACACGGAATGTGGAAACAAATTGACAACGGGTAATGTTTACGTTGGACTGCGCACTGTATACTGTACCATGTGCACTGTTTCCTGTAGCTACGTTGGAAAATACGTTCTTAACTTTAGAAAAAGGGTGACATGACCACACTCTGGTCTGGAAACTATAGAAAAAGAGTGACATGCCTACACACTAGGAAAAGAAATTGCTTGTATAAAAATATAACGGCAAACTATTTGCCGTTATATTTTATAGTCGTGACACCACAGTGGCTACTTAAACGGTCGCAAGCCCTCCCTTTATATACCAACCTACCTCCTTCTTCTTCCACACAACCAGACCACCTTCTCAAATTCACTTGTGACAACCATGTCCCAAGCGCACTCGTCATCATATGCCATGCAACGTCCTGGCCAACACCATCAATCTTTTCGCCCAACTCATGAATACGGATACTCACCGTATTCAAACGAAGATGCCTCTTCCGTTCATCAAAGATCTGGAAAAGAAATTGTACTTGAAGGGAAGGTTTCCAAGCCACTACAGACGATTGGATCCAACCCTATTTGCCATTGTGGACAAGAGTCGGCCGTGGCTGTTGACGAGAACGAAACAAATGCTGGTCGTCGATTTTTCGGCTGTCAAGCCTACAACGACCACATGAATTATCCTGATGACATTGATTGTTGTTGCTTTAAGCAATGGATTGACCCTCCCATGTGCGAACGTGGACATCAGTATGCACTCAAAACGCAAGAAGAAATAAGACGCTTGAGCAAGACTAATGCCTGTAAGACTGGAGATGGTACTTTCTTTAGGCCATGGTAGGTGTACGTGTTTTAATTTGATGCTTGTGTGCTCAGTTGTTGTAGTTTGTATGATTATGGTTTGGCATTTCCTTCTGTTGTACTAGTTGTCGTTGTTTCAGTTGTTATAATTGCTCAATTGTCGTAGTTGTTATAATTGTCAAGTCATGTAAGCTTCTAACTTATGTAAGGCACCTGGGAACGGCCCATTTTTCTTAACTCTTTCGTGAATTGAAATGGTTAAAGCACCGGTGGGCGACCCCTATTTTTAAACTCCTACATATACACAAAATTGCCACTATGACAAAACAGTTACGAATAATGTTTCAAAAACCTGCTACAGTCAATGAAATGACTTGACACTGAGGCATACAACAATATTACATACTTTAATATCACTGTGAAATTAATACGAGTCACGTGTATGTATAGTATACTCTTTCACATGCATGTATGACATGATTAGATCATTCACTGAGAAGAAAAAAATAAAGATGTGTCTCCATCATTCGTTGCTGGGATTCAAGTCTGTTGAATTGTAACTGTTGGTCGTACATTGCCCTTATAAGTACTCCATATTTGATAATCCATCTCATACCTTCTACAGCTTCAAGAAGCACCGTTGCAGGCTCAAGTGAGAAAATTTATTTTCATGTTTTCTTAAAGGTAACGTTTATTATCAACAAAATTCGTACTTCTAGTAACTCTACTTATTCTATTGATGCGTACGTTACGTGGACGATTCAGAAATAAGTGATGAACAAATGGGAAGGATTTATGATGAGTACGAACGAAACTTAGTGAACGATAACGAAGTTGGATTAGTTCATGATACACAAGTTGAAGAGGTGCCTATCGCGATTCAGCATCGAGCGATTACAGCACCACGTCCTTCTCCAGTAAATCAACGACCTAGTAATAGTGCTCAAACATTGAATTCTCCTACTCCAGATTTTTCGTCGAAGGATTTGCTGGCCCTCGTAAAATCCTATATTGAGGTTGAAAAGAGAGATGAGTTACTAATGCAAAGTGGAGGGGGTTTAACATATGAAGAAAGATGGGCAATGATCACGAGGCTATACAACAACCATCGTTCCCGACCCACTATACGAACATCGGTTGAAATCCAAATGGCTAATCGTCATTTTGCAGACGCTTGTGATCGGTACACAAAGATTATCGAAACCGTTGAAGACGAGAACATATTTAAAACAAATCAAGCAACATATGATTCTCGTTACCTTTTCGAGTACGGTGAGGAGTTTGTTGGTTACAAAGCGTATAAACTCCATTACAGTTGGTTGACCTGCTATGGAACTGAGTAGGCTTATGGTATTGTGATTTTATTGTTGTTTTACTGTCTATTTAATTTGATGTGTGTCCGTAGAATATGGAGTTATCTGTAAACCTTGGTATGTTGGCATGCTATTTAAGAATTTTGCATTCCTACACGAGAAGAGGGCAATCTTGTTCAGCATCAAATTCAAACGTTATTACATTCAAAACAACGCTTACAGGAACTAGAACAATAGAACATATTGGCTCTACACAAAAACAGTCTCTACACAGATATACAGTCGCTACACAGAACCAAATACAGTCTCTGCACAGAAACATAACCAGAACATACACAAAATACATCGAAAGTACATAATAGTGGTAATCAACAAATACAGAACGCGTACTCAAACAGTAGGAACATACAACTGACAACTGCGAAAACGTAATACATCAAAAGTACATAATAGTGGTTGTGAACAAATGCAGAACGTCTACTCAAACAACAGAGACATACAACTAACAACTAGGAAAACGTAATACATAAAAAGTACATACAACTGACAACTGCGAAAGTACATGAAAGTGGTAGTAAGTCACTCGTCCGTGTCATCTGAAGGTGGATGTGTACGCATATGTGTGCGGCGCCGATGACGTCTCTCATCATCACCAACATCTGGAGGCTGACTGGACCCAGCACTAGACCTATGGTGGTAATACATCTGCAAGTCCTGAAGTCTTTTGCGCTCTGCCTCAAGCTGGGCCTCTAAATGCGCCTGCTGCTGTCGTTCCTCCTCTGCAACACGATGTAGCTCACCATCATAGTAATTTAGGCTACGCCTATGCTCTATATAGCCCGTATGCCTAATCCCCATCTGCATATCATACAGATCATGATATGATATCTGTGTAGGATCCGGGTAATCGTGACGGGCCGGAAGATGAAACACGTCAACGTAATGATCTGGTCCAATGGTGGGCACTGCCATGGTCCATCCAAAATGACTGGCGGCAAAAACATGATCAGCTGCACGAAAACTCTGGCTGGGCTGGGTAATATCCTCGACAATAGTGGACGTATGCCGTGTCGTATAGCAGATGGCCCTACTAAATCAATCGATACTGCATGTGTAATCATGTTGGAGGACCCGGTGAAAAATCTACGCCAGAAGGTAAGGTAACACTCCCCGATAATAACAAAGCTCTCGGCCGTCCACCGGCTTGCTGCCCTGGCTATATCTAACTGCTCCGTCGGGTAAATCATACACCGATAAGTATGTGGGTGTGGATCATCCGGAATAGCATCGAAGTCATACAACTGTCTCCAGCACCTCTCACCAAGATACCAATAAGCACTTACCGCCACGGGATAAGATATAAGTGGAAATCTCCATCCGGCAAGCATCCTAGCAATCAGTATGATCTCAAGATCGATGGATGTACTCTGCTCAAATGGATACCATATAATCTGATCCTTATACATCCTCAGCTCGATCTAGTTGTGGGCAACTGGATACACATAGCGCGACTCATTATCCCTGGACCCCCAGTTGTCCACAGTCCAAAAGGATATACGGGGGAAAAAGGTCGATGGGTCTGCAGTACGGGTGACAAAATGAAAGTTCCTAGAGTACTCAAAGTACCAATACTGTAACAACTCCCAGAATCCAAATAAAGAAACCTGAGAATCAGAGATGGTGCACTGCATGTCGAGACATCTGTATAGGTATGCAAGGATAGGTGTGCCCCAATCATATAAAATCGCCCCATTGGCATTTAACTCAGCCGCGACCTCAAGAAACCCCACAGGCAAACTACTGCTCGAAGAATTAAAGAAAAGGTTACCCATAAGGTATAACACAAATAATCGAGCAAGCTCCAAGTCGTCATCAACGGAGTACTGACCGAGTATATTGTTCATGGCCGCACGGATGGCGCTCACTCTAATAGCGCCTTCTGCCTGATACGACGCAGCAGAAACATCAAAATGAGGCAATAGATCATGAACAAGTGCACGATCACGCCATCGACCATTGTCATAAGGCAGTGGGGGATAAGCACCTACTCCAATGCTAATACCAGTAAGCATGGAGAAATCAAGCGGTGTAAGTCCTAACTCACTACAAGGAAAGTGAAATGTGTGGGTGGTTTTGTACCACGGTACAGTAATGGCCGCACATAGTTGGACATCGGCATTTATAATATGGTTTATTCCTAAAATTGTAAAGCGCATAATAAGATAAAATATGGCTAATAAATTATCCACTTGTTTCGTTAAAAGTTCTTTAATATTACCTAGAAAAAATTGAAATCCAAGAGCATGTAACAGCCCTGCGACCCCCTCCTTACCCGCCAAGTGTGCATGATAATATCTAAGTGTGGTCACTAACGAACCACGTGAACGTATATTCCGCGACTGTCAACGGTTCGACAAAATGTTATACTATCTACCCAATATATAATACTCAAAGAATACTATTTAAATAATACTAAAAATACTTGCAGCCAAACTCAACTGCGTGCTAACGTGTACTTCGTCTTCTGGAAGAATGCGAAAGTTGGATAGGAAAGGAAGCTTCGCGGTGCTGAGGTTCATATCCAGAAAACCATCGAGATCGGCCTGTCTAGCGGAAACCGATCCCACATCCCTACGCGCCCTGCCTGATCGTCCGCCTCTACGCCCGCCACGTCCACGATAGCCGCCTTCCTCGTGCGCCCCTACATCTTCGTTCTCCATGTTTTCGGCGGCTGCAAGCAAGTCTTCTATTCCGAGCGCTGGTTGTTCCCCACTACCCTCTGCACCACTCCCACCTGCGCCACTTCTCCCGATGCCACCATCGTCGCCGTACATGAATTTTTTGGCGAAATTTTTAAGTAATCTGGCCATATTTTCGAACGAATATCTCAAATACGGTAGTTAATTTGGTTCAAAGCTGACGGATTGGTGAATTTGTGGAAAAAAATTGGTGAAAAATGGGGGATGAGGTTTGATTTTCGGGTTTGAAATGTGGAGAAGGAGAATGAAGAAGAGGGGTGGCGGCGGGGGGGTTTTCTGGGGGGGTTATAACGGCAAACACTTTGTCGTTATAATTATAACGGCAAAGTGTTTGCCGTTGTAATGTTACAATGGCAAAGTGTTTGCCGTTGTAACCTTATAACGGCGAACACTTTGCCGTTGTAACCCCCTCTTACCTGACCCGTGGCTGGTTCCATCTTCTGGTTGCTCTGCTCGTTGGACCAGTTTCTAAACAAGAGAGAGAATAACTGAACATAACAGATGGTTGGTTATAGTCTAACACCAAACTTCATGGCGACCCAATTTCATCCATCAAAGCAAATTTCACTATAAACTATGGGCAGAGGAGCACCCATATTTTGTTTACTACAAGTTGAATGTTTAGATTTAATACACTTGTTAACTAAGTTTATACATCTTCAATATTGGATAAATTCGTTAATTATCTTATAACGTTCTCATTAAGTGCTAACATAACTGAATATAATAATAACATGGCCGTAAGGAGTTAATTAACCAATAGCATGATCATATAATTTGTGAAAATAACCCAAGAATCGCCATTTGCACGGAATTAGCCAATTTTGCATATTAGTCATATACAAAATTGTAATTTGCTTGTCCTAAAACTGATCAATGAGAACAACGAACTGTTTTTGCCAAACCAAAACGAGAAATTACAAACTATAATAGTAAAAACCGTACCCAATAGCAAAATCAAACGCTGTTTCAAGCAGTAGTTGCATTGGGAGAAACACATTTTTAAAAACTCTTTTCATGACCATATCTTAATAACTCCTTTCATGATATGTACAGGCTACATGAAAACATCAATTATTTCTTATATGTAGTAATTTATGCATGCCTTAAATTGTCGAAGAAGGGGACATCAATTGTCGGAGAAGAAATTTATACTGCCTAAAATATACACCTAAGAAATTTTAGTGGGGACTAACTCAAAACTCATCATTTCAAACTAATGCACACCGCTACAAATGAGAAATGTTAGTCAGGGAACTATTTTCAACTGTCGTGAATTTTAGTCAGGGAAGACTGAGCTTACATGTGATCAGTCTATTATTAAAAATGGCAAATTTACATGCCTAATACATACAGTTACTACTCGGTACATGAATCATAAATCATGTTACTACTCGGTGTACATGGACTCTCTGTTAAATGAAGTAGGGTGATCTATTCAACAAAGATACCTAAAGTCATGTGTTACTGATGTGGCGACAAAAAACTCCAATTGCATTATACTGGAAAACTGATGTGGTTATAGCAAAAACAAAAACATTATACTGGAAAACTGATGTGGTTGCAAATCACTTAAAGGCCTATCTATTCAACATCATACTAATTTTCAAAAAAATAAAAATATAAATAAACTGGAAAACTGATGTGGTTACAAAAAATTAAAAAACTTTTTAAATACAGCCAAGCACATAGGATACATGTCGGATTGATGCTTACCGCAAATTCCGTGGATGCTTCATCAATCCATCCACTAGTGGTAGAGTCATTGCTTGATGCGACCTTGTGAGTTCTACAATATACTTGCCACGTAGTCGGCTCTCTATTAAGCTCGTCCATCTAGAAAACAAAGACAAAAATCGAACAAGTACATAATTTACTATGTAAATCAGCATTAAAATTAAAAAAAATGAAGATCAAACCAAATCATTTCGATAATGCATAAAAGATCTTGAACCACCACAATGTCATTTTTCATTTTGAGCTCTAGATTTTGCAGCTTTTTCTGAACAAGCTTTCACTTCAGGAAGCTCCCAATATACTAAAAATTTCTCATATATCTCTTGAGGTAGGTTAGGATGTTTCTTCCCCGATACTTTCATATTGTAAGTCCACTATTGATACCTTAAACTTGCTTTCCTACTCCATTCTACTTCACAATTGCCCGTGAAACATCACTTGACCATTGAAATGACTCATGTATATATAATAAAAAATATTATGATAAAAAAATAGATGTATAGCACACACATTCCAAAATTATCTTACCACAAATTCTTCAAACATCAGTTTCTATTGGGAAACAATGGCTGAGTCACGTACTTCGTCGCTTTCTTGAAGACGATTCGGCGATCTGGTCGGTGGTGCAAAACCAGTTCGTACTCTCGTCGCCGCCTCTAGGATAAAATAGCCTCTGAAAATAATAACTGATTTGCTTTGCACAACAAATCAGTGCAGATTTATGCATTCAAATTTAAATACTGCTCGAGAATTTCTGTTAGAAGTTTTTTAATGGCGGAGGTAAGAAAATGGTATTTTGTTATGGTATTTTCGTCTACAGCTGAAGATAATATATAGATAGGAATTAGGGAAGAACGAAAATACTGGGTAGTGGGAGAAAATTGGATCTGCTGAAATACCGGGTCAAGAGTTTACTCTTCATGTAAAAGTTGGCTCAAAATTTCTCCCGTATTAAAATTTAGTTCGAAAAAAAACAATTTTTTCTGGTTCAAAAATATAAGTGTTTACATAACAAAGCCAAAGCCAAGCCCGAGCCCGAACCGAGCCGAGCCGAGCTGGGTCGAGTCGAGTCAGTCGGTCGCGCGTGTGTGGTGGTCATGATGCATGGTCTCCTTCCTCACAATAAAGCATACATTGGGAGCCCAGCCCCAACATGACTTCTTAGAAACAAGTATAAATACTTGCATCTTTCTTATAATCCCATGATGTAGAACTATTCACATATAGGAGCCATTCATACTTATATCAACATTTTTAATAATTCACAAACATTTCCAACAATCCCCCACTTGAATTTTTAAAAATATTGTCGAGCAGTGTCTAAAAAACATAAGACTGTACATAAACAAATGTGTCATCCGACTTGAACCTTTGCATAGTGGGTAAGATTCAATTTTTACTAGAGTGACACGTAGTCTTGAACTCTATTCCTGACATCAAACCACACACAACCTTTTCTATAGTGCAATCAAATAAGCCCGTGCATTTATGGCCATGCACGTCTATCCCAGTTTAGTGAACGCTCTAGAAGTTTTGCCCAAAATTCCATAGGAAACGACCACATTTCCACATTCACATAGGTGAATCTATCAAGAGTACTCCTGAAGGTAGGTACTCCACTCCAAATAGAGTATAGATCCATTAAGAGTTTCTATCAACTCATCCTCTAATCACTTCAGGAATACATGCTTCTTGGTTTATTAAATAACATGTTCAACTCCTATCAGTACACAACTTGTTTTTACCTATTGAACCTATTTCTTGGGATCTCCAGTCATTTAGGTCGGGTTACCATTGTGCGTGACTCAACAATCTAAGTGCAATAGTCCCATTCTTTTAGAAAAATTAAGGACTTTCTCTCTGGACAATCCTTTCGTCAAAGGATCTGCCAAATTTTCATCACTACGTACGTAATCCACTCTAACGGTACCTGAGGAAAGTAATTCTCTAACCGTGATGTGCTTACGACGTATTTGTCGTCTCTTACCGTTATAATAATGGTTTTGAACTTTTGCAATAGCCGCGGTACTATCGCAATGTATCAACAAAGCTGATATCGGTTTTTCCCATATGGGAACCTCAGCTAGTAGATTTCTCAAATACTCTGCTTCTTCACTAGCTGTGGCTAGTGCTATCATCTCAGACTCCATAGTAGACTGAGCCAAAATAGTCTGTTTCTTGGATTTCCAAGAGACAGCTCCTCCAGCGATGCTAAATATATAGCCACTGGTCTCTTTAGAATCATCAGATAAAGTATTCCAATCTACTTCTGAATATCCTTCAAGTACGGCTGGAAACTTCTCATAATGTAATCCAAGGTTCATAGTTTGTTTAAGGTATCTCATTACCCTTTCAATAGCATGCCAGTGCTCTATACTAGGTCTACTGGTAAACCAGCACAATAATCCCATGACATATGCAATATCGGGTCTAGTACAATCAGTGGCATACCGAAGGCTTCCAATGATGCTCGCATAATCAGACTGTCTTACACCTTCACCAGTGTTCTTAAATAACTTTACACTTGGATCATATGGCGTACATGCAGGTTTACAGTCAAAGTAATTATATTTCTTCAGTATCTTCTCAATGTAATGAGAATGAACCAAAGAAATTCCCTTTTCTGACCTAGTAATTTTAATACCAAGGATTGCACTCGCCTCACCTAGATCTTTCATATCAAAATTGGCACTTAATAAGGATTTGACTGAATTTATGGCATGAATGTTTGACCCAAAGATGAGTAGGTCATCTACATAAAGGCATATAATAGTGCAATGTCATTCTCAGATTTGTAATAAATGCATTTGTCACTTTCATTAACTTTAAAACCATGTGAAATGATTAAGTTATCAAATTTTTCATGCCATTGTTTAGGTGCTTGTTTTAAACCATATAATGATTTATCTAATTTGCATACTTTATGTTCTTGACCATGTACTACAAATAGTTCAGACTGGTACATATAGATTTCTTCGTCTAATTCACTGTTTAAAAATGTGGTTTTAACATCCATTTGGTGTATTAGTAAATTATGAATGGAAGCAGGTGAAATTAATACCCGAATGGATGTTATTCTAGTTACAGGTGAAAAAGTGTCAAAGAAATCTACATTTTCTTTTTGTCTAAAACCTTTAGCTACTAGTCGTGCTTTGTATTTATCAATAGTACCATTAGGTTTTAGTTTCTTTTTAAGCACCCATTTACAGCCTATAGATCTACAACCAGGGGATAAATCTGCCAAATGCCAAGTCTTATTGGATTCTATAGAATCCATCTCATCATTTATAGCCTCTTGCCAAAAATCGGCATCTAAAGAAGATAGGGCCTCTTGGAGGTTTAATGGATCATCCTCTACAGTAAAAGCACAAAAATCCGAACCAAAATCTTTTATGGTTCTTGCTCTTTAATTTACTTCTTCTAGGTTCAGCTTCAGAACTTTTATTAAGTTCTGTTCTAATAGGCATATTTGAAGTGCCTCCACTATTCCTTAATTTAAAAGGATATTTTGTTTCATAAAAATCGGCATCATTTGATTCAATTATGTTATGTGCATTTATATCATAAAAACGATATGATTTGCTATTAATAGCATAGCCTATAAACACACATTCATATGCTCTACTTGCCAATTTTATTCTCTTCAGGTCTGGGATGCGAACATATGCTAGACAACCCCAAGTTCTAAAGTATGACACATTGGGTTTATGATTCTTTTTCATAAGGTGAAATTTTATTCTTAGATTGGGGATTCTATTTAGAACATAGCATACAGTCAATAAAATATCCCCCCACCAATGTTTTGCTACACCAGAATTTAATAGGATGGCAACTACTAATTCGGTAAAAGTCCTATTTTTTCTTTCAGCTTTACCGTTCATTTCAGGTGAATAGGGTGCAGTTCTCTCATGTACAATACCATGTAATTTATAGAAGTCCAGAATTGAATTAGATTCATATTCTGTTCCTCTATCACTACGAAGTCTCTTAATTTTCCTGTTTGTTTGATTCTCAATTTCAGTTTTGAACGTTTTAAACGTTTCAAAAGAATCACTTTTATTTTTCATAAGATAAACATATGTGAAATTAGAACAGTCATCTATAAAAGTGATAAAATACCGATGTCCATGTTTAGTCAAAGTACCATCAAGTTCACATATGTCAGAGTGAATCAAATCTAAGAGTTCGGATTCTCTATCGATAGATTTATGAGATTTCTTAGTGATTTTTACTAGTGTACAGAATTCATATTTACCATTTTCAGATTCTGACATCTTAGGTATCATATCTAGAGTGCTCATGTTATGAATTATTCGTTTATTAGCATGACATAATCTAGGGTGCCAAATATTAAAATCACACAACATATAAGCAGAATGATTCACTTTATTAGATTCAACATTCAATTTAAACATTCCCTCACAAGCAACCCTTTCCTACAAAAGTTCCCTTAAACCTTATGGTATACACATCAGCCCCAATAAATTGAGTAAAGCCTGCCTTATTAAGGAGAAAGCCAGAAACCAGATTCTTCCTCATCTCTGGAGTATGCAAAACATCTTTAAGAATCACAATCCTTCCAGAGGTAAACTTGATCTCCACATTTCCATCCCTTGCAACTTTAGTGTTATGAGAATCTCCCAACAGCACTTTCTGATCATCAGCAGCCGTGTATGTGGTGAACATATCACGATCATAGCAGACATGGCGAGAAGCACCAGTGTCTACCCACCAACCCTCTGATCCACCAACAAGGTGAATCTTAGTAATCATAGCCGTAAGAGGATCTTCAGTCAGGTTCGCCTGCGGTGCAGAGCTTGGCCTGTTTCGACACTTTCGTGCCATATGACCTGGTTTTCCACAGTTGTAACATAGAAACAACTGTCCAGAGTCATTCTTTTGGGCTGGTTTCTGCTATCCTTTTGGACTTCCTTGCGGATTCCCATTCTGTTTGTTGCGCCTGTTCTGATTCTTAAATGATTCCTAATTCAGTTTCAGAACAGCGGATGTGGTCTTCTTAGTGCTGTTGTTTGAGACAACCAGCACTTCCTCTTTCTGGTCCTGTTTACGTGCCTCCTCCTCAATACGGAGGCGAGTGATCAAGCACTCTAAGGAAAATTCCTTAGTCTTATGTTGTAGGAAATTCTTAAAGTCTTTCCAACCTGGGGCAGTTTGTCAATAATAACAGCAACTTGAAATTGTTCGTCCAAAACCATACCTTCGGAGATGATCTCATGAGCTATTTTCTGAAGCTCATGAGACTGCTTCTCTACTGACCTGTCTTCTGTCATCCGATACTTGAGATAGCGGCTCACAACATAGTTCTTTGCCCCTGCCTCCTCTGTATCGTATTTCTTCTTCAATGCTTTCGAGTTCCCATTGGTGACTGCTGCCCCATTCCATTTCGAAGGTATGCACTTTAAACGATGGCGTAAGAAGATGGAGTTCTACCTGATGATGAGAAAGATGGTTGCTTCTCTGACCACCGACAAACCGCAGTTGCCAAACAAACCTGACGGAACTGATGAAGTGCAGATGGCTTCCTGGACTGAACAAGCAAAACAGCAACAGAACTTGATTGAGCAAGACTATCTGTGCAAAAATTTCATTCTCAATGGTCTCAGCGATGATCTGTATGATTACTACAACTCGGACGACAAGACAGCGAAGTGATCAAGTACGTGACTCAACATTGTTTCCCAACAATTTGAAGACGATTCAGCGATCTGGTCGGTGGTGCAAAACCAGTTCGTACTCTCGCCGCTGCCTCTAGGATAAAACAGCCTCTGAAAATAATAACTGATTTGCTTTGCACAACAAATCAGTGCATATTTGCACTTTCGAAATTAAAATACTGCTCGAGAATTTTTGTTAGAAGTTTTTTAATGGAGGAGGTAAGAAAATGGTATTTTTGTTATGTCGTTTTCGTCTACAGCTGAAGATAATATATAGATAGGAATTAGGGCAGAACGAAAATACTGGGCAGTGGGAGAAAATCGGATCTACTGAAATACTGGGTCAAGAGTTTACCGCTTCATGTAAAAGTCAGCTCAGAAATTTCTCTCGTATTAAAATTTAGTTCGAAAAAAAAATTCTGGTTCAAAAATATATAAGTGTTTACACCACAAAGCCAAAGCTATGCCCGAACCGAGCCGGGCCTGGTCGAGTCGAGTCGGTCGGTCGCGCGTGTGTGGTGGTCATGATGCATAGTCTCCTTCCGCACAACAAAGCATACATTGGGAGCCCAAGGCCCCAACATGACTTCTTAGAAATAAGTATAAATACTTGCATCTTTCTTATAATCCCATGATATGGGACTATTCACATATAGGAGTCATTCATACTTATTTCAACATTTTTAATAATTCACAAACAGTTCCAACACTTTCTTAACATCATCAGGGATACTTGTGAAATTGGGCCAAAAATCGTTAACTCGTGCTAGCAAACCCACTCGGATAGCACGAGATGTGGCCTTGGCAGTGAGTTCATATTTAAAACATATAAATTTAAAGCATATAAATTATTTTGAAACTTGAAACCAATAAAGAGGCTGGCAAATAATTATATGGTGATAGGAAATTGATTCCTGTGTGTTGAGCAAAGTTAAAAGGGTGTTATGATACAATAATGGAGGAATGTTGTTGAAAGTCTGCTGTGGAAAAAATAAAATGGTGTAAAGTCTAGTCCAGTGGTCGATTTATAAAAGAGTGCTATATAGCTTTTCTAATACTTTGAGAATTTGTTGACGTGCATTTATAAATAACTAAATAAGAGCAGCTATAGTGTTAAACGATAACTACTTCAACACTGTATATGGTCGTTATGCAATTTGCAATAACAATAATAGAAAAGTACAACTTATGGTCAAATGCTAAACACATGGATTTTGATCAATTTGGGCTTTATGGATGAACAAAAGAAATGCAACTACATAAAATGCAGTTGTTAATAAAGCAGATATTTCGAACAATCTTCACGACATAAAGGAAATCAGAAAATCAGTGAACTTGCTGCCCTCTTTACAAAATAACTTTACAAAGTTTCAAAAAGACACTGATAAGCAACATAAACAGTATCATCATCCCAATTTGATATGCACTTGCAGTTCCTACAAATGGGACTTTTGTATTGCATTTATTTCACAAGTCTCATATGTCTTCTTTAATTCATCAAATGAAACTCAAGGCCAGGCCATAAGCTTTTTGTAGACTTTTTGTGATAGCTCATAGCTTAGTTTTACAAGAGTATTAAAAGGACAAGCTACATGGCCTTTTAATTTCCAGAAGGTTAAATTTACTTTGATGCTTAAAAAACTACTTTTATAGGAGAATAAGTCACAACTAGAAGCATTCCTAAACAGATTAGTAAATTAAACGATTTGAATAATTGTACCTCCTAGTTTGTACTTCAAGTACTTAAAATTAAATAACCCATTTCAAATAAATGAAATAACCCATTTGATTTATAATCATGCATTACATGAAAACTATAATGAAAACTCAAAAGGAACACCCAGTCATCCTCATGCTAGACTTAGTGCAAAGCTTGCAATGCTCTATTGCCATATAAACCCTTGCTGCACTCCAGGTTCATGGTCACAATGAAATGGCCATAATAAAAACATGGACACGGTAAAAACATTAACTAATATATAGAGGAATCCAATATTATCTTCAATTTCTGAATGGAGAAATAAAGAAGGGTATAATTTCTAAACTCAATGAGTAGCGCTGGAATGATAACCAAAGCAGTCGCGCGTATAAATAAGAACGCACAAATCTTTCTATGCACTAGCATAATAAATTGACAAAAATCATACATAAACAGTCTACACAATTCAATTATATGCAACTTGATCAAGGATCGTTTGGAAATTTCCCTATACCTATTATGCCTACTATTATATTGTTAAACTACATTTTAGAACATGAAAGTATGACAGTGCTATTAAGTTGAACCCATATCCAATCACTGACACTTACATCCAAATAATTATTCCATAGAAGTAAAATAAACTGACACAAAAGACTTGAAGTAAGAAAATGAAACTGGAGCAAAAGGAAAAATGTAAAATATTTGGTTTTAAATCACGAAAGTTTCATGTTAATCCAAAGGAAGGTGAAAGCAAAATCAAAGGGGCGAAAGTTGAAAACAATTAAGTTTTTCTATACTCAGCATGAGTCAAAAGCAAAACAGTTCAGGCCATTTCACGCATTCCGTGATCTAGACTAAGAGCATACTGTTGAATCAATTAGGGTTTAACGTTTATACGAGTATCATACCAGTATCGGTAACAATTAAATAGTTTCAAGAATAAAATGAAAATATATTATCCAACACTATTCAAGAACAATAGAAGAAGAAAACTGAAATATGATAAAAATTAGACCGTACCAGAGATTTGGGCAAATACGGAGATCTGAAGGAGGCGGTGATATAAAGGAGGCGGTGATCAGAAAACGCGGCGATCTGAAAGGCGAGAGCGATTTTGTACGGAAACTAGGAAAATTTGGATATTTTGGTGAGTAAATGAGAAGCGAAATATTTGGAGGAGTTGGTGAGGAGGGAACGAAATATTTTTGGTTTCGTACCAAAAAATTGTGCGTAATAAACGAAATTTTAATTAATTAAAAATTTGGGTGTAATAATCCATTGAATTTAGTACACCGCTGATAATAAAATAACACATAATAATTAGTTCTAAATCTGAACTTAATGAAAAAATTATCGTAGGCATAGAAATGGCGTAGGAAGACTGCTACGCCATTTCTATGCCAATTTGAGGGTACAGTAAAAATTAGCGTAGGCGTAGAAATGGTGTAGTAAATTTTCTACGCCAATCTGAATTTGTAAAAAATTAGCGTAGGCGTAAAAAAAAACGTAGAAGATTATCTACATCTTCGCTACGCCATTAATTTAACTATAGTAAATTTTCTACGCCATTAATACGCCTACGTTAATTGTCTGTATATTACGTTAGGCATAGGAAAGGCGTAGATAATTTTCTACGACTTTCCTTTGTCATTATCTCTTACTAATTATTTCTTACGCCTTCTCTACGCCCGCCTTTTGGCGTTGGAACGACGTAGGAAATTTTGTGTTGAAAACTGTAGTGTTTTCTTGTAGTGAGTAATCCTTCTTCTTATGAAGATCCACGGTCTTCAATTGCTCCATCTTCAACAGCATCTTCAACGTTACGTATTTGCTGTCGGAATGGTTTTCGAATATAAATTTGATCCCATTCTTTCCATACCAACAATTAATTTGGCCAGATTTTGATAGTCGATGCTTTAACTATCAAAATAATCAACCATCACCCAAAAATAAAATAATATGGATCCATTGGTTTAGTATACAATATCACTTGGCCTTTTAAAATAACGATTTAATTCGATTTAATTAAACAAATGTTTAATTTAATTAATGAATATTAAAAATATTCATTATATGCAAACCGTCACTCATTCATCAACCAATAACAATTATTGCACACAAGCTAAAAACCCGATTTATATAAACGGGATAAACTAAGCGAATTAAACTCACCTTGATTTCATTCATTGATGAAATAATTCGTTTTAATAACTCGTAGCCGTGCCCAACTCTGTCCAAACCAGCTTCATGCTATTACGCCCGTCGATGCGGTCCAAACGCCCTTTAGTTCGTTCAAATCTGCTAACCTATGGGTACATTATACCAATTATAAGGTATGGTTCTATTTAGATTTATTGACAACCTAATTAAATATAATATATGTTAAACTTAAATTAGGTTTACTATTTATTGGCCACGTTTAAAAAGGCACAGTATAATTTGCATAAATTAAGTCTTCTACATTTTGTATATATATAACTTGGCCACGTCCAAAATTGGCACTTAAAACGTAATTACGTGAATAAATTATTTAGCCATATTTAACTCCAGGATTAGACGACTATATATAATTGGTAGTTAGGCACGTTAATAACTGCGATGCATATTTACCTTCTTCTATCGTCTGCCTCAATAGTTGTTCTTCTTCAACATGCCAAAACCAAAATGTCTGTGTTCACGTTCAACACTTATTTCGGTTACTCAGGCCGACTAAAACTTCCCCCAACCGATTTCATCAGCTCGTTCAAACCAATTGTACCACATCTTCAACCCACATGCGTATATTATTTCCGTCAATCCGCTGTTTCCTCTTCACATATATATACTACTTCCTATTCACAGCACGCATTCATTCTTCTTTCATTTGTACCAAACAGGGACCCCGCTGCCACTTCGTTACTGTTTACACACTCATCACATCCACAGTTCCACGCATGTGATACACCTGCACCCGTGGATGCAAGTCGCTCCATTTCTACACTGCTGTGTACCCACGGAATATCCCTCCTTGCTCATGCTTCAGCACTTGTTCGCTTGGCTCAAAGATCCATCCATTTTATATTTGAGCGCATCTTCCCATATGTTGCCATTTCTTCCCATGCTATTACTCCACCTTCAAAGCCAGGCCTCACGTTATTTTCAGCTTTCACCATGCTACTTTACTGCCTTCACAACCCATGTATGCACCATACTTCCTCTTCTTCACTTATGACGCAAATGACAAACATACTCTCTTGCCTCCTGAAACACTACCACCCGTCCACCGCACCGACCACCACCATGTCATACGAATCACTACACACCCAGCACCCTAAAATACCTCCGCCGTCCTCAGGTGATGACCTGCTGACCTGCTCCTGTCCCCAGGAAGCTTGCACCGACCCCAAGTCTATCGTGGATGCATGGGCCACTGAAAGAAAAGGAATGATAGAGCGTTGTGAATTGATATATATATATATACATATACATACATATACATACATATATAAAGAGGTTCGCTGAGGCATATGATTTAATCCTCTTTTGCTGGAGACTGAAAGAAAAGGAATGATAGAGCGTTGTGATTGGTCAATTCAGTTTGAATTTAATCGACTGGAAAATGATCGTTTATCAAACAGTCTCCAAATTTGACGAAATTAGTTTTGTTAGGACCGTATCACCGAATCTAGAAATAATTTTTCTGGAATTTTTAGAGTCAGTATGTGGCCCCGGTAAATTGGAATGTATGTTAAATTCAATATATATTGATTTATATTTTAATTTAAATTAAAACTAATCGAAACAGTCGAATCAGCTTATGAGACATATCCCATTGTGTTAGGAATAGAGGTATTTAGCTAGGTGCGACAGTCGTTGGGTCTTGTTTGGGGTTCAAATAGAAAGTCAACATTTTTTGAGAATAAAACGGAAAAAATATATAATAAATAAATTAAAATATAACCCCCTTCCCTCTTCTCTCTCCTCTTTCAACAGATCGAGATTTGATAAAAATATAGGAGGCAGATGCCATCGATTTCAGCCCGTTGCCACTTCCAGGCATCGCGCCGCCTCCGCCATGGCTGCCCCGCCTCCACCGCGAGCCTCTACCGCCCCACCTCTCCTCCACCGGCCAAACACAAAACCCCCCAAACCGCAATCCCTAAAACCGTCGTAACCAGCTACCGTGGGGCCGCATTTCAACGCCTTCGACCTCCAGAGACTTCCCCCGACCCTCCTCCACCTACCACACCCCCTGACGCCCTCCCTCACCACAAGAACACAGTGAGTTTCTTTTTTTTTAATTTATTCATTTAAATTGTTTTATTCTTTTTCTTTTTATTTATATATTAAAACATTGTGAAAAAGAAATGATTTTTAATTAGAACAAAATATGATTTCAATTAGAAAAATATATGATCTTTATGAATATAAAAGAAATATGATTCTTATAAATGTAAAGATATGCTTTTTAGTATATAAAATATTACTTTTATATAAGCGACGTATAAAAAAATTGGATTCATATATATATGTATATATATATATATATATTGTTTTGATTTAAAGTAATGATTTTTATTTGTTGAAAAGTTATGATTTTTATTTGTTGAAAAGTTGTGATTTTAAAAAAATATAAAGTTGTGATTTTTAAGTATACAATGATATGATTTTTAATTATATAAAAAATGATTTTTATATAAGTAAAGCATTATAAAAATATGGTTTTTATCATAAGCAACAATATAAAAATGCGATTTTTATTTATGTTGTAGCGAAATAAAAATTCGATTTTTATATATATGAAGTAGCAATAAAAATTCAATTTTTATATATATGAAGTAGCGATAAAAATTCGATTTTTATATATATGAAGTAGAAATAAAAATATGATTTTTATTTATATAATAGCGATGTAAAAATGTGATTTTTACATTGAACAGCATGGAAAAGTTGAGTTGAAATTTCGCGCAAATCTGAACCGTTCAGAAATAAGGAATGGAGGAGTGGAACCCAAAGGTGAGAACTCCTCACTACAATTTTCTTTGCACAGTTGTCTATTTTATAACTGCATATATGAACTGCTCGTCGTCCACAGACCATGGACGACTTGTTTGTTTGATTATTATGAAAATTATTTATGATGTGAAATGAATTGTAAATAATATTCATGTGTTGAAATAAAATATTCAATCGTTAAAATATATTTTTTAACGTGTATATGAATAAAATAAATATTCATTTACAAATCAGACGATTTGTTTATGTACACATATTTGAATGATATTGATTGAGACGATAAATTTTACACATCGCCCAACTGCACAAATAATAATCTGTGTTTGTGGATTGAAACCCCACACGGGTATTGGGATGATATTTGACGTACACTAATCCCAATTGTTTAGTTGTATGTCGATCGATTGGTTGACAGACTGTTGTAAGCGTTAATTATTTATATTTAACATTTATGCAGTTGTGTAATGCACTTTGGTTGATGATTGACTGTGTGTGATTATTGTTGTGTACATGTGTGTATGAAATCCATATAAATAAAATTATATGGTAATTGGCTGTATCCGATTCCAATTCAGAAAGAACTAACATTTTAGATTAACGAATGTTTATAAAATGGCGAATAACGAATATTTTAAGATAAGGAATATTTTAAAATAATATTCAGTAAAAGATTAAAATCTGATTTTGATGTCCGATCTGGGATGGACACGAAAATATTTAAATATATGAAGCCGTGTTGATTAGGTTAACGCCATTTTGACATGAACGATATTTATATCGATTTTATTCATTTTTATAATGAATATCGAAAAAAAAGTGATTTCAAAATCTAATGTTTTGAAAATATTATCATTTGTATATTAATGATATGGAATATTCAATTTTGATTTGAAATTGAATATGAAGTTGAAATCGTTTTGAAAATGAATTTAAAACGATTTATAAAATATGTTTTAAATGGAAATCGAGGAAATATATATAATATACATATATATATATATATATATATATAATTGCCTGAATAGAACACACCGCGGCAGTTCACGAATTTCGACCATTGACTTCGAATTGACATTACGGGAGATTCGACCGTCGGATTCTCCTAAAACTGGAACCGTTGGGTTCGTATCGAAAAGAGCTTTCCAAAGAATATGAGAGATTTGAAATCTATTGGTTGGATTTGGAATTATGTCCAAATCAAATTTGGAAAAGGTCGTTGTAAGTGCAGTTCAATGACCGTTTATGGAAATCGACTGTACGGGCCTTGATAAAATTATTAAAAATATCAAAAATTTGTGTAAAATCATAATAAATGATTTGGAAAGATTTGGGATGAAAAATTCCATATTTGAAAAGATAAAAATATATTTTTATCGAAATGAACTAGTTATGAACTAGAATTATAATCCAATATTTTTAAATAAATAATTGGGTTTGAAATGGTTTTAAAAATAACCAGAATTTCCAATATATGAAATGGAATTGAGTTTGAATTGAAACTGTCTTTGGAATATTTTAATATTGGATCGGGATCATAAGGATATCGTTATGGAAGTTTGGAAGATATATTTTATATCGTTATTTCCAAAACGATATTTGTTGGTTTCAGAATTTGGTATTGAATATAAGCCGATATAATTTCTATTTAAAGCCTTATATTTGATATCAAATTGGATTTTGGGTTTGTCGTGAACTGTGTTTTAAATGACACCGTTCTTAAACCCAGTGTGAAAAGAATAAATCTTTTAATTAAGATTTAAAGAAGAATTACCGATTAATTAACATTTAATTGGAATTGAAACTGGAATGTGAATTGTGTTTTTTGTGAACTGTGTTTTAAGGACATTCGTTCTTTAACCCTATTTACAGTGAAATATGATTTGGAACTTATAAATCTTTTTATTATGATTTAACGGGAATTTTCCAAAGTAAGGCTTTCCAATTTAATATATTAAATTGGAATTGAATTCGATTTGATATAATTGAAGGGAACTTCTGTGGAGGAAGACTGTTAATACATATGGAATTTAAAAGGCTTTGCCATTATTCCATTTATATTATTAGTCGGATACGAAAATTGATATCGATTATAGATTGATTTGTTTTTCTGTGAAGATTCCATAATTAATGGAATGTGATTTGGGTTTATCGTGAACTGTGTTTTAAATGACATTAGTTCTTTAACCTCGTTAAAGACATGATTACATTTCTAACATCGTATTTCGAACTGTATAGTTAATCTCAACTAAATATATATTTGTTTCATGGCGGAAAATTCATTCTCTTGCTTAATGTAATGGCCCGCATTTGAAGAGGTATTATAATTAATTTATTTAATTATATAAATAGGGATATAGTGAATTAAATGGTGGTTTAATTAAATAATGGTGAATATTTAATTAAAATAAATAAATTAAGTAATATATTTAATTCAAAAATAACCAGAAATAGTGAATTGACAATATTCTGTGAACTGGGTCATCCCTAAGATATAATTCAGATTAGAATTGAATTAGAATAACGAATATATTATTTGAACGATAGTTTGAACGTATAAATTATAATATAATTATAATCGAGCTCGAAATGGCACGATAGTTTGCCATTTGGCGATTTGAACTTCAACTGAATGTACAGGGTTCATTTTAAATCGGATTGCTGTGAAACAAGAAACGTGTGGAGCTGGTGGAGTATATTTTTCTAGTGGAAGAGAAAAATCGGGATTTCGTCGTGTAGATTTTGATTTACGTCCAAATCAAATTTTAGAAAAGTCGCTGTGGAATTCCTTTATAATTCATAAAGGAATTATTTATATTTTAAAAAGAAATTTCAATATAAATCGAATATCGGGTTGACCCAGATTTGAAATATCGAGTTATAAATCCCAGTAGAGCTGTATGGTATTCAACGGTGAGTATAGACGATAATATTTAATTTTAAATATTTAATTTAATTATATTTATATATTTAAATGGGTCATCCAGAGCTTTAAAAATAGCCACTTTTGCAAACGAAGTCGGAATTCGACGAAACTAATTTTGTTAGATTCGCAATATTAAATAGTTGTTAGATTTCCAGTTTCGTGATTTTTAGAGTCACTGTGTGGTCGTACGAATTTTTATAGTGCAAAACAGTCAGTATTTTGACAGTTAAAAATACGCTGTGTGAGCGTACGGAGTCGGAATTCGACGAAGCCAGTTTCATTGGGACCGTAATGTCGAACTTTAGCTGCATGCAGGTTTTCATGATTTTTAGATATCATGTGTGTTCGTAGGGATTTTTAGAGTGTTGAAACAAATATAAAATGAATATTTAAAACTAAAATATCTAAGTGTGTGAACCAAAATTAGCTACATCTCCTTTGTTTTCAACCACTCAATAAATCCGTCTCTCTTATAAAACAGTTCTGAGCCGCCACATTCGTTTCTTCCACAGCCAAAAACATTATCAAAGAAAAATCCAAAGTAATTCATATTAAAATTTATAAATCTCATAACTCCTATATTTTTTATCCTAAGAAGATGCTCTTCGATTTGATAGAGGTTTTATAGGGTTCGGTTGACATTTGTCTTGCTCGAACGTTTCCAGCGTGGTGGTTTTCAATTTAGGGTTCGGATTTCATTTCAATTGTGGTGATTTTTGGTTGAATTGGAGTATGTGGTTGTGTTCGGTGAGGTAAGGCGCACTAATGGAAGGAGTTAGGGAGGATTCAGTTATGGTTTTGGTCGCTACCTGTAGTGCGATGCCGTTTGTGGTGTTCAGACGGAATTGTCAGGAGGATGTCGAGATGGGAAGTAGGGGTATGAGATGGAAGAGGAGATTACAACAAGAATTGTGGTGATTTTAGTTTGATTTAAGGATGAAAGAAGGAGGGGATAAGAGGGCATAAAGATCGGCTATGGTGTTGAAGTTTCGGCCGTATCCTATTGGAGAAGATGAAAGAAAAACGGGTCGGTTTGTTTTAAAGTGAAGTTGGGCTTGAGAAAGGGTAAAGGCCCATTTATTTTTCAAGTCCAAGTTTAATTAATTCAAATATGTATTAACTTTGTAATATCGTAACTACCTCATACGAGATCGGAATTCAGTGAAACAAGTTGCGTTGGGATCGTATGGACGAGGGCTACCCAATGGAACTGATGGGGAGCGAAATCGAAGCTCGTTACAATTTATAGCGAAATAAATTGTCGGTCTGAATCAACCGATGGTTATCGTTATTAACGATGATCGTCCAATGTGAGTAAATCTCACCAACTCTGAACAGTTTATATTTTCATGTTGTATTTTTAGAACTGTCAAATATTGGCTGATTGACTGTGTGTTGACTGTTTGATTGAACTGCTAGTCAGTTAGTTGAATTTCTATATTGATTCGGTTTAACAGAATATATCATATGGAATTGAAAGTAATGTTGATTTTATTGTGTAACATCTATGGATGCAGGGAAACAGGTTGGAGGAATCCAACTGGATACCTCAACATTTATTTTACTGTTTTTCATATATTGTGATATATGATGTGATATATAATCTGTTGTCGATTATATGTGTTTGAACGATACTGATCATCATGATTTGATATGTTGAATACCATATCATATCGAAATGTTGATATGGGAATATTTTCAAAGTGATATTTGAAAATAAAATACTTATAAATGGAACATTTATAAATAAGAAATAATTATAAATTGGAATATTTATAAATAGGAGATATTTAGAAAAAGGGAAAACGTAATAAAAAGGAAACTGTTATAAGAAGGAAATCATTTTAAAGTGGAGAACCGTTACTAAAAGTAAAACTTAAAAAATGAATAAACGTTGTAAAAAAGGAAATCTTTATAAAGCGAATAAAGGAGTTAAATCAAATATGGTATTCGAAAGGAGTTAAATCGAATATGGTATTCAAAAGGAGTTAAATCGAATATGGTATTCGAAAGTTAGTAAATCGAATTAGTTATTCGAAAGGGGTTAGTCGAGTCGAGTTAGTTGAATAGAGTTAATCGAATATTAGTTATTCGAATAAGAGTTAACCAGTTAGAGTAAAACCATTAGAGTAAATCAGTTAGAGTTAAACTAGTTAGAGTAAAACCATTAGGGTAAACCAGTTAGAGTTAAACCAGTTAGGGTTAATCAGTTAGAGTAAATCGATAGAGTTAAATCGAACTAGAGTTATTCAAATAAGAGTTATTCGAATTAGTTATTTGAATAGAGTTAATCCAAAGGAGTTAATCAAATTAGTTATTCGAATAGAGTTAATCCAAAGGAATTATCGAATATAGTTTATTCGAATAGAATTTAAGGGGTTATCGAATATAGTTTATTCGAAGAAAGGTTTTCAAATCGAGTTATTCGTAAAAGAGATTTATCGAATATAGTTTAATCGAAAAGAGTTATCGATTAGTAGAATCAATTGAGTTAATCGAATATAGTTTATTTGAATAAGAAGTAAAAGGAGTTAATCGGATATAGTTTATTCGAATAGAATCAATTGAGTTAATCGAATATTAGTGATTCGAATAAAGTTAAATAGAGTTATCGAATAAAGTTAAATAGAGTTATCGAATAAAGTTAAATGCAGTTATCAAATATTAGTTATTCGAACAGAGTTAAAGGAGTTAAGTAAGGAGAAGTGTTAAAAAGTTAAAAGATGAACTTACCCTATTTCGAGATTTGAAATGTTGTTCAGTTAAGGTCTAAGAGGTAGTTATACCCCAACTTGATTGACTTCGTTTTTAATTTAGAAATGGTTAAGGTTCGAGAGTGAAAGTGGTTAAGTGTATTTAGTGAATAGATATAGTGGTTTGAGTTGTCGTAGCGATGTTGATTAAAACATCTGTTTAAATCCAAGTAAGAGAAGATTTGGAAATGTTTTCCAAATAGAATAAGAAACATAATCAAATATTGAAAATAAGGAAATATATATATATATGATTGATGATTGATTTATAGAATTTCAATCTGGAAATAATATTGTTGTTTGCACACTTGTTTTTATTCGATAGTTAAATCACAGACTATCGAAGTTTTGACCATTTTAACGTTGTTAATATGGAGAGACCGGTTGGATTATTATCCAAAGAACCACTCTGTATTGGCATAAGCTTTGCGAATTATATACGCCAAAGATAATCGAAGACGGAGTAAAGTGCAAGGGCTATTGTATAAGTCTTATATAACAGTGTCTAAGATGGATGTATTGAATAGTGCCTTCGGTTCATTCTATTCCTGGATGACTTGTATGGACGGATGTCTGACAGAGTATTTCCAAACGATCACGTATATTGATTCTCCAATCGTACCAAGAGTGGAAACGGAGAAGGAAACTTCTTTTAGCTAACACATAATGTATGTTTGAGGACGTCAATCAGTGATTTGACGGATTTGATGATGTGGCATTCAAAGTGAATATGGTGTGATGATAAAGCGTAGCATCTAGCCTCATCAACCGGTAAATGACAGAAATCGGGCAGGCAGCGTGGCTAAGTCGGTCGCTCCAAAGTAGGGTGTATAATCACCTGATCTAGAGTTTTATTTACTTCTAAAAATCTATTGTTGATGCTGTCCCATTCGGGAAACGGTTGCTGATCCCAACCGTTGGTAATATACATTCGATCATTCAAGCGAAATGAGTGGTCGGTCATGTGTGGTCGGGTTGCAAGATGTTCTTGTTGAACCCAGTGTATTCCTCTCTGGAGGTACACTAGCGAAAGGTGGTTCCATACCTTGTCATAGTTGGAAATCCATTACCCAATACGTGTTTGCGGTTTTGATTGTATATTATATATGTAGAACGTGATATGAAAACGTTTCTGCTAGATGATTATTATAGTTGTGGTTGATAGACATTATTATAATTTCAAAAGGTTTTTGATATAAAGATAATTTGGATTCTCATAAGGGAAAAACCCGTTCCGTTATATGGCGTGGTCTTATGAGATATCGTTTATCTGTTTGAACTGTTTTAAACTGTTTTACTCACACCAGTCCCATGACTAACCCGGAGTTTATTTTGTTGTTTTCCCTAAACTCTTGGGTGCCTAAATTTGTACGGGCAGTCAAGTAGTCAGGATTTTACAGATACACTTGAAGAGCTGGAGCAGGAGGCTTCAAGATTATATAGCTATAGTTATTTCCGCTTTGTTGTACTTTTATAATGATGTATATTCAAGTACAGATGTATATTTCAAGTTATGTTATATATATTATATGTTTTTCGTTCCGCTGTGAGGTTCGTGTTACTTTGATGTTCTGTTCTTCTTCTTCTTCTATTCTAAGTTTCTATCTTATCTTTCCTCACCCTCTAATTTCTTTCATTAATGACTGGTATTTTTTCAATGTTTGGTTAGTCATCATTGAGTTTATGGCGATAACCAAAGTCGACAAAATCCCGGGTCATTACTGTTGGTATCAGCGCTTAAGTTAAGAATTACCTTTGCTTTGTGGCGTGACTCAGTAGAGATGGGGTTAGTAATACCTTAGATTGAGTTGAGTGTATATATACGAGTGAACGTATTTGTTATTGATATAAAGTGGTTTTATATTATGGAGATTCATTGGTTGAGTTGTTTATGAGTTCTGGTCGATCAGTTTGATCCACTGTATCGGTAGGGATTTTGTAAACACTCGAATACGATGAACCGTCATGGTAGGTTTTGGAAAAAGGGTAAACGAAATAATTTTGCCCCAAATTATATTTTGATATAAAGGATTTATATTGGAATGATTACAATATAGTGGTTATATTGGTTGTTATTATAATCGAGTAAGATTATAAATTAAATGGTTATGTAAATAACCAATCAGAATTCATATAAGTGAAATACGTGAAATCAGATGAGTTAAATCTGAAATTTAAGCCAGAAATTGAATTAAAATTCTGGAAAATTGGATAAGTGTTTGTAAATGGATTTGGATTAAAAATTAGGAAAATTTAAGATCTTGGG
This sequence comes from Allium sativum, assembly GCA_030737875.1. Lineage (NCBI taxonomy): Eukaryota > Viridiplantae > Streptophyta > Magnoliopsida > Asparagales > Amaryllidaceae > Allium > Allium sativum. The sequence continues at coordinate 920,383,732 of CM060922.1, forward strand.
AGATTTTAAATTGTTTTACAAGCAGTGTGAATTATATTTTGAAATGAATTTCAAAGTGGAAATGTTTAGAAATGGTTTTATAGTATTGAACTCACTTCGATCGCTGGAAAATAGATTCTGATGATGACAGCTGCATCATCGGTATTTATTTTCGAGTTGTAAGTGATGAATTACTACCATATATACTATTTTGAATTTGTTTTGGGAAAGACAAGTTGTGTTGAATTTCAAAATGGGATTTATATTATAGAATTGAATATAGAATTTGAATAAAGAGAATTCAAATAGAGTTTGAATATAGAAATTCAAATGGAATTTGAATATAGAATTCAAATGGAATTAAAATATAGGATTTGAATATATAGAATTTGAATATAGAATTCAATTGGAATTTAAACTATAGAATTTGAATAATAGAAGTGATATAAAATTTGAATAGAAATTGAATAGAATTAACTAAGTCGAAGAGGAATTAGTTAATCGAGTTTTGAATTTGAAGTTGAATTTGAAAGGTGAATTGGATTTGTAAATGGATATTCGAAATCGAATATAGAACTTAAATTTGAAATTTGGATTCAAATTAGTTAATAAGCAAGTTAAAATATATTTGAACATGTCATGTTCAAATATAAAAATGAAATAGACTAAAGAGTTAATTAACAAATTAATTAATGAATTGAGTTAAAACGATCAGGTATAGTTAAAATAGATTGGGCAGGTATAAATATACATGAGATTGGTATGGATAAGGTATGAAGGTATATAAATAGAATGCTCGACAAAAAGGTATGTATTTAATTCATATATGAGATTTTATGCGCCGTATCGGCTAGTCGCTTGGTTTTTTCTTTTTCTTTTGGATTGGTGAGGGCCATGGGAGGCTATTTGAAATATCCGATGCTCCTGGTACAAAGGAGGTTATGGCGAATTTTTCTGGGAATTTAAGGAGTTAGAATATTTTTAAGATAATTTGATAGTTAGAAATCAACGTATCGATATATATATATATAAGTCGATAAAGAAACAAACTTAGAAATAGAATAGTAAAATCAAAAAGGAAGTCTAAGAATAAAATCTAGTAAGAATAGAAAGAGGAAGCGTATATGTGTTTAAAAGTGAATAAGTAGTTGTATGGTATTGATTATTCGAGTAAGTAGCCATATTTGTTTTAATGTTATAAATGTTATTCGGTCAAGGTCTGAGAGGTAGTTATACCCCAACTTGATTAATTTCATTATTAACAAATAAATAGTAAGATTTCAGGCTCGAAGATCAATGTTGAATAAGAGTTAGTTGAATATAGTATTTGGGTTGTCGTAATGATGTTTTACACAACATCCGTTTTAACCCAAATAAGTGTAAGCTTGGAAATATAATAAAGAATATTTCCTAAGTATAGAAATAAACGAGATGGAAAAGAGATAAGTAATTGGAATATTTTCCAATTATAAATAGCATATATTTTCTAAAGTTTAGAAAATAATGGAAGGCGATATTCGGAAATGTTTTCCAAATAACATAAAAGGCCAATATGGTTATTGAAAATATCTGATTAACAAATATTGATAAAGAAATAGAGAAGTGATTTAAGTAATGGAATATTAATTAAGGGCTCAGTGACATGTTCAAAAGGAAAATTTGATTTTTGAAAAGAGTAAACTGTTTAAAAACTCCCAGGGAAAAGACTGTTTGAATTAAAAACAAATTTAACAGAAATTTGTGAAAGCAAATTTGAATTAAAGTAAAGCCAGTAAAGTGGTAACCAAGATTGAATTAGAATGATATCAAGACAAATTGGATTGTGAGATTCAAATTTGAAGTGTAATGTGATAATCAATTTAAGAGTTCGGGATTAAGAAGAAACTCGAGTTGAAATGATATTTGGCTCGGATATAAGCGAATGGTTGTGTTGTGGATAAAAGCAGATTGGAATTTGATTGGGATGACCCTTGTATATGCTGAATTGGTAACTGGTGGAAAGGATATAATGATATGCCGACAAAAGGTACAAGTTTATATTTCTATGGGATATGAGATTTATGAGCCGAATTGGCAAGCCGCTTGGCTGTTTGATTTTCTTTTGGGTTGGAGATGGCCCAGAGAGGCGAGTTGGAGTTTGACTTATTGACCAGTACAAAGGAGGTGCTGGCGAAATTTGTCAAAAAAATTAAGGCGTTAGTAAATTTTCAGGATTTTTTAAAATTTTCGTTAATAGGAATTAATTAATAATTTAATTGAAATTAAATTGGTTCAGTTGAAACTGAAGTTAAGAAGTGAACAAATATGTTCTAACCAGTCGATATGGTCGTTCTCTACCATAGCAATTTCGAGGACGAAATTATTTTAAGTGGGGAAGATTATAATGACCTGCATTTGCAGAGGTATTATAATTAATTTATTTAATTATATAAATAGGGATATAGTGAATTAAATGGTGGTTTAATTAAATAATGGTAAATATTTAATTAAAATAAATAAATTAAATAATATATTTAATTCAGAAATAACCAGAAATAGTGAATTGACAATATTCTGTGAACTGGGTCATCCCTAAGATATAATTCAGATTAGAATTGAATTAGAATAACGAATATATTTGAACGATAGTTTGAACGTATAAATTATAATATAATTATAATCGAGCTCAAAATGGCGCGGCAGTTCGCCATTTGGCGATTTGAACTTCAACTGAATGCAGGGTTCGTTTTAAATTAGATTGCTGTGAAACAAGAAACGTGTGGAGCTGGTGGAGTATATTTTTCTAGTGGAAGAGAAAAATTGGGATTTCGTCGTGTAGATTTTGATTTACGTCCAAATCAAATTTTAGAAAAGTCGCTGTGGAATTCCTTTATAATTTATAAAGGAATTATTTATATTTTAAAAAGAAATTTCAATATAAATCGAATATCGGGTTGACCCAGATTTGGAATATCGAGTTATAAATCCCAGTAGACCTGTATGGTATTCAACGGTGAGTATAGACGATAATATTTAATTTAATTATATTTATATATTTAAATAGGTCATCCAGAGCTTTAAAAATAGCCACTTTTGCAAACGAAGTCGTAATTCGACGAAACAAATTTTGTTGGATCCGCAATATTAAATAGTTGTTAGATTTCCAGTTTTGTGATTTTTTGAGTCACTGTGTGGCCGTAAGAATTTTTAGAGTGCAAAACAGTCAGTATTTTGACAGTTAAAAATACGCTGTGTGAGCATACGGAGTCGGAATTCGACGAAACCAGTTTCGTTGGGACCTGTAATGTCCCGTATTTTCTGACCATTTATTTGGAATATTTTATTTATTTAAAATATTGATTGTGTTTAAATAATGGGATTTGACCATTTTTAATTAAAATATTTAAATTATATTAATAATATATTTTATTTTTGGGATCATTTATATATTCATTTAATTAAACAAAATGATTTCTAATATTTTGAATATCGTGTAACTTGGATTTTAATATAAATGATTTTTGGATAGTTATATATGTTGATGGAAATGAAATGGAAGTTAACATAATTTTAAATAAATTGGTTAATATTTATTTGATAGAAATATGAGTTTTATATCATTTTAATCCAATTAGAATAACTATTTTTGAGATGGTAGTGACGGATTTGAATGGAATTAATTCATAAGATCAATAGTATTATTTTCGAAACATCGTTTAAAATATTTAAAAGTAGAAATGAAATTCACACAAGATCTGTTCTAAATTCCTACCATATCTGAAACAAATCTTACACATAATCTTGTATAAGAAATAAGGTATAGGTATGATCAGTCAAATTTACACAGAGAATAAAACAGAAGGAATAGCAACATGAACAGTGAAGGAAAAGAAAAATTAAATATATACACATTGACACATAAAAGTTGTACAGAGAAATAATAGCTATATTCATATATAATATTGTTTTTACATTCAAAGGTTCATACAGAATTTGTTGCCGTACAATAAAAAGAAAGAAAAGAAAACAGAGAATATACAATACATTGAAAGAATAGACCACACAGTAGATTCTGTTTAAAGCTCGATCAATAGTTTCTTCAATAGGGTGAACGATTTGATAGCACATGAAAATCTGAAACAAAATCTCTCCACAATGTTGTGTCTTCTATCACCATTGCGACAGTCGGTCACAGCTGAAATGAAAAAAACAAGAAAAAATGTCCCAAAAGAAATAGGTACAACTAAAATCTTTGCAAATCTGCTAAGGGAAAACTAATATATGTATATGTTATATACATCAACGGACAATCAAACAGCTAGTACGATTTATCAAGGAAATGCTGCGCCATATCTAAAAAGTGGAACAGAAAATCCATATTTATAATTTTCAAATCTCTGAATTGAAAATTCATGATCACAGTTTCAAATCTTGGTCGCAGAAAAATCTGAACAGCAAATTACACAATACAGTATGAATAAACAACACCAATAGCTATACCTAATCTACATAAGTTTGCACATGGAAATTCAACACCAAGCTATACATTGCCCTGTCAAGTATCATCTCAATCACAACCAGATTCGATCACCACTCAAGCCTGAAATATCGTATCAACATACTACAGTTCGATTTTTAATAGGACCGAAATGAAAGGAGATAGCACCTAAGAACTAGGATCAACCCTATGATTTTACAACTCAAGTATTTACCTTTGATATTAGAATGAATTCGACTATAAATAGGCATTCATATTCGTTGTTTCAGAACACAACAGCAAAAGAAAAATCGAAAATAGAAATTAAATCACGAAAAAAAACCATCACAAATCTATAGTCCTTACTGTTGGACATCACGCAAATCACACAAACCAAGTAAATCACATAACAGTTCGGCCATGACTGAAATGAAAAGGGAAACAACACCTAAAACCTAAGCATTGTAAAACCTAACCCATGATATTACTATTCAAGATGGACAGCAATCTTATCAAGGCAAACCGCAAGTATAAATAAAGGTTACAAATCGCAGTTCAGAACACAACCGAAATCAAAGCAGAAAAAAAACCCAAAACATAAATTAAATGGGAAAAAAGACTTAGCTTTTTTGGGGATGGAGGCTTCGGTCTGGAGCTCTGGAACTTCTAGAAGGGGTCGAGTCGGTGAAGAAGTGGTGGTTGCTGACGGGTTGTGGAGGCGATGGACTAGGGTCCTCGGTCTCATTCTGTGGGTAGTAGCAAAGCGTCACGAGGGAGGCGATGCGGATTTTCGTGGGAGGAGGGTTTCGCTCTTTTTCTTCAATTTTTGTGGCGGCGGGTTTGTTTGAGAAATGAAGGGAGGACGAGGGCTTTAGGGTTATAAGGGAATGAGGGCCGGGTTGAAACGTGATGGGCTGGGCTAGACGAGGTAAGGCCAAGATGTTTTTTTTTTAAAGCTTACTTGAATGTTCATATATAAAACTTTGATTTTTAATTCCGAACACATACGTAATCAGATCGATGAACCGTCAGAAGCGTTGGATTCACCGTATCGAGTACTACAACATGGGGTTGGTTCGGACAGACATGGGGGCTATTGGAAATTTCTAGTTAATTTAAACATCTGTTTAAATTGACTAAATCAAACCATTTAACGACGGAATCGAATCGAAGGTGAGTTAACCTCACTCAGTACCCCTTTTATATTTTATATAAATTGGGTTTGCTTTATTTTGTGCTTCGATTGTTAATATTCGACTGTTTGCTAGTTTGTATGCTTGCGTTTGTTGATCGGATCGATAAAATTTAACCGTCGTCAAACTGCAATAAAATATCAAATCGTTGTTTAACGATTTGACCCAGTGGAGGTAACTTACCTCGCTGGTCTCGTTTATAAAATAAACGCATGGTATTGTTTGAATTGTTTAAACTGATTTTCACTGTTGTGTTAATTGGTTAATCAGGGGTTATCATTTACTGATGCCAGGATCATCAGTTAAATAGAATTAAATGGTTGAACAAAAGAGATTTCATTGAATTTATTTAATTATTATTCATTTAATATGGTCGAAGGAGATTATTTGGAAATAATTAATTGTTTAATTTTATTATATGGAAAATGCTAAGTGGAATCGATTAACGAATACACAATCAAAATTAGATTATATTTTTGATTTTTAGGGGTTATTTAAATTAGCAATTAATCTAAAGAGGAAGATGGATCGAGATTTGATTAACGGGTTAATCATGGTTAGAAGCCATGGATTTATTAAATCAGTTATAAATAACTAATGGTTAAATAGGTATTTTATATAATATAAATCAAAGTGGTTGGATTTATTTAAGTGTAAATGGAAAGGCAAATTGGAGTGATTAGGTATGAATTGAACAAACCAACTGTGCTATCTTGATTCAATTATTTAATTGGTTTGTTAAATTTTAATGGAGATAGTTGATGGATTTACAAACGTGATTATGATCGAAGTGTTATTATTGGAATTTGAAATGCATCTATGAAGGTTGAAAAGGGTTTTAAAGTACTGTTAAAATAAAATGAGTATTCAAGCGAATTGAATGTTAAGGTGAATTCTTATTGATGGATTTTTAAATCCGAGATGTTGATGAGGGCATAAACCCAAGAGTAATAAAAAAAAAAGGATTATCAAAGCCAGTTATTAGAAATAAACTTAAAGTGGAAATGGAAACCTAAATATAAGATGTAGGAATTTGGATATAACTGGAGTTTGGTTAAGTGAATTACAGAATATTGAGTTGGTGTTGATTTCGACCTTTGGGTTGATATGTAGGAAATTTTCTTACTAAATTATGAGTTGGAACAAATGAAGATTTGAAATAAAATCAAACTGAAATTCGAGTTTGAATGAAATGGTTAAGTGGGTTGTCATATAAAGGGTCGATATGAATTTAAATAAGAGATGATGTTACATCAAAGAAAATGAGGTTACTGAAAAGGGGATTTGTTTTGATACTAGAAATGAATATCGAGTTGTATTACACCTGATACTTATCCTCAGATAATAATGTTATTGGTCAAGGTATGAGAGGTAATCAAATACCCCAACTTGAATGACTTCAGAATTATCGAAGGATGACATTAGTTGTAATAGTAGAGATGTTAAGATAATAAATTTCGTGAAGTAAAGTTGTAACGTTGTTCGAAGAAATCAAAATATATGATGGGATTCCATGTAAAGAGGAATTAAAGAGGGGCTTGAGAATATGAAGTGATATTCCCAAAATAAAGGAAATAAAAAGGGAATTTTCGGAAACATGATTATATTTTCAAAGTACGAACATGAGATTTGAAATGGGATATATTTTGAAAAGGGAAGTGACGCTTATGGCAATCGAATAACGATAACAAAGGGAGGTTTTGTAATATGTCTATGAGTAGGATAGATTGCTCGAAAATAGATAATAAGTGATGATTAAAACAAATATTTTGAAATAGAAGCTAATGGTATATTGAATATAATTCAAGGCATTTTTCTATAGGGATAGAAATGATTTGAGATTTCTAGTATAGTAAAATCGATATATTATTTTGGTATTTCAAATTGATTTATATAAAGGCCAAGTGGCACTGTATGTTATGACAATGGATTCCTTGTGTTGTTTTATTTTGATAGTTAAATAACCGACTATCAAAATATGGCCCAACGTTGTTGGTACGAAAAGACCGGGATCGAATATATATTCGAAAACCATTCCGACCAGCGAATACGTGAAAGAAGATTATCAAAGATGGAGCAATGGAAGACCGTTGATCTTCATAAGCGGAAGGACTACTGAATGGATTTCTCTGGTTTAGCGGCCGGAGATATTTCAACAGTGATTCTGTCGTGATTTGAAATCCATGGATTGCAAGGACTTCTCGCTACTGATCCGTAGGGTGATTTTCCTGGGATGCAGTAGGAGGGTGCCTTCGGTTCATCCTGTTCCTGGGTGACTTGTATGGACGAGTGTCCGACAGAGTATTTCCAAAGGAGATTACGTACGTTGATTTCTTCAAACGTACCATAGTTGATGGAGGAGAAATGGTTTTCTCTAGCCAAATAACTAGAGTATTTTGTGGATGTTAATTAGTGATATCCAGAGGATCTGACGATGTGGCATTCAAAGTGAATGGTGGCCAGATGTTCGAAAAGAAGTTCTGACCTCAAGCCTCATCAACCGGGAGATGACAAAAATCGGGCAGGCAGCATGGCTATGTGGGTCGCTCCCATTAGGATGTATAATCACCTATCTAGAGAAATTCCTTTTGTTTCTTAGTCTATCGATTCTACCCATTCGGGAACGGTGGTTTGAGTCCAACCGTTGGTGATATACATTCGATACACTCAAGAGAAATGAGGGGTCGGTCATGTGTGGGCCGGGTTGCAAGACGTTCTTGTTGAACCCAGGTGTATTCGCCTCTAGAGATACATCAGCGGAAGGTGGTCCCATACCTTGTCAAGGTCGGAAACCAATCTCCAATAAGCGCCTGTGGTTTTGATTGTATATTATATGTGGAGCGTGAGATGCAAGCGTTCCACTAGATTGTTATTTACTTGTATTTAGACATTATTATAATATCAGAAAAGATATTGGTTTCAAAAACTGTTTTGGGTTATCATAAGGTAAAAACCGCCCGTGTTTATGTGTGGATTCGGTCTTACGATTATCCTTTTCTTTTGAAAAGATTTCAAACTTAAAAATCATGATTGAATAATTTACCCTAAATACTGTGCGAGTTTATCTCACTCTGGTTCACCAGACTGACCCGGTGTTTTGTAAATGCTCGGGTTAGCCCGGGTTTGCAGGTTCAGGTTATTGAACACCATGAAGGGCGTGCTGGAGAAGTCCAGACATATTGAGTGTTATTCCACTGTGTTGTTTATAAAGGGCAGATTATTACAACTGTCCAGTGATGTTGATATACTCTGAGATTGTAAGTTTTTATCCAAAGCTCTCAATAAAGATTTATTTCTATATTATATTTTGTTCCGCTACGATGTGAGACTTTGTGTTGTGTTCTTCTTCTTCTTCTATTCTTATATTTCTTTCTTTCTTATCTCACCCTCTAAATTCTTTCATTGACAATCCGGTGTTCTCGGTGTTTGAAAGGTCGGCATGAGATACAGTACAGGTATTTATGTCGATTTTCGAGGCCGAAAACCGCTGGGTCGTTACAGTGGTATCAGAGCTATTGGTTTAGTAATAACCTTGGCTCTGTGGCGTAACTCAATAGAGATGGGGTTAGCAATACCCTAGATTCAGTTTGAGTGTATATATGTATGAGAGCGTATTTGTAAATTTTATATACAAATGTTTTGTATTGTGTTGTGGATCGGTTCAAGTATTGAAAAGCGTTGAACTGATAAGGGACACAATATTGTTTGTAAAGGGGGAAAATGAAATAATTTTACCCAAAATTTATTTTTGTATAAAAAAGAAATAATTTTCCCAAATTAGTTAAGCTATGGTGTGTTGACTTATTTGAATGGAATTCAAAATTGGTTAAAACTTTGAATTGAAACTTAACCGGGTTAAGTGAAATTGAATTAATTACATTGGAATTAAATTAAGAAATAGTGTTGAAATTAAACAAATTTGAATGGAATTTGGAAATTTAATGAGGAATAATAGAAATCGATCGAATAAGTGGTTGATATTCAAATAGGTTGAATTCAATTAAATGGTAAAATTGAATGTGAATTTGGTTGATTGATTAAGTTTGTGGTGCCCTGGTTGTTGATTCATGGTTGATTGGTTGTTGGATTGATTGAATTAAATTCATAATGGTTTAAGGTAAAGCTAAACAAACTGAAACTTAGAAAGTGAAAGGTTATTTAAATATATTTTTAAAAAAAATTACTGGAATTTACAACATTTTTCTTACCTTAGCAATTTCGAGGACGAAATTATTTTAAGGGGAGAAGAATGTAATGTCCCGTATTTTTTGACCATTTATTTGGAATATTTTATTTATTTAAAATATTGATTGTGTTTAAATAATGGGATTTGACCATTTTTAATTAAAATATTTAAATTATATTAATAATATATTTTATTTTTGGGATCATTTATATATTCATTTAATTAAACAAAATGATTTCTAATATTTTGAATACCGTGTAACTTGGATTTTAATATAAATGATTTTTGGATAGTTATATATGTTGATGGAAATGAAATGGAAGTTAACATAATTTTAAATAATTTGGTTAATATTTATTTGATAGAAATATGAGTTTTATATCATTTTAATCCAATTAGAATAACTATTTTTGAGATGGTAGTGACGGATTTGAATGGAATTAATTCATAAGATCAATAGTATTATTTTCGAAACATCGTTTAAAATATTTAAAAGTAGAAATGAAATTCACACAAGATCTGTTCTAAATTCCTACCATATCTGAAACAAATCTTACACATAATCTTGTATAAGAAATAAGGTATAGGTATGATCAGTCAAATTTACACAGAGAATAAAACAGAAGGAATAGCAACATGAACAGTGAAGGAAAAGAAAAATTAAATATATACACATTGACACATAAAAGTTGTACAGAGAAAGAATAGCTATATTCATATATAATATTGTTTTTACATTCAAAGGTTCATACAGAATTTGTTGCCGTACAATAAAAAGAAAGAAAAGAAAACAGAGAATATACAATACATTGAAAGAATAGACCACACAGTAGATTCTGTTCAAAGCTCGATCAATGGTTTCTTCAATAGGGTGAACGATTTTGTAACAACCCGTATTTTTGAATAACATATTATAACATAAATGGAGGCAGAATTAAACTGTAAAATCTGAATCAAGGGAAACGGGCTGTGCCATTGCGTTCGTCTCGGAAAAATACGCGAAATAGAGTCCGAGTTTTCGAAAATCGGAGTCCGTATGACCAAGATATGGCCTCGCGAAGTTTCACGGAAAATTCACAAATTAAAGTATACTTAATTAAGTGAAATGGGTTGCGCAGAGAAATATATATATTGATATATATATATATATATATATATATATTTAAAAATTTAATAAATAAATATGCAAAAATGTTCAAAACAGCGAATTGGGAGAGGGGAATAACCGAACCGGCCGATTTTTGAGGTCGACCCGAGCTCGCTGGGTCGACTAGGGGTTAATCCAGGGTGTTTGGCTGTCAACCCGTGGGCCGATTCGCTCAAATGCAGATTTTGCATTTGAATGGTTCTCATGGTTCAGCTTTAATCTAAAGGCCCTAGATGGTTCCTACACTTGACTTCTTCCCCAAGACATGCTTTGATGGCTTGGATTGAATCTAGGGTTAATCCTATGGCTAATACTATCCTAATCTTCTATAAAAAGGACCTAACACCTAGCCTAAATCATTATTATTCATTCCTACAACTAAACTATGCCAAAATTGTTCCTCTCATGGCCTCCACTCTCATGCTAAAATTTCTAAGTTAAATTATATGAGAGATTTTGAATGCATACAAGTATTTTCAAGCTTGTATGAATGTTCTTAGTTTGCATTCAAGTCAAGTTGCAACATTTCTATTTCAAAGCAAGGGTTTTTATTGATTTGGCTCAAGGGTTTTTCATTTGGAGCTTGCATATTTGGGTCTTTTTGGTGATGGCATAAGGGCTTCGTCTCAATCTTTTAATAACTATTTATTTGTGTCTTCATAGCATTGTAAGCCCTTTTCTAGTTTCTTTTTATTAACTCTAAAGTTAAATGAATGATGCAAGTTTGGGGTTGATCATTATATGCAAGTTTGGTTGATCATTATATGCAAGTTTGGTTGGTCATTATATGCAAGTTTGGTTGATCATTATATGCAAGTTTGGTTGATCATTATATGCAAGTTTGGTTGGTCATTATATGCAAGTTTGGTTGATCATTATATGCAAGTTTGGTTGATCATTATATGCAAGTTTGGTTGGTCATTATATGCAAGTTTGGTTGATCATTATATGCAAGTTTGGATGATCATTATGCGAGTTGGTTTAATCATTATGTATGACACATGTTGCTATGTTATGCAAGTTTGGGTTGATCATGTTATCATGTTATGCAAGTTAAACTTGAGGTTTTGAGCATAAAGCTCCAAGCTTTATATTAAAGGTAGCATTTTGGCAACATGAAAGTTATCATATCCCTTATGATAACTTGCATGTGAGGCAAAATGCGAACTTCTAGCAACTTCTACATGTTATTTATCACCATGTATCACTCATATGCTAAGTTTGGTTTTATGCATGCTTTTGAAGCCTAATAATGCAATATGCAAGTATATGAACATATGTACATTTCATATGCCACCATGTTAAACTTGTGGCTTCAACACCTTTATGTCATGGTTATGCCAAGTTCCCTATTTTGTCCTTTATGCGTTGTTACGATTATGTAAACGATGGGATTACGTTGGGGTTGGGTAACATAATGACATGAACATGATTTTTGTAACATGACGTGATATGTTAACTTGTAATTATGTTTTGGAAACATAATGGACATGACACTTAGAAAATATGAGTGTGGCCAACTCGAGGTTGGGTTGAGTTTGTAGCATAAATCTACCCGGACACGCCCGGCTTAACTAGTGGCTACAAACAATAGGACACAATGTGAGAAGTTGGTCATGTTGTGCTCGAACCCGAGGTTAGACCTAGTTGTGGTATAAAGCTACCCGGACCCGCCCGGCTTAACTAGTAACCACAACAAAGTCTAATGTGAGAGGTTAAAGCGCATTAAGTTAATTAATGCCTCCTGATTAGGGTTAAGTCATGGTCTACTTAATACTTAACCAATTTGGGCTTGATGGATTAATTGAGGTTAAGTCAGGAGCCTTGGGTACTCTTAACCAATTTAATCCACGTGTGGATCGGGTTAACCACATTTAACCCGTTAAGAAACCCTAGTTGCGTGGTCCTTTTCAGCAGTAACCTTCTAGGTAGTATCATAAGACCCTAGGACTAGGCTAGGGTGGGGCACGATTACTGGGCTGATTGTAAGAGACCAAAAGAGACGGCTGAATGATGCCCCGGTTGTTCAGGCGGACCATGGTCGTGCACATCAAGTCCGGAGTTGAACACGAGCACCGGTAGGTTTGGACTGTGCATCCTGTAATGGTGTCAGAGGGTTACACCATAGGGCCTGATACACCCTAGGGTGGACCCTGCACAGTCAACTACATTACATGATTAGGCCGTATGACACTGACACTTGACGAGTTAGGCTTATAGGGAGCCGATCGACTAGACTGTGTAGTTGGACCTTGATTTAGGTCACCTCATTATATTGGGCCAAGGGATCAATTCTTGTTTTTACTTGACATGTTAGAATGCTAGTACACCCGTGGTGCAAAACTTATCCTTGATTATGCGATGACACCTTTATCTATCTTGTTAGTTGATCATCATGCCAGTATGTTGTTTTCCTTATGTTCATCTCAGCTTCTCAAGCCAGTTAACTTTATTAGTTCATAGACGGATAGTAGTAGGGCTTACCAGTCTTTTTGACTGACCTGTTTTCTTTCGCCTCTTTTCTTCCGTTCCCCCCCCCCCCAAGGTTCTCAGGGTGGGAACATTGGAGCTTAGCTTGGATCTTTACAGCTTGCTTACTGGATTTGCTCATGTACGGTTTTGGACATTGAGCTAGCTATGGTTTATCACTTCATTTTGGGGATAGTACTTTATGTATTTCAGTTTTTAAGTTTATGCTAGACTTTGTTTGTTGGAAAATAATGATCAAGTACTTTGTTGTAACTTAACTATGGTTTTGAAATGCTAGTTTTATCCGCTGCTTTACTACTCTGTTTTACTTATATATTCTGTCTTGTGATATCTGCATGCATGTTTACCTTGTTTAAACGCCCCTCCAAAGTCAGTGCCCTTGCAAGAGTGGTACTGGCGGAGGTGGGGTGTCACATTTGGTATCAGAGCATAAGGTTTACAAGATTTGAGCAAAAGTGTTTTTGAAACTTACCTTTTGAAAAACTATTTTCAAAACCAATTAAGTATTTTCCAAGAAAAGTCTAGTTATTTTAAAAAGGCTATTCCCCAAAAGCCATAGCACTATCCTTCGTTTCTTCGTTCTGAATCTTTCTTTTTCTTCGTTTTAGTATGGCCGATCGCTTTAACATCCCAGAAGGTGTACAAGTACCCGTCTGGTTCCGGAGATGTATGGAGGCAAGGAAGAATGAAGCCGGCCCCGCAAACATTCCTCCTCCTCCGAACCCGCAAGCAAATTTCGCAAAGCTTTGCAAAGACTTTAAGGCAATGGGTTGCAAGAATTTTGTCGGAACGGAGACTCCCGTGGAGGCAAGAAACTGGTTAAAGGAAACTGAAGACCTCTTTGCTATCTTTGATGTGGAAGATCGTAGGAAAGTTTTGTTGGCGGTATGGCTATTGAAAGGGGAAGCCGCTTATTGGTGGGTAGTCACCACCACTACTAGACCAATTGAGACTTGGGATGACTTTAGGAGAAGGTTTGGACTAAAGTTCCTATCATCGACAGAAGAGAATCTTCAGATGGAGAGGTTCCTATCTCTAAAGCAAGGGGACATGACAGTTAGGGAATACGTGGATATGTTTAATCAACTTGCTCAGTTCGGCCTAGAATTGGTAAACACAGCTCGGAAGAAGGCCCTACACTTTGCTTTAGGATTGAATGAGCCATTGCGCGGTTTGGCCATGTCTCATATACCTCTGGGGGCGACCTTCGAGAGTTTGGTAAATACGACCCTGCTTCAAGAAGAAGATAAGAGTGGCAAGAAGGAGGTCAAGGCAAATGAGTCCCAAGGCAAGAAGGAAGATACCGAGAAAAGAGACAAGAACAATAAGAAGAGGAAATGCAACTTTTGTGGGATCAAGGGGCACATAGCCAAAGATTGCAGGAAGAAGAAGAGGAGATTAGGCGAGTGTTTTCATTGCGGAGAGTCTGGACACTATAGCAAGGATTGCCCGAAAAAGCTAGGACAAGGGAAGAGGCAAACTCAGCAAGCAGGACCCTCTGGAGGGCAATTGCAGGCTCTCCTCGCTCTTCCAGCTTTTGATCGAGGTAGAGTTTTTATAGAAATTCATGTTTACATTTCTGATTTTCCTGTTCGCACCTTATTTGATTCTGGCGCATCGCATAGTTTTATCTCTTCTGGTATTGTTGAAAGTTTGCACCTAAGTACTAGCTTAGTTGAGGATCCCGTTTGTGTTTCAAAACCAATTGGGGGTTCCGCCCATCTACCTGTGGTTTGTATGGATTTGAAAATCTCTATCTTGAGCGTATAATTCATGTGTAATGTTTAGGTTCTCGGGTTTATGGGATACGGGTTGATTTTGGAGGTGGATTGGTTGTCCAGTTATGGAGCCATTCTTGACTGTGAGCATAGGGTAGTGAGGCTCATGACTCGCCTCGGTAATACCCTAGAAATTTCTTGTAACCCTAGAGGTCCCGTCATGTTATGTTATCTTGAATCTCTTGACTCGTCCATCGATGATCTGCAATCTGTAAGGGTGGCCCGAGACTATCCCGATGTCTTTGAAGAAGTTAAGGGGTTACCCCCTAAACGAGAGATAGATTTTCGCATTTATCTAGTCGATAATACCAAGCCAGTATCATTGCCCGTTAGGCACATGGCCCCTCGAGAAAGAAGGAAGCTCAGTAAGCAAATCAAGGAGTTGCTTGAGAAAAATTTTATTAGGCGAAGCATTTCTGAATGGGGTGCTCCGGTGGTATTCGCCACTAAGGCGGATGGTTCGCTTCGTCTATGTGTTGATTATCGAGAGTTGAACAAGCTGATAAAGAAGAATAGGCACCCGTTACCGAGAATTGATGATCTCTTTGACCAGCTTGTAGGTGCTTCTGTTTCCTCTCAGCTCGATCTAGCCACCGGATTCCATCAGCTTAGAGTGGCTGAGGATAGCATTGATAAAACTGCGTTTAGGACTCCAGATGGATTCTTTGAATGGCTTGTCATGCCATTCGGTTTGACTAATGCACCCGCCTACTTCGTAGATTTGATGAGTAGGGTGTTCAGGGAGTTCCTTAACAAGTTTGTTGTTGTCTTCGTGGATGATATTCTGATCTTCTCAAAGGATGAGGAAGAGCATGCTAGGCATCTCAAGGAAGTGATGAATATGCTTAGAGCGCATCAGTTGAAAGCCAAGTTCTCCAAATGTCATTTCTGAAGAAGGGAAGTTCGGTTTCTTGGACATATAGTTTCTAAGCAAGGCATAACGGTGGATCCCGTGAAAGTGGTTGTGGAAGATTCCTAGGAGTGCAACCGAAGTAAGAAGCTTTCTCGGTTTGGCGGGCTACTATAGGAAGTTCATCAGGGACTTCGCTAAGATTTCAGCCCCTCTTACTAAGTTGACGAAGAAGAACTTAGTCTGTGCATGGGACTTGGAGTGTGAGCTTGCTTTTCAAAGGCTCAAGAGAGCCCTTACCTCAGCTCCAGTTTGGCAACGTGGATTGGCACTGTTTTCAAGAGATAGTTTTCTGCGTGGGATACCGTATAATATGTAAACGAGATCCAAGATTCGCTAACGAATCTTGGAAAGCTTGCACGAAACCATGAGCTCGCAGTTATGTTTAAGCCAAGTATTTTAGGCAAAGAATAAGTGGAAGTGGAATGAGAGGCAACGGTGAAATGAGTTCTAACTCATATTTTGGGAACAAGAATTAAGAACTACGGAATTGCGATGTTAAAAGACGGTCAGGGCACGATGGGATTAAGCACAAAAAAAATGCGGCTTAGAAGATCGAAGACTAGATACGCGCATTATATCTCTTTCTAAGAGTATATCCTTGATCCCTATTGTTCCGTAGAGCTTACTCGCATGCTATATTTTAAGTATATCCTCTCGGTCCTACTCTCAATCTTAGTTCTGTTGCAAACCCCATAAGGAGTATGACTCGCCTGTTTGTGAGATATAGTTGGGGTGAAGATGTTCGTCACCAAACTATTTGGGCTTTATGGGATATGGGTAATAATTGATAGACTTACAAAGAAAGCCCATTTTATTCTGGTGAAAAGCAAGAGGACCGTATCATGGCTAGCATCTGTTTATCTTCGAAAGATAGTACGGTTGCATGGAGTTCCTTCTAGCATAGTTAGCGATCGTGACCCAATTTTCACTAGCCAGTTCTGGAACAGTTTGCAAGAAGCAATGGGTACGCGATTGAATCTGAGTACAGCCTATCACCCCCAGACGAATGGCCAAACCGAAAGGGTGAATAGAGTGCTAGAAGATCTTTTGAGGCTTTGTGTTCTCGACTTCGGTGGTACTTGGGAAGACCACCTTCCTCTTGTAGAGTTCTCTTATAATAATAACTATCAAGCCAACATAGGGATGGCACCATTCGAAGCTTTGTATGGGAGGCCGTGCAAGCCACCAACATGTTGGTGGGAAGACGACGGATAAGCTTATAATTGAGCCTGACATGATAAGGGACACATCCGAGAGGGTTGAATTGATTCGAAGACGGATAAAAATGGCCCAAGACAGACAGAAATCCTATGCAGACAAGCGAAGGACAGACTTGGAATTTAAAATTGGAGATATGGTCTTTGTGAAGATTTCTCCTTTGCGAAATATGGTTCGCTGACGCCAAGGATCGTAGGACCCTTCCCTACTATAGAAAGAGTCGGGAAGATGATTTATAAGGTGGAATTGCCGAGAAGTTGGCCGGAGTGCATAATGTCTTTCATGTCTCGCATCTCCGGAAGTGTTTGCACAGACCCGCCGAAGTGGTTGGACCAAGTATTCTTGAAGACATGGAGGTAGAGGAAGAGGCAACCCTGAGGCGAGCTCCGATTCGTATCATGGAAACGGAGACAAAGAAGCTAAGAAGTCAAGCTTGTTAAGGCGCAATGGAGTGAAAAAGAGGGAGACGCGACTTGGGAAACCAAGGAGAAGAGGCGCGTGCTTTATCCGTTTCTCTTTGAGGATACATTTTCAATCACTTTTCCTAGATTGGTATATCTTCCCTTTGCTATCCATGCTTATCTAGTTTATCTTGTTTCGTAAATCTTGTCATGAGAACCTTAGGTAGAAACCCTTGGTTGAAACATGTATTTGAAACATGTTATGTTTGATGTTTGCAAGTGGTTGCAAGTGTTTGCACGTGGATACTCGTGGATGCATGATACACATTAGGCACTAAGATCGGCTCACACACTTTCATACCGCATATGCATGAGTGTTTATGCTTATTCATGGATGAAACTTGTTATGCTATCACGTGGATGTTGCATATGGATGAATGTTATGTGCACTCATGTAGAGACTATGAGTTATGTTAGGAATTTGCATACATATGGACTCATTTCACTAACATGCTTTGCATTAAGGAGGTTTACTAAATCAGTAACCGCCTGATTTTTGCATTAGATAAGTACATATACACACACCTTTGCATATGATCATACATCATTTAGAATCCTTTAAGGACAATGACTGCACGTGGATGATGTTTTGAGTAGATGGGTGATGGATGGTAGGATACGTTCTTTCTAACTTGGAGATTTCAGGGACGAAATCCTTTAAGGAGGGGAGAATGTAACAACCCGTATTTTTGAATAACATATTATAACATAAATGGAGGCAGAATTAAACTGTAAAATCTGAATCAAGGGAAACGGGCTGTGCCATTGCGTTCGTCTCGGAAAAATACGCGAAATAGAGTCCAAGTTTTCGAAAATCGGAGTCCGTATGACCAAGATATGGCCTCGCGAAGTTTCACGGAAAATTCACAAATTAAAGTATACTTAATTAAGTGAAATGGGTTGCGCAGAGAAATATATATATTGATATATATATATATATATTTAAAAATTTAATAAATTAATATGCAAAAATGTTCAAAACAGCGAATTGGGAGAGGGGAATAACCGAACCGGCCGATTTTTGAGGTCGACCCGAGCTCGCTGGGTCGACTAGGGGTTAATCCAGGGTGTTTGGCTGTCAACCCGTGGGCCGATTCGCTCAAATGCAGATTTTGCATTTGAATGGTTCTCATGGTTCAGCTTTAATCTAAAGGCCCTAGATGGTTCCTACACTTGACTTCTTCCCCAAGACATGCTTTGATGGCTTGGATTGAATCTAGGGTTAATCCTATGGCTAATACTATCCTAATCTTCTATAAAAAGGACCTAACACCTACCCTAAATCATCATTATTCATTCCTACAACTAAACTATGCCAAAATTGTTCCTCTCATGGCCTCCACTCTCATGCTAAAATTTCTAAGTTAAATTATATGAGAGATTTTGAATGCATACAAGTATTTTCAAGCTTGTATGAATGTTCTTAGTTTGCATTCAAGTCAAGTTGCAACATTTCTATTTCAAAGCAAGGGTTTTTATTGATTTGGCTCAAGGGTTTTTCATTTGGAGCTTGCATATTTGGGTCTTTTTGGTGATTGCATAAGGGCTTCGTCTCAATCTTTTAATAACTATTTATTTGTGTCTTCATAGCATTGTAAGCCCTTTTCTACTTTCTTTTTATTAACTCTAAAGTTAAATGAATGATGCAAGTTTGGGGTTGATCATTATATGCAAGTTTGGTTGATCATTATATGCAAGTTTGGTTGATCATTATATGCAAGTTTGGTTGGTCATTATATGCAAGTTTGGTTGGTCATTATATGCAAGTTTGGTTGGTCATTATATGCAAGTTTGGTTGATCATTATATGCAAGTTTGGTTGGTCATTATATGCAAGTTTGGTTGATCATTATATGCAAGTTTGGTTGATCATTATATGCAAGTTTGGATGATCATTATGCAAGTTGGTTTAATCATTATGTATGACACATGTTGCTATGTTATGCAAGTTTGGGTTGATCATGTTATCATGTTATGCAAGTTAAACTTGAGGTTTTGAGCATAAAGCTCCAAGCTTTATATTAAAGGTTGCATTTTGGCAACATGAAAGTTATCATATCCCTTATGATAACTTGCATGTGAGGCAAAATGCGAACTTCTAGCAACTTCTACATGTTATTTATCACCATGTATCACTCATATGCTAAGTTTGGTTTTATGCATGCTTTTGAAGCCTAATAATGCAATATGCAAGTATATGAACATATGTACATTTCATATGCCACCATGTTAAACTTGTGGCTTCAACACCTTTATGTCATGGTTATGCCAAGTTCCCTATTTTGTCCTTTATGCGTTGTTGCGATTATGTAAACGATGGGATTACGTTGGGGTTGGGTAACATAATGACATGAACATGATTTTTGTAACATGACGTGATATGTTAACTTGTAATTATGCTTTGGAAACATAATGGACATGACACTTAGAAAATATGAGTGTGGCCAACTCGAGGTTGGGTTGAGTTTGTAGCATAAATCTACCCGGACACGCCCAGCTTAACTAGTGGCTACAAACAATAGGACCCAATGTGAGAAGTTGGTCATGTTGTGCTCGAACCCGAGGTTAGACCTAGTTGTGGTATAAATCTACCCGGACCCGCCCGGCTTAACTAGTAACCACAACAAAGTCTAATGTGAGAGGTTAAAGCGCATTAAGTTAATTAATGCCTCCTGATTAGGGTTAAATCATGGTCCACTTAATACTTAACCAATTTGGACTTGATGGATTAATCGAGGTTAGGTCAGGAGCCTTGGGTACTCTTAACCAATTTAATCCATGTGTGGATCGGGTTAACCACATTTAACCCGTTAAGAAACCCTAGTTGCGTGGTCCTTTTCAGCAGTAACCTTCTAGGTAGTATCATAAGACCCTAGGACTAGGCTAGGGTGGGGCACGATTACTGGGCTGATTGTAAGAGACCAAAAGAGACGGCTGAATGATGCCCCGGTTGTTTAGGCGGACCATGGTCGTGCACATCAAGTCCGGAGTTGAACACGGGCACCGGTAGGTTTGGACTGTGCATCCTGTAATGGTGTCAGAGGATTACACCATAGGGCCTGATACACCCTAGGGTGGACCCTGCACAGTCAACTACATTACATGATTAGGCCGTATGACACCGACACTTGACGAGTTAGGCTTATAGGGAGCCGATCGACTAGACTGTGTAGTTGGACCTTGATTTAGGTCACCTCATTATATTGGGCCAAGCTTGGGCCAAGGGATCAATTCTTGTTTTTACTTGACATGTTAGAATGCTAGTACACCCGTGGTGCAAAACTTATCCTTGATTATGCGATGACACCTTTATCTATCTTGTTAGTTAATCATCATGCCAGTATGTTGTTATCCTTATGTTCATCTCAGCTTCTCATGGCAGTTAACTTTATTAGTTCATAGACGGATAGTAGTAGGGCTTACCAGTCTTTTTGACTGACCTGTTTTCTTTCGCCTCTTTTCTTCCGTTCCCCCCCTCCCCCCCCCCCCCCAGGTTCTCAGGGTGGGAACATTGGAGCTTAGCTTGGATCTTTACAGCTTGCTTACTGGATTTGCTCATGTACGGTTTTGGACATTGAGCTAGCTATGGTTTATCACTTCATTTTGGGGATAGTACTTTATGTATTTCAGTTTTTAAGTTTATGCTAGACTTTGTTTGTTGGAAAATAATGATCAAGTACTTTGTTGTAACTTAACTATGGTTTTGAAATGCTAGTTTTATCCGCTGCTTTATTACTCTGTTTTACTTATATATTCTGTCTTGTGATATCTGCATGCATGTTTACCTTGTTTAAACGCCCCTCCAAAGTCAGTGCCCTTGCAAGAGTGGTACTGGCGGAGGTGGGATGTCACAGATTTGATAGCACATGAAAATCTGAAACAAAATCTCTCCACAGTGTTGTGTCTTCTATCACCATTGCGACAGTCGGTCACAGCTGAAATGAAAAAAACAAGAAAAAATGCCCCATAAGAAATAGGTACAACTAAAATCTTTGCAAATCTGCTAAGGGAAAACTAATATATGTATATGTTATATACATCAACGGACAATCAAACAGCTAGTACGATTTATTTATCCAAGGAAATGCTGCGCCATATCTAAAAAGTGGAACAGAAAATCCATATTTATAATTTTCAAATCTCTGAATTGAAAATTCATGATCACAGTTTCAAATCTTGGTCGCAGAAAAATTTGAACAGCAAATTACACAATACAGTATGAATAAACAACACCAATAGCTATACCTAATCTACATAAGTTTGCACATGGAAATTCAACACCAAGCTATACTTTGCCCTGTCAAGTATCATCTCAATCACAACCAGATTCGATCACCACTCAAGCCTGAAATATCGTATCAACATACTACAGTTCGATTTTTAACAGGACCGAAATGAAAGGAGATAGCACCTAAGAACTAGGATCAACCCTATGATTTTACAACTCAAGTATTTACCTTTGATATTAGAACGAATTCGACTATAAATAGGCATTCATATTCGTTGTTTAAGAACACAACAGTAAAAGAAAAATCGAAAATAGAAATTAAATCACGAAAAAAAACCATCACAAATCCGTAGTCCTTACTGTTGGACATCACGCAAATCACACAAACCAAGTAAATCACAGAACAGTTCGGCCATGACTGAAATGAAAAGGGAAACAACACCTAAAACCTAAGCACTGTAAAACCTAACCCATGATATTACCATTCAAGATGGACAGCAATCTTATCAAGGAAAACCGCAAGTATAAATAAAGGTTACACATCGCAGTTCAGAACACAACCGAAATCAAAGCAGAAAAAAAAAACCCAAAACATAAATTAAATGGGAAAAAAGACTTTGCTTTTTTGGGGATGGAGGCTTCGGTCTGGAGCTCTGGAACTTCTAGAAGGGGTCGAGTCGGTGAAGAAGTGGTGGTTGCTGACGGGTTGTGGAGGCGATGGACTAGGGTCCTCGGTCTCGTTCTGTGGGTAGTAGCAAAGCGTCACGAGGGAGGCGATGCAGATTTTCGTGGGAGGAGGGTTTTGCTCTTTTTCTTCAATTTGTGTGGCGGCGGGTTTGTTTGAGAAATGAAGGGAGGACGAGGGCTTTAGGGTTATAAGGGAATGAGGGCCGGGTTGAAACGTGATGGGCTGGGCTAGACGAGGTAAGGCCAAGATGTTTTATTTTTTATTTTTTTTAAGCTTACTTGAATGTTCATATATAAAACTTTGATTTTTAATTCCGAACACATACGTGATCAGATCGATGAACCGTCAGAAGCGTTGGATTCACCGTATCGAGTACTACAACATGGGGTTGGTTCGGACAGACATGGGGGCCATTGGAAATTTCTAGTTAATTTAAACATCTATTTAAATTGACTAAATCAAACCATTTAACGACGGAATCGAATCGAAGGTGAGTTAACCTCACTTAGTACCCCTTTTATATTTTATATAAATTGGGTTTGCTTTATTTTGTGCTTCGATTGTTAATATTCGACTGTTTGCTAGTTTGTATGCTTGCGTTTGTTGATTGGATCGATAAAATTTAACCATCGTCAAACTGCATTAAAATATCAAATCGTTGTTTAACGATTTGACCCAATGGAGGTAACTTACCTCGCTGGTCTCGTTTATAAAATAAACGCATGGTATTGTTTGAATTGTTTAAACTGATTTTCACTGCTGTGTTAATTGGTTAATCAGGGGTTATCATTTACTAATGCCAGGATCATCAGTTAAATAGAATTAAATGGTTGAACAAAAGAGATTTCATTGAATTTATTTAATTATTATTCATTTAATATGGTCGAAGGAGATTATTTGGAAATAATTAATTGATTAATTTTATTATATGGAAAGTTCTAAGTGGAATCGATTAACGAATACACAATCAAAATTAGATTATATTTTTGATTTTTAGGGGTTATTTAAATTAGTAATTAATCTAAAGAGGAAGATGGATCGAGATTTGATTAACGGGTTAATCATGGTTAGAAGCCATGGATTTATTAAATCAGTTATAAATAACTAATGGTTAAATAGGTATTTTATATAATATAAATCAAAGTGGTTGGATTTATTTAAGTGTAAATGGAAAGGCAAATTGGAGTGATTAGGTATGAATTGAACAAACCAACTGTGCTATCTTGATTCAATTATTTAATTGGTTTGTTAAATTTTAATGGAGATAGTTGATGGGATTTACAAACGTGATTATGATCGAAGTGTTATTATTGGAATTTGAAATGCATCTATGAAGGTTGAAAAGGGTTTTAAAGTACTGTTAAAATAAAATGAGTATTCAAGCGAATTGAATGTTAAGGTGAATTCTTATTGATGGATTTTTAAATCCGAGATGTTGATGAGGGCATAAACCCAAGAGTAATAAAAAAAAGGATTATCAAAGCCAGTTATTAGAAATAAACTTAAAGTGGAAATGGAAACCTAAATATAAGATGTAGGAATTTGGATATAACTGGAGTTTGGTTAAGTGAATTACAGAATATTGAGTTGGTGTTGATTTCGACCTTTGGGTTGATATGTAGGAAATTTTCTTACTAAATTATGAGTTGGAACAAATGAAGATTTGAAATAAAATCAAACTGAAATTCGAGTTTGAATGAAATGGTTAAGTGGGTTGTCATATAAAGGGTCGATATGAATTTAAATAAGAGATGATGTTACATCAAAGAAAATGAGGTTACTGAAAAGGGGATTTGTTTTGATACTAGAAATGAATATCGAGTTGTATTACACCTGATACTTATCCTCAGATAATAATGTTGTTGGTCAAGGTACGAGAGGTAATCAAATACCCCAACTTGAATGACTTCAGAATTATCGAAGGATGACATTAGTTGTAATAGTAGAGATGTTAAGATAATAAATTTCGTGAAGTAAAGTTGTAACGTTGTTCGAAGAAATCGAAATATATGATGGGATTCCATGTAAAGAGGAATTAAAGAGGGGCTTGAGAATATGAAGTGATATTCCCAAAACAAAGGTAATAAAAAGGGAATTTTCGGAAATATGATTATATTTTCAAAGCACGAACATGAGATTTGAAATGGGATATATTTTGAAAAGGGAAGTGACGCTTATGGCAATCGAATAACGAAAACAAAGGGAGGTTTTGTAATATGTTATGAGTAGGATAGATTGCTCGAAAATAGATAATAAGTGATGATTAAAACAAATATTTTGAAATAGAAGCTAATGGTATATTGAATATAATTCAAGGCATTTTTCTATAGGGATAGAAATGATTTGAGATTTCTAGTATAGTAAAATCGATATATTATTTTGGTATTTCAAATTGATTTATATAAAGGCCAAGTGGCACTGTATGTTATGACAATGGATTCCTTGTGTTGTTTTATTTTGATAGTTAAATAACCGACTATCAAAATATGGCCCAACGTTGTTGGTACGGAAAGACCGGGATCGAATATATATTCGAAAACCATTCCGACCAGCGAATACGTGAAAGAAGATTATCAAAGATGGAGCAATGGAAGACCGCTGATCTTCATAAGCGGAAGGACTACTGAATGGATTTCTCTGGTTTAGCGGCCGGAGATATTTCAACAGTGATTCTGTCGTGATTTGAAATCCACGGATTACAAGGACTTCTCGCTACTGATCCGTAGGGTGATTTTCCTGGGATGCAGTAGGAGGGTGCCTTCGGTTCATCCTGTTCCTGGGTGACTTGTATGGACGAGTGTCCGACAGAGTATTTCCAAAGGAGATTACGTACGTTGATTTCTTCAAATGTACCATAGTTGATGGCAGAGAAATGGTTTTCTCTAGCCAAATAACTAGAGTATTTTGTGGACGTCAATTAGTGATATCCAGAGGATCTGACGATGTGGCATTCAAAGTGAATGGTGGCCAGATGTTCGAAAAGAAGTTCTGACCTCAAGCCTCATCAACCGGGAGATGACAAAAATCGGGCAGGCAGCATGGCTATGTGGGTCGCTCCCATTAGGATGTATAATCACCTATCTAGAGAAATTCCTTTTGTTTCTTACTCTATCGATTCTGCCCATTCGGGAACGGTGGTTTGAGTCCAACCGTTGGTGATATACATTCGATACACTCAAGAGAAATGAGGGGTCGATCATGTGTGGGCCGGGTTGCAAGACGTTCTTGTTGAACCCAGGTGTATTCGCCTCTAGAGATACATCAGCGGAAGGTGGTCCCATACCTTGTCAAGGTCGGAATCCAATCTCCAATAAGCGCCTGTGGTTTTGATTGTATATTATATGTGGAGCGTGAGATGCAAGCGTTCCACTAGATTGTTATTTACTTGTATTTAGACATTATTATAATATCAGAAAAGATATTGGTTTCAAAAACTGTTTTGGGTTATCATAAGGTAAAAACCGCCCGTGTTTATGTGTGGATTCGGTCTTACGATTATCCTTTTCTTTTGAAAAGATTTCAAACTTAAAAATCATGATTGAATAATTTACCCTAAATACTGTGCGAGTTTATCTCCACTCTGGTTCACCAGACTGACCCGGTGTTTTGTAAATGCTCGGGTTAGCCCGGGTTTGCAGGTTCAGGTTATTGAACACCATGAAGGGCATGCTGGAGAAGTCCAGACATATTGAGTGTTATTCCACTGTGTTGTTTATAAAGGGCAGATTATTACAACTGTCCAGTGATGTTGATATACTCTGAGATTGTAAGTTTTTATCCAAAGCTCTCAATAAAGATTTATTTCAATATTATATTTTGTTCCGCTGCGATGTGAGACTTTGTGTTGTGTTCTTCTTCTTCTTCTATTCTTATATTTCTTTCTTTCTTATCTCACCCTCTAAATTCTTTCATTGACAATCCGGTGTTCTCGGTGTTTGAAAGGTCGGCATGAGATACAGTACAGGTATTTATGTCGATTTTCGAGGCCGAAAACCGCTGGGTCGTTACAGGACCGTAATGTCGAACTCTAGTTGCATGCAGGTTTTCATGATTTTTAGATATCATGTGTGTTCGTAGGGATTTTTAGAGTGTTGAAACAAATATAAAATGAATATTTAAAACTAAAATATCTAAGTGTGTGAACCAAAATTAGCCACATCTCCTTTTTTTTCAACCACTCAATAAATCCGTCTCTCTTATAAAACAGTTCTGAGCCGCCACATTCGTTTCTTCCACAGCCAAAAACATTATCAAAGAAAAATCCAAAGTAATTCATATTAAAATCTATAAATCTCATAACTCCTATATTTTTTATCCTAAGAAGATGCTCTTCGATTTGATAGAGGTTTTATAGGGTTCGGTTGACATTTGTCTCGCTCGAACGTTTCCAGCGTGGTGGTTTTCAATTTAGGGTTCAGATTTCATTTAAATTGTGGTGATTTTTGGTTGAATTGGAGTATATGGTTGTGTTCGGTGAGGTAAGGCGCACTGATTGAAGGAGTTAGGGAGGATTCGGTTATGGTTTTGGTCGCTACCTGTAGTGGGATGCCGTTTGGGGTGTTTGGACGGAATTGTCAGGAGGATGTCGAGATGGGAAGTAGGGGTATGGGATGGAAGAGGAGATTACAACGAGAATTGTGGTGATTTTAGTTTGATTTAAGGATGAAAGAAGGAGGTGATAAGAGGGCATAAAGATCGGCTATGGTGTTGAAGTTTCGGCCGTATCCTGTTGGAGAAGATGAAAGAAAAACGGGCCAGTTTGTTTTAAAGTGAAGTTGGGCTTGAGAAAGGGTAAAGGCCCATTTATTTTTCAAGTCCAAGTTTAATTAATTCAAATATGTATTAACTTTGTAATATCGTAACTACCTCATACGAGATCGAAATTCAGTGAAACAAGTTGCAATAGGATCGTATGGACGAGGGCTACCCAATGGAACTGATGGGGAGTGAAATCGAAGCTCGTTACAATTTATAGCGAAATAAATTGTCGGTCTGAATCAACCGATGGTTATCGTTATTAACGATGATCGTCCAATGTGAGTAAATCTCACCAACTTTGAACAGTTTATATTTTCAAGTTGTATTTTTAGAACTATTAAATATTGGCTGATTGACTGTGTGTTGACTGTTTGATTGAACTGCTAGTCAGTTAGTTGAATTTCTATATTGATTCGGTTTAACAGAATATATCATATGGAATTGAAAGTAATGTTGATTTTATTTTGTAACGTCTGTGGATGCAGGGAAAGAGGTTGGAGGAATCCAACTGGATTCCTCAACATTTATTTTACTGTTTTTCATATATTGTGATATATGA
Source organism: Allium sativum (assembly GCA_030737875.1). Taxonomy (NCBI): domain Eukaryota; kingdom Viridiplantae; phylum Streptophyta; class Magnoliopsida; order Asparagales; family Amaryllidaceae; genus Allium; species Allium sativum. The sequence continues at coordinate 920,411,785 of CM060922.1, forward strand.
TGTGATATATAATCTGTTGTCGATTATATGTGTTTGAACGATACTGATCATCGTGATTTGATATGTTGAATACCATAACATACCGAAATGTTGATAAGGGAATATTTTCAAAGTGATATTTGAAGATAAAATATTTATAAATGGAATATTTATAAATAAGAAATATTTATAAATTGGAATATTTATAAATAGGAGATATTTAGAAAAAGGGAAAACGCTATAAAAAGGAAACTGTTATAAGAAGGAAATCATTTTAAAGTGTAGAACCATTACTAAAAGCAAAACTTTAAAAATGAACAAACGTTGTTAAAAAAGGAAATCTTTATAAAGCGAATAAAGGAGTTAAATCGAATATGGTATTCGAAAGGAGTTAAATCGAATATGGTATTCGAAAGGAGTTAAATCGAATATGGTATTCGAAAGTTAGTAAATCGAATTAGTTATTCGAAAGGGGTTAGTCGAGTCGAGTTAGTTGAATAGAGTTAATCGAATATTAGTTATTGGAATAAGAGTTAACCAGTTAGAGTAAAACCATTAGAGTAAATCAGTTAGAGTTAAACCAGTTAGAGTAAAACCATTACGGTAAACCATTTAGAGTTAATCAGTTAGAGTAAATCGATAGAGTTAAATTGAACTAGAGTTATTCAAATAAGAGTTATTCGAATAGAGTTAATCCAAAGGAGTTATTCGAATTAGTTATTCGAATAGAGTTAATCCAAAGGAATTATCGAATATGGTTTATTCGAACAGAGTTTAAGGGGTTATCGAATATAGTTTATTCGAAGAAAGGTTTTCAAATCGAGTTATTCGTAAAAGAGATTTATCGAATATAGTTTAATCGAAAAGAGTTATCGATTAGTAGAATCAATTGAGTTAATCGAATCTAGTTTATTCGAATAAGAAGTAAAAAGAGTTAATCGAATATAGTTTATTCGAATAGAATCAATTTAGTTAATCGAATAATAGTGATTCGAATAAAGTTAAATAGAGTTATCGAATATAGTTAAATAGAGTTATCGAATAAAGTTAAATACAATTATCAAATATTAGTTATTCGAACAGAGTTAAAGGAGTTAAGTAAGGAGAAGTGTTAAAATGTTAAAAGATGAATTTACCCTATTTCGAGATTTGAAATGTTGTTTAGTTAAGGTCTGAGAGGTAGTTATACCCCAACTTGATTGACTTCGTTTTTAATTTAGAAATGGTTAAGGTTCGAGAGTGAAAGTGATTAAGTGTATTTAGTGGATAAGTATAGTGGTTTGAGTTGTCGTAGCGATGTTGATTTAAACATCTGTTTAAATCCAAGTAAGAGAAGATTTGGAAATGTTTTCCAAATAGAATCAAAAAAATAATCAAATATTGAAAATAAGGAAATATGAATATATATATATATAGATATATATATATGATTGATGATTGATTTATAGAATTTCCATCTGGAAATAATATCGTTGTTTGCACACTTGTTTTTATTCGATAGTTAAATCACAGACTATCGAAGTTTTGACCATTTTAATGTTGTTAATATGGAGAGACCGGTTGGATTATTATCCAAAGAACCACTCTATATTGGCATAAGCGTTGCGAATCATATATGCAAAAGATAATTGAAGACGGAGTAAAGTGCAAGGGCTATTGTATAAGTCTTAGATAACAGTATCTAAGAAGGATGTATTGAATAGTGCCTTCGGTTCATCTTGTTCCTGGATGACTTGTATGGACGGATGTCTGACAGAGTATTTCCAGACGATCACGTATATTGATTTCTCTAACCGTACCAAGAGTGGAAGCGGAGAAGGAAACTTCTTTTAGCTAACACATAATGTATGGTTGAGGACGTCAATTGGTGATTTGACGGATTTGATGATGTGGCATTCAAAGTGAATATGGTGTGATGATAAAGCGTAGCTTCTAACCTCATCAACTGGCAAATGACAGAAGTCGGGCAGGCAGCATGGCTAAGTCGGTCGCTCCAAAGTAGGGTGTATAATCACCTGATCTAGAGTGTCATTTACTTCTAAAAATCTATTGTTGATGCTGTCCCATTCGGGAAACGGTTGCTGATCCCAACCGTTGGTGATATACATTCGATACACTCAAGCGAAATGAGTGGTCGATCATGTGTGGCCAGGTTGCAAGATGTTCTTGTTGAACCCAATGTATTCCTTTCTAGAGGTACACTAGTGAAAGGTGGTTCCATACCTTGTCATAGTTGGAAATCCATTACCCAATACGTGCTTGCAGTTTTGATTGTATACTATATATGTAGAACGTGAGATGAAAGCGTTTCTGCTAGATGATTATTATAGTTGTGGTTGATAGACATTATTATAATATCAAAAGGTTTTTGATATAAAGATAATTTGGATTCTCATAAGGGAAAAACCCGTTCCGTTATACGGCGTGGTCTTATGAGATATCGTTTATCTGTTTGAACTGTTTTAAACTGTTTTACTCACACCAGTCCCATGACTAACCCAGAGTTTATTTTGTTGTTTTCCCTAAACTCTTGGGTGCCTAAATTTGTACAGGCAGTCAAGTAGTCGGGATTTTACAAATACACTTGAAGAGCTGGAGCAGGAGGCTTTAGGATTATATAGCTATAGTAATTTCCGCTGTGTTGTAAGTGTTGTACTTTGATAATGATGTATATTCAAGTACAGATGTATATTTCAAGTTATGTTATATATATTATATGTTATCGTTCCGTGGTGAGGTTCGTGTTACTCTGATGTTGTGTTCTTCTTCTATTCTAAGTTTCTATCTTATCTTTCCTCACCCTCTAATTTCTTTCATTAATAATCGGTATTTTTTCGATGTTTGGTTAGTCATCATTGAGTTTATGGCGATTACCAAAGTCGATAAAATACCAGGTCATTACACCTAACACCCTTCTCTGAGACGTACGAGCTCAGAGGTTATATGTCGGCAGAAATCAATAGTATGGTGTAGATTCTCGATGCGGCATGTTGGTACATCCAAAGTTAAATAATCATTAATATTGATTTTTGGGAAGTTAAAACCAAGTGGAGTTTTAATGAATCTTCAATTAGATTGAAATTGGGAATTGATAATTTAAATTGTCAAATTTGGGAAATGATCGAGAATGGATTATCAACCGTTTTTCTCCTAGCGATAGTTAAATCTTTAAGTAGATTTAAAAGTGAAATGGTAATTAATTTTACCGATAACACCGTGGTGTTAGATATGGAGTATTACCAATTTTACTCCATGGAATGAATAGATTGGGATTGGGAACTTAAACAAATGATTACTTCGGTAAGGTACGCTAATCTCGACTAGTTTGGAAAACTTAATATGGTTTGAATTGATTTCCAAAGGAAGATTAAAGAATAAATTTAAAGAATTTATCTTTTGATAAAATTAATGGAAACCTTTCCCAAAGGATATGAATATTTAAATAAAAGAATATTCAGAATTGGAATGAGGCGTATGTTGTGTTTTTATAACACTTGTTTAATTATATATGTGAGTTGTTCGGAAAGGCCGGGTTTATACCCATTCTGAATAACTTATTCGACGATAAGTCGACGATGAAGACGGTGGTTGAAGACCGGAGGTCTTCACATCGTTTGGATGATTATTGATGTCTTGATTAGGTTGTACACCCAAGACGAGGTAATAAGTGGTGATCATTTAGACGTACTTGGAGATCGACCGGATATGCGAGGACCTCTCTCCTGTATTGGACATTTGGGACGAGGAATAAGGTGCCTCCGGTTTCGTTCAGACCCGTAACGAACTTGTAAATGGATGTGTGTCTGACATTGGATTTTATTCTGTGTTGATTGATTTATATTAAATATATATCTGTTTGGCGGCGGAGAATTTATTCTCTTGCTTAACCCCCTTCTCTGAGACGTACGAGCTTAGAGGTTATATATCGATAGATATCAGTCGCATGGCATGAATTGCCTGTGTGGCATGCTGAGATGAAAATGATCAAAGCTTCTTTTGAAAAGCAGAGTCTTGTGGTTGATAATCAAAGCACAGCTTTAATATAGCATAGCTTTGTGCACAGCGTTAATTCGCAAGCCTCACACCTCGGTATGAGTTAAAAACGGGATAAGGGAACCCAAGGAGAACATGACGTTTCTTTCTAGCTATGGCTGGTGTCGGGGTTTTGCAAGCCCTGACATTTTTATATTTTTACCTTTGTGGATGTTGGAATGCGAGGCGCCTCGGATATATCGGCTACTGCGGGAGCCGATGGATATAGGTCCTATTGGACTGGGAAACGTGTGTTCGGGAATTGCCGATCCCCAAACGTAAGGGGGGACCGGCCTTGGAGGATCCAAGGGTCTGCTGCGGGAGATCCTGAGGCATTCGCTAAAGTGTCTCGAAGCCGGCTAGGAGTACATCCTTTGCCTCGACTCATGACGGAAATCCAATTTACAATACGCGATATTTAGGTTTTATTTGTAGAGCCCAGTATGGCGACATAGTGGGATGGGGCATTATGCCATCTATGATTGATACATTTATATTTGAAGTTGTCTTCATACAATTTACACTATAATAGTATCAAAATGATTAGTTTTAAACGTACCAAGCATGTTTGGCTATTATAAGGTAAAACTCTATCCTCCGGCTTGCGTTGCATTGTGTGATGGGACCTGAGTCTTATAATAGCTTCATTTTTCAAAAAAAGCATTGCGATGTTTGTTTATATGCACTGGTATGCTTGGGAGGAATCCCGTTCCGTGTTATACGGCGTGGTCCCTTGATTTACTTTATTTTTAAAGTAAAGTTTTAAATAGCTGTTTTAGTTCTCACACCAGTCACATGACTGACATGGAGTTTATTGTTTTAACCTAAACTTTGGGTTCCTCTATTTTCCATGTGGGCAGCTAGTAGTTTTGGTTTTGCAGATTTGTATTCACAGGATCCTGGTTTGCAGCTGGAACGATATTCGGAAAGCTCTGTATCCGTTTATCTCTTTCAGTTGTGTTTTTGTATTATTTTCTGCTGCTATGTAATGTATTTTAATCCCTGAAATTTATCAAATGTATATATTTATTGTTACTCCGTATATTCTAGTACTCTGATGTAAATTGTTGTAATAAGCGATGAAATGTTCTTTGTTTGAGTTCTAATTCGTCTTGTCCTCAAAGAAATCCGGGTTTTCCTTCACCGGGAAGTTCGGGTCGTTATATTTGGTATCAGAGCCTTAGTTTATAGAGCTCAATAACAAGGCATATTAGAACCGAATGAAAGAATTCAGCAGAGATTGGATTAGTAACATCCAATAAGAATGACTCATTAGAGATGGGACCAGTAGTATCCAAGAATGAGTCGAAAGGGTGTTATTTTCAAAATAAAAGTGAAAACTAATATTGTTTTGAAAATTTAAATCTTATAATACGTATTTGATTATTTATTTTGTATTGAATTTGGACAATCCAATATATAAAGATTTTGCATATACGCCTTGCAAACGTATATTCGAAGTTTTAATATATTGGATATATAACGACCTGGGTTTTCCAATTATTTGAATTCGAACATTTAAATTGGTTTAAATATTTTATTTGGAATATTAATGAATTTGGTATCGAATTCATTTATAAAACAATGATTTAACGTTTTAATTTATATTTATATTTAAAACGAACATGTAACGTCGCGGTAGTTCGTAATATTGGGTTTTGAACTTCAATTGAATATACAGAATCTGTTATAAGTCAGAATTCTGTGAAACAAGGAACGCTAGGATCCGATTGATTATAATTTTCTAGTGGAAGAGAAAAATCGAAATTTCAACTTATATATTGTGAAATATGTCCAAATCAAATTTTAAAATAGTCGTTATGGAATCGTTTATAAATTATAATGTGTATTTTATACATTTAAAAGGATTTCTTCATAAATTTGAATATCGTTTAACTCAATAATATTTATGTTGAGTTATTATTCTATATTGGCTGAATCTAAAGCTGTATATTATTTTATTTAGATAGATAATAATAATAATTTGTTATTATTTCATTTAATTGTTTCGTAATTTGTTTATATTTTTATGGTATTATATAAGCCATATAAATAGTTATTTTTCCAAACGGCCTCCGTTTTCGACGAAACCAAATTTATTTGAAAACGTAATTAATTATTGCTAGATTTCCAGTTTGGAGCCAATCAGAGGTGTTTTGTCAGTACGCGATATATAGACGTGAACCGGTAAATATATTGGGATTAAAATAACTACGTTGTGCAAACGAAGTTTGTTTTTGACGAAATTTATTTTATTGGATACAGAGCGTTAAGACGTAGCAGTGTGTCTGTTTCCGTGGTATTTGGGGTTCGTGTGTGTCGTAGCATATATATAATGTACAACGTTGAATAGCGGTAAAATTATTAATCATATTAAAATAAAATAGAAATTTAACTTAAGCATTAAGCTAGCAAACCTACCCTATCAATCCAGGCCTAAATTTTGACAAGCCATCCTCGGTAATTAAGAAAACTGCATGCCATGCTCATGTCAAGTGGGCTATTTTGGTCTGCACACCATACTAGTATAGTTTTGAGATTAATATAATTCATTCTAGGCAATTTGACTGAGTCCAAGCTTATTTAATCCCTCCTCACCAATCATTTAAAACTAAATTCCTTATGTAGCCGCAACCCTTATATAGTCATCGATTTAACCGACTGTATATACACCAAACATTTCGAGGAAATTTAGAATAAATTATACTTCACCCGATCTAAGCATCAACATTAACTATTATCTTGAAAACAAAAGAAGTCATCAACTTGCTTGTCAATCCATTCTAGCCTCCTTTCAAAACTGAGAATATAGTTATGCATCATCTTAGAATCAATTTTGACCAGCTTATATTTGAAAAGTAGACCCATCCTAGTGTCTAAATCAACCCTTATGTTTTCTTTATGTACCTTACATTATGAAAAAATTTCATCAAGCAAATGCTTCGTCAAAGAAAGGGCATAACAAGTCTTAATCAAAATAAATAGAAACATACGTACTGTCCTATTTCCGAAAACCCTACAACCTGAACCACATGTGCACCTACCAGCTACACACATACTTTCCTACGACCTACCCTATATCTCTTCTACTACCTACCATGCGTCGCCATCAAACTGCCTTGAAAGACAATAGAACAACAGCTGCCTACCTACTAGCCACAGGTCTAGCTACCAATCTCTTGCGTGGTTTCCAAACCATCGAACCCTTGCCTGTCAAGAAATTGTGTACCGTGGTTGCCAAGCTGCTTGTATTATATATACATATATATACGGATCATACATCTTCATTAATCACTTTATCTGTATACGGTAAAAAAAGGGCATTCAAATTCTTCACAATTCTTTTACTTTTTGATCTATATTCGCTTCGAAAATCACACGACCGATTGCAATAAAAGCCCGAAAAATTTCCTTCTCAAACCCAAATATATAACTCATTCCAGGAATTGCCTTTTCCTCCTCAAACTCCCGAATTATCGCAAGCTGGCAACAGGAGTGGAGTTGCGTGCAAATGTTTGGCGGCATGTATTGGGTTCGAGCTTCTGAGTTGTGGTGATCTGGAAGCCCAGGTCATTGTTTTCGGTGGAGAGGATGGAGCTGAAAGTTTATACACGGAAATGGGTCTTTTGTTTCACTGTGCGTTCAAAAAAAAGGGAACTATGGTAGAAAAGTAAATGCACTTGGAAGATGGGGGACAGAAGAACAGTGGGAAGCTTTAACTATTTGAAAGATTTGAAAAATTAAAATGGGCAGATATGTTTGTGAACAGGAGCGACACGCTTCGAATATTTCGTAAGAGACGATGACACTGTGTATAAGGTGCTTGTTTGGTTTTTATACGGGCTTTTGAGGGAGTGGGCCAATCGGATTTTATATAAAAAAATATGATAACGTGAAAAGGTAAATTGATGTGGAAAAAGATGGAGTAAGAGGACTAAACATGTGGGAAAAGATAGGAAATATGGGGGAGTCGGTTACAAGCAGCAAGGTGGAATTTTGTGCAGTAGCATAAGTGGGGGCAGTGGAGTTTGGTGAGGAGATGAAGCATAGGGTATACATCAGTGGTGTTGGCAGCGGGTGCTGGGGAAGTTCAGCGCGGTCATGGTGAATGGGACTGGTTGTTGCGGTGGGTGTTGAAGTTGAAGGTGTGGTTTTGTCTGAAGAAATAAACGAAAGGAGGTGAGTAGGGTGTTGCGTGTTGTCCATGATTTTCATTACGGAGGAAGATTTTAGAAAAGGCTTCAGGGAAGTTTGGAGGAGGAGATACTGTTCGAAAGTAGAGGGGGACAAATATTTACGGACGTGGGCTTGGGTTGAGGAGTGGGCTTTCGAGCCTTAGATGGTAAAAAAAACGGAAAGAAAGAAAGGACAAACAAAGAAATGAGGGAAGTTGCGTTTATGAGAGCAGAAGGGTGAGGAGGAATAATTGAAGTGGGTCGAAACGACATATGGGGTTCGGTACAGAAGAACAAAGCAAATGAGAGGAAAATCTGCCGTACCTGGTACAAAGTAATTAGTGAATTTTTAATTCCTTAGGAATTAATAATAATTACGGATTAATTATTTTAAGTTTAAATCGTATAATTTATAATTCGTATGCGTGGACAGAATAGGACAAAAGCAGTCGTGTTGAAATCGAATCGACAAGCACTTCATGTTGGAGTAAGTTTGGACAGAGATGGAAGCAACTGAGAAATTTAATTAAATTAAACGCCAGTTTAATTTAATTAAAAAAGGGCCATGGACAAACAAAACAAGGTGAGTTAAACTCACTCAGTTGTCCCACTTATATTTTATATAAGTTGGATTTTAATATTTGTGTGCTATGGTTGCTATTTATTGATAGGTTGGTGATTGCTTAGTCGTTTGCTGAATATTTTATACATTATTTAAATTAAACATTTGTTTAATTTAAATGAAATGGAATCGTTATTTTTAACAATTATTTCCAATGGAGGTAACTAACCTTGTTGATTACGTTTATAATTGTATAAACAAATTTAATTTAATTGGGTGCATGGATTGTTGTTATTTATTGACCGTTATTAGTGGGGTTGATTATTCATGTTCATATCATCAATTTATAAATTGTTTACTGAATATGATTGAATGAATGATTGTTGAATCCAATTTCACCAATTACTTTGATATTAACCAATGGACAACATTGGTTGAGAAATTGACAGTGGATGGCCAAAATTATATATCGTTTGCAAAGATTGATTTACCGTCATATGAATCGATAGAAATGAAGTTATAAAATTTATTTTATAACTAAAAATAGATTTTTAAATATATTATTTTAATTGAAGTTTATAAAAAGAAAATAAAACCAACCACATATATATTGATTATTTAAACCAATAATCACCATTTTGGCACCAAAATCGATTTTGTGCGAAGCACGTGCTTTATCTTTTATATAGCAAATTCTTGTATTAATAAGATTATTAAGCAATTGTGAAACAATTATAATAAGATTAATTTGAAATGGATTATTTAAATTAATAATAATATTTATTAATTTAAACTAAAAGACGAGTTACGATTGATCAAGGAGTAATCTTGTTTTAAATAGACCAAGCCAACTGTTTTAACTGAAATTGATTATTGGATTAAACTAGTTTGTGCCTGTTAATCTAATGTGATAATTTAACAAACAGTGGTTTAATTTAATAGAATTTTAAACAGGAATTTAATATTAATCCCAACTAGTGATGAAGTGAATTATAGTTTTTAATTAATCATAATTTAAGGAATTATTTCTTAAATGAAGTTCATTTAAGTAATCGAAGTGGTACTGAAATATAATTAAATTTTCAAAGTGAGTTATGAACGGGTTATATTTAAACCAAGTCTGGTAAATGAAGTTATAAAAGTGATTTAAAGCAAATACGATTTGAATTAAGAAAATGGAGATGAAATAGGATTTGATATTAAACCATAGTTGTATAAATGGTTTTTAAAAGGGATGGAAAGTCAAAGCGTTAATTTGAAGTTAACGTTACTTAATAATGGCATTAAGTGAAATGGATGGGATTTGAAATAGGACCTCCCAGAATAATGAAAGGTTTAGAAAAGGGTTCTAGTAATTGAGTTTGGCAAAAGATCGAGTAATAGGATGTGTAATACATACCAGATGGTGAAACAAATAGCTTAAAGACGTTAAAGTTTAAAAGTTGTTGTTTTATTAACCATTGACTAAATCAAAAAACGTAGTAATAGTAATAGGGTTAAAAAGGAGTTTTCGAAAGTAAGAAGGTTTTATACAACTGTATTTTCAAATAAAATAGCGAAGGGGTATTTGTTGGTATTGGAATGAATATGGGTTTTTGAATTACAATTCATATTTATCTTAAGATAAGAATGTTGTTGATCAAGGTCTGAGAGGTAACTAAAATACCCCAGCTTGAACGACTTCAGGATTATCAAAAGATGATGTTAGTTGTAATAGTGGATATACGTTTGAAGCAATTTATTATGAAGAATAATAACGTAACGTTATTTGAAGAAATTGGGAATATATATAAAAAAGGGATTCCAGAAATAAAAAGAATTAAAAAGGGGTCTTGAGAATATGAAGTGATATTTCCATAATAAAGGAAATAAAAAGGAGATATATGAAAATATAACGATATTTCCAAAATAGGGAGACGAGATTTAAAATGAGTTATTCTAAAAGGTAAGTGGTGATTATGGTGTTCAAATAACAAAACAAATGAGATTTTAGGAACGATGTTTTAAGATGAATCAACTTCCCAACTTTATAAGCAAAGTTGTGACAAATAGTTTGAAATGGTAGTTAATGGGAAATGAGATAGTGATTTTAATTTTTTTTCTAAGTATATAAATAAAATGATTTATATTAAAACTGATATATTATTTTTAAATGGCCAAATGATGCTGTGTAATAAACCAATAGATCTATTTTATTTTTATGGTTGTTTATTTTGATAGTTAAATAACTGACTATCAAAATCTGGCCCAACGTGATTGGTATGGAAAGACCGGGATCGAATTTATATTTGAAAACTATTCCAACTAATAAATACGAATACATTAAAGATACTGATCGAGATGGAGCAATTGAAGACCGTAAATTTTCATGAGTGGAAGAACTATTGTTAAATATCTCTGGCTGATCCCTAGAGTTAACAATGATTATGTCGTGATTGGAATCTACGGATTGCAGGGACTACTCGGTACTGATCTATAAGGTGATTCCTCGGATGTGGTAGGAGGGTACCTTCGGTTCATCCTGCTCTTGGATGACTTGTATGGACGAATGTCTGATAGAGTATTTCTTAAGGATCACATACGTTGATTATTACAAACGTATTTCTGTTAGTGGCGGAGAAGGGCACTTCTCTTAGCTTAACGACCAGAGTATTTTCATGGACATCAATTAGTGATTTGGTGGATCTGACAATGTGGCATTTAAAGTGAATGGTGACCAAGAGTTCAAAGAAGAATTATAACCTCAAGTCTCATCAACCGGGAAATGACAAAAATCGGGCAGGCAGCATGGCTATGTGGGTCACTCCCATTAGGGTGTATAATCACCAATCTAGAGAAATTCATTTTGCTTCTTTAATCTATTTCGATGTTGTCGCTTTCGAGAAACGGTGGTTTGAGCCCAACCGTTGGTGATATACATTCGATACACTCAAGCGAAATGAGTGGTCGGTCATGTGTGGGTCGGGTTGCAAGACGTTCTTGTTGAACCCTGTGTATTCCCCTCTAGAGATACACTATCGGTAGGTGGTTCCATACCTTGTCATAGTCGAAATCCAATATCCAATAAGAGCCCGCGGTTTTGTTTTTATACTATATATGTGGAGCGTGAGATGCAAGCGTTCCCTAGATTCTATTTATTTGTATTTAGACACTATTATAATATCAGAAAAAATATTGATTTCAAAAATGTTTTGGGTTATCGTAAGGTAAAAATGTCCGTATTTATGTGTGGATTTGGTCTTACGATTATCCTTTTCTTTCAAAAAGATTTTCGAACTTTAAAATCAAGTTGAATGATTCCCCATAAAACTTTGTGAGTTTTTCTCACTCTAGTTCACCAGACTGACCCGGTATTTGTAACGCTCGGGTTAGACCGGGTTGTACAGGTTCAGGTTATCGGATGCTGTGAAGTCTAAAGATGAGCTGAAGGGGTTCAGACTAATGATGTTATGTCATTACTATTCCGCAGTGTGTTATATGGACAGACTATTATAACTGTCCAGATGTATTGATATACTCGGATGTTTTAAGTATTATTTCCAAGCTCTCAATAAAAGTTATTTCTATATTATATTTTGTTCCGCTGCGATGTGAGACTCTGTGTTGTACTATTGGTTTTCTTATTCTTCTATTCTAATATTCTTTCTTATCTCACCCTCTAACTTCTTTCTATTAGCTTTCTGGGTTTTCGATACTTCAGTCTGGACACGAGATGTGTAAATATCTAGATTCAAGTGTCGAAATTCTCGGGACGCTACATGATAGATATAAAATCGCACTCTAGTCGCTCGGAGATGATTTTGATGATGGAGCTCCGTCACCAATATTTTTGTTCGGGTTTCGAAAGTGGGATTTCTATATATTTCCAATTGAATGGTGTGAGAAGCAAAATTAGATTGGGCTTATTGTTGTGAATTGGCATCAAAAATATGATTTTTGAATATATATATATATATATATTAATGTTATGCATTTGAAATCCTAATCCACTAATTGATTGATGGTTGTGTTATGTGATTATTCATTTAAACCATTATGTGAATGTAAGGTAAATTTAGCCAAATTGTATCAAATGTTGAAGTGGATTGAAAATTGTTTGAGATTGCATGCATATACATGTATATACATTGAACAGGTCATAGCAAGGAGGCTGGAGAAGAGGAATAAAATTGTATGCCCGACAAATAGGTACATGTTTACTAATTTATTGGGTTTAGATGATTTTATGAGCCGATTGGCTAGCCACTTGGCCTTTTATTTCTCTTTTTGAGATGAGAGGGCCTGTGTGGCGGTTGCGGATTTTCCCAATGCTCCCTGTACAAAGGAGGTTATGGCGAAATTTTTCGAAAATTTAGGGTGTTAGCCAAATTTTTGAAGAATTGGAAAATTCTTAGAAACTGAAAAGTTGAAGAATGAAAGTTGAGTTGATTAGAAAAACAACTTTCAGTTTCATTCCTTTTCAAGGACGAAAAGATTTTAAGTGGGGGAGATTGTAACAACTCGGAAAATCAGAACCAATTTAAAATTTTTATTTTGACAATTTTAATGAATTTTGAATGTTTCAAATGATTTATTTTAAATAATAACGACTAGAAATTTATTTTGAATAGAATTAGAATGTTTAAATTTATTTAAATATAAATTAGAATATAAATATTTAATTTAATTATAAAAGGAATTGAAAATGGCGCGGTAGTTTGAAAATTCGATTTCAAATTTCAAATTTCAAATGAATGTACAGAATTCAAAACAAACCGGATTTTAGTGAAAGCAGAAATATTAGAATCTGTTTGAAAATATCTTTCCAACGAATCCGAAAAATTGAAATTTCATGGCAGAAATAAAAAATTATGTCCAGTTGAAAATTTAGAATAGTCGCTATGGAAATATAGCCCTTAAAAATAGCGATTTTGCAAACGACCTCCTTTTTCGACAAAACCACTTTTGTTGGATCCGGAATGTCAAATTATTGCTAGATTTCAAAATTCATAATTTTTGGAATCAATATGTGAGTGTGGTGAATTTTAACGTGTTTGGTCAATTCAGTTTTAATTTAATCGACTGGAAAATGACTGTTTTTCAAACGGTCTCCAAAATTTGACGAAATTAGTTTTATTAGGACCGTATCGTCAATACGAAGCCAGAAATATTTTTTTTGGAATTTTTAGAGTCAGTATGTGGCCCCGATAAATTGAAATGTATGTTAAATTCAATATATACTGATTTATATTTTAATTTAAATGAAAAATGATCGAAACAGTCGAATCGGCTTACGAGACATATCCCACTGTGTTAAGAATAGGGGTATTTAGCTAGGGGCGCCAGTCGTTGGGTCTCGTTTAGGATTCAAATAGAAAGTTACCATTTTTTGAGAATAAAACGGAAAAAATATATAATAAATAAATTAAAATACAACCCCCCTTTCCCCTCATCTCTCTCCTCTTTCTACATATCGAGATTTAATTAAAAAAAGGGGGACCCGCCATCGATTTCAGCCCGTCGCCCCTTCCAGGTGTCGCATTGCCGCCGCCATGGCTGCCCCGCCTCCACCGTGAGCATCTAACGCCCCTCCTCTCCTCCTCCGACCAAAAACGAAACCCCGAAACCGCAATCCCTAAAACCGTCGCAACCAGTTACCATGGGCCCCCATTTCGACGCCACCAACCTCTAGAGACTTCCCTCGACCCTCCTCCCTGCCGCACCCCCTGACGCCCTCCCACACCCCAAGAACACAATTAGTTTCTCTTTTTTTAATTTATTCATTTAAATTGTTTTATTCTTTTTCTTTTTATTTATATATTGAAATATTGTGAAAAAGAAATGATTTTTAATTAGAAAAAAATATGATCTTAATTAGAAAAATATATGATCTTTATGAGTATAAAAGAAATGTGATTCTTATGAATGTAAAGAAATGCTTTTTAATATATAAAAATATTATTTTTATATAAGTGAAAAAAAATTGGAATTTTATATATATTATTTTGATTTAAAGTTATGATTTTTATTTGTTGAAAAGTTATGATTTTTATTTGTTCAAAAGTTGTGATTTAAAAAAAATATAAAGTTGTGATTTTTAATTATACAAAGATATGATTTTTAATTATATAAAAAAATATGATTTTTATATAAGTAAAGCATTATAAAAATATGGTTTTTATCATAAGAATAACAATATAAAAATGCGTTATATATATATGTTATAACGAAATAAAAATTCGATTTATATATATATGAAGTAGCAATAAAAATTCGATTTATATATATATGAAGTAGCGATAAAAATTCGATTTATATATATATATATATGAAGTGGAAATAAAAATATGATTTTTATTTATATAATAGCGATGTAAAAATGTGATTTTTACATTGAACAACGTGGAAAAGTTAAGTTGAAATTTCGTGCAAATCTGAACTTGTTCAGAAATAAGGAACAGAGGAGTGGAACCCAAAGGTGAGAACTCCTCACTATAATTTTCTTTGTACAGTTATCTATTTTATAATTGCATATATGAACTACTTCCCGTCGTCCACAGACCATGGACGACTTGTTTGTTTGATTGCTGTGAAAATTGTTTGTGGTGTGAAATGAACTGTAAATAATATTCATGTGCTGAAGTAAAATATTCAATCGTTAAAAATATAATTTTTAACATGTATATGAATAAAATAAATATTCATTTACAAATCAGACGATTTGTTTATGTACACATATTTGACTGATATTGATTGGTACGATAAATTTTACACATCGCCCAACTGCACAAATAATAATCTGTGTTTGTTGATTGAAACCCCACATGGGTATTAGGATGATATTTGCCGTACACTAATCTCAATTGTTTAGTTGTATGTTGATCGATTGGTTGATAGACTGTTGTAAGCGTTAATTATTTATATTTAACGCTTATGCATTTGTGTAATGCACTCTGGATGATGATTGACTGTGTGTGATTATTGTTGTGTATTTGTGTGTATGAAATCCATATAAATAAAATTATATGGTAATTGGTTGTGTCTGATTCCAAATCGGGAAGAACTAATATTTTAAATTAACAAATGTTTTAAAATGGCGAATAATGAATATTTTAAAATAAGGAATATTTTAAAATAATATTCAGTAAAAGATCAAAATCTTATTCTGATGTCCGATTTGGGATGGACAAGAAAATATTTGAATATATGAAGTCGTGTTGATTAGATTAACGCCATTTTGACGTGAACGATATTTATATCAATTTTACTCATTTTTATAATGAATATCGAAAAAAGTGATTTCAAAATCTAATGTTTTGAAAATATTATCATTTATATATTAATGATATGGAATATTCAATTTTGATTTGAAATTGAATAGGAAGTTGAAATCGTTTTGAAAACGATTAATAAAATACGTTTGAAATGGAAATCGACGAAATATATATAATCTATATATTATATATATAATGGGCTGAATAGACGCGCCGCGCCGCGGCAGTTCGCGAATTTCGACCATTGTCTTCGAATTGACGTTACGGGAGATCCGGCCATCGGATTCTCCTAAAACCGGAACCGTTGGGTTCGTATCGAAAAGAACTTTCCAATGAATATGAGAGATTTGAAATCTAATATTTGGATTTGGAATTATATCCAAATAAAATTTGGGAAAGGTCGTTGTAAGTGTAGTTTGATGACCGCTTATGGAAATCGACTGTACGGGCCTTGATAAAATTGTTAAAAATATAATTAATTTGTGTAAAATTATAATAAATGATTTAGAAAGAATTGGGATGAAAAAATTCCATATTTGAAATGATAAAAATATATTTTTATCGAAATGAACTAGTTATGAACTAGAATTATAATCCAATATTTTTAAATAAATAAATTAGGTTTGAAATGGTTTTAAAAATAACCAGAATTTCCAATATATGAATTGGAATGGATTTGAATCGAAATTCTCTTCGGAATATTTCGATATTGGATTCGTGATTATAAGGATATTGTTATGGAAATTTGGAAGATATATTTTATATCGTTATTTCCAAAACGATATTTATTGGTTTCAAAATTTGATATTGAATATAAGCCGATATAAAATTATTCAGAGCCTTATATTTGATATCAAATTGGATTTTGGATTTGTCGTGAACTGTGTTTTAAGTGACACCGTTCTTAAACCCAGTGTAAAAAGAATAAATATTTTAATTAAGGTTTAAAGAAGAATTACCGATTAATTAACATTTAATTGGAATTGAAAATGGAATGTGAATTGGGTTTATTAAGAACTGTGTTTTTAACGACATTCGTTCTTTAACCCGATTTACAATTAAATGTGATTTGGAATTTATAAATCTTTTTATTAAGATTTAACGGGAATTTTCCAAAGTAAAGTTTTCCAATTTAATATATTAAATTGCAATTGAATGGAATTCGATTTGATAATAATCGAAGTGAACTTCTGTGGAGGAAGACTGTTAATACATATGGAATTTAAAAGGCTTTGCCGTTATTCCATTTATATTATTAGTCGGATACGGAAATTGATATCGATTATATATTGATTTGTTTTTTCGTGAAGATTCCATAATTAATGGAATGTGATTTGGGTTTATCGTGAACTGTGTTTGAAATGACATTAGTTCTTTAACCCCGTTAAAGACAGGATTACATGTCTAATATCGTATTTCGAACTGTATAGTTGATCTCTGCTAAATATATATCTGTTTTGTGGCGGAGAATTTATTCTCTTGCTTAACACCCTTTTCTGAGTCGTTCGAGCTAAGAGGTTATATATTGGCATAAATCAATAGTACGGTGTAGATTATCGATGCGGCATGTTGGTATTTCCAAAGTTAAATAATCATTAATATTGATTTTTGGGAAGATTAAAACCAAGTGGAGTTTTAATGAATCTTTAATTAGATTGAAATAGAAATTAATAATTTAAATTATCAAATTTGGGAAATGATCGAGAATGGAGTATCACTCGTTTTGCTCCTAGCGATAGTTAAACCTTTAAATAGATTTAAACGTGAAATGGTAATTAATTTTACCGATAACACCGTGGTGTTAGATATGGAGTATTACCAGTTTTACTCCACGGGATGAATAGGTTGGGATTGGGAAATTAAACAAATGATTACTTCGGTAAGGTGCGCTAATCCCGACTAGTTTGGAAAACCTTAGTATGGTTAGAATTGATATCCAAAGGAAGATTAAAGAATAAATTTAAAGAATTTATCTTTGATAAAATTAATGGGAACCTTTCCCAAAGGATATGAATATTTAAATAAAAGAATATTCATATTTGGAATGAGGCGTATGTTGTGTTTTTATAACACTTGTTTAATTATATACGCGAGTTATTCGAAAAGGCCGAGTTTATACCCATTCTGAATAACTGATTCAACGATGAAGACGGTGGTTGAAGACCGGAGATCTTCACATCGATTGGATGATTACTGATGTCTTGATTGGGTTGTACACCCAAGATGAGGTATTAAGTGGTGATCGTCCAGACGTACTTGGAGATCGACTGGATATGCGTGGACCTCTCTCCTGCATTGGACATATGGGACGAGGAATAAGGTGCCTCCGGTTTTGCTTAGACCCAGAACGAACTTGTAAATGGATGTGTGTCTGACATTGGATTTTATTCTATGTTGATTGATTTCTATTAAATGTATATTTGTTTGGCGACGGAGAATTTATTCTCTTTCTTAACGCCCTTCTCTGAGACGTACGAGCTCAGAGGTTATATATTGATAGATATCAGTCGCATGGCATGAACTGCCTATGTGGCATGCTGAGATGCAAATGATCAAGGATCTTGTTGAAAAGCAGAGTCTTGTGGTTGATGATCAAAGCACGGCTTTAATATAGCATAGCTTTGTGTACAGCGTTAATTCGCGAGCCTCACACCTCGGTATGAGTTAAAAACGGGATAAGGGAACCTAAGGAGGACATGATGTTTCTTTCTAGCTATGGGTGGTGTCGGGGTTTTGCAAGCTTTGACATTTTTATATTTTTACCTTTGTGGATGTTGGACTGCGAGGCGCCTCGGGTATATCGGCTACGGCGGGAGCCGATGGATATAGGTCCTATAGGACCGGGAAACGTGTGTTCAGGAATTGCCAATCCTCAAACGTAAGGGAGGACCAACCTTGGAGGAACCAATGGTCTACTGCGGGAGATCCTGAGGCCTTTGCTAGAGTGTCTCGAAGTCGGTAAGGAGTACACCCCTTGCCTCGACTCATGAAGGAAATCCAATTTCCAGTATGTGACATTTCAGTTTTATTTGTAGAGCCTAGTATGGCGACATAGTGGGATGGGGAACTATGCCGTCTATGATTGATACAATTATATTTGAAGTTGTCTTCATACACTTTACACTATAATAGAATCAAAATGATTTGTTTTAAACGTACCAAGCATGTTTGGCTATTATAAGGTAAAACTCTATCCTTCGGCTTGCGTTGCATTGTGTGATGGGACCTGAGTCTTATAATAGCTCCATTTTTCAAAAAAAGCATTGCGTTGTTTGTTTATATGCACTAGTATTCTTAGGAGGAAACCCTTTCCGTGTTATATGGCGTGTTCCCTTAATTTACTTTTTTTTTAAGTAAAGTTTTAAATAGTTGTTTTAGTTCTCACACCAGTCACATGACTGACCTGGAGTTTATTGTTTTAACCTAACTCTGGGTGCCCCTATTTTCCACGCGGGCAGCTAGTAGTTTTGGTTTTGTAGATTTGTATTCATAGGATCCTGGTTTTCAGCTAGAACAATATTCGGAAAGCTCTGTATCCGTTTATCTCTTTCAGTTGTGTTTTTGTATTATTTTCCGCTGTTATCTAATGTATTTTAATTTCTGATATTTATCAAATGTATATATTTATTCATACTCTGTATATTCTTGTACTCTAATGTAAATTGTTGTAATAAGCGATGAAACGTTCTTTTATTTGAGTTCAAATTCGTCTTGTCCTCAAAGCAATCCCGGCTTTCCTTCACGGGGAAGTTCGGGTCGTTATAAGAAAGGTTTGGGTTGATTTTGATATAGGGTTGCGTATAAAATAATAGGGTAGCATGTGCATTTGTTTTATCTGTTTGTTTTGCCGGATATAGTTTTCTTTTTAATTTGGGTACACGGCAGTTAAGTTTTCATTTTATTTTAGTTTTTTTTGGTTATGTTGGTTATTAAATTATATCGGTAACAGTCATTGCACATTTTTCTTCGCTATCTACGAACTCCAAACTTAACAAAAACAGACACACAGCTACATCTCAACTTTCTGGTCCTAACGAAATTAATTTTTGTTGAAAACGGACTCTGTTTGCTCAACGGTGATATTTTAATTTATCGGTTCACCTCTAAATATCGCCTGCTGATAAAACAACTCTGATTGGCTCCAAACTGGAAATATAGCAATATTTAATTATACACATTCCAATAAAACTCGTTCGTTGAAAACCGAACCTGTTTGAAAAGAAAACTAATCCTAAGGCCTACATATTATCGATAAAATATATTTAAAATTCCAAAACAATTCGATCACTAAAAATAAACCAATATTATCGTATATACCCAAATATCGTATTATATAACTTCCAGATAAGCTGATATAGATTCATAACCCAATATTCTATAATTTCTGGTTAAAAGATATTCAAATTATATAAATATATATATATCCTTTATATTTATTAAATAAACGTTATCGTTTATTAACGAATTCCCCAGCGACTATTTAGAAATTTGAATTGGACATATCTTGCAATATATACCATGAAATCTCAATTTTTCTCTTTTATTAGAAAAATATAATCAACCAGATTCAAGCGGTTCTTGTTTCACAGAAATCCGACTTATATCGGATCCTGTATATTCAGTTAAAGTTTAAATCGTAAATTACGAACTACCGCGTTGTTTTGAGCTCATTTTAATTACATTATAAATATGTATATTCGAACTCCATTTTAAGTAAATAAAATTCAATATAAAATCCATTATATTCCAATATACTATATAAAATAGATTTAAATATCCCAATTTAAATGGCAGAAAAATCTAGGACATTACATTATTAATGACGTGTTTAATTGTTTAAACTTCGAATGACTATATCTTATTTGAATAAACTCAGAATTGGACGAGACAAGATCCGCTGGGATGGACGCATGCTATGCGTACAAACTAATTTGGAAGAGATTGGAGCCAGTTTGAATTTTTGGTTATATTAAACCCATGTTTAATTTAATTCAAAAGTGATCATTTTTGAAACGATCAAAAATTACTGTGAGAAATCTTTGATTTAACTTGTTAAGTTATTATAACCTTATCAGATTATATATTAATTGCTTATGGTTGCTATGATTGCTTCGTGGATGATGGATGTTTATTATAGTTATTTATTTACTGTTTATGTACATTTAAGCATTAACAATTATAATGCTTATCTTATAACCTTTGTTTGATGGGTGATAAGTATTGTGGTTGTTATCATAATTTTTCACACAATTCACACCACTAATATGAAATTATCTAGGAACTAATTGAGTCGAGTTCCATTGGAATATTAAATTAATAATATATTCATTTTAATTAAATAAGGAGTGGAAAATGGATTTTTTTACATTCGAAATGACTTGGAAATCAAATTGATATGATTTCAAATAACTATTGAAAAAGTTGAAATGGATTTAAAAAAGATTTGAATTAGAAATAACTTGTCCTAATTTAAAATAGATTTTGAATAGAAAATTCAAAAGTGAATTCGAGTTAGATATATAAACGACATTTTTATCTCGAATGTATTGTTCCAATGATCTTATTTAATTTAATAATGTATTTCAGGAAAGTTTGGATTTCAAAATATTATGTAACAACCTAGATTTTTGG
This sequence comes from Allium sativum, assembly GCA_030737875.1. Classification (NCBI taxonomy): domain Eukaryota; kingdom Viridiplantae; phylum Streptophyta; class Magnoliopsida; order Asparagales; family Amaryllidaceae; genus Allium; species Allium sativum. The sequence continues at coordinate 920,433,417 of CM060922.1, forward strand.
ATAGTGATAATAACAACTCAGATATTTTGATGCTTAAAATATAAAATTAAATTAAGATTTAATGTTAAAATAAACAATTATCTTTGGATCTCAATGCAAAATTTGGGCTTTATCTATTTTGAGCATGTTTTGAATATATTTATAAACGAAAATTTCTTTTGTAAATTTAATTTTGCATGAACGTTGTTAAAACAAACGTTATTTAGCTAATGTGAATTTTATTAGAATATTTGAAACTTTGCTTTAGAATATTTGAAAATGTAGTTTTATAAGTAATTCCAACTTTGAAATATAAGTATCGTATTTGATTTGAGGAGAAAATCGAATATATGCGATATGATTTAATACAATTTAATTGGAAGTTGATTTCGAAATATGATTTGAAGATTATGTACGGATAGATTTAATGTAGAGTTGGTTTTGAAATCAAGCGGTAAGTAAAAAATTCAATTTTGTAATTAATGAGTTAAAGAAAATTTATTATTTGCACTTACTCTTAAAATGGAATTCCTTTTATAGATTCATTTTAACACGAACGATTGTCAAAGTTTATCAAACAAACGTTAATAATATTGTTAACCGAGTTGGGATTTATTTAAGTAGTGGAGGATAAATGTAGCTTCGAAATATGGATCTGGTCCATTTAAAACTTGGTTTTGAATTTATTTTGATAAGTGTGAATTTAAAATTTAATATTTGACTTAGAATTGTTTTTTTTCATTTTGTTGAAATATATTATTTAGGAAATTATAAATTTGTTTAAAAATTTGAACTTGAAATTTATTTATAATTTATTCTAGATATGAATTTGGCTTTTGAAATTTATTTTGATATATATTTGAAAATATAAAATATACTAGTAGTGTTTGTATATATAGTATGTATATATATTGAGAAAAATATGTGTTTATTTGTTGGTTGAAACTTGTGCTTATTTTGGCTAGATTAAAACAATTGTCTGTTTTTTTTCCTGTATTGGTTGTCACGTGTTTCATTAGTTCTGTGAATGACCACGTGTCCTCTTCATACAAAACGAGGTCATTTCTTCTGTCTCCATTTTCCTGACCCCCTGTGTCCCTCACTCAATTCTTCTCATTTTCTCTTTTTTGCATTTAAGTCCCCCACAATTGAGGGATTTAAATGCGAAAGGTGGAAATCAGGAGGCTGTGATTGGGTGGTACACGGGGGACAGGTAAAATGGGAACAAAACAATTGGTGCGAAACAAAACCGTGTCCCCTTTTTATTTGTTTTAGGTGCCTTTGTATGGAATTCGTTTTTTTTTCTCGGCAAGTATTCCTCCCCAAATCATTTGAAATCATTAATGGCCATCACCGAGCAAGATCGGCCCTTTCCTCTCCGCCGAATCGGTCACCGTCTCCCCGTCGACCCATCGCTCTATCCCTCCTCAAGCCAAATCGAACGGTGCTTTACTACTCCCTACCGAAAACATCTACGCACCGCACTACTGCAGCTCCACCGTCCGCCGCTCAGGCAGCGCCGCACCCTCGACTTCCGGCGTCGCAAGAAACTCCAGCGTGTCCTCCTCTTCGGCACTACCTTTCTGGTCTTGTTCTGGTGCGACTGCCGCAGTTGTCCTCTGCAGGTTATGTTCATTACAAGTCAATGAATACGATTTTGTTTCATTAATTGTAGGACTTTTACATGCAAGCTTCCTTATTACTTTCATTCAGTTTTGTGGCTTTTGGTATTACAACATTAAATGATAAATAAACCTCCATAACAACTCTATGGAGTTATGATTTTAGCAGAGCCAGCTCCAGCCTTTTGGTTGCCTTAGGCAAAATTCAAATTTGTTGCCTCTAAAAGGAAAAAAAAAAATCTGTTCCTGAAGCCTGCAAGTCATCAGGTTTTCCAACAGCAAGAAAACCAGTTTGTTTTCCATCTAAAGCTATTGCCTGAGGAAAAAAAAAGAAAAAAAAAACTTAGTAATTCCAACTGCAAAAAAAGTATTTCAGTAGTCTCAAGTATTACCTTCATGAATATATTAAGATCTTCATCAGGCTTTATTCCAGCATCTTTCTCTCTTCTAGCAAGTTCCGTTAGCATATCTACATCGTTCTCAAAATAGTCGAGTTTAAAATTTAAAACATAGACTGGCGAAGGAAGCTAAAAATCCAGCTCAACAAATATATATATGAACTTACCATACTTTATTCCAACCCCTTGGTAGCGCCTAGAAAATTCCAGTGTTTCCCAAACTGTCATTTCTACAGTATGCCAATCTTGCTGACTAACATAAGCCGATGTTCTTTGAGGAACAAACTCTTTAAAATTGTACCCATTGTAAGTAATCATCCCTGACATCTGTATCAAAACTGAATGTTTGTTAACTTGTATGTAAGCAGATTAAAAAAAAGATGCACAGAAAATAGTAACTTGGGATAGAAACAATATATTAGGTAGCAATAAAAAAGAATAAAGTAAATTTATATTCATGCAGTCCAAACTATAAGTTATATCAAGTGTAACCATCGACCGTTTGAAGCTGAATAAACAGGAAATGGCATGAGATTGTATACATCAAATTATCACATAACAAAATGCACAAAATATATTATATAAAACCAAAAGCATGACAAATAGCACACACTATATTTTTACATACACATCAAAACGTACAAAATACATGATATAAAACCAAAAGTGTAAACATGTCATCATATCTTTAACACTAATACCATTCAACGAAAACAACTTCTTCTTGCATTTTTAGAAGCAAACTCTTCAATTATGTCATCATATTTCAACGTATCCAAATATTCTTTTTCAATGGAAATCATAGCCAACCCACTTAGCCGTTCTTGTGTCATAGTAGTTCGAAGATAATTTTTTATCAACTTCAACTTTGAAAAACTTTTTTCCGCTGAAGCCACCGTAACCGGAACTGTCAATAAAATTCGATATGCAACCCATACATTTAAAAATCCACTCACATCACGATAAGATCTTATGAAATCAAGAATGTCACTTGATTTTGTTACTTCTAATGGCATTATTCTTCTCAATTGTGTAAGTTCAAGAAATAATCCTTTTACACAAATATCACTTTCTTGATCGTGTTTTAAAAACATTTCTAATGCCATACATTGTTCCTTCAATATATTATCTTCAATGGTTTTGAATTTCGCATTCAAAAGAAATCCAAAAATTCCTTCATAAAATACGAATTGTTCAAAACGATCATTAAGTGAATCAAGAGCTTGATCAATTATATGAAGAAAGTAAGTAATCCTAAAATTATCTTCTGTAGATTGAGTTTCATTAACATCAACATCAACGTCATCATCAAAGTGCCTCTTTCGACGAACAACCCTTTTCTTTGCAAATCTAGGTTCAATGCCAACCTCTTTCGCAAGTTCTTTTGCTTCATCTATCATGCTTTCAAATCCATTTTGTCTAAAATTCTCGAAAAAAACAATAAGCTCCCTTACTTTTATAATGGCAAACTCAATATCCACATCCTCTTGTTGAAGCATTTTGCTAACTCGGTTAATATTATTCAATATAGTGTACCAAATACATAGGCTAATCAAGAACTCAAAGTCTTCTAAAGCATTTTGACATAAACACTTAGCTTCTACCATCACGGTATCGTCTTTAGAAGAATTATTTCCAATATCAATTAATGCATCTCTTAGATCCGATGGTTGAGTTCTTATTGCCTTTACACTTTCTATATGACTTTCCCAACGGGTTGCCGATAATGGTTTTGGAGACAATCCATTTACGTATTTTCTAAGAGTTTCCCATCGATGTGTCGAACCGGAGAACAAAGTATAAATTTTTTGAACATATGAAAAGAAACTTCTAGCTTTCATGCATGATTTTGCCATATCACACAAAGCAAGATTTAAGCTATGACATCCACATGGAATATACAACGCTCTAGGATTTATATCAAGGAGTCTTTTTTGTACACCTTGGTGTTTACCTTTCATATTTGATCCATTGTCATAACCTTGACCCCGCACATCATCAATATTAAGCTTAAGATCCTTTAGAGTGGTCTCAAGCGTTTGAAAAAGGCCAAGACCCGATGTGTCATCAACCTCTATAAAGCCTAGAAAAAACTCCTCTACTTTGATAGCATCTTCAACATCTACACATCTAATTATGATTGACATTTGTTCTTTGTGACTCAAATCCGGAGTACAATCAAGTATGATCGAGTAATATTTCGCTCTTAAGATTTTTGCAAGCATTGCATCCTTAATCTTTTTTGCCAACAAAAGTATAAGTTCATTTTGAATACCGTGGCTAAGATAATGGTTACTTGTTTCATCGTTCACCACACGCCTAAGATGCTCTTCCATAATTGGGTCAAATTCGGCTATGGATTCTATAAATTGACAAAAAAGTCCATTGTTTTTGTCATGAATCTTTTCATTTGAACCACGGAACGCTAAATTATTTCGAGAAAGTGTTTTCACAACACCAATTATGCGGATTAGTACCTTTTTCCATCGTTGTCTCTCTTGCTCAATTAAACATTCCATTCTGTTGTCAATTGTTGCATTTAGTTGAAGACCCTTGTACAAATCTACCCACTTGATGAGACTTGCAATGTGTTCCGTATTACTTTCATGATCACGCAATATTGCTGTGATATTATGCCAATCATTAACTCCTTCCTCCCCCAATTTGAATTTTTTTTGTGGGTTTTTAAATAATTTGCAACAAAAGCAAAATACTCTATTCACTTCATTTGAGTAAACCAACCACTTCCTTTCATGCTCTTCTCCACGTGGATGAAAACCAATATAATGTTTAGAAGAGAAATGCCTACCATCAATAACATTCTTAGGAAACTTATCATTTTCTTTCAACACCTTAATCGGACCACGTTTAATCAACATTATTCTTTTAGTATCGGTCATTGATTCCCATAAAGCCGGATCATAATTCAATTCAACATCCTTCTCAAGATCAAGCACAACTAAGCCACTAATGTCTTCGCTAACATTGACCTCTTCATTCTCAACGATCTCTTCATGAGTGTTGTCCTCATTATTTTCGCTTGCAACATTCTCATTATTCTCAACATTCTCATAATTGTCTTCGTTATCATCGCTTGCTTCATTAATCCAACTTGAAGTTGAACATTGAGATTGTTTTGTTTTTGCTTCAAACATCTTAGAAATTGAACCAATGAGGGATTTTGCTAGTTCGTCTTTCTTTTGTTTTACTCTTTTATTGTAAGCTCCAGAGTTTTGTTTTCGAACTCTAATTCGATTCTTATCATCTTCGTTCTTCGTCATATTTCCTAAACATTTGATACTCAATATGATATTCAAATAAAATAATTTATAAACAATTGATTCAAACTTTGTTCACGGTTCACCTATATGGAATTAGAATGTTCAGTTGTAATGGGTGCAAAGTTTCATCTATTAGTGAAGAGCTAATGTAAAAACAGGTTCCTATAGCAAGTCAATATCAAACAAAAGCTTACCAATAATTATATTCACGGGTAATGCTGATTGCTGAAAGCCCAGAGAGACCGATATTAAAATATCCAGCAGAAGTCCTCCAATCAGAATTGAAAATGCAACCCAGAGAGGGCTAATGCATACCTATAGAATAGAAATAATCGGTCAACAAAGAACAATTTGAACTGCACAAAACAATAAGAAACATGAGGATTTCCTCAAGATAGATAAATGATTATTTTTTAAACTATAAAGAGCAATTTCCTCCATACCTAGTAAATTGTCTGTTCCAATATTGAGAAACAAATATTAAACAGGTGTAATCAAAATTGTTTGTTGGTTGCCATTTCAATACAGTTAGAGTACAAAATTTTGCATCATTAATTGACAAACAGTGAAAATGAAATGGGGAAGCTAGGTTTTGGCTTGCCTAGAGAGGAATTATGAGATGATACGCAAGATTAGTACAGAAATTACAACTGCAATCAAAATTACCTGAATGAGAAAAAGAGAGAACTAGGTTTTGGCGCCGCTTCTGAAGGAAATGAGATCGAGATAGGGGAAGGCGGAAATTCTTGGATCGAGATAGGGGAAGGCGGAAATACAACTGCAGTGGAATTTCTTGGATTGGAGAAGGCGGAAATTCTTCGATTGGGGAAACCGGAAATTTTCTACGGAGCGTTCTGATTTTTTTTTCTTTGAAATAGGGGCGTGGGGGGTTGCTGCACGTGAGGGGGTTGCTCTAGGCTATGGGCTATTGGGACTAGCCCAATAGCTGGCTCTGGATTTTAGAAACTATTCTCAGCAAATCTATCCAATGTATGCATTCCTATAATTATGTATATAGAGTATAGAGAATAGCATGAGATTCTTTGAAACTATTTTAGACCCGGATGTTGTTGCTATGGTAAATTCACAGTTACTATGTCATTACCAAACAGTTGGTAACCACTCAGTTATCATTTCAGTTTTCTTATTTCGATTACTGTTATAAAGCAAGAAAACTGATTATAAAGCAAGAAAACTGAGAACGGTGAATTATTATTATTATTTTTAAAAAATATTTTTATTCATTCTTATTCAGTTTTCTTTTCTTAGTTCAATACTGACAGTTTGCTGTCGGACACTTATTGCCTTGAATTGGTAGAAGGAAAAAAAAAACTACGCATAAAATTGTGTAATGCTCGTATTGTTCATGAATGCTTGTAATTATGTGTAAGGGATTGCATTTGGTTAAAGTGAAACCTTATATATCATTATTAGCGTACTAATATATATCACTAGAAAGTCTAATAAAAAAGATGAGCCAAGTGATGTTGGCAAAGCAAATAGACTAGAGAATGCAAGGGGTGCATGAATACGAGAATGGCAGGGTTACAAGTCCACCAAGATTAGGATAGGCGTTTAGAAATAAATGTTGAAAGTGAAAGTGGTAGTGAGATTATTAATTATTATTAAAAATGATGCAATTAATGATAATTTATCAGGAATATACCAATGAAATAAGTTTGTGTTAACAAAAGATTTGACGCAGTTGTGAAGGATAAAAGCAGTATGGTTTAAATTATTAGAATAGGGTGAATCTTTTCTCATTGTTTTAGCTAAGGTTTATGGACATTATTTAAACCTGAGTATTCTTTCACTTTGCATGCAAGATTTCAGAACTTAAGCTAAACACATCGATGAATTATGCACCACATAAGTTTGCTCAACCCTTAAAATCACCACATAAGCTAAGCTAAACACATCACTTGTTTTGTGCTTATTGGTATTTTAAACACGAGAGATATGCTATAGCAGCACATCTTTGATTTACAAATGCGACATCAAAAATAGCATTTTTATATTTAATTGTTTGCAGGTAGAATGCATATATAAAAGATGTGAAATGTTTGTAATAATACATACTGTAGGATGAACCTGGAATATAACATCGTCTCTATCCAGAATATTTCAATGGCACTTAAATAAGTTATTTCTTTGAAATTTGCTTAAATAATATTGTGTTTGAGAATATTCACCTTGTGCAAACTTTCTCTGTTTTGAATGAACATCATAAATTGCTTTTATTGCCATACGATTGGAGGTATCATTTTGTCTTTTGGGATATAAAATATTGCTTGGCTATGCAATGTGCTACATCCTTTCTGCCGCACATACTATTGTACTTCGACCTATTTTGACATGTATATATGTTTATACATTTCGGCAGTTTCATTGATGGATATACTCAAATTTAATAGATTGTTGGGTTTAAACTAATTATATTTATGTGTTTATTTAGAGTCGATCGACTTGAAATAAGTTTAATCCTGACTCGAGTGTTTTATATTTTGCATGAAACGCTCGGGTCGGGCCTAAGTATTACATATTTAAATATTTCGGCTCGCAAAGAGGAGAGACACATGAAGATACATACGCGCGCAAGCCCAACATAAAGTGTAAAATTTTATACATCTGAATTTTATGTATATTTTTTTTCCCCGCTGTACAAAATATTGTAAATTCTGATGATTGTATAAAAAATTATTCCGCTATAAAAAATTGTGTACTGTGATTCTGTGTTAATTCTGTTTAAACCCAGTAAGCCAATAACAATCCGTCGTTTTGAAAGTTTCGAGTTGGTCCAATTACCGTCTTGGGCAGTCAAAATGGCGGGCTGTTATATATTATATCTTGAAAAATATTATTATTTTAATATTATAATTATATAGAGTATTCAGTTTTGATCTATAATTGAATTTGAAGTTGGAAACGTTTTCAAACGAGTTTATAAACATTTTATAAAATAATTTGGATTGAATTGGATAAGCTCTATTCTAAATAATAATATGGTTTGAATAGGATGTGTCGCGCAACGATAGTTGACAAAGTTCAACCATGAACTTCAAACGAGTGTAACTAATGCAGTTTTAGTCAGATTTCCCCGGAACTGGAAACGTTTGTTTCCTATTAATAGTAAATTTCGAATGATAGATTTTTTTTTAAATTTCAACTTATAGATTTCAAGTTACGTTTAAATCTATTTTTGAAAAAGTCATTGTGAACGTAGTTCGATGACAGTAATTACAAATCGATTGAAATGGCCGTTTAAAAATTATTAAAAATATGAAAAGAATTTGATAAATCATAATAAATTATTTTAAGGTGATTTGGGAAGAAATATGAAGTTTCAAACTATATTTCCTTTTTGTGCTTTCAGCCAAACTTGTTGAATATGGTAAAATGACGGTTTGGGAATTTATGTTAAATGAACTAAATATTTCCAATTATTAGTTTATTGTATTTGAAAAATGGGTTTTGAGAAATCATTTAATTAAGATTAATTGGAATGGATTTAGATTGAAATGATCTTTAGATATTTTGTATGATTATCGTTGTGTAGACGTTTACTATTTGAGGAATTTGGAAGATGTTTTCATCGTTATTCCACTTATAGTATTCGTTGACTTCGAGAAGTGGTGTTGAATATAAGTGGATGTAAATTATGCTTAAATCTTATATTTAATATCAATTGTTTTAGGGTTTGTCATTAATAGTATCTTCAATAACATCGTTCTTTAACCCAGTTAAAGATGGTGTTCATGGAATGTTGACTTGTTTTTTGGTCGAAGCTGACACATGTCAAGTTTTTGGTTAGCAACGTGCTCAAGTATCAAGAACATCATCAAAAAACACCAAGCGACTCAGTCGAAGTTGCGACGTATTCGTAAATGATTGGAAATGACGTCGATTCGTAACATCGTCGTCGATGGACCCAGAAAACCTGACGCAATAAAAATACATGATCGACATGGTCCGATCAGCTCAAAGTGGTTGAGCATGTTGGTTCGATTAACTCATCGGACAAAAATATATGGATTTGGCAAAAGGCAGTGTCGCGCACCCAAAAACAGCCAATCGACATGCGTCGATCACAAAAAATGACTTGTGCGAGTCATGGCATCAAAATCTGGTAAACTAGACAAAAATGATTCGGCACATCAAAAATGGCCTAATCGACATGTGAAAAACCATGGTGAAAGCCTTAGTCGATCAATTTGGTAAAAGTGGCAAGCTCAGGTTTGGCACGCTTAGAATTGCGTGGTCAGCACGTCGGATCAGCCCGAAAAACGTGTGCAAAACATTGGCTGATCACTTAGAAAAATCGGCAAAGCATTGGACTTGGCACCTTCAAAACACCCTGATCAACACGGTGGATCACCTGGTCTCTGAACGTTTACACCATGGCAAGTGGATTTGACACAAATGGCTTGGCAAATGTCTTGTTTCTCATCGCATCAGAGGGTGATGCGATTTCCATAGCCGCGCATGATCCCCAGCACAAAAATAGTATGTCTCTGTATTGTATCTGGCATGATACGATATTTGGCGAAAGCTCTGGATCAGGCAAGATTGGATGTGAGAAATCAGTGATCGCATCAGGAGGATGCAAGCTTGGCATGGCTCACGCACGAGAGAATGGGATGCAGATTTTGGCAAGGCGGCTGATCTACCACATTTTCGGACGCGAGAAAAGGAGGATCGCATCGGTATAATGCGATGAAACCACGATCCGAACAAGACTGATCTGATGCGATTTTCTTAATGCGAGGTCGGCTTGGCAAACTGCCAGATCATTTGGAAAAGAAGAAATGTTGTGCGAATAAGGCAATTTCAGTGCATCTGCACGTGTTGATCACTGTTTTCATGATGCGAGTTTGGCAAAATTCTAGGACGTGATTTTTACACTTTGACGAGGCTTGTATGCAATTTTTTGGATGCGACGAAGGTATGATGCGATTTACTGTACCCAAGCACACTGAGGGATGCAATTTTTTGTGTGTAGCCTCTATAGGATGCGGTTTTCTGATAGCGGACCCCAAATCCAACATACTCTTACCTAACCCACTAACTTATAAATGTACCCAAGCTTGGAATTCAAATGGGTTGGATTTTCTTGGCTATTTGGACTTCTTGAAATTTCAAGCATAATGATTTCCATCTTCTCCCACATGACTATTGAACATAACATGGACCACTAAAACATTGCACAAACGTTTTTCATTAATTTTTGGACATTTACAAGGATAATTATTCTGCTTTTGGACTATTTTGGATTATTTTGGATTTCTTAGACATTGAAGCTACTTTTTGGATTTTTTTGACCAAGTCAACACAGTTTTCCTTCAACAAAGAAGAAGAAGAATAATAAGGGCATTTTAATCGAAGTTTAGAATTAACAAACATTTTGTTGTTCTATTGTAACACTTTGTACTTAAATATTGTCCGAACTTGTACAACTTTGTAATCAGCAATTATATGATGAATGATTACCATAAAGTGGACGTAGGCGTTAGTGACGAACCACTATAAAATGTTGTGTTCTCCCGCATTACTTTACTTTACATTTGGATTACTGTGTTCGTACCACACATACACTCGAGGGCTAGTATATGTTGAATCCATGACAATTCCCCACGCCAACATGGAACAAATCTTTTAATTAAGATTAATGGTGTTTTCCAATTAATGAAAATTGGAACTGAATGAGAAATCGATTTAGTAATAATTGAGATGGGTCTCCGTGGATGAAGATTTTTACTATTTAAGGAATTTAAAAGGCTTTACCATTATTACTCTTATAGTATTAGTCCGATACAGGAATTTATATCGATTATAAATTAATATGATATCCGTGGATATTTCATTTACAATGAAATAACGATTTTGGGTTTATTGTGAACGATATTTTAAATAACATTTAGTGTTTAACCCATATAAAGGAAATGATGATTTTCCAAGATTAGTTGAAGTGAAATCTTTATTAAATTTGAATACAAGGATTCAATGAAAGAGTTTTCCTTGACAAATGTTAATGGGAACCAAGTCTAAAGATTGTTTAAAGATAAACGTGTATGCCTTAACGGAAAGATTTGAAGAAATGGATTTTGGATTTAACAAGTTTTCAAATATGAACTTTGTTAAGAATAAGGAATCGTAAGTACGATTTTGGGTGAGAGATAATGATTGAGGAAAGATAAAGTAATGAACCATAATCAATGATCAATGAATCGGTTAGGTTCAAGAAAAATATATTTCCTGTAAAGATAATTGAAATCTTTAATCAGATTTGAAATTAAAGAAGGTAATCAAACTTACCAGAATACGAGGGGTATTTGATATAGAGTATTACTAGTTTTGTCCCATGGGATGAATAGAATGGGATGACGATTTGAGAAATCACCCATTTCCTTGGGATTCGATAATCTTGATAAAGCGTAGAAGACTTGATTTGTGTTAAGTTTGTGAAATGAGATTTTATAATCTTTTGAAACGATTTCCAAAGAAAGATTTAAACAAGAGTTTAAAGAATGTAAATCTTTGATAAGAATTAAGGGAGTAATTCCCATTATAAAGAATGATTTGAGTACAAGAATATTCTGAAATGGAACGAGACTCATGATATCTTTGTATATCAAAATTGGTTTTAAAGATGCGCTAGTTATTTCGGAAAGATCGGGTTTCAACCCATACTGAATAACTATACAATGAGTATTGTAGATGCTGAAGACGGTGGTTGAAGACTGGAGATCTTAACATCATTTGGATTTATTACTGATGTCTCAATTGATAGTTACACTCAAGTTGAGGTTATAAATGGAAGTAGTCCAGACGTACTTGTTGATTTTTTGGATTTGCGAGGGCCTCTTTCCTTTATTGGAAGAGGAATAAAGTGCATTCGATTTCGTTCACAACCAAGAACGAACTAGTAAATGGATATGTTTCTGATATTGTACTTTATGACATAATGAATTAGTTTCTATTAATGTTATATTAGTTTGGTGGCAGAGGGCTTATCCTTTTAGCTTAACATCCTCCTCAGAGACTTATGTACTCAGAGGGTTATATATCAATAGACACCTATTATATGTTGTGAATTGATAATGTGGCATGCTAAGTGCTGAGTCGATCAAAGCTTTTTATTGAAAAGCAGAGCTTTTTGGATGATGATCAAAGCATGGCTATTATGCGCAGAAACGTGACTTTAGAGCCTCACAACCTGTGAATGGCCTAAAACAGGATGATGAACCGTAGAGATAAGGACATACATTTCCTTCTAGTTAAACGGCGATGTTGTAGTATAGAGGCATGACAAGTTTACTTATGTGGACGATAGGTCGAGGCGCCTCGGATAATGGTCGGTCATGACCGGGGAACGTTATGTCCAGGTAAGATCCTAACCAGCTTGTTAATGTTCGCCGACTCTGCCGCTTCGAAGGTTCATTTGTTGAGTCCTGGGACATCCCGCTAGAGTAGGGGTGTAAATCGGTCGGACCGGACCAGATGGAGGTGTGTTCAGTTTCTGTCCTAAAAAAATCAGATTGAACACGGACCGGACCAAATTTTTTCTTGGACAAATTTCGTTGTCCTAATTCCTGTTCTAAATAAAATTGGTCGGACACGGACATGATCGGACTAGGTCGGACTCGGTCGGACATGGCTGTTTATATCAAATTTTGTATATTTTACTAGATTTTCTCTCGACTATATGTCAAATTTCAAGTTATCGGACGAATTCAGATGACCCGGACCGGACATGATTTTTTCTCGTACAAATCTTATTGTCCTAACTCATGTCCTAAATGAAAATTGGACGGACTCGAACGGACGTATTTCGGTCATGGACACGAACGGACGTCGGACATTCGAACAAAATTTACAACCCTACGCTAGTGGTGTTCCGAACGGTTGAGGAATATCCTTTGCCTTGGTTATTATTGGAATCCAACTTACAATACGAGCTTTGCTTTTTCAGATGTAACTTAATAGCCAACATAATGGGATAGGGGAATTATGCGAGCTAAGATTTATGCATTTACTTTCTAAAGTGATTTCGATATTATGTACTCGTAATAATAAAAAACACTTTCATGTATCAAGCATGTTTGGTTATTATAAGGTAAAACTCTCTCCTCCGGTATGCGTTGCATTGTGTGACGGGACTTGAGTCTTATAAAAGCTTCATTTTCAAAAAGCACTACGAGTTGTTTATGATTAGTGTTCATGGGGAAGAAGACCCGTTCCATGTTATACGGCGTGGTCCTGTGATTTACCTAATTTTAAAATAAAGTAAATAACTGTTTTTGTTCTCACACCAGTCCCATGACTGATCCAGAGTTTATTTTTTTCCCACCTGATCTTTGGGTTCCCATATTTTCCAAATGGGAAGCCTAGTAATTTTGGTTTGCATATATTTTATAAAGCAGGTGTTCGATTGAAGCTAAAGCTATATCTAGAGCATCTTATTTCTTCCGTTGAGAGTTTATGTTTTTCCGTTGTGTAGATGTTATACTCTGATATATTTATGTACTTTGGTGTAAAAGTTATTATAATAATAGTGATAAAGTATTTTTGTTCAGTTCTTATTTGTCGTATACTCTTAGTTAATGTTTCAAGGATTTTTTCCGTTTGCATCAAACTTGTGTGGTTTATAGCCAATTCAAAAGGTAGAAATTTTCAGGTTGTTATATTTGGTAATAGAGCTTTGGTTTATACAAAGCTTTGGGGTACGGCTCGCTTGAACAGATGGAAAGGACTCATCAAAGATAGGATAGTAATATCCTAGAAGAGTGACTCATTAGAGATATGATTAGTAATACCCTAGAATGAGTTTGAAGAGTATTATATAAAGAAAAGAACAAATTTGCATATACATATATATGTATGTATGTATGTATGTATGTATTGGTTTTGAAAGATTATATCTTATAATAAGAGATTGAACGTTTTATTTGATGTCGAGGTTGGACTATCGAATATAAGAAGATTTTGCATATACACCTAGCTAACGTATATACGAAGTCTTAAATATAATGGATAGATATAAAATCACATTCTAGTCACTTGAGGATTATTCTGTTGATATCATCAGTGTTTATTCTCAAGTTTCGAAAGTAGGATGACTATATGATTCCAATGGATATGCCAAGATATGCTTAAACCCATTTAAGTCAATGTTTGTAAAACAAAGATAAAGGAAAGGATAGCCCAAAGCTATGAACTTGGTTAAAACTTAAAATTTGTAATTTGAGAAATGATTAAGATGATTTGAGCTTTAAATTTAACTAGCGCAAGTTAAATTGATTGAAAAGACAAAAGTGAATTAAACGAATCAAAATTTAACTTAAGTGAAGTTAAATAGATTGGATTTATGTCAAGTGGAAATTATAATGACAAAACCAATATAATAATGGTTCAGTATTTTGGTAAAGGTTGGAAATTAGTTGGGATTGGACATATATGTACTGAACAGGTTATTGAATGGAAGATAAGAAGAGGAATAAAATTGAATGCTCGACACAAAGGTAAATGTTTATTGTATTAGTTGGGTTTGATGATTTTATGAGCTAATTGGCAAGCCGCTTGGCTATAGGATTTTCTTTTTGATTGGTGAGGATCCAGAGAGGCAAGTAGTAGTTGTACCGATTGAGCCATACAAAGGAGGTTATGGCGAAATTTTTCGAAAGTTTAAGGCATTAGAAAATTTTTGAGAATGGAAAATTTCTTAGAAACTGAAAAGCTAAAGAGCTAAAGTTAGTAAAATAAAGGCGTTGCGGGTTAAGTAAACAAGCTTCAGTTCCGTCTTCGATTTCGAGGATGAAATCTTTTTAAGTGGGGGAGATTGTAACGACCCATATTTTATAAGGAAATATTAAATGAATACTAAATATTTAAAAACGATTTATTAATAGAATTAACGACTTAAAATTTATTCTAATTTAAGGTTTGAACATATAATTTATAATATAATTAAAAACGAGCTCACAGTAGTGCGGCAGTTCATAATATTACGTTTTGAACTTTAAATGAATATATAGGATTAAATATAAGTCAGAATTCGTTGAAACAATAAACTTTGAATCTACTGAACTATAATTTACTAATGAAGGTGAAAAATCGAGATTTCGTCTTGTATATTGTAAGTTGTTTCCAAATTAAATTTTCGAAAAATCGCTATGGAATCGTTTATAAACCATAATGATTTATTAAATAAAATAAAAGGACTTTATAATATACTAAATATCGAATTAACTTGGATTTTTAAACATCGAGTTATAAACCCAAATATGATTATTTTGGAGCTATATGAAGTTTTATTTTGATATACACAATAATTAATATTTATTTTATATGAATTTAATTATTTTGAATATAAATTATATTTTATCGATTTAATTAAATATTGGAAAATAACATTTTTGCAAACGATCTCGGATTTTGATCAAACCAGTTCCGTCAGATCTAAAACGTTAAATTATTGCAAGATTTCAAATTTCGCTTTAATCGTATTTAGTATGTGACCGTGCACAATTAAGATGTGAATAAATCAACAATTTGAACTCGAACTAGTGTTATTTGAGCATAAAGACTCAGATTTCCAAGAAACAAGTCTCATTAGGACCGGAATGACAAACTTTAGTTGTATGTCCATTTTCATCGCAATTGGATTTCGTATGTGATCATATGAATTTACTAAAGGCAAATATATTTAGCGATACAATAAAAAATTATAAAATAATATATAAGACTTACCCTATAAGATAACCTACTTTTATAAATACACCTCAACTACCCCCTAAACCTTACTCCAAAATTTTAGCTGGCTTATTTGGAAATAAATCCATCCTTCTATTTTAATTTTATCTTCTAAACAATAATGAATTGGAGGAAACTTCCAACATAAAGGTTGTAGTGTATATCGAATACTACCTATAGGAAAAATATAGTGGTGATTCGTGTAGTGTTTTGGTCAGAATCTGGCTCAAAAGGTAGTGGGATAAGTTCAGATTTTCTTATTTTATGTGCAAACGAAGAAGAGTTGGGCAGAGATGTCAATTAGGAAGTTGGAGAGGGGAGAGATGGCTAAAACTTTATAGTTCGAGAGGCCTAATACGGCCTGTGGTGGCCACCGTTTCGACATGATCGGAGGTGATGATTTGTTGGGTGGTGCAAATGGGAAATCGAAATTTTTGGCAGTAGGTAGAGAACTATAGAAGGTGGTCAACAGGAAAAAGGATAAGCTTTGGGCGGCATAGGTGGCGTCGAAGTTTGGTGGCGAACAGAGCACGGTGGCAACTGGAATCATGGTCGACATGGGTTTGGTTTGAGCACAAATTACGAGGTGGTGGCGGCAAATTGGGGACGACTGTCTCTGATAATGGGCCGACTTGTGAAGGTGGTTCAGGTGGTGGGGTTGGTCGGCGGACCGGTGGCACCAGGCGGCGGTGTTGAGCTCGAATTGATAATCAGCGGTGAACGACAATATACATAAGGAAGTAGATGAATTAAGGGTAATTAAATTATATAATTACCTAGTTAATGAAGTGTTTAATTGTTTAAACTTTGAACGATTATATCGTATTCGTATGAACTCAGAATTGGATGAGACAAGATCCGTTGGGATCGTATAGACGCAGCTACGCGTACAAACTGATTTGGACGAGATTGGAGCTATTTGGAGATTTGGGTTAAATTAAACCCACATTTAATTTAATTCAAAAGCGATCATTATTGGAACGATCAAAAATCATTGTGAGAACTCTTTGATTTAACTTGTTAAGTTATTATAATCTTATCAGATTATATATTGATTGTTTGTGGTTGCTATGATTTCTTGGTGATGATGAATGTTTGTTACAGTTGTTTATTTACTGTTTTTGTACATTTAAGTGTTAACAATTATAACGCTTATATTATGACTATTGTTTGATGGATGATAATAATTGTGCTTGTTATTATAATCGTTCACACAATTCATACCGCTAATACGAAATTATTTGGGAATGAGTCGAGTTCCATTGGAATATTAAATGAATAAAATATTCCTTTAAATGAAATAAGGCGTGAAAATGGAAATTGGATTTTTTTTTATACTCGAAACGATTTGGAAATGAAATTGATATGATTTCAAAAAAAAATATTAAAAAGGTTAAGATGGATTTGAAAGAGATTTGAATTAGAATCACCTTGTTCTAATTTAAAATAGATTTTAATAGTGAATTCGAAAGTGAATTCGAGTTTGATATATAAATGATGTTTTTAACTTGAACAGATTGTACCAATGATCTTATTTATTTTTATAATGGATTTCAGAAAAGTTTGGATTTCAAAATATTATATTTTGAAAAATATTATTATTTTAAAATTATAATAATATATAGTATTCAATTTTGATATATAATTGAATTTGAAGTTAGAAACGTTTTTTAATGAGTTCATAAATGTTTTATAAAATACGTTTGGACTAAATCAGACGAGTTTTATTTTGAATAATAATATGGTTTGAATAGGATGTATCGCGTAGCGACGATTCTCGAATTTCAACCATGAACTTCAAAAGAGCATAACTAATGTAATTTGAATTGGATTTCTTAGACTCGGACCAAGACATAACTTTTACCAAAAGTTTTTTATGATCTTTTTGTTCAAATAACAATTAAGGTGAAGCAGGGTCAGGAACAACGAATCTCTTTATGATAAACAGATCCATTTTGCAAGTTCGTTATTACGGGTAGTTCCTACAAAGGATCGGACTAATGACGTATACAATACTTGAATTATCGATGTAGATGCTACATAGTTGGTTCTCATCCTTCAGAGACTACGAGTGTAATAAGGGCATCTGTTGACAAAAGGATCACCCTAAGATGATCATCTCATGGCTATTGAGGTTATAGTAACTTTCAAATGAAAGAAGAAATTTTGAATTTCCACTTATAGATTTCAGGTAATGTTTAAACTTATTTTTGAAAAGGTCATTGTGAACGTAGTTCGACGATCGTTATGGGAAATGGATAGAAATGGCCATTAAAAATTATTAAAAATATGGAAGAATCATGATAAATCATAATAAATGAGTTTAAGGTGATTTGAGAAAGAAATTTGAAGTTTCGAACTATGTTTCAATTTTTTTTTTTTTTTTTTGCTTTCAGCCTAACTTGTTGAATATGGTAAAACGAGTTTTGGGAATTTAAGTTAAATGAACTTAAAATTTCCAATTATTAGTTTATTGGATTTGAAAGATTAGTTTTGAGAAATCTTTTAATTAATATTAATTGGAATATGGATTTGGATAGAAATGATCTTCGAATATTTGGTATTGATAACTGTTGTGTAGACATTTACCATTTGAGGAATCTGGAAGATGTTTATATCGTTATTCAACTTGTAGTATTTGTTGATTATGAGAATTGGTGTTGAATATAAGTGGATGTAAATTTTGTTTAAATCTTATATTTAATATCAATTGGTTCGGGGTTTGTCGTGAATAGTGTCTTCAATAACATCATTCTTTAACCTAATTAAAGATGAAGTTCATGGAACAAATCTTTTAATTAAAATTTATGGAGTTTTCCAATGTGAAATTTTCCAATTAATGAGTCAAATTGGAATTGAATGAGAAATCGAGTTAGTAATAACCGAGATGGGTCTCTGTGGATGAAGACTGTAACAACCCGGAATTTTGGAACCAATTAAAAATTTTATTTTAAGAAAATTTGTTAGAAAATGCATCAGAATTTAAAATTCCACTATTAAATTAAATTATTGAATTTAATAAAGAATAAAGAAAAAATAAATAGAATTGTGATGTTATCTATGTATGATTTCAAATTTATTTATTCGTAAATAGTGATTTATTACAATTGAAATTAGTATTAAATTGAATGTATATTTGTAATAATTGACTTCAAACAATTGAAAATAAAAGTAAACAGTGGTTGAGTCATTGTTTTGTTAAAAACTTTAATATAGAAGTTTTATGATAACTAATAATAAATCAACATTTAATTTCTTTGCTTATTCACATTTCATGATTTAGCTTTCTTTTCTTTTTCCAATTTTATCAAATTCACTACCTCTTTTCTCACCACTCTCCATTAATTACGCATTCATTTCTTTTCTTTGTCTAGTAATTTACTACTCTTCATTTTATTAATTCACACATGTATTCTTATTTCTTAAACTTACATCTTTTTATTTTTCCTTTTTTTTTCCTTTAATTATCTCTCCTCAAAAACAAATCAAATCCATGTATGTATATTTATATATTTTATTTATTCTTGCATAAGCTTTGAATATGTTGATTCAAAATAATAGGTAGATTTTAAATAAATTATGACATGTCATTATGCTAGATAAATATGTAGTGTCATTATGTTATTTAATGTTATGTGTTTTGAAATTTAAAAGAATCACATCACCTTCTTGTAGTCATCATTAAACAATAAGATATGCATTCATTTCTTTCCGTTTCTTTTCTTTTCTTCATAAATTTGGTTTTGAAACATTTATGAGGAACAGATATGACACCTCATCCCTAGTCATCAATTCATTTTCTTTCTAACATAAGAAGAGGAAATCATAGTAATTATTAATTAGCAAATTTGGGGCTTTTCTATAAATTAGTGGAATTAAAATTATTTTATTTTAAACATAAGATATAACAGATTTATATACCTTTTATTACTTGGATGTCCATGCTGGATGCTAACATACCATTTTCTTTACAAAATTCTTTAATGGTAAGAATATTTCTTAAATATAATAATTTCCCTATCTATTCAAACTATAACGTTCATTAATTTTGAAATGTGGAAAGTTGCAGTAGTTTTCAATGCGTTTTCCCTTCCTTATTTCAAGCGCATGTATCCATGCTATATATTTAGTGTCATTTAAAAAAAATATTGCAATTAAATTTAATATAATAAATTGTAATATGTGATTTTAACTATAGCAAATGTGAATGTGATTTGAAATTCAAAAGGTTACCGTCAATTTGAACATAATAAATGTTTTCAACTTTAATGAAAAGGAAAATAAATGGAAGTAGCGGGCTTTTCTGAAATTTAAAGAATTAAGTAATTATAATATCATATATACTCCAGTTATCAGAACCCTAGGACAAAACATACACAGCCGCCACCAACGAAAAGAATGTCCAGCGTTCTTCGATTTTATCTCCAATTAATCCTCAAATCCGCGCAGTATCTTCAAATTTATAATAGCCAAATTGTTAAGTGATGTGAGTTCTTCGATTCCGAAGGATGGTGACTCCGGAGGCGGGGCGCAGGGAGAGAGATGATCGATGATAGGTTCTGTAAATTGAACGAAGATGGAAGAAAGGATTATTGAATTAGTTAAAAGATTAATTATTATTAGTGATTTGTTAATGTGAATAAATATTCAAACTCTTATAACTTGTTCATTTCTAATCAGAAATTTGCAAAAAAAAATGCGTTAGAACCGTTTTGACAAGATCTACACAACAGAATAGACTAGATCTGAAATGGAGCTGATCAGATTTTAGACGAATTTCAGATCTGGATTATTAGGTGAGAAATCCTAATTTTATAAATAATTTAATCTTACTTATACTCGCTTTTAATCACTGTATGTATTTCGATGTTTTCTGATTTGCGATGTGATAAATTAGGATTTATTTATTTATTGCTGTGAATATTTGTTTGTTCATGCGTTAAAAATCTCATCATTATTGAGATTTATATATTCATTTTGTTCATACGATCAAAATCTCATCTTATTGAGATTCATAATATTTGTTGGGATTGTGCCATGTTCAAGATAGAAATTAGTTACAAATAAAATTTACACTTTTATTTGTCATGTTAATGTAGAATCTGTATACACACAAAATTCTCTTTTTATTTTGATATTAGAGAACAGCGAACATGTTATGTAGACAAAATATACTTTTTATTTTATCATTAGAAAAGTAGAAAACAAGTCCTTAAATAAAAAGGACATTTCGTTGTAAGAAAATGGTGAAACAAAAATATATCATTTTTGTTGAAACCAAATTATTGAAAATAAAATTATCAATTTTTGTTGAATAAAATAGTTGAGATAAAATTTACAATTTTGTCAAAAATAGAACAGTTGAAGACAAATTTTACAATTTTGTCAAAATAGGATAGTTGAAACAAATGAACATTTGTGTTGAAATGAATTTTCCACATAAAACATATCACTTTTATGTTGATTTAGATTTGTCACATAAAAATGATTAAATTAGAAAAAGGTTTACATTAGCAAAATGTTCACATTAGCAAAAGAAATGACATTTTTATTTTAAAAATGTTGCATTAGAGAAAAATAAACATTTCTATTATAAAATGTAGTATGAGAATTAAAGTAACATTTTAGTTATAAAATGTTGAGATTTATGAAAGTAACATTTTAGTTATAAATGTTAAGGTTTATGAAAATAACATTTTTAGTTAGAATAATGTTATGTTAAAGTATCATTTAAATTAGATAATGACATGTCATGTTAAAATATCATTTTGATTAGGAATTGCCATATTAGAATAAAATATCACATTTGTTAGAAAAGTCATGTTTGTTAGAAATATCACATTTGTTAGAAAAGATAAGTTAGTATGAAAAGAACAAATTTACAGTGACATCTTTGTTTACATTTTAGGTAAATAAAATGAACACTTTTAGCGTTATTCTCTTTTGAGAATAAAATGAACACTTTTAGCGTTATTCTCTTTTGAGAATAAAATGAACAACTTTAGCGTTATTCTCTTTTGAGAATAAAATGAACACTTTTAGCATTATTCTCTTTTGAGAATAAAATGAACATTTTTAGCGTCACGTTCTTTTTGAAATAAAAAGAACATTTTTAGCATCACATTCTTTTTGTAATAAAAAGAACATTTTTAGCGTCACATTCTTTTTGTAATAAAAAGAATATTTTTAATGTCACATTCTTTTTGAAATAAAAAGAACATTTTTAGCGTCACATTCTTTTTGTAATAAAAATGCATATTCTTTTTGTGATAAAAAGAACATTTTTAGCGTCAACATTGTTCAAATAGAAAGAACATGTTTTAGTGTCGAAATTGGTAAATTAAAACGATTAGATGTAAAATAAACATTTTTATTCTTAAAATAGTTGCAATAAAAATAATAGTATTAAAGAGGACATTTTTATTTAAATAATGAATAGAATTGAACGTTATATTTATTTGTCACTTCAGGTACAAATAAAAGAATAAATTTGAACGTTATATTTATTTGTCACTTTAAGTACAAATAAAAGAATAAATTTGGACGTTACATTTTTATCGTCATTTTAGGTGTGATAAAAAGAATAGAAATAAAGATTATATTTTTATTATCATTTTAGGTGCGATAAAAAGAATAGAAATAAAGATTATATTTTTATCGTTATTTTAAATGCGATAAAAAGAGTAGAAATAAAAGCTACACTTTTACTGACATTCCATATGAAATAAAAAGCATAGAAATAAAAAGTGTATTTTTATTTACATTTTAGATGTAAATAAAAAGATAGAAATAAAAGTGACATTTTATACATTTTAGATGTAATCAGAAGATAGAATTTAATGTATATTTTTATTGTCAAAATAGAGAAAATAAAAAGATTAGAATAAAAAAGTATATTTTTATTTGCATTTTAGATGTAAATAAAAAGAATAGATTTAAAGTTACATTTTGGTTTAGACTTTAGATGTAAATGAATGGATAGATTAAAAACTTATATTTTTATTTACATTTTAGATGTAAATAAGAAATTAGATCTAAAAGCAACATTTTTATTGATATGTTATATTCAATAAAAAGATTAGGTTTATAAGTTACATTTTTATTGTCATTTTGGGGACAATAACAAGAGTAGATTTAAAAGTGACTTTTTATTGATGTTTTATACTCAATAAAAAGAATATATTTTAATGTTATGTTTTTATCGACACTTTAGATATGATTGATGGAAAGTAGTTGAAATCGCCAAACGATATATATATATATATACATATACATATATATATATATATATATATATAGCGATAAATTGTTATCAAATACTATTAACGATATGAAATGGTTTTAAACTATATATATGCGAGGATCATTTGGAAAGTCCGAGTTCAATCTTATTTCAAATGATTATACGACGATCTAAGTCGAAGAGTTGAAGATAGTGGTTGTAGACCGACGATCTTCACATCGAATGGATGTGTTGCTACTGAGACCCATGATGGGAGTAGCTACCTTGAAGGGGGCTTCAGTGGTAGCCATCCGGTCGTACTTGTTGACTGTCGGATATGCGAGCACCTCACCTCTGTATTGGACATATGGGGGGCGGAATAAGGTGAATCCGGTTTCGTTCAGACCCAGAACGGACTTGTAAATGGATCGTATGTCTGACGTTGTATTCCTTTATACTGTATTCGTTGATCTCTGCTAAATATATATCTGTTTGGTGGTTAACACCCTTCTCTGAGACGTACGAGCTTAGAGGTTATATATTGGTAGGAATCAATGGTATGGTATGGATTGACAATGTGGCATGCCAAGACGCATGGATCAAGGCTTTTGTTGAAAAGCAGAGCCTTGTGGTTGATGATCAAAGCATAGCCTGTCTAGGCGTAGCTTTGTGTATAGCGTGACTTCGCGAGCCTCACACCCCGGTATGAGTCAAAAACGGGATTATGACTGCAGGGAGTGCACACGTTTCTTTCTAGCTAGGGGTAGTGTCAGTGCTTAAACTGGCTGACATTTTACTTATGTGGATGATGGATTGAGGTACCTCGGATTTATAGGTTGTTAGTGGCCATATTATAGGTTCAAAGGAACCGGAAAACGTGTGTTCAGGCATAACCAATCCACTACCGTAAGGTGGGGACCGGCCCTGAAGATCCAAGGGTTCACTGAGGGGGATCCTGAGGCATTTGCTAGAGTGTCTCGATTCGTAGAGGACGATCCCTAGCCTCGATTTCATGATGGAAATTCAACTTCCAATACGACCTTGCGGTTTTGATTGTAGAACTAGTGTGGCGACATGATATATGGTACCCATGCTGCCTATGATTGATACATTATGATTGAAATGTTTATATTAAAACATACTCACACTAATATTAAATCCATTTTATCGTATCAAGCATCTTTTGACCATTATAAGGTAAAACTCTATCCTCCGGTTTGCATTGCATTGTGTGATGGGACTTGAGTCTTATATTGCTTTCATTTTTTTCTAAAAAGCATTGCGTTGTTTAACGATTTACTTAATTTTATGCACTGGAAATCCACTGGAGTAAACTCGTTCCGCGTTAGCGGCGTGGTCCTGTGATTAGCCTTATTATTAGATAAGTTAAGTTAGATCTCTCATACCAGTCCCATGACTGACCTGTAGTTTGTTTCACTGGCAAACTCGGGTGCCCTCTTTTCCATACGGGCAGTCGAGTAGCTTGTTTGCAGATATCTTTTCTTTTAGCAGGATTCTGGGTTGAAGCTTAGAGTTGTGTCCAGAGCATAGAAAGTCTTCCGCTGCACTATATTATATTTAATGTAAAATTTATCTTCCACTGTAATATAATTTCGATGTACTCTGATATATTTTGTACTCTGATGTAACATTATTGTAGTGTAATAAAAGTCTGTTGTTATTGTTCTGATGTTGTTGTATTCCCAGAGTTAAAGTATAGGATTTCCAACCTTTGAATCAGACCTGTGTGGTTTATGGTCGATTCAAAGGGCGGGAATTTTCGGGTCTTTACAAAGACCTTTACTATTTAACGAATTTAAAGGCTTTGTCGTTATTCCGCTTATAGTATTAGTCTGATACAGGAATTATATCGATTATAAACTGATATGATTTTCATGAAGATTTCATTTATAATGAAAGAATGATTTTGAGTTTATCACGAACGATGTTTTAAATAACATTTGTTCTTTAATCCATGTAAAGGAGAAGATGATTTTCCAATATTAGTTAAAGTGAAATCATTAATTAATTCGAATATAAAGATTTTTTGAAAGAGTTTTCCCCAACAAACGATAATGGGAACCAAGTTTAAAGATCGTTTAAAGATAAACGAGTTATCCTTAGAGGAAAGATTTAAACAAATGTGTAACGACCCGAAAAAATGCGATCTTGGTTATTCGATATACGACACATATCGAACATCCAAGGATCGAAAATAACTGAATAATTAATGAAAGAAATTAGAGGCTGAGGATAGATAAGATATAAACTTAGAATAGAAGAAGAAGAACACAACATCAGAGTAACACGAATCTCACAGCGGAACGAATAACATATAATATTTGTAACATAACTTTGAAATATACATTTGTACTTGAATATACATCATTATCAAAGTACAACACTTACAACACAGCGGAAATAACTATAGCTATATGATCCTGAAGCCTCCTGCTCCAGCTCTTCAAGTATCTGTAAATCCCGACTACTTGACTGCCCGTACAAAATTGGGCACCCAAGAGTTTAGGGAAAACAAAACAAAATAAACTCCGGATCGGTCATGGGACTGGTATGAGTAAAACAGTTTAAAACAGTTTGAGCCATTAAACGATATCTCATAAGACCACGTCGTATAACGGAACGGGTTTTTCCCTTATGAGAATCCAAAATATCTTTATATCAAAAACCTTTTGATATTATAATAATGTCTATCAACCACAATATAATAATCATCTAGCAGAAACGCTTTCATCTCACGTTCTACATATATAGTATACAAATCAAAACCGCAAGCACGTATTGGGTAATGGATTTCCAACTATGACAAGGTGTGGAACCATCTTTCGCTAATGCACCTCTAGAAAGGAAAACACTGGGTTCAACAAGAACATCTTGCAACCCGGCCACACATGACCGACCACTCATTTCGCTTGAGTGTATCGAATGTATATCACCAACGGTTGGGATCAACAACCGTTTCCCGAATTGGACAGCATCAACAATAGATTTTTATAAGTAAATGAAACTCTAGATCAGGTGATTATACACCCAACTTCGGAGCGACCGACTTAGCCATGATGCCTGCCCGATTTATGTCATTTACCAGTTGATGAGGCTTGAGGTTACGCTTCATCATCACATCAGATTCACTTCGAATGCCACATTGTCAGATCCATCGAAAATCACTAATTGACGTCTACAACAGTACATTACGTGTTAGCTAAAGAAGTTTCCTTCTCCGCTTCCACTCTTGGTACGGTTGAAGAAATCAATGTATGTGACCTTTCTGGAAATACTCTGTCAGACATTCATCCATACAAGTCTCCAGGAACAGGATGAACCGAAAGTACTATTCTGTATATCCATCTTAGGCACTGTTATCTAAGATGTATACAACAGCCCTTGCACTTTACTCTGTCTTCAATTATCTTTGGCATATATGATTCGCAACGCTTATGCCAATGCAGAGTGGTTCTTTGGATAATAATCCAACCGGTCTCTCCATATTAACAACGTTAAAATGGTCAAAACTTCGATAGTCTGTGATTTAACCATCAAAGAAAACACATGTGCAAACAACGATATTATTTCCAAACGGAAATTCTATCAATCAATCATCGATCATATATATATCTATATATATTTCCTTATTTTCCTTATTTTCTATGTTTAGAAAATATACGTTAACACTGGAAAACATTTCCATTATTATTTACATATCACTATCATTTCACAACTATCAGTCCCTGACTGTAAACTGGTAGGAGAACAATTCTCTAAGTATAAACCCCGAAGGCCAAAATCAACATCAGATCGACACTTAGAAAACCATTCAATTTACTAATCTCTAGTCAGTTTCTAATTTTGCTTAACTCTATTTGATTTACTCTGTTCGATTAACTCGATTCGATTAACTCCTCTGTTTATTTTCCAAATAAATAATCCTTTATTCTATTTATTTTTCTTAACATCTCTTTTTTAACTTATTCAATTTCTAAGTCAATATCCCTTTATCATAACTTATTCATTTCCTAAATAAATAATCCGTTTAATACCCTAATTATTTATTTTGAATGTTTCCTTTAATAGCCCTATTTATTTAACAAATAAATATGTCCTTTTTATATTATATTAATTTAACAAATAAATAATCCTTTATCTTATCCTATTTATTTAACAAATGAATATCTCACTTATTATCTCCTATTTATTTTCTAAGTAAATAGTCCATTTTATAACATCTTATTTATTTATCCTAAATAAATAATTCACTTAATAAATATTCCATTTATAAAGGTTACCCTTCAGTTAAAATTCTCCTTAACAATATTCCCTATTTATAAATATTCCAATATCGTCCATACACATATAATCAACAACAGATTATAAACCACGTCATATATCACAATATATGAAAATAATAAAATAGCTGTTGAGGAATCCAGTCGGATTCCGCCAACTTGTTTCCCTGCATCCACAGATGTTACACAATAAAATCAACATCACTTTCAGTTTCATATGATATATTCTGTTAAATAGAATCAATATAGAAATTCAACTAACTGACTAGCAGTTCAATCAAACAGTCAACACACAGTCAATAAGCAAATATTTAACAGTTCTAAAAATACAACATGAAATTATAAGCTGTTCAGAGTTAGTGAGATTTACTCACTTTGGCAGTTCATCGAACGATAAACTATTTGTTTGATTTGAATCAAACAATTTATTCTGCCATAAATTCAAACGAGCTCCAATCCACTTCCAGTCAGTTCCATTGGGTAGTGTCCGTCCATACGATCCTGACGGATCTTGGTTTGCTGAATTTCGATCACGTATGCTCAAGTTATTGAGTTTACAATATCATACATTATTAAATTAAATTAAAACCAAACTTTTAAACTAAAATTGGGCTCACCCAATTTTCCTAAGGCCTAACTACACCCATTAAAAGCCCACACCGCAAATCCTTTCTTCCACTCCAGGATTAACCGAACCACTTCATTTCGGTTTCACAGCCATTTCCGATTTGTTTCCAAGCCAAATTTCATCGTTACTCCACCAGATCACCCGAGCTCACCACCGACGAACTCCACTTCGCTTTCTCCTTCCAACCCACCTATCAAAGCATCACTCGCATCTCAGTTGTTCACCGCGACCTCAAGGATCTCATGCACTCCAACACAGCAGGTACCGAACCCAAATACTACGAATCCACCTAATTCTTTTGTAAACAAACATCGTTTCCAACCACAATCTCATAAACAACATCCATTCGTGTATTAAGGCTCCTAGCTCTAAGCATCCGCAAACCCTAAATGTTTGATGTACAAACACAGCAAAAAGGAAAAGCGTCGAACCCATTAATATTTGTATAGAAGAGAAGAGAAGCGAACGAGGATTTCAACGCTAGGATTTCTGGAATTATTAGTTGGTGAATTTCTTGCTTTGATTTTCGAGGGCTATACCGACTTAGGGTTTTTCATCGCTGAAGAAACGAAAATGGATAGAGGTTTTCATTATTTATATAGAAGATGAGAGAAGGACAAGCTTACAACAGAGGCTTTAAGATAGCAGTAGAGTATAGGGTGGGTGTTCAATTCCTCGCCACTAAGTTTTAGTCTGAGTTTGTTGTTATGAGTTTTCACCTCTCGTTACTGCAGATGTACATGATGCAAAATATAAATAAATATATATATATATATATATATATATTAGCTCGGGTACCGTAGAAACAGAAACCACGTCGAATCGACATATATACAGTATATATATATATATATATTACTTACTTGTTCAGTAATGGGAATCGTGTAGACCATCTTAGATGTATAAGTTTATTTCTTTTCACTTGTGATGCGTGATGTCTTAGATGGTCAGTAGGAATACTTAATAGTGAAGGAAACCTTTCTGTTTTAATATATATAATATCATAAGTCGCGTGTATATATTATTATCATGGTTATCTCATACTTCAAATAAGCGGTTGCAAGTTCGAGTGTAATTTGGTTTTGCTGAGTCCATGAGCAGTGTACCACGATCCCGAAAATAAAACAATATCGGTAGATTAACTCATTTTGTGAAACCTCAAAATGTTGACTACAGGATGCAAAATACTCCAAAAAAAAAGTTGCTTATTTAATTATTTAAAAATTTCAATAAAATTCTAAAAATTAAATTATCGTTATGTCTCAAAAGAACCTTGTCTAGATTCAAACCCAATATTCAAATATATTGAAAAACCCTTTTATAACGTAAATGAAGCGTTACTAATTATAAAGGAATTCCACAGCGACTTTTCTCAAATTTGATTTGGACATAAATCAAAATCTACACGACGAAATCCCGGTTTTTCTCTTCCATTAGAAAAATATACTTCACCAACTCCTAACGTTCCTTGTTTCACAGAAATCCGATTTGAAACGGCTTCTGTATATTTGTTTGAAGTTCGAATCGCCAATTTACGAACTGCAGCGCCATTTCGAGCTCGATTATAATTATATTATAATTTATTCGTTCAACTGTCGTTCAAATAATATATTCGTTATTCAAATTCAATTCCAAACTGAATTAGATATCACAGATGATCCAGTTCACACCATATCGCCATTTCTGCCAAATTCTGATTATTTCAGAATTAAATATATTATTTAATTTATTATTTTAATTAAACATTCACCATTATTTAATTCAACGACCATGAAATCCTTTTAATCACCTTAAATAATTAAATAAATTAATTATTATACCGCTGAAAATGCGGGTCATTACAAAATGGTATTTGTATTTAATAAGTTTTCAAATGTGAACTTTGTTAAGAATAAGGAATCGTAAGTACGGTTTTTAGCGATAGATATGATTGAAGGAAAGATAAAGTAATGAACCTTAATCAATGATTAATGAATGAGTTGGCTTTGGGAAAATATATTTCCCATAAAGATAATTGAAATCTTTAATTAGATTTGAAATGAAATAAGGTGGTCAAACTTACTAGAATACAAGGAGTATTTGATATGGAACATCACCAGTTTTGCTCCATGGGATGAATAGAATAGGAATGGGATATCGATTTGGGAAATCACCCTTTTCCGTGGGATTCACTAATCCCAATAAAGCGTAGAAGACCCGATTTGAGTTAAGTTTGTGAAATGAGATTTCATAATCTTTTGAAATGATTTCCAAGGCAAGATTTTAACAAGAGTTTAAAGAATGTGAATCTTTGATAAGATTTAAGGGAGTAATTCCCATTGCAAAGAATGATTTAAGTAAGAGAATATTTCGAAATGGAATGAGACTCATGATATCTTTGTATATCAAAATTGATTTAAAAGATGAGCTAGTTATTTTGAAAAGACCGGATTTCAACCCATTATGAATAATTATACGACGAGAATCGACGACAGCTAAGACGGTGGTTCAAGACCGGAGATCTTCAAATCGTTTGGATTTATTCTTGATGTCTGATTGGGAGGTACACCCAATATGAGGGTATAAGTGGTAGTAGTCCAGACGTACTTGTTGATTTCTCGGATTTGCAAGGGCCTCTTTCCTTTATTAGACGAGGAATAAGGTGACTTCGTTTTCGTTCACAACCTCAAACAAACTTGTAAACGTATGTGTGTCTAATGTTGTATTTTATGGCATAATGAATTAGTTTCTATTAATGTTATATCACTTTGGTGGTAAAGGATTTATCCTTTTAGCTTAACACCCTCTTCGGAGACTTATGTACTCAGAGAGTTATACATTAATAGACACCGTTTATACGTTGTGAATTGATAATGTGGCATGCTAAATGCTGAGTTAATCAAAGTTTTTTTTTTTTTTGAAAAGTCGAGCTTTATGGATGATGATCAACACATAGCTGATATAACGTAGCTTTGTGTTGAAACATGACTTCAAAGCCTCACAACCCGTGAATGGCTAAAAATAGGATAATGGACTGCAAAGATATGGACATACATTTCCTTCTAATTAAAAAGTGATGCAATTATATAGAACCCTAGCCAGTTTACTTATATGGATGATAGATCGAGATGCCTCAGATAATGGTCGATCACAATCGAGGGATGTTATATTCAAGTAAGATCCTAACCAGCTCGTTAATGCTGGTTGGCTCTGCCGCTGCGAAGGATCATTTGTTGAGTCCTGGGACATCCCACTAGAGGTGCTCTGAACAGTTAGGAAGATCCTTTGCTTGTGTCATGTTGGAATCCAACTTCCAATACGAGCTTTGCGCTTTCAGACGTAATCGAATAGGCAATAAATGGGATGAGGTGTTATGCAAGCTAAGATTTATACATTTACTTTTGAAAGTGATTTCGACGCTATGCACTAGTAATAATACAAGAACTTTCACATATCAAGCATGTTTGGTTATTATAAGTTAAATCTCTCTCCTACCATATGCGTTGCATTGTGATGGGACTAGAGTCTTATAATAGCTTCATTTTCAAAAAGCATTGCGAGTTGTTTATGATTGGTATTCACGTGGAGAAAACCCTTTCCGTGTTATATGGTGTGGTTCTGTGATTTACATAATTTTGAAATAAAGTACCACTACTACAAAACATGTCATTTGCTTCGGTTGTTTACCCCATGTTGCTTATGTTCAGCAACCGAAGCAACTGCAGACGACGCAACAGATCAAAATTTGTTGCTTCAGTTTTCTAGCCGAAGCAAGAACAATTTTTTTGCTTCAGTTGTTAGCCCAACCGGAGCCAAAAAAAAAAAAAAAAAAAGCACCATTGACTAAGAAATGACTTCTTGCTTCTGTTATGGTTACAACCGAAGCAAAAAAACCCATTTAACAAAAAAAAAAAACCCTCAATACAAATCACTGTAATTCTCAAATACGCAACAATATAAACACATATGCGTACTATAATTCTCCAATATGCAACAATATTATATATATATATATATATATATATATATATATATAATTATCAGTTGCAATTATATAGTCATACTAAATAACAATATAAATTGGACAATACAATACACGAATAAGTATAATATTTTATTAATGGTGTTAATGATCCGATCTTAATACAACAAAATGGAACATCTAGTAGAATCAAAGTTGTATAGAACATGTATCAACAATTTACAAGCAAGAACCAAATACAAACTAAAAATTCTAACTTACTAACAAGATCACATCTTTAAGAAGATGAAGGTAATGCAGTATTTACAAAATCCAGCTTCCACCGTAAGCACAATACAATCTGCCTCAGTACATTTAAGTCGCCTGTAAATTACAGTATACATGTAAGAATCATGAACATAATGCAAACATGCTACGAACTGAAGGATCAATTATACATACAATTTACATATCAGGCCAATAACTCAAATATAAGCTTTCTTAAAAATGCGTTCAGCTTGCAAGAAGAATAAAAAATTTACCATATTTTCTTAAATTTACGCATATTATAAAAATAAGTTTCTCCCAATTTTTTGTAAAATATAATGACACGTTACACATATAAAATAAAATATTTTGCTGCAATAGACGAAGTAATAAACGTCTATATGAAAGAAAAGCAAGGTCCATTTTTTTAGATGTAATATTAAACTGTATGCCAAACAACTTGTAGATAGCAACCAATATCACTTTTACAGTACAAACATCTATTGCATTTTCAGACTACGACTATCACTTTTTTTGTGAAACAATGAAAATTTCAGTATTCTATGTGGTTTATCACAAAATAACATAAGTAACTAAAATATAATACAGTAAACCTTTGGTTGCTATTTTAGTCTGATCACCATGTTGAATGTCAGTCGTTGCAGTCACTGTACTTGCATCTGGTCTTCATTTTCCATATGTATATGTTGCAATCTAATAACGAAAATAACAATGCATAAGTAGTTCCAAAATAACAACGTTATAAATGTAGTACACCTGCAATAAACATGGTCCACATGGAGAAATATACAAAAGGATGTCCACTGGCGTAATGCACTAAACAACCATAGGCTCTGACTAGAGAGAAGCTATATAACTTTTAAATACTAAAGTTTATAACAGTCTTAACATGTCAAATCATTTATATATACTTTTGGTGTTATATTCTCTCTAGCTTTGGCTTATGGACTATCTCACCTTTAGACTACTAATTTCATATTAATTCTGCCACCATCCATTATATTACCATTGTTTTGTTAGAAATATAAATCCTTATGTGCATAAAACGCTGAGTATTATTAAATTTAATATAAAACATTACTTTTTCACTTCCATCTAATTGTTAATCAACAGATGCCTCCTTTTTCTTGCTTTATGTTTTTTTACACGGTAGTTAGTGATCAATATGGATTTTAGTTATAATTATATCTTAATTAGATTAGATAAAGTGAGAATCAGATTCAACTATAATACAGATTAGTTAGCAGTCTTGTGCAACAAGGCATATCATAAGAAAACAAGGGTGTACTTCGAATTTTGCGCAACTGTAT
The DNA here is from genome assembly GCA_030737875.1 of Allium sativum. NCBI lineage: Eukaryota > Viridiplantae > Streptophyta > Magnoliopsida > Asparagales > Amaryllidaceae > Allium > Allium sativum. The sequence goes on from CM060922.1 coordinate 920,467,135, forward strand.
TACAAATTAGTTAGCAATCTTAGTTAAAAATATATCATCAGAAAATACTATTTACATAGAATTTTGTGTAATAAAATATGACGAAGTGAAATTAATTAGCAGCATTGTATTTGTGAATGTACCTAAACAACATAAAGCTGGTCAACTATGAATTAAAGGAAAAACATGTCCATGAAGGATTCATCAAGTTAACCAGAACTGCTGCTTTACTTGGAAAGTACAGTCATGAAAAAGATGACATATCATATAACTTAATTCTTGCTATTTGTCTAATACCTGGGCTGAAAAATGAGATTCTCCATGAGACTTTTTATCTTTCCAAGCCAAAGTCTCGACGTTGGTTTTACCAAAACTAGCAGCCTGTAATTAGTTCAGATCACAGAATTAAAATTATACTCAGTTCCTGATTGTATAAATAAATAAATAAAAAAAAAAAAAAAAAAAAAAAAAAAATCACTTGTTGAGTAACAATGTTGCCTACTAATTGATGTGCAGGTACCTACTGGAGTAACAGGACCAGATATTCAACTAAGAGAATCCCAACTGCTTCTCAATCCTTTTACTCACAGAATATCTCACCTGCTAACAATGTTTAAGGGGACATGTCAGCTGATGCTAATGAGAATTGAAAGAGAAATATGTATAAAGAACAAAAAGACAATTCACATAGATGGCCCAGGGCCCTATCCGCCTACGAGGGAAAGTAATAAACTACGTAAATAATCATTCCATGCTAGAATGTTCGGGCAACCAATGGATCAGATAGATGATTTGACACTTAATTTTTGTTAAGAAAATATAAACCATCAATGTTTGCTTCGCTGGAAACCAAAATATTTTATGATAACATTGACAGATTTGTGGATAAATGGGGTTCAAAATGGTTATGCCTGCACAATACTGCTCTAAATGAATGATGCAGAATTATGGTTTTTATAGGATCTTCTATTTGGGAAGCTATTACCTAAAAGTTCACGATATATTTCTATGCTACTTAACAATAATATATGGTATAGATAGTCGCATCTTTGTATATGCCAGAAATCTTCCAACAAATAGGACAAGTTTATTGAAATACTTGAAAAATATTGTTCAATTTACTCAAAGACCTTGTTGTGTGTTGGGGAACCTTAATTGTGTGAGATTGGTCATGAAAAAAATTAGAGATAACAAACTTTATGAAGCTAAAGTAACCAAATGAGTACTTGATCAAGACAGGCCTGTGTGAACTTAAGAGTAGTTGTTTTGATAACATTTGGAGATCAAGACCTGGGAAAAATATTTCATGCAGTTGATAGAACTCAGATAAATCTACAATGGTGAAATACATTTTGCCTATCTTCAGTACTTTATCATCCTTTTGGAACAAGTGATTACCGTATTGTGGATATAAACCATTCAGATACAAAAGCTGTAAGAAATTTTGGCGGGATGATGACAAGAAAATTTCAAAATTAATAAAGGTAACTTACTATACAATTTCATTTCAGCCCAGAAAACGCTAAAATTTGCTTTTAAATCTGAGAGCAAACAAATTAAAAGGGCCGATGATCCAGTTGATATCAATTAGAAAAATTATGTCAATTGCAGACTTTACATACCCTACCGAAATGAATGCTAAAGTCCTTGCTCGAAGTAAAAAGACAGCTGGATATTATTTCACAAATGCTTGTGGAAGATAATAAGCAAAAACCCAAAATTAATCAGTTGACTATGGGGGATGACTGCGGAAAAAAAAACGTGTTAAAGTAAGTACAAGAAGACACTTGAATAGTATGGATGGCCTTATACTAGGATATGAATTCACATGATTATATAAAAGTGTCGAAGCAGTAATTTTTTTAAAATTACTTTCAAGAGCATTGCATATTGAAGTTGCAACAATCTGACCCCTTTTTTAAGGAAAATAATCACAGAGAGTTAGCCCTCATCAACTCAAACGAAAAACATAATGGTTGCTAAAACTTTTGTCTCGCAACAGTAGTATACATTAAATTGTCATAATTTATTATTATTATTCAAAGTTCAAAATGTTTATCGGAAAAGCTGGTAGTTGATAGGAGTGCATGGAAATTGGCAATCCATGTACCAGAACCATAGTGTTTTTTTTTTCCACGTTTACTGAACCTTTTTACTTTTTATTTACTATTTTAGATTTTATTTCACTTTTATTGAACATTTTTACTTCTTATTATTATTATTATTTAAAAAAAAACCTTTATCGGACGACTTTTTATTTGATTGGTTATTTTAAACCCTTTATATATATATATATATATATATATATATATATATATATATATTATCATCATCATTATTAATTTTATTTTAATTTTGGGTTCCATATCTAGCCAACCCCAACTTGTTTGGGATATATGGCTTTGTGGTTGTTGTTGTATTCAAAGTTCAAAATGTTAAACTACTACAAATTAAAAAAGATAAGTAACCAGTCAATAATGCATGTTTGAGTAGCAAGCAAACTACAGGATTTGTTTATTTTACATACCAGCAAGAACATGACATTATTTAATCTGTAGAAAAAAGGTTATTCTACTCGAGAAAATGATGTAGAGGACAATGAGAAGTGCAAATATATTCAGAATCAATGTTCAAAGTCTAAAATGCATACTACTCAACATATACCAATTAAGCAGCATAAACAGCAAAACAAATTGCCAATAATAGCTACTTATTATTAAATATATGTATGTAAGAAGAAAGCAAACAGTCCACGAGCAAAATTCATTTAAATTACAAAACAATGTGCCAAGTACCAATGTTATATATATATATATATATATATATATATGTGTGTGTGTGTGTGTGTGTGTGTGTGTGTGTGTGTGTGTGTGTGTGTGAACTCCTTTTACTATCCATAACATAATATATAACCAAAGGTTAACTTGTGTGTGTGTGTGTAGCACAGGTCTATTTGATTTTTCTATTTTCTAAGACATGTTGACAAAAATAGGTATACATATATTCAATTCATGAACAGGAGGTCATCTAAGCTGTCAAAAAAGCAGCCTTGCTGATCCATGCATGTAGGCTATGTTGGTTGTATACATATATAACACCTTAATAACTATCATAGTAGTTTCGAAGAAGAGGAGCACGAAATAGTACAAAACAGCAGCCAGGAGGGTAATTCCTATAAATGAATTTTGATCCCAGGTTCTCTAACCAGTGGACTAGTGTGGCACAACCGGTCTACCAGTGGTGAAGATTTCTAGAATAGCTAAAGCTATAGAACGGGCTCAGGTCGATGGATTTCAAGTCTCCGACAATGATACCCCATGCTGACCTCAAGGTAGGTGGCAAAACATGAATCTATATAACTAACAGTATCTAAACCCATTGATTTAAGGTCCAACCATTTATATGATAGCACAACTTAGATTTTACCAAAAGCAGAAATTCCTATTCCACCAAGCAATCACGCACGATCAACATCAGTTTCTAAACCCACTGATTTAAGGTCTAACCCTTTATATGATAGCAGAACATAGATTTTACAAGAGCAGAAATTCCTATTCCATCAAGCAACATATTCACCCAGAAACAACGTCAATGGTTACAACAATAGATCTTGTAATCGATATAAGAGAGAGGATGTATGAGTTTTCTTACCATAAATTCAAAAAAAAAAAAAAAAAAAAAAAAAAAAAATGCTTCAACTTTCAACTTGATATTCACATTGATTTCTAGAATTTCCTCCTGTATTAGAAATAATTTTGTTTGATTCACTTGAAATTTTGAAACCCCAACTTGTAGCTTCAAAGTTTTAACATGGTACGGAGCTGAAAATATGGTGACAAAAATAAGTATGCACCCATTAATTTGTATACATTCAGCAAAACAAATTCTTACTATCAATAACAACTGCTGAATATTAATCCAGCAAGTAACCATACCATAGATATCAACCAAGCAGTCTTATTTCTAATTATACTAAATAGGAATTTTCATCACTGAATGGAAATTAAAAAAATATTACTAAGCAGACAACTAATATCAATCAATCAACTACTGTGAAATAGGTGAAATTAGGTATCAGGACTAAACGCTTACAGTGGAGTTGTTGATGAAATTAGGTAAGTGCAGGAGCCTAGGGTTGTCCAATGCTGAAGACCCGAAGCTGTAAAAGATCCCGATTAAAGTGGTTGTCGATGGCGCAAATTAAAGCAGATCCCGATTCGACGATTCCCAAACGCGACTAATGAAGCGACTGTCAAAGCTGAAACTTCAAGTGGAAAAGAAGTCGAAGTAGATCGACGACTGAAGTGGATCGTCACGACATCGTCGGATTCCTGAACGATTAGCAGAAAAGAGAAGAAACTTGCAACTCTGAGCAGCTGCTTCAGAGAGTGGCATGGATCTCAAGGTTTGGTACAAATGTACCGTAGGATATTGATAACGAAAAACTGACGGTTAGAAATAATAAGCGGATATTGTTTGTTTAAGCTTTACAAATTAAGTATAACCTAAAAATAAGAAGATAATTATTGATTATATATTGTAAATATCAAATGCTAAATATTACTCCTCAATTGTTAACATTTCTTAGTAATTATGAATTGTTAAATATTTTTCTTAATTATTGATTATTTACTAATTATTAATAGTTATTAGTGACTAATAACTACTTAAATTAATTATTAAATACAAAATGTCACTTCATAATTACAACTTCATAAGTATTAAACACTAAATATCACTCCATAACTTTCAACTATAATTCTATTTTAAATACTAAATATTATTCTTAATTTTTTTACTATTAGTTATTAATTATTATTATTTAGTAATTAAGTATTCAGTCCTATTTGCTAAAAGTTAGTAATTGATATTATATTAGTTATTAGTTGTTGTAGTTTAATCATAATTGTATTATTATTAATTGTTATATGATGAATTAATAATCAAATATTAAGTAGAAAATATTAATAATTAAAAATTATTTATTTTATGGTGTTTATTAACTATTAAATCAACATTATAAATAATATTAGTTACAACTTGTTTAAGTAGTTATTCAAAGTAAATTTTTAGTACTAGTAATTATCAATTATTAAATAATCAATATTAAATATTAAACATATAGTAACATACATTAAATATTAACTATCGAGCAGGAATCATAATTTGTTTAATTAATATTTTGATTATTTTTAAATATTAAATTTAATTATTATTTATAATTATATAATATATAACGTTAAATATTACTTTTTAATAATGAATGTTTCTTATTAATTAGGAATTATTGAGTGTTTTAATTACAAATTATTGATTAATAATCGTTATTAATTAATAATTATTTGATATTATTTATAGATACTAAACATCACTTCATAAGTATTAAATTATACTATTAATTCTTAAATATCAGTCCTAAATATAATATAATTAATTAGTTTATAGTAATTATCAGTTATTAAAATTACATCTTAATTGTTAAATAAATTTAATACTTAAATATTAAATGTTAAATATTAATTATTAAATATTGATCAATAATTATTAATTATTTAATGTAATTAGTAAGTACTGAATATAATTTACTAATTATTAATAATTTATTGTTGCAAATTATTAAACATATAAAACAAGTATTTATAATAGTTTGTAATTATATAAAATTTATTAATAATCATTAATTATAATAAATAACGAATAATGGTATCCGTAATTAACTATTTGTGATTATTAATATATTAATTTGATCATATTAAATCTGTAGTTGCTTCGGTTCCTAAAAACCGATGCAAATAACATTATTTACTTCAGCACATTTTCTTTTGTTCAAAGGAATTGATGCAAATAACATTAATTGCTTTTGTTGTAGGGACAACCGAAGCAAATATCACTACTTGCTTCAATGCATTTGCTTCCGTTGTTAACGCAACAGAAGCAAATGATATTATTTGCTTCCGTTGTGGATACAACCGAAGCAAATGATATAATATGCTTCGTTGCATTTGCTTCTGTTGTTAAAACAACCGAAGCCTATGATACTATTTGCTTCGGTTGTGACCATAACCGAAGCAAATGAGGCGAAGCAAACAAGCTTATTTTGTACTTGTGTACATAACTGTTTCAATTCTCACACAGGCCTTATGGCTGATTCAGAGTTTATTGTTTCCCACATAAACTCTAGGCATCAATATTTTCCGCATAGGCAGCATAGTAGTTTTGGTTTGCAGTATTTTATAGAGAAGGTGCTGGATTGAAGCTAAAGTCATGTCAAAAGCATCTTATTTTTTCCACTTAGAGTTTACGTTTTCCACTGTGTACATGTTATACTCTAATATATTTCTGTACCCTGATGTAAAATTTATTGTAATAATAATGAAAAAGTTGTTTTGTTCATTTCTTATTAGTCATATTGTAACGACCCAGGGATTTCACGATCCTGGTTATCGACATAAACTCAATGTCGACTACCCAAGCATCGGAAACACCGGATAGTCCATGAAAGAAATTATAGGGTGAGAATAGATAAGATAGAAACTTATAATAGAAGAAGAATGAGACGACCCCAAACCCCGTACTGACGGCGACAAGGGTAATCCTTGGAATATAACACAGGAACAGATAATAACAGAACAGAAATTAAATAAATACACCAGATAATGCACAATAGAATATACTGGATAAACGTAATCATCAGAGTTACACAGTATACAGGATCATACTTAGTACAAATACAGTTCAGCTATACATAAATGTCTACAACGGAAAACAAATATAATGTACAATAGGAGCTGAACAACATAAAAAGAGATAAATAATAGAATCCATCTTCAGCTCCAGCTATCCGGATAATGCCAGCTAAACCTGAATACAAGGCTGCCCGTGTAGAAAAAGGGGCACCCGAGTTTGAAAGTGAAACAAACTACGAGTCAGTCATGGGACTGGTATGAGAAATCTACTCAACACATTTAATATATGGCCAATCACAGGACCACGACACTTTCGTGGAACGGGTTTACTCCATTGGATTGCCAGTGCTTTAAAAAAAATCTTTCTTTAAACATCGCAATGCTTTTTATAAAAATGAAGCCATTATAAGACTCAGTTCCCATCACACAATGCAACGCAAACCGGAGGATAGAGTTTTACCTTATAATGGCCAAAATATGATTGATACGAATAAAACAAAAGCATTTGATATTATTTCTAGTGTTTATATGTTTCAAAAACAATTTCGAATCATAACTATCAATCATAGACGGCATGGGTACCATATATCATGTCGCCATATGTATATATATATAAATATATATATATATACATATATATATACAATCAAAATCGCACGGTCACGTATTTGAAAATTGGATTTCCGTCTTGAACCAAGGCAAAAGATAGTCCTTACCGAATTCGAGACTGCCTAGCCCGAGCCTCAGGACCCAGACACAGGTGAGCCCTTGGAGCGACAGGGTCATTCCACCGATGTGGATTTAAATTCCTGAACACTATGTTTCCCCGCCCTATGGGGCGTAAATGAGCCAACGAATGACTCCATCAGTCCCGGGTCGACCGATATATCTGAGGCGCCTCGCTATCCATCATCCACATAAGTAAAATGTCAGGCCGTGTAAAAACACTGACACAACTCCTAGTTAAGAAGAAACGCATGCCCTCCCTGAGGTCCTTTCTCCCGTTTCTGGTTCATACCGGGTGTGAGGCTCGCGAATTCACATTATACACAAAGATACGCCACACAGGCGGTGCTTTGATCATCACCACAAGACTTTGTTTTTCAACAGAAGCCTTGATCACTGCATCTTAGCATGCCACACAGACAATTCACACCGTGCAACTGATAGCTATCAATCACACAGAATAAATTCCAATGTCAGACACACTGTCCATTTGCAAGTCCGTTCTGGGTCTTAACGAAACCGAAGGCACTATATACCTCGCAAACCCATCGATCACCACGTACGTCTGGACGATCACCACTCATTATCCATATTTCGGGATGCCTCCCAATCAGGACCTCGGTTACCATCCAAACGAGGTGAAGATTTCCGGTCTTCAACCACCGTCTTCATCTTCGGTTTCTTATCGTCGATTCAGTTATTCAGAATGGGATAAACCCGGTCTTTCTGAGCAACTCGCGTATATAATAAACACGTGCTACACAATCACTACATACGCATCATTTCAATTCATTAGTCACTAACCGTCAATCAGTAAGAGAACGATTTCCCAAATATTAACCCCGAAGGCCGAAACCAACATCAGATCAACACCCAGGAAACCATTCGACTTAGCCAACCTTCAGTTAGTTTCTAAATTTCACATCCATATCGTTTATAATATTTTATAACGATTTATCGCTATTTTTATTTATTTTAAAATAGCCAATTTATTCAAAACGACGCTTCGGGCCATAACGCGGTCGTGGCGCTATTTCTCTTCAGATTTGATTTACACATATCTGAAAATCTAACCGTTGGATCTTCTCAAAATTTACATTATTAGAAAGATCTTTTCAAAACGAATCCAACAGTTCCAGTTTCGGGAAAATCCGACGGTCGGATCTCCCGATACAATCGTTTGAAGTTTCGATTTCAAAATACGAACTGCAGCGTCGTTATTCGATTTAATATATATATATAATCGATTCTGGCGCTGTTTTTCTTCAGATTTGAATCAAACATTCCAGACATTCCAACCGTTGGATTTTTACAAAGTTGGTGCCGTTGGAAAGATATTTCCAAAGCGAACCCAACGGTTGCGGTTTCGGGAAAATCCGACGGTCGGATCTCCCGCACTAATCGTTTGAAATCACGGTTTCAAAACACGAACTGTAGCTTCATTATTCGATATATTTCAATTCCATTTTATATATATATATATATATATATATATATATATATATATCGATTCTTTGGTTTCAAAACCATTTAATTTTCATACATTTGATAAAAATGATGTTTATATCTAACTGTCTTCTATTTCAACACTTCACTATTTTTAACAATTCATGTATATAATAAAAGTGTGATTTTTAATGTAAAACAATTTATTTCAAAACTCGACTATTTTATATAGTTAGTATAGGTGATAAAAATAGAATTTTTATTATAAAACAATTTATTTCAAAACAAGATTATTTTATATAGTTCTTATTGATGATAAAAATAGGATTTTTATTATAAAACAATTTATTCAAAACATGAATACCATTCAACACATGAATATGATTCAACGAATGAATTTCTATTCAACACATGAAGGTTTTTTATTCAACAGACGAATATAATTTCAACACAGGAAGATAATTCTAACACATGAATATTATTCAAAATTTCGGTAGCATAACGGCAGGGTAGTTAGAACCGGGACCGTCCCTAGTATGGCTCCTCGCTCTACCTTAAAGCCTCGCAGCTTTTGACAATGGGGAATCATGCATCTAATTCGCACGCAGGCGGCATGTATATTTTTTTCATTTCCACAAACTAATCCTATGTGGTTTCAACCAAATATTTCTCAACCACAAACGGGTATTTTTCAACCACAATCAATTAATATCAACCACAAACAATTCCAATCAACCATTCGCTATCAATCAATTTTCACACCAATCACAACCAATAAATATCGTCCATGGTTTGTGGACGAGGGGTGTATATATATATATATATATATATAATATAGCATTTCACTTCTATTTCAACACATATATAATTTTTACAACGCATATACCACTTATATATCGAACGTACAACTTATACAACGCTTATACAAGAGGTGTACAACGCTTATATAACTCATACATCGACTATATAATTTATACATCGTCGTTTTCCATATCATTTATAAATTAGAAATCTCACATTGGGTTCCACTCCACCAAAAATAGCAGAAGGGTCAGAAAAATATGCGGTCTCTTCTAGAATGTAGAAGACGTCCACACGGTCACGATGTTTCCTGTTTCATTGATTTTCGTCAACACATGAGAAAGATACGATTTTTACAAGATATTCATGTTTTGCGACACTTTAAAGATGTTGAAATCACTTCAGAAAATAAACAGTCGTATGTTTTCATACCTGTTCAAAACTAGGGTTTAAATTTGCGTCCAAACCGTTGCTCGATGTTGAGATCCATTCGCACCACGTCGGAGACCTCCAAGCGGCGCGCAGATCGATGGGACCCACATCCAGTTCAGTGGCGAGACATGGCGGCGGCGACGCTCCGACTTTGCTGACTTCGGGGAGGTAATTCCAGAGAAATACGCCACGATAATTTCCAAATCTTATATGGATGCGTAGAGGAGGATTAGATCTTCGAAATGAATCCAAAATGGCGTTATTTCACTGAGAGATCGGAGAGAAAAAGAGGAGAGAAGATTGGAGGTAGGTTCCGCTTGCGCGATTGGTGGATCGGGGAGAGAGAAAACGGCGTGGAAGAAAGTGATTGGTCCAGGCCCTTTTATTTTTATTTATATATTTTCAAAATCCGAAAATACCCCTTTTCACAAACAAACTCCAATCCAAACCCAACGAGTGTCGTCCACAGCGTTTTACCCCTATTCTGAACACAATGGGATATGTTTCGTAGGCCCATTCGACTGTTTCAGTCAGTTTTCCTTCAATTTAAAATATAAAACATTCGATATTTAATTTGAACGTACATTTCAATTTGCCAGGGCCACAAACTGATTCAAAAAATTCCAGAAAAATAAATCTAGCTATGTTTTGACGATACGGTCCCAAAAAAACTAGTTTCGTCGAATTCTGAGACCGTTTGAAAAATGGCCCATTTCTGGTCGATCCAATTTAACTAAAATCGACCAAACACATTTTCCTTTGCCACGCTCACATACTAGCTTCAAAAATTATGAAATTTGAAACCTAGCAATAATTTCACATCCCGGATCCAACAAAAGTGGTTTCGTCGAATTCCGAGGTCGTATGCAAAATGGCCAATTTCGCGGGCTATATAATTTCTATAGCGACCTTTCTAAAAATTCATTTGGCCATAACTTTTGTTTTCCGCTATGAAACCTCGATTTTTCAGATTCTTTAGAAAGGTATTCACTAACAGATTTAAATATTTTTGGTTTCACTCAAATCCGTTTTGTTTTGCACCCGGTATAGTCAGTCGAAGTTTGAATTCAAATTTTGAAACTACCGCGCCATTTCAGGCCTTGTTTATAATTAGAATTAATTATATTCGTTTTCAAACGTCTATTCAAACTCACTTTCATCTTTACTATTTAAAATATTTATTTTAAATATTTAAAATCCACTATTTTAGCCAGTTTAAAAATTTTTAATTGGTTCAGATTTTCCGGGTCGTTACAATCTCCCCCACTTAAAATTTTTCGTCCCCGAAAAGGAACAAAGTCGAAAGTGGTTTGATTAATCAACTCTATGTTCAATCTGGCTTCCATTCTCCAACGTTTCAGTTTATGAGAATTTTCAAATTCTTCAAAAATTTGGCTAACATCCGGAATTTTCGAAAAATTTCGCCATAACCTCCTTTGTACGGGGAGAGGTTTGGAAATTTATTGGGCCGTATTAGGTACCCAATAAATCCTAATAAGCATACATTTATTTATAGTGATATATTCTGGTGTTTACAGAGGAGCGTGTATAGATAATAACTCCAGAGAATAAATTCTCATCACCCTGTCAAAGCCTGAAGGAGTGTGTATTTTAATTGCTCCAGAGGATAAATCCCCGTCACCTCGTCCCGTGTGGGAAATAAATAGTCCATGTGCCGTATCTAATGACTAGTGAGACGTGATTATTGTCAACTCCAGACCCGTGTGGGGTTTTTATTAATCTGGCAATTTATCGTTACATTTTAAATAGTCCATATCAGTCATCAGTTCAACCTGTAAAATATAGTCATCGCTATACAAGCCTCTCGCTCGTATGGTAAATCTTCCACCTCGTCACACAAGCTCCAAATGCTTATGTGGTATATGATGAAGTATGCCTATCTTCCAGAAGTATGCCATGTAATGTAGTTCAAAATTAATTGTTACTATCCTATGGCGATATTTATTATTTCACACAGAACAACCAGCACTTCGCATCCAATGGCATTCACAGGAGTTGATATAATAATATTTCGCATCCAACTCATTAAGGTTTACCTATTTGTCGGGCACGCAAGTAAAATCTTTACTCAACAGCTATCCATTTACCTGTTCAAACATATATAATGCACATGTATATATTTCTATCTATTTTCTAATCAGTTCAATGTGTGATTTAAATGAATAAATTCTACCATTATTCTCTTATTGATTAAACTAACTATCGTTTTAATAATTCAATTAATCAACTCTACAATCACACAACACAAACAACAATCAAATTGTTTTTAACTTTTCAAAAATACACTAATCAATTTCATATACTCTTTTACTTTTCAAATATATATCCTTTATATATTCAAAAATCATATTTCTAAAACCAGACTATATATATAATCACAAATACGTTATTTACAAACATATAACTCTCGACTCGTTCTGGGGCACTTCTGACCCCATCTCTAACGAGTTGTTCTGATTTTGCTATACTCATATTAGAATATTGCTGGTCCTATCTGTACTGAGTTACTCGTCCTAGAACACTACTGGTTCTATCTCTGACGAGTTCGTTAATGTGTTATATTCCAGCACTAAGCTTAACCAAAGCTCTGATACCAAATTGAGACGACCCTAAACCCCGTACTGACGGCGGCAAGGGTAATCCTTGGAATATAACAAAGGAACAGATAATAACATAACAAAAATTAAATAAATACACCAGATAATGCACAATAAAATATACTGGATAAACGTAATCATCAGAGTTACACAGTATACAGGATCATACTTAGTACAAATACAGTTCAGCTATACATAAATGTCTACAGCGGAAAACAAACATAATGTACAATAGGAGCTGAACAACATAAAAAGAGATAAATAATAGAATCCATCTTCAGCTCCAGCTATCCGGATAAAGCCAGCTAAACATGAATACAAGGTTGCCCGTGTAGAAAATGGGGCACCCGAGTTTGAAAGTGAAACAAACTATGAGTTAGTCATGAAACTGGTATGAGAAATCTACTCAACACATTTAATATATGGTCAATCACAGGATCACGCCACTTTCGTGGAACGGGTTTACTCCATTGGATTGCCAGTGCTTTAAAAACAAATCTTTCTTTAAACATCGCAATGCTTTTTATAAAAATGAAGCCATTATAAGACTCAGTTCCCATCACACAATGCAACGCAAACCGGAGGATAGAGTTTTACCTTATAATGGCCAAAATATGATTGATACGAATAAAACAAAAGCATTTGATATTATTACTAGTGTTTATATGTTTCAAAAACAATTTCGAATCATAACTATCAATCATAGACGGCATGGGTACCATATATCATGTCGCCATATATATATATATATATATATATATATACACACACACACACACACACAATCAAAACCGCACGGTCACGTATTTGGAAATTGGACTTCCGTCTTGAACCAAGGAAAATGATAGTCCTTACCGAATTCGAGACTGCCTAGCCCGAGCCTTAGGACCCAGACACAGGTGAGCCCTTGGAGCGACATGGTCGGTCCACCGATGTGGATTAAAATTCCTGAACACTACGTTTCCCAGCCCTATGGGGCGTAAATGAGCCAACGAATGACTCCATCGGTCCCGGATCGACCGATATATCCGAGGCGCCTCGCTATCCATCATCCACATAAGTAAAATGTTAGGCCGTGTAAAAACACTGACACAAATCCTAGCTAGGAAGAAACGCATGCCCTCCCTGAGGTCCTTTCTCCCGTTTCTGGTTCATACCGAGTGTGAGGCTCGCGAATTCACGTTATACACAAAGCTACGCCACACAAGCGGTGTTTTGATCATCACCACAAGACTTTGCTTTTCAATAGAAGCCTTGATCACTGCATCTTAGCATGCCACACAAACAATTCACACCGTGCAACTGATAGCTATCAATCACATAGAATAAATTCCAATGTCAGACACACTGTCCATTTGCAAGTCCGTTCTGGGTCTTAACGAAACCAGAGGCACTATATACTTCGCAAACCCATCGATCACCACGTACGTCTGGACGATCACCACTCATTATCCATATTTCGGGATGCTTCCCAATCAGGACCTCAGTTACCATCCAAACGAGGTGAGGATTTCCGGTTTTCAACCACCGTCTTCATCTTCGATTTCTTATCGTCGATTCAGTTATTCAGAATGGGATAAACCCGGTCTTTCTGAGCAACTCGCGTATATAATAAACACGTGCTACACAATCACTACATACGCATCATTTCAATTCATTAGTCACTAACCGTCAATCAGTAAGAGAACGATTTCCCAAATATTAACCCCGAAGGCCGAAACCAACATCAGATCAACACCCAAGAAACCATTCGACTTAGCCAACCTTCAGTTAGTTTCTAAATTTCACATCCATATCGTTTATAATATTTTATAACGATTTATCGCTATTTTTATTTATTTTAAAATAGCCAATTTATTCAAAACGACGCTTCGGGCCATAACGCGGCCGTGGCGCTGTTTTTCTTCAGATTTGATTTACACATATCTGAAAATCTAACCATTGGATCTTCTCAAAATTTACATTATTAGAAAGATCCTTTCAAAACGAATCCAACGGTTCCAGTTTCGGGAAAATCCGACGGTCGGATCTCCCGGTACAATCGTTTGAAGTTTCGATTTCAAAATACGAACTGCAGCGTCGTTATTCGATTTAATATAATTATATATATATATATAATCGATTCTGGCGCTGTTTTTCTTCAGATTTGAATTAAACATTCCAGACAATCCAACCGTTGGATTTTTACAAAGTTGGTGCCGTTGGAAAGATATTTCCAAACCGAACCCAATGGTTGCGGTTTCGGGAAAATCCGATGGTTCGAATCTCCCGCACTAATCGTTTGAAATCATGGTTTCAAAACACGAACCGCAGCTTCGTTATTCGATATATTTCAATTCCATTTATATATATATATATTGATTCTTCGATTTTAAAACCATTTGATTTTCATACATTTGATAAAAATGATGTTTTTGTCTAACTGTCTTCTATTTCAACACTTCACTATTTTTAACAATTCATGTATATAATAAAAGTGTGATTTTTAATGTAAAACAATTTATTTCAAAACTCGACTATTTTATATAGTTAATATAGGTGATAAAAATAGGATTTTTATTATAAAACAATTTATTTCAAAACAAGATTATTTTATATAGTTCATATTGATGATAAAAATAGGATTTTTATTATAAAACAATTTATTAAAAACAAGAATACCATTCAACACATGAATATGAT
The DNA here is from genome assembly GCA_030737875.1 of Allium sativum. Lineage (NCBI taxonomy): Eukaryota > Viridiplantae > Streptophyta > Magnoliopsida > Asparagales > Amaryllidaceae > Allium > Allium sativum. The sequence goes on from CM060922.1 coordinate 920,482,505, forward strand.
TCAGCGAATGAATATGATTCAACGAATGAATTTCTATTCAACACATGAAGGTTTTCTATTCACCAGACGAATATAATTTCAACACAGGAAGATAATTCTAACACATGAATATTATTTATAATTTCGGTAGCATAACAGCAGGGTAGTTAAAACCGGGACCGTCCCTAGTACGACTCCTCGCTCTACCTTAAAGCCTCGCAGCTTTTGACAATGGGGAATCATGCATCTAGTTCGCACGCAGGCGGCATGTATATTTTTTTCATTTCCACAAACTAATCCTATGTGGTTTCAACCAAATATTTCTCAACCACAAACGGGTATTTTTCAACCACAATCAATTAATATCAACCACAAACAATTCCAATCAACCATTCTCTATCAATCAATTTTCACACCAATCACAACCAATAAATATCGTCCATGGTTTGTGGACGAGGGGCGCATATATATATATATAGCATTTCACTTCTATTTCAACACATATATAATTTTTACAACGCATATACCACTTATATATCGAACGTACAACTTATACAACGCTTATACAAGAGGTGTACAACGCTTATATAACTCATACATCGACTATATAATTTATACATCGCCGTTTTCCATATCATTTATAAATTAGAAATCTCACATTGGGTTCCACTCCACCAAAAATAGCAGAAGGGTCAGAAAAATATGCGGTCTCTTCTAGAATGTAGAAGACGTCCACACGGTCACGATGCTTCCTGTTTCATCTATTTTCGTCAACACATGAGAAAGATACGATTTTTACAAGATATTCATGTTTTGCGACACTTTAAAGATGTTGAAATCACTTCAGAAAATAAACAGCTGTATGTTTTCATACCTGTTCAAAACTAGGGTTTAAATTTGCGTCCAAACCGTTGCTCGATGTTGAGATCATTTCGCACCACGTCGTAGACCTCCAAGCGGCGCGCAGATCGATGGGACCCACATCCAGTTCGGTGGCGAGACATGGCGGCGGTGACGCTCCGACTTTGCTGACTTCGGGGAGGTAATTCCAGAGAAATACGCCACGATAATTTCCAAATCTTATATGGATGCGTAGAGGAGGATTAGATCTTCGAAATGAATCCAAAATGGCGTGATTTCATTGAGAGATCAGAGAGAAAAAGAGGGGAGAAGATTGAAGGTAGGTTCCGCTTGCGCGATTGGTGGATCGGGAGAGAGAAAACGGCGTGGAAGAAAGCTATTGGTCCAGGCCCTTTTATTTTTATTTATATATTTTCAAAATCCGAAAATACCCCCTTTCACAAACGAACTCCAATCCAAACCCAACGAGTGTCTTCCCTAGTGTTTTACCCCTATTCTGAACACAATGGGATATGTTTCGTAGGCCCATTCGACTGTTTCAGTCAGTTTTCTTTCAATTTAAAATATAAAACATTCAATATTTAATTTGAACGTACATTTCAATTTGCCAGGGCCACAAACTGATTCAAAAAATTCCAGAAAAATAAATCTAGCTATGTTTTGACGATACGGTCCCAACAAAACTAGTTTCGTCGAATTCTGAGACCGTTTGAAAAATGGCCCATTTTTGGTCGATCCAACTTAACTAAAATCGACCAAACACATTTTCCTTTGCCACGCTCACATACTAGCTTCAAAAATTATGAAATTTGAAACCTAGCAATAACTTCACATCTCGGATCCAACAAAAGTGGTTTCGTCGAATTCCGAGGTCGTATGCAAAATGGCCAATTTCGCGGGCTATATAATTTCTATAGCGACCTTTCTAAAAATTCATTTGGCCATAACTTTTGTTTTCCGCTATGAAACCTCGATTTTTCAGATTCTTTAGAAAGGTATTCACTAACAGATTTAAATATTTTTGGTTTCACTCAAATCCGTTTTGTTTTGCACCCGGTATAGTCAGTCGAAGTTTGAATTCAAATTTTGAAACTACCGCGCCATTTCAGGCCTTGTTTATAATTAGAATTAATTATATTCGTTTTCAAACATCGATTCAAACTCACTTTCATCTTTACTAATTAAAATATTTATTTTAAATATTTAAAATCCACTATTTTAGCCAGTTTAAAAATTTTAAATTGGTTCAGATTTTCTGGGTCGTTACAATCTCCCCTACTTAAAACTTTTCGTCCCTGAAAAGGAACAAAGTCGAAAGTGGTTTGATTAATCAACTCTATGTTCAATCTGGCTTCCATTCTCCAACGTTTCAGTTTCTGAGAATTTTCAAATTCTTCAAAAATTTGGCTAACACCAAGAATTGACGAAAAATTTCGTCATAACCTCCTTTGTACGGGGAGGTTTGGAAATTTATTGGGCCGTATTAGGTACCCAATAAATCCTAATAAGCATACACATATTTGTAGTGATATATTCTGGTGTTTACAGGGGAGCGTGTATAGATAATAACTCCAGAGAATAAATTCTCGTCACCCTGTCAAAGCCTGAAGGAGTGTGTATTTTAATTGCTCCAGAGGATAAATCCTCGTCACCTCGTCCCGTGTGGGAAATAAATAGTCCATGTGCCGTATCTAATGACTAGAGAGATGTGATTATTGTCAACTCCAGACCCGTGTGGGGTTTTTATTAATCTGGCAATTTATCGTTACATTTTAAATAGTCCATATCAGTCATCAGTTCAACCTGTAAAATATAGTCATCGCCATACAAGCCTCTCGCTCGTATGGTAAATCTTCCACCTCGTCACACAAGCTCCAAATGCTTATGTGGTATATGATGAAGTATGCCTATCTTCCAGAAGTATGCCATGTAATGTAGTTCAAAATTAATTGTTACTATCCTATGGCGATATTTATTATTTCACACAGAACAACCAGCACTCCGCATCCAATGGCATTCACAGGAGTTGATATAATAATATTTCGCATCCAACTCATTAAGGTTTACCTATTTGTCGGGCACGCAGATAATATCTTTACTCAACAGCTATCCATTTACCTGTTCAAACATATATAATGCACATGTATATATTTCTATCTATTTTCTAATCAGTTCAATGTGTGATTTAAATGAATAAATTCCACCATTATTCTCTTATTGATTAAACTAACTATCGTTTTAATAATTCAATTAATCAACTCTACAATCACACAACACAAACAACAATCAAATTGTTTTTAACTTTTAAAAAATATACTAATCAATTTCATATACTCTTTTACTTTTCAAATATATATCCTTTATATATTCAAAAATCATATTTCTAAAATCAGACTATATATATAATCACAAATACATTTTTTACAAACATATAACTCTCGACTCGTTCTGGGGCACTTCTGACCCCATCTCTAACGAGTTGTTCTGATTCTGCTATACTCATATTTGAATATTGCTGATCCTATCTGTACTGAGTTACTCGTCCTAGAACACTACTGGTTCTATCTCTGAAGAGTTCGTTAATGTGTTATATTCCAGCACTAAGCTTAACCAAAGCTCTGATACCAAATTGAGACGACCCCAAACCCCGTACTGACGGTGGCAAGGGTAATCCTTGGAATATAACAAAGGAACAGATAATAACAGAACAAAAATTAAATAAATACACCAGATAATGCACAATAGAATATACTGGATAAACGTAATCATCAGAGTTACACAGTATACAGGATCATACTTAGTACAAATACAGTTCAGCTATACATAAATGTCTACAGCGGAAAACGAACATAATGTACAATAGGAGCTGAACAACATAAAAAGAGATAAATAATAGAATCCATCTTCAGCTCCAGCTATCCGGATAAAGCCAGCTAAACCTGAATACAAGGCTGCCCGTATAGAAAATGGGGCACCCGAGTTTGAAAGTGAAACAAACTATGAGTTAGTCATGAGACTGGTATGAGAAATCTACTCAACACATTTAATATATGGCCAAACACAGGATCACGCCACTTTCGTGGAACGGGTTTACTCCATTGGATTGCCAGTGCTTTAAAAACAAATCTTTCTTTAAACATTGCAATGCTTTTTATAAAAATGAAGCCATTATAAGACTCAGTTCCCATCACACAATGCAACGCAAACCGGAGGATAGAGTTTTACCTTATAATGGCCAAAATATGATTGATACGAATAAAACAAAAGCATTTGATATTATTACTAGTGTTTATATGTTTCAAAAACAATTTCGAATCATAACTATCAATCATAGACGGCATGGGTACCATATATCATGTCGCCATATATATATATATATATATATATATATATATATACATATATATATATATACAATCAAAACCGCACGGTCACGTATTTGGAAATTGGACTTCCGTCTTGAACCAAGGCAAAAGATAGGCCTTACCGAATTCGAGACTGCCTAGCCCGAGCCTCAGGACCCAGACACAGGTGAGCCCTTGGAGCGACATGGTCGTTCCACCGATGTGGATTAAAATTCCTGAACACTACGTTTCCCCGCCCTATGGGGCGTAAATGAGCCAACGAATGACTCCATCGGTCCCGGATCGACCGATATATCCGAGGCGCCTCGTTATCCATCATCCACATAAGTAAAATGTCAGGCCGTGTAAAAACACTGACACAACTCCTAGCTAGGAAGAAACGCATGCCCTCCCTGAGGTCCTTTCTCCCGTTTCTGGTTCATACCGGGTGTGAGGCTCGCGAATTCACGTTATACACAAAGCTACGCCACACAAGCGGTGTTTTGATCATCACCACAAGACTTTGCTTTTCAACAGAAGCCTTGATCACTGAATCTTAGCATGCCACACAAACAATTCACACCGTGCAACTGATAGCTATCAATCACATAGAATAAATTCCAATGTCAGACACACTGTCCATTTGCAAGTCCGTTCTGGGTCTTAACGAAACCGGAGGCACTATATACCTCGCAAACCCATCGATCACCACGTACGTATGGACGATCACCACTCATTATCCATATTTCGGGATGCCTCCCAATCAGGACCTCGGTTACCATCCAAACGAGGTGAAGATTTCTGGTTTTCAACCACCGACTTCATCTTCGATTTCTTATCGTCGATTCAGTTATTCAGAATGGGATAAACCCGGTCTTTCTGAGCAACTCGCGTATACAATAAACACGTGCTACACAATCACTACATACGCATCATTTCAATTCATTAGTCACTAACCGTCAATCAATAAGAGAATGATTTCCCAAATATTAACCCCGAAGGCCGAAACCAACATCAAATCAACACCCAGGAAACCATTCGACTTAGCCAACCTTCAGTTAGTTTCTAAATTTCACATCCATATCGTTTATAATATTTTATAACGATTTATCGCTATTTTTATTTAATTTAAAATAGCCAATTTATTCAAAACGACGCTTCGGGCCATAACGCGGCCGTGGCGCTGTTTTTCTTCAGATTTGATTTATGCATATCTGAAAATCTAACCATTGGATCTTCTCAAAATTTATATTATTAGAAAGATCCTTTCAAAACGAATCCAACGGTTCCAGTTTCGGGAAAATCCGACGGTCGGATCTCCCGGTACAATCGTTTGAAGTTTCGATTTCAAAATACGAACTGCAGCGTCGTTATTCGATTTAATATATATATATAATCGATTCTGGCGCTGTTTTTCTTCAGATTTGAATTAAACATTCCAAACAATCCAACCGTTTGATTTTTACAAAGTTGGTGCCGTTGGAAAGATATTTCCAAAGCGAACCCAACGGTTGCGGTTTCGGGAAAATCCGATGGTTCGGATCTCCCGCACTAATCGTTTGAAATCATGGTTTCAAAACATACACCGCAGCTTCGTTATTCGATATATTTCAATTCCATTTATATATATATATATCGATTCTTCGATTTTAAAACCATTTGATTTTCATACATTTGATAAATATGATGTTTTTATCTAACTGTCTTCTATTTCAACACTTCACTATTTTTAACAATTCATGTATATAATAAAAGTGTGATTTTTAATGTAAAACAATTTATTTCAAAACTCGACTATTTTATATAGTTAATATAGGTGATAAAAATAGGATTTTTATTATAAAACAATTTATTTCAAAACAAGATTATTTTATATAGTTCATATTGATGATAAAAATAGGATTTTTATTATAAAACAATTTATTCAAAACATGAATACCATTCAACACATGAATATGATTCAACGAATGAATTTCTATTCAACACATGAAGGTTTTCTATTCACCAGACGAATATAATTTCAACACAGGAAGATAATTCTAACACATGAATATTATTCAAAATTTCGGTAGCATAACGGCAGGGTAGTTAAAACCGGGACCGTCCCTAGTACGGCTCCTCGCTCTACCTTAAAGCCTCGCAGCTTTTGACAATAGGGAAACATGCATCTAGTTCACACGCAGGCAGCATGTATATTTTTTTCATTTCCACGAACTAATCCTATGTGGTTTCAACCAAATATTTCTCAACCACAAACGAGTATTTTTCAACCACAATCAATCAATATCAACCACAAACAGTTCCAATCAACCATTCGCTATCAATCAATTTTCACACCAATCACAACCAATAAATATCGTCCATGGTTTGTGGACGAGGGCCGTGTATATATATATATAGATATATATATATATAGCATTTAACTTCTATTTCAACACATATATAATTTTTACAATGCATATACAACTTATATATTGAACGTACAACTTATACAACGCTTATACAAGAGGTGTACAACACTTATATAACTCATACATCGACTATATAATTTATACATCGTCGTTTTCCATATCGTTTATAAATTAGAAATGTCACATTGGGTTCCACTCCACCAAAAATAGCAGAAGGTTCAGAAAAATATGCGGTCTCTTCTAGAATGTAGAAGACGTCCACATGGTCACGATGTTTCCTGTTTCATTGATTTTCGTCAACACATGAGAAAGATATGATTTTTAAAAGATATTCATGTTTTGCGACACTTTAAAGATGTTGAAATCACTTCAGAAAATAAACAGCCGTATGTTTTCATACCTGTTCAAAACTAGGGTTTAAATTTGCGTCCAAACCGTTGGTCGATGTTGAGATCCATTCGCACCACGTCAGAGACCTCCAAGCGGTGCGCAGATCGATGGGACCCACATCCAGTTCGGTGGCGAGACATGGCGGCGGCGACGCTCCGACTTTGCTGACTTCGGGGAGGTCATTCCAGAGAAATACGCCACGATAATTTCCAAATCTTATATGGATGCGTAGAGGAGGATTAGATCTTCGAAATGAATCCAAAATGGCATGATTTCATTGAGAGATCGGAGAGAAAAAGAGGAGAGAAGATTGGAGGTAGGTTCCGCTTGCACGATTGGTGGATCGGGGAGAGAGAAAGCGGCGTGGAAGAAAGTGATTGGTCCAGGCCCTTTTATTTTTATTTATATATTTTCAAAATCCGAAAATACCCCCTTTCACAAATGAACTCCAATCCATACCCAACGACTGTCGTCCCTAGCATTTTACCCCTATTCTGAACACAATGAGATATGTTTCGTAGGCCCATTCGACTGTTTCAGTCAGTTTTCCTTCAATTTAAAATATAAAACATTCGATATTTAATTTGAACGTACATTTCAATTTGCCAGGGCCACAAACTGATTCGAAAAATTCCAGAAAAATAAATCTAACTATGATTTGACGATACGGTCCTAACAAAAGTAGTTTCGTCGAATTTTGAGACCGTTTGAAAAATGGCCCATTTCTGGTCGATCTAATTTTACTAAAATCGACCAAACATATTTTCCTTTGCCACGTTCACATACTAGCTTCAAAAATTATGAAATTTGAAACCTAGTAATAATTTCACATCCCGGATCCAACAAAAGTGGTTTCGTCGAATTCCGAGGTCGTATGCAAAATGGCCAATTTCACGGGCTATATAATTTCTATAGCGACCTTTATGAAAATTCATTTGGCCATAACTTTTGCTTTCCGCTATGAAACCTCGATTTTTCAGATTCGTTAGAAAGGTATTCACTAACAGATTTAAATATTTTTGGTTTCACTCAAATCCGTTTGTTTTTGCACCCGGTACAGTCAGTCGAAGTTTGAATTCAAATTTTGAAACTACCGCGCCATTTCAGGCCTTGTTTATAATTAGAATTAATTATATTCGTTTTCAAACGTCGATTCAAACTCACTTTCATCTTTACTATTTAAAATATTTATTTTAAATATTTAAAATCCACTATTTTATTCAGTTTAAAAATTTTAAATTGCTTCAGATTTTTCGGGTCGTTACAAAGAAGAACATACAACATTAGAGTAAATACGAATCTCACAGCGGAACGTACAACATATAACAGATACAAATTTTTTAAATAAAATCGGTATATGTATACAGTAACATTATCAGAGTATAACACTTACAACACAGCGGAAATAACTATAGCTATATAATACTGAAGCCTCCTGCTCTAAGCTCTCCAAGTATGTATGAAAAATCCTAACTACTTGACTGCCCATACAAAATTGGGCATCCAAGAGTTTAGGGAAAACAAAACAAAACAAACTCTAGGTCAGTCATGGGACTGTTGTGAGTAAACAGTTTAAAACAGTTTGAGCAACTAAACGATATCTCATAAGACCACGCCGTATAACGGAACAGGTTTTTCCCTTATGAGAATCCAAATCAATTTGATTTAACTTTCAAATCATTTTTAAAGAAAAGATAATCTTTATATCAAAACCCTTTTGATATTATAATAGTGTCTATCAATCACAATATAATAATCATCTAGCAGAAGCACTTTCATCTCACGTTTTACATATATAGTATACAATCAAAACCGCGAGCACTTATTGGATAATGGATTTCCAGCTATGATAAGGTATGGAACCACCTTCCGATAGTGTACCACTAGAGAGGAATACACTGGGTTCAACAAGAACATCTTGCAATCCGGCCACACATGACTGACTACTCATTTCGCTTGAGTGTATCGAATGTATATCACCAACGGTTGGGATCAGTAACCATTTCCCGAATGGGACAGCATCAAACAGATTAAAGAATGAAATGAATATCTCTAGATAGGTGATAATACACCCTAATGGAAGCAACCCACATAGCCATGCTATCTGCCTATTTTTGTCATTTCCCGGTTGTGAGGCTAGAGGCCAAGCTTATCTCTGATAGATCACACAATTATTCACTTTGAATGTCACATCGTCATACCCGCCAAATCACAAATTGATTTCCCCAAAATTACAACGGGTATACGGCTAAGAGAAACGAATTCCTCCGCCACCAAATGTAAATACGTTTGAAGAGATGAACTTACGTGATCTATTAAATATACTCTGTCAGCCATTCTTCCATACAGGTCGTCCTGGGATTGGACAAACCGAAGGCACTATTCTTTAAATCCATCTTAGGTAATTTCTACCTTGGATCACCAGAATAGCCCTTGCATAAATCCGTCTTCAATTATCTTCACATTATTTGATTCGCAACGTTAATGCCCATACAGAGTGGTTTTCAGATAATGAATCTGATCCCGGTCTCTCCGTATTGACAACGTAAATCGGTCAAAAACTTCGATAGTCGGTGATTTAACTATCAAAGAAAAACATGTGTACAAACAACGATATTATTTCCAAATGGAATTTCTATAGATCAGTCATCCATCATCATTTATCTCTTAAATTAACTTATTCATTTCCTATTTCCATATATTCTAGAAAATATAAGTTCTTAATCATTTGGAAAACATTTCTGATTCTTATTTGGAAAATATTTCCAAAATTCCTTCATTTGATTTAAACAGATGTTTATATAAAACATCACGATGCCAACTCAACCCATTACACTCATTAACTAAATTCACTTATGCAACCTTTACTATTGAACCTTAACCATTACTTAGTTAAAAACGAAGTCAATCAAGTTGGGGTATAACTACCTCTCGGACCTTAACTGAACAACATTTCTAACCTCGAAATAGACAAAGTTCATCTTCTAAATCTTCAACAAACTTCCTTACGTAACTCTCGGATTCTATTTACGAATCCACTTCTTCATTGAAACACTGATTATAACTATAGCGTTATAATCCCTACTTCTGAAATATCTAACTTCAAAATATAACTTTTATTCCTTAATTTAACTAAATAACTAAATAGACAATTTATTTATAAATAAATAAATCTTGATTAAAAACAGAAAGTGAATAGTACTTTCCCAAATTCGATATAATCGAATTTCAACATATAACTCTCTTTCGAATAATCTCTATTTGATAACTCCTTTCGAATTAAACTATATTCGGTTAACTCCTTTCGAATAAACTAATATTCGATAACTCCTTTCGAATAAACTAATATTCGATAACTCCTTTCGAATAAACTAATATTCGATAACTCCTTTCGAATAAACTAATATTCGATAACTCCTTTTCAATTAACTCTAACTCTAATCAATTAACTCTAACTCTAATCGATTAACTCTAACTCTAATCGATTAACTCTAATTCTAATCGATTAACTCTAACTTTAATCGGTTAACTCTAACTCTAATCGATTAATTTTAATTCGATTAACTCTAACTCTAATCGGTTAACTCTAACTCTAATCGATTAACTCTAATTCAATTTACTCTAGCTCTAACCGTTTAACTTAACTCTGATTGATTAACTATAATTCTAATCGATTAACTCTAACTCTAATTGGTTAACTCTAACTCTAATCGATTAACTCTAACTCTAATCGATTAACTATAATTCTAATCGATTAACTATGACTCAATTAACTCCCCTAACTCATTTTGACTAACACATTTTGATTAACTCCTTTTATTAACTCTACGTCCATATTCAGTTTCAAATATCGATGTTGAAATCGATTCTTACTTCTCTATATAAGTCCTGACTTATATATTCTATTTATCCAATGATAAATATTTTATTTAATTTATAAAATATTATTTATAAATTAATCTTCTCAATATATCGGTTAGAATAGATTCTATTTAAAATCTTTGCTTTAAATCCATATCATGTTATACCCATGTGCGAAGCACGGGTCAAAACCTTTCAAATGTAAAATTCTCTTTTTATACAATTTTATTCATTTTTCAAGTATTTCCATTTATAATTTATTTATTTACCAAATAAATCCCTTTTGATAATTCTTTTTATTTTATAAAATATTTCATTTTTATATAAAATCCATTGATTTTATAAGTAATTTCTTTTATATAAAATCCATTGATTTTATAAGTAATTCCTTTTATTTTCCAACTATTTCCTTTTATAATATCATATTTATTTTCCATAACTATCTCCTTCTCAATATCATATTTATTTTCCATAAATATCTCCTTTTCAAAAACCCTTTCGATTTTTATAACTATTTTCTTTTATAAAATCCTTTTCCTTTTATATATAAAATCCATTGATTTTATATAAATAATTTATTTTCAAAATACACTTTGAAAATCCCTTTTTCTACATCCCAGTATCTCTTATGGTATTTAAAATACCAAATAACAATGATCGATATCATTGCAAACACACATAATCAACAACAGATATGGAAAGAGCAGTATTATAAATATTGAGGAATCCAGTTGGATCCCTCCAACCTGTTTCCCTGCATCACAGATGTCAAGCAATATCATTAACATCAATTTTGTTTCAATATGAAATATTCTGATAGGTAGAATCAATATATAATTAATGATATATATATATATCGTTATCTATAATTTCAACCAATAAATCAACAGTTCAACCAAACAGTCAGCACACAGCAATCTATCATCATTTATTAGTTCTAAAAATACGTTATAAAAATACGAACTGATAGAGTTGGTGAGTTTTACTCACATTGGACGATCATCGTTAAATAACGTTAACTGTCAATTGATTCTGACCGACAATTTATTTCGCTATAAATTGTAACAGACTCCAATCCACTCCCAGTCAGTACCATTGTATAGTCGTCGTCCATACAATCCTAACGGATTTGATTCGCTGAATTTCGATCAGTTATGATAAAGTTACGATGTTATAACTTAATACACTATTTAAAAAGAATTTAACTTATACTAAATTAATAACGGGCTTTACCAAAACAATCCGGCCCATTTCCCATTTCCAAACCCAGACCCGATTTAAAGCTTCTTCCCGAAACTAACCGTGAGCTTCCTGTGTAAACTCGATGGCCATTTCCCATTTTTCCCGCTCCCCATTCTCACTCCTTACTTCATGAAATCCAAATCTAATGCTACCAACTTCAATCTCTACTCGAGCTCTTTCTTTCCATATCAAAAACATCAGGTTTGAGAGCCCCAAACGAAAAGCGTCGGACGTCTTTTCTTCACGAAGCACAGGGATGATCGACATAAATTTTCTCCAAATCTTTTCAAAAATTCACACTAGGTGCGGATTTACTTCCCAACCACAAAACTCCTACTCAAACACCAATCTATGCTTTGAATATCACAAATTTCTAAAACCAAGATCTACTGTTAACACTCGACTTCGACAACACAGATTTCGAACTCCATATTACATATACAGGATCGAAGGGATTTCCACCAGCAACTCAAAGACGATGGTTTTATGATTTTTAGATTTTGGTGTGAATTGATATGATTTTTGAAGTGAATATGTTCATGGTTTTTTCTTTTTATTTGAAACGGCGGTATTTAGGTTGACCAGAGGACTTAAAAGAATTAGGTGTAAGGGTAAAGTAGGATGTATATAGTGGTAGATAGCTTAGTGGGTAAGCTACATATTTTATATTAATTTATATTTGATTTTCAACTCGATTTATCATTCTAAAAATTCCTACGATCACACACGATACCCAAAAATCACGAAAATGGACGTACACCTTCAGTTCGATATTACGGACCCAACGAAACTTGTTTCGTCGAATTCCGACTCCGTTTACCCACACAACATATTTTTAACCGTCAATATACTAATTGTTTTTTACATTAAAAATCCGTATGGTCGCACACTGACTCCAAAAATAACAAAAACTGAAATCTAACAATAATTTAATATTGCAGATCCAACAAAATTAGTTTCGTCGAAAACGGAGGTCGTTTGCAAAACTGGGTATTTTTAAAGCTCTAAATAAACCCTTTTAAATATTAATATATTTAAAAAATAATTAAATTTAATATTAATAAATAAATATTATCGTATATATTCACAATAGAATATCATACAGCTCCAATTGGATTTATAACTCGATATTCAAATCCCGGTTGAATAGATATTTAATTTATATTAAAAAATTCATTTATAATATAAATAAATCGTTATAAATTATAAAGGAATCCCATAGCGACTTTTCAAAAATTTGATTTGGACCTAAATCAAAATCTACACGATGAAATCCCGGTTTTTCTCTTCCATTAGAAAAAATAGTTCACCAGCTCCGAACGTTTCTTGTTTCACAGAAATCCGGCTTAAAACGGATTCTGTATATTTGTTTAAAGTTTGAATCGCCAAATAGCGAACTGCGACGCCATTTCGAGCTCGATTATAATTATAATATAATTTATACGTTCAACTGTCGTTTATATAATATATTCATTAATATAATTCAATAATAAACTGAATCATATATTTTGGATTGTCCAGTTCACCCAATATTTCCATTTTAGCTAATTCTGATTATTTCATAATTAAATATATTGTTTAATTATTATATTGATTAAATATTCAAAGTTATTTAATTTAAACCATTTAAATTACCAAACCATATTTTAAATAATTAAATGAATTAATTATTCGACCGTAAAAATACGGGATGTTACACATATACCCTTAGTTAAAGTTTTGAGGAGTTTTTCCATTTGGATTGAACTTGTGTGGTTTATAGTCGATTCGAAAGGCAAAAAAATTCAGGATATTACAGACTTATATACCATTAATAAGAATGACATGTTTGTGGGTAGGGGTTATGCAAAAATTGGAATGTTTAAAATGAATGTTGAATGTAATAAAATGTTTGCTTCTGATTATATGTTATGCGACTTAATATCTAGCACTCAAGATTATGTCATGTGAATAAGCAGGTAATAAATAATATGACTAGCTTAGTTCTAATCCTAAAATTGTCATTAAATGATTCTGAAAAATGTGAACTTAATAGTCAAGCAAACATAAACAAAACCCTTTATAAATCTATAGTTATTATAATTAGATACCTTAGACTTGATTAGTACCGAAATATGTAAGTATGCCGATGATTTGACAAGAAATGGACGTTGCTGCATTATCACTTTCTTAGATGATTGCTCTAATTTTACTAATGTATACCACATGAAAAATTAAAGTGATGTATTTGAGATTTTTGGATATTTTTTTAATTGAAATTGGAAATTTGTTCAATAAGAAGGTCAAATGATATGAACGAACTACACCATAGTGTAACAACACAAAATTTTAAAGGCGTAACAAATTAAGAAATTTACATAATAACATTATAAAGTAATAAATATGCGCATAACTAACATTATAAAAATAGTAGAGAAATTAATTTACACTAAAAGATAATAAAATAATTAATTCGCAAATGTTAACATGTGCGTTTGAATTTGAAAATGGTAACTTGCATAACATAACTACAATTAAATTTTGTATTAGTGCAATCTATTGGAAGTTTTTATAATACTAAAGAAAGAGAACTTTAAAGGCATAATAATTAATTAAAAAATAACTAAACAATAAATAGGTTTACTAAAACTTAAGAATTTAGCTACGAAAATTTCACCATTATGTCTGTGGATATTTTTTGATTCGATTAGATACTAAGTTTTACAGAAATCGATGTTAAAATGACCAAAATATGAAAGAAACAAAAATCAGAAAAAATAACAGCAACAACAATAATAATAGAGACAATTTGATTCAGGTCAAGTTTAGGTTTCAAAATACAAAAATACTCCATTTCTTAAAAATTTATAAATTAGGTCCCCATTTTTCGAAAATCACCAACAAAAGGAACAAAAATAACGTAAAAATTTGCCAAACCTGAAATTTTATTCAACACATAATCATCCTCACATTCAAGCAAAAACTAATAAAAAATGATTCAAAAACAAAAATATTCAAAACTACCCATTTCCAGTGAATTTCGGCAATTTTTCGTAAAATTGTTGATTTTCATGCAATTTTTTACTGATTTGCTTTAAAATTTCAAATTCTGTGACGACCTGTATTTTTGGTCAATTTAAAATTTGAATTTTAATCTACTTTAATGAATTTTTAAAATATTAAATGTTGATTTTGGACTTGGTAAAATATGAAAATAATTTTTAACCTGGTTTTATGTTTTATTTGACTTAAAATTGGATCAGTAAACTTTTTAAATCAATTTAAGAGTGAGATTTTGAAAATCGATATTGTAATGCTACATTGATGATCTATAAAAGGACCATTTTTGAGACTGTCTCAGAATCTGACGAAACCAATTCTATTGGATCCGTAATGTCAAAATATGGTAGGATTTAAAATTTCATGTAAAATGGAGTTCATATGTAAGCGTATGTTGAAAATTTAATCGATTTTCGATTTAAGCTAGAAATAAGGCAAATTTTCAAACGGTCTCCGAATTCAGTAGGACTTAGTTCGTTGGAACGTTATTCCGTGATGTAGAGAGATTTCATTTTTCGTAATTTTTGGAGTTTGTATGTGGTCGTACGACCAGAACAAAGTTTAAGACAAATAATTAATGCAAGGATTAATTAAACCGTTTTTCACTTAATCCCATAACCAACGAGAATGAGTAAACTCATTGTCCTCTTGGACAAGTGTCACCCTTTTCTTAAACATGTCTTTCATGTGTACTTAAACCCATTTTAATTTTCTTTTTATTTAATGTCTATTATTAAAATCACTTTTTTTCCCTTCCTTAAGAGAAATCACCATTTTCACACCTCCCCTCCTCCTCCTTGCTCACGTCGCCCAAGTCCCCACCACCACCGTGCGCAGGCCCCACTCCCCCCTCCAGCCATCTCACCGAACTTGGTCCCATCACCTAAAGGTCCCATGGTTTACCCAACTTTAAAATAAAGTTAATAATTGTTATTAGTTCTCAAACCAGTCCAATGACTGGCTTGGAGTTTATTGTTTCCCACCTAAACTCTGGATGCCCATATTTTCCACACGGGCATCGAGTAGTTTTGGTTTTTGTAGATATTCATTAACAGGATCCGAATTATGGTTGGAGCTATACTATGGATTATTTTTTAGTCTTCCGTTGTGTTGGTTGATGTTTTCTGCAGTGCATTGTATTTACGTATTTAAGTTTCCGCTGTTTTGTAATTCAGTATTCTTTGATATTTTTCGGCTGTGTATCTATTATTTGTACTCTTATATTCTTGTGCTCTGATGTGAATTATTGTAATAGCAATGGTAAGTTCTCTTGTTCTGTGTTTCGATGCGTCGTATTCTCATAACAATCCGACTTTTTGATCGGTTTGAGTCGGTTTAACGATCGATTTAGATCGACCAGAAATTCCGGTCGTTACAGAGTGGTATTAGAGCCATGGTTTACAAAGCTTAGAGAATACGGCATATTAGAAATATATGAGATAACTAATCATAGGTAGGATAAGTAACATCCTAAAAGAGAATACTCATTAAAGATAGGATAAGTAGTATCCTATGATGAGTGGCTCATTAGAGATGGGTTAGTATGCCCTAGAATGAGTTGAGAGTTATGTGTTTATAAGAAACGTATTTGTGATTATTATATATTTATATAATCTAATTTTGAAAATATACTTTGTTTATATAGAAGGTCTATGTTTTGATAACATGTAAATTTTAAAAGTTAATTAATTAATTGGTTGGGATGTGATGCTTAATTGCTAGTCTGACTACTTAAGATTTGATTATGAATTTAAGATATCTTATTAGAATAAGTAAACGGAAGTTTTGGCTATTTTGGACAGTCGATGATTCTGACTCACCTTAAAGTTCAAATTTATAAATGAGTCATATTTACGATTTTGGACAGTGAATATACATGAAACCACTTGTTATTTATTTAAAAGAGAGTTAGTTTAAACTTAGTTCTAACTTGAAATTCTTTATTTCAAATTGTAGAGAGGTAAGCACTTGCCAGTCAGGAAGTATGTAACGTAGTTTGTGCAGTCTTCTTTATCTAGTAGTAGTTCATCCAGTAGTTTGGATGACAGTTCTTCATCCATACTGTTTGCTAATAGCTTCAATAGTATTTCTAGTCATGGGAGTGATAGTAGCTATATGTCCGATGCTACATATGCTTATAGAACACTCGAGGATATAGTCACAGATTCCAATTCGGATGATGCTTTGATGGACTTGGACTCTGAGGATTCTAAGGATTCCGGAGCACACGACGACTGGATGATAGAAGACGACAGTGGATTTGTCTTGGATGAATATGGTCATGTAGTGAATGGGGATCTAGTCCCTGTACACCTCCAGTAGTTGAGGATCAACCACCTCCGATAGTGGAGATTATTTTGGATTACGTTCCTGAGATAGCCCTCTATATAGTATATCATGATGCTGGCCCTGGTTTTCCTGTCTTACTACAACCTAAGTTGGATTTGCTTATATAGTAAGAGATGATGTTGGTTCCTGAGATGGATATCATTATGGATGACTAGCTCAGTACATAGCACCCGAGGAACCACCTATTTGGGATTTTGCTCCAGAGCTATAGGATCTAGTGGAGCCACTAGTTGCCTCAGTAGTACCCGATGTAGTAGAGCCACAACTTGCTCTAGAATGGCATGAGACATAGGATCTACAGGCAGAGGATGCAGTCGAGCAACAAATAGAGACGCCAATTGAGTGAGAGGGTGATGAGGCAGGATATGATGTAGAAGTAGAGGAGGATGATGGGCCAGATGATTTATGGGTTGAGGAGGAGATAGCTTTGGACTGGGCTGATGAGCCTCTTGGTAATGATGATGAGTTTGCTTAGGAGCCGGAGGAGTTACCGCTGTCAGGACCTTCTGCTCACAGCTCCGGAGAGGAGTGGATTTGTGGTAGTTGTTAGTTTGTATATATGATGTACATGTAGCAGATATCGTTTGGGTGCAGTATAGGCACGGGTTGTATATTTTGGGTGTGTTTTCATTTTGGCATTGTATAAACCGCCTTAAGTACGTAGCTATGCTCAGGTTGGCGTACTCAGATGCATATATATGGCTTATACCTTAAGTGGCACAATACACTAGGGTATACGCTGTGTCTAGGGTAATAGTTAATATTATGGTTGTGACATGATGATATATGTTAATTTTTGTTCCAGAAATATTTCAGTATTATTTTAGTATATCTTTTATGTTTTCTTCTTTAATTCGCTCCTTTTCGGAGACAACAAGCTTTTAAGTAAGGGAGATTGTGATGACCCGTATTTTGGTCTATTTAAAATTTGAATTTTAATCTATTTCAATGAACTTCTAAAATAATTGATGTTGATTTTGGACATGATAAAATATGAAAATAATTTTAAACTTGGTTTTACGTTTTATTTGACTTAAAATAGTGTCAGTAAACTTTTAAATCAATCTAAGAGTGAGATTTCGAAACTCAATATTTTAATGCTAGATTGATGACTTACAAAAGGACATTTTTGTGACAGTCTCAGTATCCAATGAAACCACACTTCTGTTGGATCTGGAATGTCGAAATATGGTAGGATTTAAAAGTTCAAGTCAAATAGAGTTCACATGTAAGTGTACTATATATAAATGTATGTTGAAAATTTAATCGATTTTCAATTTTCGATTTAAGCTAGAAATGAGGCGATTTTTCAAATGATCTCCAAATTCGACGAGACTAGGTTCGTTGGAACGATAATTCCGTAACGTAGCAAGATTTCAAATTTTGTAATTATTGGAATTATGTGTGGTCGTACGACATGAACGAAGTTTAAAACCTATAATTAATGCAGGAATAAATTAAACAATTTTTCACTTAATCCCATAACCAATGAGAATTTGTAAACTCTTTATCCTCTTGGACAAGTGTCACCCTCTTCCTAAACATGTCATTCTTGCGTATTTAAACCTATTTTAATTTTCATTTTATTTTATTTTCTATTTTTAAAATCACTTTCTTTCCTTCCTTAAGAGAAATCACCATTTTTACACCTCCCCTCCTCCTCATAGCTCACGTCCGCCAAGTCCCCACCACCACCATCCCTCCACCACCGTGCGCAAGCCCCACTTCCACCTCCAGCTCTCTCACAGACCGTGGGCCCATAACCCATAGGTCCCATGATTTACCCAACTTTAAATAAAGTTAATAACTGTTTTTTGTTCTTACACCAGTCCTATAACTGACTCGAAGTTTATTGTTTCCCGCCGAAACTCTGGAGGCCCATATTTTCCACACGGGCAGCCAGTAGCTAGTTTTGTTTTTTTGCAGATATTCATTAACAGGATCCTGGATTATGGCTAGAGCTATACTCTGGATTATTTTCTAGTCTTCCGCTATGTTAGTTGATGTTTTCCGCTGTGCATTGTATTTAAGTTTCCGTTGTTTAGTAATTCATTATTCTCCAATATTTTTCCTCTCTGTATCTATTACTTGTACTCTGATATTCTTGTGCTATGATGTTGATTACGGTAAGTTCTCTTGTTCTGTGTTCTGATACCTCATGTTCTCGTAACAATCTGACTTTTTGATCAGTTTGAGTCGGTTTAACAATCGATTTGGATTGGCTAGAAATTCGGGTCGTTACAAATTCAAAACAAATGTTTATTTAAATATCTAAGTATTGCATAAAAATAATCAAAAAATGAAAAAAAATCTTACAAATGAAAAATATTTCCTTTTCAGGATAACTACCGTGAAAAATCCATTATTTGTAGTAATTGCTGATTTTTCAGCAATTTTTTCATACAATAACACACATATACAATAAATTGTAAGATAATTTCAGATATATCAGCAATTATTTAGAATAATTGAAGACATTACCACAACTTTTTTCTCATTTTTATTACTGGTAAATCACTGTGAACAATTGCCAGCAATTTTTCAGAAAAGTCCTAATTTTTTATTTTTTGCTTAGCAGAAACCTTCCTTGAAAATTTACAATTTTCTTAAAAAAATATACGGTAGCATGAAAAAATTGAAAAATACATTGTTGTACTAAATAGGGACCTGCTTTATATATATCATAGAGAGGGCGCCGCATTGAATAAAGTTTGGAAATAGGGTGCTTCCCTAACTTCCATATAGTATCCTAGTGTATGTCAACACACCTGGGTAGTTTGTCAACAAACGTTATTTCCAGGACGAAACTTCATCCTGGCTATTACCGACAACATTATTTTAATTAATTATGGTGACTTGGCACACTCTTATTAGTCCATTTTTGAAATGCTGACCCCTGATTTGTCAGCTGACGTAGCTAGCACAAACTTAATATAAAAATCTAACGATTTAAAATTTCTGACCTAAAACTATAAATAGACCCTAGATCTAACACTCAAATCACATCTAACTCTTCTTCCTAGGATTTACTCTTCATTAAGAAGAACCTTAAACTAATTTTTCTAGAGAATTGAATAAATAATATACAAATCTATGGGATTTTGCTATAACCATGGATTTCAAGCATATTACCGAGGCAAGTGTTCTAGTAGATTAAAGTAATTAGGGTTTTTAATAGTTTTAATTTGTAGTTTCTACAATTTTCCTTTTATTTTTTTTAGTATTTAGTAGTAATTTTAGTATTTTATTTCTACAGTTAGAATTTTTTTTCTTACTGACTTTTATTTATTTTGTAAGTTTTTCTTTGTAATATTTTTATTCAGTATTTCTACATTTATTTATTTTCCTTGAACAGTATTTTCTAATTTAAGCATAGTTTTTCTCTTTCTTTTTTGTGCTTAATATTAGAACTTGCACAAAACTGCAAATACATAATTGTAAATTTAATATTAAAATTACAGTAATATAGTAGAATTATAGAAAAGGGAAAATAAATAAAAATTGAAAAATTATGGAAAAAGGTTAAATATATTAAAAATAGCTGAATTAGATCAAAAAGAAGAGTAGACTAAAATTAGCTGATCGACAATAGTTTATGACCAGCGTTCATAAACTATTAGAAACAGAACTATTAAAAAAACATAGAATCATAATAATGAGAAAATTAAAATAGAACATATAATGGTACTTAAAATATCCTGTTCAATCATGAACTGGGCAAATATGTTAGGGCCTATAGTTTCAAATTTCGTTAAAAAGAAAACATAGACATTTAGGAATTGTTCGACCACTACCTGTATTCTGATAGTCGTAGCTTGATCGGGCACGCTTACGTAATAGAACAGTGCAAATGGTCACTAGGAAAGATTGAGACACAGCTTAGCTTTGTTTGATAGGATATGTCTGACCAACTCCCGTTCAAACCAGCTTTTTGATGAACAAAGGATGAGTAGATGCACGCTTAGGTGGACTAGGAGTGTAACGACCCAGTAAAAATTCAAAGTTTGAAGTTCGAATTTCGAAAATAACACATATTCTCGTATTACTTGCCAAAACCGAAGTATCGAAAATACCAGATAGTTAATAGAAAGAAATTTGATGGTCGGAAAAGAAAGAAAGAAATATTAGAATAGAATAAGAAGACTAGCAAGACAAAATCAGAATCTCAGACCGTAGCGGAATGAATAAAATATAGAAATAATTCTTTATAAAGAACTTGTATAAATACTTACATTCATCAGAGCACATCAGACAATCTGGACAGTTATAACAATGTATCCTTATATACAACACACGGTGGAAACAAGTACTAACACGTTTGAACTGCTCCAACAGGTCTTCTGATGTTCGTAGCATCCTAACCTGAACCTGTAAAATTCGGTCTGACCCGAGCATTGCAAACGCCACGGATCAGTCTGGTGAACCCTGTACAGTTTATGCCCCGCTATTACCCTGCCATATCCCCATTATATCATGTAGCGAATTTCTACCGCTACGCTATTTCCAAATATCCTCTAAAATAGCCTCTCCACTTTAAGCCCCACTATATTCCGATATTCATGATATATCCTATTATTTCAGCTATATTCCGCTACATCTTCTATAAAATAAATGAATTTGAAAGTGACATTTGTACATTATAAATTTGTAAAATTAGTTTTTTTAATATAATTTTTAATGTATATTTCTCGAAATAGAAAATACTACAATATTCTATTAAATTTAATCATGCTAAATAAAAGTTTACATTTACTTACATATATTTGCATATGCTTCTTATTTGAAATTTAGAATGTACTAATTATAATTAAGTTGAATGTTAATTTTCCATTTATTTATCATTTAAATGTTTGTAAAAGCATAAAATATGAGTTTATATGCTATTTTAGGCTCATCTGCTATATCCTGTTATTTCCTCGCTTTATCCCTGCTAAAACTTTTTGCACCACTAACGCATTGGATTCGCTGAGTGCTTTAACAACACAAGGTGACCGAACATGAGAAAACTCACTAAGTTTATAGGTCTCATCCAACTGGTTTAAAAGTAAAAATCTTTTTGAAAGAAAAAGATAATCGTAAGACTAGTCCACACATAAATACGGACTGTTTTTACCTTACTATAAACCATAACATTTTTGATATCAAATTTTGGTGATATTATAATAGTGTCCATATCAAATAAATAACCATCTAGCAGAATGCTTGCATCTCATGCTCCATATATGTAGAATATAATCAAAAATCGCATGGCACTTATTAGAGAATGGAAATAACAACCCAAATTTTAACAAACAATAATTAATCAATGGGTTAATTCATTGAGGAATAATCTGATAAAATAAATAATAATCATAAAAATATTGAGAATAGAGCAAAATGGATATCATCGTTGGGTCCATTACGAAATTCTAGTTCAGATAGACTTTTTGTTTGCATAAATCGGATGAGAAATGAAGAAGTTATGATCAATAACAAAAGTTTGAAATTCAAATTTGAAAAATTAATTAATAACCTGAATTAATGGGCGACCCAGCCTTTAACTGGGTCGACACCTATGTCAACCCAGCTGTCTACACATTGGTCGACCCATGTCTAAGGTGGGTGGACCCAGCTTAAAGCCTTGCTGATGTATTAATGATGATGTGTAAATACAATGAATGTGGACAATAAATCCAACGAATATTGATACCTAATTCTTCTATAAATAGCCTCCAACATCAAACCAAATCTTCACTGCTCCATTTCTATGACACCCCACGTCCATTAATGTCACTCTTTAGCAGAATGCAGTAAGTTTCGTGAAGCATTGTAGGTAAACAGACACAGAATTACACAAGATAGATATAAAATAGCAGCGGAAATATAATACTTTATTTTCCAAAAGAAAATACCATGCTCCAAAAACCTAGTTACAACATAAGTCTGAAATACTAAAAACCAATTACATCAAATTAAAGTATCTTCCTTGTACTAAAACCATCAGAGTACATAAATATAAATCCATAGTCCCAAAAAATAGCTATAATAAGATATACAGGTTGTCAAAGCCATACATCTAAGCAAAGCAAATCCAACTCCAAGAGGGAACATGAGAAAGAGTCCTAATTAAGCCTGAGTATTCCCACACTTAGAACCTGGGGTAATGAAGAGAGAGAAAAGGAAACAAAACAGGTCAGACATAAAGTATGGCGAATCTAATGACTTTTAGCATATAAAGAGATAAAAGTAACGAGACCGTAAATAAACTGGATAAGAGATAATGGCAGTATATAACAGGTATAAACAGGATGAACTGGGTGAATTATGCTTCTCTAATACTTTCTCTGCACCAATACTAGTATATCGCATTAAGTGTTTTTCAACCACTTAACATAAATAGAATGATCCCAACATAGCATAAATGGTAGACTTAGGTGTACTTCTAGCAACGGGTTTTACCCCAAATAGAATAACAGGTACCTAAATAGAATATAACGGGTATTACTCCAAACGGAAATAACATGTACCTAAACAGAACTAGATGTACCTTAATTACTACACCTGCGATCGGCTCCTTACCACGTAATTACCCTGTGTCGGCGCTAAAGTAGGGTGTATTACTTCCTAAAGTGGCAACCACTAGAAGGACACAAATATTTACAGGTGTTATGGCATCTTATTTCCCGGACAGACCGGACCCATGCACGCATATGACCCTGTTGGAACGCGCCATCAGAACATCCTATCCCAAATGAACCTCTTATAATTAGTGTCAGTAAGCATGCCCTGATTCCTACCTAGTGCGGGGTCCTCTTTTAATACCATAACGGGTTGCTGATTAATATGGGTCCCACACAACAAATGACACAAGCACCCCTAGACTTGCATCCCCAATCAACAAGGCTTTACACGGGTTAAGTTTTACACGGGTTAATAGTGTCTCTACAACCCCACCATATTAACAAGTTTACTTAGCCCCCAACAAACCAAACAAAATACATAGGTGACATACAATTCCATTTACATGTTCCCTTAATCTTCGTATTAATCCTACATGTTTTCATATTCATGCACCCCATATTTCAGTTATACTACATATTGTAAGTTATGCCCTAAACTTTAGTCATATTTATAGTACAGGTTATGCCTACAAATTATCTTTCCCAATTGAACCCAATTTCGTTCGCATGCATATTTTAGCGATATCAACCTAGGCTCGAAGGTAGCCTGGCTATAAAAATATAAAGGAATGAGAGGGGAAGAAGAACAGAAATAGGCATAGAAATACACAGATAGAAATAACTAAACAAAATAGTGTATAGCAAATTTCATATCATTATAGCAGATATATTTAAATATTAATCAACTTCTTAACATGCATAGGTCTAGATACGGTTTATTAACGTGTCGAGATTACTTGTTAACTATTTATATCTAAAAGCAACATGAACTCACAGAGACTGGATATAAAGAATTGAGAATAGAATGTTGATGTTGTAGCAAAGATTCTTGTATACGTATAAGTCGTTGTTGTAGAAGAGTAGGCTAATTCAATCCAAGCTCTTGTTATCTTCATTGTTTTGGGTGAATAAAACAATGGCTATGTAGGTCGCACCCATTAAAAGGGTATATCATTACCTGATCTGTAGAAATCAAATGCCTTCAGTTTTTCCTTTTTATCTTTATATGTATGTTATCGGTTTGATTGGTTGGCCCCCAACCGTGGTAATGATATATTCGGTACTCTCAAGAGAAATGAGGGGTCGGTCATGTGTAGCTGGGTTGCAAGACGTTCTTGTTGGACCCCAATGTATTCATCTCTGGAGGTACATTGTCGGAAAGCAGGTCCCATACCTTGCTAGGAAATCCATTCTCCAATAAGAGCCCGCGTTTTGATTGTATACTATATATATAGAGCGTGAAATGCAAGCGTTCTACTAGAATATTATTTTTTTGTGGTTTGATAAACATTATTATAATATCAGAATAAGTATTCTCTTCAAAAATGTTTTGGGATATAGTAAGGTAAAAAATGTTCGTGTTTATGTGTAGGCTGGTCTTACTATTATCCTTTTCTTTCAAAAAGGATTTTTCAAAGTTAAACAAGTTGTTTGTGCTGTGAATTTATCACTGAAAGTATTCTAGACTGATCCGGGTGAATTTTTCTTTGCTTCAAATGTCCTCAGGTCAAACCGAGTATATTTCCAGGTTAGGTTCCGCTAGGAGTTTAGGAGCTGGAAGCAGGAGGCCACCATTAGTTATATTAAGTTATTTTCCGCTGTGACAGATATATGACGTACGATGATGATTGGTATGTATATACAGTTCTTTTTATGTAAAAAGATTTGATATATTATATTTATTTGTTCCACTATGAGATTCTGATGTTCTCCTTCTTTCTTCTATTCTAATATTTCTTTCTTATCTCACCCTCTAAATTCTTTCTATTAACAATTTGGGGTTTGATACTTGGGTTTTTGCAAGTAATATGGAGTTATGTATTATTATCGAAAATTCGAGTGTCGAATTTTTTCCGGGTCATTACATTATTGCTGCTGAGGCTTTTGTACGTGATTACATTCACTTACGATAGCAAATCAGATTCATCGATTTGGCATCCCCTCGGGTTTCCCGCTCATTTCTTCCCTATCCTTTGCTGACGACATTATCATTTTCATGAATGGTAGTCGTCGATCAGTCCGTCGTCTTGTCTGCCTCATACAGCAGTATGAGAGGGTCTCCGGTTAGATCCCCGTGGATTGAAACCTTCACGGGTTTCAAAGTTGCCACCCTTCCCTTACTGTACCTCGGTATTGTACTTTATAGAGGTCGTAAGCTCAACATCATCTTCGACCCCCTTACCGATAGAGTAAGGGGCAAAATCATTAGGTGGAATGCGGGGCTTCTCTCTCAGGCAGGAAGACTGGTTCTCTTAAAGTCTGTGCTTGACTATATAGGATCACACATCTTTGCTGTTACGATTCATACCGCTAGATTCTTCTGCTCTTACCGATCCTTGGCTTCGTCCTTTTTCTGGGATAAAAAGGACAACATTAATCGTCACCATTGAATTTCCTGGGATATCTTTGTCATCCCAAAAATGAAGGGGGTCTGGGCCTCAAAATTCCAAAGGATACTTGTACAGCCTATGCTTGTAAGTTGGGGAAATGTTTGACGTGAACGACTCCTTATGGGCGTCGTTCGTCCATGCCAAATACTGCAGACTTCGGGCTGCAAACTTTTCCAGGGTCCCATCCTACGCTAGTGAGATGTGGAAACAGATGCAATCCTTGAAGGACTTTTCAGATTCTCATTGTGGTGGATCCGGATGGGACGACAGTCCCTTTTCTATCACGGCGGCTTGGAGCTCGGCGAGGACGCTAACTCCACGTCTCCTCCTTTTCTCTTACATCTGGGATGTTCATATTCCCCCGAAGGTTTCTCTATTTATGTGGAGGACCCTACAAGATGGGCTTCCGATAGACAAGAACCTCCAGAGGATTAGCATCCCTATAGTGTCCCGTTGCTGGTGCTATGGGTCTGGTGACACGGGATCCATTGCTCACTTTTTCTTTTCCGTCTACTCTGCCAAAGCTGTTTGGAATTACTTCAGCAACTTGGTTGGTCTTTGAGGTAATGCATCTTCTCTGACCGATTTACTGAGTTTCTGGTGGGTTGGAAATTCAGGTAAATCTTTGCGTTCGATCCTCTTTAGGTTATTCCCTTGTCTTATCTACTGGCATATTCGGTGCTCGCGAAATAAGGAAAATTTTGATGAGGTGCCTATGGATCCAACTAACATCATCCAAAGAGTAAGGAAGGATATGTTTCTTGCGTTTCGTGGCAGACCTTTTAGAGGTTCTATTGGTTCCCAATCGAGAAGATTGGCTCGAACCTTTGATGTTACGTCGATTCCAACTACCCCCTCCCCCCCCCCATATGGGGGTTGGTTGAAATTTATTCTTATAGGATAGCGGGATCTGTCCTACCATCCTACCTCCACCTATCATCCCCTCCCCCTTTAGTTTTGATTTGATTGCTATTGCTGCAGGGCCTGGAATTACAGGTTTTATTGGCTCGCTAGCCTATGGATCCCTAGGGTCTGGAGTCGCTTCTTTGTTTCTGGAGCTTTCAGATGGATTGGGTTCTTGCATCATCTGTTCTTAGAGTTGGTCTCCTTTTTTAGGTTCATGGGCATGTCTTCCGGGCATTGTTGATTAGGTGGTCTTTCCAGTCGCCTTATCTCATTGGCGCGGAGTTAACATTGTTCGATACGGTTTTGGTAGTTTGTGGACGAGGAGCCTTTTGGAGACCAGACCTACTATTCTTATTTTATGTTGTATTGCTTATATTCTTTTTATGGAGTGACTGTTGTTTTTTAGGAGTAGATATACTTCATAATCAGGTGGTGGCCATGTCGGAACTCGATTATGAAGTATGCTGGGCGGTGGCCATGCTGGAGCTCATCCATCTACTTCTTGGACTCATGGTCATAGTTAGAGCTGTCTGTTTACTTCTAGTTACCTGCTAGGCTTGTTGGCAGCCTTTATATTTTCTATTATACATATATAGGGTTGTTTTTTTTATAAAAAAAATCATGTTTATTTAACAAAACGTTTATATTGAAAAATAAATTTGTGAAAAGATTCATTTAGAAGTAAGCTTAAGTTATGATCACAACAAATAAGAGTCCAAATTTTATGCCGAAATCCCATGTAAATATTCTAATGTTGAATTTTAATTTAATTTATATCTTAATACGTCAAAATTACCGGTTCGTTACATTCTCCCGCACTTAGTGTTTTTCGTCCTCGAAAAGGAAACATCGTACAGAATTAACTCTACATATATAATCTTTACAAATACCTTTACTTAATTCAAAACTTTGTTACAAGAAAAATAAGTTAAAGATTTTTAAGACTCAAAATTTTCTTACACCTGGAATTTACGGAAAAATTCGGCAGCATCTCCTGTGCACAGCTTGCCTGGAAATATTTACAAATACAGTATATACCAATATACATCTCATTCGCATGATGAGGCATCCCAATATAGGGGAAACAAAATAAAAACAACCCAAATGCGGCACGTAAACCGAGATACATACATTATTTAGCGTTTTAAGGCGTATTTGCTAATTTTTCTTAGCATTTTGTGCAAAGCGAGCTTTGTAAGGAAAGCACGTCATTGCAACCTACCACTCAAAATATAATGAGAATCAACATATACATATAATAAAGCAACAAGCGACATATATCATAACTTAGTATTTTGACAAAAATGCAAATGGAACAAATGTACGTACATAACCTCATGTAAAATATGTCATAAATTGTTGGCAAATTGCTACATATATAATCTTTACAAATACCTTTACTTATTTCAAAACTTTGTTAAACGGAAAATAAGATATAGACTTTTAAGACTCAAAAATTTCCGAACACCCGAAATTTACGGAAAAATTCGGGAGCATCACCTGTGTACGGCTTGCTTGGAAAAATTTACAAATACTATATATACCAATATACATCTCATCTGCACGATGAGGCATCCCGATATAGAGGAAACAAAATAAAAACAACCCAAATTCAGCATGTAAACCTAGATACGTACCTTGTTTAGCGTTTTAAAGCATATTTGCTAATTTTTCTTAGCATTTTGCGCAAAGCGAGTTCCGTAAGCAAAACACGTCATTGCAATCTATTAAGACACTCAAAATATAATGAGAATCAACGTATACATATAATAAAGCAACAACAAGCGACATATATGGTATTTTGACAAAAATGCAAATGGAACAAATGTATGTACATAACCTCATGTAAAATATGTCATAAATTGGATTAACATTTTGACAAAATGCAACTCATGTCACATTTTCATTAACATACCCTTTTTGTTTCTTTCAATTCAATCATTCTTATTTGTTTTATAACAACAAACATGTGATTTAAATGAATCATAAATTCCATGCAACATGTTCCATTTCTTTTTATTTCTTTTTCTTTTCTTTTCTTAGTTTTTTCGCTCCAGCTTCTTGCTTTCAATTTGATTTTATGTATATATTTGTTTTATTAACATTCATTCAATCACACAATTTATTTATTTCACATTATCTCTTGTACACCGTCATTCTCAACATTTCATACATATTCAATAAGTGATGGAATTATTTGGACTTGCTCTTTAAACTTGTTCGCAACATACTTAGCTTATTAATTTTTTGTTATTGTGAACCTTTTTTTTAACTTCTGGCTTACACGAAGTTTATTTACCTCCAAACTATTGATTTTGTTTGAAAATGAATGAGAATAGTGGTAATATACAACATATACAGCAAAAATGAAATCCATTTTCAACTAATTCTTAAAATTCCATCATTAGTGTTTGAACACAAGTTTTATACAAGTTATTTGATGTTAAATCTATATTTAGTTTGGTAAAAAAAAATCTTTTCCTCGTTCTCATCTCATGTACATATTCATATCTTACATTTGCATTCACATTTTCTTCGCTTACCATCTCAGTTCCACTTTTGCCGATTTTTTTTCAATTTATTCCTCTCATTTGTTCCGTTTGATATCAACAATTATAAAATTTGAATGGTTCACTAGATCCATGTTGCACTTGAACGTATGTCTCATTTTGTCGTATTAAATTTTTCATTCAAGTGTCTTGATAAAATATATATATTTATTCTCTTCACTTGCATTTGTTTTTCTTTACTAACAATTTATTTATTCCAAGTTATTTCTTCCACATTATCGCTTCAATAATTCATCAAAATCACACTCATTCTTACTTACTTGTGGCGAGCTTACTTGTTTATAGCTCGTTTGCGGACATTTTGCTTATATTTTTTCCGTCAACCTTCCATTTGGTTTATTTTTTTGTTCAAGCATCCATTCGATAAAGTTTATTTCAAAAATTCTTTTTTTCTCTATCTCATGTCGGGTTTATTCAAGTTTCTCATTTTTTATAGATTGATTGGAAGTATCTTGCTCATTGAATTTCCAATGTTATTTACCTTTATTTTACTAAACTGTCATTCAACTTCTACTAAATTCAGTTTAGATAAAAAAAAATCTTTCAACTCATGCGAAAAATTATTTTATTTGCACTTGTTTACTTAGGTCGGCTTTTTCATTAAATCTTTTATTTGTTATGCTCGATGAAAGTAATCATGGAACTTTTTAATGCTACATTTCCCGTTTGCTTACAAACTTATTGATTCAAAACAAATTTTCCAGTTCTAATACAATATCCCAAAAATCAACTTTTCTTATTCTTTTAACATAAGGGTTCAAGTATTAATTTGATGTCTCAATTGGAATTATAAGTTCATCTCACTTTCGAAACCTGAAAATAGATACTGATGATGTCGCGGTCATCGTTAGAATTATTTTCAAGTGACTAGAGTGCGATTTTATATCTATCTAGTACATATAAGACTTTGTATATATGTTAGCCAGACGTATATTTAAAATCTTCATGTACCTGATAGTCCAATTTTAACGTCAAAATAAGATACTCGAAACTATTCTCTTTTTAAAATAAAGTATACACAAATTTTCTATGTGCAAATGCCAAATATTGAAATAGTAGCTTCAAAATATATCTTATTGCAAAATTCTCAAGCAGGGAATTTATCTCCCTACTTTTCTATTTCATCATATTTTGATTTCAATCATTTATTATTTTTCTTATACTATCTTAAAGTTTATCAGGGAAAATCATATGATGTGTATTCTCAAAACATACATTGTATAGAATTCTTTTAATGTTTTAAACACATATCGTTTTCCAAAACCTCAAGTTTAGTATTTGCTTGCTTATACAACCTTATAATACATATAGACATCTTCATAGGTCAAATACTATAAATTCAATGTTTTATATAAGAGGATTTTAGTTCCAAGGGTACCCATATAATTATCAATTCACTCTTTTAATACATTTACTCAAATCAATTTATATTTATACATTTTCAACTCACATTATCCTTTTTTATGAAGTTTTATTATTCCAAGTTTTAATTTTACAAGTTATACTTGTATATAATTTAAAATAATTTATAAGTTCACAA
Source organism: Allium sativum (assembly GCA_030737875.1). NCBI lineage: Eukaryota > Viridiplantae > Streptophyta > Magnoliopsida > Asparagales > Amaryllidaceae > Allium > Allium sativum. The sequence goes on from CM060922.1 coordinate 920,514,046, forward strand.
ATTTTTTTCCCAGTGAATCTTTCCTTAATATATAGTTATAGCTTTCATATTTAACTTGATACTATTGGATTTTCAATACATCCAATTGTTTAACACTTAGTTATCTATTCAAGTTTTTTAAATTTTCATGCCCTATTTAATTTGATTCGGGTTAAGTTGGAAAATAAGCTTAGAATTGAATAGACAAACGAACCAAATCAAATGGATTTGTCAAGGATAAGTTAGAAGTATTAAGGAAGATTCCAAATCAAGGAATGACCGATTCTAAATTTCTAAGGTGGGACAGAGAAAAGCGAGACTCGAATTTAGAAGATTTAACCTAAGGGAGTTTCAACTAAAGGGACGAATTCCAAGGGAATGAAATTTAAATAAGGATATATTTTTAAAACAAAGCTAAAATCTCAAACCATTTTCATATATAGAAAATCCCTTTTTAAAATCCCTTAAAATCATTTAAAATGTTTTATTTTCAAAGTACGCTCTCTCGGGTATGATTCCAGGATAATTTCACTCATTCTATAGTATTTCTACCCTATCTCTAATGAGTGTTTCAACAACATAAGCTAAGCTTTGTATAACCAAATCTCTGATACCACACTGTAACGACCTAGCTTTCTGAGCGCCTCAAGTCGGTAATTAAACCAACTCAAACCGTTCAAAATGACATATTGTAATTTCTTATGAAGTTGAAATACAAATCATCACAGGATCACAGACACGGAACATAGAATATCTCACATCAAAAGTAAAATTTATACAGTATTACAAAACTTTTAAAATTTTACATGATGTTAGAGTATAGAAGTAAATATAAATATAGCGGAAGACTGAATACAGAATCATACTGATATATGAATATACTGACAGAAATGCGGGTAACTACATAATAAAAGATGAATGACCAGATCTCCAACAAATCTCAAGCTCTAACAAATATATCTCCAAGCTGAAATACTCGATCTGACCCGAGCATTTTTCAAAAAAATAGAACAAACAAAATACCCAAGTCAGGACTAACATTCTCATATAAGCGAATTAACTCAAGTGGCATGTCAAAATGGAATGCATCAGTAACTTAAAGGATGGTTGGGATTTCCATCCCTTAAGGATCCGTGAAACTAATACATATAGTATAATACGCTATTATAACAGTGTCTATTCAGTAAAATAAATATATCAAAATAGCGTAAGCGGGATTACCATGATTACCCCTACACCGTTTATAAGCCTTGTAGTCTATACAGTAGCGTAAATTCACCGTACTGGTGTTATCAGAGGCCACTCCATAGAAAACAATGCCAAATCAAAATCGTAGAGGGCTCGATCAGGATAATATGATAAGGCACACGAGGAATACCCACGGTAGGATTCTACCAGATTGCGGCTCCCGGGACGGTGGTAATGCATAGTAGCAACTACCGCCCACCTCGAATGACACTCCCATAATCAAAAGGGCGCACCCAAATCAATTACACAGTAATAGAGATGGTATCGAAGAAGCGTGTCCAATCAGAGGTGCAACCTCCATTAACCTGGGTATGGCTCCTGTTTTAGTCATTTTAATTATGACCCAAAGGTCAAGGCTAATCTGTCAACGTTCTCTTTCTTCAAATCCGGTAATCACCTCTATACCATCCTACCTCATTTCTGGAATCTCCACCATGTACACAGTTGTTAAAGTGGTGTCGGCATTGGTAGAGAGTATGACATCTACCGACTTCGGTCTCTTTAACAACTAAACGTTACATATTTCACACCGTGGTCATTAGATTTGAAATCAATTTATTTCAATTATTGCCCCAAAATCGATTTATCAAATAATACATTATTTATTTAGTTGAGATTTCAAATCCGACAATTACAAATATTCCTTGTCAACTATTTGAGTTTAAATTTCCATTTCCACAAAATCTAAATTTCTTTAAATCTTCATTTTCAATCACTTATCAAAACCACTCAAGTTTGGATTTCGCTTTTAGTATACAAAGTCAACCGATCTCAACCAATGATTAAATAGGATTTATAGCTACACAAACTGTTGAGGGTAGTTCTAGATCTAGGCAAAGACAAACAACTGTAGGGAGTTTATTGAAACCATTGAATTCAGAATATGGTAAAGTAGCTCCGGACTGGGGGACTACACTGCTTATGGGAGTTGCAATGGCTCTATTTGCAATATTGCTATCTATTATTTTGGAAATTTATAATTCTTCCATTTTACTGGATGGAATTTCAATGAGTTAGGAAAAGCTCTATTGCTATTTCTCAAGGTAACCCACAGTGATGTAATGAAAGTGAAGGACCGACGACAATGACAGAACGTCCCGAATAATTGACCCGTTTACCAAGCAGAGTCTCACAGAATCTTCCAAATATCATTTTCACCTGAAACCTTCATTTTAATTCTTTCGGATTCATTAGCTCTGATTGGGCATGGAGCATTTAAATTTATAAACTACTTGGAATAGTGACTTGAAAATAATGTAATGTATTAATTTGAAATATATATATATAGTTGTAAAATAGTATAAAATCCTTAATTGTCAAAATAGATATAAGTCTTACATTGAATTTATAAAATATATTTAGAAAAGATAGAATTTAAAAGATAGTGTGTATATATATGCTTACTGTTGAAAATAATTACAACATAGTTAATAAATAGTTATAAGGTTTGAATAGTCAAGATAGTTTTAAAATTATTTTGTTGTAAGTAGTTTGTGAAAGAGGAAAAATTTCTTTTACCAAATATAGCTTTATATTAATTGTGTGATCCAATCTGATCCAATTCATATCCCAAAAGCTCGACTTCTATCCATTCATTCCTTATTCAAGTCGATTATGTTGCTTCGTTAGAACAAAACCACATTCAATCAATTTGTTTAAATTCAAATCCATCAAACGGGAAATATTTCCAAGTCAATACCTTTAAATAAAAATTTCAACTTAACATTCATTTCCTTGCAATTCAAATTCATAAATTTTATTTAGTCAAAATATCAACATAAGATTCGTTAAACTTCAAATCAATCCATTTTCTAAGAAATCTCATAATAAATCAACCCTTTAATTCATTATTATAAGAATCTACACAAAATTAGATTTCATAAATCTTGTTTAAATTCAAACCTTCTTAATACAAATCTTTATTATTATTCTTCAACACCTTATTAAAAATGGGATCATTATTTTATTTCACAAATTTAAGTTAACTCAAAGAAAATCCTTTCAAACATTTATTTGCACGATAACCAAATTGCCTTTGGTTCCTTCCGAATTTCATTTTTACAAAATTTATTTAATTAATTCCTCAACTAAAATATTTAATTAAATCGACAACTTAAATTAACATAAATGAGGAAAGCCTTTGTTATGTTATGAAAATCAAATATATAATAAAACAACATTAATTCAAAATCTTAAATTTCAGATCAAATATTTTGAAAGTCTTATTTAAACTCATACATTCAAAATACTTAAATTTGCAAAAATCCGATTTTTTGAAAGCCTTATTAAACATAATTCCGAAATTGGTTAAATTACGAAATCACTTTTTATTAAACAAGTTTACGTTTTAATTCAAGAAATTTCTCAACATTTCCTTTATTTCAAAATCCAATTGCAAAATCTATTTATCAAAAATCGACGCATACACATTGTATTTAGAAAATAGTTTTTATTTTTTGAGCACAACGTCTGAACATAATTTTTCTATCATATGGTCAAGTGATACAGATATATATCGTTTCAATCCATTCTAAAGGAAAATTCAAATCCCGGGTATATATCATTTCAACCAGCATCCCAAATCGATTCAAATTTCTTTTCAAAATTATACAATTCATTTGGTTGTATATCATTTCAACCCATGGTCATTTTTCCCTAAATCTGTAAGGAACTTGCAGGGTGAGATCAATACAAACATAGCATATCATACATCACATCCATGTATCATATAACGAGGTAGTGTTTGTGTCATATTTGCACCAACCACATAGCAAAAATTTCTATAGAAACTATCATTTCATTAAATATTTCAAATCTTTAATTCACTTAATAAAAAGTTAGTCTATGAGTGAGGGAAACTCACCTTTCAAGGCTTAGAGATGACTATGGAACTAACACGGAATTGGAGCGTAATTTGATATCAAAGCGATGAATCCACTCCAAAACATTTTTGTACATATGTGCATAAATAAAATTCAGGAATTTTCAAGTATGACAAGATCCCACTAATTACGAACCCCGACGTCATACAGTTTTCACCATCAACTGTTACTGCACTCGAACCCGAAGATAAACCCAAACAGTGAGCCTCAGGTCAACCGCAATGGTCTCTGCGGCATTGACTCAAGTACTTGAGGTGCTTTCTTGTCTGGCGTCCACCTATAACCAACATAAGGTTGCCGGAATTCTACGATTGGTGGACAGGCTGAGGTGCTTTGGACAGCGGCCAACATGGTGGCCACTGGTGCCTATAGTGCCCGATTTTGGGTTAAAAAGGTAGCATCAGTCATGTTTGATCTAGAGGTGAAGGTTTTGGCTTCCTTCGAATCATATGTCAAAATTTGAGGAGGGATGGCACTGAGTTGGTGGCGCTCCAAGTCGGAGTCGATGTCGAGGTCGAGTTGACGTTGGTGAGAGGCCAATGAGTGAATCTCATAAGGGCTAGGTGGAGTTTTGGGTCAACTTCGTAGAGTTCGAAGATGGTGGCGCTTGACTAGAAGAGAACGGGATAAATATGGCATCCCTAGTTCGATTTCGACTTGCGCAGGAGGAAAAGGAAGAGGACGCGCGCGACGTTGCTGAAAGCCGGAGGCCGGCGATGGTAGGGAAGGTGTGCAGTGGCTTGAGCATCGCAGAAGGAGGAAATGGCTTCTGCCGTTACGGTGGACGCTTGATTTTAATAAGAGAAAGAATGGATTTCAGTGGTAGAGAAGTTACGTTTTATCTGGGTGGAAAAATGAAAGTTGAAAAGGGAATGAAGTTTGATCTGCCCTTTTTCATTTCCTATGAGAAAGAACGAAATCCTTCTGGTAGATCAGGAGAAGAGAAAAGGAAGGTGGAGGTGAAACAGAAAATTAGAGACGTGTGGTTTAATTTCTCTACACAAGAAGATTTCAAAATCTTGGTGCACTGTTACGAAATCTTTGAAATAGACAGAGGGAGATTTGAAAATCCTACACAGTGTTTTGCAATCTTTGCATTACAGACAAGGCAAGATTTAGAGCTGCTGTCATATCTTTAGCAAGATTTATCAGATTTTGCTAGATTAACCGTTGAGGTAAACGAAAGAACCAGGTTGAATGAACATTACTCGTGAACGGTATATAACGTCAGGCTAAACAAAGAATACGGCTGAGATGAACAACATTGTTACTTGTTTTAAACACGTTATTATTTCAACAAGAACTAAACGATAAATAATTTGACATAAATGAATTAATTATGTTTATCGAATCAAACGCTTATCTGAAACAAATTTGCTTAACAAGATTTAGAAATCAGTACATACTTAAAGTTTCATTCAAACAAGATTTACGAACAATTTGCTTTTTAAAATTAAAATTCCAAATCTATATTCGACGTCAAGTCTTAAACAAATTATATTTCCTCAAATCAAGTACATGATTTCTATTTCAAAATCGAATTTATTCACAACAGTTAAATTTCATATATTCTAAGAAATCAAATTGATAAACGACGGTAACAACGCTTTTCCCTATAATGTTCATATTAACACGACAAATAATTCCAAGTTAAATATTCAATTTAATTAATAATGTAAATCACGTTTATTTAACCAAACAGTTATATTGAAAAATATATTTGCAAAAAGATTCATTTAGAAGTAAGCTTAAGTTATGTTCACAACAAATAAGAGTCCAAATGTTATGCTAAAATCCCATATAAATATTCTAATGTTAAATTTTAATTTAATTTATATCTTAGTACATCAAAATTATTGGTTCGTTACATTAACTTTCTAGAACAACACGCCACAATTTACTTCGAATGTCACATCATCAACCCGTCAAATCACTAGTTGATCTTTCAAAATATTATGGATATAAAAGCTAAGAGAAACGAATTTTTCCGCCACCAACGTAATACCTTTAAAAGACCGTCTTATGTGATCTGTTAGGAATACTCCATCAGACATCCTTCCATACAAGGTTACCTAGGATTGGACAAACCAAAGACCCTGTAAAAAGAACAACCCTTGCATTCCACTCCATCTTCGTACATATCCTTATAGGTTAGTTTTGTATGCCACATTGATTCGAAGTGGTTTTAGGTCTAGTTCCCATCCCAGTCTCTTCGAAACAACCCGTCAAAAAGATCCCATAATATATCATTGATATTTTGGTGTTTTAAATATCAATCTCAAAACAGTACGATCAAGTACATTGGCAGCTCAGATCTTATTATTCCAAATCATTCATTAAACCTTTTCACTGATCTTTGAAAGGGATTTTATCGATTTAAAATCGAACCCACTTACTTATCTTTGACAAATCATCATTCTTCAATTATTTGTAAAATAATAACTACATTCTTAACATATTTACCAAACTTCCATCAATCGCCACATTTCCTAAAGCTCTTTTTATTTCCTTAACTTGGAAACACTGCTATATTATAAGCTCAGTAGCATATATCCAACTACTAATCTCTATACGGCTAAAATAACGTCAATTGACGTTTGTATTATTATATAAACCAAACGGCTTTGTCAAACTTCTAATTTAAAGATTCCATTTAATAATAACGCTAATCTAAATATATAACTAAATTTCATGACTACTGCTGAAATATCCTTTCATGAAAATAATAAACTAATTTCAACAACCTCTTACCATCACAAACTAATACCATTCCTCGATAATAGTGAATTCGTTCTAGTTGGGGTATTTTATTTACCTCTCAGACATTGATCGACAACATTCTTATCTTAGAATAGGTAGAAGTTATGAACTCAAAAATCTACGTATCAACAAAAATCCTTTTTCCTGTCTTATTCAAAAAACAATGTTATAAACCATACTCTAACTTTTGAAACCATCGGCCTATCACGGCCATTTTATTTAACTTTCTGCTTTTAACTTTGTTAAACAATTCCATTTATAATTGGAATTATAATTCATTACCAAATGTTTTACCCAAGTCATTTGATATCATATTATAGAACAAATTTGGATATTTATATCCAAAGATCCATTTACTAACTTGTGTGCCCAAACCTATTCATATCCTTCGTCTTTGCAACTTTGTCTTCCAATTCAAATCTTTAAACAAATAATAATTCATTAAAACTGTATTTTAGTTCTAAAACCCCTTTCCATGATATTTGGAAGAATATTTCTTAACCAATCTTTCTGAATAACCAATTTTGATTTCATAACAACACAATTGCTTTCTTGAATGAATTCCATTCAAGATCTAATCACTTTATTTAAAAAAACTTCGGTATTCACTGAAGTAAAACTGTTTAAATATTCATTAACTAAAATGGATTAGTTAACTATTCATTAAAAATATATATTAATTCAATAATCATTTTAAACTTTGTTAAATGAAATGTAACTAATATTTAAGAAATTTTATTAATTTTAAAAACTATTTCATTTATGACCGCTTTTGGTTAAACAGTTGACTCTGTCAGCTCTAATCCATCAGTTGACTTATTAACAGATTTCAATTACTCCTTCTTATTAGATTAATAAAAAAATTTATCTAATAATATTGCTTAATTATTTACATAAAATATTTATTTCAAATATTATAACCCGTAGGTTATTTACAGCTTCCTTTGCTTATAAAAACTTATTAAGGTCAAACTCTTATTATATAATCATTCATAATATTTTTAATACTACTCATTTACAAACATCGACTTATTTTTAAACATCCATTATAACGTATAAATTATAATTAAAAATCTCGTTTCAGTTATAAAATAAATTTTATAACTTATCTTCATTAATTTGTCGAACGTCAAATAAACGTTTAAACAAAAAGGTGGATTCTAGGTCATTTGCTGTCAATCCCTCAATCAATACTGTTTATTGATTCAAATCACAACAATGTTGAATTTCAATTCAACATTCAATAATCAAACAGTTTTTAACATCGATGGGGTCCAAACAGTTCATATATAATCAATACGAAACAAACAACATATACAATATTTTGGGGAATCCGGTTGGATCCCTGCAACATGTTCATCTCTACATCAAAGTTTGTCACATTATTTTATAACAGTACATAAGATGAGAATCTTAACCAAATATTTTAAATGGCGATAATATAATGAATGTCAACCATTTAATCAATAATAGGCATCCAAAACATCCAACCAACCAATATATATATATATATATATATATATATATATATATATATATATATATATATATATATATATATATATATTAGTATGAAGGCACGTCCGTTGGACGTGTGCAAAGACAATAAGACCAAAGTTGGGTCATGTGCAAAATTTGGTGTAAACGTAAGAAGGAAAAGCACCACCAAGACTAACAACAAAATGGACGCAAGACGTAGGAAAAAAGGATATCAGACAGCAGTACGAAAACTGAACCTGTACACATACAGCTGGCAGATCTTAAAAATAATTATATGTTAGTTACATGAAAATACCTATAGGTCAAGTTATAAGGCAGTAACAAAAGACGTACAGCGTATACACGTAATTGTAATGATGCAGGTATATTTAAGTTTATAAAATAAAAAACCTACAGATGGTTAAAGTTTAACCATACAGTTATGTATGTTGATGTGCTTCAGGTTAAATGAAATAGGTAATGGATTGCATACATATAGTAAACAGAGCAAGGTATCATTATTTCAATTACGTGTCCATGGTAATTGTTAGTCTGACAAAAAAACCAAAGAGAAGACTGTAAAAAATCGAACTTCTCCACTTCTGCACAATGCTTTCCTTATCAAAGTAGCCCGTACTTTCTTTTCTAATTCACAATGTTCATCCAAATTCTGTTGCTATGGCTGTAGATTGCTAGGTTGGCCTTCAAGCATTTCAAGGTTGCCATTTCCATTTGCATATTTACTGGATGGCTATTGGCAGTTGGCAGCAGCATCTCCTATTGCATGTATCTCTGTACTTAAATACAAAAAATATAAGTAACTTTCTTACAACCGTCTTATATTAATTAAAAATTCCTAATTTTCTATTTTTACAGTATTAAGACAACAATGAACTTCAATTTCTTTGCTAAACAATTATCATGATGCTCTCCTTTTATTGCCAAGTCATATTTGTTAGATTTAAAGTTGCAATAAATCTCAAGTAAACATTTGGTATCCCTTTAAATACAGTTCCATAAAACATGTAATGACTGTTACGAAGAATGCAAATTGTAAAAAAGCATGCAGATACTTGTAAAACACAAAATACTGGAATTTTAGAAACCCAAAGTGTGTGAACTTTAAACCTTTCCCAAGAAAAATAGAAAATATGTGCATGTTGTCAGTTATATGAATGGTTGTCCGGACGTATCATTTGGAGGAAGTAAACTTCATTGTTGAATGAAATCATGCAAGCTTCTCAAAGAACAATCAACAAATTTTAGCAAGGTGCTGGTGGAGTTGATATTGAGATACTCAAGAAAAAAGCCACAAAACCATAAACTACTATCATGAACCTAACATAATCTTCCCAGGTGTAAAGCAAGGGGAAATTTTGTCTTGACAAAAGTAATACTAATTTAATTCAAAAACTATTAACTCACTTTTACGATAAGCATACGGATCTAAAAATATATAAAAAAAGTACCTTTGATTTTGGCAATAGGTTGTTTCAAAATGAAAATGGCTCGTGTGATCAAGACTGAAATGAAAATGGCAGAGTGGCTTACTTTGTTTATAACTGCGAAATAAAATATGGTTAGGTTAGATAAGGATATAAAGAGTTTACAGACACTAAGTATTTTGCACGTGGAAGCAAGAGCTGTTAGATGTGTACTATAGCCACCTCTATTATTTTGGCCTTCGCCGAAGTCAGCACATAGGCACATTTTAATGAACTTCCTAAACTACGTGTTGACATTGATTTTCCATCCATGTACATCAGATAAACATGTAAAAGACCATTAGAAACTTGTTGAAATTGTGAATTGGCCAAGCCGTGTATTGTATAATTAATGTGTTGTGAAATAAACTTAAAGGAATACGATGAGACAGAAAATGCTGGAGAGAATGGTCAACCGGTATTAGAAGGAAAAGATGAAGTGTTTCCATCACAAATATGAGCAAAATGAGAATAATATAATTTTTTGTGTTGTAAGGTACTAATAATTCTGAAATCAACTTTGCAAAATATGTTGACACAAATTTTATATCATAACATAGGAAATAATTTTTCTAAATATAGTATACTTTAGCTACAATATATAAGCTTATACTTGTGTATTCCATAGATTTAAAATATTTGTTGATAAGTGAGTGGATAAAAATAATCAGTCACACTGGAAAATATTTCTGAAGTAAGCTACATTAGATTTTATTTTGAACCGAATAAGGTGTGTGATATATATTGCCAAGGGCCTAATCATAAAATTATGGACAAAAATAGTCATACATTTAACTTCCTAAACAGTGGCCCACATTAAATATTCAATTTTCATTCCGAATTTACGGTAAAGGAAGAAATATTTTTCCACTACTAACCTTATTTACAAACTAACGCAGGAATAAATAAGCAATTAGCAATGAATTTGAGGAAATACGGTAATAATTTTCAGCATATACATAGTACGAATAGCAGGTAAAAAAGAGAAAAGTGTATGATTTTATACTTATTCGAACCAAAAAAACAAGGAATGCAATAGTATGCCGGAGGCACTAAAAATTTAGACATGTCGTGACTCGTTCAAGTACAAACTCAACCATTGCATCAATTACGAACTGACATGATCATTACTGACTGAAGAGAAAACAAAATTCTTAAAATTTTGTAGTTCATTACTGAAGCATCAGTCTTGTACATGATCAGTTACATACCAGCATTGAACTGCAGAATTGTAAGAATTAGACTGATGCTTCAACAAGCGGAAATTGTAAGAATTCTGAAGCCTACCACCAGCCAACCATAAAAATAAGCAAAAATACATACCAGCAGCGTGTGTCTGTATACGATCCCCAATTTGCACAATTTGTAAGGGCCTTAGACCACAAAAACGTGAAATTAAGAAGCCATGTTTTACACTTTGCTAGGTGGAAGGCGGATTCGTCTTATCGGGGCATCTTATCTACACCAACGAACATCAAAATCTTGATTTCCCATTCCATAAGTAGGCTGGATATCATTCAGATCTTCATTTTCATATTCTCTTTCGAGTTCACACCAGTCTTTCGGCAATTTCTTGATAACATTGTGGCACATCTTATCAATTGGATCTTCTATATAAAATCCTGTTTTATTTGTGAAGCCATAACATAAGGATCAGATTTCTGGCATAATCGATTAAAATTGACCCGAGTCAGCCCATATAAATCTTTCTCTTCTTGGTACCAACAACACTTAAATAAAACCACACTAAATTCTCCCCAATAATCTAGTTTTAATATTTCTTCAATTAATCTATAGTAATTAACTTCACTAACCAATGGATTTTGATCTTTCGAACTTGAAAAGCAAAAATACACCACTGTTTTGTGTTGTACATTTGGCATCTCTGAACCTTGTATAAAATCTGTATCCATTGATAACATATCCAGTAAACCGCTTAGCTGTTGGAAGAGGCCCCATTGCATGCAGTTGTACTTCTTTTGAAATGTCCTCCTTTTTCCCAACCTCTTCCTTTAACCACTTCGAAAATTCTTCACTGTGTTTTCTCTCTCTTTTTATATTTTTTTGATGATGCTTGACCATCAATTATAGCTCGATGTTCCCTAGAATAAAGAGCAGGTTAATAAAAGATAGAAACAAATTTGGTTGGATTTATTACTAAAGATAAAACTGACCATACCGAAAAAAATTCTGTAAGAATGAGAACATAGCTTAAGTACAAATCATGCCTGAAATCCCTTAAGTACAAATCATGTCTGAAATCCCTGAAAGTGCTGAATCTTGGAATTTAGAACTAACACTACGTGAGGCAAGAATCAATAACATGTTTGCAGATTGTTGAAAAAAACTGATTTTGCTGGCAAAAAAATAACATCAAAAATAGTTTTTTTTTAATAGTTGACATCATTTCACAAGCTACGCGAAGAATATTATTACTGATGTTAATCGAACTTATCCACTTTTCTAATTAAATAAACCATTGTAAATTTTAATTGCATAAAATTCCATCTGCCAGTTTCAAAAAGGAAAACACTATTTATTATGAAAAAAGGAACAAAATAACTAATAAAGGATTAATAAAGATAGGAATAATACTTCAATACTTGCTAAAATAAAAATACTTACCCAAGTAAACTCTCTATTTCCTTGTTACCATAATTGAATAGAATGTAACGGTGACATTCCCTCCATTGAGAATTTTTAAGATGAATAGTTTTTCCATCTTTGTTTCTTCTTGTGCCAATAGGATATTCCAAATTTTGACATGTTCCAAATTGCATTTTTCCTGCTCCTTCGCCACCTAAGAACCTTGAACAGAATATCAGACATTCCTCTGCAAGATAACCTTCAGCAATGGACGCCTAGGGTTTACTTTTGTTGCGAACATATGATTTGAGTTTACAAAGATAACGCTCAATAGGAAACATACAACGAACATGTGCAGGTCCACCATATTCAAGTTCCTTGCATAAATGAACTAGCAAGTGCACTATTGTATCGAAGAAGGCATTTGGGAATATCATCTCAAATTGACAAAGAATTTCCATAATTTCCTTTTGTAGCCTCTTGAGATCAGCCAAATCGATACTTTTACTCCAAACACTTCTTAGAAATGCACCTAATTTTATCATAGGTATTACAACTTCAGGTTTTACAGATTTCTTCATGGCAAACTGCAGTAAGTAGTGGAGAAGAAAATGAGCATCATGACACTTATACCCTGCAATTTTCCTCTCTTTCTTGTTTGCATACCGGTTGATATTAACCGCACAACCATAAGGCAGTTTAGCATTCTCCAACACCGAGCAAAATAGTTCTTTCTCCTTGTTCGTCATTTCAAATATGATAGCCCTCATCTAAGGTAATTCCCATCAGTTGATAGAACCAGATGAAGGACCTCCCTGATGCCTATCTCTTGTAAATCATATGGAGCATTTAAATGGTCTTTCGACTTCCCATCAATATTTAGTATAGTACCACGTATGTTATCACAAATGTTTTTCTCTATGTGCATAACATCAAGGTTATGTCGACATATATTTTGACTCCAATATGGTAAATTAAAAATATTCACTTTTTTTAAAAGGAGATTCATTTTTATGCTTCTAGACCTCTTTCTTATCAAAAGTATTTTCATAACCAACCAACAATTCTTCAATGTCAGTCCCGGATAAAATACCGGGAGGTGTTCCCATTTCAATCTCACCATTGAACCTTTTCTTATCAAACCTCCACTTGTGTCCCGGGTCTAAAAATTTCCTATGATTCATGTAGCAAATTTTTCTACTATGTTTCAAGTAAGTTGAAGAAGTCTTGAAATAGCATACGGGACAAGCTAAATAACCCTTCGTGCTCCAGCCAGATAACATTGCATAGCACAGAAAGTCGTTGATCGTCCATAACACGCTTGCACGTAATGTGAAATCATCACCAGTGAAGGCACCATAAGTTTGTATGCCAAGATCCCATAATTCTTTCAATTCTGCGATAAGAGGCTGCATGTAGACATCAATGTAATTGTTAGGAGACTCTAGACCAGGGATAAGGGTTGAAAGTATCAAATTTTCTGTCTTCATGCATAACCAAGGTGGAAGGTTATAATTTACCAATACGATCGACCATGTGCTTTGTTGTGTAGTCATTGTACGAAAAGGACTGAATCCATCAGATGCTACTCCTAACCTGATATTTCTGTTTTCTGCTGAAAAATGAGGATAATTGGCATCCATAGTCTTCCATACCTCCCCACCAGCTGGATGCCGAAGTCTGCCATCATTTTTTCGTCCCACTGCATGCCATAACATGAGTTCTGCGTACTCCTTCGACATGAACATCCTTTGCAACCTTGGTTTTAGTGGAAAATAATGCATCACTTTTGATGGTACTTTGTGAATTCGCTTCTCTGAATCTTTGTCAATAGCCACTTTCTCTTCTGGTATAACCCACCTTGAAAAACCACAACTTTTGCAGTTATTTTCCTTTTCATTTTCTGCCTAATATAGCATGCAGTCATTTGGACATGCATGTATTCTTTGGTAATTGAGGCTTAAATCTTTAATGATATTCTTGGTAGCATTGAAAGATAAAGGGATGTGGGCTTCTGGAAAAGCTTCTTTCATCAACTCTAATAAATCGCTGAATGCAAACTCAGTGATTCTATGTAGGCATTTTAAAGAATAAAGCCTGACAATGAAACTTAATCGCAAAAATTTATTACTCCCGGGATATAATAGTTGTTTTCCCTCTTCAACACGTTGATGAAATTTTCTAGCATCGACATATATTCCATTTGACCCATCAGAAGATCCATCTTCATTGTTCTGCATATTTCCATAAGTACGTTGCAACATCTCATTGAGATTATCTCCAAAATTTATTCCTATTTCACAATCCATATTGTTATCGCTCCTTTCAAGATCTAAACAGGAAACTTCACAAATCCATTTCATGTACAATTCAGATGGACCATTCCAAATCAGATGGTTGTAGACTACTTCTTGACAATGCCACTTGCGATTATGACACTTTTTGCAAGGGCATGTAATTTCATCACCTACCGCAAATATAGAAAAAGTATTTCGAATAAAAAGTTTCATTCCACTGATGTACCCTTCACTGAACTTAGGAAGTTCTGCCCATAGTTTTTCCTCGTCGTTCATTAAGTGATATCTTAAAGCAGTAAATTAGGCACAAGTAAAGCAGTACATTACGCAACACACACTACACCAGAATTGCCATTTTACAACGGCTTAGAGCCATTACAACATGGTTTTGCAACGACTCCAAGCCGTTGCAAAATAAGGAGTAGCAAAAATATTGCAACAGCTCCGAGCCGTTGCAATACATGTATTTTGCAATGGCTAAGAGCCGTTGCAAAATCTATCTTTGCAACGGCTTTAATCCGTTGCTGTTTTTGTATTCGCAACGGCTTTTAACCGTTGCTGATTTATAATATATATAAAAAATATGTGCTTTCCCCTGCTCTGATACTGCCTATTCAATACAAATGTTACATATCTGAATATTATCACAAAAGAAATAGCAATAAACCAAATATTTCTAATATAATCAACATAAAAACCAAAATTAACAACAAATTTCAACAATATATTACAAACATAAAAGTTCTAACAATTTGTAGCAGCAAAATATTACCGTGCATTACAAAGTTCAAAAGTTGTAGCTAAAATACTATTACAGTGCATTTCAACTTCATAACAATGATATTACTTGTTCACATATATCATAAATTAGTACAGCGCATCATTACTTAATTAGCTTTCTTTCTTCAGGTAGTGTCTACATTCCTTCACCTCCTCCCTGCATAAAAAAAATCAAACTATTTCAGACCTGCATTACTTCAGCTTAGTGCAGTTTAGAACAGAACAGGCGCAGTTAAGAATTTATTCTTCTTATGTGTATTTAAGAACAACCAACCAAGCAACCAACCTATATGTGTATTTAAGAACAGGCGCAGTTTAGAACAAAACTACCTAGATTCATGAGAAGCATAGGAAACCTTGCGGAGGATTTGTTAGGTGATTTTGAGTATGAGGATCAATCTCCTTGCCTTTTCTGCTGTAATTGGGTATATGAAGTAAACTGTATATGGTTTTATTATGCTCAAGACAATGAAGCTATAACGAGCATCTTCGGCAGTATACTAAATGCATTTGCCAAGATTCTTAAGAAGCCTATAGTTTCTATCGTTAAAAGTGAGTCTGTGGAACTGGAAGCAATTCGAAGCCTGGATATGTTAGAAGGCCATCTTGAACCGCAAAGACTATGACCGAAGTTCATCGGAATTGGGTCTTCGAAAAAATGAATGTCCTAAACAAATGTCAAATTTTTGTCTTGAGACATTTTACTACGCCGAGACTACATGCAGCTGGCACTAAAGTGTAGAAGTTTGCTGAAACTATTATGACTCTTGGTGAAGAATAGAGTAGAATAAACATCCTAGGTAGATTAACAGAACCCAAATTGAATTACCCAAAACCGTAACTACTTACTAATTATTTGATTAAGCCTTTTTACAAGATAAGCCAATAAAAAATGATCAAACAGACCACATTCCTATTACCCACCCCAATAACAAATGATCAAACAAACATAAATCCCTTTATCCAACCAACCAACCTATTTCCCTGCATAAAAATACACTACCTGAAGAATAGGTTGGTTGGTTGTTGTTAACCAACCAACCAACCTATTTCCCTGCATAAAAATAATTTATTCTGCATAAAAATATTCATTCATCACAATGGATTTTTTTTAAGGGAAATGAAAAATAAAAATAAATCATTGGGTGATTAAGACCCAGCAAATGAGAGAATTTACATGGGCTCGGCTGATAGACAACCAACCTATTGTATATCATTCGCAACCGTGCATAATGTTGGCATGCTTCTCATGGTTTTGTGTCGTCGATTTGTGTTCAAATCTCTTTTAAATGGTTTGGAATTCATGAGCAGTCATAAAAATTGATAATATACTACATAATTAGAAATTCATTATGAAAAAATTATGAACATAGGTTGAACAAAAACGTAAAATTTGTTTTGTTTTGCTCGTTCTTCTCAAACCTTATATAGAACCAGTAAGGGACTTACGCTGGAGACTGTGTTACACTTCTTTTTAATTTGCTTATTCATTGTAAAAGAGCCACTCAACAAAACAAGCCATCGTGCAAGTATGTGTAGCTTATTCACTTTAAGAAAGACCTATCAAATAAATTATTAATAATTTGCAATATATAGAAAAATAAATTATACATTAAGCGTTTGCCATTATCACGCGTAAAAGGCATGCTATTACACTCGTGGATATTTTGTAATTTCAAAAGTTCCAAATGAAGGTAATTTCGTCCGTTAAATAACCGTAAATTAGATGAATTTCCTAATATTTAATTAGTTCTAATGATTTCCTTGTCACTCCTTGATTTTTTTCCACACGATATTTCATTTTCAATTCATACAATTTATCGTTGTTATAATCATAAAGTTCAATTCGTTCTCCCCAATATCATTTTATATTTAGATATCAAATTTTAATGACCAACACAATTATTTACACAAGTCTACTAAGCCTTATCATTTTATTTTCCACTCAACTCTATATGTTTAGTTAAATGATATAAAAAAATACTTTAAAAATAAATCTGACAATTCCATGTATACTATAAAAACTTATGTTGAAAAATATATTGTAAAAAAACAGTATTTTGTTAAAGCCTAATTAATTATATCCAAGACATTTTTTGTTAGCAGACCCAACTAAATCTAAGAGACTGTAATAGCTACAAGCAACAAGCATCATTCATCATTATCATAAGTGCATAAATCTAAAAATATAAAAAATAAATCTAAAAGACTGTAATAGCTTATACCTGCTCCTCCATCTAAAGATATCGAATTGAACTCTTTGGATGAGACACATAACCACCGACTGCAACGTCACCAAAGGTCATAGCAAGAGGATGGTTTTGTTTGGCTGTCATCTCATCCGGTAACAATATATTGTCCACAATCACCTTCTCATGTGTTGGAGGTACGGGTTTTCCATGTATGATGGATGTCGTTGAATCTCTGCATACTAAACCCGTTGCAACAACCTCTAGATTAAAGCTTAACACTTCACAATTTTGATTTGCCTAAAGATGCGAAATCAGCGGATTAGCAACAACGTCGTTGTTCGACGTTCTTCCACCACTTTCCTGATGTGTCCCACCACTTCCTCATTCGTTGGAAGCAATGTCTGGTATTGGGCTTTCTTGACTCACATATCCTTTTGACAAGCCGACAATTGAGTTCAATGTTCCTTGCATATTACCCAATTTCCCCTCCATTGTATCCATCCTTGCTGTCAAAATATCCGAGCTTGCTTTACTTTTTTTGAGTTGTTTACGTGGAATGGTAGAAGCTTTAACTTGTGATTTTGATATCATAGTTCCAACACTTCGAGTTCGGCCCCTTTTATCCTTGCCAAACACTTGTGATAAAATGTCTTCATCCACTGTCAAATTTTGTTCCTCGCCATCGTTGATTGTTTCCTTCGCTTTTGCAATTTTATCCTAAAATATGAAAATACTTAAAATATTACATGAATTGATAGGTTACTGAACTAAAATAATATATTGTTTAATTTACAAAGTACGAAGAATTCGAATCTGATATGGTGCCATCCTTTTTTGTATGAGTTTTCTCCCATACTTGACGACGTATGCTTTCTTTTTCTGGATTCTCACTTGCCTACAACAATCAAGTAACTTTTAAAAAAAAAAAGAGTTCGTCATCATTATGAATACGGACAAAGCATGACAAAGCATTATTATTTTGTCAACTCACAAAGTATGGAAAAGCATCATAGTAATGACAGATATAATTCGAGTATCAAAGCTTGTGAGTTGCCGAAAATTAGAGATTAGCAAAATTAACATCACGGATAAAGCATGGCAGCGTACATTTTGTCAACATTCAGGATCTATTAAGCATCATTTATATATAAATTCCATTTATCACGCATACAAAGATCAGTATAGCTGAAACTGAATAATGCATGGTAGTGGGGCTTATCCAATCTATATAACAAAACGAAATATGGACAGTTTAGAATGATTTATAATATGGCACTTGATTACGGATGCATGCTTTGAAAATGAATACAGGTTTGTCTTGTGTTAAGGTGCAATTTAAATCTTACAATCTACATAGTAATTGATATATATAACCAATAATAAGCCTGTATGTATATCAGCTGGGTTTCGGACTGTAAGCCGGTTTTAGGTACACAACTTCAAGTTTCAGATGGTACACATAATCAATAATCACATATGTGGTTCGTATCATAGTCTCAAGGTTTGACAACCAGTAGGTAATTCACCAGACCAACGCAAACATAGAACATCGTAAGTATGTGTAAAGTATTTTGTATGAAATAAGAGGTTCAATATATCATTCAAGGGCTGGGTATCTTGAGGTATGTTTTAGATGTTTTGGTAAGCTAGTTGATGTTGATTATAGTGTTATGTCTCTGTCAGCTTTCAAAAGTTGCCTCTTTTGAAACTTTCTTTACAATCATAATTTTCGGTTGAGCTATATATTTTTGTAGTGTGGGATAAGGGATTTCCTGTGTCAGAGTTCATATATTGTGGGACAGGGAATTATTCCCTTGTGTTGTCTTTATTCTATGTTGTATCTTATTTCTTCCAAAGTGAAAATTTGCTTGTATCTTAACTGTCACTTAATAATTTTGATCTCCACACCGCTAATTTATTAGATGGTTATTGGTGGTTATAAATTATCTTAATGCTTTCGAAAATATACCAATTTAATGCCCAACCATCTAAATTACTCGAAGGTCATCATTATTCTTTTGTTTCATGCTAAACTTGTTTTGTTGAGAAATTCATGCAGGGCCGGCTCTATTAGTTAGAGAAAAACACAAATAAACGGTCATAGCCTATAATTTCAATAGAGCTCTCTTCATAAAAGAGTGTGCATGAATACATTTGATAACTGTAATTCTAAATTGAATGTATTCTGATATAATTCCATTTAGTTTTTCTTTTTCTTTTTATTTTTCTGTTTTTCATGTAATAGAAAATAATTAATGCAATGAAGAAATAAGTCAAATAATGGGATAATATCAAAATAAAATTAAAATTTGATTTATTTTTTAAAGAGCATAAAATTCATGAAGTTTATTAAACGTTCTAGAGCCTGAAAACATATTTCAACACTCGAATATATGTTAACCATGTAAAATGAGCAGTGTTAATATATGTTCATTGGACACAGATTATTGTTCACCACTTGTAAACGAAAAATGAGCAGTGTTTATATCTGTTCTCTTAACACAATAACATTGCAGTTTTTTGTAACAACTAAAATTATGGTTGCCTTAATAATCCGATGGATGCAAATCGCATTAAACACCATTGCTACCATTATGCAAAGGAAAATCACATATAGGGTTGCTTTGACATACATTCTATTTTATATGAAATAAGAGAGTACAGGCAGAGGCAAACATGGGAATGAGACTGGAATCAAAGAACAAAATGGCACATCATCTCAGCCTAAATTAAGAACGATAGGAGGCAAACAATCAACTCACAAGTATTTTGGTCACAACCTAATATATTTTTATGTTACGATGTTTTTTGCAGGACAACTTATAATCCAACCTTTTAATAAATGTTATTTCTGAGTCTATGACAACAAAATCTTAAATTGTGGGTGTTTGAGGATAAACGCACATAACAACTTCAACCATTATTATTGATGATCAATAAACTATCTAATAGACTTGCCTATGAACTAATAAGAGACTTCACGAAAACAGGAAAACAAAAAATGTGTACCAATTTGTGTTCTACTACGGCATGACTTGTACGACCACTGTGATGAGTATAATTGTATTGTGATCTATTTTTTTTCCTAGCTCCCTTCTTTCGCGTGCACCAGGTTTTGCTTCGTTTTTCAAGAATCCGTCCCAATCTTCTATGCTAACTTTTGGGGGACAATTTTTCCTTCTTTCTTCATCATTATCAAATTTGTCGTAGTACCCGGTCCTCAATTCACTTTTGTATCTTCTAAATGACTCGCACATTTTTTTAAATAAAGCTCTTTTTCATCTGACTCTACCTCAAAAAATTCCTATAAATGATGAAGATTAAAAATATGTTAGTGTAATTCAACATGAAAATGAGTTTTAACTGGAAACACATGTAGAAGCAGACTCAACATGAAAGTCAATCGAAACAAAATATGAGCATAAAATGACCAGACATCACGAACGTGACTTCTTCCACTATCACATTTATGAGCTATAGAAAACTTATATAATACTAGTAACTAAACTGTCCACATATGTGATTGGTACATTTATAATTGTAAATGAAAATAGTAAACACTCTGATCATAAATTAATAGATGAAAGGTCCTCTGATTCTCAATCGAGCCTTCTTATAATGAATATTTTGAGCAGTAGATAACCTAACAATTATTTTATTGCCGACAGTGATACTATTAAATACGTCCTGTACAATTATTATTGTACATGAAAATAACATAACGCCTGAGGAGATCAATGGTAAGTAAAGGCACGCTTCTCGCATATGAGTTTTGTTTCATTATGAAATTATATGATATGTGGACAATTTATTAACTGCTATAAATCTAACAGATATCGTACCAACTTGGACTACAACCAAGCTAATACTCAGAAACATGTATGCTGAAGTTTTTTCACTTCTTCTTCTTCTTCTATTCACAGCCCTTCTTTTCCAACTTGTAAAACATCAGGATACAAAATCAAAGCTCACGGACCATGGTTTACCAAGCCCACCATCTCTTCCCATAATCGGAAATCTCCACCAAGTCAGAAAACTCATTCATCAGTCTCAGTTTGATCTCTACAAAATCTATGGTCCTATATTTCACGTTAGACTTGGTGAAGTACCCATTTTAGTAATTTCCTCTCGATACTACGCTCAACAAGTCCTCAAAACTCATGACCTTGCCTTCTGTTCTCGTGCTCAATTTGTAACCTTCAAAGAGTACACATACAACTGTCATGACGTTGTTATTGCACCTTATGGCGAACACTGGAGAAACCTCCTTTTATAACTGGTTAATTATAAACTAAGAAAACAATGAAAAATAATTTAATGTCTTGGATTCCTCAAGCCTATACAAGAAAAATGTTACGTTGTTTTACCTTAAGAGTCCTTAAATACTAATTGTAGAAAAATGGGTTTTGCCTTATCTAAAGACGGTTTATAGGGTATGCAATGGTGGCCACACAGTACAGTAAAGGGCAATATAACCAATTTAAAATGTATGTTCACAAAAGAGAAAAATCAGAAACTGGTAGCTAGTACAACTACTGGAAAATTCAGTGAAAACTATTAGCTACATCAACAAATATATGAAGACCAGACAAATAGACTGAAGTAGTAGAATTAAAACTGGACCCATGCTGGCGCTCGATTGTAGTCGGTCAAGTTCAGTTTGGTTTGTGCAAACGTTCATACTGAGTTGGTTCTAGGCTATACATTTTGCATAGCCAAAACAGGAAAACATACAATTAAAGAAGTAAAATGCAGAACAAATTAAAATGCTGAACAATAATCGTGCTTATTGTCTTGCTTCGTTACTATTGTTTTATCTATTATGAATTTTTAATCTACATATAATTAAAATATATGGTGAATCCTGCATTAAGTGTTTAAGAAAATAGCAAGCATATACCATTATATTTTGATCAAAATGCTATACACTTGGTAGGCTTACCCGCAATTCATCCCAAACGTCATCTTTATTTTTCATGGGAACTTTATCCCAACTTTCATATGATATCGGCACGTGAATTCGCACCAATTTACCAATTTTACTGCCTACTTTTCCAGCATTATCTGAAATTGGAGCACCATACGTGTTTGCCTCAACTTTCTCGGGTTGTGAGGATGACGAATGTGCGACTGAATGATTCGACGCTTCCGCAACTTTTGACATTACTGCTGTATAAAATGCAATTTTTGAGTATTTGGAAAAGACAGAGATTGGTACTATTCTAGGCATATAAGAAAAGACCTCACAAACACAAAAGATGAAGTGGTTTCAGAGCCGGTTCTGAGGTATATAGTGCCCAGTGCAAATTTTTAGTCGATGCCCTTAGTTGTCAAAATTTGCTCAACAATATTAAAATAAAAGTCTTACTTATAGATCCTAGTTTTATCAATTTGGAAATAGGATTCATGCAAAAAAATATGTGACTCTAAACATAAATAAAAAAAACTTTTTATTAAAAAAAATTGCATTAAAAAGTCTCATTAATCTACAGTTGCAATTCATTTACTTTTTGAATTTAGATAGCACTGACATTGGGTAAACATATGCACTGCTGAAATTACTAAACTAAGTTACATAAAAAAGCATACACATAATTTGAATTTAGAAAGCAGACAGAGGCAGCAAATTCTCCATTTAGTAGCTTCAGAATCTCTAAAATATACTTTATGAACTGAAGTGAGCTTGCAAACTCTTATAACCATGACAAGTTGAAAATTGCACTACAATGTTCAGTATATTCTGCAATGGTAGTCTATTACTGAATAATGAACACAGTATGAAAACTGTACATATGTAAGCATTGAAACAATTTAAACCATATTCAATCTTCTATGTAAAAAACCCATGAATAAATCATAAATTAATTCCGTGTGATGATCTTAAACAAATCACAATCCATATTAATAGTTTTCTAATATACCAACAAATCAAAATACACCATAAGGAATTTCCGACAAAAAGATTGAACATGACACTACATAATATCTATTACTGAATAATGAACTAGAGCAAAACAAATATTGTCAAGCAGTGTTTAACATTTGATCTCTAGAAAAGAAAAAAATCTTGGGTCTTCTCTTCTTCTTTTTTGCAAACAAAGGACAAATAGTTTTCCTCATTGTTCAAGTTGATCAAAAAAATAACTTGAAATTTGACTATGATAATCTACTGACCAAATCCTAATTTAAAACTCGAGATGCTTTCATATCATCTGAAATTTTAAATTCACATGGTAGAGACTCAAATCATATCACTGAGCTATTTCAAATGGATTCTCAACTAGCTCACGTATGCCGACAATGTGATATCATATCACTGAAAAGAAATAGAGAAACTAAACTTCCATGTGCCTGAGCTATTTTGTTTTATAACATAAGAAATTTATTTTTATGTGATGCACTATCATATAGCTTTTCAAGTGATAAATATTTTATCAAATGGCAGTTGCATATGGACACACCTCCATGATAATAATTTCTCATATGCCATACGAAGAAAATAGAAGAAGAACAAACATTACAAACTAATCCACAAACAACAAACATTACAAACGTTGATAATATTCAAAGTCGACAAATATAACCACATATGAAATTCAACTCAATTCAATTAAAAATACATCTTATATTAGCATATCCATTTCATAAGGTCTACTAATTTTTGGTTATCTTCAAAGGCTGACTGATAAGCGGTAGGAAACTCAACATCATCCACGGTTGTAGTCAACCGCTTAGGTGTATGTAAAACCACAAACCATCCGCTATTTTTTAAGTCTTTTGAGTAGAACACTTGACCCACTTCCGACGCAAGAATAAATGGCTCATCGTTCATCCTATCCTTGGTCTTTAATTTTCCTAAGTTAACTGTAATCATGTTTGAAACAGGATCAATTTTGCAACCATTGACCTTGTCTTCGACCTTTACCCAATCACAATAAAAAACCGTTTGCTTGAAATCTATGTAATCCAACTCAATTATCTCCTGAATAACTCTGTAATACATTGTTTCTGCTTCTTTATAATTTTTATCTTTTCCACTGGCTCTAAATTTTGTAATTGCTCTCATGCATACACTGCTGTCTTGTGTTACCATCCGCTCATCGTAACTTTTTGGGGAAAATGTAAAACCATTTACTTGGTACTTCGTATAATTACGCGCATTGAACTTTGGCCCATTCACAAGCCACCAAAGAGTTGAATCAACATCATTTGTTTTCACCAACTAAAAAATAAAATATGTGAAAATATGATTAATACGATGTACGATCCTTTTTAAGTACGCGCGAAATATCAAATAAGCTTTAAGATACCTCGCCACGCATCCAAATAGTAAAGCTTTGACATGCTTCCACGGATGAAACCCCACTTCGAGACTGAGATTTAGTACTTTTCACATAAATGGCATACCTCCTGCAACAAACACATTTCAAAACATCTATATGAGCTGATTTACTATGGTAGTGATTCAAGAGTTATTTGGGAACTTACTTCTCCCATTCATCCAATCTATCATATTTATTGAGGACCCATCTACGAACTTGTTCGAACTGCATTGAGGTTAAGGTTATGTCTTTACCAATATCTAGAGGCATCTCACCAGCAAACTCATCATCCTCGTCTAAAAAGCCTCACGAGTATGTTTATGCGTGCCATCGCCTCCTTTTGGCATATACTCCATGCAATAAAGACTAGCTTCTTGTACAATATATCCTTCTGCAATACATCCTTCAATATATCTTTTGTTGCGCACATATCCTTTATATATTTTCATCAGCCTATGAATGGTAATCGATCATAAATAATTAGTACATATTTTAATCAAATGATGTTGAACAAAACTAAATTTAATATGTTACGGTTCAAAAGTATACATCCACCTCTATCTAACAGGACCACAAATCAATGCTTCATCGGCTAAATGAACCATAAGGTGGATGCTGATGTCAAAAAATGCAGGAGGGAAATATTTTTCAAACACACAAATTGCTTCTACCAAACTCCTCTTCGCTAATAAAAGATGTTCTCTGTTGATCACCTTTGAGCATAAAATGTTAAAGAATAAACTTATACGATGTACAACATTACGCAAATCCTTATGCTGTGAATAAGAATGCTGAAGCAATACCAGAAGTAATTGTTGCATTATGACGTGGTAATCATGCGACTTCATATTTATTAGTTCGGGAGGATTGATGCTCACATTGTTATTGAAGTTGGAAGAGAATTTGCTAGGCACCTTCAAGCTTTTCAAAATGGTGCAAAATCGTAACCTTTCGTCTTTACCCAAGGCAAAGGCTGCATCTGGTATGATTACTTTATTTGTTTCAGGATTTTCCATCATCCAAAATTTTTGTTTTATACCCATGATTTTCAAATCCTTACGTGCATTAATGTCATCTTTAGACTTGTCTTTATGACCCATTATTGTGCTAATGAGATGCTCGGTGACATTCTTCTCCGTATGCATAACATCAATATTATGTCGAACCAAATTTGCTTTCCAATATGGTAAATCAAAGAGGATGGACCTCCTATACCATGCGGGAACATTGACATCTTCTTCTTCAATGATTCTTTTTTTCGTTTTCGACCGATTTCTGATTTGTTTTTACCAACTTTCATTTTGATATTAGCTACCTTCTCTTCAACTTGATAACCAGTCAATGGCTGTGGAGGACGACGATATTCTTGTTTGTTATCAAAGTTTGTTTTATCGTCTCGAAACTTGTGTTTGGAAGGAAGAAATCTTCGATGTCCCATGTAACACATCTTCTTACTTTCACGAAGATAGGAAGAACAAGTGTCCTCCCCACATGAAGGACATGCAAAATAGCCATGAGTTGTGCACCCAGATAAAGTCCCAAGTGCAGGATGATCATGAATTGCCCACAACAACCTAGCTCTCATTGTGAACTCAGATTTATTAAATGAGTCAAATGCAACGACTCCTTCCCATAACTGTTGTAACTCATCTATCAACGGTTGCAAATAAACATCAATATCCTTTTCTGGTTGTTTTGGCCCAGAAATCAATAATGTCAACATTGAAAACTCTCTTTTCATGCACATGGACGGAGGAAGATTATACGGTACTACAACTACTGGCCAACAACTATAACGGATACTCAGAGATGCACTTGGATTGAAACCATCCATTGCTAATCCAAGCGTGACATTTCGTGAATGCACAACAAACGATTTGTCAAAAGAATCTGCAGTTCGCCATTGAAAAGTGTCACATGGGTGACGCATTACATCTGAATTAGACTTGTCACGACCATGCCAAGTCATAGCATCAGCTATCCACGGTATAGTATACGATCTCCTCAACCTAGGAATTAAAGGGAAATGTCTCAACGTCTTTTGAGGAACTTTGGTAGCCTTTTTCTCTTCGTTGAATGTTGTCCTATACCTTGGATCTTTGCAAACTGGACAAAAAACTCTATTTGCATCATCTTTCCAATATAAAATGCAGTCATTAATGCATGCATCATAAATTTTGTAGTTCATCCCAACTTGTTTAATCATCTTCTTCATGTCGGGATACTTTGTTGGTATTGTATTGCTTTCAGGGAGTAATTCCTTTATAAATTCAAGGAGTGCAGTCACACCATTGTCGGAAAAGCTATACTGTGTTTTCAAGCTATTCAACTTGATGATGAAATATAATTTTGTTATCCCATTTGGACATGAAGGATACAATGCCACTTTTGCATCATCAAAAAGTGATTTATACTTTCCACTTTGATTTGCTTGCCAATCAATATCAACCGTAGGTAATTCCCCAATATTATCTGGCAACGAACTTATAGGTTGAAAATGATGAAATATATCGGCATCATTGACCAGATCTTCCATCCTAGGAAGTTCAGACTCATCAGTACTTATGGCTTCACTAACGGGTTGTTTTTGCTTCCTCGCCGACTCTTCCCCATGAAAACGCCAAACGGTATATGATTGGGCAATTCCCCATCTAAGCAGATGATAATGAATTTGATCTAATTTAATCTTTGATCTCATATTGTTGCACCGTTTACAAGGACAAGAATAGATTTCCTTATTACCACCATTTTCTACAACAAAATCAATAAACTTCTGCACTCCTTCCACAGATCGTGCAGTTCTTTGATCGGATTCTTTCATCCACTCTTTATCCATTCTGAAACTACAATAAGAGTATTTAAATACATTAAGAGACTATTAATTTCTCTTTGAAGCACATCCTAAAGTCATTTATCAAATTAATATTCAACTAAGAAACAAACATCTAATGGCTCAAACTAACATATAATAGCTTTAGGTAAATTGTTGATTGCTAATAGTAATTTATCAATACAGGATATTAAATTTTAGATAATGATATTATGTTTTGTTTTTTATTCTAACTCTATTTATAACATTTTAATTTACATTGGTCTTCGAAGAAACTTATTCAGAATTCAAGATTCAATTATAAATAAGGTTACATTGTATTAAAGCCATTGGATTAAACATATTTAAAATTATTCGCTATACAATTTATTTGGCTGATTTTACATGCAATAAACATTGCTCCTTTGAGTCCATTTCGTGCAGGTTACTTTATTTCAACACTTTCTTTTTTCCAGTTTTGATAATACCATGCCTTGAGAAGTCACTACAAATAACATATTGCATATGATCCTTTCTGTTTACACCATATACATATATAAACACTTATTAACACTTTTACCCATTTTACATCAATACCGTTATTACACAACGCATGGTATATAAAAAGCCATTTCCAAAACATTCTACTAACAATGCAGGTCTAAAGCGTATGTTATCCTGCCACTTATATAGCAACTACACATTACATAACCAAACATGATTATACTAACAAGACTTATGAATTATCTTTCACAAAAATCCATCCTTGCTTACCTAGCTTTCTTTTATTACCTGCAAACATACTAGGCTGCCCCATTATGAAATGGGACACCCAGTTGCATAAAAGCACATGGGGGTCAGACTAGAAATGTCTGAGTATATTTTATAAAATCATGCAGTGTGTACTATACCAGTTTAAAGACACACACACACACACACACACACACACACACAAATATATATATATATATATAGAATGCTCACTGAATAATGAAAATCCATGCTTACAGTTTTAGGAAATTTATTCAGCATTGTTTTAAAACTGTCTAAATGCATGCACATGGTTATGTAATCCTCAAACAAAGCACATTTCCTTTATTAATTATTCCAGAAAATAGAAGATATCCATTCAATCAGTCTTAACAGATATACTTATATATATATATATATATATATATATATATATATTAATACTATTTAGTTAAGCTCAACTTAGCAGTTTATTTCTTATATATACATATATAGATACATCTTCATGTACGTATACATGTATAAATCCACTTAGTTACAGATTTATCTGCCTGATCATTTCTAATATGTATTAATATATACACACACAATTTCCATGCGTGTACATATATCTTCACATACTCTCCGGAACCATCAGGCGGATTGATGCTAACACCCACATGTACATACACACACACATTATCATGCTATATACATACATACATACATATATATATATCCACTTAAATTTCAGAAACTCCAGTTTATTCATACCAGCCAATGCAAGTGCATTTCAAAAATGAATCTTCAATGTATCCATGCAACCAGGCATACTCATGTCACCCATCACATACATCAATTCACATCCCAAAGAGCAAATCATTATTTATGCTTAAGTAAAAGTTGTATACAAATGTGCAGGCATCATTTAATCAAGCTAAAGGGCCTTTCATGTTATTTGACCTATACTTCAGGTTTTGGTAACAAGTAATCAAGCAAGTTCTACTTATATCTGCAGCCATCCAACATGTATATACATACAACAAGTCAAACATAAAAGAATCAAACCATATAATCAAAAGCAACACGCAATTCACAATCAAACAGTCCAACTACAATTTATATGGGCATTTAACCCTCGCTACACATCCATTTTGGTCGTTATAATATTGGCGTGCGTGTAACCCTCGCTACACATCCATTTACACACAAAAAGTTCATTTATGTGCATTTTTGAGCTTAAGTTGAACATGAAAAACATAGTAATAATAACAGAAGAAATAATTTTACCTCTTTGTCCAATTGCGTCAAACAGTAAGAAAAGCTAGTATCGATGCCTGAACTGTTGTTCCACCAATTATTCTACAGCAAATAACCTGCATAACAAGTCTTATCAGAAAAAGAAAACACACCAGAACACCTAAATTGAAGAACAATTGTAAAAGAATAACCTGCAAATCTAATCAAACAACCAACCAACCAACCAAAATGAAAATCTAATCAGGGGCAACGGCGGATTGGAAGAATAAAACAACCAACCAAAATTAAAATCTAATCAACAAACAATCATTCACTATTAAAAGGAAATCAACGATCCTATTTCTTCGACATTAATTCAACAATAAAACAACCAAAAACAATTTTCACATACTGAGAGTAGATCTGACCTCGAATCGAGATTTAGAGAGTTTTTCGTTCTGGAAAAAAGGACTATAATTGAGTGCTACATACATGGAGTAATGAACTTTACACAAAAATTGTGCAACCAAAACCACATGCAATAAAGGAATTTATTTGTTAGTTAGGATTTTTAAAATAGAATCATTGAGACAACCGTTAATGATGCAGGTCACTGACTATTGTAAGGCTGGCTTATAGTAAAAAAAAAAAAAAAAAAAAAAAAAGACAGCAAAAATTATGTATAAAAGCATTTCTGATTCCTTTCTTTCCTGTGACCTGGTTTAGGAGAAACAATGTGTGTTATATTTATTTAACAGAAGTTAATCAATTGATGGTGATTTAACATAGCAGTCAAGCATTTAGTAACAACAAAGTGATAATAGAACGGTAGTAAAGTATAATTTTCTATACGAAGTGTTTGTTTAGTAAAAATATACATATAAAAGCATCAAAGAATTCTATAATGTTTATGAAATGTATATTCCATTGTGTGCCAGAAGAACTTCACATATAGTAACTGTGCTTAATATAGAATGTTCAATTATTTTCAGGCACTGTCATAAATTCCTCATTGTAACAAAACATAAATAATTACGCCAAATAGGTAGCATGCAGTAGAAAATGTGCAAAAATTGTTCAAGCACAACACATATATATGGAATACAAATAATCCATCCTAATTCATTAGAGAACATGATTAAATGATCTGAAATCATTTTTTAATACAAAGTTTAAATGCAAATTGACCATAAATAAAGGACAAATGCAACCAAATTAACAAAGTAAAACATACCTAAAATAGAATGATGAAGGGAAAGAAAAGCAACACTAAACACAGATTGGAACAAACATTAAAAATTGATTTCTTATATGCAAAAATGTATAGTATAATTGTAGTAGCCGAATCATCATCTAAGATTCAAGGCTACAGAGTGGCAAAGGTTTTTCATGATTTCAAAAGTCTCTTTGTCTGCACCACCTGTAGGTTTTGCCATCAATGGTGGGTCAACCACTAAAACTTTATAATTTCCATTTTCTCCTGTCATTAGTAACATAAGTGTGTATTCCTCTATTTTAACCTCCTTACCACATTTTGATTCTACATATGGTGTTTCATTTATTTCTACTTTCGTTGCAATTTGCAAATAGGGAGACAATGGCTTTTCTCTTCGATGCTACTCTATGCTAGAGCAATTGTTTTTTCTCCAGTTCCAAAATATGAAAAATGACAAAACCAGAATACAGAAAAGTAGATAATTACTATTTATAATACATCTAAAATTATTTTGTTAGTCCTTATATTAATGTTATTATCATTATATCTTTAGCTCTTTTAGCAATGTTTAAAAGGTTTCATTCTTTTATTGGTGACAGTGGACAATTCTTGAATTGGGAAGAAAGGATTACCAACTAATGATGCCTGATGGCAATAACAAATGCATGCTCAAACGAAGTTATTGAAGGACCCAAAAAAATAATGAATTTTATGTCAGCAGTCTAAATGAAATAATGTAAGATTTATTTTGTAGCATTCAACAGTATTAATTTTGACTGAATGTGTAAATCTGTAATCTCATATACTTATATTTAGGCCCTCTTATTGTATGCCAAAATGGATGCATAATTACAGTGTTTACTAAATATGGTGTTTACTAATTATTGTGTGGAGCATCAAACTATGTCCTGATTTGCAACAGTTTCAATTAACAAAAGATGAAAATTGGAAATGATCAGTACCAATATATTGAAAATTAACTAAAAATGACTATTAAAGCATCACAGTATATTTAGCATATCTACGCACTTATTTGTGTACTAAAATCTTACAAACCAAGAAAAAATAAAAATAAATTTCAGTATTAAGTCCTTTTAGTTTGCAGCTCTTTTATGAGATATACAATGTTAACAAAGGTGGTCTACTTAGCATCTCTACATAGATCAATAATTTGATTTTGTAATATTGGAACCTACTTTAGCATATATAGCATAAAAACATAATTGAAGATTTGAAGTACTAGAAAATTCAAAAAAGAATACTGGTTGGATGAATCATTTATACAAACAGTCCGTGTGCAGACAAATATAAGTGAAGACTTATAGCCAAAGAAAACATTGACATCAACGTTTGCAACTCCTTGTACCAAGAAATTTTAAACACAAACGAAAACTGTAGATAAAAGTAAAATGCTAATGCAAACGTGTGCAAAAATTGGTATCATCGAAGCCACAGCCTGCAATTTTCTCGAAAACCTAAAAAAGAAAAAAATTACTGCAAAATAAACTTATAATGAGGGCAAACAGATTGAACCCTACATTTGAAAACAATATAATCACAGTATATTTAAATCACGAATTTACATTAACATATCAAAAGCCAAAACCACCTAACAATCATCCACTATCACAATTTAATCAACGATTTCTATTTGTATGACAATAAATCAATGATAAAAAAGGAAAATCAATTTTTCCATACCTAGAGCCTGTTGACTTCGATTCCGATCATGTGAAGCTTTCGATTTGGATCCGCTGATGTTTTCAATCAAGGAAAAAAAGCAAGATGTCGATCGAGATATAAGCAGGATAACCCTAGAAAAAAAATTCGACTGTGAGATCTGCGTGAATAGATTTGGAACGAAGTTTTCAAACGGCGAAATTTCTTTGATTGATTGAAATTGAGTAATAATACCTAAGAAATCGAAAGGAGATTTCGATCCATTTCTCTGAAGCGGTAGATGATTGAAGAAAGCGTACGGGTTAAGGAATGAAAAGGGGTATTGTGAACGGGGGGGTGTACGGTAGGGAGTTGGTAATTGGAGAACGGTCTAGAGCCGTTGTACAATATAGAACGGACTAAACCCGTAGTAATAAGATTTGCAAAGGACTAAAGCCGTTGCTATTCCGCAACGGTCATAAGCCGTTGCAAAATGCCCACTCCTGGGTGTTGCAAATCGGCCTGTATGGTGTAGTGACAACAATCAAATCAGAAAAAATTGACATATACATTGAGTGATACCTGAAGCAGCAGATTAAATCGAAGCCCTAACTGAAATCTGAAACCCAAACGAACCACAATTGAAGACCTAATTGAAACACCGAAGCCCTAATTGAACTTGAACTTGAACTACTCGAACCCTAATTAAACTTGTAAACTTGAACTTTTAGCCCTAATTGAACCTAAGAGTGAGTGTGTGAGAGGTTGAGCAGCGGAGTACTTTGTTAAATTTCGATTGAAACTTTCAATATTTTTTTAGTTTTCCCCCCTTTATTTTTGCTTTCCGCCATAAACATTATTTCTAATACCACTTATTTTGTGCAATTCTGTATACGAACGAATAACATATAATATTTACAAGTTTTTATTTAAATTGAAATTAAATAACTTAAAAATGGTCATTAGAGGCGAATTACCATTTTAAATTAACTTAAACTTCCCTTTAACTCACGATCTTCCCAGGCAACCAAAATAACCGACTTCCTCCTTTCCATAAACAACCGAAACCACCCCCATCATCAACAATTAATCTACTGATGATCCTAGGATTAAGGTGCCCTTAACCTCGTCTTCACGGGTTCGATACACACTCGCGATTCACAGTAAGAACCTATTCACATTAACTTCTTTTTCATCCCAAACTCCACGTTCTCCTCTTAATCACCTCACCATTACCTTACCCACATTTTAACTAATTTCTTTCTCCCCTTTTCAAAATCAACCTGCTACAACAACGATCCACACTAACTCCCCTAATCATGTTAATTAAAACGTTAACCCATCTTCCTCTTTACTTTGCCTACTGCTGAAACAAGCACAATCGTGCACGCCTCATCTTGACATAGACTTCGCTTCACTGAATCCAAAGTTGTTTCCTCCGTTGATCTTCTTTCCTCAAGCTGCACCTTCCGATACCCGTATCAACTCACAACCACCCTACAAATAACAACCTCGGCCTGTAAATGCACTGCAACAAATATCTCTCAGCCGCAAAAAATGGAATGATCATCTGAAAGTACCACCGTCGTCACGTTCTTGAGCACCTCAACCCTCATATCGAACTTCCAGTTCGAACTACATCGTTTACCTAGGCAATAGTAAAGTAGCGAATTAAGTTGTCTCAGATTTCCTCACGCAGAAGCTTCGTTCCATCCTTAACCCAAATCTCAACTCAATACGATCTAAAACCTCTTCAGTTCCCCGCCGATATCTTGAACCCTAGGGCACAACTCTACACCGCAGCAAAACAAAATAGTTCGAGCCCTTCAGGAGCCTATCACACCTTATAGATGATATATAAAATTGAAGCTTTTAATCTCAGAATCAAAACGAATCCAATTTTGTAATTTTTCATTTAGGAATTGATTTTTAATGGATTATTGAAGTAGTGATTTTCTCGTTAATTTGGCTGAAAGAGTTAGAAGATGGAAAATGCAGAAAGAAACCAGGGGTTAAGGGTTACATAGGGGGATGGCTTGTTCATATGAGTGAAGTATATAATATTTTATTTTTCATTTGACCAATGAAGTGACCTAACGATTTTTTTCCGTGCCTATCGCCACTTTCATACGTTGATTATTGATTCCTATACTCACATACAAACTCTATTTGTAACAAAAATGGACGTTATGGTATATTTCGACGTTACGATCCTAATGAAATTTGTTTCATCGAATTCTTAGTTCGTTTGCTCAAATGACGCTTGTTTAAGCTTAAGCGGTCGATTTATTAAAATTTAATTTTGCTACGCTTACAAAATAACTTCATTTGACGTGAAACTTGAAATCTAGCAATAATTAGCCATTATGGTCCTAATAAAATTTGCTTCGCTGAAAACGGAAGTCGTTTGAAAAAGTCACTTTTTAACGGTCCAGTTTAAATTAAAATAAAACAATTTTAAAATACCTCAATATAATAATATTAAACTATGATAACCGGCCATACTTGACCAGAATTCCATGTAGTTTCATAATAAATTATCTCAAGTTGAAATCTAAGCCAAATCGATATTAAAAATATTTAAAACCTTTTTATTTAATATAAATAAACGTTATAATTTATAAACGAATTCCAAAACGACTACTTGAAATTTTGATTTGGCCATAAAACAAAATCTACAATTTGAAAACTTGATTTTTCTCTTTCATTAGAAAAATATTACCAAATAGATTCGAGCGTTTCTTGTTTCGAAGAAATCCGACTTATATCAAATCTTGTCAACCATTTAAGTTCAAAACGTAATATTATGACCTACCGCACTGCTACAGTTCGTTTTGTAATTAAATTATAAATTAAACGTTAAAATGTCGTTAAATAAACGAAATCGTTAATATAATTTAAAACCAAACAACATTAAATCTTTTTAAATTGCTCGTTCACATTATATTGCAAGTCCGACAAATCCCGTCCCTTTCGGAATTTAAATTATTATTTATATTAATAAAATATTCAAAATTACTAAATTTAAGCTAATTAAATTCTAAAACAACATTTAAAACCACTTAAAATATTAAATAAAACAGTTAAAAATCTAGGACGTTATAGCTGGTCCTATGTTTCCAAGCATTATCAAATCTAAAATGTGTAGGCTAAAGCCTAAACTTGTTCTTTATTCCCAAGTGTCTTTTAAGCATTGGACAGTGGCCGCACGACAAAATGTTCAAACCATTTTAGTTATGAAACTATAATGCTACTTCTGAGAAAAAAAATTGATGATAGCCAAGTTTAGAAACTCAAAAAATGACTACTGCTGCCATGGTTGATTCATTAAGCTAGCAAATGAGAAAATTGCCAGAAAATTTAGTGAAAATGTTTCCTTTTTTAGGAATAAACTAGGATGAGGCCCGTGCTTCGCACACGGGCAAGTTTAGGGACCTTAAATGTCATTATAGTTTGGTGAATGCTCTTCTAGCTGCAGCTATGTGGATTATTTTTTTGTTGTAGCACGTGAAAACGATCAAAATGTGAGAATTTGTTATTTGACACGTAATGTAATCAGCACGTTCAAATGATTTGAAGCTGAATATTTAATAAAGATTAAAATTTAAGGGTGTGTCCTAACAACGGAGCATTTATTTAAATTGCTTTCAACGTAGCATGCCTATTAATAGGGTCCAAGCTCGGTTTTGTTTACTGCCAATAGTATTTCTCACCTTGTTCGATATATGGTTCTGAGCACGTACAAATGTTTTATGATGCGTATGTTATTGTTGTATGCCGATGGTATTTATCACTTCGTTAAGAAGAATAGTAATACATTTTTAGAGTGCCAATATACTAGGTGCCATGACAGATATTCTACCATGTAGTCAATATATTACAACTATTTTTGCTGTAAATTTTTTAACTGCAGTTATGCATGCTCCAACACAAATACACTACTGTCTGTTTCAGTTATTGCATTTTCATGGTCAATGGCATCCTTTCTTTAATTAGTATAGCGGATGTTATTCACCTGCGAGATTGAAAATCAAAATGATTATTTGCAACTATCAGACACGCTTTTACTAAGCCTAAATATATAGGTAGCAAAGAATATGCACTTAAACAGTTTGAAATCAACTGAACAATGAGGTAAATATTTAATGGTCTAACTCAAAAACATGAATTGACTATTTAACATGGGTTTAGCATTGCAGGCTGGACCTGTTTAATATATGTCTAGTGTTTCAAGTATACAATATGGATTGAAAACCATGGCAACAACTAATTGTATTTATGAACGCCTCAAACCAAAAACAGAGAAGTACTGTAAAAGGTTAGTTGTAAAAAAACATCATGCCTACATTTAAATAGAAGAATGGATAAGGGAAACACTTCCTTGTTAGTCATATGCTTTGCGCACAAAGAAACATAATGTTAGTATAGCAGGCGTATCGTACTTAGTTAATGGGCCTACAGTGTAGCAAATCCAATTAGGCAAAGACTTTGGAACCTTAACCAAAACTTTGATTTAAGATCATACAGTTGCTGGTTCTTCAAGAATGGAATTAAAAAAAGAAAAATGAGTAGTGCATATGAGTTAAATGCATAAATTGCAAACTATTAATTTAATAAAACAGTAAATACATATTGTTGGAAATGTTTTATTAACATTAGTGAATTATTAAAAATAATGGAATAAGTGTATGAATGACTCCTATGGGTGAATAGTCCCACATCATGGAATTATAGAGAAGAGGCAAGCATTTATACTTGTTTCTAAGAAATCATGTTGGGGCATTGGGCTCCCAATACATGCATTATTTTGAGGAGGGATACCATGCATCATGACCACCACACACGCGCGCGCGACCGACCGACTCGGCCCGGCCCGGTCCGGTTCGGGCTCGGGCTTGTCTTTGTGGTATAGACACTTATATTTTTTGGACCATAAAACTTAGCCTTTTTCGAACCCTTTTTTTTATGGAAAAGATTTCTGCCACGGTAAAAAATTCTTATCCTTAATTAAAGCGACCTACTAATCAGAAACCCTAACCCTAATTCTCGTTCTATATATTGTCATTACTTCAGACGAGAATACCTATCGAATCACAATATCTCTTTTTCTCTCAGCCGCCATTAAAAAAATTTCTCACAGAAATTCTCGAGCAGTATTTTTATTCAGAAAGTGCAAATCTGCACTGATTTGTTGTGCAAGCAAATCAGTTATTGTTTTAGAGACTGTTTTATCCTAGAGGCGACGGCGAAGGAACGAACTGGTTTGCACCTCCGACCAGATCGCCGAATCGTCTTCAAGAAAGCGACCTAATCCGCGACTCAGCCATTGTTTCCCAACAATTTGAAGACGAACTGAAACAATGGCTTCCAACTCAACCCTAGACGATTCTGCTCCACCCTCAGCTTTTCAGAACCCTCTCGTGACTGCTGCTCCATTCAGATTTGAAGGCTTGCATTTCAAACGATGGCGTCAGAAGATGGAGTTCTTCCTCACCATCAGAAAGGTTGTGGCTGCGCTGACTACTGACAAACCGCAGCCTCCAGATAAACCTGACGAGGCTGATGCAGCGAAAATGGCATCATGGACTGAATAGTCAAAGCAACTGCAGACCTGGACTGAACAGGATTACTTATGCAAGAACTTTATTCTGAACGGACTGAGCGATGATCTGTATGACTATTATAACTCAGATGAAAAGACAGCAAAGGAGATCTGGGAAGCACTGAAGAAGAAGTATGATACAGAGGAGGCAGGGGCAAAGAAATATGCTGTGAGCCGTTACCTAAAGTACCAGATGACCGATGATAGATCTGTAGAGATGCAGTCTCATGAGCTGCAGAAAATAGCTCATGAGATCATCTCCGAAGGTATGGTCTTGGACGAACAATTTCAAATTGCTGTTATCATTGACAAATTACCCCCAAGCTGGAAAGATTTTAAGAATGTCTTGCGACATAAGACTAAGGAATTTTCCTTAGAGAGCTTGATTACATGCCTCCGTATTGAGGAGGAGGCACGCAAGCAGGACCAGAAAGAAGAGGTGCTGATTGTTAATAACAACAGTACTAAGAAGACCACTCCCGCTGTTCTGAAACCAAATCAGAAATCTTTTAAGAATCAAAACAGGCGCAACAAACAGAATGGGAATCCACAAGGAAACCCAAAAGGACAGCAGAAACCAGCCCAAAAGAATGACTCTGGACAGTTGTTTCTATGTTACAACTGTGGAAAACCAGGTCATATGGCACGCAAGTGACGGAACAGGCCAAGCTCTGCACCGCAGGCTAACCTGACTGAGGAGCCTCTTACGGCTATGATTACGAAGATTCACCTTGTTTGGTGGATCAGAGGGTTGGTGGAAAGACACTGGTGCTTCTCGCCATGTCTGTTATGATCGTGGCATGTTCTCGACATACACGGCTGCTGAAAATCAGAAAGTGCTGTTGGGAGACTCTCACACCACTAGAGTTGAGGGGATTGGCAATGTGGAACTCAAGTTCACCTCTGGAAAAAATGTAATTCTGAAAGATGTTATGCACACTCCAGAAATAAGGAAGAATCTGGTCTCTGGCTTTCTCCTTAATAAGGCTGGTTTCACTCAAGTAATTGGGGTTGATTTGTACACCCAAACTTATAAGGGAACTTTTGTGGGAAAGGGTTATGCTTGTGAGGGTATGTTTAAACTGAATGTTGAATCTAATAAAGTGACTACTTCTGCTTACATGTTGTGTGATTTTAATATCTGGCATTCTAGATTATGTCATGTTAATAATCGAATAATCCGTAACATGAGCACCCTAGATATGATACCTAAAATGACAGAATCTGAACTTGATAAATGTGAATTCTTTACACAAGCTAAAATCACAAAGAAACCTCACAAATCTATTGATAGAGTTTCTGAACCCTTAGACTTGATTCATTCTGACATATGTGAACTAGATGGCACTTTAACTAGACAGGGACATCGTTATTTTATCACTTTTATTGATGACTGCTCTGATTTCACATATGTATACCTTATGAAAAATAAAAGTGATGCTTTTGACATGTTTAAAACATTCAAAACTGAGATTGAGAATCAAGAAAATAGAAAAATTAAGAGACTTCGTAGTGATAGAGGAACAGAATACGAATCTAATTCAATTCTGGATTTCTATAAACAACATGGTATAGTACATGAGAGAACTGCACCCTATTCTCCTGAAATGAACGGTAAAGCAGAAAGGAAAAATAGGACCTTTACCGAACTAGTAGTTGCCATATTATTAAATTCTGGTGCAGCAAAACATTGGTGGGGGTATATTTTATTGACTGTATGCTATGTTCTGAATAGAATCCCCAAATCTAAGAATAAAATTTCTCCTTATGAAATTTTAAAGAATCATAAACCCAATGTCTCATACTTTAGAACTTGGGGTTGTTTAGCTTATGTTCGCATTCCAGACCCTAAGAGAATAAAATTGGCAAGTAGAGCATACGAATGTGCATTTATAGGCTATGCTATTAATAGCAAAGCATATAGATTTTATGACCTTAATGCACATAATATAATTGAATCAAATGATGCCGATTTTTATGAAACTAAATTTCCTTTTAAATTAAGGAATAGTGGGGGCACTTCAAATATGCCAGTTAGAACAGAACTTAATGAAAATTCCGAAGCTGAACCTAGAAGAAGTAAAAGAGCAAGAACCATAAAATATTTCAGTTCAGATTCTTGTGCTTTTACTATTGAGGAGGATCCCATAAACCTCCAAGAGGCCTTATCTTCTTTAGATGCCGATTTTTGGCAAGAGGCTATAAATGATGAGATGGAGTCTTTAGAATCCAACAAGACTTGGCACTTGGTAGATTTACCCCCTGGTTGTAAATCTATAGGCTGTAAATGGGTACTTAAAAAGAAATTAAAACCTGATGGCACTGTAGATAAGTATAAATCACGACTAGTAGCTAGGTTTTAAACAAAAAGAAAATATAGATTTCTTTGACACCTTTTCACCCGTAACTAGAATAACATCCATTCGGGTTTTAATCCCACTTGCTTCCATCCATAATTTACTTATACACCAAATGGATGTTAAAACTGCTTTTTTGAACGGTGAATTAGACGAAGAAATTTATATGGACCAGCCTGAAGGATTTGTAGTACATGGACAAGAACATGAAGTATGTAAATTAGATAAATCATTATATGGTTTAAAACAAGCACCTAAACAATGGCATGAAAAATTTGATAACTTAATCATTTCAAATGGTTTTAAAGTTAATGAAAGTGACAAATGCATTTACTACAAATCTGAGAATGACAATTGCACTATTATATGCCTTTATGTAGATGACCTACTCTTTTCTGGGTCAAATATTCATGCCATAAACTCAGTCAAATCCTTATTAAGTGTCAATTTTGATATGAAAGATCTAGGTGAGGCGAGTGTAATCCTTGGTATTAAGATTACTAGGTCTGAAAAGGGAATTTCTTTGGATCAATCTCATTACATTGAGAAGATACTAAAGAAATACAATTACTTTGACTGTAAACCTGC
The DNA here is from genome assembly GCA_030737875.1 of Allium sativum. NCBI lineage: Eukaryota > Viridiplantae > Streptophyta > Magnoliopsida > Asparagales > Amaryllidaceae > Allium > Allium sativum. The sequence goes on from CM060922.1 coordinate 920,555,254, forward strand.
AAGTACACCATATGATCACAGTGTAAAGTTATTTAAGAACACCGGTGAAGGTGTAAGACAGTCTGATTATGCGAGCATCATTGGCAGCCTTCGGTATGCCACTGATTGTACTAGACCCGACATTGCCTATGTCGTGGGATTATTGTGCAGGTTTACCAGTAGACCTAGTGCAGAGCACTGGAAAGCTATTGAAAGGGTAATGAGATACCTTAAACGAACCATGAACCTTGGATTACATTATGAAAGGTTTCCAGCTATACTTGAAGGATATTCCGATGCAGACTGGAATACCTTATCTGATGATTCTAAAGCGACCAGTGGCTATATATTTAGCATCGCTGGAGGAGCTGTTTCTTGGAAATCCAAGAAACAGACTATTTTGGCTCAGTCTACTATGGAGTCTGAGATGATAGCACTAGCTACAGCTAGTGAAGAGGCAGAGTATTTAAGAAATCTGCTAGCTGAGATTCCCTTATGGGAAAAACCGATACCGGCTGTGTTGATACATTGCGATAGTACTGCGGCTATTGCAAAAGTTCATAACTGTTATTATAATGGTAAGAGACGACAAATACGTCGTAAGCACAGTACGGTTAGATAACTACTTTCCACAGGTACCGTTAGAGTGGATTACGTACGTAGTGAGGAAAATTTGGCAGATCCTTTGACGAAAGGACTGTCCAGAGAGAAAGTCCATAACTTTTCTAAAAGAATGGGACTATTGCCCTTAGATTGTTGAGTCACGCACAATGGTAACCCGACCTAAATGACTGGAGATCCCAAGAACTAGGTTCAATGGGTAATAACAAGTTGTGTAGTGATATGAGTTGAACATGCTATTTAATAAACCAAGAAGCATGTATTCCTGAAGTGATTATAGGATGAGTTAATAGAAACTCTTAATGAGATCTATACTCTATGTGGAGTGGAGTACCTACCTTCAGGAGTGCTCTTGATAGACTCACCTTTGTGAATGTGGAAATGTGGTCGTTTCCTATGGAGTTTCGGGCAAAACTTCTAGAGCATTCACTAAACTAGGATAGACGTGCATGGCCATAAATGCACGGGCTTATTTGATTGCACTATAGAAAAGGTTGTGTGTGGTTTGATGTCAGGAATAGAGTTCAAGACTATGTGTCACTCTAGTAAAAACTGAATCTTATTCACTATGCAAAGTTTCAAGTCGAAAGACACATTTGTTTATGCACAATCTTATGCTTTTTAAGAAACTGCTCGAAAATATTTTTAAAAATTCAAGTGGGGGATTGTTGGAAATGTTTTATTAACATTAGTGAATTATTAAAAATAATGGAATAAGTGTATGAATGGCTCTTATGGGTGAATAGTCCCACATCATGGGATTATACAGAAGAGACAAGCATTTATACTTGTTTCTAAGAAATCATGTTGGGGCCTTGGGCTCCCAATACATGCATTATTGTGAGGAGGGAGACCATGCATCATGACCACCACACACGCGCGTGCGACCGACCAACTCGACTCGACCCGGCCCGACCCGGTCCGGTTCGGTTCGGGCTCGGGCTTGGGCTTGGGCATTGTGGTGTAGACACTTATATTTTTTGGACCATAAAACTTAGCCTTTTTCGAACCGTTTTTTTATGGAAAAGATTTCTGCAACGGTAAAAAATTCTTATCCTTAATTAAAGCGGCCCACTAATCAGAAACCCTAACCCTAATTCTCGTTCTATATATTGTCATTACTTCAGACGAGAATACCTACCGAATCACAATTTCTCTTTTTCTCTCAGCCGCCATTAAAAAAATTTCTCACAGAAATTCTCGAGCAGTATTTTTATTTAGAAAGTGCAAATATGCACTGATTTGTTGTGCAAGCAAATCAGTTATTGTTTTAGAGGCTGTTTTATCCTAGAGGCGGTGGCGAAGGAACGAACTGGTTTGCACCTCCGACCAGATCGCCGAATCGTCTTCAAGAAAGCGACCTAGTCCGCGACTCAGCCATTGTTTCCCAACACATATAAGTAGACTCAAATACAAAGAAAATAAGTAATAAATTTGACATAATCGAACGAATAATTTTCGGACATGAATGTCTTCGTATATGTTTTTGTGGGATATCATATACTTTTCCGTTTTTTCAAATAGGAATATGGACGAATTTCAGATGTATGGCACAATCATTAATAGCCTTAAAAGTATTACAACTTGATAATTTTGAACTTGAAGTTTAATTGAATACTGGATTTTCTAAGACGGACACATAAAACCACGTATAAGTTTGGTGAAGCAATTGGCTTCGTATTCAATTGGTTAACCAACCAACTACCATGAATAAGGTATTAAAATTGCGAAGTTAATGTAAAAGTGAGATTAAAAAGTTATGGTGAGTTCTTAATATTTAAATATTTATGTCCTTATGAAAATGACATGTTGGCTTATCAACCAAATTGCAAAAACATACACGTTGCCTGAATATAACTACGCCGTGTAATCAAAATAATACTGACAGCTGAATTATCACAGGATGTGTATGGTATGTATGAATTATGTGGAAATAATTTCATGTTAATATTATAACTGATGTAATTCATTTTATTAAATTCAGCCAGCAATGTTAAAATTCCAATGTTATAGTAAACAGAATCAATATATGTCACACAAATCAATTCAAATATGGATATTCTATGATTAAACAGGGCGTAGCATTCAAGTCTCATTAGTCGGGTATAATACCAACAATTTTAATAAGAGTACCAAATATCAATTTAGATAGTATGTACTATTTATGTTTTAATCCTAAAATGAAAACTTGAAATTTATTAAATTGTTTAATCATATGATAGTAGTATCTTTTAATGTTCTAGGGATGTTCTCCACCATTTGTGTTGGAAAATGGATACTGCGTCATCCTCTGGAAGAGAGATTATTTATCCAATTCTGGTAAGCGCACATGGTCCATAGGCATGTCAATTGGTAAACAAAATGATCAATAAGGTATGTATAATATTATTCTGAATGAAATCCCCATAGACAAATCCAAAAAATTCATTCTAGTAAAAAGAATGCATGATGCAGAACATGGCCCTTGGTTCTAACTCACTTTAGTCACTCTTTCCCTCCGGATTACTTCTTATGAACCCCAACGAAACTCTCTCGTCTTAGCTTTCTTCGCACTCTTCTGTAACTCTGTTTCTTATGTAAATGAAATGCACGATCGTCAATGGCAAAGATCTGGTAGTCTCCAAACGATTATTGAAGGCACGAATTTGAATTAATATGAAAATGGACATTAGTTTTCATTGTAGTTATGTATGAACTTTGGAAATGGAACCTTTTGAATCTTTCGTTCCTAGTAGCACAATGTTAAAAATGTATGGTTGAAAATAAATAGAAAAACTGTATCACATTGCTCTTACAAAACGCGTAAAAACAAAGGTTGGTTAACTAAAAAAATTCAAAATAGATATAACATTTGAAATTAGATATTCAAAATAAAAATGTAGACGTTATTCTCCACATGATTTCAAATACATTACTTGGGATTATAAGCACTGACTACCCCTATCTACAATTGCACTTCGGAGTATTAAACTCTATATTTCATGCGTACAATAATATATAGTTGCATATAATATTTTTAATGAAAGGCAAGCAATTCTAAAATCTTATATATAGATCATTTAAACTTGCAAGTGGATTGGAAGCTAAAATCAACTGGTACAAAATCCTGTACTATTACCAGACATGTATAATTAGGAAAGATACATCAACATATATAATGTATTAAAAAACACGAAATGTTGTTTGATCTACAACAAAAGAGAGAAAATTTGTTGAAATATGTTGATTAAACAGATCTTGGGATATAGAATGACATGACTTTTAGGCTATAAAACCGTGGCATTATTACAACTCATACATTAGCCATATTTTCTTCGAATCAAGTTTAAAGCTAAATCGTGTAATGATATGCGAACAACGACGGGTGCGGGGATCTCGGAGTTAAGTGACACAAAGTAGATCAATTTTTATGTTTTAATTGTGATTTGTACATTTTTCTATATGCCCGATGTCAATGAATTATAATTTGTAATTCTACTCATTTCTATTTATTATCAGATTCATTTACACTATAATTCCATATATGTTATATCTGTCTAATTCTTAATGAATCAAAAGATAATATGAATTTCCTTCCACTACCTAACCAATTTGTCAATCTTTTGAAGTAAGAAACCCAACGTAGTAATAGTAGCAACAAAGGCAATAGTCGTTCAAATATCGAATTTCATTCTGGTTTAACATGAATATGATTAAATAAATAATTCATACGTCGGGTCGTAACGACAATGCATTTATGACTGAAAAATGTTTGCGAATAAGCTGTGAATAAACGATCAATTACCCGGCAGGTAGAAAAGTCCATTAATGCTTCTAAAATATGGTATTCTTGTCCAACAAAAGAGGAAGTGTATACGAAGTTGTCAGTTTACCAAACCCTTGCAACAACAAAAAAGGGTTACATCTGCTACCTGTTTTTTGCATAGAAATTACATAAAGATATCAGGTTAAGGGAAGTATGCTACACCTTCTAAACAACTACAATTTTCAAATTGGAAGTATATAAAGAACTTCAAAATTAGTTGAAGAGTTATTTTGAAGTTTTATAAGGGGCTTTTTTTTAAGGCCATAAGACTGCATATTGAGGATGCACCACACAAATAAGCAAATATAGTTCGACACAACTGACACGCAATTTTGTACATAACCATAAGCCCAAACATTCAAAACTAAACAAATGCCTATGAAGAAAGTCCAAATTAGATTCTTCACAAAAGAAAGGAGTGACCAGAACACCAAAGGACACCTTAAGAAAAATAAGAAAATAAGAACATCAAACCTAGATATGAAACCAATTAAACGAAACTCCTGGGAAAAAAAAATACTCGACTTAACGTAATGTTATCAAACCATAGAACCATTAAAGCACTAAAATCAATTATATTTGGATGCAGTGGCCATAGGAATGGTACCCATATCTTTGGACGCAGTGGCCGTAGGAATGGTGCCCATCCAACCAGGAGGCAGCATCCCAGTCTGTTCCTGCACCGTACTCAACAAAGGTGGCAGCATCTCATAAACCCCTACAATCTTCTTTAAGGCCCCACCCCTTCACTCTCCTTCCCCTTCCTCCTTCTCCATTGCTCCATACACTGATTTTAGGCTGCATACCCCTAACTGCCTCCACGTTAAACATAGCAACGTCTTTATACAACCCATTCTCTATCATCAAATAGTCACTTAGCGCCCCGTAATCCCCTCCCAGTGCCTGCATGGTTGTCGAAGACAGAAGTGAGCATACATTATTTAATTTTAGTGAGATGGTAAGTTGTCCCAGTAAACAGTGACAAAGATTTTGTAAAGAAAGAGTCACAAATCAAAAAAATGTATTGAACATGTATCATTATCCATTTTGAATAGCAAAATTAATTAATACGACATACAACGTAGCAAAAAAATATGATAACAGGAAGTTGTGAGCAAGCATCCTCTGTCCATAAGCCACATTTAGAGGTGAATTTTTTCTATTACCATATAAAACACAATTAGTTACAGAACAATAACCCAAAACTTATAGTGAGGACATCATAGGGTGAAGTCTCCATTATCAAGTAGGAATTATTATTATTGGATAGGCTTCATGGATTTCCAAAACATTTCCATTTTTCACATTTATGGTTGATGATTCTTGTAACAACCCGGAAAATCAGAACCAATTTAAAATTTTTATTTTGGCAATTTTAATGAATTTTGAACATTTAAAATGATTTATTTTAAATAATGACGATGATAAATTTATTTTGAATAGAATGGGAACGTATATATTTATTTAAATCGAAGTTAGAATATAAATATTTATTTTAATTATAAAAGGAATTGAAAATGGCGTGGTAGTTTGAAAATTCAATTTCAAATTTCAAATGAATGTACAGGATTAAAAATAAACCAGATTTTAGTAAAACCAGAAATATTTGAATCTGTTTGAAAATATCTTTCCAACGAATCCGAAAAATTGAAATTTCATAGCGGGAATAAAAAGTAATGCCCAATTGAAAATTCAAAATAGTCCTTATGGAAATATAGCCTTAAAAATATCCATTTTGCAAACAACCTCCGTTTTTGATGAAACCACTTTTGTTGGATCCAAAATATCAAATTATTGCTAGATTCCAAAATTCATAATTTCCGGAGTTAATATGTGAGCGTGGCAAAAGAAAACGTGTTTGAACAGTTTCAGTCAATTTGGATCGACCAGAAAATGACCATTTTTCAAACGGTCTTCAAATTCGATGAAATCTGTTTTGTTGAGACCGTATCATCCCAACATAGCCAGATTTATTTTTCTGGAATTTTTGGAGTCAGTATGTCTCCCCGGTAAATTAAAATGTGCGTTCAAATTGAATATATACTGATTTATATTTTAAATTTTGATGAAAAATGTTTGAAACGATCGAATCAGCTTACGGGACATATCCCATGGCGTTCAGAATGGGGGTGATTAGTTGGGGACGACAGTCATTGGGTTCGATTTGGAGTTCGAATAAAAAGGTAACTTTTTGGGAATTTAATTAAATAATTAAATTATATATATGTATGTATATATATATATATATATATATATTATAACACCTGCCCCCACCCTCGGTTTCTCTCTACACGGTCAAAGCTCCATTTAAAATAAAATTAAAAAAACTCCCGATTCTCCAAATTGATGGCGACGACAACCATCACCATCGCGTCCCCATCTGTGCCCATCGCTGACGGCACCAGTCCCCTCCTCCTCGCGACAGCGCTAGTTCCCACCTCCCCCTTCTTCAACGAAAACCCTAACCCAAAACAGTCGACGCCCGGACCGTCGTTTCCTCGCCGGAGACCCCAGATCTGACCATCCACCGCCTAGCCGAGCCACCTGCCGCCCCATCACAGCCATCCCCCTCTCCAAAACAGTGAGTTTTACTTTGTTTTATTTTATTTATTTATTTTAATTAGTTTAAAAAAATGAAAACTAGTTTGTTTATAATGTAGCATTGTTGTAAATTAATATGTGATTTTTATAAAGTAATAGAATTTATAAAAACAGGATTTTTTTTAAATGACATTGAAAGAAATAAAAGGTTTGATTTTTTATATATAAAAAGTTTAGATTTTTGTTTAGAAAGAATTATGATTTTTAATGCAAGAAAGATTTGATTTTTAAAACAAGAAAGGTTTGATTTTTAGAACCATAAAGATTTAATTTCTATAAATATAAAGAAAGATTTAATTTTTATAAATATAAAGATTCGATTTCCAAAAATATAAAGATTCAATTTCTAAAAAGATAGCGAAAGAAAGACTTTATTTTTAGTCGTATAAAAATATGATCTTTATACGATAAACATCGTAATAAAAATATGATCTTTATACGGTAAACATCGTTACAAAAATATGACCTTTATATGGTAAACATCATGTTGAGGATGTGATTTTTACACATATGATTTGGAATTAAAAGTACGATTTTTAGTTGATAAAAATCCAATTTTTATAATATTGTGTTGAAATAAAAATATGATTTTTTATCCATATAACTTTGAAATAAAAATGTGATTTTTATACATGAAGCGTTGTGATAAAAATATAATTTTTATCATATAAATAGCAAGTTGAAAATATGATTTTTAATCTAAATTTCGTGAAACAGATTGCGTTGGAATCAAAACGGCGAATCTGAGCGACAATAAAGAATGGAGGAGTGGATCCCAAAGGTGAGAACTCTCTCACTGAATTCTTTGTACAGTTATTTATTTTGTAACTGAATATATGAATTTCTCCTCGTCATCCACAGACCATGGACGACTTGTTTGGTTATGTGTTTGAATTGATTTGTTTGTGTGGATTTCGTTTGTGATGTGAAATGAAAAAAAATCATGTATTGAATAAAATATTTTATCGTTAAAAATATAATTTTCTTAACGTATATATGAATAGAATAAATATTCATTTACAAACCGGACGGTTTGTTTATGTACACTTATTTATCTGATATTGATTGGGACGATAAATTTTACACATCGCCCAACTGCACAAATAATAATCAGTGTTTGTTGTTTGAAAACCCCACATGGGTATTAGGATAATATTTGACGTACATATATCCCAATTGTTTAGTTGTATGTCAATCGATTGGTTGACAAACTGTTGTAAGCGCTAAATATTTATATTTAGTGCTTTTGCAGTGTAGAATGCACTCTGGATGATGGTTGATTGTTTATCATTGTTGTTCTATACATGTGTTGTATGAAATCCACATAAATAACATTATATGGTAATTGACTGTGTCTGATTCCAGTTCAGAAAGAATGAATATTTTAAAATAACGAATATTTTAAAATAATGAATATTTTAGAATAATATTCAGTAAAAGATTAAATTCTGATTTTGATGTCCGATATGCGAGAGACACGAATATATTTAAATATATAAAGCCGTGTTGATTAGATTAACGCCATTTTGATGTGAACGATATTTATACCGATTTTATTCATTTTTATAATGAATATCGAAGAGGAAAAGATTACAAAATCTAATGTTTTGAAAATATTATCATTTATATATTAATGATATGGAATATTCAATTTTGGTTTAAAATTGAAAATGAAGTTAAAATCGTTTTCAAACGATTTATAAAATACGTTTTGAATTGAAATCAATGAAATACATATAATATATATATTATATATATTAAATGGCCTGAATAGAACGCGCTGCGCCGTGACCGTTTGCGAATTTCAACCATTTACTTCGAATTGATATTACGGGAGATCCGACCGTCGGATTCTCCTAAAACCGAAACCGTTGGGTTCGTATCGAAAAGAGCTTTCCAACGAATATGAGAGATTTGAAATCTAACGGTTGTATTTGGAAATATGTCAAAATCATATTTGGAAAAGGTCGTTGTAAGTGCAGTTCGATGATCGTTTATGGAAATCGACTATACGGGCTTTGATAAAATTATTAAAAACATCAATAATTTGTGTAAAATCATAATAAATGATTTGGAAAGAATTGGGATGAAAAATCCCATATTTGAAAAGATAAAAATATATTTTTATTGAAATGAACTAGTTATGAACTAGAACTATAATCCAATATTTTTAAATAAATAAATTGGATTTGAAATGGTTTTGAAAATAACAAGAATTTCCAATATATGAATCGGAATGGATTTGAATCGAAATTATCTTTGGAATATTTCGATATTGGATTCTGTGAGTATATGGACATTGTGGAGGAATTTGGAAGACATATATATCGTTATTCCAATACGATATTTGTAGATTTCAGAATTTGATATTTAATATAAGCCGATATATTTTCTATTCAGAGCCTTGTATTTAATATCAAATTGGATTTTGGGTTTAAACGGTGTTTTAAATAACACTTGTTCTTTAACCGGATTAATAATGGAATGAGATTTTGGGTTTGTCGTGAATGGTATCTTTAATAATACTGTTCTTAAACCCAATGGAGTTAAGAAAATTAGAAACTGACTGGAGATTAGCTTAGTTGGATGATTTCCTGGGTATTGATCTGATGTTGGTTTCGGGCTTCGGGATGAATAATTTGAGAATTGTTCTCTTACTAATTTATGGTTAGAGACTGATGGGATGGGGTCTTCAGTAACACTATTCTTAAACCCCGTGTGAAAAGAATAAATCTTTTAATTAAGATGTAGAGAAGAATTACCAATTAATTAACATTTAATTGGATTTGAAACAGAATGTGAATTGGGTTTATTATGAACTGTGTTTTTAACGACATTCGTTCTTTAACCCGATTTACAGTGAAATGTGATTTGGAATTTATAAATCTTTTGTTAAGATTTAAAGGAGATTTTCCAAAGTAAAGTTTTCCAATTTAACATAATAAATTGGAATTGAATGGAATTTGATTTGGTAATAATCGAAGTGAGCTTCTGTAGAGGAAGACTGATAATATATATGGAATTTGAAAGGCTTTGTCGTTATTCCATTTATATTATCGGTTGCATATGGAAGTTTATATCGATTATATATATATATATATATATCGATCTGTTTACCATGAAAATTCCATTGTTAATGGAATGAGATTTTGGGTTTATCGTGAGCTATGTTTTAAATGTCATTAGTTCTTTAACCCAGTTAAAGATAAGATTAATTTCTTAATTTTGAATAATCGCTAAGTAATGATTTTTGGAAATTAAAACTGAAGTATAGTTTTAATGAATCTTTAAATAGATTGAAAGGTGAATTTGATAACTAAAATTATCAAATTCAAGAAATGATCGAGAATGGAGTATTACTAGTTTTGCTCAAAGCGATAGTTAATTCTTTAATTAGATTTGAACGTGAAATGGTAATTAATTTTACCGATAACACCGTCATGTTAGATATGAAGTATTACCAGTTTTACTTTATGGGATGAATAGGTTGGGATTGGGAAATTAAACAACTGATTACATCGGTAAGGTTCGCTAATCCCGACAAGTTTGGATAAACCATAATTTGGTTTGGATTGATATCCAAAGGAAGATTTAAGAATAAATTTAAAGAATTTATCTTTGATAAAATTAGTGGGAACCTTTCCCAAAAGATACGAATATTTAAATAAAAGAATATTCAGAATTGGAATGAGGCGTTTGTTGTGTTTTTATAGCACTTGTTTATAATATACGCGAGTTATTCTGAAAGATCGTGTTTATCCCATTCTGAATAACTGATTCGACGATAAGTCGAAGATGAAGACGGTGGTTGAAGACCGGAGGTCTTCACATCGTTTGGATGATTACTCCTGTCATGATTGGGTTGTACACCCAAGACGAGGAAATAAGTGGTGATCGTCTAGATGTACTGGGAGATCGATTGGATATGCGAGGACCTCTCTCCTATATTAGACATATGGGACGAGGAATAAGGTGCCTCCGGTTTCGTTCAGACTCAGAACGAACTTGTAAATGGATGTGTGTCTGACATCGGATTTCATTCTGTGTGATTGATGAACATCAGTTGCATAGCGTGAATTGCCTGTGTGGCACGCTGAGATGCAAATGATCAAGGCTTCTGTTGAAAAGCAGAGTCTTGTGGTTGATGATCAAAGCACGGCTTTAATATAACATAGCTTTGTGTAGCGTTAATTTGCGAGCCTCGCACCCCAGTGTGAACCAAAAACGGGAGAGAACCCCAGGGAGGGCATGCGTTTCCTTCTAGCTAGGAGTGGTGTCTGGGTTTTGCACGCCCAGATGTTTTACTTATATGGATGATGGATAGTGAGGCGCCTCGGATATATTGGCACTGCGGGGCCGATGGATGATATGGTCTTTATACATACCAGATATACGCCCTATAGGGCGGGGAAATGTAGTGTTTAGGCATTTTAATCCACGTCGAGTGGACCTACCCTAACGATCCAAGGGCCCACCTGTGTCTGGGTCTTAAGACATGGGCTAGATTGTCTCGAAGAGGTAAGGATGATCCCTTTTCTTGGTTCACAGACGGAAATCCAACTTCCAATACGTGACATTGCGGTTTTGATTTTAGAACCTAGTATTGGCGACATGATATACGGTACCCATGCCTTCTAGGATTGGTACATTTATATTTGGAGTTGGTTTATACACTTGACAGTATAACAATATCCAAATTATTTGTTTTAAACGTACCAAGCATGTTTGGCTATTATAAGGGAAAACCCTATCCTTCGGCTTGCGTTGCATTGTGTGATGGGACCTAGGTCTTATAATAGTTTAATTTTTCCAAAAAGCATTGCGTTGTTTTGTTATTCGCACTGGTATTCTTTAGAGGAAACTCGTTCCATGTTATACGGCGTGGTCCCTTGATATATCTGATTTTAAAGTAAAGTTTTAAATAACTGTTTTAGTTCTCACACCAGCCACATGACTGACCTAGAGTTTATTGTTTTAACCTAAACTCTGGGTGCCCCTATTTTCCGCACGGGCAGTTAGTAGTTTTGGTTTTGCAGATTATATTCACAAGATCCTGGTTTACAGCTGGAATGATATTTGGAAATCTCTGTATCCATGTATCTCTTTCAGTTGTGTTTGTATTAATTTTCCGCTGCAGTGTAATTTGTAAATCTCTGATATTTAACGAATGTATATTATTTATTCATACTCTGTACATTCTTGTACCCTGATGTATATTGTTGTAATAAGCAATGAAATGTTCTTCTGTTTGTGTTCTGATTTGTCGTGTTCTCAATTCAATCCGTGCTTTCCTTCACGGGGAAGTTCGGGTCGTCTCAGTTGGTATCAGAGCTTTGGTTTACAGAGCTCGAGAACAAGACATATTAGAACCGAACGAAAGAATTCACCAGAGATTGGATTAGTAAAATCCAATAAGAATGGCTCGTTAGAGATGGGATCAACAGTATCCTAGAATGAGCTGGAAGTGTGTTATTTTTGAAATAAAAATGAAAACAAATTTCGTTTTGAAAATTTAATCTAATTTTACGTATTTGAGTATATTATTTTATTTTATTTTGGACAATCAAGTATATGAGGTTTTGCATATACGCGTCATGAACGTATATTCAAAGTTTTAATATACTGGATAGATATAGAATCACACTCTACTTGCTCGGAGATGATTCTAGTGATCACTCGAGCATCATCAGCATTTATGTTCGGGTTTCGAAAGTGGGATGTCTATATACTTCCAATTGACTAGTGTGAGAACCAGAACTAGATAGGGTTTATTGTTGTGATTTGGCACCAAAAAGATGATTTTTGAATATATATTAAAGTTATGCATTTGAAATCCTAATCCACTAATTGATTGATGGTTGTGTTGTGTGATTATTCATTTAAACCATTATGTGAATGTAAGGTAAATTTAGCCAAATTGTATTGAATGTTGAACTGAATTGAAAATTGTTTGAGACTGCATGAATATACATGTATATACATTGAACAGGTCATAGCAAGGAGGCTAGAGAAGAGGAATAAAATTGTATGCCCGACAAATAGGTACATGTTTACTAATTTCTTGGGTTTGGATGATTTTATGAGTCGATTGGCTAGCCGCTTGGCTTTTTCTTTTTCTTTTTGAGATGAGAGGGCCTGTGTGGCGGTTTGGGGATTTTCCCGGTGCTCCTCGTACAAAGGAGGTTATGGCGAAGTTTTTCAAAAATTTAGGGTGTTAGCCAAATTTTTGAAAAATTTGAAAATTCTTAGAAACTGAAAAGTTGAAGAAAGAAAGCCAGAATGAAAGTTGAGTTGATTAGAAAAACAACTTTCATCTTCGTTCCTTTTTTAGGACGAAAAGATTTTAAGTGGGGGAGATTGTAATAACCCGGAAAATCAGAACCAATTAAAATTTTTATTTTGGCAATTTTAATGAATTTTGAACATTTAAAATGATTTATTTTAAAAAATGATGACGAGAAATTTATTTTGAATAGAATGGGAACGTATATATATTTATTTAAATCAAAGTTAGAATATAAATAATTATTTTAATTATAAAAGGAATTGAAAATGGCGCGGTAGTTTGAAAATTCGATTTCAAATTTCAAATGAATGTACAGGATTCAAAATAAACCGGATTTTAGTGAAACTAGAGATATTTGAATCTGTCTGAAATATCTTTCCAACGAATCTGAAACGACGAAACCACTTTTGTTGGATCCGGAATGTCAAATTATTGCTAGATTCCAAAATTCATAATTTTTGGAATTAATATGTGAGCGTGGTAAAAGAAAACGTGTTTGAACAGTTTTAGTCACTTTGGATCGACCAGAAAATGACCATTTTTCAAACGGTCTCCAAATTCGACGATATCAGTTTTGTTGAGACCGTATCGTCCCAATATAGCCAAATTTATTTTTTTGGAATTTTTGAAGTTAGTATGTGTCCCCGGTAAAGTAAAATGTGCGTTCAAATTGAATATATACTTATTTATATTTTAAATTTTGACGAAAACTGTTCGAAATGATCGAATCAGCTTACGGGACATATCCCATAGCGTTTGAAATGTGGTGATTACTTAGGGGCAACAGTATTTGGGTTCGATTTGGAGTTCGAATAAAAAAGGTAACTTTTTGGGAATTAATTAAATAATTAAATTAAATATATATATATATATATATTATAACACATGCGCCCCCACCCCCGTTTCTCTCTACATGGTCAACGCTCCATTTAAAATAAATAAATAAATCCCGGTTCTCCAAATTGATGGCGACAACGGCAATCGCCATCGCGCCCCCAGCTGCGTCCATCGCCGACGGCGCCAATCCCCCCTCCTCCTCACGACGGAGCCAGTTTCCACCCCCCTCTTCAACGAAAACCCTAACCTCAAACAGTCAATGCCTGGACCGTCGTTTCCTCGCCGGAGACCCCAGATCCGACCACCCACTGCCTAACCGAGCCACCTGCCGCCCCATCACAGCCATCCCCTGCTCCAAAACAGTGAGTTTTACTTTGTTTTATTTTATTTATTTATTTTAATTAGTTTAAAAATATGAAAATCAGTTTGTTTATAATGTCACATTGTTGTAAATTAATATATGATTTTTATAAACTAACAGAATTTATAAAAAAAGATTTTTTTTAAAATGACATTGAAAGAAATAAAAGGTTTGATTTTTTATATATAAAAAGTTTAGATTTTTGTTTAGGAAGAATTATGATTTTTAATGCAAGAAAGATTTGATTTTTAAAACAAGAAATGTTTGATTTTTAGAACTAGTAAGATTTAATTTCTATAAATGTAATGAAAGATTTAATTTTTTATAAATATAAGGATTCGATTTCTAAAAATATAAAGATTCGATTTCTAAAAATATAAAGATGTGATTTGTAGCGAAAGAAAGACATGATTTTTAGTCGTATAAAAATATGATCTTTATACGGTAAACATCGTTATAAAAATATGATCTTTATACGGTAAACATCGTTATAAAAATATGACCTTTATATGGTAAACATTGTGTTGAGGATGTGATTTTTACACATATGATTTGGAATTAAAAATACGATTTTTAGTTGATAAAAATCCGATTTTTATAATATTGTGTTGAAATAAAAATATGATTTTTTTATCCATATAACTTTGAAATAAAAATGTGATTTTTGTACATGAAGCGTTGTGATAAAAATATAATTTTTATCATATAAATAGCAAGTTAAAAATATGATTTTTAATCTAAATTTCGTGAAACAGATTGCGTTGGAATCAAAACGGCGAATCTGAGCGACAATAAAGAATGGAGGAGTGGATCCCAAAGGTGAGAACTCTCTCACTGAATTCTTTGTACAGTTATTTATTTTGTAACTGAATATATGAATTTCTCCTCGTCATCCACAGACCATGGACGACTTGTTTGGTTATGTGCTTGAATTGATTTGTTTATGTGGATTTGGTTTGTGATGTGAAATGAAAAAAAAAATCATGTATTGAATAAAATATTTTATTGTTAAAAATATAATTTTCTTAACGTATATATGAATAGAATAAATATTCATTTACAAACCGGACGGTTTGTTTATGTACACTTATTTATCTGATATTGATTTGGACGATAAATTTTACACATCGCCCAACTGCACAAATAATAATCAGTGTTTGTTGTTTGAAAACCCCACACGGCTATTGGGATGATATTTGACGTACACTAATCTCAATTGTTTAGTTGTATGTCAATCGATTGGTTGACAGACTGTTGTAAGCGTTAAATATTTATATTTAATGCTTTTGCAATGTAGAATGCACTTTGGATGATGGTTGATTGTTTATCATTGTTGTTCTATACATGTGTTGTATGAAATCCATATAAATAACATTATATGGTAATTGACTGTGTCTGATTCCAGTTCAGAAAGAATGAATATTTTAAAATAACGAATATTTTAAGATAATGAATATTTTAGAATAATATTCAGTAAAAGATCAAAATCTGATTTTGATGTCCGATTTGGGAGGGACGCGAATATATTTAAATATATAAAGCCGTGTTGATTAGATTAATGTCATTTTGACGTGAACTATATTTATATCGATTTTATTCATTTTTATAATGAATATCGAAAAGGAAAAGATTACAAAATCTAATGTTTTGAAAATATTATCGTTTATATATTAATGATATGGAATATTCAATTTTGGTTTAAAATTGAAAATGAAGTTAAAATCGTTTTAAAACGATTTATAAAATACGTTTTGAATTGAAATCGACGAAATATATATATAATATATATATTAAATGGCCTGAATAGAACGCGTCGCGCCATGGCCGTTCACGAATTTCGACTATTGATTTCGAATTGATATTACGGGAGATTCGACCGTCGGATTCTCCTAAAACGGGAACCTTTGGGCTCGTATCGAAAAGAGCTTTCCAACGAATATAAGAGATTTGAAATCTAACGGTTGGATTTGGAAATATGTCCAAGTCATATTTGTAAAAGGTCGCTATAAGTGCAGTTCGATGACCGTTTATAGAAATCGACTGTACGGGCCTTGATAAAATTATTAAAAATATCAATAAATTGTGTAAAATCATAATAAATGATTTGGAAAGAATTGGGATGAAAAATCCCATATTTGAAAAGATTAAAATATATTTTAATCGAAATGAACTAGTTATGAACTAGAACTATAATCCAATATTTTTAAATAAATAAATTGGATTTGAAATGGTTTTGAAAATAACCAGAATTTCCAATATATGAATTGGAATGGATTTGAATCGAAATTATCTTCGAAATATTTCGATATTGGATTCCGTGAGTATACAGACATTGCGGAGGAATCTGGAAGATATATATCGTTATTCCAATACGATATTTGTAGATTTCAGAATTTGATATTGAATATAAGCCAATATATTTTCTATTCAGAGCCTTGTATTTAATATCAAAACGGATTTTGGGTTTATCGTGAAAGGTGTTTTAAATGCACTTGTTCTTTAACCAATTAATAATGGAATGAGATTTTGGGTTTGTCGTGAATGGTATCTTTAATAATAATGTTCTTAAACCCAATGGTGTCAATAAAATTAGAAACTAACTGGAGATTAGTTTAGTTGAATGGTTTCCTGGGCATTGATCTTATGTTGGTTTCGACCTTCGAGATGAATACTTAGGAAATTGTTCTCTTACTAATTTATGGTTAGAGACTGATGGGATGGGGTCTTCAGTAACACTGTTCTTAAACCCCGTGTGAAAAGAATAAATCTTTTAATTAAGATGTAGAGAAGAATTACTAATTAATTAACATTTAATTGGATTTGAAATGGAATGTGAATTGGGTTTATCGTGAACTGTGTTTTTAACGACATTCGTTCTTTAACCCGATTTACAGTGAAATGTGATTTGGAATTTAAGAATCTTTTGTTAAGATTTAAAGGAGATTTTCCAAAGTAAAGTTTTCCAATTTAACATATTAAATTGGAATTGAATGGAATTCGATTTAGTAATAATCGAAGTGAGCTTCTATAGAGGAAGACTGTTAATATATATGGAATTTAAAAGGCTTTGCCGTTATTCCATTTATATTATCGGTTGGATATGGAAGTTTATATCGACTATATATATATATCGATCTTTTTTCCATGAAAATTCCATTGTTAATGGAATGATATTTTGGGTTTATCATGAGCTGTGTTTTAAATGACATTAGTTCTTTAACCTGGTTAAAGATAAGATTAATTTCTTAACTTTGAATAATCATTAAGTAATGATTTTTGGAAATTAAAACTGAAGTAGAGTATTAATGAATCTTTAAATAGATTGAAAGGTGAATTTGATAACTAAAATTATCAAATTCAAGAAATGATCGAGAATGGAGTATCACCAGTTTTGCTCTAAGCGATAGTTAAATCTTTAATTAAATTTGAACGTGAAATGGTAATTATTTTTATGTATAACACTGTGGTGTTAGATATGAAGTATTACCAGTTTTACTTCATGGGATGAATAGGCTGGGATTGGGAAATTAAACAAATGATTACTTCGGTAAGGTTCGCTAATTCCGACTAGTTTGGATAAACCATAAGTTGGTTAATTTGGTTTGGATTGATATCCAAAGGAAGATTAAAGAAAATTTTTAAAGAATTTATCTTTGATAAAATTAATAGGAACCTTAAGATATGAATATTTAAATAAAATAATATTTAGAATTGGAATGAGGCGTATGTTGTGTTTTTATAGCACTTGTTTATAATACACGCGAGTTATTTGGAAAGACCGGGTTTATCCCACTCTGAATAATTGATTCGACGATAAGTCGAAGATGAAGATGGTGCTTGAAGACCGGAGGTCTTCACATCGTTTGGATGATTACTGATGTCTTGATTGAGTTGTACACCCAAGACGAGGTAATAAGTGGTGATCGTCCAGACGTACTTGGAGATCGACCGGATATGCGAGGACCTCTCTCCTGTATTGGACATATGAGATGAGGAATAAGGTGCCTCTGGTTTCTTTCAAACCCAGAACGAACTTGTAAATGGATGTGTATCTGAAATCGGATTTCATTCTGTGTGATTGATGGACACCAGTTGCATAGTGTGAATTGCCTGTGTGGCATGCTGAGATGCAAATAATCAAGGCTTCTGTTGAAAAGCAGAGTCTTGTGGTTGATGATCAAGGCACGACTTTAATATAGCATAGCTTTGTGTAGCGTTAATTCGCGAGCCTCGCACCCTGGTGTGAACCAGAAACGGGAGAGGACCTCAGGTGGGCATGCGTTTCCTTCTAGCTAGGAGTGGTGTCTGAGTTTTGTACGTCCAGATGTTTTACTTATGTGGATGATGGATAGCGAGGCGCCTCGGATATATCGGCACTACGGGGCCGATGAATAATATGATCTTTATACAGACCAGATTTACGCCCCATAGGGTGGGGAAACGTAGCGTTCAGGCATTTTAATCCACATCGAGTGGACCGGCCCTGACGATCCAAGGGCCCACCTGTGTTTGAGTCCTAAGACATGAGCTAGATTGTCTCAAAGCGGTAAGGACGATCACTTGCCTTGGTTCACAAACGGAAATCCAACTTCCAATACGTGACATTGCAGTTTTGATTGTAAAGCCTAGTATTGGCGACATGATATATGGTACCCATGCTGTATAGGATTGATACACTTATATTTAAAGTTGGTTTATACACTTTACAATATAATAGTATCCAAATGATTTGTTTTAAACGTACGTAGCATGTTTGGCTATTATAAGGGAATACCTTATCCTCCGGCTTGCGGTGTATTGTGTGATGGGACCTGGGTCTTATAATAGCTTCATTTTTCCAAAAAGCATTGCGCTATTTTGTTATACGCACTGGTATTCTCGGGAGGAAATCCGTTCCGTGTTATACGGCGTGGTCCCTTGATATATCAGATTTTAAAGTAAAGTTTTAAATAATTGTTTAAGTTCTCACACCAGTCGCATGACTGACCTGATGTTTATTGTTTTAACCTAAACTCTGGGTGCCCCTATTTTCCGCATGGGGAGCTAGTAGTTTTTATTTTGCAGATTTATAGTCACAGGATCCTGGTTTACAGCTGGAATGATATTCGGAAAGCTCTGTATCCGTGTATCTCTTCCTGTTGTGTTTGTATTAATTTTTCGCTGCATTATAATTTGTAAATCTCTGATATTTATCGAATGTATATTATTTATTCATACTCTGTACATTCTTGTATCTTGATGTATATTGTTGTAATAAGCAATGAAATGTTTTTCGGTTTGTGTTCTGATTTGTCGTGTTCTCAGTTCAATCCGGGCTTTCCTTTACGGGGAAGTTCGGGTCGTCTCAATTCTGCCCCATGTAAGAGCAGAATTCATCAACTCATGCCTCGCCGCAACTAAATAAAACATGCCCTTCATGTAAAGGACACATCATTAGTATCTTATGCAGAAGGATTATTTCAACACAGCTTGCAAGAAATGAATATCTGATAAGAGGTTGTAGATTTGATTTATGTTCAGAAACATAGTCATTGACATCATGTCGATTAGAGGATATTTAGTAATAGTATTGTATTCTTTGTAATGACATTTAGATAGCATGCAGTAGGAAAACTCCTAATTAGAAACTGGAAGACTTGGACCGAGTAAACAATCAAATCAAACTAATTAGATTATAATGTATTACTTCCTATTCATAAGATTGACACTAGCTTCAACACAAACTAATGTGTCAGACTTCTCTTACAGTGGTACAAATGTTTATGGTAATCGTAGGTGAAAAGTCTGATGAAGAAAAAATCGAGCGTGACAACAACACAAAAATGGATTATACTATTCATCGATCAGTACGCATACCCTTAAAATACTTAATGATAACTGAGACTACATATTTACCTAATTAAATCCGAATTTCCACCATTCTCCAAACAAACAAATTCGGCACATCAGACTTTAGAGTATAAATTCGCCGGAGACTCGCTGAGAACGGATATGGAAGTAGTCTTCGTCGCGATTGTGAACAAATGACGTATAGAATGTTGACAGTTGATGAATTATGAAATTGTATATTAGAGACTTAGGTTTTTTTTACTGATAGGGAATGGGGAAAATAGAGGAGAGAGGATTTCTATTGTCGACAGTTACTTTTACTTTTCCATAAGCGGTTGCTACACGATGAATGAGATTTTTGGCGAAGAAGGGAAGTGGGGCAAGGCGGTTGGTATTTAGATTTTGTGGACAGCTGTTGTAAAATCGACTGCGGGGTTGTGAAAAATAAAAGATGTGGAAATAGCGTAAAAGAAGCGGAAAGTAGGAATACCGAGTTCTGAGAGAGGGACATCAGCTTGACCAACTTACTGTTTTCTGTTTAAATAATAATAGATAAAACAAGTGTGCTGCTAAAAGCACCCTGAAATTTGCTTCCTAACACCATGCTTAATTTAACTACTCTTAATTAAATTAATGTACTTCCTAACACCGGTTTTATTTCTCCACTCAATCGCTAATCACCGAACGTATTCCATCACCCGCTATTAGTTCAAATGTAAACCTTATTTTTTTTATCATCTTATCTCGATCGATCAAATATAAACGTCGATCTGATTTGCTTCCTAACATGATCCGCCATCTACTTCTTCCCGAATTGATTCCTCTTAAACCATAATTCTCAATTTTATTGTAATTTGACTAAAAATTATTTTAGTAATCATTGCTGTTGGATTTTTTAGCAATGAAAGGCGAGAAATTATACACGAATGAAGATTTCGCGAATAGCCAATGCTCTAATGAAAAAGATGAGGCTATTTATCTTAAATTATTTTTCTATGGTTTCTAATGCTAGTCTTTTTTTTTGTTAATTTTTAAAAATTAAAATTATTGTTATGGATTTAATTTTGATGTTGTGAGTAATAGGAGACATTGAGTATGCTGAATTCAGAGAATGATAATGCAGAAGAAAATAGCGTTGAATGAAGGAATAACAGGTTGAGTGTCTATTTTTTATTTCGTGATGGCCAGAGGCATATGTGTATAGGAATAATGGTGGCACAAAGCACGTTTCACGCAGCACAACACAAAAACGGAGAAATTCTTTTCGCGTTCGGCTGTTCCTTCTTCGCCTCCTCCTTCTCCGCCTTCTGTTGTTTCCTTAATTGTTCTCGCAATCTCTAAAACCCAAATAAAATTCTATTTTTCCCTTCAAATTCGATGCCCATTATCTCTCCTTCGTCGGTTTGATAATTTCTTCATCTTTACCCGTTCTTCAAACAAACATCGATTCTATATTTATTTTTACCTTCATCACGAACTCACTTGGGCACAATGATCAATGCCCGCAACTGGCGAGTGCAACTGACGATGAATTATCGCAATTCTCGACAACGGCTAAAGCTATTGAATTAGGGAACAACTCGAAAAATCAGATGTTAAAACTTGAAGGTACTAATGATTTGAGTTTTGAATTCTGAACCCTAATTCCTCATTCAATTACTGCACTATGCATTATTTTTCCTTCCAAGTATGCAATGCAAATTTTAGTCGTAATTGTTTTCCTTTAGTGTTTTTAACACCAGGTTTCAGACTAATGGATAATCTGTGTTGATTTTGCTGTAGTTTAAACTTGGAAACAGAAACATAAGTTCCAGAAGCATCCGGGGAGATTTTTACACTTGATATTGTATATTTCGTCCAATTTTGCATTGCAATCTTCTTTTATCATATTATAGTATTAGATAATAATATGATTGCTTGCATTATCACATCAGGACTATGGGGTTAAACAAGCACCGAAAAAAAAAAAAAGGAATCTTTCAAAGGCAAAGTCACAACTTGCTCCACCATCGATGAATATGCTTTTTAACATAGGAACTTATAGGTGTATATTTGTTTGTTTGTTTGTTCTTTTTTTTTTTTTTTTTTTTTGGTTGAATAATTTTATGTTGTGCCTCCTAAACTTGAAATATCAGCGCTGCTATGATGGAAGTTGAAATAAACATGTCTGAGATGCCACTTGGAAAGCTAAGCAAGATGAACATCCATAAAGGTATGTACTTGAAGCCACATATTTTTATTTTTAATCTTTATTTTGTTTTGCTGTCGCTGTGAATCTGTGATTATGGTGCATATTGAAAAGTTTTTATCCATATTCTTATGGCTAAGAGTTATACAATATGTTACAGAATTTGAAGTACTAATTAACGGAGATTCAGAATATTTGAATAACACCACTAAAATTGATCATCATGTTAGAGAAAGCTTGATTGTCGATGCTAGCAACCGTTTCTTCACCCTTATATCTTCCATTCATCCTCATGTCATAAGAGATGAAGAAGATTTTACTGCCAAGGTAATAATCTGCAACTAATGATAGTGTTCATTTCTTTACCATTTTACCTTCATGATTTTTAGCCTTTTGCACATAATTTATATTTTCAACATTATTTGATATTTAGTTTGATTTATTTTCACTTGCGTGCTGCCGACGTAGCAGACTATCTATCAAAGAAATATATGTATGGCTCTGATATAGTATAAATAACATTGTTCAAATAATAGGTGAAAATGCTGGAAGCTCTTCAAGATATTGAGATTGCATCCAAATTGTTCGGTTTTGATGGTGAAGATGATGAATCTCTTGATGAGAAGTATAAGAAACTACAATGTGATATTGCTTCTCTGCCTCATGGTAGCGAAGATTATAAACTAGTTGAGAAGTATCTTCTGAATACTCATGCTCCCACCCATAAGATAGAGAATCTGCGAACACAATGGTTAATAATGCAGCAGCTTCATTCCATGCCAAAGTGAACAATATGTTGCTCACGGCACATGATATCACTCTTGGCAAAGAATTTAGGCTATTTTTTCAAGTCAGCGTTGAACACATATTTCTTCTAAGTTTCAAGTCAACCTTTTTCAAAATTTATCTGATCAGGGTATTTTACCCATATATTAATCTGGTGTTTCATTCTGAACATGTTGCTGTTCTTCTTTGGTTATTCTCTGTAATTGGAAGTTTTTTCTCATTTTCCACTCCTGCATATATTTAGGACCCTTAATTTAATTTATAAGAATTGACAAAAGAAATTTGTTTTTATATATTTCCATTGAACACGCGGTCTGTATTTTTTATTCTTTCAATGTGATGCATATAAACACTTCATAATCTAGTTCAATTAATAATATCTCCCCCCTTTGCGTCCCTTATTATGTATTTCCACTTTTCTTTTACATGTGCCTCAATTTAGCAGTCTCTCTACTATTCCTACTCTTCTAACATTATACTAAGCCTGAACAATATTTTCATCTTCGTTCAGGTGAAAATTCCTACTGAAAGCTGCTTGGACTCTATTCCTGAAGAAATATATTGCAAGGCTTGTGTTTATGCTACAGAGTAAGCATTGGCCAGTTACCAAGTGGTTGGTTATCGTGCGATGACTAAAGCATCTTAGGGCGGTGGTGGTGAAGGAATAAGAAAGGTGAAAACTATTCTTGTTCGTTATCAGCAATATCGTTGAAACTATTCTCCATAATGTCCTTTATAAATATCTCAAACATTTACTGTCTTATTTATATTCCTCTCTTCTTGTAGAGTTGGCATTCAGAAGTTCAGCTACTTTGTGATCGACATGGTAATGTTGCTGCTCTTCACAGTTGAGACTGTAGTGTACAAAGGCGACATCAAAAGGTACTTCTGTATTAATATGTTTATTATTATAATATATAGAAGTGATGTTTTCCTGATGCATTTTAATCTTTACGGAATAAAACTAAACTTGGATGTTATTTTAAGGAATATAGGTTATGCAGAGTCCATGCATGAAGGTTTTACAATCAAACTTATTGCAGTGCAAATGAATATATTGGGTTAACATGAAAAACTGACTCTATAGTAAACCTGCCTTGTTGCATAAGAGTTCTTCAAAATACCGTTCTCTTAATGAGATTGAAATAATTCTTTTATCAATACATTTCATCTAAATATCACTTGTAATTTCTTTATGATAGATCATTAAGGAAGGTCCAATCACTGTTGCTTCAGTGGAAACGGTAAAGAAGCTTGAGCAAGCTGCAAGGAGATTCGTCAAATGTGTGGACTATGTTGGTGCTGCAACTGTTGAATATCTTTATAGCATGGAAACGGGTGAATGCTATTTTCTGGAACTCCACCAAAGGTTATAGGTCAGTTTGATGTTTCAACAATCATATTCTTTTGTTTTGAATTGTCAAATTTTAAAAACTACAAAATTCATTTAATATATTGTATCAATTTAAGTCCTATGAAATTTTATAACAATATTGTGGTAAACGGTAATTGATAATTTTCACTTTGAGAGAGATAGTGAAATGTAGTATGAATATTTATACTAAATTTTTCCATTATATTTTTTTTTTCTTTCCTGATGTTAATGTACCCGCTAACATCAAGTAGTTTTATATTTAAACAAGTAAATGGTGCTCATGCGGAAGGGACTACCATAGGAGGACTATCATGGGAGGAATATCTACACATTACTGACCGGACTAACTTGAGCATGTCTTCAGGCTCAGCTCCCACATATAGTAAACCGTGTTCAACATTTTTTGTTGCCAATCTGGGTCCTGCCTGTACAAAGACAGAGCTTCTTGAAAATATTTTCAAGATGTCCAGGGATCACAAATTTGAAGTTGCAAAAGAAAGCTGGGCTACCCTTTGCCTTTGTGAACTTTTGAGGATGTGGCATTTTTAACCGGTGCCCTTAAGCATCTGCAACGAACCTGCTTGCCCTCTGTCATTGGAAGTTGGCATGAGAATAGAATATGCAAAATCTCCAATGAAGCAAGGTAGCAGGGATAAGAAAAGGTAGCCTCAGACGGCTAAACATCAGAAATCATGAAAGCTTGTCCTGACAGTTATCATGTTACAGCTTTAATAGAATTATTCATCAGCTCAAATCATATTTGAAGCTGTGCTGCTTGGATTGAACTTTGAAAATGTGACAATGATCGACAACAGTTCAAGTGAAAAAAAATAAAATAACAGGCTGGTTTATTACTTGATTAAAATAAAGACATACAAGTTTTGCAAGTTCCAAACTATATAAAATGCTAATTTTAATATTTATTGCATTTATGGACGTATTAATGTGATGAATGATTAATATTTATTTCATTTACGGATGTATTGATGTGATGAATGATTACTAATTTTAGAAAATTCATATTTTTTTATTAAAAGTTTCAACGGTCGGTTTTCCAACCGTTATGAGGTTATATTACTAACTTTGAAAATTATAGCTTTGAATAAGCGTTTCGTTGTTGTTGTAACTTTGTATGATTATGATTATAATTCATACTCAAATGAATTCATGCACCCTTTCATTTTTCAATGGTTTATCGTTTTTTTATTTTGCCTTTTTTTTTTCCATGGAGTATCAGCTAGGCTCACTTCAGTTAGACAAGAGAGCGCAAACAGAAGAAAATGACATTGCGGTGAAAAAAAATGAACACCTTTCCCATATGTTCTATTTGAAAAATCCCAAATGGCATCAAATAAAACTCTGATGCTATATTATTTACATAACTGGAACATCGTGATTGTCCAAACCTTTCATGTCTTGCCTGGAGTGTTATTGTGCAAATTGAATATGAGGTTAAATTGAGATTCAGCGACTGATAGTAAGACTAAACAAAATATGTATGTGGCAAGTTTGAGGAATGCACAGATCTAACCTAAAGATTGGCAATAAGTGCTAGTTAATTCAGGATATTGCCATTACAGAAATTGTGTAGTTTTCTAATTTATTTTAATTTCTTTTCGATTCTTATTATAAAAAAAAAAAGGAAAAAGAAAAGAAAGAAAAAACTAAAAGGTTAAATAATTGGAATATCCAATTTAATGACATAACAAGTATTTGAATGTCAATATTAGATTTGTTTTGTTCATTTTGTTAACATGTTAGGCTAACTTATGTTATATGTTGTTTATTGCCTTGTATATTCATTTTACTTTATGTGTATGGTTCTCATTTACTTGTTTGAGTTTTTAGCAGGTACAATGGTACACTTGGCTTATGGAGCTCGCTTTTGCGCAATAATGCTAAAATAGTAAGCAAATGCACTTAAAACATTAAATAAGGTACGTACCTCGGGTTATATTTTTTGTATTTTTGTTATATATGTTGTTTCCCATTGTTTGGGATGTCTCATCGTGTGGATGAGATATATGTGTGTGTGTGTGTGTATATATATATATATATATATATATATATATATATATATATATATATATTATTGTAAAAAAAATCCGATCAACCCGTGCAAAGGAGATGCTACCAAAAATTTCTGTAATTTCTGATGTTAAAAAAAATTTTGAGTGCCTAAAATTTCTATAACTTATCTTTCAAATGAGTTTAAAACCTTTGTATATGCTTTATAAGTTGAAATATTTTATGCAAAATATACTTATGTATGATTCGATCTGTCGTTCCATTTCGAGGACGAAAAGTTTTGAGTGCGGGAGAGTGTAACGACTTGCTAATTTAAACGTTTAAATTTTCCTTTAACTGAACTTCAACGTAAAATTGAATTGGTGATTTAATATTATCATAAATTAATTCGATAATCTCAATTGACGTCGTTTGTAAGTTACTAACGATTTCAAATTTGTTTAGTAAATTTATATATGATATTAAATAATTTGGAATTGGATGGCTAATTGAATCATATGATAAAATAATATTTTTAATATGAAAATAGTCATTTTGCAAAAAATCTTGGAATTCAACGAAAGTTGTTTCATCAGATTCAGAATTGTAAATTATTGAACGATGTCCAATTTTGTAACGATTGAACTCTATATGTAGTCGTGCGAGTTTGTTACATCAACCAAATTTAGAGGTGATTTTATGTAAAATGTATCTAAAAATATAGATAATAATAATAAACAAAGAAAAAAACACGAATAGCAAATGTTAGTAACAAGGTTGCAGGCATCCCCTTTATTTCGAACTCGAACTCATTTCTTTTTCCCCTTCTATATCCGCTCTTCGGATAAAAAAAAGGGTATTGTTATTGACACTCCCTTTTTGGTTAAGAGGCGACAAATTTTAAGTACACACCATGTTAATTTGTTTATATTAAGGGACAACACAAGTATTACTTTCAGGGTACAAAATTACCTCTACTATAACATTTCGTTTTCCAATCAAACTCACGATTTTTAAAGCTCGCGCCCGAGCCAGTAAAAACGGTAAGAGTACCATTTATATTTATAAAAAATGGTGGCATTAGAACATCTTTTCTATCTCTATAACAAACTTAGCAAAAACAATGAAAACGATTATATTCTACCGTGTTTGCACACTAAAAACTTTTATAATTTTTCTATATTTATAATGATTGTTCGGTTTTTGAGGGCCGTTTTTCGTATTTTCAAATCTACATCGTGTTTCGGAAAACGGTGACTCAGGACCAAAACATGTCGTTTTGGGTACTTTTATCGTATCATTGGGTAATGTTAAGGGGAGTGTTAAGAATACCCAAAATTAGAGCAAACTCGGTCTCCTCAAATCGGAAAAGCCTGACCTCCTTTCTCCGTTCCACCGCCACCATGGTTGCTCCTCACGCTCGTCCTCATTCACCTTCATCAAACCCATTCAACTCTCTTCCCCGATCTCCTCCTTCTTTTTCGAATCATCGTGTGCTTCCCCCTTAGTGTAAATCGAGATCCATATCCAAATCACTGATAAACCCTAAACCTCAATGCGACTCCTTGTGCAAGTAGACCAAACCCACCACCACATCGAGAGCCTACGTGCCTTCCTATCTCCTCCCGATTCACGATTTTTTCTATCTTCCTTTTCTGTTCAACTCCGAGTTTGAATGCTTGGTTATAACCCAAATGGTGGTTTATAACCATTGGATGGTGAAAGGGCATTAGGTGGAGAGAATTTGTTTTGGATAGTGACAGTTTTATGATGGTAGTTGCTCGTGTTCAGGTGGTTGAATGTATGAGATAAGTTGGAGTGGTTTTGATGGTGATAAGGTAAAGTAGAGGAACTGAGGAAGGGTAGTAGGTTGTGGGTATATGACAGCTGGTGCTTATTGTTTTTGAGGTGATGAAGGTGATTAAGGTTTGTATGGCAGTGGTCAAGGGCAGAGGTGATTAACAGGTTTGCAGTTTACAGAAAAGGTGGGAATGTGCTTGGTTAGTGGTTGCTGCTGCTTTGAGGTAGGAAAAAAGATGCAATGGGGTTCAAAGTGGGTCTGAAGCCATGTGGAGAGAGGAATGTGTTGCAGTTTTATGGTGGATGGAGAGTGTGTTTGAGGATGGTTGTTGGAAGGCGTGATTTGGTTATTGGCGGTAATGTTAGTAGTGTAGATGAACATGGATGCAGGAAGAGATAATAGGGAATTAGGTAATTTAAGTACATTTTTTTAGCTAATCAAGTTTGTAAATTTCTTGACATTATTGGAATCTTATAAAGCAATATAACTCAGATTAGATCTAAACAGAACGTCGTTCGTTGTGTTAAGCTCGTAGCAGCATTTACTACGTTTAGGATTGGATTGGATGTTTTAGGAGCTCGTTGGAATTTAGGCTAAAATCAATCATCGTTTGGTTTTAGTTTAAAATTTAATTTCTTCGATAATAACTCAAATTAATGTGAGTTTCCTTTCACTCACGACTAATTTATTATTAAGTGAATTAAATATTTGTAATGTTTAATGGAATGTTAGGATTGCTCTAGAAAATATATAATTATTTGTTATGTGATTTGTGCATATGTGACACGCACACTATCGAACTATATGGCACGATATGGATGTTGTGTGTGTTATGAAATGTTTGATTTTCTCAAATTAAAAGTTCCTTGTAGATTTAGAAAAAAATCACTTTGGGTTGATATGGTACATACTCAAACGACTGTATAGATCTAGAAAATAAAACTACATTAAATTGGGATTTGAGTTGAAATGATATACTCTCGAAAATTTATTAAACGGATTGAAATTATATATATATATATATATATATATCACTTGAGCATAGAGTAGAAAATTATGTACGGGCACCGTGGTCAACAAATAAAATCTATTTTTTTCTCTTCTTATAAGTATGAATCAATTTTGGAATTTAATTGAAAGATTTAAGTTTAAAATAAAGATTTGAACAAATATTATCTTGAATATATAGATTTAAGCAAAATTGATTAAAATATAATGATTTATCACGATTTTCTAAATCGAATTTGTTATTTGAAATGATATTGTTTATGAAATTTCATAAGTATGTTTTGGTTTATCAAATTTAATTTTGATACTTAATTTATATTCCGAACTTAAATTAATGTTTTAAGAATATTCAAATTTGAATGTATAAATTAAACGTAATCGGTTCAATGAATGGCTTTATTTAAGTGAAAAAATAGTTTGTTGTTCTATAATTAAAGATAAATGTGATCAAGGATTTTAAAGGGTTTAAAGTTTAAAATTGTGTTTAAATTTATTAAAGTTGAGTTCATTAACATAAGAATTTTTTGAGTTTAGTGGTTCAATGGATTCAAATGATAAAGTTAAATTTTTAAAGAACTGGTTTTAGTAATAGAACTTAATACTTGCAGATTTGAGTATTGGTTTGAAGCCAATGCCATGAAATGAATTTAGAAGTTCAAAGTTTCACACCAAATAGAAATTGAGTATTGAAAAGTGGAATTCAAATTATAATTGAAACGACCTGAACTTCCCCTGTAAGGAAAGAGTGGATACTTCGAGAACAACACACAAAAGAACGCAGACGGAAGAACATTTCATTGTATATTACAACAATTCCATCAGAATACAAAAATATACAGATTATAAATAAATATTGCACAACAGAAAAATATCAGAGATTACAATATATTACATATCAGCGGAAAATAATACAATACACAACTAGAAGAGATATACGGATACAAAGCTTTGCGGATATCATTCCAGCTGTAAACCAGGATCCTATGAATATAAATCTGCAAAACCAAAACTACTAGCTATCCGTGTCAAAATAAGGGCACCCAGAGTTTAGGTTAAAACAATAAACTTCAGGTCAGTCATGGGACTGGTGTGAGAACTAAAACAGTTATTTAAAACTTTACTTTAAATCAGATATATCAAGGGACCACGCCGTATAACACGGAACGGGTTTCCTCCCAAGAATACCAGTGCATATAACAAAACAGCGCATTGCTTTTTGGAAAAATGAAGCTATTATAAGACCCAGGTCCTATCACACAATGCAACGCAAGCCGAGGGATAGGGTTTTCCCTTATAATAGCCAAACATGCTTAGTACGTTTAAAGCAAATCATTTGATACTATTATAAGTGTATTGTGTTTAAACAATTTCAATCATAAATATCAATCATAGACGGCATGGGTACCATATATCATGTCGCCATACTAGTTCTACAATTAAAACCACATAATCACGTATTTGGAAATTGGATTTCCATCTGTGAACCGAGGCAAAAGATAGTCCTCTACCGATTCGAGACTCTCTAGCCCGAGCCTCAGGTCAGAGCTCGAGTGATCTTCGAGCGACAGGGCCGGTCCACCGATGTGGATTAGACGAAATCCTGAACACTGCGTTTCCCCGCCCTTTGGGGCGTAGGTGAGCCAACTAAATGACTCCATCGGTTCGAGAACGACCTATATATCTGAGGCGCCTCGCAACAACAACAACCACATAAGTCAAACTCGTCAGGGCGTGTAAAACCACTGACGCCACTTCTAACTAGAAAGAAACGCGTGTCCTCCCTGAGGTCCTCTCCTTTTTTGGTTCACAACCGGGGTGTGAGGCTCGCGAATCAACGCTACACAAAGCTACGCCACAAAGGCCGTGCTTTGATCATCAACCACAAGACTCTGTTTTCAACAGAAGCCTTGATCATATTTCCACTTAGGCATGCCACACAGGCAATTCACTTCATGTGTTTGATATCCATCAATATATAACCCCTGAGCTCGTACGTCTCAGAGAAGGGCGTTAAGCAAGAGAATAAATTCTCCGCCGCCAAACAGATATATATTTAATAGAAATCAATCACATAGAATAAAATCCAATGTCAGACACACAGTCCATTTACAAGTCCGTTCTAGGTTTGAACGAAACCGGAGGCACCTAGTACCCCGCATATCCATCGATCTCCAAGTACGTCTGGACGATCACCAACTGATTCCCTCCTCTCGGGTGTACGGCCCAATCAAGATCATCAGTAATTATCCAAATGACGTGAAGACCTCCGGTCTTAAACCATCGTCTTCATCTTCGACTAATCGTCGAATCAGTTATTCAGAATGGGATAAACCCGGTCTTTCCGAATAACTCGCGTATATAATAAATAAGTGTTAACCAAACACAACATACGCCTCATTCCAATTCATCAGTCACTGACCTTAAATTAATCAAGAGAATAATTCCCCAAATATTAACCCCGAAGGCCGAAACCAACATCAGATCAATAGCCAGGAAACCATTCTGCTTAGCTAACCTACTGTCAGTTTCTAAATTTCACATTCTTAGGGAAAGGTTCCCATTAATTTTATCAAAGATAAATTCCTTTAAATTTATTCTTTAATCTACTTTTGAATATTAATTCAAACTAGTCGGGGTTAGCGGACCACACCGAAGTAATCATTTATTTTAATTTTCCAATCCCAACCTATTCATCCCATGAAGTAAAACTGGTAATACTTCATATCTAACACCACGGTGTTATCGGTAAATTCAATTACCATTTCACGTTCAAATCTAATTAAAGATTTAACTATCGCCTGGAGCAAAACTGGTGATACTCCATTCTCGATCTTTTCAATCTAATTAAAGATTCATTAAAACTCCACTTAGTTTCTTTGACTGGGTTAAAGAATCAGTGTCATTTAAAACACGGTTCACGATAAACCCAAAATCACATCACATTTCAATCAGTCCCTAACCGTAAATTAGCAAGTGAGCAATTCCCCAAGTATTAACCCTGAAAGCCAAAACCAACATCAGATCAATACCCAGGAAACCATTCTTCTCAGCTACCCGACAGTTAGTTTCTGATTTTCTTAACTCCTTTTTGAGTCTAAGAACAGTATTATTGAAGATACCGTTCACGACAACCCAAAATCACATTCCATTAATTATCAGGTTAAAGAACAAGTGTTATTTAAAACACTATTCCCGATAAACCCAAAAATCAATACCAATTCAATTCCAATTAAATATTATTTAATTGGTACACTACATTAAATCTAAATAAAAAGATTTAATCTTTTTTTTCTCAACTGGGCTTAAGAACAGTGTTAATGAAGACACCATTCACGACAAACCCAAATCACATTTGATATTAAATACAAGGCTCTGAATATAAAATATATCGGCTTATATTCAATATCAAATTCTACGACCAACAAATATCGTATTGGAAATAACGATATAAATATATCTTTCAAATTCCCATAACAATATCTGTATCATCACGAAATCCAACATTGAAATATTCCAAAGACAATTTCGATTCAAATCCTTTCGAATTCAATTTTTGGAAATTCTGGTTATTTTCGAAACTATTTCAAATCCAATTTATTTATTTTAAAAATAAATAAATTATTATTCTAGTTCAAAACTAGTTCATTTCGATAAAAATCTATTTTTATCTTTTCAAATATGGAGTTTTTCATCCCAATTCTTCACAAATCGTTTCTTATGATTTTACACAAATTATTGATATTTTTAATAATTTTATCAAGGCCCGTACAGTCGATTTCCGTCAACGGCCATCGAACTGCACTAACAGCGACCTTTTCCAAATTTGACTTGGACATAATTCCAAATCCAACCGTTAGATTTCAAATTTCTAGTATTCGTTAGAAAGATCTTTTCGATACGAACCCAACGGTTCTGGTTTCAAGACGGTCGGATCTCCCGTAATATCCATTCGAAGTCAATGGTCGAAATTCGCGAACTGCCGCGGCGCGGCGCGTTCTATTCAGGCCATTATATTATATATATATATATATAATATATAATATATACTTCGTTGATTTCCTTTTAAAACGTATTTTATAAATCGTTTTAAATTCGTTTTCAAAATGATTTCAACTTCCTTTTCAAATTCAAATTCAAATTGAATTTTCCCTTACAAATTCGTTTTAAATTTATCTCAAATTGATTTCGATTCAAATCGATTTTAATTCAGTTTCAATTCAATTTGAATTTCTAATTAATTCAAATTCAATTCAAATTCATTTCTAATCAATTTCAATTCGAATTCATTTCTAATCAATTTCAATTCGAATTCATTTCTATTCCATTTCAATTCGAATTCAATTCTATTCAATTTCAATTCAATTCAAATTTCAAATCATTTCAGTTTATTTCGAATTTCAAATCAATTCAATTTAATTCGAATTTCAATTCACTTCAGTCTATTTCGAATTTCAAATCAATTCAATTTAATTCGAATTTCAATTCACTTTAATATTCATTTCAATTTGAATAAAATCGATGTAAATATCATTCACGTCAAAATGGCGCAAATCTAATTAACACGGCTTCATATATTTCTATTTTCAAATATTTCTTTTTCAAATATTTCTTTTTAAAACTGGAATGAGGCCCAATCAATTCCCATATAATGTTAATTATATGGATTTTCTACAACACATGTATAAAATAACAACGATAAATAATCAACCATCATTCAGAGTGCATTATACACTGTATGAGCATCAAATATAAATATTTAACGCTTATGACAGCCTGTCAATCAATCGATCGACATACAACTAATTATCGAGATTAGTGTATGTCATATATCATCCCAATACCCGTGTGGGGCTTCAATCAATCAAACACATATTTTATTTGTACAGTTGGGCGATGTGTAAAATTTATCGTCCCAATCAATATCAGTCAAATGTGTGTATATAAACAAATCGTCCGATTTGTTTATATTTATTTCATTTTAAATACACGTTAAAAAATCTATTTTTAACTATAAAATATTTTTACCTATATAAATATTTTATTTTATTTCACATCACATCACACAATCAACTACACATCAAAATCAAACAACCAAGCATACAAGCCGTCCATGGTCTGTGGACGACGGGTGTCGGGTGCTAATAAACACCGTCTGCATCCTAATATATATTTTTAACTAGAAATTTAAATTAAAGGTGAGGAGTTCTCACCGACTAGCTAATCCAAACGCCACGACTCTTCATATGTAGAACATCTTCGCCGTGCTCGCCTTTTGCCACTTTCGTCGTCCGTATCCACTACATATATAAAAATCACATTTTTTATATTCTCTCTACTTCACGATAAAATAAAGTTCAGATTTTCATTTCACTTCATATATTTACAATGCTTCTTTCTATATAAAAATTATATTTCTACTTCTTATATAAAGATTGAATTTTTATTATCATAACTATATAAAAATTATATTTTTATATTTCTACTTTCATAAAAACCATATTTTTAATACTCTACCTAAGTAAAAATTATATTTTTAACGCTCTACTATAATAAAAATTATATTTTTAATGCTCTACTATAATAAAAATTATATTATTATATAATTAAAAATCATTTCTTTACTAGATTAAAAATCAAATCTTTTTCTTATTAAAAATCCACTCTTTCTACTTTATAAAAATTCGATTTTGCTACATTAAAAATCATATTTTTACCATGCTAGTATACATATAAAAATCGAATTTTTATTTGTTAAAAATCGTATCTTTTATATGTTAAAAATATCGTCTTTCCTTACATAAAAATATCGCCTTTCATGTTATAAAAATTACACCTTTTCTATGAACAAAATCGTATTTTGACTAGCATAAAAATCATATGCTTTCGTTATTAAAAATTGAATCTTTCTCTCTATTAAAAATTAAAACTTTACATGAATAAAAGAAGCTATAACTCAAAGAAATTAAAAGAGAAAGAAGAAGAAAAAACGCACCATTGTCTTTATAACAAATCGGAGAAGGAGGGGGTTTTGTGGTCGCGTCGGAGGGGTTTCACGATGCTGAGAAGGGGGAGGCGAAGCCTCGTCAGTTGGCAGCAGCGTCGGGTGGGTTATTGAGCGGAGGAACTTCAAATCGAAGGAGGGAGGGGTCTGTGGTGTTGCGTAGGGGGAGGGAGTCCTGCTCTGGTGGTGGGCGCGCGTCGCTAGGGGGGCTGGGCGGAGGAAACGACGAGGGCAAGCGGTAGTAGGAAGAAGAGGGAACAGAGGAGAGAGAGAAGGGGAGCAGGGGGGTCGCGTCGGAGGGAGCCGCGCTGGTGGCGGCGCGGTGGCGCTCCCTCGGAGGAGCGACGAGCTCCTCCCTCCTCTTGTTTATTTATTTATTTTTGGTTTGACTGATTCAACGGGAGAGAGAATAGAGAGGGAGAGATAAAGGCTTTGACTAATTATAATAATATATAATATTTTATTTTTAAAATTCTAAAAGTAACTTTTTAATTTGAACTCGAAATCAAGCCCACCGACTGTTGCCCCTATCCGAACACAATGGGATATGTATCCTAGGCCAATTCGACCGTTTCGATTAGTTTTCGTCAAAATCAAAATATAACTCTGAATTTGAACGCGCAATTCAATTTACTA
Source organism: Allium sativum (assembly GCA_030737875.1). Lineage (NCBI taxonomy): Eukaryota > Viridiplantae > Streptophyta > Magnoliopsida > Asparagales > Amaryllidaceae > Allium > Allium sativum. Next base: position 920,591,375 of record CM060922.1, read on the forward strand.
AGGTCGCATAATCACTCTAAAAATTCCCAAAAAATATTTTCTAGCTTCGTATTGACGATACGGTCCTAACAAAACTAGTCTCATCGAATTCTGAGACCGTTTGAAAAATGGCCATTATCCAGTCGATTAAAATCAACTAAAACGGGCCAAACGCGTTTTCCTTTGCCACGCTCACATATTGATTCGAAAAATTATGAAATTTGAAACCTAGCAATAATTTGACATTGCGGATCCAACAAAAGTGGTTTCGTCGAAAACCGAGGTCATTTGCAAAATTCCCATTTTTAAAGGCCAGAATTGCATAGCGACTATTCTGAATTTTCAACTGGACATATCTTTTGATTCCCGCGATGAAACTTCGATTTTTCAGATTCGTTGGAAAGATATTCAAAAATAGATTTTAATATTTTTGGTTTCACTAAATTCCGGTTTATTTTGAATCCTGTACATTCATTTGAAATTTGAAATCGAATTATCGAACTACCGCGCCATTTTCAATTCCTTTTATAATTAAAATAAAATATTTATATTCTAACGTCGAGCTATATAAATATATACGTTTTAATTCCATTCAAACTAAATTTTCGTCGTTAATATTTAAAATAATCTATTTTAAATAATCAAAATTCGCTAAGATTGCCAAAATAAAAATTTTAAATTGGCTCAGATTTCCAGGTTATTACAATCTTCCCCACTTAAAACTTTTCGTCCCCGAAAAGGAACGAAGTCGAAAGTTGTTTCACAAATCAACTCAACTTTCAGTATTTTCCTTACGGCTTAAGTTCTTCAACTTTTCAGTTTCTAAGAACTTTTCAAATTTTTCAAAAATTTGGCTAACACCCTAAATTTTCGAAAATTTCGCCATAACCTCCCCTGCACCGGGGACTTCGGATATTTCATATAGCCTCCAATGGCCTTCTTCAATCCAAAAGAAAAAGAAAAAGCCAAGCGGCTAGCCAATCGGCTCACAAAATCATCATCACCCAAACAAAACAGTAAATTATGGTAAACATGTATCTATTTGTCGGGCAAATAATTTTATTCTTCTGCTCTAGCCTCCTAGCTATGACCTGTTCAATATAAGTACATGTATATGCATGCAAAGGCGACTAATTTTCAATACAATTCACTATTTGATTCAATTTGGCTAAACGGTTCAACATTTAATTAATTCAAACAATAATCAAACAACACAACCAGCAATCAATTAGTTGATTAGCTTTTCAAATTCATAACTTTGATACATAGTCAAAAATCATATTTTTGATGCCAAATCACAACAATAGACCCTATCTAATTTTGGTTCTCACACCAGTCAATTGGAAATATATAGAAACCTTACTTTCGTCACTCAAACATAAATTCTAATGATGGAGCTCCATCATCAAAATCATCTCCGGGCGATTAGAGTGTAATTCTATATTCATCCAGTATATTAAAACTTCGAATACACGCGGATCTGACGTATATGCAAAATCTATATATACTGGATTGTCCACATCAATATAAATAAATATTCAAATACGTATAAAAGGATTTAAATTTCAAAACAAAATTTGTTTTCATTTTCAAAAATATACTCTTCACACTCGTTCTAGGATACTACTGATCCCATCTCTAACGAGTCATTCCCATTAGATATTACTAATCCAATATCTGATGAATTCTTTCGTATGGTTCTAATGTGTCTTGTCCTCTGAGCTTTGTAAACCAAAGCTCTTATACCAAAATGAAACGACCCGAACTTCCCCTGTAAGGAAAGAGCGGATACTTCGAGAACAACACACAAAAGAACGCAAACGGAAGAACATTTCATTGTATATTACAACAATTCCTTCAGAATACAAGAATATACAGAGTATAAATAAATATTACACAACAGAAAAATATCAGAGATTACAATACATTACATAGCAGCGGAAAATAATACAATACACAACTAGAAGAGATATACGGATACAAAGCTTTCTGGATATCATTCCAGCTGTAAACCAGGATCCTGCGAATATAAATCTGCAAAACCAAAACTACTAGCTGCCCGTGTCAAAAAAAGGGCACCCAGAATTTAGGTTAAAACAATAAACTCCAGGTCAGTCATGGGACTAGTGTGAGAACTAAAACAGTTATTTAAAACTTTACTTTAAATCAGATATATCAAGGGACCAAGCCGTATAACACGGAACGGGTTTCCTCCCAAGAATACCACTGCATATAACAAAACAGCGCAATGCTTTTTGGAAAAATGAAGCTATTATAAGACCCAGGTCCTATCACACAATGCAACGCAAGCCGGGGGATAGGGTTTTCCCTTATAATAGCCAAACATGCTTAGTACGTTTAAAACAAATCATTTGATACTATTATAAGTGTATAGTGTTTAAACAATTTCAATCATAAATATCAATCATAGACGGCATGGGTACCATATATCATGTCGCCATACTAGTTCTACAATTAAAACCGCAAAATCACGTATTTGGAAATTGGATTTCCGGCCGTGAACCGAGGCAAAAGATAGTCCTCTACCGATTCGAGACTCTCTAGCCCGAGCCTCAGGTCAGAGCTCGAGTGACCTTGGAGCGACAGGGCCGGTCCACCGATGTGGATTAGACGAAATCCTGAACACTGCGTTTCCCCGCCCTTTGGGGCGTAGGTGAGCCAACTAAATGACTCCATCAGTTCGAGAACGACCGATATATCCGAGGCGCCTCGCAACAGCAACAACCGCATAAGTCAAACTCGTCAGGGCGTGTAAACCACTGACGCCACTTCTAACTAGAAAGAAACGCATGTCCTCCCTCAGGTCCTCTCCCGTTTTTGTTCACAACCGGGGTGTGAGGCTCGCGAATCAAAACGCTACACAAAGCTACGCCACAAAGGCCGTGCTTTGATCATCAACCACAAGACTCTGCTTTTCAACAGAAGCATTGATCATATTGTCACTTAGGCATGCCACACAGGTAATTCACTCCATGCGTTTGATATCCATCAATATATAACCCCTGAGCTCGTACGTCTCAGAGAAGGGCGTTAAGCAAGAGAATAAATTCTCCGTCGCCAAACAGATATATATTTAATAGAAATCAATTACACAGAATAAAATCCAATGTCAGACACACAGTCCATTTACAAGTCCGTTCTGGGTTTGAACGAAACCGGAGGCACCTAGTACCCCGCATATCCATCGATCTCCAAGTACGTCTGGACGATCACCAACTGATTCCCTCCTCTCGGGTGTACGGCCCAATCAAGATCATCAGTAATTATCCAAACGACGTGAAGACCTCCGGTCTTCAACCATCGTCTTCATCTTCAACTAATCGTCGAATCAGTTATTCAGAATGGGATAAACCCGGTCTTTCCGAATAACTCGCGTATATAATAAATAAGTGTTACAAAAACATAACATACGCCTCATTCCAATTCATTGGTCACTGACCGTAAATTAATCAAGAGAATAATTCCTCAAATATTAACCCTGAAGGCCGAAACCAACATCAGATCAATACCCAGGAAACCAATCTGCTTAGCTAACCTATAGTCAGTTTCTAAATTTCACATTCTTAGGGAAAGGTTCCCATTAATTTTATCAAAGATAAATTCCTTTAAATTTATTCTTTAATCTACTTTTGAATATCAATTCAAACTAGTTGGGATTAGCGAAACACACCGAAGTAATCATTTATTTTAATTTCCCAATCCCGACCTATTCATCCCATGAAGTAAAACTGGTAATACTTCATATCTAACACCACGGTGTTATCGGTAAATTCAATTACCATTTCACGTTCAAATCTAATTAAAGATTTAACTATCGCCTGGAGCAAAACTGGTGATACTCCATTCTCGATCTCTTCAATCTAATTAAAGTTCATTAAAACTCCACTTAGTTTCAATCTTTGACATTGTTAAAGAATCAGTGTCATTTAAAACACGGTTCACGATAAACCCAAAATCACATCACATTTCAATCAGTCCCTAACCGTAAATTAGCAAGTGAGCAATTCCCCAAGTATTAACCCTGAAGGTCAAATCCAACATCAGATCAATGCCCAGGAAACCATTCTTCTCAGCTATCCGACAGTTAGTTTTTGATTTTCTTAACTCCTTTTTGGGTCTAAGAACAGTATTATTGAAGATACCGTTCACGACAACCCAAAATCACATTCCATTAATTATCGGGTTAAAGAACAAGTGTTATTTAAAACACTGTTCACGATAAACCCAAAAATCAATACCAATTCAATTCCAATTAAATATTATTTAATTGGTACACTACATTAAATCTAAATAAAAAGATTTAATCTTTTTTTTCTCAACTGGGCTTAAGAACAGTGTTAATGAAGACACCATTCACGACAAACCCAAATCACATTTGATATTAAATACAAGGCTCTGAATAGAAAATATATCGGCTTATATTCAATATCAAATTCTACGACCAACAAATATCGTATTGGAAATAACGATATAAATATATCTTTCAAATTCCCTTAACAATATCTGTATCATCATGAAATCCAACATCGAAATATTCCAAATATAATTTCGATTCAAATCCTTTCGAATTCAATTTTTTGGAAATTCTGGTTATTTTCGAAACCATTTCAAATCCAATTTATTTATTTTAAAAATAAATAAATTATTATTCTAGTTCAAAACTAGTTCATTTCGATAAAAATCTATTTTTATCTTTTCAAATATGGAGTTTTTCATCCCAATTCTTCACAAATCATTTCTTATGATTTTACATAAATTATTGATATTTTTAATAATTTTATCAAGGCCCGTACAGTCGATTTCCATCAACGGCCATCGAACTGCACTTACAGCGACCTTTTCCAAATTTGACTTGGACATAATTCCAAATTCAACCGTTAGATTTCAAATTTCTAATATTCGTTAGAAAACTCTTTTCGATACGAACCCAACGGTTCTGGTTTCAGGAGAATCCGACGGTCGGATCTCCCGTAATATCCATTCGAAGTCAATGGTCGAAATTCGCAAACTGCCGCGGCGCGGCGCGTTCTATTCAGACCATTATATATATATATATATATATATATATATATAATGTACTTCATCGATTTCCTTTTAAAACGTATTTTATAAATCGTTTTAAATTCGTTTTCAAAACGATTTCAACTTCCTTTTCAAATTCAAATTAAAATTGAATTTTCCCTTACAAATTCGTTTTCAATTTATCTCAAATTGATTTCGATTCAAATCAATTTTTAGTTCAATTTCAATTAGTTTTCAATTCAATTTGAATTTCTAATTAATTCAATTTCAATTCGAATTCATTTCTAATCAATTTCAATTCGAATTCATCTCTATTCAATTTCAATTCGAATTCAATTCTATTCGATTTCAATTCAATTTGAATTTCAAATCATTTCAGTTTATTTCGAATTTCAAATCAATTCAATTTAATTCGAATTTCAATTCACTTCAGTCTATTTCGAATTTCAAATCAATTTAATTTAATTTGAATTTCAATTCACTTTAATATTCATTTCAATTTGAATAAAATCGATGTAAATATCGTTCACGTCAAAATGGCGCAAATCTAATTAACACGGCTTCATATATTTCTATTTTCAAATATTTCTTTTTCAAATATTTCTTTTTAAAACTGGAATGAGGCCCAATCAATTCCCATATAATGTTAATTATATGGATTTTCTACAACACATGTATAAAATAACAACGATAAATAATCAACCATCATCCAGAGTGCATTCTACACTGTATGAGCATCAAATATAAATATTTAACGCTTATGACAGCCTGTCAATCAATCGATCGACATACAACTAATTATCGGGATTACTGTATGTCATATATCATCCCAATACCCGTGTGGGGTTTCAATCAATCAAACACATATTTTATTTGTGCAGTTGGGCGATGTGTAAAATTTATCATCTCAATCAATATCAGTCAAATGTGTGTATATAAACGAATCGTCCGATTTGTTTATATTATTTCATTTTAAATACACGTTAAAAATTCTATTTTTAACTATAAAATATTTTTACCTATATAAATATTTTATTTTATTTCACATCACATCACACAATCAACTACACATCAAAATCAACAACCAAGCATACAAGCCGTCCATGGTCTGTGGACGACGGGTGTCGGGTGCTACTAAATACCGTCTGCATCCTAGTATATATTTTTAACTAGAAATTTAAATTAAAGGTGTAGAGTTCTCACCGACTAGCTAATCCAAACGCCATAACTCTTCGTATGTAGAACATCTTCGCCGTGCTCGCCTTTTGTCACTTTCGTCGTCCGTATCCACTACATATATAAAAATCGCATTTTTTATATTCTCTCTACTTCACGATAAAATAAAGTTCAGATTTTCATTTCACTTCATATATTTACAATGCTTCTTTGTATATAAAAATTATATTTCTACTTCTTATATAAAGATTGAATTTTTATTATCATAGCTATATAAAAATTATATTTTTATATTTCTACTTTCATAAAAACCACATTTCTAATACTCTACCTAAGTAAAAATTATATTTTTAATGCTCTACTATTATAAAAATTATATTTTTAACGCTCTACTATAATAAAAATTATATTATTATATAATTAAAAATCATTTCTTTACTAGATTAAAAATCAAATCTTTTTCTTATTAAAAATCCACTCTTTCTACTTTATAAAAATTCGATTTTGCTACATTAAAAATCATATTTTTACCATGTTAGTATACGTATAAAAATCAAATTTTTATTTGTTAAAAATCGTATCTTTTATATGTTAAGAATATCGCCTTTCCTTACATAAAAATCTCGCCTTTAATGTTATAAAAATTACACCTTTTCTATGAACAAAATCGTATTTTGACTAGCATAAAAATCATATGCTTTCGTTATTAAAAAATAAATCTTTCTCTCTATTAAAAATTAAAACTTTACATGAATAAAAGAAGCTATAGCTCAAAGAAAATAAAAGAGAAAGAAGGAAAAAAACGCACCATTGTCTTTATAACAAATCAGAGAAGGAGGGGGTTTTGTGGTCGCGTCGGAGGGGTTTCACGATGCTGAGAAGGGGGAGGCGAAGCCTCGTCGGTTGGCAGCAGCGTCGGGTGGGTTATTGAGCGGAGGAGCTTCAAATCGAAGGAGGGGGGGTCTGTGGTGTTGCGCGGGGGAGGGGGTGCTGCTCTGGTGGTGGGCGCGCGTCGCTAGGGGGGCTGGGCGGAGGAAACGACGAGGGCAAGCTGTAGAAGGAGGAAGAAGAGGGAATGGAGGAGAGAGAGAAGGGGAGCAGGGGGTCGCGTCGGAGGGAGCTGCGCTAGTGGCGGCGCGGTGGCGCTCCCTCGGAGGAGCGACGAGCTCCTCCCTCCTCTTGTTTTTTTTTGGTTTGACTGATTCAACGGGAGAGAGAATAGAGAGGGAGAGATAAAGGCTTTGACTAATTATAATAATATATTTTATTTTATTTTATTTTTAAAATCCTAAAAGTAACTTTTTAATTTGAACTTGAAATCAAGCCCACCGACTGTCGCCCCTAGCTAATTACCCCCATTCCGAATACAATGGGATATGTATCGTAGGCCAATTCGACCGTTTCGATTAGTTTTCATCAAAATCAAAATATAACTCTATATATTGAATTTGAATGCGCATTTCAATTTACTGGGGTCACATAATCGCTCTAAAAATTCCCGAAAAATAATTTCTAGCTTTGTATTGACGATACGTCCTAACAAAACTAGTCTCATCGAATTCTGAGACCGTTTGAAAAATGGCCATTTTCCAGTCAATTAAAATCAACTAAAACGGGTCAAATGCGTTTTCCTTTGCCACGCTCACATATTGATTCGAAATTATGAAATTTGAAACCTAGCAATAATTTGACATTGCGGATCCAACAAAAGTGGTTTCATCGAAAACCGAGGTCATTTGCAAAATTCCCATTTTTAAGGGCCAGAATTCCATAGCGACTATTCTGAATTTTCAACTGGACATATCTTTTGATTCCCGCTATGAAACTTCGATTTTTCAGATTCGTTGGAAAGATATTCACAAATAGTTTCTAATATTTTTGGTTTCACTAAAATACGATTTATTTTGAATCTTGTACATTCATTTGAAATTTGAAATCGAATTATCGAACTACCGCGCCATTTTCAATTCCTTTTATAATTAAAATAAAATATTTATATTCTAACATCGAGCTATATAAATATATACGTTTTAATTCCATTCAAACTAAATTTTCGTCGTTAGTATTTAAAATAATTTATTTTAAATAATCAAAATTCGCTAAGATAGCCAAAATAAGAAAATTAAATTGGCTCGGATTTCCGGGTTATTACAATAATCCAACTTAGCAACTCAGTTTTAAACCTGAAATCTATACGAATTGAGTCTTAAGTTAGACTGAATTGAACTTCGAAATCTAAGTCAACGTATAGTTGACTTTGGGACTGCAGATAATTGATTCGGATTGGTTGTTTCTTAAAATTATTGTTATTTATTTCTCCACTAAAATATATTTTATCACCATTTTATTTAGACTATTTATATTGAAATTATCGATCTTATTTAAACTATTTTGTATATAGAACTTAACTATCTTATTTAACTACTTTAAACCAAACCTATTTATTTTATTTGTCTTATAACAAAACCATCTATTTTTAACTAAATTTATATCGAACCTATCTATTTTTACTTAGCTATTTTGTATCAAACTTAACTATTTTATATATAACTTAACTAGTTTTAGATAAAAATATATGCTTCCAATCTAAGCAATTTAAATCCAAAATGATTGGATATAAAATTTGATTTAATAATGATATTTGCGACGTTTAATCCAAATAGAACATGAAGTTTTAATAACGAATCGATTAGCAAATATTGAAATATGAAATTTGAGATTGTATCGAATAATTGAATCGATTTATGAAATGGATAAATAATTCGATACTTGACCTTAATTGATTTACGATGTGGAATATGATTTCAAACTTAATGACCACGGTGTGTAAAATGTAAACGTTCGGTTGTTAAAGAGACGAAAGTCGGTATTGTCATACTCTCTGCCAATACTGATACCACTTTAACATTTGTGCACGTGGTGAAGAATCCAAAATGAAGTAGGATGGTTCGGAGGCAATTACTAGATTTAAAGAAAGAGAATGATGATGGATAACCCTGATCTTCGGGTCATAATTAAAATGACTAAAACAAGAGTTATACCATGCTTAAGTGAGATCGCATCTCCTATTGGACATGCTTCTTCGATATCATCTCTATTACTTTATGATTGATTTGGACGCCCTGTTGATTATGGCAGTGTGTGTACCGAGATGGGCGGTAGTTGCGGCTATGCGTTATCACCAGTCCGGGAGTGCAAATGGTAGAATCCTACCTTGGATATTGCCTTACATTCTTTGTCATATTATCTTGATCAAGCCCCATATGATTTTGTTTTGTGTTGTTTCCTACGGAGGGCCCTCTGATGCCACTAGTTTACGGTGGGTCTACAATACTGTATAGACTATGATGCTTATATAAACGATGTAAGGGTAAAAGTGTAATTCCACTTACGTTATTTTAATACATTTACTTTACTAAACAAACTTTATTATAATAGCATATTATATTATATGTATCTAGTTCCACGGATCCTTAAAGGATGGAATCTCAAACATCCTTTAAGTTATTGATGCATTCCATTTAAACATTTCACTTGAGTTAATTCACTTATATGAGAATGTTAGGGTGTGTTAGGCGCAAAGTGGAAGCGGAGAATTTGAGTGGAGAATGTTAGCGGAGTATTGTAGTTAGCGGAGAATTGTAGTTAGCGGAGAATGTGTTTGGCGCGTTAAGCGGAGAATTGTATTTTATTTTTAATTTGTAATTTAATTATTTAATGATTAAAACTTAATAGTATAATTAATGCAAAATAACACATTTAACCAAACATATCATTTCAGTACATAATACTATTTCATAACAGTTCACTACATAATAATAAAATGAAAACATACAACAAACTACTAACGTCTGTGGAATCTTGTAAGATGATAACCCATGTACCCCTATCAACTCTCCATCAGGTAAGGTCTCCACCACCTCCAAAATAGATCGGCTGAGGCGAAAAATATCAATGATCTCCCACTTGTCGACATTAGTGATGGTCGAGAGAAGGGCATAGCATCGTTCCACCGCCATGGAGAAATGATCTGTCTAAACGAAGGTCGGTTCTGGAGGAGGTGCCGTACTAGATGTGGCGTGCGTCGACTGTCTCCATGTAGTCGACTGCCTGTGTGCAGACTGAACCGGCGGTGGACTCCCTCCACTCAGAATATCGCAGTATAAAGCTGCATCGGCCAGGGTGAAGGGCTGTGGTGCAGGGGGAATCTGATAACTGCAGGAGCCTGTGTCAATGCAGCCCCCAAAAAGCTGGTCTTGCTCCCGGAACTTCAAAGGCGGTTGTCTCCTAAACCTTTGGTACATGCATGTAGGCCCATGCCACCAATCGTCTGATCCATCCAAGCGGTCCTGTGAAGCATCCCAAAATCTGCCAGGAATCTGTAACAGAGCATTCCATGAAGTCCAGACACTCTTCAGATTATCCCACTTGTTTTTTATTTAGGACCGAGTCAAATCGTCTTCGAACCTCTCATTGAATTCATCCTGCACAACAATCAGGAATCTACTGGTTCCTCGAAGATGAATATTATTGAGATAAATGTCTATGAAAGCCTCAGTTCGATCCACTAGCCATGAAGTAATGAGGGCATTGGAAGAGCCAAAACCAGAGGCAGAAGAATGTGCCATTTGACTGGAAAAAAGAATATATAGAAAAGGTGAAAAAAAATACATAAACAAAAAATAGAAAAGATTAAATAAAATACCAGAAGTTGGAGAACGAAGCAATGGAAGAGAAGGAAGCAACGGGAGAAGTGAGGAACAAGAATGGGGGATTTAAAGGAAGAAAGCCAACGGTTGGAATTCCAGCCGTTGGCCCAATGGTTCAAAATGAACTGTTGGGAAACAGAAGCGTCCGACGCGTCCGACGCTTCCATTGACCAAACGGTTCATTTTGAACTGGCGAACAGACCCTTAGTCCTGACTCGAGTGTTTTATTTTATTTTTTGTAAAATGCTCTGGTCAGCCTAAGTATTTCAACTTGGAGATTTATCTACTAGAGCTTGAGTTTCGTTGGGATTTAGCCATCTATCTGTTATTCTCTAGTCCAATTATTTTTCTTTATGTCAGTCATTCATGTATTAGTAAGATTATGTATTCAATCTTCTACTATATCTATATTTAGTTCTGTACTTTGATATCATTGTATAAATTAAAATTTTGTATTATTGTATAATGTTACTTCTGTTGTGAGATATTCTGTGTTATGTTGCTACGATTATATGATGATTTATTTTTAACATCATTGCAATTAACAATCCGCTATTTCGAATGGTTGGTGTTGGTTTAATTATCGATTTGAAGCGCTTAAAATTGCAGGTTATTATAGAAGGTATGCTTGTGAACCATTATTGTTAGACCAAAAAAATGGCACTAATACCCAGTAGACTAGATTTCGTCGAGATGAATGAAGAAAAACAAATTAAAAGCAAGCAAACATACAAAATTTATAGTGCTTCGGCGTTAACGAGCCTACGTCCATTTTATGATCGTTATATTCAACAAAGAATGTTGACTACATCACTTAGAATCTCTCAACACTCAAGTTACAATCAATTCCTTCTCACAAATATTGAAATTCACTCAAAAATCAACAAAATGCTTGCGGGTCGAATATTAATGGTAGCTGCACAATAATACTTCAAATACTAGGGTGCCAAAAGTACTTTTCTTCTTGTTCGGGTTGGGTATTTATAGGAGAAGGTGATGGCATTTAGGTGGGAATGGTTATGTGTGGTGGCAGCAACTCCAGATTTATAGGCATCACGTTTATGTGGTTCGTGCGTCGTGGGTCGTGGCCACATGGCGGTCCTCCCAATCATGTAGAAAAGGATAGAAGTAGTGGGAAGCTACCTTATGCAGTGTCGAATTTGGCATCCGGGTTGAGTCGAATCCAGTCAACCAGATGGCCATGGACCGGTGCCTTGGCATCATCGCTATGTCCCGCTCGACCCATGACCCACGTTTATGTTCGGCCCGACTCCTTGTTACTGAATCGACTCAATTCTTAGCCTTTTTGCATGTGATCGTGATCGTTCGACCGTTGGACGTCCTTGTCACAAGGCGGGCTAACACTTTTCCCTTCAAGGTACGTCTTATCGTAGATGAGACGTGCTTTGAATTCGTCGAGGAAACCGTTCATGAATAGTCAGCAGTCTACGGTCGCGTCCTTCCATAAAGTCGTGACTCTTGGTTCCTGAAAACTATGTATAAATAGGAGATCACACCCATAAGCATCTGGCAATTTTGGATCCTCAACGGGAGCATTGGCCATTTTTCAAGTAAATCTTCTAATCTTTGTCGATGTAAAAGACAAGAGTCGTTCATTTGAGTTACGTTACCGTACTGGTTCTCGTACATGGTTATACACACACGAGTCGTTCCGGATGACTCTTCTTAATTACCGAGATTCAATTATTGTACATGTCAATGATATGTCATTATGAACACATAGCAATTGCCGAGAACATTTCTCTATTTCCTTTAAAAAAATAACACTTCTTGGTTACAGTTTGTCAGGTCGAAAAACACGAAGTAGCTCCAGGTCGAAAATATTTGACCTGTTAGCTTTTCGACCCGAATAGCTCCAGATTTTCCCTTTTGTTTTCGACGAATAGGCCAATCCGTCTTTTCAGGGGACGCGAAAAGTCACTTTGCGTGGCATATAAATTAAAGCATTCCACCTTCTTATTTCTTTATTTTACTTATTACTGTGCCCTTCCACGTCTCTAAACCCTAATCTCGTCTGCTTCAATCTCGACACTAATTCACAGGCGAGCCATCAGTTCCTTCGATTCACACTTTAATTCAAGAGTATGCATAGATTTAGATTCCAATTCATGGGATTTTCTCCGGTTTACTTTCAAATTTATACATGCCTAGTTGAAATCGCCATGCTTGGTGCCAGAATCGCCACCGACGGTGGTTTATCATTGTCGAAGTGGTGATTCGACCGATGGATGGGCGAAGGTGTGAGAGGTTATGGGCATGGATAGTAGGAAGCTAGATGGAACAGTCTTGAGAGGAAGATGGAATGGGGCGAGAGAGAGAGAGAGAGGTGCAGATTGGCTTAGGCGTTAATGGGTCGAATGGGTTACTCGACCCGTAGACTGCTTGTACTGTGGTGAAATCCCAGAAGCAAAGAGAGAAGATGTTCAAACATAAGGCAAAGCCTCGGGTCGAAAATTCGCGACCCAAGTCAAGTTCGACCCGAAGGCTTTGAGCTGAATACATGCCACCAAAATTGCTAATACACATATATATATGCATATATCCAAATCGACAAACAAGTGGATCATAAAAATTGCTCTCCATTGTGTATATATTCAACTCGACCAAGGCTAACACATCACACAACCTTGTGGACAGTTAAGATAGAGCCCTTTGGGATTTTGACTTCAAAACAACACAACATACTTGGCAGTTTTGGACTTAAACCGACAACTTTCCATAAAATTGTGATGCACTTCAAACAACTTCATGCTTTTACTGCTTCTTCCCTTTACATCACTTATCGTGTCAGCACTGCACACATTAGCGCACACACAAGGGGGTGCATAGGTTATTATACTCTAATCATTAACGTTTCTTGGATAGTACAACAATCATGTCTAAGAGATATCCAACAAGATACTCGAAGTTTGAGAATGACAAGGCTCCAGATTCGTCAACTAATCCCAACATTCTTCCATCGAGTTCTAACTCAGGTAGTACTAGTCTAGAGTTCGAAGTTGATATGCACGGAAATGTTGAATCATCCACTGAAGGAAAATCTATGGATGAGGAGGTAAGAGGAGTAGGTGACAATCGGGCTTCCGACACATTCAACGATGCAATCTTTCTGCAGGAACCTGCCGATTCATGGGTATCTACCATGGATGAGCCAAGACTCAGACGGTTATGCCTAAGGCGCGGGATATCCTAGGATGAAGTTCACGTAGCCGAAAACATCTTCGGCAGACCTCAAAACCCTCCGGAAGGGTATATGGCGATAAGTCGGCTAATGTGCTCAATTAGGGCAATTCCTCTGAAGAGGAAATCACACATACCACGACGAGGAAACACACATACCACAACATCGGTTCCGGTTCTTTCTTTCCTCCCTCTGAAGAGGAAATCACACATACCATGACGGGGAAGATAACCCCTACAAGCTAAACACAGGGATCTGGTCCATTGGGGCACTTAGACACACACCACACTAACACTACACGTCACAACTCGTGTCTTATGTTACTTTTAGGTTCCAACACCGGTTTGTGTTAACTTGTAGGAAAGATGTCTCACCGAAGCTATGACCCCAGGAAAGTTTGCCACAATCTCTCCAGATCTCATTATGATGTTGAATATGATCACAGAGAAGACCGCGGGAGGGACAATAGAAGACATTATCAATCAAAATATTACGCATCTTCACACTCTCTCTCCCAGTTCGCTCAGATTCTGACAAGTACAAAGGTCACCAAAGCTGTCGTGAAGAGGATAATCAGGTTCTCAGGGATCCGGTTCCTCGAAAGGAAACGTATCCTCAGGAAAAACACTCTAAGAAGCAACATGATCTGAAAGAGAAATCCAAAGACAAGGACAAAGATATAGGTAGTGATGTTGTCATTCCTACCAAATTTAAATCTAATGACATCTCCACATCGAAGTCGGTGGTGCATGACCCCTCCAATGCTGAAAGAGTTATAATCTTGAAGGAGCAATTCCCCGATTATCACTTTGGGAATATGCATTTCGTATCCAATCTTGAACCAGTCCCTGCCAACTTGTAACACCCCGTAATTTTAAAGGACACTATAATGATAAACTAAATAATACTTAATTAAATAATGGGAATTAAGTACAATGACTGCGCCATTGCGTTCGTCTCAGAATTCTGCTTAAGATAGACTCCAAGTTTGCGTGAAACAGACATCGTATGAAGAAGATATTAAGGTTTGAAGTTTATATACATATAAGCAAAATATATATATAAACAAATCAAGTCCAGAAAATCAAAAATCAAAGAGCGGGAAAGGGAGGGAAATCGACCTGTTTGGGGTCGACCCCATTTCTCCATGGGTGTCAACCCATGGGCCGACCCCTACAAGGAGGTGTCGACCCCAGGGTCGACCCCACCAACATCTGGGGCAGATCCAGTTCTCTGAACATGGACTCATTTCTTGAACAGATTCATTGACATTATGCTATAAATAGGACCTCATTTCTATTGTTTTATTCATCAAAAACAATGGAGACAACGAGGTGCTGCCCCAACTCAGATTGAATTAGTCTATTCTTCTGCAACAACAACTTATAAGAATACAAGAATCTCTGCTACAACATCAATGGTCATTCCTCTGTTCTTTAGATCAAATCACAGTGAGTTTATGTTATTTTTAGATATAAACATTTAATAAGCAATCCTGACATGTTTGTATGATTGGATCTAAACCTGAGCCTGTTAGTAACCTGAACCGTAACTAATCATATCTGCCATTACTTGTACACCAAATCTACTGATTAGTTCTCAAATGCATATTCTTGATATGCATGTTCTAATATCATGCCTAATTTTGTCATCATATTCCCATTCTGCTACTAGGCCTGTTTCTGTCACCGTATGCCTATTCAGTTAGTATGCTTATTTCTGACATCGTACGCATGTTTTTTTATTATTCTTGTTCCTGTTCTCTTCTCTCCCTCCTTCCTTTCTTATTTTTATAGCCAAGCTACCTTTGAGCCTAGGCTTACCGCTGAAATTTGTGAACGAACGAAATTGGGAATGGTTGGGAATGATATTGGGGCATAACTTGTATTATAAAACATGACTGGGATTTAGGGGCATAATCTATACCTTGATCTAAAACTTTAAATTGGGGCATAACTTGTATCGTGGACCAGACTGGGATTTAGGGCATAACCTTGGATGAACATGAAAAATTGTTTAAGAATGAACATGCCTAATTTACAGCAAACAGAAACTGTAACTGCACTTATACACGAGGTTAGATTACACTTGTGGTAGAAGTTTGCACAGAACCACCCAGCAATCCAGCATCCACAAGTGGTTAATCTAATGTGAGGGGTTTAGTGCATAAATGTACACGTAACGGTGCCAAGACACGAGGTTAAGTCCAACTTATGGTAGAAGTCTTCCCGGAACCGACCGTCATCCAGCATCCACAAGTGGTCGACTTAATGTGAGAGGTCTGGTGCATTAACAGGCATAAACGATAAATGATAATAACCTGTTAACCTGTAATAATAACCTGTTTAAATCCTTGGGGGTTACATGAACTTGTCAAAATTGTATAAGGGTTAAGTAAACTTGCTTGAATCAAAAGGGGAGGGTTAAGTGAACTTGGTTGAATCAATTGGGGGTTATATAAACCCGACAAACTTAGCCTATTTTAAATGGTGGGGTTATGCGGGCTTGTTAATCTGTTAGGCATAACCTGTCAAAATCCTAGTAGTGGGGATGCAAGCCTAGGGGGTAGTCAGTATCATTTGTTGTATGGGACCCGTATCAGTCAGTAACCTATCTTGGTATCAAAAGGGGAACCTTGAACTAGGTAGGGATCAGGGAATGCTTACTAGACTGATTATAAGTTTTCACTTGAGTGGGGGTGTTGACGGCGCATTCCGTCGGACTCATGTGCATGCATGAATCCACTTGCTTGGGATAATAAGACGCTGCGACATCAGTAGATATGGTTGTGCCCCTTGAAAATAATGGGGTTGCCACTTTAGGAAGTGATACATCCTACTGTAGGGCTAGCAAAAGGTATCTACGGTATAGGGAGCCGATCGATTTGGGTCGTAATTAGGATACATCTAGTCTTGCTTGTTTAGAAGCCCGTTATTATCATTGGGGGTAACACCTATCATTTCTGATGGGCTACCTGTAATTACTGTTGGGGATAAAACCCATCATAGAAGTACACCTAAGTCTACCATCTTGTTCTTATTGGGATCATTTTGTTCATGTTATACTAGTATTGGTGCAGAGAAAAGTATTTAGGAAGTGCAATATATATTCTGTCCTGGTTATTTAGTTTATCCGACTCAGTCTGTTATACCTGCCTTATGATATTGTTATCTCTCTCATCCAGTTTATATACCTGTCATGATGCTTTTACTTATTTATATGCTAAAAGTAACAGAACTCGCAAGACTTTTTGTCTGACCCGTTTTGTTTCCTTTTCTCTCTCTTCCACTCCTCCCTATTCTCAAGGTGGGAATACTCAGGCTTGATTAGGATTCTCTCTTCTATTACCGCTTGGAGCTGCTTAGATGTACCGCTTTGATTACTTGTCTACTCTGATATAGCTCTTTTTGGGACTATGCTTTTATATTACTATACTCTGATGATTTTAGTACAAGGCAGATACTTTAAATTTATGTAATGGCTTTTCTGTATTTTAGACTTATGTTGTAACTGAATTTGGACCACGATGTTTTCTATTTGGAAAATAAAATTTTAAATTCCATTGTTATTTCATATTTGTCTTGTGATGTTTCTGTTTACCTATAGCGCTTCACGAAACTCAATGCATTCTGTTAAAGAGTGACATTAATGGATGTTTGGTGTCACATTTGGTATCAGAGCTGAAGGTTACTAGATCGGATAAAAGATTTTAAAAATTGTTTTCAAAAAAGTTTTAAAAGAAAGCATTTTCAAAAGAAAAGTCTGTTTTGAAAAACATATTTCCCACAACCATATGAAATATCTTTCGACTCTCTATTTCAACCCTTTTTTTCTTTTCAGCATGTCTAGGGACCGATTCTTCCCGAGGGCGTTACGATACCGGCTTGGTTCCGTAGGTATATTGAAGCTACGACGCCTGCCAGAGGCCAAGCAGACACCCCTCCCTAAGCTACAGCCGTTGTTCCTCCTCCTCCATGAGCGGATAATTTCTCCAAAATATGCAAGGATTTCGGTGCTATGGGAGAAAAGTCATTCCGAGGAACTGAGACTTTTGTGGAAGCAAGGAATTGGCTTAAAAAGACAGAGGATTTGTTTAGGATTTTTGAGGTTGACGACTGTAGGAAGATTCAGTTGGCCGTTTGGCAGCTGAAAGATGAGGCTTCATTCTGGTGGGAAGTGATGCAAGCAGGGCATCCAGTTGAGACTTGGCATGATTTCCGATAGAGATTCGAGATGAAGTTTCTTTATCAAGCCAAGCAAAGTATACAAATGGAAAGGTTTTTGGCACTTAAGCAAGGAGGCATGCCTATCAAAGAGTATGTAAATATTCAATCAATTGGCGAGGTTTGGTTTGGAGCTAGTGAATACCCACAGAAGAAAGCTTTGAGGTTTGCAAGAGGATTGAATGAACCCCTCCATGGACTGGTTATGTCTCATATTCCAATGGGGGCAACTTTCGAGAAACTCGTTGATATGGCATCGATGCACGAAGAAGATAAAGGTGAAAAGAAAGAGACTAAAGTTGATGAAACACAAAACAAAAAAGTATGGCCTAAAAAAGAACAACAATAGCAAAAGAAGGGCGGAAAGAATGACAGATAACGAGATAAGAGGAAATGTCACAGTTATGGACGTGTGGATCATTTGAGAAAAGATTGCAAGAGAAGGAAGAATGCTTGTTTTCATTGTGGAGAGGTTGGACACCTTATTAATGATTGCCCGAAGAAGCAATGAGAAGGCCAAAGGGCAGGATCTTCTGGAGGGAAGATGCATGCTCTCGTGGCCTGTGTACCAGATAGAGGTAGGAAAGTTTTTGTCGAAGGTTTGATTTCTCTTTTCGATCATCCTTTTAGGAATCTTTTTTATTATGGCGCTTCATATTCTTTTATATCTGATTATGTCGTTGAGTTTCTGCACTATAGTACTAGTAAGGTTTTGGATCTCGTTGTTGTCTCAATCTCCATTAGGGGTACGGCTTGTCCATCTATGATTTTTCGGGGCTTGAGAATATCCATGTTGGGCGTCGAGTTTGAGTGCGAAACATATGTGCTTGGTTTCATGGGCTATGGTTTGATTCTTGGGATGGATTGGCTAGCCATGTATGATGTCATTCTAGAATGTAAGAGGAGGTTCGTTAGACTTTTGACTTGCCATGGGAGGACTCTCGAGATTCCTTATGACCCAAAAGTGTCTGTCATTCTTAGTTTCCTAGAATCGCTTGATGCATGTATCGATGACTTACGATCAGTACCAGTAGTCTGTGAGTATCCTGATGTTTTTGAGGAGGTTCGGGGATTACCTCAGAGGCGCGAGACTGATTTCTGGATATACTCGGTGGACACTGCGAAGCCAGTTGCATTGCATGTGCGCCATATGGCTCCAAGAGAAAGAAGGGAACTCAGCAAGCAAGTAGGGGAGTTACTTGAGAAAGGATTTATTAGGCGAACGGCTCGCTTCGCTTATGCGTGGATTACAGGGAGTTAAATAAGCTCACTAAGAAAAATAGGCACCCACTTCCAAGGATAGATGATCTGTTTGACCAGCTTGTTGGTGCATCTGTTTTTTCTCAGTTAGACTTGGCCATAGGGATTCATCAGTTGAGGGTGGCCAAGGAATGTGTAGACAAGACTGCTTTTAGAACTCCAGATAGTTACTTCGAGTGGCTCGTCATGCCTTTTGGGATGACGAATGCACAAGCTTATTTTGTAGATCTGATGAGTAGGGTGTTTCGGGAGTTTCTAAATAAGTTCGTTGTGGTCTTTGTTGATGACATCTTGATTTTCTCAAAGAATGAGGAAGAACTTGCCCTACATTTATGGGAGGTTTTGAAGACTCTCCGGGAGCATTAGCTTAAGGCAAAATTCTCCAAATGTCATTTTTGGAGAAAGGAAGTAAGATTTCTAGGGCATGTGGTCTCTAAGGATGGGATAGCAGTGGATCCCATGAAAGTAGTTGTAGTTCAATATTGGCAGATTCCTAAGAATGCAACGGTGGTGAGGAGTTTTCTTGGTTTAACGGGCTATTATAGGAAGTTCATAAAGGACTCCGCAAAGATATCAGCCCCACTCAACAGACTGACGAAGAAGAATTTGGCATTTTCTTGAGATATAGACTGTGAGAATGCTTTTCAGTGATTGAAGAGGGCACTACAACAGCCCCAGTCTTGACTTTGCCTAATGGGAACAAAGTGTTCACAATATACACTGATGCATGTGGTACATGGCTTGGTGATGTTTTGATGTAAGAGGGAAGGGTAGTTGTAACGACCCGGATTTCGCCCGGACCTAATCGATCGCAAAATCGACTAAGACAGTTCAAAACCCGAATACGCTAACTCTGGGAATAAAACACATCAGAACAAATAATAGCAGACTTTTATAAACATTACAATAATGTTACATCAGAGTACATGGAATATAATACAGCGGAAGATAAATTTATAGTAGATATAATACAGTGCAGCGGAACCAATAATCTGATACAGCGGAAGTCTATCAATGCTCTGGACACAGCTTTAAGTTCAATCCAGAATCATGCTCAATATATTTGCAAAATAAGCTAATCGACTGCCCGTGTGGAAAAGAGGGCACCCGAGTTTGCAAGTGAAACAAACTACGAGTTAGTCATGGGACTGGTATGAGAAATCTTTACTTAACTTACCTAGTAATAAGGCTAATCACAGGACCACGCCGCTAACGCGGAACGGGTACTCCATCGGATTGCCAGTGCATAATATAAAGTAAGTCATTAAACAACGCAATGCTTTTTAGAAAAATGAAACCATTATAAGACTTAAGTCCCATCACACAATGCAACGCAAACCGCAGTATAGAGTTTTACCTTATAATGGTCAAAAATGCTTGATATGATAAAAACGAATTTGATATTATTATTAGTCTATATATGTATCAATCATAGACAGCATAGTACCCCATCCTGCTATATTTCCATACTAGTTCTACAATCAAAACCGCAGGGTGTCGTATTGGAAGTTGGATTTCCATCATGAGTCAAGGCTAGGAATGATCTCCTTACCGATTCGAGACACTCTAGCAATGTCCCAGGATCACACCTACGGGCAACCAATGGATACTGCAGGGCCGGTCCACAAATACTTTAGTGGACTGGCAATTCCTGAACACACGCTTCCCGGTCCTATTGAACCTATAAATTGGTGACTATCGACCAATATAACCGAGGCCTCGTAATCCATCATCCACATAAGTAAAATGTCAGGGCTTGTAAAACCCTGATACCACTTCTAGCTAGAAAGAAACGTGTGCACTCCCTGCGTTCCCTTGTCCCATTTTTGACTCATACCGGGGTGTGAGGCTCGCGAAGTAACGCTATACATAAAGCTATGCCTAAACAGGCCATGTTTTGATCATCAACCACAAGGCTCTGCTTTTCAACAAAAGCCTCGATTATTTGCATCTTGACGTGCCACATTGACAATTCACGCCATGCGATCGATAACTACCAATATATAACCTCCGAGCTCATACATCTCAGAGAAGGGTGTTGAGCAAGAGAATAAATTCTCTGCCACCACAGATATATATTAAATAGAAATCGATTTAATTTACATGGAATGAAATCCAATGTCAGACACACATCCATTTACAAGTCCGTTCTGGGTCTGAAAGAAACCGGAGACACCTTATTCTTCGTCCCGTATGTCCAAACCGGAAGAGAGGTGCTCGCTTATCCAGACAATCAACAAGTACGTTCGGACAACTACCACTGTAACCCTTTCCGAGGAGCAAATCAGTCCAGGGCATCAGTAGTCATCCATTCAATGTGAAGATCGTCGGTCTTCAATCACCGTCTTCAATGTCTTCGACTTTAAATCGTTGTATAATTATTTGAAAGGAGATTGAACTCGGTCTTTTCAAATAATTCTCGCATAATTATAATTTAAAATCATTTCATATCGTTAATATTGTTTTATAACGATTTATCACTATTTTTATTTATATAAAAATAGCCCAATTTAATTTAACGACGCTTCGGGTCAATAGGCGACCATGGTGCTGTTTTTACCCAAATTTGATTTACACATTTCTCGAAATCTAACCGTTGGATTTTAGCGAATTTTATATCGTTAAAAAGATCTTCACAAAGCAGACCTAACGGTTCCAGTTTTGGGAAAATCCGACGGTCAGATCTTTCGGTATCGTCGTTTAAAGTTACGATTCCGAAAAGCGAACTACCGTGCATGATTCGTTTAATTTTAATTTATATATATATATATATATATATATATATGAATATAAATCTGTTGGCGATTCTGCTAACGTGTTTAACACGCCAAATAAAAGACTGTTTTATTGGCATAACGCATCTAAATGTTCATAATGTCAAATAAATATGTATTTTATTTACACGACACTTTGCTAATGACAAATAAAAAGATAAATTTTATCTTCATTATTTGAGTGCAATTTCTATTTTATATTTTAACAAATAAAAGAAATATTTTTATTTGTTTATAGTTTCAATGTGTGACATGACACACATAAAAATGTTTATTTTAATTTGTGTAAAAACTCTCATATATATTCTGACAATAAAAATGTCTCTTTAATTTATACACAGATTCTATTGTGTATATTTGCAATAGAAATGTCTTTTTAATATATACACAAATTCTAATGTGTATATTGACAATAAAAAATGTCACTTTAATATATACACCAATTCTAATGTGTATATTGACAGTAGAAATGTCACTTTAATATATACACAAATTCTAATGTGTATATTGACAATAAAGAATGTCACTTTAATATATACACCAATTCTAATGTGTATATTGGCAATAGAAATGTCACTTTAATATATACACAAATTCTAATGCGTATATTGACAATAAAGAATGTTACTTTAATATATACACCAATTCTAATGTGTATATTGACAATAAAAATGTCACTTTACTATATACACAAATTCTAATGTATATATTGACAATAGAAATGTCACTTTAATAAATACACAAATTCTAATGTGTAAATTGACAATAAAAAATGTCACTTTAATATATACACCAATTCTAATGTGTATATTGACAATAGAAATGTCACTTTAATATATACACAAATTCTAATGCGTATATTGACAATAAAAATGTCACTTTAATATATACACAAATTCTAATGTGTATAATAACAATAAAGACGATTCTATAATTTGCATTCAAACTCTATTTCAACAAAATGCATAAAAAGTGATACATTCATTTTTGTTGACAATTCAAGTTCAACAAAATAATTAAAAAGTGATTCATTCATTTTTTTGACAATTCTATTTCAACAAAATGATTAAAATGATATTTTTCATTTTTGTTGACAATTCTATTTCAATAAAATGATTACAAGTGACAATTTCATATTGTTAACAATTCTAATTTAACAAAATGAATATTTTTTTTTGCAACACAAATCAATTTACCAAAAATGCTATTTGTGTTTTACCTCAAATCTATTTAACAAAAATGCTACTTTTGTTTTGACATAAACCAATTTAACAAAAATGCTATTTGTGTTTAGACACAAACCGATTTAACAAAAATGCAATTTGTGTTTTAACTCTTTTATTTAACAAAAATGTGATTTTTGTTTTTATTTTAAATCTAATTAACAAAAATGTAATTTTTGTTTTTCAACCATCATATTTAACAAAATGTAATTTTTTTTGTTTAAACAATTATATTTTTGACAAAAATGAATATTTTGGTTCAACTAATCTATTTGGCCAAAAATGTTCATTTTGACAAAAATGTGTATTTTTATTCAACTAATCTATTTTGACAAAAGTGAATATTTTGACAAAAATATATGGTTTGATTCAACTAATCTTTTTCAACAAAACAATAAAGAGGATGACTTTGTTTTGTCGACAAACCTATTTCAACAAAACAACAAAAAATGATAACTTTGTTTTGTCGACAATTCTAATTCAACAAAACAAATAAAAGTGATGTGTTTGTTTTTGTCGACAATTCTAGTTCAACAAAACAAATAAAAGTGATATGTTTGTTTTATCGACAAATCTATTTCAACAAAACAAATAAAAGTGATATGTTTGTTTGTTTACATTTCTTTATTCAACCTAACAAATAAAATGATAATTTTATTTGTTTACAATTTCGACTTAACAAATAAAATGATAATTTTATTTGTTTACACTTTCTACTTAACAAAAACGATTATTGTTTTAACACAAATCTATTTGACAAAAATGTAATTTTTGTTCTAACTCAATTTTAATTTACAAAAATGTAATTTTTGGTTCTAACCATTATATTTTGAGAAAAATACCAATTTTGTTTCAACGGTTACATTTTGACAAAAATGAAAAAATTGGTTTCAACTATTATAATTTGACAAAAACGACAAATTTGATTTCAACCTTTATAATTTGACAAAAACGACAAATTTGATTTCAACTCTTATAATTTGACAAAAGCGATAAACTTGATTTCAACTCTTATAATTTGACAAAAGTGACAATTTGGTTTCAACTAATGTGTTTTGACAAAAATGGATATTTTGTTCAACAATTCTAATTTGACTAAATGAATGTTTTTATTTCAGTTATACTAATTGACAAAAATGAATGTTTTTGTTCAACTAAACTATATTGGCAAAAATGAATATTTTTGTTTAACTAAACCATATTGGCAAAAATAAATATTTTTGTTGATCATTATTTATGTTCAATAAAAATGTAAAATTTCAATGTTGAACTTTTCTATTACAAATAATGATCATTTCTCGTTATTTCTTACATTCAAATAAAATGTAAATTTTTATCGTTAAACTTTTCTATTTCAACAAGACACATAAAAATGATTCTGTTTTGTTGACTATTCTAATTCAACAGACATGACACTTATTGAAACACCCCACCTCCGTTAAGGTCACTCACAAAGGGAATGCCTTAACTTTGGTGGAGCGTTATAGGTAAAAGACACAGATAATTTACAAGACAGATATATATATAAGCACCGGAAAAGAAACTAACTTTATTTTAAACGTGGTTCATAACAAAACATTTCAGCAAGCTGTTTCAAACCAACTTCCAAATCATTACATCATAATCTCTATCTTGATTATTACATAAAGAAGCATAAAAACAAAATAAAACTGCATAAATCCCTAAGTAGTAGTGTATCCAAAGTCATAGTCAAAGATAAGAAGTTCCAAGCTATACAACACAGAGTCTTCAAGCTTGGAAAGATGAACGGTCCAAATTAAGCTGAGCTATTCCCTCCTTGGGTACCTGATGGGGGGGAACGGAAGAAAAGAGAGCGAAAGAAAATGGGTCAGACATAAGTCTGGTAAGTCCAGTGATTATTCAGCATGTAAACTGATAAGAGAACCATGACTTGAATAAGCTGGACACAGAACAATAATAAGGAAATAAGGTAACATAGGATAAGGTAAGCTAAACAGGGCAAGAAAAACAAGGCAAGATAAACTAATCATACTATCGCACTCATGTCCATATTCTCTGCACCTACTAGATATTTCAACCATTATCGTGAGTTCAAAACCCAGTGATCCATTTTCATTGATCGGCTCCGACTCGCATGCGTTTACCACTTGTGTCATACGGCCATGCTCGATTGTAGATACATGTGCTGGTCCCATCATGGGGTGTATCAAATCCTATGGTGGCAACCCGACACGATTCAAGATGCACTGTGTATAACTATAGATGCCCAGTGCCTGCTTTTTCCACTCCGGAGTACGTGCATGCCCGTACTCCGACGGAACCTACACTGACGCATCAGCCGCCATCGTTTTGACCGCTTATAATCAGCCCAGTAATCGTGCCTCACCCTGCCTAGTTCAGGGTACCATGATACATCTATGTGGGTTACTGCTGAAATGGGTCCCCGTAACTAGGGTTTTCTAGTCAACATGTTAAATTGGTTAAGTGTCCAAGTTAATTTAACCCCACCCATCAATTTAGTTAACATGTTGCATTGGTTAAGTGTTGCCTGAATTAGTTTAACCCTACCATTCCGTACTTAGCTTTAATTCATTTATTGAAGCACCAACCACTCACATTAGACAGGTATTGTTGCGGTTACTGGATGTGCCGGTCGGGTCCGGGCAGTTTTACACCGCAACTCAGTCTAACCTTGGGTTTCTTTGGGCTTGATGCACTAACCTCCCACATTAGATGTATATTGTTACAGTTGTTGGATGTGCCGGGTGGTTCTGGGCAGTCTTACACCGTAACTCAATCTAACCTCGGGTTAGGTATATTCGTCTTTTCTAAATTTACATATTTACTTCTTTATATTTATATGTAAATTATTGTCATTCAAGTCAAGTCCCACTTTCCTTTTTAAATCAAGTTCATAATTTTAGGTATAAAAATTTATACCACCTTATGCCATAAAACATTTACATGTTCATGAGCCAAATATGTCAATTATATATAATTTCATATTTTTCCCCCAACGTTACCCCCGTTAAACGTTCGCATGAATCACATAAAATGTTAGGCTCGATACATAGCCTAACTTATACAAAAAGGAAAAAAAGAGGAACATGTAATAATTCCAACATCATAAAAATATGGATCTAACTACACATGTATCATATGAACTTGGCATAGAACAATATACATTCAATTATGAACTTGAAAATTTAGATCTACTTAACAAGAATCATGAAATAGGGGTTTTACATAAAATTACATAAACTTAACATTAGACATGTAATTGTGAACTTCGCAAATTAGTTGGATCTAATCTAACATGAACCTAATCATATTAGCATGTAGTTTTGGGTCATATATGTGAACATGGTTGAACTTGCATAAAATTCCCAAATTGACATACAACATATAGATGTCATTACCAAATCATGCGACATAAAATGTCATCGCCCAATTATACAACATAGTATGTCATCACCAATTTACACAATATCGCCAAACTATACAATATGGAATGTTATCGCCAAATTACATAATATGATATCCATCGCCAAATTATACAATATGGTATGTCATCACCAAATTACACAATATGATATTCCATCGCCAAATTATAATATATCATTGCCAATTTATGTCATCACCAAAATATACAACATAATATGTTATTGATGAATCATACAACATATGGATCTATTTCAAAGCATTTAACATTTATCATTACATACAACATGATCACGAACATGATAAGAGTCATGGTCTTAATCAATTCAGTTTTAATAGAAAGGATAGGCATAGATTTACATTAGGCGATGTTCTACATCCAGTTATTTAGTCATAATTCTAATATCGTTTAGGTCTAAATGATAACTGGACTTACAAAAAGGAGGCCAGACTTGAGTTCTGGGATCTGTATTCTGAATTTGAATAGCTCTCCTTTGTTGTAGACGTTGAATTCTCTTAGTTGAATTAGATTTGATTTGCAATTCCTACTTGTTTTCTAGTTGAATGAGAATGGAGGCTACTCTAGGTTGAGTGTTGACAGCATGACGGTCTTAGGAATATTTTTGTGTGGCTTTAGGGTTTAGATTTAGGTTGCTTATATAGAAGTTTGATTTAATAGGAGCCGTCAGATTAACCAAGAGCAAATCAAAGCCATTCAAACCTAAGAGAACCAACCAGAACGTACCACGCAAGCCTTAATGACACAACAATTCGTCACAGGAGAAAACACGTCAGATTTTAGATCTGACCCGAGGGGGAGGTCGACCCCAAAGTCGACCCCCAGGTCGACCTGTATGGGAGGTGGTCGACCCCCTGGTCGACCTCCTGATCGACCAGGCCTAGAGCGGGAAATTTCCCGCCCAGTCCACTTCTACTTTTGATTTTGAATTTTGAATTTTCTATACTTTATTCTAAGCTGTTTATTTTAAATTCTGAATCTTATGAAGGTCATAACTCCTCCATACGGACTCCGATTTATGCAAACTCGGACTCTATCTCAAGCAGAATTCCGAGACGAACGCAATGGCGTAAATCGTTTCCCTTAATTCTTATATTTGTAATCAATTATTCTTTAATTCGTAACTTTAATGTTTACAGAAAATACGGGGTGTTACACTTTTATATTTGACATTTCTAATTGAACAAAACTGACATGTTTATTTTGTCCATTCTAAAAATAACACATTTATTTTGTCAATCCTAATTCAACATAAATGACATGTTTATTTTGTCAACTTTAATTCAGCATAAATGACATGTTTTATATTCTAACTAAAAATGACATTTTATATACTAACTAAAAATGACATTTTTATTTAATCATAACATTATCTAAATAAATGGGCATTTCTATTTCACATAACATTTCTAATAAGAGGATATTTTTAATTTAACATAACATTTCTATGTTTTTAATGACAAATCAAAAGGAGTATTCTTATTTGCATACAATTTCTAATCTCAGCATGACAATTAAAAATGTAAATTTGTTTGCATACAAATATCTATCCTTCACATAACAAATAAAAATGACTATTTTTATTTGTTTACAAATTCAATGTAAAATTTGACAAATAAAAATGAATGTTTTTATTTGTAAACAATTCAATGTTAAATTTGACAATCTAACGAGCAAAATGATAATTTTATTTTATCCAATTCTCTAATGCATAACATTTATAACAAAAATGTTAATTTTCTCTAATGCATAACATTTATAACAAAAATGTTAATTTTCTCTAATGCATAACATTTATAACAAAGATGTTATTTTCTCTAATGCATAACATTTATAACAAAAATGTTAATTTTCTCTAATGCATAACATTTATAACAAAGATGTTATTTTAATTCTAATCTTTTTATTGTGTTGAACAAAGTGACAACAAAAAAATGATATCTTTTTATAATAATCTTTTTATTATAATCTTCTTATTATAATCTCTTTTATTTTAATGGAAACAGATTTTTGACAAAAACCATGTTTCATGTAAACAATAAAAATGAATATTTCTATTGCAAATCTAACTTTTGACAAAACCATGTTTAATGTAAATAATAGAAATATGATTTTATTATAAATTCTAATTCTAAACAAACAATGTTTAATGTAAACAATAGAAATGAATATTATATATTTTATATATACAATAAAAATATGGTTTTTATTGTATACACAAAATTCTGACAAACATGAATACACATAATTCAATTCAGTGGTTCATCGTAATCACAAAACTATTGACATTGCAATAGATATATACAACACCAACATGAATTTTATATAGAATGAATATATAAATTTCCCAATGCAATAATTAATTAATTTTATTTTAAAAATAGAAATCTCACTTTGCTTTTTGTCTGAATTTTCAACAAGCTCTGTTTCAGATCTAGTCTGTTCTGGAATGTAGTGTTCGACCTTAGGGTTCCAATGCAATTTGAATGATTTAAACTGAATAAGTTATGACCGTTTTTCTATTAATCTCATAATTAAAATAATTAAATTTAATTAATTCACTAATTTTTTCTTAACCTTAATCAAACAAAAATTAGGCCGTTCAATTCTTTTCTTCCCGTTCGTGTATTACAGCATCGAAGAAACCTAAAAGAAGACCACGATTTGCCACCCACCACACCATCTATCAGCACCCTAGCGATGATCTGAACCCACCATCTCGCGCGCCATGGCCAGAAGCCCCCACTGGCCTGAACACCGTCCATCTCGCACCTCCCCTGCGTCGGCAAAAGGCCACGAAGCTCCACGACTTTGAGCGGCTATTGCTCCTCAATTTCACCAGATAAAACAATCATGACCGTTGATTACATAGAGTTCGACGAGCTCTTTAAATTTTGCTCTGGATCCACTGAATATTATTTCGTGGTTTGGAAGATCGTTGAGGAAGAAGACGGGACGATTCTGTTCGTCCATTCCCCTTTGAGCGGCGGCTGAAGTTTAATTGGGGATTAGGGTTTGGGTTACTTTAGTTATAGGGATATTTATATAATATTATATTCTTTAATTCTCTAATCACTAAAAAGGCCTGTTAATTTCCACTATCTCCAAATCCAGCCCAACTAATGTTGTACCTAGGCAAATACCCCCGTTTCGGACACAATGGACTAGGTCCCGTCTGCCCATTTGATCGTCTCAGCCCACTTTTCTTTATTTTAAAATATAAATCATTTAATTATTTAATTTGATCGTACATTTTAGTCTACCGGGGCCACATACTAACTCTATAAATTCCCGAAAAAATTATTTCTAGTTATGTTTTGAAGATATGTTCCTAAAAAAACTAATTTCGTCAAATTTGGGGATCGTTTGAAAAATGGCTATTTTCTGGTCGATTAAATTTGACTGAAATTGACAAAACACGTTTATATTTTCCACGCTCACATATTAATTCCAAAAATTATGAAAATTGAAATCTAGCAATATTTCGACATTCCGGATCCAACTAAAGTGGTTTCGTTGAAAACGGAGGTCGTTTGAAAAATGACTATTTTTAATATATATATATATATATTCCATAGCGACTATTCTGAATATTCAACTGGCCATAACTTTTGATTCCCGTTATGAAATTTCAATTTTTCGGATTCGTTGGAAAGATATTTTTAAACAGATTCTAATATTTTTAGTTTCACTAAAATCCGATTTTTTTGCATCATGTACATTCAGTCAAAGTTCAAATTCAAATTTTCAAACTACCGCGCTATTTCTAACTCCTTTTATAATTAAATTAAAAAAATTCGTTCTAACATCGATTTAAATAAATTTTTAATCATTATTATTTAAAATAAATCATTTTAAACATTAAAATTTGTAAAAAAAAAATTAAGTTGGTTCCAAAATTCCGGGTTGTTACAATCTCCCCCACTTAAAATCTTTCCGTCCTCGAAAAGGAATGGAGCTAAAAGTTGTTTATTTAACTAACTCAACTTTCATTCTTTTATTGGTTTCAATAATTTTATTTGTTGATTAACTTTTCAAATTTATATAACTTCTATATATTCAAAAATAATATTTTCTAAAATCGGATTATATATATATAATCACAAATACGTTAATTATGAACTTGTCACTCTCAACTCATTCTAGGGCATTACTAACCCCATTTCTAATGAGTTTTCTCATTCTAGGATACTGCTGATCCTATCTCTAATGAGTATTCTTATTGGAAATTACTAATCCAATCTCTGATGAGTCTTTTGTTCCGTTCCAACGAGTTGTACCCCAAAGATTTGAGCTAACCAGAGCTCTGATACCATCTGTAACGACCCGGATTTCGCCCGGAACTAATCGATCACAAAATCGACTAAGACCGTTCAAAACCCAAATACGCTAACACTAGGAATACAACACATCAGAATAAATAAGAGCAGACTTTTATAAACATTAAAATAATGTTACATCAGAGTACAGAATATCAGAGTACATGGAATATAATACAGCGGAAGATAAATTTACAGTAGATATAATACAGTGCAGCGGAACCAATAATCTGATACAGCGGAAGTCTATCAATGCTCTGGACATAGCTTTAAGCTGCAATCCAGAATCCTGCTCAATATATCTGCAAAATAAGCTACTCGACTGCCTGTGTGGAAAAGACGGCACCCGAGTTTGCAAGTGAAACAAGCTATGGGTCAGTCATGGGACAGGTATGAGAAATCTTTACTTAACTTAACTAGTAATAAGGCTAATCACAGGACCACGCCGCTAACGTGGAACGGGTACTCCATCGGATTGCCAGTGCATAATATAAAGTAAGTCGTTAAACAACGCAATGCTTTTTCGAAAAATGAAACCATTATAAGACTCAAGTCCCATCACTCAATGCAACGCAAACTGAAGGATAGAGTTTTACCTTATAATGGTCAAAAATGCTTGATATGATAAAAACGGATTTGATATTATTATTAGTGTATATATGCTTCAAAAACATTTCAATCATAATGTATCAATCGTAGACGACATAGTAGCCCATCCTACTATGTCGCCATACTAGTTCTACAATCAAAACTGCATGGTGTCGTATTGGAAGTTGGATTACCATCATGAGTCAAGGCTAGGAACGATCTCCTTACCGATTCGAGACACTCTAGCAATGTCCCAAGATCATACCTACGGGCAAACCTTGGATACTGCAGGGACGGTCCACAAATACTTTAGTGGACTGGCAATTCCTGAACACACGCTTCCCGGTCCTATTGAACCTATAAATTGGTCACTATCGACCAATATAACCGAGGCCTCGTAATCCATTATCTACATAAGTAAAATGTCAGGGCTTGTAAAACCCTGATTCCACTTCTAGCTAGAAAGAAACGTGTTGTAATGTCCTGTGTTTTATCGATATAATATTTATTAATTTAATTATTTAAATAGTGATATATATATATTTAAATAGTTGTTTAATTAAATTATAGTGAATATTTAATTAATATAATAATTAAATAATATATTTAATTCTGAAATAAATCAGAAATAGTGAATTGACAATATAATGTGAACTAGACAATTCAAAGTATTTAATTCAGCTTAGAATTTAATTAGAATGACGAATATATTATTAGAACGATAGTTTGAACGTATAATTATATTATAATTAAAATCGAGCTCCTAATGGCGCGGCAGTTCGCTATTTGTCGATTCGAACTCCAACTGAATATGCAGAAGCTGTTTTAAATCGGATTTCTGTGAAACAATAAACATACGGAGCTGATGAAGTATATTTTTCTAGTGGAAGAGAAAAATCGGGATTTCGTCGTGTAGATTTTGAGTTATGTCCAAATCAAATTCTCAGAAAAATAGCGCCATAACCACAACGATTTATTTATATTTTTAAAAAGGGTTTAAAATATAAATTAAATATCGATATAACTCTGATGATGAAATCTCGAGATAGAAATCCATATAGGATTATCCTCGAGCTGTATGGTATTCCTGTGTGAATATATATTATAATATTTATTTATAAATATTTAATTTAATTAAATAAATTTATATATTTAAAAGGGTTATTTAGAACTTTCAAAATAGCCAGTTTTGCAAACGACCTCAGAATTCGATGAAACTAATTTTGTTTGATCCGCAATATTAGATTATTGCTAGATTTCAATTTCCGTGATTTTTGAAGTCAGTATGTGGCCGTACGGTATTTTAATGTGAAAAACAGTCGGTATTCTAACAGTTAAAAATACGCTGTGTGAGCAAACGAAGTCGGAATTTGACGAAACCAGCTTTGTTGGGTTCGTAATGTCGAACTCTAGCTACATGTCCACTTTCGTGATTTTTGGGTATCATGTATGACCACATGATTTTTAGAAGTCAGAAACGAATATAAAATGATTAAAATAAAATAACTAAAATTATCCTAATCTATCTCTGATTAAAACAATGCCCACGTTATCCTTCCTCAGCCATACACTCACCTTTATAAACGTAAGAAAAATCCGCCGCAGTATTTCATTCTCCAAACCCAAATCGTGATGTTTGAAAATAAAAAAGAATTCAAAAATAAATCTATAAATTATAAAACGTATATATATGAAGTGCTGGAAGCTTGCTCTTCCTTTTCCTATTAGTTTCAGTGGGTTCGACGCAGTATATGGTCGTTGGGGTTTTTTGACAGTAGAGCAAGGGTTCGTGTTATAGAAGGATGGAGGCGATTTCGTGTAAATCGAATGTTGGATTTGAGTTGAGGGGTCGAATCGATCTGGTGTGCAATGTTTGGTGAGGTTCGGTGCACAAAACAGGCGTGAAAAGCTGTCGAGGTCAAACTTCGCATGGTGGATGCGAGTGGTACGAGAGTGGGATGGAATAGAAGAGGGAGTGAAGAGAAGAAGAACGGTGGCGAGTTTACAAAGTTCGGTGAGTGGTTGTGGAGAAAGGGGAGATCGAAGTTTTGAAAATGGTTGTGCAGGAGGAGCAGACACGGTCGAGGGCATCGGGGAAGGAATATGTGCGGATTGGATTTTAAAGGGTAAGTGGGCCTTGTTTTAAAAGTAAGCCCAAGAAATTTAATTATAATTGGAATTTTAATTTAATTAAAAAGCATTTGAACTTGTCGGTATCATAACTTGACCATACGATATCAGAATTGGACGAAACAAGATTCGTTGGGATCGTATGGACGACGCCTACACAATGGGACCGACTTGGGGTGGATTGGAGCTCGTTACAATTTATAGCAAAATAAATTGTTCGTCTGAATCAAATCGAGCGATGGTTATCGTTATTAACGATGATCGTCCAATGTGAGTAAAACTCGCCAACTCTAACAGTTATATTTTTATAACATATTCTTAGAAGTGATAAGTATCTGTTGATTGCTGTGTGTTAACTGTTTGGTTGAATTGCTTATGTATTGGTTGAAATTATAGATAACGATATATATATATATAAATCGTTAATCAAATATTGATTCTGTTTAGCAAAATATTTCGTATTGAAATGAAATCGATGTTAATTATGTTGTGTAACATCTGTGATGCAGGGAAATAGGTTGGAGGAATCCAACTGGATTCCTCAACATTTATTTTACTGTTTTCATATATCGTAATATATGATGTGATATAAAATCTGTTGATGATGATGTGTGTTTAAATGATATCGATCATTGTGATTTAGTAATTTAAATACCGTAAGAAATACCGGCATGTAAAAAGGGGATTTTCAAAGTATATTTTGAAAATAAATTAGTTATATAAAATCAATGGATTTTATATAGAAAAGGAAAAAGGGATTTTATAAAATAAAACAGTTATAAAATCAAAAGGGTTTTGAAAAGGAAATATTTATTGAAAATAAATATGATAAATATAAAAGGAAATTTATTTATAAAATCAAAGGATTTGGTAAAAAAGGATATTTGCTTATAAAATAAATTAGAAAAGATAAAAAGGGAATTATTTATAAAATCAAAGGATTTTATAAAGAGGAATATTTATTGGGATAATAAATAAAAGTATAAAGGGATTATTTAATTGTGAAATAAATAAGAGTTATAAAGGAAAATATTTATGAAACAAATAGAAAAGGAAAATATTTGTGAAACAAATAGAAAAGGAAAATATTTATTTGTTAAATAAATAGAAAGATGAAAAGAGAAATATTTGTAAAACATTTACAAATAAAATGGAAAGAGAAATATTTGTAAAACATTTACAAATAAAATAGAAAGGGAAATATTTGTAAAACATTTACAAATAGAATTGGAAAGGAATATTAATTTGGAAAATAAATAGGATTATAAAAGAAAATATTTGGAAAATGAATAGAATATGGAAATCTGTTTTTAACAGATAAATGGGAAGGATTTATTTAAAGGGGAATTAAATAGAAAAAAAAATTAACAGATAAATTGGAAAGAATAATTTATAAATAATATTTTAAAAATTAAGTAAAATATTTTTCACTGGATAAATGGAATATATAAGTCAGGACTTATATAGAGAAGTAAGAATCAGTTTCAACAACGATATTTGAAACTGAATATGGACGATGAGTGAATCGAATGTTCCTTATTCGAAAAGGAGTTAATCAAAAAGATTTAGTCAATAGAGTTAATCAAATAGAGTTAGTTGATTAGAGTTAATTGAGCAGAGTTAGTCGATTAGAGTTAACCAATAGAGTTGAAGGAGTTAATCGAATATTATTTATTCGAATAGAGTTAAAGGAGAAAATCGAATCTAGTCATTCGAAATGAAGTTAAATCGAATATAATTATTCGAGATAGATTTAAAACAAACATAGTTAATCGAATATAAGTTATTCGGTAGGGGTAATCAAGTTGAGTTAAATAAATCGAGTTAATTAAGTTAAGTTAGTCAAGAGGAGTTAATCCAGCCGAGTCAATCCAAATGAGTTAATCCAAAGGAGTTAGTCGAATATTAGTTATCCGAATAGAGTTAAAGGAGTATCGAATATTGTTTATTCGAATAGAGTTAAAGGAAGGAGTTAATCGATTATAGTTTAATCGAAAGGAGTTATCGAGTTAGTTTAATCGAAAGGAGTTATCGATGTTAGTTTAATCAAAAGGATTTAATCGATTATAGTTTAATCGAAAGGAGTTAATCGATGTTAGCTTAATCGAAAGGAGTTATCGATGTTAGTTTAATCGAAAAGAGTTATAGATGTTAGTTTAATCGAAAGGAGTTAATCGAATTTAGTTATTCGAAAGTGAGATTATCGAATATAAGTTATTCGAAAGGAGATTATCGAATATAGCGTATTCGAAAGAAAGAGATCGAATATAGTTTATTCGAAAGAGTGAGTTAATCGAATATAAGTTATTCGAAGTGAGTTAATCGAATATAAGTTATTCGAAGTGAGTTAATCGAATATAAGTTATTCGCAGTGAGTTAATCGAATATGAGTTATTCGAAGAGAGATAATCGAATAAGAGTTATTCGAAGAGAGAAAATCGAATATAGGTTATTCGAAGAAGAGTTAGTCAAATAGAGATTACTCGAAAGAGAGTTATACATCGAATTCAATTATATTGAATTCGGGAAAGTAGTCATATTTTCCGGTGTTTAAATCAAGATTTATTTATTTATAAATCAGGTGTT
Source organism: Allium sativum (assembly GCA_030737875.1). Lineage (NCBI taxonomy): Eukaryota > Viridiplantae > Streptophyta > Magnoliopsida > Asparagales > Amaryllidaceae > Allium > Allium sativum. The sequence goes on from CM060922.1 coordinate 920,628,029, forward strand.
TATTTATTTATTCACATTAAAGAATAAAAGTTATAATGAAAGTTAGATATTTCAAAAGTAGGGATCATAACGTTATCGTTATAATCAATGTTTTCAATAAAGAGGTGGATTCGTAAATAGAATCCGAGAGAGACATAAAGAAGTTTGTTAAATATTTAAAATATAAACTTTGACTATTCCGAAGTTAAAACGTTGTTCAGTTAAGGTTTGAGAGATAATTATACCCCAACTTGATTGACTTCCTTCTTAACTAAGGAATGGTAAGGTTTGATAGTGAAGGATGGTTAAGAGAATTTAGTTAATGAGTGAAATGGTTTGAGCTGGCATGGTGATGTTTGATTTAAACATCAGTTTAAAGCAAGTGAAGGAGTTTTGGAAATATTTTCCAAATAAGAATCAGAAATGTTTTCTGATAATAGAAAATAAGAATTTAGAATATATGGAAACAGGAGATAAGTAAATTAATGAACTAAAGAGAATAAATGTTAAATGTTAAATGATGATTGATCGATGTAATTTCCATCTGGAAATAAGATCATTGTTTGCACACCTATTTTTCTTTGATAGTTAACTCACCGACTATCGATGTTTTTGACCATTTTAACGTTGTTAATATGGAGAAACCGGTTGGATTATTATCCGAAGAACCACTCCGAATTGGCATAAGCGTTGCGAATCATATATGCCAAAGATAATTGAAGACGGAGTAAAGTGCAAGGGCTGTTGTATAAATCTTAGGTAAAGATTTCCTAAGATGGATGTACTGAATAGTGCCTTTGGTTTGTCCAGTCCCAGGACGACCTATATGGAAGAATGTCTGACAGAGTATATTTAATAGTTCGCGTAAGTTGATCTCTTCAAACGTATTTACGTTTGGTGGCAGAGGAATTCGTTTCTCTTAGCTGTATACCCATGGTATTTTTAGGGAAATCAATTTGTGATTTGGCGGCAATGACGATGTGACATTCAAAGTGAATAAACGTGTGGTCTGTCAGGGATAAACGTGGCCTCTAGCCTCACAACTGGGAAATGACAAAAATCGGGCAGGCAGCATGGCTATGTAGGTCACACCTATTAGGATGTATAATCACCTGATCTAGAGTTTCATTTACTTCTAAAAATCTATTGTCGATGTTGTCCCATTCAGGAAACGGTTGCTGATCCCAACCGTTGGTGATATACATTCGATACACTCAAGCGAAATGAGTGGTCGGTCATGTGTGGCCGGGTTGCAAGATGTTCTTGTTGAACCCAGTGTATTTCTCTCTAGAGGTACACTAGCAAAAGGTGGTTCCAGACCTTGTCATAGTTGGAAATCCATTACCCAATACGTGCTTGCGGTTTTGATTGTATACTATATATGTAGAACGTGAAATGAAAGCGTTTCTGCTAGATGATTATTATATTGTGGTTGATAGACACTATTATAATATCAATGAGTTTTGATATAAAGATTATTTTGTATTCTCGTAAGGGAAAAACCCGTTCCGTTATACGGCGTGGTCTTATGAGATATCGATTAATGGCTCAAACTGTTTTAAACTATTTTACTCACACCGGTCCATGTTGCTTAACAGGTACGTCTGATAGGGGGTTCTCGCTTTGCTGTTTGGTGGCGAACGGGAGACTCTTATCCCTACAGGTCCTGCAATATAGCGGGTTGGTCGAGTCGAGAGGCTGGCCGTAAAGCATGGAGTTGGGGTACCAATGTAGGCCATGGTGGGAGGTTAACCTGCTGCTTGGGGGGTTTAGGGATGGTTGCAAAGCCTACCGAAATCGCCGGGCTACTACAGTTGGTATCAGAGCAAAGGTTAAGTAATTACCTTGGCTCTATGGCGTGACTCAGTAGAGATAGGGTCAGTAATACCCTAGATTGAGTTGAGTGTATATATACGAGTAAACGTATTTGTTATTCAACATAAAAATTGTTTTAGATTATGGAGATTTATTGGTTGAGTTGTTTATGGGTTCTGATCGATAAGTTGATCCACTGTATCGGTAGGAGTTTCTAAACACTCAAATATGATGGGTCGACACGATATGTTTTGAAAAGAGGGTAAATGAAAATAAGTTTACCCAAAGTATGATTTGATATAGAGAAGATATATATATATATATATATATTGGAACTATAATATATTGGATATATTGGTTGTAATTATAATTAGATAAGATTATAATTGAAATGGTTATATATATAACCAATCAGGAATTCGTATAAGTGAAATATATGGAATCGAAATGAATTAAAACTGAATTTAAATTAGAATTGAAATTAAAACCCTGGAGATTTGGAAAGGTGTTTGTAAATGGTCTTGGATTAAATATAAGAGAAATTTAAAATCCTGGGAGATTTTAAATTGTTTTACAAGCCGTGTGAATGATATTTTGAAATGAATTTCAAAATGGAAGCATTTAGAAATGTTTTTGAAAAGTGATATAGTATTGAACTCACTTCAGTCGCTGAAAAATAAATTCCGATGTTGATCTGGACATCATCGGTGTTCATTTTCGAGTTGTAAGTGATGGATTACTACCAAAGTTTTTGTTTTTGAATCGTTTTGAGAAAACAAGTTGTTTTGATATTCCAAATGAATATTTGATTTTTGAAAAAAAGTAAAGCTGTTTAAAAATCCTGGGGTGGTTGTTTGAATTAAAACAAATTAGACAGAAGTTTGGAAAAAGCAAATTGGAATTTAGATAAATCCAGTTAAGTGGTAATTGAAATTGAAATGGATTAGAATGGTATCGAGACAAATTGGATTTGTGAGATTCGAATTTGAAGTGTAATTTGATAATCAAGTTAAGAGTTTGGAATCGAGAATGAAACTCGAGTTTGAAATGATATTCGACTTAGGTATGAGCGAATGGTTGGATTTATGGATAAAAACATATTGGAGTTTGGGTTGACATTGGTATATGCTGAACTGACTACAGATGAAAGGATATAATGATATGCCCGACAAAAAGGTACCAGTTTATATTATATATGGGTATGAGATTTATGAGCCGAATTGGCAAGCCGCTTGGCTGTTTGATTTTCTTTTAGGTTGGAGAAGGCCCAGAGAGGCGAGTTGGAATTTGAGCTATTGACCACTATAAAGGAGGTGCGGGCGAAATTTTTCGAAAAGTTAAGGTGTTAGAAAATTTTCAGGATTTTTGAAAATTTTTGTTAATAAGAATGAATTAATAATTTAATTGAAATTAAATTGGTTTAGTTGAAACTGAAGTTAAGAAGTGAACAAATAAGTTTAAACCAGTCAATAGGGTTTGTTTTCTACTTTAGCAATTTCGAGGACGAAATTATTTTAAGGGGAAAAGAATGTAATGTCCCGTGTTTTATCGATATAATAATTAATTTATTTAATTATTAAATAGTGATATATAGAATTAGATAGTTGTTTAATTAAATTATAGTGAATATTTAATTAATATAATAATTAAATAATATATTTAATTCTGAAATAAATCAGAAATAATGAATTGACAATATAATGTGAACTGGACAATTCAAAGTATTTAATTCAGCTTAGAATTTAATTAGAATGACGAATATATTATTTGAACGACAGTTTGAACGTATAATTATATTATAATTAAAACCGAGCTCCAAATGGCGCGACAGTTTGCTATTTCGCGATTCGAACTTCAACTGAATATACAAAAGCCGTTTTAAATCGGATTTCTGTGAAACAAGAAACATACGGAGCTGGTGAAGTATAGAGAAAAATCGGGATTTCGTCGTGTAGATTTCGAGTTATGTCCAAATCAAATTCTTAGAAAAACAACGCCATAACCACAATGATTTATTTATATTTTTAAAAAGGGTTTAAAATATAAATTAAATATCGATATAACTCTGATGATGAAATCTCGAGTTAGAAATCCATATAGGATTATCCTCGAGCTGTATGGTATTCAAGGGTGAATATATATGATAATATTTATTTATAAATATTTAATTTAATTATATTTAAATATATTTATATATTTAAAAGGGTTATTTAGAACTTTAAAAATAGCCAGTTTTGCAAACGACCTCAGAATTTGACGAAACTAATTTTGTTGGATCCGCAATATTAGATTATTGCTAGATTTCAATTTCCGTGATTTTTGAAGTCAGTATGTGGCCGTACGGGATTTTAATGTAAAAAACAGTCAGTATTCTAACGGTTAAAAATATGCTGTGTGAGCAAACGAAGTCGGAATTCGACGAAACCAGTTTTGTTGGGTTCGTAATGTCGAACTCTAGCTACATGTCCAGTTTCGTGATTTTTGGGTATCATGTATGACCACATGATTTTTAGAAGTCAGAAACGAATATAAAATGGTTAAAATAAAATAACTAAAAATATCCTAATCTATCTCTGATTAAAACAATGTTCACGTTATCCTTCCTCAGCCATACACTCACCTTTATAAACGCAAGAAAAATCCGCCGCAGTATTTCATTCTCCAAACCCAAATCGTGATGTTTGAAAATAAAAAAGAATTCAAAAATAAATCTATAAATTATAAAACGTATATATATAAAGTGCTGGAAGCTTGCTCTTCCTTTTCCTGTTGGTTTCAGTGGGTTCGACATAGTATATGGTCGATGTGGTTTTTTGACAGTAGAGATAGGGTTCGGGTTATAGAAGGATGGAGGCGATTTCGTGTAAATCGAATATTGGATTTGAGTTGAGGGGTCGAATCCGATCTGGTGTGCAATGTTTGGTGAGGTTCGGTGCACAAAACTGTCGCATGTTCACTGTACATGCGTGAAAAGCTGTCGAGGTCGAACTTCGCATGGTGGATGCGAGTGGTACGAGAGTGGGATGGAATCGAAGAGGGAGTGAAGAGAAGAAGAACGGTGGCGAGTTTACAAAGTTCGGTGAAGTGGTTGTGGAGAAAGGGGAGATCGAAGTTTTGAAAATGGCTGTGGAGGAGGAGCAGACACGGTCGAGGGCATCGGGGAAGAAATATGTGTGGGTTAGATTTTAAAGGGTAAGTGGGCCTTGTTTTAAAAGTAAGCCCAAGAAATTTAATTAGAATTTGAATTTTAATTTAATTAAAAAGAATTCGAACTTGTCGATATCATAACTTGACCATACGATATCAGAATTGGACGAAATAAAATCCGTTGGGATCGTATGGACGACACCTACACAATGGGACCGACTATGGGTGGATTAGAGCTCATTACAATTTATAGCAAAATAAATTGTCCGTCTGAATCAAATCGAGCGATGGTTATCGTTATTAACGATGATTGTCCAATGTGAGTAAAACCTACCAACTCTGAACAGTTATATTTTTATAACGTATTCTTAGAAGTGATAAGTATCTGTTGATTATTGTGTGTTAACTGTTTGGTTGAATTGCTTATGTATTGGCTGAAATTATAGATAACGATATATATATATATATATAAATCGTTAATCAAATATTGATTCTGTTTAGCAGAATATTTCATATTGAAATGAAATCGATGTTAATTATGTTGTGTAACATCTGTGATGCAGGGAAACAGGTTGGTGGAATCCAACTGGATTCCTCAACATTTATTTTACTGTTTTCATATATCGTAATATATGATATGATATAAAATCTGTTGATGATGATGTGTGTTTAAATGATATCGATCATTGTGATTTGGTATTTTAAATACCGTAAGAAACACTAGCATGTAAAAAGGGGATTTTCAAAGTATATTTTGAAAATAAATTAGTTATATAAAATCAATGGATTTTATATAGAAAAGGAAAAAGGGATTTATAAAAGAAAACAGTTATAAAATCAAAAGGGTTTTGAAAAGGAAATATTTATTGAAAACAAATATGATAAAGATAAAAGGAAATTTATTTATAAAATTAAAGGATTTTATAAAAAGGATATTTGCTTATAAAATAAATTAGAAAAGATAAAAAGGGAATTATTTATAAAATCAAAAGATTTTATAAAGAGGAATATTTTCTGGGATAATAAATAGAAGTATAAAGGGATTATTTATTTGGGAAATAAATAAGAGTTATAAAGGAAAATATTTGTGAAACAAATAGAAAAGGAAAATATTTATTTGTTAAATAAATAGAAAGATGAAAAGAGAAATATTTGTAAAACATTTACAAATAAAATGGAAAGAGAAATATTTGTAAAACATTTACAAATAAAATAGAAAGGGAAATATTTGTAAAACATTTATAAATAGAATTGGAAAGGAATATTTATTTGGAAAATAAATAGGATTATAAAAGAAAATATTTGGAAAATGAATAGAATATGGAAATCTGTTTGTAACAGACAAATGGGAAGGATTTATTTAAAGGGGAATTAAATAGAAATCTGTTTTAACAGATAAATTGGAAAGAATAATTTATAAATAATATTTTATAAATAAAGTAAAATATTTATCACTGGATAAATGGAATATATAAGTCAGGACTTATATAGAGAAGTAAGAATCAGTTTCAACAACGATATTTGAAACTGAATATGGATAATGAGTGAATCGAATATTCCTTATTCGAAAAGGAGTTAATCAAAGGGATTTAATCAATAGAGTTAATCAAATGGAGTTAGTTTATTAGAGTTAGTCGATTAGAGTAAACCAATAGAGTTGAAGGAGTTAATCGAATATAATTTATACGAATAGAGTTAAAGGAGAAAATCGAATCTAGTCATTCGAAATGAAGTTAAATCGAATATAGTTATTCGAGATGGAGTCAAAAAAAACATAGTTAATCGAATATAAGTTATTCGATAGGAGTAAGCAAGTTGAGTTAGATAAGTCGAGTTAATTAAGTTAAGTTAGTCTTGAGGAGTTAATCAAACCGAGTTAATCCAAAGGAGTTAGTCGAATATTAGTTATCCGAATAGAGTGAAAGGAGTATCGAATATAGTTTATTCGAATAGAGTTAAAGGAAGGAGTTAATCGATTCTACTTTAATCGAAAGGATTTATCGATGTTAGTTTGATCGAAAGGAGTTATCGATGTTAGTTTAATCGAAAGGAGTTAATCGATTATAGTTTAATCGAAAGGAGTTAATCGATGTTAGTTTAATCGAAAGGAGTTATCGATGTTAGTTTAATCGAAGGGAGTTATCGATGTTAGTTTAATCGAAAGGAGTTTATCAAATTTAGTTATTCGAAAGTGAGATTATCGAATATAAGTTATTCGAAAGGAGATTATCAAATATAGCGTATTCGAAAGAAAGAGATCGAATATAGTTTATTCGAAAGAGTGAGTTAATCGAATATAAATTATTCGAAGTGAGTTAATCGAATATAAGTTATTCGAAGTGAGTTAATCGAATATGAGTTATTCGAAGAGAGATAATCGAATATGAGTTATTCGAAGTGAGAAAATCGAATATAGGTTATTCGAAGAAGAGTTAATCAAATACAGATTACTCGAAACAGAGTTATACGTCGAATTCAATTATATCGAATTCGGGAAAGTACTTATATTTTCCGGTGTTTAAATCAAGATTTATTTATTTATAAATCAGGTGTTTATTTATTTATTCACATTAAAGAATAAAAGTTATAATGGAAGTTAGATATTTCGAAAGTAGGGATTATAACGTTATCGTTATAATCAATGTTTTAAATAAAGAAGTGAATTCGTAAATAGAATCCGAGAGAGACGTGACATTCAAAGTGAATAAACGTGTGGTCTGTCAGGGATAAGCGTGGCCTCTAGCCTCTTAACCGGGAAATGACAAAAATCGAGCAGGCAACATGGCTATGTAGGTCGCACCTATTAGGGTGTATAATCACTTGATCTAGAGTTTCATTTACTTCTAAAAATCTATTGTCGATGTTGTCCCATTCGGGAAACGGTTGCTGATCCCAACCGTTGGTGATATACATTCGATACACTCAAGCGAAATGAGTAGTCGGTGATGTGTGGCCGGGTTGCAAGATGTTCTTGTTGAACCCAGTGTATTCCTCTCTAGAGGTACACTAGCGAAAGGTGGTTCCACACCTTGTCATAGTTGGAAATCCATTACCTAATACGTGCTTGCGGTTTTGATTGTATACTATATATGTAGAACGTGAGATGAAAGCGTTTTTGCAAGATGATTATTATATTGTGGTTGATAGACACTATTATAATATCAATGAGTTTTGATATAAAGATTATTTCGGATTCTCATAAGGGAAAAACCCGTTCCGTTATACGCCGTGGTGCTCAAACTGTTTTAAACTGTTTTACTCATACCAGTCCCATGACTGACCCGGAGTTTATTTTGTTTTGTTTTCCCTAAACTCTTGGGTGCCCAATTTTATACGGGCCGTCAAGTAGTCAGGATTTTACAGATATACTTAGATAGCTTGGAGCAGGAGGCTTCAGGATTATATAGCTATAGTTATTTCTGTTGTGTAGTAAGTGTTGTACTCTGATAATGTTACTGTAAACATATACTGATTTATTTCAAGGATATATTATCTATTATATGTTATTCGTTCTACTGTGAGATTCGTGTTACTCTGATGCCGTATCTTCTTCTTCTATTCGAAGTTTCTATCTTATATATTCTCATCCTTTGTTTTCTTTCTATTAGTTTTCTGGTTTTCCAGTGCAATTTGGGTTGGACTTGTGTTATTTGGTCAGCTCAAATTGGACTGAAATTTCGGGACACTACATGTGTGCACTCCCTGTGTTCCCTTGTCCCGTTTTTGACTCATACCGGGGTATGAGGCTCGCGAAGTAATGCTATACACAAAGCTATGCCTAAACAGGCCAAGCTTTGATCATCAACCGCAAGGCTCTGCTTTTCAACAAAAGTCTTGATCATTTGCATCTTGGCATGTCACATTGACAATTCACGCCATGCGATCGATAACCACCAATATATAACCTCCGAGCTCGTACGTCTCAGAGAAGGGTGTTGAGAAAGAGAATAAATTCTCCGCCACCACAGATATATATTAAATAGAAATTGATTAGATTTACATGGAATGAAATCCAATGTCAGACACACATCCATTTACAAGTCCGTTCTGGGTCTGAACGAAACCGGAGACACCTTATTCCTCGTCCTGTATGTCCAATACGGAAGAGAGGTGCTCGCTTATCCAGACAATCAACAAGTACGTCCGGACAACTACCACTGTAACCCTTTCTTGGGAGCAAATCAATCCAGGGCATCAGTAGTCATCCATTCGATGTGAAGATCGCCAGTCTTCAATCACCGTCTTCAATGTCTTCGACTTTAAATCGTTGTATAATTATTTGAAAGGAGATTGAACCTGGTCTTTTCAAATAATTCTCGCATAATTATAATTTAAAATCATTTCATATCGTTAATATTGTTTTATAACGATATCGCTATTTTTATTTATATAAAAATAGCCCAATTTAATTTAACGACGCTTCAGGTCAATAGGCATGCTGTTTTTACCCAAATTTGATTTACACATTTCTCGAAATCTAACTGTTGGATTTTAGCAAATTTTATATCGTTGTAAAGATCTTCCCAAAGTGGACCTAACGGTTCCAGTTTTAGGAAAATCCGACGGTCGAATCTTTTAGTATCGTCGTTTAAAGTTACGATTCCGAAACGCGAACTACCATGCACGATTCGTTTAATATATATATATATATATATATATATATATATATATATATATAAATCGTTTGACGATTCTGCTAACGTGTTTAACACGCCAAATAAAAGACTGTTTTATTGGTATAACATATCTAAATGTTCATAATGTCAAATAAATATATATTTTATTTACACGACACTTTGCTAATGACACATAAAAAGATAAATTTTATCTTCATTATTTGAGTGCAATTTCTATTTTATATTTTAACATATAAAAGAAATATTTCTATTTGTTTATAGTTTCAATGTGTGACATGACACACATAAAAATGTTTATTTTAATTTGCATAAAAACTCTAATATATATTCTGACAATAAAAATGTCTCTTTAACTTGTACACAGATTCTAATGTGTATATTTGCAATAGAAATGTCTTTTTAATATATACACAAATTCTAATGTGTATATTGACAATAAAAATGTCACTTTAATATATACACAAATTCTAATATGTATATTGACAATAAAGAATGTCACTTTAATATATACACCAATTCTAATGTGTATATTGACAATAGAAATGTCACTTTAATACATACACAAATTCTAATGTGTATATTGACAATAAAGAATGTCACTTTAATATATACACCATTTCTAATGTGTATATTGACAATAGAAATGTCACTTTAATATATACACAAATTCTAATGCGTATATTGACAATAAAGAATGTCACTTTAATATATACACCAATTCTAATGTGCATATTGACAATAAAAACGTCACTTTAATATATACACAAATTCTAATGTGTATATTGACAATAGAAATGTCACTTTAATATATACACAAATTCTAATGTGTATATTGACAATAAAGAATGTCACTTTAATATATATACCAATTCTAATGTGTACATTGACAATAGAAATGTCACTTTAATATATACACAAATTCTAATGCGTAAATTAATAATAAAAATGTCATTTTAATATATACACAAATTCTAATGTGTATATTAACAATAAAGATGATTCTATAATTTGCATACAAACTCTATTTCAACAAAATGCATAAATAATACATTCACTTTTGTTGGCAATTCAAGTTCAACAAAATGATTAAAAAGTGATTCATTCATTTTGTTGACAATTCTATTTCAACAAAATGCTTAAAATGATATTTATCATTTTTATTGACAATTCTATTTCAAAAAATGATTACAAGTGACAATTTCATATTGTTAACAATTCTAATTTAACAAAATGAATATTTTTGTTGCAACACAAATCTATTTACCAAAAATGCTATTTGTGTTTTACCTCAAATCTATTTAACAAAAATGCTACTTTTGTTTTGACATAAACCGATTTAACAAAAATGCTATTTGTGTTTTGACACAAACCGATTTAACAAAAATACTACTTGTGTTTTATCTCTTTTATTTAATAAAAATGTGATTTTTGTTTTTATTTCAAATCTAATTAACAAAAATGTAATTTTAGTTTTTCAACCATCATATTTAACAAAATGTAATTTTTTTTGTTTTAACTATTATATTTTTGACAAAAATGAATATTTTGGTTCAACTAATCTATTTGGCCAAAAATGTTCATTTTGACAAAAATGTGTAGTTTGGTTCAACTAATCTATTTTGAAAAAAATGAATATTTTGACAAAAATATATAGTTTGATTCAACTAATCTATTTCAACAAAACAATAAAGATGATGACTTTGTTTTGTCGACAAACCTATTTCAGCAAAACAATAAAAAATGATAACTTTGTTTTGTCGACAATTCTAATTCAACAAAACAAATAAAAGTGATGTGTTTGTTTTGTCGACAATTATAGTTCAACAAAACAAATAAAAGTGATATGTTTGTTTTGTCGACAAATTTATTTCAACAAAACAAATAAAAGTGATATGTTTGTTTGTTTACATTTCTCTATTCAACCTAACAAATAAAAATGATAATTTTATTTGTTTACAATTTCAACTTAACAAATAAAATGATAATTTTATTTGTTTACAATTTCTACTTAACAAAAACGATTATTGTTTTAACATAAATCCATTTGACAAAAATGTAATTATTGTTATAACTCGATTCTAATTTACAGAAATGTAATTTTTGGTTCTAACCATTATATTTTGACAAAAATGCCAATTTTGTTTCATCTTGACAAAAGTGACAAAATTGGTTTCAACTATTATAATTTGACAAAAATGACAAATTTGATTTCAACCTTTATAATTTGACAAAAACGACAAATTTGATTTCAACTCTTATAATTTGACAAAAGCGACAAACTTGATTTCAACTTTTATAATTTGACAAAAGTGACAATTTGGTTTCAACTAATGTGTTTTGACAAAAATGGCTATTTTGTTCATAATTCTAATTTGACGAAATAAATGTTTTTATTTCAGCTATACTAATTGAAAAAAATGAATGTTTTTATTCAACTAAACTATATTGGCAAAAATGAATATTTTTGTTTAACTAAACCATATTGACAAAAATAAATATTTTTGTTGATCATTCTTTATGTTCAATAAAAATGTAAAATTTCAACGTTGAACTTTTCTATTACAAATAATGATCATTTCTCGTTATTTCTTACATACAAATAAAATGTAAATTTTTATCGTTAAACTTTTTTATTTCAACAAGACACATAAAAATGATTCGGTTTTGTTGACTATTCTAATTCAACAGATATGACACTTTTATATTTGACATTTCTAATTGAACAAAACTGACATGTTTATTTTGTCCATTCTAAAAATAATACATTTATTTTATCAATCCTAATTCAACATAAATGACATGTTTGTTTTGTCAACTTTAATTCAGCATAAATGACATGATTTATATTCTAACTAAAAATGATATTTTATATTCTAACTAAAAATAACATTTTTATTTAATCATAACATTATCTAAATAAATGGGCATTTCTATTTCACATAACATTTCTAATAAGAGGATATTTTTAATTTAACATAACATTTCTATGTTTTCTAATGACAAATCAAAAGGAGTTTTCTTATTTGCATACAGTTTCTAATCCCAGCATGACAATTAAAAATGTAAATTTATTTGCATACAAATATCTATCCTTCACATAACAAATGAAAATGACTATTTTTATTTGTTTACAAATTCAATGTAAAATTTGACAAATAAAAATGAATGTTTTTATTTGTGAACAATTCAATGTTAAATTTGACAATCTAACGAGCAAAATGATAATTTTATTTTATCCAATTCTCTAATGCATAACATTTATAACAAAAATGTTAATTTTCTCTAATGCATAACATTTATAACAAAAATGTTAATTTTCTCTAATGCATAACATTTATAACAAAGATGTTATTTTCTCTAATGCATAACATTTATAACAAAAATGTTAATTTTCTCTAATGCATAACATTTATAACAAAGATGTTATTTTAATTCTAATCTTTTTATTGTGTTGAACAAAGTGACAACAAAAAAAATGATATCTTTTTATAATAATCTTTTTATTATAATCTTCTTATTATAATCTCTTTTAATTTAATGGAAACAGTTTTTTGACAAAACCATGTTCCATGTAAACAATAAAAATGAATATTTTTATTGCAAATCTAACTTTTGACAAAACCATGTCTAATGTAGACAATAGAAATATGATTTTATTGTTAATTCTAATTCTAAACAAACAATGTTTAATGTAAACAATAGAAATGAATATTATATATTTTATATATACAATAAAAATATGGTTTTTATTGTATACACAAAATTCTGACAAGCATGAATACAAACAATTCAGTTCAGTGGTTCATCGTAATTAGAAAACAATCAACATTGCAATAGATATATACAACACCAACATGAATTTTATATAGAATGAATATATAAATTTCCAAATGCAATAAATAAATAATTTTATTTTAAAAATAGAAATCTCACTTTGCTTTTTGTCTGAATTTTCAACAAGCTCTGTTTCATATCTGGTCTGTTCTGGAATGTAGTGTTCGACCTCATGGTTCCAACGCAATTTGAATCATGCGATTCTGATTTAAACTGAATAAGTTATGACCGTTTTTCTATTAATCACATAATTAAATTTAATTAATTCACTAATTTTTTCTTAACCTTGATCAAAGAAAAATCAGGCCATTCAATTCCTTTCTTCCCGTTCGTGTATTATAGCATCGAAGAAACCCAAAAGCAGACCACGATTTGCCACTCATCGCACCACCTATTAGCACCCTAGCCGATGATCTGAACCCACCATCTCGCGCGCCATTGCCAGAAGCCCCACCGGCCTGAACGCTGTCCATCTCGCACCTCCCCTGCGTTGGCAAAAGGCCACCAAGCTCCACGACTTTGAGCGGCTGTTGCTCCTCAATTTCACCAAATAAAACGATCATGACCGTTGATTACATAGAGTTCGACGAGCTCTTTAATTTTTGCTTTAGATCCACTGAATATTATTTCGTGGTTTGGGAGATCGTTGAGGAAGAAGACGGGAGGATTCTGTTCGTCCATTCCCCTTTGAGCGGCGGCTGAAGTTTAATTGGGAATTAGGTTTTGGGTTACTTTAGCTATAGGGGTATTTATATAATATTATATTCTTTAATTCTCTAATCACTAAAAAGGCCTGTTAATTTCGACTATCTTCAAATCCAGCCCAACTAATGTTGTTTCCAGGCAAATACCCCCGTTCCGGATACAATGGACTAGGTCCCGTCAGCCCGTTTGATCGTCTCAGCCCACTTTTCTTTATTTTAAAATATAAATCATTTAATTATTTAATTTGATCGTACATTTTAGTCTACCGGGGCCACATACTGACTCTAAAAATTCCCGAAAAATTATTTTTAGTTATGTTTTGACGATACAGTCCTAACAAAACTAATTTCATCAAATTTGGAGATCGTCTAAAAAATGGCTATTTTCTGGTCGATTAAATTAGATTGAAATTGACAAAACACGTTTATATTTAACACGCTCGCATATTAATTCCAAAAATTATGAAAATTGGAATCTAGCAATAATTTGACATTCCGGATCCAACAAAAGTGGTTTCGTCGAAAGCGGAGGTCGTTTGAAAAACGACTATTTTTAATATTAAAATATATATATAAATTCCATAGCGACTATTCTGAATATTCAACTGGCCATAACTTTTGATTCCCGTTATGAAATTTCAAATTTTTGGATTCCTTGGAAAGATATTTTTAAACAGAATCTAATATTTTTGGTTTCACTAAAATCCGATTTATTTTTCATCATGTACATTCAGTCAAAGTTCAAATTCAAATTTTCAAACTACCGCGCTATTTCTAACTCTTTTTATAATTAAATTAAAAAAATTCGTTCTAACATCGATTTAAATAAAATTTTAATCGTTATTATTTAAAATAAATCATTTTAAACATTAAAATTTCTATTTTTTTAAATTGGTTCCAAAATTTCGGGTTGTTACAGTAGTATGTTATGGCGGTAGATAATTGAGAGTTCATGAGAAGAACTACCCTACCCATGACTTAGAGTTGGCTGCCATTGTATTTGCGCTTAAGAGTTCGCACCATTATATACTTGGAGAGAAGTTCGAGTTGTATACCAATCATAAATCTCTCAAGTACTTGTTCTTGTAGAAGGATCTCAACTTGAGGCAATAGAGATGGACGGAGTTCCTAGCGTCCTATGACTTTGAGATTGCTTATACCCCTGACAAGAGTAATGTGGTGGCGAACACGTTGAGTAGGCAGAGGATGACTTTGAGTCCACTATTCATAGAGAGGCAGAGCTTGGAGTATATATCAAACTTTGATTTTAATCCCTCTACCGAATTCACACCTGGGTTATTGACATCGTTAGAGATGCGACCTAATCTTATGGATCAGATAGGAGCTTCACAGCGGGAGGACCCACGCATAGCATACATCTTGGATAAGCTCAGTAAAGGGGAGACTTCTAGTCATCTCAGTAGATATTCCATAGATGGTATAGGGTGGTTGCGACGAGATGGAAGGCTTTATGTTCCCCGAGTTGGGAGTCTGTTGAAGACCGTCCTTGAGGAATCCCATCATTCTAGGATGACTATCCATCCAGGCGGTGATAAGATGTATAGAGATATGAAGATTGTTTTCTTTTGGGCTGGGATGAAGAAAGATGTAACAGAGTTTGTTTCTCGATGTTTGGTTTGCCAACAAGTCAAAGTTGAGCAAAAGAAGCCCGGTCTTTTACTTCATCCTTTAGAGGTCCCACAATGGAAGTGGGAGAGCGATTTATGGATTTCATTGACAGGTTTGCCTAGATCAAGGAAAGGCAACACCAGTATTTGGGTTATAGTTGACAGGCTTACTAAGAGCGCTAATTTCATTCCTGTTAAGAATAAGAGGACGGCAGCATGGTTAGTAGCAGTTTATCTTCGTGGGATAGTTTGTCTATATGGAGTACCTTCCATTATAGTAAGTGGTCGTGACCCCATATTCACTAGTGAGTTTTGGAGGAGCATGCAAGAGGCATTAGGTACATAGTTATGCTTGAGCACCGCTTATCACCCTCAGACTGATGGGTAGACGGAAAGGGTGAATAGGGTTCTTGAGGATCTTTTAAGACTGTGTATCCTAGACTTCAGAGGGACATGGGAGGAGCATATTCCTTTGGTAGAGTTCGCCTACAACAACAGTTATCAGTCTAGTATTGCATGGCACCCTTCGAGGCATTATACGGACAGCCCTGTAGATCACCGACTTGTTGGTGGGATTCTACAGAAAGGCTTCTACTTGGATCTGAGATGATTAGAGAAACTTCAGAGAAGACTAATCTGAAAGAAGCTATGCAGCGGTAGGATCGTATAGAATGGAGTATAAGTAGAATACTAAAGTAGCAGTAGTAAGTAGTAAATCACACAGTCGATTTATACTGGTTCGGATCACCATCCTACGTCCAGTCCCAGACTCTCTTCTGGAATTTCACTAACGCAACAACCCTCACTTCACCCGGAGGAATAGGTTCACAATTACCCGAACAGCCGAACGGGATTTCTAGCCTCAACTGCTGAAGAGGTCTTTACTAGTACAAAGATAAATGTTGACTTAGTGTGTTCTTGATAACACGAATTGTCAAATAGTAAGTACAACCTTCCTATAGTCTTTTCTTTATGATTATCGTGAAGCTTGTGAAAGATTATGGAAGTTTAAGATCTCAAAATGTTTGTAAGTAGTATGCTTTGAGAAATCAGAACTCTTTTAGAATAATAGAGAATTAGAATAAGGATCAGTGATCAAAACAATTGTTGAAACCTCTATTTATAATATTCAAAGAATTGTAACTGATCATGAAAGGATTCGATGAAGAGAAGTAAGTTGTATCTCTTCAATATAGATGCATCCTTTCAGAAACAGAAGTCTTTAGTTAAAGTTTTCAGAAGTCTCTTTTGATTTGAATTCGAAAATAGGAAGAGTAGTATGTTTGTCTCCAGAAACAGACGTCTGGTAGAATTATGTCAGACGTCTGAAAATTCATACTGAATTTTCTTTGTTTTCAGCAAACGGACGTCTGGTCTGATTATGTCAGACGTCTGTTTCTGTAAACAGACTACTTCTTGCTTCCTTGTTCATTGTTGCTAACATATATTCATAAATACTTTGTGTGTGTATAATCATCAGGAAAGACTTTAACATATCTTATCTAAGACTAATCTAGACTCTTACAGAAAATATTTCTCTTGAGTTCTTGAATCCGATTGTCAATAAAGTTTCATCTTCCTGCAAAACAAGGTTAGTCGATAGCATATGAACATATATAGTTGTCATAGTCAAAACGCTATACTTGGCGATTCAACATTCTACCCCTTTTTGACTAATGACAACTAAGTATACTCCCCCTGTCAATATGCATAAATATTATTTTACGTTTTCTCCCCATTTGGCATTTGACAAAAAGGAATACTTTAAGGAAAACAAATACAACATTTCATGAAGTTAATATCAAAGCATACTACACCAAAACAAAACATCACAACCCAACATCAAAACCACAGAAATGCACATATAAGTGTTTTGTGCATGGAGTACTAAAATATTACATTCCCAAAATATAATTGTTCAAAAGAAAAGATACCATACCCATACCATCATCAAATATTCGGAGATTCCTCCGAGTCATGATCATCTGGAGAAGCACTGCCTTCCGAATCTTCAACTACTTCTTGAGAGCTAGTAGACCAATGAAACGGTGATGACTCTTGAGCTTGTGTCGAAGTAGTTCCAGTACAAGACACCGAATTCCAAATTTGATTTAAAAACTTTTTAATTGAGTCAAACTTCTTATTAGTTTTTGTTTCAAAAGTGTTAAGTTGACGATGAAGTTTCGACTGATTTTGCGAAAGAATGACGAGAGCTTGTTTTGAAGAAGCTTCCGGAGAAATAATTTGAATTCCTCCATCGTCCCTAGTTCGTTGACGGTGTGAAGGTTCAGGAACAAGCGATTGGGGATTAGAAGCAACATGTTGAGTCCATTCTTCGAAAGATAGATGGTCCAAAGTTGATGGGTTGGGATCAATATCCATTAACTTCAATGTCTTGTAACCAATTTCTTTAATTGTCTTTGTTGGAATAGCATCGGGGATTTGAATTTCAGCAGCAGTCAAAATTCGAGTAATGTAGACACCGTAATGCAAAGTCTTATATTTCCTTTTATAGGTGATGTCTAACCACTCGTCCATAATTATTTTTGCCCAATTAATCTGTTTTTGAGAGTAGATGTCATACAATGCTTGGAAATCCCTTTTATAAAGCTTCTCATAACTTCCTTTTCGTGGATTTATTGTTCGGACTAAAACACGATTAAGAAGTCTAGCTTGTGGACGAAGATTGGTAGAAGTTAGTTTTCTCATATCAATAAGATCGTCGGAAATAAATTTATGAGATACTTCATCTCTTTGAGTCCTATTAACTTCTATATCGTCAATATCCAAACCTTGCCAAGCACATTTTAAGATTTGTCCCAACCTTTGAAGAGGAAGTAAAATCCTTTTTCCACAAACCATTGTCCAAATGCAATCGGTTGTGTTTTGAGGTTTCATATGGTCAAGATTCATGTTGGCTAAGAACAAATTAACAAGCAAAGGGTATATTTTGACATTGTTTGTATTATATTCTACCAAAGATTCAAAGTGGAAATGTCTAGCGAATTGGAGAAGTCTATAATTAGAAAAGGCATCAAATTTAACGAAAGCACCTTCGAAAAACTTGGAATTCTTCATTGCTTTGTACCTAGCCTTTGCAATGTCTCCATGAAGCCATTTTTGGATTTGATCTTCTGATGGAGGTAGAGCTTCTTGTTCTCGTGTGCGTTTACCTCTAGTAGTCATGATTATTATAAAAAGATTGAAGATTTTTAAGTAGTTTGAAATTGGGGATTTAGGGCTTTTTATAGTGGGTGAAAAGGTGAAAGTAAAAAGTGAAAAGATAGAAGGTGTTTATGAGGAGATATACTCCTTTGGAACCGACGTGTCCCCTTTTTTTTTTTTTTATTAATTCAGACATCTGATTGAAATGAAGGAGACGTCTGTTGCTAACTAATTTTAAGCCAACAAGCTTTTAGTTCATTTTGGAACCATTTCAGACGTCCTTTTTTAACGAAAAAGACGTCTGTTTTCGCTTAAGTTGTAGTTGGTTCTTCAGAAACAAACGTCTGTTTATAAAAAGAAAGACGTCTGTTTTTAGTGTTTTAAGAGGCATCAAAGAATTAGTTCATTTTAGCCTTGTTTCAGATGTCTGTTATATTCTTGTCAGACGTCTGTTTTATTTGTTAAAACAAATAATTGTTTTGAAGACAGACGTCTGTTTTGTCACAGACATATATATTTGAAAAAAATAAACATACATTAATATCAAAAAATACTGTAAAATTCAAATTTATTTTAGGGATAAACGAAATCTTATTTTGAAGGAGGTGTTGTCTTCGGAGTGGAGTAACTTGGCCCTTCATTTTTATTATAATTCTTGTCCCAAGAGTTTGGACTATATGGTGGATGTTGAGGAGAGAAGGTGTAGTATTTTTCCTTTGCATAATTCACCGGATTATCTTTAGTTCGATATGCAGCTGACGGATCGATAGGATTTGTTGGGCTTGGTAAAGGTGAGACAACATCTTTTTCATTTGATCGGCAAAGCTTTGATATCATTTTTTGAAGTGTACTTAAGCGAGTTGAAGTTGCTTTTTGTTCGAAATACAATTCTCTCTGAAGTTCGATTTGCTGTCGCTGATAATGATGAATCTCATCGATTTTCCGTTTAGTATCCGGAGAGGTAAATAATGATTGTTTGGTTTTCTTTGATTCCGGAGTATAGCCAGTATGATATTCTCCCCACTTATATGTTGGTTCAATTTCGGGAGTAGGAGTAGGAAGAACTGGAGTTTCAGCTGAGCTATTAGTTGATACAATAATGTTGATGGAAGGTGAAGAACTTTTTGAAGACATTGTTTTCTTATGTTTTTAATATTTGATTTGTTTTAGACAATTCTTTAAATAGGAGAATAACTTAGTTATATGAATGGTCAAAAACTTAAGTATATTTATAACCAGAAATAATAATTAGTTATGAGTAATCTTAGGTAAAGAGTTATTTTTAGTAAACCTTTTGTTAAAAGAAATTTAGTTCACGAGTGTTAAAACATGAGAAGCTAACTTTAGTTAATTATAAGTCTTTAGTAGATATAATTCCTAGTTCTCTTCTAAGTTTTATAAAGGATGATTCTATCAAAGGTTTAATGAATATATCGGCAATTTGATTGTCGGTTGATACATATTTTAAATTAATTATTCCTTTTTCTATGTTATCACGTAGGAAATGATGTCTTATATCTATGTGTTTTGTTCGTGAATGGTTAATTGGATTTTTAGATAAATTTATTTTTGGTAAACCTCTTACTAAATTATTTTTAGAAATTTTCTGAATTGTTTTGAAATTTATATGACAAAACCGTTTGTGCCATAGCCAAGAATCATTTTCACTAGCTATTAAACACATTTGTCTATTATTGTTAATTTTCATATTTAATACATAAATATTTCTATCTCTATTTCCTTCAAATATAATATTTTGGTTTTCATCAAAAATACTACATTTATTTTCAGAAAACGTTATTTTAAATCCTTTGTCACATAATTGACTTATACTGAGTAAATTATGTTTTAAATTTTTGACGAAAGAAACATTTTTAATAATAAGTAAATTTGAAGTACCGTAGTTGCATACATCTCCTTCGCCAATGATAAAACCTTTTGAATTATCTCCGAAGGTAACAGAGCCACCATCAAAGTATGTAATATTTGTAAGCATATCTTTGTCTCCAGTCATGTGTTTTGAACAACCACTGTCTAAAATCCATTTTCTTTTCTTGAGTGTTACCTGAAAAAAATATTAATAATCACATTGGTACCCACTTTTGATAGGGTCCTAAGAGTTAGATCTTAGGAAGCCAAACCCATGTGGGTTTAGTATCCCTTTTGTATAAATAATTTTTATTATTATGTACAGATTCCATAAATGATTTTATATGTTTGTTCCTTATCAAATTATTATTTGTTTTTGGAACCCATATCTCAATTTTATTAATCCTTTTTGAATCAATTTTCTTCTTTTCGTTTGAAGAAAATTTTAATTTCTTTTTATACCCTAGACCACTTTTATTTGAAGAAGGTCGAGAATTTTCAATAATTATTGATAAATTTTCTCTTCCTTTATTAAAATTTGAAACATTTTTAGAAATATTTTCAAATTTAGTTTGAATACTTTGATTTTCTAATTCTAATTCCTTTATTCTAGTTTTCAACACATGATTTTCAGAATTTATATTATCATTTTTTACTTTTTGAGTTTCAATTTCTTGACTCAAAAGCAAAAGTTGACTATCGGTTTTTTTAAAATTTTCTTGAAGTTTTCAAATTCTTCTTCTAAAATAATTTTTTCATCCTTTATCATATCCCTTTCAAATTCTGCCTTATTCTGATTTTCACGTACTTCTTTAATTTTTCTTTTCAGACTTTTGATAATATTCAAAAATTCAGCATTAACTTCTATTAATTCTTCATAAGATAAATCACTTACTTCGGATTCTTGAGCCATGAAGCATACATTTGCTTGTTCGTTGTCACTATCACTATCACTGTCTGATGAATCTGAATTATCCCATGTGACGGAGAAGGCCTTCTTTTTGAATTTCTCCTTTTTGTTTTTGTTGAAGTTTTTATGATTTTCTTTTAGTTCTGGACAATCCTTTGCCATATGACCTTTCTTGTGGCAATTGAAACTTTCTAAATTAGAGGATGAAGGTTTGCTTGAATTGTTTTTCTTGAAATTTCCTTTTCGATATTTCAAGAATTTCTTAAAGTTTTTAGCAATAAATGCTAAGTCTTCATCTTCAGATTCCGATTCTTCTTTTTCAGCATGAAAAGCTACATTCTTCTTTTCTTGTGCTTGTTCTTTTCTAACTTGAAGATTCACCTCATATGACATTAAATTTCCTATGATTTCTTCTGGTTTCATAGCTGATAAGTCGTTTGCTTCTTCAATAGCTAATACTTTTCTCTCCCAATCATCTGTTAGAGAATTTAGCACTTTTGATATAATATCAAAATCGCTATACTTTTCTCCTAATCCTATCAATGCATGCAAAATATCTTGAAACCTTGAATACATTTCATTAATCGTCTCATTTTGTCTCATTTTGAAATTCTGGAACTGATTCTTGAGCATTGAAATCTTTGTTTGTTCGACTTTGTTTGTTCCTTCATGAATAGTTTTAAGTGTTTCCCAAATTTGATGAGCAGATGTACATATGCTAACACGATTGAATTCATTTCTATCCAAAGCACAATATAGCATATTCATTGCTTTTGCATTTGCATTTGCTTCATCTTTTTGAGTCACTGTCCAAGTCGAATATTCAGTAGTAGGTGCTATGAATTCTTTTTGAGTAGCATTCCATGCACTAAAGCCATTTGCTTGCATATAAATTCTCATTCTAGTAGCCCAGTAGTTGTAGTGTAATCCGTTAAATAGTGGTGGTCTTTGAGTAGATTGTCCTTCGGCAAAAGTAGTTGAGCTAGCACTTGGGTTACTCTCCATTTTATCAAAATATCGAATAACGGTGTTATGGTTATAGGATGTCCTTGCTCTGATACCAATTGAAAGAAGCTATGCAGCGGTAGGATCGTATAGAATGGAGTATAAGTAGAATACTAAAGTAGCAGTAGTAAGTAGTAAATCACACAGTCGATTTATACTGGTTCGGATCACCGTCCTACGTCCAGTCCCAGACTCTCTTCTGGAATTTCACTAACGCAACAACCCTCACTTCACCCGGAGGAATAGGTTCACAATTACCCGAACAGCCGAACGGGATTTCTTGCCTCAACTGCTGAAGAGGTCTTTACTAGTACAAAGATAAATGTTGACTTAGTGTGTTCTTGATAACACGAATTGTCAAATAGTAAGTACAACCTTCCTATAGTCTTTTCTTGATGATTATCGTGAAGCTTGTGAAAGATTATGGAAGTTTAAGATCTCAAAATGTTTGTAAGTAGTATGCTTTGAGAAATCAGAACTCTTTTAGAATAATAGAGAATTAGAATAAGGATCAGTGATCAAAACAATTGTTGAAACCTCTATTTATAATATTCAAAGAATTGTAACTGATCATGAAAGGATTCGATGAAGAGAAGTAAGTTGTATCTCTTCAATATAGATTCATCCTTTCAGAAACAGAAGTCTTTAGTTAAAGTTTTCAGAAGTCTCTTTTGATTTGAATTCGAAAATAGGAAGAGTAGTATGTTTGTCTCCAGAAACAGACGTCTGGTAGAATTATGTCAGACGTCTGAAAATTCATACTGAATTTTCTTTGTTTTCAGCAAACAGACGTCTGGTCTGATTATGTCAGACGTCTGTTTCTGTAAACATACTACTTCTTGCTTCCTTGTTCATTGTTGCTAACATATATTCATAAATACTTTGTGTGTGTATAATCATCAGGAAAGACTTTAACATATCTTATCTAAGACTAATCTAGACTCTTACAGATAATATTTCTCTTGAGTTCTTGAATCTGATTGTCAATAAAGTTTCATCTTCCTGCAAAACAAGGTTAGTCGATAACATATGAACATATATAGTTGTCATAGTCAAAACGCTATACTTGGCGATTCAACATAATCTTATTCGCAGACGCATGAAGAAAGCTCAGGACAGGCAGAAGTCCTACGTAGATAAGAGAAGAACTAATATGAGTTGGGAGACATGGTTTTCATCAAGGTATCACCTTTGAAGAATGTGGTTCGCTTTGGATCTGTAGGGAAATTGGCACCAAGGTTTGTAGGACCATTTCCCATAACAGTAAGAATTGGCCAAATGGCCTATAGAGTAAAGCTACTAGAGAGATTGATGGGTGTCCATGATGTTTTCTACATTTCTCATTTACGAAAGTGCCTGCATGATACCATAGAAGTAGTTGAGCCAAGTATGCTTGAGGAAGTAGAGGTGGAATAGGAGGCGACAGTTAGACGAGTTCCTACCTGTATCCTTGGATCGAAGGTTAAGAAGCTAGGCAACCGAGAGGTCAAGTCGATAAAAGTTCAATAGGCAGATGACCATAAGGATGCAACTTGGGAGACTGAGGACAAGATTCGTGCTTCGTACCCTTTTCTTTTCAATGGTATGTTCTTAACTTCTTTTCCGAAGCTTTTATTCGTACTTGCTTCTGTCATTTAAGTATATCCTATTGATCGAATCTTCGACCTTTAGGTAGGGAGCCAATGGATGTAAACATGTGTTTGAGACATGTTATGTTTGATGGATGCAAGTGTATGCAAGTGTTTGCTAGTGGTTGCTCGCGGATGCATACACACACACACTATGCACTAGATCGGCTCAATCACTCTCATACTGCATATGGGTGTGTGTGCATTTTTCTTCTTTTATGGATGGAAATGGGTGTGTCATCATGTGAATGATTGCATTTGGATGGATGATTGTGCACATATATAGAATTCACATGATATACAAGGATTGTTTGCATACATGTTGGATTCATGGCACTAACATACATTGCATTAAGGAGGTCAACTGAATCAGTAGACCGCCTGATCTTTCACATTAGTATAGGGACATATAGGCACACCTTTTCATATGTTCATATAAGCATTAGAAATATTTTAAGGACAATGGATGCCTATGAATGGTGGATGAGTAGATGGATGATAGGATATACATTCTTCTTAACTTAGAGATTTCGGAGACAAAATCCTTTAAGTAGGGAAGAATGTAACACCCCGTAATTTTAAAGGACACTATAATGATAAACTAAAGAATACTTAATTAAATATTGGGAATTAAGTAAAACGGACTGCGCCATTGTGTTCCTCTCGGAATTCTGCTTAAGATAGACTCCAAGTTTGCGTAAAAGGGGCATCGTACAAAGAAGATATTAAGGTTTGAAATTTATATACATATAAGAAAAATATATAAACAAATCAACTCCAGAAAATCAAAAATCAAAGAGCGGGAAAGGGATGGAAATCGGCCCGTTAGGGGTCGACCCATGGGTCCATCTTTACAAGGAAGTGCCGACCCCGGGGTCGACCCTACCCAGATCTGGGGAAGATCCATTTATGTGAACGTGGACTCATTTCTCGACCAGATTCGTTAACATTTGGCTATAAATAGGACCTCATTTCTATTGTTTTATTCATCATAAACAATGGAGACAACGAAGTGCTGCCCCAATTCAGATTGAATTAGCCTATTCTTCTGCAACAACAACTTATAAGCATACAAGAATTTCTCCTACAACATCAACTGTAATAACCCGGAAATCCGAGCCAATTTAAAATTTTTATTTTGGCAATTTTAGCGAATTTTGATTATTTAAAATGAATTATTTTAAATAATAACGACGAGAAATTTATTTTGAATAGAATTCGTATGTATATTTTATATAGATCGTCGTTAGAATATAAATATTTATTTATATATATAAAAGGAATTGAAAATGGCGCGGTAGTTCGATAATTCGATTTCAAATTTCAAATCATTGTACAGGATTCAAAATAAACCGGATTTTAGTGAAACCAAAAATATTTGAATCTAATTGAGAATATCTTTCCAACGAATCCGGGAAATCAAAATTTCATAGCGGGAATCAAAAGTTACGTCCAGTTGAAATTTCAGAATAGTCGCTATGGAATTTCGGCCCTTGAAAATGGCCATTTTGCAAACGACCTCGGATTTCGACGAAACAGCTTTTTTTGGATCCACGATGTCAAATTATTGCTAGGTTTCAAATTTCATAATTTTCCGAATCAATATATGAGCGTGGTAAAGGAAAACGCGTTTGACCAGTTTCAGTTGATTTTAATCGACTGGAAAATGGCCATTTTTCAAATGGTCTCAGAATTTGACGAAACTAGTTTTGTTAGGACCGTATCGTCAATATGAAGTTAGAAAATATTTTTCGGGAATTTTTCGAGTTAGTATATGGCCCCGGTAAATTGAAATGCGCGTTCAAATTCAATATATAGAGTTATATTTTGATTTTGACGGAAACTGGTCGAAACGATCGAATCAGCCTATGATACATATCCCATTGTGTTCGGAATAGGGGTAATTAGCTATGGACGACAGGCGGTGGGTCTCGTTTCGAGGTCGAAATAAAAAGTCAACTTTTTTTTTTGAAATAAAATAATATAAAAATAAAACTCTGTCTCCCCTCTCACCCTATTATCACTCAGCCCCCCCCCCCCCCCCGTTCAGATTCAATACAAAGAAGAAAAAAAGAAAAAAAGAAAAGAGGACGCTCGATCTCGCGACGCAAGGCCACGACCGCCGGCCCCATCGACGCCGCGCCACCTCGATTCCCTCCCCCAGCCATCGTCGGCCTCCCCAAACCCCCACCTCGTCGGCCACCCTCCAAACCCCGACGCCCCTTCTCAATAATCCGCAAATCAAAGTGAACCGCCACCTCCACCCACCGAAGGACCTGCCGCCACCAACCCCTCATGCCCTGCTGCCGAACCCACCTCCGGTCACCCACCCAAGCGCCCCTCAGGTGATTTTTTTTATTTATTTATAAAATCAGTTTTTGGTTTATAAAATTAGTTTTATTTATTCAAAAAAAATTGATTTCATGTTAATGAAAAACTCGATTTCTTAAGTAAGGAAAATATGAAATCTCTGGTAGAAAAGACATGATTTTTAAAAAGTGAAAAAATAATATGATTTTCTATAGTGTATACAACGCTATAAAAATATGATTCTTATTTTATGATTAGAAATATAAAAATAGGATTTTTTATTTATATTTCTAGCGAATAAAAATATGGTTTTTACATTTTTAAAAGAGAAAATATTATATTGTTAAAAATAGAAAAGATTATATTTTTAAAATAGAAAAGTTAAGATTTTTAGAATAGAAAAGGACGAGATAAAAATATGATCTTTTATATGTATATAACGGATTAAAGATTTGATTTTTATGAAGAGAAAGACATGATTTTTAAAGTGAAAAAA
The DNA here is from genome assembly GCA_030737875.1 of Allium sativum. Lineage (NCBI taxonomy): Eukaryota > Viridiplantae > Streptophyta > Magnoliopsida > Asparagales > Amaryllidaceae > Allium > Allium sativum. Next base: position 920,655,156 of record CM060922.1, read on the forward strand.
AATATGATTTTCTATAGTGTATACAACGCTATAAAAATATGATTCTTATTTTATGATTAGCAATATAAAAATAGGATTTTTTATTTATATTTCTAGCGAATAAAAATATGGGTTTTACATTTTTAAAAGAGAAAAGATTATATTTTTAAAAATAGAAAAGATTATATTTTTAAAAATAGAAAAGTTAAGATTTTTAGAATAGAAAAGGACGAGATAAAAATATGATCTTTTATATGTATATAACGGATTAAAGATTTGATTTTTATGAAGAGAAAGACATGATTTTGATATGAACGGTAAAAACAAAAAGATGTGATCTTTATAAACAAAAAGATATGATTTCTATAAAGAATAAAAATATGATTTTTAATGTATAGAACATCATATTAAAAATGTGATTTTAATATGAACAGCGTGAAAATGAAGTTGGGATTTCAGGCAAATCCAGACTGTTCTGAATTTCAGAAATTTCTATGGAGGAGTGGAACCCTCGGTGAGAACTTCTCACTTTAAATTTTGTTTTCTGGTTATAAATATATACTAGGATGCAGACGGTGTTTAGTAGCACCCGACACCCATCGTCCACAGACCATGGACGGCTTGTATGCTTGTTTGTTTGATTTTGATGTGTAGTTGATTGTGTGATGTGTTGTGAAATGGAAAATAAAATATTTATATAGTTAAAAATATTTTATAGTTAAAAATAGAATTTTTAACGTAAATATGAAATGAAATAAATTAATATAAACAAATCGGAGATTTTTTTATATACACTGATTTGACTGATATTGATTGGGACGATAAATTTTACACATCGCCCAACTGCACAAATAAAATCTGTGTTTGATTGTTTGAAACTCCACACGGGTATTGGGATGATATTTGGCGTACACTAATCCCAATTATTTAACTGTATGTCGATCGATTGGTCGACAGACTGTGTAAGCGTTAATTATTTATATTTAATGCTTATGCAGTTGTGTGGTGCACTCTGGATGATGGTTGATTATTTATCGTTGTTATTTTATACATGTGTTGTAGAAAATCCATATAATTAACATTATATGGTAATTGATTGGGCCTCATTCCAGTTTTGAAATAGAAATATTTGAAAAAGAAATATTTGAAATAGAATATTTGAAAATAGAAATATATGAAGCCGTGTTGATTAGATTGACGCCATTTTGACGCGAATGATAATTATATCGATTTTATTCATTTTTCAATAAATATCGAAAGTGATTTCAAAATCTGATAAATTGAATAGAATTGAATTCGAATTGAAATTGAATAGAAATGAATTTGAATTGAAATTGAATAGAAATGAATTCGAATTGAATTTGAATAGAATTGAATTCGAATTGAATTTGAATAGAATTGAATTCAAATTGAATTCGAATTAAATTGAAATGAATTGAAATTCGAATTAAATTGAAATTGAATTGAAATTGTTTTGAAATGAAATTAAAACGAATTTATATTGGAATATTCAATTTTGATTAGAAATTGAATATGAAGTTGAAATCGTTTCGAAAACGAATTTAAACGATTTATAAAATTCGTTTCGAAAGGAAATCAACGAAGTATATATTATATATATAATATAATGGCCTGAATAGAACGCGCCGCGCCGCGGTAGTTCGCGAATTTCGACCATTGAATTCGAATGGATATTGCGCGAGATCCGACCGTCGGATTCTCCTAAAACCGGAACCGTTGGGTTCGTATCGAAAAGAGCTTTCTAACGAATATTAGAATTAAAAATCTAACGGTTGGATTGGAATCATGTCCAAATCAAATTTGGAAAAGGTCGCTGTAAGTGCAGTTCGATGGCCGTTGATGGAAATCAATTGTACGGGCCTTGATAAAAATTTTAAAAATAGTAATAATTTGTGTAAAATCATAAGAAATGATTGGTGAAGAATTGGGATGAAAAACTCCATATGTGAAAAGATAAAAATAGATTTTTATCGAAACGAACTAGTTTTGAACTAGAATTATAATTCATTTATTTTTGAAATAAATAAAGTGAATTTGAAATGGTTTTGAAATATAACCAGAATTTCCAATAATTGAATTGGAAGGGATTTGAATCGAAATTGTCTTAGGAATATTTCGATGTTGGATTTCATGATGATACAGATATTGTTATGGGAATTTGAAAGATATATTAATATCGTTATTTCCAATACGATATTTGTTGGTCGTAGAATTTGATATTGAATATAAGCCGGTATATTTTCTATTCAGAGCCTTGTATTTAAAATCAAGTGTGATTTGGGTTTGTCGTGAATGGCGTCTTCATTAACACTGTTCTTAAGCCCAGTTGAGAAAAAGATTAAATCTTTTTATTTAGATTTAATGAAGTGTACCAATTAAATAATATTTAATTGGAATTGAGTTGGTGTTGATTTTTGGGTTTATCGTGAACAGTATTTTAAATAACACTTGTTATTGAACCCGATAATTAATGGAATGTGATTTTGGGTTTATCGTGAACCGTGTTTTAAATGACACTGATTCTTTAAAAACTTAAAGATTAAAACTAAGTGGAGTTTTAATGAATCTTTAATTAGATTGAAAAGATCGAGAATGGAGTATCACCAGTTTTACTCCAGGCGGTAGTTAAATCTTTAATTAGATTTGAACGTGAAATGGTAATTGAATTTACCGATAACACTGTGGTGTTAGATATGAAGTATGACCAGTTTTACTTCATGGGATAAATAGGTTGGGGTTGGGAAATGCAATAAATAATTACTTCGGTGTGGTTCGCTAATCCCGACTAGTTTGAAGTGATATACAAAGGTAGATTAAAGAATAAATTTAAAAGATTTATCTTTGATAAAATTAATGGGAACCTTTTCCTAAGAATGTGAAATTTAGAAACTAACTGTCGGTTAGCTAAGCAGAATGGTTTTCTGGATATTGATCTGATGTTGGTTTCGGCCTTCGGGGTTAATATTAGGGGAATTGTTCTCTTGATTAATTTACGGTTAGTGACTGATGAATTGGAATGAGGCGTATGTTGTGTTTGTGTAACACGTATTTATTATATACGCGAGTTATTCAGAAAGACCGGGTTTATCCCATTCTGAATAACTGATACGACGATAAGTCGAAGATGAAGACGATGGTAGAAGACCGGAGGTCTTCACGTCGTTTGGATAATTACTGATGATCTTGATTGGGTCGTACACCCAAGAGGAGGGAATCAGTTGGTGATCGTCCAGACGTACTTGGAGATCGATGGATATGCGGGGTACTAGGTGCCTCCGGTTTCATTCAGACCCAGAACGAACTTGTAAATGGACTGTGTGTCTGACATTGGATTTTATTCTGTGTGATTGATTTCTATTAAATATATATATGATTGGCGGCGGAAAATTTATTCTCTTGCTTAACGCCCTTCTCTGAGACGTACGAGCTCAGGGGTTATATATTGATGGATATCAAACGCATGGAGTGAATTGCATGTGTGGCATGACTAAGTGGCAAATGATCAAGGCTTCTGTTGAAAAGCAAAGTCTTGTAGTTGATGATCAAAGCACAGCCTGTGTGGCATAGCTTTGTGTAGCGTGGATTCGCGAGCGTCACACCCCGGTGTGAACCAAAAACGGGAGAAGGACCTCAGGGAGGGCATGCGTTTCTTTCTAGTTAGAAGTGGCGTCAGTGGTTTTACACATCCTGACGAGTTTGACTTATGTGGTTGTTGCTGTTGCGAGGCGCCTCGGTTAGATCGGACGATCCGGGTCTGACGGAGTCATTCGTTAGCTCATTTACGCCCCAAAGGGCGGGGAAACGCAGTGTTCAGGATTTCGTCTAATCCACATCGGTGGACCGGCCCTGTCGCTCCAAGGTCACTCGAGCTCTGACCTGAGGCTCGGGCTAGAAAATCTCGAATCGGTGAGGACTATCTTTTCCCTCGGTTCACAGATGGAAATCCAACTTCCAATACGTGATATTTGTGGTTTTGATTGTAGAGCCTAGTATTGGCGACATAGTAGCATGGGATACTATGCCGTCTATGATTGATACTTATGATTGAAATTGTTTTGACACTATACACTTATAGTACCATCAAAATAATCTGTTTTTAAACGTATCAAGCATTCTTTGGCTATTATAAGGTAAAAACCCTATCCTTCGGCTTGCGTTGCATTGTGTGATGGGGCCTGGGTCTTATAGCAGCTTCATTTTTCTTTATTTAGCATTGCACTGTTGTTTTATGCACTGGTATTCTTGGGAGGAAACCCGTTCCGTGTTATACGGCGTGGTCCCTTGATTTACCTAACTTTAAAATAAAGATTAATAATTGTTTTAGTTCTCACACCAGTCCCATGACTGACCTGGAGTTTATTGTTTTAACCTAAACTCTGGGTGCCCTTATTTTGACACGGGCAGCTAGTAGTTTTGGTTTTGCAGATTTATATTCACAGGATCCTGATTTACAGCTGGAACGATGCACGGAAAGCTTTGTATCCGTGCATTACTTCTAGTTGTTTTTTTGTATTATTTTCCGCTGCTATGTAGTTTATTTCAATCTCTGATATTTTGTAATGCATAATATTCATTTATACTCTGTATATTCTTGTATTCTGATGGAATTGTTGTAATATACAATGAAATGTTATTCTGTCTGCGTTCTATTTTGTCGTGTTCTCAAAGCGATCAGGCATTTCGAACGGTCTTGATCGGTTTAGCGATTGATTCAGATCGAGCGAAATTCCTTGTCGTTACATGAACAGTCATTCCTCTGTTCTTTAGATCTAGTCACAGTGAGTTTATGTTATTTTTAGATATAAACATTTAATAACCAATCATGACATGTTTATAAGATTGGCTCTAAACCTGTACCTGTTAAAAACCTGAATCATAACTAATCAGATCTGCCATCACTTGTACAGCAAATCTACTGATTCGTTCTCATATGCCTATTCCTGATATGCATGTTCTGTTATCATGCCTAATTTTTTCATCATATGCCCATTCTGCTACTAGGCATATTTTTGTCACCGTATGCTTATTCAGTTAGTATGCCTATTTCTGACATCATATGCCTGTTTTGTTATTATGCTTATTCATATTCTCTTCTCTCCCTCCTTCCTTTTTTATTTTTATAGTCAGGCTACCTTCGAGCCTTGGCCTACCGCATAAATATGCGAATGAACAAAATTGGGAATTATAATGGGGAATAACTTGTATTGTAAAACATGACTGGGATTTAAGGGCATAATCTATACCTTGATCTAAAACTTTAAATTGGGGCATAACGTTTATCGTGGATCAGAATGGGATTTGGGGCATAACCTTGGATGAACATGAAAAATTGTTTAAGAATGAACATACCTAATTTACAGCAAACACAAACTGTAACTACACTGAGACACGAGGTTAGACTACGCTTGTCGTAGAAGTTCGCACGGAACCACCTGGAAAATCCAGCATCCACAAGTGGTTAATCTAATATGAGGGGTTTAGTGCATAAATGTACAAGTAACGGTACCATGACACGAGGGTAAGTCCGACTTGTGGTAGAAGTCTACCCGGAACTGACAGACATATCCAGCATCCATAAGTGGTCGACATAATGTGAGAGGTCCGGTGCGTTAACATGCATAAACGGGAAATGATAATAACCTGTTAACCTGTAATATTTAACCTATTTAAATCTGTGGGGGTTACATGAACCTGTCAAAATTGTGTAAGGGTTAAGTAAACTTGCTTGAATTAAAGGGGAGGGTTAAGTGAACTTCCTTGAATCAATGGAGGGTTATATAAACCCGGCAAACTTAACCCGTTTTACATGGTAGGGTTATGGAGGCTTGTTAATCTGTTAGGCATAACCTGTCAAAATCCTAGTGGTGGGAATGCAAGCCTAGGGGTGGCCTATATCATTTGTTGTATAGGACCTGTATCAGTCAGTAACCTATTTTGGTATCAAAAGGGGAACCCCGAACTAGGTAGGGGTCAGGGCACACTTACTGGGTTGATTATAAGAGGTCACCTAAGTGGGGGTGTTGACGGCGCATTCCATTGGACTCATGTGCGTGCATGAATCTGCTTGCTTGGGATAATAAGACATTGCGACATCAGTAGATATGGTTGTGCCTCCTAAAAATAACAGGGTTGCCACTTTAAGAAGTGATACATCCTACTGTGGGGCCAGCAAAGGGTATCTACGGGATAGGGAGCCGATCGATTGGGGTAGTAATTAGCGTACATCTAGTCTTGCTTGTTTAGTAACCCATTATTATCGTTGGGGGGTAACACCTGTCATTTCTGTTGGGCTACGTATTATTATTGTTGGGGTAAAACCCGTCACTAGAAGTATACCTAAGTCTACCATCTTGTTCTTGTCGGGATCATTCAGTTCTTATTATCCTAGTAATGGTGCAGAGAAAAGTATTTAGGAAATGCAATATATATTCTGTCCTGATTATTCAGTTTATCCAGCTCAGTCTGTTATATTTGCCTTATGATATTGTTATCTCTCTCATCCAATTTATATACCTGTCATGATGCTTTTACTTATTTATATGCTAAAAGTAACTGGACTTACCAGACTTTATGTTTGAACCGTTTTGTTTCCTTTTCTCTCTCTTCCACCCCCTCCCCCAATTTCTCAGAGTAGGAATACTCGGGCTTGATTAGGATTCTCTCTTCTATTACCGCTTGGAGCTGCTTAGATTTACTGCTTTGATTATCTGTCTACTCTGATATGGCTCTTTTTGGGGATTATGCTTTTATATTATTATACTTTGATGATTTTAGTACAAGGCAGATACTTTAAATTAATGTAATGGGTTTTCCGTATTTCAGACTTATGTTGTAACTGAATTTGGAGCACGATGTTTTCTATTTGGAAAATAAAGTTTTAAATTCCGTTGTTATTTTATATCTGTCTTGTGATGTTTCTGTTTACCTATAACTCTTCACGAAACTTAATGCATTCTGTTAAAGTGTGACATTAACGAACGTGTGGTGTCACACAACTTGTCCGATGGCGTCAACGCTTAAATAGACTTTGTGGATCGACAGTATCAAGAGATTTGCAAGGTACACCTGAAAGCTATTTGATATTATAAGGGACCTCCAAGTGGACTTGGACAACCAGAAACAACTGTGGAATGTGACACACAACGGGTGAAAGCCCTTGAGCAGGAATGTGATGATATTCAGGCCAATCTTGCACTTGTAGAGCATGAAGCTGAAAACTATAAGAAGCTAAATAGCGAGTTGCAATAGTGATTTCATACCGAACTTGACTCCCATAGCAAAAAAATCACAACTCTTAAGAAACTAAGTGAGAGTGTCACCTCTGAGAATGCCGACTTGAAGCTGTCTTGCACTTATCTCGAGCAAGAGAAGGCTGAGCTCGAGAGGGAGATTACCATCTAAATTCCAAATTGGCGGAGGCTGAAGGGAGGGTCGTAATAGCTAAGGGAAATGTTAATATTTCCCTTGAATCTTATTCTACTTCAAAGGCACAGCTCATCGAGGCTAAGATTGAAACTTTGGAAGTGCCTATCTTTGTTGAACCCATTGAAATGATCCCTCCTTCTAGTGAAAAGGCTTCTACAGAGGCTTCTGGATCAATCTCAACGGACACAACTTCCCAGTCCACTGTTGATCCAGGAGATCCTGCATTTGGGAAAATCAAGAGGAAGAAGCGTATACTCATAAAGACCGAGAAAGAGGAGCAACGAAATCTTGGAGAATCCAAGAAATCCAAGAAAATTTTATCTTGATTTTGTACTTTCCACTGGCCTGCTATGGTTGCTGCGAGTGCGGCCCTCGCATTTTTGTTCAGTTGTCTTATACAAACCTGCATTCTATAAATAAAGCAATGTTCGTGGAATGTCAGATATACGCAAGTTTATTATTGCTTTTAATACAATGTACCCATAATCAAGATATTACTAAACTAAGTAATTAATAATGAAACACATCACGATTAGCTATGCGGTTCAATTCATCATTCTTGCGATCTAAGTATTACTAAACTAAGTAATAAACCATAAATCATATTGCAGTCGGCTAAGGAGTGTGATGTGTATGTGTATGTATGTGCCTCCCAATTGATCTTGAATAGAGTGCTTAGTCAGTGGCCTGTTCGGGATCGATTAGTAATAACATACCATTTCCCCCAGTGTTAGTGGGGTTTTCAGGCTCAGCTCGTATTCATGCCCCCAAGCCTTCCGTGGGGTAAGAGCCAAATTCTCTCAGATACTTTCAATCTGAGTGATTTTATACTCTTTCATCGTAAGCCTAGGTTAGAGTCATGGTTTAAAGCAGTCTCAAGTCGTGGTGAACCATTTCATGCCAGCCCTGTTTTTATACTCACTCTCAAATCGAGAGAGTTTGAGTTAGTCGTGCAAATAGTCACGTCATTTGCTTCGGCATTCCTTATACACTCTAAGTGGGATTTTTCTGATTCAGATGTCGATATCAAACTCAAATTTAGTCTGTACTTTGTTCCAAGCTCTAGTAGGTAGAGCTGGTCGGGTAAGCGGTCGGGTCACACTATCCCGTCAGGAATGTTCGGATCACATCCCTATCGTTTACACTTACCCCGTCGAATCGCGGGGAAGAGTTAACACGATGCTTAAGTGTTGTATTCTCACTTTAGTCTGCAAAGTGAGAATCTCCATACCGAGCGTCTATGTCAAGATCGACTTTAGTCTATTTAAGTCTGATCAGTCACGAACTTGAGTCTTCTCGTCAAAACATAAACAAGTGAACCGTCGTTAAGGGGTAAAATGTCCCTTTTGTTCAAGTTTGGTACAAGCCGGTCACATCACATCATTTAACTAAATAATTTAGCAGACACAGAGTGTGGAAATAGCTCCTCATATGTGATATCCTCACAAACACAAGGCATAGAGAAATAAATGTTGTAAATAACAGGGGACACACGATGTTTTTATAGTAGTTCGGCTAAATCCTAGCCTACGTCAACTTTATAGTCTCTTATTTATATTGACCAAACAGTTCTGGGCAAGTCATGCCTCATTACATAGTCTGAAAAACAAAAGAAAAAAAATACAAGCTTAAGTCAAGTAGTGCCTTAGATGCTCGGCATTCCGAGTTCTCAAGAGATGATCTCCACCAACAGTCGTTAGCCTGAAACCTCCATTATCAAGCCTCCGATGAAGGCGTCCAGTCCTTGCCACTTCGGACCCATGAAAGTAGACACTATTACAAAAAAGGCCAGTTGCATCGGTTGTTTACCCCCCTGTTGCATCAGTTCAGAAATTGATGCATATGCAGCCAATGCAAGAAGACAAAAAAATGCACAAATCTATTTTAGCATCGGTTTTTGGTAAAATTCGATGTAAGAAGAAGGTTTTTTGGCTTACAACTAATGACTTTGTTGCATCGGTTACTAGGAATAACCGATGAAAAGATATATTGGTGCACGGGTTATTATTAAAATCCGATGCAATATAGGAGATATTGCATCTGCTCCATCTATAATTTGCATCGGTTGTTTCTTACTATACATGCAAAATATCTCTGTTGCTTCCAATATTATTGGTAACCAATGCAGAAATCTCATAACAAAAAATATTATCGTTCCCAATATTATAATCATTAAATAAAACAATTTGACGACAAATGCAAATTGAATAAGATAATACCAATAAATATATATCAATTACAATGTTCATAATCCATACAAAAAAGTGAATCATAAATTTATAATCAAAAGCCAGTTTTGAATTCATTAACTAATTTTATATGTTAGAAAATTTCAAGTTGATTCCATACAACCAACACTACAGGCAAACAAAAGGCACCAAAAACTGAAGCTGCAAGGCAGAAAATAAGATCAGGGAATACCCATATGCAAGGCAGCAAAAGAAGAAGTTACAAGGCAGCAAAAGAAGATCTGCTGGAAAGCTACAAGACAGAAAATTAAGCAGTCAACATAAAAGCAATTAAACAGTCAACGCAACAGGCTAAAATAATCATGTTCATGTTCAAATTAGAAACACAGCTGGTTGCTTTATCTTTTGAATTCGAAATGACATTAAACTGGAAAAATCATGAATTTTCATACAATAAAGATACAGAATATTTTATTTGAGTGACGGTCTGATAAATTACATTATATGTCACTACAACTAAATTATGGTAAATGTTTTAATACCTCTAAATTCGAACAGACGATTGAATATCCTCAAGCACATGTATTTAGATTCTACAGTCTTTGAAATTTCTCTTTTGCATATGTTGAGTCATTTGTTTGCATATGAATTCTACAGTCGTTTGTTTACATAAAAGCTATGCATATGTAAAAAGCATGAATTGTTCCCACTGGTTTTGGTTCTGGGAATGAGGAGGGACATCTGAACTCCAGCCCACCTAAAACAAGACAGCCAACGGTTAATATATATACAAATATAACTGCTTTGTGAATAAGATGTAATTCAAAATTTCAGCAAAAAACAGTTAAATGTCTAGAGCGTGAGGCAAAGAACATTCGTACATTGAGCAGGCACTAATGTAAAAATACAAAGTATTAACATCACCATGCTTGCCCTCATCCTTATATTCGGACTCATCGCTCTAATAACATGGCTCATTGTTTAACCTGCTCCAATAATGTACTTCAACATTTCATCCTCTAACGAACTCAACGCTACCTCTAACGAACTCAACGCTACATTTGATCAAAACGCTACGTTTGAAATGGTGGTAGTGGATCGAAATGCTACGTTTGATCGAAATACTTCCCACGAATTTTTTAAAATGCAGTCCCTACTTTTAATAATGAGAGGATTAGTAAAGATATTTGATTAAGTTCAGCACCGCGGACTCAACATATCAGTAATTGGCATACCAAAAACAGTGGATAATGATGTCGTCATCATAGACCGCTCTTTTGGGTTTCAAACAACGGTCGAGATGGCTCAACAGGTAATAAGTGCAGCCCATGTGGAGGCAGAGAGCGCTATGAATGGCATTGGAAAACATGCCACTCTCAGCAGCCGCGATGTCGATTGATGTTTGATTCTAGAGAATGATTTCTGTTTTGAAGGCAATGGTATTGATTGCTGATGTCCAGAAGTGTCAAATTCATAATCTTTTGACCCATATTCAAGCCACCATATTAGATTAGTGGTTCTTTGCATGATTCAAAAATACTTGCTATTGATTTTCATGAAAATTTTCCTAGAGTTAAACAGTTTTAAAGGGTAGAAGTTATTTTAGTCTAGGTTCATAATGTGCATATGTTTCTTATCCTGCAGTCATGGCTAGGCCTGGTTAAATTTTCTTTTTTTATTCAATGCATATACAGTGAATGTACATATAATACATAACACATATCATATTTATAAACCTTTTCCATTTATTCATCATCTGGGCCATTTGTTCTAATTTTTCAGGCGGCCATTCATTCACTAGAGCTGAAATCAGAGCAATACTGATTGTAAGTCCTCATGGACTTCAACTGATTATTTTATTCATCTCAGCTTTTTCCTTATAGATAATTTTCCTGTTGATTCCTGTTGATGTAACTTTTCTTTATAACAATGCGCATGGGTATGAAGTGAAAAAATGACTGTTCACTAACCAGTTATACCGAAACTTATGACAGGATATGTTTGGGGCGGGAAGTGATACATCAGCTACAATACTTGAATACACTATGGCGGGGCTTATTCAAAACCCAGAAGTAATGGTAAAACTAGTCAATGAAGTTAGAGATGTAGTTGAAGGAAAAGGAACAATCCATAAAGAAAATTTAAGCAAAATGACCTACTTGAAAGTTGTTATAAAAGAGACAATGAGATTGCATCCTCCAGTCCCCTTTTTTTTACCAAGAGAGTCTATGGAAAGTTACAAGCTTGTAGGTTATGATATTCCTAAGAGGCAAGGGTTCTTTTTAACGTATGGGCGATTGGAAGAGATCAGAGTGTATGGGAAGAGCCTGAAAAATACAATCTAGAGAGGTCTATCGATTTTAAAGGACTTGATTTTCAGTTCACTCCATTTGGTGCAGGCCGTAAAATCTGCCCTGGCATGCATTTTGCAGTGCAGACTATAGAACTTGCACTTGCAAATCTGATAAACAAGTTCGACTGGGCTATGTCCAGTGGTGATTTTGAAAATGGACTTAACATGAATGACAATTTTAGACTAGTACTTAGTATGGTAGAAAGTCTTAATCATATCGGCTCATGAATTCAATTTGAATGACATTGGACACATTCCTATTATTTATTATTTATGTATTTATCAAGTGACATAACAAAATATATATGCTTGTATGCTACATATTGTATTATGGGGAAAATATGAAGTTTATGCTACACGAATGTTGAAATTAAGAGACGTAAATGAACACACCATTTTGTAGCATATGGGAATACTATATCCAGTTATGTATGATATAACTTGCTAAATTATCACGAACGTCGTCCATATCTTGTTGGCTATAAGAACCATATTGTACAATGTACTGCAATTACGAGATTGTTTCAGGACATTCATCATATAATTACTTAACACAAAAATATGAAGGAAAAAATTGAAGTGAAACCTCTTGTAAATCAGTGATTGATTGGTAGTTTTTTACTATATCATACATATACTTCATCACATAATAGAAACAATCTGTCGATCTAGATTGTTGAGGACACTAGCAAAAATAATTTAATAGTTAGTCTAAAATGAATTTATATCTCAAACAACGTACAAGTTTTTTTCATTTGGTGGAAAACAAATCACCTTTACATTAATCCATTTGAAGGCAGGTCCCTGAGGCTTGCCACCGTATGCCCTATAAGTTTTAAAGGCCCTACACATGCAAGAAAATGTTAAATAATAATTTGTTTTTTTTTGTTAAAGGCTGTACACTTGCTATCGGCCATAACCATGCATTTCTAGCATTATAATTTATATTATCAAATACATCAAGCAAAAAAAGCATATTAAAATACGAATAAGTACAACGTACATGTTCACTTGTGGTTTAATTTCCAATTTAGATTTGTGTTTGACTTGAGGATGCAAAACATAAACCTTATTCTTCTCTATACGAAAAGCAGGAAATAGACAATGTTTCCTACATTATAAAATTTATAAGAAGTTAAAATCTACATCAAATTTGTAAACCTATTTATAAAAGTTTAACGTTCATAGCCTTCTTAGAATGGGGCCAAGATTAATTTCTTTGTTTGTGACGCATGCCATGTGTTCGAGATATATGTATTTGTCGCGTCCAGATATTTTCGCACTTGGAACAGTGTAACGACCCGATGGAAATTCGACGTCCGAATTCCGACAATAATACATAAAAACTCATATTACTTGTCAAAACCCAAGTATCGAAAACACCAGATAGTTGATGATAGAAATTAGAGGGTGAGATAAGAAAGAAAGAAATATTAGAAAGAAGAATAAGAAGAAGAACTATCACAACACAGAGTCTCACATCGCAGCGGAATAAATGTAATATAGAAATAAATCTTTATTTCAAACTTGAAATAATACTTACAATATCAAAGTACATCAATACATCTGGACAGTTATAATAATCTATCCTCATATACAACACACATCGGCATAACTATTAATACATCTGAACTCCTCCAGCACGTATTCTGAACTTCGTAGTATCCAAACCAAAACCTGTTAACCTCGGGCTAACCCGAGCATTACAAATGCTGGATCAGTCTGGTGAAACAGAGTGAGAAAACTCGCTAAGTTTTACAAACAACAACCAACTTGATTTTATATTTAAAATTTCTTTCCGAAAGAAAGAATAATCGTAAGAACAAATCCACACATAAATACAGATGGATTTTACCTTATGATAATCCAAAAAAATTCTTTGAAATCATATCTATACAGATATTATAATAATGTCTAAATACAAATAAATAACAATCTAGTAGAACGCTTGCATCTCACGCTCTACATATATAGTATACAATCAAAACCGCGGGCTCTTATTGGAGAATAGATTCCAACTAGAAAGTTGTGGGACCAACTTCCGACAATGTATCTCTAGACAGGAATACACTAGGGTTCAATAAGAACATCTTGCAATCCTGGCCAAACATGACTGGCCAATCATTTCGCCTGAATGTTCCGAATGTATTCTCACCTTACGACTTTTTGTCGTGACCACCGTAGTTCCCGGGAGATACGGAAATGAAAAGAAATAAAAAATATGAATATTCTCTAGATGGTGACAATACACCTTAATGGGAGCGACCCACATAGCCATGCGGCCTACCCGATTTTATACCATTTCCTGGTTGATGAGGCTTGAGGTTTAAATTGTCTTTTAGAACATCTGGCCACCATTCGCTTTTGAATCCCACATCGTCCATACAAGTCATACAAGAACAGGATGAACCGAAGGCACTCTCCTACCACATCCTAGGAATCAACCTATAGATCAATAGTGAGTAGTCCTTGCAATCCATAGAATCCAGCCACGACAGAACACAGTGTATCTCAAATGGTCAACCTGAGATTTTAAGTGGTCCTCCCGTTTTATGAAGATCTACGGTCTTCAAATGCTCCATCTCGATCATCATCTGATCTCTTTCATGATTACGTATGTGCTGGTCGAAATTGTTTTCGAATATAAATTTGATCTCGGTCTTTCCGTACCAACAATCGATAATTGGCCAGATTTGATAGTCGGTTATTTAACTATCAAATAAACAAACATTCACCCATAAAAATAAAAATAGATTTACTGGTCCAGTATTCAGCATCACTTGGCCTTTCTAATAATTAACGAATTGTTAATTTAAAACTCTATATCTTCAATACTAGGAAAATGTTTCCCTTTTCTTATTTAAAATAAGAATATTAAACCATCATCTCACTTTTACTCCATTAGCTCTCTAAATATCAACCCCGAAGGCCGAAACCAACATCAAATTGACACTTCGAAAGTTACTCAACTCAACTAACGTACACCAGGTTCCAATTTCTTTAAAAACCACATCATGTTCCTTATCATGCTCAGTATACCTTTTAAAAACATTATGAATAAACCTCGATTTAAATATAAATCAAATACTATATAAAAACTTCATTAAAAACTTACTTCAAACTTATATTGGGTATATCTTATTAAAGCTCCATCTCTTGTTTAAAATACGCGATTTTAGATCGACTACCTTAAAATAATTCTCCTAATCAACTTCGATTCAGTTTGGTTTCTATTTTGATTTCTCTTTTATATCTTTACACTTCCGAACTTCATTCCATTTTTCACTTGTTAAATAATTGAAACCATTTACAACTTATCTTATAAAATCTCATTCTTAACATCTTCATCCAGCTTAGATTTGGAAATTTACTTCAACTCAGGTTCCTGCTTCGATTCCCATTTCATAAAACCTTTCATTACACCCCATAAATCATTTCAAAGTTTATAACTTATTAACTCGTTTTCATAACTAAAATCATTTACGATACTTTCAAATAAACTGGGTTTTAAATATGAAATCCAATTAAACAGAATTTTCAAGGAGAATTCAATTTAACCTGACTTATATACTTAATATAAATATGCTTTGAAAACTCATTTAACTATAAATAGTGCTTTATGATTCCATTAAACCCCATTAGTCAAATTCCAAGATCATTACTTGATTATTCGTAAATAATTAGTAATTAATTCCAATATTCAAACATGGTTTACTTCATCATTAACAATTTCTATTTATAACAAATTTAATATTCAATTCCCATTTCAATACTTGACTTATTCCACTTAACCTAGTTAACCAATTAATCCATTTCAATTTGTCCTTCCATTAAATTTATTAATCTCAATTACCTAGAATATTATTAAATAAATAATAATCAATTCCAATATAATCCCAAACTAATTGCTTCTTAAAAAAAATTATTATAGTTATTAATCGTTCGGTAAATATACGCTTACTTGCTTTTAAAATTTTATTTACATACAACATCACTTTATAAAACCATTTAAAAATTCTTATAAACTTAAATAATAACAAAAATAAATATTAATCTTCTTTTTTATATACTTTAATTCAAATTTATAGATATAAAATCTATCTTTAGTTATAAAATAATTTTCATAACTTCACTTCTGTTGATTTTCCTGGCGGTAAATCAATATTCATAACATGGTTTATTTTTAGGCCATCTGCCGTCACTTACCCAACCAATATTGTCCATTTCTTAATAACAAACAAACGCTGAACTTAGATTCAACAATCAATGATCAAAGAAACCATTCGATCAGACTGGTTAAACAGTTTATGCAATATGAAAATAAACAAATAAAATTTGAGGAATCCAGTTGGATCCCTACGACCTGTTTTTCCCTGCATCCAAATACGTTAAAACAATCTAGATATAACAACCAAATAATCACAGCAATCCAAATATCCATATTTCGATTAATACGTTTACATTATTATAAACGTAATCAACGAGGTAAGTTACCTCATTTGGAATAAATCATTAAAAATAACGATTGGTTTTAAATTAAATTAAACAAACGTTTAATTTAATTAGTACAGTCAACACAAGTAAATATATTCAACTTCCATCAATCAACTAACAACCATAGCACACAAATATTTAAACTCGACTTATATAAAATATAAGTGGGGTAAAACTGAGTGAGTTGAACTCACCTTGGATTTCCATTATCGCTAAAACGGTTCGGTTCCCAATTAAATCATGCAACAAATTTCAGCAGTCTTCAATTTTGTTCAATATTGTTTTAAAATGTAGTGTTCAGCAATACGGTCGCGAAGTCCTCTGTTTGGTCTAATACTGAGAACATAGGCATGAATTATATGAATTATAAGCATACGTTTTAATTAAAATAATGTAATTCTTAATCAATTATAAATCACTTTCATTACTTGTTTTAAGGTTAAATGATCGATCCATTCCTTCGTTTCTCTAGTTCAACATGATATCTTCATTGTCGAACAAACCCTATGCACAGATTAAAAATATATGATTGAATTAGAATAATAATTCCCTTGGCTAATTTTAATTATAAAACTAAATTTTTCTAAATTAGGGCCGATACTAAACAATTACCATTTTGTTGCATTTGTTGACTCGAGGCCCGATCAAATATTCTTCCCACGTGCCTTGGTTTAGTTTTGCCGACTTTTGCTTATTCATTCATGATTAATAATATGGCCACGTAATTGCTTTGGGTTTGCGCTCTTCTTCCCAACAGCCTTTCCGTTTTCCTTTTCTTTTTCTTTTTTACTTTTTTTTATTTAAACTAAAAAGCCCAAGCCCATTATTTATATCCAACACAACAGGCCCATCACTCCTTTCCACCGATTTAAAACAATCCTCCCCCACGCGTCGTGCCTTCTTCCCCATTCACTGCTTTCTGCTTCTTGCCTGATTTTATTCCCTTCGTTAATTTTCTTTTTTCTCTTTTTTTCTATCCGAAAGCCCAACCGGCCCATGATTCTCACGTACAGCCCATCCTCCATATCCTCTTCACACTACAGCTCATTCTTCACCATGTAACCCTTCCCTCATAGAAACATACATTTATGCTCCTCCATCGTTTAAACATATCAGCCTCTTCCTTCTCCACTCTAAACATTCTGAACCCACAGCTCCTTCCTCCCAGCCTTCTCTTCTACTTTTATATTTTTTTTTCTCTGCAGTACTCCATCCCCATGCTACGTTAAGACAATGCCCCGCCCCACCTTCTATGTTCAAGCATGACTACCCAGTACCAGCATCACCTTCTTCTCGTCATCCCCGTACAACTCCACTCCATGAACCCCTCTTACCTGCTTTGTTCCCAACAGCATCCTACTTTCACCAACATCGCTTGACACCCACAACCGCCTGTTGCGCCGCTTACTCACCATCAGAACCACGGCCGACCCCACGCGTGCCTCCCCTTTCTCTTCCTCCACATTGGTCTGCACTGGCCTGCGCGTGCTTCCCTTAGTTACTACTGCCCACAGTTTCGATCTACTTCCAAATACTACACGCAGGGTCGGCCCTGAGTATTTATGGGCCTATTGCGAACCCAAAATTTTGGGTCTTTAATTTTTTTTTTCTGAAATTGAACTTAAGTGAAAATGTGCTTTTTCTACTATGCATCTCCATTGAGAAAATTGCGTGTTTCAACAAATTCATAAAAAATTTACCCACATTTTCAATCTGTCAACTAGAGGTCCATACAAGCCACATCTCCATTTTAATATATTGATTGATGTCAACAAAGCATACAATCATATCTACTTTTGCATAGATAAATTACTATCAAGTACACGCATCCTGATAAGAAAAAGCAGCTCTAGTAAAGGTAATACTTCTTTTTTTGGGGGCCCCTGACCTAATAAGCCATGTGTGATCGCACGGCTCGCACTAGGCCAGGGTCGACCCTGACTACACGTGTGGAGTTTGCCGTTGTTTTCGTTGGAGATGCAGTTTTTATTTTGAATTGTTTATATTTTATAAAGCTAACAGTAGAATTTAATGGAAGCAACATTTTTTTCGTTTCTCTGGAAAACGAGAAGTGTAAAGTATGAGAGTTACAAATATATACATGTGAATGATGAAGATAAGATACTTCTCTTAGCCCTGCGCCTAGTTGAATTAGGGATGCAGTTGGGGTACAACTAGGGTATTCGGTTTCAGGTATTAGATTGATAGGATGATGAGAGCTAGTTTGTTGACAGGAAATTACCGCCTAGTTCGGATTTGTCTGGACCCGGTTGACCAAACAAATCCGGACCCCTGATTTTCGGTGGGTCCCACTAGAATCAAGGGTCTGGATTTACTTGGTCCACCGGGTCTAGGCAAATTCAGACGAGAGGATTTGCATCTCTTTGTTGGCACTATTTAACGTGTGTCACCATGACACCACTAACGGTGTGCGGCTGAGATTTAACATGAGGCAATCTCAGCCGCACACTACTAACACCATTAGTGGTGTCATGGTGACACACGTTAAAATTGTGTCAACAAACTTGTATTATAGAATGATAGCTGGTTTTAGGGTACGAGGGGATCACTGTAGCACGTTGGAAAAGAATATGTTGGCCGTCTGCTTTTCAATAGGTGTCATATGTTTGATTTTCAGGGTACAGGAAAATAATGTGTGCAATGCGTTCAGTGCGTTTTCATTTTCAACAAAAGAGAAATAGGGTAGCTGAGATATTGTGAAAACAGAGTGGCAGGGAGTTGAAATGAAAATACAAGCAGTTTGGATTTTTATATCAGAATTAGGCCTGTCAATTTCCTACACAACCTGTGACCCGACCCGAAACCAGCACGGAAATTAGCAGGTTAACCCGACCCGTTTAGTTAGCGAGTCATTTTCGGGTCAACCCGAATTTGACTCATTTATAAACTGGTGGGGTTTAGAGTTGACCCGCTAACCCGATTTTAACCCGCCAAACCCGATTATATGTTGTATCTCTTCCATACGGTTAGTCTTTTTTGTATATTGTTAGTGTTAATCTTTTATATATGCGGTAATTAGTATGCTCGTATATGTAAGTTGTTGTATTTTACTAATTTATTCTTGTATGTTGTTAATTATATTTTACTTATAACATCTATATCTCTTCCATACTTGTAGTCTTTAATTTATGCAGTATGGTAATATATACTTATGTATAGAAAATGATTTTCGGATAAGGCGATTTCAAGCTTTATATATATGTTGTTTGTTGGTGACTTTGCAACTTGTTGCATGTTAATGATTATGTAACAGTGTGCATGTTGGTGATTTGGCTCTTTTGTTGCTTATATTAGTAGGCAATATCTATCAATGGGTCAAACGGGCAAACCCGACCCAACACGATCCATTTAGTTAAATGGGTTACGCGGGTCGGATCGGGTCAATCCATTTATAAACGGGTTAGGTTAGGGTTGGAAAAATATGATCCGTTTGATAAACGGGTTGACCCGACCTGTTTATAAATCAACCCAAACCCGACTTGACCCGACCGGAACCCGACCCGACACGACCCATTGACAACCCTGATCAGAATGGAGGTGGGACTTTGAAATGAAAATACACCACGTTTTTAGATCGAGATGGGATAGGCTAGCTCTCAGCTTTACAGAAGTATGCAGAATAGAGTAGGTGTGTACAATGGTCATTACTCAACATTTAAGTTTCAATATTACTTTATTACGGTGTTAAAATTTACCGCTAACCGTTATTTACCGATAAATGTAAAGTTCGTATCGTTAACATTAATTTCAAACATAGTGAAACTGGATATGCCGTTACGTTTTAACGCTCCGGTCCCAACGAAATTAATTTCATGGAAAACAGACTTCGTTTGCAAAACAACGTTAATTTAATTCTAATATATTCATCGGTTCACATATAAATTGAATGTACCGATAAAACAACTTCAACTTGCTCAAAACTGGAAATCTAGCAATAATTAGTTGTATGTTTTCCAATAAAATTCGTTTTGTCAGAAACAGAGGTGGTTTGAAAACCAGTTATTTTTAAGGTCTATATAATATCGATAAAGTATTATTAAATTTCTAAACAAACCAATTTAAAAATAAATAAATTATTATTATCGTATATATATATATATATATATATATATCTAAATGGAAATATATATATATATATATATATATCACTTATTTTTAATCAATATAGAATTATAACTCATCGTTTTGAAATTTCAAGTTAAACGATATTCAAAATATATAAAATCCTTTTTAAAATATATTAAATAAACGTTATCGTTTATAAACGAATCCATAGCGACTATTACAAAATTTGATTTGGACGTAACTTACAATTTATATGACAAAATCCCGATTTTTCTTTTTCATTAGAAAAATATCATCAGACAGATTCGAACGATTCTTGTTTCATAGAAATCCAACTTAAAATGGATCATATTTATTCAATTGAAGTTCAAAACTCAATATTACGAACTACCGCACCATTTCGAGCTCGTTTTACAATTTAAATATAAATTATATATTCAAACTTCGTTTTAATAAACGAATTCTTTATTATAAGTCCATTTATAATTCCAGTTCAATATTTAATATAATAAAATATATTAAATATCTAGTAACTAAAAATACGGGATGTTAGAGACAACTTATAAGGACACATAAACCCATGGTATCCACTTTGAGGTCATTGCATATATGATTTAACCACCTACGTACAAATAAATACAACGTACATATTATTATTATCACCTAGTTAGTGTGTTTTTTGTGTGTGTGTGTAATAAGAAGAGAATGACTATTGTGAATAATACTCACATGATATAAATTTGCAACCACGATCCATTTGAACATGTCATTTTAAGGAATTGGATATTGTCATCCATAGTGATATGGATTTCGAAATCCTCATCATACGTAAATAAATCTTTATCCACATGAATTGCATTGATGACATTATTAACACCATATGGCGCTTGAACTACCAGATCATAAAATATTTGTAGTCATTTGTTAAAGTCAAAAGGATCGCTTCATCCATTATCTTGTTATGGTTCGTAGACTCTTTTGTCACCATATTCATATGATTTTGATTATTTTTCACAACCGTAGCAACACACTGTTCCACTTTGTCTTTGCTTCGAATAGGTGTAGCCTACACACATAAAAAGTAGATTACAAGCTTAAGGACTAATTAAGTACAACAATAATTAAGTACAAAAATATAAATATGAAGCAAATGTGGAATTATCAGTTTATACTTTATTCAGGTCCGTCATAGTGAGGAAAATTATCAGATTATATTTTATTTAGTCTTATAAAAACCGGGTAACTTCATGCTCAATATCCGCTAAAGAGCCTATGTGGCTTCAGTCATTCATATATTTTTGACAGTTAAGAATTTTAAGGACTTATATATTTTTGTATTGAATTTGAAGTTTAATATATTATCAAGGAACAATTAAAAAAATTTATTCACGGCTGCTGCCTCCAACAGTAGTAGCCATGAGGCTCCTGCCATGGTGTAACAACAAATTTTTTTTTCATAGAAAAAGAAGAAAAGGGATCCAAAATTCAAAATAGGCCAGAATTTTAAAGGCAAAATTAATAACGAGAACATAGCAATTTTCCATTGCTTAGTTCGACAACATAGTGAATCTACATGAACCCAAATATCACAGTTCATAAAACTCATGTAAATATTAAGTATACACAATTCAATTATGATTTGATATTTTTTCTTGAATCTTTGATATCTAATTACCAAAATAAAAAACATCTCAAATTAAATTGCAATTTGGTTTATCTAGAATTATTAAAAGAGTAACCAAATTAATTGAATTTGGTCGGTTTGACATAAAAATTCATCTTATTTTCTCTTAAACTAATGAGTTGATTGAATGTTGCCATCCTTCTTGCTACTTTTGTGCTTTAACAAGTATAACCACTCGTTACCCGTGTGTAACAACCCGGAAATTCTGAGCCAATTTAAAAATTTTATTTTGGCAATTTTGATAAATTTTGATTATTTAAAATGATTTATTTTAAATAATAACGATGAGAAATTTATTTTTAATAGAATTAGAACGTATATATTTATTTGAATCATCGTTAGAATATAAGTATTTTATTCTAAATATAAAAGGAATTGAAAATGGCGCGGTAGTTTGAAAATCCGATTTCAGATTTCAAATAAATGTATAGGATTCAAAATAAACCGGATTTTAGCGAAATCAAAAATAATAGAATCTATTTGAGAATATCTTTCCGACGAATCCAAAAAATCAAAATTTCATAGCGGGAATAAAAAGTTACGTCCAGTTGAAAATTCAGAATAGTCGCTATGGAATTCTGGCCCCTTAAAAATGGAAATTTTGCAAACGACCTTCGTTTTTTACGAAACTACTTTTGTTGAATCCGGGGTGTCGAATTATTGTTAGATTCCAAAATTCATAATTTTCTGAATCAATATATTAGTGTGGCGAAGGAAAACGTGTTTTGACAGTTTTAGTCAATTTTGATCGACCCGAAAATGGCCATTTTTCAAATGATCTCAGAATTTGATGAAATTAGTTTTGTTAGAATCATATCGTCAATACGAAGCTAGAAAATATTTTTCGGGAATTTTTAGAGTCCGTATGTGGTCCTGGTAAATTGAAATGTGCGTTCAAATTCAATATATAGATTTATATTTTGATTTTGACGAAAACCGATCGAAACAACCAAATTAGCTTACGGTACATATCTCATTGTGTTCGGAATGGGGGTAATTAGCTAGGGATGATAGGCGGTGGGTCTCGTTTGGAGGTCGAAATTAAAAGTCACTTTTTGGGGAAATATTTAAAAAAAAAAGAAAAAGGGGGTCAACCCCCTTTCTCCTTTCACAAACCCGTTACGAGTTTAAAATAAAAAAAGAGAACGCAAGGGGAGGGCGAATCGCCGCCACCGCGGTCCCCAGGGGCGTCGCGCCTCCGGCGCCGCCGCTAGGGGGAAACCGTGGCCATCCCCCATCTCCCATTCCTCCTCTTCCCTCCTCCTCCCGCTCCCTCTTCCTCCCTTCGCTCTCCTTCTTCTCCGATTGGAAAGTTGCTGCCCAGGTGGGCCACCGCACCTCCCCTCCGCCTCCTACTGACCGGCGCCACAACGAACAAGCCCCCCGTCCTCGAACGATGTGAGTTTTTAATTTATTTCTGTAATTATAAAAAAAATTGATTTTTCTTTATATGTGGATTAACTTGTAAAAGATTCAGTCTTGTGTGTGTATTAGCAAGATAAAGATATGATTTTTGTAAAGAAAAGATTTGATTTTAATGTTATGAAAGGATTTGAGTTTTTTAGTGAGAAAGACAAGTTTTTAAATAAACAAAGGTTAGATATTTATCATAAATGAAAAGTATGATTTTTATATATGTATGATAATAAAAATATGATTTTTATATTATAAAAATATTTAAAATGTGATTTTTATATAGAGATTGGAGAGAGAAAAATATGATTTTTATATACGAAGCAACGATATAAAAATATAATCTTTATATATGAAGTAGCGAGTATAAAAATATAATTTTTATTATGAAGTTAGCATGATAAAAATATGATCTTTATTATATGAACACCGTTATAAAAATAGGATTTTTATAGATATAGTAGCGGTATAAAAATAGAATTTTTATCTATATAGTAGCGGTATAAAAATAGAATTTTTATCTATATAGTAGCGGTATAAAAATAGAATTTTTATCTGTATTGTAGCATTGTAAAAATATGATTTTTATATACTAGAGAATATAAAAAATGTGATTTTTATATATGTAGTGGCTACGGACAACGAAAGTGACAAAAGGCGAGCACGATAAAGATTTTCTACATATGAAGAATCGTGGTGTTTGGTTTAGCTAATCGGTGAGAACTTCTCGCTTTAAATCTTGTTTTCTAGTTAAAATTATATACTAGGATGCAGACGATGCTTAGCAGCACCCGACACCCGTTGTCCACAGACCATGGACGACTTGTTTGATTTTGTTGTGTGGTGAAAATTGATTGTGATGTGAAATGAATAAAATATATATTCATGTGTCGAAATAAATTATTTATAGTTAAAAATATAAATTTAACGTGAATGTGAATAAATAAATATTCATTTACAAATCGAACGATTTGTTTATGTACACCCATTTGAAGGATATGGATTGGGACGATAAATTTTACACATCGCACAACTACACAAATAATATTCAGTGTTTGTTGATTTGAAACCCCACACGGGTGTTGGGATGATATTTGGCGTACACTAATCCCAATTATTTAGTTGTATGTCGATCGTTTGATTGACAGACTTTATGAGCGTTAATTAGTTATATTTAATGCTTATGCAGTTGTGTGGTGTACTTTGGATGATGGTTGATTATTTATCGTTGCTATTATATACATGTGTTGTACGGAATCCATATAATTAACATTATATGGTAATTGATTGGGTCTCATTCCAATTTAGAAAATAAATTATATTCATGTGTTGAATAAACAAAATAGTCATGTGTTGACGATACTCATGTGTTGAGAATATTCATGTATTGAAACTAGTCATGTGTTGAAATTATTCATGTGTTGAATAAAATATTTATACAATAAAATTCATATTTTTATTGTAAGTAAGAATTAATCAATATTCATGTGTTGAATAAAGTAGATATTCATGTGTTGAAGAAAATATTCATTTGTTGAATAGAATAACGAAGTTATGGAAATATATAAAGCCGTGTTGATTAGATTTGCGCTATTTTGACGTGAACGATATTTATATCGATTATATTCGTTTTTATAATGAATATAGAAAAGGAAGTTGTAATGACCCGGATATTCCGTCGGTTAGATTTGAATATTTAATACAGTTTTAAATATTGGGTGGATAAATATAAATGGAATTTTTATATTAAGTATCAATTTAATAATCAGTTTCGATTTAATATCGAATATATCAAGTTATCAGAATACGAAGTGGATTGAATTAAAATTTAATTCTTAATTTAATTACAGTTCAAAATCAATAGAAAATCCTGTTTGAATTTCTATAATAATATTAAAATTTATTATCGAAGAATGAATTGTTTTAAATTTAAATTTACGTTGATTTAAATTAATATCGTCTCATGATGATCCAATTGAGCTTCGATACCTGTCCCAGTGTGTTCAGAATAGCGGTTTTACCATAGGAATGTCAGTGTCGGGTTTAGAAAGGAGTTCAGAACTCGTGGGATTAATTTAATTAATTTTAATCATATCGTAAATTAAAAACTAAATTAAATAAATATATATTAGTGGATTTCCTTTTGCCAACAGACAATAGCCTTGGCCTCCTGAGCATCAGAAATTTTGTGAGGAAATAAAATCAACACCGTTCCTTTTTCTCTTCCACTCCTCATCTTATAAAAACCACGCCCCTCTGTTGTTTACAAATAGAATTAAAGCTTCAGACAAAGTCGAAATGGCCACTGCCTTAAAATAAAAAATCGCGAAATCCTCTGAAGCATCAGAAAAGGAGCACCGCGAGTCGAATTGGAGCGTCGAGAGTCAAATCCACAACGACACTAAAGCTCGACAACATCTGGAGTCCATCGCGAGGTACAGAGAAGGTCGGGATTGGGATTTTTGGCACTCGCGAGTTCGACGAGGTGGTGTTCAGGGCAGCTAAAGTGGATCGAAGGTCGAAGTTGGGTTCAACTGAATGGGGAGTTCGATGTTTTGGATTTTGGGGTTCCGATCATTACTGGAGGGGATGAAAGGGGCTGTCGACTGTGGAATTTTGGGTTACTGTTAGATGGAGGATATGGTTCCAATAAGGGACTGTTGGTGGATTCAAAGGCGTAACAGTAGTTTAACAGTGGCTGTATGGTTGTGTGAAATGGAGTTGCAAATGAAGTGTTCGACGAAATGTCAAAAGGGAATGGAGCAATATTGGGGCTGATTGTGGTAATTGAAACTGTTCATGAGTGTATCGTGGATTTGTCGAGAGCATTTGCAAGGCGAATAAGGTATACCGTTAATTTAAATTAGGTAATTAGTTATAATTACCATTATAAAAAAATAAATCAATTCATAGTTGTGGGATTAATGACATATCCTTGATCATGAAATTAATAAGGGGAATAAATAAAATTTTGCAAGGTTGAATCAATCAAGTCTTGTGGGTTTCGTAGTTGTGAGGGATACAAACTAGAGATGGATTTTTGGAATCGCTTGGGAATTTATATTTAAAGTCAGAATGAGTCGACAATTGAAATCATCGGTGAGTAAATCTCACTCACCTGTTTAATTAGAAATATTTTTATTCGTTAAAAATATTTGTGTGTTGATTGTTGGATGCTTTAAATATTTATTTATTGCTGTTAAAAATATATTAGTTATCTAGGATTGGTTGACTATTATATATATATTGGGTTGATGGTTGGATTGTTCCCGTAGTTTCATTAGCGGATGCCCGCGGTACCATAGCGGATGATTACCCTATACGCCCCACGCTATGATTAGTGGATGACCTTCATACCGCGATATCCTGCCTCGAAGCAGGATGGGTATTACTATGTTGACTAACATCTGTGGATGCAGGAAAAACAAGTTGGAGGAATCCAACTGGATTCCTCAAAAATATATATTATATGTTGTTTGTTTGATTTCATATATATTCCTATATGATGTGTTGAAAATCAAGTGATTGAAAATTGGTTGATCTGATTGTTGAAAATACCACTAGAGTTTGAATATTGATTCATAAAAATATCGGAAAGGGTATTTGATATATAAAAAAAGGAAATTCTATTTTTATAAATAGAATTTGAATTTTAAATAAAACTATAGAAAATATTAACTTGTTTGAAGGTATATAAAACAAGTATGAATTTATAAAAGTTGTTTATAAATGGAAATATGGGATTTGAATCGAATTTATAAAAGTTGTTTATAAATGGAAATATGGGATTTGAATCGAATTTATAAAAGTTGTTTATAAATGGAAATATGGGATTTGAATCGAATTTATAAAAGTTGTTTATAAATGGAAATATGGGATTTGAATCGAATTTATAAAAGTTGTTTATAAATGGAAATATGGGATTTGAATAGAATTTATAAAAGTTGTTTATAAATGGAAATATGGGATTTGAATCGAATTTATAAAAGTTGTTTATAAATGGAAATATGGGATTTGAATCGAATTTATAAAAGTTGTTTATAAATGGAAATATGGGATTTGAATTGAATTTATAAACGTTGTTTATAAATGGAAAGGTGGGATTTGAATTGAAGTTATAAACGTTGTTTATAAATAATGCAGAGAATTCAAATAGACTTTGAATATAGAATTTCAAAATAGAATTTCAAAATAGACTTTGAATATAGAATTTGAATATAGAAATTCAAATAGACTTTAAACTATAGATTTGAATATAGAAATTCAAATAGACTTTAAACTATAGATTTGAATATAGAAATTCAAATGGACTTTAAACTATAGAATTTGAATATAGAATTCAAATGGACTTTAAAATATAGAATTTGAAAATAGAATTCAAATGAAGTTTAAATAAAGAGAATTCAAATAGAATCGAATTGGAATTTGAATAAGGAAACGAGAGTATGAGTATAATTAGAATTTGTTAATATGCAGTTAAAATATATTTGAACATGTCATGTTCAAATATGAAGGTGAAATAGACTGAAAAGTTAATTAACAGATTTAATTAACAAATTGAGTTAAAACGATTGGTATAGTTTAAATAGATTGGACAGGTATAGACATATAGGAGACAGGTATGGAATAAAGTATAGAAGTGAAATAAATAGAATGCCCGACAAAAAGGTACGTATTTAATTTCCATATGAGATTTTATGCGCCGTATCGGCTAGCCGCTTGGCTTTTTCTTTTTCTTTTTGAGATGAGAAGGACCGGGAAAGCTATTTGAAATTTCCCGATGCTCCCGGTACAAAGGAGGTTATGGCGAATTTTTCCGGGAATTTAAGGAGATAGAATATTTTTAAGATAATTTGATATTTAGAAATCAACGTATCGATATATATAGAAGTCGATAAGAAAACGAACTTAGAAATGAAATAGTATAATCAAAAAGGGAAGTATAAGAATAAAATCTCGTAGAAATAGAAAGAGAAAATGTATATGTGTTTAAAGGTGAAAAATCAGTTGTATGGTATTGATTATTCGAGTAAGTAGTCTTGTCTGTTTTGACGTTAAATGTTATTCAGTCAAGGTCTGAGAGGTAATTATACCCCAACTTGGTTGATTTCATGATATACCGATAAGTAACAAGATTCAGACTCGAAGATCAATGTGGAATAAGAATTAGTTAAATACTGTATTTGGGTTGTCGTAACGATGTTTTACACAACATCTGTTTTAACCCAAATATGTGCAAAGCTTGGAAATAGAATAATGAATATTTCCTAGTATAGAAAATAAAGGAAGGCGAAATATGGAAATGTTTTCCAAAGAACGTATAAGGCCAATACGGTTATTGAAAATATTTGGTTAACAAATATTGATAAAGAAATAGAGAAATGATTTAATTAATGAAATATTAATTAAAGGCTCACTGATTGTTGGATGTTTGGATGAACACTTGTTTTATTCGATAGTTAAATCATCGACTATCGAAACACTCGTTTTTATTCGATAGTTAAATCACATACTATCGAAGTTTTGACCATCGTTGTCAATATGGAGAGACCGGTTGGATTATTATCCGAAGAACCACTCCATATCGGCAGTAGCGTGCGAATCAGATTATATAAAGATAATCGAAGACGGAGTAGAGTGCAAGGACTTTTTCTATAAATAGAAATAGTGCCTTCAGTTCATCCTGTTCCTGGGTGACTTGTATGGATGAATGTCTGACAGAGTATTTCCAGAAAGGTCACGTACATTGATTTCTTCAACTGTACCAAGAGTGGAAGCGGAGGAGGAAACTTCTTTTAGCTGACACGTAATGTACTGTTGTAGACGTCAATTAGTGATTTTCGATGGATTTGACGATGTGACATTCGAAGTGAATATGGCGTGATGATAAAGCGTAGCTTCTAGCCTCATCAACCGGTAAATGACAGAAATCGGGCAGGCAACATGGCTATGTAGGTCGCACCTATTAGGGTGTATAATCACCTGATCTAGAGTTTCATTTACTTCTAAAAATCTATTGTCGATGCTGACCCATTCGGGAAACGGTTGCTGATCCCAATCGTTGGTGATATACATTCGATACACTCAAGCGAAATGAGTGGTCGGTCATGTGTGGCTGAGTTGCAAGATGTTCTTGTTGAACTTGGTGTATTCTCCTCTAGAGATATACCAGCGGAAGGTGATTCCATACCTTGTCATAGTTGGAAATCCATTACCCAATACGTGCTTGCGGTTTTGATTGTATATATATGTGGAACGTGAGATGCAAGCATTCCACTAGATTGTTATCTACTTGATTTAGACATTATTATAATATCAAAAGAGTTTTGATATAAAGATAAATCATGTGTTTGGATTCTCATAAGGGAAAAACCTGTTCCGTGTTATACGGCGTGGTCTTATGAGATATCATTTAGTTTTCTGAAACTGTTTTAAACTGTTTACTCATACCAGTCCCATGACTGACCCGGAGTTTACTTTGTTGTTTTCCCTAAACTCTTGGGTGCCTAAATTTGTACGGGCAGTCAAGTAGTCGGGAATTTACAGATATACTGGAAGAGCTTGGAGCAGGAGGCTTCAGGATCATATAGCTATAGTTATTTCTGTTGTGTTGTAAGTGATGTACTTTGATATTGATGTATATTCAAGTACAGATGTATATTTCAAGTTATGTTATATATATTATATGTTATTCGTTCCGCTGTGAGATTCGTGTTACTCTGATGTTGTGTTCTTCTTCTTCTTCTATTCTAAGTTTCTATCTTATCTATCCTCACCCTCTAACTTCTTTCTATTAATGGTTCGAATTTCCGTGATATTTGGGGTTGGACGTATGATGTATATAGTCAACTCTGATGTTACGGAAATCTGGGTCATTACAGTTGGTATCAGAGCTTAGGTTGAGCGAATACCTAGGCTTGTTGGAATGTGCTCATTAGAAATAGGATCAGTAGTATCCTAGAATGAGTTGAGTGTATATATATACGAGATAGCGTATTTGTTATTTGATATAAAAACTGTTTTATATTGTGTTGACTAGTCTGTTGAGTGGATTATAAATTTTGGTCGAATCGTGGGACGCCACGATGTCGATAGGAGTTTATAAACACTTGAACAGAAGATTGGACACGATATTGTTTTTAAATAGTTAAGTTGATTGTTAGGATTATAATCAAATTAGATTAAAACTGAAATAGTTATATATATAACCAATGGAATTTGTATATGAAATCAAATATACAAATGTGATAAATTGAAATTGAATTCCAACCAGAATTCAGAATTTAAAATCCTGGGAGTTTGGAAAATATTTTTTCTAAATGAATGTCAAGTAATATAGCACTGAACTCATTCAGTAGCTGGGAAATAGTTCTGATGATGGTCGCAACATCATCAGTGTTCATTTTCGAGTTTCTAAGTGATGAATTGTTGCCTTAGAAAAGTTTTGATAGAAATTTGTTTGAAAGAAACAAGCTGTTTGAAAATTCAAATGTTTTGAATTTGAGATAGATATAAATATGTGTATATATTTATATAATTTCAAAGGAATTTTGAAATGGGAATTGGAATATAGATTTCAAATAGAAGTAAAATAAAGGAATTTGAATATGTATATAATTCAAATAGAAGTGAAATAGAATTTGAATTCAAAGGAATTCAAATGAGTTTGAATAAAGAAAAATTCAAATAGAAATTGTATAAGGAAAATTGAAATGGAATTTGAATTCAATGGAATTCAAATGGATTTGAATAAAGAAAAGTCAAATAGAGATTTGAATATTAGAATTCAAATGGAATTTAGTTAAATAGAATTTAAAAGAGAATATAAAGTGGAGGTTGAATATTAGAATTCAAAGCAAATATAAAGTTTGAAATAGAATTTTAGATAAAAGGAATTTAAATAGAAATTGAATAGAAGGAAATTCAAATGAGTTGGGATAAAGAAATTCAAATGGAATTTGAATATTGTAAATATATAGAATTTCAAATAGTAGTGAAATAGATCGAGAATATTATGTTGAAATGGAAAAATGGATTTGATATATGTATCAGAATGGAGATTGAATTTATTATAAGCGAAGTTAAACCGTTTATATTTATAAATATAATTAAAACTAGCTCGTCATAGCGCGGCAGTTCGTAAATTGGCGATTCGAACTTCAATTTAGTATACAGAACTCAGTTGAAGTCGGAATTCTTTGAAACAAGAATCGTCGGGACCGGTTGAACAATAGTTTTCTAATGAAAGAGAAAAATCTGGATTTCGTCGTATAGATTTTGAGTTATGTCAAAATCAAATTTTTTTGAAAAGCAGCGCCAGAACCATTAGAAAACCATAACGGTTTAATTAAATGAATAAAGGGATTTTTAGGAAATAAAATCTGAGTTGGCACTAGAAAAATCCAGACTGGAGATATAAAATAAATATGAACTCCAGTGAAGTAAGTGAAATGATTTTTAAGACAAAAATCATATTTTAAATGGTTAAATAGAATTAACTAAATTGGAGAATAATTAGTTAAAGGAAATTTGAATCGAAATTGGGTTTTTGGATAAGTGAAAGAGATTGAGAATTTATATTCGAAATCGAATATATAACTCGAGTTGAAAATATAATTAGATTAGTTTATAATTAAGTTGACATATCTTTGCACAAGTTATATTCAAATTAAAGGGTGAAATAGGCAAAACGGTTAATTAGCAACTAGTTAATGGGAATTTGAATGATTGAAATTAAATTTAACTTAAGTAAGTTAAATGGATCGAAATGAATAAATTGAGTAAAATCAATGTGAATGAAATATGAATTGGGTGTGGATAAAGGAAAAACCAAAAGAGTTAAAAAGGAAATATATTTGTAACACAAATACAAAGAAAGTTATGTGCAAACAAATAGAAGGAGAAATATTTGTAAAAACATTTACAAATAGAATTTAGAAGGGAATATTTGTAAAACATTTACAAATAGATTCAATGGAAATATTTATTTATAAAAAAATAAATAGAATTTAATCAAAGGAATATTTAGAAGATGAATAGAAAATGGAAATCTGTTTTTAACAGATAAATAGAAAAGATTAATTTATAAGTAACAGTTTATAAATTAAATTAAATATTTATCATTCGATAAATGGAATATATAAGTTTGAACTTATATAAAGAAGAGATATTGGTTTTTAACACCGATAGTTTTAAATAGAAGGGGTACACAACACTTGTATAAGTGAAGTAACGTTATTAAAGAGAACATTTATAAAGTGAAGAACCGTTACTAAAAGTAAATCTTTATAAATGAATAAACGTTATCCAATAGGAGTTATTCGAATAAGAGAAGTCGATTAGAGTTTGAAATAAATCGATTAGAGTAAGAATTAACCAGTTAGAGTTAATCAGTTAGGGTTAATCCGTAGAGTTAATTGAATATTAGTTATTCAAATAGAATATATCGAATATTTGTTATTCAAATAAAGAGTTAACCAGATAAAGTTAATTGAACATAAATACATAATTAATCGAATTAGAATTTAATTGAATATTAGTTATTCGGATAGAATCAAATGAGTTATCGATTATTAGTTAATCGAAGGAGTTATCGATTATTAGTAAATCGAAGTGAGTTATAGAATATTGGTTATTCGAAGAAGTTATCGAATTTAGTTATTCGATGGAGTTAATCGAAAAGAGTTAAATCCAATAGAGTTATTTGATAAGAGTAAATTGAATAGAGTAAATCGAATATAGTTTATTCGAAGAAAGGTTTTCGAATCTAGTTATTCGAAAGATAGATTATCGAATATAGTTATTCGAAGGGAGGAGTTATCGAATAAGGATTTATTCGAAAGAGAGTCACTTGAGGAGGTTTGAAATGTTGAGTATCAACATAAATAAGTTTTGAAAAAAGTTACTGGGTTTGTAGCACTTTTCCTACCTTAGCAATTTCGAGGACGAAATTATTTTAAGTGGGGAAGAATGTAATGACCCGGATATTCCGTCGGTTAGATTTGAATATTTAATACAGTTTTAAATATTGGGTGGATAAATATAAATGGAATTTTTATATTAAGTATCAATTTAATAATCAGTTTCGATTTAATATCGAATATATCAAGTTATCAGAATATGAAGTGGATTGAATTAAAATTTAATTCTTAATTTAATTACAGTTCAAAATCAATAGAAAATCCTGTTTGAATTTCTATAATAATATTAAAATTTATTATCGAAGAATGAATTGTTTTAAATTTAAATTTATGTTGATTTAAATTAATATCGTCTCATGATGATCCAATTGAGCTTCGATACCTGTCCCAGTGTGTTCAGAATAGCGGTTTTACCATAGGAATGTCAGTGTCGGGTTTAGAAAGGAGTTCAGAACTCGTGGGATTAATTTAATTAATTTTAATCATATCGTAAATTAAAAACTAAATTAAATAAATATATATTAGTGGATTTCCTTTTGCCAACAGACAATAGCCTTGGCCTCCTGAGCATCAGAAATTTTGTGAGGAAATAAAATCAACACCGTTCCTTTTTCTCTTCCACTCCTCATCTTATAAAAACCACGCCCCTCTGTTGTTTACAAATAGAATTAAAGCTTCAGACAAAGTCGAAATGGCCACTGCCTTAAAATAAAAAATCGCGAAATCCTCTGAAGCATTTGGAAAGGAGCATCGCGAGTCGAATTGGAGCGTCGAGAGTCAAATCCACAACGACACTAAAGCTCGACAATATCTGGAGTCCATCGCGAGGTACAGAGAAGGTCGGGATTGGGATTTTTGGCACTCGCGAGTTCGACGAGGTGGTGTTCAGGGCAGCTAAAGTGGATCGAAGGTCGAAGTTGGGTTCAACTGAATGGGGAGTTCGATGTTTTGGATTTTGGGGTTCCGATCATTACTGGAGGGGATGAAAGGGGCTATCGACTGTGGAATTTTAGGTTAATGTTAGGTGGAGGATGTGGTTCCAATAAGGGACTGTTGGTGGATTCAAAGGCGTAACAGTAGTTTAACAGTGGGTGTATGGTTGTGTGAAATGGAGTTGCAAATGAAGTGTTCGACGAAATGTCAAAAGGGAATGGAGCAATATTGGGGCTGATTGTGGTAATTGAAACTGTTCATGAGTGTATCGTGGATTTGTCGAGAGCATTTGCAAGGCGAATAAGGTATACCATTAATTTAAATTAGGTAATTAGTTATAATTACCATTATAAAAAAATAAATCAATTCATAGTTGTGGGATTAATGACATATCCTTGATCATGAAATTAATAAGAGGAATAAATAAAATTTTGCAAGGTTGAATCAATCAAGTCTTGTGGGTTTCGTAGTTGTGAGGGATACAAACTAGAGATGGATTTTTGGAATCGCTTGGGAATTTATATTTAAAGTCAGAATGAGTCGACAATTGAAATCATCGGGGAGTAAATCTCAATCACCTGTTTAATTAGAAATATTTTTATTCGTTAAAAATATTTGTGTGTTGATTGTTGGATGCTTTAAATATTTATTTATTGCTGTTAAAAATATATTAGTTATCTAGGATTGGTTGACTATTATATATATATTGGGTTGATGGTTGGATTGTTCCCGTAGTTTCATTAGCGGATGCCCGCGGTACCATAGCGGATGATTACCCTGTACGCCCCATGCTATGATTAGTGGATGACCTTCATACCGCGATATCCTGCCTCGAAGCAGGATGGGTATTACTATGTTGACTAACATCTGTGGATGCAGGAAAAACAGGTTGGAGGAATCCAACTGGATTCCTCAAAAATATATATTATCTGTTGTTTGTTTGATTTCATATATATTCCTATATGATGTGTTGAAAATCAAGTGATTGAAAATTGGTAGATCTGATTGTTGAAAATACCACTAGAGTTTGAATATTGATTCATAAAAATATCGAAAAGGGTATTTGATATATAAAAAAAGGAAATTCTATTTTTATAAATAGAATTTGAATTTTAAATAAAACTATAGAAAATATTAACTTGTTTGAAGGTATATAAAACAAGTATGAATTTATAAAAGTTGTTTATAAATGGAAATATGGGATTTGAATCGAATTTATAAAAGTTGTTTATAAATGGAAATATGGGATTTGAATCGAATTTATAAAAGTTGTTTATAAATGGAAATATGGGATTTGAATCGAATTTATAAAAGTTGTTTATAAATGGAAATATGGGATTTGAATCGAATTTATAAAAGTTGTTTATAAATGGAAATATGGGATTTGAATCGAATTTATAAAAGTTGTTTATAAATGGAAATATGGGATTTGAATCGAATTTATAAAAGTTGTTTATAAATGGAAATATGGGATTTGAATTGAATTTATAAACGTTGTTTATAAATGGAAAGGTGGGATTTGAATTGAAGTTATAAACGTTGTTTATAAATAATGCAGAGAATTCAAATAGACTTTGAATATAGAATTTGAAAATAGAATTTCAAAATAGACTTTGAATATAGAATTTGAATATAGAAATTCAAATAGACTTTAAACTATAGATTTGAATATAGAAATTCAAATAGACTTTAAACTATAGATTTGAATATAGAAATTCAAATGGACTTTAAACTATAGAATTTGAATATAGAATTCAAATGGACTTTAAACTATAGAATTTGAAAATAGAATTCAAATGAAGTTTAAATAAAGAGAATTCAAATAGAATCGAATTGGAATTTGAATAAGGAAACGAGAGTATGAGTATAATTAGAATTTGTTAATATGCAGTTAAAATATATTTGAACATGTCATGTTCAAATATGAAGGTGAAATAGACTGAAAAGTTAATTAATAGATTTAATTAACAAATTGAGTTAAAACGATTGGTATAGTTTAAATAGATTGGACAGGTATAGACATATAGGAGACAGGTATGGAATAAAGTATAGAAGTGAAATAAATAGAATGCCCGACAAAAAGGTACGTATTTAATTTCCATATGAGATTTTATGCGCCGTATCGGCTAGCCGCTTGGCTTTTTCTTTTTCTTTTTGAGATGAGAAGGACCGGGAAAGCTATTTGAAATTTCCCGATGCTCCCGGTACAAAGGAGGTTATGGCGAATTTTTCCGGGAATTTAAGGAGATAGAATATTTTTAAGATAATTTGATAGTTAGAAATCAACGTATCGATATATATAGAAGTCGATAAGAAAACGAACTTAGAAATGAAATAGTATAATCAAAAAGGGAAGTATAAGAATAAAATCTCGTAGAAATAGAAAGAGAAAATGTATATGTGTTTAAAGGTGAAAAATCAGTTGTATGGTATTGATTATTCGAGTAAGTAGTCTTGTCTGTTTTGACGTTAAATGTTATTCAGTCAAGGTCTGAGAGGTAATTATACCCCAACTTGGTTGATTTCATGATATACCGATAAGTAACAAGATTCAGACTCGAAGATCAATGTGGAATAAGAATTAGTTAAATACTGTATTTGGGTTATCGTAACGATGTTTTACACAACATCTGTTTTAACCCAAATATGTGCAAAGCTTGGAAATAGAATAATGAATATTTCCTAGTATAGAAAATAAAGGAAGGCGATATATGGAAATGTTTTCCAAAGAACGTATAAGGCCAATACGATTATTGAAAATATTTGGTTAACAAATATTGATAAAGAAATAGAGAAATGATTTAATTAATGAAATATTAATTGAAGGCTCACTGATTGTTGGATGTTTGGATGAACACTTGTTTTATTCGATAGTTAAATCATCGACTATCGAAACACTTGTTTTTATTCGATAGTTAAATCACAGACTATCGAAGTTTTGACCATCGTTGTCAATATGGAGAGACCGGTTGGATTATTATCCGAAGAACCACTCCATATCGGCAGTAGCGTGCGAATCAGATTATATAAAGATAATCGAAGACGGAGTAGAGTGCAAGGACTTTTTCTATAAATAGAAATAGTGCCTTCAGTTCATCCTGTTCCTGGGTGACTTGTATGGATGAATGTCTGACAGAGTATTTCCAGAAAGGTCACGTACATTGATTTCTTCAACTGTACCAAGAGTGGAAGCGGAGGAGGAAACTTCTTTTAGCTGACACGTAATGTACTGTTGTAGACGTCAATTAGTGATTTTCGATGGATTTGACGATGTGACATTCGAAGTGAATATGGCGTGATGATAAAGCGTAGCTTCTAGCCTCATCAACCGGTAAATGACAGAAATCGGGCAGGCAACATGGCTATGTAGGTCGCACCTATTAGGGTGTATAATCACCTGATCTAGAGTTTCATTTACTTCTAAAAATCTATTGTCGATGCTGACCCATTCGGGAAACGGTTGCTGATCCCAATCGTTGGTGATATACATTCGATACACTCAAGCGAAATGAGTGGTCGGTCATGTGTGGCTGAGTTGCAAGATGTTCTTGTTGAACTCGGTGTATTCTCCTCTAGAGATATACCAGCGGAAGGTGATTCCATACCTTGTCATAGTTGGAAATCCATTACCCAATACGTGCTTGCGGTTTTGATTGTATATATATGTGGAACGTGAGATGCAAGCGTTCCACTAGATTGTTATCTACTTGATTTAGACATTATTATAATATCAAAAGAGTTTTGATATAAAGATAAATCAAGTGTTTGGATTCTCATAAGGGAAAAACCCGTTCCGTGTTATACGGCGTGGTCTTATGAGATATCATTTAGTTTTCTGAAACTGTTTTAAACTGTTTACTCATACCAGTCCCATGACTGACCCGGAGTTTACTTTGTTGTTTTCCCTAAACTCTTGGGTGCCTAAATTTGTACGGGCAGTCAAGTAGTCGGGAATTTACAGATATACTGGAAGAGCTTGGAGCAGGAGGCTTCAGGATCATATAGCTATAGTTATTTCTGCTGTGTTGTAAGTGATGTACTTTGATATTGATATATATTCAAGTACAGATGTATATTTCAAGTTATGTTATATATATTATATGTTATTCGTTCCGCTGTGAGATTCGTGTTACTCTAATGTTGTCTTCTTCTTCTTCTATTCTAAGTTTCTATCTTATCTATCCTCACCCTCTAACTTCTTTCTATTAATGGTTCGAATTTCCGTGATATTTGGGGTTGGACGTATGATGTATATAGTCAACTCTGATGTTACGGAAATCTGGGTCATTACAGAAGTGATTTCAAAATATAACGTTTTGAAAATATTATCATTTATATGTTAATGATATGGAATATTCAATTTTGATTTAAAATTGAATATGAAGTTGAAATCTTTTTTAAAACAAATTTAAAACGATTTATAAAATACGTTTAAAATTGAAATCGACGAAATATATATAAAATATGTATTATATATATTAAATGGCCTGAATAGAACGCGCCGCGTCGTGGCAGTTCGCGAATTTCGACCATTGACTTCGAATTGACGTTACGGGAGATCCGAGCATCGGATTCTCCTGAAACCAGAACCGTTGGGTTCGTATCGAAAAGAGCTTTCCAATGAATATTAGAAATTTGAAATCTAACGGTTGGATTTGGAAGTATGACCAAATCAAATTTGGAAAAGGTCGCTATAAGTGCAGTTCGACGACCGTTATTAGAAATCGACTGTACGGGCCTTGATAAAATTATTAAAAATATTAATAATTTGTGTAAAATCATAATATATGAATTGGAAAGAACTGGGATGAAAAATTCCACATTTGAAAGGATAAAAATATATTTTAATCGAAATGAACTAATTTTGAACTAGGTTTGAAGTGGTTTTAAAAATAATCAGAATTTCCAATATACGAATTGGAATGGATTTGAATCGAAATTATCTTCTGAATATTTTGATGTTGGATTTCATGATTATACAGATATGGTGGTGGAAATTTGAAAGATACATTTATATCGTTATTTCCAATATGATATTTGTTAGTTTCAGAATTTGATATTGAATATAAGCCGATATATTTTCTATTCAGAGCCTTGTATTTAATATCAAATGAGATTTTGGGTTCGTCGAGAATGGTGTCTTAAATAACACTGTTCTTGATCCCAGTTTAGAAAAAGAATAAATCTTTTAATTAAGATTTAGTAAAATTGTCCAGTTAATTGGTATTTAATTGGAATTGAATTTAAATTGGTTTTTGGGTTTATCGTGAGCGGTGTTTTGAATAACACCTGTTCTTTGACCCGATTAACAAAGGGATGTGATTTTGGGTTTATCGTGAACCGTGTTTTAGATGACATTGGTTCTTTAACCCAGTAAAGATAGGATATTGATTTGTGGGAAGATTAAAACTAGGTGGAGTTTTAGTGAATCTTTAATTAGATTAAAGTGATCGAGAATGGAGTATCACCAGTTTTGCTCCAAAGCGATAGTTAATTCTTTAATTAGATTTGAACGTGAAATGGTAATTAATATTTACCGATAACACCGTGGTGTTAGATATGGAGTATTACCAGTTTTTCTCCATTGGATGAATAGGTTAGGATTGAGAAATAAAATAAATAATTACTTCGGTGTGGTTCGCTAATCCCGACTAGCTTGGAAAACCATAATATGGTTTGAAATGATATCCAAAGGAAGATTAAAGAATAAATTTAGAAGAATTTATCTTTGATAAAATTTATGGGAACCTTTCCCTAAGAATGTGAATATTGGAATAAAGAATATTCTGAATTGGAATGAGGCGTATGTTGTGTTTGTGTAACACTTGTTTATTATATACGCGGGTTATTCAGAAAGGCCGGGTTTATACCCATTCTGAATAACATATTCGACGATAAGTCGAAGATGAAGACGGTGAAGACCGGAGGTCTTTACGTCGTTTGGATGATTATTGATGATCTTGATTGGGCTTTACACCCAAGAGGAGGGAATCAGTTAGTGATCGTCCAGACGTACTTGGAGATTGATGGATATGCGAGGAATAAGGTTCCTCCGGTTTCGTTCATACCCAGAACGAACTTGTAAATGGACTGTGTGTCTGACATTGGATTTTATTCTGTGTGATTAATTTCTATTAAATATATATATCTGTTTGGCGGCGGAGAATTTATTATCTTGCTTAACGCCCTTCTCTGAGACGTACGAGCTTAGAGGTTATATATTGATAGCTATCAATCGCATGGAGTGAATTGCCTGTGTGGCATGCCTAAGTGGTAGTGATCAAGGCTTTTGTTGAAAAGCAAAGTCTTGTGGTTGATGATCAAATCACGGCCTATGTGGCACAGCTTTGTGTATAGCGTTGTTTCGCGAGCCTCACACCTCGGTATGAGTCAAAAACAGGATAGTGACTACAGGGAGAGCACGACGTTTCTTTCAAGCTATAGGTGATGTCAGTGACCTACCAGCCCTGACATTTATATACTTTTTACCTGTTTGGTTGTTGGATGCGAGGCGCCTCGGATATAGGTCTGAAAGGACCGGGAAACGTGTGTTCAGGAATAACTAATCCTCAAAATTAAGAGAGGACCCAGAAGATCCAGGATCGCTGTGCGTGGTCCTGAGAAATTTGCTGGAGTGTCTCGAACGGAGAGGAGCTTGCCCCTTGCCTCGACTCATGACGTAAATCTAATTTCCAATACGTGATATTTCGGTTTTATTTAAAGAGCCTAGTATTGGCGACATAGTGGTATGGGGCACTTATGTTGTCTATAATTGATACTTATGATTGAAATTGTTTTGACACTATACACTTATAGTAATATCAAAATAATCTGTTTTTAAACGTATCAAGCATTCTTTGGCTATTATAAGGTAAAACCCTATCCTCCGTCTTGCATTGCATTGTGCGATGGGACCTGGGTCTTATAATAGCTTCATTTTTCTTTATTTAGCATTGCGATGTTGTTTTATGCACTGCTATTCTTGGAAGGAAACCCATTCCGTATTATACGGCGTGGTCCCTTGATTTACCTAACTTTAAAAATAAAGATTAATAACTGTTTTTGTTCTCACACCAGTCACATGACTGACCTAGAGTTTATTGTTTTAACCTAAACTCGGGGTGCCCTTATTTTCCGTACGGGCAGCTAGTAGTTGGGTTTTGCAGATTTATATTCACAAGATCCTGGTTTATAGCTGAAGTGATATTCAGAAAGCTCTGTATCCGCGTATTTCTTTCAGTTATGTTTTGTATTAGGTTTCTGCTGCTATGTATTTAAATGTAATTTAAATCTCTAATATTTGTCAATGTGTAATATTTATTCATACTCTGTGTATTCTTGTATTCTGATGGAATTGTTGTAATAAACAATGAAATGTTCTTCTATTTGTGTTCTGATTCGTCTTGTCCTCAAAGCAATCCGCGCTTTCCTTACCGGGGAAGTTCGGGTTGTTACAAAGTGGTATCAGAGCTTTGGTTTACAGAGCTCGAGAACAAGATACATTAGAACCAAACAAAAGAATTAATCAGAAATTGGATTAGTAATATCCAATGAGAATGACTCATTAGAGATAGGATCAGTAGTATCCTAGAACGAGTGTGAAGATTATATTTTTCAAATAAAGATGAAAACAAATTTTATTTTGGAATTTAAATCTTGTTATATGTATTTGATTATTAATTTATATTTGTTTGCTCCAAATTTGGGATCAAACACCAAAGGTGTAAAAAGTCACACTTCACCGACTCGGTAAGAATATGGAACCGCGTAATCGCAAAATAAACGGATAAAAGTAAGTAAGAACACAAAGGGATTTTTATAGTGGTTCGATTCTCTATGAATCTATGTCCACTTTCAATCAATTCTCATTATAATACCTAAGCTTACAAAATATGAGTTTTTCCTCATTACAATCATTTCTCTCTTTTAACTCTCTTGACGATTTACTTTCACTTGAATTTGGTGAAGAAAATGAAGAGATCTTTTAGCTTTGTGATGAATCTTCAACCACTTGTGTGCTTTGATCCTTTTCCATGATCTTCATAGATTTCGTAGTAAATAAACATTCAATTTGAAGCTTCGGAGAGGAGAAGAGATCGTTTGTATGATGCTTGAGAGACTTATTATGTAGCTTCAATGAGATTGAAGGTTCTTAGATTTGATTGGAGAAAGCTTTTATGATAA
This sequence comes from Allium sativum, assembly GCA_030737875.1. Lineage (NCBI taxonomy): Eukaryota > Viridiplantae > Streptophyta > Magnoliopsida > Asparagales > Amaryllidaceae > Allium > Allium sativum. The sequence goes on from CM060922.1 coordinate 920,697,837, forward strand.
TTCACTTGAATTTGATCTTTATGAAGTTAGAAAAGTGTTGTTGAATCCATGGAAGCCATTAGAGAAGTTGTAGATGAGCTTTGAATTTGACGGAGTCTCCTTGTAGAAATGAATTTTCGGTCCTCACTCCTCAAGTGAATTATGAGGAGTATTTATAGGGGTGTTTGAGTGTAGGGGCACAGTCGTAAATATGTGGCATACGACATGACCTAGTTTCGGCTTCAGGAAGACTTGTGCGGGTTCTATATGCATGGACGACATGGCTATATATATTGTTCTCTTCATTCTATTTTCCGACCTGGTGTCCGCATTACTGAACGACATGGAACCTACGTGTGCTTTGAATTATGTGCTTTATGACTAATTTTTGGACAGTCATGAGCTGGAATGGGAATCATGTTATGGCGCAGTGCGACATGTTTCATGTCTTTGACTTGGCCCACGTTATGAAATCATGCTGCCCCCCTACGTTCCTTAACACGTGTCCATGCGACAGAGTTAAATACTGCGGTATGGTTTAATTGTTGCTTAATGTGTCTACATACGGTTTACAGCTGGCATTTTCTGTTACACGACGTGCCTTATTTATATAATGTTGTTGGATTATTCCCTTTGTGCTGAGCGGCATGAAGACTTGCGCCTTGAGTTGCAAAGCGACTTGAGTGCTCTTTCCTCTAAATGACATGCGAATAAATGGAATGTACGACATGACTCTATCGCGCCATGATCACATACGACATGGATGAAACGTCATGGTGCAAGTGACAGCTGGCTTTTGTTCCACGAATGCAACGCCATGATTATTCCATCCGTGCCAACGACATGCTTGGGGAACAAAATAAATCAACGACTTGCTAAGTTTCCTCATATGGCCATGACATGACTTTAACTTATGGGTAACGCCTTGCTACTACATGCGACATAAGTCAAGTGCGTATATCCGGTTTAACACCTTGCAATTTGGATGGCCAGAACGATATGGAAGATGAGAAACGACATGGTGTTGTATGATCGGCTCACGGCTCATGCCAGTTGTTCCCAACGACATGGGGGAAGGTATTTTACTGTCCATTCATACCGTTCAAAGCATAGACTAAAGGGAGTCAAGAGACTTAATGCCATGAAGTGAATGTGTGGTATTTTCTTCGCCTATTCCATGTGTGCTGCTTGCTTCACCATATAACGACATGGAGATTGTTTGCACGACATAGCCTGACGAATGACATGAGACGCATGCGATATGGAGCGAACGACATGACCTTTTCAAATGTCGGCCTTTCCTTAAGACGTGGTGAACGGCTTGACTCCATGTCGTGCCGACGGTCTTGCACCAAGTCGTATGAACAACTTTGAGTCATGTCGCAAAAAACGTGTTTGGCGAGGCCGTCTGGTCCTTTGTGTATTATGTCGCTGCTGTATTCTCTCTGAGCCGCGTTGATCTAACGGTGTTAACATTTGCCCCTCGAAGCTTGTATTTTTGCTTGCGAGAAATGCGGGCTTCGAAATAAACACAATTTGCATCTAGATTTAGTCAATAGCTTTTTGTCTACTATAGCAAATCATTCTTTTAATTTGTATGCTTTGTGCCACCTGTTCTGTAATTAAAACAAGCGTTTGTACAATTTTGGACTTATACTTTGTCATTGACCGTCCACATCAATAACATATTAGTTAATTATTAAAACTGAATTATAGCGAATTTTATTTTGAATTGAATGAAGTGTCTGCACAAAATTATTTTATTCAACGGTTTATAACCCGTCAAATATTGCTTGTACGAACACGACATTCTAATTCGAATTCGCGTTAACGCTTGAAATCAACCAATCGACTATGCCGACTGTGGATTTCAACCATTATCGCTTTATAACTTACATGATAGTATATGATATTTCTCATTCGAGAAATACGTATTTGTGATATATTTTTTGTTTTTCTTTGGAGAATCTTTGATTATCTGTGGCCCGGCTTTGGAGGTCATTACTAGTTTTCACTATGAGAAGAATTTTTGTGGTTCAACGTTTTCCTGCTTCGTCGGTCAGTTCCAACATCGGAGATTCCATTGGATGCCACTATTCGACGATTTGTCTTCTTCTTCCCGGATTACATGTAGTAGTCTGGAAGTTAAGAGATTCATATATTCTTCCCTTATAAACTTGATCATCTGGAAGCCTGCTATAATGGTCTGGCAATCTACTATCTTGTCTATACTTGACCATATCGTGTAGTCATGCTTGACCAACACGTTGGTTTAAGCATGCTCATACCATTATTTGAACATATATTGGTTCGAGTATGCATATTAGTTGAAGATTTTCCTGTGTTAGGGCCTTTGTACATCATTGTATTTTCTGTATTGCTAAACTTTGTTCGATTCAACTCCATGGATTCTGCTCGAGGCTTGGAACGCTGGAAAGTATTGACTTGAGATAATAGGACCAAGTTTGATTTTTCATAGTCTGAACAATGTGTAACTGTTAAGAACTAGGTCTGCCTGAATCGTAACTAGCACCTGTAGTTTGTATTTGAAAGCTGCATACTTCCAATTTGAAGCAGTTGGGTGATATTTTGATAACTTGCAAAGTCCAAATTGGAGATCATGATTGAGCTTGTAATCCCGCAAGCCTTAATAATTCACAATATTTACTTCGGAAACTGCAGTGTGCTTTGTTATTGAGTTGCTTCATATCCGATAAACATATGTTTGTTGTGTTGAAATTCAGTTGTAGCTTTTTATATGCCCTGAACTTCCTCATGTCAACGCATTATCCGCGCTTTAATTTTCTGGACACTTCGAAGCTTTGGGTTGATGAAAACACCAAAATTACAGGTTGTTCTAAAGTCTCGGCTCATCAACTCTGAGCTACCCTAACTCTTGACTTAACGGTTGAGCTTATATGCTTTGTGCCTCCAGACAAAAGACTAGTTGTCGTTCTGGAAGATAGGTCACTTTTGCTTAGAATGGATCTTTTATCTGAGTTTCCAATGTTAGAATAACTACAATTTCTGGATTATGAGCAAATCAATTTTTCTTTATCCCTTATCCTCTTGACAATTCGCTGGAGGGGTGTCATCTTGATTGTTCGTCTTTTGATCTTGTTGTAGTAGCTTGATTGGACTTGGAAGTCTTAGTTTGAATTTGCACATGACTTTTGAACCAGTCGATGATACACACTGGCTTCGTATGTATCTTTTGCCTTATTCCGATGAACAGTGGTGCAACACTGGCTCAATTTCATTGGAGTATTTCCCTTAGCATAAGTACCTTTTTAGAGAATCTGTAATGAAGGGCTTTTGTGCGCATTTGGCGGCAAATTCATTGTCAATTGCTCAAGACGACAACAGGTTAGTCCAGTAAAAGGAGATAAATCATAAGGATCATTCAAAGATTCAAATGTGTTATCAATGTGAAGCTGTTTTCATTTAGGAGTTCATGACTTGGTGGATACAGTTTACACTGATAATACACTTAATTTGCTTATCAATAACATTCGAGATTCGTCAATCTCGGTTTTGGACTGCCAATTCTAAAGCATTATCTTTTGAATTATCATTGTATTAGATTCGATATTTATGGAATGTGTGCACCTGACAATTTGTCTGATGGATTTCGAATTTGGCCTGCCCTACTCAATTATTAGTGATGCCCCAGTCGACATGACTCATGCTCTCTGCCAATCCTTTTGGGTGACCATAACCGCAGGATTTTCGGGGAACTAAGTAGCTTATGCGCATCACTTAATAAGTTGTATTGGGTTGGCATCAGATTTTAAGCTTTACGACATCCATTCTAATAACCATGAATTTGAAGCGCAGTCTTGGAATTAAATGCCACGTAGAAATGAGTAGCTTCTTACGTATTCCCGCATTTGCTCATATTGGCTTTTTTTCATATACGCTTTGTTGTACATTGCAACCTTGCGATACTGTTGTCTCTTCCAACCATGTTTGGTATTATAGATCATCCCGGGCTAGACAAAACTTTGAATCTTCGCTTCACAATTATTTGTCCTACCGCATGATTATTTCTTAACCCTTTTTTATATAACTCATGTCGATATCGTTGATGGATACTAGCTTCAATTCCTAGAGAAATGATATCACTCTATGGGATTATGTCATATTAGCATATTCGCCTTTTAAGCATTATTTAATTTTGGGTTTGAAGCAGAGTATCATCGGGTTTTTTGAGTTAGATACAATTGAAGATTTTGTGTTGAAAGACTCTTAATTTGTCCATAGCGAATAAATTCTTTTCCATAAGAGATTTCTTCTGATCTATTTTGACTGACACTTTAACCTTCTCTTCTTAATGAGGCTCGCAACTGGTCGTTGTTAGCTAGCTAAATTTCCAAGGTTGAGTTTTACCAGCACAATGGACTTCGTCGACGTATTGAGTCATATTGATTTTGTTAGATTTTCCTTGATTCAGATTGTTACACTAGAAGCTTCTAATTTATTGGCAAAATCATTTTGCTTCTACTAGCTTATTTAGAGCTTCTAAGCATGCCGATATGTCTAGGAACCTGGCTTTAATAGCTAGTTATATGCTTAAATCTTTTGAGGACGCTAATAAATAAAATAGGCTCAAGATACTTCTTATCACAGAAAGATTCCTTTCTGAATCTGGGCTACTTTCATGCACTCAATCTGTTCCTTTTAGAGGAATTTTCTTTTGTGTCCCGCTCTATGCTTAAAGCATTAGATTCCCCGGTCTCTGACGGGGAAGTTGTATTGGAAAATTCCATCAGGAAGTTCCCATTTGAGAAAATGTTCAGATCCTTCTATACCCTTGGCTATGATTCTCCTTTTGTAAGCGGAAGAAGGTCATGTTGACTGACCAAATTGAATGTGCTCAATGAGCTCAAAGAGCTGCTGAGAATAGATTAGTCGCGGAGCAGCGAGTCAACGCTAGTTTGCGGGAACAGACTGCTTCTCATGAGTTAAAAAAATTCTTTTTGAAAGCTAGAATCAATGGAACTTGAGAAAGAGAGAGAGTAGGTTTTTTTTTGACCGGATATTGTGCGATTATCAACCTTTGCTTCTGGGCTGTATACACAACTCATTCAATGATATAGAAATGCTTCTGTTTTGTTGTAATTTATCTTGTGCATTTCCATATGTTCGATTCTTTGCTGAGTATACTTTTTTGGTTTCTGGAGTGTCGTGACGAGCTTGTGGTATGTTTTCCAAGCATTGATTTTTTTCTCAATGTGGTAGTGTTGTCCCCATACCAAAGTTCGTTACAGGTTCAAGGTTAGGCGAGGCTGACTGGAAGTCATGTGCTTTTGCCTTCGTATTTAGGCCTTCCTGGCTTACTCATGATCCAAGGATTCCTCGCAATTCAAGTCCTTCGGAGATTAGATTTGAATATATACTCTCATGGAGGTCTTGGTTTTCGTGCCTCCAAAGAGGTCTTTATAAATCCGTTATTCGTTGTGATTGAATAATTCAGTCACTTGTAGAATTTGTCAGACGCCTTCGAGAAGGTCTTTGGGTCCGTCACTAACCGAATTTGGAGGACCCGGCTTATGATCGGACACCCCCGAAGAGGTTTTTGAATCCGCCACTAACTGGATTTGGAAGACCCAGCATATGGTCGGACACCCCTGAAGAGGTTTTTGATCCATTGTTCATTGAGTCTGAATAATTCAAATGCCTGTCGAAGTTGTCGGACGCCTCGGAAGAGGTCTTTGATCTGTTGTTCGTTGAGTCTGAATAATTCAGACGCTTGTCGAACTTGTCGGACGCCTCTGAAGAGGTCTTTGATCCGTTGTTCGTCGAGTCTGAATAATTCAGATGCTTGTCGAACTTGTCGGACGCCTCCGAAGAGGTATTTGATCCGTTGTTCGTTAAGTCTGGATAATTCAGACGCTTGTCGAACATGTCGGACGCATCTGAAGAGGTATTTGATCCGTTGTTCATCGAGTCTGAATAATTCAGACGCTTGTCGAACTTGTTGGACGCCTCCGAAGAGGTATTTGATCCGTTGTTCGTTGAGTCTGAATAATTCAGACGCTTGTCGAACTTGTCGGATGCCTCCGAAGAGGTCGTTGATCCGTTGTTCGTCGAGTCTGAATAATTCAGACGCTTGTCTAACTTATCGGATGCCTTCGATGAGGTCTTTGATCCGTTGTTCGTTGAGTCTGAATAATTCAGACGCTTTTCGAACTTGTCGGACGCCTCTGAAGAGGTCTTTGAGTCCGTCAGTAACTGGGTTTGGAAGACCTAGAGTCAATAGCTGGATTCGGAAGATCCAGCATCTGAGCGGATGCCTCCGAAGAGGTCTCTGAAAACCCTGTGTTTATATCGCTATCCGGCCATGTACTAATGGCTTCGACGATCAACCGGGTGCCTCTCGGGGAGGTCTTGGGTTTAAAAGCCCAGTGTTTGTATCGCTATCCAACCATATCTTAATGGCGTTGGCGATAAACTAGGCGCCCCTCGGGGAGGTCTTTGGTTTAAAAAGCCCATGTTTGTATCTCTATCCAACCATATCTTAATGGCGTTGGCGATGAACTAGGTGCCCCTCGGGGAGGTCTTTGGTTTAGGGTTGCGTTGTTTCATGGGGAAGACGCTAGTTCATTTATCGGGTTCTGGCATGATTTGTTAGAACTATGGCTAGGGACCTTGCAATTAAGAGGGCTCCCCTTCGATGAAACTTACAACTTGTTTTGTAACCTGAATGTTACATCACTTGGTTGTTCAGTCCCTAATTCCCCTTGTTTGCCAGGCTGTGCTCCACACCATCGTGTTTGCCATGAATAATGTTTCAGGTATTGAGCAGTGAGCACTTGAGCTATCCCACTCGGGATGCGCTCCAATGGTCACCAGGTCCTGCTAGGATACGGATATGTTAACGTTCTTTTTAGAAGACGGTTGCTTCAACTGCCCCCTTCTTCTTTTCTCCTTTGTCAGTGAACTTCAGCGATGAAACCGGCTAAAGCCTATCCATTTATAGTTCTTCAAGGATGGTAAGTGATGTAATATTGGCTAAGCTCAATATCCTACTTCAATTATCCTTCCGAAGCTTATGAGCGGAAGAGAACTTGCTTTAGCGGCTCGTCGGTAAGGACTTTGATAGAATGGGCTTGGTAGTGTGGCCTTTTCTTCTTTGAGGCAGTGAGCAGACAATATGCTAACTTCTCCAACTTATGATAATTCAGCTTTGCCCTGGTAAGCTTTTTGTTAATGTAGTATGCTGACCATGTAACTTTTCCTCGGAGAAATGTCCTTCGAGTGAAACTTATAACCCTTTAGTTTACTTATTGTGAAATTTGCTCACTGTTCGTCCCCTCGTAATTCCTTCCTTTTACTTTTCAAGGCAGTACTCTTTATCTCTATACTTAGATATATTTGTCACTTGGACTGGTGTTCTTAGGGGTCGTGAACTCGGCTTCGACGATCTTGTTAAGTGCACTGCTCGACTTCCCTTTTCGATTTTCCGGATGGTGCATTATATTTTCATTTTACATGCAGAATGATGCTCGTTGTACCCGACGCTTGGAATATCATTGTCGAGGCATGTTATAAATATCACTCAGACTTGTTGAACCACAAGGAAGTCAGCATTCCTTGAACCGTATGGTGTTTATCTTGGTAAGTGACTTGAAGTTGGAGATTTGATGTTTCCAACTTCCTACTTTAAGTAGTACATCTTTAATGGAATATGCAGCTCTATGACACAGTGCCCATTTGCTATGCTTTTCATCATCTGACTCTGGATAAATTTTTCATTTGATTTGCAAAGTGGCACTTCACATCACCGGGTTTACTCCATATGACGCTCTCGGTACCCAACACTTGGACTGTCCAAATAGGGTATGTAAGCTAGGGTCGTCAGAATTTATCAGACTGCGAGCCAGTAAGCGTCCTGCAGTATTAAATCGATTTTAGTGACTTTCGATATAATAGAATAATTGAAGTACAGCAAATGCAGACTTCTTATTATATGAAAATCGACATAGTAATTGCTCAATTACAATTTCCCTTTTATCATAGGAGGTTAATATTTTTAAAGGGAAGCATAATAATTTTTCATAAGAACTAAGTAGTATTTTTATGTAGAGTGTTGTCACAAGCGGTCGTTATTCCGGATTCTCAATATTGAAACTTCATCAAAGGTCGACAGTTTGTTGATGCCATTCAGATGCTCTTGGCTGATAACATATGACCTTTGCCAGTTATACTCGAATATTTCAACACCGACTTTTACTGAGTTTCGGTACGGAAGTTCGGGCGATCAGTGGATGAACAGGAGCTTGTAATTCCATTAGGATCATTGCCCTCGTCGGGTTATACTCTTGAGAACTTGCATAGCTTTGCATCTTCCCCCAACTTTTATTGTCTGAGCGAGAACTATTCGCCGTAATATTGAACGTTGACTCTGCACGGTTACTCGTTGGAGCCTCTCCACTTGGGCTTAATCGTTTGGCAGATATGCTTCGCTTTTGTGGAGTTGAAAGAGGATTTGTCGTATGCGATTTCCTGACATATTTTTGCAGCTCACTCTTCCTAACCAACATCTCGATTGAGCTTTTCAGATGTCTGCAATCATTAGTATCATGACCAGGTTAGTTGTGATAATGGCAGAAACTTCCACATGTCACTGCTTTATTTGAGATTTTTAATATTGGTGGTGGCTTTGTAAAGAACCCTGCGCCTTTAGTGGCAAAGAACACGTTCTCCGAGGTATCATATAATGGGGTTAATTCTTTAGACTTGAAAAAGTGAAATCTCTTGTTCGCTTTTTCCCCTTTGTCACCATATGTTCTTTTTCGCCCTCCGAAATTCTTCTTGTGGCTTACTGGATAGGTAGGGGAGGAAGGTTGCTTGGACTTGCTTTCCTTTTTAGCATGATGACCACAATTCTCTATATGAAAATTTGAAACAGTAAGGTACATGCTCCTTTCCACACCAGGTTGTTCTACATGGTTTGTGAGGCTGGATTGAGTGGTTTCAAGAGCCCTTATTTGATTCAACAATATCTCATTCGAAGCATCTATTTTCTTGTGCAAACTGGTCATAGCGGCAACAAATTCTTTTTGAGTTACATAATCTCTTGGAGTTTCGTTTGCGATTAGATTGTTGGCTTAGGAATCAACGGGAGTATCCATAATAGCATTGTTAAAGGTACCTACATGCTTAATGTTATTTCCTGGGATAGGTTTCTGGTCTTTGCATTGTTCCATGGGACAGACATCGGCCCTTTTCTTTGACGGGACTTGTTTGAACACTTCGAGATTTGTTTTGAAATCTTCAATGTTGGTTTCATTTCTAATATTCAACTGAACATCAACTTCATTTACCTCATGATCATGATTATGATCTAACACCAACAAGTGTGCAATTCCATTTAAGTCGGTTTCAATTTTGCGAGGTGCATCTTGGGAGTTCTTCACAAATTGTTGCAGATGGTTCTTCCTAATCAACTCTTCAATCAATGATTTCAGATGCCTGCATTCGTTGGTGCTGTGGCCCGGCTGATTATGATACCGACAAAACTTCCCGGATTTAGTCAGATGGTCATTCATCTTTATTGGCCGAGGCTCTAGGTAATCTTCTGCGTCCTTTGTGGCAAGGTAGATGTTCTCGGGAGTGTTATTCAGAGGAGTTAACTCAGATGAGTCAAGAACGCGAATTTTTTTATTGGATTTGTGGTCATTTCCGCTGTTGGCTCACTTCTGCCCCTGAGTATTCTTTTGATCGCACTGAGTAGCAGCACTTTTGGGAGCTTCAAGAAGTTGGTTACCATCAATGATCTGAAGAGGTATAGGGTGGTCGTCCACTCTCATGTACTCCTCTGCCTTCTTATAGAACTTGTCAAGCGTAGTCGGTTCCTTCATCTTTATCCATCTTCTGAATTCGCTTGTTTTGTCTATAGCATCGAGTGAAGCCATGAGAATTATGCATGGCTCTGGATTCCTCACTTTAGACAAGGCAACATTGAACCGACTAAGGAAGGCTTTGACAGTTTCCCCTGGATTCTGCTTCATTGCTGAAAGTGTTATAGCATCCTTAGCTTTAGTAGTGTAGAGGCGGAACTCCTCCTTGAACATTTTGGTGAGGTCTAAAAATCAATCGATAGACTTGTGTGGCAGCTTTGTGAACCGTAGTGATGCGGCACCTTCTAAATAGAGAGGAAAGTACGTGCATCTCATCTCATCGGTCACCTTAGCTGCACTCATATGCCATTCATATTTGAATAGGAAGTAGTTCGGATCAACGAGACCGTTGTACGAAGGTAGAGTCAGAGGATTGAACTTCTTCGGACATTCTGCTCCAAGGATTCTTTCGGTGAATGGAGTCCTATCAGGAGAGAAGTCCCATTCTCTTTCGTCGCCCTTGCTAGCTTGACTCTTTTTCATGGCTCATTCTATCATGTCTGAAATGTATGCTTCGGTGCTATGGTGCTCTGTGAAGCTGAGCTCTTTACCAAATGTTCGTCTAGGCATATGATCTCGATTAGAGAGCCTAGGCCCTTTGCCTTCTCGACAAAGAGGTGCCCCTATGATAGGATTATTGGATTTTCGAGCATTCGCTTCGAAATGGTTCTTAGCTTTTGATCTCAACTCTTCTATGTTAACTTCGTCCCTGTCACTTTCCCAATCATAATCGTCTACCATATTGTCGTTGTGGTTATGATCGGAAGCGGGCAATTTATCATTCTCCTCGAGATCCACATGCACTTTTGGAGGGGCTTGAATTGGTTGAGCATTTAGAAGAGCGTTCATTTTTTCCATTAGAGCATCATTAGCATCCATCAAAGTTTTATTTGAAGTTTCGATTCGGCGGTTCACGTTGGCAATAGCGGCATTTAGTTCATTTCTAGTCACACCAGCTCCACTTAACGAGTTTTCACCAACATCTAAATGGTTAGTAAGCGGTGTTTCTTCATGAATAACATCATCGGTTTCTATCACGGTTCTGCTAACGGTCTTCTTAGACTTTGCCATGATTTTGGACAAGGATGCAATTTAGAGCTTTAATGCAAGGATCTCAACTTTGGGAGAGTGCGAGAAGAGGTAGGAGATACGAGCACGGCCCCACGATGGACGCCAAATGTTTGCTCCAAATTTGTGATCAAACACCAAAGGTGAAAAAAGTCACACTTCACTGATTCGGTAAGAATATGGAACCACGTAATCGCAAAATAAATGGATAAAAGTAAGTAAGAACACAAAGGAATTTTTATAGTGGTTTGATTCTCTATGAATCTACGTCCACTTTCAATCAATTCTCATTATAATACCCAAGCTTACAAAATATGAGTTTTCCCTCATTACAATCATTTCTCTTTTTTAACTCTCTTGACGATTTACTTTCACTTGAATTTGGTGAAGAAAATGAAGAGATCTTTTAGCTTTGTGATGAATCTTCAACCACTTGTGTGCTTTGATCCTTTTCCATGATTTTCATAGATTTCGTAGTGAATTAACATTCGATTTTAAGCTTCGGAGAGAAGAAGAGATCGTTTGTATGATGCTTTAGAGACTTATTATGTAGCTTGAATGAGATTGAAGGTTCTTAGATTTGATTGGAGAAAGCTTTTATGATCATTCACTTGGATTTGATCTTCATGAAGTTAGAAAAGTGTTGTTGAATCCATGGAAGCCATTAGAGAAGTTGTAGATGAGCTTTGAATTTGACGGAGCCTCCTTGTAGAAATGAATTTTCGATCCCACCTCCTCAAGTGAATTATGAGGGGTATTTATATGGGTGTTTGAGTGTAGGGGCTTAGTCGTAAATATGTGGCACACGACATGACCTAGTTTCGGCTTCAGGAAGACTTGTGCGGGTTCTATATGCATGGACGACATGGCTATATATATTGTTTTCTTTATTCTATTTTCCGACCTGGTATCCGCATTACTGAATGACATGGAACCTATGCGCCATGACTTACGCGTGCTTTGAATTATGTGCGTCATGACTAATTTTTGGACAGTCATGAGCTGGAATGGGAATCACGTTATGGCGCAGTGCGACATGTTTCATGTCTTTGACTTGGCCCACGTTATGAAATCATGTCGCCCCCCTACGTTCCTTAACACGTGTTTATGCAACATAGTTAAATACTGCGGTGTGGTTTAATTGTTGCTTAATGTGTCTACATACGGTTTACAGCTGGCACTTTCTGTTACACGACATGCCTTATTTATATAATGTTGTTGGATTATTCCCTTTAAGCTGAGCGGCATGAAGACTTGCGCCTTGAGTTGCAAAGCGACTTGAGTGTTCTTTCCTCTAAACGACATGCGAATAAATGGAATGTACGATATGACTCTATCGCGCCATGATCACATACGGCATGCATGAAACGTCATGGTGCGAGTGACAACTGGCTTTTGTTCCATGAATGCAACGCCATGATTATTCCATCTGTGCCAACGATATGCATGGGGAACAAAATAAATCAACGACTTGGTACAGTTTCCTCATATGGCCATGACATGACTTTAACTTATGGGGAACGCCTTGCTACTGCATGCGACATAAGTCATGTGCGTATATCTGGTTTAACACCTTGTGATTTGGATGGACAGCACGATATGGAAGATGAGAAACAACATAGTGTTGTATGATCGGCTCACGACTCATGCTAGTTGTTCCCAGCGACATGGGGGAAGGTATTTTACTGTCCATTCATACCGTTCAAAGCATAGACTAAAGGGAGTCAAGAGACTTAATGCCATGAAGTGAATGTGTGGTATTTGCTTCGCTTGTTCCACGTGTGTTTCTTGCTTCACCATATAATGACATGGAGATTGTTTGCACGACATGGCCTGACGAATGACACGAGACGCATGCGGTATGGAGCGAACGACATGACCTTTTCAAATGTCGGCCTTTCTTTGAGTCGTGGTGAACAGCTTGACTCCTTGTCGTGCCGACGGTATTGCACCAAGTCATATGAACGACTTTGAGTCATGTCGCAAAAAACGTGTTTGGCGAGGCCATCTGGTCCTTTGTGTATTATGTCGCTGCTGTATTCTCTCTGAGCCGCGTTGGTCTAACGGTGTTAACAATATTGAATTTGGACAATCGAGTATATAAAGATTTTGCATATACGCGTCATGAACGTATATTCGAAGTTTTAATATACTGGATAGATATAGAATCGTATTCTAGTCGCTCAGAGATGATTCTACTGATGACGCACGGCATCAGTAGTTTATGTTCCAGTTTCGAAGGTGGGATTTCTATATATTTCCATTAGACTGGTGTGAGAACCAAAACTAGATAGGATATATTGCTTTTGATTTGCTTCAAAAACATGATTTTCTGTATATATAACAAATTATGAATTTGAAACGTTAATTCACTAATTGATTGGTGGTTGTGTTGTATGATTATTGTTTTGATTTATTAAAATTTTGAACCATTATGCCAAATTGAACCGAATATTGAACTGTATTGATAAATGATTACAATTGCATGCCTATACATGTATATACATTAAACAGGTCATAACAAGGAGGCTAGAGCAGAGGAATAAAATTGTTTGCCCGACAAATAGGTACATGTTTATTGTATTTCTTTGGGTTTGGATGATTTTATGAGCCGATTGGCTAGTCGCTTGGATTTTTCTTTTGGATTGGTGAGGGCCATGGGAGGCTATTTGAAATATCCCGAAGCTCCCGGTGTATGGAAGGTTATGGCGAAATTTTTCGGAAATTTAGGGTGTTAGCCAAATTTTTGAAAAAATTGAAAAGTTCTTAGAAACTGAAAGGTTGGAGAACTTAAGTCATAAAGAAAATAATGAAAGTTGAGTTGGTTAGTTAAACAACGTTCAGCTTCGTTCCTTTTCGGGGACGAAAAGTTTTAAGTAGGGGAGATTGTAACAACCCGGAAATTCAGAGCCAATTTAAATTTTTTATTTTGGCAATTTTGATAAATTTTGATTATTTAAAATGATTTATTTTAAATAATAACGACGAGAAAATTATTTTGAATAGAATTAGAACGTATATATTTATTTGAATCGTTGTTAGAATATAAATATTTTATTTTAAATATAAAAGGAATTGAAAATGGCGCGATAGTTTGAAAATTCGATTTCAGATTTCAAATGAATGACCAAGATTTAAAATAAACCGAATTTTAGCGAAACCAAAAATATTAGAATCTATTTGAGAATATCTTTCCGACGAATCCGAAAAATCAAAATTTCATAGCGGGAATAAAAAGTTACGTCCAGTTGAAAATTCAGAATAGTCGCTATGGAATTCTGGCCCTTAAAAATGGAAATTTTACAAACGACCTTCGTTTTCGATGAAACTACTTTTGTTGGATCCGGGGTATCGAATTATTGCTAGATTCCAAAATTCATAATTTTCTGAATCAATATGTGAGCGTGGCGAAGGAAAACGTGTTTTGACAGTTTCAGTCAATTTTGATCGACCAGAAAATGGCCATTTTTCAAACGGTCTCAGAATTTGACGAAATTAGTTTTGTTAGAACCGTATCGTCAATACGAAGCTAGAAAATATTTTTCGGGAATTTTTAGAGTCCGTATGTGGCCCCGGTAAATTGAAATGTGCGTTCAAATTCAATATATAGATTTATATTTTGATTTTGACGAAAACCGATCGAAACAACCAAACTGGCTTACGATGCATATCCCATTGTGTTCGAAATGGGGGTAATAAGCTAGGGACGGGAGGCGGTGGGTCTCGTTTGGAGGTCGAAATTAAAAGTCACTTTTTGGGGAAATATTTGAAAAAAATAGAAAAAGGGGATCAACCCCCTTTCTCCTTTCACAAACCCGTTACAGGTTTTAAATAAAAAAAGAGAACGCAAGGGGGGCGAATCACCGCCGTGGCGGTCCCCAAGGGCTCTGCGCCTCCGGCGCCGCCGCCTGGGGGAAACCGCAGCCATCCCCCATCTCCCCTTCCTCCTCTTCCCTCCTCCTCCCACTCCCTCTTCCTCCCTTCGCTCTCCTTCTTCTCCGATTGGAAAGTCGCCACCCAGGTGGGCCACCGCAGCTCCCCTCCGCCTCCCACTGACCGGCGCCACAGCAAACAATCCCCCTTCCTCGAACGATGTGAGTTCTTAATTTATTTGTGTAATTATAAAGAAAATCCGATTTTTCTTTATATGTGGATTAACTTGTAAAAGATTCAGTCTTGTGTGTGTATTAGCAAGAAAAGGTATGATTTTTGTAAAGAAAAGATTTGATTTTAATGTTATGAAAGGACTTAATTTTTACACTGAGAAAGACAAGATTTTTAAATAAACAAAGGTTAGATTTTTATCATAAATGAAAAGTATGATTTTTATATATGTATGATAATAAAAATATGATTTTTATATTATAGAAATAATAAAAATGTGATTATTATATAGAGAATGGCGAGAGAAAAATATGATTTTTATATACGAAGCAACGATATAAAAATATAATCTTTATATATGAAGTAGCGAATATAAAAATATAATTTTTTATTATGAAGTCAGCGTGATAAAAATATGATCTTTATTATATGAACACCGTTATAAAAATAGAAATTTTAACTCTATAATAGCGGTATAAAAATAGAATTTTTATCTATATAGTAGCGGTATAAAAATAGAATTTTTATCTATATAGTAACGGTATAAAAATAGAATTTTTATCTATATAGTAGCGTTTTAAAATTATGACTTTTATATACTAGAGAATATAAAAATGTGATTTTTATATATGTAGTGGCTACGGAAAATGAAAGTGACAAAAGGTGAGCACGACGAAGATTTTCTACATATGAAGAATCATGGTGTTTGGTTTAGCTAATCGGTGAGAACTTCTCACTTTAAATCTTGTTTTTTAGTTAAAATTATATAGTAGGATGCAGACGGTGCTTAGCAGCACCCGACACTCGTTGTGCACAGACCATGGACGACTTGTTTGATTTTGTTGTGTGGTGAAAATTGATTGTGATGTGAAATGAATAAAATATATATTCATGTGTCGAAATAAATTATTTATAGTTAAAAATATAAATTTAACATGAATGTGAATAAATAAATATTCATTTACAAATCGAACGATTTGTTTATGTACACCCATTTGAAGGATATGGATTGGGACGATAAATTTTACACATCGCCCAACTGCACAAATAATATTCAGTGTTTGTTGATTTGAAACCCCACACGGGTGTTGGGATGATATTTGGCGTACATTAATCCCAATTATTTAGTTGTATGTCAATCGTTTGATTTACAGACTGTATGAGCGTTAATTAGTTATATTTAATGCTTATGCAGTTGTGTGGTGCACTTTGAATGATGGTTGATTATTTATTGTTGCTATTATATACATGTGTTGTATGGAATCCATATAATTAACATTATATGGTAATTGACTGGGTCTGATTCCAATTTAGAAAATAAATTATATTCATGTGTTGAATAAACAAAATAGTCATGTGTTGACGATACTCACGTGTTGAGAATATTCATGTGTTGAAACTAGTCATGTGTTGAAACTATTCATGTGTTGAATAAAATATTTATACAATAAAATTCATATTTTTATTGTAAGTAAGAATTAATAAATATTCATGTGTTGAATAAAGTATATATTCATGTGTTGAAGAAAATATTCATTTGTTGAATAAAATAACAAAGTTATTGAAATATATAAAGCTGTGTTGATTAGATTTGCGCTATTTTGATGTGAACGATATTTATATCGATTATATTCGTTTTTATAATGAATATAGAAAACGAAGTGATTTCAAAATATAACGTTTTCAAAATATTATCATTTATATGTTAATGATATGGAATATTCAATTTTGATTTAAAATTGAATATGAAGTTGAAATCGTTTTTAAAACGAATTTAAAACGATTTATAAAAGTGGAAAATAGGCATAAGGGCAATCTTTTGGAAATATTTAGTCTGAAGAACGTTAAGTTTTATTTTTAGGCCGAAGGACAAACTTTGGAAAAAAATAGGCTGAAGGACAATGCTAAATATAATTAGCATTTTCCGTAGTGTAAAACCGAATAATGCTAGTTAGAACTAGCATTTTTGTGTAATGTAAAAAACAGAATATAATGCTAATTACATTTAGCATTTTCCTTCAGTTTAATTTTGGTTCAAAGTTTGCCCTTCAGACTAAAAATAAAACTTGGTGTCCTTCAACCTAATTTTTAGGCAAAGTTTGTCCTTCTCCCTAATTACCTCTTTATAAAATACGTTTAAAATTGAAATCGACGAAATATATAATATATATATATATATATATATTATATATATTAAATGGCCTGAATAGAACGCGCTGCGCCGTGGCAGTTCGCGAATTTCGACCATTGACTTTGAATTGACGTTACGAGAGATCCGACCGTCGGATTCTCCTGAAACCGGAACCGTTGGGTTCGTATCGAAAAGAGCTTTCCAATGAATATTAGAAACTTGAAATCTAATGGTTGGATTTGGAATTATATCCAAATCAAATTTGGAAAAGGTCGTTGTAAGTGCAGTTCGACGACCGTTATCGGAAATCGACTGTACGGGCCTTGATAAAACTATTAAAAATATTAATAATTTGTGTAAAATCATAATATATGAATTGGAAAGAAATGGGATGAAAAGTTCCACATTTGAAAGGATAAAAATATATTTTTATCGAATTGAACTAGTTTTGAACTAGATTTGAAGTGGTTTTAAAAATAATCAGAATTTCCAATATACGAATTGGAATGGATTTGAATCGAAATTATCTTCAGAATATTTCGATGTTGTATTTCGTGATTATACAGATATGGTGGTAGAAATTTGAAAGATATATTTATATCATTATTTCCAATACGATATTTGTTGGTTTCAGAGTTTGATATTGAATATAAGCCGATATATTTTCTATTCAGAGCCTTGTATTTAATATCAAATGAGATTTTGGGTTCGTCGTGAATGGTGCCTTAAATAACACTATTCTTGAATCCAGTTTAGAGAAAGAATAAATCTTTTAATTAAGATTTAGTGAAATTGTCCAGTTAATTGGTATTTAATTAGAATTGAATTTAAATTGGTTTTTGGGTTTATCGTGAGCGGTGTTTTGAATAACACCTGTTCTTTGACCCGATTAACAAAGGGATGTGATTTTGGGTTTATCGTGAACCGTGTTTTAGATGACATTGGTTCTTTAACCCAGTAAAGACAGGATATTGATTTGTGGGAAGATTAAAACTAGGTGGAGTTTTAATGAATCTTTAATTAGATTAAAGTGATCGAGAATGGAGTATCACCAGTTTTGCTCCAAAGCGATAGTTAAATCTTTAATTAGATTTGAACGTGAAATGGTAATTAATATTTACCGATGACACTGTGGTGTTAGATATGGAGTATTACCAGTTTTTCTCCATGGAATGAATTGGATGGGATTGGGAAATAAAATAAATAATTACTTCGGTGTGGTTCGCTAATCTCGACTAGCTTGGAAAACCATAATATGGCTTGAAATGATATCCAAAGGAAGATTAAAGAATAAATTTAGAAGAATTTATCTTTGATAAAATTTATGGGAACCTTTCCCTAAGAATGTGAATATTGGAATGAAAGAATATTTTGAATTGGAATGAGGCATATGTTGTGTTTGTGTAACACTTGTTTATTATATACGCAGGTTATTCGGAAAGGCCGGGTTTATACCCATTCTGAATAACCGATTCGACGATAAGTCGAAGAATATGACGGTGGTTGAAGATCGGAGGTCTTCACGTAGTTTGGATGATTATTGATGATCTTGATTGGGCTGTACACCCAAGAGGAGGGAATCAGTTAGTGATCGTCCAGACGTACTTGGAGATCGATGGATATGCAAGGAATAAGGTTCCTCCGGTTTCGTTCAGACCCAGAACGAACTTTTAAATGGATTGTGTGTCTGACATTGGATTTTATTCTGTGTAATTGATTTATATTAATTATATATCTGTTTGGCGACGGAGAATTTATTCACTTGCTTAACGCCTTTCTCTGATACGTATGAGCTTATAGGTTATATATCGATAGATATCAATCGCATGGAGTGAATTGCCTATGTGGCATGCCAAAGTGGTAGTTAATCAAGGCTTCTGTTGAAAAGAAAAGTCTTGTGGTTGATGATCAAAGCACGGCCTATGTGGCATAGCTTTGTGTATAGCGTTAATTCGCGAGCCTCACGTCTCGGTATGAGTCAAAAACGGGATAGTGACTGTAGGGAGAGCACGACGTTTCTTTCTAGCTATGGTTGATGTCAGTGACCTACCAACCCTGACATTTATATACTTTTTACCTGTGTGGTTGTTGGATGCGAGGCGCCTCGGATATAGGTCTGAAAGGACCAGGAAACGTATGTTCAGGAATAACTAATCCTCAAAAGTAAGAGAGGACCGACCCTGAAGATCCAGGATCGCTGTATGTGGTCCTGAGACATTTGCTAGAGTGTCTCGAACGAAGAGGAGCTTGCCCCTTGCCTCGACTCATGATGGAAATCCAATTTCCAATACATGATATTTCGGTTTTATTTGTAGAGCCTAGTATTGGCGACATAGTGGTATGGGGCACCTATGTCGTCTATGATTGAAATTGTTTTGACACTATACACTTATAGTAATATCAAAATAATCTGTTTTTAAATGTATCAAGCATTCATTGGCTATTATAAGGTAAAACTCTATCCTTTGGCTTAAGTTGCATTGTGTGATGGGATCTGGGTCTTATAATAGCTTCATTTTTCTTTATTTAGCACTGTGTTGTTGTTTTATGCACTGGTATTCTTGGGAGAAAACCCGTTCCGTGTTATACGGCGTGGTCCCTTGATTTACCTAACTTTAAAAATAAAGATTAATAACTATTTTAGTTCTCACACCAGTCACATAACTGACCTAGAGTTTATTGTTTTAACCTAAACTCTGGGTCCCCTTATTTTCCGCACGGGTAGCTAGTAGTTGGGTTTTGCATATTTATATTCACAGGATCTTGGTTTATAGCTGAAGTGATATTCGGAAAGCTCTGTATCCGCGTATTTCTTTCAGTTGTATTTTGCATTATTTTTCCGCTGCTATGTATTTAAATGTAATTTAAATCTCTGATATTTATCAATGTGTAATATTTATTCATACTCTGTGTATTCTTGTATTCTGATGGAATTGTTGTAATAAACAATGAAATGTTCTTCTGTTTGTGTTCTGATTCGTCTTGTCCTCAAAGCAATCCGTGCTTTCCTTACCAGGGAAGTTCGGGTTGTTACAAAGTGGTATCAATGCATTGGTTTACAGAGCTCGAGAACAAGACACATTATAACCAAACAAAAGAATTCATCAGAGATTGGATTAGTAATATCCAATGAGAATGACTCGTTAGAGATATGATCAGTAGTATCCTAGAATGAGTGTGAAGAATATATTTTTCAAATAAAGATGAAAACAAATTTTGTTTTGGAAATTAAATCTTGTTATATGTATTTGATTATTAATTTATATTTGTTTTCTCCAAATTTGGGATCAAACACCAAAGGTGTAAAAAGTCACACTTCACCGATTCGGTAAGAACATGGAACCGCATAATCGCAAAATAAACGGATAAAAGTAAGTAAGAACACAAAGGAATTTTTATAGTGGTTCGATACTTTATTAATCTACGTCCACTTTCAATCATTTCTCATTATAATACCCAAGCTTACAAAATATGAGTTTTCCCTCATTACAATCATTTCTCTCTTTTAACTCTTGACGATTTACTTTCACTTGAATTTGGTGAAGAAAATGAAGAGATCTTTTAGCTTTGTGATGAATCTTCAACCACTTGTGTGCTTTGATCCTTTTCCATAATCTTCATAGATTTCGTAGTGAATTAACATTCGATTTTAAGCTTCGGAGAGGAGAAGATATCGTTTGTACGATGATTGAGAGACTTATTATGTAGCTTGAATGAGATTGAAGGTTCTTAAATTTGATTCGAGAAAGATTTTATGATAATTCACTTGGATTTGATCTTCATGAAGTTAGAAAAGTGTTGTTGAATCCATGGAAGCCGTTAGAGAAGTTGTAGATGAGCTTTGAATTTGACGGAGTCTCCTTGTAGAAATAAATTTTCGGTCCCCCCAACTCAAGTGAATTATGAGGGGTATTTATAGGGGTGTTTGAGTGTAGGTGAATAGTCGTAAATATGTGGCATACGACATGACCTAGTTTCGGCTTAAGGAAGACTTGTGCGGGTTCTATATGCATGGACGACATGGCTATATATATTGTTCTCTTCATTCTATTTTCCGACCTGGTATCCGCATTACTGAACGACATGGAACCTACGAGCCATGACTTACGCGTGCTTTGAATTATGTGCATCATGACTAATTTTTGGACAGTCATGAGCTGGAATGGGAATCACGTTATGGCGCAGTGCGACAAGTTTCATGTCTTTGACTTGGCCCACGTTATGAAATCATGTCGCCCCCCTACATTCCTTAACACGTGTTCATGCGACATAGTTTAATACTGCGGTATGGTTTAATTGTTGCTTAATGTGTCTACATACGGTTTACAGCTAGCATTTTCTGTTACACGACATGCATTATTTATATAATGTTGTTGGATTATTCCCTTTGTGCTGAGCGGCATGAAGACTTGCGCCTTGAGTTGAAAAGCGACTTGAGTGCTCTTTCCTCTAAATGACATGCGGATAAATGTAATGTACGACATGACTCTATCGCGCCATGATCACATACGACATGGATGAAATGTCTTGGTGCGAGTGACAGCTGGCTTTTGTTCCATGAATGCAACGCCATGATTATTCCATCCGTGCCAATGACATGCTTGGGGAACAAAATAAATCAATGACTTGCTACAGTTTCCTCATATGGCCATGACATGACTTTAACTTATGGGGAATGCCTTGCTACTGCATGCGACATAAGTCAAGTGCATATATCCGGTTTAATACCTTGCGATTTGGATGGCCAGCACGATATGGAAGATGAGAAACGACATGGTTTTGTATGATCGGCTCACGACTAATTGTTCCCAGTGACATGGGGGAAGGTATTTTACTGTCCATTCATACCGTTCAAAGCATAGACTAAAGGGAGTCAAGAGACTTAATGCCATGAAGTGAATGTGTGGTATTTGCTTCGCCTGTTCCACGTGTGCTGCTTTCTTCACCATATAACGACATGGAGATTGTTTGCACGACATGGCCTGATGAATGACATGAGACGCATGCAGTATGGAGCGAACGACATGACCTTTTCAAATATCGGCCTTTCCTTAAGTCGTGGTGAACGGCTTAACTCCATGTCACGCCGACGGTCTTGCACCAAGTCATATGAACGACTTTGAGTCATGTCGCAAAAAACGTGTTTGGCGAGGCCGTCTGGTTCTTTGTGTATTATGTCGCTGCTCTATTCTCTCTGAGCCGCGTTGGTCTAACGATGTTAACATTTGCCCCTCGAAGCTTGTATTTTTTCTTGCGAGAAATGCGGGCTTCGAAATAAACACAATTTGTATCTAGATTTAGTCAATAGCTTTTTGTCTGCTATAGCAAATCATTCTTTGAATTCGTATGCTTTGTGCCACCCGTTCTGTAATTAAAACAAGCTTTTGTACAATTTTGGACTTATACTTTGTCATTGACCATCCACATCAATAACAGATTAGTTAATTATTAAAACTGAATTATAGCGAATTTTATTTTGAATTGAATGAAGTGTCTGCACAAAATTATTTTACTCAACGGTTTATAACCCGTCAAATATTGCTTGTACAAACACGACATTCTAATTCGAATTCGCGTTAACGCTTGAAATCAACCAATCGACTATGCCGACTGTGGATTTCAACCATTATCGCTTTATAACTTACATGATAGTATATGATATTTCTCATTCGAGAAATACGTATTTATGATATATTTTTTGTTTTTCTTTGGAGAATCTTTGATTATCTGTGGCCCGGCTTTGGAGGTCATTACTAGTTTTCACTATGAGAAGAATTTTTGTGGTTCAACGTTTTCCTGCTTCGTCGGTCAGTTCCAACATCGGAGATTCCATTGGATGCCACTATTCGACGATTTGTCTTCTTCTTCCCGGATTACATGTAGTAGTCTGGAAGTTAAGAGATTCATATATTCTTCCCTTATAAACTTGATCATCTGGAAGCCTGCTATAATGGTCTGGCAATCTACTATCTTGTCTATACTTGACCATATCGTGTAGTCATGCTTGACCAACACGTTGGTTTAAGCATGCTCATCCCATTATTTGAACATATATTGGTTCGAGTATGCACATTAGTTGAAGATTTTCCTGTGTAAGGGCTTTGTACATCATTGTATTTTCTGTATTGCTAAACTTTGTTCGATTCGACTCCATGGATTCTGCTCGAGGCTTGGAACGCTGGAAAGTATTGACTTGTGATAATAGGACCGAGTTTGATTTTTCATAGTCTGAACATTGTGTAACAGTTCAGAACTAGGTCTGCCCGAATCGTAACTAGCACCTGTAGTTTGTATTTGAAAGCTGCATACTTCCAATTTGAAGTAGTTGGGTGATATTTTGATAACTTGCAAAGTCCAAATTGGAGATCATGATTGAGCTTGTAATCCCGCAAGCCATAATAATTCACAATATGTACTTCGGAAACTGCAGTGTGCTTTGTTATTGGGTTGCTTCATATCCGGTAAACATATGTTTGTTGTGTTGAGATTCAGTCATAGCTTTTTATATGCTTTGAACTTCCTTATGTCAATGCATTATCCGAGCTTTAATTTACTGGGCACTTCGAGGCTTTGGGTTGGTGAAAGCACCAAAATTACAGGTTGTTCTAAAGTCTCGGCTCATCAACTCTGAGCTACCCTAACTCTTGACTTAATGGTTGAGCTTATATGCTTTGTGCCACCAGACAAAAGACTAGTTGTCGTTCTGGAAGATAGGCCACTTCTGCTTAGAATGGATCTTTTATCTGAGTTTCCAATGTTAGAATAACTACAGTTTCTAGATTATGACCGAATCAAAATTTCTTTATCCCTTATCCTCTTGACAATTTGCTGGAGGGGTGTCATCTTGATTGTTCGTCTTTTGATCTTGTTGCAGTAGCTTGATTGGACTTGGAAGTCTTAGTTTGAATATGCACATGACTTTTGAACCAGTCGATGATACACACTGGGTTCGTATGTATCTTTTGCCTTATTCCGATGAACAGTGGTGCAACACTAGCTCAAATTCATTGGAGGATTTCCCTTAGCATAAGTACCTTTTTAGAGAATCTGTAATGAAGCGCTTTTGTGCGCATTTGGGGGCAAATTCATTGTCAATTGCTCAAGACGACAACAGGTTAGTCCAGTAAAAGGAGATAAATCATAAGGATCATTCAAAGATTCAAATGTGTTATCAATGTGAAGCTGTTTTCATTTAGGAGTTCATGACTTAGTGGATACAGTTTACACTGATAATACACTTAATTTGCTTATCAATAACAATCGAGATTCATCGGTCGGTTTTGGACTGCCAATTCTAAAGCATTATCTTTTGAATTATCATTATATTAGATTCGATATTTATGGAATGTGTGCACCTGACAATTTGTCTGATGGAATTTCGAATTTGGCCTGCCCTACTTAATTATCAGCGATGCCCCAGTCGACATGACTCGTGTTCTCTGCCAATCCTTTTGGGTGACCATAACCGTAGGATTTTCGGGGAAGTGAGTAGCTTATGCGCATCGCTTAATAAGTTGTATTGGGTTGGCATCAGATTTTAAGCTTTGCGACATCCATTCTAATAACCATGAATTTGAAGCGCAGTCTTGGTATTAAATGCCCCGTAGAAATGAGTCACTTCTTGCGTTATTCCCGCATTTGCTCATATTGGCTTTTTTTTCATATTTCGGGACGCTTTGTTGTACATTGCAGCCTGCGATACTGTTGTCTCTTCCAACCATGTTTGGTATTATAGATCATCCCGGGCTAGACAAAACTTTGAATCTTCGCTTCACAACTATTTGTCCTAGTGCATGATTATTGCTTAACCCTTTTTTTATATAACTCATGTCGATATCGTTGATGGATACTAGCTTCAATTCCTAGAGAAATGATATCACTCTATGGGATATGTCATATTCGCCTTTTAAGCATTATTTAATTTCGGGTTTGAAGCAGAGTATCTTCGGGTTCTTTGAGTTAGATACGATTGAAGATTTTGTGTTGAAAGACTCTTAATCTGTCCATAGCGAATAAATTCTTTTCCACAAGAGATTTCTTCTGATATATTTTGACTGATACTTTAACATTCTCTTCTTAATGAGGGTCGCAATTGGTCATTGTTACCTAGCTAAATTTCCAAGGTTGAGTTTTACCAGCACAATGGACTTCGTCGACGTATCGAGTCATATTGATTTTGTCAGATTTTCCTTGATTCAGATTGTTACACTAGAAGCTTCTAATTTATTGGCAAAATCACTTTGCTTCTACTAGCTTATTTAGAGCTTCTGAGCATGCCGATATGTCTAGGAACCTGGCTTTAATAGCTAGTTATATGCTTAAATCTTTTGAGGATGCTAATGAATAAAATAGGGTCAAGATACTTCTTATCACAAAAAGATTCCTTTCTGAATCTGGGCTACTTTTATGCACTCAATCTTTTCTTTTTAGAGGAATTTTCTTTTGTGTCCCGCTCTATGCTTAAAGCATTAGATTCCCCGGTCTCTGACGGGGAAGTTGTATTGGAAAATTCCATCAGGAAGTTCCCATTTGAGAAAATGTTTAGATCCTTCTATACCCTTGGCTGTGATTCTCCTTTTGTAAGCGGAAGAAGGTCATGTTGACTGACTAAATTGAATGTGCTCAATAAGCTCAAAGAGCTGCTGAGAATAGATTAGACTCGAGGCAGCGAGTCAATGCTAGTTTGCGGGAACAGATTGCTTCTCATGAGTTAAAAATTTTCTTTTTGAAAGCTAGAATCAATGGAACTTGAGAAAGAGAGAGAGCAGGTTCTTTTTTTTTGACCGGATATTGTGCAATTATCAACCTTCGCTTCTGGGCTGTATACACAACTCATTCAATGATATATAAATGCTTCTGTTTTGTTGTAATTTATCTTGTGCATTTCCATATGTTCGATTCTTTGCTGAGTATACGTCTTTTGGTTTCTAGAGTGTCGTGACGAGCTTGTGGTATGTTTTCCAAGCATTGATTTTTTTTTCTCAATGTGGTAGTGTTGTCCCCATACCAAAGTTCATTACAGGTTCAAGGTTAGGTGAGGCTGACTATATTTGGAAGTCATGTGCTTTTGCCTTCGTATTTGGGGCTTCCTGGCTTACTCACAATCCAAGGATTCCTCGCAATTCAAGTCCTTCAGAGATTAGATTTGAATATATACTCTCAGGGAGGTCTTGGTTTTCGTGCCTCCAAAGAGGTCTTTATAAACCCGTTATTCGTTGTGATTGAATAATTCAGTCACTTATAGAATTTGTCAGATGCCTTCGAGAAGGTCTTTGGGTCCGTCACTAACCGAATTTGGAGGACTCGGCTTATGATCGGACACCCCCGAAGAGGTTTTTGAATCCGCCACTAACTGGATTTGGAAGACCCAACATATGGTCGGACACCCCCGAAGAGGTTTTTGAACTGTTGTTCGTTGAGTCTGGATAATTCAGACGCATGTCGAAGTTGTCAGACGCCTCCGAAGAGGTCTTTGATCCGTTGTTCCTTGAGTCTGAATAATTCAGACGCTTGTCGAACTTGTCGGACGCCTCCGAAGAGGTCTTTGATCCATTGTTCGTCGAGTCTGAATAATTCAGACGCTTGTCGGACGCCTCCGAAGAGATCTTTGATCCGTTGTTCGTCGAGTCTGAATAATTCAGACGCTTGTCGAACTTGTCGGACGCCTCCGAAGAGGTCTATGATCCATTGTTCGTTGAGTCTGGATAATTCAGACACTTGTCGAACTTGTCGGACGCCTCCGAAGAGGTATTTGATCCATTGTTCGTTGAGTCTGAATAATTCAGACGCTTGTCGAACTTGTCGGATGCCTCGGAAGAGGTCTTTGATCCGTTGTTCGTCGAGTCTGAATAATTCAGACGCTTGCCGAACTTGTCGGACGCCTCCGAAGAGGTCTTTGATCCGTTGTTCGTTGAGTCTAAATAATTCAGACGCTTGTCGAACTTGTCGGACGCCTCCGAAGAGGTCTTTGAGTCCGTCAGTAACTGGGTTTGGAAGACCCAGAATCAATAGCTGCATTTGGAAGGTCCAGCATCTGAGCGGATGCCTCCGAAGAGGTCTCTGAAAACCTAGTGTTTATATCGCTATCCGTCCATGTACTAATGGCTTCGACGATCAACCGGGTGCCCCTCGGGGAGGTCTTGGGTTTAAAAGCCCAGTGTTTGTATCGCTATCCAACCATATCTTTATGGCGTTGGCGATAAACCAGGTGCCCCTCGGGGAGGTCTTTGGTTTAAAAAGCTCGGTGTTTGTATCGCTATCCAAACATATCTTAATGGCGTTGGCGATGAACCAGGTGCCCCTCGGGGAGGTCTTTGGTTTAGGGTTGCGTTGTTTCATGGGGCAGACGCTAATTCATTTATCGGGTTCTGCCATGATTTGTTAGAGCTAGGGCCAGGGACCTTGCAATTAAGAAGGCGCCCCTTCGATGAAACTTACAACTTGTTTTGTAACCTGAATGTCACATCACTTGGCTGTTCAGTCCCTCATTCCCCTTGTTTGCCAAGCTGTGCTCCACACCATCGTGTTTGCCATGAATAATGTTTCAGGTACTGAGCAGTGAGCACTTGAGCTATCCCACTCAGGATGCGCTCCAATGGCCACCAGGTCCTGCTAGGATACAGATGTGTTAACGTTCTTTTTATAAGACGGTTGCTTCAACTGCTCCCTTCTTCTTTTCTCCTTTGTCAATGAACTTCAGCGATGAAACCGGCTAAAGCCTATCCATTTATAGTTCTTCAAGGATGGTAAGTGATGTAATATTGGCTAAGCTCAATATCCTACTTCAATTATCCTTCCGAAGCTTATGAGCGGAAGAGAACTTGCTTTAGCGGCTCATCGGTAAGAACTTTGATAGAATGGGCTTGGTAGTATGGCCTTTTCTTCTTTGAGGCAGTAAGCAGACAATATGCTTACTTCTCCAACTTAGGATAATTCAACTTTGCCCTGGTAAGCTTTTTGTTAATGTAGTATGATGAACATGGTACTTTTCCTTGGAGAAATGTCCTTCGAGTGAAACTTATAACCCTTTAGTTTATTTATTGTGAAATTTGCTCACTATTCGTCCCCTCGTAATTCCTTCCTTCTACTTTTCAAGGCAGTACTCTTTATCTCTATACTTAGATATATTTGTCACTTGGACTGGTGTTCTTAGGGGTCGTGAACTCGGCTTTGACGATCTTGTTAAGTGCACTGCTCGACTTCCATTTTCGATTTTCCAGATGGTGCATTATATTTTCATTTTACATGCAGAATGATGCTCGTTGTACCCGACGCTTGGAATATCATTGTCGAGGCATGTTATAAATATCACTCAGACTTGTTGAACCACAAGGAAGTCAGCATTCCTTGAACCGTATGGTGTTTATCTTGGTAAGTGACTTGAAGTTGGAGATTTGATGTTTCCAACTTCCTACTTTAAGTAGTACCTCTTTAATGGAATATGCAGCTCTATGACACAGTGCCCATTTGCTATGCTTTTCATCATCTAACTCTGGATAAATTTTTCATTTGATTTGCAAAGTGGTACTTCACATCACCGGGTTTACTCCATATGATGCTCTCGGTACCCAACGCTTGGACTGTCCAAATGGGGTATGTTAACTAGGGTCGTCAGAATTTATCAGACCGCGATCCAGTAAGCGTCCTGCAGTATTAAATCGATTTTAGTGGCTTTCGATATAATGGAATAATTGAAGTACAGCAAATGCAGACTTCTTATTATATGAAAATCGACATAGTAATTGCTCAATTACAATTTCCCTTTTTATCATAGGAGGTTAATATTTTTAAAGGGAAGCATTATAATATTTCATAAGAACTAAGTAGTATTTTTATGTAGAGTGTTGTCACAAGCGGTCGTTATTACGGATCTCAGTATTGAAACTTCATCAAAGGTCGACAGTTTTTTGATGCCATTCAGATGCTCTTGGCTAATAACATATGACCTTTGCCAGTTAGACTCGAATATTTCAACACCGGCTTTTACTGAGTTTCGGTATGGAAGTGTCGGGCGATCATTGGATGAACAGGAGCTTGTAATTCCATTGGGATCATTGCCTCCGTCGGGTTATACTCTTGAGAACTTGCATAGCTTTGCATCTTCCCCCAACTTTTATTGTCTGAGCGAGAACTATTTGCCGTAATATTGAATGTTGACTCTGCACGGTTACTCGTTGGAGCCTTTCCACTTGGGCTTGATCGTTTGACGGATATGCTTCGCTTTTGTGGAGTTGAAAGAGGATTTGTCGTATGCGATTTCCTGACATATTTTTGTAGCTTGCTCTTCCTAACCAACATCTCGATTGAGCTTTTCAGATGTCTGCAATCATTAGTATCATGACCAGATTGGTTGTGATAATGGCAGAAACTTCCAGATGTGACTTCTTTGTTTGAGATTTTTAATATTGGTGGTGGCTTTGGATAGAACCCTGCGCCTTTAGTGGCAAAGAACATGTTCTCCGGGGTATCATTTAATGTTGTTAATTCTTTAGACTTGAAAAAGTGAAATCTCTTATTCGCTTTTTCCCCTTTGTCTCCATATGTTCTTTTTCGCCCTCCGAAATTCTTCTTGTGGCTTACTGGATCGGTAGGGGAGGAAGGTTGCTTGGACTTGCTTTCCTTTTTATCATGATGACTATAATTCTCTATATGAAAATATGAAATAGTAAGGTACATGCTCCTTTCCACACCAAGTTGTTCTACATGGTTTGTGAGGCTGGATTGAGTGGTTTCGAGAGCCATTATTTGATTCAGAAATATCTCATTCGAAGCATCTATTTTCTGGTGCAAACTAGTCATAGCGGCAAAAAATTCTTTTTGAGTTACATAATCTCTTGGAGTTTCATTTGCGGTTAGATTGTTGGCTTGGGAATCAACGGGAGTATCCATAATAGCATTGTTAAAGGTACCTACATGCTTAATGCTATTTCCTGGGATAGGTTTCTTGTCTTTTCATTGTTCCATGGGACAGACATCGGCCCTTTTCTTTGACGAGACTTGTTTGAACACTTCGAGATTTGTTTTGAAATCATCAATGTTGGTTTCATTTCTAATATTTGATTGAACATCAACTTCATTTACCTCGTGATCGTTATTATGATCTAACACCAATGAGTGTGCATTTCCATTTAATTCGGTTTCAATTTTGCGAGGTGCATCTTAGAAGTTCTTCACAAATTGTTGCAGACGATTCTTCCTAATCAAATCTTCAATCAATGATTTTAGATGCCTGCATTCGTTGGTGCTGTGGCCCGGCTGATCATGATACCGACAGAACTTCCCGGATTTAGTTAGATGGTCATTCATTTTTATTGGCCGAGGCTCTAGGTAATCTTCTGCGTCCTTTGTGGCAAGGTAGATGTTCTCGGGAGTGTTATTCAGAAGAGTTAACTCAGACGAGTCAAGAAGGCGAATTTTTTTATTGGATTTGTGGTCGTTTCCGCTGTTGGCTCGCTTTTGCCCCTGAGTATTCTTTTGATCGCACTGAGTAGCAGCACTTTTGGGAGCTTCAAGAAGTTGGTTACCATCGATGATCTGAGGATGTATAGGGTGGTCGTCCACTCTCATGTACTCCTCTGCCTTCTTATAGAACTTGTCAAGCATAGTCGGTTCCTTCATCTTTATCCATCTTCTAAATTCGCTTGTTTTGTCTATAGCACCGAGTAAAGCCATGATAATTATGCATGGCTCTGGATTCCTCACTTTAGACAAGGCAACATTTAATCGACTGAGGAAGGCTTTGACAGTTTCCCCTGAATTCTGCTTCATTGCTGAAAGTGTTATAGCATCCTTGGCTTTAGTAGTGTAGAGGCGGAACTGCTCCTTGAACTTTTTGGTGAAGTCAGAAAATCGATCGATAGACTTGGGTGGCAGCTTTGTGAACCATAGTGATGCAGCACCTTCTAAGTAGAGAGGAAAGTACGTGCATCTAATCTCATCGGCCGCCTTAGCTGCACTCATATGCCATTCATATTTGAATAGGAAGTAGTTCGGATCAACGAGACCGTTGTACGGAGGCAGAGTCGGAGGATTGAACTTCTTAGGACATTCTGCTCCAAGGATTCTTTCGGTGAATGGAGTCCTATCGAGAAAGAAGTCCTATTCTCTTTCGTCGTCCTTGCTAGCTTGACTCTTTTTCATGGCTCGTTCTATCATGTCTGAAATGTATTCTTCGGTGCAATGACGCTCTGTGAAGCTGAGCTCTTTACCAAATGTTCGTCTAGGTATATGATCTCGATTAGAGAGCCTAGGCCCTCTGCCTTATAGACAAAGAGATGCCCCTATGATAGGATTATTGGCTTTACAAGCATTCGCTTCGGAATGGTTCTTAGCTTTTGATCTCAACTCTTCTATGTTAACTTCGTACGTGTCACTTGCCCAATCATAATCGTCTTCCATATTGTCGTTGCGGTTATGATCGGAAGCGGGCGATTTATCATTCTCCTCGAGATCCACATGCACTTTTGGAGGGGCTTGAACTCGTTAAGCATTTAGAAGATCGTTCATTTTTTCCATTAGAGCATCATTAGCATCCATCAAAGTTTTATTTGAAGTTTCGATTCGGCGGTTCACGTTGGCAATAGCGGCATTTAGTTCATTTCTAGTCACACCAGCTCCACTTATCGAGTTTTCACCAACATCTAAATGGTTGGTAAGTGGTGTTTCTTCATGAATAACATCATCGGTTTCTATCACGGTTCTGCTAACGGTCTTCTTAGAATTTGCCATGATTTCGGAGAAGGATGCAACTTAGAGCTTTAATGCAAGGATCTCAACTTTGGGAGAGTGCGAGAAGAGGTAGGAGATGCGAGCGCGACCCCACGGTGGGCGCCAAATGTTTGCTCCAAATTTGGGATCAAACACCAAAGGTGTAAAAAGTCACACTTCACCGATTCAGTAAGAATATGGAACCGCGTAATCGCAAAATAAACGGATAAAAGTAAGTAAGAACACAAAGAAATTTTTATAGTGGTTCGATTCTCTATGAATCTACATCTACTTTCAATCAATTCTCATTATAATACCCAAGCTTACAAAATATGAGTTTTCCCTCATTACAATCATTTCTCTCTTTTAACTCTCTTGACGATTTACTTTCACTTGAATTTGGTGAAGAAAATGAAGAGATCTTTTAGCTTTGTGATGAATCTTCAACCACTTGTGTGCTTTGATCCTTTTCCATGATCTTCATAGATTTCTTAGTGAATTAACATTCGATTTTAAGCTTCGGAGAGGAGAAGAGATCGGTCGCATGATGCTTGAGAGACTTATTATGTAGCTTGATTGAGATTGAAGGTTCTTAGATTTGATTGGAGAAAGCTTTTATTTTCATTCACTTGGATTTGATCTTCATGAAGTTAGAAAATTGTTGTTGAATCCATGGAAGCCATTAGAGAAGTTGTAGATGAGCTTTGAATTTGACGGAGTCTTCTTGTAGAAATGAATTTTCGGTCCCTCCTCCTCAAGTGAATTATGAGGGGTATTTATAGGGGTGTTTGAGTGTAGGGGCATAGTCATAAATATGTGGCATATGACATGACCTAGTTTCGGCTTTAGGAAGACTTGTGCGGGTTCTATATGCATGGACGACATGGCTATATATATTGTTTTCTTCATTCTATTTTCCGACCTGGTATCCGCATTACTGAACGACATGGAACCTACGTGCCATGACTTAAGCGTGCTTTAAATTATGTGCGTCATGACTAATTTTGGACAGTCATGAGCTGGAATGGGAATCACGTTATAGCGCAGTGCGACATGTTTCAAGTCATTGACTTGGCCCACGTAACGAAATCATGTCGCCCCCTACGTTCCTTAACACGTGTTCATGCGACATAGTTAAATACTACGGTATGGTTTAATTATTGCTTAATGTGTCAACATACGGTATACAGCTGGCACTTTCTGTTACACGACATGCCTTATTTATATAATGTTGTTGGATTATTCCCTTTGTGCTGAGTGGCATGAAGACTTGCGCCTTGAGTTGCAAAGCGACTTGAATGCTCTTTCCTCTAAACGACATGCGAATAAATGGAATGTACGACATGACTCTATCGCGCCATGATCACATACGGCATGGATGAAACGTCATGGTGCGAGTGACAACTGGCTTTTGCTCCATGAATGCAACGCCATGATTATTCCATCCGTGCCAACGACATGCTTGGGGAACAAAATAAATCAACGACTTGCTACAGTTTCCTCGTATGGCCATGACACGACTTTAAATTATGGGGAACGCCTTGCTACTGCATGCGACATAAGTCAAGTGTGTATATCCGGTTTAACACCTTGCGATTTGGATGGCCAACACAATATGGAAGATGAGAAACGACATGGTGTTGTATGATCGGCTCACAAGTCTTGCTAGTTGTTCCCAGCGACATGGGGGAAGGTATTTTACTGTCCATTCATACCGTTCAAAGCATAGACTAAAGGGAGTCAAGATACTTAATGCCATGAAGTGAATGTGTGGTATTTGCTTCGCCTTTTCCACGTGTGCTGCTTGCTTCACCATATAAAGACATGGAGATTGTTTGCACGACATGGCCTGACGAATGACACGAGACGCATGCGGTATGGAGCGAACGACATGACCTTTTCAAATGTCAGCCTTTCCTTAAGTCATGGTAAACGGCTTGACTCCATGTCGCGCCGATGGTCTTGCACCAAGTCGTATGAACGACTTTGAGTCATGTCGCAAAAATCGTGTTTGGCGAGGCCGTCTGGTCCTTTTTGTATTATGTCGCTGCTGTATTCTCTCTGAGTCGCGTTGGTCTAACGGTGTTAACAATATTGAATTTGGACAATCGAGTATATAAAGATTTTGCATATACGCGTCGTGAACGTATATTCGAAGTTTTAATATACTGGATAGATATAGAATCACACTCTAGTCGCCCAGAGATGATTCTACTGATGACGTACGACATCAGTAGTTTATGTTCGAGTTTCGAAGGTGGGATTTCTATAAATTTCCATTAGACTGGTGTGAGAACCAAAACTAGATAGGATATATGGTTGAGATTTGCATCAAAAACATGATTTTCTATATATATAACAAATTATGAATTTGAAACGTTAATTCACTAATTGATTGATGGTTGTGTTGTATGATTATTGTTTTGATTTATTAAAATTTTGAACCATTATGCCAAATTGAACCGAATATTGAACTGTATCGAAAAATGATTACAATTGCATGCCTATGCATGTATATACATTGAACAGGTCATAGCAAGGAGGCTAGAGCAGAGGAATAAAATTGTTTGCCCGACAAATAGGTACATGTTTATTGTATTTCTTTGGGTTTGGATGATTTTATGAGCCGATTGGCCTTTTCTTTTTCTTTTGGATTGGTGAGGGCCATGGGAGGCTATTTAAAATATCCCGAAGCTCACGGTGTAGGGGAGGTTATGGCGAAATTTTTCGGAAATTTAGGGTGTTAGCCAAATTTTTGAAAAATTTGAAAAGTTCTTCGAAACTGAAAGGTTGAAGAACTTAATTCATAAAGAAAATAAGGAAAGTTGAGTTGGTTAGTTAAACAACGTTCAGCTTCGTTCCTTTTCGGGGACGAAAAGTTTTAAGTGGAGGAGATTATAACAACCCGGAAATTCTGAGCCAATTTAAAAATTTTATTTTGGCAATTTTGATTATTTAAAATGATTTATTTTAAATAATAACGACGAGAAATTTATTTTGAATAGAATTAGAATGTATATATTTATTTGAATCATTGTTAGAATTTAAATATTTTATTTTAAATATAAAAGGAATTGAAAATGGCGCGGTAGTTTGAAAATTCGATTTCAAATATCAAATGAATGTACAGGATTCAAAATAAACCGGATTTTAGCGAAACCAAAAATATTAGAATCTATTTGAGAACATCTTTACGCCGAATCCGAAAAATCAAAATTTCATAGCGGGAATCAAAAGTTACGTCCAGTTGAAAATTCAGAATAGTCGTTATGGAATTCTGACCCTTAAAAATGGAAATTTTGCAAACGACCTTCGTTTTCGACGAAACTACTTTTGTTGAATCCAGGGTGTCGAATTATTGCTCGATTCCAAAATTCATAATTTTCTGAATCAATATGTGAGCGTGGCGAAGGAAAACATGTTTTGACAGTTTCAGTCAATTTTGATCGACCAGAAAATGGCCATTTTTCAAACGGTCTCAGAATTTGCAGAAATTAGTTTTGTTAGAACCGTATCGTCAATAAGAAGCTGGAAAATATTTTTCGGGAATTTTTAGAGTCCGTATATGGCCCCGGTAAGTTGAAATGTGCGTTCAAATTCAATATATAGATTTATATTTTGATTTTGACGAAAACCGATCGAAACAACCAAATTGGCTTACGATATATATCCCATTGTGTTCGGAATGGGGGTAATTTGCTAGGGACGATAGGCGGTGGATCTCGTTTGGAGGTCGAAATTAAAAGTCACTTTTTGGGGAAATATTTAAAAAAAAAAATTAGAAAAAAGGGGGTCAACCCCCTTTCTCCTTTCACAAACCCATTACGGGTTTTAAATAAAAAAAGAGAACGCAAGAGGGGGCGAATCACTGCCGCCGCGGTTCCCAGGGGCGCCGCGCCTCCGGCGCCGCCGCCAGGGGGAAACCGCGGCCATCCCCCATCTCCTCTTCCTCCTCTTCCCTCCTCCTCCCGCTCCCTCTTCCTCCCTTCGCTCTCCTTCTTCTCCGATTGGTAAGTCGCCACCCAGGTGGGCCACCGCACCTCCCCTCCGCCTCCCATTGACCGGCGCCACAGCGAACAAGCCCCCCTACCTTGAACGATGTGAGTTTTTAATTTATTTGTGTAATTATAAAAAAATTCGATATTTTTCTTTATATGTGGATTAAGTTGTAAAAGATCCAGTCTTGTGTGTGTATTAGCAAGAAAAAGATATGATTTTTGTAAAGAAAAGATTTGATTTTAATGTTATGAAAGGACTAGATTTTTATAGTGAGAAAGACAAGATTATTAAATAAACAAAGGTTAGGTTTTTATAATAAATGAAAAGTATGATTTTTATATATGTATGATAATAAAAATATGATTTTTATATTATAGAAATAATAAAAATGTGATTTTTTTTATAGAGAATGGCGAGAGAATAATATGATTTTTATATACGAAGCAACGATATAAAAATATAATCATTATATATAAAGTAGCGAATATAAAAATATATTTTTTATTATGAAGTTAGCGTGATAAAAATATGATCTTTATTATATGAACACTGTTATAAAAATAGAATTTTTATCTATATAGTAGCGATATAAAAATAGAATTTTTATCTATATAGTAGCATTTTAAAAATATGATTTTTATATACTAGAGAATATAAAAATGAGATTTTTATATATGTACTGGCTACGGACAACGAAAGTGACAAAAGGTGAGCACGACGAAGATTTTCTACATATGAAGAATCGTGGTGTTTGATTTAGCTAATCAGTGAGGACTTCTCACTTTAAATCTTGTTTTCTAGTTAAAATTATATACTTGGATGCAGACGGTGCTTAGCAGCACCCAATACCCATTGTCCATAGAACATGGACGACTTGTTTGATTTTGTTGTGTGGTGAAAATTGATTGTGATGTGAAATGAATAAAATATATATTCATGTGTCGAAATAAATTATTTATAGTTAAAAATATAAATTTAACGTGAATGTGAATAAATAAATACTCATTTACAAATCGAACGATTTGTTTATGTACACCCATTTGAAGGATACGGATTGGGACGATAAATTTTACACATCGCCCAACTGCACAAATAATATTCAGTGTTTGTTGATTTGAAACCCCACACGGGTGTTGGGATGATATTTGGCGTACACTAATCCCAATTATTTAGTTGTATGTCGATCGTTTGATTGACAGACTGTATGAGCATTAATTAGTTATATTTAATGCTTATGCAGTTGTGTGGTGCACTTTGGATGATGGTTGATTATTTATCGTTGCTAATATATACATGTATTGTATGGAATCTATATAATTAACATTATATGGTAATTGATTGGGTCTCATTCCAATTTAGAAAATAAATTATATTCATGTGTTGAATAAACAAAATAATCATGTGTTGACGATACTCATGTGTTGAGAATATTCATGTGTTGAAACTAGTCATGTGTTGAAACTATTCATGTGTTGAATAAATTATTTAAACAATAAAATTCATATTTTTATTGTAAGTAAGAATTAATCAATATTCATGTGTTGAATAAAGTATATATTCATGTGTTGAAGAAAATATTCATTTGTTGAATAGAATAACGAAGTTATTGAAATATATAAAGCCGTGTTGATTAGATTTGCACTATTTTGACGTGAACGATATTTACATCGATTATATTCGTTCTTATAACGAATATAGAAAAGGAAGTGATTTCAAAATATAACGTTTTGAAAATATTATCATTTATATGTTAATGATATGGAATATTCAATTTTGATTTAAAATTGAATATGAAGTTGAAATCGTTTTTAAAACGAATTTAAAACGATTTATAAAATACGTTTAAAATTGAAATCGACGAAATATATAATATATATATTAAATGGCCTGAATAGAACGCGCCGCGCCATGGCAATTCGCGAATTTCGACCATTGACTTCGAATTGACGTTACGGGAGATACTACCGTCGAATTCTCCTGAAACCGGAACCGTTGGGTTCGTATCGAAAAGAGCTTTCCAATGAATATTAGAAATTTGAAATCTAACAGTTGGAATTGGAATTATGTCCAAATCAAATTTGGAAAAGGTCGCTGTAAGTGAAGTTCGACGACCGATATTGGAAATCGACTGAACGGGCCTGGATAAAATTATTAAAAATATTAATAATTTGTGTAAAATCATAATATATGAATTGGAAAGAACTGGGATGAAAAATTCCACATTTGAAAGGATAAAAATATATTTTTATCAAAATGAACTAGATTTGAAGTGGTTTTAAAAATAATCAGAATTTCCAATATACGAATTGGAATGGATTTGAATT
Source organism: Allium sativum (assembly GCA_030737875.1). Lineage (NCBI taxonomy): Eukaryota > Viridiplantae > Streptophyta > Magnoliopsida > Asparagales > Amaryllidaceae > Allium > Allium sativum. Next base: position 920,736,053 of record CM060922.1, read on the forward strand.
GAAATTATCTTCAGAATGTTTCGATGTTGGATTTCGTGAATATACAGATATGGTGGTGGAAATTTGAAAGATATATTTATATCGTTATTTCAAATACGATATTTGTTGGTTTCAGAATTTGATATTGAATATAAGCCGATATATTTTCTATTCAGAGCCTTGTATTTAATATCAAATGAGATTTTGGGTTCGTTGTGATTGGTGTCTTAAATAACACTGTTCTTGAACCCAGTTTAGAAAAAGAATATATCTTTTAATTAAGATTTAGTGAAATTGTCCAGTTAATTGGTATTTAATTGGAATTGAATTTAAATTGGTTTTTGGGTTTATCGTGAGCGGTGTTTTGAATAACACCTGTTCTTTGACCCGATTAACAAAGGGATGTGATTTTGGGTTTATCGTGAACCATGTTTTAGACGACATTGGTTCTTTAACCCAGTAAAGTCAGGATATTGATTTGTGGGAAGATTAAAACTAGGTGGAGTTTTAATGAATCTTTAATTAGATTAAAGTGATCAAGAATGGAGTATCACTAGTTTTGCTCCAAAGCGATAGTTAAATCTTAATTAGATTTGAATGTGAAATGGTAAATAATATTTACCGATAACACCGTGGTGTTAGATACGGAGTATTACCTAGTTTTTCTCCATGGGATGAATAGGTTGGGATTGGGAAATAAAATAAATAATTACTTCGGTGTGGTTCGCTAATCCCGACTAGCTTGGAAAACCATAATATGGTTTGAAATGATATCCAAAGCAAGATTAAAGAATAAATTTATAAGAATTTATCTTTGATAAAATTTATGGGAACCTTTCCCTAAGAATGTGAATATTGGAATAAAAAAATATTCTGAATTGGAATGAGGCGTATGTTGTGTTTGTGTAACACTTGTTTATTATATATGCGGGTTATTCAGAAAGGCCGGGTTTATACCCATTCTGAATAACCGATTCGACGATAAGTCGAAAATGAAGACGGTGGTCTTCACGTCGTTTGGATGATTATTGATGATTTTGATTGGGCTGTACACCCAAGAGGAGGGAATCAGTTGGTGATCGTCCAGACGTACTTGGAGATCGATGGATATGCGAGGAATAAGGTTCCTCCGGTTCCGTTCAGACCCAGAACGAACTTGTAAATGGACTGTGTGTCTGACATTGGATTTTATTCTGTGTGATTGATTTCTATAAAATATATATCTGTTTGGCGGCGGAGAATTTATTCGCTTGCTTAACGCCCTACTCTGAGATGTACGAGCTTAAAGGTTATATATCGATAGATATCAATCGCATGGAGTGAATTGCCTGTGTGGCATGCCTAAGAGGCAGTTGATCAAGGCTTCTGCTGAAAAGCAAAGTCTTGTGGTTGATGATCAAAGCACGTCCTATGTGGCATAGCTTTGTGTATAGCGTTAATTCGCGAGCCTCACACCTCGGTATGAGTCAAAAACGGGATAGTGACTAAAGGGAGAGCACGACGTTTCTTTCTAGCTATGGGTAATGTCAGTGACCTACCAGCCCTGACATTTATATACTTTTTACCTGTGTGGTTGTTGGATGCGAGGCACCTCGGATATAGGTCTGAAAGGACTGGTAAACGTGTGTTCAGGAATAACTAATCCTCAAAAGTAAGATAGGACCGGCCCTGAAGATCCAGGATCGCTGTGTGTGGTCCTGAGACATTTGCTAGAGTGTCTCGAACGGAGAGGAGCTTGGCCCTTGCCTCGACTCATGACGGAAATCCAATTTCCAATACGTGATATTTCGGTTTTATTTGTAGAGCCTAGTATTGGTGACATAGTGGTATCGGGCACTTGTGCCGTCTATATTGATACTTATGATTGAATTTTTTTTGACACTATACACTTATAGTAATATCAAAATAATCTGTTTTTAAACGTATCAAGCATTCTTTGGCTATTATAAAGTAAAACCCTATCCTCCGGCTTGCATTGCATTGTGTGTGATGGGACCTGGGTCTTATAATAGCTTCATTTTTCTTTATTTAGCATTGCGTTGTTGTTTTATGCACTGGTATTCTTGGGAGGAAACCCGTTCTGTGTTATACGGCGTGGTCCCTTGATTTACCTAACTTTAAAAATAAAGATTAATAACTGTTTTAGTTCTCACACCAGTGACATGACTGATCTAGAGTTTATTGTTTTAACCTGAACTCTGGGTGCCTTTATTTTCCGTTCGGGAAGCTAGTAGTTGGGTTTTGCAGATTTATATTCACAGGATCCTGGTTTATAGTTGAAGTGATATTCGGAAAGCTCTGTATCCGCGTATTTCTTTCAGTTATGTTTTGTATTATTTTTCCGCTGCTATGTGTTTAAATGTAATTTAAATCTCTGATATTTATCAATGTGTAATATTTATTCATACTCTGTGTATTCTTGTATTCTGATGGAATTTTTGTAATAAACAATGAAATGTTCTTCTGTTTGTGTTCTGATTCGTCTTGTCCTCAAAGCAATCTGTGCTTTCCTTATCGGGGAAGTTCGGGTTGTTACACCGTGTAGCTGGAGTCGTAGTTTGTTCTTTTTCTACGGCTTGTTTTTGTGTATGGTCTACTTTTAAGCGGTGGTGTGGTATGGATCTAAAAGTTTGTTGCACGAAAAAATTCCTTATATTGGACACAAACATACTAAACTGTCAGTGTAGCCTACAACATTTTTTTAAAGCAGAAAATAGTTTGATAATTTACGAAATTTGCGAAATAAGAGTGTATGTACTAAAGTAGATCTACCTGTAGCCTTTCAAAGACGTGTTAATGTATCTGACTCCAGAAGCAATATTGTTGGACACAATAAATAAGACCTTAAGCGTATATTTATTGGAAATCTTGCAAGTTTGAGTTTTTATTATGATCGTTTTATTCTCATATAATGATTATGATGCTTTTTTGTAAACAATACAACCAACTACTTTCATATTTATATTTGTTATACATTATACCCAAATACCACAAGTTCACGTTCATATCATATAAAATATCGAAATCAAAAGGCAATTGCATTACAAATGATTTGGTATTTTTAAATACATGATCACTGCCAGAACTTCCTAAGATGATGAAATAAAGGGGAAAAAATGGTAAACTTATTGACAAAAAGGTGAAAATAAGGCATTATATAACTCAAATAGTAGGTACTAAAACTAGAAAATGTTTACTAGAGAAGCACTTCGTTACACAGTCTATGGAAAATCTGGGGTGTTTGACATTGAATGATTCATTGAAGTCATAATTGGTCAAGATGTCATATAACTATTAATTTGTGTTTTGCTAATGTCAGTTATTATCTTTGAAGCAAAAGAATTAATTAAGAAAAAAGAAAAAGAAAATGCATGTTTAATAGAAAAACATATAGGTTTAAAAAAAACTGCAATTATAAACAATAAGTTGCACATCTTTAATTGAGCAATAAAGGTTTCTAAAAAAACTGCAATTGAAAATCTAACATATTTTTAGAAAAAGATATTTATAAGTTGGTCATAAAGAATTTTTTACTGTATCATCCCCTAAAAACACGAGATTTTTAGGCCATTGTACGTAACTACAAAGCGCTTCTCCTACCGTCATGTGATATGTACTTGGAACGGGAAGTGGGGTTCCTACATGATTAGGCTCCACCATGTCAATTCCGACCTTTACATGATCAGCTAAAGATTAGTTGGCCATGACATCGATCTTCGGGCTCGAAAGCAGGATGCACCATACCATGACCCACAACCATAATTTCGGATTCGAAATGAATAGCTAACCGACATTTAGTTGGCCTCTATAAAGACAAGTACAACGTCAACATTATTCATTTGTTTTAAACGTATAAAATCATATAAGGTTACAAAAATAAACCTTTGAATTGTTTACCTTCAAGTTTTCACATGGATCTGCCTCTTGAGTTTTTCCAATAGTTTGTAAATTGTTAAGTTGTACCGATTGACAACTACTACGACGACCAACTGATGGCATGTTATTGAGCATCATATCATTGGGCATCGGCATAGTCAATCTGTTGAAAAAATTTGCAATCTTTTGTTCAAATATCGTATCTACCATAGACTCGAAACTTTTTCTCACTTTATCCTCGATTTCTTGAGTGATAAGCTGTAGATCGTCTACTGATATCACACAACTTGGACCACACTGTCTTTCCAAATACATCTTTGATGCCGACTGTCCCACCAACTCCTTTGAGTCGACCTGGATGCTCTTTTTTTTCAAGTGCACGACTCAAGACATCATCATGCCTATTTGGAACCCATTTTCCTTCAATGGCATTTTCTTTACAATCACTCTGTTCAAAAAATAGTTTTCTCAATAATATATTGTTATGTGGAAGTTTGATCAAATACTACCACCACTCAATTAACTTATTAATTTCATCACAACCAATTAAAATGCCACTATGTACAAATCATTTTGATTACAACAAACTTGACTTGTTGACATCCTAGCTTATACATATAGAAGTGGAACAAGGTGTATACACATTGGCATGTAAGATACATGTAAACAAAGATAATTATACGGGATGAGAAGAGTATTAAAATAGGTTATATCTTACACATTTTTGGTATTTTAATACCATTAAATTAGGAATAAGCTAATGATATGCGCAATCTGGATTCATTTAATGTGACTGTGGTTGATTGTGGCCCTATTGTTTTATAGATAACTTAAATAGTGCACTAACTGTTCTCAAAAATCTTAAAATGCATGGAAACTAGTCATACCGTTTTATCTACAACCATCTTAGTTTTCTCATTAGGGATTTCATAACTTCCATCTACTTTTTTCTTAGTTTTCTCATTGAGGATTTCATAACTTCCATCTGCTCTTTTTTTTTTTTTTTGTTGCTAAAATCCAATCAATACTTCGATCCGGAAAGGAGCTACTTGGTAATGTGGTCAACGAACTATGGCCTTCGGCTATCCATTTAGGCTTCTTTCTCGCATATCCAGCTTGTCCCAAGTAGTGAGGATGTTCATTGTGTGTCTGACTCTTCCTAGCTAGCCTTCTCACTTATTTGCTGTCAAAGAACGAATATTTGTTGTCAGTTATATCAACGAAGAAGAATATATCATATATGTTAATAGAAAATTAATCTACAAGTCTTGAATGTTTGAGATAAGTTTTTCTCCCATTGGGAGATAAACTAGCAATTTTAAGATGGAGGAATTTTTCAAAAATCGAAGTTAGAGACTTGAAATCATCGCTCGAGTATGTAACAAAGAAACAACGACTTTATTTGAATAACATAAGCAATCGGGAAATCAACGGTTATTCTAAAATCAATTGTCGATTTTTAGTATAATACACTAATCGAGTAATGTTCCTCATTTGAGTATTAGTTTTAGACAACCCCTCGCAGTCCTAAACTTCTGTTTTTGTGCTTGAGTTTTCAATATCAATTTTAAGGGATCTGCAAATCATATTGCATTCTTAGTTTCTGTGTAATTTATGTGAGGTGATTATGTGTTTTTCTATCCCAATTCTTATGTGCAAGAGTTTGAAAAATGGATAATTAAGGAACGTCACTTGGAATTTATGTCATAAATTAAAAAGGCAGGTCGTCTTTTGTCTTATGTGTTCTAATTCTTGGATTAGGCCAACAGGGTTTATGCACGGCTAGTTAAATCGAGCACTAATTCATGCAATGTCCATCGTTGAATGTGGAGACATGAAGGCACATTAACTAATAATTTATAGACTCCGAAACATAGATTCGAACGATTAGATCAATTTTTTTGAAAATAAAATCCCTCACCTAAGAGTACTTAGACTTGCATTGTGGTCCTTGCTGATTTTGCATGGGAATTCATGGTATCAGAATTGGTTTTCGGATCAAGCTCAAACAATTTCCTGGAAGAAGTGGACAGCAGTACACATGGCTATTCTTCTCGGTACAATGCAAATAGTGGTAAGTTTACCATCAAATTATGCTTACATATCTTTGATGCATTGCTCTTTAAGCTTATTTTGTGTGTAAAAAAGTTGATCTAAATATAGTCTACTGTGAATAAAGATTGCAGAAGGCTTTTAAAAAGTTTATGCGGATTAATACCCCAAATTCTTTACTAATTTTTATCTGTAGAAACTTTTTAAGCATGTTGCACTAGCTAATTGGATTTCTCAGAGGCAGTTATTTTAACAGCATATGAAAAGTTTCTGGTCAATTCTAAAATATTTGCATTTGAAGAGCAGAGCAGAAAATAAAAAATACCTTAAATTCTTCAGTTTCACAATTCTTCTTAAATAATTCCCATTGTCCTTGTGTAATACCATCGTAAAACTCGTACGACTCTTTAGGGTCCTCTGGAAGCTTTCTTGTTTTCGCAATCCATCCACCAACCGATTTTGTTTTGAAATCCTTCCATCTTCCACAAATATATTTTAACACAACAACTTTCATATTTTCATCAAGATGGAACTCGGTCTAAAAAAATAAATTCATAGTTACAAAGAATTACTGACAAAAAGAATTCAGAAACAAATGCAAATTGAACAATAAACAGCTATGAACAATAAACAACTAATATGAACAATAAACATACTAGAATGGTGACATTTCTCAGTTTAACTATAAGTTACATAAATGACGTTGCAAAAAGGCATTGATAAATACACAAGAATGATGACGATGATCTTTTACTTTACGAAGAAATACATTTAAGGAGAGGCATTGACTGTTAAATGCGAATGTTTACCATTAAAAAAAATGTACCGAAGGCGTTCAGCCAAGCACTTCTAATAAAGAGCAGTAGAAGCAAAATTATATCCCTATGTTATCATGTTGTATCTACCTATTACATGAATTTCCATGGCCTAACCTACTGCACCCCCTTTTCTCAAACTGAGAGCCTCATAAAATATCGTAAAACGAAAAAAATCCAATTTCACAAGCGGGGTTTCCAGATTTGTAATAAAGTTAAAAATAATCTCATTGACTTTCAAAAAAAAAATCCTTACTCATTCGAGTCCGCTTTCCCACCTTCTTGATCAACCTTAAAATAAACAAAAAATGCAGAATTAAGATATCATACTTCTTTTTAGTTGAGCATTCCAAACAAATCCTCACCTAAATTTTAACCGATTATAAATGAACAATCCTACATTGACACATTGTTTTTCGAAAAAGTATGGAAAAATAGAATACGAACTGTTAAGCGCCGTGAGATCGTTATCATAGAGAAGACAAAGGAGAAATGAGAACAAAGTTGCTTATTGCATGGTAAGTTATGCATGAAACAAAGTGATTAAAAATGTACAACACTGAACAATATACTCAAGGAGAAATGAGAACAATATACTCAATGTGGATGTATTATTGTTTGACTAATCTTCTTTCGGTATAAAAAATGTACAGCACTGAACAAAGATTAAAAAAAATGAACAAACAAATTTATGATACCTTAACATCTTCCCAGATAAGATCCTTTAGCCCTTTACTAATGTCAGACCGATTCTTAATGTTGATATCAATTTAAGATCTAGCTGTATCGCCTGCATACGCCTTAAAAGACTTGGCTCACTTTCCAATGGGCTTGCCATTATCACTCCATTCAACATATTTTAGTTCTTGTGTTTTATATTTCTTCACCATTGTTGGACCTCTTCGTTTCTTTTTAGACAATGGCTGCAAAGTAGAAGAATCATGGACTTCATTGTGTCCAACTAGTTCTATCTCCATTATTCCTGTATCAAAAGTTTTGCATTAAAAATTGTCCTTAATGAGTCGTATAGTCTAGTAGATTTGTCACCGAGTACAAAAATTTAAGTAAGGACATTGATAGGGTAACGACATATTAAGGGAAAACTGCTTAGATCTCCAGTTTATACATTAGCATCAATTAAAATAAACAGTGCATAAAATCAAGTACACAATAACTGTAGTGACCCAGATTTTCGGCGACTTTGGTTATCGACGTAAGCTCGACGTCGATAACCAAAGCATCGAAAAATCCCGGTAATTAATGAAAGAAAATTATAGGGTGAGGATAGATAAGATAGAACTTATAGAATAGAAGAAGAAGAAGATCATCATCAGAGTAAACACGAATCTCACAGCGGAACGAATAAAATATAACATAACATATCTTTGAAATAACATCAGTATATGTATACAATAACACTTATCAGAGTACAATACTTACAACAACAGCGGAAATAGTAATAGCTATAGAATCCTGAAGCCTCCTGCTCCAAGCCCTCCAAGTGTATCTGTAAAATCCCGACTACTTGACTGCCCGTACAAATTTAGGCACCCAAGAGTTTAGGGAAAACAACAAAATAAACTCCGGGTCAGTCATGGGACTGGTGTGAATAAACTCAAATCATTTAAACAGGTATATGATATCTCATAAGACCACGCCGTGAATACGGAACGGGTTTTTCCCTTATGAGAATCCAAATAACTTTTCAAAGTAATATCATTCTGATATTATAATAATGTCTAAGTACAAATAAATATCAATCTAGCAGAAACGCTTGCATCTCACGTTACTACATATATAGTATACAATCAAAATCGCAAGCACGTATTGGATGATTGGATTTCCAACTATGACAAGGTATGGAACCACCTTCCGATCAGTGTACTCTAGGAACGATACACTGGAGTTCAACAAGAACATTTTGCAACTCAGCCACACATGACCGACCACTCATTTCGCTTGAGTGTATCGAATGTACATCACCAACGGTTGGGATCAGCAACCGTTCCCGTATATATATGGGACAACATTGATAGATTTAAGAAACAAATGAATATTCACTAGATAGGTGATTATACACCCTACTTCGGCGCGACCGACTTAGCCATGCTGCCTGCCCGATTTCTGTCATTTACTGGTTGATGAGGCTAGAAGCTACGCTTTATCATCACAATAGATTCACTTCGAATGCTACATTGTCAAATCCATCGAAAATCACAAATTGACGTCTACAACAATACATTACGTGTCAGCTAAAAGAAGTTTCCTTCTCCGCTTCCACTCTTGGTACGGTTGAAGAAATCAATGTACGTGACCTTTCTGGAAATACTCTGTCAGACATCCATCTTCATTCACTTAAAATGTCACATCGTCATACCCGCCAAATCACAAATTGACTTATCCAAAAATAACACGGGTATACAGCTAAGAGAAACGAATTCCTCCGCCACCAAACGTGAATACGTTTGAACAGATCAACTTACGCGATCCATTGGATATACTCTGTCAGACCTTCGTCCATACAAGTTGTCCTGGGACTGGACAAACCGAAGGCACTATTCTGTAAACAGGATAGCCCTTGCATTTTACTCCGTCTTCAATTATCTTTGGCATATATGATTCGCGATGCTTATGCCAATACAGAGTGGTTCTTTGGACAATAATCCAACCGGTCTCTCCATATTAACAACGTTAAAATGGTCAAAACTTCGATAGTCTGTGAGTTAACTATCAAAGAAAAACAAGTGTGCAAACAACGATATTATTCCCAAATGGAAATTATATCGAACAAACATCATTTAACATTAATCTCTTTAGTTCATTTATTTACTTATCTCCTGTTTTCCCTATATTCTAAATTCTTATTTTCTTTTTATCAGAAAACATTTCTGATTCTCGTTTGGAAAACATTTCCAAAACTACTTTACGATCAAACCTTACCATTTCTTAGTTAAGAAGGAAGTCACTCAAGTTGGGGTATAATTACCTCTCAGACCTTAACTGAACAACGTTATAACTTCGAAATGGTCAAAGTTTATCTTTTAATCTTTAACAACTTCTTTACGCCTTTCTCGGATTCAATTTTACTAATCCACTTCTATATTTAAAACATTGGTTATAACGATAACGTTATAATCCCTACTTTCGAATTATCTAACTTTAATTATAACTTCTATTCTTATTAGTGAATAATTAACCTAACACTTATTTATTTATAAATAAATAAATCTCTATTTAAACACTGGAAAGTATAAGTACTTTCCCGAATTCGATATAATCGAATTTGCCGATTTACTCTCTTCGAGAAATCTCTATTTGATTAATTCTTCTTCGAATAAGCTATATTCGATTAACTTCTTTCGAATAAACGATATTCGATAATCTCTCTTCAAATAACTAATATTCGATAACTCTTCCTTTTTAAATATCTCATATTTGAAAATCTCACTTCGATTAAACTATAATCGATAACTCCCTTCGATGAAACTAACATCGATAACTCTTTTCGATGAAACTAACATCGATTACTCCTTTCGATGAAACTAACATCGATAACTCCTTTCGATGAAACTAACATCGATAACTCCTTTCGATGAAACTAACATCGATTATTTAACTCGACGAACCTAACTCGACTAACTTAACTTGACTCGACTAACTCGACTTACTTGGTTCGACCAATTCGATTCGATCAACTAGGCTCGACTAACTTGACTAACTTAACTCGACTTACTTGGTTCGACCAATTCGATTCGATCAACTAGGCTCGACTAACTTGACTAACTCTGTCTCAAATAACTATATTTGATTAACTCTAGTTCGTTTTAACTCTAATCGATTAACTCTAACCAATTAACTCCAACTGGTTAACTCTATTTGATTAACTCTAACTGGTTAACTCTAACTGATTAACTCTAACTGGTTAACTCTAACTGATTAACTCGACTTGACTAACCCCTTTCGAATAACATATTCGATTAACTAACTTTCGAATACCATATTCGATTAACTCCTTTCGAATGTCTATATTCGATTAACTAACTTCGAATACCATATTCGATTAACTAACTTCGAATACCATATTCGATTAACTCCTTTCGAATGTCTATATTCGATTTACTTTATTCACTTTATAAAGATTTCCTTTTTAACAACGTTTTATTCATTTGAAAAGATTTACTTTTAAATAACGGTTCTACACTTTAACAATGATTTTCTTTATATAATGTTCCCTTTCCAATTCTATTTGTAAATGGTTTATAAATATTTCCTTTTCAAATTTATTCTTGAAATATTCTAACTCCTTAAATTCCCGGGAAAATTCGCCATAACCTCCTTTGTATCGGGAGTATCGGGAAAATCCCCAAACCCGCCACATAGGCCTTTCCATTCAAAAAGATATGTTTTGAATTTATTTTCCTTTTTAAAATATCTCCTATTTATAAATATCCCAATTTATAAATATTCCTGTTTTCAATATCACTTTGAAAATCTCCTTTATCTACATTCCGGTATGTTATGATATTCTACATATCAAATCACGATGATCACTATCGTCCAAACATATATAATCGACAACAGATTATATCACATCATATAACACAATATATGAAAAACAATAAAATAACTATTGAGGAATCCGGTCGGATTCCTCCAACCTGTTTCCCTACATCACAAATGTTAGACAATATAGATAACATCACTTTCAGTTCCATATGATATATTCTGTTAAACAGAATCAATATAGAAATTTAACTAACTGACTAGCAGTTCAATCAAACAATCAACACACAGTCAAACAGACAATTTTAACAGTTCTAACAATACAACATGAAATTATAAACTGTTCAGAGTTGGTGAGATTTACTCACCTTGGACTATCATCGTTAATTAACGAAAATTGTCGTTGATTTGGATCGGACAATTTTATTTCTCCATAAATTGTAACGAGCCCGGATTCACCCCCAGTCAGCTCCATTGGGTAGTGTCCGTTCATACGATCCCATTGGATCCTGTTTCGCTGAATTCCGAGGTCGTATGATAAAGATATGATAAAACAAAGTTAAACACACACTTTAATTTTAAATTAAACAAAACCAAAGGGTATTGGGCCTTACTTTTTTTACCCAACCCATCCCCTTCACTTAAAAACCCGACCCCGTTTAGTTCATCTCCCCCAAACCGAACAAAACGTTGCTCCTCATGGTGAAAACACCAATTCGATCACTTTTCTCCACCCTCACCCATCCAATACTTCACGGTATTCAAATCCGACACCACCATTCATCTCCCCGTCGAGTCCTCCTCTTACTCCACCTCCTATCGGCCAACTCGGAGCCATCACCTAAATCCCATCGCTCCTCCTGTACAGTTCACCACCGACCTTTTCTATCACCGCACCTCACCAAATAAACCTCAAATCCAACCTCTTCAACCCCTGAACTCAAAAACAATGGTTGCTGCTTCATTCTATGACCCATACTCCCAAATCGATGAGCCCTAGCTCAATCACCCCACGCTGTACACGTTCGGACTCCATGAAATCCCATCGAGCATCACGATTTCAATACCAAACCGGAGAGCAATCCAGCAGCAAACCGATTATGTATTCACATTGATTTTTAGCTTTTGTATTCAATTTGATTTTGATTTTTCTAATGAGGATGTTTTACTGTGAGGGAAAAAAAATGTTGCGGCGCCTTCAAAACTGAAATTAGGTTAAGGATGGTTAAGGGTTGTATTTATAGTGGTAACAAATATCTAGATATTTTCATTGAGGGAATATTCCCAGTATATTCTCCATTGTTAACTCGTCTTTGACTTCTAAAAATCGGTGTGATCACACACGATACCTAAAAATCACGAAAATTGACATGTAGCTAGAGTTCGACATTACGGTCCCAACGAAACTGGTTTCGTCGAATTCCGACTCCGTATGCTCACACAGCATATTTTTAACCGTCAAAATACTGACTGTTTTACACTCAAAAAAAATCCGTACGGCCACACAGTGACTCTAAAAATCACGAAACTGGAAATCTAACAACTATTTGACACTGCGATCCAACAAAATTTGTTTCGTCGAATTCCGACTTCGTTTGCAAAAGTGGCTATTTTTAACGCTTTGAATAGCCCATTTAAATATATAAATAAATTTAAATAAATTTAAATATTAATAATTTAATATTATCGTATATCTTCACATATGATATCGTACAGCTCCAGAATATCATATCAGAATATACAGTTTGATATTTCAGATTTCAGATTATCTCGGTATTCAGTTCATATCGAAAATCCTTTTATAACGTATATAAAGCGTCGCAAAATATAAAGGAATTCTACAGCGACTTTTCTGAAATTTGATTTGGACGTACATCAAAATCTACACGACGAAATCCCGATTTTTCTCTTCCACTAGAAAGATATACTCCACCAGCTCCACACGTTTCTTGTTTCACAGAAATCCGGCTTAAAACGAATCCTGTACATTCAGTTGAAGTTCAAATCGCCAAATAGCGAACTGCAGCGCCATTTCGAGCTCGTTTATAAATATATTATAAACTATACGTTCAACTGTCGTCGATTCAAAAAAATCGTTATTATATTTCGAATCGAAACTCCACCAAATCTCGTATGCTATTCAATTCACACGATATTGTGAATTTCACTATTTCTGACTATTTCGACATTATAATATATTTTATTATATTATAATTATTAATTAAATATTCAATATTATTTAATTCACGTTCTCGATATCGATATTAAATAATTAAATAAATTAATTGTTAAATTCTGAAAATTTTCTAACACCTTAACTTTTCGAAAAATTTCGCCAGCACCTCCTTTGTACTGGTCAATATCTCAAACTCCAACTCGCCTCTCTGGGCCTTCTTCAACCCAAAAGAAAATCAAACAGCCAAGCGGCCTGCCAATTCGGCTCATCAAAATCTCAAACTCATATCAAATATAAACTGGTACCTTTTTGTCGGGCATATCATTATATCCCTTCAATCTGTTATCACTTCAACATATACCGATGCCATTCCAATCAACTCAAATCGATTTATTCTCAAATCCAATCATTCGGTTATATTAAACCAAATTCCATTCAAACTCCAATATCAATTTCAAATTCTTAACTCATCAATGAAATTTCATCTCAGATTATTTTCCAATCAAATCTGTCTTATTCAACTTAGTTCAAGTTAAATTTAAATTTATTTATTCATTTATACCATCTTAATCTATTTAACTTCATTAGTTAAATTTTAAGTCCAAAATTTTAAATTCCTGAGTTCATTTCAAATCAATTTGAAATCATAACACCAATTTAAAACATTTGAATTTCTAAACCACTTGTTTTCTCAAAACAATTCAAAAACGAAGCCTTTGCTAGTAATCCGTCACTTAGAACTCGAAAATGAACACCGATGATGCACCATCGGAGTTTATTATCCAGTGAACAAGTGAGTTCAATACTATATCATTTTCAGATTGAAAACATTTTCAAAATCTCCCAGGAAATTAAAATTTCCTTATTTTAATTCCAATTCTGATTTAAATTTCAGATTCATTTCATCTTATTTCATATATTTCCTTATATGAATTCTGATTAGTTATTTATAATCATTTCACCTTTTTATAATCTAATTCGATTATAATATCAACCAACATAACCAATATACTATATCAAAATATATTCGGGTAAAATTATTCCATTTACCCTCTTTCAAAACATACTGTGTCGGTTCATCGTATTCGAATGTTTAGTAACCCCTACCGATACAGTGGATCGAACTGATCGTCCAGAATTCATAAACAACTCAACCAATGAATCTCCACAATATAAAACTATTTTTATATCAAATACAAATACACACTCGTATATATACACTCAAACTCAGTCTAGGATATTACTAATCCCATCTCTACTGAATCACGCCATAGAGCCAAGGTAATAACTAAACCAATGCTCTGATACCAACTGTAGTGACCCGGATTTTCGGCGACTTTGGTTATCGACGTAAGCTCGACGTCGATAACCAAAGCATCGAAAAATCCCGGTAATTAATGAAAGAAAATTAGAGGGTGAGGATAGATAAGATGGAACTTATAGAATAGAAGAAGAAGAAGATCATCATCAGAGTAAACACGAATCTCACAGCGGAACGAATAAAATATAACATAACATATCTTTGAAATAACATCAGTATATGTATACAATAACACTTATCAGAGTACAATACTTACAACAACAGCGGAAATAGTAATAGCTATAGAATCCTGAAGCCTCCTGCTCCAAGCTCTCCAAGTGTATCTGTAAAATCCCGACTACTTGACTGCCCGTACAAATTTAGGCACCCAAGAGTTTAGGGAAAACAACAAAATAAATTCCGGGTCAGTCATGGGACTGGTGTGAATAAACTCAAATCATTTAAACAGGTATATGATATCTCATAAGACCACGCTGTGAATACGGAACGGGTTTTTCCCTTATGAGAATCCAAATAACTTTTCAAAGCATATCATTCTGATATTATAATAATGTCTAAGTACAAATAAATATCAATCTAGCAGAAACGCTTGCATCTCACGTTACTACATATATAGTACACAATCAAAATCGCAAGCACGTATTGGATGATTGGATTTCCAACTATGACAAGGTATGGAACCACCTTCCGATCAGTGTACTCTAGGAACTATACACTGGAGTTCAACAAGAACATCTTGCAACTCAGCCACACATGACCGACCACTCATTTCGCTTGAGTGTATCGAATGTACATCACCAACGGTTGGGATCAGCAACCATTCCCGTATATATATGGGACAGCATTGATAGATTTAAGAAACAAATGAATATTCACTAGATAAGTGATTATACACCCTACTTCGGTGCGACCGACTTAGCCATGCTGCCTGCCCGATTTCTGTCATTCACCGGTTGATGAGGCTAGAAGCTACGCTTTATCATCACAATAGATTCACTTCGAATGCTACATTGTCAAATCCATCGAAAATCACAAATTGACGTCTACAACAATACATTACGTGTCAGCTAAAAGAAGTTTCCTTCTCCGCTTCCACTCTTGGTACGGTTGAAGAAATCAATGTACGTGACCTTTCTGGAAATACTCTGTCAGACATCCATCTTCATTCACTTAAAATGTCACATCGTCATACCCGCCAAATCACAAATTGACTTATCCAAAAATAACACGGGTATACAGCTAAGAGAAACGAATTCCTCCGCCACCAAATGTGAATACGTTTGAACAGATCAACTTATGCGATCCATTGGATATACTCTCTCAGACCTTCGTCCATACAAGTTGTCCTGGGACTGGACAAACCGAAGGAACTATTCTGTAAACAGGATAGCCCTTGCATTTTACTCCGTCTTCAATTATCTTTGGCATATATGATTCGCGATGCTTATGCCAATACAGAGTGGTTCTTTGGACAATAATCCAACTGGTCTCTCCATATTAACAACGTTAAAATGGTCAAAACTTCGATAGTCTGTGAGTTAACTATCAAAGAAAAACAAGTGTGCAAACAACGATATTATTCCCAGATGGAAATTATATCGAACAAACATCATTTAACATTAATCTCTTTAGTTCATTTATTTACTTATCTCCTGTTTTCCCTATATTCTAAATTCTTATTTTCTTTTTATCAGAAAACATTTCTGATTCTCGTTTGGAAAACATTTCCAAAACTCCTTTACGATCAAACTTTACCATTTCTTAGTTAAGAAGGAAGTCACTCAAGTTGGGGTATAATTACCTCTCAGACCTTAACTGAACAACGTTATAACTTCGAAATGGTCAAAGTTTATCTTTTAATCTTTAACAACTTCTTTACGCCTTTCTCGGATTCAATTTTACTAATCCACTTCTATATTTAAAACATTGGTTATAACGATAACGTTATAATCCCTACTTTCGAATTATCTAACTTTAATTATAACTTCTATTCTTATTAGTGAATAATTAACCTAACACTTATTTATTTATAAATAAATAAATCTCTATTTAAACACTGGAAAGTATAAGTACTTTCCCGAATTCGATATAATCGAATTTGCCGATTTACTCTCTTCGAGAAATCTCTATTTGATTAATTCTTCTTCGAATAAGCTATATTCGATTAACTTCTTTCGAATAAACGATATTCGATAATCTCTCTTCAAATAACTAATATTCGATAACTCTTCCTTTTTAAATATCTCATATTTGAAAATCTCACTTCGATTAAACTATAATCGATAACTCCCTTCGATGAAACTAACATCGATAACTCTTTTCTATGAAACTAACATCGATTACTCCTTTCGATGAAACTAACATTGATAACTCCTTTCGATGAAACTAACATCGATAACTCCTTTCGATGAAACTAACATCGATTATTTAACTCGACGAACCTAACTCGACTAACTTAACTTGACTCGACTAACTCGACTTACTTGGTTCGACCAATTCGATTCGATCAACTAGGCTCGACTAACTTGACTAACTTAACTCGACTTACTTGGTTCGACCAATTCGATTCGATCAACTAGGCTCGACTAACTTGACTAACTCTGTCTCAAATAACTATATTTGATTAACTCTAGTTCGTTTTAACTCTAATCGATTAACTCTAACCAATTAACTCCAACTGGTTAACTCTATTTGATTAACTCTAACTGGTTAACTCTAACTGATTAACTCTAACTGGTTAACTCTAACTGATTAACTCGACTTGACTAACCCCTTTCGAATAACATATTCGATTAACTAACTTTCGAATACCATATTCGATTAACTCCTTTCGAATGTCTATATTCGATTAACTAACTTCGAATACCATATTCGATTAACTAACTTCGAATACCATATTCGATTAACTCCTTTCGAATGTCTATATTCGATTTACTTTATTCACTTTATAAAGATTTCCTTTTTAACAACGTTTTATTCATTTGAAAAGATTTACTTTTAAATAACGGTTCTACACTTTAACAATCATTTCCTTTTTATAATGTTCCCTTTCCAATTCTATTTGTAAATGGTTTATAAATATTTCCTTTTCAAATTTATTCTTGAAATATTCTAACTCCTTAAATTCCCGGGAAAATTCGCCATAACCTCCTTTGTATCGGGAGTATCGGGAAAATCCCCAAACCCGCCACACAGGCCTTTCCATTCAAAAAGAAATGTTTTGAATTTATTTTCCTTTTTAAAATATCTCCTATTTATAAATATCCCAATTTATAAATATTCCTGTTTTCAATATCACTTTGAAAATCTCCTTTATCTACATTCCGGTATGTTATGATATTCTACATATCAAATCACGATGATCACTATCGTCCAAACATATATAATCGACAACAGATTATATCACATCATATAACACAATATATGAAAAACAATAAAATAACTGTTGAGGAATCCGGTCGGATTCCTCCAACCTGTTTCCCTACATCACAGATGTTAGACAATATAGATAACATCACTTTCAGTTCCATATGATATATTCTGTTAAACAGAATCAATATAGAAATTTAACTAAATGACTAGCAGTTCAATCAAACAATCAACACACAGTCAAGCAGACAATTTTAACAGTTCTAACAATACAACATGAAATTATAAACTGTTCAGAGTTGGTGAGATTTACTCACCTTGGACTATCATCGTTAATTAACGAAAATTGTCGTTGATTTGGATCGGACAATTTTATTTCGCCATAAATTGTAACGAGCTTGGATTCACCCCCATTCAGCTCCATTGGGTAGTGTCCGTTCATACGATCCCATTGGATCCTGTTTCGCTGAATTCCGAGGTCGTATGATAAAGATATGATAAAACAAAGTTAAACACACACTTTAATTTTAAATTAAACAAAACCAAAGGGTATTGGGCCTTACTTGTTTTACCCAACCCATCCCTTTCACTTAAAAACCCGACCCCATTTAGTTCATCTCCCCCAAACCGAACAGAACGTTGCTCCTCATGGTGAAAACACCAATTCGATCACTTTCCTCCACCCTCACCCGTCCAATACTTCACGGTATTCAAATCCGACACCACCATTCATCTCCCCGTCGAGTCCTCCTCTTACTCCACCTCCTATCGGCCAACTCGGAGCCATCACCTGAATCCCGTCGCTCCGCCTGTACAGTTCACCACCGACCTTTTCTGTCACCGCACCTCACCAAATAAACCTCAAATCCAACCTCTTCAACCCCTGAACTCAAAAACAATGGTTGCTGCTTCATCCTATGACCATACTCCCAAATCGATGAGCCCTAGCTCAATCACCCCACGCTGTACACGTTCGGACTCCATGAAATCCCATCGAGCATCACGATTTCAATACCAAACCGGAGAGCAATCCAGCAGCAAACCGAATATGTATTCACATTGATTTTTAGCTTTTGTATTTAATTTGATTTTGATTTTTCTAATGAGGATGTTTTACTGTGAGGGAAAAAAAATGTTGCGGCGCCTTCAAAACTGAAATTAGGTTAAGGATGGTTAAGGGTTGTATTTATAGTGGTAACAAATATCTAGATATTTTCATTGAGGGAATATTCCCAGTATATTCTCCATTGTTAACTCGTCTTTGACTTCTAAAAATCGGTGTGATCACACACGATACCTAAAAATCACGAAAATTGACATGTAGCTAGAGTTCGACATTACGGTCCCAACGAAACTGGTTTCGTCGAATTCGGACTCCGTATGCTCACACAACGTATTTTAAACCGTCAAAATACTGACTGTTTTACACTCAAAAAAAATCCGTACGGCCACACAGTGACTCTAAAAATCACGAAACTGGAAATCTAACATGATCATTTTCTAACCTCTTATGGTAATATGTTTTCAACAAAACTCATGACCAATTGAGAAACATCATATGACACTTGGCACTAAGGCACATGCACTATTATTTATTGGTTTTGGTTATGAATATTAGTCAACTTGCATGAGAATTCAAATGCAAGCTAAAAATTTGAAATCTGGAATACTTCTTGAAATCATTACGTTCAACATACTGATGATTTTAGTATATGGACAAACACTTAGAAGATAGAAGTGAGCAATAATTCAAAAGGAAACACAATTTATTTTGTGCACTCAAGAATTTACTAGAGTAAGCATATGCAGCACTGCATATGATACTTGCCATTCTTTGCAAATCGCCTATCAAGGGACAAACAAAATAAAGCAAAATTCCATATTGAGAAATCGGTTTTTAATTTTCAGATGAAGACAAATAAGAACATCGTTGATGATATATTTACACTTACAGCCTTACAGGATATACAACATGCTTTCTTTGCATTTTGTGAAAATTGTACTGAACTTGATAAATATTTGTAAACCTTTTATACAGTAAGAATAGAATATGATTTAGAAACTCCCCTGAATCAGCTAAGCCTAGTAGCCCTATACAAAATTTAGCAAGTCCAAAAATGATTGAAATAAGTTGAAAATAAAATTAAAACTATCAAAATATGAGCTCCAAGGACAAACGATACTCTTACTAGAAATCAGTATGTCGATGGATTTTTTCACGATACCCATAAGAATAAAATAGTGTTTTCAAGAGATTGACTATGCCGAAATGAGTTTTGTAACCTAAGGTCAAACACCAGAACTGATCAAAACTGGATGTCAATCATTTAATGATTTTATTTTCTCATGTACTAGTTTTAAAGGAGAAAATTTCACTTACCAACAGAAATCAACTGTACTGGAAAATAGTCGACCAATCAACTGATATTCCAATGTTAGTTGGCCGAACAAGGTTATTTTCTAGTATGTGTTTTATGTTTTGAAAAGGACTTTTTGGCATTGATTGGTGACTGGATGATTTGAACTAACCAACTGAACGTTCAAATTATTGAATCTGGATTGAATATGAAAGATCAAATAGTTGATATTTTAATAAAAAATTTATGTGAGACTTTTTTGTCAAATGATAAGAAGAGAACTCATAGTATGTTCATTATGAGAACTTAGGTAAGTTTTACTATTGGTATTGGAAATATTGTAAAGATTATTTGTCCCACATCGGCAAATAAAGAGGAGCAATTCTACATAAATACTAATCCTTTGAATTGGATATTGTGAATTGAAATAACATGCGCTTGGAAATGATGGCTTGGGCTTGTAGGAGCTAGGCCTATAAAAAATTATTATAGGTCAAAGATAGGCACTTGGGCTTTTTTAAACGAACAGACACATTCATTAGCTCACAACCCCTTCCAACAGTCATGACTCTTCAGACGCTATAAATATTCATCGTTTCTGTTTTTTCAGATCATTTTTTTGGCATTGCTCTTCTTCTTTCTTCCACTGTTCTTCTATAAAACATACTCTGTTTGTTGTATCCTGGAAGAATTTTGCCTGTCTCCATACTGTAAACTGTGGGGGTGAATAATTTCTTAAGGAAAACGTTCTGTACGTGCCACAGACATCTACTCCTCAATTTATAGATTCATCGCATCAAAATATTCAACAGTCATAAGGAATTATTATGGCTACCACGTCCGAATCGACATACAAAATTATGAATTAGGAGTTCACAAATCTAGATCGTTTTGATGGCACAAATTACACCCGATGGCAAGACAAAATTATGTTCCTCCTTACTACATTGAAGATTGCATATGAGCTTGATGATAACTTAGCACCGATACCACCACCAACTGACAAAGATAATGCAGAAATTAAGGCCCAAAGAAAGAAACGCGAGGAGGACGAGATTGTATGCAGAGGCCATATACTCAACACACTCTCGGATCGTTTATATGATCTTTTTACTTCAGTCAAATCTCCGAGGGAAATTTGGAAGGCGCTGGAGACCAAGTATAGCAACGAAAAGCAAGGCGCAGATAAGTTTTTAATTTACGAATTCTTCGAATTTAAAATGCTTGACAATGCATCGGTACTAGATCAAGTCCATGAGTTACAGGTTATTTTCAATAAATTGAAAAATATTAAGATTGATATTCCTGAACCGCTACAAGTTGGCGCTGTTATGGCCAAACTCCCTCGCGGATTGAGTGACTATATAAAGAAATTTATGCACTCAACGGAGGATTTCTCCATGGAACAGATTCAAAAGCATCTCCCTATAGAAGAAGAAACAAGAAATCGTGAAAAGAAAGTATTTGAATCAGATTCAAATATACATGCAGTTGATGCAAATAAAAAAGGCATAAGGAATCTGGAAAGCGAAAAAGGGATAACAATCAGAACAAGGCTAAAGGGAAGGACTGTTATTTCTGCGGAAAGACAGGGCATTTCAAAAGAGACTGCAGAGTCTATAAAAAGGCAAAGAAGGAACAAGGACAAAACTCTAATCATGGAAACAATAAATCAAATTCTGCGAATATGGTGCAACAAGAGGGATCGCCAATTGTTGCAGTGGTGACCGAATTGAACATGGCCGATAGCATCATAGATACCGACTGGTGGTATGATTCTGGTGCTACCGTACATGTCTGCAATAATCAGTCAACATTTAGTTTCTATGAGAAAGTTTCCGATGATAACAAAGTTCTGATGGGAAATCATATTAAATCAAATGTCATTGGAAAAGGGACCGTGGAGTTGGAATTCACTTCTGGAAAGAAACCAGTACTCCAAAATGTTCTACACATTCCAGATATGAGAAAGAATCTTGTCTCGGCAAGTCTCCTTTATAGTAAAGGTGTAAAATGTGTACTAGATGGCAACAGTCTCATATTAACAAAAGGAGGAAAATTTGTTGGAAAAGGATATGCTTATAACGGGTTGTTCAAATTAAGTATTAATAAAATGACTGAATTTGCTTATGTTCTTGATTCTTTCGATTTATGGCATAATAGATTAGCACATCTAAATTTTAAATCTTTAAAATTTATGTCTAAGGATGGCTTGATCTCATATGAAAATAAAGATGCATCAAAATGTGAAATATGTATTGAAGCCAAAATGTGCAAAAAGCCTTTTCCCAAATCTGAATGAAATACAAAATTACTTGAGTTAATTCACTCTGATATATGTGAATTAAATGGTATTTAAACTAGAGGAGGGAATAGATATTTCATTACTTTTATATATGATTAATCTAGATATACACATGTTTACTTGCTTAAAAGAAAAGATCAAGCATTTGATATGTTTAAACTTTTTAAAACTACAGTTGAAAATCAAAAGGAAAAGAAAATTAAGGTGTTGCGTAGTGATAGAGGTGGAGAATATTTCTCTATGGAATTTTCTTCATCCTATGAAGAAAATGGAATCTTACATCAATCAAGCGCACCATATTACCCCACAACAGAATGGTCTAGCCGAACGAAAAATAGAATATTAGTAGTGTAACACCCCACGTCCGTTAGTGTCACTCACAAAGGGAATGCACTAAGTTCTGTGGAGCATTATGGGTAAAAGATGCAGATAAATTACAAGACAGACAAACATTAAACAGCGGAAATAAAACTTTGCTTTATTGATAAAATAATTTGTCCAAGATTCCTTTACAATATCAGAGTATCATCTGTCTTTACAAAATAAAGAAGCATAAAATACATTTATATTCCCCAATGTAACAAAAGCCAGCCATAGCAATCCAAAGCCGATGTATCCAAGATTCTTCAAGCTTGAAAGGAGCAACCATCCCAAAACAAGTCTGAGCTATACTATTTCTTCCTTAACTACCTGGGGGGGGTGGAACGGAAGAAAAGAAGACGAAAGGAAAACTGGGTCAGACATGAAGTCTGGTAAGTTCAGTTACTTCTAGCATATGAACATGGAAAACAGAACGACATGAATTAACTGAATACAAGACAATGCCATAATGATACGATCAACAAGACAAGATAAGATTAACAAAAGATATGCTAAGGCAAGATAAACTGGATATTCGTCAGTACTTTCGCCGCTTCGTTATTTTCCTTTATACTGGTTTCTATATCTCTGCACCACCTAACTAGTGTCCTAACTAGTAATGTTAATGTGATCCCAATCCCTGTATTTTCCATCGCCTTCAGGCATCCATTTATTAGTTGTTACCTAGATCTAATCTAGGGTTTTCTATCAAGTGCTTTCTAGATTTCTACAAGAGTCTACGCTATCTGCTGAACGCTTCTTGTATTCAGGTTTGATGCCACCTAGGTCTAACTAGGAATTATGCATCCTGTCGAACGATGCCCTTTTAGTCTAGGACTCACTACCTAGAGTGGTACATGATCCTAGACTTTCCCCACGCACGTATCGCGAATCGTTTATCGCTTGTCTAGATGCACATGTCCTGTAATGTGCGGTCTGAGTCCCGTTGTCAGGGCTGCTCTAGAAATACGGAACTCGGTCGGGAGCTTTCAAATATCTGCTTATGCAGATGCTAAGGTCTGTTTTTCTAGTGGCTATGGTCCCACTCGACCCCTCCCTCAACTAATGGAAGGCCAACCTTGTAAAAATGAGAACTGTACGAAGGCCCCTATCTGCCCCACTAATTCTATGGCCAACAACGCCCCGCAACCACAACTAGATAGCAAGTATGTGGTCCGTATGAGTCCTCCAGCCTTCCCGCTTCACGTGTCTCGCTTGACTGAGGATGGTAGGTAGACGACGAGTCGCTATCACAAGGCTTCCGTCTTCTCGCCGAATCACGCTGTCCATCCGAGTCTTTAGGTTGCCATATATATAGTGCAACCAAGGCACACACTTGGCTCTTCTACCGCAGACCTTAACCTCTGTGCGCCCAGGCGGATCATCTGCAGCGTCACAGAGGGATACTAAGAGTACCCTCACGTCCCCACGAAGCCTCGGGCTTAGTTACCCAATTCGTTTGGAGCCTTCTTTAAAATCAGCTGGACGTCCGCTCCTCCTCGTATTATACTAAGAATTACTACTTAGTTTTGCTAACTAAGATTTACCACTTAGTTTCCAAACTCATTGTTTTCTTAACTAAGTTTTATTACTTAGTCCCCTTTCAACTAAGGCTTACTACTTAGTTTTCTTTCTCGTCAGATTGGATTGGTTAAGTGTCTTAACCCTCTTCCCTTATCCTGTTAAATTGGTTAAGTGTTATCAGTAATCCATGTTGACTTAACCCCATCCCAACCTAAGTTATATTGGTTAAGTATTTCTAATTACTTAACCCCACCCATTCATTCCGTATTGGTTAAGTGTTCCTTAACCTTGCCCGTCTAACATGTTATTATTAATGGTTAAGTATTATCCCTCCATGTTTTGGACTTAACCCCCTTCCTTTATCACAACCTGATGGTTAAGTGTTCAAGTTTACTTAACCCTACGGTCTAACCCAGCTAACCTATCAAATTGGCTAAGTGTATTACTTAACCCCAACCTCTAGTCTAATTAACATGTTACATTGGCTAAGTGTATTAACTTTACTTAACCCCACCTTCTAGTCTAGTTAACATGTTAATTTGGTTAAATGTATTTACTTAACCCCACGAATCTTGTCCTTTTTCATAAGTTTGGTTAAGTGTCTCTATGGACTTAGCCCTTCCCTTTCTAGCTTGATTGTGCTAAGTTGGTTAAGTATTCTTATGGACTTAACCCTCCCATTCTAGCTTTAACTATGTTGGTTAAGTGTTCCCCTTAACCCACCCATTCTTGTTCTAGCTTTAATTAATAAATTAAAGCCGCAACCTCTCACATTAGACAGATGTTGCTGCGGTTACTGGATGTGCCGGTTGGTTCCGGGCAGGTTTACACCGCAACTCAGTCTAACCTCGGGTTAGGCATATTCATGTTTTCTAAGTTCAAAGGGGTTCTTGATTAATTTCAAAATCTGGTTTTGAAAACAACCATCCCGTCCTTCGGATCAGTTAGGGATAGCCAGGGAGGGTAGGAAACTTGTATTTTCCAAACCCAAGCCTAGACACTATCCTCTCTGTCACCCTAGAACCTTCTGGTCTATGTGTTGTAAAAAGGGATGTTATCAAAATACCTTTCTTTTGTTTATAAATTGTTAACAATTTATTTCAAAAGCCCATTTCCCCTTTTTATAAATTTGGCCTACATTCATTTATCGCTAACATACTTATATTCTAGGCCCAAATCTTGATTTGCCTAACCGACGGTTCATAGCAATTTAGATCTATTATCCTCGTTTACAGTTCATACTAGATTTGATATTCTAGTTCATAATTTATGCCAAACTAGATTGTATATTCTAGTTCGTTGTTTAAGCCCAAAACTAGATTTATTATTCTAGTTTACAATCTATATACAAACTAGATCTTATTATTCTAGTTTTCAGTTTCAAGCCCATTTCTAGATCTAAATTTCATAACCCATAATTCTTATCAAAATTACCCAATTCACATGTCTAACACATGTTCTAAATTATCAAAACCATGTTCGTTTTCCAAACTATGCCAATTCCAAGTTTTACAACTATGCTCATGTTCATTTTCATGTTTTTCCCCAAATCGCATTTCCACCGTTCGTATAATCGTGATTCATCATAGATTGTAAATAAATCTAGATTCGTAGAAAATAGGGAATGAACCAAAGATGCTATGAAAAGGGATCGATATAAAAACTGGCATAAAGAGGTTTAGATAACGACGTAGGTTCAAGAATATGGGTAGACCTAACTTAATAGGTAAATTCCCACTGTCTTAAAACCAAGAACAGACAGAATAGGTTCAAGAACGTGGGTAGACCTAACTTAATAGGTAAATTCCCACTGTCTTAAAACCAAGAAGAATAGATAATCGGGTTTAGACCCAATTTCATAATCACAAAACTTAAGTAACACTTTCCTAGTCAAAGGCATAGGCTTGTGTTCATGGTCAAGAATATAATCCTCATATTTATAATCACAGTTACAGGAAATGTTCACAGTCAAAAGGGAAAATAAATCCCCACAGTCATAAGTCACTTGTCATAGGAAATGTCATAGGCAATAGTTTATGTCCAATTCAAAGGCTTATGTTCATAGTCATAAGCAATGTCCATAGTCATAGGCAATATAGGCGATGTTCATAGTCCAAAAGGGAAGATTATTCCCATAGTCATAAGTCATTGTCATAGGCAATGTTTATATGTCCCAAAATCAAAGGCTCATGTCATAGTCCAAAGGCATATGCTTTCAAAGGCCACGGTTCTATAGTCATAGTCACAGTTACAGTCTT
This sequence comes from Allium sativum, assembly GCA_030737875.1. Lineage (NCBI taxonomy): Eukaryota > Viridiplantae > Streptophyta > Magnoliopsida > Asparagales > Amaryllidaceae > Allium > Allium sativum. The sequence goes on from CM060922.1 coordinate 920,762,948, forward strand.
ATTTGTCCTCGAATCATAACGGTTCTTAATTCAGTCCAAGAGTATAAACACAAATTCGAAGAGAGAGAGAAAGAGAGATTTGGCATATTCCTTTATTCCTTTAATTTCATGTCACAAATAAAACAAAATATTCAGATCTAGAAATAACCAACTTACAGAGACATAGATCTAGAATAGAAAGACGATGATGCTAAGATTCGCAGAAAAATAGCTGAAGAAGTCGTTGAATCTTCACTTGAAACTTTGATTTGAATCCCTTCTTGAATAGATTTGTGCAGCACCTCCTCGTCTTGAATTTATATTTTAATTGAATTATTTAATTTAACTTTAGAGGAGGGGAAGAAGCCATGAATCTTAGCAGCATAAGGGTAGAAGAGAATTGGTGCAAAGAGAATGAAGACTAGGGCTGTTTATATAAGTGCTCAAAACCTTATCGTACACGCAGCGCTGAGTCAGCACTGAACCTAGTCAAGAAAATAGTCCAGGTTCGCAGATGAATCTAGCCACATCTTATCGTACACACAGTGCTGAGTCAGCATTGGGTCCCGCAAGCTGTTTTGGCGCAGAAATTTGAATTTCGAACTTTTGAATATGTGGAATTTAATTAACTATTTTATTTACATGAAATATTCTTATATGTATACAATTCCTCTAACGACCATTTTACGCGTATATATATACGCACAACTTTCGTTTCATTTTCAAAATTCAAATGATGTTGCACCGTTATTTGATTCTTGCCATATTTCATTGACTGTAGCCTTATTTTGAAATTTTATTTTTCGTATACGTATATTTCTGCATATATATATATATATTCTCATATATATACATATATTTTCTTTATTTCCTTATATGTACGTTCTTATCCTTTCAAATTTTGAATTTGTATACGTACATGTATTTGCATGCTCAGTTGGCCCTCTCTAAAAAAAGAGATAAAAATTATGTCGCTGCCGGGGTTCGAACCCCTGACCTCTATGTTACAAATCCAATGTCTTAACCAACTGAGCTATGAAGTCTTTTGTTAATAATTCTTAGAACAATGATAATTATTGTTCTCTCCTTACTTCTCTTTTTCATGTTTTGCTGTAATATTTAAATTAAAGATATCTTCTTCATACGTTATCCGTTTTGTGCAAACTCGGACTCTATCTCATGCAGAATTCCGAGACGAACGCAATGGTGATGTCCGTTTCCCTTAATTTTTCTGTTACAATTTAATTATACTTTAATTTGTGAAACTTAAAGTTACAGAATTACGGGGTGTTACATTCTCCCCCACTTAAAAGGATTTCGTCCCCGAAATCTTCAAGTTAGGAAGAATGCGTCCTACCATGCAATCACCCATCTACTCAACCATTCAATCACAGGCATTCATTGTCCTTTAAAATATTTCTAATGCTTTCATGTTCATATGCATAGTGTGTGTATATGTCTTTATCTAATGCAAAATCAGGCGGTCTACTGATTCAGTTGACCTCCTTAATGTGAATTATGTTCGTGCCATGTGTTCAATCATGTATGCAAGCATCCCTAGTCATGTAAATACTACATGCGTGCACAACCATTCATCCATATGCAACGTCCATATGATATCATATCAAGTTCAACTTACAAACAAATGCATATATGTAAATGCTATATGAAAGCGTTCGAACTTGATCCAGTGTCTATTACGTATGCATATGCATCCACGAGTGGCCATTTGCAACCACTTGCAACCATTCAACCATAACATGTTTCAAATACTTGTTTACATCCATTGGCTGCTACCTAAGGATCGCAGATGCGTCCTAGAGGATATACTTTGGAAAGAGAGAAACAACCATGCGTAAAGCTCTTAAACAAAGAAATCAAGGATACACCCTTAAGAAAAAGGGTATGATGTTAGTATCTAGCCTTCTTGAGCTTTACTCCACTATATCTTAACCAATTTTTACTTCACGATTGTGAAGTTCCTAACCTCTATTTCCAGAATAAGCAGATGTCAATCACGGTACCCAGTGTATATACTGGGATGATCAGAGATCTCTCCTCCTATCTTATCCACCATGCCATCACTATAAGGGTTGAAAGGTCACTACATGCTTTTTAGAGCACCCGCCACAACTATTCATCTCCCACGTAGACCATCCTAGCCGAACTCGACATTCCTCAAGTACAAGCCCCAAAGGCCTAAACCAATATCAGACAAGCATCCAAGGAATATCTCCTCCGATTTTAGATGACCGATGTGATATGATATAAACAAACTCGATAGCTATTCTCAAACCCCTACTAACCAGAAATAAACGGGTCGAACCACCTACTGGGTTTGAGATTGATTGGGATCCTCTTACTATACAAGTACTATGGTGCAGAGACTCAACTATGGAAGCAAATATAAACAAATGCGAAGCGCTAAAAAGGAAAGAGTACGAACATAAAAACTAGATTCTTTTCAATAGAAACTTTTACCACCTATCTCCTAGGTATGCTTAGCATGTACTTGCCCTTCTGAAAATCTTGTCCCTGGTTCTTGCCCTTGTCCTTAATTATATGCCCTATCATACCCTAGAAAAGATACTTCCTCTTTCATAATTTCCAGCTCTTCTATGAGTCGAGTTTTCATCCATGATTCCCCTCATCCTTGGGTTTTGTCCCTTTGCCAAACTCCTCATCCTTTTTCGTGTATAACCATGTTGGCAAATCTCTTAGAAGCTGCCTCCATCATACGGGAAACCCTATAAACTTGAAAGAAGACTGGCCGTAAGTGAAACGAATACGGCTACAGATGGAGGACGGGCACTACTTTTCCTTTTGATGGAGTTACCTCCCAGAAAGCCAGGAGCCCCAGAGACTCAAGAAAAAAGGAGACAAGAATTTAAACAAAGGAAGAGAAGACAATGCGTATGGCTTTGGGGAATATTCCTTTAAAACAAAACTTTTCTTTCGAAAATGCTTCTTTAAAAACCGTTTTGAAAATAATTTTTCAAATCTTTTATCTGATCTGGTAACCTTCAGCTCTGATACCACGTGTAACACCCCACGTCCGTTAGTGTCACTCACAAAGGGAATGCACTAAGTTCTGTGGAGCATTATGGGTAAAAGATGCAGATAAATTACAAGACAGACAAACATTAAACAGAGGAAATAAAACTTTGCTTTATTGATAAAATAATTTGTACAAGATTCCTTTACAATATCAGAGTATCATCTGTCTTTACAAAATAAAGAAGCATAAAATACATTTATATTCCCCAATGTAACAAAAGCCAGCCATAGCAATCCAAAGCCGATGTATCCAAGATTCTTCAAGCTTGAAAGGAGCAACCATCCCAAAACAAGTCTGAGCTATACTATTTCTTCCTTAACTACCAGGGGGGGAACGGAAGAAAAGAAGACGAAAGGAAAACTGGTTCAGACATGAAGTCTGGTAAGTTCAGTTACTTCTAGCATATGAACATGGAAAACAGAACGACATGAATAAACTGAATACAAGACAATGCCATAATGATAAGATCAACAAGAAAAGATAAGATTAACAAAAGATATGCTAAGGCAAGATAAACTGGATATTCGTCAGTACTTTCGCCGCTTCGTTATTTTCCTTTATACTGGTTTCTATATCTCTGCACCACCTAACTAGTGTCCTAACTAGTAATGTTAACGTGATCCCAATCCCTGTATTTTCCATTGCCTTCAGGCATCCATTTATTAGTTGTTACCTAGATCTAATCTAGGGTTTTCCATCAAGTGCTTTCTAGATTTCTACAAGAGTCTACGCTATCTGCTGAACGCTTCTTGTATTCAGGTTTGATGCCACCTAGGTCTAACTAGGAATTATGCATCCTGTCGAACGACGCCTTTTTAGTCTAGGACTCACTACCTAGAGTGGTACATGATCCTAGACTTTCCCCACGCACGTATCGCGAATCGTTTATCGCTTGTCTAGATGCACATGTCCTGTAATGTGCGGTCCGAGTCCCGTTGTCAGGGCTGCTCTAGAAATACGGAACTCAGTCGGGAGCTTTCAAATATCTGCTGATGCAGATGCTAAGGTCTGTTTTTCTAGTGGCTATGGTCCCACTCGACCCCTCCCTCAACTAATGGAAGGCCAACCTTGTAAAAATGAGAACTGTACGAAGGCCCCTATCTGCCCCACTAATTCTATGGCCAACAACGCCCCGCAACCACAACTAGATAGCAAGTATGTTGTCCGTACGAGTCCTCCAGCCTTCCCGATTCACGTGTCTCGCTTGACTGAGGATGGTAGGTAGACGACGAGTCGCTATCACAGGGCTTCCGTCTTCTCACCGAATCACGCTGTCCATCCGAGTCTTTAGGTTGCCATATATATATATTGCAACCAAGGCATACCCTTGGCTCTTCTACCGCAGACCTTAACCTCTGTGCGCCCAGGCGGATCATCTACAGCCTCATAGAGGGATACCAAGAGTACCCTCACGTCCCCACGAAGCCTCGGGCTTCGTTACCCAATTCGTCTGGAGCCTTCTTTAAAATCAGCTGGACGTCCGCTCCTCCTCGTATTATACTAAGAATTACTACTTAGTTTTGCTAACTAAGATTTACCACTTAGTTTCCAAACTCATTGTTTTCTTAACTAAGTTTTATTACTTAGTCCCCTTTCAACTAAGGCTTACTACTTAGTTTTCTTTCTCGTCAGATTGGATTGGTTAAGTGTCTTAACCCTCTTCCCTTATCCTGTTAAACTGGTTAAGTGTTATCAGTAATCCATGTGGACTTAACCCCATCCCAACCTAAGTTATATTGGTTAAGTATTTCTTATTACTTAACCCCACCCATTCATTCCGTATTGGTTAAGTGTTCCTTAACCTTGCCCGTCTAACATGTTATTATTAATGGTTAAGTATTATCCCTCCATGTTTTGGACTTAACCCCCTTCCTTTATCACAACCTGATGGTTAAGTGTTCAAGTTTACTTAACCCAACGGTCTAACCCAGCTAACCTATCAAATTGGCTAAGTGTATTACTTAACCCCAACCTCTAGTCTAATTAACATGTTACATTGGCTAAGTGTATTAACTTTACTTAACCCCACCTTCTAGTCTACTTAACATGTTAATTTGGTTAAGTGTATTTACTTAACCCCACGAATCTTTTCCTTTTTCATAAGTTTGGTTAAGTGTCTCTATGGACTTAGCCCTCCCCTTTCTAGCTTGATTGTGCTAAGTTGGTTAAGTATTCTTATGGACTTAACCCTCCCATTCTAGCTTTAACTATGTTGGTTAAGTGTTCCCCTTAACCCTCCCATTCTTGTTCTAGCTTTAATTAATAAATTAAAGCCGCAACCTCTCACATTAGACAGATATTGCTGCGGTTACTGGATGTGCCGGTTGGTTCCGGGCAGGTTTACACCGCAACTCAGTCTAACCTCGGGTTAGGCATATTCATGTTTTCTAAGTTCAAAGGGGTTCTTGATTAATTTCAAAATCTGGTTTTGAAAACAACCATCCCGTCCTTCGGATCAGTTAGGGATAGCCAGGGAGGGTAGGAAACTTGTATTTTCCAAACCCAAGCCTAGACACTATCCTCTCTGTCACCGTAGAACCTTCTGGTCTATGTTTTGTAAAAAGGGATGTTATCAAAATACCTTTCTTTTGTTTATAAATTGTTAACAATTTATTTCAAAAGCCCATTTCCCCTTTTTATAAATTTGGCCTACATTCATTTATCGCTAACAGACTTATATTCTAGGCCCAAATCTTGATTTGCCTAACCGACGGTTCATAGCAATTTAGATCTATTATCCTCGTTTACAGTTCATACTAGATTTGATATTCTAGTTCATAATTTATGCCAAACTAGATTGTATATTCTAGTTCGTTGTTTAAGCCCAAAACTAGATTTATTATTCAGGTTTACAATCTATATACAAACTAGATCTTATTATTCTAGTTTTCAGTTTCAAGCCCATTTCTAGATCTAAATTTCATAACCCATAATTCTTGTCAAAATTACCCAATTCACATGTCTAACACATGTTCTAAATTATCAAAACCATGTTCTTTTTCCAAACTATGCCAATTCCAAGTTTTACAACTATGCTCATGTTCATTTTCATGTTTTTCCCCAAATCGCATTCCCACCGTTCGTATAATCGTGATTCATCATAGATTGTAAATAAATCTAGATTCGTAGAAAATAGGGAATGAACCAAAGATGCTATGGAAAGGGATCAATATAAAAACTGGCATAAAGAGGTTTAGATAACGACGTAGGTTCAAGAATATGGGTAGACCTAACTTAATAGGTAAATTCCCACTGTCTTAAAACCAAGAACAGACAGAATAGGTTCAAGAACGTGGGTAGACCTAACTTAATAGGTAAATTCCCACTGTCTTAAAACCAAGAAGAATAAATAATCGGGTTTAGACCCAATTTCATAATCACAAAACTTAAGTAACACTTTCCTAGTCAAAGGCATAGGCTTGTGTTCATGGTCAAGAATATAATCCTCATAGTCATAATCACAGTTACAGGAAATGTTCACAGTCAAAAGGGAAAATAAATCCCCACAGTCATAAGTCACTTGTCATAGGAAATGTCATAGGCAATAGTTTATGTCCAATTCAAAGGCTTATGTTCATAGTCATAAGCAATGTCCATAGTCATAGGCAATATAGGCGATGTTCATAGTCCAAAAGGGAAGATTATTCCCATAATCATAAGTCATTGTCATAGGCAATGTTTATATGTCCCAAAATCAAAGGCTCATGTCATAGTCCAAAGGCATATGCTTTCAAAGGCCACGGTTCTATAGTCATAGTCACAGTTACAGTCTTATTTGTCCTCGAATCATAACAGTTCTTAATTCAGTCCAAGAGTATAAACACAAATTCGAAGAGAGAGAGAGAAAGAGAGATTTGGCATATTCCTTTATTCCTTTAATTTCATGTCACAAATAAAACAAAATATTCAGATCTAGAAATAACCAACTTACAGAGACATAGATCTAGAATAGAAAGACGATGATGCTAAGATTCGCAGAAAAATAGCTGAAGAAGTCGTTGAATCTTCACTTGAAACTTTGATTTGAATCCCTTCTTGAATAGATTTGTGCAGCACCTCCTCGTCTTGAATTTATATTTTAATTGAATTATTTAATTTAACTTTAGAGGAGGGGAAGAAGCCATGAATCTTAGCAGCATAAGGGTAGAAGAGAATTGGTGCAAAGAGAATGAAGACTAGGGCTGTTTATATAAGTGCTCAAAACCTTATCGTACACGCATCACTGAGTCAGCATTGAACCTAGTCAAGAAAATAGTCCAGGTTCGTAGATGAATCTAGCCACATCTTATCGTACACACAGTGCTGAGTCAGCATTGGGTCCCGCAAGCTGTTTTGGCGCAGAAATTTGAATTTCGAACTTTTGAATATGTGGAATTTAATTAACTATTTTATTTACATGAAATATTCTTATATGTATACAATTCTTCTAACGACCATTTTACGCGTATATATATACGCACAACTTTCGTTTCATTTTCAAAATTCAAATGATGTTGCACCGTTATTTGATTCTTGCCATATTTCATTGACTGTAGCCTTATTTTGAAATTTTATTTTTCGTATACGTATATTTCTGCATATATATATATATATATTCTCATATATATACATATATTTTCTTTATTTCCTTATATGTACATTCTTATCCTTTCAAATTTTGAATTTGTATACGTACATGTATTTGCATGCTCAGTTGGCCCTCTCTAAAAAAAGAGATAAAAATTATGTCGCTGCCGGGGTTCGAACCCCTGACCTCTATGTTACAAATCCAATGTCTTAACCAACTGAGCTATGAAGTCTTTTGTTAATAATTCTTAGAACAATGATAATTATTGTTCTCTCCTTACTTCTCTTTTTCATGTTTTGCTGTAATATTTAAACTAAAGATATCTTCTTCATACATTATCCGTTTTGTGCAAACTCGGACTCTATCTCATGCAGAATTCTGAGACGAACGCAATGGTGATGTCCGTTTCCCTTAATTTTTCTGTTACAATTTAATTATACTTTAATTTGTGAAACTTAAAGTTACAGAATTACGGGGTGTTACAAGTAGAAATGACTAATGCTATGATTCTGAATGCAAAGCAAAATATAAATTTGTGGGGAGAAGCACTTTTAACAACATATCATTTGCATAATAGAATTCCATCTAGGAAAACAAAATTATCTCCTTACGAGTTATGGAAAGGAATAAAACCAAGTTTAAAATACTTGAGAGTTTGGGGTTGTCTAACCTTTTATATAATAACAGATCCAAAAAGGGTTAAATTAGGACCAAGGGCTTTGAAAGGTGTATTCGTAGGATACGCTGAGAATTCCAAAGCATATCGGATACGAGACCAAGATTCTAATATTATAATAGAATCAAGGGATGTAGAATTCATTGAAAATAAGTTTATATGTGATCCCAGTCAAATCTCATCTCCCACTCAGGAAATTCCTGATAAAGAAAATGAGATGTCTCAACAAACTTCTTCTAACAAAAGGAAATCTTCAAATATACTAGAAGAACCTAGAAGAAGTCAAAGAGAAAGGAAAGCCAAAGATTTAGGACCAAACTTTGTTTCACCTAATGATGTAATTCATGTAGTAATAGGTAACAGAGAGAATATTATCGATGATATTATTTATGTCCTAAATACAGAAGATGATCGTAAAACTTTTAAAGAGGCAATGGCCTCTAGGGATACGGCTTTCTGGAAAGAAGCTATACAAGATGAAATGGATTCAATTCTATCTAATAATACTTGGGAATTAACAAGCTTACCTTATGGATCGAAACTAATTGGATTTAAATGGGTATTTCGTAAGAAATACAATACAGATGGATCGATACAAACTTTCAAGGCAAGATTAGTTGCTAAGGGATTCAGACAAAATGAAGGTATTGATTTCTTCGATACCTATGCCCTTGTTGCAAGGCTAACATCCATTAGAATTCTATTTTCTCTTGCTTCCATTCACGGATTGCATGTGCATCAAATGGACGTAAAGACTGCTTTTCTTAATGGAAATCTGGATGAATAAGTATATATGGAACAACCAGAAGGTTTTGTTATACCTGGGAATGAACACAAAGTTTGCAAACTTGTTAAGTCTTTATATGGATTAAAACAGGCCCCAAAGCAATGGCATGAAAAGTTTGACTCGGTGATTATGTCCAATGGTTTTAAACATAATAATGCTGATAAATGTATCTATTCAAAATTTTCTAATAGATACGGTATCGTTATACGTTTATATGTGGATGATTTATTCATATTTGGCACTAATATGGAAGGCATTAATGAAACGAAAAAATATCTACCTTCATGTTTTAAAATGAAGGATTTAAATGAAGTTGATACTATATTGGGAATTAAGGTAAACAAACATAATAGTGGATATGCATTATGTCAGTCTCATTATATTGAGAAATTGCTCCGAAAATATACACACTTGAATATTAAGGAAGCAAGCAGTCCTTATGATTCTTCCATTAAACTGTTTGCAAATTCTGAAAGGGCAGTAGCTCAATTAGAATATGCAAGTGTTATTGGAAGTCTTATGTATGCAATGCATTGCACTCGTCCAAATATTGCTTTCGCTGTGTGCAAATTATCCAGATATACGCACAGTCCAAGTACTGAACATTGGAAAGCGATACACAGAATTCTGGGTTACCTTAAAAGAACCATGGGATTAGGACTCAACTATGGAAATTTTCCAGCAGTTCTAGAGGGATATTCAGATGCAAGTGATTCAACGCCTAAAAATGAAAATAGATGAACTACTGGATGGATTTTTACACTTGGAGGCGGTTCTATATCTTGGGCCTCTAAGAAACAGAAAGTTATAACACATTCTACAATGGAAGCTGAATTTATTGCTTTAGATGCATCAGGCAAGGAGGCAGAATGGCTAAGAAATTTATTGCTAGATATAGAGTTGGGGTCACAACCAATATCAGCCATTTCTGTGTATTGTGATAGTGAAGCTACACTGTCTAGAGCTTATAATAAAATATATAATGGAAAATCTAGACACATAAGTTTAAGACATGCATATGTCAGAGAATTAATTGTAGATGGAATCATTACTATTATATTTGTTAAATCAAAAGAAAACCTAGCAGACCCACTAACCAAAGGATTACCAAGAGAAATGGTGAAAACTACTAGTAGTGCAATGGGTCTGAAGACATTCTAATCACCTGCAATGGAAACCAAACCTTAAAATATTTAAGGTTTAAAAGGTAAGAACAAGTTGCAGAAAAGTGGTTGATAAACATTGAATATCAATGTTTGTATTGTTACGTGGTGGTGATCATTTGTCTATAGTAACAAACATGGAAAAAATGAACACCTGTATGAATATAAGATATAGTATCTAATAAAGCTGGTAGAAACTTTATAAATGTTCATGAAAAACCAGGAGGAAATTAGTAACCGATACGTGGTTATGATAATTTACAGAAGCATCATGATATTTATGTGTTTATATATTTCGTTTCATCACAAAGGATTTTGGTTTAAGATATTAAATATTCTATTGAAACTTAAATATATTAACTAAGAAGAAAAGTTTAAACCGAAAGGTATTTTCTTGTATGCATAAATAAATAATATTACAATATTGTGGGGGGTTATTGGAAATACTGTAAAGATTATTTGTCCCACATCGGCAAATAATGAGGAGCAATTCTATATAAATACTAATCCTTTGAATTGGATATTGTGAATTGAAATAACATGGTCTTGGAAATGATGGCTTGGGCTTGTAGGAGTTGGGCCTGCAAAAAATTATTATAGGCCAAAGATGGGCACTTAGGGCACGTGGGCGCGGGTGCGACCGTACGGAAAGCGTTCGGCCATTTCAAACGGTGGAGTTTTCAAATGAACGAACGCATTCATTCGCTCACAACCTCCTCTAACAGTCATGAATCTTCAGCCGCTATAAATATTCATCGTTTCTGTTTTTCCAGATCACTTTTTTGGCATTGCTCTTCTTCTTTCTTCCACTGTTCTGTAAAACATACTCTGTTTGTTATATCCTAGAGGAATTTCGCCTGTCTCCATAATGTAAACTGTGGGGACGAATAATTCCTTAAGGAAACGTTCTGAACGTGCCTCAGACGTCTACTCCTCAATTTACTGATTCATCGCATCAAAATATTCAACAATCTTAAGGAATTATTATGGCTACCACGTCCGAATCGACATACAAAATTATGAATCAGGAGTTCGCAAAACTAGATCGTTTTGATGGCACAAATTACACCCGATGGCAAGACAAAATTATGTTCCTCCTTTCTACATTGAAGATTGCATATGTGCTTGATGATAACTTAGCACCGATACCACCCCCAACTGACAAAGATAATGCACAAATTAAGGCCCAAAGAAAAAAACGCGAGGAAGACGAGATTGTATGTAGAGGCCATATACTCAACACACTCTCGGATCATTTATATGATCTTTTTACTTCAGCCAAATCTCCGAGGGAAATCTGGAAGGCGCTGGAGACCAAGTATAGCAACAAAAAGCAAGGCGCAGATAAGTTTCTAATTTACGAATTCTTCGAATTTAAAATGCTTGACAGTGCATCGGTACTAGATCAAATCCATGAGTTACAGGTTATTTTCAATAAATTGAAAAATATTAATATTGATATTCCTGAACCGCTACAAGTTGGCGTTTTTATGGCCAAACTCCCTCGCGGATGGAGTGACTATAGAAAGAAACTTATGCGCTCAACGGAGGATTTCTCCATGGAACAGATTCAAAAGCATCTTTGTATAGAAGAAGAAGAAACAAGAAATCGTGAAAAGAAAGTATTTGAATCTGATTCAAATATACATGCAGTTGATGCAAATAAAAAAGGGCATAAGGAATCTGGAAAGCGAAAAAGGGATAACAATCAGAACAAGGCTAAAGGGAAGGACTGTTATTTCTGTGGAAAGACAGGGCATTTCAAAAGAAACTGCTGATTCTATAAAAAGGCAAAGAAGGAACAAGGACAGAACGCCAATCATGGAAACAATAAATCAAATTATGTGAATATGGTGCAACAAGAGGGATCGCCAATTGTTGCAATGGTGACAAAATTGAACATGGCCGATAGCATCATGGATACCGACTGGTGGTATGATTCTGGTGCTACCGTACATGCCTGTAATAATCAGTCAACATTTAGTTTCTATGAGAAAGTTTCCGATGATAACAAAGTTCTGATGGGAAATCATAATACATCAAATGTCATTGGAAAAGGGACCGTGGATTGGAATTCACTTCTGGAAAGAAACTAGTACTCCAAAATGTTCTACACATTCCAGATATGAGGAAGAATCTTGTCTCGGCAAGTCTTCTTTGTAGTAAAGGTGTAAAATGTGCACTAGATGGCAACAGTCTCATATTAACAAAAGGAGGAAAATTTGTTGGAAAAGGATATGCTTATAACAGATTGTTCAAATTAAGTATTAATAAAATGACTGAATTTTCTTATGTTCTTGATTCTTTTGATTTATGGCATAATAGATTAGCGCATCTAAATTTTAAATCTTTAAAATTTATGCCTAAGGATGGCTTGATCTCATATGAAAATAAAGATGCATCAAAATGTGAAATATGTATTGAAGCCAAAATGTGCAAAAAGCCTTTTCCCAAATCTGAAAGAAATACAAAATTACTTGAGTTAATTCACTCTGATATATGTGAATTAAATGGTATTTTAACTAGAGGAGGGAATAGATATTTCATTACTTTTATAGATGATTATTCTAGATATACACATGCTTACTTGCTTAAAAGAAAAGACCAAGCATTTGATATGTTTAAACTTTTCAAAACTACGGTTGAAAATCAAAAGGAAAAGAAAATTAAGGTGTTGCGTAGTGATAGAGGTGGAGAATATTTCTCTTTGAAATTTTCTTCGTTCTGTGAAGAAAATGGAATCTTACATCAATCAAGCGCAACATATACCCCACAACAGAATGGTCTAGCCGAACGTAAAAATAGAACATTAGTAGAAATGACTAACGCTATGATTCTGAATGTAAATCAAAATATAAAATTGTGGGGAGAAGCACTTTTAACAGAATGTCATTTGCATAATAGAATTCCATCAAGGAAAACAAAATTATCTCCTTAGGAGTTATGGGAAGGAAGAAAACCAAGTTTAAAATACTTGAGTGTTTGGGGTTGTCTAACCTTTTATAGAATAACAGATCCAAAAAGGGTTAAATTAGGACCAAGGGCTTTGAAAGGTGTATTCGTAGGATACGCTGAGAATTCAAAAGCATATGGGATACTAGACCTAGATTCTAATATTATAATAGAATCAAGGGATGTAGAATTCATTGAAAATAAGTTTATTTGTGATACCAGTCAAATCTCATCTCCCACTCAGAAATTCCTGATAAAGAAAATGAGATGTCTCAACAAACTTCTTCTAACAAAAGGAAATCTTCAAATATACCAGAAGAACCTAGAAGAAGTCAAAGAGAAAGGAAAGCCAAAGATTTAGGACCAAACTTTGTTTCACCTGATGATGTAATTCATCTAGTAATATGTAACAGAGAGAATATTATAGATGATATTATTTATGTCCTAAATACAGAAGGTGATCCTAAAACTTTTAAAGAGGCAATGGCCTCTAGGGATGCGACTTTCTGGAAAGAAGCTATACTAGATGAAATGGATTCAGTTCTATCTAATAATACTTGGGAATTAACAGAGTTACCTTATGGATCAAAACCAATTGGATCTAAATGGGTATTACGTAAGAAATACGATACAGATGGATCGATACAAACTTTCAAGGCAAGACTAGTTGCTAAGGGATTCAGACAAAAGGAAGGTATTGATTTCTTTGATACATATGCCCCTATTGCAAGGCTAACGTCCATTGGAGTTCTATTTTCTCTTGCTTCCATTCACGGATTGCATGTGCATCAAATGGACGTAAAGACTGCTTTTCTTAATGGAAATCTGGATGAAGAAGTATACATAGAACAACCAGAAGGTTTTGTTATGCTTGGGAATGAACACAAAGTTTGCAAACTTGTTAAGTCTTTATATGGATTAAAACAGGCCCCAAAGCAATGGCATGAAAAGTTTGACTCTGTGATTCTTTCCAATGGTTTTAAACATAATAATGCTAATAAATGTATCTATTCAAAATTAACTGATAGATATGGTATCATTATATGTTTATATATGGATGATTTACTCATATTTGGCACTAATATGGAAAGCATTAATGAAACGAAAAAATATCTAACTTCATGTTTTAAAATGAACGATTTAAATGAAGTCGATACTATATAGGGAGTTAAGGTAAAGAAACATAATAGTGGATATGCATTATGTCAGTCTCATTATATTGAGAAATTGCTCCTTAAATATAAACACTTAAATATTAAGGAAGCAAACAGTCCTTATGATTCTTCCATTAAACTGTTTGCAAATTCTGAAAGGGCAGTAGCTCAACTAGAATATGCAAGTGTTATTGGAAGTCTTATGTATGCAATGCATTGCACTCGTCCAGATATTGCTTTCACTGGGTGCAAATTATCCAGATATACGCACAGACCAAGTACTGAACATTGGAAAGCAATACGCAGAATTCTGGGTTACCTTAAAAGAACCATGGGATTAGGACTCAACTATGGAAATTTTCCAGCAGTTCTAGAGGGATATTCAGATGCAAGTGGTTCAACACCTGAAAATGAAAATAGAGGAACTACTGGATGGATTTTTACACTTGGAGGCGGTTCTATATCTTGATCCTCTAAGAAACAGACAGTTATAATACATTCTACAATGGAAGATGAATTTATTGCTTTAGATGCATCAGGCAAGGAGGCAGAATGGCTAAGAAATTTATTGCTAGATATAGAGTTGTGGCCACAACCAATGTCAGCCATTTCTGTGTATTGTGATGGTGAAGCTACACTGTCTAGAGCTTATAATAAAATCTATAAGGGAAAATCTAGACATATAATTTTAAGACATGCATATGTCAGAGAATTAATTGTAGATGGAATCATTACTATTATATTTGTTAAATCAAAAGAAAACCTAGCAGACCCACTAACCAAAGGATTACCAAGAGAAATGTTGGAAACTACTAGTAGTGCCATGGGTCTGAAGACATTCTAATCACCTGCAATGGAAACCAAACCTTAAAATATTTAAGGTTTAAAAGGTAAGAACAAGTTGCAGAAAAGTGGTTGATAAACATTGAATATCAATGTTTGTATTGTTACGTGGTGGTGATCATTTGTCTATAGTAACAAAGACGGAAAAAATGAACACCTATATGAACATAAGATATAGTATCTAATAAAGCTGGTAGAAACTTTATAAATGTCCATGAAAAACCAAGAGGAAATTAGTAACCGATATGTGGTTATGATAATTTACAAAAGCCTCATGATATTTATGTGTTTATATATTTCGTTTCATCACAAAGGATTTTGGTTTAAGATATTAACTAACAAATATTATATTGAAACTTAAATATGTGAACTAAGAAGAAAAGTTTAAACCGAAAGGTACTTTCTTGTATGCATAAATAAATAATATTACAGTATTGTGGGGGATTATTGGAAATATTGTAAATATTATTTTTCCCACATCGACAAATATTGAGGAGCAATTCTAAATAAATACTAATCCTTTGAATTAGATATTGTGAACTAAAATAACATGGGCTTGGAAATGATGGCTTGGGCTTGTATGAGTTGGGCCTATAAAAAATTATTATAGGTCAAAAATGGGCACTTGGGGCACGTGGGCGCTGGTGCGACCGTACGGAAAGGGTTCGGCCATTTCAAACGGTGGAGTTTTCAAACGAACGGATACATTCATTCGCTCACGACCCCTTCCAACAGTCATTAGCTGCTATAAATATTCATCGTTTCTGTTTTTCCAGATCACTTTTTTTTTGGCATTGCTCTTCTTCTTTCTTCCACTGTTCTTCTGTAAAACATACTCTGTTTGTTGTTTCCTGGAGGAATTTCGCCTGTCTCCATACTGTAAACTGTAGGGGCGAATAATTCCTTAAGGAAAACGTTCTGTACGTGCCATAGACGTCTACTCCACAATTTACTAATTCATCGCATCAAAATATTCAACAATCTTAAGGAATTATTATGGCTACCACGTCCGAATCGACATACAAAATTATGAATCAGGAGTTCACAAAACTAGATCGTTTTGATGGCACAAATTACACCCGATGGCAAGATAAAATTATGTTCCTCCTTACTACATTGAAGATTGCATATGTGCTTGATGATAACTTAGCACCGATACCACCCCCAACTGACAAAGATAATGCAGAAATTAAGGCCTAAAGAAAGAAATGCGAGGAAGACGAGATTGTATGCAGAGACCATATACTCAACACACTCTCGGATCATTTATATGATCTTTTGACTTCAGTAAAATCTCCGAGGAAAATCTGGAAGGCGCTGGAGACCAAGTGTAGAACCGAAAAGCAAGACGCAGATAAGTTTCTAATTTACGAATTCTTTGAATTTAAAATGCTTGACAATGCATCGGTACTAGATCAAGTCCATGAGTTACGGGTTATTTTCAATAAATTATAAAATATTAAGATTGATATTCCTGAACCGTTACAAGTTGGCGCTGTTATGGACAAACTCCCTCGCGGATGGAGTGACTATAAAAAGAGACTTATGCACTCAACGGAGGATTTCTTCATGGAACAGATTCAAAAGCATCTTCATATAGAAGAAGAAACAAGAAATCATGAAAAGAAAGTATTTGAATCTGATTCAAATATACATGCAGTTGATGCAAATAAAAAAAGGGCATAAGGAATCTGGAAAGCAAAAAAGGGATTACAATCAGAATAAGGCTAAAGGGAAGGATTGTTATTTCTACGGAAAGACAGGGCATTTCAAAAGAGACTGCAGATTCTATAAAAAGGCAAAGAAGGAACAAGGACAGAACTCCAGTCTAAATTTTGTCTCGGCAAGTCTTCTTTGTAGTAAAGGTGTAAAATGTGTACTAGATGGCAACAGTCTCATATTAACAAAAGGAGGAAAATTTGTTGGAAAAGGATATGCTTGTAACGGGTTGTTCAAATTAAGTATTAATAAAATGATTGAATTTGCATATGTTCTTGATTCTTTCGATTTATGGCATAATAGATTAGCGCATCTAAATTTTAAATCTTTAAAATTTATGTCTAAGGATGGCTTGATCTCATATGAAAATAAAGATGCATCAAAATGTGAAATATGTATTGAAGCCAAAATGTGCAAAAAGCTTTTTCCCAAATCTGAAAGAAATACAAAATTACTTGAGTTAATTTATTCTGATATATGTGAATTAAATGGCATTTTAACTAGAGGAGGGAATAGATATTTCATTACTTTTATAGATGATTATTCTAGATATACACATGTTTACTTGCTTAAAAGAAAAGACCAAGCATTTGATATGTTTAAACTTTTCAAAACTACGGTTGAAAATCAAAAGGAAAAGAAAATTATGGTGTTGCGTAGTGATAAAGGTGGAGAATATTTCTCTATGGAATTTTCTTCATTTTGTGAAGAAAATGGAATCTTACATCAATCAAGCGCACCATATACCCCACAACAGAATGGTCTAGCCGAACGTAAAAATAGAACATTAGTAGGAATGACTAATGCTATGATTCTGAATGCAAAGCAAAATATAAATTTGTGGAGAGAAGCACTTTTAATAGCATGTCATTTGCATAATAGAATTTCATCAAAGAAAACAAAATTATCTCCTTACGAGTTATGGAAAGGAAGAAAGCCAAGTTTAAAATACTTGAGTGTTTGGGGTTGTCTAACCTTTTATAGAATAACAGATCCAAAAAGGGATAAATTAGGAGCAAGGGCTTTGAAAGATGTATTCATAGGATACGCTGAGAATTCAAAAGCATATCGGATACTAGACCTAGATTCTAATATTATAATAGAATCAAGGGATGTAGAATTCATTGAAAATAAGTTTATATGTGATCCCAGTCAAATCTCATCTTCCACTCAGGAAATTCCTGATAAAGAAAATGAGATGTCTCAACAAACTTCTTCTAACAAAAGGAAATCTTCAAATATACCAGTAGAACCTAGAAGAAGTCAAAGAGAAAGGAAAGCCAAAGATTTAGGAACAAATTTTGTTTCACTTGATGATGTAATTCATCTAGTAATAGATAACAAAGAGAATATTATTGATGATATTATTTATGTCCTAAATACAGAAGGTGGTCGTAAAACTTTAAAAGAGGCAATGGCCTCTAGGGATGCGGCTTTCTGGAAAGAAGCTATACAAGACGAAATGGATTCAATTCTATCTAATAATACTTGGGAATTAACAAACTTACCTTATGGATCAAAACCAATTGGATCTAAATGGGTATTTCATAAGAAATACAATATAGATGGATCGATACAAACTTTCAAGGCAAGATTAGTTGCTAAGGGATTCAGACAAAAGGAAGGTATTGATTTCTTTGATACATATGTCCCTGTTTCAAGGCTAATGTCCATTAGAGTTCTATTTTCTCTTGCTTCCATTCACGGATTGCATGTGCATCGAATGGACGTAAAGATTACTTTTCTTAATGGAAATATGGATGAAGAAGTATACATGGAACAACCAGAAGTTTTTGTTATGCCTGGGAATGAACAAAAAGTTTGCAAACTAGTTAAGTTTTTATATGGATTAAAGCAGGCCCCAAAGCAATGGCATGAAAAGTTTGACTCTGTGATTCTGTCCGGTGGTTTTAAACATAATAATGCTGATAAATGTATCTATTCAAAATTTACTGATAGATATGGTATCATTGTATGTTTATATGTGGATGATTTACTCATATTTGGGACTAATATGGAAGGCATTAATCAAACGAAAAAATATCTAACTTCATGTTTTAAAATGAAGGCTTTAGATGAAGTTGATACTATATTGGGAATTAAGGTAAAGAAACATAATAGTGGATATGCATTATGTCAGTCTCATTATATTGAGAAATTGCTCCTTAAATATAAACACATAAATATTAAGGAAGCAAGCAGTCCTTATGATTCTTCCATTAAACTGTTTGCAAATTCTGAAAGGGCAGTAGCTCAATTAGAATATGAAAGTGTTATTGGAAGTCTTATGTATGCAATGCATTGCACTCGTCCAGATATTGCTTTCGCGGTGTGCAAATTATCCAGATATACGCATAGACCAAGTACTGAACATTGGAATGCGATACGCAGAGTTCTGGGTTACCTTAAAAGAACCATGGGGTTAGGACTCAACTATGGAAATTTTCCAGCAGTTCTAGAGGGATATTTAGATGCAAGTGGTTCAACACCTGAAATGACAATAGAGGAACTACTGGATGGATTTTTACACTTGGAGGCGGTGCTATATCTCGGGCCTCTAAGAAACAGACGGTTATAACACATTCTACAATGGAAGCTGAATTTATTGCTTTAGATGCATTAGGCAAGGAGGCAGAATGGCTAAGAAATTTATTGCTAGATATAGAGTTGTGGCCACAACCAATGTCAGCCATTTCTGTGTATTGTGATAGTGAAGCTACACTGCCTAGAGCTTATAATAAAATCTATAATGGAAAATCTAGACATATAAGTTTAAGACATGCATATGTAAGAGAATTAATTGTAGATGGAATCATTACTATTATATTTGTTAAATCAAAAGAAAACTTAGCAGACCCACTAACCAAACTATTACCAAGAGAAATGGTGAAAACTACTACTAGTGCAATGGGTCTGAAGACATTCTAGTCACCTGCAATGGAAACCAAACCTTAAAATATTTAAGGTTTAAAAGGTAAGAAAAAGTTGCTGAAAAGTGCTTGATAAACATTGAATATCAATGTTTGTATTGTTACGTGGTGGTGATCATTTGTCTATAGTATCAAAGACGGAAAAAATGAACACCTATATGAACATAAGATATAGTATCTAATAAAGCTGGTAAAAACTTTATAAATGTTCATAAAAAACCAGGTCAATGAAGGGCACTTGGACACTTGGGGCATGTGGGAGCGGGTGCGACCGTACGGAAAGGGTTCGGCCATTTCAAATGATGGAGTTTTCAAACGAACGGATGCATTCATTCGCTCACAACCCCTTCCAACAGTCATGACTTTTCAGCCATTATAAATATTCATCGTTTCTGTTTTTCCATATCACTTTTTTTCGGCATTGCTCTTCTTCTTTGTTCCACTGTTCTTCTGTAAAACATACTCTGTTTTTTGTATCCTGGAGAAATTTCGCCTGTCTCCATACTGTAAACAATGGGGGCGAATAATTCCTTAAGGAAAACGTTCTGTACGTGCCTCAAACATCTACTCCTCAATTTAATAATTCATCGCATCAAAATATTCGACAATCTTAAGGAATTATTATGGCTACCACGTCCGAGTTGACATACAAAATTATGAATCAGGAGTTCACAAAACTAGATCGTTTTGATGGCACAAATTACACCCAATGGCAAGACAAAATTATGTTCCTCCTTACTACATTGAAGATTGCATATGTGCTTGATGATAACTTAGCACCGATACCACCCCAACTGGCAAAGATAATGCAGAAATTAAGGCCCAAAGAAAGAAACGCGAGGAAGACAAGATTGTATGCAGAGGCCATACACTCAACACACTCTCGGATCATTTATATGATCTTTTTACTTCGGTAAAATCTCTGAGGAAAATTTGAATGGCACTGGAGACCAAGTATAGCAACGAAAAGCAAGGCGCAGATAAGTTTCTAATTTACGAATTCTTCGAATTTAAAATACTTGACAATGCATCGGTACTAGATCAAGTCCATGTGTTACAGGTTATTTTCAATAAATTGAAAAATATTAAGATTGATATTCCTGAACTGCTACAAGTTGGGGCTGTTATGTCCAAACTCCCTCGCGGATGGAGTGACTATAGAAAGAAACTTATGCACTCAACGGAGGATTTCTCCATGGAACAGATTCAAAAGCATCTTCGTATGGAAGAAGAAACAAGAAATCATGAAAAGAAAGTATTAGAATCTGATTCAAATATACATGCAGTTGATGCAAATAAAAAAGGGCATAAGGAATCTGGAAAGCGAAAAAGGGATAACAATCAGAACAAGGCTAAAGGGAAGGACTGTTATTTCTGCGGAAAGACATGGCATTTCAAAAGAGACCGCAGATTCTATAAAATGGCAAAGAAGGAACAAGGACAGAACTCCAGTCATGGAAACAATAAATCGAATTCTGCAAATATGGTGCAATAAGAGGGATTACCAATTGTTGCAATGGTGACAGAATTGAACATGGCCGATAGCATCACGGATACCGACTGGTGGTATGATTCTGGTGCTACCGTACATGTCTGCAATAATCAGTCAACATTTATTTTCTATGAGAAAGTTTCTGATGATAACAAAGTTCTGATGGGAAATCTTAATACGTCAAATGTCATTGGAAAAGGGACCATGGAGTTGGAGTTCACTTCTGGAAAGAAACTAGTACTCCTAAATGTTGTACACGTTCCAGATATGAGGAAGAATCTTGTCTCGGCAAGTCTTCTTTGTAGTAAAGATGTAAAATGTGTATTAGATGGCAACAACCTCATATTAACTAAAGGAGGAAAATTTGTTGGAAAAGGATATGCTTGTAATGGGTTGTTCAAATTAAGTATTAATAAAATGACTGAATTTGCTTATGTTCTTGATTCTTTCGATTTATGGCATAATAGATTAGCGCATCTAAATTTTAAATCTTTAAAATTTATGTCTAAGGATGGCTTGATCTCATATGAAAATAAAGATGCATCAAAATGTGAAATATGTATTGAAGCCAAAATGTGCAAAAAGCCTTTTCCAAAATCTGAAAGAAATACAAAATTACTTGAGTTAATTCATTCTGATATATGTGAATTAAATGGTATTTTAACTAGAGGAGGGAATAGATATTTCATTACTTTTATAGATGATTATTCTAGATATACACATGTTTACTTGCTTAAAAGGAAAGACCAAGCATTTGATATGTTTAATCTTTTCAAAACTATGGTTGAAAATCAAAAGGAAAAGAAAATTAAGGTGTTGCGTAGTGATAAGGTGGAGAATATTTCTCTATGGAATTTTCTTCATTCTGTGAAGAAAATGGAATATTACATCAATCAAGCGCACCATATATCCCACAACAGAATGGTCTAGCCGAATGTAAAAATAGAACATTAGTAGAAATGACTAATGCTATGATTCTGAATGTAAAGCAAAATATAAATTTGTGGGGAGAAGCACTTTTAACAACATGTCATTTGCATAATAGAATTCCATCAAGGAAAACAAAATTATCTCCTTAGGAGTTATGGAAAGGAAGAAAATCAAGTTTAAAATACTTGTGAGTTTGGGGTTATCTAACCTTTTAAAGAATAACAGATCCAAAAAGGGTTAAATTAGGACCAAGGGATTTGAAAGGTGTATTCGTTGGATACGCTGAGAATTCAAAAGCATATCGGATACTAGACCTAATATTATAATAGAATCAAGGGATGTAGAATTCATTGAAAATAAGTTTATATGTGATCCCAGTGAAATCTCATCTTCCACTCAGGAAATTCTTGATAAAGAAAATGAGATGTCTCAACAAACTTCTTCTAACAAAAGGAAATCTTCAAATATACCAGAAGAACCAAGAAGATGTCCAAGAGAAAGGAAAGCCAAAGACTTAGGACCAAACTTTGTTTCACCTGATGATGTTATTCATCTAGTAATAGGTAACAGAGGGAATATTATTGATGATATTATTTATGTCCTAAATACAGAAGGTGATCTTAAAACTTTTAAAGAGGCAACGGCCTCTAGGGATGCGGCTTTCTGGAAATAAGCTATACAAGATGAAATGGATTCAATTCTATCTAATAATACTTGGGAATTAACAAACTTACCTTATGGATCAAAACCAATTGGATCTAAATGGGTATTTCATAAGAAATACAATATAGATGGATCGATACAAACTTTCAAGGCAAGATTAGTTGCTAAGTGTTAGACCAAACAGTGGTTCTAACACCCAAATTGTCTAAAATTAAAACGAAATAAGATCGAAAATAGAAAAGAGACGCAGGATTTATAGTGGTTCGGCGTTAAAAAGCCTACGTCCACTTTATAATCTCTTTGCTTGATAATGTAGATGAAAATACAATGGGATATTCACTCAATTTCACTCACTTTTCATATACATTCACTCAACTATCTCAACATACACTTTAAATGATGATTTTGGATTGTTTGGATTGTTGGAATTCGGTTCTCTTTGATGTTTGAACTCTAAGAGTGCCAAAAGATCCATTCAAATGACCCTTGGGGGTCTATTTATAGGTGGAAAATTCTCCATAATTCGGTTCGGATCGGGTGTACGTGTCCTTCATTCCATGACTTTCGGGATCGGATGAGTTCTGGTGTTGCCAGCACATCAGGTGAGTGGCCACCGTGGGTAGAAAGTGGGTGTAACTGCCCCGAATATTCAGGAGATCATGGTCAGAGTTGCAGGGTGAACTCGGTTCGGATCCCATAATAAAATGGGCTTTGGATCGGATAGGCTAACAACATGGGGTTCGGATCGGATAGGCAAACAACACGGGGTTCGGATCGGATAGGCAAACAACATGGGGTTTGGATCGGATAGGCAAACAACATGGGGTTCGGATCGGGTCATCCCATCCGATCCGATCCGGCTTGAGTCTTGCCTTCCTCATTTTGTCTCGCTTTCCTTTTCTTCGATTACCCCCGATCCGATCTGGCTTGATCTTTCAGCTTTGTGTTGCTTCTGTTCCTACCTCTGTAACTCCAATCCGAACCGGATGTGTAACAGAGTGTCTTCTGTTCACTCGATCCTCTGACTTCTTGACTTTGTATAGCCTAGTTTACAAAGTAGGCTAACATTTTGCCCCCTCAAAGGATGCTTCTATTTAAGACGAAGCGTGCTTTGACGTTATATGCACATTAATCTTCCATTTTGAATCATTGAGGAGTCGCTCCCATTTGTTTGCAAAAGACGCGTTATTTCATAAAGTCATGTCTTTTATCGCCTATATATATGTTGCATAGTGTGTGGATCCCTTTTATCTTCAAACAATTTGGAGAATTCTTGTTAACATCTAGAGATTCTTCCAAGTAATCTTTTCTCCTCATTTTTCCTTGAATTTAATTTGCACACCAGGTCGTTGTGCTCAATTCATTCGGTTCAGACCCGATCCGAAGGGACTTCCTCCTTGTTTTGCTCGATCATCGAATCAACAGGTCAGGCTCAGGTTCGTGGGCCTATTTCCTGGTTCGAACAGAGAGGAAAAGACGGGAAGGCGAGTAGTCACTACTCACACATATATTAATCTGCTACCTACTTCTTTCTTCTTCCTTTTCTTTTATTAATCTTGCCCAACAGTTCTCATGTCAAAACCCTAGCTCTCTGAAAGCTCGAAAACTCTGAAATTCTTTCGTCGATTTTCAATTTAAACATCTCGGTAGGTTTAAGACTTCGATTAACTTCGTAATAATTAGTTTCAATCGAAATTTGCAGTCGATTTGAATTATTTGGGTGTGATTATTGCTCGGCTTTGACGTCGTAGCTCCTTCCTCCTTCGTCGTCGTCGTTGGTGGCTCCGCCATCACCTCGACGCGCTGCGAGGTGGAAGATGGTACTCGTTCGATTTTAACTAGGGTCTTGGATAAGGGATTGAGTTCGGTTGTGACTGAGGAGGAGGATGAAGACAAAGGGCATAGGGAGTCGGTTCGGGTGTGGAGATATGGAAGACGGAGGAGAAGAAAGGGAAGAAAAGGCTCAGAAAGTCAAATCGGGTCAGGGCAAAAGTTGAAGAGGGAGACAAAGCTTTACTGGATCGGGTCAGATAGTACTCTCGGAATCGGATCGGATCGGAAAGTGGAATAAAAGAGGAGAGGGGCATGGTCACTTAATTCGATCCGGACCGGTAGGGGAGCCTACTTCCGAACCGATTCGACTTTGATCCCTGGGCTTCAATATTTGTCTGAGTTCGAGGCAAGGCTGTGCCCCCGATCCGATCTCAACGAATGCATCCGAACCGAACCAAATAACAGTTCAACCTAATACATAAGAACTTATTTAACTGATCTAATCAACTCTTGGCATAATCTTCAACTTAATGGACAGTTAGGATAGTGCCTCGCGAACATAAACGAACATCAAGAACTGTTCTTAACATCATTGTGTTGCCAAGATTTTACCTTACACTTTCGAGTGTTAGCTTTACATCTTCTGCACACACCATACACACTTTAGTTCATACACGTGCACAGGGGGACACAGGCTAATTTGCTCTAACTTCTGTTATTACTTCTTCGATAGTTTATTGACCATGGCCGAAAGACATTATTCTAGACTGGCAGAAAAGAAAGAGATGTTAGAGACATCCAACAAAGTTACTCTTGATGACATATCTTCTTCCTCAGACCCTGAATGGGGTGACGAGGGATCGGATTATGAAATGGGGGCGCATAGCAGCGGAACATCTTCTGACAGTGAAGTTTCTCTGGGTTACAAAGAGGAAGGAGGGGTTGGAGATACCCGAGCTCCTGACGAATTTGAATCTGCCGTCATATTGGAATCACCTCAAGATTCTGTTGAATCGACAATTGACTATGATAGGCTCCTTCGAATATGTTTGAAGTACGGGATACATAAAAAAGATACTCTGGTGCCGTCTAAAACCGACCGTCCTCATAATCCTCCGGAGGGATTTATGGAAATCACTCGATTGATGTGCATGGTCGAAGCTATTCCACCGTTTTCTCCCTTTATCGTCAACTTTTTAAGACAAATGCGGATTGCCCCCATGCAGCTGCATCACAACTCTTATGCTTACCTGCATACCTTATATGTAGCATACCGTGAGATCCTAAGCATAGAGCTCACTTTTGATGATGTTCATTTCTTCTATAACTTCAAGCACCGGACTCGAGAAACTCCTTCTTTCTCTTACTTCGAGTCTGTCCCAAAAAGAAAGATAATTTCAGCGCCCTTCAGTAGCAAGGCCGGCGACTCCAAGCTAGAATGGTTTTATATAAGGCAATAGCTGGGGTGTGCTAGGAGATGGACAAAATCGAGTAAGGCACTGATTTTCTAAACTTCGACTATGAATGTCCACGCCGCTATACTAATTCATTTTCTTTTTGTTTGCAGTTGACAATCCAAAACAGATATCGGGTCAAGTGTTCTTTGATCGTATGCATCGACTCCTTAATGGTGATCAAAAGTTTTTAACTATCGATGAAGTCCTCAAGGACGAATATCTCCATCACCACAGGCTGCTATCCATTACCCGTAGTATAGGTCACGGGCCAGGTCCATATGTGTATATCCCTCCGGTGAATGTAATTCCATAAATGGGTAAGAGCTCGAAAGGTCCCACCGTGCCACTTCAAACTTCACCCTCTCCAAGTTCAACTCAAGACGATGAGTTGGCTAATTTACCCGAAAAGCAAGGAGAGGGATACATCACTCCTGGGGATGTTGTTTCTCCTGAAAAACCACCATCTCTTGAAGAACAGCCAACAGGCACTTCCCAAAGAGATGCTCCTACCGTCGATGATCCCACATTTCAGGGCCTGGGAGATCTTCCACTTCCTGATACTATTTACACTTCTGAGGATTTTGGCACAAATCCTTTAGTTTTTACATCCTCGGAGGAGGCCGTTCCTATTAAGGCCAAAGAGCCCTCTCGTACTGGCTCAGCTCCAGACTCTGGTTTGTCGGAGGGGGGACACCACATAGGATGCACTTAACACAATTGCACCCCACTTCACAGCACTTACGTCTCATGAGAATACTGATTCTGAATTCCACTTACATTACTGTGCAGGTACAATGTCTCGTGCTTACTACGACATCAAGAAGTTATGTCGCAGCATAACCAAACCCCCTCACGATGTTGAGTATGATCGTCGCGAAGATCGCGGTAGGGAGGACAGAAGGCCCTATGATTCTTATCGTTCGCGTTCCTCGCGCTTTCGCTATCCCGTCCGGTCAGATCCAGAGCGATATAAGGGCTACCAAGGTCGTCGAGAAGATGACAGACCGTAATCAAAAGACTCAACTTTTTCTCAAGAAAAGCATAGTAGGGAGAGGAGCCCGCCAAGAGATACTGAATCACGAAGCAAGCGCAAGGTTCCCGCTAAACAGCCTAGAAGGGATGAAGAGGCCATTGAGCCCTCCACGCATAGGGATACCGAGCTGACATTCCCTGCACCTCCCCCGTTGGATGCTGAAACTACAGTTAAGCGGGAATATCTGGAGGAGTAATTTCCTGATCACTACTTTGAAAACTTGTCTTTTTTACCTGCTCTTGAGCCTATTTCTTCGAGGTGGGCAGATGAGGCTAAAGCAAAAATAGACGCGGTCGAGAAACAATATTCAGAGATGTTCAAGTATTCGCGCAACCTTTCCAGAATCATCCGAACTTTAATCACGAATACTAACTCGATGCAGAAGACCACAGAAGATGATGCAAGGGCCTTAAAAAATTTAGGAAAAGACCTCGAGGATACACAGGCTCAACTTGCTGTTGCTCAACGGGACGATGCCAGCTTCAAGCAATAATTTGAAGATTTACAAAAACGCTATCATGACTTGCTCGAGTCCCATATTCAAGAGCGTTCGGAGCTGAAAAAGCAAGCGAAAGATGCCAAGTCAGACGCTGCCAAAATGCGACTTGCTTATGCTGACCTTGAGCGAAAAAAGGCCGAGTTGGCAAAGAAGAACGCCGAATTGGAAAAGAAAAATGCTGACTTGGCTTCCCAGTTGATGGAGGCCGAAAACAGGGCTGCCCTGGTGGAGGGTAATGTCGAAAGCGTCATCAAGTCGGCCGAAGAATCTCGCAAACAGCTAGCGGAGGCCCAGGATGAGGTGCAGGGCTTTGGTGAATTACTGATTGAATTTTTTGCACATATAATCCGCCACCGAAACATCTCTTGGATCGATGATTACCCGATTACCTTGGTTCACGTATGGAGACAAATTGTTGAATGGGAAAAAGAAGAACTCAAGGTAGATTCTAACGACGAGGACAAACTTATGGAAAAGTATTTAAGAGATGATGAGCCGGCGAGTCTAGCCGAGAGGCGTCGTTTGATCGCTGCCGCCATGGATGAGGAAAAGCGGAAGGCTAAACAAAAGAACATCCTAGAGGTGGGTTTTTCTTCCACTGCCGCTAAAACTCCTGAAGTAGAGGAATACGACCCCGAAAATCCGACGATCCCTCAGACATCTCTATCTCCTATTCCTGAATCGGCTTCAGAGACGGCAGCTACTCCGGCTGAGAAATCGTCGGAAGGTATTTCTACCTTTTCACCCCAATTTGTCAAAGTTGTTTCAACTTTCCATTGCATAGTCAGACAATCAATGAAGGGCCCTTTATTTTCTCCTAAGTTGATAACTGTTACTTCTCATTCCGCAGGTGCTGAACCAGCCGAGAAGGCAGACGTGCCCCAAGGAACCACTGCCGAAACAAAGTCAGCGGAGAAGGATGAAGGAGACAAGGGTAAAGCTGACGCTCCTCACGATGGCGAGATGATAGATTCCTTAAAAGATGATGGTGATGATGAGGGACATGAGGAAGACCCTGAGGTGGCTATAGTTGGGGAATCAAAAAGCGCCGATGACATTACTTTAGCTGCACTGAAAGCCAAACACGATAAACGCATGCAGCATAAAGTTGAGGACCTAGACCTCGAAAGCCTTAAGCCTCTCGCAGTAGTGGATGCTGGATCAAGGTTAGTTGTTAATCTTTCGACTAGATCTATTACGGAAGAACTTGCTAAAAAGTCTCATCTTGATTCCAGCGTTCCGCCTCCAAGGAAAGAGCCAACCGATTCCAGCACTTCAGTTTCACGGAAGAAAAAGTAAAAGCGCATCTTGACTGATGCTGAAAAAGAGGCGAAGGATGCGCAGAAGGCTGCTAAGAAGTCCAAGTCCACTTCGAAGTCTAAGTGATGGAGTGTCTTGCTTTATTTTAGCATTTGATTGGCCCATAATTGTTGCTGCGAGTGCGGCCCTCGCACCTTCTTTTTGCCTGTTTTCCTGTACAAATTCATTTATTTGTAAATAAAAATAATTCATTTCCTGCGACATATGTTAGTTGTCAGTTCAGTACTTATGTAAAAATGCAAATGCATGTTCTACTACAGTTGTGTAATGGAGTCATAGTGGGGGGAAATATGTGTGTACATATATGCCCCCAATCAGTCTTGAAAAACTATTCAAGGTTAAGTCAAAAAGTCCGAATGTCCCCGATTCTTTGACGGGGGTCACAGTTCTTTTGTCATTGATGCCTGTTCTTTTCTGGCATCTTTTATACTCTACTGTCTTATATTCAGGTTAGAGTTCATGCTGAGGCGGTCTCTTGTCTGGGTGCACCTTCACGCCTTAGAGGACGTCGTCTTCCCGTCCTTTATACTCTCTCTCAATTCTTGAGAGTTAGAGTTAAGAATGTCATCTTCCCATTCTTTTATGTCTTATTGCACAAACAGTCGTTGTGTTTGTTCCTACATATAAGACGTCTTCAACTTTTCAGATTTTAATTTAACATTTCATATTCCACAGTTACAATAGAATAACAGTTGAAGATATAAATAATGCAGGAAAGTAAATGGCACACGATATTTTTATAGTGGTTCGGCTAAGTCGTAGCCGACATCCACTTTATAGTTCTTTGTTCGTATCAACAGACTTTTCTAAGGCAAGTCGTGCCTTTTTACAGAGTTCATAAGGAAAATAACAGAAAATACAACATCCTTAATTCAAATATCGCATCAAGTGTTGGGCATTCCAAGCCCTAGGCACTTCCTTGCCATCTACGGTCGTTAACTTGAAGGCTCCTGTCTTAGGTTTCCGTTGGATGACGAACGGTCCTTCCCACTTCGGACCGAGGTGAGGAAGGGATGGAAAAACTCGCTTTAGCACCAAATCTCCTAGTTCAAAGGTCCTAAAACGAACTTTTTTGTCATAATAGCATGCCATCTGACGTCGATGTCTCGACGCACGCAAGTCTGCCTCGTCCCTTTTCTCTTCGATTTCATCAAGAGACTCGAGGAGGAGTGCCCGATTCGTCATCGGGTCATAATATGTCACCCTGTGAGAGGGAACTTCAAGCTCTACCGGGATTACTGCTTCTGGGCCAAATGAGAGAGAGAAAGGAGTATGACCGGTAGTTGTCTTAAACGTTGTCCGATATGCCCACAAAGCTAAGGGCAATTCATCCACCCATTTTGCTTTTGCACGTTCTAATCGCTTCTTGAGGATGGACTTTATGACTTTGTTTATTGCTTCTACTTGCCCGTTCGACTGTGGATGGGCGACTGTAGTGTACCGCTTGTCGATCTTATATTTCTGGCAGAAATTTCTGAATTCGGCACCGTCGAACTGGGTTCCGTTATCAGTTATAATGGTCCTTGGAATCCCAAATCGGCATATGATATTTCTAACCACGAAACTTATCACCTTTCTCGCTGTGATTTTGGTTAAGGGCTCAGCTTCCACCCACTTCGTAAAATAGTCCACGGCGATTATTGCATACTTCGCTCCTCCTTTGGCAATCGGTAGAACTCCGATGATGTCAATTCCCCACATGGAAAATGGCCACGGACTCACCATCGACTTGAGCTGGGTCGTTGGTGCTCTGGGGATCTTGGCGAATCTCTAGCATTTGTCGCAGCGTCGTGAATGATCAGCTGCATCTTTATTAATTGTGGGCCATAAGTATCCATATCGCAATACCTTTTTTGCTAAGGTCTGACCTCCCGTATGATTTGCACACTCACCTTCGTGTACTTCTCTTAGTACACGCTTGATGTCGTCGTGTGCTATACATCGTAACAGGGGCATAGAAAATCCTTGCCTATAGAGAGTATCATCTTGAAGGATGTATCTGGTGGCCTTGCGAACTATGGCCCGCCTCTCACTCTTCTTTGACGGGAGTATCCCATTTCTAAGGAAATTCTTAATTGGGGTCATCAACGACTCCTTCTCCGGTTCTGCTTCGAAAGCTAATTCAATTTCCATCGACTCAAAGCTTAGCGATCCCAACGT
Organism: Allium sativum; assembly: GCA_030737875.1. NCBI lineage: Eukaryota > Viridiplantae > Streptophyta > Magnoliopsida > Asparagales > Amaryllidaceae > Allium > Allium sativum. Next base: position 920,794,103 of record CM060922.1, read on the forward strand.
TTCAATTGGAATCATTTCGGTTTCCTCTAGATTGTCGGAACTAGCCAGCTTTGCTAGCCGGTCTGCCTTCTAGTTTTCAGCTCTTAGGATATGCGTTATGTTATACTGTTCCAAGTTTCTCAACAGCTCCTCCACTTTCCTGAGATAGGCGATAAGTCAAGGTCCCCTAGCCACAAACTCCTTTCGCACTTGGAAGACGACTATTTTGGAGTTGCAGAATATATCCAATGCCTTTATTCCAAATTCCTTAGCAAGTTTCAGCCCGGCAATCAGGGCTTCATATTCAAAGTCATTATTAGTCGCTGAAAATTCTAATCGCAGAGCATAATATAACGATCGTCCCTCAGGAGTAACTAAGACGACTCCAGCTCCGGACCTTCGGTCTTTCTTGGTTCCGTCTGTGTACAACTTCCATGGATCTAATTTTAATTCCTCCTCTGACTTGACCACCTTGTCATTGATCATTTCCTCCTTTGGAATTGTGAACTCTACTATAAAGTCAGCCAGAGCTTGCCCCCTGATCGATCTCCGCGGCTGAAAATTTAAATCAAACTGACTTAATTCAATATTCCATTTGATCAACCGTCCCGATGCTTCGGGTCTTTGCAACACCTGCCTTAGAGGCTGATCAATGTATATGGTTATTGGGTGAGCTTGAAAATAGTGGCGAAGTTTTCGGGAGGCGATCAGGAGGCTGTAAGCAAGCTTCTCAATCCTTGGGTAGTTGCGTTCTGCAACTGCCGATTTCTTACTTACATAATATACCGGCCTTTGCACTTTGTCTTCTTCTCGGACCAAGGCGGTGCTAACAGCGTGAGCCGACACTGCTAGATAAACAAACAACTCTTCATGATCCACTGGCTTCGACAAAATCGGTGGTTTCTCTAGTAAGTCCAATAGATTTCGAAAGGCCTCAACACAGTCCGGAGTCCATTCGAAATTTTTCTTTCCCCTTTTTATCAAGTCAAAAAATGGGACGCATTTGTCTGTTGCTTTGGAGATTTATCTACTCAACGCAGCTACTTTTCCTGCAAGACTTTGGACATCTTTGATTCTCCTTGGTTCTTCAATGTTCCTTATCGCTGCTATTTGACTGGGATTGATCTCAATCCCTCGGGAGCTCACGATGAAACCTAGAAACTTTCCAGATGCCGCCCTAAACGAGCACTTCAAGGGATTTAACTTCATCCGATACTTTCGCAGAATATCAAACATCTTTGCCAAGTCTTGTGTATGGCTGGAGGACTGTTTGGATTTGACAAGCATATCGTTCACATAAACCTCCATAGCCTTGCCTATTTGGGTATAAAACTTCCTGTTCACCAAGCGTTAGTAGGTAGCTCCAGCGTTTTTCAATCCAAACGGCATGACCACATAGCAATACAACCCCAGATTTGTAATGAAGCTCGTGTGCTCTTGATCGGGCACATGCATGGGAATCTGGTTGTATCCGGAATATGCATCCATGAAAGAAAGAAGTTCGTGTCCCGCTGTCGAATCTACAAGCTGGTCTATTCTAGGAAGTGGGAAGCTATCTTTCGGGCAAGCTTTGTTCAAGTCTGAAAAATCAATGCATGTCCGCCACTTTCCGTTTGGCTTCTTTACCAAAACAGGATTCGATATCCAATCGGGATATGTCGAATCTCTAATAAATCTATTCTCTTTTAGCTTCTCCACTTCTTCTTTTAGAGCTGCCGACCTCTCTGGGCCCAGCACACGTCTCTTTTGCTTTATAGGCGGGTGTTTTGGGTTTATACTCAATGAATGACTCATGATGGATGGCGATATCCCACACATGTCGGCGTGGGTCCAGGAAAACACATCCAAGTTTGCCTTCAGGAAGTCAGTCAGTTCTTTAGCTCGGTGTGGATCCAACTGGGATCCAATCTTCAAAACTTTTGCTGGATCAGCTTCGTCAATGGGTATGTCCACCGTCGTTTCGTTAGGAGTTGCATTTCTAGCCTCTGGTACCTCATCTTCTCTGGGATCCAAGTCTTCAGGCATTCCCTTGGGCAACTCCTTCGGGGCTGATCCCTCTAATTGCTACGCCGAACCCTCCTTTGGAGGAGGTGAGGTACCTTTAGTCTCGATGTTGAGTCCCTTCATCAGCATCTCTAACCCTGCAATATAGCAAGCTCGTCCGGAGACTTGATCTCCTCTCATTACTCCTGTTCCGGCTTCAGTTGGGAACTTTAGCAATAAACACCACGGCATGATACAAGCCCTGAACTCTGCAATGGCAGGCCTTCCTAAAAATGCATTGTAAGGCGAATCTACGTCCAGCACCATGAACTGAAGCTTTCGTACTCTTCGATGATCCCCTTGCCCTAATGTTACGGGCAACTCTATATACCCCATTGGAGCTGTCGATGCCCCATTGAAGCCTCGGATCCAACCTTCACAGGGCTTCAAATCACCAGACTCAAGTTTCATCTGATCAAATGACTTCTTGAACAAAATGTTAACTGCGCTCCCATTTTCCACTAGAACTTTATGAACCAGTGCCGGTCCAATAGTAGTGGTAATAACCAACGGATCTTCAGTAGGTGATTGGATTCCGGTGTCGTCTCTGCTACGGAACACTACATCATCGAACATTGTCTTCTACTGTTTCACAGGGGTGATATCTTCCAAATCATCGCACTCGTCCACATCTATGTGCTTAACTGCATTAACGTATTGATCCATCGCTCTGAAACTGCGGATAGCTGGATGGAGTCCACCTACTATGGTGTTAATGACAATTCCTTTGCCTTTCTGCTGCGCTGTAGGCTTGGGAGCAGACCGATTCTGGTTTGGGGCCTGGTCTCCTTGCCCCCTGTCTCTTGGGGCAGCCTTATACTCATCCAATTTTCCTTCACGCAATAGCTTCTCAACAACATCTCTCAAATGTCGACATTCATTTGTTGAATGTCCGTGTGTTCCATGAAATAAACAAAACTTTCCGGTAGCGATTTCTTTTTCTGTTGAATCTCACGGCGGCGGTCTTTTATATTGCAAAACATTATATGTGTCCAAATAAATTTTCTCCAAAGTATCATTCAACGGTGAATAATTCTCAACGGTCTGGAACCGGGGTCTTTTGTCAGAATTACCTCCTCGGTTCCTTTTTCTCCTATTACCATTCGCATTACGGTTGTTGTTGCCCCCGTTTCCATTATTATTGTTTCCATTCTTGTTTCCCACATTCACTTCGACTTTCCCAGAACTTTCTCCAGACTGCTTTACGGCAACATTACTCTGAACAGTTTCTTTTGAAGCCGCTCCGGACTTCCTTTTTCTGTTTGCCCTTGCTTCCTCCCGTCTTAACTGAATATTGGCCTTCTCATAAAACAACTCTCTTGTGGGAGGTGGCTTCCCAGAAAGATAATCTCCAAACTCGGAATCAGGATCAACTCCTTCCATTAAGGCCATCAAGATGGTAGGCTCATGCGGGTCACTGACTTCTGTTACAACTAAATTGAAACAGTGAAGGTACGACTTCAAAGACTCACCCGGCGCTTGCTTATTTCTCGATAATTCAATAACATTCTTAGACTTTCGGGCGTGAAGTCGGAATTGATTCATAAAACGTTCACTTAATTCCTTGAAATTCGATATCGATCGAGGAGGAAGTCGGGTAAACCATAGTAATGCCACGTCTTCTAAGTAAATCGGGAAAGCCTTACACTTCACTGCGTCAGGGGCAACGGCAGCATTCATAAGCCATGCGTATCGCATCAAATGTTGTCCCGGGTCGGTTCTCCCGTTATACCTGTCCATCTACGGCAGGTTAAAACGTCGGGGGAACTGAAAGTCAAGGATGTCATCAGTAAAGGGAGTATGGCTTCGCTCAATGCCATAATCTTCATTAGTGTAGTTTCGACTCTCAGACATGATCTGGCGTACCATAGCCCATACATCAGCATTGTTCAAGGGCCGTTCAGGCTCCCTGGCTCTGATGTTCGGGTTCCCTCTGGGCTCCTGATCAGGGGACGCCCTCCTTCTTTTAGCTGCTTCTGCTCTGCTTTGCTCCCTACGTTCTGGGTCGATCTCGGGAGGAAGGGGCTGAAGCATTTGTCCCTGAGTGGGATTGGTGAGGTTAGGGTCTCTAGGCATAACATAGGATCCCCGCATTGGTAATAGCATAGGCTCTCTCAAGCTCGGATCATTGGGTCCTAGTACACGAGTAGCGTCCTCGTGGGATCCCAAAGATCCGAAAGTCATTTTCTCCAAATTCTGAGGTCGTTCGAGTGTCCTTCTTTCACGGGGCCGTTCTTCCTCAGAAGAAGAAGACTGATCCATTGTAGTGTGATGAACCGGGGATGGAGTTCTTTGTCTGTGGAGTTCGCCAATTTCCCTACTCATGATTCTCATATTCTCTTGCATCATAAGATTGGTGCGCTCGTGGATTTTCATAGCCTCCCTAGTGCTCTCAAGCATATCAAGAAGGCGCGAAAAATCTCCTTGGGTGACAGGCGCAGATGGATTGATCTGGTCATTGGTCCTGGTGGCTGGAGTCGGAGCATTTGGAGGGGCTCGAGTACAGGTTCCAACATCACCTAGTATCGGATCGGATCGGAGCTGAGTAACCTGGTCGGATTGGTTCGGGTTAGGGGAATGCACTTCTTCAATGTCTCCTACTCGGTTCGGATCGGAGCTCTCTCCATGAGGTCGGTTCGGATTTCCTGAACCTGTCCGATCCGCTCCTGAACTCTGCCCATGAGACCTTGTCACGACCGGGTTTTGCTGGTCTTCACCAACTTCGTTCCCTCGACTGGTTTGAACTTCCTTGTCTTTTCCTTTGGCCATAGTTCTTCAACAATCAACCAACAGGTATTCAAAAGCGTCGAAAATTGGGGATTAACTTCTTTGAACTCAACGGTCCAAAAAGTAGAACGATAATCCAGAAAAACAGAGAATTCAAATGTTCTCAGTGAAAGCACCAAAATGTTAGACCAAAAAGTGGTTCTAACACCCAAATTGACTAAAATTAAAACGAAATAAGATCGAAAATAGAAAAGAGACACATGATTTATAGTGGTTCGGCGTTAAAAAGCCTACGTCCACTTTATAATCTCTTTGCTTGATGATGTAGATGAAAATACAATGGGATATTCACTATATTTCACTCACTTTTCATATACATTCACTCAACTATCTCAACATACACTTTGAATGATGATTTTGGATTGTTTGGAGTGCTGGAATTCGGTTCTCTTTGATGTTTGAACTCTAAGAGTGCCAAAGATCCTTTCAAATGACCCTTAGGGGTCTATTTATAGGTGGAAAATTCTCCATAATTCGGTTCGGATCGGGTGCACGTGTCCTCCATTCCACGACTTTCGGGATCGGATGAGTTCTGGTGTTGCCAGCACATCAGGTGAGTGGCCATCGTGGGTAGAAAGTAGGTGTAACTACCCCGAATATTCAGGAGATCATGGTGCGGAGTTGCAGGGTGAACTGGATTCAGATCGGATAGGGTAACAAAATGGGCTTTGGATCGGATAGGCTAACAACATGGGGTTCATATCGGATAGGCAAACAACATGGGGTTCGGATCGGAGAGGCAAACAACATGGGGTCCGGATCGGACAGGAAAACGACATGGGATTCGGATTGGGTCATCTGATCCGATCCGGCTTGAGTCTTGCCTCTCCACTTTGTCTCGCTTTGCTTTTCTTCGATTACCCCAGATCCGATTCGGCTTGATCTTTCAGCTTTGTGTTGCTTCTATTCCTACCTCTGTAACTCCGATCCGAACTGGATGTGTAACAAAGTGACTTCTATTCACTCAATCCTCTGACTTCTTGACTTTGTATAGCCTAGTTTACAAAGTAGGCTAACACTAAGGGATTCAGACAAAAGGAAGGTATTGATTTCTTCGATACATATGCCCCTGTTGCAAGGCTAACGTCCATTAGAGTTCTATTTTCTCTTGCTTCCATTAACGGATTGCATGTGCGTCGAATGGACGTAAAGACTGCTTTTCTTAATGGAAATCTGGATGAAGAAGTATACATGGAACAACCAGAAGGTTTTATAATGCCTGGGAATGAACACAAAGTTTGCAAACTTGTTAAGTTTTTATATGGATTTAAACAGGCCTCGAAGAAATGGCATGAGAAGTTTGACTCTATGATTCTGTCTAGTGGTTTTAAACATAATAATGCTGATAAATGTATCTATTCAAAATTTACTGATAGATATGGTATCATTATATGTTTATATGTGGATGATTTACTCATATTTGGAACTAATATGGAAGGCATTAATGAAACGAAAAAAATATCTAACTTCATGTTTTAAAATGAAGGATTTAGATGAAGTTGATACTATATTGGGAATTAAGGTAAAGAAACATAATAGTGGATATGCATTATGTTAGTCTCATTATATTGAGAAATTGCTCCTTAAATATAAACACTTAAATATTAAGGAAGCAAGCAGTCCTTATGATTCTTCCATTAAACTGTTTGCAAATTCTGAAAGGGCAGTAGCTCAATTAGAATATGAAAGGGTTATTGGAAGTCTTATGTATGCAATGCATTACACTCGTCCAGATATTGCTTTCGCGGTGTGTAAATTATCCAGATATACGCACAGACCAAGTACTGAACATTGGAAAGCGATACGCAGAATTCTGGGTTACCTTAAAAGAACCATGGGATTAGGACTCAACTATGGAAATTTTCCAGCAGTTCTAGAGGGATATTTAGATGCAAGTGGTTCAACACCTGAAAATGAAAATAGAGGAAATACTGGATGGATTTTTACATTTGGAGGCGGTGCTATATCTTGAGCCTCTAGGAAACAGACAGTTATAACACATTCTACAATGGAAGCTGAATTTATTGCTTTAGATGCATCAGGCAAGGAGGCAGAATGGCTAAGAAATTTATTGCTATATATAGAGTTGTGGTCACAACCAATGTCACCCATTTCTGTGTATTGTGATAGTGAAGCTACATTGTCTAGAGCTTATAATAAAATATATAATGGAAAATCTAGACATATAAGTTTAAGACATGCATATGTCTGAGAATTAATTGTAGATGGAATCATTACTATTATATTTGTTAAATCAAAAGAAAACCTAGCAGACCCACTAACCAAAGGATTACCAAGAGAATTGGTGAAAACTACTAGTAGTGCAATGGGTCTGAAAACATTCTAGTCACCTGCAATGGAAACCAAACATTAAAATATTTAAGGTTTAAAAGGTAAGAAAAAGTTGCAGAAAAGTGCTTGATAAACATTGAATATCAATGTTTGTATTGTTACGTGGTGGTGATCATTTGTCTATAGTAACAAAGACGGAAAAAATGAACACCTATATGAACATAAGATATAGTATCTAATAAAGCTGGTAGAAACTTTATAAATGTTCATGAAAAACCAGGAGGAAATTAGTAACTGATATGTGGTTATGATAATTTACGGGAGCATCATGATATTTATGTGTTTATATATTTCGTTTCATCACAAAGGATTTTGGTTTAAGATATTAACGACCAAATATTCTATTGAAACTTAAATACATGAACTAAGAAGAAAAGTTTAAACCGAAAGGTACTTTCTTGTATGCATAAATAAATAATATTACAATATTGTGGGGGATTATTGGAAATGTTGAAAAGATTATTTGTCCCTCATCGGCAAATAATAAGGAGCAATTCTTCATAAATACTAATCCTTTGAATTGGATATTGCGAATTGAAATAACATGGGCTTGGAAATGATGGCTTGGGCTTGTGGGAGTTGGGCCTATAAAAAAATATTATAGGTCAAAGATGGGCACTTGGGGCACGTGGGCGCGGGTGCGACCGTACGGAAAGGGTTCGGCCATTTCAAATGGTGGAGTTTTCAAACGAACAGACGCATTCATTCGCTCACAACCCCTTCCAACAGTCATGACTCTTCAGCCACAATAAATATTCATCGTTTCTGTTTTTCCAGATCACTTTTTTTATGGGCATTGCTCTTCTTCTTTCTTCCACTGTTCTTCTGTAAAACATACTCTATTTGTTGTATCCTGAGAAATTTCGCCTGTCTCCATACTATAAACTGTGGGGGTGAATAGTTCCTTAAGGAAAATGTTATGTACTTGCCTCAGATGTCTACTCCTCAATTTACTAATTCATCGCATCAAAATATTCAACAATCTTAAGGAATTGTTATGGCTACCACGTCCGAATCGACATACAAAATTATGAATCAGGAGTTCGCAAAACTAGATCGTTTTGATGGCGCAAATTACACCCGATGGCGTGACAAAATTATGTTCCTCCTTACTACATTGAAGATTGCATATGTGCTTGATGATAACTTAACACCGTTACCACCCCCAACTGACAAAGATAATGTAGAAATTAAGGCCCAAAGAAAGAAACGCGAGGAAGATGAGATTGTATGCAGAGGACATATACTCAACGCACTCTCGGATCGTTTATATGATCTTTTTACTTCAGTCAAATCTCCGAGGAAAATTTGGAAGGCGCTGGAGACCAAGTATAGCGACGAAAAGCAAGGCGCAGATAAGTTTCTAATTTATGAATTCTTCGAATTTAAAATGCTTGACAATGCATCGGTACTAGATCAAGTCCATGAGTTACAGGTTATTTTCAATAAATTGAAAAATATTAAGATTGTTATTCCTGAACCGCTACAAGTTGGCGCTGTTATGGCCAAACTCCCTCGCAGATGGAGTGACTATAGAAAGAAACTTATGCACTCAATGATGGATTTCTCCATGGAATAGATTCAAAAGCATCTTTGTATAGAAGAATAAACAAGAAATCGTGAAAAGAAAGTATTTGAATCTGATTCAAATATACATGCAGTTGATGCAAATAAAAAAGGGCATAAGGAATCTGGAAAGCAAAAAAGGGATAACAATCAGAACAAGGCAAAAGTGAAGGACTGTTATTTCTGCGGAAAGACATGGCATTTCAAAAGAGACCGCAGATTCTATAAAAAGGCAAAGAAGGAACAAGGACAAAACTCCAGTCATGGAAACAATAAATCAAATTCTGCAAATATGGTGCAATAAGAGGGATTACCAATTGTTGCAATGGTGACAGAATTGAACATGGCCGATAGCATCACGGATACCGACTGGTGGTATGATTCTGGTGCTACCGTACATGTCTGCAATAATCAGTCAACATTTAGTTTCTATGAGAAAGTTTCTGATGATAACAAAGTTCTGATGGGAAATCTTAATACGTCAAATGTCATTGGAAAAGGGACCATGGAGTTGGAGTTCACTTCTGGAAAGAAACTAGTACTCCAAAATGTTCTACACGTTCCAGATATGAGGAAGAATCTTGTCTCGGCAAGTCTTCTTTGTAGTAAAGGTGTAAAATGTGTACTAGATGGCAACAATCTCATATTAACAGAAGGAGGAAAATTTGTTGGAAAAGGATATGCTTGTAACGGGTTGTTCAAATTAAGTATTAATAAAATGACTGAATTTGCTTATGTTTTTGATTCTTTCGATTTATGGCATAATAGATTAGCGCATCTAAATTTTAAATCTTTAAAATTTATGTCAAAGGATGGCTTGATCTTATATGAAAATAAAGATGCATCAAAATGTGAAATATGTATTGAAGCCAAAATGTGCGAAAAGAGTTTTCCCAAATCTGAAAGAAATACAAAATTACTTGAGTTAATTCACTCTGATATATGTGAATTAAATGGTATTTTAACTAGAGGAAGGAATAGATATTTCATTACTTTTATAGATGATTATTCTAGATATACACATGTTTACTCGCTTAAAAGAAAAGACCAAGCATTTGATATGTTTAAACTTTTCAAAACTACGGTTGAAAATCAAAAGGAAAAGAAAATTAAGGTGTTGTGTAGTGATAGATGTAATAACCCGAAAATCTGGGCCAGTTTAAAATTTTTATTTTGGCAATTTTAGCGAATTTTGATTATTTAAAATGAATTATTTTAAATAATATCGACGAGAAATTTATTTTGAATTGAATTCGACGTATATAATTATATACGTCATCGTTAGAATATAAATAATTATATATAATTATAAAAGGAATTTAAAATGGCGCGGTAGTTCGATAATTCGATTTCAAACTTCAATTGAATGTACCGGGTGCAAAACAATCCGGATTTTAGTGAAACCAAAAATGATAGGATCTATTTGATAATATCTTTCCAACGAATCCGAAAAATCGAAATTTCATGGCAGGAATCAAAAGATATGTCCAGTTGAAAATTCTGAATAGTCGCTATGGAATTCAGGCCCTTAAAAATGGGAATTTTGCAAACAACCTCGGATTTCGAGGAAACCAGTTTTGTTGGGTCCGTGATGTAAAGTTATTGCTAGGTTTCAAATTTCATAATTTTTCGAATCAATATGTGAGCGTGGCAAAGGAAAACGCGTTTGACCAGTTTCAGTCGATTTTAATCGACTGGAAATTGGCCATTTTTCAAACGGTCTCAGAATTCGATGAAACTAGTTTTGTTAGGACCATATCGTCAATACGAAGCTAGAAAATATTTTTCGGGAATTTTTCTAGTTAGTATGTGACCCCGGTAATTTGAAATGTACGTTTAAAATTCAATATAGCGATTTAAATGTAAAGTCAACGGAAACTGATCGAAACAGTCGAATCAACCTACGATACATATCCCATTGTGTTCAGAATGGGGGTAAAACGCTATGGACGACAGTCGGTGGGTCTCGTTTCGATTTCGAAATAAAAGTCAACTTAAATGAATAAATAAATTATATAAAATAAAATAAAATAAAAAAAGAAAAAAAACTTTACACTTAAACCCCTCAGCCCCCTTTCTCCTTCACAAACCCGATACTGGGATTAACGAAAAAAAAAAACCCTAAACTAAATCGCGACGCCACCCTCTCCAAAGTCGGCCGCCCTCCCTCCAATCCGCCTCCGTCTATCCTCCGCTCTCTCCCCTCCTTCCCCTTTTGAAATCGAACCCCCACCCCTTGCCTCGCGAACGCGAGTAGCCGCCGCCACCTGAAGCCCTGTCGCCGCCTCCTGCTCGTCCTCCGACCACCCCAGTGCTGCTCCGACCAAGGCGGCGCCACCTCAGGCCAAAGGGCCCCTTCCCCGACAGTCCCCCCCCTGTAAGTCGTTTTTTTAATTTATTTGTTTTATTTTTATTTTATATAAATAGAAGTTTAAAAACTGAATTTTTAGAAGTTTAAAAACTGAATTTTTAAAGAGTTTAAAATCTGAATTTTATTTTGTTTAAAATCTGAATTTTATTTTGTTTAAAAACGGAATTTTATTTACTTTAAAAACTGGTTTTTATTTATGTTGTAAAGTTATAAAAATATAATCTTTTATATTGTCGAAAGTAAAAAATTCGATTTTTATATATTGAATAGCAAAGTAAAAATATGATTTTTATATATTGAATAGCAAAGTAAAAATATGATTTTTATATATTGAATAGCAAAGTAAAATTTTGATTTTTATATATTGAATAGCAAAGTAAAAATATGATTTTTATATATTGAATAGCAAAGTAAAAATTTGATTTTTATATATTGAATAGCAAAGTAAAAATTCGATTTTTATATATTGAATAGCAAAGTAAAAATTCGATTTTTATATATTGAATAGCAAAGTAAAAATTCGATTTTTATATATTGAATAGCAAAGTAAAAAATGTGATTTTTATATATTGAATTAGCGTAGTAAAAATTCGGTTTTTACATATGTAGTGGTCGCGGTCAACGAAGGTGACAAAAAGGCGAAACGACGAAGACTTCTGCAAATAAAGTGCCGTGGAGCTAGGATAGCTATCGGTGAGAATTTCTCACTCTTCAATTTCTTTTCTAGTTATATATATATACTAGGATGTAGACGGTGCTTAGTAGCACCCGACACAATCGTCCACAGACCATGGACTTGTTTGTTTGGTTGCATAGATTAGTTGGATTATTGGATTGAAATTGAATTGTGTGGTGAAATGAATTGATTTGATTGATGTGTGAATGGCGTGGGCCTTCACTAGACCGGGGATAAGGCTAGGCCTCGTCCCGTTTCTAGTATCGTGCCGTTATGCCGCAGAAATTTTCTAAAATAAGTTAGAAAAATAAAAATATCATTTTATTTAAAAAAATGAACTGAATAGAAATTCATGTGTTAGAATAAAATATATTATCATTAAAAATATAGTTTTAACATGAAAGCGAATAAATAAAATATTCATTTACAAACCAGACGGTTTGTTTATGTACACTGATTTGACTGATATTGATTGGGTCGATAAATTTTACATATCGCCCAACTGCACAACTAAAATCTGTGTTTGATTGTTTGAAACCCCACACGGGTGTTGGGATGAAAACATGAATTTCACTCATCCTGATTGATTAAATATGTCGATCGATTGATTGACAAGCTGTTATAAGCGTTGAATATCTATATTTGATGCTTATACAGTGTAGTGCACTTTGGTTGATGGTTGATTATTGTTCAATGCTATTATATACATGTGTTGTATGGAAATCCATATAATTAATTTTATATGGTAATTGATTGGGCCTCATTCCAATTTGAAAAATAAAGAAAATTTGAAAATAGAAATTTATGAAGCCGTGTTGATGAGATTGACGCCATTTTGACGTGAACGATATTTATATCGACTTTATTCATTTTGAAATGAATATTGAAAAGTGATTTCGGAATCGACGATTTCGAAATGAATTGAAAACGATTTCGAAATGAATTGAATTGAAAACGATTTCGAAATGAATTGAATTGAAAACGATTTCGAAATGAAGTGAATTTAAAACGATTTCGAAATGAATTGAATTGAAAATGATTTCGAAATGAATTGAATTGAAAACGAATTCGAATTGAATTGAAAGTGAATTTGAATTGAATAAAAATGAATTTTAAATCGAATTTATAAAGAAGAATTCAATTTTGATTTGAATTGAAATGGAAGTTGAAAATGTTTTTGAAACGAATTCAAAACTATTTATATAATTCGTTTTAAATAGAAATCGACGAAGTATATATTATATATATTATATATATAATATAATGGCCTGAATAGAACGCGCCGCGCCGCGGCAGTTCGTGAATTTCGACCATTTATTTCAAACGGACATTACGGGAGATCCGACCGTCGGATTCTCCTAAAACCGGAACCGTTGGGTTCGTATCGAAAAGAGCTTTCTAATGAATATTAGAAATTTGAAATCTAACGGTTGGATTTGGAGTTACGTCCAAATCAAATTTGAAAAAGGTCGCTGTAAGTGCAGTTCGATGGCCATTGATGGAAATCGACTGTACGGGCCTTGATAAAATTATTAAAAATAGTAATAATTTGTGTAAAATCATAAGAAATGATTTGTGAAGATTTGGGATGAAAAACTCCATATTTGAAAGGATAAAAATAGATTTTTATCGAAATGAACTAGTTTTGAACTAGAATTATAATTCTATTTATTTTTAAATAAATAAATTGAATTTGAAAAGGGTTTTGAAAATAACCAGAATTTCCAATGATTGCATTGGAGTGGATTTGAATCGAAATTGTCTTCGGAATATTTCGATGTTGGAATTCGTGATTATACAGGTGGTGATATGGAAATTTGAAAGATATATATTTATATCGTTATTTCCAATATGACATTTGTTAATCGTAGAATTTGATATTGAATATAGGCCGATATATTTTCTATTCAGAGCCTTGTATTGAATATCGAATGTGATTTGGGTTTGTCGTGAATGGTGTCTTCACTAACACTGTTCTTGAACCCAGTTGAGAAATGATTAAATCTTTTTATTTAGATTTAATGAAGTGTACCAATTAAACGATATTTAATTGGAATTGAATTGATATTGATTTTTGGGTTTATCGTGAACAGTGTTTTAAATAACACTTGTTCTTTAACCCGATAATTAATGGAATGTGATTTTTGGTTTATCGTGAACCGTGTTTTGAATGGCACTGATTCTTTAACCCAGTTAAAGATTAAAACTAAGTGGAGTTTTAATGAATCTTTAATTAGATTGAAATGATCGAAAATGGAGTATCACCAGTTTTACTCCAGGCGATAGTTAAATCTTTAATTAGATTTGAACGTGAAATGGTAATTGAATTTACCGATAACACTGTGGTGTTAGATATGAAGTATTACCAGTTTTACTTCATGGGATGAATAGGTTGGGATTGGGAAATAAAATAAATGATTACTTCGGTGTGGTTCGCTAATCCCGACTATTTTGAATTGATATTCAAAGGAGATTAAAGAATAAATTTAAAGAATTTATCTTGGATAAAATTAATGGGAACTTTTCCCAAAGTATAGGAATATTTGAATAAAAGAATATTCTGAATTGGAATGAGGCGTATGTTGTGTTTGTGTAACACTTTTATAATATATACGCGAGTTATTCAGAAAGACCGGGTTTATCCCATTCTGAATAACTGATTCGACGTGGTGTCGAAGATGAGGACGACGGTCGAAGACCGGAGGTCTTCATGTCGTTTGGGTGATTACTGATGATCTTGATTGGGCTGTACACCCAAGAAGATGGAAACAGTTAGGGATCGTCCAGACGTACTTGGAGATCGATGGATATGCGGGGTACTAGGTGCCTCCGGTTTCGTTCAGCCCCAGAACGGACTTGTAAATGGACTGTGTGTCTGACATTGGATTTTAGTCTGTGTGATTGATTTCTATTAAATATATATCTGTTTGGCGGCGGAGAATTTATCCTCTTGCTTAACGCCCTTCTCTGAGACGTACGAGCTCAGGGGTTATATATTGATGGATATCAAACGCATGGAGTGAAGTGCCTGTGTGGCATGCCTAAGTGGCAATTGATCGAGGCTTCTGTTGAAAAGCAAAGTCTTGTGGTGATGATCAAAGCACGGCCTTTGTGGCGTAGCTTTGTGTAACGTTTACTTCGCGAGTTTCACACCCGGTATGAACCAAAAACGGGAGAAAGGACCTCAGGGAGGGCCTGCGTTTCTTCCTAGTTAGAAGTGGCGTCAGTGGTTTTACACGCCCTGACGAGTTTGACTTATGTGGTTGTTGCTGTTGCGAGGCGCCTCGGATTGATCGGTCGTTCTCGAACTGATGGAGTCATTTAGTTGGCTCATTTACGCCCCAAAGGGCGGGGAAACGTAGTGTTCAGACATTTTAATCCACATCGGTGGACCGGCCCTGTCGCTCCTAGGGTCACTCGAGCTCTGATCCTGAGACTCGGGCTAGGCAGTCTCGAATCGGTTGAGGACTATCTTTTGCCTCGGTTCATAGATGGAAATCCAACTTCCAAATACGTGACATTTGCGGTTTTAATTGTAGAACCTAGTATGGCGACATAGTGGGATGGGGCATTCATGCCGCCTATGATTGATACTTATGATTTGAAGTTGTTTTATACACTATGCACTTATAATAGTATCAAATGATTTGTTTTAAACGTATCAAGCATTCTTTGGCTGTTATAAGGGAAAACCCTATCCCCCGGCTTGCGTTGCATTGTGTGATAGGACCTGGGTCTTATAACAGCTTCATTTTTCTTTATTTAGCATTGCGCTGTTTGTTTATGCACTGGTATTCTTGGGAGGAAACCCGTTCCGTGTTATACGGCGTGGTCCCTTGATTTACCTAATGATTTGAAATAAAGATTAATAACTGTTTTAGTTCTCAACCAGTCACATGACTGACCTGGAGTTTATTGTTTTAACCTAAACTCTAGGTGCCCCTATTTTGACACGGGCAGCTAGTAGTTTTGGTTTTGCAGATTTATATTCACAGGATCCTGGTTTACAGCTGGAACGATATTCGGAAAGCTTTGTATCTGTATATCTCATTCTAGTTGTGTATTGTATTATTTTCCGCTGCTATGTATTTAAATGTAATTTAAATCTCTGATATTTCTGTGTAATATTTATTCCTACTCTGTATATTCTTGTAATCTGATGCATAGTTGTAATATACAATGAAATGTTCTTCTGTATGCGTTCTATTTTGTCGTGTTCTCAACGATAGGGCGTTTCGAACGGCCTGGATCGGTTTAGCGACTGGTTCGGACCGAGCGAAATTCCTTCTCATCACAATAGAGGTGGAGAATATTTCTCTATGGAATTTTCTTCATTTTGTGAAGGAAAGGGAATCTTACATCAATCAATTGCACCATATACCCCACAACAGAATGGTCTAGCCGAACGTAAAAAATGAAACGATAGTAGAAATAACAAATGCTATGATTACGAATGCAAAGCAAAATATAAATTTGTGGGGAGAAGCACTTTTAACGGCATGTCATTTGCATAATAGAATTCCATCAAGGAAAACAAAATTATCTCCTTATGAGTTATGGAAAGGAAGAAAACCAAGTTTAAAATACTTGAGAGTTTAGGGATGTCTAACCTTTTACAGAATAACAGATCCATAAAGGGTTAAATTAGGACCAAGTGATTTGAAAGGTGTATTCGTAGGATACACTAAGAATCCAAAAGCATATCGGATACTAGACCTAGATTCTAATATTAAAAGAATCAAGGGATGTAGAATTCATTGAAAATAAGTTTATATGTGATCGCAGTCAAATCTCATCTCCCACCCAGGAAATTCCTGATAAAGAAAATGAGATGTCTCAACAAACTTCTTCTAACAAAAGGAAATCTAAAAATATACCAGAAGAACCTTGAAGAAGCCAAAGAGAAAGGAAAGCCAAAGATTTAGGACCAAACTTTGTTTCACCTGATGATGTAATTCATCTAGTAATAGGTAACAGAGAAAATATTATCGATGATATTATTTATGTCCTAAATACAGAAGGTGACAATAAAACTTTTAAAGAGGTAATGGCCTCTAAAGATGCGGCTTTCTGGAAAAAAGCTATACAAGATGAAATGGATTCAATTCTATCTAATAATACTTGGGAATTAACAGGCTTACCTTATGGGTCAAAACCAATTGGATCTAAATGGATATTTCATAAGAAATACAATACAGATGGATCGATACAAACTTTCAAGGCAAGATTAGTTGCTTAGGAATTCAAACAAAAGGAAGATATTGATTTCTTCGATACATATGCCCCTGTTGCAAGGCTAACGCCCATTAGAGTCCTATTTTCTCTTGCTTCCATTCACGGATTGCATGTGCATCAAATGGACGTAAAGACTGCTTTTCTTAATGGAAATCTGGATGAAGAAATATACGTGGAACAACCAGAAGGTTTTGTTATGCCTGGGAATGAACACAAAGTTTGCAAACTTGTTAAATCTTTATATGGATTAAAACAGGCCCCAAAGCAATGACATGAAAAGTTTGACTCTGTGATTCTGTCCAATGGTTTTAAACATAATATTGCTGATAAATGTATCTATTCAAAATTTACTGATAGGTATGGTGTCATTATATGTTTATATGTGGATAATTTACTCATATTTGGCACTAATATGGAAGGCATTAATGAAATGAAAAAATATCTAACTTCATGTTTTAAAACGAAGGATTTAAATGAAGTTGATACTATATTGGGAATTAAGGTAAAGAAACATAATTGTGGATATGCATTATGTCAGTCTCATTATATTGAGAAATTGCTCCTGTAATATAAACACTTAAATATTAAGGAAGCAAGCAGTCCTTATGATTCTTCCATTAAACTGTTTGCAAATTCTGAAAGGGTAGTAGCTCAATTAGAATATGCAAGTGTTATTGGAAGTCTTATGTATGCAATGCATTGCACTCGTCCAAATATTGCTTTCGCTGTGTGCAAATTATCCAGATATACGCACAGACCAAGTACTGAACATTGGAAAGCGATACGCAGAATTCTGGGTTACCTTAAAAGAACCATGGGATTAGGACTCAACTATGGAAATTTTCCAGCAGTTCTAGAGGGATATTCATATGCAAGTGGTTCAACACCTGAAAATGAAAATAGAGGAACTATTGGATGGATTTTTACACTTAGAGGCGGTGCTATATCTTGGGCCTCTACCGAATAGATAGTTATAACACATTCTACAATGGAAGCTGAATTTATTGCTTTAGATGCATCAGGCAAGGTGGCAGAATGGCTAAGAAATTTATTGCTAGATATAGAGTTGTGGCCACAACCAATGTCAGTCATTTCTGTGTATTGTGATAGTGAAGCTACACTGTCTAGAGCTTATGATAAAATCTATAATGGAAAATCTAGACATATAAGTTTAAGACATGCATATGTCAGAGAATTAATTGTAGATGGAATCATTACTATTATATTTGTTAAATCAAAAGAAAACCTAGCAGACCCACTAACCAAAGGATTACCAAGAGAAATGGTGAAAACTACTAGTAGTGCAATGGGTCTGAAGACATTCTAATCACCTGCAATGGAAACCAAACCTTAAAATATTTAAGGTTTAAAAGGTAAGAACAAGTAGCAGAAAAGTGGTTGATAAACATTGAATATCAATGTTAGTATTGTTACGTGGTGGTGATCATTTGTCTATTGTAACAAAGACGGAAAAAATGAACACCTATATGAACATAAGATATAGTATCTAATAAAGCTGGTAGAAACTTTATAAATGGTCATGAAAAACCAGGAGGAAACTAGTAACTGATATGTGGTTATGATAATTTACAGGAGCATCATGATATTTATGTGTTTATATATTTCGTTTCATCACAAAGGATTTTGGTTTAAGATATTAACGACCAAATATTCTATTGAAACTTAAATACATGAACTAAGAAGAAAAGTTTAAACCGAAAGGTACTTTCTTGTATGCATAAATAAATAATATTACAATATTGTGGGGGATTATTGGAAATGTTGAAAGATTATTTGTCCCTCATCGGCAAATAATAAGGAGCAATTCTTCATAAATAATAATCCTTTGAATTGGATATTGCGAATTGAAATAACATGGGCTTGGAAATGATGGCTTGGGCTTGTGGGAGTTGGGCCTATAAAAAAATATTATAGGTCAAAGATGGGCACTTGGGGCACGTGGGCGCGGGTGCGACCGTACGGAAAGGGTTCGGCCATTTCAAATGGTGGAGTTTTCAAACGAACGGACGCATTCATTCGCTTACAACCCCTTCCAATAGTCATGACTCTTCAGCCGCTATAAATATTCATCGTTTCTGTTTTTCCAGATCACTTTTTTTTCGGCATTGCTCTTCTTCTTTCTTCCACTGTTCATCTATAAAACATACTCTGTTTTTTGTATCCTGGAGGAATTTCGCCTGTCTCCATACTGTAAACTGTGGGGGCGAATAATTCCTTAAGGAAAACGTTCTGTACGTGCCTCAGACGTCTACTCCTCAATTTACTGATTCATCGCATCAAAATATTCAACAATCTTATCGAATTATTAGGCTACCACGTCCGAATCGACATACAAAATTATGGATCAGGAGTTCGCAAAACTAGATCGTTTTGATGGCACAAATTACACCCGATGGCAAGAAAAAATTTATGTTCCTCCTTACTACATTGAAGATTGCATATGTGCTTGGTGATAACTTAGCACCGATACCACCCCCAACTGACAAAGATAATGCAGAAATTAAGGCCTAAAGAAAGAAACGTGAGGAAGACGAGATTTTATGCAGAGGCCATATACTCAATACACTCTCCGATCGTTTATATGATCTTTTTACTTCAGTCAAATCTCCGAGGGAAATCTGGGAGGCGCTGGAGACCAAGTATAGCAATGAAAAGCAAGGCGCAGATAAGTTTCTAATTTACGAATTCTTCGAATTTAAAATGCTTGACAATGCATCGGTACTAGATCAAGTCCATGAGTTACAGGTTATTTTCAATAAATTGAAAATTATTAAGATTGATATTCCTGAACCGCTACAAGTTGGCGTTGTTATGGCCAAACTCCCTCGCGGATGGAGTAACTATAGAAAGAAACTTATGCACTCCACGGAGGATTTCTCCATGGAACAGATTCAAAAGCATCTTCGTATAGAAGAAGAAACAAGAAATTGTGAAAAGAAAGTATTTGAATCTGATTCAAATATACATGTAGTTGATGCAAATAAAAAAGGGCATAAGGAATCTGGAAAGTGAAAAAGGGATAACAATCAGAACAGGGCTAAAGGGAAGGACGGTTATTTCTACGGAAAGACAGGGCATTTCAAAAGAGACTGCAGATTTTATAAAAAGGCAAAGAAGGAGCAAGGACAGAACTCAAAACATGGAAACAATAAATCAAATTCTGTGAATATGGTGCAACAAGAAGGATCGCCAATTGTTGCAATGGTGACAGAATTGAACATGGCCGATAGCATTATGGATACCAACTGGTGGTATGATTCTGGTGATACCGTACATGTCTGCAATAATCAGTCAACATTTAGTTTCTATGAGAAAGTTTCCGATGATAAAAAAGTTCTAATGGGAAATCATAATACATCAAATGTCATTGGAAAAGGGACCGTGGAGTTGGAATTCACTTCTGGAAAGAAACTAGTACTCCTAAATGTTCTACACGTTCCAGATATGAGGAAGAATCTTGTCTCGGCAAGTCTTCTTTGTTGTAAAGGTTTAAAATGTGTACTAGATGGCAATAGTCTCATATTAACAAAAGGAGGAAAATTTGTTGGAAAAGGGTATGCTTGTAACGGGTTGTTCAAATTAAGTATTAATAAAATGATTGAATTTGCTTATGTTCTTGATTCTTTCGATTTATGGCATAATAGATTAGCGCATCTAAATTTTAAATCTTTAAAATTTATGTCTAAGGATGGCTTGATCTCATATGAAAATAAAGATGCATCAAAATGTGAAATATGTATTGAAGCCAAAATGTGCAAAAAGCCTTTTCCCAAATCTGAAAGAAATACAAAATTACTTGAGTTAATTCACTCTGATATATGTGAATTAAATGGTATTTTAACTAGAGGAAGGAATAGATATTTCATTACTTTTATAGATGATTATTCTAGATATACACATGTTTACTTGCTTAAAAGAAAAGACCAAGCATTTGATATGTTTAAACTTTTCAAAACTACAGTTGAAAATCAAAAGGAAAAGAAAATTAAGGTGTTGCGTAGTGATAGAGGTGGAGAATATTTCTCTATGGAATTTTCTTCATTCTGTGAAGAAAATGGAATCTTACATCAATCAAGCGCACCATATACCCCACAACAGAATGGTCTAGCCGAACGTAAAAATAGAATATTAGTAGAAATGACTAATGCTATAATTTCGAATGCAAAGCAAAATATAAATTTTGTGGGGTGAAGCACTTTTAACGGCGTGTCATTTGCATAATAGAATTCCATCAAGGAAAACAAAATTATCTCCTTAGGAGTTATGGAAAGGAAGAAAACCAAGTTTAAAATACTTGAGAGTTTGGGGTTGTCAAACCTTTTATAGAATAACAGATCCAAAAAGGGTTAAATTAGGACCAAGGACTTTGAAAGGTGTATTCGTAGGATACGCTGAGAATTCAAAAGCATATCGGATACTAGACCTAGATTCTAATATTATAATAAAATCAAGGGATGTAGAATTCATTGAAAATAAGTTTATATGTGATACCAGTCATATCTCATCTCCCACTCAGGAAATTCCTGATAAAGAAAATGAGATGTCTCAATAAACTTCTTCTAACAAAAGGAAATCATCAAATATACCAGAAGAACCTAAAAGAAGTCAAAGAGAAAGGAAAGCCAAAGATTTAGGACCAAACTTTGTTTCACCTGATGATGTAATTCATCTAGTAATAGGTAACAGAGAGAATATTATCGATGATATTATTTATGTCCTAAATACAGAAGGTGATCATAAAACTTTAAAAGAGGCAATGGCCGCTAGGGATGCGGCTTTCTGGAAAGAAGCGATACAAGATGAAATGGATTCAATTCTATCTAATAATACTTGAAAATTAGCAGATTTACCTTGTGGATCAAAACGGGTATTTCGTCAGAAATACAATACAGATGGATCGATACAAACTTTCACGGCAAGATTGGTTGCTAAGGGATTCAGACAAAAGGAAGGTATTGATTTCTTCGATACATATGCCCCTGTTGCAAGGCTAACGTCCATTAGAGTTCTATTTTCTCTTGCTTCCATTCACGGATTGCATGTGCATCAAATGGACGTAAAGACTGCTTTTTTAATGGAAATCTGGATGAAGAAGTATACATGGAACAACCATAAGGTTTTGTTATGCCTGGGAATGAACACAAAGTTTGCAAACTTGTTAAGTCTTTATATGGATTAAAACAGGCCCCAAAGAAATGGCATGAAAAGTTTGACTTTGTGATTATGTCCAATGGTTTTAAACAAAATAATGCTAATAAATGTCTCTATTCAAAATTTACTGATAGATATGGTATCATTATATGCTTATATGTGGATGATTTACTCATATTTTGCACTAATATGGAAGTCATTAATGAAACGAAAATATATCTAACTTCATGTTTCAAAATGGAGGATTTAAATGAAGTTGATACTATATTGGGAATTAAGGTAAAGAAACATAATAGTGGATATGCATTATGTCAGTCTCATTATATTGAGAAACTGCTCCTTAAATATAAACACTTAAATATTAAGGAAGCAAGCAGTCCTTATGATTCCTCCATTAAACTGTTTGCAAATTCTGAAAGGGCGGTAGCTCAATTAGAATATGCAAGTGTTATTGGAAGTCTTATGTATGCAACGCATTGCACTCGTCCAGATATTGCTTTCGGTGTGTGCAAATTATCCAGATATACGCACAAACTAAGAACTGAACATTGGAAATTGATACATAGAATTCTGGGTTGCCTTAAAAGAACCATGGGATTAGGACTCAAGTATGGAAATTTTCCAGCAGTTCTAGAGGGATATTCAGACGCAAGTGGTTCAACACCTGAAAGTGAAAATAGAGGAGCTACTGGATGGATTTTTACACTTGGAGGCGGTGCTATATCTTGGGCCTCTAAGAAACAGACAGTTATAACACATTCTACAATGGAAGCTGAATTTATTGCTTTAGATGCATCGGGCAAGGAGGCAGAATGGCTAAGAAATTTATTGCTAGATATTGAGTTGTGGCCACAACCAAAATCAGCGATTTCTGTGTGTTGTGATAGTGAAGCTACACTGTCTAGAGCTTGTTATAAAATCTATAATGGAAAATCTAGACATATAAGTTTAAGACATGCGTATGTTAGAGAATTAATTATAGATGGAATCATTACTATTATATTTGTTAAATCAAAAGAAAACCTAGCAGACCCACTAACCAAAGGATTACCAAGAGAAATGGTGAAAACTACTAGTAGTGCAATGGGTCTGAAGACATTCTAATCACCTGCAATGGAAACCAAACCTTAAAATATTTAAGGTCTAAAAGGTAAGAACAAGTTGCTGAAAAGTGGTTGATAAACATTGAATATCAATGTTTGTATTGTTATGTGGTGGTGATCATTTGTCTATAGTAACAAAGACGGAAAAAATGAACACCTATATGAACATAAGATATAGTATCTAATAAAGCTGGTAGAAACTTTGTAAATGTTCATGAAAAACTAGGAGGAAATTAGTAACCAATATGTGGTTATGATAATTTACAGAAGCATCATGATATTTATGTGTTTATATATTTCGTTTCATCACAAAGAATTTTGGTTTAAGATATTGACTACCAAATATTCTATTGAAACTTAAATATATGAAATAAGAAGAAAAGTTTAAACCAAAAGGTACTTTCTTGTATGCATAAATAAATAATATTACAATATTGTAGGGGATTATTGTAAATATTGTAAAGATTATTTGTCCCACATCGGCAAATAATGAGGAGCAATTCTACATAAATTCTAATCCTTTGAATTGGATATTGTGAATTGAAATAACATGGGCTTGGAAATGATGGCTTGGGCTTGTAGGAGTTGGGCCTATAAAAAATTATTATAGGTCAAAGATGGGCACTTGGGGCACGTGGGCGCGGGTACGACCGTACGGAAAGGGTTCGACCATTTCAAACGGTGGAGTTTTCAAACGAACGGACACATTCATTCGCTCACAACCCCTTCCAACAGTCATGACTCTTCAGACGCTATAAATATTCATCGTTTCTGTTTTTCCAGATCACTTTTTTTGGGCATTGCTCTTCTTCTTTCTTCCACTGTTCTTCTGTAAAACATACTCTATTTGTTGTATCCTGGAGGAATTTCGCCTGTCTCTATATTGTAAACTGTGGGGGCAAATAATTCCTTAAAGAAAACGTTATGTTCGTGCCTCAGTCGTCTACTCCTCAATTTACTGATTCATCACATCAAAATATTCAACAATCTTAAGGAATTATTATGGCTACCATGTCCGAATCGACATACAAAATTATGAATCAGGAGTTCGAAAACTAGATTGTTTTGATGGCACAAATTACACCCGATGGCAAGACAAAATTATGTTCCTCCTTACTACATTGATGATTGCATATGTGCTTGATGATAACTTAGCACCGATACCACCCACAACTGACAAAGAAAATGCAGAAATTAAGGCCCAAAAAAAGAAACGCGGGGAAGATGAAATTGTATGCAGAGGCCATATACTCAACACACTCTCGGATCGTTACATTATCTTTTTACTTCAGTCAAATCTCCGAGGGAAATCTGGAAGGCGCTGAAGACCAAGTATAGCAACGAAAAGCAAGGCGCAGATAAGTTTCTAATTTATGAATTCTTCGAATTTAAAATGCTTGACAATACATCGGTACTAGATCAAGTCCATGAGTTATAGGTCATTTTCAATAAATTGAAAAATATTAAGATTGATATTCTTGAACTGCTACAAGTTGGCGTTGTTATGGCCAAACTCCCTCGCGAATAGAGTGACTATAGAAAGAAACTTATGCACTCAACGGAGGATTTTTCCATGGAACAGATTCAAAAGCATATTCGTATAGAAGAAGAAATAAGAAATCATGAAAAGAAAGTATTTGAATCTGATTCAAATATACGTGCAGTTGATGCAAATAAAAAAGGGCATAAGGAAACTGGAAAGCGAAAAAGGGATAACAATCAGAAAAAGGCTAAAGGGAAGGGCTGTTATTTATGCGGAAAGATAGGGCATTTCAAAAGAGACTGCAGATTCTATAAAAAAGGCAGAGAAGGAACAAGGACAGAACTCCAATCATGGAAACAATAAATTCAATTCTGCGAATATGCTGCAACAAGAGGGACCACCAATTGTTGCAATGGTGACAGAATTGAACATGGCCGATAGCATTACGGATACTGACTGGTGGTATGATTCTGGTGCTACCGTACATGTCTGCAATAATCAGTAAACATTTAGTTTCTATGAGAAAGTTTCCGATGATAACAAAGTTATGATGGGAAATCATAATACATCAAATGTCATTGGAAAAGGGACCGTGGAGTTGGAATTCACTTCTGGAAAGAAACTAGTACTCCTAAATGTTCTACACGTTCCAGATATGAGGAAGAATCTTGTCTCGGCAAGTCTTCTTTGTAGTAAAGGTGTAAAATGTGTACTAGATGGCAACAGTCTCATATTAACAAAAGGAGGTAAATTTTTTGGAAAAGGATATGCTTGTATCCGGTTTTTCAAATTAAGTATTAATAAAATGACTGAATTTGCTTATGTTCTTGATTCTTTCGATTTATGGCATAATAGATTAGCGCGTCTAAATTTTAAATCTTTAAAATTTATGTCTAAGGATGGCTTGATCTCATATGAAAATAAAGACGCATCAAAATACGAAATATGTATTGAAGCCAAAATGTGCAAAAAGCCTTTTCCCAAATCTGAAAGAAATACAAAATTACTTAAGTTAATTCACTCTGATATATGTGAATTAAATGGTATTTTAACTAGAGGAGGGAATAGATATTTCATTACTTTTATAGATGATTATTCTAGATATACACATGTTTGCTTGCTTAAAAGAAAAGACCAAGCATTTGATATGTTTAAACTTTTCAAAACTACGGTTGAAAATCAAAAGGAAAAGATAATTAAGGTGTTGCTTAGTGATAGAGGTGGAGAATATTTATCTTTGGAATTTTCTTCATTCTGTGAAGAAAATGGAATTTTACATCAATCAAGCGCACCATATACCCCACAACAGAATGGTCTAGCCGAACGTAAAAATAGAACATTAGTAGAAATTACTAATGCTATGATTCTGAATGCAAAGAAAAATATAAATTTGTGGGGAGAAACACTTTTAACAGCATGTCATTTGCATAATAGAATTCCATCAAGGAAAACAAAATTATCTCATTATGAGTTATGGAAAATAAGAAAACCAAGTTTAAAATACTTGAGAGTTTGGGGTTGTCTAACCTTTTATAGAATAACAGATCCAAAAAGGGTTAAATTAGGACCAAGGGCTTTGAAAGGTGTATTCGTAGGATACGCTGAGAATTCAAAAGCATATCAGATACTAGAC
The DNA here is from genome assembly GCA_030737875.1 of Allium sativum. Lineage (NCBI taxonomy): Eukaryota > Viridiplantae > Streptophyta > Magnoliopsida > Asparagales > Amaryllidaceae > Allium > Allium sativum. Next base: position 920,820,503 of record CM060922.1, read on the forward strand.
CTAGATTCTAATATTATAATAGAATCAAGGGATGTAGAATTCATTGAAAATAAGTTTATATGTGATTCCAGTCAAAGCTCATCTCCCACTTAGTAAATTACTGATAAAGAAAATGAGATGTCTCAACAAACTTCTTCTAACAAAAGGAAATCTTCAAATACACCAGAAGAACATAGAAGAAGTCAAAGAGAAAGGAAAGCCAAAGATTTAGGACCAAACTTTGTTTCACCTGATCAAGTAATTCATCTAGTAATAGGTAACGGAGAAAATATTATCGATGATATTATTTATGTCCTAAATACTGAAGGTGATCATAAAACTTTAAAAGAGGCAATGGCCACTAGGGATGTGGCTTTCTGGAAAGAAGCTGTACAAGATGAAATGTTTTCAATTCTATCTAATAATACTTGGGAATTAACAGACTTGCCTTATGGATCAAAACCAATTGGATCTAAATGGGTATTTCGTAAGAAAAACAATACAGATGGATCGATACAAATTTTCAAGGCAAGATTAGTTGCTAAGGGATTCAGACAAAAGGAAGGTATTGATTTCTTCGATACATATGCCCCTGTTGCAAGGCTAACGTCCGTTAGAGTTCTATTTTCTCTTGCTTCCATTCACGGATTGCATGTGCATCAAATGGACGTAAAGAATGCTTTTATTATGGAAATCTGGATGAAGAAGTATACATGTAACAACCAGAACATTTTGTTATGCCTGGGAATGAATACAAAGTTTGCAAACTTGTTAAGTCTTTATATGGATTAAAACAGGCCCCAAAGCAATGGCATGAAAAGGTTGACTTTGTGATTCTGTCCAATGGTTTTAAACATAATAATGCTGATAAATGTATCTATTCCAAATTTACTGATAGATATGGTATCATTATATGTTTATATGTGGATGATTTACTCATATTTGGCACTAATATGGAAGACATTAATGAAACGAAAAAATATCTAACTTCATGTTTTAAATTGAAGTTGATACTATATTGGGAATTAAGGTAAAGAAACATAATAGTGGACATGCATTATGTCAGTCTCATTATATTGAGAAATTGCTCCTTAAATATAAACACTTAAATATTAAGGAAGCAAGCAGTCCTTATGATTCTTCCATTAAACTGGTTGCAAATTCTGAAAGGGCAGTAGCTCAATTAGAATATGCAAGTGTTATTGGAAGTCTTATGTATGCAATGCATTGCACTCGTCCAGATATTGCTTTCGCTGCGTGCAAATTATCCACATATACGCACAGACTAAGTACTAAACATTGGAAAGCGATATGCAGAATTCTGGGTTAACTTAAAAGAACCATGGGATTAGGACTCAACTATGGAAATTTTCCAGCGGTTCTAGAGGGATATTCAGACGCAAGTGGTTCAACACCTGAAAATGAAAATAGAGGAACTACAAGATGGATTTTTACACTTGGAGGCGGTGTTGTATCTTGGGCCTCTCAGAAACGGACAGTTATAACACATTCTACAATGGAAGCTGAATATATTGCTTTAGATGCATTAGGCAAGGAGGAAGAATGGCTAAGAAATTTATTCCTAGATATAGAGTTGTGGCCACAACCAATGCCAGCCATTTCAGTGTATTGTGATAGTGAAGCTACACTGTCTAGAGCTTATAGTAAAATCTATAATGGAAAATCCAGACATATAAGTTTAAGACATGCATATGTCAGAGAATTATTTGTAGATGAAATCATTACTATTATATTTGTTAAATCAAAAGAAAACCTAGAAGACCCACTAACCAAAGGATTACCAAGAGAAATGGAGAAAACTACTAGTAGTGCAATGGGTCTGAAGACATTCTAATCACCTGCAATGGAAACCAAACCTTAAAATATTTAAGGTTCAAAAGGTAAGAACAAGTTGCAAAAAAGTGGTTGATAAACATTGAATATCAATGTTTGTATTGTTACGTGGTGGTGATCATTTGTCTATAGTAACAAAGACGGAAAAAATGAACACCTATATGAACATAAGATATAGTATCTAATAAAAGCTGGTAGAAACTTTATAAATGTTCATGAAAAACCTGGAGGAAATTAGTAACCGATATGTGGTTATGATAATTTACAGAAGCATCACGATATTTATGTGTTTATATATTTCGTTTCATCACAAAGGATTTTGGTTTAAGATATTAACTACCAAATATTCTATTGAAACTTAAATATGTGAACTAAGAAGAAAAGTTTAAACCAAAAGGCACTTTCTTGTATGCATAAATAGATAATATTACAATATTATGGGGGATTATTGGAAATATTGTAAAGATTATTTGTCCCACATCGGCAAATAATGAGGAGCAATTCTACATGAATATTAATCCTTTGAATTGGATATTGTGAATTGAAATAACATGGGCTTGGAAATGATGGCTTGGGCTTGTAGGAGTTGGGCCTATAAAAAATTATTATAGGTCAAAGATGGGCGCTTGGGCACTTGGGGCACGTGGGCGCGGGTGCGACCGTACGGAAAGGGTTCGGCCATTTCAAACGATGGAGTTTTCAAACGAACGGACGCATTCATTCGCTCACAACCCCTTCCATCAGTCATGACTCTTCAGCCGCTATAAATAATCATCGTTTCTGTTTTTCCAGATCATTTTTTTTTCGGCATTGCTCTTCTTCTTTCTTCCACTGTTCTTCTGTAAGACATACTCTGTTTGTTGTATCCTAGAGGAATTTCGCCTGTCTCCATACTGTAAACTGTGGGGGTGAATAATTCCTTAAAGAAAACGTTCTGTATGTGCCTCAGACGTCTACTCCTCAATTTACTGATTCATCGCATCAAAATATTCAACATTTACTATGTATCAAGATTCCAAAAATGTGACTATTTGATCTACAAACGTTTTGATGTTTATGCACCTTTCCATGTGTATTTTCCTACATTTAGAACATTCATTTATTAATAGCAAAGGAGGGGAAAACTGACCATATTGGAAGGGGAATCACATATAGTTTGGGAAGCTTATAACGTAACTTATACTTATATCTATAGAAATTGTGTAGTTGTCAACATAACAAAGGTGAATGTTAAAACCTCGATTTTCATGTTTTGATGATGCAAAGTATGCAAGGAAAGTAATAATAATCAAGCATGAATCATGATATATGTAAGTCTTAGAGCTGTTTTGTTAAAAACCCTCAAATATGTAGTCGCACGTTTACACATACATATATATGTTTTTAATGCAGTCATAGAAAGTTTTACAAGTATTTGACAGCATTTTAAAAATCAAAAGTTCTTGTATCTATTAACAGTAATTTACTATCGAAATTCTTCAAGAACCAGAAACAAATTGATCAATCAACTGAAGTTATAAACAATCGACAACCAATGTTGTTTAGTCGACTGAATTGAGCTTGAAATGAACCATTTTCTTTTTTTGAATTTCAACACTGCTTTTTAACATGTAATTTACTAGTAGAAGAGTACCAGTATGGTAACTCTATGTTTTTATAGACTGGAACATACCAAGTGTTGATTTTTGGAGTAACAAGTGTATATACAGATAAACATTTCAAATGTCAAAGAAAAATCTTTACCAGAGAGCAAGCAACAATGTAGCATCTAAAGTCTGCAATAGAAATAGAGATCAAGTGTCCCTGTAAGATGTAATATTAGTATTTATTCTCAAAATCATTATGAACATGAAAAGAAAAATCTACAAGTACCATAGAAATGTAAGATTTTCACACGTAAAATCTATAAGTATCACAGAAAATATAAGATATTCTCATGTACGGTTTCAAATGGAAACCAAACCATTATGAACATGAAAAAAAACAGTACCCCACTATCCAAACCCCTTCATTGTTGTCAGAACGTGCACAAGTTGCATTTAAATCAACTTCTTCTTCTGATAGATTTATGCCATTGGAGAAAGGTGGATTCTCATCAAACTGATGATACTCTTCTTCATCCACCACATCACAAATCCCAACAATGCGTCTTTTGCCAGGAAGAACAATAGACCACTTATTATCAGTTGGATCAGTTATGTAAAAAACTTGTTTTGCTTGAGATGCCAAGATGAGCGAATCATTATCATGACTCGCTCGACTAAAGTCAACAAGTGTGAATTCATGTTCATCCACTCGTGCATCACGACGATTATCAGTCCATCTACATCGAAACAACGGGATCGTGAAGTCCTTATACTCAAGCTCCCAAATATCATTGATTATCCCATAATGTGGCATTATCGCATCTACTGGTCTATTATCTTTAGCACTAGAAAACTCTCTTGACGATGCCACGATGTTGACTCCACTATTTTACATTTTGCTCTTTTCATTCTAACGCTTTGTATAAAAGACATATCCATTTATATCATATCCTTCCCAAGATTTGACTTGAAATCGAGGCCCATAAGCTAACCATCGTATTGTATCAGAAATATTATGATGTGTTTCATCCAGCTGAGACAATATATTTTCTCTAAACCATGATATGAATGAGCGGTTATGTTCATTCGTCAACCACCTATCGTTCTTTGAATGATTCTTAGATTTTAGAATTACCATGTGCTCCTCGAAATAAGGATGAACCTTACTAAGATGTTGTAAAACAAGCAGGTGAGCTTTGTGATACATTTCATCGTCAATTGAAATTAATTTTAACCAACTATGCCTTGACCGTTAAGTCGTTCTTCATGCCGAGATTTACGAAGTCCAATAGGCTCAACACCAGTTAAGTATGGAGTGACAAATTCAATAACCTCCTTATCTATAATACCTTCTACGATACTAGCTTCTAGTCTGTATCTATTTTTTGTTTTTGTTTTTAAAGCTCCCATATGCATTTCGAACGGATACATATATCTCATAAATACAGGACCACAAATTTTGATTTCTCCCACAAGTTGAAAAACCAAATGCACTACAACATCAAAAAATGAAGGGGGAAATACATCTCAAATTGGCATAAAGTAACAATAACAACGGCTTGTTGAGCATCCAACATATCAGGATCTATCACTTTGCTACAAACTGCATTAAAAAAGATACAAAGCTTTGCAACAACATGTCTAATATGCTTAGGCAATATAACTCTAATTGTAGCATGTAATAAATGTAGCATTAGCACATGACAATCATGAGACTTCAAGTTAGTCAATTTCAAATTCTTCATTGATACACGAGTGCAAATGTTTGAAGAATAACCTGTTGGAACCTTCACACCATGAACAAACTCACATAAACTAATTTTCGCTTTTTTGGACAATGTATAACATGCATGAGGCAAATAGATACATTTACCTTTCTGCACCGGTGCTAACTCCTTTCGAATACCCATTTTCAATATATCTTGTATGGCTTTCTCACTATCATTTGTCTTACCAGGTATATTCAAGAGTGTCCCAATTATACAGTCACAAACATTTTTCACTGTATGCACTACATCCAAATAATGTCTAACTTGTAAATGTCTCCAATATGGATGCTCCCAAAATATAGATTTCTTCTTCCAAGGACCTTGTAAAAGAGGAGAGGCTTTATCGAAATATTTTCAATATCTTTGACTCATTCATAAACATCATTTCCTAATAATGGCAAACGAGCAACTCCATTCTCTATCTCCCCATTGAAAGGCTTCTTCTTTTTATGATAATAATTATTAAGAGGGAGAAATCTACGGTGATGCATATACACATTTTTCTTGCAATAATGCAAATGCTCAACAACCATATTGTCTTGACAGATTGGGCATGCTTGAGCACCTTTTGTATTGTAGCCAAACTGGTTACCATAAGTGGGAAACTCATTTATAGTACAAAAGATCATGGCACGGAATGTAAAGTCACTTTTGCTATAAGCATCAAACACGCACACGCCTTTATCCCATAAAAGTTTTAGATCATCAATCAAAGGAGCTAGGTAAACATCAATGTCGTTTCCTGGTTGTCGTGGTTCAGATATTAAAAGAGATAACATGATGTATTTGCGCTTCATACTCAAATGAGGTGGAAGGTTGTAAATCACCAAAATAACGGGTCATGTACTATGTTGGCTACTCAGGTTACCAAATGGGTTTATGCCATCTGTGCAAAGACTAAGTCTGAGATTTTTACTTTCTTCGCCAAAATAAAGATACATTGCATCAATGTTTCTCTACTGCGGAGAATCTGCTGGATGCCTTAACAATCCATCATTTTTCCTCACATATGCATGCCATCTTAATTTTTTTGCATTTTATTCCATTTGCAAATAAACATTTAAATCTTGGTATAATAAGAAGGTACCATAAGACTTTTGCTGGAGGCCGCTTCTTATCTCGATCATTACGAACATCCGCTCATGACTTATAATGGGATAATACACACTTCGGACACTCATGCAAATTTTTATATTCATTTCGATATAATATACAATCATTTGGACATGCATGGATCTTCGTATATCCGATACCAATTGGACACATAATTTTCTTTGCCTCGTAGTTAGAAGTAGGAAACTCATTACCTTCCGGAAGCATGTCATTCAAAAGTTCCAGCAATGATGTGAAACTTAAATCGCTCCACCCGTGCTTTGCTTTTAAATTGTAAAGCTTGAGAACAACAGACAATTTTGTCAACTTGGCACAATAAGGAAACAAAGGTTTCTCGGTATCAAAATTAATATTCTTTCATACAACTTTGGATCTTCCATCAACTGTTCTTCAACATCATAAAAATCTCTGGAACATGACCACTCTCATCATTTGCTTCGTTATTCATGTTATCTTCTTGGTCATTCTCATCATTTTCACGATTACTGGAATTGGATCTATTAAGTATACTTTCACCATGCTATATCCATCGTGTATAACTTTGCTTGAAGACATAACGAATTATGTGATCTCGGATTTGATCTATGTTACGAAATATCCTTTTATTTTTGCTGTATTTACAAGGACAAAAAATAGTTTCTTCCCCTCTTCTTAGTTGATCATTCAGTGCACAATTGATAATCTCTTCAATTTTTTTCAGGAACTCATCATCGCTACGTTTTACATTGTACATCCACGTACGATCCATGTTCAAATGCTAGAAACACTACAAAATAAAAAAAAAGTTGAATACCAAATACATGTTACTAAAATCAGGGCGTATGAGACTAGTGTAAAATAAAGACTAAAATATATTGATTAGATTCCATACCGTTTACATTCAAAGACTAAAATAATCAGGGTTGACATTGAACATCTATATAATAATATCTCTTTGTTTTAACCGAAAAGACTGAGCAACCACAAACAAGGGTATTCTATACCGATCCAAAGCAGTAGAAGGGGAATGCAAATAGAAGAAAATGACGATGCATATGAACTAACAAATGCTTTGGATATTTCGGTTCATTGTATTTACTTTTATTTTTCATTCTCTTAGAATTTTTACCTCTTTTCATAGTTCATTCTCTTAAAATTTTATTTTTAAGCTTATCACACGTTACACATATGTTCTAATCTTTACAGCAACGCCTCGTTGAAGGTGTAATAATGTACAATAGTTCATAAAGCCTATAGGAAAATACATTACAGTTAGAGCTCGAGTAGTAAATCACATACCAATCATTCATGATAAACTGAAGCAGCATAAAATTTAACATATACGTGTTCAAAACTGTCGTTGAAAGAACTGCGAATATATACACATACATTCATACATAAGTAGCAAATAATTACCTATCACCCAATAACTTCCAATTTTTTTGCACATAGTAGTGGAATTAACATCAAAATCAATCTCAGTTGAGATATCAAATTCGATTTTTGGTCATACCAGTTTTGAAGCTATACTCTAGATACACTAAAATAATATATTTTTCATGAAAGACATTGTCAACTAAATTTCCATCTCTTTGTATTAACTTAAATCACAATAAATCAACACATCCATTTTGTCACCATCTTTTGTCGTACAGTTTATATTTTGATGTAATATTAAGTAATCTTATTTTGAATGACATATTAAATGAAGTTGCTTACTTCTACATTAAATTGAAGATGATATGTTTCTAATGAAGAAGAAAATATTATATGTATGAATGAGAATTGTTTGGTGAGTGCTAAGTCATGATTAAAGGTGATTTGGCTAATGGCAGCCGCATTTTGTACGCATGGACTGCTGCTGACACCCACTAACATTACTTTTTCCAACTGCTTGAAGCATGCTGCAATATATAAAATAACACAAACACTAACTGGAAGCTGCTGAAATACTGATATACTAGCAAATCTAAAGTGCTTAGAGTTTGATTGATTCCGCAAAAATAAGTTGAATAATGTTTAGAGGAAGTAGAATGTTGGAAAATTGAAGTTAAATGAATGACAAATGACAGATTAATGAAGCGCTATGCATAACTTCACTGGTCAAACGCACGTTAGGTAACTAGTAAATGTTTTATAATTTACACCATCAACCACTCTTAACCATGTACAGAAACTCAACAAGCAACATCAAAATCATGCTTTCTCAAGTCTCAACAGCTGATCGATAGTCATATATGTATACCACTTTTCACCGCGTACAACTCAACAAGCAACATCAACATAATTATGCAACAAAAACAAAAACCTATATATACTATAAACATGGTTTACTGAGTATGGAGCTTCACATTGATCTCTGATCATGGGCCAGAAATTGTATCTCTGAGTATGAACATGGTTTACTGAATATGATTAATTATGATTACCAGATTGAATTAAGCAATGAATACGACGAACTTTCAAATCAATTAGGAAGAGACCAAATTCAAGGAGACGAATTTAGTGCTAAATCAAATAAAAACAGGAATGGATGTCCAGACCATCATGTAGTCCTTAAAAATTAACTAATTCCAGTTATTTATGTTATAGTGTATGGAACAAAACAGTAGAATGTAGTTATGTAAGCTCGCTAAAAATATCCAATCATATACATACATCGTAAGCATATTGATCGTGTCTTATCTTCAGATTTTGGGATAATTTAAAGTCCATAGATTTGAGCATACCAGAGTTTACATGAAATAGATCTCCAAAACAGTATATTTCAACAATGGCTGGCAAGGGCATATATAGTATTCAACATTAGCAAACATAATTTATAACTTTAATTGATGTATAAGGAGTCGATACACAAACTGTCAGGCCGCGTCAAAAATCGATCCTGCACGACTAACTATAATGATGGCATATATTTGGAATAAACAATGGGTCAAATGTTAAGATTATAGTTTCAATTTGTGAACTTAACCTGTAGATTAATTCCTAATAGAACCAAAAAAGAAAAACCAATTATATATGAAAAAAAATAACATGTTTTGAAATTTTCTGCTTGAATAGAGTTGAATTTTCAGAAAAGAAAGTAGCATATTTTTTGGACAAAAAGGAATCTACATATTTGTTGGTAGCTAGTGTCATAGGATAAATTATTTCAGCAAATTACAGTGATGCGTAAAAATTCAGGAAAAAGCCTTACCAAAAGTTTGTGCTTAAAATTTTATAGTTTTCAATTGGGAAAATAAGGGAAATTGCATCAAACCACATTTTTAAAAAAATTTGTCACATAAGTAAAATTTTAATGAAACATATTTATAAACCAGGTATGCATGAACCTAGATAAGGACAATGAATAGACCGAGGTATTTAATAAAAGGAAGTTACTACTTTTTTTTAGTAGAAGAATAACACTTAATTAAATAAATTATATATCTAGGGCAAAAATGTGTACATATTTTTCAATATCATTTATTACATAGTTAGATATACTATGACCCGCTAAAATACCGCTGACTTGTTCAAGACTTAGAATGAGAAACATGGAATATATGAATAATTAAGGCAAAAAAGTATCATGCAATTTGAGTGATCTAGGACAGTAGATACAATTTATCAGCAAGCTGAAGTTGCTCCGTTGATGTCTTTAATTCATAATAGTTACAGTTGTGGTCACAAATTAACTTCATCGGTTAACAAAGTCATTCATCATTCTTTCTCCAATGCAAAATCATTTTTTATTCTATAATGCAAATGTTAATCAAAATATAAAGATGACATTGTTGTTGTTGTTGACTTTGGGATCTCAAAGAGCCCAGAAGTTCCATTATATGTAACATTACATATGTGTTAGTTAAATTTCAATTACTTTAGGTACCAAGTATGGGAAACATGTGTGACGTTGGTAATCAGTTGGTATAAGATATAATTTAAATAGATTCACAGCTCCTGCAACGGAAAAGATGGTGAAACAGAAAAGGATCCATATTAATATATTTCATATGCTTCATATGCTCTAGTACGAAATATAGAAAAAGCATAATACTTAAAATCTGATTTCAAAATTGACAACACTATAATAAAATGAACCAAGTTGGAATCGTTGAGTTAACACCATAATAACTGCTCACCTCTATATTTTACTATGACCCTTGATATCCCTATTAACCTCAGAATAAGTAACACCATAATAACGAACAAAATTTATGACTACAGCGATGTGCCCATTAAAAGTCTTAACAGCCGAAACATGTTCAACGGGACTAACCAAATAAGTTCCATCATTGTAAGCCATAATACCAAACTGATTAGATAGAACCAAATTAAAAAATAAAGACTGGAAGCATCACTATAGAACGACATGAGTAATTACCATTTTAGAATTCTGGAAAATCAAATATGCATTTCGATCTATTTTTGGGGAAAATCCGATCTTTGTTTCGATCTTCTTCTTCTTCTTTTAATTCCTACATTGCAAGCTATTTTTGGGGGAAATCCGACCTTATTCTTCTTCTTTTTCTTTTTAATACCTGCGTTGCGAGCAATGTTTGGGAGAAATCAAAATAATGAATTTTTTTAGGGGGAAAGCAAAATGACGAAGCGAGATAAGGCGTGGGAAGTAACGTATAAAGTGGGGAGGGGGGATTTTTCATGTGTTTCATCGGTTGTGTAAAGGGACAAAAAAATTTGCATCGCCTAATTTTCCCGATGCAATTTAAATTCCATCTAGGTGCGGCATTTTACTTGTGCAAATAAATGTAGTTGCATCGAATATAATTTATAACCAGTGCAATTTAACATTTTGCATCTATTTTATTTCAACGAATTTTACACAAAACCGATACAAACTGCAAATTTGTATTATCTGCTGCTTCACTCTTACTAATTGCATCCACCTTTCATATAGAACCGATGTAGTTATTGCTACTTGCATCAGGCTTTGTTACAATTGATGCAAATGTGGTGAACCAACAGGCCTATTTTGTAGTAGTGCGGGGTTGAGAAGACACACTTCCGTACCAGGTTACTAGGCTCGAATGTCCTAGGCTGAACCTTTCGGTTGTAATATCGAGCAGCTTGATGTCTGTGTTCCAAAGTATGCAAGTCCTCTTTGTCTTCTCGTCAATCATGTCCAATGATTCAAGGAGAAGAGCTTTATTCGTCAAAGGGTCATAGTAAGTTATTCGGTGAGAGGGGACTTTCAACTCACCTGGGATGACTACTTCCGAGCCATATGATAACAAGAATGGAGTGTGGCTAGTTACCTACTTGTAGGTAGTTCGGTATGCCCATAGGGATAAGGGTAATTCATCTACCCACTAGGCATTCGCCTGCTCCGATCGCTTTTTCATAATGAACATGATAATTTTGTTCACGGCTTCCACCTGTCCATTCGATTGCGATTTGACACGGCGATTATCTCTTCTCGATGCAGTATTGCTAACAGAAGTCTTTGAACTCCGTGTTGTTTAATTGAGTCCCACTGTCGATTATAATAGTTCAGGGGACTCCAAATCAACCTATAATATTCCTGACAATGAAGTTGATTACCGACTTTGTTGTGATTGTGGTTAACTGCTCAGCTTATGCCCATTTTGTAAAGTAACCCATGGCCACAGTTGCATATTTTGCTCCGCCCTTGGCAATTGGAAGGCTTCCAATGATATATGTTACCTACATGGAAAATGTCCACGGGCTCACCATCAATGTGAGTTGAGTGGGCGGGGCTCGAGTAATCCTAGCGAACTTCAGGCACTTGTCGCAGCGTCGTGAATAATCAGCCGTATCTCGGTTTATGGTAAGCCAGAAGTAGTTGTATCATAATATCTTCTTTGCCAAAGTTTGCCCTTCGGTATGGTCACCATAATCGCCTTTATAACATCCTGTATATTTTGATCATTTAAGTTATTGAATTAAATTAAATCATTGAATTTAAAATGGGTTTTAAATAAAATTTATGATGTTATTAATGAACGATTTAAAATTTTATTTGTGATAAACAACAATTTATAATTTGTTAAATTGTGATCAATAATAATGGAAATTATTAACTTGTTTATACATTTGGACTAGCTAACTTTAAACTATTGTTGATAAAAAAAATACCAATTGAATCCTGAATTTTATTTTAAAGGTTCAATATAGACATTAATGCGATATTAAAAATAAATTTATGAATGTTTCCAAATTAATTTTATATAGGAAGAATTGTAAGACACTGAGTGTTAAAGGTATATAATGTATGTTTTAACTATAACAGTTAATGAAATTTATGTTAACATTTATAATAATAATAATAATAAAAGAAACAATCAAAACATAAAACATATTTATTGTCCAACCTTTCCACGTATTATGCATACATTTATAATAATAAAAAAACATAAAACATATTTATTGTTTCCCCCTCTTTTTCTACTTTCCCAAATTCACTGTCTCATCTCTCTCCACTTTATGTCTTCATTAACCGTGCACTCATTTCTTTCTTTCATTCAATTAGTTTATTTCCCTTCACTTTATTTGTTTCTTTCCCTACATTCTTTCATGCACACATTATTTTCATCCCATTATTTCATGCATGTGCATGCATTGATTTTTTTTAGTGTAATCTTTGGAAACAAACTAATTAAAAAGGCATGTTCAAACTGTTAGAACTTTTGTAATTACACAACTGTATTACAAACAGACAGCAACAACAATCACTGTTAATCAATTATGTCACAATTGTCACGTCAGACTATGTTTATAATAATCATAGAAAGCGTAACCGATTTGTGCATAAAATCAAAGATAAACAGAAAGTATTCTGTTTAAATAATGTCCGAGTCCAGAACTTTTCTGTTTCCTTGAAACAATATTGCTGTCGTATACACCAATCGACGTAGTTGCAATTTGTTTCCCAGGATAAAACGGACCAACTCCGTAGCTTAGTGCCAGCAAACGGAGCTCCGACGAACTGAAGTTGGTTATAGAAACTAGGTCAGAGAATTACGTTGAAGAAGAAGGAATAATTCAGCAGAAAAAGTGAATTCTGTCTTTGTTTTGGGCAGTGTATATATAGGCAAGGAGGAGTGCCTGTTCGCATGCATCAGTAACCGTCAGAATAGGAAAGGTTGCGACCCTTTAACCGCTCTGTTATTAATATGCATATGCTGAGAATTCAAATGGTTGTACTCGTTCAGTTAACAGACATTCCTTTCGAATTCTGAACTGAACAGACACACCATTTAAAATTCTGAGAAAAAAATATTCTCATGTCAGTGCACTAGCCCAATCAGCAACGTCGGCCATATCCAATCAGGAGACCCCAAGAGCCCCAAGGCCCAAGGCCCTTATCTTTGACTTTTTTTAATGTATTTAATATGGCCAAGTCCACATCCTTTTTATCATCCCTCTCTTTTTTATTTTACATAAGCCTTTTTGGCTTCTAATATATAAGGAGAGATTGTGCTAATATTTCTATGATGTGGGACTTTAAATGTTGCTACCCCTATCTCTTCTTCTTCCCACTTTTCTCTTTCTTTGCTCATTCATTTTCCAACAATCCCCCACATGAATGAGCAATCGATCTTAGTTTCACGAACCATTTATCGCATCGGTTAAAGTAGCACAAGGGCTTTGAACTTTCCTAGTGATTACCTATTTGAATCACCGGCGAATCAGTAGACATAGACTGTCCTTGAACTGTAAGCCTTTTGTGTAATTCTAAAGTAGATAACACACGATAAATGTTTCTTATAACCCTTCGTTCTCTGTATGTGTTCGTTTTTGCCTTGAACACCTGCCTGGTCTCATAAGTGCTTAGAGAATTTGGCCTCATAATTCTCTTTGAAGCGGCGCCTTCGCACTTACGTAGGTGATTCTGTAAAGGGTATTCTTTAATTCCTCAAATACAGACATCATTAAAAGTACTAATACTTATCCTTATTCAACATATAATGCACTGACTTATCATAGGAATGGTTTGTGTATAACAGTGCCAACAAGTTTCTCTAAAACTTCGTTGTCCCTTTGAACCTAGATCTTGGGATCTCCAGTCAACTAGGTGGGGTTTCCATTTCAGAAAAACCTTTAGTCTATAGGCCTTAGCCCCATTCCCTTCGATAAGGTTTGAACTTTCTCTCTTGGCAAGCCTTTTGTAAGTGGATCCGCTAAGTTATCTTTAGATCGAATGTAATCTATTGTGATAACCCCATTAGAGAGAAGTTGTCTTATCGTTTTATGTCTACGACGAATATGCCTAGATTTTCCATTGTATAGTGTACTATTAGCTCTTCCAATAGCTGATTGACTATCACAATGTATACATATTGGAGGCATAGGTTTGCTCCAATTAGGAATGTCTTCTAAGAAGCTTCGAATCCATTCTGCTTCTTCTGCAGTCTTATCTAGTGCAATAAACTCTGATTCCATCGTAGATCTAGCGATACAAGTCTGTTTGGATGATTTCCATGAAATTGCTCCATTTCCTAATGTGAACACGTATCCACTTGTAGACTTTGTATCATTTGATCCAGTGATCCAATTTGCATCACTGTATCCTTCCACTATTGAAGGATAGTTTGTATAGTATAGACCATAACTCTGTGTATACTTTAGATATCCTAGAACTCTGATTATCGCTTTCCAGTGATGTTTACCAGGATTGCTGGTAAATCTACTTAGTTTGCTTACAGCATATGCGATATCAGGCCTAGTACAGTTCATAACATACATGATACTTCCTAGTATACGAGAGTATTCCAATTGGTAAATACTGTCACCAGTGTTCTTTACCCAATTTTGGTTCATATCTACTGGTGATTTTGCAATAGTTACATTATATTGCTTGAATTTCTCAAGTATTTTGGTGATGTAATGTGATTGGGATAATGCATATCCCTGTGGTGTTCTCAGAATTTTTACACCCAATATTACATCAGCCAGTCCTAGGTCTTTCATATCGAATCTAGAGGATAACATATCCTTTGTAGATGTTATTATGGCCTTGTTGTTTCCTAGGATCAATAGGTCATCAACATAAAGACAAACAATGACATATCCAATGTGTGTATGTTTTATGTACACACATTTATCTGATTCATTTATCGTGAATCCATTTGATAACATAGTATTGTCAAACTTCTCATGCCACTGTTTTGGAGCTTGCTTAAGGCCATAAAGTGATTTTACCAGTTTGCAAACTTTATGCTCATTTTCTGAGCTTAGAAATCCTTCAGGTTGTTTCATATAGATTTCCTCCTCTAGTTCACCATTCAAGAATGCAGTTTTAACATCCATTTGATGTATTTCCAAGTCATGTACGGATGCAATTGCAATGAGCATTCTAATTGACGTTATCCTCGTTACAGGTGAATATGTATCGAAATAGTCCAGGTCTTCCTTTTGTCTAAATCCTTGGACTACCAGACGAGCTTTGTACTTGTCTATTGAACCATCAGGTTTCAATTTCTTTTTAAATATCCATTTATTACCTAAGGCCTTACATCCTTGAGGTAAATCAACCAATTCCCATGTATGATTCGACATAATGGATTCAATTTCATTGTTAATTGCCTCCTTCCAATAAGGGGCATCGTTGGAAGACATAGCTTGTTTGTATGTCAATGGATCATCTTCTAACATAAATGTATAGAAGTCCGGTCCAAAGGTTTTTAAAGTCCTTGACCTTTTACTTTTTTTTGGTTCCTCCACTTGCTGCTCAACACTACTTTGCTGAGTGTTATTTTGTTCAGCGTCCTCAATGGAGTAAGGAACTTCAATTTCCCTTGGTCTCTTAGGTGCATGATTTTCAGTACCATGTTTCAAGGGAAATACATGTTCGAAAAATCTAGCATTTCTCGACTCAATGATGGTATTTTCATGAATATCATCAATTTCAGATTTGTGTACCAAAAATCGATATGCAGCACTGTTTTGTGCATATCCAATGAATACACAATCAATTGTTTTTGGTCCAATTTTGACCTTCTTTGGTTTTGGTACCTCTACTTTGGCAAGACACCCCCACACTTTTAGGTATTTGTAGGATGGTGGTCTGTTTTTCCAAAGTTCATGAGGAGATTTAGATATTTTCTTTCGGGGTATTTTATTTAAAATATGATTTGCCGAAAGAATAGCTTCTCCCCAATAGTTATCTGGCAAGCCAGAGCTAATTAGTAAGGCATTCATCATTTCTTTAAGAGTTCTATTTTTCCGTTCGGCTATACCGTTGGATTGAGGTGAATACGGGGCTGTAGTTTGATGTATAATTCCATGTTCAGCACAGAATTCCTCAAATGGAGACTCGTATTCTCCTCCTCTATCACTTCTTAAAGATTTTATTTTCTTGTTGAGTTGATTCTCAACTTCTGCCTTATACTGTTTAAACATTTCGAATGCTTCGTCCTTACTTCTAAGGAGATACACATGACAGTATCTGGTACAATCATCAATGAATGTAATAAAGTACCTTTTTCCACCTCTAGTTTGACACATTTTCAAATCGCATACATCAGTATGTATTAAGTCTAGAGGTTCTGTCACTCGTTCAACATGATGAAACGAGGTTCTTGTCAATTTTGCTTCTGCACAAACTTGACATTTATAGTTGGAATCTATATTGCATTTTGGTATAAATTCTAGATTAATCAATTTTCGCAATGTATCAAAGTTTACATGCCCTAATCTAGAATGCCATATGTTAGAAGATTCAACAATATAAGCAGAAGATTCACTTTTATTCATTTCAGTGCGTGGTACAATAGTGGTTACATTTGCTTTAAATAAACCATCACACACATAACCTCTTCCAACATACACCCCATTCTTGGAAAGAACAAATTTGTCAGCTTCAAAGATCAATTTGAAGCCATGCTTGCTCAGCAACGATCCTGAAATCAGGTTCTTGCGAATTTCTGGAACATGGAGAACATCATTTAAAGTCAGTTCCTTTCCAGAAGTCAGTTTCAGCACAACTTTTCCTTTGCCTTCGACCTTGGAAGTGGAAGAATTGCCCATAAAAAGTTGTTCAGCATCAGTTGCAGTTTTATAGGTTGTAAACATCCACTTGTTAGCACATATGTGTCGAGTGGCTCCAGTGTCTACAAACCATTCCTTTGAGTTGCCAATAAGGTTGCATTCTGATATTACTGCACATAAATCAAGATCAGAAATGCCTTTCGAAACATCAGCCGTATTTGCTTCCAACTTCTTCTTTTTAGGCGCACGACATTCGGCTGCTTTGTGCCCCTTCTTTCCACAGTTGTGGCAAGAACCCAGAAATTTCTTTGACTTCTTAGGAGCATTCTCCCTTTTCCTTTTATTAGTTTTGTCTGACTCAACAACATTTGCTTTGGCAGCAATATTCTGAGAAATCTTTTTCTCAGAATTTCTGTTATCTTCCTCAATGCGAAGCCGAACTATGAGATCTTCCATTGTCATTTCCTTACGCTTGTGCTTAAGGTAATTTTTAAAGTCCTTCCAAGAAGGAGGCAATTTCTCAATAGTTGCAGCAACTTGAAAAGTCTCGCTAAGAGTCATCTTTTCATCTTCTAATTGACGGATGATAAGTTGCAGTTCTTGAGCTTGACTTATCACCGTCTTTGAATCAACCATTTTGAAGTCTAGAAATTTTCCAGCAATGAATTTCTTCATGCCTGCATCTTCAGTTTTGTACTTCTTTTCCAGAGCCAACCAGAGTTGTTTGGACGTTGCAAAAGTACAATAGACATTGTAGAGGCTATCATCCAGACCATTCAGAATATAGTTTTTGCACATGAAATCTGAATTTGTCCAGATATTAACTGCCTCTACTTTAGTAGCGTCAGGTTCGAGTTCGTCTACCACAGGAGCCTCTTCAGTCAGAAACTTTGCAAGGCTTAGTGTTGTTAAATAAAACAACATTTTCTGTTGCCAGCGCTTGAAATTGATTCCATTGAACTTCTCTGGCCTTTCGCCATGAGACAGAGCCATTGTCGGAAGCACAGGCGCTGGCTGAGCAGTTTTCACCGTCTGAATCGGTGCAGAATCAGTGCTGCTGTTTTTCGTCATCTGCAACAAAATATTGTTTCAAGAATGTTAGAACTTTTGTAATTACACAACTGTATTACAAACAGACAGCAACAACAATCACTGTTAATCAATTATGTCACAATTGTCACGTCAGACTATGTTTATAATAATCATAGAAAGCGTAACCGATTTGTGCATAAAATCAAAGATAAACAGAAAGTATTCTGTTTAAATAATGTCCGAGTCCAGAACTTTTCTGTTTCCTTGAAACAATATTGCTGTCGTATACACCAATCGACGTAGTTGCAATTTGTTTCCCAGGATAAAACGGACCAACTCCGTAGCTTAGTGCCAGCAAACGGAGCTCCGACGAACTGAAGTTGGTTATAGAAACTAGGTCAGAGAATTACGTTGAAGAAGAAGGAATAATTCAGCAGAAAAAGTGAATTCTGTCTTTGTTTTGGGCAGTGTATATATAGGCAAGGAGGAGTGCCTGTTCGCATGCATCAGTAACCGTCAGAATAGGAAAGGTTGCGACCCTTTAACCGCTCTGTTATTAATATGCATATGCTGAGAATTCAAACGGTTGTACTCGTTCAGTTAACAGACATTCCTTTCGAATTCTGAACTGAACAGACACACCATTTAAAATTCTGAGAAAAAAATATTCTCATGTCAGTGCACTAGCCCAATCAGCAACGTCGGCCATATCCAATCAGGAGACCCCAAGAGCCCCAAGGCCCAAGGCCCTTATCTTTGACTTTTTTTAATGTATTTAATATGGCCAAGTCCACATCCTTTTTATCATCCCTCTCTTTTTTATTTTACATAAGCCTTTTTGGCTTCTAATATATAAGGAGAGATTGTGCTAATATTTCTATGATGTGGGACTTTAAATGTTGCTACCCCTATCTCTTCTTCTTCCCACTTTTCTCTTTCTTTGCTCATTCATTTTCCAACACAAACCATTTAAAAGAAATAACTTCTTTAATGGAAGGGAATACACGTCCATAAGAGCAATATTTAGCCATATAGAAAAAGTAAAGGTGGATTCGGAAAATGTGGATTTTGTTTTAATGATTCATAGAAACTATCATTCATGGATAAATCATTTAGTGCGTCCTTACCCATTTCACCGTTTCACCGCTTCTCTCTCCACTTTCTTGGTCCATTTATTTGTTTAGATCTGAAGCAAGTTTTGTGGCCTATCTAAAAAAAAAATCCACTGCCGTTCAAATTCGATTTTTCCAAACTCATCGTAACGAACTCCATCACCAGCATTCTTCCACCACTCGTCGCCGCTTCCTGTATCCACCGCGAACCCCCTTTCGCTCGTGAGCTAAGACCGAAGCCTCGGTCTCCGTTCAGCACTAGCAACCGCTCCCAGATCGAACGTTATTCTACCGCCGTCGCCTGGAAGCTCTACAACCCAAAGCCTCTTACAAGCGTCTTTATTCCTGCGCCTTCAAGGTGATACCTCAACCATTCCAAATTCGAGTGAATTTATTGCTAAAAGTTATAGTATCTTGATTTGTGGGAATAAAATTATTTTTCTATTGATGGTTGGTTCCTTTTGCCATGCGTGTAGTAGTTGCTTCCCTTTTGTACTCACCACGCACCTGCTAGTGTTTATTGCTGGTCTACTATCTTGACTACATCATCATTTACCATATTTGTTGCTTGTAATTTTTATTTTCTATTTTTGTTTTTCCTTGCTTATATGTTCTAGGCAACACTCAGATCTCTTCACATAGATATATTTATAATAATATATGTAGTAGTGAAAGAAACATTGGTTTGTATGCTGTTCAATTACACTATGCATATTGAAACTTTTGAAAATAAGAGAAATAAAGTTTTTTTTCTTGTTTGTTTTGCACCTAGCATATGCGTTTTATATTATGTAAATAAACAAAACAAAAATCTTTTTGATAAGAGAGGGGATATTTGATTTAGTTTGGCTGTGCAAACTTTTGGTGTAGTTTGGGAGTTGCAAGCTTTTTCTCTCATGCATGAATACATGTCTAAACTTATATATAATAATATATTTATGTAAGGGAAGAAATAGTTTGCATGTGGTATACTTGCTGCATGTATGTAAAGTAATAGTGACATATTGATCTTAAACATATATTTACACCCTACGTGTTGAACAATTGTATAAAATGAAACAATGTTTTTTTTCTGTATGTCACACATGAAAAATAAAAGTACTTGTTGCATGGCCCCTATCAATTAGTACTAGCTGTGCATGTATTTACGCACATGTTATACCCTGCCTATTTACTAGTTATGTGTAACACATTACGTGGTTGGTCATTTAATCTTTTTGTGACTACAATATTTAACATGCATGCTGCTGCAATGCTTCCACTCGTTACTTTGTTGCTTTGTTTCACCTGAGGCCATGTGTTAATACTTGTTTGTATCTCTTATTGTTCCCATACCATAATGGGTTATTCTATTTAGCCTTTTGATATATATTTAATGTTATGATCAGCATGAAAGTTTAAAAATGAAATTATTGCAAAAAAAAGTTCTAATGTAGTTAATTTACTTGAATACAACCTGACCTGAGTTTTTGTTTGCTCGGGTCGGGGTCAGACCTGAGTAAATTATAGTTTAGGTTCAAAGTTGACGATGATGAAGGATTCGTGAAGACGCACGTACGTGCGCAAGCCCGATTTAAAGTGTAAAGCTTTATTTTAAAATTCATGTATATATTTTTCCTGCTCTGCAAAATGTTTTGTAAAACTCTAGTATTTGTATAAATTTATTCCACTTCAAACATTTCTATTCTATGATTCTGTGTGATATTTTGTTTAAACCCATAAGCTAAATAACGATTCTCTGTTTTGAGCATCTTGAGTCGGTTTTATTACTGATTTGAGACGTTAAAAATAGCGAGTCGTTACAGTTGGTATCAGGGCTTTTGTTTATACAAAGCTTAACTTATTGGGTTTAACTAGAATTGTCACCAGAATCTCTAAGGACGTCGTATTTTGAAAATAAAGTATTTTGAAAATAAATTATTTTAATACCTAAATTAGTCTGAAATTTAAATCTTCTCGAAACCCTACTCTTCGAATCCGTTCTTTTAATAACTTCCTTCGTTAAGGTTTCTTTTAATCTTAATCTTGATTCCAGTTGAAACCCATCTTCGAATTGTCATGGTTGCTAGAGAATATGAGTATAAATTAAATTAGTTATTTACTAAATAGATTTGAATTAGTTATTTTGAAAATACCTATTGATGGGATAATACAATTTGTTTAGATTTTGGGAATATCAACGAATAAAGATAAATGATAACTAAGTTGATAAGTTGAAGATGCTAACTAATAAATAGATTAATAGGTGAAATGGTTTAACCATTCAAGAGGAATAATATATTTGGTCAAATTTATTTAAGTTTAAATGCAAACTAATGAAGACTCCAATCTTGATAGGAAATTTTGACAAGTCGTCGCTTTAATTGAAATGGCAAGAACTGAGGCACAAAAGGAGGCACGTCAAGAATGAAGAGAAATTTCCCGTAAAGAGGCAAACAAGGCATTTGAGGAAATTGAAAGGAGAATTAAGGAGAGACAAGAGCCTAGTCCATATGATTTTGTTGTATGTTATCGATGTCATGATAAGGGACATTATGACGCTATGTGCCGAAAGAAGAGAAAGAGAAAGGAGGTAAAGAATCGTTTTGCTCCTTTTGAAATTATTTGTTTTAAGTGTCAAAAGGAAGGACATTTCCTTAGCCGCTGCCCTGAGGTGAACAAGAAGAAGCACACACTTAATTTACTAGTTGATTGATTAACAGTCTGTTACCACTTCCATCAGACTGGGTACATAACTCAAAACTGTGCTGAGAGGCAGCGTGTAAAGCAAGCCGTGTTTTGCCCTGCTAGAGAAAGAAGTGCAAAGAAAGTAAATAATGATGGGTGTATGAACATACTTTTGTTGGAACTGTAGGAATTGGGGACACATTGATGTGGAATGCACTAATCCTTCCATAGTGAAACCTGGAGTAGTGCAACCTGAAATAGTGCATATCGAAGAGGAATTTCGAAGAAGATGCTGATTACGATGCGGATAGTCCTCGATGATTCTAAATCCTAATCAGTCTTGTTTTGTAACACTATCTTTTGTAACCCAAATCGAAAGTGTAGTTTTAATAATGAATTGATTGTCAATATGAACTAGATTTGAAATGATATTGAATATTCAAATCAATTGTGAAATCAAAACTAAATTGATATTGAAATTAAAATTTTGAAGATTTATCGACTTATGAATATTGTGATTTGAAATGTTTGAAACTTATATTACTTATATAAGCATGAGATTAATTCGAAAACCACTTATTTGGAAGATAATTGATTGAAATAATAGTCTTATATAATAGAATTTATTTGAGAATGATATATTGGAAAAAACGTGATCTTATGTAAATTGATACTTATGTAAGTGCGATATATGTGAAACGTGAAATGAAGTACTATATATTTAGTATATATGTTTTCCAAATGAAGATATGGGAAGTGCCTTCCAGTGAAAATTGAAATTTGAAAAATAATAGCTACGTTGGTGCTCCGTTGATTGGAGTATCCATCGATATTGGAATCCCACTCGGTGGGATCGCATTGATTATTATTACTTATTTGTTCTAGCATAATTCGAGGTGCGTGAAGCCTACAGTTACGAGTGGTTCCACTGAGAAAGTGGTCGTAACCGCCGTGTAAGTGCGACCTAGACGCCATAGCGAAACTCGAGGGGCGCGATGCTACAGTACGAGCAGTTCCACTGAGATAGTGGTCGTAACCGATGTGTAACTGCGATCTATGACAACAACCATAGCGAAATTCAAGGGGTGTGACACCTATGGTTACAAGCGATTCTACTGGGATAGTAGCGTAACCTCCGAGTAATCGCGATCCATGGGGGAATGCACTTTCCATATATATTTAATTTTTTTAAGTATTTTCACTGGGAGTTGAAACAAGTATATTTAGTATTTAGAGATTTTAGTCATGCCCCTGACCAGCATATGCTTAGCGTCTGTAAGAACGACAATAAACTTGTTAAACTTCGAGTTATTTAGTATTTTCAAACGTTAAATAACAAATCAATAACCTACAATTAAATTTATATAACTTCAACATAATAGACAAAGAAAGAAAAGTTTTAACTATCTTAAGAAATACAACAGCTTTGAAATTTTAATAAAATATTTATTTCTGATTTCGAAAGTTATTTTCAAACATGAGAATCAGATTTTCAAATTTTTTGTTTGTTATAAGTAATTTAAGTTGTGACTGTAAGAAAACTTGAACTTTAATAAAAGTGTTTGAAATAAAGATTTTGAATTTAATAAATAGAGTTAAAACAATGAGTTTAATTAGTAATAAGGACGAATCTTCGAATTTAAAATCCTATGAATTATTTTGTTCCAAACTTTGTAAAATTTGAATAAGTAATAATATTTCTGTTATATACATAAGCATTTTTTTTACAACTTCTCCTTTTCGAGGACGAAAATTTTTATGTAGGGGAGATTGTAACATCTCGTATATTTTGATCATTTAAGTTATTGAATTAAATTAAATCATTGAATTTAAAATGGGTTTTAAATAAAATTTATGATGTTATTAATGAACGATTTAAAATTTTATTTGTGACAAATAACAATTTATAATTTGTTAAATTGTGATTGATAATATTGGAAATTATTAAATTATTTATACATTTGGACTAGCTAACTTTAAACTATTATTGAAAAAAATAATTAGCAATTGAATCCCTGATTTTATTTTAAAGGTTCAATATAGGCATTAATGCGATATTGAAAATAAATTTATGAATGTTTCCAAATTAATTTTATATAGGAAGAATTGTAAGACACTGAGTGTTAAAGGTATATAATGTATGTTTTAACTATAGCAGTTAATGAAATTTATGTTAATATTTATAATAATAATAAAAAAGTAACAATCAAAATATAAAACATATATATTGTCCAAACTTTCCATGTATTATGCATACATTTATAATAAAAAAAACATAAAACATATTTATTGTTTCTCCTTCTTTTTCTACTTTCCCAAATTCACTGCTTCATCTCTCTCCACTTTATTTCTTCATTAACCATGCATTCATTTCTTTCTTTCATTTAATTAATTTATTTACCTTCACTTTATTTATTTCTTTCCCTACATTCTTTCATGCACGCATTATTTTCATCCCATGATTTCATGCATGTGCATGCATTGATTTTTTTTTTAGTGTATTCTTTGAGAACGAACTAATTAAAAAGGTCAGCATGCATTGTTGGGGTCCACAACATAAGTGCGTCTTATATAAATAAAAGTTGAATGTAAAAGGCATGTTCAAACCATTTAAAGGAAATGCCTTCTTTAACGGAAGAGAATACACGTCCATAGGAGCAATGTTCAGCCATATAGAAAAATTAAAGGTGGATTCGGAAAACGTGGATTTTGTTTTAATGATTCATAGAAACTATCATTCATGGATAAATCATTTAGTGCGTCCTTACCCATTTCACTATTTCACTGCTTCTCTCTCCACTCTCTTTGTCTATTTATTTGTTTAGATCTGAAGCAAGTTTTGTGGCCTATCTAAAAAAAATTTGCCACTGCCCTTAAATCCGATTTTTCCAAACTCACCGTAACTGCCTCCATCACCAGCGTTCTTCCACCACTCACCGCCGCTACCTGTATCCACCGCGAACCCGCTTTCGCTCGTGAGTCAAGACTGAAGCCTCGGTCTCCACTCAGCGCTAGCAACCGCTCCGAGATCGAACCCTATTCTACCGTCGTCGCCTGGAAGCTCTGCATCCCGAAGCCTCATACGAGCGTCTTTATTCCTACGCCTTCAAGGTGAGACCTTCTCACCCATTCCAAATTCAAGTAAATTAATTGTTAAAAGTCTGGGGATCTTGATTTGTGGGAATAAAATTATTTTTCTGTTGATGGTTGGGGTTCCTTTTGCCATGCGTGTAGTAGTTGCTTCCCTTGTGTACTCACCATGCACCTGCTAGTGTTTATTGTCGGTCTACTATCTTGACTTCATCATCATTTACAATGTTTGTTGCTAGTAATTTTTGTTTTTTTTGGTTTTGCCTTGCTCATATGTTCTAGGCAACACTCAAATCTCTTCACATAGATATATTTATAATAATATATGTAGTAGGTGAAAGAAACATTGGTATGTATGTTGTTCAATTACACTATGCGTTTTGAAACTTTTTAAAAGAAGGGAAAAAAAGTTTTTTTTCTTGTTTGTTTTGTGCCTAGCATATGCGTTTTATATTATGTAAATAAACAAAAAAAAAATCTTTTTGATAAGAGAGAGGATATTTGATTTAGTTTGGCTGTGCAAACTTTTGGTGTAGTATGGGAGTTGCTAGGTTATTCTTCCATGCGTGAATACATGTCTAAACATGTATATAATAATATATTTATGTAAGGGAAGAAAAAGTTTGCATGTGGTATACTTGCTGCATGTATGTAAAGTAACAGTGACATGTTGATCTTAAACATATATTTACACCCTACATGTTGAACAATTGTATAAAATGGAACAATGTTTTTTTTTATATGTCATGCATGAAAAATAAAAGTACTTGTTGTGTGGCCCCTGTTAATAAGTACTAGATGTGCATGTATTTATGCACATGTTATACCCTGTCTGTTTACTAATTGTGTGTAACACATTACGTGGTTGGTCATTTAATCTTTTTGTGACTGCAATATTTAACATGCATGTTGCTGCATTGCTTCCCCTCGTTACTTTGTTGCTTTGTTTCACCTGAGGCCATGTGTTAATACCTGTTTTATCTCTTATTGTTCCTATACCATGTTGGGTTGTTCTATTTAGCTTTCTGTTGTATATTTAATGTTATGATCAGCATGAAAGTTTAAAAATGAAATTATTGCAAAAAAAAAAAGTTTTAATGTAGTTAATTTACTTGAATACAACCTGACCTGAGTTTTTGTTTGCTCGGGTCGGGGTCAGATCTGAGTAAATTACAACTTAGTTTCGAAGTTGATGACGACGAAGGATTCGTGAAGATGCACGTACGCGCGCAAGCCCGATTTAAAGTGTAAAGCTTTATTTTAAAATTCATGTATATATTTTTCCCGTTGTGCAAAATGTTTTGTAAAGCTCTAATATTTGTATAAATTTATTCCGCTTCAAACATTTCTATTCTATGATTTTGTGTGATATTTTGTTTAAACCTAGAGGCGGCCCTGGCCCAGTGCAAACTGGGCCACCACGCAGGGAAGCAGCTCCGGCTAGGGCATCAACATCGCACATGGAAGCTATACATCGCGTTGAGAAAAAAATTTGGAATATCTTATTATGGCAGAGGCGCTCAGGCGTAGAACGAAGTCGGAAAAAAATTGACATAACAGAGAAAAAAACGTGCAAAGATTGAACAAGCCTAGGGCAGTCCAGACATGCGGCTTGAAGACAGAAGAAGAAGGCTCTAAGGCTTTGATTCTCTGAAGTTGAATTTGTCAATTTCTAAAATTTTATATTTCGTAATCAAAGAGGCGTGGTAGTAGATTAGCAAATAAAGAAGTAATTTCAGTGTTAATTTGTTAATTTATCAATTTGCAGTTCTCAAATTTGTGAATTTGTGAAGGAGCAGTTGTCACTAAGGGACTCAGGTTTGCAAAGAAAGAAGTGGTTTCAAACGTGAATTTATCAATATGTCAAGGACAGGTAAGCAAATATTACTAATAATTTAACACTTTGTAAATTTGGTTGAATTGGTTCTAAACATGAGTAATAATTGAACTAGTTGATAACTTATTTGATGATTTCCGAATTGACAAATTTTCAATTCAATTGGTTGACTGATATGACGATTTTCTAATTGGTTCTTAATATGACCAATAAGTAATCCAGGTTTTGTATGTAATTTTTGTTCATATTTAAACCGTTTTTTTATTGTAGCCATGTTACTTTTATTTATCTTGTTTGCATGATTAGTTCGTAGTAGTAGTATTGAGATTTTAAAAAATAACCATGTCTTATAATTAAGTATATTGTTTAGTATCACTGTACAAAATTTAACATTGGAGCATCATTTAATAACATCGCACCGGGCATCAAAAGTCTCAGGACCAGTTCTGTTTAAACCCGCAAGCTAAATAACGATTCGCCGTTTTGAGCATTTTGAGTCGGTTTTATTACTGAGCCGAGACACTAAAAATAGCGAGTCGTTACAGCCTTCATGTATTTCCTTCAACACACGTTTGACGTCGTCGTACTCCATGCACCGGAGCAAAGGAACTGAGAATCCCCTTCGTTAAAGCACATCGCGTTGCATGACGTATCTCGATGCTTCGTGGACAATGGCGCGTCTCTCGTTGGTCCTTTCTTGAAGAGTTACATGCTGCAAGAAATTCTTTATGGAGGTCATCTAAGATTCTTTTTCAGGTCCAGTCTCCAATACTTGGTCAATTTCTATCTTCTTAATGCTTAGAGTGTCCAATGCTTCAATCGGGACCATTTTCGTGTCTTTTGGGTTGTCGGAGCTGGCTAACTTGGTAAGTCTATCGGCCTTCTAGTTTTCTTCTCACGGAATATGGGAAGTGCTATAACGCTCCAATACTGCGAGCAACTCCTCGACCCGTTCAAGGTAGGCAGCAAGTCATAGCCCTTTCATCTTGAACTCCTTCCGAACCTAGTACACAACAATATAAGGGTCACAGAAAACATCTGACTCCCAATTCCTTTGTGAGCTTCAGCCCAACAATCAGGGCTTCATACTCGGAGTCGTTGTTAGTAGGGGAAAGTTCAGACGTAAGGCATAATAAATTGACCGTCCTTCAAGAGTTGCCAATACAACTCCAGCGCCGGATTATCGATCGTTGCGAGCACCGTATTTGTATAGCTTCCAGATGCTCGATTATGATTTGGACTCCTAAGGGCCAGCTTCCTCATCCAACATGACTTCCTCAGGGATGGTAAATTCAGCTATGAAATCTGCTAACGCTTGACCCCGGATAGATTTCCTCGGAAGGAAATTGAGATCAAACTGGCTCAGTTCAATGCTCCATTTAAGCAATCTCCCAAACGCCTCAGTTCATCGAAAGACCTGTCGTAGCGGCTGGTCGATGTATATCATGATTGGATGAGCCTTAAAGTAGTGGTGGAGCTTCCTCGAAGCGATTAATAGGCTATAAATAAGTTTTTCAATCTTTGGGTAATTACATTCTATCGCGGCCAACTTCTTACTCACATAATACACTGGTCTTTGGACCTTATCTTCTACATGAACGAGAGCTGAACTGATTGCATGTGATGATACCACCAAATATACGAATAAGTCTTCATGATCCACCTGTTTGGACGATATCAGAGGTTTCTTCAAGTCACATATTAGGTTCTAAAACGCTTCGATGCAATCCGTAGTCCATTCAAAATTACGCTTTCCTCTTTTTATTAAGTCGAAGAATGGAATGCACTTATCACTGGCCCTGGAGATGAATATGCTCGATGCTGCAACCTTCCCTATTAAGCTCTACACATCTTTGATTCTTCGTGGTTCACGAATATTCCTGATTACTGCATTATGGTACGGGTTAATTTCAATCCCGCAAGAATTGACGATGAAACCCAAAAACTTTCCTGACGCGACATCAAAAGAGCATTTCAAAGGGTTGAGTTTCATTCCATAATATTGGAGGATGTTGAAAATTTCTTCCAAGTCTGAGACGTGATCTACTGACTGCTTGGACTTCACATGCATGTAATCCACATAAACTTCCATAGACTTCCCAATCTGATTGAGAAATATGATTTATCAAACGTTGGTACGTTGCCCTAGCATTCTTTTGTTCAAAAGGAATTACCACATACTAGTATAATCCAAGGTCAATGATAAAGCTCGTATGTTTTTGGGTCTGGCACATGCATGGTAATTTGGATGTATCTCGAGCAAGCATCCATAAACGAAAGAAGCTCATGCCTAGCTGTTGAGTCTACTAGTTGGTCGATCCTTGGGAGTGGAAAGCTATCTTTCAAGAAAGCCTTGTTCAAGTGTGAAAAGTCGATGCACGTTCTCCATTTCGCGTTAGCTTTCTTTATAAGAACGGGATTTGATATCCAATTAGGATACATCACATCTCGAATAAAATCATTGCCTTTTAGCTGTTTAACCTCTTCCTTTAGAGCTGCCGACCTCTGGGACGTACTTCGGGTTCAAATTCAACGAGTGGCTCATGATGTATGGAGATATCCCACAAACGTCGGCATGGGTGCATGCAAATACATCCAGATTGGATCATAGGAAGTTTGTCAACCCCCTCGTCTTGAAGGGGTTTAAATGAGATTTGATTTTCAAGACCTTGATCGAGTCGTCGTTATCAATCGGAATATCCACAATTATCTTATTAGTGTCGCCCTTCTACATCTCGATTCCTCGTCCTTTTTGGGATCAATATCATCGGACTGATAATCGGGCGACTCTGGTTGGGATGCTTCCTTTATTTGCTATGTTGATGCCTCTTTAGCAGGAGGGGAGGCACTTTTAGGTTCTACATCGACTCCATCGCAGACCATCTTCCACTCCATTAGATAATAATCCTTTCTTATTACTTGGTCTCCACGGACCATTCCTACTCCAACTTTGGTTGGGAATTTTAGTAATAGACACCAAGGTGCGATGTAGGATCTAAATTCTGCTAGAGCTGGTTGACCCAAGAAGGCATTGTATGGAGAATCTATATTCATGACAAGAAATGGGAGGATTGACACTCTTTTGCAGTCTCCCTCCCCAAGTTCTACTAGTAAATCAACTGCTCCCACAGGCGTTGTTGTCGAGCCATTAAATCCACGTATCCACCCAGTGGAGGTCTTTAGATCTCTAGCTTCTAACTTCATCTGGTCAAATGCTTTCTTGAATAGGATATCGACGAAAATCCCGCATTCAAACAGGACCTTCCATACCGTTGTCGGGCCAATTATAGCAAATATTACCAAGGATCCATGCTTGGAGTTTCGACTCCCATGCTTTCTCGATCATGGAAAACAATGTCGTCCATCATTGTTTTCTGTTGTTTGATTGTTGTAGCATCCTTGGGAACACTGCACTCCCCGACATCTAGAAGCTTTGTAGCATTGAAATACTGTTCCATGGTTCTAGTATTAAATCATGTTGGGTGAGGCCCTTTGGCAACGGTGTTGATAACTATTCATTTTCCCTTCTGTTGGGCAATAGCTCTAGGAGCTACCTGTCCTTGATTTGGGGCCGAGCCTCCTTGCCCCATGTCTCTTGGGGCAACTTTGTACTCGTCAAGCTTCCCTTCTCACGATAATGTTTCTATCACATCTCTAAGGTGTCAGCATTCATTCTTTGGATGGCCGTAGGTCTTATGAAACAAGCAAAACTTTCCAGTTTCACGTACTTTCTCTATCGAATCCCTCGGCGGAGGTTTCATATATTGCATTACATCGCAAGTGTCTAGATAAATGTTCTCCAAGGTGTCATTCAATGGTGTGTAGCTTTCAAAGGACTGGAACAGAGGTCGCTTCTTGGAATCAACCCTCTGATTTTTGTTTCTTTTGTTGTTGTTCTTACCATGGCAGCCATCTCCTTCGTTCTGATTTCCAACATTAACATCAACCTTACTGGAACTATCACTAGACTGCTTTATAGCGACATTGCTTTGGATCTCCTCCCTTACAACCTCATTGGATCACCTTTTTCTATTTAAGTACACCTCTTTGTGTCGCAAGCATATATTTGCTTTCGCATGAAACAATTCAATGGTTGTAGGGAATTTTCCAACCAGGTATCTACCAAATTTAGTATCATTGTGTACGCCGTCTATCATCGCCATCAGGATAGTCTCAGGATTGGGGTTGCTCACTTCAGTGATAACCATATGAAAATGGTCTAAATACCCCTTTAAGGTCTCTCCAGGGGCCTGTTTAATCACCAAGAGCTCTATGACATTCTTGGATTTTTGGGCATGCAGTCGGAATTGATTCAAAATTTTCTTACTCAAATCCTCGAAGTTAGGAATCGACCAAGGCAGAAGTCTGGTAAACCACATCATAGTGACATCCTCAAGGTATATTGGAAAAACTTTACCCATTATGGCATCGGAAGCCGATGCATCATTCATATACCATGAGTAACACATCAAATACTATCGTGGATCAGTTCTACCTGAGTAACGGTTCATTGTGGGAAAATTAAACCGCCTTTGGAATTGTACCTCCAAGATGTTGTCTATGAAAGGCGTATGGCAACGGTCTATACCCCAGTCTTCATTGTATAGCCCATGTTGTCATTCATTATTTGATGCACCATCGCTACTACCTCTACGTTGGTCAATGCATACTCTAGTTCAGGACTTTCAGCTCTTCGAGATCTTCCTGCTCCCATTTCAGGCAATGTCACCTGATTCGTTGTTTGGGTAGAATTTCCCTGCCCCCGCGATCCCGGTCAATCACAGGACGAGTGGGTAGAACCATGACATCTTGAGTGGTCTGGGAGGTGCCTTGGTCCCTATAAAGGACTTAGGACCCACACATCGGCAATAACATTGGTTTTGTTGAGCAAGGGTCATTAGGACAAAGACACATTGCCGCATCTTCTCGAGAACCCAATGAACCGAATCAGACCTCTTAGAGGTTCTTAGGCCTTTCATAAGGTCTCCTCTGATGTGGTGGCCGATCAATCTCCTCGGATGAAGTTGAGCCCTTTACTACCTGATATTGAGGAGGAGACAGTGTTCTTTGTCTTCGGAATTCTTCCAAGTGCTTGGCCATTGCATTCATATCATTCCGGATTGCATCGCTATCTCAACTCTGAGTACTAGGGCTGCATTGGTCTCTTCCAATCGGGAGAATAGGCGAGAGAAGTCATCTTGCAAAATAGGTGTTGGAAGAGGTAGATTACTGGTAGTAGCATTTGGTTTAGGAATTCTTTGGACGGGTCGAGTCGAATTCGACCCAGACACATTCGACCCGGGCTCCTGCTTTGTTGTTTCGATCTACGAGCTATTTTTCTACTCTTCGTTGGCTTCAGGTCTTTGAGAAGCTTGCTGGCTCATATCTCTTCTTGGAGCCATACTAATCAAACTTGTTGAAATCGTTAAAGACATCGAAAGTGATAGAAAACACGGACTATTTCTTCAGACTTGGTGATCCGAACAATAGATAAATAATCACAAAAGCGAAGAATTCAATTTTCTCAGTGAAGGAACCAAAATGTTAGACCAAAAAATGGCCCTAACACCCAATAGACTAGATTTCGTAGAGATGAATAAAGAAAAACAAATTAAAAGCAAGGAAAATCAAGCAAACACACAGAATTTATAGTGGTTCGGCGTTAATGAGCCTACGTCCACTTTGTAATCGTGATATTCAACAAATAATGTAGATTACAGCACTAGAATCTCTCAATGCTCAAGTTACAATCAATTCCTGCTCACAAATATAGAAATTCACTCAGAAATAAACAAAATGCTTGTAGGTCGAATATTAATGGCGGCTGCATATAATACTTCGAATAGTAGGGTGCCAAAAGTCCTTTTCTTCTTGTTCAGATCGGGTATTTATAGGAGAAGGTGATTGTAACTATCCAGAATTTTTACACAATTTAAAATTGAAATTTT
Organism: Allium sativum; assembly: GCA_030737875.1. Classification (NCBI taxonomy): domain Eukaryota; kingdom Viridiplantae; phylum Streptophyta; class Magnoliopsida; order Asparagales; family Amaryllidaceae; genus Allium; species Allium sativum. The sequence goes on from CM060922.1 coordinate 920,853,422, forward strand.
TATTACTTAATTTGAATTTAAATTTGAATTTTACATAAATATATATGGTTAAGAATTTCGATAAGTTAGATGATAGATTTTATTTGAATTATAAATGAGAATAATGATTATTAATGAGTTTGGATTTATTGATACTATTTGTCGTTCGATCGGATTTGTCAAACCATAACATGAATTAGTAGCATTAGAATTAAGTATTGCCCTTAGTTTTCATAGCATTTAAGTGAAAATGCTACCAAAAGTTCACCTTCTCTTCTTAAGATAAGTGTATGGACACTTGTAATTTTGCATGTAAACTTTCATGCATGGTTTCCACTTGTCCCCTTATGTGTCTTTACCTCCTTACTCCTCCTTTCCTATATAAGGAGCTCTTTACTTCATTTTTTATCATCCATTTTCATTTTTCCTACCTTCCTTCTTCTTAAGCTTATGGCCATGGTTTCCGTAGCATAAGTCTTCCTCTTTTCCACCACCACCTTGTTAAAGTTCGTCGTCATCCTCCTCCTCCTTCTCTTAAAATATAAAGAGAGAGAGATTAGTGTATATTATATTATATATATATATATATATATATATATACATTGGTAAAGAAGACGTTGCGCCGAAATACTTTCCCACGGTTCGCTCAGCTAGGCTCGCTTACCGTGAAGATTTGGAAAGTTGTTAGGTGAGAACTCTTTAACCATGGTTTATATATTTAATTAGTAGTTAGAATTATTTAAATATAGCGATGAATTATTAGTGGTTAATGATGATTGATGTTTATTGTCATGGACGATGGATGCGTAGTTTAGAACACACACACTATTAAGCGTTATTGTTATTACGCTTGTGCACAATTATGATTTATTTAATTATGTTGATGATGGTTGTTATAGATGTTTATAATGGTTGTTGATGTTGTTTTGCACACATTATGGCACAACAAGTATGGTATCACATTGGTGATCGACAAATCTCCTTCGTAACTAGAAGCAATATCATTATTGAAATTGAAGGTTAATAACTGGGAAAAAGCATGTGTATGAATTCATATATTTTGACAAAGTTCTTTAATGAATAAATAAATACCAAAACGTTCTAGGATGACAGAGAGGATAGTGTCTAGGCATGGGTTTGGAAAATATAGTTTCCTGCTCTCCCTGGCTATCCCGAACTGATCCGACGAATGAGATGGTTAATTTGAAATTATCTGAATTTAGAAATGAATTGGAATATGATTTATTAAGTAAAAAAATAAAAGTTGAATTTTGAACCCAGAATAAATTTGGAAAGTCAATGTAAATTACTTTAAATGGCTTTAAATGATTTACATGAGTATATAATAGTTTTCTAAGGTATTTTGAAGTACCGGAGAAGAATTTTTATTTCGATTAAGATAGAGTTTGTCGCACAATGGTAATTTGCGTATTTTAGTTACAAACTTTAAACGCTTATAACTTTTGCAATCTAAATCGGATTTCCAAGAAATGAAAAACAATTGATTTATATTAACAAGAGCTTTTAAATGAGTAAAAGCGGATTTTAATTTCAGGTTATAATTTTCAGGTTATGTTTAAAACCCTTTGGGAAAAGATCGCTGTAAGAGCAGTTGTTGACCATAACTATAAACAACTATTTTAAATGTCTTTAAAATATGGAAAAAATGGTAGAATCATTATAAATTATGTAAAAGTGTTTTGAATCATAAATTTTAAGTTTTAGCTAAGATAAACGATATTTTGATCTAATTAGTTAACATAGCTGTTTTGTAACGCTTTTGAAACTATGGTAACTCTTTCTTTAAAAATAATCTATTTTGAAGTTTCAAACCGTTAGTTGTTTTCCGAACTATAAGTAATCATTTGTAAATTTGGTGGAATGTTTTCAAAGATTTAAAAGTATTGAAAATGTTTTATATGGAAATTAAATTGATTTATTTAATACTAAAACGGGGTTTTCAATTTTAAATAATTGGATATGGTTGGAGATAAATCTTCGGATGTTTGATATTAATCCAGTAGATGATAACTCTTACTATTTGAGGAATTTAAAAGGAAGTTCGCCATTATTCCGCTTATAGTGTGAGTTAGATACATAGATTAATATTGAGGATAAGTTGATGGAATTTCTATCCAGATCTAATGTCAAAGAGTTGAATAAATCATTTAATTAAGATACGAGTTTCCTAAGTTGATTGGGATAAGTTGGATAAAAATAATTGTCAGATATTTGATATGAAATTCTGTGGTGTAAACGTATATTATTTGAGGAATTTGGAAAATATTATTATTATATCGTTATTCCACTTATAGTATTCGTTGATTATAGGAATTGATATCGAAGATAAGTGGATACAATTTCTGTGTAACTTATGTTCAATATCAATTGATTTGGGTTTTATCGTGAATCATATCTTTAGTAATATCATTCTTGAAACCCAATGAGATTAAGTTATGGACATTCATATCGTAATTTGGGGATTTAACCAAATCTTTGATTTAAGGAAATTAAAAATAACGAATTGGGAAGGAAGAATAATCTTTTAGTTAAGATTACAGAATTGAATGTTCGGAAACCAATTTAATTGGAAACTAGGGTTGAAATGTGGTGTAAGGGTTTTCAAAGGAAACTGGGTTTTTGATAACGGGTTATCAAATGGAAAATTAATTAAGGCTTTGAGGCTAAGTTATCTTTGATTAAAGGGATGTGTTTTAAAAGAGAAAGGTTAAATATGGATTTTGTTATAATTTGATAATGGATTTAAAGGAGTTTAATTTAACAAACTCCAAGATGGAAAGAGATTTGGTTGAAAGCATGTGTGTTCCATAATTGTATTTTTTTAAATTGCGCTTATTACTTGGAAAGACCGGGATCAGATATATGTTTGGAAACCATTCCAAGTAATAATATGACGTTATGGAGCAGTTCAGGACTTCAAAAACGATGAATGAAGACCAGGATTCTTTGAATTGTTTGGATTGATTATTGATGTCTTGGTTGGGCTGATCCCCGGAAACGAGGTTATAAGTGGCATGAGGTTTGAATATATTTGGAGAATTTCGGATTGGAGTTTCGTTCAGGCCTTGAACAGACATATATGGATTGTGTGTCCGACATTGTAATTGACTGCGTAGCACTGATCTCTGTTAAATATATATCCGCTTGGTGGTGGAGAATTTATTCTCTTGCTTAACACCCTTTTCTAAAACGTATGAGCTTAGAGGTTATATATTGATAGAAATCAGTGATGCGCGGTTAATGGATAATGTGGTATACTTATGATATGCGATGAGCTACAGATGATCAAAGCATGGCTTATTTAAGCGTAGCTTTATGTATATCGTGACCTCGGCAAGCCTCACAACCCGGTAAATGGCTAAAACAGGAAAGGTGCAGCAAGGTTAACGGTAGTAGTCATTTCCTTCTAGATAAAAGGTGTACTATGGTATGGAACCCAGGTATTAACCTATGTGGATAACTTCTATTTATATGGATGTTGATGTTGCAAGTGCTCGGTTTAAAGGTTGGTAACGACCGGTAAGTGATATACTCAAGCGTGCTCTAAGTTACCCAGTTAAGGGGTAACCCGGCCTCGTGTTGGTAGAGAGCCCGATTTGGTTCTCGGGGCGTCCCTCTAGAGGCGTACCCATCGGTTCGATAAGGAAGTTCCTTTGTCTAGTCATTTGTTGGAAATCCAATTTCCACTATGAGCCCATACGATTTTAGTTGTATAGCCTACTACTAGTAGGATTACATCAGTATAATGGGATGGGGCATTATGCTGGCTATGATTAATACATTTATTTGCGAAATGGTTTTCACACTATGAACTAATTATAATAACAGAGGATTTTAATGTACCAATCATTTTTGACTATCATAAGGAGAAACCTCGCACATGTGTGCGTTTTCATTGTGTGTGTGCGGTGAGACCTTATGGTAGTTTCATTTTTCAAAAGTCATTGCGAATTTTTGATGCACGGGAATTCATATGAAGTAAACCCGTTTCTCATTAGCGGTGTGGTCCATTGAATTACCCAACTTTAAAATAAATCCTTATAACAACTGTTTTTGAGTTCTCACACCAGTCCCACGACCGACCTGGAGATTATTGTTCCCTCACCTAAACTCTAGGTGCCTATAATATTGCACGGGCAGCCTAGTAGTTTGGTTCATAGATTTAGCCTTAGATTTGATTAGAGCAGGATTCTGTTTTTTAGCTGAAGCTATCATGTTTTGGAGCATTCACATTCTTCCGCTGCGTAATCAGTGTACTCTGATGTATTCCTTATAACTCTGATGTTATATTATGGTAATGAAATGAAAAGTTTCGTTTATTTTTGTGCATATATGTAAGTACCCATAACTATCCGTCTTTATGAACGGTTTAACTTGGTTTAATTACCAGCGAGAACCGGTTAAGAAGACCGAGTCGTTAAAGAATTGGTATCAGAGCTTTGGTTTATACAAAGCAATAGGGTATTACATATTTGAACAAAAGTAAGGACTCATCAGATTTATGATATCTCATTAGAGATAGGATTAGAAATACCCAAGAATGAGATTTGGGAATATTACGCTTATGAGAGCGTCTTTCATCATAAAATCAATGTGTTATTAAATTTATGAGTCGAAATTAACTTATAGAAATATTAGAAACTTTCCGCAAAAATTGGTAGGCATTTATAATCTTATATGGTAATAAGTAACTTAAGTGAGTAAAACCCTTGAAAGGAATTAAAGGAATGTTAGGTTGCGCCAGAACTTAAATAAGAATAAGAATGGCCCAGGTTAGGTAAGTCCCTTGATTATTTAAATAGATATTAGAATACTTTGGGTAAGGAATTCAAAGTATGAATGATAAATGAGTATAAATTTAACTTGTAAATGGATTAACATGAGATTGGAAACAATTTGAATAGAAATTGAAATAGAATGAGTGTTCTAGAAATATAATTCTTCGCTTGTCGCTGGGTTTAGCTTGACTCGTTGTCATCTTTTGATGATCAATGTCTCCTCGATTGTCATGCTTGGATTTTTTTTTTTTTCAATTTCATTCTTGAATCCTTCTTTTTGCCCTGCTTTGACCAAACCATGGACAAGTAGATTAGTGACATGGTTTTGAATTTAAAACGAGTATATTAATTTATCCCTTAATTTGAACCTGGATTTGTACTAAGTACAAAAGAATTTCAAAATGATCCAAGATGTTATTTTAGCAAGGTAATTGGATGATGTGGGAAAAGGATTATTTATTTAAGGATTTGGAATCAAAATAACATTTAGAAATTTGAGGTGTGAACACTTAGTCTTATGGTTTGACTTAAATTGTTAAATAACCTTGGGTTCCATAACTTTAGCAGTAAGTTAGAAAGATAATTTCTAAACTTTAAAATTTTTGTAGGATCGTAGATATCTAGGTACTAGACAATATCTATCCCAGTTGCTCCTTTGTGGTAGTAGCAGCACCTAAAGGTCTAACTCAGAGAATTTGATTATAAACATGACCGATGACGACCCTAGTAATCATGAGATTATAGAAATTTCTACTTTTAATTGAGAATCAAATAGAATATCTTGAGAATGATATGGGCCTTGGTTTTGACCATTACATTTCTAATATGTTAAGAGAGAAATGGGAATTCAAACTGGTAAAGGAGTTTAAATTTACTCGTCTTCCTTTCCGAGGAAGAAAAGTTTTAAGGGAGGTGAATGTAACGATGCAGAATTTTTAACCAATTTAAAGTTGGAATTTTTATTACTTAATTTGAATTTTACATTAATATATATGGTTAAGAATTTTGATAAGTTAAATGATAGATTTTATTTGAATTATAAATGAGAATGATTATTAATGAGTTTGGATTTATTGATACTATTTGTCGTTCGATCGGATTTTTCAAACCATAACATGAATTAGTAGCATTAGAATTAAGTGTTGCCCTTAGTTTTCATAGCACTTAAGGGAAAATGCTACCAAAAGTTCACCTTCTCTTCTTAAGACAAGTGTATGGACACTTGTAATTTTGCATGTAAACTTTCATGCATTGTTTCCACTTGTCCCCTTGTGTGTCTTACCTCCTTACTCCTCCTTTCCTATATAAGGAGCTCTTTACTTAATTTTTTATCATCCATTTTCATTTTTCCTACCTTCCTTCTTCTTCTTAAGCATATGGCCATGGTTTCCATGGCATAAGTCTTCCTCTTTTCCACCACCACCTTGCTAAAGTTCGTCGGCATCCTCCTCCTCCTCTTATAATATAAAAAGAGAGAGATTAGTGTATATTATATTATATTATATTATATTATATTATATATATATATATATATTGGTGAAGAAGGCGTTACGTCGAAATACTGTCCGACGGTTCGTTCAGCTAGGCTCGCCTACCGTGAAGATTTGGAAAGCTGTTAGGTGAGAACTCTTTAACCATAGTTTATATATTTAATTAGTAGTTAGAATTATTTAAATATAGCGATGAATTATTAGTGGTTAATGATGATTGATGTTTGTTGTGATGAACGATGGATGCGTAGTTTAGAACACACACACTATTGAGCGTTACTGTTATTACGCTTGTGCACAGTTATGATTTATTTAATTATGTTGATGATGGTTGCTGTAGATGTTTATAATAGTTGTTGATGTTGTTTTGCACATACTATGGCACAACAAGTATGGTATCACATTGGTAATCGACAAATCTCCTTCGTAACTAGAAGCAATATCATTATTGAAATTGAAGGTTAATAATTGGGAAAGAGCATATGTATGAATTCATATATTTTGACAAAGTTCTTTAAATGAATAAATAAATATCGGAACGTTCTAGGATGACAGGGAGGATAGTGTCTAGGCTTGGGTTTGGAAAATATAGTTTCCTTCTCTCCCTGGCTATCCCGAACTGATCCGACGAATGAGATGGTTAATTTGAAATTATTTGAATTTAGAAATGAATTGGAATATGATTTATTAAGTGAAAAAATAAAAGTTGAATTTTGAACCCAGAATAAATTTGGAAAGTCAATGTAAATTACTTTAAATGGCTTTAAATGATTTACATGAGTATATAATAGATTTCTAAGGTATTTTGAAGTACTGGAGAATAATTTTTATTTCGGTCGGAATAGATTTTGTCGCACAATGGTAATTTGCGTATTTTAGTTACAAACTTTAAATGCTAATAACTTGTGCAATCTAAATAGGATTTCCAAGAAATTAAAAACAATTGATTTATATTAACAAGAGCTTTTAAATGAGTGAAAGCGGATTTTAATTTCGGGTTATATTTTTTAAGTTATGTTTAAAACCGTTTTGGAAAAGGTCGTTGTAAGAGCAGCTGTCGACCATAACTATAAACAGCTATTTTAAATGTTTTAAAAATATGGAAAAAAAATGGTAAAATCATTATAAATTATGTAAAAGTGTTTTGAATCATAAAGCTTAAGTTTTGGCTAAGATAAACGATGTTCTGAACAAAGTAGTTAAGATAGCTGTTTTGTAACACTTTTGAAACACTATGCTAACTCTTTCTTTGAAAATAATCTATTTTGAAGTTTCAAACTGCGAGCTGTTTTCCAAAGTATAAGTAATCATTTGTAAATTTGGTGGAATGTTTTCAATGATTTAAAAGTATTGAAAATGTTTTATATGGAAATTAAATTGATTTATTTAATACTAAAACGGGGTTTTCAATTTTAAATAACTTCATAGGGTTGGAGATAAATCTTCGGATGTTTGATATTAATCCAGTAGACGATGACTCTTACTATTTGAGAAATTTAAAAGGATGTTCGCCATTATTCCGCTTATAGTGTGAATTGGATACAAAGATTAATACTGAGGATAAGTTGATGGAATTTCTATCCAGATCTAATGTCAAAGAGTTGAATAAACCTTTTAATTAAGATACGAGTTTCCTAAGTTGATTGGGATAAGTTGGATAGAAATAATCGTCAGATATTTAATATGAAATTCTATGGTGTAAACGTATACTATTTGAGGAATTTGGAAGATATTATTATTATATCGGTATTCCACTTATATTATTCGTTGATTACGAGAATTGATATTGAATATAAGTAGATACAATTTCTGTGTAACTTATGTTCAATATCAATTGATTTGGGTTTTATCGTGAATCATATCTTCAAAAATATCATTCTTGAAATCCAATGAGATTGAGTTATGGAAATTCATATCGTAATTTGGGGATTTAACCAAATCTTTGATTTGAGGAAATTAAAAACAAGGAATTGGGAAGGAAGAATAATCTTTTAGTTAAGATTACAGAATTAAATGTTCGGAAACCAATTTAATTGGAAGCTAGGGTTAAAATGTGGGGTAAGGGTTTTCAAAGGAAACTGGGTTTTGGATAACGGGTTATCAAATGGAAAATTAATTAAGGCTTTGAGGTTAAGTTATCTTTGATTAAAGGGATGTGTTTTAAAAAAGAAAGGTTAAATATGGATTTTTTTTATAATTTGAGAATGGATTTAAAGAAGTTTGATTTAACAAAATCCAAGATGGAAGGAGATTTGGTTGAAAGGATGTGTGTTCTGTAATTGTATTTTTTTTAAATTACGCTTATTACTTGGAAAGACTGGGATCAGATATTGTTCGAAAAACCATTCCAAGTAATAATATGATGTTATGGAGCAATTTAGGACTTGGGAAACGACGAATGAAGACCGGATTCTTTGAATTGTTTGGATTGATTGATGATGTCTTGGTTGGGCTGATCCCCCGATACGAGGTTATAAGTGACATGAGGTTTGAATATAGTTGAAGATTTCCAGATTGAAGTTTCGTTCAGACCTAGAACGGACATTTATGGATTGTGTGTCTGACATTGTAATTGACTGCGTAGCACTGATTTCTGTTAAAAATATATCCGCTTGGTGGCGGAGACTTTATTCTCTTGCTTAGCACCCTTCTCTAAGACGTATGAGCTTAGAGGTTATATACTGATAGAAATCAGTGATGTGTGATAATGTGGCATATTTAAGATATGTGATGAGCTACATATGATCAAAGCATGGCTTATTTAAGCGTAGTTTTGTGTATATCATGACCTCGGCAAGCCTCACAACCCGGTAAATGGCTAAAACCGGAAAGATGCAGCGAGGTTAAGGGTAGTCATTTCCTTCTAGATAAAAGGTGTACTATGGTATGAAGCCCAGGTATTAACCTATGTGGATAACCTCTATTTATATGGATGTTGATGTTGCGAGTGCTCGGTTTAAAGGTTGGTAACGACCAGGAAGTGATATACTCAGGCGTTCTCTAAGTTACCCAGTTAAGGGGTAACCCGGCCTCGTATTGGCAGAGAGCCCGATTTGGTTCTCGAGGCGTCCCTCTAGAGGCGTACTCATCGGTTCGGTAAGGAAGTTCCTTTGCCTAGTCATTTGTTGGAAATCCAATTTCCACTACGAGCCCGTACGATTTTAGTTGTATAGCTTGCTACTAGCAGGATTACGTCAATATAATGAGATGGGGCATTATGCTGGCTATGATTAATACATTTATTTACGAAATGGTTTTCACACTATGCACTAATAATAATTACAGAGAATTTTAACGTACCAAGCATTTTTGACTATCATAAGGAGAAATCTCTCCCATGTGTGTGTTTGCACTGTGTGTGTGCCACGAGACCTAATGTTAGTTTCATTTTTCAAAAGTCATTGCGAATTTTTGATGCACGGGAATTCACATGGAGTAAACTCGTTCCGCGTTAGCGGCGTGGTCCGTTGAATTGTCCAACTTTAAAATGAATCCTAATAACAACTATTTTTGAGTTCTCACACCAGTCCTACGACTGACCTGGATTTTATTGTTCCCTCACCTAAATTATGGGTGCCCATAATTTTGCACGGGCAGCCTCGTAGTTTGTTCGTAGATTTAGCATTGGAGTTGATTGGAACAGGATTCTGTTTTTTAGCTGGAGCTATCATGTTTTGGAGCATTCGCACTCTTCCGCTGTGTAATCAATGTACTCTGATGTATTCCTTATAACTCTGATGTTATATTATGTTAATGAAATGAAAAGATTTATTTATTTTTGTGCAAATATGTAAGTACCCATAACTATCCATCTTTATGAACGGTTTAAGTTGGTTTAATTACCTGCCAGAACCGGTCAAAAAGACCGGGTTGTTAAAGTGATGGCATTTAGGCGGAAACGGTTATGTGTGGTGGCAGCAACTCCAGATTTGTAGGCATTCAGTTTATGTGGTGGCACCAGCTCTAGATTTGTAGGCATCCAGTTTGTGTGGTTCGTGGGTCGTGGCCACATAGTGGTCCTCCCAATCGTGTAGGAATTGGTGGAAGTAGCAGGAAGTTACATTACGAAGTGTCGAATTTGGCATCTGGGTCGACTCGAATCCATTCGACCCGATGGCGTTCTACCCGGTGCCTTAGTTTCATTCAACCCGAAATCTCTATGTCCCGTTCGACCCGTGACCCATGTTTCTGTTCGACGCAACTCCTTGTTATTGAATCGACTCGATTCTTGGCCTTTGTGCATGTGATTGTTCGACTGTTGGATGGCCTTGTCACAAAGTGGGCTAGCAATTATCATGGCAAAATATCAATTTTTACTTTTAATAAACATAAGGAAGAGTTAGAGAAATTCAAATCTAATGGTTTAGTTGCAAAGAAAAAGTTTATTGAAGAAAAATCCAAGCAAAGAAAGTGAGCCATCAAACTGAAATAACATTGGGTTATAGTGACAGTGGTAGTGGTAATACAAGCCAAACAGAAGAGGAAAAAGCCCTCATTGAAAATCTAATCAAACCGATGGAAAAGCATAAAGATGAAGTTGAAGCTAATTGTGGACTTACGACTTTGTATGCTGATTTGTGTAGTAATAATAATATTACAACTCAACATGGAGATACTGGTAGTAATACACAGCCTGTCGACCAATCGATCGACATACAATTAAATAATTGGGATTAGTGTACACCAAATTTCATCCCAACACCCGCGTGGGGTTTCAAATCAACAAACACAGATTTTTATTTGTGTAGTTGGGCGATGTGTAAAATTTATCGTCCCAATCAATATCAGTCAAATCAGTGTATATAAACAAATCGTCCGATTTGTTTATAATTATTTATATTTGATGCTTATGCAGTTGCGTGGTGCACCTTGGATGATGGTTGATTGTTAATCATTGCTATTATATACATGTGGTGTATGGAATCCATATAATTAACATTATATGGTGATTGATTGGGCCTCATTCCAATCGGGAAAATAATGAATATTATAAAAGAAAATTCATGTGTTGAATATAAAAATAGTCATGTGTCGACGATGTTCATGTGTTGAAACTATTATGTGTTGAGTGAAATATTTTAAATAATAAAATTTACATGTATATCAGTATATGTATATCAGTATATGTAATAGTTCTCCATTATGAAAAGTATTCAAATCTGGCTGATATATCATATATGTAGCGCCATGTGATCTTTATATCAGTAGTGTTTCGTACTTCAGTGATAAAATAGAGATAACTACTGTGTAGTTCAATAATTTTGCGGATAATTCACTATATTAGGCTTGTTTTGTAAGATTATTACATGATTAGCCATGTTTCAAAAATAATTACAAATATAGACCTGTTTGCAGTTAATGAAGGCAAGTTTTCAAAACTCGCACAAAGGCACCTTTCAAAAACTCGCCCGTATATTTTTTTAATTCCATAGTGACTTTCTTAAAATTTGATTTGGACAGAACTCAATATCTATAATACGAAATTCCAGTTTTTCTGTTTCATTACTAGAATATAGGTTTATAGATTCGAACGTTTTGTGTTTCAATGAAATCCGACGTATAACAATTCTTATATATTCGAATGAAGTTGTAAATGTTAAACTGCGAACTACCACGATAATTAAATAGTATATATAGTGTAACCTAACAACATAAAACAAATACCGAATTCTAATATTCAAATACAAGAGAGATACATAGTCCGGTTAAGGACAGATAAGTTCGAAACATAACAAATACAGATACATGAAATACCACACACACTGACATCGCATCAATAGACATACGTCTCCATTTTAGGCTACTGAAGTGCACCGCTTTCGGTTATGTCCCTGCGATCCACATTTGCTGCATCTGTTTGTTATGGGTGTTTGATGCTCATCCATAACATTTTCGAACCTCGTTGATTTGGGTCGTCCGGCTTGTCTTCTGACAAACGGAGCCAATATTAGAGGACCCTTGTATGGGTCCCAGTATTTTTTATCGCATATAGGATTAAACTCTGGGTCGTATGTAGCTCTATAACTTTGGATAGAGTACCATTCAGAAGCAAAATCGTGATGTGCTCTATTACTACCAAAATCCCGTGCTGAACAAGCTGCCATCTCATGAGCACAAGGTATCTTCTGCAGAAGGGAGATTCTGCATGTACATGTGACATCAGAACCATCCATCACAACATCATATTCATTGTCGTAACTGTTAATCACTTGCCATTTATATTGGCCAAATCGAACAAGCCTACAACGACATGCGTCAATAGCCCGAGCTTCAATTTTAGCTTCACATTTTGGAGTAAGTTTCGAATTCAGACCCTCCCCTTTTTCTCATCTCTTATAGAAATACTCAACTGATCGAAAGAACGTTCTTGCAACCAACGCCTTTATAGGCAAGGATCTGACGCCTTTTAGTACACCATTAAAACTTTCAGATGCGTTGGTCGTCATGATATGGAAGCGGTCACCGTCATATTTGCAAAGAGCCCAGTTTTCTTCGCAATTCCCTAGGCTTCGTTCAATCCAAGTATGCGCCTCCGGCTTCATTGCCTTGATTTCTTCTCTAAGTTAGTATATTCAACCACTTCTGAAGCACATGCAGCAGCGTAAAACAAGCCTACATGTCGCTTGTCTCGATGACCTGCAGCTTGAAAATTTGCTTTCAGATGCCTTGCACATAACCTATATTTGTGAGGTTGTCGCTATCTATCCTGCAAAGAGCTTGGAATCCCTTTCATTCTGTCGGATATTAATGTGTCTATTTTGTACGTTATAAATGAACTCACGCATGCATGAAAAGAACCAGGCCAAACTATCATACGATTTAGATTCGACCACCTCATAAGATAATGGGAAAAGGCAGTCGTCCGCATCTACAGTGGTAGCAACTAGCAGTATTCCTTTGTACTTACCGTACAAATGTGTCCCGTCAATAGAGAGCACTGGACGACAGTGTACAAAACCTGCAATGGAAGGACCAAATGCCCAGAAAGCACGATCAAATACCCCATACTCATCGTGTACTATATGTCCTACTGAACCTGGATTGCGTCTTTTTATTTCCGCAAAATATTGAGGCAAATACGAATAAGATTCGGCCCAGTCACCATATATTTTTTCCAAAGCTTTGTTCAACGTTTGCCAAGCTTTCATATAACTGATTTTGATGAAGAGTTGCTCGTCAACAAGCACTTGCACCGTCCCAGCTGAGATATCCAAATTGGCCTTCATAAAAGCCATGATTTTGGATACAAGAAATGCAGAAGTGGCTTGCTTGTGGTTTGAATTAATCGTCGGGTTGACATAGTTATGTTTGTGAGGCAATTTTCTGATTTCCCAACATCCAGTTTGTGATCTCTTCGACACAATAGCATGTAATCACCATGGAAAAGTAGCATCAACATTACATACAGCGGTGTATATTGTTTTATTCGACTTGATTGGCTTGTATGAAACACCGTGCAGAATAGACCATTCCATAAGTTGGCAGAGAAATTGTTCCTTGCTTTGGAATACCATCCCAACAGCAAAACCATTTTGTACGTAGGCAGCCGAGAATTTTTCTTCAAAAAACTGTAGATTAGCCACTACGGATCTGGCCATCATTTGCGACGTGCAGAGATCATCGTCCATGGGTACTTCCATTTGAACTTCATCACCATCTTCTTCGGGATCTACAATGTTTGGAAAGTCATGGTCCAGTGGTTCATTGTTAACTTCGATCCAGCATGTATCATCAACAGTTGTCGTGGCAACCGCCATGTTATCAATATGTTCGGCCTGTTGTGAAGGACCTGCACCCAAGTCTTCTTCAGGTTCTATAGTCAATCTGTTAATAAATGTATTTTAGTTAAATCTTACATTTCTGTTAGTAGTTATAAAACTAACTTGATCAATAACACATACCTTTGGCTCATATCTAACAGTTCTGACTTGTTCTGTTAGTAGTTATCTTCAGGTTCTATGAGTTTACGGATATTTTTCTATAAGAAAAATATAAATTTTCAAACATATTAACATCTCAAGAAATAGTAATCCTTCACAGCTGGTCAGTTGAGAATAGAACGGGAATCCACAAGGAAACCATAAAGGATAGCAGCAACCAATCAAAAAGAATGATTCTGGACAGTTGCTTCTATATTACAACTGTGGAAAACCAGGTCATATGGCACGACAATGTCGGAACAGGCTATGCTTTGCACCGTAGGCAAACCTGACTGAGAAGCCTTTAGCGGCTATGACTACTGAGATTCACTTTGATGGTGGATCAGAGGGTTGGTGGGTAGACACTGGTGTTTCTCGCCATGTCTGCTATGATCGTGATATATTCACAATATACACGGCTGCTGATGATCAGAAAGTGTTGTTGGGAGATCCTCACACCACTAAAACTGTAGAGATTGGTAATGTGAAAATAAATCTTACAATTAGAAAGACGGTGTTTCTTAAAGTTGTGATGCATTTGACATGTTTAAAACATTAAAAACTGAAATTGAGTAATAAGAAAATTAAGAGAATTCATAGTGATAGAGGAACATAATATGAATCTAGTTTATTCTGATTTTTTTATAAATAACATGGTATAGTACATGAGAGAACTGCACCATATTCACTTGAAATGAACGGTAAAGCTGAAAAAAATAGGACCTTTACCGAATTAGTAATTGCCATTTTATTAAATTTTGGTGCAGCAAAACATTGGTGGGGGGATATTTTAATTGACTGCATGCTATGTTTTGAATAGAATCTCCTAATCTAAAAATAAAATTTCACCTTATGAAATTTTAAAGAATTATAAATCCAATGTGTCATACTTTAGAACTTGGGGTTGTTTAGCATATGTTTGCACTTCAGACCCTAAGAGAATAAAATCGGCAAGTAGAGCATATGAATGTGTATTTATGGGCTATGCTATTAATAGCAAAGAATACCGATTTTATGATCTAAATGCACATAATATAATTGAATCAAATGATGCTAATTTTTATGAAACAAAATTTACTTTTAAATTAAGGAATAGTGGGGGCACATCAAGTATGCCTATCAGAACAGAACTTAATAAAAGTTCTGAAACTGAACCTAGAAGAAGTAAAAGAGCAAGAACCGTAAAAGATTTTGGTTTGGATTTTTGTGCTTTTACTATAGAGGAGGATCCCTTAAACCTCCAAGAGGCCTTATCTTCTTTAGATGCCGATTTTTTGGCAAGAGGCTATAAATGAGGAGATGAGTTCTCTGAAATCCAATAAGACTTGGCATTTGGTAGATTTATTCTCTGGTTGTAAATCTATAGGTTGCAAATGGGTGCTTAAAAAGAAACTAAAAACCTGATGGCACTATTGATAAATATAAAGCAAAATTAGTAGCTAAAGGTTTTAAGCAAAGAGAAAATATATAAACATGGTGTTAACATCCATTTGGTGTATTAATAAATAACAAATAGAAGCAAGTGAGATTAATACCCGAATGAATGTAATTCTAGTTACAGGTAAAAAGAAATGCCGAAGAAATATATATGGACCAGCCTGAAGAATTTGTAGTACATGGTTAAGAACATAAAGTATGAAAATTAGATAAATCATTATATGGTTTAAAACAAGCAAAACTAAATGATGGCATGAAAAAAAAATTGATAACTTAATCATTTCTTATGGTTTTAAAGTTAATGAAAGTGACAAATGCATTTATTACAAATCTGAGAATGACATTTGCACTATTATGTGTCTTTATGCAGATGACCTCCTCATTGTTGGGTCACATATTCATGCCATAAAATCAGTCAAATCCTTATTAAGTGCCAATTTTGATATGAAAGATCTAGGTAAGGCGAGTGTAATCCCTGATATTAAGATTACCAGGTAAAAAGTGGGATTTTCTTTGGATCAATCTCATTAAATTGAGAAGACTCTAAAGAAATATGATTACTTTGACTGTAAAGCTGCATGTACACCATATGATCCTAGTGTAAAGTTATTTAAGAACAATGGTGAATGTATAAGATAGTTTGTTTAAGCGAGCATCATTGGCAGCCTTCGGATGCCATTGATTGTACTAGACCCGACATTACCTATGTTGTGGGATTATTATGCATGTTTTTCAATAGATCTAGTATAGAGCATTAACATGCTAATGAGAGGGTTATGAGATACCTATAATAAACTATGAACCTTGGATTGCATATGAATAGTTTTCAGTTGTAGTTGAAGGATATTCTGATACAGGCTGAAATACTTTATCTGATGATTCTAAAGGACCAGTGGCTATATATTTAGCATCGCTAAAGAAGCTGTCTCTTGGAAACCCAAGAAACAGATTATTTTGACTCAGTCTACTATAGAGACTGAGATAATAGCACTAGCCACAGCTAGTTAAGAAGCAGAGAACTAAAGAAATCTGCTATTTGAGATCCCCATAAGGGAAAAACCGACACCAGTGGTGTAATCGATTGCGATAGTATCGCGGCTATTGCAAAAAGTATAGAACTGTTATTACAACGGTAAAAGACAACGTCGTAAGTACAATACTGCAAGAGAACATCACATACATAGTGATGAAAATTTGACGACTATTGAAAGAAGGACAGAATCGATATTACAACGGTAAGAAATGACAGTCGTATACACAGTATTGTTAGAGAACATCACATATGAAGTGATGACAATTTGGTAGATCCTTTGACGAAAGGACTAACCAGAAAGAAAGTACTTAATGATTCTAAAAGAATGGGATTGTTGCCCAGAGATTGTGGAATCACGCACGATGGTAACCCGACCTAAACGACTGGAGATCCCAAGAACTAGGTTCAATGGGTAAAAACAAGTTGTGTAGTGATAGTAGATGAACATGCTAAATTTTTGTATTAAGAAGCATGTATTCCTGAAGTGATTAGAGGATGAGTTGATAGAAACTCTTAATGAGATCTATACTCTAATTGGAGTGGAGTACCTACCTTCAGGAGTACTCTTGATAGACCCACCTATGTGAATGTGGAAATGTGGTCGTTTCGTATATGGAGTTTCGGGCAAGATTCCTATAGCGTTCACTAAACTGGGATAGACGTGCATGACCACTAATGCACAGGCTTATTTGATTGCACTATAGAAAAGGTTGTGTGTGGTCTAATGTCAGGAATAGAGTTCAAGACTACGTGTCACTCTAGTAAAAACTGAATCTTATTCACTTTGCAAAGGTTCAAGTCGGATGACACCTTTGTTTATGCACAATCTTATGTTTCTAGAAATTGCTCGAAATATTTTAAAAAGAAAATCAAGTGGGGGTTGTTGGAAAAAATGATTCATTTTTTATAAAGATGAATTATTTAAAAAAAATTGGATAAGTGTGAGGTGACTCATATATGAATAGTCCCACATCAAGAGACTATATGAAAAGAAAAAAAACAGTTTTTTTTATTTGACTTGGTAAAAAAATTGAGATCCATTTTTTTAGATCTGAACCGACTTCCTCTACAAGTATTACCACGTTTATTTTTTGCTGAACTACTCAGAAAAAAATAACTTTTTTATTCTTATCTCTCTCTTCTTCTTCCTCCTCCATTAAAAGTTCTTCAAAAACAAAATCGGAACGAGCAGTTAAATTTAAATCGAAAATGCAAATCTAAATTAGTTTGTTATGCAAGCAAATCAATTATTTTTCTCAGAAGGTTGTTTTATCCTAGAGGCGGCAGCGACAAGTACGAACTGGTTTGCACCACCGACCAGATCGCCGAATCGTCTTCAAGAAAGCGACCTAGTCCGCGACTCAGCCATTGTTTCCCAACAATAAGTTATAGTTACATTTAGTTTCTGCACCACCCTCACCATTGAAAATATACATTTTGAAGAATTGCTCAAGAAACTGATTGCATCTGTTCGGCTTCCTTCCGAGCTCTTCAAACAGATCCTGACGTCAAGTATCTGGTTCATTACATCTTCAAACTTCATCACATGTTATTTCAACAGCACCGTGCAAGATTATTTCCAAATTCAATCGTGGTGATCAATTCTTAGCACCAATAGGACTTCACAGCTGCAACCAAATTCATAGTTTAAAGAAGCTACGTGAACATTAAGAAGGTACAAGTCTATTTTCTCATCCTAATTTTCAATTGCTTTGGTAATTACATGAACGCTCATGTAGTGAAGGCGGCCGTGTTTGATATAAACATAATGTTCTGATATGCAGAGTACATGGTGTTTGTACTAAACAAGTGCTGGCTTGGAAAAGAGTAATGTGCCTTGACGCTGCATATCTTTATCAACACAAAGGAACAAATAAGTGTGTAAATGCTGCGAAAATGAATTAATGAACTGAAAGTCTACAAAAATGACTTGTACCTGAAATGAAACAACTATAAAATTGTACAAGGGGATAAATGAAGACCTCGCAAGGGCAAAAGAAAAGCAGATCTACATCAATTATTGCTAGTGCATAACAACTGTTTACCGCCATGACGTAGCTTTATGGATTTTGATGCTTACAAATTCACTGCTGACAATTTATGAAATTTCTTTTTTAAAATTTAGTGGAGGGTACTTCCATAGTGAAATCGATGGATACAAGAATGAGAATGAAGTCACGATGAACAATGTTAGTTATTAATATTAAACTGTTAATTTTAGAGTAGAAGTTCTAACATCAAATGTCAACATTCTACGACCAGATCCTTTGCAAATTTAAATTGTTACTTGTGTATCTCCAAATCTAAAGTAAGCAAGCAAAATATGCGAGAGAACATATAATTATATTTTAGACCTTCATATGTCTCAATAGAAAACCATCTTATTCTACAGTCACTTAAATTTTTTAAAGTTAAAAACTGAACATTAATGATATAATATCAATAGGCTAGTTACATAGCTTCAAAATCATAAAATGAGCAGTACTTCAACAGATTTAGAACTTTAGCCGGACCAAGAAACACATAACCCAATGTTTCTGCATTTGCCTTTAGAGTTTATGGTCGCGCTTGATCTACGAACGCTACAACTGTTTGTAACTAAAAATAGGCTTTCTTAGAGTGTACGTATACCAATGGCTTTTCAATGGCCACTAACGGCTCGTGGCCCTTGGAAAGCACTGTTCTTCTTGTAGTGATAGCTTTCGATTAATCAATTAGGATGAAATTTGAAAGACTATTCGGTAAGTGTAGTCAAAACTAGTTATATGTAAATTATTTCAGGTATAATGCTCGAGAACTTCTAGTGCTTTTCTTTGAAGTTTGGTGCTTAAAAGATAGTACATATTAGTACTATAAGTTTTAGCCAGTATACAAGACATTAATTCAATAAAAAGAGTTTATTAAAGATTTTTAAACATGATAATTTAGGAAAATATCATTCATTGGTTAAAGTTACTTTGACTAAACATATTATTAAGAGCAACTCCAACAGCCAAGGATTCATGTCCTTAATTCTGAATTATGGGCAAAAATCCTTCACAACAAACATTATAGCAAGTAATATTCAGCAAAATATTACGGGGCCAATTCTAAATCCGAAATTGGCCCTACGAGCCAATTTTATCGGCTCGCGACGTCGCGAGCATATTTTATCGGCTCGCGACGTCACTAGCCTATAAAATCGGCTCGCGACAGCAGAAAATGTCAAATTAATTTTTTGGCATTTTTTTTTCTATCACGAGCCGATTTAATAGACTCGCGATATCGCGAGCCAATAAAATAGGCTCGTGACGTCGTGAGCCGATAAAATAGGCTCGTGACGTAATTTTTTTCTCTCTGTAGGGTACACCACGTAATATTCAGCTGAATATTAAGTGGTGTAATATTCAGACCATGAGAGCATCTCCAACAAGGTTACGGCTCGTAACATTACGACCCGTAACATTCAGGGAGATATCTCGGATATATCTTAACAGTCGCGCGCCGATTTTATTGGCGCACCCTGATTTTAACATGGTGCACCGATAAAATCGGCGTCCAGCCTCACGAGCCGATTAAATCGGCTCATGGATGTTATTATTTTGAAACATGCATACTTTTAAGGTTGATACACAATGTTTGAACGCATGAAAACAAGTTGTTATGATCAAAATGATTCAACTAATATTTTGCATAACGATAACACTAACAATAAAACATACAGTTACAACCAGTCATTAAAGGTACAACAACTAATGATAGTAGATGCAAACTAAAACACCAAAGCAAGCGTAGATGTTATGCGTTCAATCTCAAGGGAGTCTCATAATGTTCAGTCGCAACTGTTCAGTACCATTTTGGAGACGTTTGATCCCTTGTTCGAGTTCGTTAGCATATACTATTCCCCTTGGGCACAATGGTTCGTCTATCCATTCCGTGTAATTACATCCGTTTGGATAGGATGGATATTTCTGCATGTGTCGACCTATATTGTTGCCCTCTGCTCGAACCACAACTTCAACTGCATAACCGCAGCAATTGAAGAAACTGAGAAGAGGAATTATTTTACTTTAGAAGAGGAGGAGGAGACACAACAAAATTTTACTTTATTACAATTCAACTTTCATTACAACACTCTTTCTTTTTCAGATTCATCCTCACTCACTTTCTCTCACACTTCACTCTTTTCTTTTTTTTCTCTTTTTTCTCACTTCACATACAAAATGACCACCCCTATTTATATAGTGGTTTACATGACCTTACAACTCCAATAGACACTCGTTTATTAATTAACATAAAACTTAACGAACTGACACATCATTAATTGACTTGACACTTGACTCATAAAAGACTCATGATTCTTCATTTTATTAGCATTTCCAACTAACATATTTAAAGTTTACCCAATAAAACTCCCCCGTAAACTTTAAATGCTTCTACCACCCATCATGCCAATCATCTTCTTGCATTTGTTGAGAAGTACTTTCGGTAGTGAATTTGTAAAGATGTCCGCAGCTTGATCCTGACTTGTCACATGCACCAGTTCCACGCTTCCTTTTTATCTCACATGTTTTGACAAAAATAGTAATATGACAACTGCAAGCTTGGTATGAGGCTCGATGAGGTACCAAGCTTTGTCTTTGCTTTCCGGCTACTAAATTTGTACTCGATAACCCTCTGGAACAACAGCTTTGAAGATTCCATACATTAGTTTAAGATCCACATCATAAAGAAATAATCTCATACCCTTGCAAAATTTTGAAACCAACTCCTTCTTTTGATACTTCTGAGATCTGTCTCTTTTTTTCTTCAACTTAGCGCTTGATTGACCCTTAATTTTGCTGGCATTCCTTTTGTGCTCTTTTCCCTTTTCACTAAAAGCTTTTTAGCCATCGTCGGAATCCTCCACTTTGTCGTCGCTATCATCGTTGCCGTCTCCATCGCTATCATCACCGCCATTATCCTCAGCATCATTCTCCACTTCATCGTCCACCTCTTCCTTGACAACATCAAGGTCAACGACTTCATTTTTCTTCCCAATCGCTTCCTCCTTGGTCTTCTTCACTTGGAAATTAGTGTCACCGGAAGCTGGCTCGATTTTCTTTCCCTCTTTTTCAACGTCTTCAATATTTTCTTCCACCTTTTCTTTCACATCTTTCTTTCTCATTAGCTCCTCTTCGGCTTTTTCGACCTCCTCTTCATCATCTTCTTCAATTACTTCTTCGACCTCTGCCATCTCAACATCCTCGTTTGCATACACCTCTTTCAACAATTCCCATGAATCTTTTGCCATTTTTCTCCATTAATATGACATCATGCTTGTTTATCAACGTTCTCACTCAGCACCATAAAAGCTTGAAGATCTTTCCGTCTCAAGCTTATAAACGCCTCACTCTCTTTCTTCGTCATGTTTTTAACGTCTTTTGGCCACTTATAGCCACTCTCAACAATCTCCCATAGTCCCTTGGAGATTAACTCTTCTTTCTTTCTACTACTCCGCTTTCCAAAGTTTTATTTTGTGAGAACGAACAATGAGAAGAATAAAAATACCATAGTTTCAACCTAGCTCTGATACCAATTTGAAGAAACTGAGAAGAGGAATTATTTTACTTTAGAAGAGGAGGAGACACAACAAAATTTTACTTTATTACAATTCAACTTTCATTACAACACTCTTTCTTTTTCAAATTTATCCTCACTCACTTTCTCTCACACTTCACCCTTTTCTTTTTTTCTCTCTTTTTTCTCACTTCACATACAAAATGACCACCCCTATTTATATAGTGGTCTACATGACCTTACAACTTCAATAGACACTCATTTATTAATTGACATAACACTTAACGAACCGACGCATCATTAACTGACTTGACACTTGACTCATAAAAGACTCATGACTCTTCATTTTTTTTATCATTTCCCACTAACATATTTAAAGTTTACCCAACAGCAGTAACATACTGGATAAGAATCAACTCTCTGTTCATACGATGGTACTCGATAGAACTCTACTTCTTGTTGTGGTTGAGCGACCGCCTGTTCATACGATAGTTGAACATGTGGTACTCGAGCTTCATGTGGAAGATTTACATTCCCCTGTTCATCTGATGGTTCATCCTGGGGTCTTATTTAGTTTAGAAACTGGAATTCATCTTCGAGCTGTTGAAGTCTCATCTGTTCGTACGCCTGTTCATCAGAGTCAGTATTTGATGGCCAAGAAGGCATTTTGAATGATTGATAAAAGGAGGAGGTAGTAAAGAATGGAAACAAATTTGTTTGAGTGAGGAAAGTTGTGAGTAATTTGATAGAAATATATAGTTGCGTAGTATAAATCAATAAAAGAAATAATGATGATGTAACCGGTCACTGTTACGACTGTGCTTTACATGCTGCTCGACACTGTTTCGTATGATGAAAAAGTGTAGGGAATCTGCTTTTCGTACTGCCATGATGTGAACGGTCACTAGTTCCACTTTTGCTTTACGTGATGCGATTTTCAAAGCATTTGTCAGCAATAATGCTCAAGTGGATGAGTATGACCCTATTTTCTAACTCCTTTGTGTATTGAAATGTTTAATTTACACCGGGATTACCCTAGTTTTTAACTCATTTACATTCATAAATATAAACAATACCTATTAAACTGGGTACTAACTTCGTTCAATATAACAAAATAGAAGATACATGATACAGTGCATGTTCGACCCACCATACAATTATGATAAAGCATGACTTAACGTGGATTACAATACATACAATTAAGACGTAATACCATATAACTAAGATCCTAGTTTCGGGCGAACCGTTGAACCCATAGAACATTTCAGCCTTTACTGCAATAATAACCCTTTCCAGACGACTTACCTCAGTTTGCATCTCTAGAGCGTACGTGACATCCCTTTCCATTAGCGGTGGGTTGATCCATGAGAAAAGATTACATTGTTCCAACCCCTTTCGGTTTAGTGCAATAATGTACGATTTGCACCTATAAAAGCGATGACCTGCATTGCTCTGGCTTTTAAAAACAACCACATTACATTCCATTTCGCAATAGCAAAGTAGAGAACAACCCGTCATGCTAGAGCTTGACCTATCTGGGTTCTCCCAAGCAATTTCTTCCCTTAATCAAGCATTGTGGTTTTTTTTAAGAGGCCCAATACATGGGACGACAACGTTTGGTTGCGTGGCACTGAAGAGCTCAGACTCCACTTCTCCAGCTTCCACTTGATCATCCAATTGCGTTTCGGGCACAAACTCGACTGGTTGCTTATTTCTTTCATATTGATCGTAAATTTCGACCATGGTTTCATCATCATATTCCCAAGCAGGCATGTTGAACTACTTGAAAAGTGGTAGGTAGATAAAATAAATAATTTGACAAGCCTAAGTCTTTGAAAGTGAGGAATTTAAAGATAGAGGGCTAAGATTTCGTAACGGTCGATAAGTCGACTGATTTCTTGCTTTGATTTATTAAAGCAGCGATCAAGTCATCTTTAATCAGTACGAGTTGTCAATTCATGTTGTTTCTATTCGTTGGACAACCTATAGCACGTTACCCGAGTGTAGTTACATCAACCGATCTAAGGCAGAGTCATAGCAACTCAACTGTTAAGGACAGAGGGTAATCCTATCATATGTCTCTATTCTACTGCTCAACTAATGATGACAGAGCTTTACCAAAAAGCAACCCCCTTGTTTAAATAGTTTAGACTTCGTCCCCCAAGCATATCTAAAATTTGCGCGTTCTAGATCAACCCCGACATTAAGGTGAGAAAATAATAATCCTATCATATTTTCCCCCCTTATTTAAGTACTTCTTTGTGTACGTAATATGTTTCTTGTTTCTGTGTAGCTTAAATGGACGATTGGGAAATAAGTGATGAACTTGTAGATAAAATGTTTGATGAGTATGAAAGGAACAAGGAGGAGGAAAAAGAGGGTGGATTTGTTCCGGATACACAAGTAAAAGAGGCGGAAGAACCAGTTCAAAATGAAATCGTTCGTGGTACTCAATAAGTAGTTGAAGTTTAAAAACCAAAAGCACGTCCATGCAAAAACATAAGGAGGCAAGTGGTTAACCGTAATCGTTGCAACCAAAGTAATGCAAGCTCCAGTGCTACTACAACAGAATTCTCTCCTAATGACTTACTTATACTCGTGAAATATGTCGAAGTTGATAAAAGAGATTTGCTGCTGATGCGAAATGTAGGAGGCCTAACCCATAAAGAATTTTGGTCCATGATAACAAGATTACATAAAAATCATCGTAACTGCACCACTACACGAACTTCTGGTGAAATTCATATGGCGCATCGACGTTTCGTTAAAACTTGTGAACGATACCAAAAGATTATACAAACAGTGAAGATGAAGACATATTTAAAACGACTCGGGCAACTTTTGATTCTCGTTACCTTGCAAGGTATGGCACTGATTTTGTTGGGTACGAAGCCTACAAACTTCGTTGTAGTTGGCTAACCCAACATGGTGCTGAATAAGCTAATGGTTTTGCTTAGTGCTTGTTGAATCTTTCAGTTATTTGATGCTTCTATGTAAAAAATTTGAGATTTCGTCTAATTTGATACTTTATTTAAGTTATAAAACTATCGGCTTACGAAAACAATAGCGATATAAAAAAAGCACACATCCCATTCATAAGAAAATCGTTACTACAGCAGGAAATATAAGATTACTACAACAACATAATACAAGCAACTAGTAATACAAATAGCGGTGAACAATCAACTTATAAGCGAGGAAACCTTAACGTTAGAATACGGTGTTTCATCGCCATCCAAAATTCCTGCTCCAATTGAGGCATTCCACTCAGATCTTTGTTCATGATAGCAATCTCATCTTGATCTTTCTTATACGCATCTTGCTCTTTCTTGTGCGCTAATTCCTCCACTAGAATTTGTAGCTTCTTCTCTTCCAGATCAGCAATCCTTTTGATAACTTATGATCTTTCCTTGGCTTCTACAAGTCTTTTTTCAGCTCTACGACTGTGTTCTTCGTGGCGTGCGTTCACTTTTGCTTCAAGCTCAACCGCTGTTTTGCCCCATCTTTTCGCAGCTTTGACCCCCTCAGGTCTAAAATCTTCATCAATCATGGCACTGAACTCATCGAGTAGGTTTTCCCCTTCACATTGAGAAATTTTGGCAGTTGACTCGCTTTGACTGGAAGAATACCCAGATTTAGAAGCTTTTTTCTTGCTCTTGCTAGCGGTTTGAACATCGCAGAGGCTCTTAGCAAGTCATGAGTTCCATTTAGGTTGACAAGTAAGCAGATCATAACAATGCATAAACTGATAATATTGTGGCCTTTTCCTTACATTTTCTCTAGAAAAATGCTTCTTGAACTCCTCATTCGCCATTCGTTTCTATTTAAAAAAAGGAATACGAATCATAAAAACAATCTACGAAACACTAATGTAAGTAGTAAGAAAATATACCAGATTATTTTCCCCTCTCATGCCGCTTGGATTTGCTATCTTTATTTTGTACACTTGCGACTCATGAAACTGGGTTTGACGGCTTATTTTGCCAAAACGGCCTTGAATCGCCGATAACGTCCGTCCGCATTCTGAATGCTTCTCAACGAACGTAGTCTTAATTTTTTCCAAATGTAATGGCTGATTGGTCGTTCCCGTTGCCGGATCTTGTGAGAAATAACAATAGATGATGCATAGATCGATATCCTCTTGGTTTGTCCATGACATGATTCCTTGTCTACTTGACTAAGTTCCCAAAAAATTGCTCGTGTTGCCTTGGGAAAACTGACTTTCTTCCATCGTCGGATGTGAAAATTCTCCAAATGGTGACGCCATTACAGAGTCAGAGTTTGTTTAGATTATAGAGATAGAAGAGAATTGTGAACAGGTTGGGATATAAAATGGTAGAATGAAACCATTTTATAATTGAAAATATAGCCGTTTGAAAATTTATGACCGTTTTATAGCCGTTGGTGGAATATGACCATTTGAGAATTTAGGACAGTTTCTAGCCGTTGGTGTTAGGAGCCGATAAAATCGGCACGCCGGGCCAATTCCCGATTCAGGATTGGCCCCGTAATATTACGTTGCGTAATGTCTGTTGGGACCAAAATTCAACCCTTATTACGAATTACGGATACGAATACGCATCTATTGGAGATGCTCTGAATTTTTTTGGAGTTGCTCTAAGAGGTCCCTTATTTTAAAACACAAAATTCTGACTTGGGCTTCTCAACAAAAATTATTTTACAACATGAACCATTCAAAACTAATTAGAAAAAATAGGCATTCTTTTACCAACATAGCTTGAGCACTTCTCAAGCACAAAATAATTTTATAGCTTGCACGATTTAAAGTTGCATAAGATATAATCTTTTTTTTTAATATACATTTACTACCGTAACATTTATGAATTGCGCAAGTCAAAACTTTACCTAAAAAACAAACCGATTGTTGCATGGGTTTGCTTGCTTTCAACTTTGTAGTTTAACAAAAAGTCTCAATGTTATTCTACTCCAGATTCTTCCAATCTTTGAATTTTTAACATAGCAAAAGATTTTGTTGAAATGCAGTTGAGTGGATACAACATTTATTTTTTCTTCTTAAATCAAAGGTGTTAGATACAGTTTTTGATTTTAGGGTTGCCCTAAAATAATATTTGGTTGACATAGATTAGATAGATTTGTTAAATCAAGTTTGTGTGATTGTTTTTCCAAATAAAAATTCTTATTATGAAAATTTCTTTGAGCTTGTACATAATGTCAACAGTTTCAGTTATTTTTTATTATATTGGAGAAATATTGGCCGATAAAGAAGATAAACTTATGTACATCGGTGATAAACAAATGATCAAGAAAAAAAAAACTGTTTTCAAGAGTTTAAATGACATGATATTAAAGTTTAGACATAGCAAAATATTTATGTTTTCTATTTAAACTGTACAAAATATTTGTTTTTTGATACTTACAGGGATGGAGCAAATGAATCTATGAATCAGCTGACTATTTTTTTTAGATCGAATTCCTATCTACGTTATTTGAAATTGTGCAAGTAGAAAATACACACTCATATGTTAATCACTTATAGTTTGCGCAATTACAAAATGCATTGGTCATAAATTGTTTTGTGGTTGCACAGTTCCAAATTAAATAGCATAAGCTACATAATCTAGTTTTAACAAAAAAGCACCTGGTTTTGCAATTAGTTTTGGTTGTCGCTAAAAAACCCAACTCAAAAGTTCGAACTTCCAATTTTGATGCACAAAATGCTCTTTTTGAATTTATATTCTAAACTACACTCCTAAATTTATTTTTAGACAGTATATTTGTTCCATTTAAATTTATTTTTCAAAATGCAAATATTATTATGTATTTGCATTGACAACTGCAAATATTTATATTGAAAATGCATAATATTGTAATGTAAATGTTTGTAGTTTTAAAAATATAAGTATTAAGGTTTGACTGAAATTAAAAAGATCAGTGTTTTCTATAATTCCAATGAGAGAGATACGTTCGTGTTTAAGAGTTTTGTTAATATGTGCTTTAAATGCACATGTTAAAAATGAAATTTACGTGCTAAAAAACAAAATTATTATTTTAATTTAAACTATATTCAAATACAAACATTTTCTGTTAGAAAGTACTATTCAAAACACGAGCATGTTGGCACGTACTTCACGCATGAATTATTTGTTTACAAACCTTATATGTTATACTTATTCAAAATAAAATAATTTTTATGTATATTTTGATTTTAAAATCACGTGTTTTTGTTTTGTTTTAATGTTGTAGTATCTAATACTTTTAGGTGTGAATATTCATTTTTATTTATGAAAAATGAATCTGTATGTAAAGATAGTTCGTTATATCATGTTTTTAAGTGATACTAAGACTCGTTAATATTTATAAATGAATATTTTAAAATTTTAAATAAGGTTCACGTGCATGATCCTATTTTTAAATGATATTATAATATTTATAGATTGACACGTCAAAATGGTAATGAATTTTATTTGTAAGATCCTATATTTTAGCAATATTTAAAATTTATAATATATATGGACATTTCGATAGTTCCTGTAAAAAGTGCGACACCAAAGTATTACAACTATTAAACATATTCAAAGACCATCCAAAACTTAAGATGCGTTCTTTTTCTAATCGAAAAGGGCAAATCGAAGGGATTGGAAAGGGAAAAGTATGCGAGAAGGGAATACGTTCATTTTACGAAAAGGGGAATGCGAACGGAGAAGAAGATGATAAGTTGATTGAAATTTTATCCGTTCACGTTGGACGACGTTTCAGATGTAGCGCTTCAGACGCAGCGCAATTGAACAAAACTTAGCGCAAACGAATGGGCGGCTTAGTTCGAAGCATCGGACCAAACCGTCCAGACAAATGAACGCTACCTTTAGTTTAGAATTAGTATGGTGCTAAGGGCACCCCAATATGTTCTTCCTAATACCGCAATTTAAAAAAATAAAACTCATTAAATTTTGTATGCTTCCTAATACCATATTACCTCTTCATTCCAGTCTTTCACTAAATCATTATTTGCCGAACTAATCACGTACTAAGCTAATCTAAATATTGTAATTTCTTGTAATCATTGTTTTTTTCACATCTCTCGCGGAAAAATTGAAATTCGTACGGTAATATCTCAATTGTTTGGTGATTAGAAAATCCTAATCTCTCACTTCCTCTTCTTGTTTGTTTAATTCAAACTTTATTCACGACTTTTGTACATTACGGCGTCAAATTCGTTGATCGGTTATAAATATAGGGCTCAGCTCGTTGATTGGTTTTACAAATGAAGAAGAACGAAATATAAATAGGGGAAAATAATGTGGTAACCCATATTTTTTAAGTGTGTGGTATTAAGAAGAACGTAACGTTAATTCTTGTAGTATTTTTTTAGTACCACACTCACCGCACTAGAATTAGTTCCAAACTCGGTCTATATTGGCGAATCTTCTCGCCGTCAAACTCAACAGAAATAGGAGGAAACATATATTTGATCATAAAAATGATTGAAGCAGGCATCCGCTGAGTCCGATTTTGTTCACACTTTTTAGCAAGTGTGAACAAAACACTCGGCTCCTACTGGAGGAATTCAGGGGCGTCCATGTGTGACCCACCTGATTCCTCCAATAGGAGGAAAGTGTTTTGTTCACACTTAGAAAAAAAGTGTGAACAAAATTCTATTCCAGCTACCCTACCTTCATACAAGTCTAAGAAGACAGTATTGTTAGGAGAACACTTTACGCTTGAAAATAGTTCGGAAAAAACGTATAGCAAAAATAACTATCCACTAAGGATGAAGTCCAAACTACAGTGACAGCAATGGAAGTTTAATCCAAGTATACGGTAGAAAGACCAGGCCTGTCTCAAAATGCACATTTTAACATGTGCTTAAATAAAATGCAGAGACTGCCTATAAAACTATTGCAAATAATTCAAACTGAAACTTCGTCCAGCTTACATGATAAATCTTCTGCATCAAACAAATCAGCAATGGCCTTCAGCTTACATGACAAATCTTTTGCATACAAAACGATTGCAGTCAACATAGCTTTCCTTCAATTGATTAACAATATTTATCGACTCGCCGTCATATGTTATTGCAATCGTATACAAATAAGCAATATAATTTTTTTTTTGCATGGATATGATCCAAACAAGTAAAATACATTAGCACTCATGTTGAACTCAAGGCATTGAGATTTTCCTCGAGAGTATAAATGCTGTGTTTTCTATATTTAGCTTAGGCTTATAATAAAATCAAGGCAAACAATATCTAGAACTAGAATAAGAACATGCATGAAAAGTTTAAATACAACTAGAGAAAAATAATAAGGAAATAGTTCTCACAATTTCTCGAATTATTGACAGTATGCTAGGGTTCATACTCTTTCGTTAACATTTGTTGTATTCCACCATGATTCAATTCACCATAGTTAATCTGTCATACAATGAGATCTTGCATAATCATAACAAGGAAATAAAATTAATCAAGTAAAATCAATACCAGAAAGCATATCTGTTTTAAATTGATGGGATGATGCTCTGAAATATTCTATCTCTATTTTCAGTTATCCTTAATGTGATTTAGTTACACCCTTTTATTTTTAGCAATTCAAACAGTGATGATTAACATACCCATTTTGTGTAGTATGTAATACAAAAAAAAAGGAAAAATATTATTAATACACCTACTAAGTAATGAAGCTTCAGTTTTAAAAATCGAAGCACTGAAGCAGTGTGCTTCAGTTTTTAAAACTGAAGCTAGGGAGCTTCAGTTTTTAAAACTGAAGCACGAGAGCTTCAGTTCTAACTGAAGCAGCCTGCTTCAGTTCTTATGAACTGAAGCCGTGAGCTTCAGTTTTTAAAACTGAAGCTGTGTGCTTCAGTTCTAAAAACGTAAGCATGGAGCTTCAGCAAATTTTTTATTTTTATTTTTTGCAAACATTTAGCAATT
This sequence comes from Allium sativum, assembly GCA_030737875.1. Taxonomy (NCBI): domain Eukaryota; kingdom Viridiplantae; phylum Streptophyta; class Magnoliopsida; order Asparagales; family Amaryllidaceae; genus Allium; species Allium sativum. The sequence continues at coordinate 920,884,528 of CM060922.1, forward strand.
TATGTGTATAAAATCCAAAGATCATATAGCAAGCATTAACAGACAAACCCACTGGCAATTCACATCATTCGGACATCAACACTTCTAAGTGCAACAACTTTATCATTAAAACTTTATCTCTTTGAATGATAAACAAACAAATAATTGTAAATGTTACTCCGAAAACCATGTAGATCAGCAGGAGATTACTAGGTCATGCATTTAAGGAACTGGTTCATTATGCAAATATACTTGTAACAGTAGAAAATTTCTAATCCATTGAATTATCATGGATTTGAATTCCCCTGGAATCAACACACCACATTTGTATTTGATTAACTTTTGAACTGAAGCTTGCTTCAATATTTTTTAATATGCTCGATAGTGTACTCCATTTTGTAGCAACGCAAAGACACAACATATAATTGTGCTCCACAGTGTACTCAATTTTAACTAAAGCTATGTTATAATATATAAGAAATTCACAAGCAACTTATTTTCTTACCGCAACATCAACCGCTTTGTTAAAAATCAAGAATCAAAGATATAAATGAAAATGGAGAATGGTTCCAGAGTAAAGCAAGAATCCATACGTCCCATCTCTAATTAGATTCATTATTTCTTGCAATATATGCTTGAACCCTCAATTCAGGTGTCTCTTCACCATGAATAGCTACTAGTTGAGTTAATTCATGAAATATTTTGGCCTGTATTAATGTTGAATAAATATCAATCAGTGTAGTTTACTAAAAAAACTACGCCATAAAAAAACATGATGAAGCGATTATTTTATCAGAGATTATTTTAATTTTAACAGCGAATACTTTATGTCCTCGCAATTAACCAGACGCTTAAGTGTAAACAATATACTTCAGTTCGTCTAATTGTATAACAAGCAACACATATCTCAATAAGTTAACTAATTACACGACGTCAATAAGACAATCAAAAGGAAATCAGTTCTCCCTAAAAACCATGAAGCAAGATAGAAACTTTTGGGGTTGGGGTAACCAATTTTTTTATAAAAAACAAATTAAAAAATTCAGTTATATATGCCAGTTGAAGTCGAAACAGAAGAACTGTGTAAAGGGAAAACACTTGCATCGTATTTCATCTTCTTATTCTTTTCCAGTTGTGTATGTATACAAGGACTCAGTTTTATCTAAGAACATACTAGCACTAACTTTCATCCACAAGTTGCTTCTTCAATTGAAGCACTTGGTTGCCATACCAACGGAGTTGCTCTTTGTGATTTTTGGATGCTTCTTCAAATTTGGTGTTCATTAGCTTCTTTTCTTCTGCTATGTCTTTATACCATCTGCGAAACATGTCTAGTTTAGCTTGGGTATACCGTAGCTGCATTCTGGACTTTGTCTTTTCCTTGTTTCCCCCTGAATACACGGCTAAATTGTTTCAAACAAACTTTATTAATTTATCCAAAAGATTACCGTGAAAACAAAACTGTACTTATATACTACCAATGTTAGAGATTAACATGGTTGTATCTACGGGGAATGTGTCACAGATCACACAAACCAATGGACAGAATTTGGCTTACAATAGATACTAGCATAGCAGTATTGATAATTGACGAACGTATTTTGTATTGATATAACTGCAATTACTGTGATGCAATATTATGTTAGTTTACTACGTGTAATGGGATGCATATACAACCAGTTTAACTTAAGTTTTTTGGACCGACAATTGAACTAAAAATAGGGCTTTACAACATGGCTTCCATTGCTGGCTTGACAAAGATACTAGTCAGGGTAGTTCTTTTCTACTTCATTGTTTGATCTATGTTCTATTCATTCTTTGTTTTACCACAGCTGGTACTAGCAAGTTTTGATCTTTAGGTGTGAAAAATGGTAAAACATTTTCAAATCCATACTCTACAAATATGATTACACATGCATTGCAATGAATAGGCTATGAAGCAATCTGAACTGGGACACAGTCAGAAAAGTCTAGATAAATTGGGTTACATCACATGCATGCATGATGCAATCTTAGCAGATTAATTATGCTGGCGATAATTGATGTAAAATCTTAGGTGTCATTTCACTAGAAGCATGTACATTTATCACTTGGGGCAAAAACAAATGCTCCTAAATTCCTAATCTAGAAATAATATTCACTTGGGAGCAAAAAATTGAGAATTGGAGATAAATTACCAGTCTTCACCTTACTAGTTAACTCTGATTATTAATGGTACATACGCGTAATATCTTGGATGTAAGTCTTAGTTGGTGACATATCGTTGTAGTGGTTTGTATTCTATACTTCATAATAATGTTCAGTCCAAGAATAAACTCAATACCATTTATTTTTATGTTTTGAAAGCTTTATATCTCCGACAATCAATTATGTGCAACATGTGACAAGCATCATAATTCGTTGAAACTAAAGTAAAAAATGTTATATTTCATACTTCCCAAATATTCATTATTCAGTACATCATTTTTTCTTCTTCTAAAACTGACAAATATTCATTTGTTAGTATATCAGTAAATGCAAATGACAAATTAAATTTACCGCAACATGCTTCGATGCTTAGTCCATCCAACTTCTATTCTTGCCCTTTCTTCTATGAACCAACTCATATGCTTCCATAGGGTCTGGTTCACGACCATGCTTTTCCTTCTATCATAATTAAATAAAAAACAAAAATCAATTTGAGTATGTTTGATCTATATTTTTCTTTGCGTTTTCACCCTTTTATGGCAAGACAAGGAAATTAAAACTGTTGCCATAACGAAATGTCATTTGATGTTATTTTTTTTTCGGTTAACATATTTTTTTAAAGAATTGTTATATAGATTAAATTATTTCCATTGTAGCCTTATTACGAAGTAATGCACGCTTCTTTAATTTCACATTTCATGTTGCCCCACTTATTCACTTAAACTATTAAGCAAATGCCTTTTTCAAACTTTTAAGAGGTAAATGACAACTCACTGAGTACAACCATGATTAGAACAGTGTATAGCTTGAGAATCACTCAAATCAACACATGTACCTTGCAAAACTCATATTGAAAAATAGAAGTATGTCAACTTATGAAATTTGCCATGTGCCTTGGAAAGGTCATCGACTCACCCTTGTGACTTGTCTTCAACTTATTACGATTCATGATATTTCTTTCAACTTTAATCTATCAAAAAATATAAAAAATTTAATTTATAATGTAAAAGAGGAATACTAAAAAAAAAAGATAATAAAGGACATCAGACATAAGAGCACTTACTTTATTTTTAGGATCCTTGTCCCAATAGTTGACCATGTTCCTCCATTGTTCACCATCCACTCGTTCGTCTCCGAAAACAAAACGTGACGGGGAGCCTACATATGGAGTGTAATATTTTCTTTTTAACTTGGATCTATTGTTCCTTATCCTTAACCTTTTTAGCAGCGTATATCAAATTGCAGGGATATGGGGAACGTCTTCGGCAAGCCAATCAATGGTATCCTGCAATAGGAAAAAAGAATGTAGTTACTTAAGTCAAGGATTGAAATGTAAATTGGTTATAAATTATAGTTATAACAGTGCTTTGTAGATTACAAAAGCCAATTTAACATATTGAGATGATTTTCCAAATTTTATCCATTTTTGCTTCATCATATGATCGCCAATTCATATGTGACAAAGGAAGCAAATTATAATTTCTTGCTAAGCTAGATATATGGTTAACCTAGCATCCTTTGGAAAAATAGTCAATCCATCTTTTATTGATTCTATCTTCTCTTACCCCGACTTACTCCACTTTGGTTTGTTATAGCCACGTCTATTTCTTCTTAATGACCCTAAAAATAACAATTGATAGTAACTCAAGAAGAATATTTTAAATAAGTATTATATAGTATCAGTATGATGCTTGCTTCTCTTGTACAAACTCAAAATAATAATAAAGCATATGACATACCATTATTTCCAAGGTCACCATTTTCACATATGTCATCATCAAAACTTAAATGATTATCCTGACTGAAATCTGAATTTGAGGTACTCATCTTAGCAATTATAAATGGAAACACAATCATGTTCATCAAATTAGTTCAAAGTACAAACTTAATAAATTAGTACTTCAGAAAAGCTATTCAAAATACATGCAAATAACTTGAAGTGCTTGCTTCATACCATACCTATGAATTGTGCACAGATGATAAACATCTTCTTTTCGTAAATACATGTGAAATTTAGACACTATTACGAATTTCTTTTTATTCCATAAATGTTGTAGTTACTACAACAAAACTACCACTCAAACTGCTAAATTGAAAATTAACAAATGCTATAATGAAATAGGCATTTATGCATACAACTTACGTGCAGATGCTAGAAGCCATTTGCAAACAATTTATAAGCTATGAAAAAATGTTATATAATTAATTTAAACATGCAGCACATGTTCAATGATCAAAATACATTCACTAACATTAGAAGAAGGAAAAAAAACAAGAGAATTTAGACATTACCAGCCAATGAAAAAAGAAGAAAATATGTATTATATGTAGAAACCGGGATCGTCATTATTCAGGCATTGAGATACTTTGTGTTAACAACTAAAAAATGCAATCAAAGTGATCAAGCGTAGGTTGTAAATCAAACTGAAAAATAAAACCTTCCCACTTTTGCAGTGTCGGCGATCAACAGGAGTAGTTAGAGTTTGTAATCAACACAGTCTAAGATTTAGTTAGTATCCCAAATAAATTACATACCTTTGCCAGTGAATTTTCCAATTAAAAAAGAGGAGCAAGCTTGCAATAATTTGTGGACTGAAGTAGAGCAAAAATCATCAGTTGGAAGAAAAAAGGGAAATTAGGTCGCGCGGCAAAAGAAAAAAAAGAGCATGGGAATAAATTTACGTTGTTAAATTTTGCTGCCAGGTGAGACTATTTCATAGATTTAGGGCGGACTCTTCTGTCCTCCTACATAGAAATAAGGGGTAATTTTATTTCAGTCTTGATTGTCTATTAGAGGGGATCGAACCGTTTGGACCGGGCACCCTGGTCCCTTGGTCCGGACCAATGAAAATCCTCCATTTGGGGGTATTTTGCATTTTGCTCCCTGAAATCCGGTTTGAATTCAGGGGCAAGGTGTAAATTGCCCTCAAATGAGGGATTTTAATTGGCTTGGACCAAGGGGTCCGGTCTAGGTGATCCACTCTCTGATCAGAGGCAGGTGCATTTGTCATTTAAAATACCTAAAAAGACTCAAATAATTAGAGCCCCCAATTATTCATTATTTGGGACCAAATTCTTTTTTTGCTCCTGACCAGTGCCTCTAATACTAAAATATTTGGTAGGGTATTATATCTATTATATTTGTACAGACTTCTCTAATGCAACTGTATGCTAATAAGCATATATAAGTTACATATATAAGTTGACTCTTATATCCAGAAAAAGTGCCATTTGCATACAGTGTTACTCAAAACTACAAAAAGTCGGTGGATCTTTATTCATTTCCGGGCATATGCAACAGACTATATTGTATTCAAGTCATGCAAAAATAGGTGTTATTACCCTGACCGTATGTGTCAAGTATTAAGACTTATATTTAGCCTATCTTATAATGCCAAACACTTTATAAAATCTGTTATATACATCTGGTACGTCATTTCGCTAATATGGGTGTATTTTATTTGCTTCTTCTCATGACACCTCAGCTTATGTAAAAGAAGTTAACTATACCTTAAACATCTCTCTGTTTATACATTAATTACGACTGGTACACCTCTAAATTGCTAGAAAAGATTAAGTAGCTTGTATCTTGTATATTATATGTATATAGGTAGCTATCATTCATACTGGCACCAACACGAGGAAGAAGGTACAAATTAGTAGGGGTGTCAAATGGGTTGGGTTGGACATAAATGAGTTGGGTGAAAGTTAACCAACCCATTAAGACAAATACTAACCCAACCCATAAAACCCATTTATTAGATGGGTCAAACCCAACCCAACCCACTAACTTAACGGATAAACCAGATCCAACCCATTCAACCCACTATTGAAAAAAAAACTGTTAAACATGGAGAAATCATAAAACTGGCATGCACAACATTAGATCAAATAATGTTCTCAACATCAAAACAAATAAGAGTGTACATATTCAATCATTGGTTTAAGTAGTGCTTTTAGAAATCAATCAATAGCATAACAAATTAGACATTAAATTCCGGTCTTTAAAAGCTACATAAATAATCCACAATTTCAATTCTTTTATAACTTATGAACTGAGCTTTCAATCATCCAACATTTGTCTTTTCAGCATAGAAATTAGAAGCACCTGCATAAATATATAAAAACATGAATTTAAACCAAATTCAACTATAAATGGTAAATGAGCAACTAACAATAAAAACATGAAAATGTCCAATCATTTAGTAGAAATGATGAAATTTGCAGTAAACTTGAAAATAACTTTAAACCTCTGACTTATCAAGTCATTACATAACTCCAGGTGCAAAGGATGTTCAATTTCGATTAAAAAATAAAATGCAAGTGATATGAATAATAAAACAGAACAGTATTCTACGCTCATGAAAACATAACACTGATAATTTTATTAGAAACTAAAGGGAGAAAGAAGAAGAACCAACAAACATTAAACTGATGAAAATGTATTGCACTAAAGTACACACAAATGCAAACCTACAGATTTCTTTTATGGAGAGAGGTCCTTTCGAATAGAGTAGTGGTAAATAATAGAATTAAAGTATGTTTTGTCTTCTATTCATTTCATTATAGAATCAAAATACAGCTTCCATGCACCTGCTTAAGAAAAAAAAACTTTTTGTCCAAGCATGCCTGTATAATTAAATATATTGTTATGTAACGACGGTAGGATCGAAGTCTCCCTTCCTTTCACGCATATGAGCTGGCACACAACTCTCATATAACAAAAGGAATCCCTAATGTTAGGTGCCTACCAACTCATATTTGTACACAATTCTTTCAATATATTCCGTAATGTGGGACTACTATATCCAAACCATCATTTTCCTCCTTAACAACATGCGAGGCAATCTTAATAGTCTCCCCCTTGACTCGCATCCTACGGGTATCTTTTGAGAGCACTGCCTTCCTGCATGGTCCAGTCCGAACCTTCGGCTCTGGTACTAATCTGCTGTGCGAAAGTTGCACAGATGCGAAAGCATAATAAACAAGATCTAGATTTGCCAATTGTACATTAATGAATGTAACATCAATTATTCTATTACTCAAAAAAAAGTAAATAATTATAAAGAGGAAAATAAAGACACGGTATTTATACTGGTTCCACTATCATCCATAAGATAGTGTACGTCCAGTCCAAAAAAAAGAGATTTTATTCCACATAAGAAAGAGATACAAGATAAGAGTTTACATAACCAAAACCTCAAATTAGGCTTAACAAGAAGAGGCACTCCATTTGGGGATCGCTGGCTCCATGCCAGGATGAGTTTACAATGTAGTCTACCCCCCAATATATAGCTACTGAAAAAACCTATGTGAGTCATCAATCAAATTACCAAGATATGATAATAAATAATGAAGGCAAATTGCTGAGGAAACAAGTGATGCAAACATAGCAAGTAATCAATCAATTCCTTTCCTTAGCAAAGATGGAAAAAAAAAATTCTCTTTATTAATTTCCTGACCATCTTATGCAAATGCAATGCATGCCTATATTAAAATATTTGCTTTCCATTTTGCATATCTGTTTCCACCTATTGTGATTTGGTATCATCAAAATTTAACACTCCACCTTGATGAGAAATCAAATATCTCCAACACCCCATCTCAAATCAAATTCTCGTCACCACATAAAACTCTTTAAAAAAAACTCCACCTTAAATCGAAGTCTCATAATGAGATAGAAACCAATAATGAATATTTACCTAATGGATTCCAGCAAAGCTACCCCCCATCACACTTTGTTAACGAGCTCAGACTATATCCCAGCCCACCAACAAAATGTTGTAAATATCCAAAAAAAAATGTAGATTCCAAAATAATCTCAACACCACTAAGACCAAAAATAATTCTCTCAATCACCACTTCAAATACAGAGCCAAAATCCAAATCTCTGTACATACAAAAAAATATCTCTCCTGCCACTTAATCAAAACCATTACAAACTTCAACCACCGCCTGCAAAAGATGCATCTTCCACATGAAATGCACCACGCATAAACCAACGGTCTAAAAAAAGTTTGTAATACCATAAAGATCTCTGTTTGAAACATGACCAAGAGTTCCTAAATCCAATAATCTCTTCATCACACTAAACTTCTTATCGCGTCAAAATTCCATGACGGAATCGTTGTTCTCTCTCAACATAATCTCCTCCACCAAAGTCTTCTTTATTTCCTAAAAATAGTAATAACATAATTACCAGCAAATTTGCCTCTTTTTTTTGAAGCTATTGATCCGCAATCTAAACAAATCGCCTTACTCTGATACCACTGTTATGTAACGACGGTCGATTCAAAGTCCCCCTTCCTTGTACGCATATGAGCTGGCACACAATTCCCATATAACAAAAGAAAATCATTCATCCTTAACTGCATGTAAGGCAATCCTAACATATATAACTAGGGTATCAGTTTTGCACAACTACTCATGTTTAGAGAGATCTAAGAATCATGAAATTTTTTCCATGCAACAATTATTTACATAGTTGTAAATATCACTGAGAACTTTTCCTGATTTTTAACCAAATAGGTTTTACAGCATAGCTTTGATCAATATGAAAATTATAATATGTTATTTATTCATAAGTAACACATTTACCTATTGCAAAGTTCAATCGTATATGTGTTATATATTTTACATTTTGAATAAAAAGCACTTGGTGATATATTGCTCGTTCTCAAATACGTTATTGGTTCTGAATAAAGATTTTGTGCCAACTCATTTGGTTTTTGTACAATACTTGAGAAGAGTCTTCAGAACAAAAATGAAAATTTGAAGACTGAAGTGTAAAGACAATATATTTCCGACACTTAAAAAAAATAAGAGTGATACAAAACCGCACGTTATTTGTATTTTAGTTTAAATTTAAAAGAATGAGAGTGATGCAAAAAAAAAAAAAAAAAGAGTACCCGATAATGATTGTTATTTATTTATTACTAGGTTTCTGAGTTTTTATTATCAGTAAATTTTGTAAGCAACATTTATTTCTCTACGAAAAAGTAATTACGAAGAGGGGTACCTTTAATTTTCAATGGTCTACAGGCAAGCTCATTGAAGAAACCTTTTTGCGTTGGTTGATGATTCAACTACATTTTTCTTCTTCTAAGTACGTGATTCTCTTAAGCTTATTTTCCCATGTTCTTTCAAATTATCGACCTTAAGAGCCATACCTTGTAGCTTGATTTTCAAGGAATTTGAAGCAGAATATTGATGGCCCTGAAGTACTTTAGGATTAAGCTTCTTCGGTCTTTTTACAACCTAATACAAAACACATATTTCGTCATAAATAAGATAGCACAATGAATACCTTCAAAACACATATTTAGTCATAAATAAGTAGCACAATGAATACCTCACAGAAAACACATCAACCAAAAGTATAGATCCTTTGTAGTCCAACTAGTAAAGACACAAATAACATACCCACAGATGTTCATACTAGTATTACCATACAACGGTGGGAAAAACCGACCGTTAAGTTGTATAGTATCAAAAGAAAAAAGTTTTTGTTAATTTTGTTTGATTTTAAATTTGATGAAAAATTAACTGTGTTATTTGAAAATAAATGAAAATATTAAAAAAAATACAAGTCTAATTGCACTAAGATTTATGCATGTAAGCTAGTTTGATAATTATAACCGCCATCATTGTACATTCAAGTACATACATATTATATCATGAAGAATCAATACACTTAAAAAAAATTAGGCTTTTAGAAGTTATAAATTATTACAAAATTTGCAAAAAAAGGGAAAGCAAACAAAATTAGCTTAAAATATATCATAACATTTGTCAATATTTAATAAAAAAAGATGAAAAATTCAAAAATAAATATAATATAATATAAAAGTATAATTCTCATTAACAATATATAACATTGCTGAAATACTAAAACAAAAAAAACCTTTGGACTCGATCATTATTGGTATTTCTTTCAACAATAAGTTTGACGCAGCAATCATGAGGTACTAAAAATAGAAATTACAATAATAAGAATATCGCTTTACTACAAACACACACACACAAATATATACTCCCTCTGTTCCTATATTTAAGATGTTTTAACAACTTTTGTGTGTTTCAAAATATAAGATGTTTAAGATTTTATGCTCTCATTATCTGTGACGACTAATAAATGCTGATATTTTTTATGCATCTATCATATTCTCAACCACTAAAGTTGGAGTAGAGTGTTACATGGAAACAAAAGTAATAAATGAATTATGCGTGAAAAGTAGTTAATTTAAAAGAATAAGGCAACATTAATTAGTTTCTTAATTCTTATGCATACAACTAAAACATCTTACATACAGGATATATATATATATATATATATATATATATATATATATATATATATGAGGAGGGTTCCGCTACACGTGAACTCTCCCCCTTAATCTCCACCACCCATTTCCCCACTCATTCTCTCTCTTCTCACTAAAAAATAATATTGAAATGGTAAGAGAGAGAATGAGTGGGGAAATGGGTGGTGGAGATTAAGAGGGAGAGCTCACGTGAAATATAAGAGGTGTACGTGAGATCTTCCCCTGAATCTCAACCATCCATTCCCCCACTCATTCTCTCTCTTCCTATTTGAATATTATTTCTTAGTGGGAAAAGAGAGAATGAGTGGGAGAATGGATGGTTGAGATTCAGAGGGAGATCTTACGTGCACTATAAGAGGTGTAGTGGGACCCTCCTTATATATATATATATATATATATATATATATATATGAATAAATCACTATTTAAAATTCTAAGTAATTTGGAATCTAGATTACCATAAAGCTTTTTTTTAGAAGAACATGGTACTTATATTACAGTAAAAGGATACAGATAAAGTTCGAGCTGGCGATACAATAACAACTCACACATAAAACGAATACTATACAAACTACTGAACCAGCTCGAACTACACATAACACACATTAGATCCAAAACAACCAACACTGCAAAGCCTGTAAAAGAGCAAAGACACAACACAAGACACAAGGTTCAGAAAACTGAGCGCAACAAAATTAACCCAGCATATAGAAATCTCAACTCAAAAAAAGATTTAAGCCCAGAAAACATAGAACCACTAGACCAATAGCGTAGATGCTTGCAAATCCAAGCTGAACAAGCATCACCTCCATCTACTTTAAACTCAAAATCCACTGTAGAACACATGCAAACCAGCTGCTACTACTACCCAAGCAAGACCAGAAATGTCATAAAGAAGAACACCAAGAAGAGAAAAGAAATCCAATTTCAACGTCAACACAAAGCTAAGACTTAAGAAACATTCTTCAGTATATAAAGCTTGGCACCAGGTAGATATGATAACAATTACTTCTTAGTAATACATCCTTTAGCAACTCCTGGATTTACTCCTACTTTTGCTTTTTTTACTTTTGATCTGGGTTGAAATTGCTGCATAAGTTGAGTCCATTATGGATTATCCTCGACCAAGGGCTCATCATTTACAAGTCTGTTCCCCTTTTTATATTTACTGGATTTCGCATTATTTCTCCTCTTCTTAAAGCTGTTAATAGAACTGAAAGAACATAAGGAACTATTTGACTCGCTCATTAGAGAATCTCTATTATCCACATCTTCTCCATTTTAAAAGTCAATAGAGTTTCCAAATTTATTAATATTAACCACCTTCTCATTCTCTTGATATTTACCTGTTTGATTGTCAGGATGTTCTCCAATTTCTTTCTTGTATCTTTTTGAAATAACATTCCCTGTTTTATCACCTTCCAGCATACTAATTTCTGAATCTCCCACAACCTTACCAGGATTCATACTCTCAGTTATTTCTGTATGAGAAACTTCTTTAACCACTTTATGTTGATCTTCTAACATAGGTGCTAAAGAATTGCTCACCTGTCTACTTATGTTAACCCCCCTTTCTGGAATAATTTTATCATTGTCGATAGACTTATTTTCCTGATTCAATTGAATGTTTCCAGTGTTCTCATTCATTTGTTTGTCCTACATCTCCACTTTCCAATCTAAATCCATCCCACTGTTTACATTAGCATCATTCTTAGAAACCCAAATCTTTGTAAACTTACACATATTAGATGAATGTCCAAAAACTTTACAGATTGAACATGCATAGGGAACCCACTCGTAAACAACCCTTTGCCAAACTGTTTCTCCATTTTCATACTGAATTTGAACTTTTTCTGGGAAGGTAAAGTCTATGTTCACCTCAACTAAAACTCTAGCATAAGCAATTCGACATGCATTCTCTGTTATGTTATCCATCTGAAGGGGCTGACCTAATAAAGAAGCAATCCTACTAATAGCTTCTATTGACCAAAATTCAAGATCTAAATCAGGTAATTTTATCCAAATTGGGAAGGAATTAAGATATTCTTTTGTTAACTTCATCCCAGGTGTATAAATTAGTCTTCTATTATAAAAGTGAGGACCTGTAGATAAAATTCTTTCACTATCCTCAGCTAGATCGCATTTGATTATGAAAAACTCGTTATCTATCGAAAATAGCTGGTAGTTACCCTTCAATTTCCAGTTTCTATCTATATAATGTTTCAGGAAATTATAGTAAGGTTTATTTCCATAAATGTAAAACACTATTGTGTTGTTCCATTTTCCCTTGTCTTATTCACCAAACTATCACTAATTATAGCAAATTTGTGATGATCTCGAGTTGCAGGCTCATAATAGACAAGTTTGATGACATTTCGATGCATGTTATTCTCTGCAACAGCTTCTATCCACTTTTTAGTCTGAATTGGATAAAGTGGAATTTACCTAAGAACTAGGGACAAGATCTGGAAAATTCTCTTTAGAATCCAGATCTGGACTTCGAGCTTTGCTATGAATCGAAGAACTAGTTCTCCTAGCATGTTGATGAATTGAAGATTTATCTGGAGGTATACCATTTCTATTATCAGAATCTGAACAAGCGAGTTTCGTTGAGCGAGAATTTGGAGAGAGAGAGATGAAAAGGTCGCCATGACTCTAGAGCACTCTTTTACTTTCCAAGTCCAGATTACCATAAAGTTACAACAATAAACGGCATACAATAAATTAGACCTCTCTCAAATTTGTTTGCACCAATTGTAACAAAAAAGGATACATGTTAAGATGGAACAAAAGAAACTATATATGGCCAAGGTAAATGTCAAGCGTTTATGTTGAAAGCCAAGTCGAAATGAGTAGCAACACAATCATGGTTCCAAGACCAATATTCACTATATAATCAACATCTTCATGATTCAACTTATCTTGGATTTGTCCCATCCATGCATGAAAAGGGCGTTTCTCTTTCAATATATCCTCATCTTCCCCTTTCTTGTCACTCTGTAACACTCTTCTTGTCTCTTCAATTTCTTTCATGCTTATGATTTCATTGGTTTCAGGTGAAAATTTGAAGCCTGCATATGCTGAATCTGTGTGTGTTGTCTTCATAACTGAACCAATAAAGTTTGTCATGGGCACCTCATTCAAGCACCATTGGTAGAGGTCCATTCGATAATGAGCAATAGACATCAGCATTTTCGGGTAATATGATTTGAAAAAACTGCTAAGTGAAGCATTGTTGCACATGTCCAACTTTTCAAAGAATGCAAGGGTGTAGAAGGCAAATCTGTCCACAACCGACACACCTATATCAGAGTCAAGATGATGAGAGTATGAGTTTTCTCCTTTCTTGCTACTCCCAATTGCCAAAACACTAGGAGAGTGAAGCTGAGAAAAATAAAGTTGCAACTTGGCAAGTGTCAACCATGATGAGAATCTGTTTTCTCCTTCATTTGTTTCACAACATCAGCAAGGTCGTGACTCTGAAGCTCTTCGGGGTCTTGAAATTTCAAAAACTCATCCTAGCAAATACCTCCATTATATATGATATTTTCTGATTTTTTAAATCCATGCTGAATCATCATGTGTAAGCACAACGTGTACATAGTTTACAAGACAGTAATCACCTACCAGTTTGCTTGTATGGCGCTCCTCCTTAATCATCAGTGCATTTAACTAAGTTCCATCCAATAAAACTACACTGCTATTTGACCACAATTGCCCCCTTTGTTAATTACAAGAGCAGGCAGCATTTGCTCACCTATAATACAACAAAATCCAATGTACTCCCCCATTACCCAGCTACATCCCTATAAATATCACTTTGCTCAAATCTAAAACAAAAACATTGCTCTCCATTTAAGAAAAACAAACCACAGTGGCAATAAAAGAAATAGAATTCAGCATAGTCATCATCTTCCTAACATCAGTCTTTTCTCAGTCATTGGCTCAGCTATGTTGTGCACCTACGATAGCCAATCTGCAACCAATAATGTTGCACTCAGCTTTCAAGCATGGTTCAGACTCAAGTTAGCTGCCTATGGTAAAAAATTAACATTTTTATTGTAATTAATAGTGTAATTTTCCACAAACCTATGGCTTATGTTTACCAATGTATGTCATTTTGCTTTATTAACATGTAAACTAATATGCAACTAGGGCTGGTAATTAGAACCGGGAACCGGGAACCGAAAACCCGAACCGACCCGACCCGAAAAGACCCGAACCCGAACCCGATGGGTCTCGGGTCGGGTCTAGGCGATGAAAAATACCATTAAGACCCGATCAAACCCGACCCGCATAGACCCGACCCAAAAGACCCGACCAATAAACATCGAAATATATGTATTTTTAGTGCTATTTTTCAATCGGACCCGACCCGACCTGAGCTTCAACCCGACCCGACCCGAACCGAAGCTCGGGACGGGTCGGGTCCAGATTTTTGAAATATATAGTTTAGACCCGACAAAACCCGACCTGCTAAGAACCGAGACCCGCTGGGTCGGGTCCGGGTCCATCGGGTCGGGTCTAATTGCCACCCCTATACGCAACGTGACAATAAGTTATCAATCCAAAATTTCACAGGCATGATATAAATAAGGAATACGAGGGCTGATAAGCATATTAAACTGTAACAAACTTGATTTTAAAATTCTCTTCATGTCGTGGAAGAATAATATCCAAATATAACATATGAACTATGAAGGGATATGAGACTAAAGCAGCTTAGATGGAACGAATGGACTGAAAGTAATATAACAGGTGAGTATTATGTAGAATACAATTTTCCAAATTTAATACATGTTACCTGAATTGATAGTACAAATAGAAATTGCATCACGATTGAAAATCTTTGATGAATAGTTAGCCATCAAAATATAGTGACGTGAACACAGCGTATTACAAATAAATGTGCCTTTTGAATAAAGATCAAGCCAAATAAATGTAGAGGTAAATGAGGAAGCATATTAAGGTTTAATAAATATTAAAAGAAAATCAATGTAAGATAATTTGTATAAAAAAGATAAGGATATTACTGCTAATGCTTTTTTTGAAAAATATGTAAAGAGAAAAACAAAAAGGGAAAGTACAATTAGGAAATTAGAAATTTTGTTGAACACGAAATTTCAAATTCATTAATAAATTGGAACATGCCAGTTTACATCATCAGTTAGTTTTAAAGTTCCATACTTATCTCTCACATGCTGCTTAATTTCAGGTAAAATAGCATAAGGAAAGAAATTAAAAAATGTTAAATATACATATATAGTAGATTCCTATGAAAAAGATGAATCTTCATTGTCAGTAGATAAACAAAAAAAGTCTATTAACCTTCTTGAAAAACTAAATCTCGATAATATATTTAATGAAGGTATATACAGTAATAAATTTTCAATATCCATACATATACTACAACAAAACAGCCAATTTGACACATCAGGATTCAAAGATTGGATACGATTTTAAGCCGTATCAGATTTCATTTGCTACAGCTTAACCAATATGCATCTTCCCAATCTTGAAAATTTGGCCGTAGATCATTAAGCTTCGGATCGTTCCCTTTTGGTAAGTTTTAAACCCGTATCAAATGCAACCTCATATTTTTTCATGGTTGAATTTCCTTTCTCACCATTCTGCCGCTTCTTTTCTAATTATCTGGATTCCGTCTCCTTTCCCATCTCCCCCTTCTCAATGAAAACCCTAGAAGTGAAATCCACACTCCAATTGCCTAAAGAGAAATCGCGGCAATGGAGGATCCAAATAGGCAATGAGGGACAACTGATCCTCTTCAGACGAAAGTAAAAGAAGAAAACCTAACCCTAATTCGTCCTTCTTCTTCACTCAATGATCGGAAGCTGCCCCTGATTTTATCGTTTAATTTTGCTTTCAAACTACTATGTTAGGTACATCACGATTTAATTTCAGATTCTAAGTTGTATCTTTTTCCATATTTGTCTAGCTTCGTTAACATATTGAAATTATCAGGTTGAAGGCACTGATTTTTAACCATGGGCCGTTAATTCTATCTAGAAAAGAAACTCCAAGGTATTATTTTTGCATTATTATCTTTCTTTTCTTTTCCATATTCACCTTTGATACGCCACCGACTTAGTAAGTGCTATTTCCTGAGTAAGTTCATTGATTTGAGGGTTCTATTGTTTTTTGCCTTTCTTTGAAAAAACATTTTTTGAAAGCTCACATTTAGGGGAAAAAACAGTAGGTAATATAATTGAAATGGGTTATCTGTTAAAAAAATCTTGATTTTCTTAGTCGTGAAAGGTTGATTTTTATAGAGAATTTGTTTTTGTTGAATATCTTTACTGAATATCAATAGCTAGTTCCAAGTATCCATTATACAAATTTGTTGGATTTTTTTGCAAACATCTATGGCTTTCTTTAAGAGTAAAATGCATGCTTCCATCCAGCTACACACTTAGTATTAGGAGTGACTTATAAATTCTAGTGCTCTGCCGGCTATATATATATCTATATATTCTGACAATTTTCCTTGAAGACGATGAATGTATAGGTTGATCATTTCTTATTCATGTAGTTTGAAGTTTGCTGTAACTTTGTATGACTATGATTAAGTTCTGTTTTAGATCATTTATTTGTGCATGTAATAATCTGTAGATTACCTGTAGATGTGGCAAACAGAATTTTCATAGAAAAATAAATATCAATATTTCTTATATCTCGAATCTCTTGTATTGTTTCTCGTAGGTTGTGTTGTTTCAAAGCATTTATATGCCGATATAAACCATAAAAAATTGTATTTATGTCCCAAAAAAAAAGGACAGTAGAAAAATATGTTTCCACCTATGTCTTCATGGATTATGCATGTGGAATCTAATTTATATGTGATGGCAGAATATGACTTGAAAACAAATATGGTATTGTATAATTTGTTCCTTAAAATTCCGAGATATATATGTCGAATTCAAATTCTACTTTATGTTTATCTAAGACATAAATTGTTAGTTATATTTGATTAAGATGGAGAATATTTTTTTTTTTTTTTTTTTTTTACTAGAATCATGAGGTGAAAATGGGAAGAAGTTAACATTAATTACATTATGCAGGAATATAAGATGTTTTTTTTTCTTTCTTTCTAAAGATGGAAAATGGGAAGAAGTTAATTGATTTATCAAATGGTTTTAAAGTGAACAGCAGTTGTGTAAGGTTATATTATGTGTGAGGTATCTTACATATTACCGTAGTTTTCTAATTCAACGCATGTGCATTTGGATCAACTAACAAAATAGAAACATAATTTTACACAGGGTAAGTTTATATAAGATAGGCACAACATATTTCACCTAGTCTTCTTTTCTTTCCTGGTTGTCCCATGTCAGCTTCTGGCTTCTTTGATCTTGCAAATCCCTAAGGTGATTTGCGGTTTGAATTTCTTTTCATGTAATTTCGTTATAGAAACAAATTTCTGTACCTGTACATTGTATTGCAAGGGAAAATAATGCGATAAATATAAGTTTGATGTTCCTTAACCGTGTTTGTTTGTATTTCAACATCAGTTTCAGTCATTTATTTTTAGGTTCACATTTTTTTTTGCATTCCTTTTGTTCACATGTCACATATAACGAGGCAAGTTTATTAAGGACATTTGGTTTGACAGAACGTCATGTTTTATGTGACTGATTTTGGAACCATTGAAGAGATATGTGTTTATGGTGCTGCCCTTGGCTGCTAAAATTCATCTCGGACCGGTCCAAGCTCATGTAAATTTTGATGTTGAGGTGATTAGTTTTTAATATCATATTTACTTATTATCTTCATAGCTCTTTCCTTACATAATGGAGGTATATAGTTGTTGCAACTTTAGAAAATTTCTATATTCGAATGTGTCTCATACTCCCAAGTTAGTTTTGTTTCATTTATGCAGCAATATATGAACAAATTTTTTGTGTGTGTGTAGACACACTCGCGTGCACAAACACATAATGCTCTTGATTTTGCCTTAAATTTACATGTAGAGTTCAGTTATTTATTTTCTCATGTTGGATGTCATGTCGTTACAGTGCTATCGCCATAAACATGGGTTTAGGCATCTATATTTTGGAAAGTGGTGTAATGCTGTGATACTTATGTATCCTTAAACTTCACCATATTTTTTTTGTTTGGTATTTGGAGTTTAATTTCATTTTTGGATCTTTAATTCAGTCTTTGGTTTAGATGATTGTAATGCATGTATTTTTCTTGATGAGAGAAATGGGTGGTCTTTTATATTTGGTTCAATTTTAAAATGTTTGATAACCGTACTTGATATTCGTTATTTTTATTCTGTTGGAATTGTTCAAATTTTAATTAGAGTTTGGAAGTAATCATCCTAGGTACACTAAAAGAAAATAGAAAGAGAGCAAAGAACCTGCGCTAGTGAGAAGGATTGATAGAGTGCGAAGACTATAAGAGAAACATGTATGTCTGTATATGGAAAAAGAAATGCGATGTATACATGTACGTGTGAACGGTTCATGTTATTTTTGCATCCTTCTATTCATAGAAAGTACCCTTTTTTTGGTGTGTCAATTGAGAAGGATTTAAAAATACGAAGATGACAGTGTTCCAAACATTTACATTATTGTAAAAACAGTAACATTCACCGACAACAAAGAAAGTTTCTCACATATTAAGTAGTTTTTACCTTTTCATTGTAGCTATGGCAAGACGATTGTATAATATATGTTAGTAAACATATTTTAGTTCATATATAAGTTAGAAACTATTGTGTAAGAAGATAGATAGAATTAGGGCTGTTATTGTGTAAGAAGAAGATAGATAGAAACTATTATGTAAAAAGTGTTTAAGCCAGTTTGGTGTTCAAGGATTCAAGTATACATTTTAGTTATTTCAATATTTACTTTAGGCTTACATATAATTTATGACCAATACTTGCGAGTGTCCAACTTCTAGGACTTTATCAAATCATTTTAAGCATTGAACTATTTTTCAACCCCTAACATATATTTATTAATTATCCAGGTTGCTCTTCAAGTTGTGGATAAACTTTACAAATATGAACAAACTGAAGCCTGCTATCAGACGTCAACTTAAATTTTCCATAATTCTTTCACTTTTACTATTGTGGTATGTCCTGAAAATTTCAATGAAACAGTTAGCATCAAACAGAAGATGATGTCCCATATGGGTATGGGTTTTTCCATTTTGTTTTTGCGCTGGGAGCCATGTACTTTGGAATGCTATTTATCAGATGGGATGTGCACAAAACTATGAGAAAGTAAGATTACTCATATTTTTAGTTTTAGTTCATGCTAGGCCAAGGGATTGTTGGTTCATTTATGTGCACAAACAAAGTAACCACATTCTTGACGTGATCCGGTAAGTAGATTTCTTCTTCTTCAATACTCTCAAATTGCAAAGTCATGAAAGACATTTTGCCTTTTGTGACGAGTTTGTACTCAGTCCGCGACTGAGTTTGCAAACTCAGTCGCGAACTGAGTACAAACTCAGTTCCGGACTGGGTTTGCAAACTTAGTCGTGGACTGAATACAAACTCAGTCGCGGACTGAGTACAAACTCAGTTCCGGACTGAGTTTGCAAACTCAGCCCCGATTTGAGTATGCAAACTCAGTCCAGACTGAGTACGCAAAAAATCAATTGATTTTGTGGATCCATCTTTTTGGATCTGATTTAGAAATAAGAATAAGAGAGAGTCAAGATAAACTTATTGAATACATGCATATGCATATAGAAACCCATAATCTTATTCTCAGACATATTTTTAGTCTTCTTACATAAAAGAAACATTTTAAAAGCTAAGATAATTTAACACCATAGAAACATTAAGCTCAACAATTTCATGTTCAACAATTAACATCAAGAAAACAACCTCGTGCTTTTTAAGATGGATATACTTCTGGTTCGGGAGCATCCATAATGAGGAAATAATACGTGATGAACGAGCCCGCCAAAAGCAGTAATATACTGTAAATGACAAAAAAAAAAAAGAATCCCGCAAATGAAAAGCGTTCCCATGTTCCTGTGCTTTTTGCGATCATTTTCCCTTTTCTTCTTATCTGCAATTTTTAGCTCTTGTACGCTGTTGTAAAAAAAAAAAAAAAAATCAGCTTCAAATATTTTTAAGAGAGAAAAAAGCAGTAACACGTACACGTTTGGATGAGCAGCATGTTCTTTCTCCTGAAATCCAGGGCACACGTCTCTTTCAGATGCATCAGCAGAATGTTTTTCCTCCCGAGACCCAAGAAGTTCAATTCCATCTGCAGAGATGTCATTTTCAAATGACCCTTGGAAGTACGAACAAACTCTTTTTCCTAAGAACTCCAAGAAAGAATTTATCGGTTTTTCTACATATTTTTCTGTTGCTGAGAGAAATATAGTTTTCAGGCGCCCAATGCCTACTGCTAGAAGATGGTATATCAAACGAATAATTGCCGTTACCGATGAAAGTAGAAATTTTAACACATCCATTGCGAATGTTTTTTTTAGGAGGGAGAGGCAGATTAAATAGTGGTACGAAATTAAATTAATACACTGTTACTCTGTGGTGTATCAGGCAGAATTGAATTGTGAAATTTAAAGTAAAATCTATTTCTTGATTCCTAGAATTAATGCTAATTAAAGACATATATGCGTTAAATCTATTTCTTGATTCCTAGACTTAATGCTAATTAAAGACATATATGCATTAAATCTATTTCTTGATTTCTAGACTTAATGGATTAGCAACATGTTCTTTCTCCCGAAACCCAGGGCACACGTCTCTTTCAGATGGATCAGCAGCATATTTTTCCTCCCGAGATCCAAGAAGTTCAATTCCATCTGCAAAGATGTCATTTTCAGATGATCCTTGGAAGTACGAACAAACTCTTTTTCCTAAGAACTCCAAGAAAGTAATTATCGGTTTTTTTTACATATTTTTCTGTTGCTGAGAGATATAGTTTTCAGGCGCCCAATGCCTACTGCTAGAAGATGGTATATCAACCGAATAATTGCCATTACCGATAAAAGTAGACATTTTAACACATCCATTTCAAATGTTTTTCTGAGAAGAGAGAGGCAGATTAAATAGTGGTACGAAATTAAATTAATACACTGTTACTCTGTGGTGTATCAGTTGTACTGTGTGGTGTATCAGACATAATTAGAATTGTGAAATTTAAAGTAAAATCTATTTCTTGATTTCTAGACTTAATGCTAATTAAAGACATATATGCGTTAAATCTATTTCTTGATTCCTAGACTTAATGCTAATTAAAGACGTATATGCGTTAAATCTATTTCTTGATTCCTAGACTTAATGCTAATTAAAGACATATATGCGTTAAATCCATCAATTGTGAAATTTAAAGTAAAATTTATTTCTTGATTCCTAGACTTAATGACATTTGTGTGGTGTATCAGCCATAATTGGAATCCATCAATTGTGAAATTTAAAGCAAAAATTTATTTCTTGATTCCTAGACTTAATGCTAAAGACGTATATGTATACGAATATCAAATTGTTCTTCCTTTAGTGGCAAACTGGCAACTCGCGATGAATTATTAATCAAAAATGTTACTATGATTTTATAAATATTTTATTTCTAATATACACTTTTAAAAGATCTTATTTATTTTCTAAATAATATTTTCCTTTACTATTTGTTATACAAATACTTTCCTTTTTCTATTTGTTATACAAATATTTCTTCTTTCTATTCCATTTATTTTTCAAATAAATATCCCTTTTCAATTCTATTTGTAATCTGTTGTTGATTTCGTATGTTTGAATGAAACCATTTACAAATAGAATTGAAAAGGGATATTTATTTGAAAAATAAATGGAATAGAAAGAAGAAATATTTGTATAACAATTAGAAAAAGGAAAGTATTTGTATAACAAATAGTAAAGGAAAATATTATTTAGAAAATAAATAAGATCTTTTAAAAGTGTATATTAGAAATAAAATATTTATAAAATCATAGTAACATTTTTGATTAATAATTCATCGCGAGTTGCCAGTTTGCCACTAAAGGAAGAACAATTTGATATTCGTATACATATACGTCTTTAGCATTAAATCTAGGAATCAAAAAATAAATTTTTGCTTTAAATTTCACAATTGATGGATTCCAATTCTGGCTGATACACCACACAAATGTCATTAAGTCTAGGAATCAAGAAATAAATTTTACTTTAAATTTCACAATTGATGGATTTAACACGTATATGTCTTTAATTAGCATTAAGTTTAGGAATCAAGAAATAGATTTAACGCATATACGTCTTTAATTAGCATTAAGTCTAGGAATCAAGAAATAGATTTAACGCACATGTTTTTAATTAGCATTAAGTCTAGGAATCAAGAAATAGATTTTACTTTAAATTTCACAATTCCAATTTTGCCTGATACACCACACAGTACAACTGATACACCACAGAGTAACAGTGTATTAATTTAATTTCGTACCACCATTTAATCTGCCTCTCCCTTCTCAAAATAACATTTGAAATGGATGTGTTAAAATGTCTACTTTTATCGGTAATGACAATTATTCGGTTGATATACCATCTTCTAACAGTAGGCATTGGGCGCCTGAAAACTATCTCTCTCAGTAACAGAAAAATATGTAAAAAAAAAATCGATAATTTCTTTCTTGGAGTTCTTAGGAAAAAGAGTTTGTTCGTACTTCCAAGGGTCATCTAAAAATGATATTTTTGCAGATGGAATTGAACTTCCTGGGTCTCGGGAGGAAAAATATGCTGCTGATCCATCTGAAAGAGACGTGTGCCCTGGGTTTCGGGAGAAAGAACATGCTGCTCATCCATTAAGTCTAGGAATCAAGAAATAGATTTAATGCATATATGTCTTTAATTAGCATTAAGTCTAAGAATCAAGAAATAGATTTAACGCATATATGTCTTTAATTAGCATTAAGTCTAGGAATCAAGAAATATATTTTACTTTAAATTTCACAATTCAATTCTGCTTGATACACCAGAGTAACAGTGTATTAATTTAATTTCGTATCACTATTTAATCTGCCTCTCCCTTCTAAAAAAAAACATTTGCAATGGATGTGTTAAAATTTCTACTTTCATCGGTAATGACAATTATTCGGTTGATATACCATCTTCTAGCAGTAGGCATTGGGCGCCTGAAAACTATATTTCTCTCAGCAACAGAAAAATATGTAGAAAAACCGATAAATTCTTTCTTGGAGTTCTTAGGAAAAAGAGTTTGTTGTTTTTTTCCTTTAGTGGCAAACTGGCAACTCGCGATGAATTATTAATCAAAAATGTTACTATGACAACTGGAGCTTACACAGAAACACGAAGAAAAAACTAAAACGTACGAAAATTAAAACAATTACCGCATTTATTCTTTTCTCTCCCCAAAACCACGTGACTAAACTGATTTCCCCGTTTCCCAAGTTAAAAACCGCTTTCTTCCCCTAAATCGATTTTTTTCGTTTCATCCCCAAATTGCATTCTGTCTTCTCATCAGAGGCTTCAACTCTATCTGCACAAATGGAAATGTCACAACCTATCCTGCAACGCTCATCGACGTTGACGTTTTACTTGGACGACGTACTGTAAATCGGCATCTGCTCGTCTAGTGAGCACGACGGAGAAGTAGAGCCCATCCACCGAAACCAGATATCTCCCACAAGTTATTCTACCATCTTCTTGACCTCCTCGATACAAGATAAAAGCAGCAGCAACAACAACAACAAAGCCATATATCCCAAACAAATTGGGGTTGACTAGATATGGAACCCAAAATCAAAATAAAATAAAATTAATAATGATGATAATATATATATATATATATATATATATATATATATAAAGGGTTTAAAATAACCAATCAAATAAAAAGTCGCCCCATAAAGGGTTTTTTTAAATAATAATAATAAGAAGAAGTAAAAATGTTAAATAAAAGTGAAATAAAATCTAAAATAGTAAAAAAAAAGTAAAAAGGTTCAGTAAACGTGAAATAAAGTCTTTAAAAAAAAACACTATGGTTCTGGTACATGGATTGCCAATTTCCATGCACTCCTATGAACTACCAGCTCTTCCGATACAAGATAAAAGCAGCCGACATAATTTTTTCCCACTTCAGACTTGCGATTATTTTGCCTTTCCGTTGTTCCTATTTCTGAGTTTCTGACTGTGTTAGTGCTAATGGGTTCTTTTCGGATCAATCGTTTCTTCGTTTGGATCTGAAACCACTACGACTTCTGATTGCCACTAGCGGGATATGTAAATTGTGGGCGAATTACGCAGCATAACTAAGGTACTCGAAGCAGGTTTTATTACAAATATCTCTGCTTGTAAATTTTTGTTTTTTCCTCTAATTCTCTGTTTCCCATGTCTATTTGTTTTCTGAAACGGTGTACATGAACGAGAATCGAGGTAGATGGTGCTGCAGCTACATGGCTCTGCAACATCTACGCTTGAGTTTTTGAGGTAATAGACATGGTGGTATATTATGTTCCCATCATTCTGTATAAATATACTATTTATGTTCTATAATCTCATGCTAATAGTTTGTTCTAATTATATGCAACATTATATAAGTATACCTTAAGCCTTGCAGAATAGTTTAGCTATCTACTATAATTTGCAAAGTGCTATTGTATTCATAAACTGACTGAAGCTGCAATTTATTCATATCTGCTATTGGTTTCACATCTATACTTTTTTTCATCATAACATTTGGTTTACCTTTCAATGATTTATTGCAAACTATATATCATGACTGGGTTTTCAAAGCGTTAAATGGTTCCTGTGAATTTGAAACAAAAAACCATAAAATCAACAAAACATTGCCTCATATATGAGCTCAAACCAATTTAACCGTTTTAGCAGTTCGTTCAGAACTTTGCAAATATATGATAGCTAATTTGAAGTATTTGAACTTTGCAAGACCTTTGTGATCGAAATACTCATTTGTAGACAACATAAAATAATGGTGTATGTGCAAATTTATTAACTTTGATATTCTCGTGCAGATTCATTTCCTATTTGTTCGTCAATTACTCCCGCAAATGCCTAAATAATTATATGTGCGTAGTGCATACCACAAGATGCTGTCGAAGTATACTTAAGCAAACATCATGTTTATCTCCATGACGATGGCTCAACTAGATCTACGGTTTCATTATCGTTAACGGTGTCACTTTATTAGCTCTGGAATCAAAAATCTATGAATATGCCTAGACTTTTGACTACGTACTGAAATATTATTATCTTCAACAGGATTAAGGCTTTTAGTAAATATGTCCACTGTTTTTTGAAGGTCCGAGAAATTGAGGTATAATACTTGAATGATTATGTACAATTGACATTTTGCATGATCATCATTTGTAGCCAACTTTACATCTCCAGCGTTTTGTGTATATGCCAACAGTTATGTCAGTTTCTTGCAATTTCAGGTAATTACTTGAATTGGTGAATTGTTTGAAGTAGTAGACATCAGCGTAATTTTTTGTGATTATCACAGTCAAATTTATCATTGTATGCCCATGTCTTCGGTTCCCACCTAAGATAACCCTCTGTTGTTGATGGATTTTGTAATCTATAAAATAAGTTGTATGATTTCAATGGTGGTTTCGATGTCTACGTAGGAATAAAAAGAAAATTTTGAAATTTATTATGGAAAACAAATTGTGTTTGTTAATTTTTTCATGACTCAACTGCATGTTTTAATTAAAGAGTCCAAATTTCATTTATATGTGTTTGTTTTAGTAATGCTTCTTGCCTTTTTGCTATGACAGTTTATAATCTATGCACAATTGTCTGCATGTTTTATGGTCAAGTACCTATCCGTTTTTCCGTTAATTTCAAATGGGGCTATAAACGTGGTATTCAAAGAAACAAGTGGTGAATTGATTTCTCTAATTATAGTGATTTATTGTAATCACATAAAGGACTTCTGAAATACTATGCTTGGCCTACACGTGATTGTTTGCGTAATTTTTTTGTTTTTTAGTTAGTACTTAAATTTTTCATGACTTTTTGTTTTCATATTTACATGGTTGATTAATTTGTTCACAGTATAGTTTACTGATTTAATGATTTTGATTGACGGACTGATCCTTCTGTAAATTTGGTTGTAGGTTAGCTGATCCTTCGAGTGGATCAGACTGACCTCTCATGATTTAGGTATGATACTTTCGTATACTTTCAGCGTTTCTCAGGATTTCTACAATTCAGTCATTTTCCAATGCATTGCAATATCAGCATTTTGTGTATAATATTTATACAAACAGTTAATAAACTTATTTGACTAACTGTTTTGGAAATATATGATGATTTTTTTTTTTTTTTTTTAATTCAAATTCACATAACCATTAGGATTATGATCATGTAATACCTGGATTCATTCATAACTAGGTAATGACTCATTAGAAGTAATTTAATTTCAAGTATATGTACTCTCTTCAGTCAATATCATGAACAGGGGGGAAAAACTTTGAGATGGCATAAGTAATCAATATAAATGTGCAACAATAATTAAGGTAACTCTCTGGCACCTTAATTTTGAACAATATATATAATTAATGGTTCAGCCACACAATCATATTAACTGGGTTTTACCTGGACTTAAATAACGACTCTACTGATCATTTTAAGATCAGTTTTTTTCATCATAAACGGTACTGCTTATACCTCAAGTCTCAGTAAAAGTAATTTCCACTAAATCTGGTTATTGTCTCCGGCATGTGTTATGTTCCTTAATCTGTATATGAATAGAATGTGTATCTCTCATATTGTTTGTATTCATGGCATTTGATAATCCCATGTACAGTTATGAGTTGCTTGATTTCAGCTGCATAGGAGTTGATGGGGAAGACGCTTTTGAGTGCAACATTTTTGCAGAAATTTCTCCATACCTTTCCCGTCCAGTGGGTATGAGACACAGAAGCTATTTTGCCACTCATCTGAACAAGGCCGTGTGATTCTTTTTGCAATGACATCTTCAAAGACTCATCTTCCAAAGTGTAACTTTTTATAGTAATATCATTGATGCATATCACAACAATATTCTGTTTCAAAGGAGGATGACGAGCCAAATATACCTCTTTATGCATATGATACCTTTATTTCTTTTAATTGTTTACTCAGGTTATCCAATTATGTGTAATTGGTAATGGAATGGATTAATGGATTGAGTTTGCCATTTATTCAATATGTTCATATAGGACAAACTTTTAAATCCTTCCTTTACAGTCTATATCACCCTTCCTGGTGGTACTAATTATGCCAAAACGAATAGGCAAACATGAGATAGTCTTTTTGTGCAGAACCATAGAAATAGCTTTACCAAATATCAAGCTTCTTAATTGTTATGGGTTAAAGTGTAAGCCACTGATATACTGACACAATATAGGAAGTAGACCATCGCTGCTTGTAATAGCCTTTTTTGGTTACTTCTATATTTTAACTGCATATTATTTCATAAATCGTGCCATTTATACCTATTATTTAATATATTTGTGACCATAGCTGTAAGACCATTGTATAACTACGCTATGAGACCATTTTTCCTTTCCATTTCAATTTTTGGTATTGGCCAAGTACGTCTGCTTTTTAATTAACAAACCCGTGTGAAGTGGTATGGCCAACGCGCTAACTTATTCGCCTCTATTTTAAGTCAATAAAACTGTACGAGCAAAAGTATCGGGTTCTGCTTCCATAGGTGTAAGACGAATAGGATTTTGTTCACCTCCTTTTTAGGGATGTAAACAAAACACTCCACCCTGATTGGTGGAAATCAGAAAGATCCATATGGACCCTCCTGATTTCCACCAATGAGACCGAGTGTTTTGTTCACATCTTTTAAAATCGCACTATTTTTTTTGTCTGAGGTTGCCATGCAAGATTTCTTATCCATAATTGGCCATAGTGATTTTAGGTGGGGCCCGCATAGAACAGAAAATAAGGATCTGAGCTTGAGATGATGGTTTCATTTTGAGTGGTGAACCCAGGGTAACTCTAATTTTAACATACAACAAACGACGGAAAAGACAAAACTTTCCTAGAGCATTGACTACATACAAGTAAAATGAAAAAGGTGCGTTTGGTGGAATCATACATGTATATATACCAATATTATCAGGACCGAACCGTAAGTCAAACCGTGGCGTCTTAAAGTTCAAGGTTTACAAGGTCGAACCGGTTGAACCGTTCAAACCGTGCATTTTTATTTTCTAACAATTTATTCGTTTAACATGTAAATTATGAAGAAAGTTGCTTAATATATAATGTTCGTTGTTCACATGCAGAAAATAATTGGACTAAAATCAAAATAAATATAAAATTCGGAGTGATATAACAGTTATCTGCTGCAAAAAGAATGGAACAAACGAGGGGTAAAGTGTAAAAATGCCCTAATTCTCCTATTCTGTATGCTGCCGTCTTCTTCTTCACCCGGCATAACCCATTTCCTTACTCAAAAATCAAAATCACCACAATTAAACCCTAAAATTAATTAGTAATTAAAATCGCGGTTCCCTCTGGCGATTTTACGTAGCGCTTTTAGGTATTTTGCTAAAGATTTTCAGGGTTCAACCACAAATTGAGGCGGACTGCGGCTCTTGACGCCTCCGGGCCGTGCTGGGCGTCGGCCGGCGGTTTTGAAGGTCGGACCGGAGATCCGGTCCGGTCTTGATAACACTGATATATACAGCATATGTTAATGCATATAGCTTTAGTTTCTTCCATTTATCGAATCATGCATCACTTCCCCATACATTGTTCAATTAATAATTGCAACATTTATTTACTCAAATTTTATCATAATTGCTAAATGCAAATCAAAATTACTCAATGCAAATTGAGTAAATTACAGTATTGTCCTTCCTACTTTTTTGTGTAAAAATTCAACTGTCACTTGTCCTTTATGTTTTATTCTTTCCAAACATTTAATTTCACTAATATTTGTACAATATTTAATATATGTATGGTATTTGCACAAACAAATAGGAAGGATAATAGTGTAATTTTCTCGATTTACATTGAGTAATTTTGATTTGCATTTAGCAACATCCAATTTTATTTGACATAAACCAACAGAAATCATGCTGCAGCAAGCGAAGGCAACAACTGCAATTGGAAGCAAAGACAGATAGGAACAACCAACAAAGTAATAGGGGAATAACTTTGTACCTTATTAGACTCGCATATCCTGCCAATTTGTAACAGTGCTAGAATAACTTTTGGCTCATGCATATTTGACGCAAAACTAATCCATTTTGGCTCATGCATATTCAGAAGTGTCAGATGTTTGAAAGGTGTATGTCATAAGCCGATTCATTGCGTATTTTAAATTACGATATAACGAATCACTCTCTTCATACTGCATAGGGTTACTCAGCCCGATATGTATACCATGGTATGCATGCGTAAGTATGACTTGGTTGCTTACTGGAACTGTTTTGAGATAGGACCGGCACCATAATCAAACCAGTTTTTTCGGATTAATATGATAATAGTAAAGATTACTGAACGTGCATATAAAGCTTTTGAGAATTTTATATTTTGATTATGCAACTGAAAGTGTTGAAGAATTATTTTCTATTGAAATGAATACGAAATGTACAACGAGGTGTTAAATATATACAGTTTTCTTGTGGGCTAAAGTGCTGAGAAAGAAAATAAAGGAGGTGGGTGAAGGCCCAGTCCACTATGCTATTACATAAAATCTCTTAACATATGTTACAGTCAACATATCTTATTACTCCCCCACAAAACTTAGGATTTCAGAAACCCTAATTTCGCCATGTCGAGCTGAAAATTGCTTCATTTATTTCTTCTTTTATCATCCTTATCTAACTTCTATTTGTGATTTTTGACCCAATCTGACGTCTTGTCTGTTCTTGTTGACAGGTTTGCTGTAGCGCCGTCTTCATTGTCAGGATTCCGAGCTTCCTTGGAATTTCCTTTGACTGTTGTGAGGCTCGAACTTGCTCTATCTTCAGTATTACTCTTCTGAAGGCTTGCTTTGTCATTGACGTTGAGTTCCTCCCTGAATCTGGTATAGTTCTTCAATGATATTGCTTTAGTTAACATGTCAGCTCTCTGGTAGAAACCAGGTATATGATTTACTTGTATCTCCCCCCTTTGAACTGCTTCTCTGATGAAATGAATATCTATTTCAATATGTTTAGTTCTTGAATGTTGTATGAGATTCTCTGTCATGTACACTGCACTTCTATTGTCACACCATAATGTAGGTTTCACTGTAGACTTTAGTTTGAGTTCAGACAATAGGGACTGTAGCCACTTAATCTCAGCTCTTGCATTGGCTATACTCCTGTATTCGGCTTCAGTGCTGGATCTGGAGATTGTAGGATGTTTCTTTGAACATCAAGATATTTGGCTTTGACCAAAGTATATGCCGTAGCCACTGGTTGATCTACGATCATCAGGATCTGAAGCCCAGTCAGCATCTGCATATCCAATTATGTGCAAATGTTGGATGGTCTTTAGTTTTAGTCCATAGTTAACTGTTCCTTCTAAGTAGCGCAGAACTCTTTTGACAGCTTTCTAGTGGATGTCCATAGGATTCTGCGTAAATTGAGAAAGTTTATTCACACTATATGATATATCAGGACGTGTTATTGTTGCATATTGAAGTGCACCAATAATACTCCTGTATTCAGTTGCATTTGAAATAGCCTCACCCTCGTACTTTGAATAATTCTGACTATTTATCATTGGAGTAGATTGGGGTTTGGCATTTATCATTTTTGTTTTGACAAGCAAATCAGTTATATATTTTCTTTGACATAGAATTATTTCAGATTCAGTTCCGGATACTTCTATGTCCAGAAAATAGTTTAAATCTCCTAAATTTTTAATGGAAAACTGTTTATCTAAGTACTGAGTTAGCTTGTCAATATCATCAGTATTATTTCCAGTTATAATGAGGTCATCAACATATACTAGTATGTAAATTATTGTAGAGCTATTTATTTTGGTAAATAATGAACTGTCTGACTTGGTAGACTGATATCCTAATTTAATTAGAGTATTTTTCAGCCTTTCAAACCAAACTCGAGGGTCTGTTTTAGACCATAAATAGCTTTATTTAATTTACATACTAAGTTTTGATTGAGACTGTAACCTTATGGTTGCCTCATATATATTTCCTCCTCAAGAATACCATTTAAGAAGGCATTGTTAACATCTAAATGTTTAACATGCCATCTTTTACATAAGGCTACAGTAAGAATGAGCCTAATGGTTGTAGGTTTCACTACAGATGAGAAAGTTTGATTAAAATCAAACCCATACTCCTGAGTAAACCCCTTTGCAACTAACCTGGCTTTATACTTATTTATTGACCCATCTGGGTTCTTTTTAAGTTTGTACGTCCATCTGCACCCAACAATATTTTTATTGGCAGGTGGGCATACAAGCTCCCAGGTTTTATTTCTGATGAGTGCATTATATTCCTCATCCATGGCTTTCTTCCAGTTTTTGTTTTTGATAGCATGTTCAAAGGAATCAGGTTCACAATCACTGGATGAAACTATATATGCTTTTGGTTTGAAAATACCACTTTTTGCCCTAGTAACCATAGGATGGCCAGTCTGAATTGGTGGTTCAGATGATGGTGAGTTGTTGTCATTATCTGAATCTGATGAATATTCTGATCTTGTACTTTGTGAACCTGTGTTTTCTTCTAAACCTTGGTTCTCTGAATTTTCAGGATTGTGCAAGGCGAGGCTGGGTTGCTGTGATTCATCGCCTTCTTCAGAATGAGTTTGTGATGTTTTGCTTGACTCTGCAGCCTCACTTTCATCATTATTATCCCAATTTTTATAATAAATTGGGATCTCAGATATGGAAACGTTTGGATTTCTTACCTTACTAGTAGTTGAAATTTGTTTACTGCTAAAAGGAAACACAGTTTCATCAAATACAACATGTCTACTTATGTATATCTTACCAGTTTCATCCAGACACTTGTATCCCTTTTGTCTAGTAGTATACCCCAAAAAAGTACAGGGTTTTGATCTGAAATTCAACTTGTTAGAATTATAGGGCCTTAAATAAGGAAAACACAAACATTCAAATGGTTTTAGACTCATATGATCTGGTTTTATATTGTACAATTTTTCTAATGGTGTCATATCCTTCAGTACCTTGGTTGGTTGCCTATTGATTAAGTGTACAGATGTACTGAAGGCCTCTGGCCAAAACTTTAGAGGTAGTTTAGCTTGTGCCAGTAGGTTAAACCAGACTCAACAATGTGCCTGTGTTTTCGTTCAACTAGCACATTTTGTTGTGAAGTATATGGACAAGTAATTCTGTGAATAATTCCCTTCTTAGTGAAGTATTGGTTTAAACACTTGAATTCACTTCCACCATCAGGCTGAATTATTTTAACTAGGGTATTAAATTGCCTTTCAGCCATAGAAATGAAATTAGTAACAACATTAATGGTTTCTAATTTAGCCTTTAGAAAATAAATCCAAGTGTGCCTTGAGTAAGCATCTACAAAAGCAATATAATACTTAAATCCAAAATCTGAATTTATAGGAATAGGACCCCATAAGTCAGTAGCAATTAACTGCAGTGGTTCAGTGTAAACTGTTTCAGAGTCAAAAAATGGCGGTCTATGACTTTTACCTACTTGACAATACTCACAAATATATGGTAAAGAGACATTATTATACTGAATATTGTTCTCATCTAATATTTTCATTACAATTTTGGCACTTGGATGACCAAGTTTGTAATGCCAAAGATCAAAGACTTTTTTGCTGCTATCATCCTTGTCAAGAACATTCAAATTACAGTGTTTTTCCCTTTTTATCACAATGTTATTTTTAACAGTGTTGAACTTGTAAAGGCCTCCTATCATGTTACCCTGTAAAATGGGTTCTCTAGTTAGAATGTCCCTAACTAAGCAATATTTAGGGTAAAATTCAAAGAAGACATTATTGTCTCGAGCACACTGATAAACACTTACTAAATTTTTCTTGATCTTTGAAACTCTTAAAAGATTGTGTAAATATAATTGTCTCCTACCACTTAAGTTTGTATTGCCAATGTGAGTAATGTTAATGCTTTTACCATTGCCTAATAAGATAGAGATATTACCTCTATAATCTCTGCATCCCAAGTTTAAACTATCAAGATTATTTGTAATATGATGAGTAGCTCCAGAATCCGAGTACCAGCTATCATCTTGCACAGTTTCAAGTTTTGTAGTGTCATCTTGATTACCACTTTTGCTTGTATTATCTTGGCTGCTGTGTTCAGATTGAGATAAAGTCATGTTCACACTAGGATTACCATTATTTCTCTGATTCTGGTTGGGTGTGTAATTAGTGTTGAATCTGAAGTAGCAGTTCAATGCTGTGTGACCCATCTTCTCACAAATTTGACACTTTGGCCTATTGGTATTGGTCCATCTACCTCTGCCACGTCCTCTTCTTGCACTACCACCTCTTGGGTAAGACTGATCATTTTTATTATTATTGAAATTCTGATTTTTGACTTTGAACCCAGTAGTGAAATTCACTGCATAATCCATTAGTTGTGGTTTCTTGGCATTTATTCTTGCCTCATGAGAGAGTAGGATAGAATGTACCTCATCAATAGCAGACACTACTTTTTGAGAAGTTATAACCGCAACAACAGCTTCATAATCATTGTTAAGACCATTGAGTAAGTACAAAACTTGATCACTATTCGATACTCTGTTTCCGGTAGCATTTAGTAAATCACATAGCCTTTTAACTTTTGCAATATACTCTCTCATGGATAGATTTTCCATTTTAACACTTTGCAACTGATTCTTGTAGTGAAGAACTTTTGTAGAACATTGATTATTAAATTCTTTTTCCACTGTAGTCCAAATATCATAAGCAGAGGTACATCCAATAACTTGTGGCAATAGACTTGCACTTATAGATGACAGCAACAACTAAGAACTGATGAGTCTATCTTGTCGATGATACCGTATATATTTTTCATTTGCAACTGTTTGATTGTTTGCATCTGTAATGTACTTGGCTGATATATCAACAGTGCCTAGAATATATCCTTCAAGGCCATAACCTTGAATGGCTGTTTCGACTTGTAATTTCCAAAGAAGATAGTTATCTTCTTCGAGATTTATTGTGATTAATTGACTCTTAAGACTAATAACAATCTTTGTTGTTGGATTTACAGACCCAGGTTCATTGGAAACAGTCTGACCATTGTCTGATGCCGCTGAGGGTGTTGGATCAACCATAGTGACAGGAAAATGATGACAGAGTTGTCAAGAAATCAGAACAAATGAATGCCGCTATCAATCAAGAATCCGAGGATTTCTCAAACAGGTATGCACCAGCCAGAGATTTCTAGTGATGAATTTATGCTAGATTAAATCGTACCTTATTCTGAAGATATCTCTGGGCAAGGCTCTTACTTGTTTTGATGATTTTCTTGAGTTTTTGGTTTATTTCCTGGCAATCTTTGTCTCTGATAATAGAAGATATCTTAGATTGTTCAGATGCAGCCTGGCAAACCCGTTTTCAGGCGAGGCAGTGGACAAATATGATGTATCTTCTCTCAAATGATGAGGAATCTCCTATGATGAGCCATATCCAAATGATGAAGCAAATACTCTGATGGATATGAAGATTTTAAACACTCTATTTCAGTATTTTGTTATGTTGTGAGGCGCTTTTGCTTTGATACCAAGAAAGCTTTTGAGAATTTTATATTTTGATTGTGCAACTGAAAGTGTTGAAGAATTATTTTCTATTGAAATGAATACGAAATGTACAATGAGATGTTAAATATGTACAGTCGTCTCGTGGGCTAAAGTGCTGGGAAAGAAAATAAAGGAAGTTGGTGAAGGCCCAGTCCACTATGCTATTACGTAAAATCTCTTAACATATGTTACAGCCGACATATCTTATTATGCATGTATGTGTAAATATATGCTTATATGTTCTATGTATTGAACGTATATAGGAAAATGGAGGACATGCATGCTCTGAACAACCTACTGGAAAGGTAGCAGGAAAACGAAGGAAGATGTAGGAAGATGTTTGTCCTACGTGTTGTTTAAGTACTATTTGTTTGTTTTCAATTTCCATTCGTTTGCACTGATGCTTAGGTTTTATTTCTCAAACTGGGTTGTATGTTTTGTATGTTGTTTATATAATATTTGTATGTTTCCAATTCTATCAAACGCACTATTGGTTGGACTTCATTTTCCATTTTCATTTATGCTAGTTATATAAGCTTTCTGCATGGTGGTTTTGGAAATACTAGAGCTGTCATGTTCGCTTTTTTTTTCCAGCACACCATTGTCTCATTAAACATCTTCTGCCTGTCATAGTATTCTCTTACCTACTGCAAATATAGAGTTGTACAATAACATTTAAAATCACTACTACCTATTAGTACACCAGTCTATTAAAAACCAATACATACAATTTCTAAGCGATGCCCGTGTGCGAAGCACGGGGCTCATTCTAGTAATAATATATTATGGACAAAAATAACATTAGCCCCTAATTAAGAATTATCGAGGCAGATTATACAGTCCGTAGTTTTCTTTTCAGCCGGTAATCAAATCAGCCCCCAATCCTTACTTCTAGGGCTAAATTATACGCCCCTCTTCAACGAAATCTTCCACCGTGGAAAAAATGGAGAGACAGGAGAGCTTGTGTTTATTTTGTCTCACAACCGAATCACTATTTCACCCAATTTCTAATTAAGATTTCTGCTTATTCATGGTACATTTATTTTGGATATGATTTAGTCGAATATTTTGATTTTATCTAAACCGAAATCACAAGTTAATTGCCGATAATACGAAATTGACAATTCAATTACTCTTGATACATCACGATTTTCGCTATTCGTGACTACTCTCTTGATTCTTTTGTTGGATTCATATGTTATTTTATTGTTTCGTGTGATTAAAAATGTATGTGCCAATTAATCAACATAATCGTTTTTCCTTCAGAATATGTTTCTCTTTATGTCTTCTATTATGATTAACATTGATTTTTTCGTGCTGCCATCGATCTTTTTTTATGTTTATATATTGATTCCAGTTTATGCATATCAGTTGTATGTGTAAATGTTAAATATACTGCAACTTCGTTTTCTTTTTAATACTGAAAACCAAGATCGAATTTATACTATAATAACTAACAACTTAGTATATAATTTAATACTAAAGCTAGACAACCGATTGTTTGATTCATGAATGGTGATGTTTTCATCAACTACATCACGTTGTTTAGTTTAAATTTGTGTTTACTGTTTTTGTTAATAATTGTTGTTCTTGGATGATATTTGCTTGTTAATTAGAGTGTTGATGTTTTTTAATATTATAGGCTTAAGGGTATAAATATTTATCATATGATTTAGTGAAAAATCGGTTTGTTGTTATTGTTTGTACTTTATGACATTACTGATTCAATACTAGCATTTTAGAAAAGACAAGGTTTGCGTGTACGAATACAAATGTAAAATACATGTTAGGGCATATAGCAAATGTATCAACTTAGGCAATACCTTATGTCCAACA
Source organism: Allium sativum (assembly GCA_030737875.1). NCBI lineage: Eukaryota > Viridiplantae > Streptophyta > Magnoliopsida > Asparagales > Amaryllidaceae > Allium > Allium sativum. The sequence continues at coordinate 920,921,555 of CM060922.1, forward strand.
TACAAAACATCTTTCAAGAGCAGCTACCATTGTTGTTAACATTCATAAGAAACTCCCATGTGATCTTGCTAATCATTAATGGATGCACTACCATTGCTGACAAATCTCATAAATTATCATAATTCTAAAGTTCTTGATCATTCATTAGTTTGCTTGACACGAATCGCTGGGTCGTTTGCTTCATCTCTTGAAAGATTAGATGCTTTTTATAATCATGGTTCGATATCTCAAGTTGTTGCGTGCTTTGTGATCAGTTTGGAGATCGTGCGACGTGCTGCACGCATTTACTTCCCCAATTATTTTTATGTTGTTCCTACTCACCGCCGATCGCTATCTGTTTATGCAGTATCCATTCTTTTTTTTTGTTTAGTTGATTTATGCGCTATGTTAAGGTACAAACTTTTCATCTCCCTTTATCATTTTCGATTATCTAATCTCATTTTCCATTAATCTTTATTTCTTTACAAATAACATGCTCCATTTATTAGCTCAAAATTTGATTCATGCTATCTCAACTGTTCTTCCCAGCGATTTCTATGTTCTGTTTTGGATTATAGTTCCCGAAAGTAAGATGATCAATATTATTCATATATAGCGGTGCATAGCTCCACACCCCCTTGAGAGAGCAATATTATTCACATATATGAGTTCCCGAAAGTAAGGTGATCGATCAAGGCCTATGTGGTTTGAGATGAGCATGCTCAGGTACTTCATGTGTGCTCTTGCAGCATCCTCTGCAGCAACCGAAGTGTATGGGTTTGGGAATGCAACATGTATTATCGGCCTCGTCTATTCCCAATAATTGGTCCTGGACGCAATGTGCGATACCCAGTTTTCCTTGTCGCCCTTATAAAATCAGTATAAGTATCTCATTTTTGCTACATTCCACAAGGCAAGAATCAACCATACCTTAATTTTCCTATTCTTAAATTCACTTACTTACCGGCTGTAGTAAGATGAAGAACTGTAATGAAAATATAAGGGCAGTAGCAAAATTATAATGAAGAATTGCACCTTATTTTTTTAATTTTTCCTATTCTTAAATTCAATAAGGGTAGTAGCAGCAAAAAGGGGACAAAACATAACCAAAGTTTTCACTGAGATGGCCATGACCATATTGCTTGATATGGTGAAGTAAGATGAAGAATCGTAATGAAAATGCTGCTTTATTTATATATAAAAAAAACAGTGAGCCATTATACGGCTGTCATGCATTTACTTTTGTGAGACATGTTAGTTGAAGCAACGAAAATTCTCTTGGACTGATGATGCGAAGACTATTACAAGGAAAGAAAAAAATCGCATGTAAAATTTGTTGGTAAGATTACGAGAATTTTTAGTATAGGTGATGTATTACACGTTGCTAAGCAAATGAAATGAAAGCCAAATAACCTCAAGAAAAAGGTAAAAATGTTATCATCTTTACGCTAGCTATTTCATGCGCTTCCTCTTAAACTATACTCATTTCATAAGTATGAAAGTAACGAGGTTTAATTAAGTTATTTCACACTTTATGTTCTTTAGATTCCATTAATTATTATTTTAAAATGTCGCTCAAAAATCAAAATCAGTATATTGCTAAAAATCACCTTAGATTCCAATGATTTCTATATTAAGATGTCACTCAAAATCATAGTCTTGCTAAAATCTACTTATTTTTAAAAATAGTCATATCCTAAATTATACTACAGTTAAGTTTGTTTCATTTTGAATTTGCTAACTTCATCATTAATAGATTGAAATGTGGAGAAAAAGAAAATAAAAATTATCAAATTCATTGAATAACCACTTATTCATCAAAGTAGCCAAGATTTTGGATAAAGCTTATTGAGCAATGATTCAACAATCCCTTTAGTGTATGTTGTATGATAGCTTCTTGAAAGCAATTACTTTGAAAAGGAAATGCAAAGGAAAAAAAAGTAAGTGCAAATAAAGAAAGAACACAAAATTCAAGAGTATTTTATTATCATTATGACATGTTATAATTTGATGTGTTTTGCACATTTGCATAATTTGTTGTTTTTGGACATTGTATGCTTTTGAAAAGAAATGGATAATGAAGAAAATGGAACTAACAATGCATGTGTTTGGTTTGTTATATAGGCAATAGCTAGAGCTATGGATAAAAGTTGGGTAGATTTGGATCGTAGTTCGAATGAATATAGACGTGAATTGGAGTTATTCTTGGATGTGAATATAGACGTGAATATAGACATGAAATGAAGAAAATGGAACAAACAATGCATGTGTTTGGTTTGTTACATAGGCAATAGCTAGAGCTATGGATAAAAGTTGGGTATATTTGGATCGTAGTTCGAATGAATATAGACATGAATTGGAGTTATTCTTGGATGATGCTTTTGCAAAATCTATAAGAAAAGATAGAATAATATGTCCTTGTAAGAAATGTTGCAATCGTTATTTTAACTATAGAAATACCGTTAGTGGTCATCTACTTTGGCATGAAATGGATATCTTGTACAAGACTGCACGTTGGACACATCATGGGGAATTTTGTATCGATCAAAATGATGAAACCGAGTCTTCGATGAATCATATGGAAAATGTGGGAAGTGATGTCAATAGAAATGATGATGATGATGGTGAAATGTGTGACTTTCTCAATGAAACATTTGTGCATCCCTTAACTGGACAAAGTATTGGATCATCAAGTCAACCTCCTCTTTTTGAAGATCAAGCTCCTGAAGTGAAAAGATTTTACAAATTGCTAGAAGAAGCTAATAAAGAATTAAATCATGGTAGTAAGTACAAGAAATTGGATGCAGTTGTGAAGCTATATCTTATAAAATGCTTAGGAAATGTGAGTAATGCAACTTTTTCAATGTTTCTGGAAGCATTTAAAGACATGTTGCCTGATGGTAGTTGCATCCCAAAGTCCGCCGCGCAGGCTGAAAAGGTTATTGATGATTTGAGTCTTACATATGAAAAAATAGATGCTTGTCCGAATGATTGCGTGTTATTTTGGAAACATACATCACACTTAACTATGTGCTCCCGCTGTGGTACTTCAAGATACAAAGTTGATGTTGTTGAAGATGATGGTCGTAAGAAAGTTTCAGCTAAAGTACCTCGTTATTTTCCTTTAGTCCCTCGATTGAAGAGGTTATATATGTCAAAGTATACCGCAGAACACATGATATGGCATTCAACATGTTCCAACGATGGAGTCATGAGACATCTAGCCGATTCACAAGCTTGGAAACATTTGGATTCTACATATCCCGATTTTGCAATGGAAATTCGCAATGTGCATTTGGGAATTGCAAGTGATGGATTCAATCCTTTTTCGAACATGGACCGTAAACATAGCACTTGGTCGGTTATAATTGTTGTTTATAATCTCCCTCCATGAATGTGCATGAAACAGTCTTTCCTATTTATGTCTTTGTTAATTCCAGGACCCCATGAGCCTGGAAAAGATATTGATGTGTATATGCAACCATTAATTGAAGAGTTAAAAGACTTGTGGGAAGTTGGTGGTAACACTTATGATGTTTCCACTAATCAAACCTTTAATATAAGAGCGGCTATTTTGTGGACTATAAATGACTTACCTGCGTATGCGAATTTATCGGGATGGAGTACATCAGGAAAGCTTGCATGCCCACATTTCAACCTTTAAACGTATTCAATACGTTTACCAAATAGCAAGAAACAAGTTTATTTAGGTAGTCGTAGGTTCTTACCTATTAAATATAGATTTTGATACGATCTAGATTCATTCGACGGAAAGCATGAGAATGATCTTCCACCTAAACGATTAACCGGATTGGAGTGTTTAACACAACTATCAAATTTAAGATTCACATTTTGTAAATTGCCAATAGTTGATCCTGATATTGGACGAAGGAGGCGGAGAAATTCTAATGTGGTTAGAGAACCTAAAATTATAGGACCATGGAAAAAGAAAAGCATATTTTTTCACTTTACCATATTTGAAACATCTTTTATTACGTCACAATATTGATGTGATGCATCTCGAAAAAAATGCAAGTAAAAATATTTTAGGAATGTTACTTGGGAATTCAAAAAAAAAGGAAAAGATGGACTTGAAGCTCGTGCTGATATTGAATGTTTGAGAATAAGAAAAGCACTTCAACCTATTCGTGAGGGAAATCAGACATAAATGCCTCCGTCAATTTTCTTCATGACCAATGAAGTAAAAGTGTTATTCTATGAAGTATTTTCAAATGTACGTGTTCCTGATGGATATTCGACTGACATTGTTCGATGTGTAAACGTAAAGGAAAAAAAGATACGTGGTTTAAAAAGCCGCGATCACCATGTGATTATGCAACATTTGCTTCCTCTTGCAATTCGTCGAGTTTTGCCTAGGCCTACCACTCTTGTATTGCTTGAGCTATGTTCAATTTTTCGACAATTATGCAGTAAAAAGAAATATATTGGATCAATCGAGAAATTAAAATATAGGACTGTATTAGCCTTATGTATGATGGAGAAAATGTTTTCACCTTCATTCTTTACCATATCCGTCCACTTAATCATCCATCTAGCTGATGAAGCAGCAATTGCAGGGCCAGTTCAATATTGTTGGATGTATCCAATTAAAAGGCAAGCATTGTTTGTTGATTATATTAAATTTAAATTATGTACAATTGTATAAGTTAATATTTTTTTAGTTATTATTTTTATAGATATTTGCAAACGTTAAAAAATATGTTCGAAACAAGACCTATCCAGAAGGATGTATTGCAGTAGGATACGTTGCAGAAGAATGTGTATCGTTTTGTTCAATGTACTTAACAAGTGTTGAGAATCGATACAATCGACGTGGTCGTAATGCTGGTACATCTCTACCTCGTGATGTTGTTGGGGGCTTGTCAATATTTGCAAACCATGGTCATCATTTGGGTAAAAGCAAAGAGATTGATTTAGAAAAAAGTATTTTGAAACAATGCCACTTTTGTGTTTTATTCAATTGCACTGAAGTAGTAACTTATTTGGAGTAAGGTATTCTTTAAATATTGAAAATTACTTTCTAAATGTATGAATTGGATTATATTTTTATTAAGTAATTTAATATTTTTATTATAGTAAAAGGATGGGAGAGCTACGAAAAATTCATCGGCGGAAAACATTTCGAGAAGTGGAGGATTTGAGAAATAAAGATTTTCCTATTTGGTTTAGAAATCATGTGTGTATCATTTTCTTCATATGTTTGAACATTAAAATGAAATCTTGTCATTTGTTCCTTTCAGTTTCAAATAAAATAAAATGATATGCTTGTATTGCATTTTGCTAGGTAAATGAACTTCGTGATGCTGGTGACTTTTCAATATCCGAAGATTTAATTCGATTAGCAAATGGCCAAGTAGGGTTCTGAAGCAATATAAAAATATATTTTGTTAATGGGTATAGATTTCGAATTAAATTAGTCGATGAAAGGTACAAAAACCAAAATTGTGGTGTCTTTGTGAATGCTGAAACATCGAGTTATTCAAGTACAGGAGACAGTAATCCTATTACTGGCAATTTCGACTATTATGGTGCTTTGACGAATGTTTACGAGCTTGATTATAGACTTCCATGAGAAAGTGACGATCAGGCTCGTAAGATGGTTCTGTTTGAGTGTGATTGGGTTAACAATTTTGGAAAGAAAAATGATCAATTTGGTTTTAGTTTAGTGAATTTCGATCGCGTGCCACAAAATAATGATAAATTTATATTGGCTTCACAAGCAATTCAAGTTTTTTATGTTGATGATCCAAAATAGTCAGATTGGAGTGTTGTGGTTAAAACGAAGCTGAGAGATTTTTACGATGTAATGGACGGCGGTGATGAACTTGACATAGATGATTACTATACGCCACCAAACCTTGATGATCCTATTTTAGATAATCAAGAACTGCAGAGAAAGACCTGTTGACACGCTTTTTTGTCAAACCTATCACACGTCAAGTATTTGACGAACGACGCGTTCAAGCGTTAAAAAGCACAAAGCAGGGCCGAAGTCGCATCGCAAACGCAAGGACCAGTGAACTCTTAGTCCTCAAATTTCGCACCAAGAAGTTCGCCTTTTTCTCCTCCTCAAATTCCGCACCCCAGTAGGATTTGAAATTTCATATCCCTTGGGGGGTACGAAATTTCTAATCCTCTGGTGGGGGGTCGAAAATTCGAGCCCCCCGGGGGGTTCAAAAATTCGAACCCCCTGAGAGGTTTGAAATTTCGAGCCCCTCCAGGGGGTTCGAAATTTCGAACCCCTTGAAGGGTTTCGAAATTTCGAGCCCCGAGCCTGGGGGCTCGAATTTCCTGCATATGGCTTGTTCTGGGTGCAAAAATTGCTGCTGTGGGCCCCGCTTCTCAGCTACTCTCACCTAACATCCTTCCTATAAATTCCCTAAGCATTGGCCTTCATTAAGGGACTTCTGCTTGGGAATTTTTGGATACTTGTGAGCTCCAAACACCCATTAATGGCTTCCAACACCTCCACCATAGCCATGGGAGATGAGATGGATAATTAAAACATGGCATGCATGTTTTCCTTCAACACTTGAACATTAACAGGGGTTTTTGCTACTTTTGAACTTCATGGACATGAGCACCGAACTTGGAAACTGTTGACCGAGTCAACGCTTTTCAACGAAGAAGAAGAAGGGAAATTTAGTTAAAGTGTAGACCAAACACATATTTTGCTATTCTATTGTAACACCTTGTACTTAGCTATTGTCCGAACTCGTACAACATTGTAATCGACAAAAGGAATGATGAATGAATATTATAAAGTGTACGTAGACGTTAGTGCCGAACCACTATAAAAGTTGTGTCTCCCTACACTTACTTTATTTACTGCTTATTCGGATAATTGTTCACACACACTCATTGGGTATTGACGTGCGACAATTTTACACGTCAACAAGACCGATGTTCATGGTGCATATGTAGGGCTGTCAATAGATACTTTCAGATGCGGATAGTGCCATATCCGCATCTGCATCCGAAACCATTTTCGGATATCGAATATCTGCATCCGCGGATACGGACGGATATCGGATAATTATCCGCTCCGTCAACAGTCGATAAATCAATGAACATAAATAAAAAAAATTATTTTAATATTAAACCTTTTCAACTCAATTGATTACTAAAGTGCTAGAAATAAATAAATATGATGATAAGATATAATTATAAGAAATTACCATGCGTTTAGTAGACTTTTAATTTTGCATATGAATAAATTAGTATATTTAATTATGTTAAAATACACATAATTTAAGCTATAATCGTGAAAAAAAGCGGATGGATAATTTTTGGATGCGGATATGCCTATTTTCGCATCCATTTTTTCGGATATCGGATATTTATCCGCTTTTCGGATGGGAATGCGAACGGATTTCGGATTTTTCGGGTACTCATTGACAGCCCTATGTATATGTTAACAAAATTTTACCATTGCATAAAGTAGATGCTGCCATACCCGACGAGGATGACCTTGATGAAGATGATGATGTCACTGATAGTGGTGATGATATTAATTGTTAGAACTATAAGTAATTTTTTTCTAAATTTCCGTTGTTCTTGCAAATGTCATGTTATATTTTCTAGAGTTAATTAAGTATGACAATGTTTCCTACTTCTTCGTTGGCCTAACATTTTTCACTACTTTTTTCATTGGCCTAAGCCTAATTTTTAATGCTGCTGCTATTTTTTCATTTGTACATTTACCACATAATCATTTGTGATGTAGTAATTTACATGAGGTTGTTGAGTTCTCTATACTCTTGGTATCGTAGCAGCTTGGAGTTTAAAGAATAAACTTTAACATTTAGTGCAAGA